>CM060907.1:611781212-616781212 GCA_030737815.1 Allium fistulosum
TGCGCTTGGAAACGATGATAAAGGATCGCAGATTGGTGGATGATGATACAACATGAGCAGGCAAACATGGAAGCAGCCAAAGGAAGGTATGCCTCTCAACAGGAAAACAGGTAGATCCACTAAAAGGATAACTTCCCAAGCAGAAGGAATAAGACCCTCGCTGGCTGATTGTGATGCATCCGATCAGGCAGCTTGTGTCCATCCCATGGATCTACTTGCCCCTAAGACGCAACCTTCCTGGCACACCAACCAACTGATGCTCCTTCCCAAGGATCAACAAAGCCCTCTAACGAGGCACGCCAATAAATGGAGAGCTTTCCTCAATCAAAAAGATCGGTGGGACTACCAAAAAGGGGCACCTTGTTAATCGATTGCGATCGTTTGTACAAACAAACATCCAATTGAACGACTTACGCTTGTCCCGTGGACCCCTCCGACCATGAGAAAGTAACTTCCAGGCAATCACAAGCCCTCTTCGGAGGCACAAGCCCTCTTCGGAGGCACAAGCCCTTTTCGGAGGCACATTTCACCCGTGTAGAAGTGCAAAATGCTTCTCTTCGGAGACCCACTTCACCAGTGATGAAATGCTAAAAAGCCCTTTTCGGAGGCACATTTCACCCGTGTAGAAGTGCAAAATGCTTCTCTTCGGAGACCCACTTCACCAGTGATGAAATGCTAAAAAGCCCTTTTCGGAGGCACATTTCACCCGTGTAGAAGTGCAAAATGCTTCTCTTCGGAGACCCACTTCACCAGAGATGAAATGCCAAAAACTGCTTCTCTTCGGAGACCAAAACTGCTTCTCTTCGGAGACCAAAATTGCTTCTCTTCGGAGACCAAAATCGCTTCTCTTCGGAGACCAAAAGACCTCTTCAGAGGCGTACTCCACCTTGCTTGAAGTACCAAAAATAAACCCTTTACTGGGGCACAAAAATCAAAACCTTCTTCAGAAGTTCATTTCACTGTGCAGGAAAATTCACTTTCAAACAAATAAAAGTGATCATTCCCAGAAGTCGAAGTGTTCTTAAGGAGGAAAAAGAAAATAAAGATTCCTCCAAAGACAAGATATACTCTATTAAAAGCAGAACAATTCTTCCCTGAAAAAGTGGAAAGTTATTCTCTAAAATAAGAGTATCGGTCTTGTGAAATCAAGAGATATTACAATATACTTGTGGTATGGGGGCAACATTGTACAACTCAGTTACATTAATAAAAGTAGTATACAAGCAACATACCACAAGTTCATTGCAATATCATGTAATAAAGATGTGGAGTAAATGCGTTCTTGAAACACAGACAAAAAATTTGTACAAGTGAAAAGAATCGTTTACTCTACACTTCAAATGAAAAACAGATGTATTCCTACATACACAAGGATTTGTACAAGAAAAATATCTATTTTATTTCAACGAAGCGGAGACCGGAATCCGTACAATCCCCGGTCAATACAAAAAGCAGAAAATGCAAAATCAAACTCATTTCCCCTTCTTCCCACCCTTGGAACTTTTACCCGGCCTGGTAATTAGTTTCGTAGGCCGCGTCGGAGAAGAAGGAGAAAGAGACTCAGCCGGATCAATCTCTGCCTCATCTCCAGTAGCAGTAGAACTCTTCTTTCCTTTCTTTGAAACCACACGCTTCCCCTTCTTCTTGGAAGAAGACTCACTCCCCGGAGCAAGAAATGTAGAAAGCTTTGTGTCATAATCGAAAGACTGCTCCGGGGTCTTCTCGCTATCTTCCAGACCTTCTGCCTTCTGTTCTTCGGAAGCAGATGGTTCATCTAAACCTTCAAGGGCCGCTATTGGTTCTTCCTGTGAACCAGGCTGGGAAGCTGGAAGAGGTATAACTTGAGAAGGAGGAGGAACGGCAGCTGAAGAAGGAAGAGTTGGGGCAGTTTCTGGGGTGTCTGCTGCATAATAAAAGATATCAAAATCAGTATTCTCCGAGAAAAAAGAAGACCGTGAATCGTCAAAGTTACCTGGAGAAGCCGGTTTAGCAAGATCAATCTCAAATTCCCGAGCTTGGAAGTCTTTCATTGCCTCTTCCTCTGTAGGGGTGGTTACAGTTTCTGTGTCAATCTTAGCGGGAGGCGTGGAATGAGAACTAGAGCCAACAATATCTGCATGAGCTAAAACCGAAGTAGAGGCAGGAGCAATAGGGGGTGTTTCTTTCTCAGGAAGCTTCTCTCCCGTCGCTTCGGCCCGCACTCGGATGAGCTGCTCTTTTCCTTTGGCAAGGGCAGCGCGATCGCTCTCACTTAAGTAGGTAGCTTGAAGATCTGTTTCAGAGTATCCGGCACCACCAAATAAGTCAATGATTGCCTCCCATACCTCCGCTAAGGTGACTTCATACTCTGGACCCAAAAATGAAAGGCTCCCACGCCCCAGGACACAATGCATATAAAAGTCGAACAGAGTCGCGTCAACGGTGGCTATGGTCGCCTTATGGGATTCTTCGGCTGCAGCTTTACCAGAAAGAACTTCATCACGTTCTCTTTCAGCCTTCAGTAACTGGGATTGTAGCCTAGCAATTTCTAAGTCTCGAGAGCTGAGTTTCTCCTGAAGACGAGCAGTGTCATCACGATATTTTCTAACAACATGCTGTTCTGCTTCAAGTTTGACTTCAGTATTCCGCTGAGCAGCATGGGCGTCTCGAACTTGTTTTTGAAGCATTTCTTCTTTCTGAGAATAAGAAGTGGAGGAAGTAGCAAGCTCATTTTTAAGTTTTTCAACTTCAGCTTCGAGCTTCCCATAACCATCGCTAATGCTTTTCATCTCCGCGTCATGCTGCTTACGCCATTTGTCCCACTCTGTTTTATCATTTTCCATAGTCATCATCGCTTCAAGGTTCAGATGGTTGACCCTTTGAAGTTCATCAACCAGCTTCTGCCACCCAGACATTCTTTCGATGTCAAGCTTTACAGCATCGACATTTTTCAGCATCGCCTGCTTATCAATGGGGACCAAGTCCAAATCAAAACGCACTCCTTTCAAACACCAATTCGGAAATCGGCTCTGGAGTGTGGGAGGACCATCTCCAGCTTGGTACTGTGGCCTACTAATGATGGTCTGGATGTCAGATTCCTTAAGGGCAGGAGAACCGGAAGATGTATTAGGAGGAACAGAAGCGGTTGTCTTTTCCGAGATGTTAGATGTGTCTTTCTCACCAAGTCTAGCACGTTTACTGGAATCATCAGAAGTGTGACTCTTCCCCTTATCTTCATAAGATTTCCTTTTATAAGGATCGTCGCTTCTGCGAGAAGAGTCATGTTGCTCGTCCCTTCTCCCGTAGTATTCCTCATCTTCTCTCCGGCGACGCTCTTCATGAGCTCGCCTCTCATGAGCCTTTCGAGCAGCTCTCTCCTCATCAGTTTCTTTCACGGCACTAATATAACTCCTAAAGTCATAAGCCTCACGGCTTCCGTAACGCTGGAATTTGTTGTAGTAAGAGCCGCTTCGCCCCATCAGAGAACCTGAAATTGAAGAAAAAGACCAGTTTTAGAAATCCTCAAATTGAAGAAGCTAAGTGCATAAAAAGTGCCAAGGTTCTAAGTGTGTGTGATGTGCAAACTACGCGCGTCAGACTACAAACCACTTTTGGGTGTAGAAATGGTAGTAAGTTGTGTGGAAGGCGTTGTGGTTTGTTGCAAGAAAGAAGTTGCTTCGATAACAGGAGGAACCACTTTAGAAACATCATCTTTAAAGAGCTCCTGAGAGGTTATCATGATGTCGCTCAGGCTGTCGAAAGTATCATCGCCATGGTGCATGGGAGAATTATCCTTTTCAACTTCCACCTCAGCCGTCTTTTCAAGAGTATGAAGATTTTCCTCCTCTTCAATAACCGGGGCAAGTGCTAACTTACTGGACGACCCCGCAATGTCGGTAAGAGTAGAACACTTCACCAATGAAGTCTCAACGGTAAATTCTTTCGGTGAAGGTTCTTTAGCAGAAGCAGGGGCATCTGACTCCTCAGCCGAAGAATCAGGGACTTCATGTGGCTGAGTGGAACGGGAAGGATGTAAGAGTCCGAATTCGTGAAGGAACTCATCTCTCAATAGAAATTGAACGCTCCTCTCCTCAACCGGCACGGCCATAAGCCTCTCAAAGGTAGTCTTGTGACGAGATTCCCTAGAGGGGGAAGGGAGTGCTGAAACAGTAGAAAAAGAAGTTAACACTTGACAATTTGAACTTCAAAGAATTTAGAAAAAGCACAGGGAAAAGGTAGATAATCGTACTTCCCACTCTCCAAATGGCGTAAAATCCCGGGGGACAACGAACAAAGAAAAACTGGCTCAGAAACCCAGGAACGCTTTCAGGAAGACCAATAATCAGTTTGCGATTCCTGGCACTCCTTACAACTGTGATAGAGGGATGGTCCTTGATCCTTGTGAATGAGCATAGAAAGCAAATTTCTCCAAAACTGGGGAAACGGTCCAGCATTCTCCTAAAAAGCACACACAGTCCCAGCAGGATGGCGTAGCCATTAGGATGAAGTTGAAAAGGGGAGATAGATAATCGAAGAAGAAGTTCTCGGAGACAGTCATTAAACGGGGGAATCGCTCCACTCAAGCACATTTGGCGGTTCACCGCGATAAAGCCGTGCGGTGGCCTATCAGCAGTGTCATTTACTCCAGGAAGCAAAGCGTCAGATTCAGCGATGCCAAACTGAGTGCATAGTTGGCGGAAGACTTTATGACTCAGGGTGGTAGGAGTCCTTTCTGGGGGATCATTCAACGGAGTAGCGATTGGAAAAGCTTCTCCAGCTGATTCCAAATCTTCTTGATGGGATGTCATTCTACACAATCAGCCGAATGTTCAAAAGTGAAGGTGCACGTTTCCTAAAAGTGTAAAGTGCTGTGCAAAACTAATGAAAATAAGAAAAAGCAAGTATAACTGGAATTAAACTAACTGACAATCAGTCGATTACGAGATTTCAAAACTTGTTAATACTCAAGTGCAGTGTTAATGCAGACAAATTAGTTCTAGTTAATCATTACGATTCTGCTTTAATACTTCATTTGAATTGGTTATTGTGTAGCATTTCTCTCATACAGTTCATTTAATCTTTATCAACTAATCTGTCATCCGATATGGGCAGTCGGCGGCAGTATATTCGTCCCAGTTTTTTTTGTAAATGTTATAACAGGCAGTTAGAATTATTGACAATCTATAAAAGAGTGCAACAAAATTCAAGAGTCCAAAGTTCAAACAACTCAAGTCTTGGCATTCAAGGCAGTGGGAAAATTTGCTCAAGTTCTAACTCGGTCACGACTTAACTTAGGGCAGATTTTCCTAAGTCCTAACTCGTTCACGGTCTACAAGACATGCCATGAATCAAGTTGAGTCGTAACTCTCCAATCGTACCGCACATTCAAGCAAAATCTGAACAAGTGCTAAGTCACGAACGACTCAAATGGCTCCTGCGACCTAGGGTCAACTATTCTCTAAGTCGTAAGTCGTGAGGAATAAAAAGAGACTTCAAGTCGTAAGTCGTAAGTCATAACATCAAAACTGCTGGATCACGCGAAATTACCAATCCAACTCCTGACTCGCTAAATCCTTAACTCGTTAACCATCTATCCATCCAATTCCTAACCCATTTACCTCCTAACCCGTTAACTTTCCAACCCGTTAATCCATTAACCAGTTAGCCTCTCCATCAACCCTATTTCTAAATCACCGAAAATCGCAAATCGTTGCAAGTCATGCCGAGCCACCTTAAGTTCATGGATATCCTGTATAACAGTATTCGCAAGGCCCAAAGGGAAAAATCATGGATGAAGGTCGACGGCAATGATCGGCGATTGGGAAAAGGGAAAAGATGCTTACGCGGTGTAAATGGGAATGGCTGGAAATAGATCAGGTCGAAATCGCCTTTGGAAGCTTGAAATTGCGTTAATGGCAGATACGGCTTAAAGAACGAGTAATAGGAAGACGGAGAAAAGAGGAACGACCTAAGCATTTTATACCCCAGGTTGAAGGAATTGGAATCGGCCCACACGAGTTAAGATAAGTCGAAACACACGACCTACGACTTAGGCGTGTATTTCGAGGGGCAAATGTTAACCCTTAATTCTCCAGGACTTAAGAAGTACGCGACTCAAGAGTTAACGAGTTAAGGGAGTGCAAGACTTAACGAGTTAAGAGTTAGATGACCTACGACTCAACAGGCTCCGACCTAAGGAATGGTCCGACTCAACGACCTACGAGTTAAGAAGTTTAACGACTTACGACTTAGCGTGCTACGACTCATCAGGATCAACGAGTCATGGAGTATACGACTCATGGTCTTACGACTCATCAGGTTCAAACGACTCATGAGAACTGACGACTCATCAGGTCTGTACGACTCATCAGGTTTACGACTCAAGAGGACCTTACGACCTAACAATGTACGAGTTAAAGTACCTGCGAGTTAAGGAGTCTGCGACCTAAGATGTCTACGACCTAGGACTCAACGACTTAACTTGTCCAGCGACCTAAGGGAAGTCGCGACCTAAGGAAGCTTGCGACCTAAAAACTCCGCGACCTAGTAATGTTGCGACCTAAAGGTTACGACCTAAGAAGTATGCCGAGTTAAGGTGCTTGCCGACCTAAGAAAGCATGCCGAGTTAAGGTGCTTGCCGACCTAAGAAGTATGCCGAGTTAAGGTGCTTGCCGACCTAAGAAAGAGCTGCCGACTTAAGGGGTGTGCCGAGTTAAGAGCCTGCCGACTTAAGGTAGTCTGTGACTCAAGGGCTACGACCTAAAGAAGATTCCGAGTTATGAAATGCTCCGACTTAAGAAGGTTCCGACCTAACGAGTTACGACTTAGTGGGTTTATGACTTGAAGGCTGCGAGTTAAGGCCTTACGAGTTAAGGTTTGATAAGTCGGCTACGACTTAATACTTGTCAAAGACAACCATCCCTTAACTCGTCACCGACCTAACCCTATTCCTTAACTCGTCACCGACCTAACCCTTTTCCTTAACTCGTCACCGACCTACCCTAAGTCGGCTACGACTTAAAAGACTTAGAGAAATTTCCTAAGTCCAGATCAGCTCCTATAAATACCCCATCATCTCCAACATGCAAGGGACTTTTGGGCCATTCATTTCTTCAAGCGCCGTTACGCTGTCGAAGCCTCCTCTCATTCAGCAATCAAAGATCTCCAAGCATTCAAGACACTACAACGATCTTCGAGAAGAGCTCCTAACATCCAACGCGGATTCGTCGAGTTTCATCATTAAAGATCGAGCTAGTAGTCAAGAATGATTTCATGATCAAATTGTATTGTATTTAGGGGGATATTGTATTGAATTGTAATCAAATCAGCAATAAAAGACTATAAAGTGGATGTAAGCTCAATTTCGGGCCGAACCACTATAAATCTGTTGTTCATTTACTGCTTTTCTGCTATTCTCAGCTCATATTCTGTTCCCGTACCAACGGGTGGTGCTTTCACGATTCTATTACACACACTGGGTGTTAGCGTTCACTTTTTACCGTTAACAGGTATAGCCTCATGTGCCTTGTCATACTTGTATTCCATTTATGCGCGACCACTACGAATTTGTTTTGTACCTTGAGTATATGGATTGCCCTCTGGTGACTTCCGGTTTTGGGGAAACTACGGTCTTGTATATGCTTGTGGGAATAAAAATGTGTTAAGGGTGGAATGGGCCATGACTTAACGCTATTTTGATATCTTTATATTACTGATAGACATTATCTACTTATCGTACACTACTACATAGTAGATAGTTTAACGGATCCTTAAAGGATGGTTATTCCAAACATCCTTTGAGTTACTTGTATTTCAATTGATATTTCACTTGAGTTGGATTTATTAATATAAGAATGTTAATCCTGACTCGAGTGTCTTGTGTTTTTACTTTACGCTCGGGTCAGACTGAGTGGTTCAGCTTTCGAGACTCACCTTTGGAATTGGAGCTTCGCTTGGAGATCCAGCTATCTATCCAGCTTTCAGATATTCGATGATTCCAGTGATGTATTCTGCTTTGTAACTGATGTATCATATTACTCTTCCGTTGTATCTGGTTTAACTCTGATGTAACTTATATATTTATATAGTAGCTTCATGAACTACTATCTCTTTTATTTCCGCTGCACTTATTACTCTGTGTCTGTGATCTGTGATTATTTATTTACTGTATATGTTCAGTTTTGCCAAATTTAAATTAACAACGCGGTATTTTGAGCAATTCAACTCCGGCATGAGTGTCTACCTATACACTTATAATGGATGCGAATGGTCCAAAATGGCGGGTCGTTACAGTTGGTATCAGAGCTTTGGTAGCTCTAGGCAAAACTCAACATATAGGGTAAATGTATTTACAGAATCACTCTCATTCGAGTTTCAATCTCTTTCTTTCGACTCGATTTCTTTGAATTTCGGAACGTTCCCTACGGTTCCAAATTTCATTCGTGTCCCTCACTGTTTGTCTCCTTTCGATTCTGGAGCATCACATAACTCCACTTCGAATGACCCTTATAGTGAATCGGCGATCTCGCCAATCTTCGAATGATTCCTAAAGGAGCAAAACTCCTTTACAATAGACATCGATTTACCGGAGATTTCTGTATCCTCGGTTTACGATGCTATCTATTCCCTGCTATACCTAAATTCCATCTCTTGAGATCGAGTGTTGATTTACCTCGGAATTCAGCATCGATCTTATTCTTGAAGTTACGGACGACTCGGTTAAGGTTGCCCGTGAATTAAATAAACTCATCCATCTCCCGATTGTGGAAATTGAATTATCTTATCTTCTGTTTCAAACTTATTTTTCGAATCAAATTCTCTTTGATTTGAGTCCATCAAATTTGAATCTCTATCTTTGCTTTG
This sequence comes from Allium fistulosum, assembly GCA_030737815.1. Classification (NCBI taxonomy): domain Eukaryota; kingdom Viridiplantae; phylum Streptophyta; class Magnoliopsida; order Asparagales; family Amaryllidaceae; genus Allium; species Allium fistulosum. Next base: position 611,790,054 of record CM060907.1, read on the forward strand.
AAATCTATTCTTGTATCATCGAGCAAAGAAATGTATTTATAAACTAATATATAAATGTTTTAATATATACTGTGTTGTTTGAGTTGTTGATGTTGATTTGGGTTTCCGATCGATTCGTCTGATCAACGCTATCGATAGGATTTCCAAAACACTTGAGCAGAACAAACTGACACAATACTATTATCAAATTTGGAAAATGAAATAAATTTGTTTGATTATATTGTGAAAATATAAGTAAAAATTTTCTGGAATTTAATAGGTAAATTAAATTGTTGTTTGAAATGATAATATTTGATTATCATTTATTGTTCTAAATAAATTTATAAATACAGTTTATGAATTGATTGGAATTTGAAATGAATTTAATTCAGAAATTTGAGAATTTATTAGTTTCCGGTGATTTCGAACTTTGGTTTTTAAAATTTTAAAGTATATATTATTGAAAGTATTTTCGAATAGAAATCGTCTTCAAAGAACTTTTAAATGTTGAAATCAGTGCTCTTCTCTTTGTCGCTGGAAAATAATTTCGGTAATGGCGGCCGCATCATCGACATTCATTTTCGAGTTTCGAAGTGGAGAAACCATTCTGTAGCTTTGCTACGGTTTTGTTTTGAAAATATATTTTGATTTGAATTTTTTAGTATATTTTGATTTACATATATATAGGTATCTTATTTTAAAATTTAATTTGATTTGATATAAATATATCATATATATCTCTAAATTGTTTAAAGTTAATCGGAAATCTAATTCTTAAATTTTGTTAAACGATGATTTTAATTATAAATAAAACCAAAATTTGGAATAAATATTTAAACTTGAATAATTGAATTGGGAAAATTTTGTTTGTATATTGTTCAACTGCATTCTAATACAACTTACCTAAATCATTCAGAAGTTGAATTTGTAATTGGATAATATATAAGATAAATTGAATTTATAAATAAAATTTGAGTGTTTATAATAAATGTTATACACTAAATTTTGATTATAAAGATGTTAATAGAGTTTGATAGAATAATAAGTAAACTTAGTTAATAATGAAATAAAATTTGTTTTGAAAGAATTAATGAATTGAAATTTGATGAATATATGAAAATACCTTGAATTTAAAAGAAATTAATAGATGTAAATTAATTTAAATCAAAACTTTTATGGTTTAAATTAAATTTATATGGGATAAATATATGTGATTAAATATATTTAGTAGAATAAATTCAACAGTAATTTGGAATAAAGAAGAATTTAAAAATTGTTGAAGAAAATATGATTATAATAAAAGACTATTCAAATTTATGATTTTAGAAATTGTAAATTTAAGATGGTTGGATAATAAGATAATGAATTTAGAAATAGTTGAGATTGATTTTAGTGAAATCAAATGGATTAAATCAATTATTGAATATCAATTAACTTAAATTTGAATTTATATGGTTTAAATTAATTGTTATTTTGTATTTCAAATCTGTTTTCTTTCTGGTTGTTTCTATTCTCCTACCTCGTTCCTTTTCGGGGACGAAAAGTTTTGAGTGGGGGAGAGTGTAACGACCCGTAAATTTCAACCGTTTTAATAATGTAATTAGTTGAAATTTTGCGAAATTTTAAACGATAAAATTTTGAAATAAAAACTTAATATTTGGAATACGTCTAGTTAAACATAGCAACTGGTAAATTTTCGTCCGAAAATATGAAAGTTTATTTCGCGCGAAAATTCACTTCAATTTAATCAGTTAAAAAGCGTTGAATATAAAATGTTCTCAAAACCAAAATATTTTTACATAGAAAAATTCTAAACCATCTTCTGAGCAAGATGTCAGTTTGTCGTTTTTCCATATTTGGACATCTTTGGCTCCGTCGTTCTTATTTTCTGCAAAATAGCAGTATGCTGGTACCGATATCGATTTTGATCGGATGATCGTACCACTGATATTTTTATACCGTTTTGACCGTCTCGTCGTGCTGATCTCTGCAGTATATTTAATTGTCAAATTTCGATGTCCGGTGCACAGCGGAAATTGTGAAACGTTTTAACCGCACCGGTATACAGTCTCAATCTTTTGGGGTTCTTGTCCTTTCATCTACCTAACTGTTGATACCCAACAGTCATTAGCAATTATTATTTTGGAAATTCAACTTAGTTTTGGTATTCTCACTTAGTTAGTTTTGGTATTCTCACTTTATTAAATATTTTACGTTGGTTCAACTTTCTTTTTGGGGCAAAAGAAAATGGTCTTCCACTGTTGCTTCCTCTCCCAACTTTACTTGTTTTTTTACCTGCTAGTGGTCACTTGGCCATTCCATTCTCTGTTTATTTCCATGGCCTCAACAATGAAACCTCCTCCTCTTCCATTCGAAACTCCTCCATCCAAACTCGGCAACTATGTCATTGCTCCGCCTCATTTCCCGTCCCCTCTCCATCGGCCTCCGCATCCACTCCCCCTCCAACTAACCCGACCTCGCCACGCTGTACACCCATCAACGCTGCAGCCTCGACAGTCCGCCCTGACCCACCACGTCGCCGACCGCCTGAACCAACTTTCACCCGAAGCCAACTTCGCCTCAAACCTCGAACCCATCCACCATCAGAGCTGCACGCATCCATTCGCCACCATCGTCTCTTCCAAGGCCACAACACATCATCACCCAGCTCCACCGTGACTATTCGCACTTACATCCATGACTTCGGCTTCACCAAAACCCAAGCTGCTGCCGAGCTTTACATGACCACCGAGTTCATGCCTCCACCTTGTTTTTCCCCTTCCTCTCTTCCTTGCTTTGTCATGACTTCCACCAGCAGCCGAAGCTTCAAACTCTTCCCTGGCCGAACATGGTTCCTCTGTCACCATTGTTTGCTACCTTCTCTATATGTGGTTCACCTTCATATATAGGTTTGTTTTAAAATCATAATATGTGTCAGTTATATAAGTTAGTTCTATATATAGCTTATATTGGTCTGCACATATACGGCTTATATATATAAATAGAGATTTTAGTTAAGTGGCCACATTTACATTTGCTTTCGCTACAGACATTACATGAATTTTGGAAAGATAAGATACTGTTATCAATAGTGATGTTTAAAACGATATATATATATATATCAGTATATAAGTTTGAAGAAAGTATTTTATTTTTCTAAACATTTGATTCTAATTATGTATAAACATTTATATGGTCTGTTAGTTTGTTTGTATATGTATGTACAACTATTTAAAACTATATAGATTTTTGATATATTTGATTGTGAAAAAAATATTTTATACTATACTATGGAGTTGCTATTACTGCTGCTGTGTTACACTTATTTGTTGATGCCAAAACATCTTTCGTATGCAAGTTATATAGATCAGTTTATATATTAGTTTTATGTATGTAAGGGTGTATACCTAGAGAAAAGAATAAAGATGGGAAGATAGGATACATATGCCACGTATGATATATTGGTTGCTGTTTGATGATGTTTCGTTTACATTGCAGCCTATCACCTTTTAATTTAGAGCTAGATTTGATTTTCCCAGCTTTCGAATATTGTGTTGTATATTGTTATATATATACACGCTATATATATATATATATTATATTGATGTTTGTTTCCTAAAATATATAAAGTCTAGTTTCGTATAGTTGTTGAGGTTACTTTATATATATTTAATGTTTAAATTCTAAAGTGCCGATATATCAATAATGAAGAGTCTATAGTGGAAATTTATCTAGTGTCCATATACGGTGTAAATATATGTATGGGGATTTTAAGTTGTTTATGTTTTGAAATTTAAGGTGGATTCTTAAATAAATATAAGTATGTTTGATTTTTGATATTTGTGTTTAGTTTAAACCAATGATTTTTAATTTTATATATATGATATTTTGATATTTGTTTTAAACTTTTAAATATTTATTCCATGGATAATAATTATTATATATATATATATCATTGTTACTTCTATCGTGTTGATTCTGATATGTTTCCATCAACATTTCTTTTGATTATCAGCCTTGTTCGTCCATTTCGTGTTCAATCTTGCTTTGCTTTGAAATTCGTGTCTGGAACCGTAACTCACTCTATCATCGAATCTCTCTCTAGCCTCGGAAGGTGAGCACTCACTCACGATTAACGTTCTTTTATTTATTAGATTTGATTTCAATTGAAACGACAATTGAAATATACTGCTGTTAGTTAATTACACTGTTATATATGCTATTGCCTGTATCAGTTCACCTGTGACATCTGACACCATTATCTGTTAATTATTTATGCGTTGATAATACAGTTTGGCTGATAATTGATTGATTGTTGATGTTTATATTGGACGTTAAATTGTTAATGTTAAATTGATAAATAGTATGAAATTGAACTTGATATAGGATAATTAAATGTTAAATTTGATTAGCTGACATTTGTATAATATGACCCCTTTAACTGTTGAATTTATTGACACGTAGGATTTGTTTAATTACATTTTGAATCACTGAATGTATGTTGTTAAATTGATGATGTATGAAATTGTAAATAGATGACAAGTGAAAACCCGTAATGTAATAATCTTTAATCTACATGAAATGATAGTGTAGATTCTAGAAATAATTATATTAATTCGTACAAATAACAATGCGAATTAATACGATTATTTCGGGATTATTTGAATTGATTATTGGATTGTTATTGTTTGTTGTTATTGCTTGTTTATTTACTTTGACACTATCCCAGTTATCACACTGCAAGTTCCCTTTGTTATGCTTTGATTTTTGAATCGAATTGGAATCGGGTTGAAATGATAAATACCCAAATTGAACTTGGTCTTAGGAAAGAAAATTAAATAAAAACCCGATTGGTCAATAATTTGATTTGAAAATAAATAGAAGGTTTTATTTGAATAAATAATATGGTCTTGAAATGATGTTGAAATTGAATTTTAATGAAAGGCAAATGTTAATATTGAATAAATCTGAAACAAAATATTAAAATGAAATTGATGAAAGAACGATATTTAAGTTTGAAATGATTTAATAATTAAGTTGAAATTATAATTAAGTTTGAAATTATTAAACTTTGAAACTATTTAATAATTAAGTTTTGAATTATTTAATAATTAAATCAGATTGAATTATTTAATGATTAAATTAAATTGAACTTTTGAATAAGTGAATTTATTTCGCAAATAATTGAAATTGAGTTTTCTTTATTAATTAAGTTTTGGAAAATTATTTAAGAAAGTAAATAAGTGAAATTGAATTTCTTTATCAAGAAATGGAAATGTGATATTTTGGAATTAATGTAAGACTTGAAATGTAAAGAATTTGATTTGATGAATTTAATTTTTTTAATTAAATTTGTAAGTTTGATTTAATGAAGTTAAATTTAAGGATTGATTTAATGAATCGGAAATTTAATAGAAATTGTTTGAATGATAAAGTAACTTAACGATATTGAATGAAATCGATAAATGAATGTAAATTGATTGGAATGTTAAAATTAAATTGATTTAAATGATTTCGAAATGAAACTTTTATACGAACTTGAATCAATATTTGAATTGTTTTAAAGGAAATTGAAATTGAATTATAAGAGTTGAAATGGTAAATTGGAAAGTTTTGAAACGTAAATTATTGGAAATTGGTTTTCGAAATACAAATAAATTGTTGGTTTACGATTTCTATTTGAAATTGAATTGATTCGGTTTTGAAATAAATAAACGACCAATCGGTGTAATAATTACGAAAGTTATTAAAGAGACCGGAATTCGGTTATGGATATACTCTCTATCTAAACCGAAAACCACTTTAATAACTATGCGCGGAGTGATGATCCAGAATGAAGTGGTTGGAAATGATGTTCGTGATGATTGAAGAAAGAGAACGATAATGGATAGCCTTGACACTTGTGTCAAATTGGAAATGACTAAAACAGGAGCTGTGTCGGGCCAATGGAGGATTGATACCTCAAGTGGACACACTTCTTCGAACTACTTATACTTGTTGTCGATTGGTGCACCCTTGATTTTGGGAGTGTTGTCTCACGGTGTTGCGGGCGCTGCGGCGTTGCGTTCTCACCAGCCCGGATCAGGCGAACGGTAGTATCACTACCTTGGGTATAGCCTCATGTGCCTTGTCATACTTGTATTCCATTTATGCGCGACCACTACGAATTTGTTTTGTACCTTGAGTATATGGATTGCCCTCTGGTGACTTCCGGTTTTGGGGAAACTACGGTCTTGTATATGCTTGTGGGAATAAAAATGTGTTAAGGGTGGAATGGGCCATGACTTAACGCTATTTTGATATCTTTATATTACTGATAGACATTATCTACTTATCGTACACTACTACATAGTAGATAGTTTAACGGATCCTTAAAGGATGGTTATTCCAAACATCCTTTGAGTTACTTGTATTTCAATTGATATTTCACTTGAGTTGGATTTATTAATATAAGAATGTTAATCCTGACTCGAGTGTCTTGTGTTTTTACTTTACGCTCGGGTCAGACTGAGTGGTTCAGCTTTCGAGACTCACCTTTGGAATTGGAGCTTCGCTTGGAGATCCAGCTATCTATCCAGCTTTCAGATATTCGATGATTCCAGTGATGTATTCTGCTTTGTATCTGATGTATCATATTACTCTTCCGTTGTATCTGGTTTAACTCTGATGTAACTTATATATTTATATAGTAGCTTCATGAACTACTATCTCTTTTATTTCCGCTGCACTTATTACTCTGTGTCTGTGATCTGTGATTATTTATTTACTGTATATGTTCAGTTTTGCCAAATTTAAATTAACAACGCGGTATTTTGAGCAATTCAACTCCGGCATGAGTGTCTACCTATACACTTATAATGGATGCGAATGGTCCAAAATGGCGGGTCGTTACAACGAAACTCTATAGGCGGAGCAGGGTGTGCGAGTCTGTAGGAGTGTTTGTGAGCGGGAGCGAGTGTCTGCGAGTCTGTCAGAGTGTTTGTAAGCGGGAGGCTGTTTAATTCTAATAGAAATCTGGGAATGCAGCAGTAGGCAGGGGTTGCCGAAGATGGGTAAATTTTGTGTGTGATTTACTTTACTGCATATTTATTTATCTGCTGTTTGTTTCTGTGTTTGATTTGAGAAAATTTGCTATAACCCTATTCACCCCCCCCCCTCTAGGGTTAATCTAGATCCTACATGGATGCTCAAAATTTTTCTACACGAGCAGTCTAGAGTTTGGTTTTTCAGATAGTCAGATTAGTAGATTTTCTGGAGCTAGTTCAATCTTTGGATATGGATTGCATTTGCTTATCTTTGTGCATCGTTATCTGGAGTCGAGCTATTTCTGGATTAGTGCTTCGAAGATGGAGATTATCCGCTGCTGATGTTATCGTTTTCTTTTCCGCTGCTATTTGTTGTATCATATCTCTGATGTATATTGATATTCATTGTATCACTTTGTTGTATCAGATATTGTACTAGATATTGTATATCAATGTATTATTCTTTTTCTTCCGCTGTGTTATTTACTTAACTGTTGTTATAAGCTCCGGCGACTCGGATTTGAACGGTCGAATCTACGGCATTCGAGTACGATGTAAAGTATGGATGTCGATTTTCGAGCGAGCAAAATTCGCGTTCGTTACAAGTTGAGTGAGGAAGAAGCAGCGACTTAGCAGTTTATATGAGGCAACGAGAAGAAGGCGAATAGGCATGCGAGTTAGCACAGGTTTTAGGTCGCTCACGACCTAGTAGAGTTAGATCGAAGCACACGACCTATGACATAGGCCTGTACTTCGAGGGGCAAGTGTTAACTCCTCGTTTTGGAGCGACCTAACACTCAGCGACCTAACTTCTCCAACGACCTAGTGACCTAACTTCTCAAGCGACCTAGCGACCTAAGGGTACCAGCGACCTAGCGACCTAAAGCACTCAGCGACGTAGCGACCTAAAGCACTCAGCGACCTAGCAACCTAAAGCACTCAGCGACCTAACGACCTAAAGCACTCAGCGACCTAAAAGCTTCAGCAACTACTCCTTAGGTCGCTCACGACCTACAACATACCACTTCATTAAGGCAGATCAAGTGCATCCTGTTAATTCACAAATCATGCCCACTAGGTCGCCAGCGACCTACGACCTACCTTAACCCATTCACGACCTATGACTTGTCAATATGTTCAATTGGTCAAGTGCAAAACTGTTAAGTCATAGCCCGTGCTCCCTAGGTCGCTCACGACCTACGACCTATCCTTAGGTCGCTCGCAACCTACGACCTAACTCCAAATTCTCCCTATAAATACCCCACCTACTCCAACTGAAAGAGGACTTTTGGCTCATTTCTGGAATGCCTATACTCTGCTATTTTCTCGACTCAACCGACACTTCAAACACCAAAGACGCTTCAACGAACTTCAAAAGGAGATCTACACATCCGATATGGATTAAAAGAGCTCTCTTACATCAAAGTTCTAGCTACTCGTCTCAAGTGTGTTGTAATCAAAGTGTATTGTACAGAGTTGTAATCGAATCAGCAATAAAGAATATAAAGTGGACGTAGGCTTAATTATGAGCCGAACCACTATAAAACTGCTGTCTCTTTACTTTTCTGCTATTTTCTGCTTATATTCTGTTCCCGTACCAACGGGTGGTGCTTTCACATTACTATTACTCACACCGGGGTGTTAGCGTCGATTTTTACGTTAACATTTTTTGTGCTTTCATTGAGAGCCCAACTCAGGGATCTTTTCACCATTGCTTCGCAAAGACTTGTTGAAAGATTTTCCTTGAAAGACCAAAATTCTATCTGAAATAATGGCTCCGAGAAGAAAGGGTAGACCAACCAGATCCGGAAATGCTCATGAAGGGACCTCCGCTTCCCCAACAACAAACCATTATCATAGCCTTGGCCTCTCACGTCATTGATATCAAGTTTGAGATCGATCAACACATTTTGAAGTGCTTTGAAAAGACCAATCATGGATGTATCACAAACGGTTATAAATCTAAGAAAATATTCCTCCACTTTAATATCATTTGCATCTTCAACATTCACACATCTTATAATAATGGACATTTGCTCCGTATGGCTCAAATCCGGAGTGTAATCAAGAATAATAGAGAAGTACTTTGCTTTCTTTATTTTTGTAAGTATTGATACTTTGATTTTATTAGCCAATAAATTTATCAATTCATTTTGAATTTTATGGCTAAGATAATGATTATTGATCTCATTATTCACCACACGTCTAAGATGCTCTTCCATAATTGGATCAAACTCGGCTACAAACTCAATAAGTTGACAAAAAAGTCCATTATTTTTTTCATATATTTTCTCATTTGATCCACGAAATGGCAAATTATTTCGAGAAAGTGTCTTAACAACACCAATTATGCGCACAAGTACTTTTTTCCAATGTTGTTTTTCTTGATCAATTTTGAGCTTCCATTGCATTATCAATTGTTGCTTTTCGTTGAAGCCCTTTATGCAAATCGACCCATTTGATAAGATTTGCATTGTGCAATGGATTGCTTTCATGCTCTCTTAACTTGGTAGATAGATTATGCCAATCGTTGATTCCTTCATCTGCCAATTTAGATTCTTTTTGTGTGTTTTTAAATAGCTTACAACAAAAGCAAAAAACTTTATCACATGCATTTGAATACACAAGCCATTTTCTTTAATGCTCTTCTCCACGTGGATAGCCACCAATGTAGTGTTTAACGGTAAAATGTCTACCATTCATTTTATTTCTTGGAAATACGTTGTTTTCTTTTAAAATTTTGATGGGACCGCGTTGAATTAACATAATTCTTTTACTATTCGTAATTCTTCCCCATAATCCTGGATCATAGTTGACATCAACATTTCTTTCAAGGTCAAGTATCGGTACACCATCAACATCTTCTTTATGAGCATTAGCATCGACATTTACATTATTATCCTCTGCCGGAACCTCTATGATATGATCTTCAACTTCTACTTCAATATAATCGTTTATAGGCTCGTTATCTTCATGGATATCAACATTAGAACCAATATTCTCATGCTCCAGATTAGTTTCTTCAACTTGACTAGAATTTGAAGTTTGAATTTTTTTATTTCTTGATTTAAATAAATCTGAAATTGAGCCAACTAGTGATTTTGCTTCCTCATCTATGCGTTGTTTTTTCTTCCTATTTTGATATCCAGAATTCTGTTTTCGACTCGTATCTCAAATAAACAATATAATATTGTTAATCCAATGATACTAGCGCTTTACACACCTCAAAAACAATAAACAATTTTATTGTGCATAATTCAACAAGTTTAATTAATCAACTCAATTTGTAGCAATGTACAAATAACAATTTTGATTAAATTAGATCAATTTTAGTTTAGCACAAATGCATTTATTTAATTTATAAATGCTATTCATAATAAAATAAAATATGACAACATAAATTATTTGATTCTTTCAACAAACTAACCAATATCAAGCTAATGTATCCAACCAACGTCAAAATTCAAAACTTATAAAACTCACATGTTTATTGTAGTATGTAGATTTCTAGTTGGAGGCTTGGAGCAGCTTCTTCCTTTTTCCTTTTCAGCCCTACTAGTTTAGTAGTCTGAAGTCAGTTGTCTCCTGCCTGCAAACCAAATTAACCCATTTAGCCTTCACAATTCACATCACATGTTTATGAGATTTCTTTCATTAAATGCTTTATTCTTCTGTAGTTTGCAGTTCATCTTGTTACTTGTATGCAACATAACAAAGCAATATTAAATTTGCACAGGTTGATTTTCCTCTTTATTTTCCAATATCGTATTAGTAAAACTCTATCAAAGGAGTCTAATTAAGACTTCAATAGTATAATCTCCAAATCAGACTGACTGAATATATAGAATCAAAAATGAGTGGCAAATTTGTGAATAAACTACAGAATAGCAAAAGCATCACAACAGAACTGCATCACAGCAGAACTGCAGAAGCTCACGCCTCACAAATAATAAATTTCATTCGTAGATCAAATTTAGCATAATTAAATTCAGGGAATGTAAAATCAAACGCTAATCGAATCAATTTATGAAGAGATTAAAGTCTAAAAGAAGCCACACCTGCTGATTCACTGAACCGAGTCGGCGAGTCGCGATTCGTTGCCGTTGGCAGTCGCGTGGTGGCGGTGGTCTGTGTTGGGACTTGGGATGATGGCGATTGGCGAATGGCGATGGATTGGTTGCAATCGCAGGCTGCAGCAAATGGCGAGGAGGATTCCGATTCGAGAAAGCAACGCGATATAAACTATCGCAGAAATTTGTTTCCCCGGTCCATTTTGATGCCCTAGACATTTGTCTTACCAGTCTTGGGCTTGGGCCGGGCCTGCATGTGTGTTTGTGTTAGAAACTATGATATTTTGTCTATGTTGTGGTTAAAGCAATGATATTTTGTCTGCGTTGTGGTTAAAGCAATGATATTTTGTTTGTATGATATTTTACCTGTGTTGGAACATGTGTTAGCTTATTTCGAATGAAGCGGTTTGGAAAGGTGTTCCATTTTATTCGTGTTTTATATATTTAAGTCACTATGGTAATATTATTCTATTTGCTGTAATACTATTCTTAGATGTAGCTGGAGCTTCGAATGCATATATAGCTTTTGAAAAAATTGCAGTAAATCTTTCACAATATTCAAAAAATGTTGTAAAAAACATACTGCAAAATTAATAAAAAGTTGTAAAAAAACTATATTACAATGTTTATAAAATGTTGTGATAAGCTTTTACACAACAATTTGTTGAAGTTGTAAAAAGGGTTTTCGATATTTATATTAGTGATTTACAACGTCAGATAAAAGTAGTAAAAAACTTTATTACAACATCTTAAAAACGTTGTAGCAAAGTTTATTGCAACGTTTTCATACAACGCTAGAAAAAAGTTGTAAATTACTCTGACTCTATTACAACTTGGCCTAAGACGACGTTTGTAAAAACGTTGCGAAACCCCAATTACAACGTTTTTTTGATATTGTAATAAGGTATTTTTTTTGTAGCTATTTATTCGTTGCATATTATATTAAAATTTTATAATATTTATGGATAAGCGGGTTTTATAGTTCACGCTAACTAAAAAGAGCGCAACATTAAATGTATCACAACTAGTTCAATGTTTAGGTTACAGTTTTTATTCTTAACAATTATATTATTATTACTACCTATGTAAGAGTTTTGAGCACTCAAGATTTTGGGATCGCTTGTGCTTTGATTGATCGTTTTGCACTTGGTGTAGAGACACTATGAATTAGTACAATAAGAAGCAAGCAAACATGTATGCTTTATATATAAATTTGTATTCTAACAAACAAATAATAAGTAGTTGCCATTTCTCATTTTGGAAAGCACTAGGCTTTAAAGGTTTGTCATTTTACCTTTGTTGAAAACTAAATGTGTTGCACACAAATCAAAGTACAAAATTCAAATATGTCTTTTCACTCAAAATTAGTGGACCATCATGTCTATACATTAACCACTACTGCTTAGTATTCAACTGTAGTAATTTGAAGTAGTGGTTACTACATGTTTATACAAAAGTCAAACAATTATTGACTAACTTATTTGACAATTTTGCAAAATTATGTTGTTTTAAAACTTATTTTTCTTTACAAAAACATTTTATAAAATTGCGAAATTCAAAGTAAATGCAATCATCTTTATTCTGGAGAAAGAAAAATTTCCAATCTAATTATTGTGGATAATTTGTTGGCACTTTTTTGTTATTTCCAGCCCTAGAATTTTAAGGCAATTATATCATAGAGATTAAGACCTACAATTATAAAATGGTGGCCAAAGCTCTTTATATTTTATTACATTTTCCTAAACATGCTCAAAAGATTATCGTTGTAGTCATGATCTTCAAATTTCACTAGATTAGATAGTGCTTTACCATCCCCAATTCGGCATTAGCATGACGTTTGGAATTTTTTTCCCATGTCAATTGTAGGTGGAACAAACTATATGACAGAAATCACCGAATGCCTTGTTGATGCAAAATGTTATGAACGGATGTCTATCAACGTCATGCCAACATGCAAGTTTGAAGCCTTCCATTACCTATCTGTAACTTTTTTTTGCTATATTTGATTAACGTTTTCACGTTGATAAAAAATAGTTTGTCGAATTTGACATCCACTTTTCATGCTAGATTTTCGTATAGTTGTTATTCGACTTTTATTGGTGAAACAATACGCGGATAAAGAGAATTTAAATCTAGAATGAACATCGACAGTACATTGAGCTCATTTTCTTTGTAGATGATGAATTAAATTCCATTGGAGTCCAGTAAGTATTGTTTCCTTAAAACAAGATTTCACCATCTATAGTGCTGAAGGTAATCGAGCAACTGTGCTACAAGATAAATAACCACAACTGAAAAGTTGTGCTTAAAATTGTAGCGAGACCATAACTTAATAAAAAAAATTCATGGAACAATGGTAGGAGAAAAGAGATGGTCTTGTACGAGATTTTGACATTCTTATGATCTTCTCTGTATACCTTCTCCTTTATTTACAATTTAGAGGAGGAACTTATTATTGTATAACAGTTACATTCGTCGGAAAGGCTGCAACCCTTTTATTAGTAGGTGTTACCAATAGCAAATAGGAGACAGTTTCATGACCCATTATAGTCTATCTTGACTTAAAGTCATTGATAATGATCTGTGTAAGCATGTTGGGTATCTCGCATTGTATGTTGATGATAGGTGCATATTGGAAATAATGGTCACATATCATGGAAAATAATAGAGATGGACCAGTATACATATGAGTTTGGTCACATGTAACAGCAAAGGATTCTACTTATTAAAATATATAGACCAAACTCTATGTTGCTCCGATGGAGAGATGTGGGGACATATCTTGAAATTTCAACATGGTATCAGAGACGATGGTAACACCTAGGGCAATGGAAGACACGTTTACAAAGTCTTGATATGGTGCAGACATCAAAATTAGCGCAATGGAAGACACATGAATGGATGCGAGCAAAAGGTGGAGATTTGTTGGGATTAAAAGAATCAAGTGGGATACTGTGGGGTACCATTTATAGAATCACCCACATGGACGTGAAGGCGTTGCTTCATTGAGAATTATAAAGGTCGAATTCTCGTAAACACTCATGATACAAAGTAGATGTTTTTGGAAGTATAAACAAAAATAGAGAACCAACTAGGATTCAAGAATTTATTGCATGTTATCTATTTACTAGATTTACATAATGATCTTATTGGTTAAGGGCATCCAAGTCTACCAATTATAAAGTAGCCTACCTTAAAGGTATTGACAATTTACCCTATCTCTAATGATCCATACCCAACCAAAGCTAAGGTGTTCGCTCAACCATGAGCTTTAATACCAAATGTAAAGACCGAATTTGCGACTCCCAAATATTGACACTAAATACATCCGTGGTATTCGTGTGCCGAGCAACTAAATACTGAAAGTTAGGGTAAAATAAAAAAGTAGAGCAAGAAAGAGAGAAGACACATTAGAATCTCACAATAGAACGATAATATATAATATCAAAGGAATAGTACAAAAGGTTACTCTGAATACAGAAATATCAGAATTACTAAAACCTAAGTACTATCATCATCCTGGATAGTTATAACAACCTGTCCTCACATATGCTGATGTATGCAGTAAATAAATGCAGCGGAAGTAAGAATACTACGGAAGATAATCATCTACCTTTTCTCCATAAGCTCCAAGCATCCAAAGCTAAATATACACAAGGCTGACCCGAGCATTATAAGAAAATAACATCCGAATCAGTCTGGTAAACCAGTGTGAGAAACTCAAGAAATATGCAATAAGTAATGGTAAACATTGAGACTGTAAGGATTCCCATAACAGTTTTCCCCTCAAAAAACCAACCATTCATTAAGTTTAACATATAGTGATATGATAGATAATGTCTAGATATAGCACATAAAACATATCCAATAGTTTCTGCGTGAATGCCACAATAATAATAGGTATACAATCAATATCGCTAAGGGGCGTTCACATAGTTGATTTTCCATGGAGATCTCCTTGGATCTAGCTGAATTCGAACTCTTGCACAAGGATCAGAGATATCCATCCAAGCAACGTACATCTCTAGGGAATGTAAAATAGGAAATGCGTAAGTTGCCCACGCCCAAAACAGCCGCGGTTCCAAATGCTTCACTTCTGCATGCATGTCCGTAAGTAATACTAGATTGAGTCGCCTACACCCTTAGGATTGCTAAAATGCAATGTTCTCATTTGGCTATGCATTCTATCTTTGGTTTTAGTCATTTCTAATGTCGAAGCTACGTTCGGCATCTCTCACTCGATTCTTCATCACTCGAACATAACACAAATCCCTAAATGGATTTCCACATATGGAACAGATCATGAAATACTACATAGATTCGAGCATATCGAACAGATCTCGAACCTCTACATAGTATCCCCACATAATTCCTCTGACGAATGCTAACGATGTCTTCTCTTATGGAATACTCCTCAAGATAGATAGTACTACATGATAGCATCGTTTAAACTATTAATGCTAACCTCTCCCTTGGACTTAACCTTAAAAATGACAGTTCAACTCTATAATATTTCACTTAATTACCGCTTCCAAAACATAGAATTGTATACTAGTTTTGAAGCGGTATTCGTTAAGTAAAACACTTATCGATCCCGGTCTCTTCAAAACTAATTCGATGAGTTTCTGGTAGACTCAATTCTGATTCATTCAAAAAAGTGATAGCTAGAGATGTTTCGTACCCACACTCCTCCTTGGGGGTTCTTATTGGTATAAAATTGCGAAGCCCTTCGATAAATCCTTAAGTCATATTTGGTCAATTTCGATAGTCGACTAATCGATTATCTAGTTAGAAACAATTGCTTATACAAATCATGATTCGTATGCTTAATTCATTTCCGACATTCGAACATAACTATTCCCATGCAGGAGAGAAAGCTAGCTATGTTTGAGCATTGCTTACATCAAGCATTACCTAGACAGTTCATTCTTGAATCTCACAAATAGATAAATCTATCTCATGGGCTTTTAGTGTTGAGTATAGCATTAATAATTTCCATAAACAACAAGAAATCAACACGATTAACACATTTTCGACATTTTTTCACTTACTATTCCTCGACCAAGAGGGAAGCCCGGTAGGTTAGAGCTCTATTACTTCGTCCCTACTTGACTTCAGACTTAACTCTCACAAATAGATTAGTCTTACTTCATTGACTTTTAGTGTTAAGCATAGTTCATTACTTTTCAAACAAGTAATCAAATAATTAACCATTTATGCACTAAGAAATTCTAACCCCTTTTCGAAAAACATTTGTATGTACTTTTAAAATACCTAAAAATACTTATGATAGGTTTTAAAACATTTATCTTAAATAGTAATTGAACATAACAACTTTGCAATTTTCCTCAAAACTTGAAAATGACATGTTTTCAACAAAATATCTCTTCTTTAAATGTTCGCAACTAATTCTTAAAAATTCGTAAATATCTTAAACCACTTTTGAAAGACTCTAGTAGGAGTTAGTAAATACTTGTAAAAAGAATGAAAAATACTTTTATTTTAATAATTTTTTAAACCTTTAAATTCCAAAATCGAGGCTAAATGAGACAGTTTTGCACTAGTGATGTTTTGGACCCTTTTCGAGATATTACTTAAGTTTTTACTATTCAAGCTTTTAATAGCAACAAACTGTAACGACCCGTAAAATTTCAACTTTTTAATAACGTAATTAGTTGAAATTTTGTGAAATTTTAAACGATAAAATTTTGAAATAAAAATTTAATATTTGGAATGCGTCTAGTTAAACATAGCAACTGGTAAATTTTCGTCCGAAAATATGAAAGTTTATTTCGCGTGTAAATTCACTTCAATTTAATCAGTTAAAAAGCATTGAAAATAAAATTGTAACGACCCGCTATTTTGGACCATTCAAATCGACAATAATCCACACATGTCTGACTTGAATAATTCAAAATATCAGATTGTTAATTTAAATTTGGCAAAACTCAGCATATGCAGTAAATAAATCAATCACAGAATCACAGACACAGAGTAATACAATAATACGCAGCGGAATAGATAAAATAGTAGTTCATGAAGCTACTATATAAACATCAGAGTTAAATAAAATACAACGGAATATCTCAAATGTAGTGAAGTCTCCAATACAACAGGTGACTTCTCTGAACGAATCAACTAGAAGAGCTGAAAGCTGAGGCGATAGTTGGATCTCCAAAGGAAGCTCCAAACTCCAAAGGTGAGTCTCAGATGCTGTATCACTCGGTCTGACCCGAGCGTAAAGTAAAACACAAAACACTCGAGTCAGGATTAACATTCTTATATAAATAAATCCAACTCAAGTGAAATATCAATTGAAATACGAGTAACTTAAAGGATGTTGGGATAACCATCCTCTAAGGATCTTCAGAACTATCTACAAGGTGGAAATATACATTTTAACACCGTGGTCATTTAAATTAAATTTTATACTTCAAAACCCAAATATCATTTCATTTCAAATATATCTATTTTCCAAAATAGTATATATATATATATATATTAAATGATTTAAAAAGTAAAGTATTTAATTTCCACAAGTCTAGAAAATCGATTCAAATCAACTTCAAATTCCAAATTCAAATTTATTCAAAGCTCAATTCATCAATTTAATTCATTTCTAAACAGATCATTTAAATTTTCAATATATTTCAAAGCTTTAATATTCAACATTTTCAAAGTTAAATTTAACAGTTTCATATAGCTCTTGATTTAACTTCATTATTATTAAATCAGGGAATATTAACTTAATAAATTTAATATCATTTAACTAGCCTTAAATTACATTTTTTACTAAATATTTCTTTAACTTTATTTTAAACAAGAAATATTCATTAAATTATTTAAATAAAACCCAAGTTATAAATCATATCTTAAATCTCAATTTCAATAAGTTTCAAATTGGTTTAATTAATAAATTATCTTTCCAATCTTAACTTATTCAAATTATTACCAAAATCTATTTTGAAAATATAATTTTTATACTTAAACATCTCATAAGTATTAAATCCATCCTAATTTAAATTAAATAATTTAAGGCTCAACATTTATTAAAACCATATATTTCTTTCCAAAACCATAAAATTCATTTTCAAAATATTTATATATATGGACCAACGGTGTCTGTATATATATGCGTCATATGGTTAAGTGATACGGATATTTATCATTTCAATCCGAAATTTAAATATATACGGGTAGATATCATTTCGACCCGTAATCCCAATTTCAATTCAAATGAAAATCGCTTGGGTTTATCATTTCAACCCATAACGATTTTCTCCTATTCTAAAGTCCGTTCGGGTATGTATCATTTCAACCCATAGTGAATTCTATACTAACAGGGAACTTGCAGAGTGATAACAGATAATATAAAATATAACAACAGGCATATATCATCAATATAAATAACAGATATTGGTGTCAGATGTCATAGGTGAACATATACAGATAATAGTAATAACATGCATATAAATACTAGATACTGGTGTCAAATGTCGCAGGTGAACATATACAGATAATAGCATATATAACAATTTAAATAACTACAGCATCATATTTCAATTGTCGTTTCAATTGAAATCAAATTTAATAAATACAAGAACGTTAATCGTGAGTGATTGCTCACCTTTCGAGGTTAGAGAAGTTTGATACACAACAAGCTACAATTGAATCACGATCTAGACTATCGACCGATCCGACAACAAATCTCGAAGCGAAGTAAGATTGGCACGAATTTTTGACGGACAAAGCTGATAACAGGAATTGATGAGAATTAATCAACTTAGCTTGATATAAACTGAACGAAATATATAATATATTCTATTTTAAAACAATACACATATACTTATGAGTATAAACAAACGTATAACATAGATATAAACGTACATACATACTATATTTAAAAAATCAACTTTTTTTTTAAAACAATCAATATACTTAATATATATGTGATCCCAACAAATCATATATAAGCTATATATATATTATTAAAAATCATTGTTTAAATTAAACACATGCAAAATTAAAAGCCAATGTAAGTTTACCGAATCATATTGTATTTCCAGACTCAACTAGATCCTACATATATATAAATTATGCCACTTAGATATACTAACAGACTGCACATAATTTATATACCTATTATATTTAACAATATATATATTATTTTTTTAAAGAAATATTTAACAATATTTATTATAACACAATACAAACTTACTATATTATTATATCCACACTTTAAACAAATCCCAACAAATCTGTATAAAAACATATTATACACCCAACATATTATAAAAGTATGTACTGCTCATAAAGTAATTATGCAGACTCACATATATTAATGAATTCCACATGTAGGTTACTATGCAAAAGGTGAGTATATATATATATATAGGGTATAAAATATATATATAATCTCTTCTTCATTAAACAAGACAACTGACATAACTATATGTATAAACTAACGTATACTAATATATAAGTTGTAGAACTGAGGACATCTACTAGTACTGACATGTATAAAAGTATATATAAGTTATATATGTGACCACACACGCAAATATCTTGACAATCATGAAGACTACCACCCAAAAATATATACTGTAAACATAAATACATATACATAAGGACGTATATATGTTTTAAACTCATGCATAACTAACGTATTAAATGATAGCTATATATATTTGTCTTTTGAATTCCATACATTTATATGTACACACTAACATGATATAATATATGCAGATCTGAGAGTTTATACTCTTATATAAATAGAGCCTATACAGAAAAATCGAAATACCAACTGTATAATATAAAACAATTTATAAATTACATACTAACATAGTATAATATACTTATTACATGAAATACAAGACAGCAAGCAAACATATATCACTAAGAAGAATCAGTACAATAAAACGAAACTAGGTGGGAAGAAAAAGAACAGCACCTGCGGAGAAAAAGAAAGAAAGCGGAGGAGGCATCGAACAGGAGAGACAGGCACCGGCAACCGAGAGGAAGGCAAACAAAGGGTTGGCAAGCAAAAGAAAGGAGGAGGAAGAGAACTCGGCTCGAGTTGTTGGTGATGGCTGTGATAGGTAGAGTGCGGTGGTAGAGGAGAGTGGTGGTTGTACAGGTGCGGAGGTGGAGGGGATTGGGACCGAGTGGAAGGTCAGGGCGGAGGTGGGGAAGTGAAATGCTCGGTTGTGGTGCCTGGCCTAGCTGCGTGGAGGCGGGGTGGTAGCAGGCGAAGCTTGGGTCGAGTGTGCTCGGTCAGGTGGTGGCGGGTTCAGGGGAAGGCTTGGAGATGTCGAAGTGTTCGAGGCCGGTTTAAATGAAAAAGGAGGCGTAGGTGGAGGTGCGGACAGTGGCATGCGCGTGTGGGGATGGGGGGAGGAGAGTGTCAAGTGGATGGGAGAGGGAAGAACGGTGGAAGACTGGGCGAGGCGAGCTGTGGAGGATGCGTGGTCGGGGTCAGGCGCGCGATTGGGTTGCGTGGCTATTCAAGGTGAGGAAGGAGGAAGGGTTCCTGTGGCCATGGAAATGCGTTTCGCGTGGATATCAAGTGTGGATATCAAATGGCCGAGAAAATGAAAAGGTGAGGAGGGGAATAAAAGAAATAAAAAAGAATGAACAGACGTAACCAATGAACCGTTTAAAATTAATAAATACAAAACGTATACCAGTTTTGTATGTTCACACTTGTTCAAATAGAGATGGGATGGCAACGGTCAAATTTTAGTATGTGCTGAGATAAATATTAAATAACAGCTAGTGGCTGCTGTTTGAAATCTGAATGGACCCAACTAACAAAAGGCTCGAAACGTACCGATGCGATGAACTGTTTTACAGATTATGTTGTCCATCGGACGCCGAAATAAACAAATGAATATACCATGGAGATCAGCATGACGTGACGATCAAAACGGTATACAAATACTAGTGGCACGATCATCCGATCAAAAGTCGATAGTCGGTACCGAAAAATGCTGCTATTTTGTCAGAATTAAGATAAACGGAGCAGTAGAAATCCAAATTTGACAAAACGAAGACTGGTGTTTCACTCAGCAGATGATTTAGAAATTTACTGTATAAAAATATTCAAGTTTGGAAAACATTTTATTTTCATCAAAAATTGACTGACTTAAATTGAAATAGAATTTCACAAGAAAATAACCTTTAATATTATCAGATGAAAATTTACCAGTTGCTATATTAAAATAGACGTATTCCAAATAATAAATTTTTAATTTCAAATTTTATTGTTTAAAATTTCACAAATTTCCAGTTAAATATACTTTTAAAACCATTAAATTTTACGGGTCGTTACAAAAATGTTTTCGGAACCTAAATATTTTTACATAGAAAAATTCTAAACCATCTTCTGAGCAAGATGTCAGTTTGTCGTTTTTCAAAATTCGGACATCTTTGGCTCCGTCGATCTTATTTTTCAGCGTTTTTCTTGCATTTTCCGCTATTAGAAAATTCGAATTTTTATAATTCAAATCATACCGCTGATATCTATATACCGTTTTGATCGTTTCGGCATGCCGATCTCTACGGTGTATTCGATTGTTTATTTCAGAGTCTGGTACGCTGCGAACTCAGTAAACGGTAACCGTATTGGTAACCAGTTGTGTCTTTTCTTACCTTACATCTTTTCATATTTCACCGTTTAGGTTGAACAGCCATCGGACTTTTAAAATTCCCAAAATACAGCTGTTGCATTTACGTCTCCGAAATTTTCGTGCTTGACTTTTGTTTCTACTGGTTCCAACATATATTGGTTCACTCTTTCCACTTTCTAATAGCTGTATGCATCTAATAGCCGTATGCATTTATTTGTTCACTCTTTCCACTTTCTCCTCTTCCTCTTTGTTTTCCAGAGAAAGGAAGATTATTTTTACAAGCATTGCACATTATTTCATCACCCTCTCCCACTTTACTTGATCTGCCACTCAAGCCACCACACAATCAAGCTATCCCCTTCCGCAACAACTACCGCCCACTCCTCCTAGCATCTGATGCCGAGCTAGCAAAGGTCACAACCCAACGCCACCATCTCATGGCCGAGCTGCATCCCTCCTCTCCGATGCCTCGTCCGCCGCATCACTTCCCATACTAACCCTCTTGAACCACAATAGCTGGTCTCGGCCTCCTCATTCTTGTATGGGTATGCACGTTCGTGTACTGTACTTCATTTCATTAAGGTATATTATATTATTTGGTGATTTGCATGCTTCTGTTTGGGAAGCCACCGCACCCTACTTGCTTTTGAAACTTTATGTATATATTTTAACGGAGAAATCAGTTATAAAAACCTATATGTTTATATTGTAAGTTTTATATGTTGTATAAAAGCTGTTGGGTTTGTTGTCTGTGCTTATAATAGTTTTATTTAATTATATGCAAGGTTGGTTATTTGAAAAGCCATACAAGTTTTGTTATATATATGTTATATTAATTTGTGTTATATATATGTTATATTAATTTATATAAGTCTACCACTATTTTTATATATGTACATTTGTATATAGTCTCCTTATATATGTGTTTTGATTTCTAAGTCACGGTCTGGTTTTCCATGTTTGTAGTTTTCAATGGTGCAGTTCATGCACAAGTTATAGATTTATAGGAGTTTGTTTTCTATACGAATATATGTTTTAAGTATGCTGATGCTAATAGGTATATATATAAATTTTATTTCAAATTATGTAATGTATATATGTTGATACGTTTTAAAAGGAAATTTTGCATGTTATTTTTTTTTTTTCTTTTTCTGAACAGTAGTTAGACTTCATGTTCGCGACATCATATCTCACTCATGTTTTATCGGAATGGGTTGATTCTATTTTTAAAAAGGAGTCGAAGTTACCTAGTTTATGCCTGTCAAATTTCAGCCAAATCCGACATCGTTTGATTAGTGGTCGAGGATCTGGAAGTTAGACCCAGACAGCTGTTCTTTTGTACTTAGAAATTATTTTACACTGCTGCAAACACGACCTGAGTTCATGTTTGACGCATCGTATCTCTTCTGTCTTACGTCGGAATGGGTTGATTTTATTTTAAAAAGAAGTCAAAGTTACCTAGTTTATGCTTGTCAAATTTCAGCCAAATCCGACATCGATTGATTAGTGGTCGAGGATCTGTAAGTTAGACCCAGGCAGCTGTTCTTTTGTACTTAGAAATTATTTTACACTGCTACAAACATGGCCTGAGTCTATGTTCGTGACATCGTAACTTTTCTCGTCTCTTGTCCAAAACAAGTGAATCTTTTGCAGTTTAAAATACAAGTTTTGATCTTTATTCATACCAAATTTCAGACCATTTCGATCTCGGTAGCACATAGAATTATATTGTTAAACTTTGACGCAGGACATGTTTTATTTGTTGCTATGTTGAATGTTTTGATTTGATTTCATCGATTTCTGTTATCAGCTTTTGATCGTTGAATTCGTGCCGATTTGTTTTGCTTGGATTCGTAACCCAATCTCTATGTCCGTATCAGTGTGTGTATCCATGTCATCTTCTCGTGCATCTCTAGCCTCGAAAGGTGAGCACTCACTCACGATTAACGTTCTTTTATTTATTAGATTTGATTTCAATTGAAACGACAATTGAAATAGGCTGCTGTTAGTTAATTACACTGTTTTATATGCTATTACCTGTATCAGTTCACCTGTGACATCTGACACCATTATCTGTTAATTATTTATGTGATGATAATACAGTTTGGCTGATAATTGATTGATTGTTGATGTTTATATTGGACGTTAAATTGTTAGTGATAAATGATGAATAGTATGCAAAATTGGAATTGATATATGATAGTTAAATGTTAAATCTGATTTAATGACATTTGTATAATATGACCCATTTAACTGTCAAAAATTTATTGACACGTAGGATTTGTTTAATTACATCTTGAACCACTGAATGTAGGTTGTTTAAATTGATGATGGATGAAATTTTAATAGATGACAAGTGAAAACCGTATTGTAATAATCTTTAATCTACATGAAATGATAGTGTAGATTCTAGAAATAATTATATTAATTCGTACAAACAACAATGCGAATTAATACGGTTATTTCGGGATTATTTGATTTGATTATTTGATTGGTATTGATTGTTGTTATTGCTTGTTTATTTACTTTGACACCATCCCAGTTATCACACTGCAAGTTCCCTTTGCTATGTTTTGATTTTGAATTGGAATCGGGTTGAAATGATAAATACCCAAATTGAACTTTGACCTAGGATAGAAAATTAAATAAAACCCGATTGGTCAATAATTTGATTTAAAAATAAAATGAAAATTTTATTTAAATAAATAATATGGTTTTGAAATGAAGTTAAATTTGAATTTTTAATGAAAGGAAAATGGTAATATTTGATAATCCGAAACAAAATATTAACAATGTAATTGATGAAAGAATGTTGTTTAAATTTGAGAAATGATTGAATTAAGTTGAAATTATTAAACTTTGAAATGATTTAATAATTAAGTTTGAAATTATAATTAAGTTTGAAATTATTAAACTTTAAAATGATTTAATAATTAAGTTTGAAATTATAATTGAGTTTGAAATTATTAAACTTTGAAATTATTTAATAATTAAGTTTTGAATTATTTAATAATTAAATAAGATTGAATTATTTAATGATTAAATTGAATTGGATTCTTTTATTAAGAGAAATTGAACTTTTGAATAGTGAATTTTACTTTGTAAATAATTGAAATTGAGTTTTCTTTATTAATTAAGTTTTTGGGAAAATTATTTAAGTAAGTAAATAAGTGAAATTGAATTTCTTTAACAAGAAATAAAAATGTGATAATTTTGGAATTAATGTAAGACTTGAAATGTAAAGAATTGATTTGACGAATTGAATTTAATTCAAACTGTAAGTTTTGATTTAATGAAGTTGAATTTAAGAAATTGATTTAATGAATTGGAAATTTAATAGAAATTGTTTTGAATGAAAAATTTACTTAACGAACATTGAATGGAATTGATAAATGGATTTAAATTGATTTGAATGTTAAATTAATTTAAATGATTTGAAATGAAACTTATATTCGAACTTGAATCAATATTTGAATTGTTTTAAATAGGAATTGAAATTGAATTATAAGATTTGGAAACGGTAAATTGGAAGTTTTGAAACGTAAATATTGGAAATTGGTTTTTGAAGGACAAATGAAATGTTGATTTACGAATTCTATTTGAAATTGAAATTGATTTGGTTTTAAAATATATAAACGACCAATCGGTGTAATAATTACGAAAGTTATTAAAGAGACCGGAATTCGGTTATGGGTATACTCTCTATCTAAACCGAAAACCACTTTAATAACTATGCGCGGAGTGATGATCCAGAATGAAGTGGTTGGATGATGTTCGTGATGATTGAAGAAAGAGAACGATAATGGATAGCCTTGACACTTGTGTCAAATTGGAAATGACTAAAACAGGAGCTGTGCCGGGCCAATGGAGGATTGATACCTCAAGTGGACACACTTCTTCGAACTACTTATACTTATTGTCGATTGGTGCACCCTTGATTTTGGGAGTGTTGTCTCACGGTGTTGCGGGCGCTGCGGCGTTGCGTTCTCACCAGCCCGGATCAGGCGAACGGTAGTATCACTACCTTGGGTATAGCCTCATGTGCCTTGTCATACTTGTATTCCATTTATGCGCGACCACTACGAATTTGTTTTGTACCTTGAGTATATGGATTGCCCTCTGGTGACTTCCGGTTTTGGGGAAACTACGGTCTTGTATATGCTTGTGGGAATAAAAATGTGTTAAGGGTGGAATGGGCCATGACTTAACGCTATTTTGATATCTTCTTATATTACTGATAGACATTATCTACTTATCGTACATTACTACATAGTAGATAGTTTAACGGATCCTTAAGGATGGTTATTCCAAACATCCTTTGAGTTACTTGTATTTCAATTGCTATTTCACTTGAGTTGGATTTATTAATATAAGAATGTTAATCCTGACTCGAGTGTCTTGTGTTTTTGCTTTACGCTCGGGTCAGACTGAGTGGTTCAGCTTTCGAGACTCACCTTTGGAGTTGGAGCTTTGCTTGAAGATCCAGCCATCTATTCTACTTTCAGTATCCGGTGATTCCAGTGATGCATTCTGATTGTATCTGATGTATCGTGTTACTCTTCCGTTGTATCTGGTTTAACTCTGATGTATCGTATTACTCTTCTGTTGTACACTCTGATGTATTTTTATATATTCATATAGTAGCTTCATGAACTACTATCTCTTTTATTTCCGCTGCATTTATTACTCTGTGTCTGTGATCTGTGATTATATCTATTTACTGTATATGTTCAGTTTTGCCAAATTTAAATTAACAACGCGGTATTTTGAGCAATTCAACTCCGGCATGAGTGTCTACCTATACACTTATAATGGACGCGAATGGTCCAAAATGGCGGGTCGTTACAGTTGGTATCAGAGCTTTGGTAGCTCTAGGCAAAACTCAACATGTAGGGTAAATGTATTTACAGAATCACTTTCATTTCGAGTTTCAATCTCTTCCGTTTTGATTCGATTTCTTTGAATTTTGGAACGTTCCCCTCGGTTCCGAAATTCATTCGTGTCTTTCACTATTCGTCTTCTTTCAAATTCTGGAGCACCCCATAACTCCATTTTGAATGATATCTATAATAGATCGCGGTCTCGCCAATCTTCGAATGATTCGTAAAGGAGAAAAACTCCTTTACAATAGGCATTGATTTACCGGAGATTTATGTATCCTCGGTTTACAATGCTATCTATCTCCTGCCATACCTGAATTCTATTTCTTGAGATCGAATGTCGATTTGCCTTGGAATTCAGCATCGATCTTATTCTTGAAGTTACGGACGACTCGGTTAAGGTTGCCCGTGAATTAAATAAACTCATCCATCTTCCGATTGTGGTAATTGAATTATCTTATCTTCTGTTTCAAACTTATTTTCGAATCAAAATTCTCTTTGATTTGAGTCAACAAAAATTTGAATCCCTATCCTTATTTTGAAAATCCATTCCTGTATCGTCGAGCAAAGAAATGTATTTCTAAATTTATATTAAAAATGCTGTTTTCAAATTTGATAAACAAAATAGTTTTGAATGATTATATTATATATAAATATAAGTTTTCTGAAATTAAATTGTTAATGAATTTGTTGTCTGAAAATAATAATGTTTGATTTTCATTTATTGTTTTGTAAACCATTGACTATTGCATAATATAAATAAACAAATTTATAAACTTGGTTATAAATTGATTGGAATTTGAAATGAATTTAATTCAGAATTTGAGAATTTAATTTCTGATGATTTTCGAACTATGGTTTTAAAGGTTTAAAATGCACATTATTTAAAGGTATTTTGACTATAATTTGTTTCCAAAGAATTCAAATGTATATTATTTAAAGTATTTTCAAATAGAAATCATTTTCAAAGAATTTTAAAATGTTGAAACCAGTGCTCTTCTCTTTGTCGCTGGAAAATAATTTCGGTGATGGCGGCCGCATCATCGACATTCATTTTCGAGTTTCGAAGTGGAGAAACCATTCTGTAGCTTTGCTACGGTTTTGTTTTGAAAAAATATATTTTGATTTAAGTTTCTTCAGTATAATTTGATTTATATATATATATATGTGCATCTTATTTTAAAATTTAATTTGATTTGATATAAATATATTATATATAACTCTAAATTGTTTAAAGTTAATCGGAAATCTAATTCTTAAAATTTGTTAAAGGATGATTTTAATTATAAATAAAACCAAAAATTTGGAATAAATACTTAAACTTGAATAATTGAATTGGGAAAATTTTATTTGTATATTGTTCAACTGCATTCTAATATAACTTACCTAAATCATTCAGAAGTTGGATATGTAATTGGATAATATATCAGATAAATTGAATTTATAAAAAAAAATTGAGTGTTTATAATAAATGTTATACACTAAATTTTGATTATAAAGATGTTAATAGAGTTAGATAGGATAATAAGTAAACTCAGTTAATAATGAAATAAATTTGTTTTGAAAGAATTAATAAATTTGTTGAAAGAATTAATAAATTGTAATTTGATCAACATATGAAATACCTTGAATTTAAAAGAAATTAACAGATGTAAATTAATTTAAATCAAAAATTTTATGGTTTAAATTAATTTATATGGGTTAAATATATGTGATTAGATATATTAAGTAGAATAAATTTAACAGTAATGTGGAATAAAGAAGAATTTAAAATTGTTGAAGAAAATATGATTATAATAAAAGACTATTCAAAATTTATGGTTTTAAAAATTGTAAATTGAAGAAATGGGATAATAAGATAATGAATTTAGAAATAGTTGAGATTGATTTTAGTGAAATCAAATGGATTAAATAAATTATTAAATATCAATTAATTTAAATTTGAATTTATATGGTTTAAATTAATTGTTAATTTGTATTTCAAATCTGTTTTTCTTTCTGGTTGTTCTATTCTCCTACCTCGTTCCTTTTCGGGGACGAAAAGTTTTGAGTGGGGGAGAGTGTAACGACCCGTAAAATTTCAACTTTTTAATAACGTAATTAGTTGAAATTTTGTGAAATTTTAAAGGATAAAATTTTGAAATAAAAATTTAATATTTGGAATGCGTCTAGTTAAACATAGCAACTGGTAAATTTTCGTCCGAAAATATGAAAGTTTATTTCGCGTGTAAATTCACTTCAATTTAATCAGTTAAAAAGCATTGAAAATAAAATGTTTTCGGAACCTAAATATTTTTACATAGAAAAATTCTAAACCATCTTCTGAGCAAGATGTCAGTTTGTCGTTTTTCAAAATTCGGACATCTTTGGCTCCGTCGATCTTATTTTTCAGCGTTTTTCTTGCATTTTCCGCTATTAGAAAATTCGAATTTTTATAATTCAAATCATACCGCTGATATCTATATACCGTTTTGATCGTTTCGGCATGCCGATCTCTACGGTGTATTCGATTGTTTATTTCAGAGTCTGGTACGCTGCGAACTCAGTAAACGGTAACCGTATTGGTAACCAGTTGTGTCTTTTCTTACCTTACATCTTTTCATATTTCACCGTTTAGGTTGAACAGCCATCGGACTTTTAAAATTCCCAAAATACAGCTGTTGCATTTACGTCTCCGAAATTTTCGTGCTTGACTTTTGTTTCTACTGGTTCCAACATATATTGGTTCACTCTTTCCACTTTCTAATAGCTGTATGCATCTAATAGCCGTATGCATTTATTTGTTCACTCTTTCCACTTTCTCCTCTTCCTCTTTGTTTTCCAGAGAAAGGAAGATTATTTTTACAAGCATTGCACATTATTTCATCACCCTCTCCCACTTTACTTGATCTGCCACTCAAGCCACCACACAATCAAGCTATCCCCTTCCGCAACAACTACCGCCCACTCCTCCTAGCATCTGATGCCGAGCTAGCAAAGGTCACAACCCAACGCCACCATCTCATGGCCGAGCTGCATCCCTCCTCTCCGATGCCTCGTCCGCCGCATCACTTCCCATACTAACCCTCTTGAACCACAATAGCTGGTCTCGGCCTCCTCATTCTTGTATGGGTATGCACGTTCGTGTACTGTACTTCATTTCATTAAGGTATATTATATTATTTGGTGATTTGCATGCTTCTGTTTGGGAAGCCACCGCACCCTACTTGCTTTTGAAACTTTATGTATATATTTTAACGGAGAAATCAGTTATAAAAACCTATATGTTTATATTGTAAGTTTTATATGTTGTATAAAAGCTGTTGGGTTTGTTGTCTGTGCTTATAATAGTTTTATTTAATTATATGCAAGGTTGGTTATTTGAAAAGCCATACAAGTTTTGTTATATATATGTTATATTAATTTGTGTTATATATATGTTATATTAATTTATATAAGTCTACCACTATTTTTATATATGTACATTTGTATATAGTCTCCTTATATATGTGTTTTGATTTCTAAGTCACGGTCTGGTTTTCCATGTTTGTAGTTTTCAATGGTGCAGTTCATGCACAAGTTATAGATTTATAGGAGTTTGTTTTCTATACGAATATATGTTTTAAGTATGCTGATGCTAATAGGTATATATATAAATTTTATTTCAAATTATGTAATGTATATATGTTGATACGTTTTAAAAGGAAATTTTGCATGTTATTTTTTTTTTCTTTTTCTGAACAGTAGTTAGACTTCATGTTCGCGACATCATATCTCACTCATGTTTTATCGGAATGGGTTGATTCTATTTTTAAAAAGGAGTCGAAGTTACCTAGTTTATGCCTGTCAAATTTCAGCCAAATCCGACATCGTTTGATTAGTGGTCGAGGATCTGGAAGTTAGACCCAGACAGCTGTTCTTTTGTACTTAGAAATTATTTTACACTGCTGCAAACACGACCTGAGTTCATGTTTGACGCATCGTATCTCTTCTGTCTTACGTCGGAATGGGTTGATTTTATTTTAAAAAGAAGTCAAAGTTACCTAGTTTATGCTTGTCAAATTTCAGCCAAATCCGACATCGATTGATTAGTGGTCGAGGATCTGTAAGTTAGACCCAGGCAGCTGTTCTTTTGTACTTAGAAATTATTTTACACTGCTACAAACATGGCCTGAGTCTATGTTCGTGACATCGTAACTTTTCTCGTCTCTTGTCCAAAACAAGTGAATCTTTTGCAGTTTAAAATACAAGTTTTGATCTTTATTCATACCAAATTTCAGACCATTTCGATCTCGGTAGCACATAGAATTATATTGTTAAACTTTGACGCAGGACATGTTTTATTTGTTGCTATGTTGAATGTTTTGATTTGATTTCATCGATTTCTGTTATCAGCTTTTGATCGTTGAATTCGTGCCGATTTGTTTTGCTTGGATTCGTAACCCAATCTCTATGTCCGTATCAGTGTGTGTATCCATGTCATCTTCTCGTGCATCTCTAGCCTCGAAAGGTGAGCACTCACTCACGATTAACGTTCTTTTATTTATTAGATTTGATTTCAATTGAAACGACAATTGAAATAGGCTGCTGTTAGTTAATTACACTGTTTTATATGCTATTACCTGTATCAGTTCACCTGTGACATTTGACACCATTATCTGTTAATTATTTATGTGATGATAATACAGTTTGGCTGATAATTGATTGATTGTTGATGTTTATATTGGACGTTAAATTATTAGTGATAAATGATGAATAGTATGCAAAATTGGAATTGATATATGATAGTTAAATGTTAAATCTGATTTAATGACATTTGTATAATATGACCCATTTAACTGTCAAAAATTTATTGACACGTAGGATTTGTTTAATTACATCTTGAACCACTGAATGTAGGTTGTTTAAATTGATGATGGATGAAATTTTAATAGATGACAAGTGAAAACCGTATTGTAATAATCTTTAATCTACATGAAATGATAGTGTAGATTCTAGAAATAATTATATTAATTCGTACAAACAACAATGCGAATTAATACGGTTATTTCGGGATTATTTGATTTGATTATTTGATTGGTATTGATTGTTGTTATTGCTTGTTTATTTACTTTGACACCATCCCAGTTATCACACTGCAAGTTCCCTTTGCTATGTTTTGATTTTGAATTGGAATCGGGTTGAAATGATAAATACCCAAATTGAACTTTGACCTAGGATAGAAAATTAAATAAAACCCGATTGGTCAATAATTTGATTTAAAAATAAAATGAAAATTTTATTTAAATAAATAATATGGTTTTGAAATGAAGTTAAATTTGAATTTTTAATGAAAGGAAAATGTTAATATTTGATAATCCGAAACAAAATATTAACAATGTAATTGATGAAAGAATGTTGTTTAAATTTGAGAAATGATTGAATTAAGTTGAAATTATTAAACTTTGAAATGATTTAATAATTAAGTTTGAAATTATAATTAAGTTTGAAATTATTAAACTTTAAAATGATTTAATAATTAAGTTTGAAATTATAATTGAGTTTGAAATTATTAAACTTTGAAATTATTTAATAATTAAGTTTTGAATTATTTAATAATTAAATAAGATTGAATTATTTAATGATTAAATTGAATTGGATTCTTTTATTAAGAGAAATTGAACTTTTGAATAGTGAATTTTACTTTGTAAATAATTGAAATTGAGTTTTCTTTATTAATTAAGTTTTTGGGAAAATTATTTAAGTAAGTAAATAAGTGAAATTGAATTTCTTTAACAAGAAATAAAAATGTGATAATTTTGGAATTAATGTAAGACTTGAAATGTAAAGAATTGATTTGACGAATTGAATTTAATTCAAACTGTAAGTTTTGATTTAATGAAGTTGAATTTAAGAAATTGATTTAATGAATTGGAAATTTAATAGAAATTGTTTTGAATGAAAAATTTACTTAACGAACATTGAATGGAATTGATAAATGGATTTAAATTGATTTGAATGTTAAATTAATTTAAATGATTTGAAATGAAACTTATATTCGAACTTGAATCAATATTTGAATTGTTTTAAATAGGAATTGAAATTGAATTATAAGATTTGGAAACGGTAAATTGGAAGTTTTGAAACGTAAATATTGGAAATTGGTTTTTGAAGGACAAATGAAATGTTGATTTACGAATTCTATTTGAAATTGAAATTGATTTGGTTTTAAAATATATAAACGACCAATCGGTGTAATAATTACGAAAGTTATTAAAGAGACCGGAATTCGGTTATGGGTATACTCTCTATCTAAACCGAAAACCACTTTAATAACTATGCGCGGAGTGATGATCCAGAATGAAGTGGTTGGATGATGTTCGTGATGATTGAAGAAAGAGAACGATAATGGATAGCCTTGACACTTGTGTCAAATTGGAAATGACTAAAACAGGAGCTGTGCCGGGCCAATGGAGGATTGATACCTCAAGTGGACACACTTCTTCGAACTACTTATACTTATTGTCGATTGGTGCACCCTTGATTTTGGGAGTGTTGTCTCACGGTGTTGCGGGCGCTGCGGCGTTGCGTTCTCACCAGCCCGGATCAGGAGAACGGTAGTATCACTACCTTGGGTATAGCCTCATGTGCCTTGTCATACTTGTATTCCATTTATGCGCGACCACTACGAATTTGTTTTGTACCTTGAGTATATGGATTGCCCTCTGGTGACTTCCGGTTTTGGGGAAACTACGGTCTTGTATATGCTTGTGGGAATAAAAATGTGTTAAGGGTGGAATGGGCCATGACTTAACGCTATTTTGATATCTTCTTATATTACTGATAGACATTATCTACTTATCGTACATTACTACATAGTAGATAGTTTAACGGATCCTTAAGGATGGTTATTCCAAACATCCTTTGAGTTACTTGTATTTCAATTGCTATTTCACTTGAGTTGGATTTATTAATATAAGAATGTTAATCCTGACTCGAGTGTCTTGTGTTTTTGCTTTACGCTCGGGTCAGACTGAGTGGTTCAGCTTTCGAGACTCACCTTTGGAGTTGGAGCTTTGCTTGAAGATCCAGCCATCTATTCTGCTTTCAGTATCCGGTGATTCCAGTGATGCATTCTGATTGTATCTGATGTATCGTGTTACTCTTCCGTTGTATCTGGTTTAACTCTGATGTATCGTATTACTCTTCTGTTGTACACTCTGATGTATTTTTATATATTCATATAGTAGCTTCATGAACTACTATCTCTTTTATTTCCGCTGCATTTATTACTCTGTGTCTGTGATCTGTGATTATATCTATTTACTGTATATGTTCAGTTTTGCCAAATTTAAATTAACAACGCGGTATTTAGAGCAATTCAACTCCGGCATGAGTGTCTACCTATACACTTATAATGGACGCGAATGGTCCAAAATGGCGGGTCGTTAAATGAGACAGTTTTGCACTAGTGATGTTTTGGACCCTTTTCGAGATATTACTTAAGTTTTTACTATTCAAGCTTTTAATAGCAACAAACATACATATAAAAAATTATAAATATGGTGAGAAACCCCAAAGATTCTCTTTATAAAGTTCCATAAAAATTGCCAACAACAAGGTAATTCCTAACTGCATCTATAACGACTATCGCTATAAGTACACTTTCAAATCCAAGTCTGATCTAAACCAAAGTCCATCTATAACGTGTGTGCTTTGTTCAAAGCCTTCTCACAAGTTGTATAAGTCATACAAGTCGATTCAAGTCCATTCCAAGTTTGTTCAAGTCCATATATATGGATCACATATGTCACACACTTTTAAAGTAAGAATCCAACACGATATTTTAACATAAGTTGACAACAATTCAAACAACTTAAACACAATCAAACATAAATAAATATGTGCTAAATTTTCGATTCAAAGTGAGGTATTAACTCACCTTTAACCTCACTAATAACCAAGACTCAAGAAACAAAGCTAGCAACACCTCCTTCCTTCATTTCTTCCTCTTTCTCTTGCTTTCACCTTTTTCTAGCCCCAAAATTGAACCTATTGCTCACGGCCTAAAGGGTTGTTAGGAGTTTGGCTTCACTTCTTTAACTTTTCGCTTGGTGGAAGGTGTTCTAGTACTGTACTCAGCATTGTGGAAAAGTTTGAAGTGATTTGAAGTTGATTTGCAACTATTTTCTTTCGAACATAAAAGATGTAGAAGGTAAAGAAGCCGTTGATTTTTCAACTCAAAGCTTTGTAAATTTTGTGTATGATACTAAGGTATGCCCCTATTTATATAGGCTTATGAATGGCGTTGTTTAAGCTCTCACTCACCCCCACCATGTCATGGAAGCTTCACCTCCAATCATATCTACATTAAATCACTTCTACTTTATGCTAATTACCATTATACACTTCTCATTAATATCTCTTATCCATATGAAAGCTTCCAGAACATTCCAAGCTTTATGAAGAGGTGTGTGTGTTAATTAGGTGCTACGGTGTTCATTTAATCATTAGATAAGAGCACAAGAGTTCGAACAACTTATATCGATCGAAAAGCTGTTTGCCGATAAACCGATTTTTGGTCATATTATGATTTTTCATCGAAGAATAAATTTTTGTAAACAAATTTCAAAAACAAGTTTCTTATCATCATTCATGTAACGACCCCTATTTTTAACTATTTTAAATTATTAAATTTAATATAATTATTAAACAAATATGGTTAGTAATAAAAATTTAATGATTTATTAATGTAATTTATTGGATATGAACTTAGATAAAATTTTAAGTAAAAAAATTCAATAAGATAAAATATGATAACTTATATTAGAAAGTAAATTAAATGATATTGAATTAGAAGTAATTGATAACAGAAATTGAAAAATCAAAGTTAAGTTGATAAAGAATTGAATGGATGTTTATTAAAAGTAAAAGCATAAGTTCATTCATATGAAATTGTATTTTTGATAAGTATAATTTTAGAAATAAGAAAACATTTATTTAGTAAGAAATGAATAACTTTTGTTGTATACAATAGTTGCACTGGTGTTGAATTACTGTAAAATGGAAGTAGTGTTTTTATTATTTGAATTCGTTTTAAAAATTAAATTTTATAAGTTAAATAACTCATATTTCAAATATAAGGATTTATTTGATAATTTAATTGTTATATTTAATATTGGAATTATTTAGAAATTGAGTTTAAAGTGAATAAATTTATTTTCGATAATAGCTTGTTCTAATTAATGTGTAAAAATAGTATTTTTTGAGCACTGTCTCGGATTTCGATGAAACTAGTTTCACCGGCTGCGTACTAGTGAATTATTAGAGGATTCTATGTTTGGTAGCGATCGGACATATCGTTTGGTCGTGCGAGTTTGAAATGCGTAGAATTTATTTTCAATACTTTAATTAATAAAATTTGATTTTGAAAAGCTATCTTATAAATATGATGGAATTGGCTCTCGATACATATTCCATAGTGTTCGGACTAGGGGTATAACTTATAGAACGCCAGGCGGCATGCTTCGTTTGGAGTTCGAATTTTATCGAATGAAATAGTGCCGTGAAATTTTCTATATAAGAACTTGGAAACCTTATGTTTACAATCCTAAAACCCTAATTCATTGGCCGCCCCTTTTAAATTTTTAATGGCCGAATATCGCTGGCCTTTCTTCCCTATTTTGCCACAATCCACAAGCTTCCATGCTTCGAATTCAATTAGGAAGATGGAGAGCTTGACGAGCTTTACAAGATTAATGGTGGGATCGATGAATCGTCGACGATTGGACGCATGAGGGGTTCGAGTTCATGTTGCGTTTAGGGTTGATTCGGCAGCGATTTCTACGACCAAGAGCGCCTCGGTGGTGGCGGTGGGTGTGGCTTGTGATGGCGAGCATGGTGGCGACATTCGATCGCCCTTCGGCGACGTGTGGGAGGGGCGACATTCGAAGAATGCTGACGTTGATGGGTTTCTCGGCCTGGAACGTAATAGAGGATGGAAGAATAGGTTAAGTTTAACAGTTAATTATTTTGTTAATTATATTTTAATTATATCGAATATTATTTAATCCGTAACTTTTTTGTACGAGGTCGGATGCGAGCAAAACAAGTCGCGTTGGGTTCATATCGACATCGTCTACGACATGGTGCTAGATTGGAATTTATTCGACTCTGGAATATTTTTAGTTTCAAATAAAGGTGAGTGGTTAAACCTATTCATGAAGTACTAAATTCCTACTGTTAGTTAAACCAATTAGAAAAGTGATAAATTTATGTTGATTGATATTTGAAAATTTAATTGACTAAAAATTTACTTTATTGAACTTGAACTGACTTAATTTAGATCGACATTTAAACTTGACCGTTAAATTGATAATTAAATTTTGTTAGTTAAATTTGGCCGTAAAATTGACAATAGGAATTGATAGTAAATCCGATAGTTAAATTTGTGACATTAGATGTGACATTTAAAATGATAGTTAAATTGGAATTTAACTTGATATTTAATTCGACTTTGATAATTCAAATTTCATATCGCTTTTAAACACCCGACATTGACAGTGATTGACTGTTGTGGTATGGATGAATTGGTTGCTTTCGATGTAGGTTGACATTGTGATGGATAATATTTGTGATTGTGTGTTATATGTTTGTGATCTCGATATACCCATATTATCACCCTGTTATTATCACTACCGATATGATTGATCATATGTACATTTGATTTTGATATGGACCTAGGACATTCTATTTGACTTGTGATTTATTGGGTGCGTTGTCGATTGCTTTGGCTGAATGGTGATTATTGTGATTATATCACCGTTCAGCGAAATTTGAAGATTTTTGATAAACTGGAATTTAGTTTCTGAAAATAACTTGAAATTCATTCATAAAATTTAAATTCTAATTTTAATAATATATTGTAAAGACCCGCAAACCCATACCCCTTGGGTCGACACTATTCTCCAACATATCAACTCGAAGTGAGTGGAAATACGGACCATTATGGTTAAAGAAGAAGAAGGTAGAAGAAGAGAAAACAACAACAACAGAATCTAACCATCGCAGCGGAATAAAATATAATAGATAATAACTGATCTTTACACAAAAGCAAATCTGTTTATATATTACATCATCAGAGTACACATAACACACAACTGGACAGTAATCATAACATGTCCTCACAAAACTGAATACACCATGAGTCAACACAGCGGAATATTTAAAACAAGTACGGAAGTACGTCTCGCCATCCAGCTCATCTCCTGAACTCCACAGCATCCTATCCTGTAATCTATAATACTCGGTCTGACCCGAGCATTATAATAAAATAATACCCGAGTCAGTCTGGAAAACCTGCATGAGAAAACACACTCAATTGGATTATTAAAGTTTTCCAAACCCTTTGAAATCAAAAGCATCTCGTAAGACCACGTCACAAATAAACATGTCGGGTTTTTACCTTATGATAGCCAAAACACTTTCTATCAAAATCCTCTGATATTATAATAGTGTCTATATACAAATACTTATTCAAATAGCCGAAATTGTTACATCTATTAAATTCCATCTAATAGGTATACAAACAAAACCGTAAAGGCACGTAGGGAGAATGGATTTCCAACTAATGACTAGGCACTGGGGTACCACCTGTCACAGTACCTGGTCTACATCAGCGTATCGAGGACCATGCCCAATCCCCTGCAACACAAAGCCGGAACTACCCCTTATTGGAAAATTCCGAGTAAGATCACTCCACGGTTGGGATCAGCAACCGCACCACTAAGCCGAAATAAAAGGGACATCTAGACAGGGATGACCTCACCCTAATGGGCGCTACCCACATAGCCTTGCTGCATAACCCCTGATTTTCAGTCATTCCTGGTTGATGAGGTTCGAGGCTAAGCGTCGCTTTTTTTAGAACACATCTCTTAGAATGCCCACCGTCCACCTGACGATGTTCCGAAAGCATTCATCCATACAAGTCCATCCCGGGTTCGAACGGAACTGAAGGCACTACTCCTAATACATCCGTTTGGAATCACCCTCAGGATTAGTAGCGACTAGCCCTTGCACTTCACTGCTCCATCTTCGATTCCAAACTCGTTTTCCCCACGAAAACGTACAAACCGAATCGAAGTGGTTTTCGAGAAATTAATCCCGATCCCCGTCTCTTCGAAACGATCAGTGCATTGGCCAATATTGATAGTCGGTTATTTAACTATCAAATAACATCCACAAAACATCCAACAAACATAAATAATTTCCCAAATTATTTATTATTCTCAAAATATCTTCGCAAGATATATTTCCACTTTCAACCCTTTGAAAACAGTTTCAAATCGTCTTCTCTCATGGAATAAATTTCAAAATATTTCTATTTCCACTGAAATCACTAAGTACAAATACTTTAGATTTTAAAATAATTTAAAACACTATAATATTAAAATATACTTCAAAACATTTAAAAACTACTTTAATACTGACGCAACGGATTATTCAGAAAATGTATGTGACGATGAAAGTAATGATCGATGGAGTGAAAGATACCGAAATGCCCAAATTCGTTGATCCGAAGATACCGAATTCTAGCTATCTCAAACACGTTGATAGTGCACTATACCGTGTTTAAAGATCTACGATTCTTCATACGTTGATCTAGCGCACTAGATT
This sequence comes from Allium fistulosum, assembly GCA_030737815.1. NCBI lineage: Eukaryota > Viridiplantae > Streptophyta > Magnoliopsida > Asparagales > Amaryllidaceae > Allium > Allium fistulosum. The sequence goes on from CM060907.1 coordinate 611,829,269, forward strand.
CCGTGAATCGGCTTCTACGATCGTTGATTCGAGCGCACTCGAATGTCCGAAAGAGGAGATAGGAGATTACACTCAACTACCGATTTAATTGGAAGCACAAAGCTAACAAACAAGAATTTTATTCAAAAATCAACAACCATTACAAATGACCACACATGCCTATTTATAGGATACAACTCAACACGACTAAAACATTACAACTCTTAAGTCGTTTCCGACCTAACCATTATGACCTAAGAAACAGTCGACTTAAAAGATGCGACCTACGACTTAAAGCGGCAACGACTCAATACAAAGAAAACAATACAACTTTTTACACACAGCACTGATTTACAACACTTAGGTCGTACTCGACCTAACGACTCACGACTTAAGACTTACGATTCTCGCGAGTTAACAGATGCCGCGACTCACGACTCAACAACAAACGACTTTTCATGGCCACGACCTAACATTCAGCGACTCAAAGAATACACTGCTGCATTACTTCACGCGACCTAATTGAGTCGTAGGTTGTACGCGACTTAAGCTTGGACGACTTAGGGGATAAAACTTTAGTATAACTCGCTTCACCTTTATCATTCTCGTTAAGTCGTGGACGACTTATAGCCGCTTCGTTAGGTCGCGAACTCAAAGCAACTTCCCCCTCTGGTTTCCAGTTAGGTCGTGGACGACTCAAAACATTTCCCTTAAGTCGTAGACGACTTATATCTCCTTTGTTAGCTCGTGGACGACTTAAAACTTCTACTTCCGCTTTATTAAGCCGTGGACGACTTAGGCTTTTAAGTCGTAGCCCCTTTTCCTTAAGTCGTGGACGACTTAGGCCTTCATCTCTGGCCTGAGCTGCATCATCCTCCCCATGTTGAGAAAAATTCGTCCTCAAATTTGCACCCTCTTCTTCCACAACAAACTCATCCCCATGATATGGTACGAGATGCTTAACATTGAATACGTCAGACGTGTACACATCCTCTAGCGGTTTCAAATTATAAGCATTTTCATTAATCCGTTTTACGACTTCTACAGGACCAATTTTTCTTGCTTTCAACTTGTTATAAGCGCCCACTGGAAAACGGTCCTTTGTTAACACAGCATATACCAAATCTCCTTTATTAAACTCAACACTTCTTCGCTTCAGATCTGCAGATCGTTTGTACTTCTGATTTGCCTTCTCCAATCGTTCCTGAACGATTTTATGACATTCCGTCAACCCCTCAACAAAATCAACAGCTCGTTTAACCGTCCCCTTTGGTTGTGGTATTACCGTTAAATCCAACGGTCCCCTTGGCAAACTCGAATATACAATCTGAAATGGACTGAAACCTGTACTACGATTCACTGCATGATTATGAGCAAATTCTGCTTGACATAACTTCATATCCCAACTTTTCAGATTATCTTTCACCAGAAATTGCAATAAATTTCCCAGCGATCTGTTCACGACCTCGGTCTGTCCATCTGTTTGCGGATGATAAGCGCTACTAAAATTCAGCTTCGTTCCGACCATCTTCCACAAACTTAGCCAAAAATGACTCAGAAAACGAGTATCCCTATCCGATACAATAGATTCTGGCAATCCATGAAGTCGATAGATTTCTTTGAAAAATAACTGAGCAACATGCACAACATCTGCCGTCTTCTTACAAGCAATAAAATGTGCCATTTTCGAAAATCGGTCAACCACCACATAAATGGAATCATTACCACGCTGCGTTCTCGGCAATCCCAACACAAAGTCCATACTCACATCAACCCAAGGCTTAGTTGGTACAGGTAATGGCATATATAATCCAGCATTGGTTGCAGTTCCTTTCGAAACCTGACAGATATGACATCGCTCCACAAACCTTTCCACTTCTTTCCTCATTGATGGCCAAAAATAAGATTGAGAAATCAGCTGTAATGTACGGTCTCTACCCACATGACCTTCCTCATGCAATTCGTTCACAATCTTCAACCGTAAACTGCAATCCGGTATACATAATCGATTTCCCTTGAACAGAAAACCATCTATCATCACAAACTCATCCGTCTCTCCTTTCTTCACTTTATCTACAAACTTCATAAAGTAAGGATCTTCAACAAATAACTCTATTAGCATATCAAACCCTGTCACTTTGACCTTCATTATAGTCAACACATGATTTCTTCTACTCAATGCATCCGCAACACGATTCGTCATTCCTGATTTGTGTTTCACAACAAACTTAAACTGTTGCAGATATGCAATCCATGATGCATGTCTCGCTGAAATCTTGTCTTGCCCTTGTAAATGTTTTAACGCCTCATGATCAGTGTAAAGAACAAACTCTTTCTGAAATAGATAGTGTCTCCAGTGTTTAATAGCTTGAACCACAGCATAAAATTCCACATCGTATGTACTATATCTCATCTTCGCCCCTGACAACTTCTCACTAAAGTACGCAATAGGACGTCCCCTCTGACTCAACACTCCTCCAATCCCAACCTTTGACGCATCAGTGTGTAGCTCAAACAACAACTGAAAATCTGGTAATACTAGAATTGGTGCAGACGTCAGCAACTCCTTGATCTTCCCAAAAGCACCACCTGCTTCCTCTGACCATGAAAACTGTTTACCCTTCATACAATCTGTAATAGGCGCCATCACACTACTGAAATGTGGAATAAACCTTCGATAAAATGAAGCCAACCCATGAAAACTCCGAACTTCTGTTATCGTCTTGGGTTGCGGCCAATCTCTGATAGCTTCAACTTTACTTTGGTCCATCTGTATTCCTTCCTCTGATACAACATATCCCAAGAATAAAACACTATGCATCATGAACACACATTTCTTTGTTGCAGCATAGAATTGTTCTTGTCGCAATACCATCAACACTTCCCTTAGATGTTTCAAATGTTCCTCTAGGCTTCCACTATATATCATAATATCATCGAAATACACCACCACAAACTTCTCAATGAATGGTCTAAAAATCTGATTCATCATCCTCATGAAAGTACTTGGCGCATTTGATAAGCCAAATGGCATTACCAACCATTCGTATAGACCCTCCCTGGTTTAAAAAGCAGTCTTCCACTCATCACCTGGCATGATACGAATTTGATGATATCCGCTCTTCAAATCAATCTTTGAAAAGATAGTAGCTCCATTCAATTGATTTAGCAAGCCATCCAACCTCGGCATTGGAAATCTATATCTCACATTAATCTTATTCAATGCTCGACTGTCAGTGCACATTCTCCACGTCCCGTCCTTCTTCGGTACTAACAAAGCTGGCACAGCACACGGACTCAAGCTTTCCTGCACACGCCCCTGTTCAAGCAATTCTTCCACTTGCCTCCTCAATTCTTCATGTTCCTTCGGACTCATTCGATAATGTGGTCTATGTGGCAACATTGCTCCCAGAACAAGATCAATTTGATGTTGAATGTCTCTCAGTGGCGGTAACTCCTTCGGTAACTCATCTGGAAATACATCCTCAAATTCTTTCAAAACTGGCTTCGCTTCTTCTGAAATTTCAACCTCTTCACTACTCTCTCGCCCAATCAACAAAAACACCTCAGGCTCCTCTTCAACTTCTTTAACAAACTCCTTTAAGGATAATAAAGTTTTCAGCTCTTCAATCTCCTCCAGTTTGTTTTCTTCTTATTGTCACTTCTTAGGAACCAAAGTGATTTTAGTACCTTCAAACATGAAACTATAACTGTTGTTTCGCCCATCATGTTGCACCGCCCTATCATATTGCCACGGTCTCCCCAACAACAAATGACAGACATCCATGTCTACAACATCGCACCAAATTTCATCTTTGTATTTCTTCCCAATCGAAAATTTAACACAAGCCCTTCGTCCAACTTTCACATCACCACCATTCCTCAACCATGCTAACTTGTACGGTTTAGGATGTTTCTCAGTTTTTAACTCTAACTTCTTTACCGCTTCTGTAGATATAATATTGTCACAACTTCCAGCATCAATAACAAACTTGCAAACTCTTCCTAGAATAGTGCATGTAGACTGAAAAATGTTATTCCTCAACTAACTACTTTCCTCCTCTTGCTTTGGGGTCAAACAACTTCTCGTCATCATCAATGAATACCCTTCATCTCCTGACAACAAGTCTTCCTCCTCCACTGGTAATGAATTAGAACATTCAGCTTCTTCCTCCTCATCCTCAGCTTCCGCAACCATCACTCGCTTCTTAGGCTTTGGACACTCATTGCTTTTATGACCCATCTCCTGGCAATTGTAGCATTTGAAACCATTGTTAACCTTCACCTTCTCAACCTCCTTCACCACTGGTTTACTGATAGGTTTAGAAACATTAGAACTTCCACTAACACCCTTCACTTGATTATTGGAATTTGTAAACACACCACCTCCTCTCCTTCCTTGTTTCTCCCAAGCTAGAGCTTTCTGGTGTGCTTCCGCTACAGATCTGGGATCAAACATATTTACCATATCTTGAATCTGCATACGCAATCCTCCAACAAATCTAGCTGTTAATTGTTCCTCTGTCTCCATGATATCGTTCCTTGCAATCAGTTGATAGAATTCATCAGCATAGTCATTAACAGACTTCGTTCCTTGCCTCAAGTTTTGCAGCCTCTGATACATAAGCGATTGATAATTATAAGGTAAGAACGTTGCTTTCATCAATTTCTTCATCTTCTCCCAAGATTCAACCTTTGACTTCCCCATTCGTTCACGTGTAAGTTTGGTTTGCTGCCACCACGCCAAAGCTCTACCCCTCAACCTTGTAGCAACCAACTTCACTCTACGATGTTCTGGAACTTCCTTGAAGTCAAAAATTTCTTCAACATTAGCCATCCAATCCAGAAACTCCTCAGCCTGCATACCACCCTTGAATTCAGGAATTTCAGTTTTCATCCCCGATTCCCACTTGTGATCATACTCAGAGTAATTTCTTCCTTGACCTCGTCCTGGTCCTCGAACACTACCACCGTCATACTCCTCTTCAAAATCAGACGTATATCGATGTCGATCCTGACCACCAACATCTCTACTACCATCACGTCTTCCACCAACATCCCTTCTATCTACATTCCTCCGTTCTCGATCATTCACATTTCTCTCACGTCTTCGATCATCATTATCTCTATAACAATCTCGACTCACACTTCTATGATCATTATCAACACTTCTCTCCCGATTGGAATGTGGTGAGACTCTACTTCCTCCATGGATTGATTCAGGTGAAACCCTTCTCCAATTTTGATTCATCTCTAACATCATCTTCTCTAATCGACCAATACCTTCATCAAATTTTTCATGCATACGTTGCTCCATTTGATCGGCCTCTTCTCTTCTATACAAAGCTTCAATATTTTGATGACGATTAGCTCTTCTCGGTGGCATTGTTGTAAACTTCACAAACTCAACAAATTCAAACTTCGAAAGACTTCAAAACTTAGCTTGATTCGACCTTGAACGACTTAACACTAGCTCGGAACAAGCTATTCGCGACTTAACTTGACTCGGTGCAAACTTAGATCGGCAAACTCGACTCGGCTGGCCCTAACTCGTTCACGGCTTAACCGGCACAATTCAAATTCCTCTTGGCATGCAAATACTTCCACGGCCAACTCAAACACTTTGCCAACTTTTGATCCAAAGTGAATTGGATCAAAATATTCACTCTTGTTGCTACCTTACAATGAACTCGATGAACACCAAGTTCCCAAACAAGATAGATCCGATCTCCAACTTCAATACAAATTGCGAACAACTTCTACTCTTGCTCTCGGCCTTGATCAAATGGCACGATCCAACACTTCGACTTCAAATTCTTCAAAAGAATCGGCTCCAAGACTCGATTTAGCTATGATTGGCTAAAACAAGCTCTGATACCAAACTGACGCAGCGGATTATTCAGAAAATGTATGTGACGATGAAAGTAACGATCGATGAAGTGAAAGATACCGAAATGCCCAAATTCGTTGATCCGAAGATACCGAATTCTAGCTATCTCAAACACGTTGATAGCGCACTATACCGTGTTTAAAGATCTACGATTCTTCACACGTTGATCTAGCGCACTAGATTCCGTGAATCGGCTTCTACGATCGTTGATTCGAGCGCACTCGAATGTCCGAAAGAGGAGATAGGAGATTACACTCAACTACCGATTTAATTGGAAGCACAAAGCTAACAAACAAGAATTTTATTCAAAAATCAACAACCATTACAAATGACCACACGTGCCTATTTATAGGCTACAACTCAACATGCTCAAAACATTACAACTCTTAAGTCGTTTCCGACCTAACCATTACGACCTAAGAAACAGTCGACTTAAAAGACGCGACATACGACTTAAAGCGGTAGCGACTCAACACAAAGAAAACAATACAACTTTTTACACACAGCACTTATTTACAACACTTAGGTCGTACTCGACCTAACGACTCACGACTTAAGACTTACGATTCTCACCAGTTAACAGATGCCGCGACTCACGACTCAACAACAAACGACTTTTCATGGCCACGACCTAACATTCAGCGACTCAAAGAATACACTGCTGCATTACTTCATGCGACCTAATTGAGTCGTAGGTCGTACGCGACTTAAGCTTGGACGACTTAGGGGATAAAACTTCAGTATAACTCGCTTCACCTTTATCATTCTCGTTAAGTCGTGGACGACTTATAGCCGCTTCGTTAGGTCGCGAACTCAAAGCAACTTCCCCCTCTGGTTTCCAGTTAGGTCGTGGACGACTCAAAACATTTCCCTTAAGTCGTAGACGACTTATATCTCCTTTGTTAGCTCGTGGACGACTTAAAACTTCTACTTCCGCTTTATTAAGCCGTGGACGACTTAGGCTTTTAAGTCATAGCCCCTTTTCCTTAAGTCGTGGACGACTTAGGCCTTCATCTCTGGCCTGAGCTGCATCAAATACTATATTTAAAAAGGGGCATTTCACTAGAAGGACAAACTTTGCAGTCCGATTAGTTTCTAGGACACACATTCAAATAAATTACTTTCAAGGTCAAAATCAGCAGAATAATTACTTTCAAGGACAAAGTCAGTAGTCCAATTACTTTCAAGGACATAATTTCATAGGTTTTTAGACCCTAGAAACTAATTATTTTACGTTTTGTCCTTGAAAGTAATTATTTCAGTTGTGTGTCCTAGAAACTAATTCCACTTGCTAAAGGGGCACTTGTGGCTAATTTCCACATTTAAAAATATGTACTTTAAGAATATTTAAAATAAAAGTTAAGCCAAACTAAATTTAAAATAAGAGATTATGAAATTCCATACAAGTTTTTAAATTAAGCTTTAACCAAACTATCTTTAAAATAAAACTATTTTATAAAATATAAATATTAATAATTTTCTTTAAAATCATAATACTAGTCAAACCTTTCAAAATATCTACCTTTAAAATTTAACAACTTAAATAATAATTTCCCAAAAACATTCTTTTAAAATCAACTTTAAAATTTTAACTTATGCTTAAAATTTTGCTTTGAAAATGTACTTGGCTATCCAGGGAAATACACTTCTCTTTCACATCGTTTAAAAATAAATCACTATTTATTTTTAAACAAATTTACCCATTCCTTTATAAATTCTCACCTTGAATTTATATTTTCAAATATCCACTGATATATTACTTCACCTTTATAAACCCAGTTTATAAATTTTCATAGTCTCATCTTCCTTCTAAAATCCTAGTTCCAAACATTTAATCAATTTCAAATTGATTTCCAAAATTTACTCCATTTTAAAATAAATTCTTTACTTATCCAATTTTATTTCAAAACTTATAAATTTCAGGTTTAACTTCCTTGTGATGATTTAAAATCTTACTTTAACTGATAATACAAATTTTCACATTTATTCCAAAATGCTTCTTTTATTTCTTTCTAAACCATTTTAATTCTGAATTCAAAAATAAATCTTTCATTCCTTTAAATAATATCACTTAAGATTTAAAATTCCTTATTTCCCCCTTTATTCAAAATCTCCTTCCCATACTCGGAATTTATTTACTAGAATTTAAAAATCACTTTTATCCTTTCCCAATTCATTCTTTAATTTATTTAAATTCTCTATAATAATTTTACTTAAAAATTCTCTCTTATATATTCTTTTTCAAAAATCCAATTCTATATATTTTGATAACTCAGTATACCGAAAGGTATATTCAATCAAACACAGCATCCAACATTTCAATTATCAATATAATTCATCACAAAATATCAAATAATCATATCACAGAATTATTAGAACAATCTAAATAATTTTGAGGAATCCAGTTGGATCCATCCAACCTGTTTCCCTGCATCCACAGATGTTAGCACAATACCAATTCCACTTCGAGGTGGAATATCGTGGTATATGGGTTTATATAATATCACCCGCTATTATGCGGCGCATAGGGTCTCATCCGCTATATAATGCGGGAATATCAATCACTCCAATATATACTATATACTACTATATAATATACCACATCCAATCAATTCAATCATTCAATCAAATATTTAAATTTAACCATTTAAATTTAAATAACAATCCAGATGAGTGAGATTAACTCACCTTTAATTTTATTGTTTGCAACCCAATTCCATTTCGGCTTGTTTCCTTCACGATATTTTTAGACCTTGTAACAAACATTATATGGTTTATTAATATTCAAACTAATCGGACAATTAATTCCCATAGATTTAATTATCAAATCATTTAATTTAAAAATAAATTCCTTCAATAAATTATTTTTAGTAACAAAATAACTAAATAAGTTAATTTAACAATTTATCCACCAAATCTATTATTTAATATAAGCTAGTATATTAAGATATGTAAATGTATATTTATTCCTATAGGACTATATATATATATATATATCTATTTACAAAAAACGTCTATATGGATTTCAAAAATCAAATTTAAATAACCTCTACAACATTTAAAATTCTATTTTCAAAATCATGTATACATACATATATTTACTATAAGTAACATAACAGTGAATTCCTTTACTGTAAACATATACATATATATATATATATATATATATATATATATATATAAACCTTTAAACTGAAATATTAACTTGTTTTATACCTTACTGTAAAATAATTTTCTGCTATACTATACATACAAATATAGAGTTCAAAATAAAAATCTAATACCTTACTGTAAACCCAAAAACTGTGTTATATGTTATTATTTTTTTTATGTGTATATACATTTATACATACGTTGATATTAAATTGAAAATATAATTGTAAATATACCTCACTGTTTAACAGAAAACCCAAACCCCCACCTGAGTCGGCCTGCCACCAGAACGAGATCGCGACAAATCGTGACAACCACCAGGCCTTGATTTGCTACAGCATGACGTCGCACGGCCCAATGCTCCACCGAGCTCCTCCAAACTCCGCCTAGAGGTGCTGTAACGACCCTGAAATTTCAAAAAATTCAAATTGAAAATATTTAATGAATTTTAAATATATGAATGATGAATTGACTCGAATTTCAAATTTTCAGGATGAATTTGGCGATTAAAATTTAGGATTTAATCTATTGAAATAAAAACAAAACAAAGTAAAGAAAATATCTACAAAATTTAATAACATACTTTTTTTTTAATAAAAACAAAATAAAAGAAAAAAGAAAATACCATACCCTAAACCCATGCCCTAGACACGATCTACTCTGTCAAACCCATGATCTTTTTTCCCCCTTCTCTCATAAAACACGACTTCCCCCTCTTTCTTTTTCATTCATTCGTAAAAAAATCAAACGAGAACGAAAAAATGGCGACTTAACAACTAGGGCTTCGGCGATCGATTCTCTGGCGATTCAACTCCTCGATTCTCTGTAGCTCTGGCGTATGCAGTATTGATGCGCCTTGCCTCGACTGGAATTAGGGCTTCTTCGCGTTCGTCTCTGCTTCCTTCGCCTCACTCGCTCGCGGTTGCCTCTTCGAAAAAGGTGAGTGGTTTCCCCCCTCACATCTAATTCAACTTTCGAACGATTTCTGATTTGTTTAAGTTTTGTTTACTTGGACCTTGTTCGAATTCGTATATTTTTTTGTGACTTTTGGTTTCACTGTTTGGTTTGGTGAATTTCTGGTGATTTCGAGGTTGACTTCGATTTTGTTTCGAAGTTGATTTGGTTGGGTTTTGGGTATATATATCTATGGATTTCGAACCCTTGAATTTGTTCGTATTCATTTACTTCACTTCGTCGCTCTCCTTTCTCGGCTGTCTGATAATATATCGATAGTTGTGATTTTATGACTTCGGTCACTTTGATTTGTGGTAGTAACTGGGCTTCGGCCATTTGATTTTGATTTGATGCCCGAGATGATTTTCAACCTTGACTTGATTTTTTATCGATGTTGATTTTGATTATGGCTTTCATTGTTGACTTTGGGCATTACTTCGAATTGGTGTTGGTCATTGCATATGGCTATGAGTTGAATTTGACTTCGGTCACCTAGATATGTTGACTTTTGCTTGGTGACAATACTATGCTCGGCCATTCGATCTTTGTATGGATGTTCGAGATGGTTACTGACTTTTTCAAATTGTATGAAATTTTTGATATTTGATTTCTGACTTGAGTGATTTTTCTATTTCACTCACATCAAATTCTTCCTAGTTGCTTTACTTCGATTGTTCGTTTCGTATATGTTGATACTGCTTCTCGAATTGACTTTGAGCTGTCATATGATTGAATTATTCACTCACATCTAGTTTTAATTCCTGTTTTGTTTGATTCGAATTTTGCTATTCGTGACTTCTTGGGCTTGTTATGATTTTCTAGTATAGATTCGTTCCGTGTCCCTTTTTATTTCAGTCAACTATTCACTATACTGTGACTGTAATCATATTTAACTTAGCATTTATCTCGACTTGGTGTTTGGGACCTTTTGTGTGACTGGTACATTTTTGATGATCGTTACGTGAGGTCGTACGGTTGATCTCTTGTATGATCTCAGTATTACTTGGAACTGCAGTGGTTTGATTTCGTTGGACTGTGATTTTTTTTAATTTACGTGGATTGGTCACTCGATGATCATAGCCATTCGATTTTGTTTAATAATTTTGCTCTGTTCATTTTAGTTGGTCTTCGTGATCATTTCAGTTGGATTATGTAACCCTGGTTCTTGATTTGTATTACCTGAACTATTTTGATATTTGGATACTACTGTTTGCACCCAGTTGCATTTTAGCCTCCATATATATGTATGCAGTCACGTATATATATACATCATTTGATATGTATATATGTATGTCCGAATTGCAAATTTTTTTATGGAAATGATTGACTTGGTTTTGGGTTATGTTTTTTGTCACTTCAGTCTCTACACTATGTATTTTGCTTGGTCACCTGTTATCCAAATCTACATATATGTACATACATACATAGGTATGTGTGTGTACATATATGGTTGGAATTGTACCAAGTTTGTGTTATTTTACAGTGCAAAATTTGTAAGTGAGCTTGGTCCCAGTTTTTGGTTGAAAATCTTCGAATTACCCTGTATTTTTTTGTTGTTAGTGTGGCATTGCATTATATATATATATATATATATATATATATATATATTCATGTGTGTATATATGTGACTGGTTGTCACACTACTTCCATACTGTTGCACTTAGACTCGAGTGTACTTGATGTTGTCTGCATTTCACATGCTTGTATCGTCTCTACTTGATATTGATACTGTCTAGTCCATCTTGTATATATGAAATTTTTCAGTTTCAATTTACTGACTTCATTGTATTTATCCGTTGCATGCCTGTTTTTGGTCAGGTATCACTGACTTCGAGTTGCATTGAGCATTTTGTAGTCTCCACTGTAACCTGGGGTCGCATAAGTAATATGCAGATACACTGGATTATTTGGATACTACTGTTGCACTAGTGGTTTATACACACTGTTGCATTTTGATTTATGGTTTTGACATGGATTTGTTTTCTGATGAATATGCCAGGCATTTCAGTTTTGTTTGTGTATATTTCTACATAAAGTTTATTGCTAGTCCCTTTATGTAGAAACCTGGTTTTACTATGCAGCCTCGCTTATTGATCCACTGTCACTTTGGCATTTCTTTGCTCTATTCGAACATTTGCTCTGTTCGAACATGTATGGTTGTTGTTGCTTGAGACTGTCATCCACTTGCATTGCTGAGTAGTCTTTTATGTTTGTTGTACATATGAAATTGATTTATATGTATACTAAACATTCCTTCTCAATGACAGTTACTTGCATTCTTATGCTTAAATGATTTAGTCGTTGCTGTGGCCTTATTTGGGTACACATACTCGTTATCTCTGGATGGCATCCCTTTGATGTAGATTCATGTTGCCATCTCAGTTTGCTTTCACCACTTTATACTATGGTTTCTTTGACCAATCTGGGTTGGATATTTTGATTTCCGACTTATTAATTTCTGATTATACTTGGAGAGGTGATGATTTTACATTCTGTTGTGGCGAGGCAGTGCACGCGTGCTTGCACTGCAGCCACCCAGAATTGACAGTTTTGAATTGATATTTCCTTTGTGTCGGGATTCATTGATCTGTTGCGTATTTCGTATGCCGAGTTGGCGAGGCCGTACACGCGTGCGTGTACGGCAGCCAATCAAACTTTGATATTTTTAAAGGGACAATTTCGATTGTTTTAAATTGATTTAGTCGATTTGATTAATTGTTTATTTATCTCTGTTGATGATTTACATTTGCTGATTTTTGTTTAACACTGTTAAGTGTTATATCGACCGTCATCCGATTTCTTTGTTTAAAGAGTCGGATAGATGGGAATTATTGTGACTGTCGTCTATTTAAATTATTATTGCTTTTATGCATTAATAACTGAATTTGAATTAGACTGACCTGTGTATTATTTTCTTTTGAATGTAATACTCGGGTCAGACCGAGTATTTTACAGCTTGAAGATTTTCGAGCAGCGAAGTTAGAGAGAGAGGGTAAAAGAATCACTTTAGTTTTCAAGAAAATGTATTTTAAGATATTCCGCTGTATCAGTTAAATACATTGTATAAACTCTGATGTATGTAAAAAGATTTATAGTAATGAAATAAAGATTCGATTGTTTTAATTCATTGTTATTATTCTGTGTTTCTGTGGCTGATTCTGTTTAAACTTTATAAACTAAATAATAATTCGTCTTTTTGAACGTTTCAAGTTGGTTTAATTACCGACTGGAGGCGGTCAGAAGGGGGAATGTTACAGGTGCACCCACCCTCGACAGTACCAAAACCCACCACCATCCCTCTATAGGAAGGCCCCAAAGTTACGAAACCCTAGGCGAAACAGCTGTGCGAACCATGGTCGAGCTTGAAAAACACACAGCCGAGATGAGTTCGATTCAAGAAGGTGGATACGAGATTTGATTTTCGAAGCTTCGTTTAATCCCTATACTCGACTGAGCTTCGGCCATTATTTGATTTTGAAGTTTTCTCTTTTTTTTGAAACGAGAAATGAATGCGCGATTTCGATTCGAAAGAGAGAGAGAGTTGGGTTTTGGTTTGAATTGAAAGAGCGGCTATTAAAATTTCAGATTTCGATTTTTCATGCGGCCATTTTCTTGAATGTGAAGGAAAACTCGGCATTGGATTATATTTCTTTTTTTTTTGAATGAGAGGATTCCATTTTTTTCTGATGTTTTCTTCTGTTTGATTTCAAAATAGCTGAACAGAAAGGATGCGCGATTTTTAACAAATGAAGGCGGCCATATGAGATTTTGATTGAAAAGAAGGTAATGTGATTTTTATGAAAAGGTGAAGGGTTGCGTGAAGGAGTGGGTGTACAATGATTCGAAATGAAAGGAAGCAGCTGATGGAAAATATATTTTCAATAAAAATAATATATGTTTTTATTTAAATTTTGAATTGTCTCAAGAACGCAACCTAAAATCTTGACCTCCTATCAAAGTGTGCCGCTAGGCGTCTATAATGTTATAACCCTATTCCGAACGTAATGGAAAAGGTTTCGAGTCCTAATTCGATCGTATGGAGAAGATATCTTTTTAGACCCAGTTATTATATTAAATTTTGATATAAATTTCAGCGCGTTTATATCCCATACGATCACACGATAACTCCAAATGCTACGAAATTTGAAATCCGATAAATAATACATTATTACGGACCAAATGGAACTGGTTTTGTCGAATTTCAAGACTATGCCTTGGAAGGCTATTTTTAAATATCAATTTAAACTATATATTTTCAAAACTGCACAAAACACTGTTAAATTAATTTTTAACTCATTTATTATCTTTAGTCCTATCAATATAACTTTTATAAGCCTTCAAATTATTTTTAATAAGCTTAGAACTGAAGATTCAATATTTATTCCATTTCAAACAATTAAATTCAATAATTTAATCGCCAAATTCCTAGTGATATTTGAAATTCAAGTTAAACTAACTTTCAAATATTTAAAATCAATTAAATATTCCAATTTCAATATTCAGAACTTCCGGGTCGTCACATTTATATATTTTTCCTAAAGAGTAATAAAAAGGTTTACAAATTTTTCTATAACTTAAGGAATAAAAGGAAGTGTTTGTAAGAAGGCCGATGTTTAAAATCCAACCATTAAATGATTTTGATACGTGATACGTTTGAATGGGATTATCGAATTTTGAAAATCTGTAAAGTGTTATAAAATCCTCTGAAACTATAATAAGTTATTTGAATAAAATTTGATGTAGGAAATCTGAATTTATTTCGATGATTTAAAATAATTTGGAATAATTAAACATTGAAGTTTTGTTTAAACTGTGAAATATATTGAATCGGTTTGTAGTTGACTAACTTATTGAAAACTTGGTAGTGAAGATTTAAAATGGTGAAACCTTTAAGGAAATTTGAAACAAATAAAGTCATTGCAAATATGTTTCACCTGATTTTGATTTGACTTACATAAGAATAATTAGTCTTGACTCGAGTGTTTTGTCTTTTCATTACGCTCGGGTCAGACCGAGTTTTTCAATTATCGAAGACAGTTATTTCGGAGGACGAAGACCAAGATTTGGTACACCAGATTTTCTAGTATTTATTCCATGGCACTATTTCTTTCTCTCTATAAAATTGTATAACTATGATAATATTGTATAACTCTGATTTATGTTGTAAATTAAATTGAGTATATATTGTTAAACAACTTCATGCACTATTCATGTGATTATTGTATTTTATCGTTCTGCTGTGATATTTTGTTATTATTTTCTTCTTTTCTTTTTATTTCTTTAAAATAAACCCATTGATAATCTATCATTTAAACAGTTTGAGTTGGACATGTGTGGTTTATTATCAACTTGGACTATCCAAAAAGGTGGGTTATCACAGTTGGTATCAGAGCGAGGTTTAGCGCATACCTAAACCTGTAGGATAAGCTCTTTGAGTGCAGTACGTATATGAGAGAGTGTATTTGTTAGTGATATACAAATATTTTGAAATTAATAAGTGAAATGATTTTAACCTGGATTATATCTTGAATATAAAAGAATGAATTCTATAAACTGATAAAAATCATTCGTGACTGTTTGATGATGATTGAGTGTTATCTCTTTGCTGGTTGATTGATCGATTGACATGGTTGTGCATATTATCATTTATTGACTAGTTAGTTATGCTTGGCCAATTGATGAGCATTTGACTTTTGTGTTGACTTTCAAATAGTGCATAACCAGTTTTGAGTAATTTACCTTTTCACGCATGGGAAGGGTAGAAATTGTAATCTTATAGGAATGTTGAAACGAATACCTTGTGGATTAAGTTTCACAATTTGACTATAAGGCTTTCAGCGACAATATTGGGTTAAAATTTGTTGTTTAGATTAAAGTTACTTATTTAAATCCAAAAAAAATTACGATTTTTGAAATGAATATTATATAAGATAATGATGCATGCAAATATGATTTATGATAATTTAAACTGGAAATTTGAGAATTGAATTCCGGGAGTTTTGAAATTGGTTTTTTTATGATTTCGAAAACTATATAATAGCATAATTTGAAAGTATTTGCCAAATAGAAATGTTTATAATTGATTTTAAAATGATTTCAATAGGTATTTTCAAAAGATTTAAAAGAAATAATAGTCCGGAACTTACTTCTGTCGCTGGAAAATATAATTCGGTGATGACTGCAGCATCATCGGTGATCATTTTCGAGTTTCAAAGTGGGGGAGGCCACTTTAGTAGCTTTGCTACATGATTTTTGATGAAAGTGATTTGATTCAAATCCCTGAAGTATGATTTGATATTTAAAAGCTATATGTATATATTTATTTCAAACGATTTGAAATAAAACCCTGTGTTCAGTTCTCAAGTTTCCTAATGAGTAATATTATGAACACATGTATCCTATGCATTAGGATTGATCGATCGATTGATTGTGCATCCTGTTTAGATGATTGATTGTTGATTTCCAATTTTGAATTGGAATTTGATTTTTTCGACTATTCTGAATAGTTGAACACTTCCAGATTGAGAATTAATTTTCAAAGCTAAGTATTTTCGAAAGTATATAAAGTTTAGTTTTGAAAATTTTAAAATAAAGACTAATAGAAGATGAACAATTTTTAAAATGTTAAATATTTTGATAAGCAGATTGTATAAGTTTATTTTGAATTATACATGTATGAAATTTAATTTTGAGATGTTTTAAATGAAAAGAGTTTTAAGAAATGTTTTGAACATAGTAAATATTTAAAAAAAACTTATTATTTGCAAATTGATCTTTTTTAGTAGTTCTGACTTTATATAAATATGAAAAATAGTTTTGAAAGGTTTATAATGAAATTTGTTTTAAGAAACATTTTGAACCTAGTAAATGTTTGCTAATAAAAGATTTTGAAAAGTTTTAAATTTGGAAAGAAATTTGATTTTATCCGAATTTGATATAAATATAAAACTGAAGTTGTGAAAAATTATCTATTACTTAAACTTAAAAGTAGGATACAAAATCTGCTTAGGTGGCATCATTATTTTCCTCCATTTTGGAATAAGAGAACCTCGTTCCTTCTTATTATTTCTTTCTCCTTTTTGCTGTAATACAAATCGATTATGTTCCACGTTCTCCCCAGAATTATTTTCCCACCTCCAACCATTCTCAACTGCTCCACTTTCATTTCCACTTTCCTCCTTTTTCAATTCCATCGATTCCTGTATGTCTTCTCCATCGTCTATTTAGAATCCGGTGAGTTGTTTATTTTGATCTTCATTTACTTTTATTTACGCTCCTATTTCGTTTGCAATTTTTTTAACCTCCCTACTTATACATCCGTCCTTCACCCCTACAAACGTTTTGCGATAGCTTCCTTAGCGTATAATCGTATAACCACTTAAGTCGATTTAAATTTTTAACCCTATTTTATCTTCTTCTCTGAATTATATTTATGTCGTCATCACCAGTTTATTCCTGAAACCTGCTGCCTCAGTTGCTACCTTCAGTTCCAACTTCAGATTTAACTTCTACTCACAAATTATGTACCTCCTGCCTCAGTCACTGTAGTATTTTATTTCCATTGAACCAAAGTGGATGGTGTATTGATTGTTTAATGTATTGTATAGATTGTTGTTAGCAAACAAACTTTTAGTAAACAAACTTTCAATCGGTTCTAAGATCTGATGTTTGTAAAAATAAACGCTATTAATTTATTTTGTTAACAGTCTGACTGTATTTTCTTGATCGATATCAACTCATAATTTTAACAGATTCTCGAAGATTGGCTTTCAATTATGTACTTTTCATGCTATTGTCGTTGATTGTAATATATTTTTTAAATGAACCATGGTGGATGTTGTATTGATTGCTTAATGTTTTATATAGACCGTTGGCGGTAAACAAAATTTTAGTCAATTTAACAACTTGTATTTGAAACAATAATTATTGCTACATTATTTTGTTAATAGATTGACTCCTGTCCAATGTGATTATTTTGAATTTATCTCATCCCATACATTTTATACAGTTTTTAAACTAAAATCGGAAGGCCTAATTTGATGTTTTCTTGGCAGATCTACATTGTACAATGAATTTAGATCCAAGCATCAACATATTGATGCACCATCCACTTTCTCCTTTTGCTTTTCAAGTTAAGAGCGGGACATCAATCTCCTTTCAATTTCAGTAAGTAAATCTTTGATTATTATATTAGTTACCACATCACTGGATCATTCTATTGCTAATGATTTGAAACCTCAAAGCTTACATTATAAGTAGTTTTTGTTTAAATTTTGTAAGCATCATAAGCTAATGCTTAGGAAGTAACATATAGCAAATAATTTGAAATGGTGAATAGTCTCTTTATCATCATTTGGTTTTTTATTTTACATATTAATAAATATTTTTCAATAATCCTTATTTTACTTGGTTTCCTATGATTTGATGAATTTTATGTGCTACTATACTCGAATTGAATGTGCCATAACCTTTTTTAATATATCAAGTCTAAGATGACAGAATTACTTTAATTCCAATGTTAAATTTTGAATTTTCATGCATGTACTTTATGACAGTTTGATTCATCGACTTTTACCTCCTCTCTTATCCTACATGTAATTTCATGCTCGACTTGCCGTTGCCGTCTGGTGTTTGCACTTCAGTACAAACGATATCTGCCGACCCCAACTAGGCTTTTTTTCCATGCCTCCGTCTATGGATTGAAACTCCACGATGATATGTGTTTCCGATCCGGTCATGCGGTACCATATGTTTCCCTGCCGAATATGGTAATTTCTGGCATAATGCATATTTTGTTTTACCCAATAGATGTTCTCAATTTCAAATTACTTCGTCAATGAATTTATTAAAAGTAACTCTTCGTTGTCTCTACTTCTTTAACCTGTTTTCCTGCCTTCGTTAGTTAAACTTATGTTCTTTGTGTTCAGGAGGATAGGTAGTTAACTAATTTTTTTACACCTGTTCGGGTCATATGTAACTATTCGAATGCTTCTGCTATCATTTTACATCTTTAATAGAATATTAAAAGTGTGTGTAACGACCCACTATTTTGGACCATTCAAATCGACAATAAATCCACACATGTCGGACTTGAATAATTCAAAACAATGGATTGTAAATAAAATTTGGCAAAACTCAGCATATACAGTAAATAAAATAATCACAGATCACAAACACAGAGTAATATAACAATAATGCAGCGAAAACAAAAGAATAGTAGTTCATGAAGCTACTATATATATAACAGAGTTAAATAAGTTACAACAGATCTCGAATACAATAGTCAAATACAAGAATCAAAATACATCATTTGAATCAACTGAATATCTGAAAGCTGGATAGATAGCTGGATCTCCAAGCGAAGCTCCAACTCCAAAGGTGAGTCTCGAATACTGGTACACTCAGTCTGACCCGAGCGTAAAGAAAATACAAAACACTCGGGTCAGGATTAACATTCTTATATTAATAAATCCAACTCAAGTGAAATAACAACTGAAATACAAGTAACTCAAAGGATGTTTGGGATAACCATCCTCTAAGGATCTGTTAAACTATCTACTATGTAGTAGTGTACGCTAAGTAGATAATGCCTATCAGTAAAGTAAAATATCAAGGTAGTGTTAAGGCGTCACCATTATTCCCCTTAACACATTTTATATAAGCATCATAGTCTATACAGCATTGTAACTCCACCATAAACTAGTGGGCTATCAGGGAGTACTCCATAGGTATAACACGAAACAAATCGTAGTGGTCGCGCATAGGGATACGAATATGACAAGGCACATGAGGCAATACCTAAGGTAGTGAAACTACCGTTTGCCTGATCCGGACCGGTGAGAACGCATCGCCGCAACGATCGCAACACCGCGAAACAACACTCCCAAATCAAGGGTACGCACCAATCAAAACAAGTAATGAGTAGTTTATGAAGAAGTTTGTCCGCTAGAGGTAGCTAACCTCACTGGCCCGGCATGGCTCCTGTTTAAGTCATTTCCAATTTGACACAAGTGTCAAGGTCATCCATTATCGTTCTCTTTCTTCAAATCCAGCAATGTTGTCATTCCAACCACTTCATTCTGGATCACACTCCTCGTATAATAGTTATTAAAGTGGTTTTCGGTTTGGACAGAGAGTATGTCCCTAACTGATCCCGGACTCTTCAATAACTATGTAATTATTACACCGATTGGTCATTTAATAAACTTCCAAAATAGTTTATATTTCAAAACCCAAATATCATTTGCCCTTTTCAAAACCATATCCATATGATATCATTTTCACTTCAAATAAATCCATTTCCAAAATCATATCACTTTCCAAAGTTATATCGCTTTCAAAATCGTAAGTCTTTTAAAATAAAAACCCTTTGGAAATCAAAACCTTGAAATTCATAACACTTTGAAACTATAGTTTGAAATCATAACATTTTGGAATTCATAACACTTTCCTCTTAAACAATTTAGATATTTAAAATTAGTGTATATAGTAAAATAGTTTATAAAATAAAAATAGTTTATATAAAATAGTTATAAGTTAAAATAGTTTAAAATAAAATAATATATATTGAAAATGATTTATATAAGATAGTTTATAGTTTATATTAAAATAATTTATAAAGTAAAATATAAATAGTTGTAGATATAGTTTAAATACTTTATAAAATAAAATAGCTTCCACAAATTCACAAATCGATTCAAATTTACTCGACTTTCAAATTCAACTTAATTCAATCTCAATTCATAAATTTCAACTCAATTCAATTTCTCAATAAATCATTTCGAATTATAACGATTTCAAATACAGATTTGAAACACAAAATAAACAATTTCACTTCCAATATATTTCGAAACTTTAAATATTTCACATTTCAAAACTAAATTTGAAAATCTCATATATATATATCAAATTCACTTAGATATTATTTAGCTTTGAAATGTTCACTTAGTAAAATACAATATCATTTAAATACAACAATTTCAAATCATTTAATTATTCCTTCAATTTATTTAAACTTGGAATATTCCTTTAAATCATCATAAATCAAAACCCCGTTATAAAACTTATTCTTAAATCTTCAAATTTAATAAATTTCAAATCGATATATTTAAAGTCAATACTTAATTAATCAATTCTGAATAAATTTTTAAATCCACTTTAATTTAAACTTATTTATAAGAATAATTTCAATATCAATTAAAACCATATATAAATATATATCTTTCCAAAACCATAGAAATCATTTCAAATTATTTATATTTAGATCAACGGTGTTTGTATATAATTTTCTATCCTATGGTCAAGTGATAAGGGTATTTATCATTTCAGTCCGCAACTTAAATATATACGGGTATATATATATATTATTTCAACCCGTAATCCCAAATTCAATTCAATTGAAAATCGCTTGGGTTTATCATTTCAACCCATAACGATTTTTCCTATTCTACAAATCGTTCGGGTATGTATCATTTCAACCCATAGTGAATTCTATATTAACAGGGAACTTGCAGAGTGATAACAGATATGATAAAAATATAACAACAGTATCATGCATATATCATCAATGATAAATAACAGATAATGGTGTCAGATGTCATAGGTGAACAGATACAGATGATGGCATATCTATAGCAATGTAAATAACTAGTAGCAGCATATTTCAATTGTCGTTTCAATTGAAATCAAATTTAATAAATAAAAGAACATTAATCGTGAGTGATTGCTCACCTTTCGAGGCTAGGGAGATGAGAAGATGAGATGAGTTACTGATTCAAGCACGAATTTCCAAAGCGAAGCAGTACGGACACTCATTCAACGAACAAAGCTGATAAAAGGAATAGACGAATTCAAATTAGAATTGGATTGATGAAGATAACTGATATAAGTGAGCTTATATATAACTATATATATATGAAATTTTCTCTGAAATCAATAAACCTTTTAAACTCAAATTTATGTATACCTTTCTATATAAATTTATATATAAATATATACCACACACATGCATTAAAATCAACCTATATACATATTATAAAAAAACAATACTTATATAAAAGGATAGATATATATAACTAATACATAAACCTATATGTAACATACATACTGACTATACTTAAAACAAAATTTATAAAAATCAATATAACTTAAAATTTATCCAAGAACTCAGCAAACAAGAATGCAGATATCCACAAACAAATACGTACACAGCCTATATAAACTATTCTATGCAATCTTATACAATAACCAAATCTACATATAGCAAAACCCATACATAATCATTATCAAGTACAGATTAAAATACATACAGAACGTACAACATATAAGGTACGTATATATCTTTATATACTCATAAATAACCAATTTATATAAATTATATATATTCACAAAGAAAAGTTTGTATTAAATATATTGTTTTATAAAATAACAACAATATTGTATAACCTTTATAACTTTCTAACTTTATAAACTGTATAAACTTGTGCATACATATAGACATAACAAAGCATACCATATAATATACTATTATAAAATAAAATATATGCAGACACTACAAATATAAAATTTCAACTATATATACGATCGCATGCCATTATATAAGAATACAGAAGCTTGCTTTCATATTAAATATATGTAACATACCTGTTCGCTAGACAAGTACAAACAGCTTTAACAATAGTCAAAAAATTATATATATATTTCTTTCCCTTTATAAACAAAGTGAAAGCCTTTATATAAATATATGTGCACTGTCACCTATATTGACACTGTGACCTCTATATATAGTACTTAGGGGATAAAATAAACATGTATACTTCTTATAACAAACACCAAAACACACACAGCTGAAACTTATGATATGATAAAATGTAATATAGTATAATATAATATAATATAGTATAGTATAGTATAATATTGTATATATAATATATATATAAGATCCTTATATAACTTGCACATATCACTCACATATATAAAAAAATAGTACAAAGTACCCTTTTTAAACAATGATGATGTATATATTTACAAAACCGATGTAAAATAACTTAATAACAGCAACACTTGTATAACTCATACAGCTAACAAGTTATAATTTATACAAGCACCTACTTTATTTTGAAACAAATGTATATTATAATTAAATCAACATAAAATTTAAAGTGCATATATATAACACTCTGCAAATTTAATTTGAAATCTATATATAAAATAGCTTTATTAAATGCATATAAAGAATTCTAACCCAAAATGTAAACGGTAGATTGTATATGTGTGGATTAAACATATCAAAGGTATCTAAGCAACTTATAAACTTAGTATATATACTATAACCAA
The DNA here is from genome assembly GCA_030737815.1 of Allium fistulosum. Lineage (NCBI taxonomy): Eukaryota > Viridiplantae > Streptophyta > Magnoliopsida > Asparagales > Amaryllidaceae > Allium > Allium fistulosum. Next base: position 611,852,580 of record CM060907.1, read on the forward strand.
TTATATGCAAACAATAAATGCATGCAACCTATATTAGTATATATATATATATATATAATCCTACAACTTATATAACATCTATTATATGAATAACATATTATTTGAGAGGGAACAAAGATCACATGCTCGGCTTGATCCAATATAGGTGTACATAGCTATATATATATAATATATTATTCCTATATATATAATTTAAATATTAAATGAAATAATATATTACCCTTAAAAGAAGAGGACGGAGGTGATTGGTCGGCCTGAGGCGCATGGACTTGGTGATTGGAAGGACATGTGGAGGCTTGGCGAGCTGTGGCGGGAGAGCGGTGAGAGGCAGAGGCCAGGCGGAGGAAAACTCGACAACGGTAGCTGACTGACCAGAGCGGGAAGATGATGTGGGCGCGGGTTGTGTTGGAAGCGGAGGCCGGTTGTTGGTGGGGTATTGCGAGAGCAAGTGAAGGCATGTGGTCGCATGGGGTTCTGGAGCTTGCGTGAGAGAGAGAGGAAAGTGGAAGAGGTGGGTTTTAGAGAAAATAACAAGTGAATGGTTACAGCAAAGAAATTGAGGAACAAGAATAGACTTTGGATTCTCAAAAAAAAAATAATGAACCGGTTAAACTTTATTGGGACTAGTGGAAAATAAAGTCAAGCATTGATTTTCTGAAAATAATAAATAACAGTGGTTGTTGGGTTTAGCCCAGAAATCAAAAATTGAAATTTCGTAACCGATACAGCTATCCGTTTCATAGTTTTCGTTGAGTAACGATCACCGAAATACGGAAACGAATATACTATGCGAATCAGCACGATGACATGATCAAAACGACATATAGATATCAGTGGTATGATTGAATTATAAAAATTCGAATTTTCTACTAGCGGAAAATGCAGCAAAAACGCAGAAAAATAAGATCGACGGAGCTAAAGAAGTCCGAATTAGGAAAAACGAAAAATGACGTCTTAGTCAGAAGATGAATTAGAATTTTCCTATGTAAAAATATTCAGGTTTGGAAAACATTTTATTATCATCAATTTTAACTGATATAAATTGGAATAAAATTACACTAGAAAATAAACTTCCAAATTATCTGATGAAAATTTACCAGTTGCTATGATTAATTAGACGCATTCCAAATATCAAATTTTCATTTCAAAATTTTATCGTTTAAAATTTCACAAAATTTCAACTAATTACGTTATTCAAACAGTTAAAATTTTACGGGTCATTACAGTTTGTCAAGGTGAGAAACACTTTACAACACATGTAGAAATTGTTCTATTCAATTAGCATTTCATATGTGGTTAACCTCATACAAAATTAGATGAACCATTTTTTATTATACGGTCTAATTACCTTTTCTTTTATTTATAAACCAGTTAAAAGTTAAATTCCAACCTTTTCCCTTCTCATTACTTTTCAAAATGTCATATGCCTTATGTATCTTTTTATATACATAAAAGATATCAAGTAATTCTGATCTCAATGTATTTTTTTCTATTATTTTTCTATATTCAGTAAAATGTGATATCTTACCGAATTTATTATTCACCTAATTTGCTTTGGTAATGCAGGATAGAAAGTCGTTCAATATATATGTTCTTTGTGTTGCCTCATTATCTTTAGATTTTTTACCAAGATGATGAGACAACAAAATCCAATATTGCATAGTTGCACATGTTAGTTTCGGTAAGCTTACTACATTATAATCATGCATTGTTATTATACTAGTATATTAGTTTTACCAAACTCACATTACATACGATAGATACCTACTTGAGCAAACGTTAATTTGTGTATGTTTCATTTATTTTTTAAATCCCTTAGACACAGTTTGTTTCAAATGTAAGTTAACATCTTATAGTCTGCTTTCTTAAACATGTTTATGCGTAGCCAATGAGTTCACCAATCATTTCTATTTCGACCTATTGTTAATACGTTGTTCAATGGTCCTTTAGTCATTCTACTGTTAACCATATGATAATTAGTTATGTATATGTAACCCCTTTTTTATACCTATTTACGTTGATTGTCTGTCCCAAATTAATGCAATACGTACACTCTATACTAATATGTAAATGTAAATGTGGTGTAGACATATAATTAATTGACTTATTAAGAGTAATTTAATTTCTTTTTGAATATTTAAAAAATAATATACACTTAGGTATATATGGTATGAACTGATAAAATCGTCCTATACTTATGCACATGTGATAAGTTCTAATTATTTATCATGCACAAATATATACTCATTGTTTTTCTTTGCAATACGACAAAAATATACTATTATAGAAGATTAAGGAAAAGAATGCTTATGCACTACTTTTCGTATGGTTTTGAGTGAATCGTTTTATCAATCTTTGCTTTCTATGTTGTGTTTTCACAATTTTTGCTAATTTTTGACAAGTATTTGTTCTTGCACATGTTTTGCTTGTATCATTCCATCTCTTTAATGTGTGGACTTTTTTATCATGCTTATTTTTTTTTTGTATTTTTATGCATATTTATTTGGTTACTATTATGGGAATTTACTCCATATATATGGTATAAGTGATAAGCTGTGATTTAATTACTATTCAATAGAGTTTATTTTGAATTTTTTGGATATTGAAACATTATGAGTATCTGTCATTAATTCAGAACAAATGATACTTATAGAAATGATTTGGATGCACTGATCTACCAGATATTGGAAAGGTATTTTAGTGATCCACCTTATAAGACCTGAGACGAGGGTTTTAATGTGTTCATTCTCTTGATTATGGAAAGCATCTTAACATTTCATTTTTGTATGAAAATAGTACATAATATTATGGAAAACTGGCAATCCAATCTTGCAATAAAACATATTTACAATGTTGTATGAGTGCAAAGTTACATAATAGATACCGGCAAAGTCATTTATACTACTTAGCCGATGCATTTCACGATCATGGAAGCAAGGCCGTCCGACTAGAAGGCCACCTAGCCCATGGACTAGGGCAGCCCACTGGGTATGGCAATAAAAAATGATCAAAAATTGAAATTGGGATTTTACATCGAAAAGTTGCAAAGTAGTTGGTAAAATGATATTATTAATTCTTTTTCAATTCATCGATACATTTTCCCTCCATTTCTCATATAACTACCGCACCATCACTCTCCCTACCACAACATCGTTATCCCTACTGCACCATTGCATTCCTTTGCTCCCTTTGCTGCAGCCCCTTTAGTCCCATTTGATTCCGCACCACTTAGTTCACCTAAAGGCTGAAGTTTACTATTTACGTACTCCTAGAAAGATGACCTGAAGGCTAAACTAATGGTAAATTTGTGAATTTTTAATAGAAATATTGTATTATCACTTTATGTATTTTATTTTGGTTGCTCAATGTTTCATACCATTAGTAATTTTTCTTAATAATAATTGTTTTATCATCTTATGTGTATGAATTTGATTCCTTAATGTTTCATAATACTCATACTTTATCGAGATTTTATCATTACAAGATTTTTAAAGTTTCTAACAGTCTGAAAATACTAAGATGTCATTTTTTAAGTAGCACTATTAATTTATTCGCTGTCAAAGAACCTAAGCTTTGTTATGTTAAAAAAAGCATATTTAATGGATTAAAGTTAAAAAACCATATTGAATGGATCTTAATTTAAACTATTGGTGATTCAATATTTAATATGATATGTAAATAGTCAATGATTCTCAATTTGATGTCTTAAACTCATCTATCCCTCTAAGGCTGTTTAAACCCGAAAACATACTCGACAAAGTTTAACGTTTTGAGCATAATCACATTGTGAAAAGGTAATGTTAAATTATATCATTTTAACATGGGTTGTGCTGCTTCGACTGGGGGTAATGAGAGAAGTATGCACATGGATTACAGTTGTACGGCTAATATCAAAGGGCCATTATGATATTAATAGTTGATTCTGGCTTCGTGCATAAATCAGGTCGTACTAGCTGGTCAAAATAGCATTGCCATTTTAACATTTTAAGCACAATGGCATTGTGCAAAGTCACATGGAGGTTTCACCTTTTATATGATATCTTAGACCACACTTTGATGAATTTTGTGCTAGAAAGAGTTAAGGTTGTGAGTTGGAATTGTGTTCATGTGGTCAAAAATTATGATAATGGTCAATAGCCGACCTATTCATACACAAGAACAAATCAACAATGATCTCAATTTAAAGAATAGTTTTGGAGAAACTTGATTATAATAAGGCAAAGACAACTCTTTAGAAAATGTAAGGAGAATTTTTCTTTGAATGAATTGTTGGAAAATTGTAATTTTTATTTAGTTTGAAAAGTGGTTATTTAACGGTTTTTTTCTAACTAGAAATTGTAGTCTAATTGGTGTTGTTTGTAATATATTTTTAGTTGTATTTTTTTATTATATTTTTAGTTGTACCTTACATCTTTATATATTTTTTGGTTTTTTTATTATATTTAGTTGTATATGTGTGTTACAGCATTCTTGCATGCTCTTCACTTCTTGGTTTAAGATATTCGCTAATGCCTTTTTCAATATAAGCATACAATTTTCAATTACTCTGGTTTCTCACTTATCACCATTTCTCATCTCCCATAGTCACGTTATTTATCCATAACTCCATTTATATGTGTCCACCTATTAAATTGTTTGAATATGTCAAATAAATTATGTCAGCAATCCTTTAATTTAGCCAAAGTGTTATCCAGTGTTGCATTCTATAACAGGTCACTTATTACCATAGTGATTATTGTTCTATTATATGTGTACCTATATGTATAACATTTTCATGATAATTTTGACTAACCAAATATGTGTAACAAATGAACAGTAGTATCGCTTACTGACCATAATAGCCTAATAGGTAGTTATCCTTTTATATCATTTTATTGCCTTGTGTGTGTGACATACTACTGTTTATATTTGTTTTGAACTATCTATTTAATATGCAAAGATTGCACACAATGTGTCTACGAGAAAGAGGGACGAAATACTAGCTAAGGTTGCATAATTTTGGGACTTAATAGTAGCAGTGGTGGTAGTTTCTTTATTTATTATGATATAAGGCATGGTACTTGCATAGATGTTTCTACAAAGTTTTGCAGAAATTTATATGGGATTTGTAGTTAACTTTGAGTTTCATAATCTAAATAATTGTTATTTTCTTTTATGATATTTTCAAGTCGACTTGGGGATTATATACATTTGACCAAAAATTAATGAATTAACACTAATTGTCTAAAATGTAATTTTTCAGCATTATTTGGTTAGTATACAACTTCTTTGCATTTGACTTTGTCACTCGATTAAATTGTGAATGGATGTCTTTGTTCTCTCTTCATCTATTGTATAGGTGTAACAAACATGTATTTATACATACATATAAAATCTAAAAACAATAACTATAAACAAAAATAATACATAGCAACGTTGTACAAAATATTAAAAACTATTACAAGTAGAAGTATGATTTACGTATGATACTATTTAGACATACTACTATTTTTACAATCAATCATTAAACTAACAACTTCAACACAATTCAAAAGCAATTCGTGTCCTAAAATTAAGAAACATTATTGTACTCCTTAACTAGAGCATGTCTATCTATCCCAAAACTTCAGGACATAAAACACAAGCCGCTTAGCAAAGTATACACAATAGTGCATGTCTACCACGTACCCGTGTGCAAAGCACGAGTTCCAATCTATTTAATTTGAAATTTGGAATTTTTTTGAATTTGAATGATACGTGATTTCAAAAAAATGATTATTGAAATCCTATATGAATTTGAAATGAACTGGAATTTGAAATTTATTGATTTCAAGGACATTTGACTCTATAAGAATATTTGATTTGAAAGTTTTCGACTCCTATATGAAAATTATTTGTATAAGTATGTGGATTTTCGAAAAATATTGATTCTAAAAGGTATTCGATTTGAAAAGCGATAATCTTATATATAACAGAATTTATATAAGAATGATATGATATATTCGAGACTAATGATTTTTGAAAGTACTCAATTTGAAAATGAAATCTTAAATATAATGGAATTTATATAAGTGTGATATTTGAAGCTATGATTTGGAAAGGGTACTATATATAATATGATATATTTCGAAGTAAAAGACATGGAGAAGTACCCTCCATAAAGAAGTACCCTAATTGACTTGAATGAATCCAGGAGTGGATTCGACCGATAACCTTAATGGACTTGGGTGAATCCAGAAATGGATTTGAACCGATATAGGTTGTCCGGACTTAAACTACTGAGTTCCTCGATTTTTTTTCAAGGTAGATGGATCTTTAGTTTACCCAATGGATACGCTTTCAATCCTGGGATCTGTTGGTTATGGATCTTCTGGGAAGGAGGTGCAACTATTGAGTAAATCATTGAATCAACAGTGTACTGCTACAACTGGGGTCGATGGTCCCTTGTTTACGAAATGGTCACGATTTATTTGTGGGACCCGGAAGGTTGATGGATCTTTTGGAAAGTTTTGTGTCCATTGCGTAAACAATGAAATCAGAAGCGGGCCACTGCTAACTTGTTATCATCATTTGACATTGGATTTTGAAGCGGTATTTTCCATATTTGTTTGAAAGGTTTTCCAACTATTTTCACTAGATGTTGAAATAGATCCACTAAGTACTTAAAGATTTTAGTCTTGTGCATGATCAATGTGTGGCTAAAATCTGTAAGTGATGATAAATCCGTTAAGACATTGAGTTATAAAAGGTATTTTGATATAAAACATATTACATATTTTAAATCATTTGTTCCGAAATTTGAAAATGTTGTAAAAGGGTTCTATGTATAATTTAATGATTTATGCTCAACTTAAATGGTTATAAATATTATTTTAGTAAAATGTTTACATAATAATTATTATTAGCAATGTTCTACATTATCTAATTTATATACTAAACATTGTTTAAAGTTAACAATTATTATAATGTTTTGAAATTAATTATTATCATTTATTTAAAATATTTAGAAGTAAATTTCTATGATTATAATAATGTTTAGAGACTGATTATTAATGTTTATAATTAATGCTTGAAAAGAATTTAGATATTAAAACTAGAAATTTGTAAGAAATGGATTTAAGAACCTAAGTAGCTTCTTTCTAAATATTAGTAATGATATTAATGATTATTTTCAAATAATTTACACATTTTGTAAAGATGTCTATTTTAAATTTTTAAATGAAGTTACTTTATATAAAGCAATAAATATTACATTGAATTTTATGAAGTATTGATATGTCGAAGTTAGTGATTTTGCAAATGAATTTCCAAATGAATATTTTTAGAAAAAACAAGATTTATATAAATTTCTTCAAAAAAAAATTATAATTTAGAGAAATTATATAGATAGTTGTATATATAAAATTTTCTATTTTAAAATTTTACGGAACAAATGATTTGTGAAGTTCTATTTATAGTAAAATATGTTTGAAAAAAAATAAAAGCAAACAAGTTGAACATTTATTTTGAAAGGATGGTATTAAACTTTATATACTCTTGATTTGCAAATTTATATGAAATTTAGGAGTTTTGCACTATTTAGATTTTATATAAACCTACGCATATGGTTTCATGATTTGCATAATTATTTTTAAGTATGTATTTTAAAAATTGATTATGAAGATATGAAATTTTATACTTTGATTTGAAGTAGAAATTTAATGTAAAATGTAAGTATATTATTTATTTCATTTTAATAATCTTTAAGTATATACTTATTCTAAATAATGCATTTAATAATAAAAATATTAGATTTAAGGAACCTTATTTTGAAGTTTGTTTAAATGATTTGATATGAATTTATAATAGTATTTCAAGCTTTTGGAAAATCTTTACATAATACTATATAAGATATATTTAAATGTCCTTATAGTTTTTATTAAATGGTTTTTTTGTTGCAAATCATTGTTATAGCTACTTTGGGTTGCATATGATTGTTGTGGTATATATTAGTGCTTGTGCTTATGGTTCAGATTAAGAATTCATGTTATATGGTTCTATTAAGCTCATGCATGATTTCTATATCTTTCTATCAGCAACTACTATTCAAATTGAGTTGAGATAGGTACATGTGAAGCCCATTCAGATGTATATGCGTTTTGGCTCGCTTGTGCTCGCTTTAATATGAGCGAACTCGCTCATATTAACAATAATAAGGTACATATCTCAGATTACATACCGTATTTTCATTTTTTTCCCTACGGGATGCATCATCACTGAGATGGGATGTATATTTGTTATATATATGTGTATTGTAAATTTTTCCGGTCGAGCCGCGCAAAAGAGACACTACAGAAATTTTCCGTAAATTCGGTTGTTAGAAAATTTTTGAGACTTTAAAATTTTATAACTTATTTTACAATAAGTCATATTAGAGTGGCATAGAGGAAGTGTGATAAAGGTTTTGCAAATAAGATTTTAATGTTTTATAAGTTGATTATTTGAGTAAAATATATAAAAGGTTTTGATTATCTACTTAATTCCTTTTCGAGGACGAAAAGTTCTGAGTGGGGGAGATCGTAATGACCCGTATTTTTAACTATTTTAAATTATTAAATTTAATATAATCATTGAACAAAATGGGTTAGAAATAAAAATTTAATGATTTATCATTGTAATTTATTGGATATGAACTTATAAATTTTTAAGTAATAAAATTCAATAAGTTAAAAGATGATAACTTATATTAAAAAGTAAATCAAATAATATTGAATTGTAAGTAATTGATAACAGAAATTGAAATAATCGAAGTTAAGTTGATAAAGAATCGAATGAATGTTTATTAAAAGTAAAAACATACGTTTATTTATATGAAATTGTATTTTTGATAAGTATAAATTTCAGAAACAAGAAAACGTTTATGTGGTAAGAAATGAATAACTTTTGCTGTATACAATAATTACAACTGTGTTGAATTACTGTAAAATGGAAGTAGTTGTTTTATTATTTGAATTCATTTTAAAATTAAATTTTATAAGTTAAATAACTCATCTTTCAAATATAAGGATTTATTTGATAATTTAGTTGTTATATTTAATTTTGGAATTATTTAAGTAATTGAATCCTAAATTTAATATGAATGAAAATGGTTTCGAAAGTTGATTTAAATTTTATTTAAACAAGAATGAAGATTGTTAACTTTTAAAATTGAATTTAAAGTGAATAAATTTATTTTGGAAAATATCTTGTTTCTTTTTGGCAAAGCCGACCGGTTTTATAGTGGACCGTCCACTTTTTATTACGAACGTAATAAAACATTTGAAGTACAAGAGTAAGGTAAGAACACCTTAACTGCTAATAATAAGGAAAATACAGAACAAGATTGTGACAGAGATGCCACAGCTACTATAACTAACCTAATGACTAGGTTTCCTCAGAAGAGGAAGAAACACCATCATCCGTTAACACCTGGGCAGATCCCACCGGGACATCACCAATAAAACGAGAGAAGGGGCGAAAAAGAATTGCAAGACAAGGGTCATAATCCACTGGATCGGAAGTGTAAATAAATGACCAGTCCTAGGTAGAGTCAGATAACATCTCAGCATTCTGATTCCCCAATTGACCATCCGTAGCAAGAACTAAAGAGTCACCATAGGTACAGTAACGAAGGCACCTGAGGTCCAGATGATCATCGAAAACAAATAGATAAAAAGAATCGTCCAGAGGGTTATATCTCATATTAGATTTGAGACCAATCCAGCACCTTTCAGCCTCAAACCAAAAAACTGACAACTTCGGAGGCACAGGATCAGGAGCAGTTATAGGAAAATCTGAAACGACAGATGGAACCACGGGATCTGAGGGGAGATCAGGTGTAGCAACAGAGATAGGAGGAGGATCTAGACCAGGAACCTGAGAGTTAGAGGACGAAACTTTGGGAACTCATTTCCTAATCGGGGGCATGGAAGAGGAATTTCGGGAGTCGCGGCGGAGGCGGTAGAATTCTTGCATGCGGTGGAAGGTGGCCAAAGGAGTGACAGGAAGTGCAAATGTTCGGGACTCAACCGTAACGAACTCGGACATCCACAACATGCCCAATAGCAAGCTTAACTGGAATAGAGGTTGGAATGGCCTTATCTGCGGTAATTTCAATCAGAGCCTTAACATATACCAGTTTTTCACATGCTACTGTATTAGCATCAAAACATTTTAGTTTTCCTATGTTACACGCTAGCCAATTCAAACCAAGCAACGGTTGTAAAGGAAAAGGAATATGTGAAAGTAAACCCATACTAGAATAGAAAGAAACTGTTCATGAGCACAAGCTACTATTGGAGTCCAAGGAGTAACAATAAAGGTTTTCCATCAAAAAAGGAAGGCTCGGCCTCAAGGACAGGAAGCCGATTCTCGACGGATGAAAACTTAAGAAAATACATGGAGTCAACTAACATTACACGCAAGTTACCACGAAGATTCCAAGCCCTACGGCAAACATTAGTCGCATCATGAAGGTGGTTATTAGGATCCAAAAAGAAGCCAACCAAATATTCCGACCAATAGTCCAAGCCAGCTTGCACTACACCAGGAGGGGGAATCATCACTACATTTTCCCCCACAATTTCAAAATCAATTGGTTCAGAGTCTCCCACATTACAAGGCAGAGAGGTGAAAAGAGACGACCAAGGTTTAGTGTAGGAAGAGGCAGGAACTATAGGACGCTGATTAAGTGCCGCACTAACCAGTTGTTCACTACCGAGAAGTGAGCCAACAGATGAACCAAAACCATTATCTCTGAAATTCATTTCAGCATGCTCATCGGCATTCCTACAAGCATCTGTAGTGCTAATACCAATACCAGAAAAAATTTCCTGTGGAACACAATTTGTTCGAATATCATCATAGGCCACAATAATAGTGTTATTACCAATATACAACACTCCATCACCAATCGGCTTACAACCGTTGACACCACCCATTACAGGCAAAGGGGGAACGCTGGAATTAACACTGCTAGATCTAGTGCTTAATACAGTTCTAGACGAATCGAAGTTAGGAGCTAGTTGCAAACCACCAGACGAAGCTTGTAGGGCGGCGAAAGCATTGGCAATCGGGACGTTAATAAGAGCAACATTAGTGTCAGAGGCATAACAAAAATCCACATCTGAATTAGGAGGCTGAGGCAACTGCGCTTCACCAGCTGAATCAACATTGGCAGAACCTAATGGGACAACTCCAGCAGAGCCATGGGAGGTAGCGACATTAGGTTTAGATGGATTGGAGGTATTCAGAGGAGGGAAGTCATTGTCAAAGAGGAGCGACATGTCAGACAGAGGAGCTGATGGTCGAAGGTTAAACGAACCTCCAAATATAGTTTGAGAAGGACAAAATAGAGATTGGAAACCATGGGGAGAAGCAGGCATGAACGGCAAGGCAGAGTGCAGGAGAAAAGAGGCCGTGTACGGAGGGGATGGGGAGCAAGGCGAGGATGAACGCGGAGGAAGTCAACCAGAGGATAAAACGGTCGTAGAGGCAATGGCCGCCATTGATATAAAAAGTTGGATTAAATATTTATGAATAACTTGTTTTAATTAACATGTAAAAGTATTTTTGAGCACCGTCTCGAATTTCGACGAAACTAGTTTCATTGGATCTGTAATAGTGAATTATTAGAGGATTTCAAGTTTCGCAGCGTCGGACTTAACGTTTGGTTGTGCGAGCTTGAAACGGGTAGAATTTATTTTCATAACTTTAACTAATATAATTCGATTTTGAAAAGCTATCATCTGAAAATGATGAAATTGTCTCTCGATACATATTCCATTGTGTTCGGAATAGGGGTAAAACATATAGAATGCCAGGCGACATGCTTCGTTTGAAGTTCAAAATTTATCAAACGGAATAGTTCCACGAAATTTTCTATATAAGGACTTAGAAACCTTATCTTTGCAATCCAAAAAACCTAGTTCTTCAACCGCCCCTTTTAAAAATTTTAATGGCCAAAAATCATTGGCCTTTCTTCCCTATTTTCTCTCAATCCACACACTTCCACGCTTCGACTTCAACTAGGAAGCTAGAGAGCTCGACGAGCTCTACAAGATCTGTGTTGGGATTGATGAATCGTCGATGATTGGACGTGTGAGGGAGCCGCATTCATGCTGCGTTTGGGATTGATTCGGTGGAGATTTCTACAATCGAGGCGGTGGGTGCGGCTCGTGATGGCAAGCATGATGACGACGTTCGATCGCCCTTCGATGGCATGAGTAAAGGGGGGCATTCTATGAATGTCTACGTTGATGGGTTTCTAGGCCTGGAACGTGATAGAGGATGGAAAAATAAGTTAAGTTTAATTGTTAATTATAGTGTTAATTATATTCTAATTATATCAAATATTATTTAATCCGTAACTAGTTTAAACGTGTTTTATCATATTAATAAGTATTTTAAAAGGTATTTCTACACGCGCGCGCGCGCTCGCACGCACACGCATCCACGCACGCACATATACACGCACGCGCGCGCGCACACACACACACACACACACACACACATATATATATATATATATATATATATATTGACACCAAAAATGAATCAAAACTCAAGAATTGATGTTATGGAACCTATGAAACCTAGATCTAGTGGATAACGGTTGAAATAAAAAGAAAATAACAGAAATAAAATAGAGAGATACATAATTCTATAATGGTTCGGCAATCTATGGCCTGCGTCCACTTTATAACACATTTGCTTATAGATTTGATGTAGTTTGTTTCAGATTACAGGAAATTTGAAAGAGAATAAGCCACTAGTGTAGGGGTTAGACAAATTATAAGTCCTAGAATTGCCCAAAGTAGATGCCTTGGGGAATGTTGTGTGTAAAAAAAGATAAAGAAGAGTCAGAGCGTCCGCATAGTTATAGCACAAACCAGATCCTATTTTGGTTGATCTATGGTTTTTATTTATAGAGGTAGAGGAGGTGTTGGGTGGAAAGTCTATTAGTAGCAAAGTCTAGTAGTCGGTCTAGGATTGAAAAAAAACTCGAACTCACCCGAGTTGAATGAACAACTCGGTACCAAGTCAAATGACTCTGTATCAAATCATTTCCTTAAGTGGAAATAACTCCACCCCTTTTGCACTTCAGTTCTCTCATTGAATGGATGTGTTTTGTGCCTTTTCTCTAGTAATTCGGTTGGTGCTAGTGATAGTTCCTTCATCACTTGGATTGCTTGGTTATTTGAGTTGTCTTCTCTTCAAACTTGGTGATTGGTCATCCAAACCCTATGAAAACACTTAAGCACAAGCTAAGTGGGTAGAAAATAACTCTTATAAAGTTGGTGAGTAGTTTTGTGGTCAAAAAATGACTCAACACCAAGTTAAACGACTCATTGCCAAGTTGTTTCCATTGACAATATAGAAGTGAAATTTTACAAGACCTTTCCTTTCTCTTTTCTAAGCACGCCTGGTAATTTTTCAAGTCGTTCCATCTTTGTTTCGATGTTCTAACTCCGGTAGAGTTCTACTCGGTTAAAAACCTAGTTAACATTTGTAACCTAAAATAAGCTTTTTTTGAAAATAAAGCATACTCAGGAACAAGACAAGTCCTGACTACTATCCTGCGAATTCCGGTTGAACGTTCAAGTTCCATCTTGAGCTGTTGATTTCAGTGAAGATATTTTCTTTTAATTGTTTGGTTTTGTCATAACCAGGATTTCATTACTTTGAATTGAAGATTAGATCCCTGCTTTGGAGATCGTTTGATGCTCCAAGTTAGTGTTGACATTCTTTGTATTACTTCTAGAATATTGTATTATGAAAGAAAGAACAATCCAGTACCAAGTCATTTTTATTTCCAGCCCTTATAAATTTTTACTTAGAAAATTTTCTAAATTTTTCTTCATTTCCTCTTACCTTTCAAAGGAGATGTTTTCTACCTGAGTCATCTAGAAGTTGATTCGACACGACCCAGCTGCCAAGCACCGCTATTAATCAGCCTTGAAGCTGTCATCTCTTCCTGCTACCGCTGCCATCCAGCAACGCGCCGCCACCTCATCTCGTACCTAAATCATTGTAGACCCGAACTAAAAATGTAGATCGAATTTGAGCTTGGATTTTAGGTTGGCAGTCAACGATCATGTTAGAGAGATGATGGTTTGGGCTTGGTTAATGGTAACTCGGAGGAAGAAAGTTAATTTCAGATTGTATTTCATCAGTGGCGGAGTTGAATTTCTGCCCCAATCGTATGCATGTCGTTTCAGAACCAAGTTCTATATTCCAGTTTCGAATGTCTCTCTTCGAGAATTTAGCTAAGTCCCGATTACCATTTGAACCCCAATGCGATGATTTATTCCAAAGTCGAACGTAGTGATGATTTCATCATATCATTTTCCATTTATACACTGTTTTCCATTTCCGCACTTCAAGTGATCTTGGGAAGAAAAACTTACTACATCTCTTCGGACAACAGATTCGTTATCGATTTTCAATCGATAAAGGATAAGTTCCCATAGAGGTAATCTTAAAGTATGATGCAATTCATCTTTCTAGCGTGAGCAAGCTATCTACCAAGGATGGTCCGTTCATGGTGTTTGGGACACTGGACTCACTTTGCATAAATAACGTACCACACTTGTCCCAATCAATTCACAAAATCTGTTTCGTCAACACATGTTGACTTACTTCAGATTTCGAGCATTGCTCATATGGGAATTTTATAAAAATAAAACATACCAAATTGTGTTGAACTTCGAGTTTTATTATTTAGAATGACACGCTAGTTACCCCGTCTTAAGCATGGTGAAGGAAATTCTACACCTTTAGAGGCTGGATCCACAACTATCCCAGTATCTCCTATCTTTCCTATCAGGCTAGGTCAGCCCGTTACATAAGAATATTATGGCTTGCTAGTCCCGCAGACCTTGTTATCGGACAGATGCCTCCTGGAATAAGATTTTTGGACAACCTGGCATAACATTTCCCTCAATTCTCACAGCTAGATCACTTCAGAAGATATGTTCACAACATGGCATCCCAAAATATGACATACTCTTGCCGTCAAGAGCTGAAACTGCGCACAACCCTCCGTCAAACATAACCGCTTGCAAACACTATATGTGTTTAGGTGGTATTGTTCCATCGTTTAATTAATTTTTGATGGTGATGTTGCAAGAACTTGGACTGGCGGTGTACCAAATACATCCAAATGGTTATGCACTCTGAAGTTCTCAATATGTCCAATTCATGAATGGACTTAATTAGCCTCTTAGACTCAATGAGGAAACTCATCTCTTAGTTTAAATGGAGAAGAGATTTTCCCTCCTACATGATTATAGAAGCCCGGAAGGGGTGCAAGTTTATAGTGAAACTTCATAATAAGCACTCGTCTTTGAAGAATGAATACTTCTTTGTTCGATATCCGAATGAGTTCGACCGTCTCTGACTATCAAGAAGTAAGCATCTATATCTCGTCTTTCGCCATTCAAAAGGTTTCAAATCTCTAACTTTCTAGATATTTCATTGCAGACATCTCGGCTCGAGATAGCAGTGATGAGCATAATGCAACGCTCGATACCTTAAAGGCAGTGAGAGCTTCTCAGCGCTCTGTGGACTTCCTTCTGACTAATGAAAATCTCTGTATGTATGGCTTGCTTCACCCGAGAAGATTTGTTGTGGCTGAGTCCCAAACCCTAAGTGATTCTAGAATGTGAACCCGCTCCTCTACCCCATCTCATAGCTCTAACAAGAATGCTAAGGGGGATGTAATTGGTTCATTAGGTAAAGTACAACCTGGAAAAGCTCCTATGGTTGATGCAGATTTACCTATCATAGAAGATATTCCAAGGGATAGGGATGAAACAAATAGGATTCCCCATATCCCGAAGGAGGATGAGTCAATCCAGTGGAAAGAAGGGAAACAAGCAATGATAGCAGAGGAGGGGGAAGAGGCTTCAGACGATGATGACGACAGTGATTTTCATGCCATCTAGGAAGGGGATGAGTGCTGTGTTGAATCAAAAGAGATGAGCCCTGATCTCCCTACGCCCCTCCTCCAGAACAGCTAATTACTGAAATAACGACTCCCGAACTTCCTTGCAAGCCTCGTCAAGGATAATTAATTACCGAGACTTCTTAATCAACTAGAGGCCATGGTACAGAAACTCCAATAGGAGATACAACAAATTCACACCCGCTAAGAGATGTCTCCATTAATTTGTGCGAATTCTGGGACTTTACAGGCAAGATTGGTTTAGATATCACCCTATCTTCGATTGATTTCATAAACGAAGGTGGAGAGACTCTAACTTTGAAACCATGCTGATACAGCTGGTAGAGTATGTGACGCCCCACTCCGAGACCCACATTAGCAAAGAGTATTACAAGGTAACATCGTCTGCTAATATGGAGAATAGAGCTGGTTAGGAGCGACCATCTATAGCCTTGTCTTAATTATCTATTGAATATGTCGACAATTGTCATACCCTCTTGAATTCTTTCTCAAATGGATCGACATAGCCAACAAATACTTAATACAAAGCCATAGGTGGCTAAAGGATCTATTAGAATAAAATATAACAAATCAAATGTACTACACATCACAGAACAGTAGGTCATCACATACATTTACATATATTTAGATACATTACAGAGTATGCAAAATGATACATGTCAAGTGGTAGAGTAAACCAAAATATACAGACAAGTCAAAAGAATACATATAATAGAGTTACAGCCAAAAAGGACTACACAAAAAGCTATAACAAAATGGAGCTAGCAGAATAGTCCATGCCGAAGCAAAATAGGCTAAGTCCAATGTACCTAACCTGAAACATCTCGGTCCGACCCAAGTATAAAATACACGGGTCAATCTAGCTAAACAAATTAGTTAGACAAACTAAATGATAATGAACATACAAGATCATAAAGTACAACAAATATTTCCAAAAGAGATAACCAAATCATCTAACATAAGATGAATCAAAACAAGCCTCATATCATCGGCAATTCCAATAAACAAAGGATATCATATCGCAGAACAAGCCAAAAGGCAAATGACAAATACCAATAAAGGTAACACAAGTTTCCACAAGGTAATCGCTATATATCATGTGGTTCAAAGAACCTACCCCGAAAGACGATACACTAGGGAAATATAATTGTCAAAGAAACAAAAGATGCTCGACCTCAGTACTATAACAAGGATCTACACGCTCGAAGGCAACAAACCTCAATATCACTCGAGCGGTGACGATGGACCAACTCCAAAAGTGATACTATCGGGTAACAAACCCGAAGGCAACACCCGAAGGCAATGCCCGAAGGCAACGCCCAAAGGCAACGCCCGAAGGCAACAAATCGTAGTGGCGGTACTGGACACCACTGTCCGGCGGAATGTGTCACAAATCTCAGAAAGGAACCCGGAAAATGTTAACGTGAGTCCCATACCCCACGTTCGCACTAAACGGTTTACTAACCGTTAGTCAATTTCACACCCAAAGCAGTACAAAGTCCACCTTATCTCAT
Organism: Allium fistulosum; assembly: GCA_030737815.1. Taxonomy (NCBI): domain Eukaryota; kingdom Viridiplantae; phylum Streptophyta; class Magnoliopsida; order Asparagales; family Amaryllidaceae; genus Allium; species Allium fistulosum. The sequence continues at coordinate 611,870,058 of CM060907.1, forward strand.
CGGTAGACCAGACCCAAAGGTCAAAACGGTCAAACGAATAGATTAGGAATTAACTGAAAAGATAAATGCACGGGTTCATAGCACGCGTGTTATTTAATCATTTAATTCTCCTCCCTCTTCGCTCGAAGTGCAAAATTGTGTGTGTGTTTTAAATATAAATGATAAATTGGAGAAACGGGCTTTTAATACAATTAAAAAGATCATTTTATAAACCCGTGTACGAAATCAAAAAGGAATCATCAAAGTCAATAATAAATGATAACAATAAATCGGATAATCACGAATCGATAAAAATTGGAATCCCACACAAAATAGGCAAACTGGGTTGAGACAAGCAGATTCAAACGTCTGAATTGTATATTTCAGACGTCTGAAACTAGGGCTCAGGCAATACTTTGCCTAGGCCAATGATGGCCAAATCATATCGGAAGCAATCAGATGAGTGACGATGGCTAGTGGTTTACGCCAAATGACTACCCAACCTTAAAGACTCGCCAATACACTCCGACCAACATGCCCAAACAACCATATAACGATTTTTCATAGATTTTGACTTCAAACGCCAAAGATTGGAATATTCACCAAATAAATTCAAATGAAAAGCAAATGAACATAAATAAGTGTTAGGAATTCATACCTAACATCAAAGATAGATATAGACTTAGATGTGAGATAAAAATCTCACCTTTAAACTCAAAAACACAAGAGAGAAGCTATAGAGCAAGGCAAGAACAATCACTCTTCAATTTCAACCCAAGGAGCATCAATCTATGCTCAAAAACAAATATCCTAAGTTAGGGTTTAGGAGATTTCAGAAATCGAAGAGAGATTGAGATGGAGAATGTGAAAAGAAGGCTTACCTTGATTTTGGACTTGAATTTGAGTTCCTAGATCAAAGCTAGGGTTTGGGAATTTCCATTTCTCATTCTTTCCCCCATTTCTTTAGAGCTTGAGTGTTAGGAAAATGAGAGTGGAATGAAATAAAGAGGAGAGGCTGAGTTAGGGTATTAGATAAGTTGGGTTAGTGGGCAGAAACCCAAACCCAACCCAAAGCCCTAATAGAAAACATCCAAACTCACTCAACTCCAAACATATCTATGCTTATACTTAAAAAAGTCACAAACACCATTTTGAACTCAATGGAAGTGGTATCAAGTCCAAAATGTTGATTCTCAATTCATTCATCATTCAAACGTCTGAAATTTCCAAAGACATCTGAATCTGGAAAAATAGGAGTTTTCAGACTTCATTCAGACGTCTGAACTGAATGATTGAGACGTTTGAATCTGGAAAAACAGAAGTTGTCAAGAAAAATATTCAGACGTCTGAATCGTCCATTTCAAACGTCTGAAAATGGCAATTTTTGCCTATTTCCTTTCTGGATTGACTCGAACAATTTTAGACGTCTGAATCCCTATAAGACAATTTTTCTTCAATTAGACTTCTTCGAAACACGATCCACAAAGACACTTCACTAATTCGACTGTTCTTTTACGAATAGTGACTTTTTCGGACTAATATTCCGACTAACGATGCTATACTTTAATAAAATATTTAAATATACAATCGTAAAATATGCGGGTTGTTACAGACTCCCCTACTTAAAGAAATTGCATCCTCGCAATACTTAAGAAGAAAAATGAAGAGTAACAACCATAGAAGCATAAGTGATAGAACGTTTCCTTTTGCAAGAGAACGACACCCAAACCAATACGACTAGTATCGGTACAAACAATGAAGTCTTTGTTCCCTTCGGGAACCGCAAGAATAAAAGCATTAGAAAAGAGTTCCTTTAATCGATCCTCTTTCCCGAAAAGCTAAGAGTTTCAAAATTATAATTAACTTTATGTAATCATCTTTTTAGAAAAATTTACTTATTACAAGTCAATTTTACTATGTCTGACTATCTCATCATAGCGTTTAGGTGATTCCTATCGATAACGTTGATCAAGCGCATCGACCAGAATTCTTAAAGCACTCAACGGGAAAAATAACACAAAATCATCTTCTATATGATAAACAAATCTCTTAAAATTTTTACAAATATTCTTTGCTCGTTTTAAGAACAAAATTCCAAGCATACTTATAAATATCTTATTAAAAAGATTTGCAAATTTTAATTCGTTGTTTTCATCCAATATCAATAAATACAAGGATAAACTCATCCAGATATTCGTAGAATACTCGATTCACAATATGGATGAAATAAGGTAGAAGGTTCTTCATACCGAATGACATAACGAACCAAACACAAAAATCACAACGAGTGCGGAATGCGGTAAGAGGATGCTACCTTCCGCAACTCGTAGCTGATGAAAACCGATGGCAAGGTCGAACTGAAAAGACCTTAGCACCAATCAATAGATTGCTTAGGTGATAATCCTAAGACAAGCTCAAATATACCGGAAAACTCGCAAACTACTTGAATGAGAGAAATAACACTTTCCTCATCAAGTGGGTTTAAAGAATAGAATGATATCACCGAATTTGGAAATCAAAATCGTTAAGAACAAAAGAAATCTGCTTTACAGATTGAGAATGTCGAAGATGAATAGTCCACATTGGACATAGGATATAGGCTTCATAATGATTAAGTTAATCCTTTCCCAAAAATCAATTTCAAAGCCTAAGTATGCAAATCGGCTCGAAAAGAATAACCACATAAAATAATCTCGACATTTTTACAAAGCAAACTGAGTGTTGCGGATCCATCAACCGGATTCGCAATTCTCAAAGAAGTCATCAAGCCCAAAATATTTAATGAAAAGGAATCAATAAGTTCTTTTGATATAAAAGAATGGTACACACCCGTATCAAAAGAAATCAAAGAGGAAGATCAAGAAATAAAATAATGTCATCAAGGATAGAAGGAGAATTACCTCTGCACTGAGAAGAACCTCCAGAAGCCTTAGCAACATAAAGCTTGCCAGACTTGGAGCTAGCAGGAGCAGTAGGGCAGGTGGAAATACGATGACCTTCCTTCTTGCAATAATGGCAGAAGAGAGGCTTAGGACAAGCTCGAATCATATGATCAGGAGAGCCACAATTGAAACACTTCCAAATGGAAGGTGTTCCAGCAGATTGAGAGTTAGAACCAGATTCAACGGGCTTTTTCTTCTTGGAAGGGAAAAATTCCCGCTTATGAAATGGAAACTCCTTCTTATTGGAGTTCTTACGAACCTCAACATCATCACCACTATCACACTCCTTCTCGATGGCTTCAAGATGAAGTTCCGAATCAACCAATTCCTCAAAAGAAAGCTTAAGCTGGAGCATTAAAGACTTCTTAAGATATTTCTTAAGACCAAAGACAAACTTCATGTTCTTCTTATAAGAAGTGCTAATGAATTCAAGACCATACTTAGATAAGGCCTCGAATGATGCAACATACTCAGAGACGGAGGACTTCCCTTGCTTCAACTCAAGGAAGCGACGGGCTAATAAAACTTTCTCAGATTCAGGAACAAATTTGAGCTCGAATCGTTCCCGAAATTGAGTCCAAGAAAGAATAGACTCATCAAGTTCGGCTACAAGAAGCTCGTACCAATCAAGGTCACGCTCTTGCAATAAGCTAGAAGTTACAAGAACTCGATCATGGTCTGAAAGATCCATACGAGAGAAAATACGCTCGCATGTGCGAATCCAAGCTTGGACCTCAAGAACGGACTAAGAGCCTTTGAATGGCTTTCCTTCAAGATGAGAAAAATCACTGCACAGACGTGCAAAGGCAGACTTGCGTGGAGGAGATGCTCGAATAGGAGCTGGAGGCTGAGTGCACCTAAATAACTCCAATAACTGATCGGCAAACATATAAACGCCGTCCGGATGCGAGCCACTGGATTCCCAGCATCCGTGCGTCGTCCTCGGCCTCTTTCAGCCATTAGGTGAAAGTTAAGATAAGATAAAGATTATGCACAAGGTAGATATCATTAATTCAAATATGGAATATTATGGAATAAAATGCATTCCTAGACGTATTCCTAAAGTTCTATCTACCCCAAAGCATGGAAAGAATAAAAGGCACGATTATTCAAAAAAAATTCGTACCGTTCATACTACACTTTGATGTACCGTAATATGTGTCTCCGTTCTATGTTTATCATATTTTGTTCTGAACTCAGCTCTGACACCAAGCTGTGATGCCCCACTCCGAGACCCACATTAACAAAGAGTATTACAAGGTAACACCATCTACTAATGCGGAGAATAGAGCTGGTTAGGAGCGACCATCTATAGCCTTGTCTTAATTATCTATTGAATATGCCGACAATTGTCATACATCCTTGAATTCTTTCTCAAATGGATGGACATATCCAACAAATACTTAATACAAAGCCATAGATGGCTGAAGGATCTATCAGAATAAAATATAACAACTCAAATGTACTACACATCACAGAACAGTAGGTCATCACATACATTTACACATATTCAGATACATTACAGAGTATGCAAAATGATACATGTCAAGTGGTAGAGTAAACCATAATATACAGACGAGTCAAAAGAATACATATATCCGAGTTACAGCCAAAAAGGACTACACAAAAAGCTATAACAAAAAGGAGCAAGCAGAATAGTCCATGCGGAAGCAAAATAGGCTAAGTCCAATGTACCTAACCTGAAACATCTCGGTCTGACCCGAGTATAAAATACACGGGACAATCTAGCTAAACAAATCAGTTAGACAAACTAAATGATAATGAACATATACGATCATAAAGTACCACAAATATCTCCAAAAGAGATAATCAAATCATCTAACATAAGATGAATCAAAATAAGCCTCATATCATCGGCAATTCCAATAAACAAAGGATATCATATCGCAGAACAAGCCAAAAGGCAAATGACAAATACCAATAAAGGTAACACAAGTTTCCACAAGGTAATTGCTATATATCGTGTGGTTCAAAGAACCTACCCCGAAAGGCGATACACTAGGGAAATATATTTGTCAAAGAAACAAAAGATGCTCGAGCTCAGTATTATAACAAGGATCCACACGCCCGAAGGCAACAAACCTCAATATCACTCGAGCGGTGATGATGGACCAACTCCAAAAGTGATACTATCGGGTAACAAACCCGAAGGCAACGCCCGAAGGAAACGCCCGAAGGCAACACCGAAAGGCAACGCCAAAAAGCAACGCCCGATGGAAACGCCCAAAGGCAACAAACCGTAGTGGCGGTACTGGACACCACTGTTCGGCGGAATGTGTCACAACTCTCAGAAAGGAACCCGGAAAATGTTAACGTGAGTCCCATACCCCACGTTCGCACTAAACAGTTTACTAACCGTTAGTCAATTTCGCACCCAAAGCAGTACAAAGTTCACCTCATCTCATCGGTAAACCAGACCCAAAGGTCAAAACGGTCAAATGAATAGATTAAGAATTAACTGAAAAGATAAACACACGTGTTCATAGCATGCATTTTATTTAATCATTTGATTCTCCTCCTTCTTCGCTCGAAGTGCAAATTGTGTGTGTGTTTTAAATAGAAATTATAAATTGGAGAAACTAGCTTTTAATACAATTAAAAAGATCATTTTATAAACCCGTGTACGAAATCAAAAAGGAATCATCAAAGTCAATAATAAATGATAATAACAAATCAGATAATCACGAATCAATAAAAATTGGAATCCCACACAAAATAGGCATATTGGGCTGAGACAAGCAGATTCAGACGTCTGAAATGTATATTTCAGACGTCTGAAACTGGGGCTCAGGCAATACTTTGCCTATGCTAATGATGGCCAAATCATATCGGAAGCAATCAGATGAGTGACGATTGCTAGGGGTTTACACCATCGACTACCCAACCTTAAAGACTCACCAATACACTCCGACCAACATGCCCAAACAACCATATAAGGATTTTTCATAGATATTGACTTCAAATGCCAAAGATTGGAATATTCACCAAATCAATTCAAATGAAAAGCAAATGAACATAAATAAGTGTTAGGAATTCATACCTAACATCAAAGATAGATATAGACTTAGATGTGACATAAAAATCTCACCTTTAAACTCAAAAACACAAGAGAGAAGCTATAGAGCAAGGCAAGAACAATAACTCTTCAATTTCAACCCAAGGAGCTTCAATCTAAGCTCAAAAAAAATATTTCCTAAGTTAGGGTTTAGGAGATTTCAGAAATCGAAGAGAGATTGAGAAGGAGAATGGGAAAAGAAGGCTTACCTTGATTTTGGACTTGAATTTGAGTTCCTAGATCAAAGCTAGGGTTTGGGAATTTCCATTTCCCATTCTTTCCCCCATTTCTTTAGAGCTTGAGTGTTAGGAAAATGAGAGTGGAATGAAATGAAGAGGAGAGGCTGATTTAGGGTATTAGATAATTTGGGTCAGTGGGCTGAAACCCAAACCCAACCCAAAGCCCTAATAGAAAACATCCAAATTCACTCAACTCCAAACTTATCGATGCTTATACTCCAAAAAGTCGCAAACACCATTTTGAACTCAATGGAAGTGGTCTCGAGTCCAAAATGTTGATTCTCAATTCATTCATCATTCAAACGTCTGAAATTTCCAAACAAAACGTCTGAATCTAGAAAAATAGGAGTTTTCAAACTTCATTCAGACGTCTGAACTGAACGATTCAGACGTCTGAACTGAACGATTTAGACGTCTGAATCTGGAAAAACAGAAGTTGTAACGACCCGTATTTTTAACACTTTAAAAATACGAATTTAAATAAAATTTTTGGATAAAAATCCGAAGGAAATAAAATTTTGTGTTGTTAAATGTGAATTATAAGTTAAAATACAAAACTGAATTCCGAAATAACTTATTTGTAAATTAAATAAAGATGTTAACTTGTAATTGAACGTAAGTAAAGATTTAAATTTGAGTGTAACAAGTAATTGAAACAAATTGAATTTGATTGTAAACAACGAAATAAATAAAATGTTACATTTAATATTGAAGTTATAATATTGAAATCAACGTAAATGAATGTAATTTAATATTACTGTGAATTTAAATAATATAATAGCTGAAGAAAATGAAAGTAAATGAATTATAAACTATTGATAATAATGTATAAGTAAATGGTTGATTCAATAATGAAAGTGTAAATCAAAATAAAAGAATTCAATTGGAATTAAATAACTTGAATTTGAATTACAATATAATTGAACGCTGAATCTAATATAATCTTTTATATTGGGTTTATAATGGAAAACTGCATTGTAGAAGATTGTTAATTACTGTGAAATTAAAAATGGGATTTTTGAACAATTGAAATTTGATTTAAAAGTTAATAATTTAAATTGGGAATTTTATATAAAAATTAAACAGTCGAATAATTTATTTTTCGAATATTGGATTTAATTAGACAATTAAATCGATAATTTAATAAGTTAAATTTCAGAAATAATTGAAAATCGAGTTGAATATGATTGAAAATGATTTGTAAAATTTTTTCTTATCATATTGGAGTTATAGTAATGTTATAGAACTTTTAAAATTGAATTTAAAGTTAATTTGTGAAAATTGAATATTTTTAATATTTAATTATCGACTGAAAAATAGCCATTTTTTGAACAGTCTCAGAATTGAACGAAACTAGTTCCATTGGATCCATAATAGTTTGTTATTATCGGATTTCAATTTTCGTAGCAATCGGAGTTATCGTTTGACCGTGGCAGCTCGAAACGCATTGAATTGTTTTTAATATTAATTCGGCGAGAGAAAATAGTCATTTTCAAAATGTCTCGGATTTCGACGAAACCAGTTTCATCGGATCCGTAATGTCATATTATTATAAGGTTTCAAATTTCGTGTCAATCAGATTTACCGTTTGTCCGGGGCGAGCCCAAACGCACAGAAATTTGATTAACCGATTTAATTTTAAATCGATCGTTTATTGCCGTAACCCGCACAGATGACCGAATTAGCCTCCGAAACATGTTCCATTGCGTTCGGAACGCGGGGTAAACCTTAGAAACGTCAGCCGGCACGCTTCGTTTGGAGTTCGGAAAATCCGGGATGAATAGTGTCGCGTATTTTTCTATAAAAGCCCTCACTTTCTCTATTTTCCAAAAATCCTAGGGTTTCAGCCCTTAGCCGCCACTTTTAATTCAATGGCCAGAAAATTTCGAAACTTCTTTCTTTAATATCTCTCAATCCGTTCAACGAAATCAAAAAATTCCAAAAGCAAAAGTGTAGATCTCGACGAGCTCTTCGAATCCATACGGTTGATTGCTGCTAATACGCCACGGATTCGCCCAGATCTGACTTGGAAGCGTGCGCATTTTTCTTGGTTTGCGTGCAAACGGTGGCGAATGGGGTGGCGAAACTTGGCGCGGAGGTGGAGCAAGGCGAGGCGCACGTGATGATGCCCCCTGATCGACGTCCGGTCGTCGTTTGCCGCGCGCGTGGATGAATGAACGTCGTGCGTGATGGGTTAGGCGGTGTGCGTGAATTTGAGGAAGAAGGTATACGTTATTTTATTTATTTAAAATTTTAAATATTCGATCGCTCTAACGTATATAACTTTTGCATACGAGCTCGGATTTACGCGCGGTTTTCTCCGTTGCGTTCGTATCGAAATTCCGGACAATATGGAGCTGGTTTGGTTGCATTCCGGGACTGTTCAAATTTGGGCCTTTATTTGGATCTTAAATCGTCAAAACTCAAGGTGAGTGTTTTATAACGCTCACAACGTACTGAATATCTTTTTGGTAGTTAAATTTGACATTATGAAGTGATATGAATTTATTTGTCGTTGTTTGATAAAAATTTAATTGTCATATAGATTGTCGTGTGAATTCACCGTTGAAAATTTAAATTGACAGTAAATTGAAATTAGGATTTAATTGAAATCAAATTTCCTGATATTGATAACTATGAAATTGCCATGAATTGTATTGACTATTGGATGATTTATTTCGATGGATGCTATTGGTTGATATTTAAATGTTTGGATGTTTATTTGCTTATATATATATCCTGTTATACATGCATATGACACTGTGATTAGTTTAAGTAATATATATTCATCCCTGACATGTAATTGAAATAAATAATCACTTGGCCATAGGTTAGAAAATTATATACGGACACCGGGTTGGTTAAATTAAATGATTTTAAAAAGTTGTTTTGAAATTATTTAAATGAATTGATTTTAAGAATAAAATCCAATTTATGGAAATTGAATTATTTTGAATTGAAGCTCGAAATGTTGAAATTTAAACTTGGTAAATGAAATTGTTTAATTATTCGAAGTTTAGATTTTAAAAAAAAAAATCGAAATACGGCGTAAATTTTCGAAAGTTGATTTGTTGTAAAAGACTGGACTTTTAATCGAACTCTGAATATTTCTAAGAAAATTTATATGAAATGATATTTCAAGTTGAGTTTGGAATTGAAAATTGATTTGAAATTGAGATTTAATTAATTTGGAATTTAATTGAAATTCAAAGAAATTTGTGGATTGGACTAAATTGAAACTATTGAATTAAATTTGAAGATAAAATTGATTTGAATGTGATTTGAACTGAAATTGATTTGGAATGTAATACTTAAATGAATTCTTGAAATCCGAATGTGAATCTAAGTTTATTGAATTGGAATTGTTCCAGAAATTAAGTAAACTACTTAATACGGATGTTTAATTTGAAGTATATTCTAATTTGAATACGAAATGGTTTTAAAGCAAATCTTATATTCTTATATAAATATATGAGCTGTTTTGAAATGTGAAATATTTAAAGTTTCGAAATATATTGAAAGTGAAATTGTTTATTTTGTGGTTCAAATATGTATTTGAAATTGATAATTTGAAATGGTTTATTGAGAAGCTGAATCGAGTTGAAATTGATGATTTGAGATTTGATTTAATTTTAAATTTTGGAATTCGAGTTATGTGAATCGTTTTGTGGGATATTGAGGCGAAAAATGATTTTGAAATCGAAATGAGATTTTGAGGCGAAAAATGATTTTGAAATCGAAATGAGATTTTGAGGCGAAAAATGATTTTGAAATCGAAATGAGATTTTGAGGCGAAAAATGATTTTGAAATCGAAATGAGATATTGAGGCGAAAAATGAATTTGAAATCGAAATGAGATATTGAGGCGAAAAATGAATTTGAAATCGAAATGAGATATTGAGGCGAAAATGATTTTGAAATCGAAATGAGATATTGAGGCAAAAATGATTTTTGAAATGAAATTGTATACTTTGAGTAGATATGATGATTTTGAAATGGATTTGATTTTGAAGCGAATATGATATTTTGATATCAATTATGAATCGATTTGAAATGTAAAAGAGCCATCGGTGTAATAATACGTAGTTATTAAAGAGACCGGGATCGGATATGGACATACTCTCTGTCGATACTGAAAACCACTTTAATAACTAGTATATGCGGAGTGTTGATCCAGAACGAAGTGGATGGTTTTGGTGAACGTGTTGATTTGAAGAAAGAGAACGATTTTGGATGACCCCTGACATGACTAAAACAGGAGCCGCGCCGGGCCATTGAGGATCGCCATCTCTAGCGGACACACTCCTTCGATACCATGTCTATTACTTTTGTGATTCGATTTGGGTGCACCCCGCGATTTGGGAGTGTTGTTTCGCGGTGTTGGGGTAGTAGCTGCTATGCCCAACATCAGTCCAGATCAGGCAACTACTAGTATACTAGTTGGTATCGCCTCATGTACCTTGTCATACTGATTATCCTATTCGCGACCACTACGTTTTGGTTTGTACCTTGAGTATATGGATTGCCCTCTAGTGACTTCCGGTTTTGGGGAAACTACGGTCTTGTATATGCTCTTGGGAATATAAACTGTGTTAAGGGTGGAATGGGCCATGGCTTAACGCTATTTTAATACTTTTACTTTAATGTAGACATATTATAATAGCGTATTGTACTACATAGTAGATAGTTTAACTAATCCTTGAGAGATGGAAAATCCCGTAACATCTCTTAAGTTATTGCACTCACGTTGACACTGGATAGGAGGTGTCTAAAACCCGTAAACATCTCCGACGTCGTCGCACTCATATTTACTTATTCGATTTAACCTATATGAGATATTTTAGTCCTGACTCGAGTGTTTTGTCTTTTCATTACGCTCGGGTCAGCCTGAGCATTTCAGATTAGGTTGAAGGTATATTCTGGAGGACGAAGACGGAGTTTGGTATTACATCATTTGTATTCTACTATTGTATTATTTTTCCGCTGCATTGTTGTTTTATCTCTGATATGTATGTAACTCTGATTTATGATGTATAATAATAATTAAAAAAAAATTATTTAATAGCTTCATGAACTGTTATTTTATTATTATATCTTGTTCCTTCCGCTGCAAGATTCTGAGTTTGCTTCTGTTCTTTCTTTCCTTTTCTTATTTAACCCCAATAACCATCTGCCTTTTTGAACGGTTTGAGTTGGATATGTGTTTGATTTGTCGACTTGAACGGTCCAAAATGGCGGGTTGTTACAGTTGGTATCAGAGCTTTGGTTTAGATTTCCTTGGCTCTAGTGGGGAATAACTCATTGAAATAGGGTTAAACCTTATGAATGAGTTTGAGGGTATATGAGAGAGCGTATTTGTAATTTTGATATAAAAATGATTTTGTATTGTGTTAATTTGTTCCGTTGAGTATTTATGAATTCTGGTCGGTACTTGAGACGCCAAGGCATCGATAGGAATTTCTAAACACTCGAATAGGACAGATTGACATAATATTGTTTTGGACTATATTTTTATATAAAAGAACTATCTTGAAAATTTATAAATTTTGATTGTATTGGTTGTTAGGAGATGATAATATTAGATTATCATCATTTATTGTTGATTAGTCAATATTTCTAACTATTGACTATTAGACGATTTTAAGAAATGAAACTTGTAAATATGATTGACAATGAATATAAATGGTAAATCAAATAAAATAAAAATGAATTTAAATTAAGATGGAGAATTTAAATTCCGGTGTTTTGAAAATTTATTAACAAAAATTTGAAATGTATAATACAAGTATTATATGATAGTATATTCGATTAGAAATGGTTTTCAAAGGATTTTCAAATGAAGTAAGTGTTATACTCCCCTCTTGACACTAGAGAATGATTTCGGTGATGAGTGCACGCATCATCGACGTTTATTTCCGAGAGTCTAAGTGGGGGAGATCACTTAATAGTTTTTCTAAACCCTGTTTTGATTAAAAATTGTAAATTTCTAAAGTATGAAATGAAAATAGGTATATGTATATATATATATATATATATTTATATTTTTATAAAAAAATGGTTTAAATCGAATCCGGAGTTGAAATTCTTAAGTTCTCTAATAAGGAATGATTTTAATTATTAAACTAAAGTAAATCTTGAATTGTTTGAAACTTATGAATGGAAAAAGGTGAAATTGAATTTAAGTGTTAAAAAAAAATTAATTTAAAATTGTAGTAGTAACCCTTAATTTGGAAAATAATAAATTGGAAATTTATTTAATAGGTATAACACTCAAATTGAACGAAAAGAAGTTGTATATTGTTTAACTACATTCTATTTGCATAGCTATAACTTACCAAATACTTAAAAAGTTTAAAATGCTAATAAGGATAAGTAAATGAATAATATACAAGTGTGATTGCAAATAATAAAAATGTGAAGATCTATTGATAGTTGTAAATATAAAGGAAATTTAAGTTGTAAAATGAATTAAATTTAAAATTAATTAAATATAAAATTAGTAAATGGAAACTAATTAAATTTGAATAAAACTAAATGTCAATAAACTTGGAAGTGTATGAAATTAAAATTTTGACTTGGAAATGTATAATTGATTTAGTGTAGATTATGGATGGATGTTAATGTTTGATATGCATTGGTTGTTAGATGGATGATAATTGATTAAATAGAATTCATTAGTGTAAATGGAATTGAATAAATGGAATAAAAATTTTAAATAATTAAATTCAAATTTGAAGCAAAGTGAAATTAAATATAATTGAATTCAAATTAAATTGAAGCAATTGACTTGAATTTAAATTATGAAACAAACTTGAATAAATCGGAAACAAATCGAATGTAAACTTATTTCATGGATAAATAAGAAAATAAAAGACTTTGTGTTTATGATTGTTTCTTTAGAAAATTTGAAATTGATGGTTTGTACTTTGAAATAAAAAAAAGCAAATTTTTGGAAAAATCCAAAATTGTCCAATATATGCTGAAACGAAAACAACCATAACTTTTAAATGGTTGAACGGAATTTGACGATCTTGGACTTTTCGGAAAGCCTAGAAACTGTGCTACATCTTTTGTTTAGAATGTTTTGATAAATACCTTCATCCACTAGGCTTAAAACACCAATATTAGTCGCTGGCCTGTGCGAAGTAGAAATCTGAAGCACCTTAGTATTCTCGCCATAAATTTTTACTGGTTTATCGGATTTTTAGGATCTTGCCCTTTCTGGAAAGCTTAGAACTTAAGCTAAAACTTTTGTTTTAAATTTTTTGTGATTTTCTGTCATTTAGAGGGTCGAAAACGTGAGTGAACGCCGCTGACCTGCGCAATGCATTGCCCAGGCTGAGGCGTATCCATTTAGTAAAACGGCCTTAACTTTTGAACGGATGGTCTGAATTTGATGATTTTGGACATTCCGGAAAGCTTGAAACGAAAGCAACAACTTTTATTTAGATTCCATTTCAAAATTTTATCGTTTAGGTGACTAAAAATTTGGATTTGTTCGTTGTCCTGAGACATAAATTTTGGTTTTGAAGATAAAATGAGTTATATATATGTTGTATATGCTAAGTATATCGATCTATTTTCATATGCATGATTCTCACTTGGTTGTTGAGTATTTTAGTAGGTAGCAAAGGGTTGCGCTTCACTTGTGGAGCTCGCTTCTGCGCTAAATGCAAAATGTAAGTTAAAATGCTAATAAACGCTTAATAAAAGGTTCGTTCTCGGATACCGATTTATGTTGTGGTATATTAGTGTGTTCCCCATGTTTTGGGATGCCTCATTCTTGTAATGAGATGTATATCATGCAATTATTACCATGTGAAATTTTTCGGTCCTAGCCGCGCAAAGGAGGTGCTGCCGAAATTTTTCAAAAATCCGGGTGTTAGAAAATTTTGAGATTTAAAAAAAAAATCCTATAACTAAATTTTGCAAATAAGTCGAATATTTGAATGAATTATATCTAAATGATGGCTTCACCTTCTCCGTTCCTTTTCGAGGACGAAAAGTTTTAAGTGGGGGAGAATGTAACGCCCGTATTTTTAACACTTTAAAAATACGAATTTAAATAAAAAATTTGGATAAAAATTCGAAGGAAATAAAATTTTGTGTTGTTAAATGTGAATTATAAGTTAAAATACAAAACTGAATTCTGAAATAACTTATTTGTAAATTAAATAAAGATGTTAACTTGTAATTGAACGTAAGTAAAGATTTAAATTTGAGTGTAACAAGTAATTGAAACAAATTGAATTTGATTGTAAACAACGAAATAAATAAAATGTTACATTTAATATTGAAGTTATAATATTGAAATCAACGTAAATGAATGTAATTTAATATTACTGTGAATTTAAATAATATGATAGCTGAAGAAAATGAAAGTAAATGAATTATAAACTATTGATAATAATGTATAAGTAAATGGTTGATTCAATAATGAAAGTGTAAATCAAAATAAAAGAATTCAATTGGAATTAAATAACTTGAATTTGAATTACAATATAATTGAACGCTGAATCTAATATAATCTTTTATATTGGGTTTATAATGGAAAACTGCATTGTAGAAGATTGTTAATTACTGTGAAATTAAAAATGGGATTTTTGAACAATTGAAATTTGATTTAAAAGTTAATAATTTAAATTGGGAATTTTATATAAAAATTAAACAGTCGAATAATTTATTTTTCGAATATTGGATTTAATTAGACAATTAAATCGATAATTTAATAAGTTAAATTTCAGAAATAATTGAAAATCGAGTTGAATATGATTGAAAATGATTTGTAAAATTTTTTCTTATCATATTGGAGTTATAGTAATGTTATAGAACTTTTAAAATTGAATTTAAAGTTAATTTGTGAAAATTGAATATTTTTAATATTTAATTATCGACTGAAAAATAGCCATTTTTTGAACAGTCTCAGAATTGAACGAAACTAGTTCCATTGGATCCGTAATAGTTTGTTATTATCGGATTTCAATTTTCGTAGCAATCGGAGTTATCGTTTGACCGTGGCAGCTCGAAACGCATTGAATTGTTTTTAATATTAATTCGGCGAGAGAAAATAGTCATTTTCAAAATGTCTCGGATTTCGACGAAACCAGTTTCATCGGATCCGTAATGTCATATTATTATAAGGTTTCAAATTTCGTGTCAATCAGATTTACCGTTTGTCCGGGGCGAGCCCAAACGCACAGAAATTTGATTAACCGATTTAATTTTAAATCGATCGTTTATTGCCGTAACCCGCACAGATGACCGAATTAGCCTCCGAAACATGTTCCATTGCGTTCGGAACGCGGGGTAAACCTTAGAAACGTCAGCCGGCACGCTTCGTTTGGAGTTCGGAAAATCCGAGGTGAATAGTGTCGCGTATTTTTCTATAAAAGCCCTCACTTTCTCTATTTTCCAAAAATCCTAGGGTTTCAGCCCTTAGCCGCCACTTTTAATTCAATGGCCAGAAAATTTCGAAACTTCTTTCCTTAATATCTCTCAATCCGTTCAACGAAATCAAAAAATTCAAAAAGCAAAAGTGTAGATCTCGACGAGCTCTTCGAATCCATACGGTTGGTTGCTGCTAATACGCCACGGATTCGCCCAGATCTGACTTGGAAGCGTGCGCGTTTTTCTTGGTTTGCGTGCAAACGGTGGCGAATGGGGTGGCGAAACTTGGCGCGGAGGTGGGGCAAGGCGAGGCGCACGTGATGATGCCCCCTGATCGACGTACGGTCGTCGTTTGCCGCGCGCGTGGATGAATGAACGTCGTGCGTGATGGGTTAGGCGGTGTGCGTGAATTTGAGGAAGAAGGTATACGTTATTTTATTTATTTAAAATTTTAAATATTCGATCGCTCTAATGTATATAACTTTTGCATACAAGCTCGGATTTACGCGCGGTTTTCTCCGTTGCGTTCGTATCGAAATTCCAGACAATATGGAGCTGGTTTGGTTGCATTTCGGGGCTGTTCAAATTTTGGCCTTTATTTGGATCTTAAATCGTCAAAACTCAAGGTGAGTGTTTTATAACGCTCACAACGTACTGAATATCTTTTTGGTAGTTAAATTTGACATTATGAAGTGATATGAATTTATTTGTCGTTGTTTGATAAAAATTTAATTGTCATATAGATTGTCGTGTTGTAACGACCCAGAATTTTTGATAATTAAAATTCGAATATTTAATTGATTTTAAATATTAATAAATGAAATTTAGAAGTCGAATGATTTATTTTTCGAATATTGGATTTAATTTGATAATTTAATCGATAAATTAAATAGTGAAATTCCAGAGATAATTAAAAATCGAGTTTAATATGATTGAAAATGATTTGTAAAATTTTATTTGATCATACTGGAGTTATAGAAAGGTTATAGAACTTTTAAAATTGAATTTGGAGTTAATCTATGAAAATTGAATATTTTAATATTTAATTATCGACTGAAAAATAGCCAATTTTCGAACAGTCTCAGAATTGGACGAAACTAGTTCCATTGGATCCGTAATAGTTAGTTATTATCGGATTTCAATTTTCGTAGCAATCGAAGTTATCGTTTGACCGTGGCAGCTCGAAACGCATCGATATCGTTTTAATTTTAAATCGTCGAGTTAAATAAGTCATTTTTCAAAAGGTCTCGGATTTCGACGAAACCAGTTTCATCGAATCCGTAATGTGATATTATTGTAAGATTTCAAATTTTGTAATTTTTGGATTTACCGTTTGTCCGGGGCAAATTAAAACGCATCGAAATCGGTTTAAATCGGTTTAATTTAAATCGATCGTTTATTGTCATATCTCACACATACAATCGAATTAGCTTTCGAAACCTATTCCATTGTGTCCGGAACGCGGGATAAACCCCAGAAATGCCAGTCACCGAGCGTAAATCAGAATTTGGAAAAATCGGAAATGAATAGTGTTTTTCGTTGAAATTCTATAAAAGGAACCCAAACCCTTCTATTTTGCAAAACCCTAGCTTGAAGAAGCCAGCCGCCACTTTCAGCTTGGATGGCCAAAAATGATTCTCCTTTCTCCCTCCAAATCTCTCAATCCGTTGATAATTACAACAAACTCCCAACTAACAAAGTATAGAGCGTATCGAGGCCTTCGATTCTATACGGAGATGATCGTATGAAGTGAAGTGGTTCAGCGGCAATTCGCCCTCAAAGCCTTCGTGTTCACGCACGAAAATTGAGAGCAGATGGCAACCGGACCCGCCGTGGCTCTGGCCGTGGATGGCTCTCGCATGGGCGCACGTGGTGGGGGACTCTGATCAAAGTCCGGTCGATGATGGTGGTTGCGGCATGTATGATTTTCGATCGAGCGTATGGGTGCATGCGTTTTCATTTTGCTGGAACGATGGGAAGAGGGAGCCATCTTTGGCCGTGATCTGTTAAGATGGGAACGAACGACAGATTTGTGTTTAGGGTAAAATTTGAAAAGAAAATGAAATTGTTTATAATTTTAATTTGTATAATCTTTGTAATAATATAACTTTTTCGTACGAGGTCGAAAAATTTCGAAACAAGCGGCGTTGGCTTCGTTTCATCGAACACTACACGATGCCACTTATTTGAAGTCGTTTGGAGCTAGTTTGAATTTCGGGTAAAATTAAACGTTCGTTTAATTTTATTCGAAATAAATGCTGGAATCAGAATTTAAAATCAAGGTGAGATTTTTCTCACTCAAATTGAATGTGGAATTTTTACAGTTATTGATTGATGATTGACTGCTTGGATGTGATATTAGATATAGTAGGATATATATCTATATATAGCAATATATACATATTGGCATATGTATATATTGGATTGATGATTTCCCGCCTCGTATAGCGGATGAGACCCTATTGCGCCGTTAGTAAGCGGATTATTTTTATAAAACCCATATACCGCGATAATTCCGTACTGGAGCGGAATTGGTATTGTGCTAACGTCTGTGGATGCAGGGAAACAGGTTGGAGGGATCCAACTGGATTCCTCACCAATATTATTATTTGCAGATATTTGTTGTATATGCTGTTATCATATTGATATATGATATTGAATGTTGTGATGGACTAATTGGTGCGTTGCATCATCGGGTTCAATTTTAAAGTTTAAAAATAAACGATTTTTACTTTAAAAGGGATTTTGAAGTGATTTTTGGAAAGTATACGATTTATTAGATTTTTGAATTTATTTATCTTAAATAAATAAATGCTATAACTTTAAAGTTATGAAAATTTTAAATTGTGAAATATAACTGAAAGGTGATTTTGAAATAAATAGTCAAGTAATTTATAAAATAGTTTAAGTTTGGATTTCTTTTAAATTATTAAAAATGATGTATATAAAAGATGTACAGAATTGATATTTATCAATTTAAAGTATTGGAATTTTAAAACAAATTTTTTTAAGTGTTAGAAATTTATAGAATTATAAATTGTGAAGACATGAAATTTATAGAATTATAAATTGTGAAGACATGAAATTTATAGAATTATAAATTGTGAAGACATGAAATTTATAGAATTATAAATTGTGAAGACATGAGATTTATAGAATTATAAATTGTGAAGACATGAGATTTATAGAATTATAAATTGTGAAAATATGAAGTTTATAGATTCATAAATTGTGAAATTATAAAATGGATGAAACTTAGAATAAAAGATTTATAAGAGATTTACTTATAAATTGGATTTTTTGCCTTTAAATGGAATATTGATCGAATTATTAATAAAGAAGATTTATTAAATTGAAGTCGTTAGAAAATAGAAATAGAATTTATAAACGTTGTTTTATAAATTCGAAATCAATTGGATTTGATAAATTAAAATGTTAAAGGAGATATATTCGCGATTTTGGATAGCGGATTATTATTTAAATAAAATGTGTAGAAAATATTGAAATGGAGTTAGTGAAGTATATTCACGATTTTGGACAGTGAATATATTGTTAAGTAAAATGAACTTGTTTTGGGAAAGTGATATATGAAATGAAGTAATTGTTTTAAAAGATGTTTTAAAACGTGTTAAATATCGAAATCATAGATTTCAACATTCATTGTTGAAATAGACGTTTTCGAGGAATAAGGAAATGGTAGACTATAACCCTGTTGTTATAGTAAATGATTTCCGAAAGGAAATGTTTTATCCAGTATTGGGATTTACATATCTATCTTAATTTCGAATCCCTATACTAGTGATTTTGAGTCGTCGTAACGATGTTTTACGTAACATTCGTTTTGACTCAAATAAATGTTGTTATAGTAATGTTTTCCTTAAAGAATGAATTTATACTTAAATTTTGATTTAAGTATATCGAATATTTTCAAATGTTGAAAATAAAAGATTTGTGAAACACTTATTATTAAATAAGTATGGAATGTTTTCCAATATGAAATGAAATGTTTTTGAGAATTTATCTTCTTAAAGATAAATTGAAATTGAATATTGACATCGATTTGAAAATCGTATATCAGTAGATATTTTGAAAATATAAATTCACTATGGAATTTATGAAGGAAAGGGAAATTGTTTTAGAAAAATAAACGTTGATTTATTTTTGAAGTGTGGAAATTTTATATCTAGTAAAGATATTTTTGAAGATAAATAATTTGGGGAAAATTATTTGGAATCTGATGATGTTGCGCATCTTTATTGATAGTTAAATAACCGACTATCAATAATTACCTTTAGATAGGTATTTATTGTGAATTGGATGAATTTGAATGCCACACTTATTTTTGAATAAGCGCTCACTATTCGGGTTAGCCGGGAAAGGACCATGGGGTTGTATAACCCATTCTGAATATGTGATACGTCGTTATGAATTGCATTTGAAGACCGGTGTTGAAGACCGGATATTTTTGAAAACGGAAGGATTACCGTCGAGTTACTCTACATCGGCTGATCTCCGATTTAGAGGTTTCATCACCCTTAGTGACGGGAAGTCCGGACGTGATTAGAAATTTATCCGGATATGCAAGGGCTTCATGAGAAGTGCCTTCGGTTCTGTTCGATCCCGGAACAGACTTGTATGGATTGTGTGTCTGACGTTACAATTTGAGATATAAAGCTGATTTTTTTCAAATACATTTCTGTTGGTGGCGGAGAATTTATTCTCTTATCTTAACACACTTCTCTGAGACGTACGAGCTCAGAGGTTATGTAGTTGAAATTTATCAGCAATATATCCCAATTTGGTAACGTGGCATACTGAGTGTTGCTGTGAAATGATCAGTGTTTGATCATTTGTGATATGATCATTTGTTTGATCTTATATCTTTGTGATCATAGGTTGATCATTTTTGTTTGACCCGAAGCAGGGCTTTTTGAGAAAGTTTAGCTTTGTGGACGAGACTTCGTCGAGCCTCACACCCCGGAAATGGTCGAAACAGGAAGGATGCAGCAAGGTTCTAGGGAGTAGCGCCCCTTAGTGTATGTCATTCCTTCTGGATTAAGGTGGTATCATGGTATGGAGCCCAGATACTTAACCTCTGTGGTTACTGCATTATTTTTACTATGTGGTTTGTTGGAAATCGGGGATCCTCGGGAAGATCGGTGACGATCGGGGGATGGCATACGCATGTCAGTAGTTACCTATTTTTGCAGAGGTAACTCGGCCTTGTGTTGGCAGAGATCCGGTTAGGTTCTCGGGTCGTCTATTCCAGGGACGTACCCATCGTGGAAAAGGAAGTTCCTTAGCCTGACCATTTGTTGGAAATCCAAAGAAACAATACGAGCCTTGTACGGTTTTAGTTGTAGAACCTGACATCTAATATGGCAGCTATAGCAAGCATACTATAATGGTACCTATGCTGGCTAAGATTTATATTCTACTTTCGAAATGTTTTCTACACTATGCACTAATAATAATATCAAAAAGAATTTGATTTTTTGCGTAGTAAGCATCTTTGACTATCATAAGAAGAAATCTCCTCCAAGTCTGCGTTTGCATTGTGTGTGTGGCGGGAGGTCTTATGGTAGTTTCATTTTCCAAAAGCATTGCAAATTGACTTTAAAAATTATTTTGTTGTTATAAAGAATAACTGTTTTACGATCTCACACCAGTCACCATGACTGACTCGGAGTTTATTGTTTCCCTTCTAAACTCTGGGTGCCCACCAATTTCCACACGGGCAGCCTAGAGTTAGGTTATCAGGATATTCTGGAGCTTTGGAGATAAGCTGGATGACGAGACGTAGTATTTGTATCTGATATATTTATTCCGCTGTGTATTCTGTATGAGGACAAGTTTATATAACTGTCCATTGTTGTATTGAGTTGTATATTGACTCTGATGATTGATGTATGTATAAATGATATAGTTCTTTGTTTAAAGATTATTCATTTATCTATTATATATTGTTCCGCTGCGATATGTGAGATTCTGATATTGTTTTCTGTTTCTGTTCTAATGATGTTGTTCTGTGTCTTTCTTCCCTTCTCTCTTTCTACCCTTTTCTTCTTTCTTCTGCGTTCTTCTCTTCTTCTTCTTCTCTTTTCTTTTTCTTAAACCCTCACTATTGGAGTTTCCGGCACTCGATTGCTCGGCAGTCGATAAAGTGAGTATCGATGTCGAATTTTCGAAAGTCGAAAAATCCCGTACGTGACAGCGTGGTATCAGAGCATATGGTTAAGCGACAACCCTGCTCTGTTGGGTGTTACTCATTAGAGATAGAGTCAGTAGTACTCTAGAATGAGTTCAGTGTAATAATAGATACGAGTGCGTATTTGTTAGTGAATATAAAATTGTTTTATATTGTGATGATTGGTTTGTTGAGTGGTATATGGATTCTGGTCGGTATTGTCCGTACAACTCTATCGATAGGGATCTCTAAACACTTATATAGAACAATTCGGCACAATATTCTTTTAAATAGGGTAAATGAAATAATTTTGCCCAAAACTATTTTTGTATATAAAAGAAATGATTTTTCTGTAAATTATTACAGTATATGGTTGCATGGATGTTAGGAAGTAATAATGGTAAATTATTATCATTGAAATTGAATAAGAAATTAAAATCGTAACTCCAAAGTTAAGAAATAAAATTCACATACAAATGAAATTTGAGAATGAAAATTATAAATGTGAATTGTAATTTAAAACGGAATTCCAGAGGAGTTTTTGGAAAGGTTTTGAAAAGAATTGAAAATTTTGGAGATTTGGAAAGTTTAAATTCTTTTTGGTTTGAAAATGAAATTCAAAGGATTTTGAAAAAGTATTTCGGAGAGATGAAAGCTCTAAACTCTTTTCGGTCGCTGGAAAATAACTTCGATGATGACCGCGGCATCACCGGTGTTCATTTTCGGGTTTCCAAAAGAGGAATTGCTACCAAATTGTTTTAAATTAAGTTGTTTGAAAAATTTGGGTTTTGTTTTGGAAATTCAAATGGAATTTGAATTGTTTTCAAAATGATTTTGAAAAGGTTGAAAAGACTCTGGAATACTATATAAAAATAATTGTGAATTGAATTCAAATGAATGTGTACTGTAAAATTGAAGGAAAATGAATAGGTGTAACTTCAACAGTGAAGTAAAAATGTATAAGCAGTTTATACTAGAAATTTTGTAATCAAATTTGCAAAATGTTTGAATGCTGTAACTAGATATTATGGCTAGTAAGATACAGGTGTTATTAAGGAATTGGATTTGATTTTCGAAGATAAATTTGAATTGCTCGACATAAAGGTATGTATTTGAATTATAATATGAGTTTTTGATGATTTCTTGTCTAGCCGCTTGGCTTTTTCTTTTTCTTTTTGAAATCTAAGAGTCCGTAGGGATGTTTTGTAGTCGTGCCGTATTAGCCGTGCAAAGGAGACGCTGGCGAAATTTTTCAAAAATTTCGAGTGTTAGAAAATTTTTGAGAAATTTTGAAAGTTTAAAATTTGAATTTAAACTCGAATTTGAATTGAGAAGTTAAACAATGTTGTTTGAAACTTATAATTGAAGTTGGAAAACGAGTTGAATGATAACGAATCTTTAATAGAAAGATTTGTTTTGATAAATTGATAAAACTATTAGATTGTGAAAAATAGTAGACGAGTTAAGGACCCTTCTTCCTGACTTGTAATTTCGAGGACGAAATTCTTTTAAGGGGGGAAGTTTGTAACGACCCAGAATTTTTGATAATTAAAATTCGAATATTTAATTGATTTTAAATATTAATAAATGGAATTTAGAAGTCGAATGATTTATTTTTCGAATATTGGATTTAATTTGATAATTTAATCGATAAATTAAATAGTGAAATTCCAGAGATAATTAAAAATCGAATTTAATATGATTGAAAATGATTTGTAAAATTTTATTTGATCATACTGGAGTTATAGAAAGGTTATAGAACTTTTAAAATTGAATTTGGAGTTAATCTATGAAAATTGAATATTTTAATATTTAATTATCGATTGAAAAATAGCCAATTTTCGAACAGTCTCAGAATTGGACGAAACTAGTTCCATTGGATCCGTAATAGTTAGTTATTATCGGATTTCAATTTTTGTAGCAATCGAAGTTATCGTTTGACCGTGGCAGCTCGAAACGCATCGATATCGTTTTAATTTTAAATCGTCGAGTTAAATTAGTCATTTTTCAAAAGGTCTCGGATTTCGACGAAACCAGTTTCATCGGATCCGTAATGTGATATTATTGTAAGATTTCATATTTTGTAATTTTTGGATTTACCGTTTGTCCGGGGCAAATTAAAACGCATCGAAATCGGTTTAAATCGGTTTAATTTAAATCGATCGTTTATTGTCATATCTCACACATACAATCGAATTAGCTTTCGAAACCTGTTCCATTGTGTCCGGAACGCGGAATAAACCCCAGAAATGCCAGTCACCGCGCGTAAATCAGAATTCGGAAAAATCGGAAATGAATAGTGTTTTTCGTTGAAATTCTATAAAAGGAACCCAAACCCTTCTATTTTGCAAAACCCTAGCTTGAAGAAGCCAGCCGCCACTTTCAGCTTGGATGGACGAAAATGATTCTCCTTTCTCCCTCCAAATCTCTCAATCCGTTGATAATTACAACAAACTCCCAACTAACAAAGTATAGAGCGTATCGAGGCCTTCGATTCTATACGGAGATGATCGTATGAAGTGAAGTGGTTCAGCGGCAATTCGCCCTCAAAGCCTTCGTGTTCACGCACGAAAATTGAGAGCAGATGGCAACCGGACCCGCCGTGGCTCTGGCCGTGGATGGCTCTCGCATGGGCACACGTGGTGGGGGACTCTGATCAAAGTCCGGTCGATGATGGTGGTTGCGGCATGTATGATTTTCGATCGAGCGTATGGGTGCGTGCGTTTTCATTTTGCTGGAACGATGGGAAGAAGGAGCCATCTTTGGCCGTGATCTGTTAAGATGGGAACAAACGACAGATTTGTGTTTAGGGTAAAATTTGAAAAGAAAATGAAATTGTTTATAATTTTAATTTGTATAATCTTTGTAATAATATAACTTTTTCGTACGAGGTCGAAAAATTTCGAAACAAGCGGCGTTGGCTTCGTTTCGTCGAACACTACACGATGCCACTGATTTGAAGTCGTTTGGAGCTAGTTTGAATTTCGGGTAAAATTAAACGTTCGTTTAATTTTATTCGAAATAAATGCTGGAATCAGAATTTAAAATCAAGGTGAGATTTTTCTCACTCAAATTGAATGTGGAATTTTTACAGTTATTGATTGATGATTGACTGCTTGGATGTGATATTAGATATAGTAGGATATATATCTATATATAGCAATATATACATATTGGCATATGTATATATATTGGATTGATGATTTCCCGCCTCGTATAGCGGATGAGACCCTATTGCGCCGTTAGTAAGCGGATTATTTTTATAAAACCCATATACCGCGATAATTCCGTACTGGAGCGGAATTGGTATTGTGCTAACGTCTGTGGATGCAGGGAAACAGGTTGGAGGGATCCAACTGGATTCCTCACCAATATTATTATTTGCAGATATTTGTTGTATATGCTGTTATCATATTGATATATGATATTGAATGTTGTGATGGACTAATTGGTGCGTTGCATCATCGGGTTCAATTTTAAAGTTTAAAAATAAACGATTTTTACTTTAAAAGGGATTTTGAAGTGATTTTTGGAAAGTATACGATTTATTAGATTTTTGAATTTATTTATCTTAAATAAATAAATGCTATAACTTTAAAGTTATGAAAATTTTAAATTTTGAAATATAACTGAAAGGTGATTTTGAAATAAATAGTCAAGTAATTTATAAAATAGTTTAAGTTTGGATTTCTTTTAAATTATTAAAAATGATGTATATAAAAGATGTACAGAATTGATATTTATCAATTTAAAGTATTGGAATTTTAAAACGAATTTTTTTAAGTGTTAGAAATTTATAGAATTATAAATTGTGAAGACATGAAATTTATAGAATTATAAATTGTGAAGACATGAAATTTATAGAATTATAAATTGTGAAGACATGAAATTTATAGAATTATAAATTGTGAAGACATGAAATTTATAGAATTATAAATTGTGAAGACATGAGATTTATAGAATTATAAATTGTGAAGACATGAGATTTATAGAATTATAAATTGTGAAAATATGAAGTTTATAGATTCATAAATTGTGAAATTATAAAATGGATGAAACTTAGAATAAAAGATTTATAAGAGATTTACTTATAAATTGGATTTTTTGCCTTTAAATGGAATATTGATCGAATTATTAATAAAGAAGATTTATTAAATTGAAGTCGTTAGAAAATAGAAATAGAATTTATAAACGTTGTTTTATAAATTCGAAATCAATTGGATTTGATAAATTAAAATGTTAAAGGAGATATATTCGCGATTTTGGATAGCGGATTATTATTTAAATAAAATGTGTAGAAAATATTGAAATGGAGTTAGTGAAGTATATTCACGATTTTGGACAGTGAATATATTGTTAAGTAAAATGAACTTGTTTTGGGAAAGTGATATATGAAATGAAGTAATTGTTTTAAAAGATGTTTTAAAACGTGTTAAATATCGAAATCATAGATTTCAACATTCATTGTTGAAATAGACGTTTTCGAGGAATAAGGAAATGGTAGACTATAACCCTGTTGTTATAGTAAATGATTTCCGAAAGGAAATGTTTTATCTAGTATTGGGATTTACATATCTATCTTAATTTCGAATCCCTATACTAGTGATTTTGAGTCGTCGTAACGATGTTTTACGTAACATTCGTTTTGACTCAAATAAATGTTGTTATAGTAATGTTTTCCTTAAAGAATGAATTTATACTTAAATTTTGATTTAAGTATATCGAATATTTTCAAATGTTGAAAATAAAAGATTTGTGAAACACTTATTATTAAATAAGTATGGAATGTTTTCCAATATGAAATGAAATGTTTTTGAGAATTTATCTTCTTAAAGATAAATTGAAATTGAATATTGACATCGATTTGAAAATCGTATATCAGTAGATATTTTGAAAATATAAATTCACTATGGAATTTATGAAGGAAAGGGAAATTGTTTTAGAAAAATAAACGTTGATTTATTTTTGAAGTGTGGAAATTTTATATCTAGTAAAGATATTTTTGAAGATAAATAATTTGGGGAAAATTATTTGGAATCTGATGATGTTGCGCATCTTTATTGATAGTTAAATAACCGACTATCAATAATTACCTTTAGATAGGTATTTGTTGTGAATTGGATGAATTTGAATGCCACACTTATTTTTGAATAAGCGCTCACTATTCGGGTTAGCCGGGAAAGGACCATGGGGTCGTATAACCCATTCCGAATATGTGATACGTCGTTATGAATTGCATTTGAAGACCGGTGTTGAAGACCGGATATTTTTGAAAACGGAAGGATTACC
The DNA here is from genome assembly GCA_030737815.1 of Allium fistulosum. NCBI lineage: Eukaryota > Viridiplantae > Streptophyta > Magnoliopsida > Asparagales > Amaryllidaceae > Allium > Allium fistulosum. The sequence goes on from CM060907.1 coordinate 611,897,157, forward strand.
GTCGAGTTACTCTACATCGGCTGATCTCCGATTTAGAGGTTTTATCACCCTTAGTGACGGGAAGTCCGGACGTGATTAGAAATTTATCCGGATATGCAAGGGCTTCGTGAGAAGTGCCTTCGGTTCTGTTCGATCCCGGAACAGACTTGTATGGATTGTGTGTCTGACGGTACAATTTGAGATATAAAGCTGATTTCTTTCAAATACATTTCTGTTGGTGGCGGAGAATTTATTCTCTTAGCTTAACACCCTTCTCTGAGACGTACGAGCTCAGAGGTTATGTAGTTGAAATTTATCAGCGATATATCCCAATTTGGTAACGTGGCATACTGAGTGTTGCTGTGAAATGATCAGTGTTTGATCATTTGTGATATGATCATTTGTTTGATCTTATATCTTTGTGATCATAGGTTGATCATTTTTGTTTGACCCGAAGCAGGACTTTTTGAGAAAGCGTAGCTTTGTGGACGAGACTTCGTCGAGCCTCACACCCCGGAAATGGTCGAAACAGGAAGGATGCAGCAAGGTTCTAGGGAGTAGCGCCCCTTAGTGTATGTCATTCCTTCTGGATAAAGGTGGTATCATGGTATGGAGCCCAGATACTTAACCTCTGTGGTTACTGCATTATTTTTACTATGTGGTTTGTTGGAAATCGGGGATCCTCGGGAAGATCGGTGACGATCGGGGGATGGCATACGCGTGTCAGTAGTTACCTATTTTTGCAGAGGTAACCCGGCCTTGTGTTGGCAGAGATCCGGTTAGGTTCTCGGGTCATCTATTCCAGGGACGTACCCATCGTGGAAAAGGAAGTTCCTTAGCCTGACCATTTGTTGGAAATCCAAAGAAACAATACGAGCCTTGTACGGTTTTAGTTGTAGAACCTGCCATCTAATATGGCAGCTATAGCAAGCATACTATAATGGTACCTATGCTGGCTAAGATTTATATTCTACTTTCGAAATGTTTTCTACACTATGCACTAATAATAATATTAAAAAGAATTTGATTTTTTGTGTAGTAAGCATCTTTGACTATCATAAGAAGAAATCTCCTCCAAGTCTGCGTTTGCATTGTGTGTGTGGCGGGAGGTCTTATGGTAGTTTCATTTTCCAAAAGCATTGCGAATTGACTTTAAAAATTATTTTGTTGTTATAAAGAATAACTGTTTTACGATCTCACACCAGTCACCATGACTGACTCGGAGATTATTGTTTCCCTTCTAAACTCTGGGTGCCCACCAATTTCCACACGGGCAGCCTAGAGTTAGGTTATCAGGATGGATATTCTGGAGCTTTGGAGATAAGCTGGATGACGAGACGTAGTATTTGTATCTGATATATTTATTCCGCTGTGTATTCTGTATGAGGACAAATTTATATAACTGTCCATTGTTGTATTGAGTTGTATATTGAGTCTGATGATTGATGTATGTATAAAATGATATAGTTCTTTGTTTAAAGATTATTCATTTATTTATTATATATTGTTCCGCTGCGATATGTGAGATTCTGATATTGTTTTCTGTTTCTGTTCTAATGATGTTGTTCTGTGTCTTTCTTCCCTTCTCTCTTTCTTCCCTTTTCTTCTTTCTTCTGCGTTCTTCTCTTCTTCTTCTTCTCTTTTCTTTTTCTTAAACCCTCACTATTGGAGTTTCCGGCACTCGATTGCTCGGCAGTCGATAAAGTGAGTATCGATGTCGAATTTTCGAAAGTCGAAAAATCCCGTACGTGACACGTGTGAATTCACCGTTGAAAATTTAAATTGACAGTAAATTGAAATTAGGATTTAATTGAAATCAAATTTCCTGATATTGATAACTATGAAATTGCCATGAATTGTATTGACTATTGGATGATTTATTTCGATGGATGCTATTGGTTGATATTTAAATGTTTGGATGTTTATTTGCTTATATATATATCCTGTTATACATGCATATGACACTATGATTAGTTTAAGTAATATATATTCATCCCTGACATGTAATTGAAATAAATAATCACTTGGCCATAGGTTAGAAAATTATATACGGATACCGGGTTGGTTAAATTAAATGATTTTAAAAAGTTGTTTTGAAATTATTTAAATGAATTGATTATAAGAATAAAATCCAATTTATGGAAATTGAATTACTTTGAATTGAAGCTCGAAATGTTGAAATTTAAACTTGGTAAATGAAATTGTTTAATTATTCGAAGTTTAGATTTTTTTAAAAAAAATCGAAATACGGCGTAAATTTTCGAAAGTTGATTTGTTGTAAAAGATAGGACTTTTAATCGAACTCTGAATATTTCTAAGAAAATTTATATGAAATGATATTTCAAGTTGAGTTTGGAATTGAAAATTGATTTGAAATTGAGATTTAATTAATTTGGAATTTAATTGAAATTCAAAGAAATTTGTGGATTGGACTAAATTGAAACTATTGAATTAAATTTGAAGATAAATTGATTTGAATGTGATTTGAACTGAAATTGATTTGGAATGTAATACTTAAATGAATTCTTGAAATCCGAATGTGAATCTAAGTTTATTGAATTGGAATTGTTCCAGAAATTAAGTAAACTACTTAATACGGATGTTTAATTTGAAGTATATTCTAATTTGAATACGAAATGGTTTTAAAGCAAATCTTATATTCTTATATAAATATATGAGCTGTTTTGAAATGTGAAATATTTAAAGGTTCGAAATATATTGAAAGTGAAATTGTTTATTTTGTGGTTCAAATATGTATTTGAAATTGATAATTTGAAATGGTTTATTGAGAAGCTGAATCGAGTTGAAATTGATGATTTGAGATTTGATTTAATTTTAAATTTTGGAATTCGAGTTATGTGAATCGTTTTGTGGGATATTGAGGCGAAAAATGATTTTGAAATCGAAATGAGATTTTGAGGCGAAAAATGATTTTGAAATCGAAATGAGATTTTGAGGCGAAAAATGATTTTGAAATCGAAATGAGATATTGAGGCGAAAAATGAATTTGAAATCGAAATGAGATATTGAGGCGAAAAATGAATTTGAAATCGAAATGAGATATTGAGGCGAAAATGATTTTGAAATCGAAATGAGATATTGAGGCGAAAATGATTTTTGAAATGAAATTGTATACTTTGAGTAGATATGATGATTTTGAAATGGATTTGATTTTGAAGCGAATATGATATTTTGATATCAATTATGAATCGGTTTGAAATGTAAAAGAGCCATCGGTGTAATAATACGTAGTTATTAAAGAGACCGGGATCGGATATGGACATACTCTCTGTCGATACCTAAAACCACTTTAATAACTAGTATACGCGGAGTGTTGATCCAGAACGAAGTGGATGGTTTTGGTGAACGTGTTGATTTGAATAAAGAGAACGATTTTGGATGACCCCTGACATGACTAAAACAGGAGCCGCACCGGGCCATTGAGGATCGCCATCTCTAGCGGACACACTCCTTCGATACCATGTCTATTACTTTTGTGATTCGATTTGGGTGCACCCCGCGATTTGGGAGTGTTGTTTCGCGGTGTTGGGGTAGTAGCTGCTATGCCCAACATCAGTCCGGATCAGGCAACTACTAGTATACTAGTTGGTATCGCCTCATGTACCTTGTCATACTGATTATCCTATTCGCGACCACTACGTTTTGGTTTGTACCTTGAGTATATGGATTGCCCTCTGGTGACTTCCGGTTTTGGGGAAACTACGGTCTTGTATATGCTCTTGGGAATATAAACAGTGTTAAGGGTGGAATGGGCCATGGCTTAACGCTATTTTAATACTTTTACTTTAATGTAGACATATTATAATAGCGTATTGTACTACATAGTAGATAGTTTAACGGATCCTTGAGAGATGGAAAATCCCATAACATCTCTTAAGTTATTGCACTCACGTTGACACTGGATAGGAGGTGTCTAAAACCCGTAAACATCTCCGACGCCGTCGCACTCATATTTACTTATTCGATTTAACCTACATGAGATATTTTAGTCCTGACTCGAGTGTTTTGTCTTTTCATTACGCTCGGGTCAGCCTGAGCATTTCGGATTAGGTTGAAGGTATATTCTGGAGGACGAAGACGGAGTTTGGTATTACATCATTTGTATTCTACTATTGTATTATTTTTCCGCAGCATTGTTGTTTTATCTCTGATATGTATGTAACTCTGATTTATGATGTATAATAATAATTAAAAAAAAAATTATTTAACAGCTTCATGAACTGTTATTTTATTATTATATCTTGTTCCTTCCGCTGCAAGATTCTGAGTTTGCTTCTGTTCTTTCTTTCCTTTTCTTATTTAACCCCAATAACCATCTGCCTTTTTGAAAGGTTTGAGTTGGATATGTGTTTGATTTGTCGACTTGAACGGTCCAAAATGGCGGGTTGTTACAGAAGTTGTCAAGAACAATATTCAAACGTCTGAATCATCCATTTCAGATGTCTGAAAATGACAATTTTTGCCTATTTCCTTTCTGGATTGACTCGAACAATTTCAGACGTCTGAATGCTTCATTTCAGACGTTTGAATCCTTGTAAGACAGCTTTTCTTCAATTAGACTCCTCCAAAACATGATCCACAAAGACACTTCACTAATTCGACTGTCCTTTTACGAATAGTGACTGTTTCGGACTAAAAATCCGACTAACGACGCTATACTTAAATAAAATATTTAAATATACAGTCGTAAAATATGCGGGTTGTTACAGAGTATATAGGGGCTCATCAGTTCTAGCCACTCCACTTAGGACAGAATCACAAACACACATTATTGCATTAAACATAATTTCAATGTTCCAACATCAATTCAATTCTTCTCCATATTTCTGGTTCAATGGTTCGCGAACTCTTAAATCTAGTCTACCAACACTCTATCTCTTACAAATATCAGACTCCGGATCTAACATCCATAATATGAAACTGATGAGGTGAGAAGGAAAGATAGAGAGGCTGATGACGAAGCTCGTTGTGTGGAGAGAAATCGCAAGAGGGGAGAAGTGATGAAGGGATAGTGAAGGTGACGCCCCTGGCTTTATTCACAAGCACCAAAGGACTCATATGATCGCTGTGGGCATACAACATCCATCATTCCTCCGCGCACCGAGGTTCGGACTACTTCCATACAAGAAAATACATATTCCCTGGCTATTACTACTACTGTCCTTACTCCTTCTAAACATGCCGAGAATTATATGCTTCTGCCGAGTCTAGCTTTTATTCCAGCAACTTACATACACTTGTTCTAGTGTGAGGTTAAGCTCAGTCAAACTATAAAACCCATAAATAGAATTGCCTCTCTTCGAAATCTTAAGACAGTTCGTAAGGGTATGGAAGCTGGGTTCGAGTGGCAATGTCTTGTCCGAGCTATTTCTGATGTGACTTGAGCCAACTACCAACAAATTCTCTCCTTTAAGGTAGAAAGGGATGAATACAGTAGAATGATCAAGGATCGTGATGACGAAATTGCTCAACTAAAGATAGATAGAGATGCCTTCTTGAAGGGAAAGACTGCAAGTGATAAATTGCTGAAAGAAGCGGCCCCGTCCCTTGATAGAGCATGCCTTCTGATTAAAGCTGCCCCGTCCCTTGAAAGAACAACGACCATTCCTACCTCTACAAGGGTCAGTCCTGCAACCGCCCATACCCTTCTAGCATATCACAATGTACTTCAGGGGTTCTGCTGCTCTTTCTTTTTTGTGCAGACAAGTTGATTTAGCTAGTGGAGTTCAAGTAAAACAGATTGTAGGTTATCTTTGTTTTCTTAAGACTTGAATTTTTGAGCATTTCCCATATTTCCATCCATCTACATGAATGTACATAGAAAATATATCTAAAGTGGTGCGTTGGAATCCATCATCGGGTAACATCATGTTTGTCATAACAATAAGAATTTTCCTTAATAATATTGAGGTTGATTATGTAATTGTTAATTTATCAAATATAGTATATTTGTTCTAAAGAAAATATTGTCCTTACTTTATTTGGTTGTTTCTTTTCTATATTAGGTTATATTTGATCTATATGCTGGTGCAAGTGCTTTCCAACCATTTAATGATATTGCTGGGTATAATGGACATATTCTCTTTCTTAATATAGTGGAACCTTATCATCCCATAAGAGTGTTAAGGTAATTTGAAAGAGTGCAAAATATCCTAAGCCCAGATTCCTCCCATAACCACTAGTATACAACGGGATCCTAGTCATACATCTTATACTAAAGTATGTTATCAATTCTTCGAAAGCATGGAAGGAACGAGGTAACAATGTAGTCGCTGACAGATATAGATCAATTCCCATAGTATCTTCGTAGTTAAGTTGTATTAACCACTATTTACGATGGTTTAGGCCTCGAAACGTCATACATGTTCAAATCCAAAAAATCTTCTGAGATGTTGCCTAAGGCCTATATTATTATCAACTAACATATGACCAATTGTACATGCTAAATTTCTAACGATTATTTACATATTATATATTTTAATTATACTCAATATTTATACTTTTTCAATTTCTTTTTATAGTTTGAAAAATGATCATGGCTTGTTGGATGAAGCATACATGCATGTTAATTCACTATTGCAAAATGCTGTTGAAATGATTAGAATTGAAAGCAGCCAATTTATAAGAAGGATGGACTAGCTTAGTTGATGATAATGGATCTTGTATTTGATTATACAACTTGTGGTGAACTTTTGTGGCATTTTATAGTTTCTGTCATCGAACTATTTATGTTATGGTTTGTGATGCGAAACTTTATTTCCTAGCATTGACAATGAATATAGTAGGGTTGTTATCTAACTATTCATTTTGTATGTCAAAAGTTATGTGAAGATGTATTGTTTAATTTACTGTTAGCAATGATTATTGCATTTTGAATGATTGTATTTTGCATTCTGTATCTGTGATATGTTAACAACTGTTAGTTTCTACTACTATTAATTTTTTTCATTTTTTCACAACAATCGTAGAGAGGCTAGGACCTGGAAATCATGATAATGTAGAGGATATACTTGGTTCTAATTTTTTAACGTGGTATTACTGCATCCTGGAAAAAAATCACATAGAAAAATCACATGGTTTGGTTTTTATTTATGACCCATACTATGACCTGAAAATTTTACCACGAAGAGCAACAATGTGGAATTAATATTTTTCACGTGGAAACACTATGACCTAGTGCAAATACCACGTAGTGACCTTATGCGGTATTTATTTTCACCGTGCACTCCTGATGTGAGCATGTATATTTTTAACAAAAAGAAAATTAAAGATAATAATTAATGGGAAAAAAGTATTTAAAAAGGAAGATTAAACAAAGGAAGATTTTTTATTTATTTCCAATAATTATCTATATAAAACTTGCATACAACTCCAAAACAATAATCAATGAATAAAAAAGTATTTATTCCCAATTAGCAACTTTAGACAAATCATCACATGCTTTTCTTCCCTCGACAGCTATATACTTCCATTTTGCAATGATTGGAGCAATGGGATGGTTTGGTTCCAATTTCGCCTTCATCCAAGGTTTTTTGCATCAATGAGGAGTAGGTTTTGCATTTCTACCACCTCTGCTAACTCATCATCCTTTCTTTATCATCTTCAACTTCCCATTTCCATTTTCCATTCAATATCATCGTCTTTCCCTTTCTTTTTCCCTATCCTAACCTACTCTACTGCTCCAAGTTAACCTTAAATTTCATGTTACTACTTGTGCAACGATCTGGAATTTTGGACAATGCGTATAAATATTCGAATTATTTAAATATTTGAATCTTGGATTAAACGTTATTAAAATGATTTAATAAATTTATTAACCACCTTTTCAATCATGATTAATGATGGCAAACTTGTTTTCGAAAAATGCTTACAAAAATGTATAATTTAAAGAAATATCAATAATGTGATTGAAAATCATTTTATCGATAAATAGTTTTTACTTGTCAGAATTTGTTCAAACTTTTTTACGAATACTTATTTACTTAGGAAATCATTGACTTGAAATAAAATTATTTTACCATTTAAGTAAAATTAAGTATTTAATGATGTCATGGGTGATATCGTAGAAGATATTTTGTGTATTAAGGTAAAAGGGTAATTTTGCCAAGCCATATTTTCATGTAAAGTGAAAGGAGCATGCAAGGCACATGGGAGGTTCTTGGCGGTGTAAAAGTGGGGCTAAGGCATGGGTAAACACTTCATAATCTCAAAAGAATAAAAAGTAAAAAAAAAGAACAAAAATAGTAGAAGTGATTAGCACTAATCCACTTCTATATTCACTAATCTTTCTCTAATTAGCTCAAATCTTCTCCAAACTCCATCAAACATTCACTAACACCTTAGGAACCATGGATTTAAAATTAAAGTAGAAGAAATGTGAAGAGATTGGGGTATAAATCTTGGGCCTTGAGAATTAGAAGATGGAGGGTGGAGATGCTTTGTGATTTTGGTGCTGAAGGTTGGATCTTTCGGCTTTCGGTGATGGTAGGAAGTGGTCATTTGATTCTTATGGATTTGAGCTTACTATATAGGTTTATTTAGGTGAGTTATCTCATTATCTTATATGTATATATTGTGTGTGTATGCAAATATAAAGTTAAAGCGATATTAACTAAAAGTTATAATCTTAGACCATTCTTGCTTTTAAAAGAAAACGATAACTTTATATTGTATAGAATCACTTCCATTACCTTCTATAACATATGGCGACCTAGACTTTGAGTTTACATTTTTGGTTGGCTTGGGTGTGTTGAATTGAAGTATATTTGAAAGTGTTTAAAGCAAGAATAGATGTCATAAGGGCTCTTCGATATCCCTTAACTTTACCTTGTGTAAATGTAAGATTTAAGGTATTAACTTGGGATAATTTGATTCGATTGTTCTCCACACAAATTTTTGTATATGGAATAGTATAGAAATGGTTTGGAAAGTTATAGAAATTGTGAACCAAAGTAGTAAAAGTTAGAAGTGAAAAGGTCGTTATGGATGCACTTTGAAAATGTTTTGTGTTTAGCGATTTTCAAAGTCAACTTTGAGAGACATCCTATGATCCTATTTACATTTTTAATATGTACTTTAAGCTTTCTTATAGTTAAAAAATATAGAGTTTTAAATCATTTATTAACTTATGGAAAAAAGTTGGTAAAAGTTATAGCGAGAAGATAGTTGCTATACGAGCACTTCGAAATGTCCAAATTTTGGGAATTGTTGTAATTAATTTGAAAGATATCCTTAGTAGGTTTCTTTGTATTTTTAATAATTATTATATGTGTACTTATTAGTGGAAAAAAATTGGAGTTTAAAAGGTTTTGACACTGGTCAAACCAAATACTTATCTCAAATTTGTACTCTTTCCATCTAATGTATTATATCACTTATGTACTTATTAGATGGTGATTCTTTTGAGGGAATAACCATTTTCGAACGGTCTCAGAAGTACTGTTATATTCTAATTATATATTTCTTGAGTTTCTTATACCAGACTTATGTCTGACGTGTGTTTTTTGTTTTCCCAAAATTCCATGTGTACTCTTTCGAGTAGTGTGAGAAAGACATGTTTTCATTGATGTTCTTTGGAGCTTGAGAAGACGAGCTGGATGTTCAACCTACCATAGTATTCTTATTTCTACTACATTACTTTTATGCATGTATTAGCATTTGTGAGGATGGGTGGTTATAACTGTCCAGGTTGATGTTATCATTTAGAATTGTAATTCTTAAATGGTGTGTATCTTAAGGTTACAGTGTCTACTGTCTTTCAATATTTTATATTATCGTTCCACTATAAGATTCTGATATTGTGTTCTCTTTTTCTTTGTTCTGTTTCCTTTTTTTATTTTAACCTAATAATATGTCTTCCTGGCATTTGGATGTTCGGCTTTGGATGTATTACCATCGACATTTAAGGGTCAAAAAGGCAGGTCGTTATAGCTGGTATCAGAGTTGAATGTTAAGCGAGAATCTTGGCTTTGGTTGGGTATGACTCATTAAGAGATAATGGAATGTGTAACGATCTGCCTTTCTTACTCCTAAAGACAACACTTAATACATCCATGATATTCAAAAGAAAAGAAAAGAAGAAGAAAGAAAATTGGAATGTCACAACGTAAGGAAATCACATATAATATAAGATAGTACATATGGTTGCTTCCAAAATGAAACATCAGAGTAACAATGAGTATAAACTTCAGCTAGCGACAGTTATAACTGCCTACTCCCACAATTCTGATACACAATACACATATATAGCAGAAATATACCTAGATAACATCGAAGCCCCCTGCTCCATGCTCCTCCAAAATGCATCCGTCCGAACCTCGAATACTTGACTATTCATAAAAATTTGAGTACCCAATAGTTTTAAAAAAGAGAAAGAGAAACTCAGGATCAGACATCTATCCGGTGTGAGTAGACTCCAAGCAACTGAATTATTATACTCATAAAACTCTTTAAAAATAATGGTATCTCGTTAGAATTCGCCACACATAAAATGGATGGGTTTTTACCTTACGGTAACCAAAATATTTCTATAAGAAAATCTAGTGATATTATAATTATTTCTAGAGTTCAAAGTAAATATTAAATCATAGCCGAAATGGTCACATTAATTACATTCTAGCATAATAAGAATACATCCAACTCCATAAGCACTGGTGGAAAATGAATTCCATACAATGAAAAGGTAAGGGTCTACCTTCCATACAGTACACCTCTAGAGAAAATATACCGAGGCTGCTTTAATTGCACTTCTACTACGTAGGACTGGCCTACCCCTTACTGGATAGTACCGAATATGATCACCTTCGGTTGCTATCAACAACCACACCGTGCCCGAATCATACATAAATCTATAAACACCGATCAAGATCTGGCAATGATCATACCCTAATGGGAGTGTAACCACCCGTAATTTTAACTATTTAAATTATTATATTTAATATAATTATTGAACAAAATGGTTAGAAATAAAAATTTAATGATTTATTATTATAGTTTATTGTTTGAATAAAATTTTGAAATAATCAATTTCAAAGATTTTGGAAATAACAAGTACTGACATGAAGTTCATTATATTGAATGTGTTTATAATCAATAGTAAGAATTGAATAATAAATATTGAATTATTTAGATGTAAATAAAATAATTAATTGATAACCAAAATTTATTTGAAATCTATTATTTGGACTTATTGAAATTCTGCTATTGGAATTCATCGAAATTGAATTTTTGGAATAATTTAAATAAAGAAGTGGAACTAAGTGTAGTAGTTGTTTATTAACTGAATTCATTTCAAAAGTTAAATTTATAAGTTAGATAACTTATAATTAAAATATGGTTATTTATTGGATAATTAAATTGTTAAAATTTTATATTGGAAATTATTTAAACAATTGAACACTGAATTTAATATAAAGAAAAATGATGTCGAAAGTTGATTAAAATTTTATTTAAACAAGAATGAATATTGTTTACTTTTAAAATTGAATTTAAAAGTTAATAAATTAAATTTTAAATCACTTGTTTTAATGAACGTGTGAAAATAGCCTTTTGGCCCCTATCTCGGATTTCGATGAAAACAGTTTCATCGGGTCCGTAATAGTAAATTATTATAGGATTTCAAGTTTCATAGCGATTGGACTTGTTGTTTGATCGTTCAAGCTTGAAACGGGTATGAATTAATTAAAGGAATTTAATTAAAATAATTTGATTTTGTAATGCAGTATTTCGAATGCGATCAAATTATGCCTCGAGGCCACTTCCATTGTGTTCGGAGAGAGGGTGTAACATATAGAACGCCAGGTGGCACGCTTTGTTTGGTGTTCGGGTTTTCATGGGTCAATCAGGTCTAATATTTTCTAAATTATAATATATATATTCTCACCTTACCTAACATATCATACACATCCCGCTGCCATTTTGTTCCCATACCCCTCCTCGTTCTCTCTTTTCAAAAATGGTGAACGCAAGCGCCTGGAGGAGCGCGCGGCGGCGCTTGGAGGCAAGAAAGGCGGCGTGCTTTGAGAACCTAGAACGAAGCGGTTAGGGTTTTTGGATTTCGTCGAGGCAATGGCGCGTACGCACGCACGCGAGTCAGGGGTGACGGCGTGAGGCGGCGATGTGGGGATGCTCGCGGTCGGCGCGATGTCAGCACTGACGATTGTTGGTGTTTCACAATTCAAAAAATAGAAAGAAATGGATGATGTCGCGACTGGAAGAATGGGCCTGGAAGCATTCGCGTGTGAACGAGCTAGGAAGCGGCTGTTAGGTTAGGTTTTAATTGTTATTAATTTCGTTAATTAAATTTTTAATTATAATTATGCTAATAAAATCCATAATTTTCTCATTCGAGGTCCGTTTCAGGTGAAATAAGTCGTGTTGCGATCGTATCGACGAAGGCTACGATATAGCATTGAATTGGAATTTATTTGAAGCTGGAAAAAATTTCAGTTTCAAATAAAATATGAGTGTTTTACACACTCATGAATGACTAATTATTTTTATGTTAGTTAAATTGGATTCATGAAGTGATTTAATTTTATTGACTATTGTTTGGTAATTTAATCGACATCTAAATTAACATATGATTGGAATTTATAGAAAGATTTGAAATTAAAATTTAATTTCCAGTTAGACACCCAATATTGATAACTAGTTAATGGTTGTGAAATTTTGACCGATTTGGATGTTGATTGGATTTGGATGCTATTGGTTGATATTTTGGGATGGTTTGGATGTTTATTTATTTTATATATTCCTGTATCACCCTATATATTATTGACATCGTATAAACTGTTATCTGAATTATATTCGAATAAATTAAGAAATAGGTTGAAATGATATATACATGTGACACTATGATTTGGATTGGAATGATATATATATCTATCCCTAAATTAAATTGAAATAACTATTCACTTGGCCATAGGATAAAAAATTATATACGGACACCGGATTGGTTTTAAAAATTTTTATTTGAAATTATTTAAATGATTTTGATTTAAATAAATAAAAATTGAATTTATGAAAATTGAATTATTTTCAAACTTGAGCTCGAAATGTTGAAATTGGAATTTGTTAACAGGGATTGTTTAGATAATCGAATTTGAAATTTAAAGTGATAATTGGAATATGTTTTAAATTATGGAAATTGATTTGTTTAAAATATTTGAACTTTTATTTGCACTTTGAAATATTGCTAAGTAAAAATAATTTAAATCGATATCTCAAAATTTGAGCTCGGAATTGAATTATGTTTTGAAAATTTGAATCTAAATTTGAACATTGAAGTTTAATTTGAATTAAACGATTTAAATCAATATTCTAAAATTGAACTCGAATTCATATAAATTGAAATGGTTTGAAGATTAGATTTGAATTCAAATTTAAACCATTAAATCGAGTTGTTGAATCGAATTTGAAGTTAAAAATGGAAATTGAAATTGATTTGAATTGGAATTGGAATCGAAGTTAATTCGAATTGAAATCGAAATTGAGTCGATTTGAATGGAATTGAAATTGAAGATGATTTGAATGGAAAGATTTGGAACTGAATCAGTTTGACTTTGAAACTATTTTCAAATAGATTATTTTAATATAAACTATAAAAAATATCAATCTTTGTAGATATTTAAATTATTTTGATTTTCCAAACTATTTTCCTGTATAAACAATTTTATTATCTAAACCATTTTATTAAACTATTTTAACTTTTGAACTATTTAAAACTATTCAAACTATTTTTTAAAAATTCAAACATGTCAAAGTGGGAATTGTTTATATTTAAATCGTGGATTTAAATGTGAATTAGGTTAAAATGAAGTTATAACCTAAGTTGAAATTCGAAATGATTATTGAAGTGAAATAGCATATTTTGAGTAAATATGATATTTTGAAATGAAATTGATTTTGAAGCGATATTTTGATATCAAGTATGAATTATTTTCGAAATGTAGAAGAACTAATCGGTGTGTAAAACGACGTTTGGTTGTTAAAGAGACCGGGCCTCTCATTTTCATACACTCTGTCAATATTGGAACTACTTTAACAACTGTGTACGCAGAGGAGACTCTAGAACGAAGTGGTTAGATTTGGCGTACGGTTGCTGGATTTGAAGAAAGAGAACAATGATGGATAGACCCTGACACTTGTGCCAATTTGAAATGACTAAAACGAGACGACTTAACAAGGCCAAGTGGGCTAGCCATCCCTAGTGGACATTCGTTCTTCGATTTTCTTCTTGGACTTGGTCCATAATCACCCTTGTTGGTTTCGATTGGTGCACCTTGATTTTGGGATAACCTCCCTTTAACTTGATATAGGACGGATGTACGCAGTAGGCAATCGTGGCTATGGTGCGTTACCACTAGCCCTGCCACCTGAACTGTCCTACCTTGAGCATTGCCTCACGTGCCTTGTCATACTTTTATCCCTATACGAGACCACTACGATTTTGGTTTAGTGTTGTCATATCATGGTGCATCCCTATCCTCTGACGTGCTACTGGGGCATTATATGCAAACTGTACGACAATGCTTAAAAAAGCGTTAAGGGGATTAATGTAAAGCCTTAATGCTAAGAAAATTTTTATTTTACTGATTAGGCATTATATATAGTGTATTCTACTATATATAGATAATTTGACAGATCCTTAAGAGATAAAAAATCCCGTAACATCTCTTAAGTTATTGCATGCACGTTATACACTGGATAGGAGATGTGAAATCCCGTAAACATCTTTGACGCTATTACACTCATGTTATATGTGTTATCGATTTAACTCTCATAAGGATATTTTAGTCCTGACTCGAGTGTTCTGGCTTTCATTACGCTCGGGTCAGTCTTGATTTTTCTGCGCATTGAAGATTATTTTGTGAATGACGAAGAAGAAGAATGGTATATTATTACCAATATTATTTCACCACATTGTTGTTCTGCTGCACTGTTGTATTCTATCATTCTGTTGTATGTATAATTCTGGTATGTTGTATAAATTATAATAAAATGTATAGTATAGACAGCTTTATGAATTGTTTATTTGATTATTATATTTTGTCATTCCGCTGCGAGATTCTATATATGTTTTTCTTCTTTTCTTATTTTTCTTAATTAACCACATTGATTATTTGTGTTTCAGATTGTTTGAGTTAGACATGTGAGGATTATTGTCAATTTAAACCTCCGGAAATGTAGGTCTTCATATGTAGGGACCCACTTAGCCCTGCGGCACATCCCTGCTTTATTCATTAGCGGTTGTGAGCTCTGTGGCTACGTTTTGCCTTTCATATAGCAATCCCAATTGGAATGCTAGCAGTGCCCTCCAAACAACAATGCAATGGCAACATTATTCCATACAAGTTGTTCACGATATAAACAAACTGAAGGCACTACTTCTACTACGTCCATTATGAAATCACCATCTGGATTAGTAGCAAGTAACCCTTGCACTTCAAAGATCTCAGTCTTTGATTCCATTATCTTCAATATGTTACTAATTTAAACGCTTACATTGGTTCAAAGTGGTTGTCAGATAACTCAAACTTATCCAATCCTGGTCACTTTGAACTAACGGTCGATAATTTTAAACTAGTCAAGTTATTGATAGTGGACAAATCCACTTGTGGCTGTAAGTATAAACTTACGTATGAAAAGTAAGACATCCTATACTTATCCCCACTTTCTGATTTTAAACAATACTATTCCTTGATTAACAATGAAGTCAGACAAGTTAGAAAATAAACCTTGAGTTGTTGTATATTCCTACTTTTTGGGATAAAGACGAGTTTCCATGCCTTGGAACTCAATGCTAAGTATATTGTGAAGTGTCTTCCATACAATTAATTTACCACAATCCATTTATTGAAATTAACTATCTTATATTTATCGCATTTCTAACATTTTGACTTCTCTATCCCTTGCCTAGAAAATCAAGTTCTAGATTTTCTAGATAGAGGAAAGTCTACTCGTCGGCTTTAGTGCTAAATACAAGATGGCTTACATTCAATATAACACGTCAACGTTTTAACATAACTTATCATATTTGTTTGGTATTTAATGGTATAGATAAAGAAATTCCTTGTATTTAAAATTATTCTTTGTAAAAGAAAGTTTCTTTTAAACAAATCGGCCTTTGGATATAAAGTGATATAAAATTAAATTCTTTATTTATTAATAATAATTTAAACCTTTACTTTAAATAATAATTAAATAATAATCAAACCCTTTTAATTAATAACTAAATAATAATCAAACCCTTTTAATTAATAATTAAATAATAATTAAACATTTACTTAATTAATAATTAAATCATAATTAAGCCTTTACTTAGTTAATTAATTAAACCTTAATTAATAATCAAGTAATAATTAATCTTACTTAATTACTTAAAAATTACCCTTTTACTTAATTAACTAATAATTAATTGTTGAAAATATTTTTAATAATTCAAATTACTTTTTAATACTTATAATATATCTTAAAAGACTTTTCAAAATATTTAAAGTAAAAACTCATTTAGTTTATACAAAAGTGGTCGATGTACGAATTACATCCATAGTGACTACCGCTATATGGATCATAACTTTCTAACTTGCTTTACATATAAAAAACAGTCTTTAAACCCTTTCCTTCTATATTTAAATTATTTAGTAACTTGGTATAAAGGTTTGCAACCCAAAAATAAAGTTCGAAAACTTTTAGAAAGCATTTCGTAAAGACAAGAAAATACACAAGTTTTAAAACACACGGGATCTCGGTGTCAAACATAAAAAGGTTCAATTGTTTACTTTCCAACTAACATACAACAAACCATATACACAAGCACACATGTACACATGCAAATGTCATCCATAACAAGTAAAGATTTTTACTTACACATAATAAATAAGCACTTCGATTATATTCCAAGTGAACAACCAAACATCACATATACCCTCCGCTTTAAGCGGGAACCAAACTAAACAACATCATATTCAAACATATATTACCATAAGCAACTAAAACCATTATTAAAATAATAATAAATTTTAAAATTTTAGTTTGAAAGGTGAGATTTCCTCATCAAAATCCATAAGAAAACCAAAGGTACTACGACCTGACACCAACACACGAACTTGGTTTATCTTTTCAAAATCTTGATTATTTTAAAGTGTAGGAAGGTGATATGGGCTTGGCCTATGGTGAAGTTGGCTCGGCCTTAGCTTTGAGGGGGTGCGGCCTTGATTGAAAATGGGGTTTGGGTCCTATGTTGAAAGAAAGGATGTAACGACCCGTAAATTCTTATTGATTTTATTTGTTTTAATAATATATTTAATTGAATTTTGTGAAATTTTAAATAATAAAATTTTGAAATATAAATTTGATATTTGGAATACGTTTGTTTAAACATAGCAACTGGTAAATTTTCACCTGATAATATTGAAGTTTATTTTATTGTGTAATTCTATTTCAATTTAAATCAGTTAATATTTGATGATAATAAAATGTTTTTCCAAACCCGAATATCTTTATATAGAAAATTTGTAAATTATCTTCTGAGTGAGACGTCATATTTCGTTTCTTCAAATTTGGACTTCTATTGCTCCGTTCATCTTAATTCTGACATTTTAACAGCATTTTGGTACCGATATCGATTTTGGATCGGATAGTCGTAGCACTGATATTTGTATACTCTATTGATTGCCTCGTCGTGCTGATCTCCACAGTATATTCATTTATGCATTTCAGAGTTCGGAACACGATGAAATCGGTAAACCGATCAATCGTATCGGTTTCACAATTGGACCTTTTAGCTTCCCGTGCCTTTCATTTTTCCACCTTATAAACTTAACAGCTGTTTGCATTTATTTCCTCTGAAAATCGGCTGTGACTATTACTATTCAGATGGACTTTCTCTATTCCTAATGGTTGTTATGTTATCTATTGTTTTGTTTTATTGTTTGTCCACTTTCTCTGCTCTGTGCTTTCATTCCAAATATATATTATAATAAGATATAATTTATGTTGTTGTTGCTCATATTGCCTATAGCATGCTTCCTTGTATTGTTGAATCTACTCATCCTCTTCCCTTTGAACAACCATCACCGACCTCCTCTTGAGTCACTAACCGAACCGACCCCACCTCCTCAACCGAACCACGTGAGTTGGCCTCTCTCTTCCTTCCTCCAGCCTCTCTGACCCAATCCAAGACCGCCGCATCCACCGTGTTTCCTCCTTCCTCTGCCCCTCCGCCATAGTCTACCGTGCCATTTTTCTTCCACCCTCCCATCTTTGCAACCTCGTGCATCACACCATAGCTACCGAGCAACCTCCTGTGCTTCTGCCGTTTGTATATATATAGGTGTATATGATTGGTTGTTATATATATATATTTAAAGTTTTATAAACTATTTATCTGTTGATATATAAATTATACTTATATTGATGATTTTTGAGAAAGGATATATATACCTATATATTGTGTTTATCTTAGTCTTTTGGAGTGTATACATATATACAATCTGTTTTGTCAACATTTGAAAGGGATTTTATGATTTTAAAACATATAGATATTATATTTCTTCGAAATGCTTTCATACTATGATCTATCGGTTTGTAGTGTGGAAGTTTACATTTGTTATAGACAATCTGTTGCATATAATGTATATAAGTTATATATAAATTGCTGCTGCCTTTTTGATTTTTCCATTCCAGTCTTCTTTTAATATATGTTTACAGCTTTATATATGTTATACTTTATATGTTATACAGTTTATACAAGTGTGTACAACTTGTTTGATTATATGTTATATACAATATGTTTTAATTAACTGTTCATAATATATAAATATATATGTTGCTTAGGATATAAGTTGTATAATAGATTAGTTTTATACAGATATATATTATATTTATGTGAAGTACAGAAGTTTACAGTATATATTACAGTATATATATATATATATATATATATATATGTTTATTGGCCCTTAGTTCGATTACAATATATATATATTAGAGTAGCTTATGTTAGTTATAGCTGGCCAGAGTTGTATAAGTGTTAGTAATATAAGACTGTTTAGACAATGTTATATATCAATATATAAAGTTGGTCAGGTTTGAATACAATTTGTTAATATTTACATAAGTTTATATAAGGGTAACTGATTGATTTAAATTTATTTATATACTATAACAATTTCGAAGTTTATACATTAGTTTGTATATAGAGTATGTAAGTTTAGTATAAATTATAATTTCATCTACATAGTGGCATTTGCTATTGAATATAAATAGGGTGTTCTGATTTTTATCTATATGGTTCAATATATGTAGTGATATATATTGTTGATTTCAAATTTTATTATGAATATATGTTTGATTTTAATACATGATTTTATTTTAAAACATGATTTTAATATATATATATATATATTAATATGTGTTTGAATTTAAATTATGATTATATATATATATGGTTATATATACCTAAGTTTACTTATACCATTTATCATCATCGATCTAGTTCTGATTTGATTCGTCTATTTCTGTTTATTAGCTTTGTCCGTCTAATTTCGTACCAGTCTTGCTTTACTTTGAAGTTCGTGCTTGGATCCGTAACTCTTCTCATTCTCCTTCATCTCTAGCCTCGAAAGGAGAGCAATCACTCACGATTAACGTTCCTATTTTTATTAAATTTGATTTCAATTGAAACGTCAATTGAAATATGCTGCTGTTAGATATTTACATTGCTATATATGTGTCATTATCTATATCTGCTCACCTGTGACATCTGACACCATTATCTGTTATTTATCACTGATGATATATGCCTATTACTGTTGTTATATGATTATCATATCTGTTATCACTCTGCATGTAACGACCCGCAAATTTTAGTGGTTTTAAAAGTATATTTAACTGGAAATTTGTGAAATTTTAAACAATAAAATTTGAAATTAAAAATTTATTATTTGGAATACGTTTATTTTTATATAGCAACTGGTAAATTTTCATCTGATAATATTGAAGTTTATTTTCCTGTGAAATTTCATTTCAAATCAAACCGGTTAATAACAGTGAATTTAAAAAGTTTTCCGAAACCAAAATATGTCAACAGGAGAAAATTTATTCAAATCATTCTGAATCAGACTGCGAAATTCGTTTTTCCAAATTTGGATTTCTATTGCTCCGTTCATCTTATTTCTGACAAAATAGCAGTATTTCTGGTACCGATTATCGACTTTTGATCGGATGATCGTACCACTAATATCTGTATACCGTTTTGATCGTCCCGTCGTGCTGATCTCTACGGTATATTTATTTCTGTATTTTGAAGTCCGGAACACAGCAAAATCCACGAAACCGGTAAATGGTATTGGTACCGGATCCGTGACCGTTTGTTTTCTTTTGAATTTAAACTTTATCCGTGTCATCCAAGAAAATATTAATTGCTTTAATAACTTTGCTGAATCATCGGACAACCATCCCTATTCAAATTTTTCTTTTGATCTGATTTGTGGCTTACGTTACTTTGAAATAAATTTATAGATCTATACCATAGCCTGTAACTTCTTTTTTACTTTGAATCATTTATCTACCTATTCCTCTTCTGCTCCTTCATTCTTTTCATTTCCCCAGCCCTCTCTTACCTCTGCTCATCTCCTCTTCTCTCGTTTTTTTGTTTGTTTTCTCCAATTCCCGGATCTGCTCGTCCTCAACAAACAAGTTTATATAATTATTACTAGACCCATTCCTTTCCGAAGCCGACACCGTGCTCCCCTACCACCGAAGGCCTCCCACCACCACACTCGGCTCCACCTCTAGCTTACCCTCCTTTGCCAAACACCTGAGCACCCATCCCGCACCTCCACCGTACCCATGGCCAACGACCACCATCAGTGCCCAGATCTCCGCCCATCTCCCCGAATCCAACCCCTCGTCTCCGACCCAGTCCTATCTGCCTGATTGCAGCCCGGACCCTCCCTCAGCCGAGACTTTCCCAGATCCTCTTCCCAGGCCGAAACTTCCTCCACCCATCAAACCGCCTGCCTTCGTCCTCTGGATCTCGCCTATAGCCCGACCACCGTGGCCACCTCTGTGACGACCCGGCTTTCCACTCCCGGAAAATCGCATCGACAGTAAGAAAGAAAGGGGTGAGAAGTAGAAAAGAAAAGAAGAGAAAAGAAAACAAACACAAATACTCACAGCGGAAACGAACAAAATATATTATATCACATAAATATTACATAGTATCATATACAACACTTATCAGAGTTACACAGATTCACATCATATACTAGACAGTTATAAACATCTGTCTAGTTATTACATCTCAATAAAAACAAAGATCTAAACAAGATCAACACAGCGGAAACTACTATCTATATCTACAACGCTGAAGCCTCCTGCTCCATTGCTCCTCCACAATTCGTCAAGGCTAACCTGAATCCCTTGGCTACTCGTAAAAATTTGAGTACCCAAGAGTTTATAAAACAGAAATAAACAACTTGGGTCAGACATGGGTCTGGTGTGAGTAACAGGTTAAACTTGTTTAACTTCAAAACCTTTTGAAAGAAAAGGTATCACGTAAGACTCCCCACAAATAAACATGGGTAAGTTTTTACCTTACGCTAACCAAAACATTTGATAGGAAATTCGATTGTATTATAATAGGGTCTAGGGTTTTCAAATAAATATGAAATAGCTGAAATTGTTACATTATTAAATTCCAGCATACTAGCCAACAAAGTGGTTTATACAATCAAGTCCGTTATCACTTATTGGAAATTGGATTCCATACAATGGCAGGGCTACCGGGGTACCGCCCATCACAGTACGTGGCCTAGATCACCGTACCGAGGATCACTCCCAATCCCCTGCAACACAAGGTCGGAACATCCCTTACTGGATAATTCCCGCACAAGATACCTCACGGTTGGGATCAGCAACCGCACCACTAAGTCGAAAATAGAAAGGGACATCTAGACAGAGGTAACCTTGTCCTACTTGGGTGCTACCCACTAACCTTGGTGCACCTCCCCTGTTTTAGCCATTCCCGGTTTGTGAGGCTTGAGGTCACGATTACCTTTAAAAAGAACACATCTATCTTAGAATGCTCATCGTCCACCTGACGATGTGCTGAAAGCATTCAATCCATACAAGTTCATTCCGGGTTCGAACGAAACCGAAGGCATTATTTCGTTACACTCGTTTTGGAATCACCCTCAGAGTTAACGACAATAACCCTTGCACTCTAAATCTTCATCTTCACTTGATTCACGACCTATCGTTAATTTGGATCGATGTGGTATTCGGGTCTCCAGACCTGGAAATCCGGTATACGGAAACCCGATCCCGGTCTCATCGAAATCCAAAGCGTATCTTTTAAGGCCAAGTTGTTTTAAAGGTTAAAACAATTTAATTCATTATCTTAATACACAAAGAAAGATAATTCCCAACAGATAATCAACATTATCAGATAATCCATACAATTCAACTAACATCCATATCATACAGCATATATCTCATCAGAGATATCAATCAATGCCAAGTATTCAATACTAACACCCATTCATAAGTAATGATTTATATCATCTCTAATTAATTTAAAGTGAATTAAATTAATTACTTTATTTTATAAATCCTTCTTACTTAACCATTAATTAATTACAAACCTTTAATTTAATTAATTACTCATTAAATATTAATCATCCTTGATTAATTATTAATTACATAAAGTAATTATCCTTTAATTAATTTCACAAATTAATTATTCTTAACTACAGATTTATTATTTTATTATTATTAATTAATAAACCTTAATTATCAATTAATAAAACTTAATAACAAATTAATTAATCTTTAATTATCAATTAAGTAATTCTTAATTACCATTTGATTAATCCTTAATTAATCTTTAATTACAAATTTATCATCCCTTAATTAATAATTAATAAAACCTAGTTATTAATTAATAAAATTTAATTACAAATTAAGTACTTCTTAATTACCAATTAATTTACCTCTAATTACTTAATTAATTAATCTCAAATTAATTAATCTTAATTACAAATTATTATTTTTAAATATAAATTAATTAATCTCCAATTATAAATTAATCAACCTTAATTACTTAATTAATTAATCTCAAATTAATTAACTTTTAATCCTTAATTATTTTAATAAATTAATTAAACCAATTAATTACTCTGGATTAATTCCTAATTAATTCTTAATCATTATTAATTAAATTAATTAATCATATCTAATTTCCTTAATCAATTTAATTAATATCAAGGTATTAAAAACTTTAATTAATCCTTAAGATAAAACATTATCTTAATTAATGACTTAATTATCATTTAAAACATTTATCTTAATAATTAACCTTACTAAATTAAATCATTAATTTAGTTTAAAAATACTCATTTAATTTGATAAATTAAAATTACCAAATCATAACTTCCTTTAAATACTTAAAACATTATCAAGTAATGGTTTAAACTATTTTCGATTTAAATTTCAAAACTGAGATTTTTAAAACCTTTTTAAGAAACTGCTCAACCACTACATCGGAACAAACCCGAAATCCACTCAGGTCTAACCTGAATTCTCATTTCATTTCAAATTTAGTTTTAGTTTTAAATTAAATTTAAGTTTTAAAACCTGGAAACAAAACTCTCTAGAACTACTCGAGTTCCTACTCGAGTCATTTCTTTCAAAACTCGATCTCAACTTCGAGTCACTCACGATACTCTTCTTCCCCGAGACAACTCAAAGAAGACTTCGAGCCAGACCCAAAAAAAACGCTTCTTCCCCAACTACCCCAAACAACTCAGACACACACGTGCACATGTGCACCATGCACGCCGACCCTATCAGCTCCGACCTTCGCCACGACCATCCCCAAGTCGACGACAACCCATACGAGCTTCCTAACCACCCAGCGCCACGATCTGACCTGAAAATCGAAATCGAGCTTCAACTCGAAACAGAAATCAACATCACCGGAAAGAAACGTCACGTAACCACGCCTCCGACCACCTTACCCCCTGAAACTCCGGTCATAACTCCGCGAGTCTTCCACGCAACCATCCCCATTGCTCTAGTGCCACTCGATTCACTATAGATGACCCAGTCATCTCGTTTTTCATCACGACAAAACAAGGGTGTTAAACCCTAGTTCATCCAATCGCCAACGCCACGATGATCTACACTCTCCTCTACTATTTTTCCCGACCTTCCTGGCCAACAATCAAGCTTCGACAAAAATCTCGAGTACCAATTGTTTGTTGATCGCCAGAAAATGGTGAAAACTCACTCCTAGTTCAACTTCGATCTGCTCTTAAATTACTAAACTAAAAATCACCTTATTTGTCTTAAAAATCCTATTTTCCTGGATTGATTCAAGTTATATATTTCGATCCACAAATTTCAATTCTTGATTTAAACATATTTTTACATTTCCACTGATTTTCTTGATTCCAGACAGTTTTAAAATTTTAAAATGTTTGAACTTATTTTTAAAATCAAGATTATACCTAAACAGACATATATTGTTGAAAAACTGAAACTTAAAGAGAATGAATAAAAAAACAAGGTTTTCTTCAATATTTTGTCTCTGAGTTTATAACAGAGATAGATACAGAGACATATACAAGTTTACAGGCATGCATACAACAATATATATATATATATATATATATAAACACACACAGACATATAGGAATATTAACATTCATACAAACAACACTTTACATATATAGTCTCAAGATGTCATGGCAGATTTAAGGTTTGTTTGCTCACTGGAAAACTAGAACAGAGGGGCAGTTTTTATATATATACAGATATATTCACATAGGGTCAAAGCAATTCATGTATATATCCAGATAAATCAATTATTCAAACAACTTCTTCATATAGGATTATCACATGCAAATAAAGCTAGCAACCATATTACTGTTTTTAAACGTTTTGTTTACTCACCTTTAAAAAGGCAGAGGGCTTAAAACTGGGAAGCTTTGAATTTGCTGGAAACTTTGAAATCTTTGAATTGTAGTGATCTCTTTTGAACTGACAAGCTTAGTTACTGCTTTTGATTTAAACACTGGAAACTTGAATGCTTTAAGACTTTTGATTTGCTTTAGGTTTCTTGCTTTGTTGATACAAGTTGAAGATGATTACAGGCTTGATAAAAGAGGATTACAGGGTTGATTATGTTTGTTTGAGGAATGAACTTCAGGTTTGAACTGAGCATTGGTTATAGGGTTTAGATTTGTTGTTGAGAAGTGTTACGGGCTTGAGATAAAATAGTTACAGGGTTTTGAATTTTCTCTGGTTGGAAATTTACAGGTTGTTTACTTGCTAGCTTTTTGAAAATGTGAAGATAAGAAAAAGAGAAATGAAGGAAGAAGGTGTAGGCTTATATAGTGTTTAATTATGCTTTATTAAAAATAAAGAAAAGAAAATAAATAAAATGACACTTGTTCAAATGATTAACATTTGTCAATTTCACACTTTAATCTACTTACACATGTATTTATCTTGGTTTTAAAGGCTACACTTGTAATAAGCAATTTTCTTATTTATTTTTAAAAGATTTTAAAAGCTTTTTATATTTATTTCCTAATTAATTAATACATTTCTTAATTTATAAATGCTTTTCTAAACCTTATATAAATACAATCTTTAAAAGAAAATAGAATAAAAACTAATTATGATTTAAATAAAAATCATATAAAATATTTTAAGCTCATTTTTAAATGCTAATTTAAAAGCTTTTGTATTTATTCCTATTAAATAAATACTCTTTCAAATTTATATAAATGAAATCTTTTTAGGGAAAACAAATTTTAAATAAAACTTATTTCATATATTTTAATTCCAAAATATTTAAAATCTTTATCTTTAAAGATTCAAATTTAAATCCAATTCAAATTCAAATTAAAAATCCAATTTAAAATCAACTCAAACATATATAAAATTAAATAAACACATTATTAGATTTGTAACTAATTATTCCATTTAAGAATCTATTTATAACTATATTTAAAAACAACTCATTATTAAATTGTTTGAAAATAACCACTTTTACCAATTTTCATTAATTAATTTAAAAGATTTTCACATTTTAAATTCCCTGAAATTCCGGGATATCACATTCCTCCCCCCTTAAAATAATTTCGTCCTCGAAATTTAAAACAAAAGATAATCCAAAGTTTTTATTTTATTTCAAAATTTTCAAACAATTTTAGCATACATATTAGCCAACACAAACAAACAACCAATTTCATCCAAACAAACAATTTCAATCAAACAATCAACACTAGCTATCCGGACACAGATCTGGATAAGCTTCTAAAAATTTATTCCCGAGTTTCCTAGGTATAGACACTGGAATACTCGCTCTACTGAATCCAAACTAGCTATACTACTAAGCTACTGAGCTCCTACTCATCTAG
Source organism: Allium fistulosum (assembly GCA_030737815.1). Classification (NCBI taxonomy): domain Eukaryota; kingdom Viridiplantae; phylum Streptophyta; class Magnoliopsida; order Asparagales; family Amaryllidaceae; genus Allium; species Allium fistulosum. The sequence continues at coordinate 611,923,592 of CM060907.1, forward strand.
ATCTACAATCTGAACAAGATATCAGACCACAGACAAGATCAACTCAACTACCAAAACTTCCCGAACTACTGGTTTCAAAACCAGAGATAGATCAAACACGTACTCCCTCAGAGATACGTGAAATACATTGAATCCCAGTTATCCAAACTGGCAATTCAAACCTTCTAAGCCAAATACTGATCCTTACAAAAGCTCAGAAGAATCCAATATACTTTGGAGCTAACTTCCTAGTCTTACCCAATCTTATTGCTCCCTTTTTGTCGGAGAAAATTTCAACAGCAACAAAGTCTCCAACTTCGAATTCCAAATTTCCTCTGTCTCTTATCCATAGAACTCTTCTGACGATCCCGGGCTGCCTACATCCATTCCGATCAGCTCAACCTTCGCTGATGCTTCTAGAAACAAACTGTATCAAAATAACTCAACAAAATGATCCTCTCAAGATTTACCCAAAATCAAGAACACAAACTCTACTCCACAATCATCAGTAGATTCCAAACTTACTTCTCCTATCCGGAAAAGAAAAAAAACATATGCACTCACCAATCTGGACTCAAATCCAGAAATATTTCCTGTAGAAACCCTCTAATCCAAACACTGCAACTTCTAGGTTCTTCCACTCTAGCACAACTGCCACCTTGCTTTCGCTGCTCAACTCTGATCTGAGGTAGAACACAAGCACAGACTGGACAACTCATTTCTATAAATAAGGTTCATTGATCCATAAATAAAACTCAGATACTCCAGCAAAACTTGAGCTGCTTCACCAACTCCATCTCTAGGAAACATCCTTCAACTAGACTGAACCACCGATATCACTCCTGGAATCCAGTCGATAAGAAAACTCAACCTTCAGATGCAGACAACTCCTGACTTCTCTGAAGACAACCAGAAAAACTCTGACAACACAAGAGAACACTCAGCAATCACAAGTCACTTTTGCGATCAACCCAACCTATTTCCAAAGAAAAACTGTTCCTCTTTACACAATCCGAACAGCTCATACTTAACTATCCAATCCATCGAAGAAATGGATTTACTCTTACTGCTTCTGAACTTCACCTTCAGAAAAACTGCTTAGCCAGAAAACTTCCTGCCATCACAGAATACTCCGAGCTGCACTGCTGACACTGATGCCAAGGACTTCCTTAATCTTGTTCCAAAGAAAACATCTTCAGGAACATCCATCGTCACTGTATCTCATCATACAGCTACTATTACCTGAGGTATCAAGGTACCATCACTCGCTTCTGTTCAACCGACAGATCCAACTTTACTCATCCAAACTTCAAAGATAAACTCCGAACCATTACAGTTTCCTTCGGAGATCGATGAAATCCTTCATCATAGCAAAGCTTACTCGAGACGGTATTAGATCTACAGTCTCGACAGATACACTTCCAACCTCAACATTCAAACTCCAACCATTTGTAGTCGTGTTTCACACACCACTACCCCATCTACCTTTATATCCTATATTGGAAAACCCGAACAGGTAACCCAATAAATAGGTAGAAATACATAAATATATATATTTAAAATGATATATATTTTTTTTATATAGAAATTATTTCTGGGTAAAATTATTTCATCTACCTCTTTAAAACAATATTGTGTCCGTTGGCCTGGTTCAAGTGTTTAGAGATCCCTATCAATAACGTTAGCTACTCGTATTGACCAGAATCCATATACCACTCAACCGATCAATTAACACAATATAAAACCATTTTTATATAACTAACAATTACGCGCTCTCAAGATAGACACCACTTCAGAGCCTAGGTATTCACTCAACCTACTGCTCTGATACCACGTGTGACGACCCGGCTTTCCACTCCCGGAAAATCGCATCGACAGTAAGAAAGAAAGGGGTGAGAAGTAGAAAAGAAAAGAAGAGAAAAGAAAACAAACACAAATACTCACAGTGGAAACGAACAAAATATATTATATCACATAAATATTACATAGTATCATATACAACACTTATCAGAGTTACACAGATTCACATCATATACTAGACAGTTATAAACATCTGTCTAGTTATTACATCTCAATACAAACAAAGATCTAAACAAGATCAACACAGCGGAAACTACTATCTATATCTACAACGCTGAAGCCTCCTGCTCCATTGCTCCTCCACAATTCGTCAAGGCTAACCTGAATCCCTTGGCTACTCGTAAAAATTTGAGTACCCAAGAGTTTATAAAATAGAAATAAACAACTTGGGTCAGACATGGGTCTGGTGTGAGTAACAGGTTAAACTTGTTTAAGTTCAAAACCTTTTGAAAGAAAAGGTATCACGTAAGACTCCCCACAAATAAACATGGGTAAGTTTTTACCTTACGCTAACCAAAACATTTGATAGGAAATTCGATTGTATTATAATCGGGTCTAGGGTTTTCAAATAAATATGAAATAGCTGAAATTGTTACATTATTAAATTCCAGCATACTAGCCAACAAAGTGGGTTATACAATCAAGTCCGTTATCACTTATTGGAAATTGGATTCCATACAATGGCAGGGCTACCGGGGTACCGCCCATCACAGTACGTGGCCTAGATCACCGTACCGAGGATCACTCCCAATCCCCTGCAACACAAGGTCGGAACATCCCTTACTGGATAATTCCCGCACAAGATACCTCACGGTTGGGATCAGCAACCGCACCACTAAGTCGAAAATAGAAAGGGACATCTAGACAGAGGTAACCTTGTCCTACTTGGGTGCTACCCACTAACCTTGCTGCACCTCCCCTGTTTTAGCCATTCCCGGTTTGTGAGGCTTGAGGTCACGATTACCTTTAAAAAGAACACATCTATCTTAGAATGCTCATCGTCCACCTGACGATGTGCTGAAAGCATTCAATCCATACAAGTTCGTTCCGGGTTCGAACGAAACCGAAGGCATTATTTCGTTACACTCGTTTTGGAATCACCCTCAGAGTTAACGACAATAACCCTTGCACTCTAAATCTTCATCTTCACTTGATTCACGACCTATCGTTAATTTGGATCGATGTGGTATTCGGGTCTCCAGACCTGGAAATCCGGTATACGGAAACCCGATCCCGGTCTCATCGAAATCCAAAGCGTATCTTTTAAGGCCAAGTTGTTTTAAAGGTTAAAACAATTTAATTCATTATCTTAATACACAAAGAAAGATAATTCCCAACAGATAATCAACATTATCAGATAATCCATACAATTCAACTAACATCCATATCATACAGCATATATCTCATCAGAGATATCAATCAATGCCAAGTATTCAATACTAACACCCATTCATAAGTAATGATTTATATCATCTCTAATTAATTTAAAGTGAATTAAATTAATTACTTTATTTTATAAATCCTTCTTACTTAACCATTAATTAATTACAAACCTTTAATTTAATTAATTACTCATTAAATATTAATCATCCTTGATTAATTATTAATTACATAAAGTAATTATCCTTTAATTAATTTCACAAATTAATTATTCTTAACTACAGATTTTTTTTTTTTTATTATTAATTAATAAACCTTAATTATCAATTAATAAAACTTAATAACAAATTAATTAATCTTTAATTATCAATTAAGTAATTCTTAATTACCATTTGATTAATCCTTAATTAATCTTTAATTACAAATTTATCATCCCTTAATTAATAATTAATAAAACCTAGTTATTAATTAATAAAATTTAATTACAAATTAAGTACTTCTTAATTACCAATTAATTTACCTCTAATTACTTAATTAATTAATCTCAAATTAATTAATCTTAATTACAAATTATTATTTTTAAATATAAATTAATTAATCTCCAATTATAAATTAATCAACCTTAATTACTTAATTAATTAATCTCAAATTAATTAACTTTTAATCCTTAATTATTTTAATAAATTAATTAAACCAATTAATTACTCTGGATTAATTCCTAATTAATTCTTAATCATTATTAATTAAATTAATTAATCATATCTAATTTCCTTAATCAATTTAATTAATATCAAGGTATTAAAAACTTTAATTAATCCTTAAGATAAAACATTATCTTAATTAATGACTTAATTATCATTTAAAACATTTATCTTAATAATTAACCTTACTAAATTAAATCATTAATTTAGTTTAAAAATACTCATTTAATTTGATAAATTAAAATTACCAAATCATAACTTCCTTTAAATACTTAAAACATTATCAAGTAATGGTTTAAACTATTTTCGATTTAAATTTCAAAACTGAGATTTTTAAAACCTTTTTAAGAAACTGCTCAACCACTACATCGGAACAAACCCGAAATCCACTCAGGTCTAACCTGAATTCTCATTTCATTTCAAATTTAGTTTTAGTTTTAAATTAAATTTAAGTTTTAAAACCTGGAAACAAAACTCTCTGGAACTACTCGAGTTCCTACTCGAGTCATTTCTTTCAAAACTCGATCTCAACTTCGAGTCACTCACGATACTCTTCTTCCCCGAGACAACTCAAAGAAGACTTCGAGCCAGACCCAAAAAAAACGCTTCTTCCCCAACTACCCCAAACAACTCAGACACACACGTGCACATGTGCACCATGCACGCCGACCCTATCAGCTCCGACCTTCGCCACGACCATCCCCAAGTCGACGACAACCCATACGAGCTTCCTAACCACCCAGCGCCACGATCTGACCTGAAAATCGAAATCGAGCTTCAACTCGAAACAGAAATCAACATCACCGGAAAGAAACATCACGTAACCACGCCTCCGACCACCTTACCCCCTGAAACTCCGGTCATAACTCCGCGAGTCTTCCACGCAACCATCCCCATTGCTCTAGTGCCACTCGATTCACCATAGATGACCCAGTCATCTCGTTTTTCATCACGACAAAACAAGGGTGTTAAACCCTAGTTCATCCAATCGCCAACGCCACGATGATCTACACTCTCCTCTACTATTTTTCCCGACCTTCCTGGCCAACAATCAAGCTTCGACAAAAATATCGAGTACCAATTGTTTGTTGATCGCCAGAAAATGGTGAAAACTCACTCCTAGTTCAACTTCGATCTGCTCTTAAATTACTAAACTAAAAATCACCTTATTTGTCTTAAAAATCATATTTTCCTGGATTGATTCAAGTTATATATTTCGATCCACAAATTTCAATTCTTGATTTAAACATATTTTTACATTTCCACTGATTTTCTTGATTCCAGACAGTTTTAAAATTTTAAAATGTTTGAACTTATTTTTAAAATCAAGATTATACCTAAACAGACATATATTGTTGAAAAACTGAAACTTAAAGAGAATGAATAAAAAAAACAAGGTTTTCTTCAATATTTTGTCTCTGAGTTTATAACAGAGATAGATACAGAGACATATACAAGTTTACAGGCATGCATACAACAATATATATATATATATAAACACACACAGACATATAGGAATATTAACATTCATACAAACAACACTTTACATATATAGTCTCAAGATGTCATGGCAGATTTAAGGTTTGTTTGCTCACTGGAAAACTAGAACAGAGGGGCAGTTTTTATATATATACAGATATATTCACATAGGGTCAAAGCAATTCATGTATATATCCAAATAAATCAATTATTCAAACAACTTCTTCATATAGGATTATCACATGCAAATAAAGCTAGCAACCATATTACTGTTTTTAAACGTTTTGTTTACTCACCTTTAAAAAGGCAGAGGGCTTAAAACTGGGAAGCTTTGAATTTGCTGGAAACTTTGAAATCTTTGAATTGTAGTGATCTCTTTTGAACTGACAAGCTTAGTTACTGCTTTTGATTTAAACACTAGAAACTTGAATGCTTTAAGACTTTTGATTTGCTTTAGGTTTCTTGCTTTGTTGACACAAGTTGAAGATGATTACAAGCTTGATAAAAGAGGATTACAGGGTTGATTATGTTTGTTTGAGGAATGAACTTCAGGTTTGAACTGAGCATTGGTTATAGGGTTTAGATTTGTTGTTGAGAAGTGTTACGGGCTTGAGATAAAATAGTTACAGGGTTTTGAATTTTCTCTGGTTGGAAATTTACAGGTTGTTTACTTGCTAGCTTTTTGAAAATGTGAAGATAAGAAAAAGAGAAATGAAGGAAGAAGGTGTAGGCTTATATAGTGTTTAATTATGCTTTATTAAAAATAAAGAAAAGAAAATAAATAAAATGACACTTGTTCAAATGATTAACATTTGTCAATTTCACACTTTAATCTACTTACACATGTATTTATCTTGGTTTTAAAGGCTACACTTGTAATAAGCAATTTTCTTATTTATTTTTAAAAGATTTTAAAAGCTTTTTATATTTATTTCCTAATTAATTAATACATTTCTTAATTTATAAATGCTTTTCTAAACCTTATATAAATACAATCTTTAAAAGAAAATAGAATAAAAACTAATTATGATTTAAATAAAAATCATATAAAATATTTTAAGCTCATTTTTAAATGCTAATTTAAAAGCTTTTGTATTTATTCCTATTAAATAAATACTCTTTCAAATTTATATAAATGAAATCTTTTTAGGGAAAACAAATTTTAAATAAAACTTATTTCATATATTTTAATTCCAAAATATTTAAAATCTTTATCTTTAAAGATTCAAATTTAAATCCAATTCAAATTCAAATTAAAAATCCAATTTAAAATCAACTCAAACATATATAAAATTAAATAAACACATTATTAGATTTGTAACTAATTATTCCATTTAAGAATCTATTTATAACTATATTTAAAAACAACTCATTATTAAATTGTTTGAAAATAACCACTTTTACCAATTTTCATTAATTAATTTAAAAGATTTTCACATTTTAAATTCCCTGAAATTCCGGGATATCACAACCTCCCACCGCCTTTATCTCCTCTATCGAGCTCAGTCCATCCATCTCTCTAGCATCTATTGTCCATACATCGGTTATGTAAGTGTACACATATTATGTTAGTGCATATATATGATTACATAACCAGATTTTCCAATTGATCATAGTAAAGTATACTTATGTGGGTTATATGTTAATTAATATATATATATATATATATATTTGTATATAAGTAGTTAAGTTCTATGTTTCATATTTTTGTTTGCAGGCATACGCATCCACTATATTTAAGCATTGAGGTTTCTATAATTTTTTTTTTAAATTTGTCCAGTTTACAATAGTAGATATTTTATTAACTTATATTTACTGTTTATGTATATAGTATATATACTATTGGATGTTACACTTGTAAGTTGTATATAATCTAGTAGTTGTAAATATATGTTTTTAGATGTTGATAGTATACTGTTAAAATATACGTATGACAGTATGAGAATTTAGTTTGCATGCATATTTTTCGAGTATTATATGTGTATAGTATGTTATATTATTTTTATATTATGTTTCATGTTAACCCTTAATCCTCCACGACTTAAGAAGTACGCGACTCAAGATTTAACGAGTTAAGGGATTGCAAGACTTAACGAATTAAGACTTAGATGACCTACGACTCAACAGACCCCGACCTAAGGAGTGGTCCGACTCAACAACCTACGAGTTAAGAAGTTTAACGACTTACGACTTAGCATGATACGACTCATCAAGTTAACTCTTCTACGACTCAACGAGAGAAGCTTTCAACAACTCAAGGTCTTACGAGATAAGGAGTATACGACTCATGGTCTAGACAGTTCAGCGAGTCAAGGTCTATACGAGTCATGAAGTCTCACGACTCATGAAGTCTTACGACTCATAAGGTCTTACGACTCATGAAGTCTTACGACTCATCAGACTTGGAAGCGTACGACTCATAAGGTCTTACGACTCATAGGGCTTACCACTCATAGGGCGTACGACTCATGGTCTAGACGGTTCAGCGAGTCAAGGTCTTACGACTCATGAAGTCTTACGACTCATCAGACTTGGAAGCGTACGACTCATAAGGTCTTACGACTCATAGGGCTTACGACTCATCAGACTTATGACTTGTAAAGACGTACGACTCACAAGGACATACGACTCATCAGGCTTACGACTTGTGGTGCGTACGACTCATCAGGCTTACGACTTATGGTGCGTACGACTCATCAGGCTTACGACTTAAAGGCTATCGAAACTGGAATCCAAGGCCCTGGCCTGTGCTATTTTGATCTGATGAGTCGACTACGACTTAACACTTGTCTTCCAACTAAGCCGCAAGATGGACCATAAGGCGCCCACGAGACATTATGAGTCGAATACGAGTCACGACTTACCATGAGTCGGATACGACTCATGACTTGGTCGAATTGAAAGCTCAGATCTGCTCCTATAAATACCCCATCATCTCCAACATGCAGGGGACTTTTCGGCAATTCATTTCTTCAAGCATCCATGCTCTGCTACACTGAAGATTGACTGAAGAAGTAAAGATCTTCCAACTCTCAAGGCACTACAACAAACTTCATGAAGAACTCCATTCATCCGATACGGATTTAGCAAGATTCATCACCGAAGATTGAGCTAGTAGTCTAGATTGTTGTGTGATCAAGCTATATTGTATTTGACAAGTGATTTGTATCGAATTGTAACCGAATCAGCAATAAAAGACTATAAAGTGGACGTAGGCTCAATTACGGGCCGAACCACTATAAATCTGTTGCTCATTTACTGCATTTCTGCTATTTTCAGCTCATATTTTTGTTCCCGTACCAACGGGTGGTGCTTTCACAAGTTTATTACACACACCGGGTGTTAGCGTTCACTTTTTACCGTTAACATTTTGGTGCTTTCATTGAGAGTTGAACTCAAGCGATCATCCACCGTTGCTTCGCAAAGATTCATAAAAAGAACCTCTCTTTAAAAACCAGATCTGAAATAATGGCTCCTGGAAGAAGAGGCAGACCTATCAGATCCGGAAACGCTCACGAAGGAACTTCCGCTTCCCCAATAACAGACCAAGCAACTCCAACCGTTGGGGTCACCAGAGCTGAATTGGATCACGCAGTTTCTGGATTATACCAACAAATTGAAACTCAAAATGCTTTGATGATGGATAGAATAACTGCCCTGCTTGGGGCAAATCGTCAACCAGAAAACCATCAAACCACCCTTCCTGAAACGCCACCTTTCCAAGCTGATGGTTCTAGGCCGCAACCAACTTGTCATGAACATATGCCCGGGCAAACTTCCGAGGGAAGAACTGGTGCTTGCCCGGAGGTGTCTTTGAACAATAAAGAGTACCTGTCTGAAATGGTTGGCCGCATCATGAAAGAGAGCATGCAAAGGGAAGAGGATGAGGCTGACTGGGGATTTGCGCCAAGCAGAACTCCGTTTACTGAAAGGATCCTGAGAGCAGAATTCCCAAGGAAATTTGCACCTCCTACTATCCAAGCCTATAGGGGAACCACTGACCCTAATCATTTCCTATACAAATACGATTGGCATATGACTGGTGCAAGAGCATCAGACGAGATCAAGTGTCGGTACTTTCCGGTATACCTGGAAGGTGTGGCTTTACTTTGGTTCACAAAGCTTCCAGTTCGGTCTGTAGATAAGTTCTCCGATTTAACACAAAAGTTTAAGGAACAGTTCAGATTGTATGCTTCAAAGGCTAAGGATATAATGTCACTGTCTAACCTTGAACAAGCGCCCGGAGAATCAATCAAATCTTTCTTGAGCCGTTTCAATATAGCTTTAGCCGAAGTAGAAAATGCGGAACCACGCATGATCCTGACTTATTTGATGCGAGCCATTGATAAATCGAGTAAATTTGGAATATGGCTAAAGATGAAGGAACCGAACTCACTTGATAAATTCTATAAAAAGGCCGACGAGTTCATTCGCCTTGAGAACCTTTCGACGACGTCAAAGGTGGTTGCTGCCCAAACTAATAACAACAGTGTCCTATCTAAGAAAAGAGAATCTGAAAGTCAGAAAAGGGGGAATGAAGGAGGAAAGAACCAGGGAAATGAAAAGAAATCTCGCCGCTTTAATTCTTCAGATTATACCCCTTTAACTGATACACCAAGGAATATCTATTTTGCAACAAAAGACGTTGTCCAGTATCCTAAGCCACCTGAGATGACGAAAGGTGCAAAGAGTAATGGGAAATTCTGCCAATTTCACAATCAACCTGGCCATGACACTGACCAATGTCGCCAGTTAAAGAAAGTGATTGAAGAATTGTTGGAACAAGGTAAACTCCAACAATACGTTAAGAAAAGCGGAGTCAATCCAACCTCATCCACTCGGGATCAACAACATCCTACCCATCAATCCGATTCTCACAACAACACTGCAGTGCAAGATTCAGAAAAGCTTGTCATTAATGCTATCACGGGCGGATTATACCCAGCAAGCAGAAGTTGGGATGACTACTAATTACCCACAAAACTGCGGCTGGGGCATCTCTCAATTTCTCTGGCATAAAAATCTGAAAGCTATGAATCAAGCACAAATGGAAATCCAGCTTGGAGATTCTGGAACAACAATAACTAGCATTCATTTCACTTAACTGCATTGCTTGAATTTGTAAAGATAATGATGGATGTGTATTTTCTGCATTGTAAACCGCTGAGAAATCAGCGTGACTCAATAATGAAAAACTATGCATTGTGTTTTCTATTATAAAATGCCTGTTATATTTCGATGTGTAAATACGCTAAATGTATTGCTAAAATATCGATCTAATACTGCAGGTCATTAAAGCAAAGCTCACCCATCGCAAAGCTAAGCGAGCCTTACAAATCATTTAGCAAATTTCAAGCAACAAAAATTTCAAACTCAAAACCCACACAAGAGGAGCTTCACATAAAAAGTTGACGGCTCCACTATGTCAAGCCCTCGTTAACTGGTTGCGATCGTTGATATAAAAAGGCATCCTACCAAATAACTTGCGTTTACTCTGTGGAATCATTCAACAGTGAAGTCTACTTCTTCGAATAAAGCAATTTACTTGCAAGAGAAAGAAAAATGCGCTTGGAAACGATGATAAAGGATCGCAGATTGGTGGATGATGATACAACATGAGCAGGCAAACATGGAAGCAGCCAAAGGAAGGTATGCCTCTCAACAGGAAAGCAGGTAGATCCACTAAAGGGATAACTTCCCAAGCAGAAGGAATAAGACCCTCGCTGGCTGATTGTGATGCATCCGATCAGGCAGCTTGTGTCCATCCCATGGATCTACTTGCCCCTAAGACGCAACCTTCCTGGCACACCAACCAACTGATGCTCCTTCCCAAGGGTCAACAAAGCCCTCTAACGAGGCACGCCAATAAATGGAGAGCTTTCCTCAATCAAAAAGATCGGTGGGACTACCAAAAAGGGGCACCTTGTTAATCGATTGCGATCGTTTGTACAAACAAAACATCCAATCGAACGACTTACGCTTGTCCCGTGGACCCCTCCGACCATGAGAAAGTAACTTCCAGGCAATCACAAGCCCTCTTCGGAGGCACAAGCCCTCTTCGGAGGCACAAGCCATCTTCGGAGGCACAAGCCCTCTTCGGAGGCACAAGCCCTCTTCGGAGGCACAAGCCCTCTTCGGAGGCACAAGCCATCTTCGGAGGCAAAAGCCCTTTTCGGAGGCACATTTCACCCGTGTAGAAGTGCAAAATGCTTCTCTTCGGAGACCCACTTCACCAGAGATGAAATTCCAAAACTGCTTCTCTTCGGAGACCAAAAGACCTCTTCAGAGGCGTACTTCATCTTGCTTGAAGTACCAAAAATAAACCCTTTTACTGGGGCACAAAAATCAAAACCTTCTGCAGAAGCTCATTTCACTGTGCAGGAAAATTCACTTTCAAACAAATAAAAGTGATCATTCCCAGAAGTCGAAATGTTCTTCAGGAAGAAAAAGAAAATAAAGATTTCTCCAAAGACAAGATATACTCTATTAAAAGCAGAATAATTCTTCCTTGAAAAAGTGGAAAGTTATTCTCTAAAATAAGAGTATCGGTCTTGTGAAATCAAGAAATATTACAATATACTTGTGGTATGGGGGCAACATTATACAATTCAGTTACATTAATAAAAGTAATATACAAGCAACATACCACAAGTTCATTGCAATATCATGTAATAAAGATGTGGAGTAAGTGCGTTCTTGAGACACGGACAAAAAATTTGTACAAGCGAAAAGAATCGTTTACTCTACACTTCAAATGAAAAACAGATGTATTCCTACATACACAAGGGTTTGTACAAGAAAAATATCTATTTATTTCAATACTATGAGAAATTTTTACATTGTACAGGTTACAAAAAGAAGCGGAGACCGGTATCCGCACAATCCCCGGTCAATACAAAAAACAGAAAATGCAAAATCAAACTCATTTCCCCTTCTTCCCACCCTTGGAACTTTTACCCGGCCTGGTAATTAGCTTCGTAGGCCGCATCGGAGAAGAAGGAGAAAGAGACTCAGCCGGACCAATCTCTGCCTCATCTCCAACAGCAGGAGAACTCTTCTTTCCTTTCTTCGAAACCACACGTTTCCCCTTCTTCTTGAAAGAAGACTCATTCCCCGGAGCAAGGAATGTAGAAAGCTTTGTGTCATAATCAAAAGATTGCTCCGGGGTCTTCTCGCTATCCTCCAGACCTTCTGCCTTCTGTTCTTCGGAAGCAAGTGATTCGTCTAAACCCTGAAGGGCTGCTATTGGTTCTTCCTGTGAACCTGGTTGAGAAGCTGGAAGAGGTATAACTTGAGAAGGAGGAGGAACGACAGCTGAAGAAGGAAGATTTGGTGCAGTTTCCGGCACGACTGCTGCATGATAAAAGAAATTAAAATCAGTATTCTCCGAGAAAAAAGAAGACCGTGAATCGTCAAAGTTACCTGGAGAAGCCGGTTTAGCGAGATCAATCTCAAATTCCCGAGCTTGGAAGTCTTTCATTGCCTCTTCCTCTGTAGGGGTGGTTACAGTTTCTGTGTCAACCTTAGCGGGAGGCGTGGAATGAGAACTAGAGCCAGCAATATCCGCATGAGCTAAGGTCGAAGTATAAGCAGGAGCAATAGGGGGTGTTTCTTTCTCAGGAAGCTTCTCTCCCGTCGCTTCGGCCCGCACTCGGACGAGCTGCTCTTTTCCTTTGGCAAGGGCATCGCGATCGCTCTCACTTAGGTAGGTAGCTTGAAGATCTGTTTCGGAGTATCCGGCACCACCAAATAAGTCAATGATTGCCTCCCACACCTCCGCTAGGGTGACTTCATACTCTGGTCCCAAAAATGAAAGGCTCCCACGCCCCAGGACACAATGCATATAGAAGTCGAACAGGGTCGCGTCAACGGTGGCTAGGGTCGCCTTATGGGATTCTTCGGCTGCAGCTTTACCAGAGAGAACTTCATCACGTTCTCTTTCAGCCTTCAGTAACTGGGATTGTAGCCTAGCAATTTCTAAGTCTCGAGAGCTGAGTTTCTCCTGAAGTTGAGCAGCGTCATCACGATATTTTCTAGTAACATGTTGTTCTGCTTCAAGTTTGACTTCAGTATCTCTCTGAGCAGCGTGGGCGTCTCGAACTTGTTTTTGAAGCATTTCCTCTTTCTGAGAATAAGAAGTGGAAGAAGTAGTAAGCTCTTTTTTAAGCCTTTCAACTTCGGCTTCGAGCTTCACATAACCATCGCTAATGCTTTTCATCTCCGAGTCATGCTGTTTACGCCATTTGTCCCACTCAGACTTATCATTTTCCATGGTCATCATCGCTTCAAGATTCAGATGGTTGACTCTTTGAAGTTCATCAACCAGCTTCTGCCACCCAGACATTCTTTCGATGTCAAGCTTTACAGCATCGACATTTTTCAGCATCGCCTGCTTGTCAATGGGGACCAAGTCCAAATCAAAACGCACTCCTTTCAGACACCAATTCGGAAATCGGCTCTGGAGTGTGGGAGGACCGTCTCCAGCTTGGTACTGTGGCCTATTAATGATGGTCTGGATGTCAGACTCCTTAAGGGCAGGAGAACCGGAAGATGTATTAGGAGGAACAAAAGCGGTTGTCTTTTCCGAGATGGTAGATGTATCTTTCTCACCAAGTCTGGCACGTTTACTGGAATCATCAGAAGTGTGACTCTTCCCCTTATCATCGTAAGATTTCCTTTTATAAGGATCGTCGCTTCTGCGAGAAGAGTCATGTTGCTCGTCCCTTCTCCCGTAGTATTCCTCATCCTCTCTCCGGCGACGCTCTTCATGAGCTCGCCTCTCATAAGCCTTTCGAGTAGCTCTCTCCTCATCAGTTTCTTTCACGGCACTGATATAACTCCTAAAGTCGTAAGCTTCACGGCTTCCGTAACGCTGGAATTTGTTGTAGTAAGAGCCGCTTCGCCCCATTAGAGAACCTGAAATTGAAGAAAAAGACCAGTTTTAGAAATCCTCAAATTAAAGAATCTAAGTGCATAAAAGTGCCAAGGTTCTAAGTGTGTATGATGTGCAAACTACGCGCGTCAGACTACAAACCACTTTTGGGTGTAGAAATGGTAGTAAGTTGTGTGGAAGGCGTTGTGGTTTGTTGCAAAAAAGAAGTTGCTTCGATAACAGGAGGAACCACTTTAGAAACATCATCTTTAAAGAGCTCCTGAGAGGTTATCATGATGTCGCTCAGGCTGTCGAAAGTATCATCGCCATTGTGCATGGGAGATTTCTCTTTTTCAACTTCCACCTCAGCCGTCTTTTCAAGAGTGTAAAGATTTTTCTCCTCTTCAACAACCGGGGCAAGTGCTAACTTACTGGACGGTCCAGCAATGTCGGTAGAAGTAGAACACTTTACTAATGAAGTCTCAGCGGTAAGATCTTGCGATAAAAGTTCTTTAGCAGGAACAGGGGCATCTGACTCCTCAGCAGGAGAATCAGGGACTTCATGTGGCTGAGTGGAACGGGAAGGATGTAAGAGTCCAAATTCGTGGAGGAACTCATCTCTCAATAGAAATTGAACACTCCTCTCCTCAACCGGCACGGCCATAAGCCTCTCAAAGGTAGTCTTGTGACGAGATTCCCTAGAGGGGGAAGGGAGTGCTGAAACAGTAGAAAAAGAAGTTAACACTTGACAATTTGAACTTCAAAGAATTTAGAAAAAACACAGGGAAAAGCTAGATAATCGTACTTCCCACTCTCCAAATGGCGTAAAATCCCGGGGGACAACGAACAAAGAAAAACTGGCTCAGAAACCCAGGAACGCTTTCAGGAAGACCAATAATCAGTTTGCGATTCCTGGCACTCCTTACAACTGTGATAGAGGGATGGTCCTTGGTCCTTGTGAATGAGCATAGAAAGCAAATTTCTCCAAAACTAGGGAAACGGTCCAGCATTCTCCTAAAAAGTACACACAATCCCAGTAGGATGGCGTAGCCATTAGGATGAAGTTGAAAAGGGGAGATAGATAATCGAAGGAGAAGTTCTCGGAGACAGTCATTAAACGGGGGAATCGCTCCACTCAAGCACATTTGGCGGTTCACTGCAATAAAGCCGTGGGGCGGCCTGTCAGCAGTGTCATTCACTCCAGGAAGCAAAGCGTCAAATTCGGCAATGCCAAACTGGGAGCATAGTAGACGGAAGACTTTTTGACTCAGAGTGGTAGGAGTCTTTTCTGGGGGATCATTCAACGGGATAGCAATTGGAAAAGCTTCTCCACTTGGTTCCAAATCTTCTTGATGGGATGCCATTCTACACAATCAGCCGAGTGTTCAAAAGTGAAGGTGCACGTTTCCTAAAAAGTGTAAAGTGCTGTGCAAAACAAATAAAAATAAGAAAAAAGCAAGTATAACTGGAATTAAACTAACTGACAATCAGTCGATTACGAGATTTCAAAACTTGTTAATGCTTAAGTGCAGTGTCAATGCAGACAAATCGGTTTCAGTTAACCATTGCGATTCTGCTTTAATACTTCATTTGAGTTGGTTATTGTGTAGCATTTCACTCATACAGTTCATTTAATTTTAATCTTTATCAACTAATCTGTCATCCGATATGGGCAGTCGGTGGCAGTATATTCGTCCCAGTTTTTGTACATGTTATAACAGGCAGTCAGAGTTATTAACAATCTATAAAAGAGTGCAACAAAATTCAAGAGTCCAAAGTTCAAACAACTCAGGTCTTAGCATTCAAGGCAGTGGGAAATTTGCTCAAGTTCTAAACTCGGTCACGACTTAGCATGGGGCAGATTTTCCTAAGTCCTAACTCGTTCACGGCCTAAAAGATATGCCATGAGTCGAGTTGAGTCGTAACTCTCCAATCGTACCACACATTCAAGCAAAATCTGAACAAGTGCTAAGTCGCGAACGACTCAAATGGCTCCTGCGACCTAGGGTCAGCTGTTCTCTAAGTCGTAAGTCGTGAGGAATAAAAAGAGACTTCAAAGTCGTAAGTCGTAACATCAAAACTGCTGGATCACGCGAAATTACCAATCCATCTAACTCCTGACTCGCTTAATCCTTAACTCGTTAACCATCTATCCATCCAATTCCTAACCCATTTACCTCCTAACCCATTAACTATTCAACCCGATAATCCATTAACCAGTTAGCTTATATTGGTCTGCACATATACGGCTTATATATATAAATAGAGATTTTAGTTAAGTGGCCACATTTACATTTGCTTTCGCTACAGACATTACATGAATTTTGGAAAGATAAGATACTGTTATCAATAGTGATGTTTAAAACGATATATATATATATATCAGTATATAAGTTTGAAGAAAGTATTTTATTTTTCTAAACATTTGATTCTAATTATGTATAAACATTTATATGGTCTGTTAGTTTGTTTGTATATGTATGTACAACTATTTAAAACTATATAGATTTTTGATATATTTGATTGTGAAAAAAATATTTTATACTATACTATGGAGTTGCTATTACTGCTGCTGTGTTACACTTATTTGTTGATGCCAAAACATCTTTCGTATGCAAGTTATATAGATCAGTTTATATATTAGTTTTATGTATGTAAGGGTGTATACCTAGAGAAAAGAATAAAGATGGGAAGATAGGATACATATGCCACGTATGATATATTGGTTGCTGTTTGATGATGTTTCGTTTACATTGCAGCCTATCACCTTTTAATTTAGAGCTAGATTTGATTTTCCCAGCTTTCGAATATTGTGTTGTATATTGTTATATATATACACGCTATATATATATATATATTATATTGATGTTTGTTTCCTAAAATATATAAAGTCTAGTTTCGTATAGTTGTTGAGGTTACTTTATATATATTTAATGTTTAAATTCTAAAGTGCCGATATATCAATAATGAAGAGTCTATAGTGGAAATTTATCTAGTGTCCATATACGGTGTAAATATATGTATGGGGATTTTAAGTTGTTTATGTTTTGAAATTTAAGGTGGATTCTTAAATAAATATAAGTATGTTTGATTTTTGATATTTGTGTTTAGTTTAAACCAATGATTTTTAATTTTATATATATGATATTTTGATATTTGTTTTAAACTTTTAAATATTTATTCCATGGATAATAATTATTATATATATATATATCATTGTTACTTCTATCGTGTTGATTCTGATATGTTTCCATCAACATTTCTTTTGATTATCAGCCTTGTTCGTCCATTTCGTGTTCAATCTTGCTTTGCTTTGAAATTCGTGTCTGGAACCGTAACTCACTCTATCATCGAATCTCTCTCTAGCCTCGGAAGGTGAGCACTCACTCACGATTAACGTTCTTTTATTTATTAGATTTGATTTCAATTGAAACGACAATTGAAATATACTGCTGTTAGTTAATTACACTGTTATATATGCTATTGCCTGTATCAGTTCACCTGTGACATCTGACACCATTATCTGTTAATTATTTATGCGTTGATAATACAGTTTGGCTGATAATTGATTGATTGTTGATGTTTATATTGGACGTTAAATTGTTAATGTTAAATTGATAAATAGTATGAAATTGAACTTGATATAGGATAATTAAATGTTAAATTTGATTAGCTGACATTTGTATAATATGACCCCTTTAACTGTTGAATTTATTGACACGTAGGATTTGTTTAATTACATTTTGAATCACTGAATGTATGTTGTTAAATTGATGATGTATGAAATTGTAAATAGATGACAAGTGAAAACCCGTAATGTAATAATCTTTAATCTACATGAAATGATAGTGTAGATTCTAGAAATAATTATATTAATTCGTACAAATAACAATGCGAATTAATACGATTATTTCGGGATTATTTGAATTGATTATTGGATTGTTATTGTTTGTTGTTATTGCTTGTTTATTTACTTTGACACTATCCCAGTTATCACACTGCAAGTTCCCTTTGTTATGCTTTGATTTTTGAATCGAATTGGAATCGGGTTGAAATGATAAATACCCAAATTGAACTTGGTCTTAGGAAAGAAAATTAAATAAAAACCCGATTGGTCAATAATTTGATTTGAAAATAAATAGAAGGTTTTATTTGAATAAATAATATGGTCTTGAAATGATGTTGAAATTGAATTTTAATGAAAGGCAAATGTTAATATTGAATAAATCTGAAACAAAATATTAAAATGAAATTGATGAAAGAACGATATTTAAGTTTGAAATGATTTAATAATTAAGTTGAAATTATAATTAAGTTTGAAATTATTAAACTTTGAAACTATTTAATAATTAAGTTTTGAATTATTTAATAATTAAATCAGATTGAATTATTTAATGATTAAATTAAATTGAACTTTTGAATAAGTGAATTTATTTCGCAAATAATTGAAATTGAGTTTTCTTTATTAATTAAGTTTTGGAAAATTATTTAAGAAAGTAAATAAGTGAAATTGAATTTCTTTATCAAGAAATGGAAATGTGATATTTTGGAATTAATGTAAGACTTGAAATGTAAAGAATTTGATTTGATGAATTTAATTTTTTTAATTAAATTTGTAAGTTTGATTTAATGAAGTTAAATTTAAGGATTGATTTAATGAATCGGAAATTTAATAGAAATTGTTTGAATGATAAAGTAACTTAACGATATTGAATGAAATCGATAAATGAATGTAAATTGATTGGAATGTTAAAATTAAATTGATTTAAATGATTTCGAAATGAAACTTTTATACGAACTTGAATCAATATTTGAATTGTTTTAAAGGAAATTGAAATTGAATTATAAGAGTTGAAATGGTAAATTGGAAAGTTTTGAAACGTAAATTATTGGAAATTGGTTTTCGAAATACAAATAAATTGTTGGTTTACGATTTCTATTTGAAATTGAATTGATTCGGTTTTGAAATAAATAAACGACCAATCGGTGTAATAATTACGAAAGTTATTAAAGAGACCGGAATTCGGTTATGGATATACTCTCTATCTAAACCGAAAACCACTTTAATAACTATGCGCGGAGTGATGATCCAGAATGAAGTGGTTGGAAATGATGTTCGTGATGATTGAAGAAAGAGAACGATAATGGATAGCCTTGACACTTGTGTCAAATTGGAAATGACTAAAACAGGAGCTGTGTCGGGCCAATGGAGGATTGATACCTCAAGTGGACACACTTCTTCGAACTACTTATACTTGTTGTCGATTGGTGCACCCTTGATTTTGGGAGTGTTGTCTCACGGTGTTGCGGGCGCTGCGGCGTTGCGTTCTCACCAGCCCGGATCAGGCGAACGGTAGTATCACTACCTTGGGTATAGCCTCATGTGCCTTGTCATACTTGTATTCCATTTATGCGCGACCACTACGAATTTGTTTTGTACCTTGAGTATATGGATTGCCCTCTGGTGACTTCCGGTTTTGGGGAAACTACGGTCTTGTATATGCTTGTGGGAATAAAAATGTGTTAAGGGTGGAATGGGCCATGACTTAACGCTATTTTGATATCTTTATATTACTGATAGACATTATCTACTTATCGTACACTACTACATAGTAGATAGTTTAACGGATCCTTAAAGGATGGTTATTCCAAACATCCTTTGAGTTACTTGTATTTCAATTGATATTTCACTTGAGTTGGATTTATTAATATAAGAATGTTAATCCTGACTCGAGTGTCTTGTGTTTTTACTTTACGCTCGGGTCAGACTGAGTGGTTCAGCTTTCGAGACTCACCTTTGGAATTGGAGCTTCGCTTGGAGATCCAGCTATCTATCCAGCTTTCAGATATTCGATGATTCCAGTGATGTATTCTGCTTTGTATCTGATGTATCATATTACTCTTCCGTTGTATCTGGTTTAACTCTGATGTAACTTATATATTTATATAGTAGCTTCATGAACTACTATCTCTTTTATTTCCGCTGCACTTATTACTCTGTGTCTGTGATCTGTGATTATTTATTTACTGTATATGTTCAGTTTTGCCAAATTTAAATTAACAACGCGGTATTTTGAGCAATTCAACTCCGGCATGAGTGTCTACCTATACACTTATAATGGATGCGAATGGTCCAAAATGGCGGGTCGTTACAACGAAACTCTATAGGCGGAGCAGGGTGTGCGAGTCTGTAGGAGTGTTTGTGAGCGGGAGCGAGTGTCTGCGAGTCTGTCAGAGTGTTTGTAAGCGGGAGGCTGTTTAATTCTAATAGAAATCTGGGAATGCAGCAGTAGGCAGGGGTTGCCGAAGATGGGTAAATTTTGTGTGTGATTTACTTTACTGCATATTTATTTATCTGCTGTTTGTTTCTGTGTTTGATTTGAGAAAATTTGCTATAACCCTATTCACCCCCCCCCCTCTAGGGTTAATCTAGATCCTACATGGATGCTCAAAATTTTTCTACACGAGCAGTCTAGAGTTTGGTTTTTCAGATAGTCAGATTAGTAGATTTTCTGGAGCTAGTTCAATCTTTGGATATGGATTGCATTTGCTTATCTTTGTGCATCGTTATCTGGAGTCGAGCTATTTCTGGATTAGTGCTTCGAAGATGGAGATTATCCGCTGCTGATGTTATCGTTTTCTTTTCCGCTGCTATTTGTTGTATCATATCTCTGATGTATATTGATATTCATTGTATCACTTTGTTGTATCAGATATTGTACTAGATATTGTATATCAATGTATTATTCTTTTTCTTCCGCTGTGTTATTTACTTAACTGTTGTTATAAGCTCCGGCGACTCGGATTTGAACGGTCGAATCTACGGCATTCGAGTACGATGTAAAGTATGGATGTCGATTTTCGAGCGAGCAAAATTCGCGTTCGTTACAAGTTGAGTGAGGAAGAAGCAGCGACTTAGCAGTTTATATGAGGCAACGAGAAGAAGGCGAATAGGCATGCGAGTTAGCACAGGTTTTAGGTCGCTCACGACCTAGTAGAGTTAGATCGAAGCACACGACCTATGACATAGGCCTGTACTTCGAGGGGCAAGTGTTAACTCCTCGTTTTGGAGCGACCTAACACTCAGCGACCTAACTTCTCCAACGACCTAGTGACCTAACTTCTCAAGCGACCTAGCGACCTAAGGGTACCAGCGACCTAGCGACCTAAAGCACTCAGCGACGTAGCGACCTAAAGCACTCAGCGACCTAGCAACCTAAAGCACTCAGCGACCTAACGACCTAAAGCACTCAGCGACCTAAAAGCTTCAGCAACTACTCCTTAGGTCGCTCACGACCTACAACATACCACTTCATTAAGGCAGATCAAGTGCATCCTGTTAATTCACAAATCATGCCCACTAGGTCGCCAGCGACCTACGACCTACCTTAACCCATTCACGACCTATGACTTGTCAATATGTTCAATTGGTCAAGTGCAAAACTGTTAAGTCATAGCCCGTGCTCCCTAGGTCGCTCACGACCTACGACCTATCCTTAGGTCGCTCGCAACCTACGACCTAACTCCAAATTCTCCCTATAAATACCCCACCTACTCCAACTGAAAGAGGACTTTTGGCTCATTTCTGGAATGCCTATACTCTGCTATTTTCTCGACTCAACCGACACTTCAAACACCAAAGACGCTTCAACGAACTTCAAAAGGAGATCTACACATCCGATATGGATTAAAAGAGCTCTCTTACATCAAAGTTCTAGCTACTCGTCTCAAGTGTGTTGTAATCAAAGTGTATTGTACAGAGTTGTAATCGAATCAGCAATAAAGAATATAAAGTGGACGTAGGCTTAATTATGAGCCGAACCACTATAAAACTGCTGTCTCTTTACTTTTCTGCTATTTTCTGCTTATATTCTGTTCCCGTACCAACGGGTGGTGCTTTCACATTACTATTACTCACACCGGGGTGTTAGCGTCGATTTTTACGTTAACATTTTTTGTGCTTTCATTGAGAGCCCAACTCAGGGATCTTTTCACCATTGCTTCGCAAAGACTTGTTGAAAGATTTTCCTTGAAAGACCAAAATTCTATCTGAAATAATGGCTCCGAGAAGAAAGGGTAGACCAACCAGATCCGGAAATGCTCATGAAGGGACCTCCGCTTCCCCAACAACAAACCATTATCATAGCCTTGGCCTCTCACGTCATTGATATCAAGTTTGAGATCGATCAACACATTTTGAAGTGCTTTGAAAAGACCAATCATGGATGTATCACAAACGGTTATAAATCTAAGAAAATATTCCTCCACTTTAATATCATTTGCATCTTCAACATTCACACATCTTATAATAATGGACATTTGCTCCGTATGGCTCAAATCCGGAGTGTAATCAAGAATAATAGAGAAGTACTTTGCTTTCTTTATTTTTGTAAGTATTGATACTTTGATTTTATTAGCCAATAAATTTATCAATTCATTTTGAATTTTATGGCTAAGATAATGATTATTGATCTCATTATTCACCACACGTCTAAGATGCTCTTCCATAATTGGATCAAACTCGGCTACAAACTCAATAAGTTGACAAAAAAGTCCATTATTTTTTTCATATATTTTCTCATTTGATCCACGAAATGGCAAATTATTTCGAGAAAGTGTCTTAACAACACCAATTATGCGCACAAGTACTTTTTTCCAATGTTGTTTTTCTTGATCAATTTTGAGCTTCCATTGCATTATCAATTGTTGCTTTTCGTTGAAGCCCTTTATGCAAATCGACCCATTTGATAAGATTTGCATTGTGCAATGGATTGCTTTCATGCTCTCTTAACTTGGTAGATAGATTATGCCAATCGTTGATTCCTTCATCTGCCAATTTAGATTCTTTTTGTGTGTTTTTAAATAGCTTACAACAAAAGCAAAAAACTTTATCACATGCATTTGAATACACAAGCCATTTTCTTTAATGCTCTTCTCCACGTGGATAGCCACCAATGTAGTGTTTAACGGTAAAATGTCTACCATTCATTTTATTTCTTGGAAATACGTTGTTTTCTTTTAAAATTTTGATGGGACCGCGTTGAATTAACATAATTCTTTTACTATTCGTAATTCTTCCCCATAATCCTGGATCATAGTTGACATCAACATTTCTTTCAAGGTCAAGTATCGGTACACCATCAACATCTTCTTTATGAGCATTAGCATCGACATTTACATTATTATCCTCTGCCGGAACCTCTATGATATGATCTTCAACTTCTACTTCAATATAATCGTTTATAGGCTCGTTATCTTCATGGATATCAACATTAGAACCAATATTCTCATGCTCCAGATTAGTTTCTTCAACTTGACTAGAATTTGAAGTTTGAATTTTTTTATTTCTTGATTTAAATAAATCTGAAATTGAGCCAACTAGTGATTTTGCTTCCTCATCTATGCGTTGTTTTTTCTTCCTATTTTGATATCCAGAATTCTGTTTTCGACTCGTATCTCAAATAAACAATATAATATTGTTAATCCAATGATACTAGCGCTTTACACACCTCAAAAACAATAAACAATTTTATTGTGCATAATTCAACAAGTTTAATTAATCAACTCAATTTGTAGCAATGTACAAATAACAATTTTGATTAAATTAGATCAATTTTAGTTTAGCACAAATGCATTTATTTAATTTATAAATGCTATTCATAATAAAATAAAATATGACAACATAAATTATTTGATTCTTTCAACAAACTAACCAATATCAAGCTAATGTATCCAACCAACGTCAAAATTCAAAACTTATAAAACTCACATGTTTATTGTAGTATGTAGATTTCTAGTTGGAGGCTTGGAGCAGCTTCTTCCTTTTTCCTTTTCAGCCCTACTAGTTTAGTAGTCTGAAGTCAGTTGTCTCCTGCCTGCAAACCAAATTAACCCATTTAGCCTTCACAATTCACATCACATGTTTATGAGATTTCTTTCATTAAATGCTTTATTCTTCTGTAGTTTGCAGTTCATCTTGTTACTTGTATGCAACATAACAAAGCAATATTAAATTTGCACAGGTTGATTTTCCTCTTTATTTTCCAATATCGTATTAGTAAAACTCTATCAAAGGAGTCTAATTAAGACTTCAATAGTATAATCTCCAAATCAGACTGACTGAATATATAGAATCAAAAATGAGTGGCAAATTTGTGAATAAACTACAGAATAGCAAAAGCATCACAACAGAACTGCATCACAGCAGAACTGCAGAAGCTCACGCCTCACAAATAATAAATTTCATTCGTAGATCAAATTTAGCATAATTAAATTCAGGGAATGTAAAATCAAACGCTAATCGAATCAATTTATGAAGAGATTAAAGTCTAAAAGAAGCCACACCTGCTGATTCACTGAACCGAGTCGGCGAGTCGCGATTCGTTGCCGTTGGCAGTCGCGTGGTGGCGGTGGTCTGTGTTGGGACTTGGGATGATGGCGATTGGCGAATGGCGATGGATTGGTTGCAATCGCAGGCTGCAGCAAATGGCGAGGAGGATTCCGATTCGAGAAAGCAACGCGATATAAACTATCGCAGAAATTTGTTTCCCCGGTCCATTTTGATGCCCTAGACATTTGTCTTACCAGTCTTGGGCTTGGGCCGGGCCTGCATGTGTGTTTGTGTTAGAAACTATGATATTTTGTCTATGTTGTGGTTAAAGCAATGATATTTTGTCTGCGTTGTGGTTAAAGCAATGATATTTTGTTTGTATGATATTTTACCTGTGTTGGAACATGTGTTAGCTTATTTCGAATGAAGCGGTTTGGAAAGGTGTTCCATTTTATTCGTGTTTTATATATTTAAGTCACTATGGTAATATTATTCTATTTGCTGTAATACTATTCTTAGATGTAGCTGGAGCTTCGAATGCATATATAGCTTTTGAAAAAATTGCAGTAAATCTTTCACAATATTCAAAAAATGTTGTAAAAAACATACTGCAAAATTAATAAAAAGTTGTAAAAAAACTATATTACAATGTTTATAAAATGTTGTGATAAGCTTTTACACAACAATTTGTTGAAGTTGTAAAAAGGGTTTTCGATATTTATATTAGTGATTTACAACGTCAGATAAAAGTAGTAAAAAACTTTATTACAACATCTTAAAAACGTTGTAGCAAAGTTTATTGCAACGTTTTCATACAACGCTAGAAAAAAGTTGTAAATTACTCTGACTCTATTACAACTTGGCCTAAGACGACGTTTGTAAAAACGTTGCGAAACCCCAATTACAACGTTTTTTTGATATTGTAATAAGGTATTTTTTTTGTAGCTATTTATTCGTTGCATATTATATTAAAATTTTATAATATTTATGGATAAGCGGGTTTTATAGTTCACGCTAACTAAAAAGAGCGCAACATTAAATGTATCACAACTAGTTCAATGTTTAGGTTACAGTTTTTATTCTTAACAATTATATTATTATTACTACCTATGTAAGAGTTTTGAGCACTCAAGATTTTGGGATCGCTTGTGCTTTGATTGATCGTTTTGCACTTGGTGTAGAGACACTATGAATTAGTACAATAAGAAGCAAGCAAACATGTATGCTTTATATATAAATTTGTATTCTAACAAACAAATAATAAGTAGTTGCCATTTCTCATTTTGGAAAGCACTAGGCTTTAAAGGTTTGTCATTTTACCTTTGTTGAAAACTAAATGTGTTGCACACAAATCAAAGTACAAAATTCAAATATGTCTTTTCACTCAAAATTAGTGGACCATCATGTCTATACATTAACCACTACTGCTTAGTATTCAACTGTAGTAATTTGAAGTAGTGGTTACTACATGTTTATACAAAAGTCAAACAATTATTGACTAACTTATTTGACAATTTTGCAAAATTATGTTGTTTTAAAACTTATTTTTCTTTACAAAAACATTTTATAAAATTGCGAAATTCAAAGTAAATGCAATCATCTTTATTCTGGAGAAAGAAAAATTTCCAATCTAATTATTGTGGATAATTTGTTGGCACTTTTTTGTTATTTCCAGCCCTAGAATTTTAAGGCAATTATATCATAGAGATTAAGACCTACAATTATAAAATGGTGGCCAAAGCTCTTTATATTTTATTACATTTTCCTAAACATGCTCAAAAGATTATCGTTGTAGTCATGATCTTCAAATTTCACTAGATTAGATAGTGCTTTACCATCCCCAATTCGGCATTAGCATGACGTTTGGAATTTTTTTCCCATGTCAATTGTAGGTGGAACAAACTATATGACAGAAATCACCGAATGCCTTGTTGATGCAAAATGTTATGAACGGATGTCTATCAACGTCATGCCAACATGCAAGTTTGAAGCCTTCCATTACCTATCTGTAACTTTTTTTTGCTATATTTGATTAACGTTTTCACGTTGATAAAAAATAGTTTGTCGAATTTGACATCCACTTTTCATGCTAGATTTTCGTATAGTTGTTATTCGACTTTTATTGGTGAAACAATACGCGGATAAAGAGAATTTAAATCTAGAATGAACATCGACAGTACATTGAGCTCATTTTCTTTGTAGATGATGAATTAAATTCCATTGGAGTCCAGTAAGTATTGTTTCCTTAAAACAAGATTTCACCATCTATAGTGCTGAAGGTAATCGAGCAACTGTGCTACAAGATAAATAACCACAACTGAAAAGTTGTGCTTAAAATTGTAGCGAGACCATAACTTAATAAAAAAAATTCATGGAACAATGGTAGGAGAAAAGAGATGGTCTTGTACGAGATTTTGACATTCTTATGATCTTCTCTGTATACCTTCTCCTTTATTTACAATTTAGAGGAGGAACTTATTATTGTATAACAGTTACATTCGTCGGAAAGGCTGCAACCCTTTTATTAGTAGGTGTTACCAATAGCAAATAGGAGACAGTTTCATGACCCATTATAGTCTATCTTGACTTAAAGTCATTGATAATGATCTGTGTAAGCATGTTGGGTATCTCGCATTGTATGTTGATGATAGGTGCATATTGGAAATAATGGTCACATATCATGGAAAATAATAGAGATGGACCAGTATACATATGAGTTTGGTCACATGTAACAGCAAAGGATTCTACTTATTAAAATATATAGACCAAACTCTATGTTGCTCCGATGGAGAGATGTGGGGACATATCTTGAAATTTCAACATGGTATCAGAGACGATGGTAACACCTAGGGCAATGGAAGACACGTTTACAAAGTCTTGATATGGTGCAGACATCAAAATTAGCGCAATGGAAGACACATGAATGGATGCGAGCAAAAGGTGGAGATTTGTTGGGATTAAAAGAATCAAGTGGGATACTGTGGGGTACCATTTATAGAATCACCCACATGGACGTGAAGGCGTTGCTTCATTGAGAATTATAAAGGTCGAATTCTCGTAAACACTCATGATACAAAGTAGATGTTTTTGGAAGTATAAACAAAAATAGAGAACCAACTAGGATTCAAGAATTTATTGCATGTTATCTATTTACTAGATTTACATAATGATCTTATTGGTTAAGGGCATCCAAGTCTACCAATTATAAAGTAGCCTACCTTAAAGGTATTGACAATTTACCCTATCTCTAATGATCCATACCCAACCAAAGCTAAGGTGTTCGCTCAACCATGAGCTTTAATACCAAATGTAAAGACCGAATTTGCGACTCCCAAATATTGACACTAAATACATCCGTGGTATTCGTGTGCCGAGCAACTAAATACTGAAAGTTAGGGTAAAATAAAAAAGTAGAGCAAGAAAGAGAGAAGACACATTAGAATCTCACAATAGAACGATAATATATAATATCAAAGGAATAGTACAAAAGGTTACTCTGAATACAGAAATATCAGAATTACTAAAACCTAAGTACTATCATCATCCTGGATAGTTATAACAACCTGTCCTCACATATGCTGATGTATGCAGTAAATAAATGCAGCGGAAGTAAGAATACTACGGAAGATAATCATCTACCTTTTCTCCATAAGCTCCAAGCATCCAAAGCTAAATATACACAAGGCTGACCCGAGCATTATAAGAAAATAACATCCGAATCAGTCTGGTAAACCAGTGTGAGAAACTCAAGAAATATGCAATAAGTAATGGTAAACATTGAGACTGTAAGGATTCCCATAACAGTTTTCCCCTCAAAAAACCAACCATTCATTAAGTTTAACATATAGTGATATGATAGATAATGTCTAGATATAGCACATAAAACATATCCAATAGTTTCTGCGTGAATGCCACAATAATAATAGGTATACAATCAATATCGCTAAGGGGCGTTCACATAGTTGATTTTCCATGGAGATCTCCTTGGATCTAGCTGAATTCGAACTCTTGCACAAGGATCAGAGATATCCATCCAAGCAACGTACATCTCTAGGGAATGTAAAATAGGAAATGCGTAAGTTGCCCACGCCCAAAACAGCCGCGGTTCCAAATGCTTCACTTCTGCATGCATGTCCGTAAGTAATACTAGATTGAGTCGCCTACACCCTTAGGATTGCTAAAATGCAATGTTCTCATTTGGCTATGCATTCTATCTTTGGTTTTAGTCATTTCTAATGTCGAAGCTACGTTCGGCATCTCTCACTCGATTCTTCATCACTCGAACATAACACAAATCCCTAAATGGATTTCCACATATGGAACAGATCATGAAATACTACATAGATTCGAGCATATCGAACAGATCTCGAACCTCTACATAGTATCCCCACATAATTCCTCTGACGAATGCTAACGATGTCTTCTCTTATGGAATACTCCTCAAGATAGATAGTACTACATGATAGCATCGTTTAAACTATTAATGCTAACCTCTCCCTTGGACTTAACCTTAAAAATGACAGTTCAACTCTATAATATTTCACTTAATTACCGCTTCCAAAACATAGAATTGTATACTAGTTTTGAAGCGGTATTCGTTAAGTAAAACACTTATCGATCCCGGTCTCTTCAAAACTAATTCGATGAGTTTCTGGTAGACTCAATTCTGATTCATTCAAAAAAGTGATAGCTAGAGATGTTTCGTACCCACACTCCTCCTTGGGGGTTCTTATTGGTATAAAATTGCGAAGCCCTTCGATAAATCCTTAAGTCATATTTGGTCAATTTCGATAGTCGACTAATCGATTATCTAGTTAGAAACAATTGCTTATACAAATCATGATTCGTATGCTTAATTCATTTCCGACATTCGAACATAACTATTCCCATGCAGGAGAGAAAGCTAGCTATGTTTGAGCATTGCTTACATCAAGCATTACCTAGACAGTTCATTCTTGAATCTCACAAATAGATAAATCTATCTCATGGGCTTTTAGTGTTGAGTATAGCATTAATAATTTCCATAAACAACAAGAAATCAACACGATTAACACATTTTCGACATTTTTTCACTTACTATTCCTCGACCAAGAGGGAAGCCCGGTAGGTTAGAGCTCTATTACTTCGTCCCTACTTGACTTCAGACTTAACTCTCACAAATAGATTAGTCTTACTTCATTGACTTTTAGTGTTAAGCATAGTTCATTACTTTTCAAACAAGTAATCAAATAATTAACCATTTATGCACTAAGAAATTCTAACCCCTTTTCGAAAAACATTTGTATGTACTTTTAAAATACCTAAAAATACTTATGATAGGTTTTAAAACATTTATCTTAAATAGTAATTGAACATAACAACTTTGCAATTTTCCTCAAAACTTGAAAATGACATGTTTTCAACAAAATATCTCTTCTTTAAATGTTCGCAACTAATTCTTAAAAATTCGTAAATATCTTAAACCACTTTTGAAAGACTCTAGTAGGAGTTAGTAAATACTTGTAAAAAGAATGAAAAATACTTTTATTTTAATAATTTTTTAAACCTTTAAATTCCAAAATCGAGGCTAAATGAGACAGTTTTGCACTAGTGATGTTTTGGACCCTTTTCGAGATATTACTTAAGTTTTTACTATTCAAGCTTTTAATAGCAACAAACTGTAACGACCCGTAAAATTTCAACTTTTTAATAACGTAATTAGTTGAAATTTTGTGAAATTTTAAACGATAAAATTTTGAAATAAAAATTTAATATTTGGAATGCGTCTAGTTAAACATAGCAACTGGTAAATTTTCGTCCGAAAATATGAAAGTTTATTTCGCGTGTAAATTCACTTCAATTTAATCAGTTAAAAAGCATTGAAAATAAAATTGTAACGACCCGCTATTTTGGACCATTCAAATCGACAATAATCCACACATGTCTGACTTGAATAATTCAAAATATCAGATTGTTAATTTAAATTTGGCAAAACTCAGCATATGCAGTAAATAAATCAATCACAGAATCACAGACACAGAGTAATACAATAATACGCAGCGGAATAGATAAAATAGTAGTTCATGAAGCTACTATATAAACATCAGAGTTAAATAAAATACAACGGAATATCTCAAATGTAGTGAAGTCTCCAATACAACAGGTGACTTCTCTGAACGAATCAACTAGAAGAGCTGAAAGCTGAGGCGATAGTTGGATCTCCAAAGGAAGCTCCAAACTCCAAAGGTGAGTCTCAGATGCTGTATCACTCGGTCTGACCCGAGCGTAAAGTAAAACACAAAACACTCGAGTCAGGATTAACATTCTTATATAAATAAATCCAACTCAAGTGAAATATCAATTGAAATACGAGTAACTTAAAGGATGTTGGGATAACCATCCTCTAAGGATCTTCAGAACTATCTACAAGGTGGAAATATACATTTTAACACCGTGGTCATTTAAATTAAATTTTATACTTCAAAACCCAAATATCATTTCATTTCAAATATATCTATTTTCCAAAATAGTATATATATATATATATATTAAATGATTTAAAAAGTAAAGTATTTAATTTCCACAAGTCTAGAAAATCGATTCAAATCAACTTCAAATTCCAAATTCAAATTTATTCAAAGCTCAATTCATCAATTTAATTCATTTCTAAACAGATCATTTAAATTTTCAATATATTTCAAAGCTTTAATATTCAACATTTTCAAAGTTAAATTTAACAGTTTCATATAGCTCTTGATTTAACTTCATTATTATTAAATCAGGGAATATTAACTTAATAAATTTAATATCATTTAACTAGCCTTAAATTACATTTTTTACTAAATATTTCTTTAACTTTATTTTAAACAAGAAATATTCATTAAATTATTTAAATAAAACCCAAGTTATAAATCATATCTTAAATCTCAATTTCAATAAGTTTCAAATTGGTTTAATTAATAAATTATCTTTCCAATCTTAACTTATTCAAATTATTACCAAAATCTATTTTGAAAATATAATTTTTATACTTAAACATCTCATAAGTATTAAATCCATCCTAATTTAAATTAAATAATTTAAGGCTCAACATTTATTAAAACCATATATTTCTTTCCAAAACCATAAAATTCATTTTCAAAATATTTATATATATGGACCAACGGTGTCTGTATATATATGCGTCATATGGTTAAGTGATACGGATATTTATCATTTCAATCCGAAATTTAAATATATACGGGTAGATATCATTTCGACCCGTAATCCCAATTTCAATTCAAATGAAAATCGCTTGGGTTTATCATTTCAACCCATAACGATTTTCTCCTATTCTAAAGTCCGTTCGGGTATGTATCATTTCAACCCATAGTGAATTCTATACTAACAGGGAACTTGCAGAGTGATAACAGATAATATAAAATATAACAACAGGCATATATCATCAATATAAATAACAGATATTGGTGTCAGATGTCATAGGTGAACATATACAGATAATAGTAATAACATGCATATAAATACTAGATACTGGTGTCAAATGTCGCAGGTGAACATATACAGATAATAGCATATATAACAATTTAAATAACTACAGCATCATATTTCAATTGTCGTTTCAATTGAAATCAAATTTAATAAATACAAGAACGTTAATCGTGAGTGATTGCTCACCTTTCGAGGTTAGAGAAGTTTGATACACAACAAGCTACAATTGAATCACGATCTAGACTATCGACCGATCCGACAACAAATCTCGAAGCGAAGTAAGATTGGCACGAATTTTTGACGGACAAAGCTGATAACAGGAATTGATGAGAATTAATCAACTTAGCTTGATATAAACTGAACGAAATATATAATATATTCTATTTTAAAACAATACACATATACTTATGAGTATAAACAAACGTATAACATAGATATAAACGTACATACATACTATATTTAAAAAATCAACTTTTTTTTTAAAACAATCAATATACTTAATATATATGTGATCCCAACAAATCATATATAAGCTATATATATATTATTAAAAATCATTGTTTAAATTAAACACATGCAAAATTAAAAGCCAATGTAAGTTTACCGAATCATATTGTATTTCCAGACTCAACTAGATCCTACATATATATAAATTATGCCACTTAGATATACTAACAGACTGCACATAATTTATATACCTATTATATTTAACAATATATATATTATTTTTTTAAAGAAATATTTAACAATATTTATTATAACACAATACAAACTTACTATATTATTATATCCACACTTTAAACAAATCCCAACAAATCTGTATAAAAACATATTATACACCCAACATATTATAAAAGTATGTACTGCTCATAAAGTAATTATGCAGACTCACATATATTAATGAATTCCACATGTAGGTTACTATGCAAAAGGTGAGTATATATATATATATAGGGTATAAAATATATATATAATCTCTTCTTCATTAAACAAGACAACTGACATAACTATATGTATAAACTAACGTATACTAATATATAAGTTGTAGAACTGAGGACATCTACTAGTACTGACATGTATAAAAGTATATATAAGTTATATATGTGACCACACACGCAAATATCTTGACAATCATGAAGACTACCACCCAAAAATATATACTGTAAACATAAATACATATACATAAGGACGTATATATGTTT
This sequence comes from Allium fistulosum, assembly GCA_030737815.1. NCBI lineage: Eukaryota > Viridiplantae > Streptophyta > Magnoliopsida > Asparagales > Amaryllidaceae > Allium > Allium fistulosum. Next base: position 611,956,862 of record CM060907.1, read on the forward strand.
TAAACTCATGCATAACTAACGTATTAAATGATAGCTATATATATTTGTCTTTTGAATTCCATACATTTATATGTACACACTAACATGATATAATATATGCAGATCTGAGAGTTTATACTCTTATATAAATAGAGCCTATACAGAAAAATCGAAATACCAACTGTATAATATAAAACAATTTATAAATTACATACTAACATAGTATAATATACTTATTACATGAAATACAAGACAGCAAGCAAACATATATCACTAAGAAGAATCAGTACAATAAAACGAAACTAGGTGGGAAGAAAAAGAACAGCACCTGCGGAGAAAAAGAAAGAAAGCGGAGGAGGCATCGAACAGGAGAGACAGGCACCGGCAACCGAGAGGAAGGCAAACAAAGGGTTGGCAAGCAAAAGAAAGGAGGAGGAAGAGAACTCGGCTCGAGTTGTTGGTGATGGCTGTGATAGGTAGAGTGCGGTGGTAGAGGAGAGTGGTGGTTGTACAGGTGCGGAGGTGGAGGGGATTGGGACCGAGTGGAAGGTCAGGGCGGAGGTGGGGAAGTGAAATGCTCGGTTGTGGTGCCTGGCCTAGCTGCGTGGAGGCGGGGTGGTAGCAGGCGAAGCTTGGGTCGAGTGTGCTCGGTCAGGTGGTGGCGGGTTCAGGGGAAGGCTTGGAGATGTCGAAGTGTTCGAGGCCGGTTTAAATGAAAAAGGAGGCGTAGGTGGAGGTGCGGACAGTGGCATGCGCGTGTGGGGATGGGGGGAGGAGAGTGTCAAGTGGATGGGAGAGGGAAGAACGGTGGAAGACTGGGCGAGGCGAGCTGTGGAGGATGCGTGGTCGGGGTCAGGCGCGCGATTGGGTTGCGTGGCTATTCAAGGTGAGGAAGGAGGAAGGGTTCCTGTGGCCATGGAAATGCGTTTCGCGTGGATATCAAGTGTGGATATCAAATGGCCGAGAAAATGAAAAGGTGAGGAGGGGAATAAAAGAAATAAAAAAGAATGAACAGACGTAACCAATGAACCGTTTAAAATTAATAAATACAAAACGTATACCAGTTTTGTATGTTCACACTTGTTCAAATAGAGATGGGATGGCAACGGTCAAATTTTAGTATGTGCTGAGATAAATATTAAATAACAGCTAGTGGCTGCTGTTTGAAATCTGAATGGACCCAACTAACAAAAGGCTCGAAACGTACCGATGCGATGAACTGTTTTACAGATTATGTTGTCCATCGGACGCCGAAATAAACAAATGAATATACCATGGAGATCAGCATGACGTGACGATCAAAACGGTATACAAATACTAGTGGCACGATCATCCGATCAAAAGTCGATAGTCGGTACCGAAAAATGCTGCTATTTTGTCAGAATTAAGATAAACGGAGCAGTAGAAATCCAAATTTGACAAAACGAAGACTGGTGTTTCACTCAGCAGATGATTTAGAAATTTACTGTATAAAAATATTCAAGTTTGGAAAACATTTTATTTTCATCAAAAATTGACTGACTTAAATTGAAATAGAATTTCACAAGAAAATAACCTTTAATATTATCAGATGAAAATTTACCAGTTGCTATATTAAAATAGACGTATTCCAAATAATAAATTTTTAATTTCAAATTTTATTGTTTAAAATTTCACAAATTTCCAGTTAAATATACTTTTAAAACCATTAAATTTTACGGGTCGTTACAAAAATGTTTTCGGAACCTAAATATTTTTACATAGAAAAATTCTAAACCATCTTCTGAGCAAGATGTCAGTTTGTCGTTTTTCAAAATTCGGACATCTTTGGCTCCGTCGATCTTATTTTTCAGCGTTTTTCTTGCATTTTCCGCTATTAGAAAATTCGAATTTTTATAATTCAAATCATACCGCTGATATCTATATACCGTTTTGATCGTTTCGGCATGCCGATCTCTACGGTGTATTCGATTGTTTATTTCAGAGTCTGGTACGCTGCGAACTCAGTAAACGGTAACCGTATTGGTAACCAGTTGTGTCTTTTCTTACCTTACATCTTTTCATATTTCACCGTTTAGGTTGAACAGCCATCGGACTTTTAAAATTCCCAAAATACAGCTGTTGCATTTACGTCTCCGAAATTTTCGTGCTTGACTTTTGTTTCTACTGGTTCCAACATATATTGGTTCACTCTTTCCACTTTCTAATAGCTGTATGCATCTAATAGCCGTATGCATTTATTTGTTCACTCTTTCCACTTTCTCCTCTTCCTCTTTGTTTTCCAGAGAAAGGAAGATTATTTTTACAAGCATTGCACATTATTTCATCACCCTCTCCCACTTTACTTGATCTGCCACTCAAGCCACCACACAATCAAGCTATCCCCTTCCGCAACAACTACCGCCCACTCCTCCTAGCATCTGATGCCGAGCTAGCAAAGGTCACAACCCAACGCCACCATCTCATGGCCGAGCTGCATCCCTCCTCTCCGATGCCTCGTCCGCCGCATCACTTCCCATACTAACCCTCTTGAACCACAATAGCTGGTCTCGGCCTCCTCATTCTTGTATGGGTATGCACGTTCGTGTACTGTACTTCATTTCATTAAGGTATATTATATTATTTGGTGATTTGCATGCTTCTGTTTGGGAAGCCACCGCACCCTACTTGCTTTTGAAACTTTATGTATATATTTTAACGGAGAAATCAGTTATAAAAACCTATATGTTTATATTGTAAGTTTTATATGTTGTATAAAAGCTGTTGGGTTTGTTGTCTGTGCTTATAATAGTTTTATTTAATTATATGCAAGGTTGGTTATTTGAAAAGCCATACAAGTTTTGTTATATATATGTTATATTAATTTGTGTTATATATATGTTATATTAATTTATATAAGTCTACCACTATTTTTATATATGTACATTTGTATATAGTCTCCTTATATATGTGTTTTGATTTCTAAGTCACGGTCTGGTTTTCCATGTTTGTAGTTTTCAATGGTGCAGTTCATGCACAAGTTATAGATTTATAGGAGTTTGTTTTCTATACGAATATATGTTTTAAGTATGCTGATGCTAATAGGTATATATATAAATTTTATTTCAAATTATGTAATGTATATATGTTGATACGTTTTAAAAGGAAATTTTGCATGTTATTTTTTTTTTTTCTTTTTCTGAACAGTAGTTAGACTTCATGTTCGCGACATCATATCTCACTCATGTTTTATCGGAATGGGTTGATTCTATTTTTAAAAAGGAGTCGAAGTTACCTAGTTTATGCCTGTCAAATTTCAGCCAAATCCGACATCGTTTGATTAGTGGTCGAGGATCTGGAAGTTAGACCCAGACAGCTGTTCTTTTGTACTTAGAAATTATTTTACACTGCTGCAAACACGACCTGAGTTCATGTTTGACGCATCGTATCTCTTCTGTCTTACGTCGGAATGGGTTGATTTTATTTTAAAAAGAAGTCAAAGTTACCTAGTTTATGCTTGTCAAATTTCAGCCAAATCCGACATCGATTGATTAGTGGTCGAGGATCTGTAAGTTAGACCCAGGCAGCTGTTCTTTTGTATTTAGAAATTATTTTACACTGCTACAAACATGGCCTGAGTCTATGTTCGTGACATCGTAACTTTTCTCGTCTCTTGTCCAAAACAAGTGAATCTTTTGCAGTTTAAAATACAAGTTTTGATCTTTATTCATACCAAATTTCAGACCATTTCGATCTCGGTAGCACATAGAATTATATTGTTAAACTTTGACGCAGGACATGTTTTATTTGTTGCTATGTTGAATGTTTTGATTTGATTTCATCGATTTCTGTTATCAGCTTTTGATCGTTGAATTCGTGCCGATTTGTTTTGCTTGGATTCGTAACCCAATCTCTATGTCCGTATCAGTGTGTGTATCCATGTCATCTTCTCGTGCATCTCTAGCCTCGAAAGGTGAGCACTCACTCACGATTAACGTTCTTTTATTTATTAGATTTGATTTCAATTGAAACGACAATTGAAATAGGCTGCTGTTAGTTAATTACACTGTTTTATATGCTATTACCTGTATCAGTTCACCTGTGACATCTGACACCATTATCTGTTAATTATTTATGTGATGATAATACAGTTTGGCTGATAATTGATTGATTGTTGATGTTTATATTGGACGTTAAATTGTTAGTGATAAATGATGAATAGTATGCAAAATTGGAATTGATATATGATAGTTAAATGTTAAATCTGATTTAATGACATTTGTATAATATGACCCATTTAACTGTCAAAAATTTATTGACACGTAGGATTTGTTTAATTACATCTTGAACCACTGAATGTAGGTTGTTTAAATTGATGATGGATGAAATTTTAATAGATGACAAGTGAAAACCGTATTGTAATAATCTTTAATCTACATGAAATGATAGTGTAGATTCTAGAAATAATTATATTAATTCGTACAAACAACAATGCGAATTAATACGGTTATTTCGGGATTATTTGATTTGATTATTTGATTGGTATTGATTGTTGTTATTGCTTGTTTATTTACTTTGACACCATCCCAGTTATCACACTGCAAGTTCCCTTTGCTATGTTTTGATTTTGAATTGGAATCGGGTTGAAATGATAAATACCCAAATTGAACTTTGACCTAGGATAGAAAATTAAATAAAACCCGATTGGTCAATAATTTGATTTAAAAATAAAATGAAAATTTTATTTAAATAAATAATATGGTTTTGAAATGAAGTTAAATTTGAATTTTTAATGAAAGGAAAATGGTAATATTTGATAATCCGAAACAAAATATTAACAATGTAATTGATGAAAGAATGTTGTTTAAATTTGAGAAATGATTGAATTAAGTTGAAATTATTAAACTTTGAAATGATTTAATAATTAAGTTTGAAATTATAATTAAGTTTGAAATTATTAAACTTTAAAATGATTTAATAATTAAGTTTGAAATTATAATTGAGTTTGAAATTATTAAACTTTGAAATTATTTAATAATTAAGTTTTGAATTATTTAATAATTAAATAAGATTGAATTATTTAATGATTAAATTGAATTGGATTCTTTTATTAAGAGAAATTGAACTTTTGAATAGTGAATTTTACTTTGTAAATAATTGAAATTGAGTTTTCTTTATTAATTAAGTTTTTGGGAAAATTATTTAAGTAAGTAAATAAGTGAAATTGAATTTCTTTAACAAGAAATAAAAATGTGATAATTTTGGAATTAATGTAAGACTTGAAATGTAAAGAATTGATTTGACGAATTGAATTTAATTCAAACTGTAAGTTTTGATTTAATGAAGTTGAATTTAAGAAATTGATTTAATGAATTGGAAATTTAATAGAAATTGTTTTGAATGAAAAATTTACTTAACGAACATTGAATGGAATTGATAAATGGATTTAAATTGATTTGAATGTTAAATTAATTTAAATGATTTGAAATGAAACTTATATTCGAACTTGAATCAATATTTGAATTGTTTTAAATAGGAATTGAAATTGAATTATAAGATTTGGAAACGGTAAATTGGAAGTTTTGAAACGTAAATATTGGAAATTGGTTTTTGAAGGACAAATGAAATGTTGATTTACGAATTCTATTTGAAATTGAAATTGATTTGGTTTTAAAATATATAAACGACCAATCGGTGTAATAATTACGAAAGTTATTAAAGAGACCGGAATTCGGTTATGGGTATACTCTCTATCTAAACCGAAAACCACTTTAATAACTATGCGCGGAGTGATGATCCAGAATGAAGTGGTTGGATGATGTTCGTGATGATTGAAGAAAGAGAACGATAATGGATAGCCTTGACACTTGTGTCAAATTGGAAATGACTAAAACAGGAGCTGTGCCGGGCCAATGGAGGATTGATACCTCAAGTGGACACACTTCTTCGAACTACTTATACTTATTGTCGATTGGTGCACCCTTGATTTTGGGAGTGTTGTCTCACGGTGTTGCGGGCGCTGCGGCGTTGCGTTCTCACCAGCCCGGATCAGGCGAACGGTAGTATCACTACCTTGGGTATAGCCTCATGTGCCTTGTCATACTTGTATTCCATTTATGCGCGACCACTACGAATTTGTTTTGTACCTTGAGTATATGGATTGCCCTCTGGTGACTTCCGGTTTTGGGGAAACTACGGTCTTGTATATGCTTGTGGGAATAAAAATGTGTTAAGGGTGGAATGGGCCATGACTTAACGCTATTTTGATATCTTCTTATATTACTGATAGACATTATCTACTTATCGTACATTACTACATAGTAGATAGTTTAACGGATCCTTAAGGATGGTTATTCCAAACATCCTTTGAGTTACTTGTATTTCAATTGCTATTTCACTTGAGTTGGATTTATTAATATAAGAATGTTAATCCTGACTCGAGTGTCTTGTGTTTTTGCTTTACGCTCGGGTCAGACTGAGTGGTTCAGCTTTCGAGACTCACCTTTGGAGTTGGAGCTTTGCTTGAAGATCCAGCCATCTATTCTACTTTCAGTATCCGGTGATTCCAGTGATGCATTCTGATTGTATCTGATGTATCGTGTTACTCTTCCGTTGTATCTGGTTTAACTCTGATGTATCGTATTACTCTTCTGTTGTACACTCTGATGTATTTTTATATATTCATATAGTAGCTTCATGAACTACTATCTCTTTTATTTCCGCTGCATTTATTACTCTGTGTCTGTGATCTGTGATTATATCTATTTACTGTATATGTTCAGTTTTGCCAAATTTAAATTAACAACGCGGTATTTTGAGCAATTCAACTCCGGCATGAGTGTCTACCTATACACTTATAATGGACGCGAATGGTCCAAAATGGCGGGTCGTTACAGTTGGTATCAGAGCTTTGGTAGCTCTAGGCAAAACTCAACATGTAGGGTAAATGTATTTACAGAATCACTTTCATTTCGAGTTTCAATCTCTTCCGTTTTGATTCGATTTCTTTGAATTTTGGAACGTTCCCCTCGGTTCCGAAATTCATTCGTGTCTTTCACTATTCGTCTTCTTTCAAATTCTGGAGCACCCCATAACTCCATTTTGAATGATATCTATAATAGATCGCGGTCTCGCCAATCTTCGAATGATTCGTAAAGGAGAAAAACTCCTTTACAATAGGCATTGATTTACCGGAGATTTATGTATCCTCGGTTTACAATGCTATCTATCTCCTGCCATACCTGAATTCTATTTCTTGAGATCGAATGTCGATTTGCCTTGGAATTCAGCATCGATCTTATTCTTGAAGTTACGGACGACTCGGTTAAGGTTGCCCGTGAATTAAATAAACTCATCCATCTTCCGATTGTGGTAATTGAATTATCTTATCTTCTGTTTCAAACTTATTTTCGAATCAAAATTCTCTTTGATTTGAGTCAACAAAAATTTGAATCCCTATCCTTATTTTGAAAATCCATTCCTGTATCGTCGAGCAAAGAAATGTATTTCTAAATTTATATTAAAAATGCTGTTTTCAAATTTGATAAACAAAATAGTTTTGAATGATTATATTATATATAAATATAAGTTTTCTGAAATTAAATTGTTAATGAATTTGTTGTCTGAAAATAATAATGTTTGATTTTCATTTATTGTTTTGTAAACCATTGACTATTGCATAATATAAATAAACAAATTTATAAACTTGGTTATAAATTGATTGGAATTTGAAATGAATTTAATTCAGAATTTGAGAATTTAATTTCTGATGATTTTCGAACTATGGTTTTAAAGGTTTAAAATGCACATTATTTAAAGGTATTTTGACTATAATTTGTTTCCAAAGAATTCAAATGTATATTATTTAAAGTATTTTCAAATAGAAATCATTTTCAAAGAATTTTAAAATGTTGAAACCAGTGCTCTTCTCTTTGTCGCTGGAAAATAATTTCGGTGATGGCGGCCGCATCATCGACATTCATTTTCGAGTTTCGAAGTGGAGAAACCATTCTGTAGCTTTGCTACGGTTTTGTTTTGAAAAAATATATTTTGATTTAAGTTTCTTCAGTATAATTTGATTTATATATATATATATGTGCATCTTATTTTAAAATTTAATTTGATTTGATATAAATATATTATATATAACTCTAAATTGTTTAAAGTTAATCGGAAATCTAATTCTTAAAATTTGTTAAAGGATGATTTTAATTATAAATAAAACCAAAAATTTGGAATAAATACTTAAACTTGAATAATTGAATTGGGAAAATTTTATTTGTATATTGTTCAACTGCATTCTAATATAACTTACCTAAATCATTCAGAAGTTGGATATGTAATTGGATAATATATCAGATAAATTGAATTTATAAAAAAAAATTGAGTGTTTATAATAAATGTTATACACTAAATTTTGATTATAAAGATGTTAATAGAGTTAGATAGGATAATAAGTAAACTCAGTTAATAATGAAATAAATTTGTTTTGAAAGAATTAATAAATTTGTTGAAAGAATTAATAAATTGTAATTTGATCAACATATGAAATACCTTGAATTTAAAAGAAATTAACAGATGTAAATTAATTTAAATCAAAAATTTTATGGTTTAAATTAATTTATATGGGTTAAATATATGTGATTAGATATATTAAGTAGAATAAATTTAACAGTAATGTGGAATAAAGAAGAATTTAAAATTGTTGAAGAAAATATGATTATAATAAAAGACTATTCAAAATTTATGGTTTTAAAAATTGTAAATTGAAGAAATGGGATAATAAGATAATGAATTTAGAAATAGTTGAGATTGATTTTAGTGAAATCAAATGGATTAAATAAATTATTAAATATCAATTAATTTAAATTTGAATTTATATGGTTTAAATTAATTGTTAATTTGTATTTCAAATCTGTTTTTCTTTCTGGTTGTTCTATTCTCCTACCTCGTTCCTTTTCGGGGACGAAAAGTTTTGAGTGGGGGAGAGTGTAACGACCCGTAAAATTTCAACTTTTTAATAACGTAATTAGTTGAAATTTTGTGAAATTTTAAAGGATAAAATTTTGAAATAAAAATTTAATATTTGGAATGCGTCTAGTTAAACATAGCAACTGGTAAATTTTCGTCCGAAAATATGAAAGTTTATTTCGCGTGTAAATTCACTTCAATTTAATCAGTTAAAAAGCATTGAAAATAAAATGTTTTCGGAACCTAAATATTTTTACATAGAAAAATTCTAAACCATCTTCTGAGCAAGATGTCAGTTTGTCGTTTTTCAAAATTCGGACATCTTTGGCTCCGTCGATCTTATTTTTCAGCGTTTTTCTTGCATTTTCCGCTATTAGAAAATTCGAATTTTTATAATTCAAATCATACCGCTGATATCTATATACCGTTTTGATCGTTTCGGCATGCCGATCTCTACGGTGTATTCGATTGTTTATTTCAGAGTCTGGTACGCTGCGAACTCAGTAAACGGTAACCGTATTGGTAACCAGTTGTGTCTTTTCTTACCTTACATCTTTTCATATTTCACCGTTTAGGTTGAACAGCCATCGGACTTTTAAAATTCCCAAAATACAGCTGTTGCATTTACGTCTCCGAAATTTTCGTGCTTGACTTTTGTTTCTACTGGTTCCAACATATATTGGTTCACTCTTTCCACTTTCTAATAGCTGTATGCATCTAATAGCCGTATGCATTTATTTGTTCACTCTTTCCACTTTCTCCTCTTCCTCTTTGTTTTCCAGAGAAAGGAAGATTATTTTTACAAGCATTGCACATTATTTCATCACCCTCTCCCACTTTACTTGATCTGCCACTCAAGCCACCACACAATCAAGCTATCCCCTTCCGCAACAACTACCGCCCACTCCTCCTAGCATCTGATGCCGAGCTAGCAAAGGTCACAACCCAACGCCACCATCTCATGGCCGAGCTGCATCCCTCCTCTCCGATGCCTCGTCCGCCGCATCACTTCCCATACTAACCCTCTTGAACCACAATAGCTGGTCTCGGCCTCCTCATTCTTGTATGGGTATGCACGTTCGTGTACTGTACTTCATTTCATTAAGGTATATTATATTATTTGGTGATTTGCATGCTTCTGTTTGGGAAGCCACCGCACCCTACTTGCTTTTGAAACTTTATGTATATATTTTAACGGAGAAATCAGTTATAAAAACCTATATGTTTATATTGTAAGTTTTATATGTTGTATAAAAGCTGTTGGGTTTGTTGTCTGTGCTTATAATAGTTTTATTTAATTATATGCAAGGTTGGTTATTTGAAAAGCCATACAAGTTTTGTTATATATATGTTATATTAATTTGTGTTATATATATGTTATATTAATTTATATAAGTCTACCACTATTTTTATATATGTACATTTGTATATAGTCTCCTTATATATGTGTTTTGATTTCTAAGTCACGGTCTGGTTTTCCATGTTTGTAGTTTTCAATGGTGCAGTTCATGCACAAGTTATAGATTTATAGGAGTTTGTTTTCTATACGAATATATGTTTTAAGTATGCTGATGCTAATAGGTATATATATAAATTTTATTTCAAATTATGTAATGTATATATGTTGATACGTTTTAAAAGGAAATTTTGCATGTTATTTTTTTTTTCTTTTTCTGAACAGTAGTTAGACTTCATGTTCGCGACATCATATCTCACTCATGTTTTATCGGAATGGGTTGATTCTATTTTTAAAAAGGAGTCGAAGTTACCTAGTTTATGCCTGTCAAATTTCAGCCAAATCCGACATCGTTTGATTAGTGGTCGAGGATCTGGAAGTTAGACCCAGACAGCTGTTCTTTTGTACTTAGAAATTATTTTACACTGCTGCAAACACGACCTGAGTTCATGTTTGACGCATCGTATCTCTTCTGTCTTACGTCGGAATGGGTTGATTTTATTTTAAAAAGAAGTCAAAGTTACCTAGTTTATGCTTGTCAAATTTCAGCCAAATCCGACATCGATTGATTAGTGGTCGAGGATCTGTAAGTTAGACCCAGGCAGCTGTTCTTTTGTACTTAGAAATTATTTTACACTGCTACAAACATGGCCTGAGTCTATGTTCGTGACATCGTAACTTTTCTCGTCTCTTGTCCAAAACAAGTGAATCTTTTGCAGTTTAAAATACAAGTTTTGATCTTTATTCATACCAAATTTCAGACCATTTCGATCTCGGTAGCACATAGAATTATATTGTTAAACTTTGACGCAGGACATGTTTTATTTGTTGCTATGTTGAATGTTTTGATTTGATTTCATCGATTTCTGTTATCAGCTTTTGATCGTTGAATTCGTGCCGATTTGTTTTGCTTGGATTCGTAACCCAATCTCTATGTCCGTATCAGTGTGTGTATCCATGTCATCTTCTCGTGCATCTCTAGCCTCGAAAGGTGAGCACTCACTCACGATTAACGTTCTTTTATTTATTAGATTTGATTTCAATTGAAACGACAATTGAAATAGGCTGCTGTTAGTTAATTACACTGTTTTATATGCTATTACCTGTATCAGTTCACCTGTGACATTTGACACCATTATCTGTTAATTATTTATGTGATGATAATACAGTTTGGCTGATAATTGATTGATTGTTGATGTTTATATTGGACGTTAAATTATTAGTGATAAATGATGAATAGTATGCAAAATTGGAATTGATATATGATAGTTAAATGTTAAATCTGATTTAATGACATTTGTATAATATGACCCATTTAACTGTCAAAAATTTATTGACACGTAGGATTTGTTTAATTACATCTTGAACCACTGAATGTAGGTTGTTTAAATTGATGATGGATGAAATTTTAATAGATGACAAGTGAAAACCGTATTGTAATAATCTTTAATCTACATGAAATGATAGTGTAGATTCTAGAAATAATTATATTAATTCGTACAAACAACAATGCGAATTAATACGGTTATTTCGGGATTATTTGATTTGATTATTTGATTGGTATTGATTGTTGTTATTGCTTGTTTATTTACTTTGACACCATCCCAGTTATCACACTGCAAGTTCCCTTTGCTATGTTTTGATTTTGAATTGGAATCGGGTTGAAATGATAAATACCCAAATTGAACTTTGACCTAGGATAGAAAATTAAATAAAACCCGATTGGTCAATAATTTGATTTAAAAATAAAATGAAAATTTTATTTAAATAAATAATATGGTTTTGAAATGAAGTTAAATTTGAATTTTTAATGAAAGGAAAATGTTAATATTTGATAATCCGAAACAAAATATTAACAATGTAATTGATGAAAGAATGTTGTTTAAATTTGAGAAATGATTGAATTAAGTTGAAATTATTAAACTTTGAAATGATTTAATAATTAAGTTTGAAATTATAATTAAGTTTGAAATTATTAAACTTTAAAATGATTTAATAATTAAGTTTGAAATTATAATTGAGTTTGAAATTATTAAACTTTGAAATTATTTAATAATTAAGTTTTGAATTATTTAATAATTAAATAAGATTGAATTATTTAATGATTAAATTGAATTGGATTCTTTTATTAAGAGAAATTGAACTTTTGAATAGTGAATTTTACTTTGTAAATAATTGAAATTGAGTTTTCTTTATTAATTAAGTTTTTGGGAAAATTATTTAAGTAAGTAAATAAGTGAAATTGAATTTCTTTAACAAGAAATAAAAATGTGATAATTTTGGAATTAATGTAAGACTTGAAATGTAAAGAATTGATTTGACGAATTGAATTTAATTCAAACTGTAAGTTTTGATTTAATGAAGTTGAATTTAAGAAATTGATTTAATGAATTGGAAATTTAATAGAAATTGTTTTGAATGAAAAATTTACTTAACGAACATTGAATGGAATTGATAAATGGATTTAAATTGATTTGAATGTTAAATTAATTTAAATGATTTGAAATGAAACTTATATTCGAACTTGAATCAATATTTGAATTGTTTTAAATAGGAATTGAAATTGAATTATAAGATTTGGAAACGGTAAATTGGAAGTTTTGAAACGTAAATATTGGAAATTGGTTTTTGAAGGACAAATGAAATGTTGATTTACGAATTCTATTTGAAATTGAAATTGATTTGGTTTTAAAATATATAAACGACCAATCGGTGTAATAATTACGAAAGTTATTAAAGAGACCGGAATTCGGTTATGGGTATACTCTCTATCTAAACCGAAAACCACTTTAATAACTATGCGCGGAGTGATGATCCAGAATGAAGTGGTTGGATGATGTTCGTGATGATTGAAGAAAGAGAACGATAATGGATAGCCTTGACACTTGTGTCAAATTGGAAATGACTAAAACAGGAGCTGTGCCGGGCCAATGGAGGATTGATACCTCAAGTGGACACACTTCTTCGAACTACTTATACTTATTGTCGATTGGTGCACCCTTGATTTTGGGAGTGTTGTCTCACGGTGTTGCGGGCGCTGCGGCGTTGCGTTCTCACCAGCCCGGATCAGGAGAACGGTAGTATCACTACCTTGGGTATAGCCTCATGTGCCTTGTCATACTTGTATTCCATTTATGCGCGACCACTACGAATTTGTTTTGTACCTTGAGTATATGGATTGCCCTCTGGTGACTTCCGGTTTTGGGGAAACTACGGTCTTGTATATGCTTGTGGGAATAAAAATGTGTTAAGGGTGGAATGGGCCATGACTTAACGCTATTTTGATATCTTCTTATATTACTGATAGACATTATCTACTTATCGTACATTACTACATAGTAGATAGTTTAACGGATCCTTAAGGATGGTTATTCCAAACATCCTTTGAGTTACTTGTATTTCAATTGCTATTTCACTTGAGTTGGATTTATTAATATAAGAATGTTAATCCTGACTCGAGTGTCTTGTGTTTTTGCTTTACGCTCGGGTCAGACTGAGTGGTTCAGCTTTCGAGACTCACCTTTGGAGTTGGAGCTTTGCTTGAAGATCCAGCCATCTATTCTGCTTTCAGTATCCGGTGATTCCAGTGATGCATTCTGATTGTATCTGATGTATCGTGTTACTCTTCCGTTGTATCTGGTTTAACTCTGATGTATCGTATTACTCTTCTGTTGTACACTCTGATGTATTTTTATATATTCATATAGTAGCTTCATGAACTACTATCTCTTTTATTTCCGCTGCATTTATTACTCTGTGTCTGTGATCTGTGATTATATCTATTTACTGTATATGTTCAGTTTTGCCAAATTTAAATTAACAACGCGGTATTTAGAGCAATTCAACTCCGGCATGAGTGTCTACCTATACACTTATAATGGACGCGAATGGTCCAAAATGGCGGGTCGTTAAATGAGACAGTTTTGCACTAGTGATGTTTTGGACCCTTTTCGAGATATTACTTAAGTTTTTACTATTCAAGCTTTTAATAGCAACAAACATACATATAAAAAATTATAAATATGGTGAGAAACCCCAAAGATTCTCTTTATAAAGTTCCATAAAAATTGCCAACAACAAGGTAATTCCTAACTGCATCTATAACGACTATCGCTATAAGTACACTTTCAAATCCAAGTCTGATCTAAACCAAAGTCCATCTATAACGTGTGTGCTTTGTTCAAAGCCTTCTCACAAGTTGTATAAGTCATACAAGTCGATTCAAGTCCATTCCAAGTTTGTTCAAGTCCATATATATGGATCACATATGTCACACACTTTTAAAGTAAGAATCCAACACGATATTTTAACATAAGTTGACAACAATTCAAACAACTTAAACACAATCAAACATAAATAAATATGTGCTAAATTTTCGATTCAAAGTGAGGTATTAACTCACCTTTAACCTCACTAATAACCAAGACTCAAGAAACAAAGCTAGCAACACCTCCTTCCTTCATTTCTTCCTCTTTCTCTTGCTTTCACCTTTTTCTAGCCCCAAAATTGAACCTATTGCTCACGGCCTAAAGGGTTGTTAGGAGTTTGGCTTCACTTCTTTAACTTTTCGCTTGGTGGAAGGTGTTCTAGTACTGTACTCAGCATTGTGGAAAAGTTTGAAGTGATTTGAAGTTGATTTGCAACTATTTTCTTTCGAACATAAAAGATGTAGAAGGTAAAGAAGCCGTTGATTTTTCAACTCAAAGCTTTGTAAATTTTGTGTATGATACTAAGGTATGCCCCTATTTATATAGGCTTATGAATGGCGTTGTTTAAGCTCTCACTCACCCCCACCATGTCATGGAAGCTTCACCTCCAATCATATCTACATTAAATCACTTCTACTTTATGCTAATTACCATTATACACTTCTCATTAATATCTCTTATCCATATGAAAGCTTCCAGAACATTCCAAGCTTTATGAAGAGGTGTGTGTGTTAATTAGGTGCTACGGTGTTCATTTAATCATTAGATAAGAGCACAAGAGTTCGAACAACTTATATCGATCGAAAAGCTGTTTGCCGATAAACCGATTTTTGGTCATATTATGATTTTTCATCGAAGAATAAATTTTTGTAAACAAATTTCAAAAACAAGTTTCTTATCATCATTCATGTAACGACCCCTATTTTTAACTATTTTAAATTATTAAATTTAATATAATTATTAAACAAATATGGTTAGTAATAAAAATTTAATGATTTATTAATGTAATTTATTGGATATGAACTTAGATAAAATTTTAAGTAAAAAAATTCAATAAGATAAAATATGATAACTTATATTAGAAAGTAAATTAAATGATATTGAATTAGAAGTAATTGATAACAGAAATTGAAAAATCAAAGTTAAGTTGATAAAGAATTGAATGGATGTTTATTAAAAGTAAAAGCATAAGTTCATTCATATGAAATTGTATTTTTGATAAGTATAATTTTAGAAATAAGAAAACATTTATTTAGTAAGAAATGAATAACTTTTGTTGTATACAATAGTTGCACTGGTGTTGAATTACTGTAAAATGGAAGTAGTGTTTTTATTATTTGAATTCGTTTTAAAAATTAAATTTTATAAGTTAAATAACTCATATTTCAAATATAAGGATTTATTTGATAATTTAATTGTTATATTTAATATTGGAATTATTTAGAAATTGAGTTTAAAGTGAATAAATTTATTTTCGATAATAGCTTGTTCTAATTAATGTGTAAAAATAGTATTTTTTGAGCACTGTCTCGGATTTCGATGAAACTAGTTTCACCGGCTGCGTACTAGTGAATTATTAGAGGATTCTATGTTTGGTAGCGATCGGACATATCGTTTGGTCGTGCGAGTTTGAAATGCGTAGAATTTATTTTCAATACTTTAATTAATAAAATTTGATTTTGAAAAGCTATCTTATAAATATGATGGAATTGGCTCTCGATACATATTCCATAGTGTTCGGACTAGGGGTATAACTTATAGAACGCCAGGCGGCATGCTTCGTTTGGAGTTCGAATTTTATCGAATGAAATAGTGCCGTGAAATTTTCTATATAAGAACTTGGAAACCTTATGTTTACAATCCTAAAACCCTAATTCATTGGCCGCCCCTTTTAAATTTTTAATGGCCGAATATCGCTGGCCTTTCTTCCCTATTTTGCCACAATCCACAAGCTTCCATGCTTCGAATTCAATTAGGAAGATGGAGAGCTTGACGAGCTTTACAAGATTAATGGTGGGATCGATGAATCGTCGACGATTGGACGCATGAGGGGTTCGAGTTCATGTTGCGTTTAGGGTTGATTCGGCAGCGATTTCTACGACCAAGAGCGCCTCGGTGGTGGCGGTGGGTGTGGCTTGTGATGGCGAGCATGGTGGCGACATTCGATCGCCCTTCGGCGACGTGTGGGAGGGGCGACATTCGAAGAATGCTGACGTTGATGGGTTTCTCGGCCTGGAACGTAATAGAGGATGGAAGAATAGGTTAAGTTTAACAGTTAATTATTTTGTTAATTATATTTTAATTATATCGAATATTATTTAATCCGTAACTTTTTTGTACGAGGTCGGATGCGAGCAAAACAAGTCGCGTTGGGTTCATATCGACATCGTCTACGACATGGTGCTAGATTGGAATTTATTCGACTCTGGAATATTTTTAGTTTCAAATAAAGGTGAGTGGTTAAACCTATTCATGAAGTACTAAATTCCTACTGTTAGTTAAACCAATTAGAAAAGTGATAAATTTATGTTGATTGATATTTGAAAATTTAATTGACTAAAAATTTACTTTATTGAACTTGAACTGACTTAATTTAGATCGACATTTAAACTTGACCGTTAAATTGATAATTAAATTTTGTTAGTTAAATTTGGCCGTAAAATTGACAATAGGAATTGATAGTAAATCCGATAGTTAAATTTGTGACATTAGATGTGACATTTAAAATGATAGTTAAATTGGAATTTAACTTGATATTTAATTCGACTTTGATAATTCAAATTTCATATCGCTTTTAAACACCCGACATTGACAGTGATTGACTGTTGTGGTATGGATGAATTGGTTGCTTTCGATGTAGGTTGACATTGTGATGGATAATATTTGTGATTGTGTGTTATATGTTTGTGATCTCGATATACCCATATTATCACCCTGTTATTATCACTACCGATATGATTGATCATATGTACATTTGATTTTGATATGGACCTAGGACATTCTATTTGACTTGTGATTTATTGGGTGCGTTGTCGATTGCTTTGGCTGAATGGTGATTATTGTGATTATATCACCGTTCAGCGAAATTTGAAGATTTTTGATAAACTGGAATTTAGTTTCTGAAAATAACTTGAAATTCATTCATAAAATTTAAATTCTAATTTTAATAATATATTGTAAAGACCCGCAAACCCATACCCCTTGGGTCGACACTATTCTCCAACATATCAACTCGAAGTGAGTGGAAATACGGACCATTATGGTTAAAGAAGAAGAAGGTAGAAGAAGAGAAAACAACAACAACAGAATCTAACCATCGCAGCGGAATAAAATATAATAGATAATAACTGATCTTTACACAAAAGCAAATCTGTTTATATATTACATCATCAGAGTACACATAACACACAACTGGACAGTAATCATAACATGTCCTCACAAAACTGAATACACCATGAGTCAACACAGCGGAATATTTAAAACAAGTACGGAAGTACGTCTCGCCATCCAGCTCATCTCCTGAACTCCACAGCATCCTATCCTGTAATCTATAATACTCGGTCTGACCCGAGCATTATAATAAAATAATACCCGAGTCAGTCTGGAAAACCTGCATGAGAAAACACACTCAATTGGATTATTAAAGTTTTCCAAACCCTTTGAAATCAAAAGCATCTCGTAAGACCACGTCACAAATAAACATGTCGGGTTTTTACCTTATGATAGCCAAAACACTTTCTATCAAAATCCTCTGATATTATAATAGTGTCTATATACAAATACTTATTCAAATAGCCGAAATTGTTACATCTATTAAATTCCATCTAATAGGTATACAAACAAAACCGTAAAGGCACGTAGGGAGAATGGATTTCCAACTAATGACTAGGCACTGGGGTACCACCTGTCACAGTACCTGGTCTACATCAGCGTATCGAGGACCATGCCCAATCCCCTGCAACACAAAGCCGGAACTACCCCTTATTGGAAAATTCCGAGTAAGATCACTCCACGGTTGGGATCAGCAACCGCACCACTAAGCCGAAATAAAAGGGACATCTAGACAGGGATGACCTCACCCTAATGGGCGCTACCCACATAGCCTTGCTGCATAACCCCTGATTTTCAGTCATTCCTGGTTGATGAGGTTCGAGGCTAAGCGTCGCTTTTTTTAGAACACATCTCTTAGAATGCCCACCGTCCACCTGACGATGTTCCGAAAGCATTCATCCATACAAGTCCATCCCGGGTTCGAACGGAACTGAAGGCACTACTCCTAATACATCCGTTTGGAATCACCCTCAGGATTAGTAGCGACTAGCCCTTGCACTTCACTGCTCCATCTTCGATTCCAAACTCGTTTTCCCCACGAAAACGTACAAACCGAATCGAAGTGGTTTTCGAGAAATTAATCCCGATCCCCGTCTCTTCGAAACGATCAGTGCATTGGCCAATATTGATAGTCGGTTATTTAACTATCAAATAACATCCACAAAACATCCAACAAACATAAATAATTTCCCAAATTATTTATTATTCTCAAAATATCTTCGCAAGATATATTTCCACTTTCAACCCTTTGAAAACAGTTTCAAATCGTCTTCTCTCATGGAATAAATTTCAAAATATTTCTATTTCCACTGAAATCACTAAGTACAAATACTTTAGATTTTAAAATAATTTAAAACACTATAATATTAAAATATACTTCAAAACATTTAAAAACTACTTTAATACTGACGCAACGGATTATTCAGAAAATGTATGTGACGATGAAAGTAATGATCGATGGAGTGAAAGATACCGAAATGCCCAAATTCGTTGATCCGAAGATACCGAATTCTAGCTATCTCAAACACGTTGATAGTGCACTATACCGTGTTTAAAGATCTACGATTCTTCATACGTTGATCTAGCGCACTAGATTCCGTGAATCGGCTTCTACGATCGTTGATTCGAGCGCACTCGAATGTCCGAAAGAGGAGATAGGAGATTACACTCAACTACCGATTTAATTGGAAGCACAAAGCTAACAAACAAGAATTTTATTCAAAAATCAACAACCATTACAAATGACCACACATGCCTATTTATAGGATACAACTCAACACGACTAAAACATTACAACTCTTAAGTCGTTTCCGACCTAACCATTATGACCTAAGAAACAGTCGACTTAAAAGATGCGACCTACGACTTAAAGCGGCAACGACTCAATACAAAGAAAACAATACAACTTTTTACACACAGCACTGATTTACAACACTTAGGTCGTACTCGACCTAACGACTCACGACTTAAGACTTACGATTCTCGCGAGTTAACAGATGCCGCGACTCACGACTCAACAACAAACGACTTTTCATGGCCACGACCTAACATTCAGCGACTCAAAGAATACACTGCTGCATTACTTCACGCGACCTAATTGAGTCGTAGGTTGTACGCGACTTAAGCTTGGACGACTTAGGGGATAAAACTTTAGTATAACTCGCTTCACCTTTATCATTCTCGTTAAGTCGTGGACGACTTATAGCCGCTTCGTTAGGTCGCGAACTCAAAGCAACTTCCCCCTCTGGTTTCCAGTTAGGTCGTGGACGACTCAAAACATTTCCCTTAAGTCGTAGACGACTTATATCTCCTTTGTTAGCTCGTGGACGACTTAAAACTTCTACTTCCGCTTTATTAAGCCGTGGACGACTTAGGCTTTTAAGTCGTAGCCCCTTTTCCTTAAGTCGTGGACGACTTAGGCCTTCATCTCTGGCCTGAGCTGCATCATCCTCCCCATGTTGAGAAAAATTCGTCCTCAAATTTGCACCCTCTTCTTCCACAACAAACTCATCCCCATGATATGGTACGAGATGCTTAACATTGAATACGTCAGACGTGTACACATCCTCTAGCGGTTTCAAATTATAAGCATTTTCATTAATCCGTTTTACGACTTCTACAGGACCAATTTTTCTTGCTTTCAACTTGTTATAAGCGCCCACTGGAAAACGGTCCTTTGTTAACACAGCATATACCAAATCTCCTTTATTAAACTCAACACTTCTTCGCTTCAGATCTGCAGATCGTTTGTACTTCTGATTTGCCTTCTCCAATCGTTCCTGAACGATTTTATGACATTCCGTCAACCCCTCAACAAAATCAACAGCTCGTTTAACCGTCCCCTTTGGTTGTGGTATTACCGTTAAATCCAACGGTCCCCTTGGCAAACTCGAATATACAATCTGAAATGGACTGAAACCTGTACTACGATTCACTGCATGATTATGAGCAAATTCTGCTTGACATAACTTCATATCCCAACTTTTCAGATTATCTTTCACCAGAAATTGCAA
Source organism: Allium fistulosum (assembly GCA_030737815.1). Taxonomy (NCBI): domain Eukaryota; kingdom Viridiplantae; phylum Streptophyta; class Magnoliopsida; order Asparagales; family Amaryllidaceae; genus Allium; species Allium fistulosum. The sequence continues at coordinate 611,977,777 of CM060907.1, forward strand.
TAAATTTCCCAGCGATCTGTTCACGACCTCGGTCTGTCCATCTGTTTGCGGATGATAAGCGCTACTAAAATTCAGCTTCGTTCCGACCATCTTCCACAAACTTAGCCAAAAATGACTCAGAAAACGAGTATCCCTATCCGATACAATAGATTCTGGCAATCCATGAAGTCGATAGATTTCTTTGAAAAATAACTGAGCAACATGCACAACATCTGCCGTCTTCTTACAAGCAATAAAATGTGCCATTTTCGAAAATCGGTCAACCACCACATAAATGGAATCATTACCACGCTGCGTTCTCGGCAATCCCAACACAAAGTCCATACTCACATCAACCCAAGGCTTAGTTGGTACAGGTAATGGCATATATAATCCAGCATTGGTTGCAGTTCCTTTCGAAACCTGACAGATATGACATCGCTCCACAAACCTTTCCACTTCTTTCCTCATTGATGGCCAAAAATAAGATTGAGAAATCAGCTGTAATGTACGGTCTCTACCCACATGACCTTCCTCATGCAATTCGTTCACAATCTTCAACCGTAAACTGCAATCCGGTATACATAATCGATTTCCCTTGAACAGAAAACCATCTATCATCACAAACTCATCCGTCTCTCCTTTCTTCACTTTATCTACAAACTTCATAAAGTAAGGATCTTCAACAAATAACTCTATTAGCATATCAAACCCTGTCACTTTGACCTTCATTATAGTCAACACATGATTTCTTCTACTCAATGCATCCGCAACACGATTCGTCATTCCTGATTTGTGTTTCACAACAAACTTAAACTGTTGCAGATATGCAATCCATGATGCATGTCTCGCTGAAATCTTGTCTTGCCCTTGTAAATGTTTTAACGCCTCATGATCAGTGTAAAGAACAAACTCTTTCTGAAATAGATAGTGTCTCCAGTGTTTAATAGCTTGAACCACAGCATAAAATTCCACATCGTATGTACTATATCTCATCTTCGCCCCTGACAACTTCTCACTAAAGTACGCAATAGGACGTCCCCTCTGACTCAACACTCCTCCAATCCCAACCTTTGACGCATCAGTGTGTAGCTCAAACAACAACTGAAAATCTGGTAATACTAGAATTGGTGCAGACGTCAGCAACTCCTTGATCTTCCCAAAAGCACCACCTGCTTCCTCTGACCATGAAAACTGTTTACCCTTCATACAATCTGTAATAGGCGCCATCACACTACTGAAATGTGGAATAAACCTTCGATAAAATGAAGCCAACCCATGAAAACTCCGAACTTCTGTTATCGTCTTGGGTTGCGGCCAATCTCTGATAGCTTCAACTTTACTTTGGTCCATCTGTATTCCTTCCTCTGATACAACATATCCCAAGAATAAAACACTATGCATCATGAACACACATTTCTTTGTTGCAGCATAGAATTGTTCTTGTCGCAATACCATCAACACTTCCCTTAGATGTTTCAAATGTTCCTCTAGGCTTCCACTATATATCATAATATCATCGAAATACACCACCACAAACTTCTCAATGAATGGTCTAAAAATCTGATTCATCATCCTCATGAAAGTACTTGGCGCATTTGATAAGCCAAATGGCATTACCAACCATTCGTATAGACCCTCCCTGGTTTAAAAAGCAGTCTTCCACTCATCACCTGGCATGATACGAATTTGATGATATCCGCTCTTCAAATCAATCTTTGAAAAGATAGTAGCTCCATTCAATTGATTTAGCAAGCCATCCAACCTCGGCATTGGAAATCTATATCTCACATTAATCTTATTCAATGCTCGACTGTCAGTGCACATTCTCCACGTCCCGTCCTTCTTCGGTACTAACAAAGCTGGCACAGCACACGGACTCAAGCTTTCCTGCACACGCCCCTGTTCAAGCAATTCTTCCACTTGCCTCCTCAATTCTTCATGTTCCTTCGGACTCATTCGATAATGTGGTCTATGTGGCAACATTGCTCCCAGAACAAGATCAATTTGATGTTGAATGTCTCTCAGTGGCGGTAACTCCTTCGGTAACTCATCTGGAAATACATCCTCAAATTCTTTCAAAACTGGCTTCGCTTCTTCTGAAATTTCAACCTCTTCACTACTCTCTCGCCCAATCAACAAAAACACCTCAGGCTCCTCTTCAACTTCTTTAACAAACTCCTTTAAGGATAATAAAGTTTTCAGCTCTTCAATCTCCTCCAGTTTGTTTTCTTCTTATTGTCACTTCTTAGGAACCAAAGTGATTTTAGTACCTTCAAACATGAAACTATAACTGTTGTTTCGCCCATCATGTTGCACCGCCCTATCATATTGCCACGGTCTCCCCAACAACAAATGACAGACATCCATGTCTACAACATCGCACCAAATTTCATCTTTGTATTTCTTCCCAATCGAAAATTTAACACAAGCCCTTCGTCCAACTTTCACATCACCACCATTCCTCAACCATGCTAACTTGTACGGTTTAGGATGTTTCTCAGTTTTTAACTCTAACTTCTTTACCGCTTCTGTAGATATAATATTGTCACAACTTCCAGCATCAATAACAAACTTGCAAACTCTTCCTAGAATAGTGCATGTAGACTGAAAAATGTTATTCCTCAACTAACTACTTTCCTCCTCTTGCTTTGGGGTCAAACAACTTCTCGTCATCATCAATGAATACCCTTCATCTCCTGACAACAAGTCTTCCTCCTCCACTGGTAATGAATTAGAACATTCAGCTTCTTCCTCCTCATCCTCAGCTTCCGCAACCATCACTCGCTTCTTAGGCTTTGGACACTCATTGCTTTTATGACCCATCTCCTGGCAATTGTAGCATTTGAAACCATTGTTAACCTTCACCTTCTCAACCTCCTTCACCACTGGTTTACTGATAGGTTTAGAAACATTAGAACTTCCACTAACACCCTTCACTTGATTATTGGAATTTGTAAACACACCACCTCCTCTCCTTCCTTGTTTCTCCCAAGCTAGAGCTTTCTGGTGTGCTTCCGCTACAGATCTGGGATCAAACATATTTACCATATCTTGAATCTGCATACGCAATCCTCCAACAAATCTAGCTGTTAATTGTTCCTCTGTCTCCATGATATCGTTCCTTGCAATCAGTTGATAGAATTCATCAGCATAGTCATTAACAGACTTCGTTCCTTGCCTCAAGTTTTGCAGCCTCTGATACATAAGCGATTGATAATTATAAGGTAAGAACGTTGCTTTCATCAATTTCTTCATCTTCTCCCAAGATTCAACCTTTGACTTCCCCATTCGTTCACGTGTAAGTTTGGTTTGCTGCCACCACGCCAAAGCTCTACCCCTCAACCTTGTAGCAACCAACTTCACTCTACGATGTTCTGGAACTTCCTTGAAGTCAAAAATTTCTTCAACATTAGCCATCCAATCCAGAAACTCCTCAGCCTGCATACCACCCTTGAATTCAGGAATTTCAGTTTTCATCCCCGATTCCCACTTGTGATCATACTCAGAGTAATTTCTTCCTTGACCTCGTCCTGGTCCTCGAACACTACCACCGTCATACTCCTCTTCAAAATCAGACGTATATCGATGTCGATCCTGACCACCAACATCTCTACTACCATCACGTCTTCCACCAACATCCCTTCTATCTACATTCCTCCGTTCTCGATCATTCACATTTCTCTCACGTCTTCGATCATCATTATCTCTATAACAATCTCGACTCACACTTCTATGATCATTATCAACACTTCTCTCCCGATTGGAATGTGGTGAGACTCTACTTCCTCCATGGATTGATTCAGGTGAAACCCTTCTCCAATTTTGATTCATCTCTAACATCATCTTCTCTAATCGACCAATACCTTCATCAAATTTTTCATGCATACGTTGCTCCATTTGATCGGCCTCTTCTCTTCTATACAAAGCTTCAATATTTTGATGACGATTAGCTCTTCTCGGTGGCATTGTTGTAAACTTCACAAACTCAACAAATTCAAACTTCGAAAGACTTCAAAACTTAGCTTGATTCGACCTTGAACGACTTAACACTAGCTCGGAACAAGCTATTCGCGACTTAACTTGACTCGGTGCAAACTTAGATCGGCAAACTCGACTCGGCTGGCCCTAACTCGTTCACGGCTTAACCGGCACAATTCAAATTCCTCTTGGCATGCAAATACTTCCACGGCCAACTCAAACACTTTGCCAACTTTTGATCCAAAGTGAATTGGATCAAAATATTCACTCTTGTTGCTACCTTACAATGAACTCGATGAACACCAAGTTCCCAAACAAGATAGATCCGATCTCCAACTTCAATACAAATTGCGAACAACTTCTACTCTTGCTCTCGGCCTTGATCAAATGGCACGATCCAACACTTCGACTTCAAATTCTTCAAAAGAATCGGCTCCAAGACTCGATTTAGCTATGATTGGCTAAAACAAGCTCTGATACCAAACTGACGCAGCGGATTATTCAGAAAATGTATGTGACGATGAAAGTAACGATCGATGAAGTGAAAGATACCGAAATGCCCAAATTCGTTGATCCGAAGATACCGAATTCTAGCTATCTCAAACACGTTGATAGCGCACTATACCGTGTTTAAAGATCTACGATTCTTCACACGTTGATCTAGCGCACTAGATTCCGTGAATCGGCTTCTACGATCGTTGATTCGAGCGCACTCGAATGTCCGAAAGAGGAGATAGGAGATTACACTCAACTACCGATTTAATTGGAAGCACAAAGCTAACAAACAAGAATTTTATTCAAAAATCAACAACCATTACAAATGACCACACGTGCCTATTTATAGGCTACAACTCAACATGCTCAAAACATTACAACTCTTAAGTCGTTTCCGACCTAACCATTACGACCTAAGAAACAGTCGACTTAAAAGACGCGACATACGACTTAAAGCGGTAGCGACTCAACACAAAGAAAACAATACAACTTTTTACACACAGCACTTATTTACAACACTTAGGTCGTACTCGACCTAACGACTCACGACTTAAGACTTACGATTCTCACCAGTTAACAGATGCCGCGACTCACGACTCAACAACAAACGACTTTTCATGGCCACGACCTAACATTCAGCGACTCAAAGAATACACTGCTGCATTACTTCATGCGACCTAATTGAGTCGTAGGTCGTACGCGACTTAAGCTTGGACGACTTAGGGGATAAAACTTCAGTATAACTCGCTTCACCTTTATCATTCTCGTTAAGTCGTGGACGACTTATAGCCGCTTCGTTAGGTCGCGAACTCAAAGCAACTTCCCCCTCTGGTTTCCAGTTAGGTCGTGGACGACTCAAAACATTTCCCTTAAGTCGTAGACGACTTATATCTCCTTTGTTAGCTCGTGGACGACTTAAAACTTCTACTTCCGCTTTATTAAGCCGTGGACGACTTAGGCTTTTAAGTCATAGCCCCTTTTCCTTAAGTCGTGGACGACTTAGGCCTTCATCTCTGGCCTGAGCTGCATCAAATACTATATTTAAAAAGGGGCATTTCACTAGAAGGACAAACTTTGCAGTCCGATTAGTTTCTAGGACACACATTCAAATAAATTACTTTCAAGGTCAAAATCAGCAGAATAATTACTTTCAAGGACAAAGTCAGTAGTCCAATTACTTTCAAGGACATAATTTCATAGGTTTTTAGACCCTAGAAACTAATTATTTTACGTTTTGTCCTTGAAAGTAATTATTTCAGTTGTGTGTCCTAGAAACTAATTCCACTTGCTAAAGGGGCACTTGTGGCTAATTTCCACATTTAAAAATATGTACTTTAAGAATATTTAAAATAAAAGTTAAGCCAAACTAAATTTAAAATAAGAGATTATGAAATTCCATACAAGTTTTTAAATTAAGCTTTAACCAAACTATCTTTAAAATAAAACTATTTTATAAAATATAAATATTAATAATTTTCTTTAAAATCATAATACTAGTCAAACCTTTCAAAATATCTACCTTTAAAATTTAACAACTTAAATAATAATTTCCCAAAAACATTCTTTTAAAATCAACTTTAAAATTTTAACTTATGCTTAAAATTTTGCTTTGAAAATGTACTTGGCTATCCAGGGAAATACACTTCTCTTTCACATCGTTTAAAAATAAATCACTATTTATTTTTAAACAAATTTACCCATTCCTTTATAAATTCTCACCTTGAATTTATATTTTCAAATATCCACTGATATATTACTTCACCTTTATAAACCCAGTTTATAAATTTTCATAGTCTCATCTTCCTTCTAAAATCCTAGTTCCAAACATTTAATCAATTTCAAATTGATTTCCAAAATTTACTCCATTTTAAAATAAATTCTTTACTTATCCAATTTTATTTCAAAACTTATAAATTTCAGGTTTAACTTCCTTGTGATGATTTAAAATCTTACTTTAACTGATAATACAAATTTTCACATTTATTCCAAAATGCTTCTTTTATTTCTTTCTAAACCATTTTAATTCTGAATTCAAAAATAAATCTTTCATTCCTTTAAATAATATCACTTAAGATTTAAAATTCCTTATTTCCCCCTTTATTCAAAATCTCCTTCCCATACTCGGAATTTATTTACTAGAATTTAAAAATCACTTTTATCCTTTCCCAATTCATTCTTTAATTTATTTAAATTCTCTATAATAATTTTACTTAAAAATTCTCTCTTATATATTCTTTTTCAAAAATCCAATTCTATATATTTTGATAACTCAGTATACCGAAAGGTATATTCAATCAAACACAGCATCCAACATTTCAATTATCAATATAATTCATCACAAAATATCAAATAATCATATCACAGAATTATTAGAACAATCTAAATAATTTTGAGGAATCCAGTTGGATCCATCCAACCTGTTTCCCTGCATCCACAGATGTTAGCACAATACCAATTCCACTTCGAGGTGGAATATCGTGGTATATGGGTTTATATAATATCACCCGCTATTATGCGGCGCATAGGGTCTCATCCGCTATATAATGCGGGAATATCAATCACTCCAATATATACTATATACTACTATATAATATACCACATCCAATCAATTCAATCATTCAATCAAATATTTAAATTTAACCATTTAAATTTAAATAACAATCCAGATGAGTGAGATTAACTCACCTTTAATTTTATTGTTTGCAACCCAATTCCATTTCGGCTTGTTTCCTTCACGATATTTTTAGACCTTGTAACAAACATTATATGGTTTATTAATATTCAAACTAATCGGACAATTAATTCCCATAGATTTAATTATCAAATCATTTAATTTAAAAATAAATTCCTTCAATAAATTATTTTTAGTAACAAAATAACTAAATAAGTTAATTTAACAATTTATCCACCAAATCTATTATTTAATATAAGCTAGTATATTAAGATATGTAAATGTATATTTATTCCTATAGGACTATATATATATATATATATCTATTTACAAAAAACGTCTATATGGATTTCAAAAATCAAATTTAAATAACCTCTACAACATTTAAAATTCTATTTTCAAAATCATGTATACATACATATATTTACTATAAGTAACATAACAGTGAATTCCTTTACTGTAAACATATACATATATATATATATATATATATATATATATATATATAAACCTTTAAACTGAAATATTAACTTGTTTTATACCTTACTGTAAAATAATTTTCTGCTATACTATACATACAAATATAGAGTTCAAAATAAAAATCTAATACCTTACTGTAAACCCAAAAACTGTGTTATATGTTATTATTTTTTTTATGTGTATATACATTTATACATACGTTGATATTAAATTGAAAATATAATTGTAAATATACCTCACTGTTTAACAGAAAACCCAAACCCCCACCTGAGTCGGCCTGCCACCAGAACGAGATCGCGACAAATCGTGACAACCACCAGGCCTTGATTTGCTACAGCATGACGTCGCACGGCCCAATGCTCCACCGAGCTCCTCCAAACTCCGCCTAGAGGTGCTGTAACGACCCTGAAATTTCAAAAAATTCAAATTGAAAATATTTAATGAATTTTAAATATATGAATGATGAATTGACTCGAATTTCAAATTTTCAGGATGAATTTGGCGATTAAAATTTAGGATTTAATCTATTGAAATAAAAACAAAACAAAGTAAAGAAAATATCTACAAAATTTAATAACATACTTTTTTTTTAATAAAAACAAAATAAAAGAAAAAAGAAAATACCATACCCTAAACCCATGCCCTAGACACGATCTACTCTGTCAAACCCATGATCTTTTTTCCCCCTTCTCTCATAAAACACGACTTCCCCCTCTTTCTTTTTCATTCATTCGTAAAAAAATCAAACGAGAACGAAAAAATGGCGACTTAACAACTAGGGCTTCGGCGATCGATTCTCTGGCGATTCAACTCCTCGATTCTCTGTAGCTCTGGCGTATGCAGTATTGATGCGCCTTGCCTCGACTGGAATTAGGGCTTCTTCGCGTTCGTCTCTGCTTCCTTCGCCTCACTCGCTCGCGGTTGCCTCTTCGAAAAAGGTGAGTGGTTTCCCCCCTCACATCTAATTCAACTTTCGAACGATTTCTGATTTGTTTAAGTTTTGTTTACTTGGACCTTGTTCGAATTCGTATATTTTTTTGTGACTTTTGGTTTCACTGTTTGGTTTGGTGAATTTCTGGTGATTTCGAGGTTGACTTCGATTTTGTTTCGAAGTTGATTTGGTTGGGTTTTGGGTATATATATCTATGGATTTCGAACCCTTGAATTTGTTCGTATTCATTTACTTCACTTCGTCGCTCTCCTTTCTCGGCTGTCTGATAATATATCGATAGTTGTGATTTTATGACTTCGGTCACTTTGATTTGTGGTAGTAACTGGGCTTCGGCCATTTGATTTTGATTTGATGCCCGAGATGATTTTCAACCTTGACTTGATTTTTTATCGATGTTGATTTTGATTATGGCTTTCATTGTTGACTTTGGGCATTACTTCGAATTGGTGTTGGTCATTGCATATGGCTATGAGTTGAATTTGACTTCGGTCACCTAGATATGTTGACTTTTGCTTGGTGACAATACTATGCTCGGCCATTCGATCTTTGTATGGATGTTCGAGATGGTTACTGACTTTTTCAAATTGTATGAAATTTTTGATATTTGATTTCTGACTTGAGTGATTTTTCTATTTCACTCACATCAAATTCTTCCTAGTTGCTTTACTTCGATTGTTCGTTTCGTATATGTTGATACTGCTTCTCGAATTGACTTTGAGCTGTCATATGATTGAATTATTCACTCACATCTAGTTTTAATTCCTGTTTTGTTTGATTCGAATTTTGCTATTCGTGACTTCTTGGGCTTGTTATGATTTTCTAGTATAGATTCGTTCCGTGTCCCTTTTTATTTCAGTCAACTATTCACTATACTGTGACTGTAATCATATTTAACTTAGCATTTATCTCGACTTGGTGTTTGGGACCTTTTGTGTGACTGGTACATTTTTGATGATCGTTACGTGAGGTCGTACGGTTGATCTCTTGTATGATCTCAGTATTACTTGGAACTGCAGTGGTTTGATTTCGTTGGACTGTGATTTTTTTTAATTTACGTGGATTGGTCACTCGATGATCATAGCCATTCGATTTTGTTTAATAATTTTGCTCTGTTCATTTTAGTTGGTCTTCGTGATCATTTCAGTTGGATTATGTAACCCTGGTTCTTGATTTGTATTACCTGAACTATTTTGATATTTGGATACTACTGTTTGCACCCAGTTGCATTTTAGCCTCCATATATATGTATGCAGTCACGTATATATATACATCATTTGATATGTATATATGTATGTCCGAATTGCAAATTTTTTTATGGAAATGATTGACTTGGTTTTGGGTTATGTTTTTTGTCACTTCAGTCTCTACACTATGTATTTTGCTTGGTCACCTGTTATCCAAATCTACATATATGTACATACATACATAGGTATGTGTGTGTACATATATGGTTGGAATTGTACCAAGTTTGTGTTATTTTACAGTGCAAAATTTGTAAGTGAGCTTGGTCCCAGTTTTTGGTTGAAAATCTTCGAATTACCCTGTATTTTTTTGTTGTTAGTGTGGCATTGCATTATATATATATATATATATATATATATATATATATTCATGTGTGTATATATGTGACTGGTTGTCACACTACTTCCATACTGTTGCACTTAGACTCGAGTGTACTTGATGTTGTCTGCATTTCACATGCTTGTATCGTCTCTACTTGATATTGATACTGTCTAGTCCATCTTGTATATATGAAATTTTTCAGTTTCAATTTACTGACTTCATTGTATTTATCCGTTGCATGCCTGTTTTTGGTCAGGTATCACTGACTTCGAGTTGCATTGAGCATTTTGTAGTCTCCACTGTAACCTGGGGTCGCATAAGTAATATGCAGATACACTGGATTATTTGGATACTACTGTTGCACTAGTGGTTTATACACACTGTTGCATTTTGATTTATGGTTTTGACATGGATTTGTTTTCTGATGAATATGCCAGGCATTTCAGTTTTGTTTGTGTATATTTCTACATAAAGTTTATTGCTAGTCCCTTTATGTAGAAACCTGGTTTTACTATGCAGCCTCGCTTATTGATCCACTGTCACTTTGGCATTTCTTTGCTCTATTCGAACATTTGCTCTGTTCGAACATGTATGGTTGTTGTTGCTTGAGACTGTCATCCACTTGCATTGCTGAGTAGTCTTTTATGTTTGTTGTACATATGAAATTGATTTATATGTATACTAAACATTCCTTCTCAATGACAGTTACTTGCATTCTTATGCTTAAATGATTTAGTCGTTGCTGTGGCCTTATTTGGGTACACATACTCGTTATCTCTGGATGGCATCCCTTTGATGTAGATTCATGTTGCCATCTCAGTTTGCTTTCACCACTTTATACTATGGTTTCTTTGACCAATCTGGGTTGGATATTTTGATTTCCGACTTATTAATTTCTGATTATACTTGGAGAGGTGATGATTTTACATTCTGTTGTGGCGAGGCAGTGCACGCGTGCTTGCACTGCAGCCACCCAGAATTGACAGTTTTGAATTGATATTTCCTTTGTGTCGGGATTCATTGATCTGTTGCGTATTTCGTATGCCGAGTTGGCGAGGCCGTACACGCGTGCGTGTACGGCAGCCAATCAAACTTTGATATTTTTAAAGGGACAATTTCGATTGTTTTAAATTGATTTAGTCGATTTGATTAATTGTTTATTTATCTCTGTTGATGATTTACATTTGCTGATTTTTGTTTAACACTGTTAAGTGTTATATCGACCGTCATCCGATTTCTTTGTTTAAAGAGTCGGATAGATGGGAATTATTGTGACTGTCGTCTATTTAAATTATTATTGCTTTTATGCATTAATAACTGAATTTGAATTAGACTGACCTGTGTATTATTTTCTTTTGAATGTAATACTCGGGTCAGACCGAGTATTTTACAGCTTGAAGATTTTCGAGCAGCGAAGTTAGAGAGAGAGGGTAAAAGAATCACTTTAGTTTTCAAGAAAATGTATTTTAAGATATTCCGCTGTATCAGTTAAATACATTGTATAAACTCTGATGTATGTAAAAAGATTTATAGTAATGAAATAAAGATTCGATTGTTTTAATTCATTGTTATTATTCTGTGTTTCTGTGGCTGATTCTGTTTAAACTTTATAAACTAAATAATAATTCGTCTTTTTGAACGTTTCAAGTTGGTTTAATTACCGACTGGAGGCGGTCAGAAGGGGGAATGTTACAGGTGCACCCACCCTCGACAGTACCAAAACCCACCACCATCCCTCTATAGGAAGGCCCCAAAGTTACGAAACCCTAGGCGAAACAGCTGTGCGAACCATGGTCGAGCTTGAAAAACACACAGCCGAGATGAGTTCGATTCAAGAAGGTGGATACGAGATTTGATTTTCGAAGCTTCGTTTAATCCCTATACTCGACTGAGCTTCGGCCATTATTTGATTTTGAAGTTTTCTCTTTTTTTTGAAACGAGAAATGAATGCGCGATTTCGATTCGAAAGAGAGAGAGAGTTGGGTTTTGGTTTGAATTGAAAGAGCGGCTATTAAAATTTCAGATTTCGATTTTTCATGCGGCCATTTTCTTGAATGTGAAGGAAAACTCGGCATTGGATTATATTTCTTTTTTTTTTGAATGAGAGGATTCCATTTTTTTCTGATGTTTTCTTCTGTTTGATTTCAAAATAGCTGAACAGAAAGGATGCGCGATTTTTAACAAATGAAGGCGGCCATATGAGATTTTGATTGAAAAGAAGGTAATGTGATTTTTATGAAAAGGTGAAGGGTTGCGTGAAGGAGTGGGTGTACAATGATTCGAAATGAAAGGAAGCAGCTGATGGAAAATATATTTTCAATAAAAATAATATATGTTTTTATTTAAATTTTGAATTGTCTCAAGAACGCAACCTAAAATCTTGACCTCCTATCAAAGTGTGCCGCTAGGCGTCTATAATGTTATAACCCTATTCCGAACGTAATGGAAAAGGTTTCGAGTCCTAATTCGATCGTATGGAGAAGATATCTTTTTAGACCCAGTTATTATATTAAATTTTGATATAAATTTCAGCGCGTTTATATCCCATACGATCACACGATAACTCCAAATGCTACGAAATTTGAAATCCGATAAATAATACATTATTACGGACCAAATGGAACTGGTTTTGTCGAATTTCAAGACTATGCCTTGGAAGGCTATTTTTAAATATCAATTTAAACTATATATTTTCAAAACTGCACAAAACACTGTTAAATTAATTTTTAACTCATTTATTATCTTTAGTCCTATCAATATAACTTTTATAAGCCTTCAAATTATTTTTAATAAGCTTAGAACTGAAGATTCAATATTTATTCCATTTCAAACAATTAAATTCAATAATTTAATCGCCAAATTCCTAGTGATATTTGAAATTCAAGTTAAACTAACTTTCAAATATTTAAAATCAATTAAATATTCCAATTTCAATATTCAGAACTTCCGGGTCGTCACATTTATATATTTTTCCTAAAGAGTAATAAAAAGGTTTACAAATTTTTCTATAACTTAAGGAATAAAAGGAAGTGTTTGTAAGAAGGCCGATGTTTAAAATCCAACCATTAAATGATTTTGATACGTGATACGTTTGAATGGGATTATCGAATTTTGAAAATCTGTAAAGTGTTATAAAATCCTCTGAAACTATAATAAGTTATTTGAATAAAATTTGATGTAGGAAATCTGAATTTATTTCGATGATTTAAAATAATTTGGAATAATTAAACATTGAAGTTTTGTTTAAACTGTGAAATATATTGAATCGGTTTGTAGTTGACTAACTTATTGAAAACTTGGTAGTGAAGATTTAAAATGGTGAAACCTTTAAGGAAATTTGAAACAAATAAAGTCATTGCAAATATGTTTCACCTGATTTTGATTTGACTTACATAAGAATAATTAGTCTTGACTCGAGTGTTTTGTCTTTTCATTACGCTCGGGTCAGACCGAGTTTTTCAATTATCGAAGACAGTTATTTCGGAGGACGAAGACCAAGATTTGGTACACCAGATTTTCTAGTATTTATTCCATGGCACTATTTCTTTCTCTCTATAAAATTGTATAACTATGATAATATTGTATAACTCTGATTTATGTTGTAAATTAAATTGAGTATATATTGTTAAACAACTTCATGCACTATTCATGTGATTATTGTATTTTATCGTTCTGCTGTGATATTTTGTTATTATTTTCTTCTTTTCTTTTTATTTCTTTAAAATAAACCCATTGATAATCTATCATTTAAACAGTTTGAGTTGGACATGTGTGGTTTATTATCAACTTGGACTATCCAAAAAGGTGGGTTATCACAGTTGGTATCAGAGCGAGGTTTAGCGCATACCTAAACCTGTAGGATAAGCTCTTTGAGTGCAGTACGTATATGAGAGAGTGTATTTGTTAGTGATATACAAATATTTTGAAATTAATAAGTGAAATGATTTTAACCTGGATTATATCTTGAATATAAAAGAATGAATTCTATAAACTGATAAAAATCATTCGTGACTGTTTGATGATGATTGAGTGTTATCTCTTTGCTGGTTGATTGATCGATTGACATGGTTGTGCATATTATCATTTATTGACTAGTTAGTTATGCTTGGCCAATTGATGAGCATTTGACTTTTGTGTTGACTTTCAAATAGTGCATAACCAGTTTTGAGTAATTTACCTTTTCACGCATGGGAAGGGTAGAAATTGTAATCTTATAGGAATGTTGAAACGAATACCTTGTGGATTAAGTTTCACAATTTGACTATAAGGCTTTCAGCGACAATATTGGGTTAAAATTTGTTGTTTAGATTAAAGTTACTTATTTAAATCCAAAAAAAATTACGATTTTTGAAATGAATATTATATAAGATAATGATGCATGCAAATATGATTTATGATAATTTAAACTGGAAATTTGAGAATTGAATTCCGGGAGTTTTGAAATTGGTTTTTTTATGATTTCGAAAACTATATAATAGCATAATTTGAAAGTATTTGCCAAATAGAAATGTTTATAATTGATTTTAAAATGATTTCAATAGGTATTTTCAAAAGATTTAAAAGAAATAATAGTCCGGAACTTACTTCTGTCGCTGGAAAATATAATTCGGTGATGACTGCAGCATCATCGGTGATCATTTTCGAGTTTCAAAGTGGGGGAGGCCACTTTAGTAGCTTTGCTACATGATTTTTGATGAAAGTGATTTGATTCAAATCCCTGAAGTATGATTTGATATTTAAAAGCTATATGTATATATTTATTTCAAACGATTTGAAATAAAACCCTGTGTTCAGTTCTCAAGTTTCCTAATGAGTAATATTATGAACACATGTATCCTATGCATTAGGATTGATCGATCGATTGATTGTGCATCCTGTTTAGATGATTGATTGTTGATTTCCAATTTTGAATTGGAATTTGATTTTTTCGACTATTCTGAATAGTTGAACACTTCCAGATTGAGAATTAATTTTCAAAGCTAAGTATTTTCGAAAGTATATAAAGTTTAGTTTTGAAAATTTTAAAATAAAGACTAATAGAAGATGAACAATTTTTAAAATGTTAAATATTTTGATAAGCAGATTGTATAAGTTTATTTTGAATTATACATGTATGAAATTTAATTTTGAGATGTTTTAAATGAAAAGAGTTTTAAGAAATGTTTTGAACATAGTAAATATTTAAAAAAAACTTATTATTTGCAAATTGATCTTTTTTAGTAGTTCTGACTTTATATAAATATGAAAAATAGTTTTGAAAGGTTTATAATGAAATTTGTTTTAAGAAACATTTTGAACCTAGTAAATGTTTGCTAATAAAAGATTTTGAAAAGTTTTAAATTTGGAAAGAAATTTGATTTTATCCGAATTTGATATAAATATAAAACTGAAGTTGTGAAAAATTATCTATTACTTAAACTTAAAAGTAGGATACAAAATCTGCTTAGGTGGCATCATTATTTTCCTCCATTTTGGAATAAGAGAACCTCGTTCCTTCTTATTATTTCTTTCTCCTTTTTGCTGTAATACAAATCGATTATGTTCCACGTTCTCCCCAGAATTATTTTCCCACCTCCAACCATTCTCAACTGCTCCACTTTCATTTCCACTTTCCTCCTTTTTCAATTCCATCGATT
The DNA here is from genome assembly GCA_030737815.1 of Allium fistulosum. Taxonomy (NCBI): domain Eukaryota; kingdom Viridiplantae; phylum Streptophyta; class Magnoliopsida; order Asparagales; family Amaryllidaceae; genus Allium; species Allium fistulosum. The sequence continues at coordinate 611,993,534 of CM060907.1, forward strand.
CCTGTATGTCTTCTCCATCGTCTATTTAGAATCCGGTGAGTTGTTTATTTTGATCTTCATTTACTTTTATTTACGCTCCTATTTCGTTTGCAATTTTTTTAACCTCCCTACTTATACATCCGTCCTTCACCCCTACAAACGTTTTGCGATAGCTTCCTTAGCGTATAATCGTATAACCACTTAAGTCGATTTAAATTTTTAACCCTATTTTATCTTCTTCTCTGAATTATATTTATGTCGTCATCACCAGTTTATTCCTGAAACCTGCTGCCTCAGTTGCTACCTTCAGTTCCAACTTCAGATTTAACTTCTACTCACAAATTATGTACCTCCTGCCTCAGTCACTGTAGTATTTTATTTCCATTGAACCAAAGTGGATGGTGTATTGATTGTTTAATGTATTGTATAGATTGTTGTTAGCAAACAAACTTTTAGTAAACAAACTTTCAATCGGTTCTAAGATCTGATGTTTGTAAAAATAAACGCTATTAATTTATTTTGTTAACAGTCTGACTGTATTTTCTTGATCGATATCAACTCATAATTTTAACAGATTCTCGAAGATTGGCTTTCAATTATGTACTTTTCATGCTATTGTCGTTGATTGTAATATATTTTTTAAATGAACCATGGTGGATGTTGTATTGATTGCTTAATGTTTTATATAGACCGTTGGCGGTAAACAAAATTTTAGTCAATTTAACAACTTGTATTTGAAACAATAATTATTGCTACATTATTTTGTTAATAGATTGACTCCTGTCCAATGTGATTATTTTGAATTTATCTCATCCCATACATTTTATACAGTTTTTAAACTAAAATCGGAAGGCCTAATTTGATGTTTTCTTGGCAGATCTACATTGTACAATGAATTTAGATCCAAGCATCAACATATTGATGCACCATCCACTTTCTCCTTTTGCTTTTCAAGTTAAGAGCGGGACATCAATCTCCTTTCAATTTCAGTAAGTAAATCTTTGATTATTATATTAGTTACCACATCACTGGATCATTCTATTGCTAATGATTTGAAACCTCAAAGCTTACATTATAAGTAGTTTTTGTTTAAATTTTGTAAGCATCATAAGCTAATGCTTAGGAAGTAACATATAGCAAATAATTTGAAATGGTGAATAGTCTCTTTATCATCATTTGGTTTTTTATTTTACATATTAATAAATATTTTTCAATAATCCTTATTTTACTTGGTTTCCTATGATTTGATGAATTTTATGTGCTACTATACTCGAATTGAATGTGCCATAACCTTTTTTAATATATCAAGTCTAAGATGACAGAATTACTTTAATTCCAATGTTAAATTTTGAATTTTCATGCATGTACTTTATGACAGTTTGATTCATCGACTTTTACCTCCTCTCTTATCCTACATGTAATTTCATGCTCGACTTGCCGTTGCCGTCTGGTGTTTGCACTTCAGTACAAACGATATCTGCCGACCCCAACTAGGCTTTTTTTCCATGCCTCCGTCTATGGATTGAAACTCCACGATGATATGTGTTTCCGATCCGGTCATGCGGTACCATATGTTTCCCTGCCGAATATGGTAATTTCTGGCATAATGCATATTTTGTTTTACCCAATAGATGTTCTCAATTTCAAATTACTTCGTCAATGAATTTATTAAAAGTAACTCTTCGTTGTCTCTACTTCTTTAACCTGTTTTCCTGCCTTCGTTAGTTAAACTTATGTTCTTTGTGTTCAGGAGGATAGGTAGTTAACTAATTTTTTTACACCTGTTCGGGTCATATGTAACTATTCGAATGCTTCTGCTATCATTTTACATCTTTAATAGAATATTAAAAGTGTGTGTAACGACCCACTATTTTGGACCATTCAAATCGACAATAAATCCACACATGTCGGACTTGAATAATTCAAAACAATGGATTGTAAATAAAATTTGGCAAAACTCAGCATATACAGTAAATAAAATAATCACAGATCACAAACACAGAGTAATATAACAATAATGCAGCGAAAACAAAAGAATAGTAGTTCATGAAGCTACTATATATATAACAGAGTTAAATAAGTTACAACAGATCTCGAATACAATAGTCAAATACAAGAATCAAAATACATCATTTGAATCAACTGAATATCTGAAAGCTGGATAGATAGCTGGATCTCCAAGCGAAGCTCCAACTCCAAAGGTGAGTCTCGAATACTGGTACACTCAGTCTGACCCGAGCGTAAAGAAAATACAAAACACTCGGGTCAGGATTAACATTCTTATATTAATAAATCCAACTCAAGTGAAATAACAACTGAAATACAAGTAACTCAAAGGATGTTTGGGATAACCATCCTCTAAGGATCTGTTAAACTATCTACTATGTAGTAGTGTACGCTAAGTAGATAATGCCTATCAGTAAAGTAAAATATCAAGGTAGTGTTAAGGCGTCACCATTATTCCCCTTAACACATTTTATATAAGCATCATAGTCTATACAGCATTGTAACTCCACCATAAACTAGTGGGCTATCAGGGAGTACTCCATAGGTATAACACGAAACAAATCGTAGTGGTCGCGCATAGGGATACGAATATGACAAGGCACATGAGGCAATACCTAAGGTAGTGAAACTACCGTTTGCCTGATCCGGACCGGTGAGAACGCATCGCCGCAACGATCGCAACACCGCGAAACAACACTCCCAAATCAAGGGTACGCACCAATCAAAACAAGTAATGAGTAGTTTATGAAGAAGTTTGTCCGCTAGAGGTAGCTAACCTCACTGGCCCGGCATGGCTCCTGTTTAAGTCATTTCCAATTTGACACAAGTGTCAAGGTCATCCATTATCGTTCTCTTTCTTCAAATCCAGCAATGTTGTCATTCCAACCACTTCATTCTGGATCACACTCCTCGTATAATAGTTATTAAAGTGGTTTTCGGTTTGGACAGAGAGTATGTCCCTAACTGATCCCGGACTCTTCAATAACTATGTAATTATTACACCGATTGGTCATTTAATAAACTTCCAAAATAGTTTATATTTCAAAACCCAAATATCATTTGCCCTTTTCAAAACCATATCCATATGATATCATTTTCACTTCAAATAAATCCATTTCCAAAATCATATCACTTTCCAAAGTTATATCGCTTTCAAAATCGTAAGTCTTTTAAAATAAAAACCCTTTGGAAATCAAAACCTTGAAATTCATAACACTTTGAAACTATAGTTTGAAATCATAACATTTTGGAATTCATAACACTTTCCTCTTAAACAATTTAGATATTTAAAATTAGTGTATATAGTAAAATAGTTTATAAAATAAAAATAGTTTATATAAAATAGTTATAAGTTAAAATAGTTTAAAATAAAATAATATATATTGAAAATGATTTATATAAGATAGTTTATAGTTTATATTAAAATAATTTATAAAGTAAAATATAAATAGTTGTAGATATAGTTTAAATACTTTATAAAATAAAATAGCTTCCACAAATTCACAAATCGATTCAAATTTACTCGACTTTCAAATTCAACTTAATTCAATCTCAATTCATAAATTTCAACTCAATTCAATTTCTCAATAAATCATTTCGAATTATAACGATTTCAAATACAGATTTGAAACACAAAATAAACAATTTCACTTCCAATATATTTCGAAACTTTAAATATTTCACATTTCAAAACTAAATTTGAAAATCTCATATATATATATCAAATTCACTTAGATATTATTTAGCTTTGAAATGTTCACTTAGTAAAATACAATATCATTTAAATACAACAATTTCAAATCATTTAATTATTCCTTCAATTTATTTAAACTTGGAATATTCCTTTAAATCATCATAAATCAAAACCCCGTTATAAAACTTATTCTTAAATCTTCAAATTTAATAAATTTCAAATCGATATATTTAAAGTCAATACTTAATTAATCAATTCTGAATAAATTTTTAAATCCACTTTAATTTAAACTTATTTATAAGAATAATTTCAATATCAATTAAAACCATATATAAATATATATCTTTCCAAAACCATAGAAATCATTTCAAATTATTTATATTTAGATCAACGGTGTTTGTATATAATTTTCTATCCTATGGTCAAGTGATAAGGGTATTTATCATTTCAGTCCGCAACTTAAATATATACGGGTATATATATATATTATTTCAACCCGTAATCCCAAATTCAATTCAATTGAAAATCGCTTGGGTTTATCATTTCAACCCATAACGATTTTTCCTATTCTACAAATCGTTCGGGTATGTATCATTTCAACCCATAGTGAATTCTATATTAACAGGGAACTTGCAGAGTGATAACAGATATGATAAAAATATAACAACAGTATCATGCATATATCATCAATGATAAATAACAGATAATGGTGTCAGATGTCATAGGTGAACAGATACAGATGATGGCATATCTATAGCAATGTAAATAACTAGTAGCAGCATATTTCAATTGTCGTTTCAATTGAAATCAAATTTAATAAATAAAAGAACATTAATCGTGAGTGATTGCTCACCTTTCGAGGCTAGGGAGATGAGAAGATGAGATGAGTTACTGATTCAAGCACGAATTTCCAAAGCGAAGCAGTACGGACACTCATTCAACGAACAAAGCTGATAAAAGGAATAGACGAATTCAAATTAGAATTGGATTGATGAAGATAACTGATATAAGTGAGCTTATATATAACTATATATATATGAAATTTTCTCTGAAATCAATAAACCTTTTAAACTCAAATTTATGTATACCTTTCTATATAAATTTATATATAAATATATACCACACACATGCATTAAAATCAACCTATATACATATTATAAAAAAACAATACTTATATAAAAGGATAGATATATATAACTAATACATAAACCTATATGTAACATACATACTGACTATACTTAAAACAAAATTTATAAAAATCAATATAACTTAAAATTTATCCAAGAACTCAGCAAACAAGAATGCAGATATCCACAAACAAATACGTACACAGCCTATATAAACTATTCTATGCAATCTTATACAATAACCAAATCTACATATAGCAAAACCCATACATAATCATTATCAAGTACAGATTAAAATACATACAGAACGTACAACATATAAGGTACGTATATATCTTTATATACTCATAAATAACCAATTTATATAAATTATATATATTCACAAAGAAAAGTTTGTATTAAATATATTGTTTTATAAAATAACAACAATATTGTATAACCTTTATAACTTTCTAACTTTATAAACTGTATAAACTTGTGCATACATATAGACATAACAAAGCATACCATATAATATACTATTATAAAATAAAATATATGCAGACACTACAAATATAAAATTTCAACTATATATACGATCGCATGCCATTATATAAGAATACAGAAGCTTGCTTTCATATTAAATATATGTAACATACCTGTTCGCTAGACAAGTACAAACAGCTTTAACAATAGTCAAAAAATTATATATATATTTCTTTCCCTTTATAAACAAAGTGAAAGCCTTTATATAAATATATGTGCACTGTCACCTATATTGACACTGTGACCTCTATATATAGTACTTAGGGGATAAAATAAACATGTATACTTCTTATAACAAACACCAAAACACACACAGCTGAAACTTATGATATGATAAAATGTAATATAGTATAATATAATATAATATAGTATAGTATAGTATAATATTGTATATATAATATATATATAAGATCCTTATATAACTTGCACATATCACTCACATATATAAAAAAATAGTACAAAGTACCCTTTTTAAACAATGATGATGTATATATTTACAAAACCGATGTAAAATAACTTAATAACAGCAACACTTGTATAACTCATACAGCTAACAAGTTATAATTTATACAAGCACCTACTTTATTTTGAAACAAATGTATATTATAATTAAATCAACATAAAATTTAAAGTGCATATATATAACACTCTGCAAATTTAATTTGAAATCTATATATAAAATAGCTTTATTAAATGCATATAAAGAATTCTAACCCAAAATGTAAACGGTAGATTGTATATGTGTGGATTAAACATATCAAAGGTATCTAAGCAACTTATAAACTTAGTATATATACTATAACCAATTATATGCAAACAATAAATGCATGCAACCTATATTAGTATATATATATATATATATAATCCTACAACTTATATAACATCTATTATATGAATAACATATTATTTGAGAGGGAACAAAGATCACATGCTCGGCTTGATCCAATATAGGTGTACATAGCTATATATATATAATATATTATTCCTATATATATAATTTAAATATTAAATGAAATAATATATTACCCTTAAAAGAAGAGGACGGAGGTGATTGGTCGGCCTGAGGCGCATGGACTTGGTGATTGGAAGGACATGTGGAGGCTTGGCGAGCTGTGGCGGGAGAGCGGTGAGAGGCAGAGGCCAGGCGGAGGAAAACTCGACAACGGTAGCTGACTGACCAGAGCGGGAAGATGATGTGGGCGCGGGTTGTGTTGGAAGCGGAGGCCGGTTGTTGGTGGGGTATTGCGAGAGCAAGTGAAGGCATGTGGTCGCATGGGGTTCTGGAGCTTGCGTGAGAGAGAGAGGAAAGTGGAAGAGGTGGGTTTTAGAGAAAATAACAAGTGAATGGTTACAGCAAAGAAATTGAGGAACAAGAATAGACTTTGGATTCTCAAAAAAAAAATAATGAACCGGTTAAACTTTATTGGGACTAGTGGAAAATAAAGTCAAGCATTGATTTTCTGAAAATAATAAATAACAGTGGTTGTTGGGTTTAGCCCAGAAATCAAAAATTGAAATTTCGTAACCGATACAGCTATCCGTTTCATAGTTTTCGTTGAGTAACGATCACCGAAATACGGAAACGAATATACTATGCGAATCAGCACGATGACATGATCAAAACGACATATAGATATCAGTGGTATGATTGAATTATAAAAATTCGAATTTTCTACTAGCGGAAAATGCAGCAAAAACGCAGAAAAATAAGATCGACGGAGCTAAAGAAGTCCGAATTAGGAAAAACGAAAAATGACGTCTTAGTCAGAAGATGAATTAGAATTTTCCTATGTAAAAATATTCAGGTTTGGAAAACATTTTATTATCATCAATTTTAACTGATATAAATTGGAATAAAATTACACTAGAAAATAAACTTCCAAATTATCTGATGAAAATTTACCAGTTGCTATGATTAATTAGACGCATTCCAAATATCAAATTTTCATTTCAAAATTTTATCGTTTAAAATTTCACAAAATTTCAACTAATTACGTTATTCAAACAGTTAAAATTTTACGGGTCATTACAGTTTGTCAAGGTGAGAAACACTTTACAACACATGTAGAAATTGTTCTATTCAATTAGCATTTCATATGTGGTTAACCTCATACAAAATTAGATGAACCATTTTTTATTATACGGTCTAATTACCTTTTCTTTTATTTATAAACCAGTTAAAAGTTAAATTCCAACCTTTTCCCTTCTCATTACTTTTCAAAATGTCATATGCCTTATGTATCTTTTTATATACATAAAAGATATCAAGTAATTCTGATCTCAATGTATTTTTTTCTATTATTTTTCTATATTCAGTAAAATGTGATATCTTACCGAATTTATTATTCACCTAATTTGCTTTGGTAATGCAGGATAGAAAGTCGTTCAATATATATGTTCTTTGTGTTGCCTCATTATCTTTAGATTTTTTACCAAGATGATGAGACAACAAAATCCAATATTGCATAGTTGCACATGTTAGTTTCGGTAAGCTTACTACATTATAATCATGCATTGTTATTATACTAGTATATTAGTTTTACCAAACTCACATTACATACGATAGATACCTACTTGAGCAAACGTTAATTTGTGTATGTTTCATTTATTTTTTAAATCCCTTAGACACAGTTTGTTTCAAATGTAAGTTAACATCTTATAGTCTGCTTTCTTAAACATGTTTATGCGTAGCCAATGAGTTCACCAATCATTTCTATTTCGACCTATTGTTAATACGTTGTTCAATGGTCCTTTAGTCATTCTACTGTTAACCATATGATAATTAGTTATGTATATGTAACCCCTTTTTTATACCTATTTACGTTGATTGTCTGTCCCAAATTAATGCAATACGTACACTCTATACTAATATGTAAATGTAAATGTGGTGTAGACATATAATTAATTGACTTATTAAGAGTAATTTAATTTCTTTTTGAATATTTAAAAAATAATATACACTTAGGTATATATGGTATGAACTGATAAAATCGTCCTATACTTATGCACATGTGATAAGTTCTAATTATTTATCATGCACAAATATATACTCATTGTTTTTCTTTGCAATACGACAAAAATATACTATTATAGAAGATTAAGGAAAAGAATGCTTATGCACTACTTTTCGTATGGTTTTGAGTGAATCGTTTTATCAATCTTTGCTTTCTATGTTGTGTTTTCACAATTTTTGCTAATTTTTGACAAGTATTTGTTCTTGCACATGTTTTGCTTGTATCATTCCATCTCTTTAATGTGTGGACTTTTTTATCATGCTTATTTTTTTTTTGTATTTTTATGCATATTTATTTGGTTACTATTATGGGAATTTACTCCATATATATGGTATAAGTGATAAGCTGTGATTTAATTACTATTCAATAGAGTTTATTTTGAATTTTTTGGATATTGAAACATTATGAGTATCTGTCATTAATTCAGAACAAATGATACTTATAGAAATGATTTGGATGCACTGATCTACCAGATATTGGAAAGGTATTTTAGTGATCCACCTTATAAGACCTGAGACGAGGGTTTTAATGTGTTCATTCTCTTGATTATGGAAAGCATCTTAACATTTCATTTTTGTATGAAAATAGTACATAATATTATGGAAAACTGGCAATCCAATCTTGCAATAAAACATATTTACAATGTTGTATGAGTGCAAAGTTACATAATAGATACCGGCAAAGTCATTTATACTACTTAGCCGATGCATTTCACGATCATGGAAGCAAGGCCGTCCGACTAGAAGGCCACCTAGCCCATGGACTAGGGCAGCCCACTGGGTATGGCAATAAAAAATGATCAAAAATTGAAATTGGGATTTTACATCGAAAAGTTGCAAAGTAGTTGGTAAAATGATATTATTAATTCTTTTTCAATTCATCGATACATTTTCCCTCCATTTCTCATATAACTACCGCACCATCACTCTCCCTACCACAACATCGTTATCCCTACTGCACCATTGCATTCCTTTGCTCCCTTTGCTGCAGCCCCTTTAGTCCCATTTGATTCCGCACCACTTAGTTCACCTAAAGGCTGAAGTTTACTATTTACGTACTCCTAGAAAGATGACCTGAAGGCTAAACTAATGGTAAATTTGTGAATTTTTAATAGAAATATTGTATTATCACTTTATGTATTTTATTTTGGTTGCTCAATGTTTCATACCATTAGTAATTTTTCTTAATAATAATTGTTTTATCATCTTATGTGTATGAATTTGATTCCTTAATGTTTCATAATACTCATACTTTATCGAGATTTTATCATTACAAGATTTTTAAAGTTTCTAACAGTCTGAAAATACTAAGATGTCATTTTTTAAGTAGCACTATTAATTTATTCGCTGTCAAAGAACCTAAGCTTTGTTATGTTAAAAAAAGCATATTTAATGGATTAAAGTTAAAAAACCATATTGAATGGATCTTAATTTAAACTATTGGTGATTCAATATTTAATATGATATGTAAATAGTCAATGATTCTCAATTTGATGTCTTAAACTCATCTATCCCTCTAAGGCTGTTTAAACCCGAAAACATACTCGACAAAGTTTAACGTTTTGAGCATAATCACATTGTGAAAAGGTAATGTTAAATTATATCATTTTAACATGGGTTGTGCTGCTTCGACTGGGGGTAATGAGAGAAGTATGCACATGGATTACAGTTGTACGGCTAATATCAAAGGGCCATTATGATATTAATAGTTGATTCTGGCTTCGTGCATAAATCAGGTCGTACTAGCTGGTCAAAATAGCATTGCCATTTTAACATTTTAAGCACAATGGCATTGTGCAAAGTCACATGGAGGTTTCACCTTTTATATGATATCTTAGACCACACTTTGATGAATTTTGTGCTAGAAAGAGTTAAGGTTGTGAGTTGGAATTGTGTTCATGTGGTCAAAAATTATGATAATGGTCAATAGCCGACCTATTCATACACAAGAACAAATCAACAATGATCTCAATTTAAAGAATAGTTTTGGAGAAACTTGATTATAATAAGGCAAAGACAACTCTTTAGAAAATGTAAGGAGAATTTTTCTTTGAATGAATTGTTGGAAAATTGTAATTTTTATTTAGTTTGAAAAGTGGTTATTTAACGGTTTTTTTCTAACTAGAAATTGTAGTCTAATTGGTGTTGTTTGTAATATATTTTTAGTTGTATTTTTTTATTATATTTTTAGTTGTACCTTACATCTTTATATATTTTTTGGTTTTTTTATTATATTTAGTTGTATATGTGTGTTACAGCATTCTTGCATGCTCTTCACTTCTTGGTTTAAGATATTCGCTAATGCCTTTTTCAATATAAGCATACAATTTTCAATTACTCTGGTTTCTCACTTATCACCATTTCTCATCTCCCATAGTCACGTTATTTATCCATAACTCCATTTATATGTGTCCACCTATTAAATTGTTTGAATATGTCAAATAAATTATGTCAGCAATCCTTTAATTTAGCCAAAGTGTTATCCAGTGTTGCATTCTATAACAGGTCACTTATTACCATAGTGATTATTGTTCTATTATATGTGTACCTATATGTATAACATTTTCATGATAATTTTGACTAACCAAATATGTGTAACAAATGAACAGTAGTATCGCTTACTGACCATAATAGCCTAATAGGTAGTTATCCTTTTATATCATTTTATTGCCTTGTGTGTGTGACATACTACTGTTTATATTTGTTTTGAACTATCTATTTAATATGCAAAGATTGCACACAATGTGTCTACGAGAAAGAGGGACGAAATACTAGCTAAGGTTGCATAATTTTGGGACTTAATAGTAGCAGTGGTGGTAGTTTCTTTATTTATTATGATATAAGGCATGGTACTTGCATAGATGTTTCTACAAAGTTTTGCAGAAATTTATATGGGATTTGTAGTTAACTTTGAGTTTCATAATCTAAATAATTGTTATTTTCTTTTATGATATTTTCAAGTCGACTTGGGGATTATATACATTTGACCAAAAATTAATGAATTAACACTAATTGTCTAAAATGTAATTTTTCAGCATTATTTGGTTAGTATACAACTTCTTTGCATTTGACTTTGTCACTCGATTAAATTGTGAATGGATGTCTTTGTTCTCTCTTCATCTATTGTATAGGTGTAACAAACATGTATTTATACATACATATAAAATCTAAAAACAATAACTATAAACAAAAATAATACATAGCAACGTTGTACAAAATATTAAAAACTATTACAAGTAGAAGTATGATTTACGTATGATACTATTTAGACATACTACTATTTTTACAATCAATCATTAAACTAACAACTTCAACACAATTCAAAAGCAATTCGTGTCCTAAAATTAAGAAACATTATTGTACTCCTTAACTAGAGCATGTCTATCTATCCCAAAACTTCAGGACATAAAACACAAGCCGCTTAGCAAAGTATACACAATAGTGCATGTCTACCACGTACCCGTGTGCAAAGCACGAGTTCCAATCTATTTAATTTGAAATTTGGAATTTTTTTGAATTTGAATGATACGTGATTTCAAAAAAATGATTATTGAAATCCTATATGAATTTGAAATGAACTGGAATTTGAAATTTATTGATTTCAAGGACATTTGACTCTATAAGAATATTTGATTTGAAAGTTTTCGACTCCTATATGAAAATTATTTGTATAAGTATGTGGATTTTCGAAAAATATTGATTCTAAAAGGTATTCGATTTGAAAAGCGATAATCTTATATATAACAGAATTTATATAAGAATGATATGATATATTCGAGACTAATGATTTTTGAAAGTACTCAATTTGAAAATGAAATCTTAAATATAATGGAATTTATATAAGTGTGATATTTGAAGCTATGATTTGGAAAGGGTACTATATATAATATGATATATTTCGAAGTAAAAGACATGGAGAAGTACCCTCCATAAAGAAGTACCCTAATTGACTTGAATGAATCCAGGAGTGGATTCGACCGATAACCTTAATGGACTTGGGTGAATCCAGAAATGGATTTGAACCGATATAGGTTGTCCGGACTTAAACTACTGAGTTCCTCGATTTTTTTTCAAGGTAGATGGATCTTTAGTTTACCCAATGGATACGCTTTCAATCCTGGGATCTGTTGGTTATGGATCTTCTGGGAAGGAGGTGCAACTATTGAGTAAATCATTGAATCAACAGTGTACTGCTACAACTGGGGTCGATGGTCCCTTGTTTACGAAATGGTCACGATTTATTTGTGGGACCCGGAAGGTTGATGGATCTTTTGGAAAGTTTTGTGTCCATTGCGTAAACAATGAAATCAGAAGCGGGCCACTGCTAACTTGTTATCATCATTTGACATTGGATTTTGAAGCGGTATTTTCCATATTTGTTTGAAAGGTTTTCCAACTATTTTCACTAGATGTTGAAATAGATCCACTAAGTACTTAAAGATTTTAGTCTTGTGCATGATCAATGTGTGGCTAAAATCTGTAAGTGATGATAAATCCGTTAAGACATTGAGTTATAAAAGGTATTTTGATATAAAACATATTACATATTTTAAATCATTTGTTCCGAAATTTGAAAATGTTGTAAAAGGGTTCTATGTATAATTTAATGATTTATGCTCAACTTAAATGGTTATAAATATTATTTTAGTAAAATGTTTACATAATAATTATTATTAGCAATGTTCTACATTATCTAATTTATATACTAAACATTGTTTAAAGTTAACAATTATTATAATGTTTTGAAATTAATTATTATCATTTATTTAAAATATTTAGAAGTAAATTTCTATGATTATAATAATGTTTAGAGACTGATTATTAATGTTTATAATTAATGCTTGAAAAGAATTTAGATATTAAAACTAGAAATTTGTAAGAAATGGATTTAAGAACCTAAGTAGCTTCTTTCTAAATATTAGTAATGATATTAATGATTATTTTCAAATAATTTACACATTTTGTAAAGATGTCTATTTTAAATTTTTAAATGAAGTTACTTTATATAAAGCAATAAATATTACATTGAATTTTATGAAGTATTGATATGTCGAAGTTAGTGATTTTGCAAATGAATTTCCAAATGAATATTTTTAGAAAAAACAAGATTTATATAAATTTCTTCAAAAAAAAATTATAATTTAGAGAAATTATATAGATAGTTGTATATATAAAATTTTCTATTTTAAAATTTTACGGAACAAATGATTTGTGAAGTTCTATTTATAGTAAAATATGTTTGAAAAAAAATAAAAGCAAACAAGTTGAACATTTATTTTGAAAGGATGGTATTAAACTTTATATACTCTTGATTTGCAAATTTATATGAAATTTAGGAGTTTTGCACTATTTAGATTTTATATAAACCTACGCATATGGTTTCATGATTTGCATAATTATTTTTAAGTATGTATTTTAAAAATTGATTATGAAGATATGAAATTTTATACTTTGATTTGAAGTAGAAATTTAATGTAAAATGTAAGTATATTATTTATTTCATTTTAATAATCTTTAAGTATATACTTATTCTAAATAATGCATTTAATAATAAAAATATTAGATTTAAGGAACCTTATTTTGAAGTTTGTTTAAATGATTTGATATGAATTTATAATAGTATTTCAAGCTTTTGGAAAATCTTTACATAATACTATATAAGATATATTTAAATGTCCTTATAGTTTTTATTAAATGGTTTTTTTGTTGCAAATCATTGTTATAGCTACTTTGGGTTGCATATGATTGTTGTGGTATATATTAGTGCTTGTGCTTATGGTTCAGATTAAGAATTCATGTTATATGGTTCTATTAAGCTCATGCATGATTTCTATATCTTTCTATCAGCAACTACTATTCAAATTGAGTTGAGATAGGTACATGTGAAGCCCATTCAGATGTATATGCGTTTTGGCTCGCTTGTGCTCGCTTTAATATGAGCGAACTCGCTCATATTAACAATAATAAGGTACATATCTCAGATTACATACCGTATTTTCATTTTTTTCCCTACGGGATGCATCATCACTGAGATGGGATGTATATTTGTTATATATATGTGTATTGTAAATTTTTCCGGTCGAGCCGCGCAAAAGAGACACTACAGAAATTTTCCGTAAATTCGGTTGTTAGAAAATTTTTGAGACTTTAAAATTTTATAACTTATTTTACAATAAGTCATATTAGAGTGGCATAGAGGAAGTGTGATAAAGGTTTTGCAAATAAGATTTTAATGTTTTATAAGTTGATTATTTGAGTAAAATATATAAAAGGTTTTGATTATCTACTTAATTCCTTTTCGAGGACGAAAAGTTCTGAGTGGGGGAGATCGTAATGACCCGTATTTTTAACTATTTTAAATTATTAAATTTAATATAATCATTGAACAAAATGGGTTAGAAATAAAAATTTAATGATTTATCATTGTAATTTATTGGATATGAACTTATAAATTTTTAAGTAATAAAATTCAATAAGTTAAAAGATGATAACTTATATTAAAAAGTAAATCAAATAATATTGAATTGTAAGTAATTGATAACAGAAATTGAAATAATCGAAGTTAAGTTGATAAAGAATCGAATGAATGTTTATTAAAAGTAAAAACATACGTTTATTTATATGAAATTGTATTTTTGATAAGTATAAATTTCAGAAACAAGAAAACGTTTATGTGGTAAGAAATGAATAACTTTTGCTGTATACAATAATTACAACTGTGTTGAATTACTGTAAAATGGAAGTAGTTGTTTTATTATTTGAATTCATTTTAAAATTAAATTTTATAAGTTAAATAACTCATCTTTCAAATATAAGGATTTATTTGATAATTTAGTTGTTATATTTAATTTTGGAATTATTTAAGTAATTGAATCCTAAATTTAATATGAATGAAAATGGTTTCGAAAGTTGATTTAAATTTTATTTAAACAAGAATGAAGATTGTTAACTTTTAAAATTGAATTTAAAGTGAATAAATTTATTTTGGAAAATATCTTGTTTCTTTTTGGCAAAGCCGACCGGTTTTATAGTGGACCGTCCACTTTTTATTACGAACGTAATAAAACATTTGAAGTACAAGAGTAAGGTAAGAACACCTTAACTGCTAATAATAAGGAAAATACAGAACAAGATTGTGACAGAGATGCCACAGCTACTATAACTAACCTAATGACTAGGTTTCCTCAGAAGAGGAAGAAACACCATCATCCGTTAACACCTGGGCAGATCCCACCGGGACATCACCAATAAAACGAGAGAAGGGGCGAAAAAGAATTGCAAGACAAGGGTCATAATCCACTGGATCGGAAGTGTAAATAAATGACCAGTCCTAGGTAGAGTCAGATAACATCTCAGCATTCTGATTCCCCAATTGACCATCCGTAGCAAGAACTAAAGAGTCACCATAGGTACAGTAACGAAGGCACCTGAGGTCCAGATGATCATCGAAAACAAATAGATAAAAAGAATCGTCCAGAGGGTTATATCTCATATTAGATTTGAGACCAATCCAGCACCTTTCAGCCTCAAACCAAAAAACTGACAACTTCGGAGGCACAGGATCAGGAGCAGTTATAGGAAAATCTGAAACGACAGATGGAACCACGGGATCTGAGGGGAGATCAGGTGTAGCAACAGAGATAGGAGGAGGATCTAGACCAGGAACCTGAGAGTTAGAGGACGAAACTTTGGGAACTCATTTCCTAATCGGGGGCATGGAAGAGGAATTTCGGGAGTCGCGGCGGAGGCGGTAGAATTCTTGCATGCGGTGGAAGGTGGCCAAAGGAGTGACAGGAAGTGCAAATGTTCGGGACTCAACCGTAACGAACTCGGACATCCACAACATGCCCAATAGCAAGCTTAACTGGAATAGAGGTTGGAATGGCCTTATCTGCGGTAATTTCAATCAGAGCCTTAACATATACCAGTTTTTCACATGCTACTGTATTAGCATCAAAACATTTTAGTTTTCCTATGTTACACGCTAGCCAATTCAAACCAAGCAACGGTTGTAAAGGAAAAGGAATATGTGAAAGTAAACCCATACTAGAATAGAAAGAAACTGTTCATGAGCACAAGCTACTATTGGAGTCCAAGGAGTAACAATAAAGGTTTTCCATCAAAAAAGGAAGGCTCGGCCTCAAGGACAGGAAGCCGATTCTCGACGGATGAAAACTTAAGAAAATACATGGAGTCAACTAACATTACACGCAAGTTACCACGAAGATTCCAAGCCCTACGGCAAACATTAGTCGCATCATGAAGGTGGTTATTAGGATCCAAAAAGAAGCCAACCAAATATTCCGACCAATAGTCCAAGCCAGCTTGCACTACACCAGGAGGGGGAATCATCACTACATTTTCCCCCACAATTTCAAAATCAATTGGTTCAGAGTCTCCCACATTACAAGGCAGAGAGGTGAAAAGAGACGACCAAGGTTTAGTGTAGGAAGAGGCAGGAACTATAGGACGCTGATTAAGTGCCGCACTAACCAGTTGTTCACTACCGAGAAGTGAGCCAACAGATGAACCAAAACCATTATCTCTGAAATTCATTTCAGCATGCTCATCGGCATTCCTACAAGCATCTGTAGTGCTAATACCAATACCAGAAAAAATTTCCTGTGGAACACAATTTGTTCGAATATCATCATAGGCCACAATAATAGTGTTATTACCAATATACAACACTCCATCACCAATCGGCTTACAACCGTTGACACCACCCATTACAGGCAAAGGGGGAACGCTGGAATTAACACTGCTAGATCTAGTGCTTAATACAGTTCTAGACGAATCGAAGTTAGGAGCTAGTTGCAAACCACCAGACGAAGCTTGTAGGGCGGCGAAAGCATTGGCAATCGGGACGTTAATAAGAGCAACATTAGTGTCAGAGGCATAACAAAAATCCACATCTGAATTAGGAGGCTGAGGCAACTGCGCTTCACCAGCTGAATCAACATTGGCAGAACCTAATGGGACAACTCCAGCAGAGCCATGGGAGGTAGCGACATTAGGTTTAGATGGATTGGAGGTATTCAGAGGAGGGAAGTCATTGTCAAAGAGGAGCGACATGTCAGACAGAGGAGCTGATGGTCGAAGGTTAAACGAACCTCCAAATATAGTTTGAGAAGGACAAAATAGAGATTGGAAACCATGGGGAGAAGCAGGCATGAACGGCAAGGCAGAGTGCAGGAGAAAAGAGGCCGTGTACGGAGGGGATGGGGAGCAAGGCGAGGATGAACGCGGAGGAAGTCAACCAGAGGATAAAACGGTCGTAGAGGCAATGGCCGCCATTGATATAAAAAGTTGGATTAAATATTTATGAATAACTTGTTTTAATTAACATGTAAAAGTATTTTTGAGCACCGTCTCGAATTTCGACGAAACTAGTTTCATTGGATCTGTAATAGTGAATTATTAGAGGATTTCAAGTTTCGCAGCGTCGGACTTAACGTTTGGTTGTGCGAGCTTGAAACGGGTAGAATTTATTTTCATAACTTTAACTAATATAATTCGATTTTGAAAAGCTATCATCTGAAAATGATGAAATTGTCTCTCGATACATATTCCATTGTGTTCGGAATAGGGGTAAAACATATAGAATGCCAGGCGACATGCTTCGTTTGAAGTTCAAAATTTATCAAACGGAATAGTTCCACGAAATTTTCTATATAAGGACTTAGAAACCTTATCTTTGCAATCCAAAAAACCTAGTTCTTCAACCGCCCCTTTTAAAAATTTTAATGGCCAAAAATCATTGGCCTTTCTTCCCTATTTTCTCTCAATCCACACACTTCCACGCTTCGACTTCAACTAGGAAGCTAGAGAGCTCGACGAGCTCTACAAGATCTGTGTTGGGATTGATGAATCGTCGATGATTGGACGTGTGAGGGAGCCGCATTCATGCTGCGTTTGGGATTGATTCGGTGGAGATTTCTACAATCGAGGCGGTGGGTGCGGCTCGTGATGGCAAGCATGATGACGACGTTCGATCGCCCTTCGATGGCATGAGTAAAGGGGGGCATTCTATGAATGTCTACGTTGATGGGTTTCTAGGCCTGGAACGTGATAGAGGATGGAAAAATAAGTTAAGTTTAATTGTTAATTATAGTGTTAATTATATTCTAATTATATCAAATATTATTTAATCCGTAACTAGTTTAAACGTGTTTTATCATATTAATAAGTATTTTAAAAGGTATTTCTACACGCGCGCGCGCGCTCGCACGCACACGCATCCACGCACGCACATATACACGCACGCGCGCGCGCACACACACACACACACACACACACACATATATATATATATATATATATATATATTGACACCAAAAATGAATCAAAACTCAAGAATTGATGTTATGGAACCTATGAAACCTAGATCTAGTGGATAACGGTTGAAATAAAAAGAAAATAACAGAAATAAAATAGAGAGATACATAATTCTATAATGGTTCGGCAATCTATGGCCTGCGTCCACTTTATAACACATTTGCTTATAGATTTGATGTAGTTTGTTTCAGATTACAGGAAATTTGAAAGAGAATAAGCCACTAGTGTAGGGGTTAGACAAATTATAAGTCCTAGAATTGCCCAAAGTAGATGCCTTGGGGAATGTTGTGTGTAAAAAAAGATAAAGAAGAGTCAGAGCGTCCGCATAGTTATAGCACAAACCAGATCCTATTTTGGTTGATCTATGGTTTTTATTTATAGAGGTAGAGGAGGTGTTGGGTGGAAAGTCTATTAGTAGCAAAGTCTAGTAGTCGGTCTAGGATTGAAAAAAAACTCGAACTCACCCGAGTTGAATGAACAACTCGGTACCAAGTCAAATGACTCTGTATCAAATCATTTCCTTAAGTGGAAATAACTCCACCCCTTTTGCACTTCAGTTCTCTCATTGAATGGATGTGTTTTGTGCCTTTTCTCTAGTAATTCGGTTGGTGCTAGTGATAGTTCCTTCATCACTTGGATTGCTTGGTTATTTGAGTTGTCTTCTCTTCAAACTTGGTGATTGGTCATCCAAACCCTATGAAAACACTTAAGCACAAGCTAAGTGGGTAGAAAATAACTCTTATAAAGTTGGTGAGTAGTTTTGTGGTCAAAAAATGACTCAACACCAAGTTAAACGACTCATTGCCAAGTTGTTTCCATTGACAATATAGAAGTGAAATTTTACAAGACCTTTCCTTTCTCTTTTCTAAGCACGCCTGGTAATTTTTCAAGTCGTTCCATCTTTGTTTCGATGTTCTAACTCCGGTAGAGTTCTACTCGGTTAAAAACCTAGTTAACATTTGTAACCTAAAATAAGCTTTTTTTGAAAATAAAGCATACTCAGGAACAAGACAAGTCCTGACTACTATCCTGCGAATTCCGGTTGAACGTTCAAGTTCCATCTTGAGCTGTTGATTTCAGTGAAGATATTTTCTTTTAATTGTTTGGTTTTGTCATAACCAGGATTTCATTACTTTGAATTGAAGATTAGATCCCTGCTTTGGAGATCGTTTGATGCTCCAAGTTAGTGTTGACATTCTTTGTATTACTTCTAGAATATTGTATTATGAAAGAAAGAACAATCCAGTACCAAGTCATTTTTATTTCCAGCCCTTATAAATTTTTACTTAGAAAATTTTCTAAATTTTTCTTCATTTCCTCTTACCTTTCAAAGGAGATGTTTTCTACCTGAGTCATCTAGAAGTTGATTCGACACGACCCAGCTGCCAAGCACCGCTATTAATCAGCCTTGAAGCTGTCATCTCTTCCTGCTACCGCTGCCATCCAGCAACGCGCCGCCACCTCATCTCGTACCTAAATCATTGTAGACCCGAACTAAAAATGTAGATCGAATTTGAGCTTGGATTTTAGGTTGGCAGTCAACGATCATGTTAGAGAGATGATGGTTTGGGCTTGGTTAATGGTAACTCGGAGGAAGAAAGTTAATTTCAGATTGTATTTCATCAGTGGCGGAGTTGAATTTCTGCCCCAATCGTATGCATGTCGTTTCAGAACCAAGTTCTATATTCCAGTTTCGAATGTCTCTCTTCGAGAATTTAGCTAAGTCCCGATTACCATTTGAACCCCAATGCGATGATTTATTCCAAAGTCGAACGTAGTGATGATTTCATCATATCATTTTCCATTTATACACTGTTTTCCATTTCCGCACTTCAAGTGATCTTGGGAAGAAAAACTTACTACATCTCTTCGGACAACAGATTCGTTATCGATTTTCAATCGATAAAGGATAAGTTCCCATAGAGGTAATCTTAAAGTATGATGCAATTCATCTTTCTAGCGTGAGCAAGCTATCTACCAAGGATGGTCCGTTCATGGTGTTTGGGACACTGGACTCACTTTGCATAAATAACGTACCACACTTGTCCCAATCAATTCACAAAATCTGTTTCGTCAACACATGTTGACTTACTTCAGATTTCGAGCATTGCTCATATGGGAATTTTATAAAAATAAAACATACCAAATTGTGTTGAACTTCGAGTTTTATTATTTAGAATGACACGCTAGTTACCCCGTCTTAAGCATGGTGAAGGAAATTCTACACCTTTAGAGGCTGGATCCACAACTATCCCAGTATCTCCTATCTTTCCTATCAGGCTAGGTCAGCCCGTTACATAAGAATATTATGGCTTGCTAGTCCCGCAGACCTTGTTATCGGACAGATGCCTCCTGGAATAAGATTTTTGGACAACCTGGCATAACATTTCCCTCAATTCTCACAGCTAGATCACTTCAGAAGATATGTTCACAACATGGCATCCCAAAATATGACATACTCTTGCCGTCAAGAGCTGAAACTGCGCACAACCCTCCGTCAAACATAACCGCTTGCAAACACTATATGTGTTTAGGTGGTATTGTTCCATCGTTTAATTAATTTTTGATGGTGATGTTGCAAGAACTTGGACTGGCGGTGTACCAAATACATCCAAATGGTTATGCACTCTGAAGTTCTCAATATGTCCAATTCATGAATGGACTTAATTAGCCTCTTAGACTCAATGAGGAAACTCATCTCTTAGTTTAAATGGAGAAGAGATTTTCCCTCCTACATGATTATAGAAGCCCGGAAGGGGTGCAAGTTTATAGTGAAACTTCATAATAAGCACTCGTCTTTGAAGAATGAATACTTCTTTGTTCGATATCCGAATGAGTTCGACCGTCTCTGACTATCAAGAAGTAAGCATCTATATCTCGTCTTTCGCCATTCAAAAGGTTTCAAATCTCTAACTTTCTAGATATTTCATTGCAGACATCTCGGCTCGAGATAGCAGTGATGAGCATAATGCAACGCTCGATACCTTAAAGGCAGTGAGAGCTTCTCAGCGCTCTGTGGACTTCCTTCTGACTAATGAAAATCTCTGTATGTATGGCTTGCTTCACCCGAGAAGATTTGTTGTGGCTGAGTCCCAAACCCTAAGTGATTCTAGAATGTGAACCCGCTCCTCTACCCCATCTCATAGCTCTAACAAGAATGCTAAGGGGGATGTAATTGGTTCATTAGGTAAAGTACAACCTGGAAAAGCTCCTATGGTTGATGCAGATTTACCTATCATAGAAGATATTCCAAGGGATAGGGATGAAACAAATAGGATTCCCCATATCCCGAAGGAGGATGAGTCAATCCAGTGGAAAGAAGGGAAACAAGCAATGATAGCAGAGGAGGGGGAAGAGGCTTCAGACGATGATGACGACAGTGATTTTCATGCCATCTAGGAAGGGGATGAGTGCTGTGTTGAATCAAAAGAGATGAGCCCTGATCTCCCTACGCCCCTCCTCCAGAACAGCTAATTACTGAAATAACGACTCCCGAACTTCCTTGCAAGCCTCGTCAAGGATAATTAATTACCGAGACTTCTTAATCAACTAGAGGCCATGGTACAGAAACTCCAATAGGAGATACAACAAATTCACACCCGCTAAGAGATGTCTCCATTAATTTGTGCGAATTCTGGGACTTTACAGGCAAGATTGGTTTAGATATCACCCTATCTTCGATTGATTTCATAAACGAAGGTGGAGAGACTCTAACTTTGAAACCATGCTGATACAGCTGGTAGAGTATGTGACGCCCCACTCCGAGACCCACATTAGCAAAGAGTATTACAAGGTAACATCGTCTGCTAATATGGAGAATAGAGCTGGTTAGGAGCGACCATCTATAGCCTTGTCTTAATTATCTATTGAATATGTCGACAATTGTCATACCCTCTTGAATTCTTTCTCAAATGGATCGACATAGCCAACAAATACTTAATACAAAGCCATAGGTGGCTAAAGGATCTATTAGAATAAAATATAACAAATCAAATGTACTACACATCACAGAACAGTAGGTCATCACATACATTTACATATATTTAGATACATTACAGAGTATGCAAAATGATACATGTCAAGTGGTAGAGTAAACCAAAATATACAGACAAGTCAAAAGAATACATATAATAGAGTTACAGCCAAAAAGGACTACACAAAAAGCTATAACAAAATGGAGCTAGCAGAATAGTCCATGCCGAAGCAAAATAGGCTAAGTCCAATGTACCTAACCTGAAACATCTCGGTCCGACCCAAGTATAAAATACACGGGTCAATCTAGCTAAACAAATTAGTTAGACAAACTAAATGATAATGAACATACAAGATCATAAAGTACAACAAATATTTCCAAAAGAGATAACCAAATCATCTAACATAAGATGAATCAAAACAAGCCTCATATCATCGGCAATTCCAATAAACAAAGGATATCATATCGCAGAACAAGCCAAAAGGCAAATGACAAATACCAATAAAGGTAACACAAGTTTCCACAAGGTAATCGCTATATATCATGTGGTTCAAAGAACCTACCCCGAAAGACGATACACTAGGGAAATATAATTGTCAAAGAAACAAAAGATGCTCGACCTCAGTACTATAACAAGGATCTACACGCTCGAAGGCAACAAACCTCAATATCACTCGAGCGGTGACGATGGACCAACTCCAAAAGTGATACTATCGGGTAACAAACCCGAAGGCAACACCCGAAGGCAATGCCCGAAGGCAACGCCCAAAGGCAACGCCCGAAGGCAACAAATCGTAGTGGCGGTACTGGACACCACTGTCCGGCGGAATGTGTCACAAATCTCAGAAAGGAACCCGGAAAATGTTAACGTGAGTCCCATACCCCACGTTCGCACTAAACGGTTTACTAACCGTTAGTCAATTTCACACCCAAAGCAGTACAAAGTCCACCTTATCTCATCGGTAGACCAGACCCAAAGGTCAAAACGGTCAAACGAATAGATTAGGAATTAACTGAAAAGATAAATGCACGGGTTCATAGCACGCGTGTTATTTAATCATTTAATTCTCCTCCCTCTTCGCTCGAAGTGCAAAATTGTGTGTGTGTTTTAAATATAAATGATAAATTGGAGAAACGGGCTTTTAATACAATTAAAAAGATCATTTTATAAACCCGTGTACGAAATCAAAAAGGAATCATCAAAGTCAATAATAAATGATAACAATAAATCGGATAATCACGAATCGATAAAAATTGGAATCCCACACAAAATAGGCAAACTGGGTTGAGACAAGCAGATTCAAACGTCTGAATTGTATATTTCAGACGTCTGAAACTAGGGCTCAGGCAATACTTTGCCTAGGCCAATGATGGCCAAATCATATCGGAAGCAATCAGATGAGTGACGATGGCTAGTGGTTTACGCCAAATGACTACCCAACCTTAAAGACTCGCCAATACACTCCGACCAACATGCCCAAACAACCATATAACGATTTTTCATAGATTTTGACTTCAAACGCCAAAGATTGGAATATTCACCAAATAAATTCAAATGAAAAGCAAATGAACATAAATAAGTGTTAGGAATTCATACCTAACATCAAAGATAGATATAGACTTAGATGTGAGATAAAAATCTCACCTTTAAACTCAAAAACACAAGAGAGAAGCTATAGAGCAAGGCAAGAACAATCACTCTTCAATTTCAACCCAAGGAGCATCAATCTATGCTCAAAAACAAATATCCTAAGTTAGGGTTTAGGAGATTTCAGAAATCGAAGAGAGATTGAGATGGAGAATGTGAAAAGAAGGCTTACCTTGATTTTGGACTTGAATTTGAGTTCCTAGATCAAAGCTAGGGTTTGGGAATTTCCATTTCTCATTCTTTCCCCCATTTCTTTAGAGCTTGAGTGTTAGGAAAATGAGAGTGGAATGAAATAAAGAGGAGAGGCTGAGTTAGGGTATTAGATAAGTTGGGTTAGTGGGCAGAAACCCAAACCCAACCCAAAGCCCTAATAGAAAACATCCAAACTCACTCAACTCCAAACATATCTATGCTTATACTTAAAAAAGTCACAAACACCATTTTGAACTCAATGGAAGTGGTATCAAGTCCAAAATGTTGATTCTCAATTCATTCATCATTCAAACGTCTGAAATTTCCAAAGACATCTGAATCTGGAAAAATAGGAGTTTTCAGACTTCATTCAGACGTCTGAACTGAATGATTGAGACGTTTGAATCTGGAAAAACAGAAGTTGTCAAGAAAAATATTCAGACGTCTGAATCGTCCATTTCAAACGTCTGAAAATGGCAATTTTTGCCTATTTCCTTTCTGGATTGACTCGAACAATTTTAGACGTCTGAATCCCTATAAGACAATTTTTCTTCAATTAGACTTCTTCGAAACACGATCCACAAAGACACTTCACTAATTCGACTGTTCTTTTACGAATAGTGACTTTTTCGGACTAATATTCCGACTAACGATGCTATACTTTAATAAAATATTTAAATATACAATCGTAAAATATGCGGGTTGTTACAGACTCCCCTACTTAAAGAAATTGCATCCTCGCAATACTTAAGAAGAAAAATGAAGAGTAACAACCATAGAAGCATAAGTGATAGAACGTTTCCTTTTGCAAGAGAACGACACCCAAACCAATACGACTAGTATCGGTACAAACAATGAAGTCTTTGTTCCCTTCGGGAACCGCAAGAATAAAAGCATTAGAAAAGAGTTCCTTTAATCGATCCTCTTTCCCGAAAAGCTAAGAGTTTCAAAATTATAATTAACTTTATGTAATCATCTTTTTAGAAAAATTTACTTATTACAAGTCAATTTTACTATGTCTGACTATCTCATCATAGCGTTTAGGTGATTCCTATCGATAACGTTGATCAAGCGCATCGACCAGAATTCTTAAAGCACTCAACGGGAAAAATAACACAAAATCATCTTCTATATGATAAACAAATCTCTTAAAATTTTTACAAATATTCTTTGCTCGTTTTAAGAACAAAATTCCAAGCATACTTATAAATATCTTATTAAAAAGATTTGCAAATTTTAATTCGTTGTTTTCATCCAATATCAATAAATACAAGGATAAACTCATCCAGATATTCGTAGAATACTCGATTCACAATATGGATGAAATAAGGTAGAAGGTTCTTCATACCGAATGACATAACGAACCAAACACAAAAATCACAACGAGTGCGGAATGCGGTAAGAGGATGCTACCTTCCGCAACTCGTAGCTGATGAAAACCGATGGCAAGGTCGAACTGAAAAGACCTTAGCACCAATCAATAGATTGCTTAGGTGATAATCCTAAGACAAGCTCAAATATACCGGAAAACTCGCAAACTACTTGAATGAGAGAAATAACACTTTCCTCATCAAGTGGGTTTAAAGAATAGAATGATATCACCGAATTTGGAAATCAAAATCGTTAAGAACAAAAGAAATCTGCTTTACAGATTGAGAATGTCGAAGATGAATAGTCCACATTGGACATAGGATATAGGCTTCATAATGATTAAGTTAATCCTTTCCCAAAAATCAATTTCAAAGCCTAAGTATGCAAATCGGCTCGAAAAGAATAACCACATAAAATAATCTCGACATTTTTACAAAGCAAACTGAGTGTTGCGGATCCATCAACCGGATTCGCAATTCTCAAAGAAGTCATCAAGCCCAAAATATTTAATGAAAAGGAATCAATAAGTTCTTTTGATATAAAAGAATGGTACACACCCGTATCAAAAGAAATCAAAGAGGAAGATCAAGAAATAAAATAATGTCATCAAGGATAGAAGGAGAATTACCTCTGCACTGAGAAGAACCTCCAGAAGCCTTAGCAACATAAAGCTTGCCAGACTTGGAGCTAGCAGGAGCAGTAGGGCAGGTGGAAATACGATGACCTTCCTTCTTGCAATAATGGCAGAAGAGAGGCTTAGGACAAGCTCGAATCATATGATCAGGAGAGCCACAATTGAAACACTTCCAAATGGAAGGTGTTCCAGCAGATTGAGAGTTAGAACCAGATTCAACGGGCTTTTTCTTCTTGGAAGGGAAAAATTCCCGCTTATGAAATGGAAACTCCTTCTTATTGGAGTTCTTACGAACCTCAACATCATCACCACTATCACACTCCTTCTCGATGGCTTCAAGATGAAGTTCCGAATCAACCAATTCCTCAAAAGAAAGCTTAAGCTGGAGC
This sequence comes from Allium fistulosum, assembly GCA_030737815.1. Lineage (NCBI taxonomy): Eukaryota > Viridiplantae > Streptophyta > Magnoliopsida > Asparagales > Amaryllidaceae > Allium > Allium fistulosum. Next base: position 612,020,423 of record CM060907.1, read on the forward strand.
ATTAAAGACTTCTTAAGATATTTCTTAAGACCAAAGACAAACTTCATGTTCTTCTTATAAGAAGTGCTAATGAATTCAAGACCATACTTAGATAAGGCCTCGAATGATGCAACATACTCAGAGACGGAGGACTTCCCTTGCTTCAACTCAAGGAAGCGACGGGCTAATAAAACTTTCTCAGATTCAGGAACAAATTTGAGCTCGAATCGTTCCCGAAATTGAGTCCAAGAAAGAATAGACTCATCAAGTTCGGCTACAAGAAGCTCGTACCAATCAAGGTCACGCTCTTGCAATAAGCTAGAAGTTACAAGAACTCGATCATGGTCTGAAAGATCCATACGAGAGAAAATACGCTCGCATGTGCGAATCCAAGCTTGGACCTCAAGAACGGACTAAGAGCCTTTGAATGGCTTTCCTTCAAGATGAGAAAAATCACTGCACAGACGTGCAAAGGCAGACTTGCGTGGAGGAGATGCTCGAATAGGAGCTGGAGGCTGAGTGCACCTAAATAACTCCAATAACTGATCGGCAAACATATAAACGCCGTCCGGATGCGAGCCACTGGATTCCCAGCATCCGTGCGTCGTCCTCGGCCTCTTTCAGCCATTAGGTGAAAGTTAAGATAAGATAAAGATTATGCACAAGGTAGATATCATTAATTCAAATATGGAATATTATGGAATAAAATGCATTCCTAGACGTATTCCTAAAGTTCTATCTACCCCAAAGCATGGAAAGAATAAAAGGCACGATTATTCAAAAAAAATTCGTACCGTTCATACTACACTTTGATGTACCGTAATATGTGTCTCCGTTCTATGTTTATCATATTTTGTTCTGAACTCAGCTCTGACACCAAGCTGTGATGCCCCACTCCGAGACCCACATTAACAAAGAGTATTACAAGGTAACACCATCTACTAATGCGGAGAATAGAGCTGGTTAGGAGCGACCATCTATAGCCTTGTCTTAATTATCTATTGAATATGCCGACAATTGTCATACATCCTTGAATTCTTTCTCAAATGGATGGACATATCCAACAAATACTTAATACAAAGCCATAGATGGCTGAAGGATCTATCAGAATAAAATATAACAACTCAAATGTACTACACATCACAGAACAGTAGGTCATCACATACATTTACACATATTCAGATACATTACAGAGTATGCAAAATGATACATGTCAAGTGGTAGAGTAAACCATAATATACAGACGAGTCAAAAGAATACATATATCCGAGTTACAGCCAAAAAGGACTACACAAAAAGCTATAACAAAAAGGAGCAAGCAGAATAGTCCATGCGGAAGCAAAATAGGCTAAGTCCAATGTACCTAACCTGAAACATCTCGGTCTGACCCGAGTATAAAATACACGGGACAATCTAGCTAAACAAATCAGTTAGACAAACTAAATGATAATGAACATATACGATCATAAAGTACCACAAATATCTCCAAAAGAGATAATCAAATCATCTAACATAAGATGAATCAAAATAAGCCTCATATCATCGGCAATTCCAATAAACAAAGGATATCATATCGCAGAACAAGCCAAAAGGCAAATGACAAATACCAATAAAGGTAACACAAGTTTCCACAAGGTAATTGCTATATATCGTGTGGTTCAAAGAACCTACCCCGAAAGGCGATACACTAGGGAAATATATTTGTCAAAGAAACAAAAGATGCTCGAGCTCAGTATTATAACAAGGATCCACACGCCCGAAGGCAACAAACCTCAATATCACTCGAGCGGTGATGATGGACCAACTCCAAAAGTGATACTATCGGGTAACAAACCCGAAGGCAACGCCCGAAGGAAACGCCCGAAGGCAACACCGAAAGGCAACGCCAAAAAGCAACGCCCGATGGAAACGCCCAAAGGCAACAAACCGTAGTGGCGGTACTGGACACCACTGTTCGGCGGAATGTGTCACAACTCTCAGAAAGGAACCCGGAAAATGTTAACGTGAGTCCCATACCCCACGTTCGCACTAAACAGTTTACTAACCGTTAGTCAATTTCGCACCCAAAGCAGTACAAAGTTCACCTCATCTCATCGGTAAACCAGACCCAAAGGTCAAAACGGTCAAATGAATAGATTAAGAATTAACTGAAAAGATAAACACACGTGTTCATAGCATGCATTTTATTTAATCATTTGATTCTCCTCCTTCTTCGCTCGAAGTGCAAATTGTGTGTGTGTTTTAAATAGAAATTATAAATTGGAGAAACTAGCTTTTAATACAATTAAAAAGATCATTTTATAAACCCGTGTACGAAATCAAAAAGGAATCATCAAAGTCAATAATAAATGATAATAACAAATCAGATAATCACGAATCAATAAAAATTGGAATCCCACACAAAATAGGCATATTGGGCTGAGACAAGCAGATTCAGACGTCTGAAATGTATATTTCAGACGTCTGAAACTGGGGCTCAGGCAATACTTTGCCTATGCTAATGATGGCCAAATCATATCGGAAGCAATCAGATGAGTGACGATTGCTAGGGGTTTACACCATCGACTACCCAACCTTAAAGACTCACCAATACACTCCGACCAACATGCCCAAACAACCATATAAGGATTTTTCATAGATATTGACTTCAAATGCCAAAGATTGGAATATTCACCAAATCAATTCAAATGAAAAGCAAATGAACATAAATAAGTGTTAGGAATTCATACCTAACATCAAAGATAGATATAGACTTAGATGTGACATAAAAATCTCACCTTTAAACTCAAAAACACAAGAGAGAAGCTATAGAGCAAGGCAAGAACAATAACTCTTCAATTTCAACCCAAGGAGCTTCAATCTAAGCTCAAAAAAAATATTTCCTAAGTTAGGGTTTAGGAGATTTCAGAAATCGAAGAGAGATTGAGAAGGAGAATGGGAAAAGAAGGCTTACCTTGATTTTGGACTTGAATTTGAGTTCCTAGATCAAAGCTAGGGTTTGGGAATTTCCATTTCCCATTCTTTCCCCCATTTCTTTAGAGCTTGAGTGTTAGGAAAATGAGAGTGGAATGAAATGAAGAGGAGAGGCTGATTTAGGGTATTAGATAATTTGGGTCAGTGGGCTGAAACCCAAACCCAACCCAAAGCCCTAATAGAAAACATCCAAATTCACTCAACTCCAAACTTATCGATGCTTATACTCCAAAAAGTCGCAAACACCATTTTGAACTCAATGGAAGTGGTCTCGAGTCCAAAATGTTGATTCTCAATTCATTCATCATTCAAACGTCTGAAATTTCCAAACAAAACGTCTGAATCTAGAAAAATAGGAGTTTTCAAACTTCATTCAGACGTCTGAACTGAACGATTCAGACGTCTGAACTGAACGATTTAGACGTCTGAATCTGGAAAAACAGAAGTTGTAACGACCCGTATTTTTAACACTTTAAAAATACGAATTTAAATAAAATTTTTGGATAAAAATCCGAAGGAAATAAAATTTTGTGTTGTTAAATGTGAATTATAAGTTAAAATACAAAACTGAATTCCGAAATAACTTATTTGTAAATTAAATAAAGATGTTAACTTGTAATTGAACGTAAGTAAAGATTTAAATTTGAGTGTAACAAGTAATTGAAACAAATTGAATTTGATTGTAAACAACGAAATAAATAAAATGTTACATTTAATATTGAAGTTATAATATTGAAATCAACGTAAATGAATGTAATTTAATATTACTGTGAATTTAAATAATATAATAGCTGAAGAAAATGAAAGTAAATGAATTATAAACTATTGATAATAATGTATAAGTAAATGGTTGATTCAATAATGAAAGTGTAAATCAAAATAAAAGAATTCAATTGGAATTAAATAACTTGAATTTGAATTACAATATAATTGAACGCTGAATCTAATATAATCTTTTATATTGGGTTTATAATGGAAAACTGCATTGTAGAAGATTGTTAATTACTGTGAAATTAAAAATGGGATTTTTGAACAATTGAAATTTGATTTAAAAGTTAATAATTTAAATTGGGAATTTTATATAAAAATTAAACAGTCGAATAATTTATTTTTCGAATATTGGATTTAATTAGACAATTAAATCGATAATTTAATAAGTTAAATTTCAGAAATAATTGAAAATCGAGTTGAATATGATTGAAAATGATTTGTAAAATTTTTTCTTATCATATTGGAGTTATAGTAATGTTATAGAACTTTTAAAATTGAATTTAAAGTTAATTTGTGAAAATTGAATATTTTTAATATTTAATTATCGACTGAAAAATAGCCATTTTTTGAACAGTCTCAGAATTGAACGAAACTAGTTCCATTGGATCCATAATAGTTTGTTATTATCGGATTTCAATTTTCGTAGCAATCGGAGTTATCGTTTGACCGTGGCAGCTCGAAACGCATTGAATTGTTTTTAATATTAATTCGGCGAGAGAAAATAGTCATTTTCAAAATGTCTCGGATTTCGACGAAACCAGTTTCATCGGATCCGTAATGTCATATTATTATAAGGTTTCAAATTTCGTGTCAATCAGATTTACCGTTTGTCCGGGGCGAGCCCAAACGCACAGAAATTTGATTAACCGATTTAATTTTAAATCGATCGTTTATTGCCGTAACCCGCACAGATGACCGAATTAGCCTCCGAAACATGTTCCATTGCGTTCGGAACGCGGGGTAAACCTTAGAAACGTCAGCCGGCACGCTTCGTTTGGAGTTCGGAAAATCCGGGATGAATAGTGTCGCGTATTTTTCTATAAAAGCCCTCACTTTCTCTATTTTCCAAAAATCCTAGGGTTTCAGCCCTTAGCCGCCACTTTTAATTCAATGGCCAGAAAATTTCGAAACTTCTTTCTTTAATATCTCTCAATCCGTTCAACGAAATCAAAAAATTCCAAAAGCAAAAGTGTAGATCTCGACGAGCTCTTCGAATCCATACGGTTGATTGCTGCTAATACGCCACGGATTCGCCCAGATCTGACTTGGAAGCGTGCGCATTTTTCTTGGTTTGCGTGCAAACGGTGGCGAATGGGGTGGCGAAACTTGGCGCGGAGGTGGAGCAAGGCGAGGCGCACGTGATGATGCCCCCTGATCGACGTCCGGTCGTCGTTTGCCGCGCGCGTGGATGAATGAACGTCGTGCGTGATGGGTTAGGCGGTGTGCGTGAATTTGAGGAAGAAGGTATACGTTATTTTATTTATTTAAAATTTTAAATATTCGATCGCTCTAACGTATATAACTTTTGCATACGAGCTCGGATTTACGCGCGGTTTTCTCCGTTGCGTTCGTATCGAAATTCCGGACAATATGGAGCTGGTTTGGTTGCATTCCGGGACTGTTCAAATTTGGGCCTTTATTTGGATCTTAAATCGTCAAAACTCAAGGTGAGTGTTTTATAACGCTCACAACGTACTGAATATCTTTTTGGTAGTTAAATTTGACATTATGAAGTGATATGAATTTATTTGTCGTTGTTTGATAAAAATTTAATTGTCATATAGATTGTCGTGTGAATTCACCGTTGAAAATTTAAATTGACAGTAAATTGAAATTAGGATTTAATTGAAATCAAATTTCCTGATATTGATAACTATGAAATTGCCATGAATTGTATTGACTATTGGATGATTTATTTCGATGGATGCTATTGGTTGATATTTAAATGTTTGGATGTTTATTTGCTTATATATATATCCTGTTATACATGCATATGACACTGTGATTAGTTTAAGTAATATATATTCATCCCTGACATGTAATTGAAATAAATAATCACTTGGCCATAGGTTAGAAAATTATATACGGACACCGGGTTGGTTAAATTAAATGATTTTAAAAAGTTGTTTTGAAATTATTTAAATGAATTGATTTTAAGAATAAAATCCAATTTATGGAAATTGAATTATTTTGAATTGAAGCTCGAAATGTTGAAATTTAAACTTGGTAAATGAAATTGTTTAATTATTCGAAGTTTAGATTTTAAAAAAAAAAATCGAAATACGGCGTAAATTTTCGAAAGTTGATTTGTTGTAAAAGACTGGACTTTTAATCGAACTCTGAATATTTCTAAGAAAATTTATATGAAATGATATTTCAAGTTGAGTTTGGAATTGAAAATTGATTTGAAATTGAGATTTAATTAATTTGGAATTTAATTGAAATTCAAAGAAATTTGTGGATTGGACTAAATTGAAACTATTGAATTAAATTTGAAGATAAAATTGATTTGAATGTGATTTGAACTGAAATTGATTTGGAATGTAATACTTAAATGAATTCTTGAAATCCGAATGTGAATCTAAGTTTATTGAATTGGAATTGTTCCAGAAATTAAGTAAACTACTTAATACGGATGTTTAATTTGAAGTATATTCTAATTTGAATACGAAATGGTTTTAAAGCAAATCTTATATTCTTATATAAATATATGAGCTGTTTTGAAATGTGAAATATTTAAAGTTTCGAAATATATTGAAAGTGAAATTGTTTATTTTGTGGTTCAAATATGTATTTGAAATTGATAATTTGAAATGGTTTATTGAGAAGCTGAATCGAGTTGAAATTGATGATTTGAGATTTGATTTAATTTTAAATTTTGGAATTCGAGTTATGTGAATCGTTTTGTGGGATATTGAGGCGAAAAATGATTTTGAAATCGAAATGAGATTTTGAGGCGAAAAATGATTTTGAAATCGAAATGAGATTTTGAGGCGAAAAATGATTTTGAAATCGAAATGAGATTTTGAGGCGAAAAATGATTTTGAAATCGAAATGAGATATTGAGGCGAAAAATGAATTTGAAATCGAAATGAGATATTGAGGCGAAAAATGAATTTGAAATCGAAATGAGATATTGAGGCGAAAATGATTTTGAAATCGAAATGAGATATTGAGGCAAAAATGATTTTTGAAATGAAATTGTATACTTTGAGTAGATATGATGATTTTGAAATGGATTTGATTTTGAAGCGAATATGATATTTTGATATCAATTATGAATCGATTTGAAATGTAAAAGAGCCATCGGTGTAATAATACGTAGTTATTAAAGAGACCGGGATCGGATATGGACATACTCTCTGTCGATACTGAAAACCACTTTAATAACTAGTATATGCGGAGTGTTGATCCAGAACGAAGTGGATGGTTTTGGTGAACGTGTTGATTTGAAGAAAGAGAACGATTTTGGATGACCCCTGACATGACTAAAACAGGAGCCGCGCCGGGCCATTGAGGATCGCCATCTCTAGCGGACACACTCCTTCGATACCATGTCTATTACTTTTGTGATTCGATTTGGGTGCACCCCGCGATTTGGGAGTGTTGTTTCGCGGTGTTGGGGTAGTAGCTGCTATGCCCAACATCAGTCCAGATCAGGCAACTACTAGTATACTAGTTGGTATCGCCTCATGTACCTTGTCATACTGATTATCCTATTCGCGACCACTACGTTTTGGTTTGTACCTTGAGTATATGGATTGCCCTCTAGTGACTTCCGGTTTTGGGGAAACTACGGTCTTGTATATGCTCTTGGGAATATAAACTGTGTTAAGGGTGGAATGGGCCATGGCTTAACGCTATTTTAATACTTTTACTTTAATGTAGACATATTATAATAGCGTATTGTACTACATAGTAGATAGTTTAACTAATCCTTGAGAGATGGAAAATCCCGTAACATCTCTTAAGTTATTGCACTCACGTTGACACTGGATAGGAGGTGTCTAAAACCCGTAAACATCTCCGACGTCGTCGCACTCATATTTACTTATTCGATTTAACCTATATGAGATATTTTAGTCCTGACTCGAGTGTTTTGTCTTTTCATTACGCTCGGGTCAGCCTGAGCATTTCAGATTAGGTTGAAGGTATATTCTGGAGGACGAAGACGGAGTTTGGTATTACATCATTTGTATTCTACTATTGTATTATTTTTCCGCTGCATTGTTGTTTTATCTCTGATATGTATGTAACTCTGATTTATGATGTATAATAATAATTAAAAAAAAATTATTTAATAGCTTCATGAACTGTTATTTTATTATTATATCTTGTTCCTTCCGCTGCAAGATTCTGAGTTTGCTTCTGTTCTTTCTTTCCTTTTCTTATTTAACCCCAATAACCATCTGCCTTTTTGAACGGTTTGAGTTGGATATGTGTTTGATTTGTCGACTTGAACGGTCCAAAATGGCGGGTTGTTACAGTTGGTATCAGAGCTTTGGTTTAGATTTCCTTGGCTCTAGTGGGGAATAACTCATTGAAATAGGGTTAAACCTTATGAATGAGTTTGAGGGTATATGAGAGAGCGTATTTGTAATTTTGATATAAAAATGATTTTGTATTGTGTTAATTTGTTCCGTTGAGTATTTATGAATTCTGGTCGGTACTTGAGACGCCAAGGCATCGATAGGAATTTCTAAACACTCGAATAGGACAGATTGACATAATATTGTTTTGGACTATATTTTTATATAAAAGAACTATCTTGAAAATTTATAAATTTTGATTGTATTGGTTGTTAGGAGATGATAATATTAGATTATCATCATTTATTGTTGATTAGTCAATATTTCTAACTATTGACTATTAGACGATTTTAAGAAATGAAACTTGTAAATATGATTGACAATGAATATAAATGGTAAATCAAATAAAATAAAAATGAATTTAAATTAAGATGGAGAATTTAAATTCCGGTGTTTTGAAAATTTATTAACAAAAATTTGAAATGTATAATACAAGTATTATATGATAGTATATTCGATTAGAAATGGTTTTCAAAGGATTTTCAAATGAAGTAAGTGTTATACTCCCCTCTTGACACTAGAGAATGATTTCGGTGATGAGTGCACGCATCATCGACGTTTATTTCCGAGAGTCTAAGTGGGGGAGATCACTTAATAGTTTTTCTAAACCCTGTTTTGATTAAAAATTGTAAATTTCTAAAGTATGAAATGAAAATAGGTATATGTATATATATATATATATATATTTATATTTTTATAAAAAAATGGTTTAAATCGAATCCGGAGTTGAAATTCTTAAGTTCTCTAATAAGGAATGATTTTAATTATTAAACTAAAGTAAATCTTGAATTGTTTGAAACTTATGAATGGAAAAAGGTGAAATTGAATTTAAGTGTTAAAAAAAAATTAATTTAAAATTGTAGTAGTAACCCTTAATTTGGAAAATAATAAATTGGAAATTTATTTAATAGGTATAACACTCAAATTGAACGAAAAGAAGTTGTATATTGTTTAACTACATTCTATTTGCATAGCTATAACTTACCAAATACTTAAAAAGTTTAAAATGCTAATAAGGATAAGTAAATGAATAATATACAAGTGTGATTGCAAATAATAAAAATGTGAAGATCTATTGATAGTTGTAAATATAAAGGAAATTTAAGTTGTAAAATGAATTAAATTTAAAATTAATTAAATATAAAATTAGTAAATGGAAACTAATTAAATTTGAATAAAACTAAATGTCAATAAACTTGGAAGTGTATGAAATTAAAATTTTGACTTGGAAATGTATAATTGATTTAGTGTAGATTATGGATGGATGTTAATGTTTGATATGCATTGGTTGTTAGATGGATGATAATTGATTAAATAGAATTCATTAGTGTAAATGGAATTGAATAAATGGAATAAAAATTTTAAATAATTAAATTCAAATTTGAAGCAAAGTGAAATTAAATATAATTGAATTCAAATTAAATTGAAGCAATTGACTTGAATTTAAATTATGAAACAAACTTGAATAAATCGGAAACAAATCGAATGTAAACTTATTTCATGGATAAATAAGAAAATAAAAGACTTTGTGTTTATGATTGTTTCTTTAGAAAATTTGAAATTGATGGTTTGTACTTTGAAATAAAAAAAAGCAAATTTTTGGAAAAATCCAAAATTGTCCAATATATGCTGAAACGAAAACAACCATAACTTTTAAATGGTTGAACGGAATTTGACGATCTTGGACTTTTCGGAAAGCCTAGAAACTGTGCTACATCTTTTGTTTAGAATGTTTTGATAAATACCTTCATCCACTAGGCTTAAAACACCAATATTAGTCGCTGGCCTGTGCGAAGTAGAAATCTGAAGCACCTTAGTATTCTCGCCATAAATTTTTACTGGTTTATCGGATTTTTAGGATCTTGCCCTTTCTGGAAAGCTTAGAACTTAAGCTAAAACTTTTGTTTTAAATTTTTTGTGATTTTCTGTCATTTAGAGGGTCGAAAACGTGAGTGAACGCCGCTGACCTGCGCAATGCATTGCCCAGGCTGAGGCGTATCCATTTAGTAAAACGGCCTTAACTTTTGAACGGATGGTCTGAATTTGATGATTTTGGACATTCCGGAAAGCTTGAAACGAAAGCAACAACTTTTATTTAGATTCCATTTCAAAATTTTATCGTTTAGGTGACTAAAAATTTGGATTTGTTCGTTGTCCTGAGACATAAATTTTGGTTTTGAAGATAAAATGAGTTATATATATGTTGTATATGCTAAGTATATCGATCTATTTTCATATGCATGATTCTCACTTGGTTGTTGAGTATTTTAGTAGGTAGCAAAGGGTTGCGCTTCACTTGTGGAGCTCGCTTCTGCGCTAAATGCAAAATGTAAGTTAAAATGCTAATAAACGCTTAATAAAAGGTTCGTTCTCGGATACCGATTTATGTTGTGGTATATTAGTGTGTTCCCCATGTTTTGGGATGCCTCATTCTTGTAATGAGATGTATATCATGCAATTATTACCATGTGAAATTTTTCGGTCCTAGCCGCGCAAAGGAGGTGCTGCCGAAATTTTTCAAAAATCCGGGTGTTAGAAAATTTTGAGATTTAAAAAAAAAATCCTATAACTAAATTTTGCAAATAAGTCGAATATTTGAATGAATTATATCTAAATGATGGCTTCACCTTCTCCGTTCCTTTTCGAGGACGAAAAGTTTTAAGTGGGGGAGAATGTAACGCCCGTATTTTTAACACTTTAAAAATACGAATTTAAATAAAAAATTTGGATAAAAATTCGAAGGAAATAAAATTTTGTGTTGTTAAATGTGAATTATAAGTTAAAATACAAAACTGAATTCTGAAATAACTTATTTGTAAATTAAATAAAGATGTTAACTTGTAATTGAACGTAAGTAAAGATTTAAATTTGAGTGTAACAAGTAATTGAAACAAATTGAATTTGATTGTAAACAACGAAATAAATAAAATGTTACATTTAATATTGAAGTTATAATATTGAAATCAACGTAAATGAATGTAATTTAATATTACTGTGAATTTAAATAATATGATAGCTGAAGAAAATGAAAGTAAATGAATTATAAACTATTGATAATAATGTATAAGTAAATGGTTGATTCAATAATGAAAGTGTAAATCAAAATAAAAGAATTCAATTGGAATTAAATAACTTGAATTTGAATTACAATATAATTGAACGCTGAATCTAATATAATCTTTTATATTGGGTTTATAATGGAAAACTGCATTGTAGAAGATTGTTAATTACTGTGAAATTAAAAATGGGATTTTTGAACAATTGAAATTTGATTTAAAAGTTAATAATTTAAATTGGGAATTTTATATAAAAATTAAACAGTCGAATAATTTATTTTTCGAATATTGGATTTAATTAGACAATTAAATCGATAATTTAATAAGTTAAATTTCAGAAATAATTGAAAATCGAGTTGAATATGATTGAAAATGATTTGTAAAATTTTTTCTTATCATATTGGAGTTATAGTAATGTTATAGAACTTTTAAAATTGAATTTAAAGTTAATTTGTGAAAATTGAATATTTTTAATATTTAATTATCGACTGAAAAATAGCCATTTTTTGAACAGTCTCAGAATTGAACGAAACTAGTTCCATTGGATCCGTAATAGTTTGTTATTATCGGATTTCAATTTTCGTAGCAATCGGAGTTATCGTTTGACCGTGGCAGCTCGAAACGCATTGAATTGTTTTTAATATTAATTCGGCGAGAGAAAATAGTCATTTTCAAAATGTCTCGGATTTCGACGAAACCAGTTTCATCGGATCCGTAATGTCATATTATTATAAGGTTTCAAATTTCGTGTCAATCAGATTTACCGTTTGTCCGGGGCGAGCCCAAACGCACAGAAATTTGATTAACCGATTTAATTTTAAATCGATCGTTTATTGCCGTAACCCGCACAGATGACCGAATTAGCCTCCGAAACATGTTCCATTGCGTTCGGAACGCGGGGTAAACCTTAGAAACGTCAGCCGGCACGCTTCGTTTGGAGTTCGGAAAATCCGAGGTGAATAGTGTCGCGTATTTTTCTATAAAAGCCCTCACTTTCTCTATTTTCCAAAAATCCTAGGGTTTCAGCCCTTAGCCGCCACTTTTAATTCAATGGCCAGAAAATTTCGAAACTTCTTTCCTTAATATCTCTCAATCCGTTCAACGAAATCAAAAAATTCAAAAAGCAAAAGTGTAGATCTCGACGAGCTCTTCGAATCCATACGGTTGGTTGCTGCTAATACGCCACGGATTCGCCCAGATCTGACTTGGAAGCGTGCGCGTTTTTCTTGGTTTGCGTGCAAACGGTGGCGAATGGGGTGGCGAAACTTGGCGCGGAGGTGGGGCAAGGCGAGGCGCACGTGATGATGCCCCCTGATCGACGTACGGTCGTCGTTTGCCGCGCGCGTGGATGAATGAACGTCGTGCGTGATGGGTTAGGCGGTGTGCGTGAATTTGAGGAAGAAGGTATACGTTATTTTATTTATTTAAAATTTTAAATATTCGATCGCTCTAATGTATATAACTTTTGCATACAAGCTCGGATTTACGCGCGGTTTTCTCCGTTGCGTTCGTATCGAAATTCCAGACAATATGGAGCTGGTTTGGTTGCATTTCGGGGCTGTTCAAATTTTGGCCTTTATTTGGATCTTAAATCGTCAAAACTCAAGGTGAGTGTTTTATAACGCTCACAACGTACTGAATATCTTTTTGGTAGTTAAATTTGACATTATGAAGTGATATGAATTTATTTGTCGTTGTTTGATAAAAATTTAATTGTCATATAGATTGTCGTGTTGTAACGACCCAGAATTTTTGATAATTAAAATTCGAATATTTAATTGATTTTAAATATTAATAAATGAAATTTAGAAGTCGAATGATTTATTTTTCGAATATTGGATTTAATTTGATAATTTAATCGATAAATTAAATAGTGAAATTCCAGAGATAATTAAAAATCGAGTTTAATATGATTGAAAATGATTTGTAAAATTTTATTTGATCATACTGGAGTTATAGAAAGGTTATAGAACTTTTAAAATTGAATTTGGAGTTAATCTATGAAAATTGAATATTTTAATATTTAATTATCGACTGAAAAATAGCCAATTTTCGAACAGTCTCAGAATTGGACGAAACTAGTTCCATTGGATCCGTAATAGTTAGTTATTATCGGATTTCAATTTTCGTAGCAATCGAAGTTATCGTTTGACCGTGGCAGCTCGAAACGCATCGATATCGTTTTAATTTTAAATCGTCGAGTTAAATAAGTCATTTTTCAAAAGGTCTCGGATTTCGACGAAACCAGTTTCATCGAATCCGTAATGTGATATTATTGTAAGATTTCAAATTTTGTAATTTTTGGATTTACCGTTTGTCCGGGGCAAATTAAAACGCATCGAAATCGGTTTAAATCGGTTTAATTTAAATCGATCGTTTATTGTCATATCTCACACATACAATCGAATTAGCTTTCGAAACCTATTCCATTGTGTCCGGAACGCGGGATAAACCCCAGAAATGCCAGTCACCGAGCGTAAATCAGAATTTGGAAAAATCGGAAATGAATAGTGTTTTTCGTTGAAATTCTATAAAAGGAACCCAAACCCTTCTATTTTGCAAAACCCTAGCTTGAAGAAGCCAGCCGCCACTTTCAGCTTGGATGGCCAAAAATGATTCTCCTTTCTCCCTCCAAATCTCTCAATCCGTTGATAATTACAACAAACTCCCAACTAACAAAGTATAGAGCGTATCGAGGCCTTCGATTCTATACGGAGATGATCGTATGAAGTGAAGTGGTTCAGCGGCAATTCGCCCTCAAAGCCTTCGTGTTCACGCACGAAAATTGAGAGCAGATGGCAACCGGACCCGCCGTGGCTCTGGCCGTGGATGGCTCTCGCATGGGCGCACGTGGTGGGGGACTCTGATCAAAGTCCGGTCGATGATGGTGGTTGCGGCATGTATGATTTTCGATCGAGCGTATGGGTGCATGCGTTTTCATTTTGCTGGAACGATGGGAAGAGGGAGCCATCTTTGGCCGTGATCTGTTAAGATGGGAACGAACGACAGATTTGTGTTTAGGGTAAAATTTGAAAAGAAAATGAAATTGTTTATAATTTTAATTTGTATAATCTTTGTAATAATATAACTTTTTCGTACGAGGTCGAAAAATTTCGAAACAAGCGGCGTTGGCTTCGTTTCATCGAACACTACACGATGCCACTTATTTGAAGTCGTTTGGAGCTAGTTTGAATTTCGGGTAAAATTAAACGTTCGTTTAATTTTATTCGAAATAAATGCTGGAATCAGAATTTAAAATCAAGGTGAGATTTTTCTCACTCAAATTGAATGTGGAATTTTTACAGTTATTGATTGATGATTGACTGCTTGGATGTGATATTAGATATAGTAGGATATATATCTATATATAGCAATATATACATATTGGCATATGTATATATTGGATTGATGATTTCCCGCCTCGTATAGCGGATGAGACCCTATTGCGCCGTTAGTAAGCGGATTATTTTTATAAAACCCATATACCGCGATAATTCCGTACTGGAGCGGAATTGGTATTGTGCTAACGTCTGTGGATGCAGGGAAACAGGTTGGAGGGATCCAACTGGATTCCTCACCAATATTATTATTTGCAGATATTTGTTGTATATGCTGTTATCATATTGATATATGATATTGAATGTTGTGATGGACTAATTGGTGCGTTGCATCATCGGGTTCAATTTTAAAGTTTAAAAATAAACGATTTTTACTTTAAAAGGGATTTTGAAGTGATTTTTGGAAAGTATACGATTTATTAGATTTTTGAATTTATTTATCTTAAATAAATAAATGCTATAACTTTAAAGTTATGAAAATTTTAAATTGTGAAATATAACTGAAAGGTGATTTTGAAATAAATAGTCAAGTAATTTATAAAATAGTTTAAGTTTGGATTTCTTTTAAATTATTAAAAATGATGTATATAAAAGATGTACAGAATTGATATTTATCAATTTAAAGTATTGGAATTTTAAAACAAATTTTTTTAAGTGTTAGAAATTTATAGAATTATAAATTGTGAAGACATGAAATTTATAGAATTATAAATTGTGAAGACATGAAATTTATAGAATTATAAATTGTGAAGACATGAAATTTATAGAATTATAAATTGTGAAGACATGAGATTTATAGAATTATAAATTGTGAAGACATGAGATTTATAGAATTATAAATTGTGAAAATATGAAGTTTATAGATTCATAAATTGTGAAATTATAAAATGGATGAAACTTAGAATAAAAGATTTATAAGAGATTTACTTATAAATTGGATTTTTTGCCTTTAAATGGAATATTGATCGAATTATTAATAAAGAAGATTTATTAAATTGAAGTCGTTAGAAAATAGAAATAGAATTTATAAACGTTGTTTTATAAATTCGAAATCAATTGGATTTGATAAATTAAAATGTTAAAGGAGATATATTCGCGATTTTGGATAGCGGATTATTATTTAAATAAAATGTGTAGAAAATATTGAAATGGAGTTAGTGAAGTATATTCACGATTTTGGACAGTGAATATATTGTTAAGTAAAATGAACTTGTTTTGGGAAAGTGATATATGAAATGAAGTAATTGTTTTAAAAGATGTTTTAAAACGTGTTAAATATCGAAATCATAGATTTCAACATTCATTGTTGAAATAGACGTTTTCGAGGAATAAGGAAATGGTAGACTATAACCCTGTTGTTATAGTAAATGATTTCCGAAAGGAAATGTTTTATCCAGTATTGGGATTTACATATCTATCTTAATTTCGAATCCCTATACTAGTGATTTTGAGTCGTCGTAACGATGTTTTACGTAACATTCGTTTTGACTCAAATAAATGTTGTTATAGTAATGTTTTCCTTAAAGAATGAATTTATACTTAAATTTTGATTTAAGTATATCGAATATTTTCAAATGTTGAAAATAAAAGATTTGTGAAACACTTATTATTAAATAAGTATGGAATGTTTTCCAATATGAAATGAAATGTTTTTGAGAATTTATCTTCTTAAAGATAAATTGAAATTGAATATTGACATCGATTTGAAAATCGTATATCAGTAGATATTTTGAAAATATAAATTCACTATGGAATTTATGAAGGAAAGGGAAATTGTTTTAGAAAAATAAACGTTGATTTATTTTTGAAGTGTGGAAATTTTATATCTAGTAAAGATATTTTTGAAGATAAATAATTTGGGGAAAATTATTTGGAATCTGATGATGTTGCGCATCTTTATTGATAGTTAAATAACCGACTATCAATAATTACCTTTAGATAGGTATTTATTGTGAATTGGATGAATTTGAATGCCACACTTATTTTTGAATAAGCGCTCACTATTCGGGTTAGCCGGGAAAGGACCATGGGGTTGTATAACCCATTCTGAATATGTGATACGTCGTTATGAATTGCATTTGAAGACCGGTGTTGAAGACCGGATATTTTTGAAAACGGAAGGATTACCGTCGAGTTACTCTACATCGGCTGATCTCCGATTTAGAGGTTTCATCACCCTTAGTGACGGGAAGTCCGGACGTGATTAGAAATTTATCCGGATATGCAAGGGCTTCATGAGAAGTGCCTTCGGTTCTGTTCGATCCCGGAACAGACTTGTATGGATTGTGTGTCTGACGTTACAATTTGAGATATAAAGCTGATTTTTTTCAAATACATTTCTGTTGGTGGCGGAGAATTTATTCTCTTATCTTAACACACTTCTCTGAGACGTACGAGCTCAGAGGTTATGTAGTTGAAATTTATCAGCAATATATCCCAATTTGGTAACGTGGCATACTGAGTGTTGCTGTGAAATGATCAGTGTTTGATCATTTGTGATATGATCATTTGTTTGATCTTATATCTTTGTGATCATAGGTTGATCATTTTTGTTTGACCCGAAGCAGGGCTTTTTGAGAAAGTTTAGCTTTGTGGACGAGACTTCGTCGAGCCTCACACCCCGGAAATGGTCGAAACAGGAAGGATGCAGCAAGGTTCTAGGGAGTAGCGCCCCTTAGTGTATGTCATTCCTTCTGGATTAAGGTGGTATCATGGTATGGAGCCCAGATACTTAACCTCTGTGGTTACTGCATTATTTTTACTATGTGGTTTGTTGGAAATCGGGGATCCTCGGGAAGATCGGTGACGATCGGGGGATGGCATACGCATGTCAGTAGTTACCTATTTTTGCAGAGGTAACTCGGCCTTGTGTTGGCAGAGATCCGGTTAGGTTCTCGGGTCGTCTATTCCAGGGACGTACCCATCGTGGAAAAGGAAGTTCCTTAGCCTGACCATTTGTTGGAAATCCAAAGAAACAATACGAGCCTTGTACGGTTTTAGTTGTAGAACCTGACATCTAATATGGCAGCTATAGCAAGCATACTATAATGGTACCTATGCTGGCTAAGATTTATATTCTACTTTCGAAATGTTTTCTACACTATGCACTAATAATAATATCAAAAAGAATTTGATTTTTTGCGTAGTAAGCATCTTTGACTATCATAAGAAGAAATCTCCTCCAAGTCTGCGTTTGCATTGTGTGTGTGGCGGGAGGTCTTATGGTAGTTTCATTTTCCAAAAGCATTGCAAATTGACTTTAAAAATTATTTTGTTGTTATAAAGAATAACTGTTTTACGATCTCACACCAGTCACCATGACTGACTCGGAGTTTATTGTTTCCCTTCTAAACTCTGGGTGCCCACCAATTTCCACACGGGCAGCCTAGAGTTAGGTTATCAGGATATTCTGGAGCTTTGGAGATAAGCTGGATGACGAGACGTAGTATTTGTATCTGATATATTTATTCCGCTGTGTATTCTGTATGAGGACAAGTTTATATAACTGTCCATTGTTGTATTGAGTTGTATATTGACTCTGATGATTGATGTATGTATAAATGATATAGTTCTTTGTTTAAAGATTATTCATTTATCTATTATATATTGTTCCGCTGCGATATGTGAGATTCTGATATTGTTTTCTGTTTCTGTTCTAATGATGTTGTTCTGTGTCTTTCTTCCCTTCTCTCTTTCTACCCTTTTCTTCTTTCTTCTGCGTTCTTCTCTTCTTCTTCTTCTCTTTTCTTTTTCTTAAACCCTCACTATTGGAGTTTCCGGCACTCGATTGCTCGGCAGTCGATAAAGTGAGTATCGATGTCGAATTTTCGAAAGTCGAAAAATCCCGTACGTGACAGCGTGGTATCAGAGCATATGGTTAAGCGACAACCCTGCTCTGTTGGGTGTTACTCATTAGAGATAGAGTCAGTAGTACTCTAGAATGAGTTCAGTGTAATAATAGATACGAGTGCGTATTTGTTAGTGAATATAAAATTGTTTTATATTGTGATGATTGGTTTGTTGAGTGGTATATGGATTCTGGTCGGTATTGTCCGTACAACTCTATCGATAGGGATCTCTAAACACTTATATAGAACAATTCGGCACAATATTCTTTTAAATAGGGTAAATGAAATAATTTTGCCCAAAACTATTTTTGTATATAAAAGAAATGATTTTTCTGTAAATTATTACAGTATATGGTTGCATGGATGTTAGGAAGTAATAATGGTAAATTATTATCATTGAAATTGAATAAGAAATTAAAATCGTAACTCCAAAGTTAAGAAATAAAATTCACATACAAATGAAATTTGAGAATGAAAATTATAAATGTGAATTGTAATTTAAAACGGAATTCCAGAGGAGTTTTTGGAAAGGTTTTGAAAAGAATTGAAAATTTTGGAGATTTGGAAAGTTTAAATTCTTTTTGGTTTGAAAATGAAATTCAAAGGATTTTGAAAAAGTATTTCGGAGAGATGAAAGCTCTAAACTCTTTTCGGTCGCTGGAAAATAACTTCGATGATGACCGCGGCATCACCGGTGTTCATTTTCGGGTTTCCAAAAGAGGAATTGCTACCAAATTGTTTTAAATTAAGTTGTTTGAAAAATTTGGGTTTTGTTTTGGAAATTCAAATGGAATTTGAATTGTTTTCAAAATGATTTTGAAAAGGTTGAAAAGACTCTGGAATACTATATAAAAATAATTGTGAATTGAATTCAAATGAATGTGTACTGTAAAATTGAAGGAAAATGAATAGGTGTAACTTCAACAGTGAAGTAAAAATGTATAAGCAGTTTATACTAGAAATTTTGTAATCAAATTTGCAAAATGTTTGAATGCTGTAACTAGATATTATGGCTAGTAAGATACAGGTGTTATTAAGGAATTGGATTTGATTTTCGAAGATAAATTTGAATTGCTCGACATAAAGGTATGTATTTGAATTATAATATGAGTTTTTGATGATTTCTTGTCTAGCCGCTTGGCTTTTTCTTTTTCTTTTTGAAATCTAAGAGTCCGTAGGGATGTTTTGTAGTCGTGCCGTATTAGCCGTGCAAAGGAGACGCTGGCGAAATTTTTCAAAAATTTCGAGTGTTAGAAAATTTTTGAGAAATTTTGAAAGTTTAAAATTTGAATTTAAACTCGAATTTGAATTGAGAAGTTAAACAATGTTGTTTGAAACTTATAATTGAAGTTGGAAAACGAGTTGAATGATAACGAATCTTTAATAGAAAGATTTGTTTTGATAAATTGATAAAACTATTAGATTGTGAAAAATAGTAGACGAGTTAAGGACCCTTCTTCCTGACTTGTAATTTCGAGGACGAAATTCTTTTAAGGGGGGAAGTTTGTAACGACCCAGAATTTTTGATAATTAAAATTCGAATATTTAATTGATTTTAAATATTAATAAATGGAATTTAGAAGTCGAATGATTTATTTTTCGAATATTGGATTTAATTTGATAATTTAATCGATAAATTAAATAGTGAAATTCCAGAGATAATTAAAAATCGAATTTAATATGATTGAAAATGATTTGTAAAATTTTATTTGATCATACTGGAGTTATAGAAAGGTTATAGAACTTTTAAAATTGAATTTGGAGTTAATCTATGAAAATTGAATATTTTAATATTTAATTATCGATTGAAAAATAGCCAATTTTCGAACAGTCTCAGAATTGGACGAAACTAGTTCCATTGGATCCGTAATAGTTAGTTATTATCGGATTTCAATTTTTGTAGCAATCGAAGTTATCGTTTGACCGTGGCAGCTCGAAACGCATCGATATCGTTTTAATTTTAAATCGTCGAGTTAAATTAGTCATTTTTCAAAAGGTCTCGGATTTCGACGAAACCAGTTTCATCGGATCCGTAATGTGATATTATTGTAAGATTTCATATTTTGTAATTTTTGGATTTACCGTTTGTCCGGGGCAAATTAAAACGCATCGAAATCGGTTTAAATCGGTTTAATTTAAATCGATCGTTTATTGTCATATCTCACACATACAATCGAATTAGCTTTCGAAACCTGTTCCATTGTGTCCGGAACGCGGAATAAACCCCAGAAATGCCAGTCACCGCGCGTAAATCAGAATTCGGAAAAATCGGAAATGAATAGTGTTTTTCGTTGAAATTCTATAAAAGGAACCCAAACCCTTCTATTTTGCAAAACCCTAGCTTGAAGAAGCCAGCCGCCACTTTCAGCTTGGATGGACGAAAATGATTCTCCTTTCTCCCTCCAAATCTCTCAATCCGTTGATAATTACAACAAACTCCCAACTAACAAAGTATAGAGCGTATCGAGGCCTTCGATTCTATACGGAGATGATCGTATGAAGTGAAGTGGTTCAGCGGCAATTCGCCCTCAAAGCCTTCGTGTTCACGCACGAAAATTGAGAGCAGATGGCAACCGGACCCGCCGTGGCTCTGGCCGTGGATGGCTCTCGCATGGGCACACGTGGTGGGGGACTCTGATCAAAGTCCGGTCGATGATGGTGGTTGCGGCATGTATGATTTTCGATCGAGCGTATGGGTGCGTGCGTTTTCATTTTGCTGGAACGATGGGAAGAAGGAGCCATCTTTGGCCGTGATCTGTTAAGATGGGAACAAACGACAGATTTGTGTTTAGGGTAAAATTTGAAAAGAAAATGAAATTGTTTATAATTTTAATTTGTATAATCTTTGTAATAATATAACTTTTTCGTACGAGGTCGAAAAATTTCGAAACAAGCGGCGTTGGCTTCGTTTCGTCGAACACTACACGATGCCACTGATTTGAAGTCGTTTGGAGCTAGTTTGAATTTCGGGTAAAATTAAACGTTCGTTTAATTTTATTCGAAATAAATGCTGGAATCAGAATTTAAAATCAAGGTGAGATTTTTCTCACTCAAATTGAATGTGGAATTTTTACAGTTATTGATTGATGATTGACTGCTTGGATGTGATATTAGATATAGTAGGATATATATCTATATATAGCAATATATACATATTGGCATATGTATATATATTGGATTGATGATTTCCCGCCTCGTATAGCGGATGAGACCCTATTGCGCCGTTAGTAAGCGGATTATTTTTATAAAACCCATATACCGCGATAATTCCGTACTGGAGCGGAATTGGTATTGTGCTAACGTCTGTGGATGCAGGGAAACAGGTTGGAGGGATCCAACTGGATTCCTCACCAATATTATTATTTGCAGATATTTGTTGTATATGCTGTTATCATATTGATATATGATATTGAATGTTGTGATGGACTAATTGGTGCGTTGCATCATCGGGTTCAATTTTAAAGTTTAAAAATAAACGATTTTTACTTTAAAAGGGATTTTGAAGTGATTTTTGGAAAGTATACGATTTATTAGATTTTTGAATTTATTTATCTTAAATAAATAAATGCTATAACTTTAAAGTTATGAAAATTTTAAATTTTGAAATATAACTGAAAGGTGATTTTGAAATAAATAGTCAAGTAATTTATAAAATAGTTTAAGTTTGGATTTCTTTTAAATTATTAAAAATGATGTATATAAAAGATGTACAGAATTGATATTTATCAATTTAAAGTATTGGAATTTTAAAACGAATTTTTTTAAGTGTTAGAAATTTATAGAATTATAAATTGTGAAGACATGAAATTTATAGAATTATAAATTGTGAAGACATGAAATTTATAGAATTATAAATTGTGAAGACATGAAATTTATAGAATTATAAATTGTGAAGACATGAAATTTATAGAATTATAAATTGTGAAGACATGAGATTTATAGAATTATAAATTGTGAAGACATGAGATTTATAGAATTATAAATTGTGAAAATATGAAGTTTATAGATTCATAAATTGTGAAATTATAAAATGGATGAAACTTAGAATAAAAGATTTATAAGAGATTTACTTATAAATTGGATTTTTTGCCTTTAAATGGAATATTGATCGAATTATTAATAAAGAAGATTTATTAAATTGAAGTCGTTAGAAAATAGAAATAGAATTTATAAACGTTGTTTTATAAATTCGAAATCAATTGGATTTGATAAATTAAAATGTTAAAGGAGATATATTCGCGATTTTGGATAGCGGATTATTATTTAAATAAAATGTGTAGAAAATATTGAAATGGAGTTAGTGAAGTATATTCACGATTTTGGACAGTGAATATATTGTTAAGTAAAATGAACTTGTTTTGGGAAAGTGATATATGAAATGAAGTAATTGTTTTAAAAGATGTTTTAAAACGTGTTAAATATCGAA
Organism: Allium fistulosum; assembly: GCA_030737815.1. NCBI lineage: Eukaryota > Viridiplantae > Streptophyta > Magnoliopsida > Asparagales > Amaryllidaceae > Allium > Allium fistulosum. The sequence continues at coordinate 612,043,403 of CM060907.1, forward strand.
ATCATAGATTTCAACATTCATTGTTGAAATAGACGTTTTCGAGGAATAAGGAAATGGTAGACTATAACCCTGTTGTTATAGTAAATGATTTCCGAAAGGAAATGTTTTATCTAGTATTGGGATTTACATATCTATCTTAATTTCGAATCCCTATACTAGTGATTTTGAGTCGTCGTAACGATGTTTTACGTAACATTCGTTTTGACTCAAATAAATGTTGTTATAGTAATGTTTTCCTTAAAGAATGAATTTATACTTAAATTTTGATTTAAGTATATCGAATATTTTCAAATGTTGAAAATAAAAGATTTGTGAAACACTTATTATTAAATAAGTATGGAATGTTTTCCAATATGAAATGAAATGTTTTTGAGAATTTATCTTCTTAAAGATAAATTGAAATTGAATATTGACATCGATTTGAAAATCGTATATCAGTAGATATTTTGAAAATATAAATTCACTATGGAATTTATGAAGGAAAGGGAAATTGTTTTAGAAAAATAAACGTTGATTTATTTTTGAAGTGTGGAAATTTTATATCTAGTAAAGATATTTTTGAAGATAAATAATTTGGGGAAAATTATTTGGAATCTGATGATGTTGCGCATCTTTATTGATAGTTAAATAACCGACTATCAATAATTACCTTTAGATAGGTATTTGTTGTGAATTGGATGAATTTGAATGCCACACTTATTTTTGAATAAGCGCTCACTATTCGGGTTAGCCGGGAAAGGACCATGGGGTCGTATAACCCATTCCGAATATGTGATACGTCGTTATGAATTGCATTTGAAGACCGGTGTTGAAGACCGGATATTTTTGAAAACGGAAGGATTACCGTCGAGTTACTCTACATCGGCTGATCTCCGATTTAGAGGTTTTATCACCCTTAGTGACGGGAAGTCCGGACGTGATTAGAAATTTATCCGGATATGCAAGGGCTTCGTGAGAAGTGCCTTCGGTTCTGTTCGATCCCGGAACAGACTTGTATGGATTGTGTGTCTGACGGTACAATTTGAGATATAAAGCTGATTTCTTTCAAATACATTTCTGTTGGTGGCGGAGAATTTATTCTCTTAGCTTAACACCCTTCTCTGAGACGTACGAGCTCAGAGGTTATGTAGTTGAAATTTATCAGCGATATATCCCAATTTGGTAACGTGGCATACTGAGTGTTGCTGTGAAATGATCAGTGTTTGATCATTTGTGATATGATCATTTGTTTGATCTTATATCTTTGTGATCATAGGTTGATCATTTTTGTTTGACCCGAAGCAGGACTTTTTGAGAAAGCGTAGCTTTGTGGACGAGACTTCGTCGAGCCTCACACCCCGGAAATGGTCGAAACAGGAAGGATGCAGCAAGGTTCTAGGGAGTAGCGCCCCTTAGTGTATGTCATTCCTTCTGGATAAAGGTGGTATCATGGTATGGAGCCCAGATACTTAACCTCTGTGGTTACTGCATTATTTTTACTATGTGGTTTGTTGGAAATCGGGGATCCTCGGGAAGATCGGTGACGATCGGGGGATGGCATACGCGTGTCAGTAGTTACCTATTTTTGCAGAGGTAACCCGGCCTTGTGTTGGCAGAGATCCGGTTAGGTTCTCGGGTCATCTATTCCAGGGACGTACCCATCGTGGAAAAGGAAGTTCCTTAGCCTGACCATTTGTTGGAAATCCAAAGAAACAATACGAGCCTTGTACGGTTTTAGTTGTAGAACCTGCCATCTAATATGGCAGCTATAGCAAGCATACTATAATGGTACCTATGCTGGCTAAGATTTATATTCTACTTTCGAAATGTTTTCTACACTATGCACTAATAATAATATTAAAAAGAATTTGATTTTTTGTGTAGTAAGCATCTTTGACTATCATAAGAAGAAATCTCCTCCAAGTCTGCGTTTGCATTGTGTGTGTGGCGGGAGGTCTTATGGTAGTTTCATTTTCCAAAAGCATTGCGAATTGACTTTAAAAATTATTTTGTTGTTATAAAGAATAACTGTTTTACGATCTCACACCAGTCACCATGACTGACTCGGAGATTATTGTTTCCCTTCTAAACTCTGGGTGCCCACCAATTTCCACACGGGCAGCCTAGAGTTAGGTTATCAGGATGGATATTCTGGAGCTTTGGAGATAAGCTGGATGACGAGACGTAGTATTTGTATCTGATATATTTATTCCGCTGTGTATTCTGTATGAGGACAAATTTATATAACTGTCCATTGTTGTATTGAGTTGTATATTGAGTCTGATGATTGATGTATGTATAAAATGATATAGTTCTTTGTTTAAAGATTATTCATTTATTTATTATATATTGTTCCGCTGCGATATGTGAGATTCTGATATTGTTTTCTGTTTCTGTTCTAATGATGTTGTTCTGTGTCTTTCTTCCCTTCTCTCTTTCTTCCCTTTTCTTCTTTCTTCTGCGTTCTTCTCTTCTTCTTCTTCTCTTTTCTTTTTCTTAAACCCTCACTATTGGAGTTTCCGGCACTCGATTGCTCGGCAGTCGATAAAGTGAGTATCGATGTCGAATTTTCGAAAGTCGAAAAATCCCGTACGTGACACGTGTGAATTCACCGTTGAAAATTTAAATTGACAGTAAATTGAAATTAGGATTTAATTGAAATCAAATTTCCTGATATTGATAACTATGAAATTGCCATGAATTGTATTGACTATTGGATGATTTATTTCGATGGATGCTATTGGTTGATATTTAAATGTTTGGATGTTTATTTGCTTATATATATATCCTGTTATACATGCATATGACACTATGATTAGTTTAAGTAATATATATTCATCCCTGACATGTAATTGAAATAAATAATCACTTGGCCATAGGTTAGAAAATTATATACGGATACCGGGTTGGTTAAATTAAATGATTTTAAAAAGTTGTTTTGAAATTATTTAAATGAATTGATTATAAGAATAAAATCCAATTTATGGAAATTGAATTACTTTGAATTGAAGCTCGAAATGTTGAAATTTAAACTTGGTAAATGAAATTGTTTAATTATTCGAAGTTTAGATTTTTTTAAAAAAAATCGAAATACGGCGTAAATTTTCGAAAGTTGATTTGTTGTAAAAGATAGGACTTTTAATCGAACTCTGAATATTTCTAAGAAAATTTATATGAAATGATATTTCAAGTTGAGTTTGGAATTGAAAATTGATTTGAAATTGAGATTTAATTAATTTGGAATTTAATTGAAATTCAAAGAAATTTGTGGATTGGACTAAATTGAAACTATTGAATTAAATTTGAAGATAAATTGATTTGAATGTGATTTGAACTGAAATTGATTTGGAATGTAATACTTAAATGAATTCTTGAAATCCGAATGTGAATCTAAGTTTATTGAATTGGAATTGTTCCAGAAATTAAGTAAACTACTTAATACGGATGTTTAATTTGAAGTATATTCTAATTTGAATACGAAATGGTTTTAAAGCAAATCTTATATTCTTATATAAATATATGAGCTGTTTTGAAATGTGAAATATTTAAAGGTTCGAAATATATTGAAAGTGAAATTGTTTATTTTGTGGTTCAAATATGTATTTGAAATTGATAATTTGAAATGGTTTATTGAGAAGCTGAATCGAGTTGAAATTGATGATTTGAGATTTGATTTAATTTTAAATTTTGGAATTCGAGTTATGTGAATCGTTTTGTGGGATATTGAGGCGAAAAATGATTTTGAAATCGAAATGAGATTTTGAGGCGAAAAATGATTTTGAAATCGAAATGAGATTTTGAGGCGAAAAATGATTTTGAAATCGAAATGAGATATTGAGGCGAAAAATGAATTTGAAATCGAAATGAGATATTGAGGCGAAAAATGAATTTGAAATCGAAATGAGATATTGAGGCGAAAATGATTTTGAAATCGAAATGAGATATTGAGGCGAAAATGATTTTTGAAATGAAATTGTATACTTTGAGTAGATATGATGATTTTGAAATGGATTTGATTTTGAAGCGAATATGATATTTTGATATCAATTATGAATCGGTTTGAAATGTAAAAGAGCCATCGGTGTAATAATACGTAGTTATTAAAGAGACCGGGATCGGATATGGACATACTCTCTGTCGATACCTAAAACCACTTTAATAACTAGTATACGCGGAGTGTTGATCCAGAACGAAGTGGATGGTTTTGGTGAACGTGTTGATTTGAATAAAGAGAACGATTTTGGATGACCCCTGACATGACTAAAACAGGAGCCGCACCGGGCCATTGAGGATCGCCATCTCTAGCGGACACACTCCTTCGATACCATGTCTATTACTTTTGTGATTCGATTTGGGTGCACCCCGCGATTTGGGAGTGTTGTTTCGCGGTGTTGGGGTAGTAGCTGCTATGCCCAACATCAGTCCGGATCAGGCAACTACTAGTATACTAGTTGGTATCGCCTCATGTACCTTGTCATACTGATTATCCTATTCGCGACCACTACGTTTTGGTTTGTACCTTGAGTATATGGATTGCCCTCTGGTGACTTCCGGTTTTGGGGAAACTACGGTCTTGTATATGCTCTTGGGAATATAAACAGTGTTAAGGGTGGAATGGGCCATGGCTTAACGCTATTTTAATACTTTTACTTTAATGTAGACATATTATAATAGCGTATTGTACTACATAGTAGATAGTTTAACGGATCCTTGAGAGATGGAAAATCCCATAACATCTCTTAAGTTATTGCACTCACGTTGACACTGGATAGGAGGTGTCTAAAACCCGTAAACATCTCCGACGCCGTCGCACTCATATTTACTTATTCGATTTAACCTACATGAGATATTTTAGTCCTGACTCGAGTGTTTTGTCTTTTCATTACGCTCGGGTCAGCCTGAGCATTTCGGATTAGGTTGAAGGTATATTCTGGAGGACGAAGACGGAGTTTGGTATTACATCATTTGTATTCTACTATTGTATTATTTTTCCGCAGCATTGTTGTTTTATCTCTGATATGTATGTAACTCTGATTTATGATGTATAATAATAATTAAAAAAAAAATTATTTAACAGCTTCATGAACTGTTATTTTATTATTATATCTTGTTCCTTCCGCTGCAAGATTCTGAGTTTGCTTCTGTTCTTTCTTTCCTTTTCTTATTTAACCCCAATAACCATCTGCCTTTTTGAAAGGTTTGAGTTGGATATGTGTTTGATTTGTCGACTTGAACGGTCCAAAATGGCGGGTTGTTACAGAAGTTGTCAAGAACAATATTCAAACGTCTGAATCATCCATTTCAGATGTCTGAAAATGACAATTTTTGCCTATTTCCTTTCTGGATTGACTCGAACAATTTCAGACGTCTGAATGCTTCATTTCAGACGTTTGAATCCTTGTAAGACAGCTTTTCTTCAATTAGACTCCTCCAAAACATGATCCACAAAGACACTTCACTAATTCGACTGTCCTTTTACGAATAGTGACTGTTTCGGACTAAAAATCCGACTAACGACGCTATACTTAAATAAAATATTTAAATATACAGTCGTAAAATATGCGGGTTGTTACAGAGTATATAGGGGCTCATCAGTTCTAGCCACTCCACTTAGGACAGAATCACAAACACACATTATTGCATTAAACATAATTTCAATGTTCCAACATCAATTCAATTCTTCTCCATATTTCTGGTTCAATGGTTCGCGAACTCTTAAATCTAGTCTACCAACACTCTATCTCTTACAAATATCAGACTCCGGATCTAACATCCATAATATGAAACTGATGAGGTGAGAAGGAAAGATAGAGAGGCTGATGACGAAGCTCGTTGTGTGGAGAGAAATCGCAAGAGGGGAGAAGTGATGAAGGGATAGTGAAGGTGACGCCCCTGGCTTTATTCACAAGCACCAAAGGACTCATATGATCGCTGTGGGCATACAACATCCATCATTCCTCCGCGCACCGAGGTTCGGACTACTTCCATACAAGAAAATACATATTCCCTGGCTATTACTACTACTGTCCTTACTCCTTCTAAACATGCCGAGAATTATATGCTTCTGCCGAGTCTAGCTTTTATTCCAGCAACTTACATACACTTGTTCTAGTGTGAGGTTAAGCTCAGTCAAACTATAAAACCCATAAATAGAATTGCCTCTCTTCGAAATCTTAAGACAGTTCGTAAGGGTATGGAAGCTGGGTTCGAGTGGCAATGTCTTGTCCGAGCTATTTCTGATGTGACTTGAGCCAACTACCAACAAATTCTCTCCTTTAAGGTAGAAAGGGATGAATACAGTAGAATGATCAAGGATCGTGATGACGAAATTGCTCAACTAAAGATAGATAGAGATGCCTTCTTGAAGGGAAAGACTGCAAGTGATAAATTGCTGAAAGAAGCGGCCCCGTCCCTTGATAGAGCATGCCTTCTGATTAAAGCTGCCCCGTCCCTTGAAAGAACAACGACCATTCCTACCTCTACAAGGGTCAGTCCTGCAACCGCCCATACCCTTCTAGCATATCACAATGTACTTCAGGGGTTCTGCTGCTCTTTCTTTTTTGTGCAGACAAGTTGATTTAGCTAGTGGAGTTCAAGTAAAACAGATTGTAGGTTATCTTTGTTTTCTTAAGACTTGAATTTTTGAGCATTTCCCATATTTCCATCCATCTACATGAATGTACATAGAAAATATATCTAAAGTGGTGCGTTGGAATCCATCATCGGGTAACATCATGTTTGTCATAACAATAAGAATTTTCCTTAATAATATTGAGGTTGATTATGTAATTGTTAATTTATCAAATATAGTATATTTGTTCTAAAGAAAATATTGTCCTTACTTTATTTGGTTGTTTCTTTTCTATATTAGGTTATATTTGATCTATATGCTGGTGCAAGTGCTTTCCAACCATTTAATGATATTGCTGGGTATAATGGACATATTCTCTTTCTTAATATAGTGGAACCTTATCATCCCATAAGAGTGTTAAGGTAATTTGAAAGAGTGCAAAATATCCTAAGCCCAGATTCCTCCCATAACCACTAGTATACAACGGGATCCTAGTCATACATCTTATACTAAAGTATGTTATCAATTCTTCGAAAGCATGGAAGGAACGAGGTAACAATGTAGTCGCTGACAGATATAGATCAATTCCCATAGTATCTTCGTAGTTAAGTTGTATTAACCACTATTTACGATGGTTTAGGCCTCGAAACGTCATACATGTTCAAATCCAAAAAATCTTCTGAGATGTTGCCTAAGGCCTATATTATTATCAACTAACATATGACCAATTGTACATGCTAAATTTCTAACGATTATTTACATATTATATATTTTAATTATACTCAATATTTATACTTTTTCAATTTCTTTTTATAGTTTGAAAAATGATCATGGCTTGTTGGATGAAGCATACATGCATGTTAATTCACTATTGCAAAATGCTGTTGAAATGATTAGAATTGAAAGCAGCCAATTTATAAGAAGGATGGACTAGCTTAGTTGATGATAATGGATCTTGTATTTGATTATACAACTTGTGGTGAACTTTTGTGGCATTTTATAGTTTCTGTCATCGAACTATTTATGTTATGGTTTGTGATGCGAAACTTTATTTCCTAGCATTGACAATGAATATAGTAGGGTTGTTATCTAACTATTCATTTTGTATGTCAAAAGTTATGTGAAGATGTATTGTTTAATTTACTGTTAGCAATGATTATTGCATTTTGAATGATTGTATTTTGCATTCTGTATCTGTGATATGTTAACAACTGTTAGTTTCTACTACTATTAATTTTTTTCATTTTTTCACAACAATCGTAGAGAGGCTAGGACCTGGAAATCATGATAATGTAGAGGATATACTTGGTTCTAATTTTTTAACGTGGTATTACTGCATCCTGGAAAAAAATCACATAGAAAAATCACATGGTTTGGTTTTTATTTATGACCCATACTATGACCTGAAAATTTTACCACGAAGAGCAACAATGTGGAATTAATATTTTTCACGTGGAAACACTATGACCTAGTGCAAATACCACGTAGTGACCTTATGCGGTATTTATTTTCACCGTGCACTCCTGATGTGAGCATGTATATTTTTAACAAAAAGAAAATTAAAGATAATAATTAATGGGAAAAAAGTATTTAAAAAGGAAGATTAAACAAAGGAAGATTTTTTATTTATTTCCAATAATTATCTATATAAAACTTGCATACAACTCCAAAACAATAATCAATGAATAAAAAAGTATTTATTCCCAATTAGCAACTTTAGACAAATCATCACATGCTTTTCTTCCCTCGACAGCTATATACTTCCATTTTGCAATGATTGGAGCAATGGGATGGTTTGGTTCCAATTTCGCCTTCATCCAAGGTTTTTTGCATCAATGAGGAGTAGGTTTTGCATTTCTACCACCTCTGCTAACTCATCATCCTTTCTTTATCATCTTCAACTTCCCATTTCCATTTTCCATTCAATATCATCGTCTTTCCCTTTCTTTTTCCCTATCCTAACCTACTCTACTGCTCCAAGTTAACCTTAAATTTCATGTTACTACTTGTGCAACGATCTGGAATTTTGGACAATGCGTATAAATATTCGAATTATTTAAATATTTGAATCTTGGATTAAACGTTATTAAAATGATTTAATAAATTTATTAACCACCTTTTCAATCATGATTAATGATGGCAAACTTGTTTTCGAAAAATGCTTACAAAAATGTATAATTTAAAGAAATATCAATAATGTGATTGAAAATCATTTTATCGATAAATAGTTTTTACTTGTCAGAATTTGTTCAAACTTTTTTACGAATACTTATTTACTTAGGAAATCATTGACTTGAAATAAAATTATTTTACCATTTAAGTAAAATTAAGTATTTAATGATGTCATGGGTGATATCGTAGAAGATATTTTGTGTATTAAGGTAAAAGGGTAATTTTGCCAAGCCATATTTTCATGTAAAGTGAAAGGAGCATGCAAGGCACATGGGAGGTTCTTGGCGGTGTAAAAGTGGGGCTAAGGCATGGGTAAACACTTCATAATCTCAAAAGAATAAAAAGTAAAAAAAAAGAACAAAAATAGTAGAAGTGATTAGCACTAATCCACTTCTATATTCACTAATCTTTCTCTAATTAGCTCAAATCTTCTCCAAACTCCATCAAACATTCACTAACACCTTAGGAACCATGGATTTAAAATTAAAGTAGAAGAAATGTGAAGAGATTGGGGTATAAATCTTGGGCCTTGAGAATTAGAAGATGGAGGGTGGAGATGCTTTGTGATTTTGGTGCTGAAGGTTGGATCTTTCGGCTTTCGGTGATGGTAGGAAGTGGTCATTTGATTCTTATGGATTTGAGCTTACTATATAGGTTTATTTAGGTGAGTTATCTCATTATCTTATATGTATATATTGTGTGTGTATGCAAATATAAAGTTAAAGCGATATTAACTAAAAGTTATAATCTTAGACCATTCTTGCTTTTAAAAGAAAACGATAACTTTATATTGTATAGAATCACTTCCATTACCTTCTATAACATATGGCGACCTAGACTTTGAGTTTACATTTTTGGTTGGCTTGGGTGTGTTGAATTGAAGTATATTTGAAAGTGTTTAAAGCAAGAATAGATGTCATAAGGGCTCTTCGATATCCCTTAACTTTACCTTGTGTAAATGTAAGATTTAAGGTATTAACTTGGGATAATTTGATTCGATTGTTCTCCACACAAATTTTTGTATATGGAATAGTATAGAAATGGTTTGGAAAGTTATAGAAATTGTGAACCAAAGTAGTAAAAGTTAGAAGTGAAAAGGTCGTTATGGATGCACTTTGAAAATGTTTTGTGTTTAGCGATTTTCAAAGTCAACTTTGAGAGACATCCTATGATCCTATTTACATTTTTAATATGTACTTTAAGCTTTCTTATAGTTAAAAAATATAGAGTTTTAAATCATTTATTAACTTATGGAAAAAAGTTGGTAAAAGTTATAGCGAGAAGATAGTTGCTATACGAGCACTTCGAAATGTCCAAATTTTGGGAATTGTTGTAATTAATTTGAAAGATATCCTTAGTAGGTTTCTTTGTATTTTTAATAATTATTATATGTGTACTTATTAGTGGAAAAAAATTGGAGTTTAAAAGGTTTTGACACTGGTCAAACCAAATACTTATCTCAAATTTGTACTCTTTCCATCTAATGTATTATATCACTTATGTACTTATTAGATGGTGATTCTTTTGAGGGAATAACCATTTTCGAACGGTCTCAGAAGTACTGTTATATTCTAATTATATATTTCTTGAGTTTCTTATACCAGACTTATGTCTGACGTGTGTTTTTTGTTTTCCCAAAATTCCATGTGTACTCTTTCGAGTAGTGTGAGAAAGACATGTTTTCATTGATGTTCTTTGGAGCTTGAGAAGACGAGCTGGATGTTCAACCTACCATAGTATTCTTATTTCTACTACATTACTTTTATGCATGTATTAGCATTTGTGAGGATGGGTGGTTATAACTGTCCAGGTTGATGTTATCATTTAGAATTGTAATTCTTAAATGGTGTGTATCTTAAGGTTACAGTGTCTACTGTCTTTCAATATTTTATATTATCGTTCCACTATAAGATTCTGATATTGTGTTCTCTTTTTCTTTGTTCTGTTTCCTTTTTTTATTTTAACCTAATAATATGTCTTCCTGGCATTTGGATGTTCGGCTTTGGATGTATTACCATCGACATTTAAGGGTCAAAAAGGCAGGTCGTTATAGCTGGTATCAGAGTTGAATGTTAAGCGAGAATCTTGGCTTTGGTTGGGTATGACTCATTAAGAGATAATGGAATGTGTAACGATCTGCCTTTCTTACTCCTAAAGACAACACTTAATACATCCATGATATTCAAAAGAAAAGAAAAGAAGAAGAAAGAAAATTGGAATGTCACAACGTAAGGAAATCACATATAATATAAGATAGTACATATGGTTGCTTCCAAAATGAAACATCAGAGTAACAATGAGTATAAACTTCAGCTAGCGACAGTTATAACTGCCTACTCCCACAATTCTGATACACAATACACATATATAGCAGAAATATACCTAGATAACATCGAAGCCCCCTGCTCCATGCTCCTCCAAAATGCATCCGTCCGAACCTCGAATACTTGACTATTCATAAAAATTTGAGTACCCAATAGTTTTAAAAAAGAGAAAGAGAAACTCAGGATCAGACATCTATCCGGTGTGAGTAGACTCCAAGCAACTGAATTATTATACTCATAAAACTCTTTAAAAATAATGGTATCTCGTTAGAATTCGCCACACATAAAATGGATGGGTTTTTACCTTACGGTAACCAAAATATTTCTATAAGAAAATCTAGTGATATTATAATTATTTCTAGAGTTCAAAGTAAATATTAAATCATAGCCGAAATGGTCACATTAATTACATTCTAGCATAATAAGAATACATCCAACTCCATAAGCACTGGTGGAAAATGAATTCCATACAATGAAAAGGTAAGGGTCTACCTTCCATACAGTACACCTCTAGAGAAAATATACCGAGGCTGCTTTAATTGCACTTCTACTACGTAGGACTGGCCTACCCCTTACTGGATAGTACCGAATATGATCACCTTCGGTTGCTATCAACAACCACACCGTGCCCGAATCATACATAAATCTATAAACACCGATCAAGATCTGGCAATGATCATACCCTAATGGGAGTGTAACCACCCGTAATTTTAACTATTTAAATTATTATATTTAATATAATTATTGAACAAAATGGTTAGAAATAAAAATTTAATGATTTATTATTATAGTTTATTGTTTGAATAAAATTTTGAAATAATCAATTTCAAAGATTTTGGAAATAACAAGTACTGACATGAAGTTCATTATATTGAATGTGTTTATAATCAATAGTAAGAATTGAATAATAAATATTGAATTATTTAGATGTAAATAAAATAATTAATTGATAACCAAAATTTATTTGAAATCTATTATTTGGACTTATTGAAATTCTGCTATTGGAATTCATCGAAATTGAATTTTTGGAATAATTTAAATAAAGAAGTGGAACTAAGTGTAGTAGTTGTTTATTAACTGAATTCATTTCAAAAGTTAAATTTATAAGTTAGATAACTTATAATTAAAATATGGTTATTTATTGGATAATTAAATTGTTAAAATTTTATATTGGAAATTATTTAAACAATTGAACACTGAATTTAATATAAAGAAAAATGATGTCGAAAGTTGATTAAAATTTTATTTAAACAAGAATGAATATTGTTTACTTTTAAAATTGAATTTAAAAGTTAATAAATTAAATTTTAAATCACTTGTTTTAATGAACGTGTGAAAATAGCCTTTTGGCCCCTATCTCGGATTTCGATGAAAACAGTTTCATCGGGTCCGTAATAGTAAATTATTATAGGATTTCAAGTTTCATAGCGATTGGACTTGTTGTTTGATCGTTCAAGCTTGAAACGGGTATGAATTAATTAAAGGAATTTAATTAAAATAATTTGATTTTGTAATGCAGTATTTCGAATGCGATCAAATTATGCCTCGAGGCCACTTCCATTGTGTTCGGAGAGAGGGTGTAACATATAGAACGCCAGGTGGCACGCTTTGTTTGGTGTTCGGGTTTTCATGGGTCAATCAGGTCTAATATTTTCTAAATTATAATATATATATTCTCACCTTACCTAACATATCATACACATCCCGCTGCCATTTTGTTCCCATACCCCTCCTCGTTCTCTCTTTTCAAAAATGGTGAACGCAAGCGCCTGGAGGAGCGCGCGGCGGCGCTTGGAGGCAAGAAAGGCGGCGTGCTTTGAGAACCTAGAACGAAGCGGTTAGGGTTTTTGGATTTCGTCGAGGCAATGGCGCGTACGCACGCACGCGAGTCAGGGGTGACGGCGTGAGGCGGCGATGTGGGGATGCTCGCGGTCGGCGCGATGTCAGCACTGACGATTGTTGGTGTTTCACAATTCAAAAAATAGAAAGAAATGGATGATGTCGCGACTGGAAGAATGGGCCTGGAAGCATTCGCGTGTGAACGAGCTAGGAAGCGGCTGTTAGGTTAGGTTTTAATTGTTATTAATTTCGTTAATTAAATTTTTAATTATAATTATGCTAATAAAATCCATAATTTTCTCATTCGAGGTCCGTTTCAGGTGAAATAAGTCGTGTTGCGATCGTATCGACGAAGGCTACGATATAGCATTGAATTGGAATTTATTTGAAGCTGGAAAAAATTTCAGTTTCAAATAAAATATGAGTGTTTTACACACTCATGAATGACTAATTATTTTTATGTTAGTTAAATTGGATTCATGAAGTGATTTAATTTTATTGACTATTGTTTGGTAATTTAATCGACATCTAAATTAACATATGATTGGAATTTATAGAAAGATTTGAAATTAAAATTTAATTTCCAGTTAGACACCCAATATTGATAACTAGTTAATGGTTGTGAAATTTTGACCGATTTGGATGTTGATTGGATTTGGATGCTATTGGTTGATATTTTGGGATGGTTTGGATGTTTATTTATTTTATATATTCCTGTATCACCCTATATATTATTGACATCGTATAAACTGTTATCTGAATTATATTCGAATAAATTAAGAAATAGGTTGAAATGATATATACATGTGACACTATGATTTGGATTGGAATGATATATATATCTATCCCTAAATTAAATTGAAATAACTATTCACTTGGCCATAGGATAAAAAATTATATACGGACACCGGATTGGTTTTAAAAATTTTTATTTGAAATTATTTAAATGATTTTGATTTAAATAAATAAAAATTGAATTTATGAAAATTGAATTATTTTCAAACTTGAGCTCGAAATGTTGAAATTGGAATTTGTTAACAGGGATTGTTTAGATAATCGAATTTGAAATTTAAAGTGATAATTGGAATATGTTTTAAATTATGGAAATTGATTTGTTTAAAATATTTGAACTTTTATTTGCACTTTGAAATATTGCTAAGTAAAAATAATTTAAATCGATATCTCAAAATTTGAGCTCGGAATTGAATTATGTTTTGAAAATTTGAATCTAAATTTGAACATTGAAGTTTAATTTGAATTAAACGATTTAAATCAATATTCTAAAATTGAACTCGAATTCATATAAATTGAAATGGTTTGAAGATTAGATTTGAATTCAAATTTAAACCATTAAATCGAGTTGTTGAATCGAATTTGAAGTTAAAAATGGAAATTGAAATTGATTTGAATTGGAATTGGAATCGAAGTTAATTCGAATTGAAATCGAAATTGAGTCGATTTGAATGGAATTGAAATTGAAGATGATTTGAATGGAAAGATTTGGAACTGAATCAGTTTGACTTTGAAACTATTTTCAAATAGATTATTTTAATATAAACTATAAAAAATATCAATCTTTGTAGATATTTAAATTATTTTGATTTTCCAAACTATTTTCCTGTATAAACAATTTTATTATCTAAACCATTTTATTAAACTATTTTAACTTTTGAACTATTTAAAACTATTCAAACTATTTTTTAAAAATTCAAACATGTCAAAGTGGGAATTGTTTATATTTAAATCGTGGATTTAAATGTGAATTAGGTTAAAATGAAGTTATAACCTAAGTTGAAATTCGAAATGATTATTGAAGTGAAATAGCATATTTTGAGTAAATATGATATTTTGAAATGAAATTGATTTTGAAGCGATATTTTGATATCAAGTATGAATTATTTTCGAAATGTAGAAGAACTAATCGGTGTGTAAAACGACGTTTGGTTGTTAAAGAGACCGGGCCTCTCATTTTCATACACTCTGTCAATATTGGAACTACTTTAACAACTGTGTACGCAGAGGAGACTCTAGAACGAAGTGGTTAGATTTGGCGTACGGTTGCTGGATTTGAAGAAAGAGAACAATGATGGATAGACCCTGACACTTGTGCCAATTTGAAATGACTAAAACGAGACGACTTAACAAGGCCAAGTGGGCTAGCCATCCCTAGTGGACATTCGTTCTTCGATTTTCTTCTTGGACTTGGTCCATAATCACCCTTGTTGGTTTCGATTGGTGCACCTTGATTTTGGGATAACCTCCCTTTAACTTGATATAGGACGGATGTACGCAGTAGGCAATCGTGGCTATGGTGCGTTACCACTAGCCCTGCCACCTGAACTGTCCTACCTTGAGCATTGCCTCACGTGCCTTGTCATACTTTTATCCCTATACGAGACCACTACGATTTTGGTTTAGTGTTGTCATATCATGGTGCATCCCTATCCTCTGACGTGCTACTGGGGCATTATATGCAAACTGTACGACAATGCTTAAAAAAGCGTTAAGGGGATTAATGTAAAGCCTTAATGCTAAGAAAATTTTTATTTTACTGATTAGGCATTATATATAGTGTATTCTACTATATATAGATAATTTGACAGATCCTTAAGAGATAAAAAATCCCGTAACATCTCTTAAGTTATTGCATGCACGTTATACACTGGATAGGAGATGTGAAATCCCGTAAACATCTTTGACGCTATTACACTCATGTTATATGTGTTATCGATTTAACTCTCATAAGGATATTTTAGTCCTGACTCGAGTGTTCTGGCTTTCATTACGCTCGGGTCAGTCTTGATTTTTCTGCGCATTGAAGATTATTTTGTGAATGACGAAGAAGAAGAATGGTATATTATTACCAATATTATTTCACCACATTGTTGTTCTGCTGCACTGTTGTATTCTATCATTCTGTTGTATGTATAATTCTGGTATGTTGTATAAATTATAATAAAATGTATAGTATAGACAGCTTTATGAATTGTTTATTTGATTATTATATTTTGTCATTCCGCTGCGAGATTCTATATATGTTTTTCTTCTTTTCTTATTTTTCTTAATTAACCACATTGATTATTTGTGTTTCAGATTGTTTGAGTTAGACATGTGAGGATTATTGTCAATTTAAACCTCCGGAAATGTAGGTCTTCATATGTAGGGACCCACTTAGCCCTGCGGCACATCCCTGCTTTATTCATTAGCGGTTGTGAGCTCTGTGGCTACGTTTTGCCTTTCATATAGCAATCCCAATTGGAATGCTAGCAGTGCCCTCCAAACAACAATGCAATGGCAACATTATTCCATACAAGTTGTTCACGATATAAACAAACTGAAGGCACTACTTCTACTACGTCCATTATGAAATCACCATCTGGATTAGTAGCAAGTAACCCTTGCACTTCAAAGATCTCAGTCTTTGATTCCATTATCTTCAATATGTTACTAATTTAAACGCTTACATTGGTTCAAAGTGGTTGTCAGATAACTCAAACTTATCCAATCCTGGTCACTTTGAACTAACGGTCGATAATTTTAAACTAGTCAAGTTATTGATAGTGGACAAATCCACTTGTGGCTGTAAGTATAAACTTACGTATGAAAAGTAAGACATCCTATACTTATCCCCACTTTCTGATTTTAAACAATACTATTCCTTGATTAACAATGAAGTCAGACAAGTTAGAAAATAAACCTTGAGTTGTTGTATATTCCTACTTTTTGGGATAAAGACGAGTTTCCATGCCTTGGAACTCAATGCTAAGTATATTGTGAAGTGTCTTCCATACAATTAATTTACCACAATCCATTTATTGAAATTAACTATCTTATATTTATCGCATTTCTAACATTTTGACTTCTCTATCCCTTGCCTAGAAAATCAAGTTCTAGATTTTCTAGATAGAGGAAAGTCTACTCGTCGGCTTTAGTGCTAAATACAAGATGGCTTACATTCAATATAACACGTCAACGTTTTAACATAACTTATCATATTTGTTTGGTATTTAATGGTATAGATAAAGAAATTCCTTGTATTTAAAATTATTCTTTGTAAAAGAAAGTTTCTTTTAAACAAATCGGCCTTTGGATATAAAGTGATATAAAATTAAATTCTTTATTTATTAATAATAATTTAAACCTTTACTTTAAATAATAATTAAATAATAATCAAACCCTTTTAATTAATAACTAAATAATAATCAAACCCTTTTAATTAATAATTAAATAATAATTAAACATTTACTTAATTAATAATTAAATCATAATTAAGCCTTTACTTAGTTAATTAATTAAACCTTAATTAATAATCAAGTAATAATTAATCTTACTTAATTACTTAAAAATTACCCTTTTACTTAATTAACTAATAATTAATTGTTGAAAATATTTTTAATAATTCAAATTACTTTTTAATACTTATAATATATCTTAAAAGACTTTTCAAAATATTTAAAGTAAAAACTCATTTAGTTTATACAAAAGTGGTCGATGTACGAATTACATCCATAGTGACTACCGCTATATGGATCATAACTTTCTAACTTGCTTTACATATAAAAAACAGTCTTTAAACCCTTTCCTTCTATATTTAAATTATTTAGTAACTTGGTATAAAGGTTTGCAACCCAAAAATAAAGTTCGAAAACTTTTAGAAAGCATTTCGTAAAGACAAGAAAATACACAAGTTTTAAAACACACGGGATCTCGGTGTCAAACATAAAAAGGTTCAATTGTTTACTTTCCAACTAACATACAACAAACCATATACACAAGCACACATGTACACATGCAAATGTCATCCATAACAAGTAAAGATTTTTACTTACACATAATAAATAAGCACTTCGATTATATTCCAAGTGAACAACCAAACATCACATATACCCTCCGCTTTAAGCGGGAACCAAACTAAACAACATCATATTCAAACATATATTACCATAAGCAACTAAAACCATTATTAAAATAATAATAAATTTTAAAATTTTAGTTTGAAAGGTGAGATTTCCTCATCAAAATCCATAAGAAAACCAAAGGTACTACGACCTGACACCAACACACGAACTTGGTTTATCTTTTCAAAATCTTGATTATTTTAAAGTGTAGGAAGGTGATATGGGCTTGGCCTATGGTGAAGTTGGCTCGGCCTTAGCTTTGAGGGGGTGCGGCCTTGATTGAAAATGGGGTTTGGGTCCTATGTTGAAAGAAAGGATGTAACGACCCGTAAATTCTTATTGATTTTATTTGTTTTAATAATATATTTAATTGAATTTTGTGAAATTTTAAATAATAAAATTTTGAAATATAAATTTGATATTTGGAATACGTTTGTTTAAACATAGCAACTGGTAAATTTTCACCTGATAATATTGAAGTTTATTTTATTGTGTAATTCTATTTCAATTTAAATCAGTTAATATTTGATGATAATAAAATGTTTTTCCAAACCCGAATATCTTTATATAGAAAATTTGTAAATTATCTTCTGAGTGAGACGTCATATTTCGTTTCTTCAAATTTGGACTTCTATTGCTCCGTTCATCTTAATTCTGACATTTTAACAGCATTTTGGTACCGATATCGATTTTGGATCGGATAGTCGTAGCACTGATATTTGTATACTCTATTGATTGCCTCGTCGTGCTGATCTCCACAGTATATTCATTTATGCATTTCAGAGTTCGGAACACGATGAAATCGGTAAACCGATCAATCGTATCGGTTTCACAATTGGACCTTTTAGCTTCCCGTGCCTTTCATTTTTCCACCTTATAAACTTAACAGCTGTTTGCATTTATTTCCTCTGAAAATCGGCTGTGACTATTACTATTCAGATGGACTTTCTCTATTCCTAATGGTTGTTATGTTATCTATTGTTTTGTTTTATTGTTTGTCCACTTTCTCTGCTCTGTGCTTTCATTCCAAATATATATTATAATAAGATATAATTTATGTTGTTGTTGCTCATATTGCCTATAGCATGCTTCCTTGTATTGTTGAATCTACTCATCCTCTTCCCTTTGAACAACCATCACCGACCTCCTCTTGAGTCACTAACCGAACCGACCCCACCTCCTCAACCGAACCACGTGAGTTGGCCTCTCTCTTCCTTCCTCCAGCCTCTCTGACCCAATCCAAGACCGCCGCATCCACCGTGTTTCCTCCTTCCTCTGCCCCTCCGCCATAGTCTACCGTGCCATTTTTCTTCCACCCTCCCATCTTTGCAACCTCGTGCATCACACCATAGCTACCGAGCAACCTCCTGTGCTTCTGCCGTTTGTATATATATAGGTGTATATGATTGGTTGTTATATATATATATTTAAAGTTTTATAAACTATTTATCTGTTGATATATAAATTATACTTATATTGATGATTTTTGAGAAAGGATATATATACCTATATATTGTGTTTATCTTAGTCTTTTGGAGTGTATACATATATACAATCTGTTTTGTCAACATTTGAAAGGGATTTTATGATTTTAAAACATATAGATATTATATTTCTTCGAAATGCTTTCATACTATGATCTATCGGTTTGTAGTGTGGAAGTTTACATTTGTTATAGACAATCTGTTGCATATAATGTATATAAGTTATATATAAATTGCTGCTGCCTTTTTGATTTTTCCATTCCAGTCTTCTTTTAATATATGTTTACAGCTTTATATATGTTATACTTTATATGTTATACAGTTTATACAAGTGTGTACAACTTGTTTGATTATATGTTATATACAATATGTTTTAATTAACTGTTCATAATATATAAATATATATGTTGCTTAGGATATAAGTTGTATAATAGATTAGTTTTATACAGATATATATTATATTTATGTGAAGTACAGAAGTTTACAGTATATATTACAGTATATATATATATATATATATATATATATGTTTATTGGCCCTTAGTTCGATTACAATATATATATATTAGAGTAGCTTATGTTAGTTATAGCTGGCCAGAGTTGTATAAGTGTTAGTAATATAAGACTGTTTAGACAATGTTATATATCAATATATAAAGTTGGTCAGGTTTGAATACAATTTGTTAATATTTACATAAGTTTATATAAGGGTAACTGATTGATTTAAATTTATTTATATACTATAACAATTTCGAAGTTTATACATTAGTTTGTATATAGAGTATGTAAGTTTAGTATAAATTATAATTTCATCTACATAGTGGCATTTGCTATTGAATATAAATAGGGTGTTCTGATTTTTATCTATATGGTTCAATATATGTAGTGATATATATTGTTGATTTCAAATTTTATTATGAATATATGTTTGATTTTAATACATGATTTTATTTTAAAACATGATTTTAATATATATATATATATATTAATATGTGTTTGAATTTAAATTATGATTATATATATATATGGTTATATATACCTAAGTTTACTTATACCATTTATCATCATCGATCTAGTTCTGATTTGATTCGTCTATTTCTGTTTATTAGCTTTGTCCGTCTAATTTCGTACCAGTCTTGCTTTACTTTGAAGTTCGTGCTTGGATCCGTAACTCTTCTCATTCTCCTTCATCTCTAGCCTCGAAAGGAGAGCAATCACTCACGATTAACGTTCCTATTTTTATTAAATTTGATTTCAATTGAAACGTCAATTGAAATATGCTGCTGTTAGATATTTACATTGCTATATATGTGTCATTATCTATATCTGCTCACCTGTGACATCTGACACCATTATCTGTTATTTATCACTGATGATATATGCCTATTACTGTTGTTATATGATTATCATATCTGTTATCACTCTGCATGTAACGACCCGCAAATTTTAGTGGTTTTAAAAGTATATTTAACTGGAAATTTGTGAAATTTTAAACAATAAAATTTGAAATTAAAAATTTATTATTTGGAATACGTTTATTTTTATATAGCAACTGGTAAATTTTCATCTGATAATATTGAAGTTTATTTTCCTGTGAAATTTCATTTCAAATCAAACCGGTTAATAACAGTGAATTTAAAAAGTTTTCCGAAACCAAAATATGTCAACAGGAGAAAATTTATTCAAATCATTCTGAATCAGACTGCGAAATTCGTTTTTCCAAATTTGGATTTCTATTGCTCCGTTCATCTTATTTCTGACAAAATAGCAGTATTTCTGGTACCGATTATCGACTTTTGATCGGATGATCGTACCACTAATATCTGTATACCGTTTTGATCGTCCCGTCGTGCTGATCTCTACGGTATATTTATTTCTGTATTTTGAAGTCCGGAACACAGCAAAATCCACGAAACCGGTAAATGGTATTGGTACCGGATCCGTGACCGTTTGTTTTCTTTTGAATTTAAACTTTATCCGTGTCATCCAAGAAAATATTAATTGCTTTAATAACTTTGCTGAATCATCGGACAACCATCCCTATTCAAATTTTTCTTTTGATCTGATTTGTGGCTTACGTTACTTTGAAATAAATTTATAGATCTATACCATAGCCTGTAACTTCTTTTTTACTTTGAATCATTTATCTACCTATTCCTCTTCTGCTCCTTCATTCTTTTCATTTCCCCAGCCCTCTCTTACCTCTGCTCATCTCCTCTTCTCTCGTTTTTTTGTTTGTTTTCTCCAATTCCCGGATCTGCTCGTCCTCAACAAACAAGTTTATATAATTATTACTAGACCCATTCCTTTCCGAAGCCGACACCGTGCTCCCCTACCACCGAAGGCCTCCCACCACCACACTCGGCTCCACCTCTAGCTTACCCTCCTTTGCCAAACACCTGAGCACCCATCCCGCACCTCCACCGTACCCATGGCCAACGACCACCATCAGTGCCCAGATCTCCGCCCATCTCCCCGAATCCAACCCCTCGTCTCCGACCCAGTCCTATCTGCCTGATTGCAGCCCGGACCCTCCCTCAGCCGAGACTTTCCCAGATCCTCTTCCCAGGCCGAAACTTCCTCCACCCATCAAACCGCCTGCCTTCGTCCTCTGGATCTCGCCTATAGCCCGACCACCGTGGCCACCTCTGTGACGACCCGGCTTTCCACTCCCGGAAAATCGCATCGACAGTAAGAAAGAAAGGGGTGAGAAGTAGAAAAGAAAAGAAGAGAAAAGAAAACAAACACAAATACTCACAGCGGAAACGAACAAAATATATTATATCACATAAATATTACATAGTATCATATACAACACTTATCAGAGTTACACAGATTCACATCATATACTAGACAGTTATAAACATCTGTCTAGTTATTACATCTCAATAAAAACAAAGATCTAAACAAGATCAACACAGCGGAAACTACTATCTATATCTACAACGCTGAAGCCTCCTGCTCCATTGCTCCTCCACAATTCGTCAAGGCTAACCTGAATCCCTTGGCTACTCGTAAAAATTTGAGTACCCAAGAGTTTATAAAACAGAAATAAACAACTTGGGTCAGACATGGGTCTGGTGTGAGTAACAGGTTAAACTTGTTTAACTTCAAAACCTTTTGAAAGAAAAGGTATCACGTAAGACTCCCCACAAATAAACATGGGTAAGTTTTTACCTTACGCTAACCAAAACATTTGATAGGAAATTCGATTGTATTATAATAGGGTCTAGGGTTTTCAAATAAATATGAAATAGCTGAAATTGTTACATTATTAAATTCCAGCATACTAGCCAACAAAGTGGTTTATACAATCAAGTCCGTTATCACTTATTGGAAATTGGATTCCATACAATGGCAGGGCTACCGGGGTACCGCCCATCACAGTACGTGGCCTAGATCACCGTACCGAGGATCACTCCCAATCCCCTGCAACACAAGGTCGGAACATCCCTTACTGGATAATTCCCGCACAAGATACCTCACGGTTGGGATCAGCAACCGCACCACTAAGTCGAAAATAGAAAGGGACATCTAGACAGAGGTAACCTTGTCCTACTTGGGTGCTACCCACTAACCTTGGTGCACCTCCCCTGTTTTAGCCATTCCCGGTTTGTGAGGCTTGAGGTCACGATTACCTTTAAAAAGAACACATCTATCTTAGAATGCTCATCGTCCACCTGACGATGTGCTGAAAGCATTCAATCCATACAAGTTCATTCCGGGTTCGAACGAAACCGAAGGCATTATTTCGTTACACTCGTTTTGGAATCACCCTCAGAGTTAACGACAATAACCCTTGCACTCTAAATCTTCATCTTCACTTGATTCACGACCTATCGTTAATTTGGATCGATGTGGTATTCGGGTCTCCAGACCTGGAAATCCGGTATACGGAAACCCGATCCCGGTCTCATCGAAATCCAAAGCGTATCTTTTAAGGCCAAGTTGTTTTAAAGGTTAAAACAATTTAATTCATTATCTTAATACACAAAGAAAGATAATTCCCAACAGATAATCAACATTATCAGATAATCCATACAATTCAACTAACATCCATATCATACAGCATATATCTCATCAGAGATATCAATCAATGCCAAGTATTCAATACTAACACCCATTCATAAGTAATGATTTATATCATCTCTAATTAATTTAAAGTGAATTAAATTAATTACTTTATTTTATAAATCCTTCTTACTTAACCATTAATTAATTACAAACCTTTAATTTAATTAATTACTCATTAAATATTAATCATCCTTGATTAATTATTAATTACATAAAGTAATTATCCTTTAATTAATTTCACAAATTAATTATTCTTAACTACAGATTTATTATTTTATTATTATTAATTAATAAACCTTAATTATCAATTAATAAAACTTAATAACAAATTAATTAATCTTTAATTATCAATTAAGTAATTCTTAATTACCATTTGATTAATCCTTAATTAATCTTTAATTACAAATTTATCATCCCTTAATTAATAATTAATAAAACCTAGTTATTAATTAATAAAATTTAATTACAAATTAAGTACTTCTTAATTACCAATTAATTTACCTCTAATTACTTAATTAATTAATCTCAAATTAATTAATCTTAATTACAAATTATTATTTTTAAATATAAATTAATTAATCTCCAATTATAAATTAATCAACCTTAATTACTTAATTAATTAATCTCAAATTAATTAACTTTTAATCCTTAATTATTTTAATAAATTAATTAAACCAATTAATTACTCTGGATTAATTCCTAATTAATTCTTAATCATTATTAATTAAATTAATTAATCATATCTAATTTCCTTAATCAATTTAATTAATATCAAGGTATTAAAAACTTTAATTAATCCTTAAGATAAAACATTATCTTAATTAATGACTTAATTATCATTTAAAACATTTATCTTAATAATTAACCTTACTAAATTAAATCATTAATTTAGTTTAAAAATACTCATTTAATTTGATAAATTAAAATTACCAAATCATAACTTCCTTTAAATACTTAAAACATTATCAAGTAATGGTTTAAACTATTTTCGATTTAAATTTCAAAACTGAGATTTTTAAAACCTTTTTAAGAAACTGCTCAACCACTACATCGGAACAAACCCGAAATCCACTCAGGTCTAACCTGAATTCTCATTTCATTTCAAATTTAGTTTTAGTTTTAAATTAAATTTAAGTTTTAAAACCTGGAAACAAAACTCTCTAGAACTACTCGAGTTCCTACTCGAGTCATTTCTTTCAAAACTCGATCTCAACTTCGAGTCACTCACGATACTCTTCTTCCCCGAGACAACTCAAAGAAGACTTCGAGCCAGACCCAAAAAAAACGCTTCTTCCCCAACTACCCCAAACAACTCAGACACACACGTGCACATGTGCACCATGCACGCCGACCCTATCAGCTCCGACCTTCGCCACGACCATCCCCAAGTCGACGACAACCCATACGAGCTTCCTAACCACCCAGCGCCACGATCTGACCTGAAAATCGAAATCGAGCTTCAACTCGAAACAGAAATCAACATCACCGGAAAGAAACGTCACGTAACCACGCCTCCGACCACCTTACCCCCTGAAACTCCGGTCATAACTCCGCGAGTCTTCCACGCAACCATCCCCATTGCTCTAGTGCCACTCGATTCACTATAGATGACCCAGTCATCTCGTTTTTCATCACGACAAAACAAGGGTGTTAAACCCTAGTTCATCCAATCGCCAACGCCACGATGATCTACACTCTCCTCTACTATTTTTCCCGACCTTCCTGGCCAACAATCAAGCTTCGACAAAAATCTCGAGTACCAATTGTTTGTTGATCGCCAGAAAATGGTGAAAACTCACTCCTAGTTCAACTTCGATCTGCTCTTAAATTACTAAACTAAAAATCACCTTATTTGTCTTAAAAATCCTATTTTCCTGGATTGATTCAAGTTATATATTTCGATCCACAAATTTCAATTCTTGATTTAAACATATTTTTACATTTCCACTGATTTTCTTGATTCCAGACAGTTTTAAAATTTTAAAATGTTTGAACTTATTTTTAAAATCAAGATTATACCTAAACAGACATATATTGTTGAAAAACTGAAACTTAAAGAGAATGAATAAAAAAACAAGGTTTTCTTCAATATTTTGTCTCTGAGTTTATAACAGAGATAGATACAGAGACATATACAAGTTTACAGGCATGCATACAACAATATATATATATATATATATATATAAACACACACAGACATATAGGAATATTAACATTCATACAAACAACACTTTACATATATAGTCTCAAGATGTCATGGCAGATTTAAGGTTTGTTTGCTCACTGGAAAACTAGAACAGAGGGGCAGTTTTTATATATATACAGATATATTCACATAGGGTCAAAGCAATTCATGTATATATCCAGATAAATCAATTATTCAAACAACTTCTTCATATAGGATTATCACATGCAAATAAAGCTAGCAACCATATTACTGTTTTTAAACGTTTTGTTTACTCACCTTTAAAAAGGCAGAGGGCTTAAAACTGGGAAGCTTTGAATTTGCTGGAAACTTTGAAATCTTTGAATTGTAGTGATCTCTTTTGAACTGACAAGCTTAGTTACTGCTTTTGATTTAAACACTGGAAACTTGAATGCTTTAAGACTTTTGATTTGCTTTAGGTTTCTTGCTTTGTTGATACAAGTTGAAGATGATTACAGGCTTGATAAAAGAGGATTACAGGGTTGATTATGTTTGTTTGAGGAATGAACTTCAGGTTTGAACTGAGCATTGGTTATAGGGTTTAGATTTGTTGTTGAGAAGTGTTACGGGCTTGAGATAAAATAGTTACAGGGTTTTGAATTTTCTCTGGTTGGAAATTTACAGGTTGTTTACTTGCTAGCTTTTTGAAAATGTGAAGATAAGAAAAAGAGAAATGAAGGAAGAAGGTGTAGGCTTATATAGTGTTTAATTATGCTTTATTAAAAATAAAGAAAAGAAAATAAATAAAATGACACTTGTTCAAATGATTAACATTTGTCAATTTCACACTTTAATCTACTTACACATGTATTTATCTTGGTTTTAAAGGCTACACTTGTAATAAGCAATTTTCTTATTTATTTTTAAAAGATTTTAAAAGCTTTTTATATTTATTTCCTAATTAATTAATACATTTCTTAATTTATAAATGCTTTTCTAAACCTTATATAAATACAATCTTTAAAAGAAAATAGAATAAAAACTAATTATGATTTAAATAAAAATCATATAAAATATTTTAAGCTCATTTTTAAATGCTAATTTAAAAGCTTTTGTATTTATTCCTATTAAATAAATACTCTTTCAAATTTATATAAATGAAATCTTTTTAGGGAAAACAAATTTTAAATAAAACTTATTTCATATATTTTAATTCCAAAATATTTAAAATCTTTATCTTTAAAGATTCAAATTTAAATCCAATTCAAATTCAAATTAAAAATCCAATTTAAAATCAACTCAAACATATATAAAATTAAATAAACACATTATTAGATTTGTAACTAATTATTCCATTTAAGAATCTATTTATAACTATATTTAAAAACAACTCATTATTAAATTGTTTGAAAATAACCACTTTTACCAATTTTCATTAATTAATTTAAAAGATTTTCACATTTTAAATTCCCTGAAATTCCGGGATATCACATTCCTCCCCCCTTAAAATAATTTCGTCCTCGAAATTTAAAACAAAAGATAATCCAAAGTTTTTATTTTATTTCAAAATTTTCAAACAATTTTAGCATACATATTAGCCAACACAAACAAACAACCAATTTCATCCAAACAAACAATTTCAATCAAACAATCAACACTAGCTATCCGGACACAGATCTGGATAAGCTTCTAAAAATTTATTCCCGAGTTTCCTAGGTATAGACACTGGAATACTCGCTCTACTGAATCCAAACTAGCTATACTACTAAGCTACTGAGCTCCTACTCATCTAGATCTACAATCTGAACAAGATATCAGACCACAGACAAGATCAACTCAACTACCAAAACTTCCCGAACTACTGGTTTCAAAACCAGAGATAGATCAAACACGTACTCCCTCAGAGATACGTGAAATACATTGAATCCCAGTTATCCAAACTGGCAATTCAAACCTTCTAAGCCAAATACTGATCCTTACAAAAGCTCAGAAGAATCCAATATACTTTGGAGCTAACTTCCTAGTCTTACCCAATCTTATTGCTCCCTTTTTGTCGGAGAAAATTTCAACAGCAACAAAGTCTCCAACTTCGAATTCCAAATTTCCTCTGTCTCTTATCCATAGAACTCTTCTGACGATCCCGGGCTGCCTACATCCATTCCGATCAGCTCAACCTTCGCTGATGCTTCTAGAAACAAACTGTATCAAAATAACTCAACAAAATGATCCTCTCAAGATTTACCCAAAATCAAGAACACAAACTCTACTCCACAATCATCAGTAGATTCCAAACTTACTTCTCCTATCCGGAAAAGAAAAAAAACATATGCACTCACCAATCTGGACTCAAATCCAGAAATATTTCCTGTAGAAACCCTCTAATCCAAACACTGCAACTTCTAGGTTCTTCCACTCTAGCACAACTGCCACCT
Organism: Allium fistulosum; assembly: GCA_030737815.1. NCBI lineage: Eukaryota > Viridiplantae > Streptophyta > Magnoliopsida > Asparagales > Amaryllidaceae > Allium > Allium fistulosum. The sequence continues at coordinate 612,071,322 of CM060907.1, forward strand.
TGCTTTCGCTGCTCAACTCTGATCTGAGGTAGAACACAAGCACAGACTGGACAACTCATTTCTATAAATAAGGTTCATTGATCCATAAATAAAACTCAGATACTCCAGCAAAACTTGAGCTGCTTCACCAACTCCATCTCTAGGAAACATCCTTCAACTAGACTGAACCACCGATATCACTCCTGGAATCCAGTCGATAAGAAAACTCAACCTTCAGATGCAGACAACTCCTGACTTCTCTGAAGACAACCAGAAAAACTCTGACAACACAAGAGAACACTCAGCAATCACAAGTCACTTTTGCGATCAACCCAACCTATTTCCAAAGAAAAACTGTTCCTCTTTACACAATCCGAACAGCTCATACTTAACTATCCAATCCATCGAAGAAATGGATTTACTCTTACTGCTTCTGAACTTCACCTTCAGAAAAACTGCTTAGCCAGAAAACTTCCTGCCATCACAGAATACTCCGAGCTGCACTGCTGACACTGATGCCAAGGACTTCCTTAATCTTGTTCCAAAGAAAACATCTTCAGGAACATCCATCGTCACTGTATCTCATCATACAGCTACTATTACCTGAGGTATCAAGGTACCATCACTCGCTTCTGTTCAACCGACAGATCCAACTTTACTCATCCAAACTTCAAAGATAAACTCCGAACCATTACAGTTTCCTTCGGAGATCGATGAAATCCTTCATCATAGCAAAGCTTACTCGAGACGGTATTAGATCTACAGTCTCGACAGATACACTTCCAACCTCAACATTCAAACTCCAACCATTTGTAGTCGTGTTTCACACACCACTACCCCATCTACCTTTATATCCTATATTGGAAAACCCGAACAGGTAACCCAATAAATAGGTAGAAATACATAAATATATATATTTAAAATGATATATATTTTTTTTATATAGAAATTATTTCTGGGTAAAATTATTTCATCTACCTCTTTAAAACAATATTGTGTCCGTTGGCCTGGTTCAAGTGTTTAGAGATCCCTATCAATAACGTTAGCTACTCGTATTGACCAGAATCCATATACCACTCAACCGATCAATTAACACAATATAAAACCATTTTTATATAACTAACAATTACGCGCTCTCAAGATAGACACCACTTCAGAGCCTAGGTATTCACTCAACCTACTGCTCTGATACCACGTGTGACGACCCGGCTTTCCACTCCCGGAAAATCGCATCGACAGTAAGAAAGAAAGGGGTGAGAAGTAGAAAAGAAAAGAAGAGAAAAGAAAACAAACACAAATACTCACAGTGGAAACGAACAAAATATATTATATCACATAAATATTACATAGTATCATATACAACACTTATCAGAGTTACACAGATTCACATCATATACTAGACAGTTATAAACATCTGTCTAGTTATTACATCTCAATACAAACAAAGATCTAAACAAGATCAACACAGCGGAAACTACTATCTATATCTACAACGCTGAAGCCTCCTGCTCCATTGCTCCTCCACAATTCGTCAAGGCTAACCTGAATCCCTTGGCTACTCGTAAAAATTTGAGTACCCAAGAGTTTATAAAATAGAAATAAACAACTTGGGTCAGACATGGGTCTGGTGTGAGTAACAGGTTAAACTTGTTTAAGTTCAAAACCTTTTGAAAGAAAAGGTATCACGTAAGACTCCCCACAAATAAACATGGGTAAGTTTTTACCTTACGCTAACCAAAACATTTGATAGGAAATTCGATTGTATTATAATCGGGTCTAGGGTTTTCAAATAAATATGAAATAGCTGAAATTGTTACATTATTAAATTCCAGCATACTAGCCAACAAAGTGGGTTATACAATCAAGTCCGTTATCACTTATTGGAAATTGGATTCCATACAATGGCAGGGCTACCGGGGTACCGCCCATCACAGTACGTGGCCTAGATCACCGTACCGAGGATCACTCCCAATCCCCTGCAACACAAGGTCGGAACATCCCTTACTGGATAATTCCCGCACAAGATACCTCACGGTTGGGATCAGCAACCGCACCACTAAGTCGAAAATAGAAAGGGACATCTAGACAGAGGTAACCTTGTCCTACTTGGGTGCTACCCACTAACCTTGCTGCACCTCCCCTGTTTTAGCCATTCCCGGTTTGTGAGGCTTGAGGTCACGATTACCTTTAAAAAGAACACATCTATCTTAGAATGCTCATCGTCCACCTGACGATGTGCTGAAAGCATTCAATCCATACAAGTTCGTTCCGGGTTCGAACGAAACCGAAGGCATTATTTCGTTACACTCGTTTTGGAATCACCCTCAGAGTTAACGACAATAACCCTTGCACTCTAAATCTTCATCTTCACTTGATTCACGACCTATCGTTAATTTGGATCGATGTGGTATTCGGGTCTCCAGACCTGGAAATCCGGTATACGGAAACCCGATCCCGGTCTCATCGAAATCCAAAGCGTATCTTTTAAGGCCAAGTTGTTTTAAAGGTTAAAACAATTTAATTCATTATCTTAATACACAAAGAAAGATAATTCCCAACAGATAATCAACATTATCAGATAATCCATACAATTCAACTAACATCCATATCATACAGCATATATCTCATCAGAGATATCAATCAATGCCAAGTATTCAATACTAACACCCATTCATAAGTAATGATTTATATCATCTCTAATTAATTTAAAGTGAATTAAATTAATTACTTTATTTTATAAATCCTTCTTACTTAACCATTAATTAATTACAAACCTTTAATTTAATTAATTACTCATTAAATATTAATCATCCTTGATTAATTATTAATTACATAAAGTAATTATCCTTTAATTAATTTCACAAATTAATTATTCTTAACTACAGATTTTTTTTTTTTTATTATTAATTAATAAACCTTAATTATCAATTAATAAAACTTAATAACAAATTAATTAATCTTTAATTATCAATTAAGTAATTCTTAATTACCATTTGATTAATCCTTAATTAATCTTTAATTACAAATTTATCATCCCTTAATTAATAATTAATAAAACCTAGTTATTAATTAATAAAATTTAATTACAAATTAAGTACTTCTTAATTACCAATTAATTTACCTCTAATTACTTAATTAATTAATCTCAAATTAATTAATCTTAATTACAAATTATTATTTTTAAATATAAATTAATTAATCTCCAATTATAAATTAATCAACCTTAATTACTTAATTAATTAATCTCAAATTAATTAACTTTTAATCCTTAATTATTTTAATAAATTAATTAAACCAATTAATTACTCTGGATTAATTCCTAATTAATTCTTAATCATTATTAATTAAATTAATTAATCATATCTAATTTCCTTAATCAATTTAATTAATATCAAGGTATTAAAAACTTTAATTAATCCTTAAGATAAAACATTATCTTAATTAATGACTTAATTATCATTTAAAACATTTATCTTAATAATTAACCTTACTAAATTAAATCATTAATTTAGTTTAAAAATACTCATTTAATTTGATAAATTAAAATTACCAAATCATAACTTCCTTTAAATACTTAAAACATTATCAAGTAATGGTTTAAACTATTTTCGATTTAAATTTCAAAACTGAGATTTTTAAAACCTTTTTAAGAAACTGCTCAACCACTACATCGGAACAAACCCGAAATCCACTCAGGTCTAACCTGAATTCTCATTTCATTTCAAATTTAGTTTTAGTTTTAAATTAAATTTAAGTTTTAAAACCTGGAAACAAAACTCTCTGGAACTACTCGAGTTCCTACTCGAGTCATTTCTTTCAAAACTCGATCTCAACTTCGAGTCACTCACGATACTCTTCTTCCCCGAGACAACTCAAAGAAGACTTCGAGCCAGACCCAAAAAAAACGCTTCTTCCCCAACTACCCCAAACAACTCAGACACACACGTGCACATGTGCACCATGCACGCCGACCCTATCAGCTCCGACCTTCGCCACGACCATCCCCAAGTCGACGACAACCCATACGAGCTTCCTAACCACCCAGCGCCACGATCTGACCTGAAAATCGAAATCGAGCTTCAACTCGAAACAGAAATCAACATCACCGGAAAGAAACATCACGTAACCACGCCTCCGACCACCTTACCCCCTGAAACTCCGGTCATAACTCCGCGAGTCTTCCACGCAACCATCCCCATTGCTCTAGTGCCACTCGATTCACCATAGATGACCCAGTCATCTCGTTTTTCATCACGACAAAACAAGGGTGTTAAACCCTAGTTCATCCAATCGCCAACGCCACGATGATCTACACTCTCCTCTACTATTTTTCCCGACCTTCCTGGCCAACAATCAAGCTTCGACAAAAATATCGAGTACCAATTGTTTGTTGATCGCCAGAAAATGGTGAAAACTCACTCCTAGTTCAACTTCGATCTGCTCTTAAATTACTAAACTAAAAATCACCTTATTTGTCTTAAAAATCATATTTTCCTGGATTGATTCAAGTTATATATTTCGATCCACAAATTTCAATTCTTGATTTAAACATATTTTTACATTTCCACTGATTTTCTTGATTCCAGACAGTTTTAAAATTTTAAAATGTTTGAACTTATTTTTAAAATCAAGATTATACCTAAACAGACATATATTGTTGAAAAACTGAAACTTAAAGAGAATGAATAAAAAAAACAAGGTTTTCTTCAATATTTTGTCTCTGAGTTTATAACAGAGATAGATACAGAGACATATACAAGTTTACAGGCATGCATACAACAATATATATATATATATAAACACACACAGACATATAGGAATATTAACATTCATACAAACAACACTTTACATATATAGTCTCAAGATGTCATGGCAGATTTAAGGTTTGTTTGCTCACTGGAAAACTAGAACAGAGGGGCAGTTTTTATATATATACAGATATATTCACATAGGGTCAAAGCAATTCATGTATATATCCAAATAAATCAATTATTCAAACAACTTCTTCATATAGGATTATCACATGCAAATAAAGCTAGCAACCATATTACTGTTTTTAAACGTTTTGTTTACTCACCTTTAAAAAGGCAGAGGGCTTAAAACTGGGAAGCTTTGAATTTGCTGGAAACTTTGAAATCTTTGAATTGTAGTGATCTCTTTTGAACTGACAAGCTTAGTTACTGCTTTTGATTTAAACACTAGAAACTTGAATGCTTTAAGACTTTTGATTTGCTTTAGGTTTCTTGCTTTGTTGACACAAGTTGAAGATGATTACAAGCTTGATAAAAGAGGATTACAGGGTTGATTATGTTTGTTTGAGGAATGAACTTCAGGTTTGAACTGAGCATTGGTTATAGGGTTTAGATTTGTTGTTGAGAAGTGTTACGGGCTTGAGATAAAATAGTTACAGGGTTTTGAATTTTCTCTGGTTGGAAATTTACAGGTTGTTTACTTGCTAGCTTTTTGAAAATGTGAAGATAAGAAAAAGAGAAATGAAGGAAGAAGGTGTAGGCTTATATAGTGTTTAATTATGCTTTATTAAAAATAAAGAAAAGAAAATAAATAAAATGACACTTGTTCAAATGATTAACATTTGTCAATTTCACACTTTAATCTACTTACACATGTATTTATCTTGGTTTTAAAGGCTACACTTGTAATAAGCAATTTTCTTATTTATTTTTAAAAGATTTTAAAAGCTTTTTATATTTATTTCCTAATTAATTAATACATTTCTTAATTTATAAATGCTTTTCTAAACCTTATATAAATACAATCTTTAAAAGAAAATAGAATAAAAACTAATTATGATTTAAATAAAAATCATATAAAATATTTTAAGCTCATTTTTAAATGCTAATTTAAAAGCTTTTGTATTTATTCCTATTAAATAAATACTCTTTCAAATTTATATAAATGAAATCTTTTTAGGGAAAACAAATTTTAAATAAAACTTATTTCATATATTTTAATTCCAAAATATTTAAAATCTTTATCTTTAAAGATTCAAATTTAAATCCAATTCAAATTCAAATTAAAAATCCAATTTAAAATCAACTCAAACATATATAAAATTAAATAAACACATTATTAGATTTGTAACTAATTATTCCATTTAAGAATCTATTTATAACTATATTTAAAAACAACTCATTATTAAATTGTTTGAAAATAACCACTTTTACCAATTTTCATTAATTAATTTAAAAGATTTTCACATTTTAAATTCCCTGAAATTCCGGGATATCACAACCTCCCACCGCCTTTATCTCCTCTATCGAGCTCAGTCCATCCATCTCTCTAGCATCTATTGTCCATACATCGGTTATGTAAGTGTACACATATTATGTTAGTGCATATATATGATTACATAACCAGATTTTCCAATTGATCATAGTAAAGTATACTTATGTGGGTTATATGTTAATTAATATATATATATATATATATATTTGTATATAAGTAGTTAAGTTCTATGTTTCATATTTTTGTTTGCAGGCATACGCATCCACTATATTTAAGCATTGAGGTTTCTATAATTTTTTTTTTAAATTTGTCCAGTTTACAATAGTAGATATTTTATTAACTTATATTTACTGTTTATGTATATAGTATATATACTATTGGATGTTACACTTGTAAGTTGTATATAATCTAGTAGTTGTAAATATATGTTTTTAGATGTTGATAGTATACTGTTAAAATATACGTATGACAGTATGAGAATTTAGTTTGCATGCATATTTTTCGAGTATTATATGTGTATAGTATGTTATATTATTTTTATATTATGTTTCATGTTAACCCTTAATCCTCCACGACTTAAGAAGTACGCGACTCAAGATTTAACGAGTTAAGGGATTGCAAGACTTAACGAATTAAGACTTAGATGACCTACGACTCAACAGACCCCGACCTAAGGAGTGGTCCGACTCAACAACCTACGAGTTAAGAAGTTTAACGACTTACGACTTAGCATGATACGACTCATCAAGTTAACTCTTCTACGACTCAACGAGAGAAGCTTTCAACAACTCAAGGTCTTACGAGATAAGGAGTATACGACTCATGGTCTAGACAGTTCAGCGAGTCAAGGTCTATACGAGTCATGAAGTCTCACGACTCATGAAGTCTTACGACTCATAAGGTCTTACGACTCATGAAGTCTTACGACTCATCAGACTTGGAAGCGTACGACTCATAAGGTCTTACGACTCATAGGGCTTACCACTCATAGGGCGTACGACTCATGGTCTAGACGGTTCAGCGAGTCAAGGTCTTACGACTCATGAAGTCTTACGACTCATCAGACTTGGAAGCGTACGACTCATAAGGTCTTACGACTCATAGGGCTTACGACTCATCAGACTTATGACTTGTAAAGACGTACGACTCACAAGGACATACGACTCATCAGGCTTACGACTTGTGGTGCGTACGACTCATCAGGCTTACGACTTATGGTGCGTACGACTCATCAGGCTTACGACTTAAAGGCTATCGAAACTGGAATCCAAGGCCCTGGCCTGTGCTATTTTGATCTGATGAGTCGACTACGACTTAACACTTGTCTTCCAACTAAGCCGCAAGATGGACCATAAGGCGCCCACGAGACATTATGAGTCGAATACGAGTCACGACTTACCATGAGTCGGATACGACTCATGACTTGGTCGAATTGAAAGCTCAGATCTGCTCCTATAAATACCCCATCATCTCCAACATGCAGGGGACTTTTCGGCAATTCATTTCTTCAAGCATCCATGCTCTGCTACACTGAAGATTGACTGAAGAAGTAAAGATCTTCCAACTCTCAAGGCACTACAACAAACTTCATGAAGAACTCCATTCATCCGATACGGATTTAGCAAGATTCATCACCGAAGATTGAGCTAGTAGTCTAGATTGTTGTGTGATCAAGCTATATTGTATTTGACAAGTGATTTGTATCGAATTGTAACCGAATCAGCAATAAAAGACTATAAAGTGGACGTAGGCTCAATTACGGGCCGAACCACTATAAATCTGTTGCTCATTTACTGCATTTCTGCTATTTTCAGCTCATATTTTTGTTCCCGTACCAACGGGTGGTGCTTTCACAAGTTTATTACACACACCGGGTGTTAGCGTTCACTTTTTACCGTTAACATTTTGGTGCTTTCATTGAGAGTTGAACTCAAGCGATCATCCACCGTTGCTTCGCAAAGATTCATAAAAAGAACCTCTCTTTAAAAACCAGATCTGAAATAATGGCTCCTGGAAGAAGAGGCAGACCTATCAGATCCGGAAACGCTCACGAAGGAACTTCCGCTTCCCCAATAACAGACCAAGCAACTCCAACCGTTGGGGTCACCAGAGCTGAATTGGATCACGCAGTTTCTGGATTATACCAACAAATTGAAACTCAAAATGCTTTGATGATGGATAGAATAACTGCCCTGCTTGGGGCAAATCGTCAACCAGAAAACCATCAAACCACCCTTCCTGAAACGCCACCTTTCCAAGCTGATGGTTCTAGGCCGCAACCAACTTGTCATGAACATATGCCCGGGCAAACTTCCGAGGGAAGAACTGGTGCTTGCCCGGAGGTGTCTTTGAACAATAAAGAGTACCTGTCTGAAATGGTTGGCCGCATCATGAAAGAGAGCATGCAAAGGGAAGAGGATGAGGCTGACTGGGGATTTGCGCCAAGCAGAACTCCGTTTACTGAAAGGATCCTGAGAGCAGAATTCCCAAGGAAATTTGCACCTCCTACTATCCAAGCCTATAGGGGAACCACTGACCCTAATCATTTCCTATACAAATACGATTGGCATATGACTGGTGCAAGAGCATCAGACGAGATCAAGTGTCGGTACTTTCCGGTATACCTGGAAGGTGTGGCTTTACTTTGGTTCACAAAGCTTCCAGTTCGGTCTGTAGATAAGTTCTCCGATTTAACACAAAAGTTTAAGGAACAGTTCAGATTGTATGCTTCAAAGGCTAAGGATATAATGTCACTGTCTAACCTTGAACAAGCGCCCGGAGAATCAATCAAATCTTTCTTGAGCCGTTTCAATATAGCTTTAGCCGAAGTAGAAAATGCGGAACCACGCATGATCCTGACTTATTTGATGCGAGCCATTGATAAATCGAGTAAATTTGGAATATGGCTAAAGATGAAGGAACCGAACTCACTTGATAAATTCTATAAAAAGGCCGACGAGTTCATTCGCCTTGAGAACCTTTCGACGACGTCAAAGGTGGTTGCTGCCCAAACTAATAACAACAGTGTCCTATCTAAGAAAAGAGAATCTGAAAGTCAGAAAAGGGGGAATGAAGGAGGAAAGAACCAGGGAAATGAAAAGAAATCTCGCCGCTTTAATTCTTCAGATTATACCCCTTTAACTGATACACCAAGGAATATCTATTTTGCAACAAAAGACGTTGTCCAGTATCCTAAGCCACCTGAGATGACGAAAGGTGCAAAGAGTAATGGGAAATTCTGCCAATTTCACAATCAACCTGGCCATGACACTGACCAATGTCGCCAGTTAAAGAAAGTGATTGAAGAATTGTTGGAACAAGGTAAACTCCAACAATACGTTAAGAAAAGCGGAGTCAATCCAACCTCATCCACTCGGGATCAACAACATCCTACCCATCAATCCGATTCTCACAACAACACTGCAGTGCAAGATTCAGAAAAGCTTGTCATTAATGCTATCACGGGCGGATTATACCCAGCAAGCAGAAGTTGGGATGACTACTAATTACCCACAAAACTGCGGCTGGGGCATCTCTCAATTTCTCTGGCATAAAAATCTGAAAGCTATGAATCAAGCACAAATGGAAATCCAGCTTGGAGATTCTGGAACAACAATAACTAGCATTCATTTCACTTAACTGCATTGCTTGAATTTGTAAAGATAATGATGGATGTGTATTTTCTGCATTGTAAACCGCTGAGAAATCAGCGTGACTCAATAATGAAAAACTATGCATTGTGTTTTCTATTATAAAATGCCTGTTATATTTCGATGTGTAAATACGCTAAATGTATTGCTAAAATATCGATCTAATACTGCAGGTCATTAAAGCAAAGCTCACCCATCGCAAAGCTAAGCGAGCCTTACAAATCATTTAGCAAATTTCAAGCAACAAAAATTTCAAACTCAAAACCCACACAAGAGGAGCTTCACATAAAAAGTTGACGGCTCCACTATGTCAAGCCCTCGTTAACTGGTTGCGATCGTTGATATAAAAAGGCATCCTACCAAATAACTTGCGTTTACTCTGTGGAATCATTCAACAGTGAAGTCTACTTCTTCGAATAAAGCAATTTACTTGCAAGAGAAAGAAAAATGCGCTTGGAAACGATGATAAAGGATCGCAGATTGGTGGATGATGATACAACATGAGCAGGCAAACATGGAAGCAGCCAAAGGAAGGTATGCCTCTCAACAGGAAAGCAGGTAGATCCACTAAAGGGATAACTTCCCAAGCAGAAGGAATAAGACCCTCGCTGGCTGATTGTGATGCATCCGATCAGGCAGCTTGTGTCCATCCCATGGATCTACTTGCCCCTAAGACGCAACCTTCCTGGCACACCAACCAACTGATGCTCCTTCCCAAGGGTCAACAAAGCCCTCTAACGAGGCACGCCAATAAATGGAGAGCTTTCCTCAATCAAAAAGATCGGTGGGACTACCAAAAAGGGGCACCTTGTTAATCGATTGCGATCGTTTGTACAAACAAAACATCCAATCGAACGACTTACGCTTGTCCCGTGGACCCCTCCGACCATGAGAAAGTAACTTCCAGGCAATCACAAGCCCTCTTCGGAGGCACAAGCCCTCTTCGGAGGCACAAGCCATCTTCGGAGGCACAAGCCCTCTTCGGAGGCACAAGCCCTCTTCGGAGGCACAAGCCCTCTTCGGAGGCACAAGCCATCTTCGGAGGCAAAAGCCCTTTTCGGAGGCACATTTCACCCGTGTAGAAGTGCAAAATGCTTCTCTTCGGAGACCCACTTCACCAGAGATGAAATTCCAAAACTGCTTCTCTTCGGAGACCAAAAGACCTCTTCAGAGGCGTACTTCATCTTGCTTGAAGTACCAAAAATAAACCCTTTTACTGGGGCACAAAAATCAAAACCTTCTGCAGAAGCTCATTTCACTGTGCAGGAAAATTCACTTTCAAACAAATAAAAGTGATCATTCCCAGAAGTCGAAATGTTCTTCAGGAAGAAAAAGAAAATAAAGATTTCTCCAAAGACAAGATATACTCTATTAAAAGCAGAATAATTCTTCCTTGAAAAAGTGGAAAGTTATTCTCTAAAATAAGAGTATCGGTCTTGTGAAATCAAGAAATATTACAATATACTTGTGGTATGGGGGCAACATTATACAATTCAGTTACATTAATAAAAGTAATATACAAGCAACATACCACAAGTTCATTGCAATATCATGTAATAAAGATGTGGAGTAAGTGCGTTCTTGAGACACGGACAAAAAATTTGTACAAGCGAAAAGAATCGTTTACTCTACACTTCAAATGAAAAACAGATGTATTCCTACATACACAAGGGTTTGTACAAGAAAAATATCTATTTATTTCAATACTATGAGAAATTTTTACATTGTACAGGTTACAAAAAGAAGCGGAGACCGGTATCCGCACAATCCCCGGTCAATACAAAAAACAGAAAATGCAAAATCAAACTCATTTCCCCTTCTTCCCACCCTTGGAACTTTTACCCGGCCTGGTAATTAGCTTCGTAGGCCGCATCGGAGAAGAAGGAGAAAGAGACTCAGCCGGACCAATCTCTGCCTCATCTCCAACAGCAGGAGAACTCTTCTTTCCTTTCTTCGAAACCACACGTTTCCCCTTCTTCTTGAAAGAAGACTCATTCCCCGGAGCAAGGAATGTAGAAAGCTTTGTGTCATAATCAAAAGATTGCTCCGGGGTCTTCTCGCTATCCTCCAGACCTTCTGCCTTCTGTTCTTCGGAAGCAAGTGATTCGTCTAAACCCTGAAGGGCTGCTATTGGTTCTTCCTGTGAACCTGGTTGAGAAGCTGGAAGAGGTATAACTTGAGAAGGAGGAGGAACGACAGCTGAAGAAGGAAGATTTGGTGCAGTTTCCGGCACGACTGCTGCATGATAAAAGAAATTAAAATCAGTATTCTCCGAGAAAAAAGAAGACCGTGAATCGTCAAAGTTACCTGGAGAAGCCGGTTTAGCGAGATCAATCTCAAATTCCCGAGCTTGGAAGTCTTTCATTGCCTCTTCCTCTGTAGGGGTGGTTACAGTTTCTGTGTCAACCTTAGCGGGAGGCGTGGAATGAGAACTAGAGCCAGCAATATCCGCATGAGCTAAGGTCGAAGTATAAGCAGGAGCAATAGGGGGTGTTTCTTTCTCAGGAAGCTTCTCTCCCGTCGCTTCGGCCCGCACTCGGACGAGCTGCTCTTTTCCTTTGGCAAGGGCATCGCGATCGCTCTCACTTAGGTAGGTAGCTTGAAGATCTGTTTCGGAGTATCCGGCACCACCAAATAAGTCAATGATTGCCTCCCACACCTCCGCTAGGGTGACTTCATACTCTGGTCCCAAAAATGAAAGGCTCCCACGCCCCAGGACACAATGCATATAGAAGTCGAACAGGGTCGCGTCAACGGTGGCTAGGGTCGCCTTATGGGATTCTTCGGCTGCAGCTTTACCAGAGAGAACTTCATCACGTTCTCTTTCAGCCTTCAGTAACTGGGATTGTAGCCTAGCAATTTCTAAGTCTCGAGAGCTGAGTTTCTCCTGAAGTTGAGCAGCGTCATCACGATATTTTCTAGTAACATGTTGTTCTGCTTCAAGTTTGACTTCAGTATCTCTCTGAGCAGCGTGGGCGTCTCGAACTTGTTTTTGAAGCATTTCCTCTTTCTGAGAATAAGAAGTGGAAGAAGTAGTAAGCTCTTTTTTAAGCCTTTCAACTTCGGCTTCGAGCTTCACATAACCATCGCTAATGCTTTTCATCTCCGAGTCATGCTGTTTACGCCATTTGTCCCACTCAGACTTATCATTTTCCATGGTCATCATCGCTTCAAGATTCAGATGGTTGACTCTTTGAAGTTCATCAACCAGCTTCTGCCACCCAGACATTCTTTCGATGTCAAGCTTTACAGCATCGACATTTTTCAGCATCGCCTGCTTGTCAATGGGGACCAAGTCCAAATCAAAACGCACTCCTTTCAGACACCAATTCGGAAATCGGCTCTGGAGTGTGGGAGGACCGTCTCCAGCTTGGTACTGTGGCCTATTAATGATGGTCTGGATGTCAGACTCCTTAAGGGCAGGAGAACCGGAAGATGTATTAGGAGGAACAAAAGCGGTTGTCTTTTCCGAGATGGTAGATGTATCTTTCTCACCAAGTCTGGCACGTTTACTGGAATCATCAGAAGTGTGACTCTTCCCCTTATCATCGTAAGATTTCCTTTTATAAGGATCGTCGCTTCTGCGAGAAGAGTCATGTTGCTCGTCCCTTCTCCCGTAGTATTCCTCATCCTCTCTCCGGCGACGCTCTTCATGAGCTCGCCTCTCATAAGCCTTTCGAGTAGCTCTCTCCTCATCAGTTTCTTTCACGGCACTGATATAACTCCTAAAGTCGTAAGCTTCACGGCTTCCGTAACGCTGGAATTTGTTGTAGTAAGAGCCGCTTCGCCCCATTAGAGAACCTGAAATTGAAGAAAAAGACCAGTTTTAGAAATCCTCAAATTAAAGAATCTAAGTGCATAAAAGTGCCAAGGTTCTAAGTGTGTATGATGTGCAAACTACGCGCGTCAGACTACAAACCACTTTTGGGTGTAGAAATGGTAGTAAGTTGTGTGGAAGGCGTTGTGGTTTGTTGCAAAAAAGAAGTTGCTTCGATAACAGGAGGAACCACTTTAGAAACATCATCTTTAAAGAGCTCCTGAGAGGTTATCATGATGTCGCTCAGGCTGTCGAAAGTATCATCGCCATTGTGCATGGGAGATTTCTCTTTTTCAACTTCCACCTCAGCCGTCTTTTCAAGAGTGTAAAGATTTTTCTCCTCTTCAACAACCGGGGCAAGTGCTAACTTACTGGACGGTCCAGCAATGTCGGTAGAAGTAGAACACTTTACTAATGAAGTCTCAGCGGTAAGATCTTGCGATAAAAGTTCTTTAGCAGGAACAGGGGCATCTGACTCCTCAGCAGGAGAATCAGGGACTTCATGTGGCTGAGTGGAACGGGAAGGATGTAAGAGTCCAAATTCGTGGAGGAACTCATCTCTCAATAGAAATTGAACACTCCTCTCCTCAACCGGCACGGCCATAAGCCTCTCAAAGGTAGTCTTGTGACGAGATTCCCTAGAGGGGGAAGGGAGTGCTGAAACAGTAGAAAAAGAAGTTAACACTTGACAATTTGAACTTCAAAGAATTTAGAAAAAACACAGGGAAAAGCTAGATAATCGTACTTCCCACTCTCCAAATGGCGTAAAATCCCGGGGGACAACGAACAAAGAAAAACTGGCTCAGAAACCCAGGAACGCTTTCAGGAAGACCAATAATCAGTTTGCGATTCCTGGCACTCCTTACAACTGTGATAGAGGGATGGTCCTTGGTCCTTGTGAATGAGCATAGAAAGCAAATTTCTCCAAAACTAGGGAAACGGTCCAGCATTCTCCTAAAAAGTACACACAATCCCAGTAGGATGGCGTAGCCATTAGGATGAAGTTGAAAAGGGGAGATAGATAATCGAAGGAGAAGTTCTCGGAGACAGTCATTAAACGGGGGAATCGCTCCACTCAAGCACATTTGGCGGTTCACTGCAATAAAGCCGTGGGGCGGCCTGTCAGCAGTGTCATTCACTCCAGGAAGCAAAGCGTCAAATTCGGCAATGCCAAACTGGGAGCATAGTAGACGGAAGACTTTTTGACTCAGAGTGGTAGGAGTCTTTTCTGGGGGATCATTCAACGGGATAGCAATTGGAAAAGCTTCTCCACTTGGTTCCAAATCTTCTTGATGGGATGCCATTCTACACAATCAGCCGAGTGTTCAAAAGTGAAGGTGCACGTTTCCTAAAAAGTGTAAAGTGCTGTGCAAAACAAATAAAAATAAGAAAAAAGCAAGTATAACTGGAATTAAACTAACTGACAATCAGTCGATTACGAGATTTCAAAACTTGTTAATGCTTAAGTGCAGTGTCAATGCAGACAAATCGGTTTCAGTTAACCATTGCGATTCTGCTTTAATACTTCATTTGAGTTGGTTATTGTGTAGCATTTCACTCATACAGTTCATTTAATTTTAATCTTTATCAACTAATCTGTCATCCGATATGGGCAGTCGGTGGCAGTATATTCGTCCCAGTTTTTGTACATGTTATAACAGGCAGTCAGAGTTATTAACAATCTATAAAAGAGTGCAACAAAATTCAAGAGTCCAAAGTTCAAACAACTCAGGTCTTAGCATTCAAGGCAGTGGGAAATTTGCTCAAGTTCTAAACTCGGTCACGACTTAGCATGGGGCAGATTTTCCTAAGTCCTAACTCGTTCACGGCCTAAAAGATATGCCATGAGTCGAGTTGAGTCGTAACTCTCCAATCGTACCACACATTCAAGCAAAATCTGAACAAGTGCTAAGTCGCGAACGACTCAAATGGCTCCTGCGACCTAGGGTCAGCTGTTCTCTAAGTCGTAAGTCGTGAGGAATAAAAAGAGACTTCAAAGTCGTAAGTCGTAACATCAAAACTGCTGGATCACGCGAAATTACCAATCCATCTAACTCCTGACTCGCTTAATCCTTAACTCGTTAACCATCTATCCATCCAATTCCTAACCCATTTACCTCCTAACCCATTAACTATTCAACCCGATAATCCATTAACCAGTTAGCCTCTCCATCAACCCTATTTCTAAATCACCGTAAATCACAAATCGTTGCAAGTCATACCGAGCTACCTTAAGTTCATGGATATCCTATATAACAGTATTCGCAAGGCCCAAAGGGAAGAAATCATGGATGAAGGTCGACGACAATGATCGGCAATTGGGAAAAGGGAAAAGATGCTTACGCGGTGTAATTGGGAATGGCTGGAAGTAAATCAAGTCGAAGTCGCCTTTGGAAGCTTGAAATTGCGTTAATGGCAGGTACGGCTTAAAGAACGAGTAATAGGAAGACGGAGAAAAGAGGAACGACCTAAGCATTTTATACCCCAGGTCGAAGGAATTGGAATCAGCCCACACGAGTTAAGATGAGTCGAAACACACGACCTACGACTTAGGCGTGTATTTCGAGGGGCAAATGTTAACCCTTAATCCTCCACGACTTAAGAAGTACGCGACTCAAGATTTAACGAGTTAAGGGATTGCAAGACTTAACGAATTAAGACTTAGATGACCTACGACTCAACAGACCCCGACCTAAGGAGTGGTCCGACTCAACAACCTACGAGTTAAGAAGTTTAACGACTTACGACTTAGCATGATACGACTCATCAAGTTAACTCTTCTACGACTCAACGAGACAAGCTTTCAACAACTCAAGGTCTTACGAGATAAGGAGTATACGACTCATGGTCTAGACGGTTCAGCGAGTCAAGGTCTATACGAGTCATGAAGTCTCACGACTCATGAAGTCTTACGACTCATAAGGTCTTACGACTCATGAAGTCTTACGACTCATCAGACTTGGAAGCGTACGACTCATAAGGTCTTACGACTCATAGGGCTTACGACTCATAGGGCGTACGACTCATGGTCTAGACGGTTCAGCGAGTCAAGGTCTTACGACTCATGAAGTCTTACGACTCATCAGACTTGGAAGCGTACGACTCATAAGGTCTTACGACTCATAGGGCTTACGACTCATCAGACTTATGACTTGTAAAGACGTACGACTCACAAGGACATACGACTCATCAGGCTTACGACTTGTGGTGCGTACGACTCATCAGGCTTACGACTTATGGTGCGTACGACTCATCAGGCTTACGACTTAAAGGCTATCGAAACTGGAATCCAAGGCCCTGGCCTGTGCTATTTTGATCTGATGAGTCGACTACGACTTAACACTTGTCTTCCAACTAAGCCGCAAGATGGACCATAAGGCGCCCACGAGACATTATGAGTCGAATACGAGTCACGACTTACCATGAGTCGGATACGACTCATGACTTGGTCGAATTGAAAGCTCAGATCTGCTCCTATAAATACCCCATCATCTCCAACATGCAGGGGACTTTTCGGCAATTCATTTCTTCAAGCATCCATGCTCTGCTACACTGAAGATTGACTGAAGAAGTAAAGATCTTCCAACTCTCAAGGCACTACAACAAACTTCATGAAGAACTCCATTCATCCGATACGGATTTAGCAAGATTCATCACCGAAGATTGAGCTAGTAGTCTAGATTGTTGTGTGATCAAGCTATATTGTATTTGACAAGTGATTTGTATCGAATTGTAACCGAATCAGCAATAAAAGACTATAAAGTGGACGTAGGCTCAATTACGGGCCGAACCACTATAAATCTGTTGCTCATTTACTGCATTTCTGCTATTTTCAGCTCATATTTTTGTTCCCGTACCAACGGGTGGTGCTTTCACAAGTTTATTACACACACCGGGTGTTAGCGTTCACTTTTTACCGTTAACATTTCATCTTATTTTATTAAGTTACTGCCATTCCTTTGCTATAGAAAATATCCTGCATTGTATATAGTTACCGCAAACTTTGGGCTAGGTTTACGTTATATATATATATATAAGTATATTTATTTCCTAAGTCTACTATGTATTAACTACAAATTTTAAATCAATGAAGTAATAATTACCGCATACTTTGGTCTAATATTGTTTCTTCAGGTGTTTTCCTTAGTTTGACGTTTAATTTCAGTAGCAAGTGTATATAAATATATGTATATATATAATGAGTTTAATACTTGTGTTTTAATTTAAAACAATAATTTGGAAATACATAACTGTTTAATTTAACGTGTATTTGAAATTTGAATATAAATTTTATATAAATAAGTTATATATAGTTATATATATAAGTTTACTTATACTATTTATCATCATCAATCCAATTCTAATTCGTTCCATCAATTCCTATTATCAGCTTTGATCGTTGATTTTGTGCCGATTTTTGCTTTGCTTGGATTCATAATTTCAATTCCAGTGTCCGTATCAGTGTGCGTATCCGTGTCATCTTCTGTATTCTCTAGCCTCGAAAGGTGAGCAATCAATCACGATTAACATTCTTGTATTTATTAAATTTGATTTCAATTGAAACGACAATTGAAATATGATGCTGTAGTTATTTAAATTTTTATATATGCTATTATCTGTATATGTTCACCTGTGACATCTGACACCAGTATCTAGTATTTATATGCCTGTTATTACTATTATCTGTATATGTTCACCTATGACATCTGACACCAGTATCTGTTATTTATATTAATGATATATGCCTGTTGTTATATTTTATATTATCTGTTATCACTCTGCAAGTTCCCTGTTAGTATAGAATTCACTATGGGTTGAAATGATACATACCCGAACGGACTTTAGAATAGGAGAAAATCGTTATGGGTTGAAATGATAAACCCAAGCGATTTTCAATTGAATTGAAATTGGGATTACGAGTCGAAATGATATCTACCCGTATATATTTAAATTTCGGATTGAAATGATAAATATCTGTATCACTTAACCATATGATGTATATATACAGACACCGTTGGTCCATATATATAAATATTTTGAAAATGAATTCTATGGTTTCGGAAAGAAATATATGGTTTTAATAAATGTTGAGCCTTAAATTATTTAATTTAAATTAGGATGGATATAATACTTATGAGATGTCTAAGTATAAAAATTATATTTTCAAAATAGATTTTGGTAATAATTTAAATAAGTTAAGGTTGGAAAGATAATTTATTAATTAAACCAATTTGAAACTTATTGAAATTGAGATTTAAGATATGATTTATAACTTGGGTTTTATTTAAATAATTTAATGAAAAATTCTTGCTTAAATAAATTTAAGAAAATATTTAGAAAAATGAAATGTAAGGCTAGTTAGATGATATTGAGTTTATTAAGTGAATATTCCCTGATTTAATAATAATGAAGTTAAATCAAGAGCTATATGAAACTGTTAAATCTAACTTTGGAAAATGTCGAGTACTAAAGCTTTGAAATATATTGAAAAAATTTAAATGGTATATTTAGAACTGAATTAAATTGATGAATTGAGTTTTGAATAAATTTGAATCTGGAATTTGAAGTTGATTTGAATCGATTTGCCAGACTTGAGAAAATTGTAAATGCTTTACCTTATAAATTATTTAATCTATATATATACTATTTTGGAAATAGATATATTTGAAATGAAAATGATATTTTGATTTTGAAGTATAAATAAATTTGAAACGACCACGGTGTTATAATGTATATTTCCAACTTGTAGATAGTTCTGAAGATCCTTAGAGGATGGTTATCCCAAACATCCTTTAAGTTACTCGTATTTCAGTTGATATTTCACTTGAGTTGGATTTATTGATATAAGAATGTTAATCCTGACTCGAGTGTTTTGTGTTTTGCTTTACGCTCGGGTCAGACCGAGTGATATAGCATTTGAGACTCACCTTTGGAGTTTGGAGCTTCGTTTGGAGACCCAACCATCGATTCAGCTTTCAGCTTTCCAGTTGATTTCTTCAGAGAGGTCGTTTATTCGTACTGAAGACTTCACTGCATTTGAGATATTCTGTTGTATTTTATTTCTAACTCTGATGTTTATATAGTAGCTTCATGAACTACTATTTTATCTATTCCGCTGCGTATTATTGTATTACTCTGTGTCTGTGATTCTGTGATTGATTTATTTACTGTATATTCTGAGTTTTGCCAAATTTAAATTAACAATCTGATATTTTGAATTATTCAAGTCAGACATGTGTGGATTTATTGTCGATTTGAATGGTCCAAAATAGCGGGTCGTTACAGTTGGTATCAGAGCTTTGGCTCTAGGCAAAACTTATCATATATGGTAAATTTATTTACAGAATCACTTTCGTTCGAGTTGAATCTCTTCCTTTTTTTGACTCGATTTCCTTTGAATTTTGGAATGTCCCTCGGTTCCGAAATTTATTCTTGTCTCTCCCTATTTGTATTCTTTTGATTCTGGAGTACCCCATAACTCCACTTCGAATGATCTCTATAAGAATAGGCGATCCCGCCAATCTTTGAATAATTGTAAAGGGGTGTAACTCCTTTACAATAGGCATTGATTCACCGGAGATTTAGATCCCTCGGTTTTGATGTTGCCATCTCTTGTTATGCCGAATTCTATCTCTGGCGATCGAATGTTGATTTGCCTTAGATTTTCGCATCGATTATATTTTTGAAGTCACGGTTGATTCTAGGGTCATCCGCGATATATATAAGTATATTCATCTTCTATTTTGAAATTTAATTATCTCATCTTTGTGAGAGTCCTTTCCTTTTTATTTTGAAACTTCCTTTGATTTAATTTCCCCTTAAATTTTTGAACTTCTATCTTGTTGATTTTGGACTCATTGAATGATAGGAAAATATTTTGGTAAATGGCAAAATCTGAAGAGCAGAAAGCAGCCCGTCGGGCACGAAGAGCACTGGCCCGTAAGGAACGGGAGGAAGCAATTGAGGAACAAGAGAGGCTGTGGAGAGAAAGGGCAGAACCGGGTACTTATGACCATGTCATTTGTTATCGGTGTCAGGAAAAGGGGCATTATGCAGCCATGTGTGGAAAGAGATGGAAAGGGAAAAAGAAGGAGGGCAAGCGCTTTCGATCCGAGATTTTCTGTTTTAAGTGTCGTAAGAAGGGACACTTCCCAAGTCACTGCCTAGAAGTGAAGAAAGTGAAATCGGCACTCACGGCATCTACCGACCAGTCAACCATTTGCTACCACTGTAGACAGACTGGACATATAGCCAGAGATTGTTCTGAGAGACAGCACGGAAGGCAAGTTGTGTTACGTCCTGCTCGAGCTGCTGCCTTCCCAAAGTTCACTAGGGAAGATGGGAGAATAGTGTACTCATGCAAGAAATGTCATAGTTGGGGGCACCTTGATGTGGAGTGTACTGGACCCGTTGAAGCACCACCCGGTAGGATTAATACCGATGCATTATTCTTGTAGAAGTATGGATCAGTGAAATCTCTTTGTATCAGTGGTATAAGTTAAGTTGTATTAAGTAAACTCTATTATATCCTTTACCTAGTAAAAGTCGATGTGTCGAACTTAAGATTTATAATGATGCTTTACCATTTCGTTTGATGAGAATTTGTTTTTTTTCTTTCACTAATGGAATAAATTCCCTTGAATTGATATAGGTTAATATACCTCGAAATCTTGGTTAGGATTCTCATTAAGTAGGATCCCTTTTGAATTTGACTTCGACCTTTACCTCGTTCCGAGATTCATTCTAGAATCATCCTTTGAAAATCGGGCTTGTTTGTATTTTAGAAAGTGTTTTATATATCGAAATTATTATTTTGATAAGTATGATTATATTCTATATATAAAAGTAAAATGTTTTCGATAAAGATTTTAAAAAAATGAGAATTTGAGGTTTAGGAAGGATTTGCAATTTTGAAAAAAAAATTAAATAAGAAATTTGATTTATCTAAAAAAATGATTTATAACCGAAGAATTTTAAATTTGAAATTCGAGAATTGAACTCCGGTATTTTGAAATTGGTTTTAAGATTTTGAAATATATAATAATAATATGATTTAAAACACTACGCCATAAATGGCCTACTGCAACACAAAAAAAATGTTGGCTCAGGCCCGAAAAATGTTGCCATAGGTCTATGGCAACACTTTTATGGTGATGCAATTTTTGCCGTTGCCTTAGACCTCAAAGGCAACATTTTGACTATCTAAGGCAACATAAGTAATATTGTTGCAATAGAACCCTATTTGGGTCTATGGCAACACCCATAGGTATCTGTAGCAACATTCCAAAATGTTGCTATAGATATGAACTTTTTGAATTTGTGGGGCCCACAATGTAGAGCAGATTTGATTTTTTAATAAAAATAAATATTTATTTAATAAAATGCTATTACACAGAATTTGATATATAAACAGTAATTTATTTAAATAAATATTTTATTTCAACATTTGAAATAGTACAAATTCCTGACTCCACTATTTTACAATTCAATGATATATAACACCGATACTCACATATACAGATATTCCTCACTACATCACTCAGTTCACTCATTACATATGCAGTTTCAATTTATACATACACCGA
Source organism: Allium fistulosum (assembly GCA_030737815.1). Taxonomy (NCBI): domain Eukaryota; kingdom Viridiplantae; phylum Streptophyta; class Magnoliopsida; order Asparagales; family Amaryllidaceae; genus Allium; species Allium fistulosum. Next base: position 612,093,599 of record CM060907.1, read on the forward strand.
CACTGACAAATATATGCCGAGCCGAAGGCGAGCCGAGTGCCGAGCCGAAGGCGAGCCGAGAAGCGGGTCCGGGCGCAGCGCCAGCGGGGGTCCGGGGCACCGCAGTCCCGGCGGGGATCGACCTTCTTTGAAACAAGTGGGCACCGCCCGATTCATCCGATTTCGGAAGATCGAGCCTTCTTTGAAACCTGTCTTCAGCTCATGCATTCATACACTCATGCACATTTGATTTGACTCTGTCTTCAAGCTTGTATCCAGCTGTCCAGTCTTCAATACCTATCACATATAATTCAAAAGCAGTAATCTGGAAAATAATATTTAACTCAAACAGAAAATGAAAATATTTTTGTTATAATATTTGCCTCAGGTATTTGGGTTGTTTCTTTTCATAAGTGCATAAGCCAAACATGAATGCAACACATGGATACAAGGACACGGCACAAGGTCAAACCCAAGTCATCGACTGGATTCAACTCAGGGCCAAGCAACCAACAAAACAAACAAGAACCAGGTTCAGTAAAATATAGACAAGCCAGTGCAAGAACACAGCAGTACACATAGGCAGCCCATCAAGCAAAAACAGTGAATGCATCAGGCATGTACAAGAGAAACATAGGCAGTAATATGATATACATAGGACTTGGAGCACCAGTTCATGTTCTGGTTTAACAAATGCAGCAGAAAGGAGCTAACAAGCTCAGACCATACATCATCGCAATCCAACATACCAATACATCATCGCAATCCAACATACCAATACATCATCGCAATCCAACATACCAGATTTATCAAAGTCCAACAGAAAGATTAAACCCGAGATTATAGGAAATAAAGCCTATAAATAAATCCCAATTCATCATCGGCAAAAGCATGCGAGTGTAACCAAAATCGAGAATAATCAAGTAAACCAGAAGGCATAAAACATACCAAATAATATCACATCGCACCCGACGACGAAGTCAAAGCAATTCGAGCAATCAATCAAGGAATTGAAACTGGTTTTATGATTGCTGGCCAATTTGAAAATTTAAGCGGCATTCTCTCAAACAAGAAATCTGCGTTTGACATCTTCCTTGAATCCGAAAATGGTACTTTTTAAAGCAATCGAGCAAAGCTTCATCAGAATCGAACTTCTTCTGAACATTGGCGAGAAAGATTCAAGCATCAGATCTGGTCGAAGTATCATAAATTGCCAACCCTGCCGTCACGAAACCACCAGATTCGAGGAACAGCGGCTGAGCCACAACTATCGCCGACGTATCCTCCTCGATGGGTCCGTTAAGGCAGATGACGCGCTCTTTGAGAAGCCGGGAAAAGATATCGCAGGCACGCTGGCCACGGGATGTGTGCTCGATAACCATCGGAATCAGGCTATAGAAACGGCGGTGGGGTAGTGGAGTTTTGTTGGGGGCTGCGGTTGGTAGGATTTGGGAGAGGTTGCGTATCGACATGTAGGCAACAGCAGCGAAATTGGGCGTGAGAACGAAATGGGAACGAAAATATGATTTGGAAATTAGGGATTTGGAAATTGGGGATTTGGATTTGGAAATTGGGGGTGAGAACGAAATGGTATGAACAGTAAAGCGGGAAAACGAAAATTTAGGGCAAAATGTAGCGGTGATCCATGTTAACAATCAGATTAAATGTAGACCGTTGGATCGTATTCACGCGGATTGCTAATTTTATTAATTTTTTAATTTGAAAACATCTACAGCAACACTATATAAAAATGTTGCATCGTGTTACACTTGTTTAGCTAGAGCAACACATTTTTATGGCTAAGGTAACACTAAAAATACAACGTTGCAGTAGGACCAAAATTTTATAGCTATCGCAACATTTTAGCTCGCAACACCTTGCAAAAATGTTGCAGAAGGTCATTTATGGCGTAGTGAAAGTATTTTTCCGAATAAGAAGTGTTTCAAATGGTTTTAATGGGTTTCGAATGATTTCGAAGAAAATTCAAAAGAAGTTTGAGAAAATAGAAGTCCAGAACTCACTTATGTCGCTGGAAAATAATTTCGGTGATGAGTGCACGCATCATCGACATTGATTTTCGAGTTTCAGAGTGGGGGATAGGCCACTTTAGTAGCATTGCTACGCGAGTGATTTTGCGAAACCAATTTTGATTTCAAAATTTTGAAGTATGATTTGATATTCGAAAGATATATGTATATGTATTTGAAACGATTTGAAATGAGCCGGTGTTCAGTCCACGAGTTTCGGATTTGATATAACCTATCTATTAAAATTGATTTACTGATTTGTTGCCGATTTCCAACTCTTGAATTTGAAAATGATTTCTTCAACTATTATGAAGGTTCGAGCACTTCCAAATCAAGGTTAACTTTTCAAAGCTAAGAAATTTTGAAAAGTATGAATTATTTGATAAAGTATATAAATTGGTTTCGAATGTTTAAGTATGAAGTAATGTGATTTAAATAAGTTGAAACTGTTTTGTTAAGTAAATGAATAAGGCTATTTGAATTTTTTCTAAATATGGAATTTAGATTTGAAATGTTTTGAAGAATTCGGGCTTCAATATATTTTGAATAAAATTTAGTTAAATGTTTTAATTTAGTAACATCTTTATGAAACTATATATTTAACAAGTTGGAATAAATATATAAGTTGTACGTATGCTGTTTTATTCGCATAATTAATTTGATCCAAGTTTGAGTACACAAGTTCGATGTGGATTACAACATTTCGTGTTAGGATTTTTCATTCGATTCTTGATGGCGAATATTTGATATGGATTTTGGGCTCGATTCTAGAATTCTCTATCATAGTATATGGCTATGCAAGGAGACTGATGGCTTCTAGTCGAGAAACCATATCAAAGTCCGCATTAGGGAAGTCGAATGGACAATACTAGTTCGAAAGCGAACTTGTGTGATCGAGCGAGCGATCAAAATGTGATTTTGCGAAATGATGACATATGTACATCTTATATTCTAATATCATTGATATATTTTGACGCTGAAATTGAAAGCTGTCGAGTTAGAATATCTTTGCTTACTAAAAGAAAATCTCCAATTTAAATTACAAAGATATATAACCCATAAAAGTAAAGATATTCAATCTTATATGGCTCTTAATACAGCGAAATTTATTTTTGAAAATTTGATCCTTATATAAGATGGACCTTATGTAAATATAAAATGATTTTGAAAACCATTTGATTTTGGAAATGAATGGGTTGACTTAAATTATTGATTTGGAAATTTGGATTTATTTTTCAAAATCTATTATTTTGGAAACTTTGAAGCTAAAGATAATTAATTTGTGAAGAAATAATTTGGTGAAATTGTATATCATTTTGAAATTGAACTGATATTGAAACAAATTTAAATTAGAGAACCTTATGTTACTAAACACTTGATTTGGGAGTTGTCGAACTTATATAAAATTGATTTGTATGAGTATGAAATTGATTCGAAAACTATAGATTTGAAAAGGTACTCAATTTGAAAGTGAAATCTTATATAATTGAAGTCTATATAAGTATGATTTGATATACCATTGATTTTGGAAAGTTTTTGATTTGAAAATTAAATCTTATATATAATGGATTTTATATAAGTACGATATTTGAAAGTGATTTGAAAGGGTAACTATATGATACATATTTTCGAAGTAAAAATATGGAAAGTGCCTTCTGCTTGATATCCGATTTGTGGCCACATCTTGGATTCATTCTATCAATATTATTCTCTCTGATTTTGGTTTTCCGGATATGATACTCGAGTGTCCTTCGAATTCCATGGCGTTACCCATGGTCTTACGAACTCGACTGCATAGCGTAATTCACAAGGCAGTGATTGCTTAAAAGGTACGGATGTTTCCTGGGGGATCCAGGCGTAACCATTGTGTATCTGCGATCTATGGTCGTGTTAGTGGCGAAATCCGCAAGGCAGAGATTGCTTAAGGGGTATGGATGTTTCCTGGGGGATCCAGGCGTAACAATTTTTATGTATCCTGCGGTCCACCGGTTTGTTGCATGGCGAAATTCGCAAGGCAGTGAATGCTTAAAAGGTACGGATGTTTCCTGGGGGACCCAGGCGTAACCATTGTGTATCTGCGATCCATGATTTGATTCGTTTTTGTTTGGATTGTACTTTCCATATCTGTTTTAAAGTTTTTCCAGTATTTTCACTGGGTGTTGAAACAAGTCTACTAAGTACCTGGAGAATTCTAGCTTTGCGCCTGATCAACGCACTGCCAGAGTCTATAGGAATGAGGATAAACTTGTTGAAACATCGAGTTATAAAAGTATTTTCGAAATGAAATTTGTTTCGTTATAAAAAAAATATTTCATTATAAAGGTATTTCCAACAAAGAAATTTTGTATTAATAATTCGGAATTGAAATTCTAATGGTTTGAATTTATTATTCATGCCCGATACTATTCTTTTGAATCTACCTTATCCGCTCAGCTTTATTTAATCATCTATATTCTGCTTTTCCAAATCCTCCTTCTTCTCCTTGTGGACTATATCCTTTTTAAGTATTGTTTATTTATATACTATATGGTTTAATATATATATATAAAAGAATAGTGTTATAAATAGAAAATTTTAGTGTTAAATATTTTAGAAGTTATTAATTAAATACAACATATTTAAAGAAATGATTATTGATTTATTAATAATGTTGAAAGGTATCTTGAGATAAAATAATAAATTCATGAATTATGGATATAATAGCTTCTTTGTAAATATAAGTGATAATGTAAATAATTGTTTTCAAATAGTTTTCATATATCTATAAAGTTGTTATTTAAACATATAAATAGTATTTATAAAGGGAAGCAAGAAATTTTACAAATGGATTTTTGCAAGGTTTTAAAGTATTAAAGATAATTGATTTGCCATTGAAGTCTCAAATGAATATTTCAAGTAAAATTTATATATAGTTTCAAATTAATTGTTTAATCTTGACTTTCAATCTATCTTTTCCATCTGGGTGTTTCTATTCTCCTACCTTCTTCCTTTTCGGGGACGAAAAGTTTTGAGTGGGGGAGAGTGTAACGACCCGCAAATTTTAGTGGTTTTAAAAGTATATTTAACTGGAAATTTGTGAAATTTTAAACAATAAAATTTGAAATTAAAAATTTATTATTTGGAATACGTCTATTTTTAAATAGCAACTGGTAAATTTTCATCTAATAATATTGAAGTTTATTTTCCTGTGAAATTTCATTTCAAATCAAACCGGTTAATAACAGTGAATTTAAAAAGTTTTCCGAAACCAAAATATGTCAACAGGAGAAAATTTATTCAGATCATTCTGAATCAGACTGCGAAATTCGTTTTTCCAAATTTGGATTTCTATTGCTCCGTTCATCTTATTTCTGACAAAATAGCAGTATTTTTGGTACCGATTATCGACTTTTGATCGGATGATCGTACCACTAATATCTGTATACCGTTTTGATCGTCCCGTCGTGCTGATCTCTACGGTATATTTATTTCTGTATTTTGAAGTCCGGAACACAGCAAAATCCACGAAACCGGTAAATCGTATTGGTACCGGATCCGTGACCGTTTGTTTTCTTTTGAATTTAAACTTTATCCGTGTCATCCAAGAAAATATTAATTGCTTTAATAACTTTGCTGAATCATCGGACAACCATCCCTATTCAAATTTTTCTTTTGATCTGATTTGTGGCTTACGTTACTTTGAAATAAATTTATAGATCTATACCATAGCCTGTAACTTCTTTTTTACTTTGAATCATTTATCTACCTATTCCTCTTCTACTCCTACATTCTTTTCATTTCCCCAGCCCTCTCTTTCCTCTGCTCATCTCCTCTTCTCTCATTTTTTTGTTTGTTTTCTCCAATTCTCGGATCTGCTCGTCCTCAACAAACAAGTTTATATAATTATTACTAGACCCATTCCTTTCCGAAGCTGACACCGTGCTCCCCTACCGCCGAATGCCTCCCACCACCACACTCGGCTCCACCTCTAGCTTACCCTCCTTTGCCGAACACCTGAGCACCCATCCCGCACCTCCACCGTACCCACGGCCAACGACCACCATCAGTGCCCAGATCTCCGCCCATCTCCCCGAATCCAACCCCTCGTCTCCGACCCAGTCCTATCGGCCTGATTGCAGCCCGGACCCTCCCTCAGCCGAGACTTTCCCAGATCCTCTTCCCAGGCCTAAACTTCCTCCACCCATCAAACCGCCTGCCTTCGTCCTCTGGATCTCGCCTACAGCCCGACCACCGTGGCCACCTCCCACCGCCTTTATCTCCTCTGTCGAGCTCAGTCCATCCATCTCTCTAGCATCTATTGTCCATACATCGGTAATGTAAGTGTACACATATTATGTTAGTGCATATATATGATTACATAACCAGATTTTCCAATTGATCATAGTAAAGTATACTTATGTGGGTTATATGTTAATTAATATATATATATATATATTTGTATATATGCAGTTAAGTTCTATGTTTCATATTTTTGTTTGCAGGCATACGCATCCACTATATTTAAGCATTGAGGTTTCTATAATTTTTTTTTAATTTGTCCAGTTTACAATAGTAAATATTTTATTAACTTATATTTACTGTTTATGTATATAGTATATATACTATTGGCTGTTACACTTGTAAGTTGTATATAATCTAGTTGTTGTAAATATATGTTTTTAGATGTTGATAGTATACTGTTAAAATATACGTATGACAGTATGAGAATTTAGTTTGCATGCATATTTTTCGAGTATTATATGTGTATAGTATGTTATATTATTTTTATATTATGTTTCATCTTATTTTATTAAGTTACAGCCATTCCTTTGCTATAGAAAATATCCTGCATTATATATAGTTACCGCAAACTTTGGGCTAGGTTTACGTTATATATATATATATAAGTATATTTATTTCCTAAGTCTACTATGTATTAACTACAAATTTTAAATCAATGAAGTAATAATTACCGCATACTTTGGTCTAATATTGTTTCTTCAGGTGTTTTCCTTAGTTTGACGTTTAATTTCAGTAGCAAGTGTATATAAATATATGTATATATATAATGAGTTTAATACTTGTGTTTTAATTTAAAACAATAATTTGGAAATACATAACCGTTTAATTTAACATGTATTTGAAATTTGAATATAAATTTTATATAAATAAGTTATATATAGTTATATATATAAGTTTACTTATACTATTTATCATCATCAATCCAATTCTAATTCGTTCCATCAATTCCTATTATCAGCTTTGATCGTTGATTTTGTGCCGATTTTTGCTTTGCTTGGATTCGTAATTTCAATTCCAGTGTCCGTATCAGCGTGCGTATCCGTGTCATCTTCTGTATTCTCTAGCCTAGAAAGGTGAGCAATCACTCACGATTAACATTCTTGTATTTATTAAATTTGATTTCAATTGAAACGAAAATTGAAATATGATGCTGTAGTTATTTAAATTTTTATATATGCTATTATCTGTATATGTTCACCTGTGACATCTGACACCAGTATCTAGTATTTATATGCCTGTTATTACTATTATCTGTATATGTTCACCTATGACATCTGACACCAGTATCTGTTATTTATATTAATGATATATGCCTGTTGTTATATTTTATATTATCTGTTATCACTCTGCAAGTTCCCTGTTAGTATAGAATTCACTATGGGTTGAAATGATACATACCCGAACGGACTTTAGAATAGGAGAAAATCGTTATGGGTTAAAATGATAAACCCAAGCGATTTTCAATTGAATTGAAATTGGGATTACGGGTCGAAATGATATCTACCCGTATATATTTAAATTTCGGATTGAAATGATAAATATTTGTATCACTTAACCATATGATGTATATATACAGACACCGTTGGTCCATATATATAAATATTTTGAAAATGAATTCTATGGTTTCGGAAAGAAATATATGGTTTTAATAAATGTTGAGCCTTAAATTATTTAATTTAAATTAGGATGGATTTAATACTTATGAGATGTCTAAGTATAAAAATTATATTTTCAAAATAGATTTTGGTAATAATTTAAATAAGTTAAGGTTGGAAAGATAATTTATTAATTAAACCAATTTGAAACTTATTGAAATTGAGATTTAAGATATGATTTATAACTTGGGTTTTATTTAAATAATTTAATGAAAAATTCTTGCTTAAATAAATTTAAGAAAATATTTAGAAAAATGAAATGTAAGGCTAGTTAGATGATATTGAGTTTATTAAGTGAATATTCCCTGATTTAATAATAATGAAGTTAAATCAAGAGCTATATGAAACTGTTAAATCTAACTTTGGAAAATGTTGAGTACTAAAGCTTTGAAATATATTGAAAAAATTTAAATGGTATATTTAGAACTGAATTAAATTGATGAATTGAGTTTTGAATAAATTTGAATCTGGAATTTGAAGTTGATTTGAATCGATTTGCCAGACTTGAGAAAATTGTAAATGCTTTACCTTATAAATTATTTAATCTATATATATACTATTTTGGAAATAGATATATTTGAAATGAAAATGATATTTTGATTTTGAAGTATAAATAAATTTGAAATGACCACGGTGTTATAATGTATATTTCCACCTTGTAGATAGTTCTGAAGATCCTTAGAGGATGGTTATCCCAAACATCCTTTAAGTTACTCGTATTTCAGTTGATATTTCACTTGAGTTGGATTTATTGATATAAGAATGTTAATCCTGACTCGAGTGTTTTGTGTTTTGCTTTACGCTCGGGTCAGACCGAGTGATACAACATTTGAGACTCACCTTTGGAGTTTGGAGCTTCGTTTGGAGACCCAACCATCGATTCAGCTTTCAGCTTTCCAGTTGATTTCTTCAGAGAGGTCATTTATTCGTACTGAAGACTTCACTGCATTTGAGATATTCTGTTGTATTTTATTTCTAACTCTGATGTTTATATAGTAGCTTCATGAACTACTATTTTATCTATTCCGCTGCGTATTATTGTATTACTCTGTGTCTGTGATTCTGTGATTGATTTATTTACTGTATATTCTGAGTTTTGCCAAATTTAAATTAACAATCTGATATTTTGAATTATTCAAGTCAGACATGTGTGGATTTATTATCGATTTGAATGGTCCGAAATAGTGGGTCGTTACACTGCAAGTTCTCTGTTAGTATAGAATTCACTATGGGTTGAAATGATACATACCCGAACGATCTGTAGAATTGGAGAAAATCGTTATGGATTGAAATGATAAACCCAAGCAATTTTCATTTGAATTGAATTTGGGATTGCGGGTTGAAATGATATGTACCCGTATATATTTAAATTGCGGATTGAAATGATAAATATCTGTATCATTTGACCATAGGGTAGAAAATTATATACAGACACCGTTGGTCTATATATAAATATATTTTGAAAATGATTTCTATGGTTTTGAAAAGAAATATATGGTTTTGAGAAATATTGATTTTAAAGATTTATTAAAGTTGATTTAATAAAGTTGATATATAAAATGTTTAAGTATTTTATTTAATATCTATATTTTCAAATATAGAGTTTATAATGATTTGAAATTGATTTGAAATTATATTTATTCAAGAATTTTACTTAAATAAGTTTGATTTGAAATTAAATTTGAAATCTTAAAGCTATGATTTTATAACTTGAATTTGATTAAAAGGGACGTAAATGAATATTTCAAATTTATATAAATTTAAATGGGATATTTTGTTTATTTAAATTTGTAAATTGAAGCTATATTTAGATATTATTGAAATGATTAAGTAAATATTTCAAAGCTAATAATAGTAAAGTGAATTTGATATATATATATATGTATATAAATTTATCGAATTTAGTTTTGAAATGTTGAATATATTGACTTTGATATATATTGAAATTTGAATGGATTATTTTATGGTTCAAATATGTATTTGAAAATCGATAATATGAAATGGTTTATTGAGAAGCTTAATCGAGTTGAAATTGATGATTTGAGATTTGATTAAATTTTAATTTTGGAATTCGAGTTGAAATTATTTTAATATAAACTATTTTAATATAAATCATTTTCAATATAAATTATTTTATTATAAACTATTTTAACTTATAACTATTTTATATAAATTATTTTATTTTATAAACTATTTTATTATATACACTAATTTTAATATCTAAACCGTTTAAGAGGAAAGTGTTATGGATTCCAAAATGCTATGATTTCGAAGCTATGGTTTCAAAGGGTTATGAATTTCAAGGTTTTGATTTCCAAAGTGTTTTGATTTTAAAAGACTTATGATTTTGAAAGCGATATAACTTTGGAAAGTGACGTGATTTTGGAAATGGATTTATTTGAAGTGAAATGATATCGTATTGATTGGGTTTTTGAAATGGAAATAATATTTTGGTTTCGAAGTATAAACTTTTTTGAAATGACCGCGGTGTTATAATAACGATTGGTTGTTAACGAGACCGGGATCGGATATGGGCATACAGTCTGTCGATACCGAAAACCACTTTAACAACTATGTATGTGGTGGAGATTCCAGAATGAAGTAGGATGGTGGCGACAATCCTAAAGGTATATACATGGACTCAACTCCCGTGAGTTGGCATAAGGTGGCTAAAATAGGAGCGATTCCGGACCAATGATGTAACGACCACGACTTTCTCTCCATAGAAAGTCGCATCGTTAATAAGAAAGAAAGGGGTAGAAAATAGAAAAGAAGAGAAGAAAGAAAGAAACAACAACAACGATCTCACAGCGGAACGAATAAATTATATTAATAACATAAACTATTACATAGTATACAACAATTTACAGAGTTACACAGCATATACTAGACAGTTATAAACATCTGTCTAGACATTACAACTCAAATACAAGACAAGACACTATCACAGATATCAACACAGCGGAATACTATATCTATGAACGCCGAAGCCTCCTGCTCCATTGCTCCTCCAGAATATTCGTCAAAGCTAAACCTGAATCCCTTGGCTACTCGTAAAAATTTGAGTACCCAAGAGTTTATATAAAACAGAAATAAACACTTGGGTCAGACATGGGACTGGTGTGAGTAACAGGTTAAACTTGCTTAACTTCAAAACCTTTTGAAAGAAAAGGTATCACGTAAGACTTCCCACACATAAACATGGGTAAGTTTTTACCTTACGCTAACCAAAACATTTGATAGGAAATTCGATTGTATTATAATAGGGTCTAGGGTTTTCAAATAAATATGAAATAGCTGAAATTGTTACATTATTAAATTCCAGCATACTAGCCACAAAGTGGGTTATACAATCAAGTCCGTTGGCACTTATTGGATTTTGGATTCCATACAATGGCAGGGCTACCGGGGTACCGCCCGTCACAGTACGTGGCCTAGATCACCGTACCGAGGATCACTCCCAATCCCCTGCAACACAAGGTCGGAACATCCCTTACTGGATAATTCCCGCACAAGATACCTCACGGTTGGGATCAGCAACCGCACCACTAAGTCGAAAATAGAAAGGGACATCTAGACAGAGGTAACCTTGTCCTACTTGGGTGCTACCCACTAACCTTGCTGCACCTCCCCTGTTTTAGCCATTCCCGGTTTGTGAGGCTTGAGGTCACGTTTACCTTAGAAAAGAACACATCACTTAGAATGCTCATCGTCCGCCTGACGATGTGCTGAAAGCATTCAATCCATACAAGTTCGTTCCGGGTTCGAACGAAACCGAAGGCATTATCTCGTTACACTCGTTTTGGAATCACCCTCAGAGTTAACGACAATAACCCTTGCACTCTGAATCTTCATCTTCACTTGATTCACGACCTATCGTTAATTTGGATCGATGTGGTATTCGGGTCTCCAGACCTGGAAATCCAGTATACGGAAACCCGATCCCGGTCTCATCGAAATCCAAAGCGTATCTTTTAAGGCCAAGTTGTTTTAAAGGTTAAAACAATTCAATTCATTATCTTTATACACATAGAAAGATAATTCACAACAGATAATCAACATTATCAGATAATCCATACAATTCAACTAACATCCATATCATACTGCATATATCTCATCAGAGATATCAATCAATGCCAAGTATTCAATACTATCACCCATTCATAAGTAATGATTTATACTATCTTAAATTAATTTAAAGTGAATTAAATTAATTACTTTATTTTATAAATCCTGCTTACTTAACCATTAATTAATTCCAACTCAATTAATTAATTATCCTCTAATTACCTTTTAATTACATTCAGGTAATTTATCCTTTAATTAATTACTCAAATTAATTATCCTTAACCATTATAGTAATTAACCTTTAATTACTTCATTAATTAATTAACTAAAATTAATTAAATTAATCAACTATAATTAATTATATTAAACCTTAATTAATTACATTGATTAATTACTTATTTATTAATTATTACTTAATTAATCAATCTTAATTACATCATTAATTATATTAATTAATGATCCTTAATTACAACTTAATTATTAATTAAATTAATTACATTAAGTAATTAACCTTTAATTTAAACAACATTTATTAATCACCTTGATTAATCTTCAATCAGTAATTAACTACCCTTAATTACTTTTATTAACTAAATTAATTAGTCCTTAATTAATTCCTTAATTAATCCCTTGATTAATTATTCAAAGTAATTAACTCAAATTACTTTCCTTCAATTAATTACTTTCAGTAATTATCTATTATTTACTTCCCTAAATAATCATACTTTAATAATTACATTAAGTAATTATTATCAAATCATCTCTTGATTATTCTAAATTAATTAAACTTAATTAATTAATTTAACTAAATCAAATAACTTCAATTAATTACAATGAGTAATTAATTTCTTAATTACTTCCATTATGTAATTCATTTAAACAAATTCTATAATTGATTATCTTTAAATTAATTAATCTAATAAATTATTAAAATTAATCACATTAATTAATTATCTAATAATCCATAGTCAATGACCTTCATTAACTATTAACAACTCTTTAATTACTTTTCTTAAGTAATTAACTTAGATTAATTATTATTAATTCCAAATTAATAAATCTAAATAACCAATTAATTAATCCTTAATTAATTAATTGTTAAACATAACTTAATTAATCTTAAATTACTATATTAATTTATTTCCTAATCATTAATTAATACTCTAATTTATAATACATAATTATAAATTAGTTATTCTATTTAATTAACCTTAAACCTTAATTAAATTAATTTAAATCCTTAATTACAAATTTATTAATCCAAATCATTAATAAATTTAATTAATTAAACCATTTTAATTACCTTAACAATTTAATCTTTAAGATAAAACATTTTCCCATGGTTACATCTTATTCATAATATATTTGAAAACATCCAATTTCAAATCTATTTTTAAATTTCATTTTAATTTCAACATTTAAATATAACTAACAATTTTAAAATATTTAAATTTATAAAATTATTTATTTCAAACCTAAGATTCAAAACCAACTTGAATCTATATATTTAAACTTTATTTAAAATTCCTATTTAAATTTTATTTCACAATTCAAATTCAGATTTAAAATTCAAAACACCCAGATTTTTTAAAAAAAACTGGCAACCACAAAACACTCGAGCTCTACTCGAATTTACTTCGAGTCTCCTCTTCAAAAACTTCGACCAAAACTCGAGACAACCCGAGACCTCTCCACTGCTACAATCCAGACTTCACCTAGACATCTCAGCTCCACTGTGCACGTGCACATCCACCGGCGACATCTCCGATCATCCACGACTTCCCCCACCAGTCGACGATCACTCACGTACCAGAATACGACCATCACTACTTCGATCCATCCCCTAAATCAAAATCGAGAACTCGAGCTAAAAATAAAAACCTGGAACAGTTTCCCCACTCTACAATCCCTAACCTGACAACGCGACAATCACGACCCTCCGTCCACCAGGATAGCAGCGACTCCGACCATCATCTCGTCAATGGCCATACTTTCATCTACCCAAACCTCACATCACTCGATCATTCCTACAGGTAGTTCAGACTCAAACAAACTACCTAGCTCAAACTAGGGCTACAGGCAAAAACTCATCACCGCCACCACCACGATGAACTGCAACGCCACCCAATATTTTTCTCGGCATCACTGACCATTCCTCCACCTACCAGAAGAAACTCGACACTTCAAATTCCCGAGATCACCCAAAAATCCCCTATTCCTATTTTCTGTTCAACACAGAACTGCACCTATATTACTAAACTAAAAATTATGATTTCTCCTTTAAAAATCAAGTTTTGGTATAAGGTTTTAATTTATAAACCTGTCTTGATAAATTAAGATATTTAAATTTTCACTTGTCCTAAACATACACTGTTCTTCTTGGTTTACAGAGACACTCTGCTTGAAGTTTGACTTAATTAAAATTTTAAACATTTGTCTATGATAATTCAAACATATTTTGTTTATAAAGTTAGTCCTAACAAAAGCTAGATCAAGTGGTAAATGATTTAAAAGGAATTCTGGAATCTGAAGAAAAAAAACTGAACAGAGAACATGATCACACATGCACACAAAACATACATATATACATACAGCAAAAATTTCACTTGTATATCAATATATATGCAGAACTATCTATACATTCACATGCAACCATCTTTCATAAATTAAACCTTTTGAAAAATGATGTTACTCACTTGATTGAAAAAAATGAAACAGAGCTTCCAGATTTTAGCTTTTGAAAACTGAGAAACTTGAATTGCCTTGATCCTTATTAAACTGAAATGCTTCTTTGAATTTGATTCTAAAACTTGAGTTGCTGGAGCTTTAGACTGATTTAACTACATGCATGCTTCCAGGTTGAAAAAAGAATGCAGGCAGACTGGTTTCTTTTTGCAAAAGATTTGCAGTCTTCCTTTAAAGATGAGTTATAGGCTTTGGTTTGAATTTGTGAAAATGAGATTACAGATTGAAAAGAGTGTTGCAGGTTGATCTTTGATTTAGAAGATGAATTATAGGTTATTGAATTTTGGTTTGAGGCATTTGATTACTGATTTCAGATTTTCAGATTTGTACTAGAGAGGGTTTGAGAAGAGTGAATTTCAGATTTGCTTAGAGCTATTTTGTGAGCTGAAATCTTTTTCTTAGTTTTGGAAAAAGAATAGAAAAAGAATGGAAGGGAGAAAGCAAATGTTTATATAAGTGAAAAAGGTGGTTTATTAAAAATAAAGAAAATGATAATAAAATATGACACTTGTCATATACATTAGTTACTTAAATTACACATGTTATACAAAGCTTTAGGATAATGACATATGTCTCTTAAGTAATTTTTACTTATTTTTATATATTTTAAAAGTAAATAAAATGCCTTTTTCTTAATTTATTAAATACTTATCTATATATAAATTACTTTTTAAAGAAACAAAACTAACTATATTTATAAATAAAAGTTTATACAAATATTCTAAAATCCAAAACAATTTAAATAATTATTCTTTTGAATTTCAAAACTTTAAATTCAAATTCAAATTAAATTAAATCCTAAGATTCAATTTAAAATTAAGTTATATATATATATATATACATATATAACTACTTATTCAATTTTAAAATAGCAATTCCATAGCCTTTAAAAATCCATTCATAGAAATAATACATTATACTTATTATTTTGAAAATAACATATTTTATAATTTAAACAATTTATATAAGAGATTATATTATCAAGTAATATTTAAAAGAAATAAAACAACCTTTTTGTTAAATCTTATTTATTTAAACTTAAGTTAAAAATATCTTAAACCAATTAAATATTTTCTTAAAGTATTTTAAAACTATAAAATTACTTATTTAAATATCTTTGAAAAGTCCAGATTAAATTAAATATAAATTTCCAATTTACCAAAGCTTCTATTTATAATATATACAAATAAATATATATATTCAAATAGAAAATATCTTATTAACTTTTAAAAGATAAAATCATCAATTAAATACTAATTTAATCAGATTATTAAATTAAATTCAAATCTTATTATCAAAGATTATCCATATCAATTTAATTATTCAACAGATTATTAAATTGATATTGTCAAAATTTCCGGGATATTACATTCCTTCCCCCTTAAAATAATTTCGTCCCCGAAATTTAAACAAAGGTAATTTAATAATCTTATTAAAGATTTTAATTTAAAACACAAGCATATACTATCATCCATATGCTAGCAACCATAGCAACCAATGCATCCAATCAAACAATTCTAACTTATCTAGACTAAATTCTAGATAAAATTCCTCGAGTTTCCCCAAATATATATATATATATACCGGGATACTCGCTCTACAAACAATCTAAACAATCAATACTACTAAACTATAAAGCTCCTACTCATCTATATCTACAGAACTAAACAGAATATCAGACTACAGACGAGTCTGACTCAATTACCAAACTTCCAGAACTGCTGATTCTACAACCAGAGATAGATCAAATACGTACTCCCTCAGAGATACGTAAAACTCAATGAATTCCAGTTATCCAAACTGACAATTCAACCAAGTAGACCAATTTCTTATCCAAATCAGAACACAGACGAGATCCAAACATAACTCTACTTCACAACATCAGTAGATTCCAAACTTACTTCTCCCATCCAGAGATACACTCCAAACTGCTTTCGCTGCTCAACTCTGATCTGAGGTATGACACAAGCACAGACTGGACAACTCATTCCAGAAATAAGGTTCACTGATCCATAAAGAAAACTCAGATACTCCATCAAACTTGAGTTGCTTCACCAACTCCATCTCTAGGAATCATCCTTCAACTAGACTGAACTACCGGTACTACTCCTGGAATCCAAGTCGATAAGAAAACTCAACCTTCAGATGCGGACAAACTTCTGACTTCTCTGAAGACATCCAGAAAAACTCTGACAACCCAAGAGAACACTCAGACAATCGCAAGTCACTTTTGCGATCAACCCATCCTAATTCCAACAGACTGTTCTCTCTTTTAAAAATTAAAAATCAGAACAGCTTACACTTATTTATCCAATTTATCGAAGAAATGGATCCACTCTGCTGCTTCTGAACTTCATTTCCAGAAAAACTGCTCAGCTAGAAAACTTCTTGCCATCACAGAACACTCCTAGTAGCACTGCTGACACTGATGCTCCTATCCAAAGCTCTTCGAGAAACTCGAACTCCAAACCAAAGCAGAAACACCATGCTGAACTCAGCAACAACACCGAAACAAACACACTTCCTTAATTTTGTTCCAAAGAAAACATCTTCAGGAACATCCATAGTCACTGCATCTCATCATACAGCTACTATTACCTGAGGTATCAAGGTACCATCACTCACTTCTGCCTCATCGACAGATCCAACTCTACTCATCCACACTTCAAAGATAAACTCCGAACCATTACAGTTTCCTTCGGAGATCGATGAAATCCTTCACCACAGCAAAGCTTACTCGAGACAGTATTAGGTCTACAGTCTCGACAGATACACTTCCAACCTCAACACTCAAATTCCAACCATTGATAGTCGTGTTACACACACCACCACCTTATCTACCTTTATAACTTATATTGGAAAACCCGAACAGGTAACCCAACAAATAGGTAGAATAGATATATATATTTAAAATGATACTTTTTATATAGAAATTATTTCTGGGTAAAATTATTTCATTTACCTCTTTAAAACAATATTGTGTCCGTTGGCCTGGTTCAAGTGTTTAGAGATCCCTATCAATAACGTTAGCTACTCGTATTGACCAGAATCCATATACCACTCAACCGATCAATTAACACAATATAAAACCATTTTATATAACTAACAAATACGCGCTCTCGTATATATATATATACACTCGGACTCAAACAGGTTGCTACAGATCCTATCTCTAATGAACAATCCTTCCGAACCTAGGTATTCACTCAACCTAGTGTTCTGATATTCACTAAACCAAAAGCTTAGGCATTCGCTCAACCTATGCTCTGATACCACTGTAACGACCACGACTTTCTCTCCATAGAAAGTCGCATCGTTAATAAGAAAGAAAGGGGTAGAAAATAGAAAAGAAGAGAAGAAAGAAAGAAACAACAACAACGATCTCACAGCGGAACGAATAAATTATATTAATAACATAAACTATTACATAGTATACAACAATTTACAGAGTTACACAGCATATACTAGACAGTTATAAACATCTGTCTAGACATTACAACTCAAATACAAGACAAGACACTATCACAGATATCAACACAGCGGAATACTATATCTATGAACGCCGAAGCCTCCTGCTCCATTGCTCCTCCAGAATATTCGTCAAAGCTAAACCTGAATCCCTTGGCTACTCGTAAAAATTTGAGTACCCAAGAGTTTATATAAAACAGAAATAAACACTTGGGTCAGACATGGGACTGGTGTGAGTAACAGGTTAAACTTGCTTAACTTCAAAACCTTTTGAAAGAAAAGGTATCACGTAAGACTTCCCACACATAAACATGGGTAAGTTTTTACCTTACGCTAACCAAAACATTTGATAGGAAATTCGATTGTATTATAATAGGGTCTAGGGTTTTCAAATAAATATGAAATAGCTGAAATTGTTACATTATTAAATTCCAGCATACTAGCCACAAAGTGGGTTATACAATCAAGTCCGTTGGCACTTATTGGATTTTGGATTCCATACAATGGCAGGGCTACCGGGGTACCGCCCGTCACAGTACGTGGCCTAGATCACCGTACCGAGGATCACTCCCAATCCCCTGCAACACAAGGTCGGAACATCCCTTACTGGATAATTCCCGCACAAGATACCTCACGGTTGGGATCAGCAACCGCACCACTAAGTCGAAAATAGAAAGGGACATCTAGACAGAGGTAACCTTGTCCTACTTGGGTGCTACCCACTAACCTTGCTGCACCTCCCCTGTTTTAGCCATTCCCGGTTTGTGAGGCTTGAGGTCACGTTTACCTTAGAAAAGAACACATCACTTAGAATGCTCATCGTCCGCCTGACGATGTGCTGAAAGCATTCAATCCATACAAGTTCGTTCCGGGTTCGAACGAAACCGAAGGCATTATCTCGTTACACTCGTTTTGGAATCACCCTCAGAGTTAACGACAATAACCCTTGCACTCTGAATCTTCATCTTCACTTGATTCACGACCTATCGTTAATTTGGATCGATGTGGTATTCGGGTCTCCAGACCTGGAAATCCAGTATACGGAAACCCGATCCCGGTCTCATCGAAATCCAAAGCGTATCTTTTAAGGCCAAGTTGTTTTAAAGGTTAAAACAATTCAATTCATTATCTTTATACACATAGAAAGATAATTCACAACAGATAATCAACATTATCAGATAATCCATACAATTCAACTAACATCCATATCATACTGCATATATCTCATCAGAGATATCAATCAATGCTAAGTATTCAATACTATCACCCATTCATAAGTAATGATTTATACTATCTTAAATTAATTTAAAGTGAATTAAATTAATTACTTTATTTTATAAATCCTGCTTACTTAACCATTAATTAATTCCAACTCAATTAATTAATTATCCTCTAATTACCTTTTAATTACATTCAGGTAATTTATCCTTTAATTAATTACTCAAATTAATTATCCTTAACCATTATAGTAATTAACCTTTAATTACTTCATTAATTAATTAACTAAAATTAATTAAATTAATCAACTATAATTAATTATATTAAACCTTAATTAATTACATTGATTAATTACTTATTTATTAATTATTACTTAATTAATCAATCTTAATTACATCATTAATTATATTAATTAATGATCCTTAATTACAACTTAATTATTAATTAAATTAATTACATTAAGTAATTAACCTTTAATTTAAACAACATTTATTAATCACCTTGATTAATCTTCAATCAGTAATTAACTACCCTTAATTACTTTTATTAACTAAATTAATTAGTCCTTAATTAATTCCTTAATTAATCCCTTGATTAATTATTCAAAGTAATTAACTCAAATTACTTTCCTTCAATTAATTACTTTCAGTAATTATCTATTATTTACTTCCCTAAATAATCATACTTTAATAATTACATTAAGTAATTATTATCAAATCATCTCTTGATTATTCTAAATTAATTAAACTTAATTAATTAATTTAACTAAATCAAATAACTTCAATTAATTACAATGAGTAATTAATTTCTTAATTACTTCCATTATGTAATTCATTTAAACAAATTCTATAATTGATTATCTTTAAATTAATTAATCTAATAAATTATTAAAATTAATCACATTAATTAATTATCTAATAATCCATAGTCAATGACCTTCATTAACTATTAACAACTCTTTAATTACTTTTCTTAAGTAATTAACTTAGATTAATTATTATTAATTCCAAATTAATAAATCTAAATAACCAATTAATTAATCCTTAATTAATTAATTGTTAAACATAACTTAATTAATCTTAAATTACTATATTAATTTATTTCCTAATCATTAATTAATACTCTAATTTATAATACATAATTATAAATTAGTTATTCTATTTAATTAACCTTAAACCTTAATTAAATTAATTTAAATCCTTAATTACAAATTTATTAATCCAAATCATTAATAAATTTAATTAATTAAACCATTTTAATTACCTTAACAATTTAATCTTTAAGATAAAACATTTTCCCATGGTTACATCTTATTCATAATATATTTGAAAACATCCAATTTCAAATCTATTTTTAAATTTCATTTTAATTTCAACATTTAAATATAACTAACAATTTTAAAATATTTAAATTTATAAAATTATTTATTTCAAACCTAAGATTCAAAACCAACTTGAATCTATATATTTAAACTTTATTTAAAATTCCTATTTAAATTTTATTTCACAATTCAAATTCAGATTTAAAATTCAAAACACCCAGATTTTTAAAAAAAAACTGGCAACCACAAAACACTCGAGCTCTACTCGAATTTACTTCGAGTCTCCTCTTCAAAAACTTCGACCAAAACTCGAGACAACCCGAGACCTCTCCACTGCTACAATCCAGACTTCACCTAGACATCTCAGCTCCACTGTGCACGTGCACATCCACCGGCGACATCTCCGATCATCCACGACTTCCCCCACCAGTCGACGATCACTCACGTACCAGAATACGACCATCACTACTTCGATCCATCCCCTAAATCAAAATCGAGAACTCGAGCTAAAAATAAAAACCTGGAACAGTTTCCCCACTCTACAATCCCTAACCTGACAACGCGACAATCACGGCCCTCCGTCCACCAGGATAGCAGCGACTCCGACCATCATCTCGTCAATGGCCATACTTTCATCTACCCAAACCTCACATCACTCGATCATTCCTACAGGTAGTTCAGACTCAAACAAACTACCTAGCTCAAACTAGGGCTACAGGCAAAAACTCATCACCGCCACCACCACGATGAACTGCAACGCCACCCAATATTTTTCTCGGCATCACTGACCATTCCTCCACCTACCAGAAGAAACTCGACACTTCAAATTCCCGAGATCACCCAAAAATCCCCTATTCCTATTTTCTGTTCAACACAGAACTGCACCTATATTACTAAACTAAAAATTATGATTTCTCCTTTAAAAATCAAGTTTTGGTATAAGGTTTTAATTTATAAACCTGTCTTGATAAATTAAGATATTTAAATTTTCACTTGTCCTCAACATACACTGTTCTTCTTGGTTTACAGAGACACTCTGCTTGAAGTTTGACTTAATTAAAATTTTAAACATTTGTCTATGATAATTCAAACATATTTTGTTTATAAAGTTAGTCCTAACAAAAGCTAGATCAAGTGGTAAATGATTTAAAAGGAATTCTGGAATCTGAAAAAAAAAACTGAACAGAGAACATGATCACACATGCACACAAAACATACATATATACATACAGCAAAAATTTCACTTGTATATCAATATATATGCAGAACTATCTATACATTCACATGCAACCATCTTTCATAAATTAAACCTTTTGAAAAATGATGTTACTCACTTGATTGAAAAAAATGAAAGAGAGCTTCCAGATTTTAGCTTTTGAAAACTGAGAAACTTGAATTGCCTTGATCCTTATTAAACTGAAATGCTTCTTTGAATTTGATTCTAAAACTTGAGTTTCTGGAGCTTTAGACTGATTTAACTACATGCATGCTTCCAGGTTGAAAAATGAATGCAGGCAGACTAGTTTCTTTTTGCAAAAGATTTGCAGTCTTCCTTTAAAGATGAGTTATAGGCTTTGGTTTGAATTTGTGAAAATGAGATTACAGATTGAAAAGAGTGTTGCAGGTTGATCTTTGATTTAGAAGATGAATTATAGGTTATTGAATTTTGGTTTGAGGCATTTGATTACTGATTTCAGATTTTCAGATTTGTACTAGAGAGGGTTTGAGAAGAGTGAATTTCAGATTTGCTTAGAGTTATTTTGTGAGCTGAAATCTTTTTCTTAGTTTTGGAAAAAGAATAGAAAAAGAATGGAAGGGAGAAAGCAAATGTTTATATAAGTGAAAAAGGTGGTTTATTAAAAATAAAGAAAATGATAATAAAATATGACACTTGTCATATACATTAGTTACTTAAATTACACATGTTATACAAAGCTTTAGGATAATGACATATGTCTCTTAAGTAATTTTTACTTATTTTTATATATTTTAAAAGTAAATAAAATGCCTTTTTCTTAATTTATTAAATACATATCTATATATAAATTACTTTTTAAAGAAACAAAACTAACTATATTTATAAATAAAAGTTTATACAAATATTCTAAAATCCAAAACAATTTAAATAATTATTCTTTTGAATTTCAAAACTTTAAATTCAAATTCAAATTAAATTAAATCCTAAGATTTAATTTAAAATTAAGTTATATATATATATACATATATAACTACTTATTCAATTTTAAAATAGCAATTCCATAGCCTTTAAAAATCCATTCATAGAAATAATACATTATACTTATTATTTTGAAAATAACATATTTTATAATTTAAACAATTTATATAAGAGATTATATTATCAAGTAATATTTAAAAGAAATAAAACAACCTTTTTGTTAAATCTTATTTATTTAAACTTAAGTTAAAAATATCTTAAACCAATTAAATATTTTCTTAAAGTATTTTAAAACTATAAAATTACTTATTTAAATATCTTTGAAAAGTCCAGATTAAATTAAATATAAATTTCCAATTTACCAAAGCTTCTATTCACAATATATACAAATAAATATATATATTCAAATAGAAAATATCTTATTAACTTTTAAAAGATAAAATCATCAATTAAATACTAATTTAATCAGATTATTAAATTAAATTCAAATCTTATTATCAAAGATTATCCATATCAATTTAATTATTCAACAGATTATTAAATTGATATTGTCAAAATTTCCGGGATATTACAAATGAGGTAGCTCCTCTGATCGGACACACTCCATCGTATGCCATTCTATTACTTTGTGATTGATTTGGTGCGCACCCTTGATTCGGGAGTGTGGCTCGAGGTGGACGATTGTTGCGGCTCCGCGTTACCACCAGACCCGATGCGTAATTGGTATATCTACCCTGGCATTGCCCTGTTGTGCCGTGTCACCTACCATAGCGAGCCTTACTACGAGTTTGATTTGTGTCGAACCTATGGAGTATCCTTTGGTAGCCTCCCGATCTGGAGGTATTACGGTAGTGTATAGACTATTGGCACTATATATGTGTTAAGGTGGAAAATGTAAAGCCTTAACGCTATTTTTAAGTAAGTTTACTTTACTTTAGACATTATTATAATAGCGTATATTACTACGTAGTAGATAGTTTAAGGGATCCTTAGAGGATGGTTATCCCAAACATCTTTTGAGTTACTTGTATTTCAGTTGATATTTCACTTGAGTTGGATTTATTGATATAAGAATGTTAATCCTGACTCGAGTGTTTTGTGTTTGGCTTTACGCACGGGTCAGACTGAGTGATATAGCATTTGAGACTCACCTTTGGAGTTGGAGCTTCGCTTGGAGATCCAGCTATCTATCCAGCTTTTAGTTATTCAATTGATTCCAGTGATGTATTTAGATTTTGTATTTGACTATTGTATTGAGACATCTATGTATTCGAAAACTTTTGTTGTATCTTGTTTAACTCTGTTATATAAATACAGTAGCTTCATGAACTACTATTCGTTTGTTTCCGCTGCATTATTGTTATATTACTCTATGTCTGTGATTCTATGATTATTTATTTACTGTATATGCTGAGTTTTGCCAAATTTAAATAAACAATCTGATATTTTGAGCAATTCAATTTCCGACATATGTGGATACGAATGGCTGAAAATTTCAGGCTGTTACATGTGGTATCAGAGCTTTGGTTTTAGGCAAAACTTAGCATATGTAGTAAATTTGATTACACAATAACTTTCGTTCGAGCTTGAATTCCCTTTTTCTTCGATCCGGTTTTCTTTGAATTTTGGAATGTTCCCTCGGTTCCAAAATCCATCCTTGTCTCCCTTATTCGTGTTTTTCTTGATTCTGGAGTATCCTATAACACCACTTCGAATGATCTCTATAATAAATCTGCGGTCTCGCCTATCTCTGAATGACTCGTAAAGGGGTGAAACTCCTATTCAATCGGTATTGATTCACCAAAAATTTCTGTATCCTCGGTTTACAATGCCGCTATCTTTTGCTGTGCCCAAATTCTGTCTCTGTAGATCGAATGTCGATTTGTTCTAGAATGCTACCTCGATCTTATTCTTGAAGTCACGGTTGACCCGGTGAAGGTTGTCCGCGATTTATATAAGTCTATCCATCTTACCTATTTTGTTATTTAATTATCTTATCTTTGTTTCGAGCCTATCTTCGAATTTGAATTCTTTTGATTATAGTCCTTCTAAATTTGAATCTCTATCCTTGTTTTGGAATCTATTCTTGTATCATCGAGTGAGGGAGTGTATTTGTAATTTAATATAGAAATGTTTTATATATTGTGTTGTTTGAGTTGTTAATGTTGATTAGGGTTTTCGATCGATTCGTCTGATCAACGTTATCGATAAGAATTCCAAAACACTTGAATAGAGCAAACTAACACAATATTATTTTGAAATTTGGTAAATGAAATAAATTTGTATGATTATATTATAAATATATAAGTAAAATTTTCTGGGACTTAATAAGTTAATTAAATTGGTTGTTTGAAATTATAATATTTGATTATCATTTATTTTTTTCTATAATGAATTTATAAACATGGTTTATAAATTGATTTGAAATTGAAATAAATTTAAAAATCAGGAATTTGAGAATTTAATTTTCGATGATTTCAAACTCTGCTTTTAAAGTGTATATTATTTAAAGTATTTTCGAATAGAAATGGTTTTCAAAGAATTTTAAATGTTTAAAATCAGTACTCTTCTCTTTTGTCGTTGGAAAATAATTTCGGTGATGACTGCAGCATCATCGACATTCATTTTCGAGTTTCAAAGTGGAGAGACCATCCTGTAGCATTGCTACACTTTTGTTTGGAAGTTGAATTTGATTTGAATTTCGTAAAGTGTGATTTGAATTACAATATATATATGATTTTAGATTTGATTTGGTAGATATGGTATATTTATATTTATCTATGAAATGGTTTGAAGATAATCGAAAATCAAATTCTTTAATTTATGTTAAGGATGAATTTAAATAAAGATAAAATTTCGAATAAATATTTAAATTTGAAATAATTGATTTGGAAAATTTTTTCTTGTATAATACCCAATTTCATTCTAATAGAAGTTACCTAAATTATTCAGAAGTTGAATATGTAATTGGATAATATACAATATAAAATGAGTTTATAAATAAAAATTTGAGTGTTTATAATAAATGTTATACACTTAAATTTTGATTATAAAAATGCTAATAGAGATAAATAGAATAATAAGTTAATTGAATAATAAATGAGATAAATAAAACAAATTTTGTTCTGAAAGAATTAACAGATTGAAATTGAATCAACTTAATGAAATACCTTGAACTAAAATCAATTATTGAATAATAATTGATTTAAATTGAAATTTATATGATTAGAATTAATAGTTTGAACTAACAAATTTAAATTGAATGACTATTTATTGATTTAATATAAATGGATTTAACCAAATTGTTAAATATTTATTAATTTAAATTGAAATTTATATGGTTTAAATTAATTGTTTTATTTTGTTCCAATCTATTTTCTTTTCTGCTTGTCTCTATTCTCCTACCTCCTTCCTTTTCGGGGACGAAATGTTTTGAGTGGGGGAGAGTGTAACGACCCGAAATTCTTAATGATTTTATTTGTTTTAATAATATATTTAATTGAATTTTGTGAAACTTTAAATAATAAAATTTTGAAATATAAATTTGATATTTGGAATACGTCTGTTTAAACATAGCAATTGGTAAATTTTCACCTGATAATATTGAAGTTTATTTTATTGTGTAATTCTACTTCAATTTAAATCAGTTAATATTTGATGATAATAAAATGTTTTTCCAAACCCGAATATCTTTATATAGAAAATTTGTATATTATCTTCTAAGTGAGACGTTATATTTCGTTTCTTCAAATTTGGACTTCTATTGCTCCGTTCATCTTAATTCTGACATTTTAACAGCATTTTTGTTCCGATATCGATTTTTGATCAGATAGTCGTAGCACTGATATTTGTATACTGTTTTGATTGACTCGTCGTGCTGATCTCCATAGTATATTCATTTGTGCATTTCAGAGTTCGGAACACGATGAAACCGGTAAACCGATCAATCGTATCAGTTTCACAATTGGACCTTTTAGCTTCCCGTGCCTTTCATTTTTCCACCGTATAAACTTAACAGCAGTTTGCATTTATTTCCTCCGAAAATTGGCTGTGACTATTACTATTCTGACTGGACTTTCTCTATTCCTAATGGTTGCTATGTTATCTATTGTTTTCTTTTATTGTATGTCCACTTTCTCTGCTCTGAGCTTTCATTCCAAATATATATTCTAATAAGATATAATTTATGTTGTTGTTGCTCATATTGCCTGTAGCATGCTTCGTTGTATTGTTGAATCTACTCATCCTCTTCCCTTTGAACAACCATCATCGACCTCCTCTTGAGTCACTAACCGAACTGACCCCACCTCCTCAACCGAACCACGTGAGTTGGCCTCTCTCTTCCTTCCTCCACCATCTCTGACACAATCCAAGACCACCGCATCCACCGTGTTTCCTCCTTCCTCTACCCTCCGCCATAGTCTGTCGTGCCATTTTTCTTCCACCCTCTCATCTTTGCAACCTCGTGCATCACACCATAGCTGCCGAGCAACCTCCTATGCTTTTGTCGTTTGTATATATATAGGTATGTATGATTGGTTGTTATATATATATATATATAAATTTTATAAACTATTTATCTGTTGATATATAAATTATACTTATATTGATGATTTTTGAGAAAGGATATATATACCTATATATTGTGTTTATCTTAGTCTTTTGGAGTGTATACATATATACTGTTAACTCCCTTTTAGCAATGACCTACGAGTTAAGAGAAATGAACAAGTCAGGTTATGCCACGACTTATAAGAAGCCAATGAGTTAAACAGCCTAAAACCTAAGTGGACTCGACGACTTACGACTTAGCTGCTGAAAGAGGATCTACGACTTACGACTTACCGGGTTAGGGAGCTACGACCTAAGAGAGTCTACGACCTAACTGCTGAATGTAACTCCGCGACCTAGCAATGCTACGACCTAAGAGAGTCTACGACCTAACTGCTGAAGGTAACTCCGCGACCTAGCAATGTTGCGACCTAAAGACTCCGCGACCTAGCAGTGTTGCGACCTAAAGACTTCGCGACTTAAGAAGGTTCTGACCTAATGAGTTACAACTTAGCTTAAGTCGTTCACGACTTATAGCTCCAGTTCCTAAAGACTTAGGAAGTATACGACTCAACAGGCCACGACTTAACAGTTTACGACCTAGTGGGTGCACGACTTAAGAACTTCACAGCTTACGACTCATGGTCCTAACGACTCAACGAGTTAAGCTATCTACAACTTAAAGAAAGGGGGTTCCGACTTAACGACTCAGCGAGTTAAGGTCTTACGAGTTAAGGTCTTACGACTTAAGGGTCTTACGACTTAAAGGCTACGAGGTTAAAGTCCAGAGCCCATGCTTATACTACCTCTGATAAGTCGGCTACGACTTAACACTTGTCGAAGACAGCCACAAGATGAGCCCAGAACAACCATCCCTTAACTCGCTACCGACTTACGACCTAAGACTTCTATAAGTCGGCTACGACTTAGGACTTAGGCAAATTTCCAGAGTCCAAACCAGCTCCTATAAATACCCCACCACTTCCAACTTGGAGGGGACTTTGGGGCCATTCATTTCTTCAAGCGCCGTTACGCTGTCGAAGTCTCCTCTCATTCTGCAATCAAAGATCTTCAAGCATTCAAGACACTACAACAATCTTCAAGAGAAGAACTCCTTACATCAAACACGGATTCGTCGAGTTTCATCATCAAAGATCGAGCTAGTAGTCAAGAGTGCTTTCGTGATCAAGTTGTATTGTATTTTGAAGGATATTGTATCAAATTGTAACCGAATCAGCAATAAAAGATTATAAAGTGGACGTAGGCTCAATTACAGGCCGAACCACTATAAACCTGTTGTTCATTTACTGCTTTTCTGCTATTTTCAGCTTATATTCTGTTCCCGTACCAACGAGTGGTGCTTTCACGATTCTATTACACACACCGGGTGTTAGCGTTCACTTTTTATCGTTAACATTTTGGTGCTTTCACTGAGAACCCAATTCAGGCGATCATCCACCGTTGCTTCGCAAAGATTCATAAGAAAAGCCTCTCTTAAAAACCAGATCTGAAATAATGGCTCCTGGAAGAAGAGGTAGACCTATCAGATCCGGAAATGCTCACGAAGGGACTTCCTCTTCCCCAACAACAAACCAAGCGACTCCTACCTTTGGAGTCACCAGGGTTGAATTGGACGATGCAGTTTCGGGATTATACCAACAGATTGAAACCCAAAACGCTTTGATGATGGATAGGTTAACTGCTCTGCTCGGGGCAAATCGTCAACCAGAAAACCGTCAAACTACTCTTCCTGAAATGCCACCTTTCCAGGCTGATAGTTCTATGCCGCAACCAACTTGTCATGAACATATGCCCGGGCAAACTTCCGATGGAAGAACTGATGCTTGTCCGGAGGTGTCTCTGAACAATAAAGAATACCTGTCCGAAATGGTTAACCGCATCATGAAAGAGAGCATGCAAAGGGAAGAGGATGAGAACGACTGGGGATTTGCACCAAGCAGAACTCCGTTTACTGAAAGGATCCTGAGAGCAGAATTTCCAAGGAAATTTGCACCTCCTACTATCCAAGCCTATAAGGGAACCAGTGACCCTAATCATTTCCTATACAAATACGATTGGCATATGACCGGTGCAAGAGCATCAGACGAGATCAAGTGTCGATACTTTCCAGTATACCTGGAAGGTGTGGCTTTACTTTGGTTTACAAAGCTTCCAGTTCGGTCTGTAGATAAGTTCTCCGACTTAACGCAAAAGTTTAAAGAACAGTTCAGATTATATGCTTCAAAAGCTAAGGATATAATGTCATTGTCTAACCTTGAACAAGCGCCCGGAGAATCAATCAAATCTTTCTTGAGCCGTTTCAATACAGCTTTAGCCGAAGTAGAAAATGCGGAACCACGCAAGATCCTGACTTATTTGATGCGAGCCATTGATAAATCGAGTAAATTTGGGATATGGCTAAAGATGAAGGAACCGAACTCACTTGATAAATTTTATAAAAAGGCCGACGAGTTCATTCGCCTTGAAAGCCTTTCGACAACATCGAAAGTGGTTGCTGCCCAAACTAATAATAACAATGTCCCATCTAATAAAAGAGAATCTGAAAGTCAGAAAAGGGAGAATGAAGGAGGAAAGAGCCATGGAAATGAAAAGAAACCTCGCCGCTTTAATCCTTCGGATTATACTCCTTTAACTGATACACCAAGAAATATCTTTTTTGCAACAAAGGACGTTGTCAGGTATCCTAAGCCACCTGAGATGACGAGAGGTGCAAAGCGTAATGGAAAATTATGCCAATTTCACAATCAACCTGGCCATGACACTGACCAATGTCGCCAATTAAAGAATGTGATTGAAGAATTGCTGGAGCAGGGTAAACTCCAACAATACGTTAAGAGAAGCGGAGTCGCTCCAACCTCATCCACTCGGGATCAACAACGTCCTACCCATCAATCTGATTCTCTCAACAACAATGCAGTGCAAGATTCAGAAAAGCTTGTCATTAATGTTGTCACAGGAGGTCCACACCCAGCAGGCAGAAGTTGGGACGACTGCTAATTGTCCACAAAACTGCAACTGGGCATTTTTCACTTTCTCTGGCATATAAATCTGAAGCTGCAAATCTAGTGCAAATGGAAAATCAGTCCGGAGATTCTGAAACAACAATAACTAGCATCCATTTTTTACTTAGCAGCATTGCTTGAATTTGTAAAAATGATAATGGATGTGTAACTTCTGCATTGTAAACCGCTGAGAAATTAGCTTGACTGAATAATGAAAAACTATGCATTCTGTGTTTTCTATTATAAAATGCCTGTTATATTTCGATGTGTAAATACTCTAAATGTATTGCTAAAATGTAGATCTAATATTGCAGGTCATTAAAGCAAAGCTAACCCATCGCAAAGCTAAGCGAGCCTTACAAATCATTCATTAAAGCAAATACCAAGCAACAAAAAAATTCCATATTCAAATCCTATACAAGAAGAACCTCACATAAAAAGTTGGCAACTTCACTGGGGCAAGCCTTCGTTAACCAGTTGTGATTGTCAATATGAACATACATCCAGCTAGGTAACTCGCGTTTGTCCTATGAAGTTATTCAACAGTGAAGTCCACTTCTTCGGATAAGGCAATTTACTTACAAAAGGAACGAAGATACGCTTGGAAATGATAATAAAAGGTCGCTAATGGACAGATGATGGGAGAACATGGCCAAACAAGCACGGAAGCAACCAAAAGGAATTTTGCTCCTTAATAAAAGGGCCGGTAGAACCACCGAAGGGACACCTTCCCAAGCAGAAGGAACAGGGCCCTTGCTAACTGATCGTGATGCATCCGATCAGGCAGCTTGCGTCCGTCCCGTGGATCTACTCGCCCTTGAGAAGCAACCTTCCTGGCACACCAACCAACCAAAGCCCTCTAACGAGGCACGCCAATAAATGGGAGAGCTTTCCTCAATCAAAAAGATCGGTGGGACCACCAAAGGGGCACTTTGTTAGTTAATTGCGATCGTTTGTGCAAACAAACATCCAATCAAGCAACTTGCGTTCGCCCCGTGGACCCCTCCGACCATGAGAAAGTAACTTCCAGGCAATCAAAAGCCCTTTTCGGAGGCACAAGCCCTCTTCAGAGGCACAAGCCATCTTCGGAGGCAAAAGCCCTTTTCGGAGGCACATTTCACCCGTGTAGAAGTGCAAAATGCTTCTCTTCGGAGACCCACTTCACCAGTGATGAAATACTAAAAAGCCCTTTTCGGAGGCACATTTCACCCGTGTAGAAGTGCAAAATGCTTCTCTTCGGAGACCCACTTCACCAGAGCTGAAATGCCAAAATTGCTTCTCTTCGGAGACCAAAATTGCTTCTCTTCGGAGACCAAAATTGCTTCTCTTCGGAGACCAAAATTGCTTCTCTTCGGAGACCAAAATTGCTTCTCTTCGGAGACCAAAATTGCTTCTCTTCGGAGACCAAAATTGCTTCTCTTCGGAGACCAAAATTGTTCTCTTCAGAGATCAAAAGACCTCTTCAGAGGCGTACTTCACCTTGCTTGAAGTACCAAAAATAAACCCTTTACTGGGGCACAAAATCAAAACCTTCTTCAGAA
Source organism: Allium fistulosum (assembly GCA_030737815.1). Lineage (NCBI taxonomy): Eukaryota > Viridiplantae > Streptophyta > Magnoliopsida > Asparagales > Amaryllidaceae > Allium > Allium fistulosum. Next base: position 612,125,652 of record CM060907.1, read on the forward strand.
GCTCATTTCACTGCGTAGGAAAATTCACTTTTTAACAAATAAAAGTGATCATTCCCAAAAGTTGAAGTGTTCTTCAGGAAGAAAGAGAAAGTAAAAACTTCTCTGAAGAGGAGATATACTCTATCAAAAGCAGAATGATTCTTCCCTTAAAAGTGTAGTTATTCTCTGAAGTAAGAGTATCAGTCTTGAAGAAGCTAGAAATGTTGCAATGCACTTGCGGTATGGGAGCAACACTATACTATTCAGTTACATGAATAAAGTAATATGCAAGCAACATACCGCGAGTTCATTACGATATCATGAAAAATAGATGTGGAGTAAATGCATTCTCGAAAAACAAACAAAAAAGTTTGTTCAAACAAAAAAGAAACATTTGTTCTATACTAAAAAAGAGAAACAGATGCATTCTCACATACACAAAAATTTGTACAAGTAAAATAGCTATTTTATTCAATATTATGGAAGCTTTTTACATTGTGCAGGTTACAAAAAGGAGCGGAGACCGGTATCCGCACAATCTCCGGTCAATACAAAAAGCAGAAAAGTCAAAACCAAACTCATTTCTCCTTCTTCCCACCCTTGGAGCCTTTACCCGGCCTGGTAATTAGTTTCGAAGGCCGTATCGGAGAAGAAGGAGAAAGAGACTCAGTCGGATCGACTTCTGCTTCATCTCCAGCAACAGAAGAGCTTTTCTTTCCTTTCTTCGAAACCACACGTTTCCCCTTGTTCTTGGAAGAAGACTCATTCCCCGGAGTAAGAAATGTAGAAAGCTTTGTGTCGTAGTCAAAAGACTGCTCCGAGGTCTTCTCACTATCTTCCAGATCTTCTGCTTTCTGCTCCTTGGAAGCAGGTGGTTCGTCCAAGCCTTGAAGGGCTGCTATCTGTTCTTCCTGTGGACCTGGTTGAGAAGCTGGAAGAGGAGTAACTTGAGAAGGAGGAGGAACGGCAGCTGAAGAAGGAGAAATTGGTGCTGTTTCCGGCACGTCCGCTGCATAATAAAAGAAATCAAAATCAGTATTCTCCGAGGAAAAAGAAGACAGTGGATCGTCAAAGCTTAAGTAATAAGTAAGAAGTTCGTCGAACTCGGTTGAATCGAATAAGCAATTCACTGAATTCGTCTCATCAAAGTTACCTGGAGAAGCCGGTTTAGCGAGATCAATCTCAAATTCACGAGCCTGAAAATCCTTCATTGCCTCTTCTTCTGTAGGAGTGGTCACAACTGGATGTGAAGGATGAGAGCTGGAATCCATAATGTTTGCATCAGCCGAAGTGGAAGTATGAACAGGGGCAGTTAAAGGAGCTTCCTCTATTGAAAGCTCTTCTCCCAGTGATTCAGCCCGCGCTTTAGCAAGCTGCTCCTTCCCTCTAACAAGAGCGGCGCGAGCCTCATCATCAAGATAGCGAGCCTCAAATTTTGCTTCCTCAAATTTTGCTTCATCATAGCCGGCACCTTTAAACATATCAAGTGCGACTTCCCACACTTCAGCCAGAGTGATTTCATAATCTGGACCCAGAAAAGCAAGGCTCCCACGACCCAGAACGCAGTGTAAATAAAAGTCGAATAAGGTAGAACTGATGCTTGCTTTCGTTGCCTCATGTGATTGCTCAGCCGCTTCTTTTTCGGCAATGGCAGCAACCCTACCAGTAATAGCCTCATCACGCGCTGTCTCAGCTTTAGCGAGTCGAGACTTTAGTAACTCAATCTCCACGTTTTGGGAGGTGACCTTTTCCCGCAGTTCGGTGTTTTCTACTCGATATTTTTCAGTAATGTGCTGTTCGGCAGCAAGCTTCATTTCGACATCTCTTAGTGCAGCATGCGCATCCCGCACTTGCTTCTGAAAGACTTCTTCTTTTTGAGTATATGATGCAGAAGAAGAAGCGAGATTTTCCTTAAGCTGCTTAACTTCAGACGCAAGCTTTGCGTTGTCGTCTGCAATGCTCGTCATCTCCGCATCATGCTGCTTACGCCATTTGTCCCATTCTGATTTATCGTTCTCCATGGTCATCATCGCCTCAATGTTAATATGGTTGACCCTTTGAAGTTAATCAACCAACTTCTGCCATCCAGACATTCTTTCAATATCAAGCTTGTCAGCATCGACATTTCTCAGCATTGCCTGCTTATCAATGGGAACCAAATCTAAGTCAAAACGGACTCCTCTTAGACACCAATTCGGAAACCGGCTCTGAAGCGTTGGAGGGCCGTATTTAACTTGATATTGCGGCCTGATAATGATGGTTTGAATATCAGATTCCTTTAGAGGAGGAGAGCCGGCCGGAATATCAGAAGAAATGGGAGCGTTAGCCTTCTCAGAAATAGCAGACGCGTCACTTGTCTTAGATCGTTTGCTCGATTCATCAGTAATATGAGTCTTCCCTTTGTCATCATAAGACTTTAGCTTATGAGAATCGTAAGTTCTGTAAGAAGAATCATATCGATCAGCATCTCTTCTTCTCTGCCGCTGCTCATAATCCCATTTCTCTTGAGCCTTCCTTTGGGCTCGTTCCTCATCTGTCTCTCTCCGATCACCAAGATATTTCCTAAAGTCATAGGATCCACGACCTCCATGGCGCTGAAATGAGTCATAGTATGAGCCGGAGCGTCCCATCGGAGAATCTGAAAATGGAAACGAAGTAAAGTTTAGAAATTTCCAGAAAGAAAGAGTAAATGCTTATAAGTGCAGAAAAATCCTAAGTGTGTGCGGCGTGCGAACTACGTGCGTCAAACTACAAACCACGCTTTAGTGCGGGAACGGAGACGACGGGTGTAGAAGGCGTCGAGGTCTGTTTCAAAGAGGAAGTCGCTTCAATGACAGGAGAGTTCGCCTTTGGAATATTATCTTTGAAAAGCTCTTGAGAAGTTATCATTATGTCACTCAAGTCATCAAAGGTGTCATCATTATGATGCTCAACAGAATTCTCCTTCTCAACTTCCATATCAGTTGATTTTTCAGAAACTCGAGGATTTTCTTCCTCTTCGATAATTGGGGCAAGTGCTAACTTACTGGACGACCCCGCAATGTCGGTAAGAGTAGAACACTTTACCAACGAGGTCTCAACGGTAAGTTCTTTCGTTGAAGGTTCTTTAGCAGAAACGGGAGCACCTGACTCCTCAGCTGGAGGATCAGGTACTTCATATGACTGAGTGGAGCGGGAAGGATGTAAGAGTCCAAATTCATGGAGGAACTCATCTTTCAATAGAAATTGAACACTCCTCTCCTCAACCGGCACGGCCATAAGCCTCTCGAAGGTAGTTTTGTGACGAGGTTCCCTAGAGGGGGGAGGGAACGCTAAAACAATAGAAAAAGAAGTTAACACTTGACAATTTGGACTTCGAAGAATTTAGAAAACATAGGGAAAAGATAGATAATCGTACTTCCCACTCTCCAAATGGCGTAAAATCCCGGGGGACAACGAACAAAGAAAAACTGGCTCAGAAACCCAGGAACGCTTTCAGGAAGACCAATAATCAGTTTACGGTTCCTGGCACTCCTTACAACTGTGATAGAGGGATGGTCTTTGTTCTTTGCAAATGAGCACAGGAAGCAAATTTCTCCAAAACTAGGAAAACGGTCCAGCGTTCTCCTAAAAAGCACACACAGTCCCAGCAGGATGGCATAGCCATTAGGGTGTAGTTGAAAAGGGGAGATAGATAATCGAAGGAGAAGTTCTCGAAGACAGTCATTAAACGGGGGAATCGCTCCACTCAAGCACATTTGGCGGTTCACTGCGACAAAGCCGTGGGGCGGCCTATCAGCAGTGTCATTTACTCCAGGGAGCAAAGCGTCAGATTCAGCAATGCCAAACTGGGTGCATAGTTGACGGAAGACTTTATGACTCAGAGTGGTAGGAGTCCTTTCCGGGGGATCATTCAATGGAGTAGCAATTGGAAAAGTTTCTCTAGCTAGTTCCAAGTCTTCTTGTTGAGACGCCATTCTACACAATCAACTGGATGATCAAATATTAAGGTGCAGGTTTCCTAAAAGTGTGAAGTGTTGTGCAAAACTAATGAAAACAAGAAAAAGCAAGTATAACTGGAATTAAACTAACTGACAATCAGTCGATTATGAAGTTTCAGAACTTGTTAATGCTCAAGTGCAGTGTTAATGCAGACAAATCAGTTTTAGTTTACCATTACGATTTTGCTTTAATACTTCACTTGAATTGATTATTGTATAGCATATCACTCATACAGTTCATTTAATTTAATTCTTTCTTTATCAACTAATCTGTCATTCGATGTGGGCGGTCAGTGGCAGTATATTCGTCCCAGTATTCTGTGAATATTGCGTTAAGCAGGTTATTAGCATTAAAGTCAAGACAGTGTGAGAGGGAACACAACACAGTTCAAATTCAAGAGTTCAGCCAACTTCTGTGCAAAAGCATCTAAGTCTTAAGTCGTTAAACGACCTATCGTAAGTCGGGGCTTTTAGGTCGTATTGTGCGAGTCAAGATGTTCAAGGCATGTTCTCTTAAGTCAGATCATTCAAGTCCAAGAATTCAAAGTCATGGAGTTCAAGTTATTAAGTCGTTCATATGGGTTCACGAGTTACGAGTTAAGGGCTATCTCATTCACGACCTAGTCTTTCAGATGTGCTCGCAAGTTAAATCCTTAAGTGCTAACTCGGCGACGACCTAAGAAAGATTTCCTATGAGTTAAGTCGTTGGTTATCTAATTCTTTGAGTCATCAGCCATAACACTTATAGAGATATGAAGCTTCGGTTTGAAACAACGCATCTGCTAACTCGTCCACGGCCTAAGGGGCAAGCTACGAGTTAAGTTAAGCCATCAGTCTATTAAGGAGTGCTGCATAAGAAAGGTCTCAAGGCAATGAAAAATTGAAGTCTTAGGTCGTTACCGACCTACGACCTACTTTAGGTCGTATATGACCTAGGACTTAGGTCTCAAGATTTCTATTCAGAACGCGAAGGCCTTAAGTCGTTCGTCTTCTCCACAATACATCAATTCGCTAAACTCATTAACCCGTTAACCCATTAGCCTCTCCTCCAACCAAAACTCTCGTTCCCTCAGCGCACTTAATCATCCCGAAATCACCATAAACCCGGTCTAATGTCATTCCATCACAAACCACGAATCGATCAAACTGAAATGCTGCTGTCCATCATCTTGTTCTGACCGACTGTCCAAAGCTAGGACAAGCCGTCTCAAACCCATCAGTAATCAATTGAAACAAGAATTGCAGAGAAGTACGGCATGAGAGAAGGGGGGTCGATGGTGAAAATGGGATTCGTAATTGGGTGATAATCGAGGAATGAATAGCAATCTAATCCACTTATGTGAGAAGGAAATAAGGATGATTGGCGATCGGTAGGTTTGAGTCGTCTTTGGAAAGCTTGAAAAGTCGTTAATGGCGGATTCAGATAGAGGAACAGGTAAAGGAAAAGAAGGAACGACCTAAGCTATTTATACCCTGGGACAGTGAAAGGTGAATCGACACATCCGACCTACGACTTATACTAAGTCATTCGCGACCTACGACTCATCAAGAAGCAAGCTAAGGAAATCGAAGCACACGACTACGACTTAAGGCATGTACTTCGAGGGGCAAATGTTAACTCCCTTTTAGCAACGACCTACGAGTTAAGAGAAATGAACAATTCAGGTTATGCCACGACTTATAAGAAGCCAACGAGTTAAACAGCCTAAAACCTAAGTGGACTCGACGACTTACGACTTAGTTGCTGAAAGAGGATCTACGACTTACGACTTACCGGGTTAGGGAGCTACGACCTAAGAGAGTCTACGACCTAACTGCTGAATGTAACTCCGCGACCTAGCAATGCTACGACCTAAGAGAGTCTACGACCTAACTGCTGAAGGTAACTCCACGACCTAGCAATGTTGCGACCTAAAGACTCCGCGACCTAGCAGTGTTGCGACCTAAAGACTTCACGACTTAAGAAGGTTCCGACCTAATGAGTTACAACTTAGCTTAAATCGTTCACGACTTATAGCTCCAGTTCCTAAAGACTTAGGAAGTATACGACTCAACAGGCCACGACTTAACAGTTTACGACCTAGTGGGTGCACGACTTAAGAACTTCATTTACTGCTTTTCTGCTATTTTCAGCTTATATTCTGTTCCCCGTACCATAGGGTGGTGCTTTCACGATTCTATTACACACACCGGGTGTTAGCGTTCACTTTTTATCGTTAACATATACAATCTGTTTTGTCAATATTTGAAAGGGATTTTATGATTTTAAAACATATAGATATTTTATTTCTTCGAAACGCTTTCAAACTATCATCTATCGGTTTGTAATGTGGAAGTTTACATTTGTTATAGACAATCTGTTGCATATATTGTATATAAGTTATATATAAATTGCTGCTGCCTTGTTGATTTTTCCATTCCAGTCTTCTTTTAATATATGTTTACAGCTTTATATATGTTATACTTTATATGTTATACAGTTTATACAAGTGTGTACAACTTGTTTGATTATATGTTATATACAATATGTTTTAATTAATTGTTCATAATATATTAATATATACTGTTGCTTAGGATATAAGTTGTATAACAGATTAGTTTATATGTGTTTATGTAAGTTAGGTATAGTCTGTAGTTGCATATACAGATATATATTATATTTATGTGTAGTACAGAAGTTTACAGTATATATTACAGTATATATATAGGTTTATTGGCCCTTAGTTCGATTACAGTATATATATATATATATATATATTAGAGTAGCTTATGTTAGTTATAGCTGGACAGAGTTGTATAAATCTTAGTTATATAAGACTGTTTACACAATGTTATATATCTATATATAAAGTTGGTCAGGTTTGAATACAATTTGTTATTATTTACATAAGTTTATATAAGGGTAACTGATTGATTTAAATTTATTTATATACTATAACAAGTTTGAAGTTTATACATTAGTTTGTATATAGAGTATGTAAGTTAAGTATAAATTATAATTTCATCTACATAGTGGCATTTGCTATTGAATATAAATAGGGTGTTCTGATTTTTATCTATATGGTTCAATATATGTAGTGATATATATATTGTTGATTTCAACTTTTATTATGAATGTATGTTTGATTTTAATACATGATTTTATTTTAAAACATGATTTTAATATATATATATATATTAATTTGTGTTTGAATTTAAATTATAATTTTATATATATATATATGGTTATATATACCTAAGTTTACTTATACCATTTATCATCATCGATCCAGTTCTGATTTGATTCGTCTATTTCTGTTTATCAGCTTTGTCCGTCTAATTTCGTACCAGTCTTGCTTTGCTTTGAAGTTCATGCTTGGATCCGTAACTCTTCTCATTCTCCTTTATCTCTAGCCTCGAAAGGTGAGCAATCACTCACGATTAACGTTCTTATATTTACTAAATTTGATTTCAATTGAAACATCTATTGAAATATGTTGTTGTTAGTTATTTGCATTGCTATATATGTGCCATTATCTGTATCTGTTCACCTGTGACATCTGACACCATTATCTGTTATTTATCACTGATGATATATGCATGTTACAGTTGTTATATGATTATCCTATCTGTTATCACTCCGCAAGTTCCCTGTTAGTATAGAATTCACTATGGGTCTAAATGATACATACCCGAATGATCTGTAGAATAGGAGAAAATCGATATGGGTTGAAATGATAAACCCAAGCGATTTTCATTTGAATTGAATTTGGGATTGCGGGTTGAAATGATACATACCCGTATATATTTAAATTGCGAATTGAAATGATAAATATCTGTATCACTTGACCATACGGTATAAAATTATATACAGACAACGTTGGTCTATATATAAATATATTTTGAATATGATTTCTATGGTTTTGAAAAGAAATATATGGTTTTGATAAATATTGATTTTAAAGATTAATTAAAGTTGATTTAATAAAGTTGATATATAAAATGTTTAAGTATTTTATTTAATATCTATATTTTCAAATATAGAGTTTATAATGATTTGAAATTGATTTGAAATTATATTTATTTAAGAATTTTACTTAAATAAGTTTGATTTGAAATTAAATTTGAAATCTTAAAGCTATGATTTTATAACTTGAATTTGATTAAAAGTGACTTAAATGAATATTTCAAATTTATATAAATTTAAATGGGATATTTTGTTTATTTAAATTTGTAAATTGAAGCTGTATTAAGATATTATTGAAATGATTAAGTAAATATTTCAAAACTAATAATAGTAAAGTGAATTTGATATATATATATATATATAAATTTATCGAATTTAGTTTTTAAATGTTGAATATATTGACTTTGATATATATTGAAATTTGAATGGATTATTTTATGGTTCAAATATGTATTTGAAAATCGATAATATTAAATGGTTTATTGTGAAGCTGAATCGAGTTGAAATTGATGATTTGAGATTCTATTAAATTTTAATTTTGGAATTCGAGTTGATATGAATCAATTTGTGAAATTTGAGGAAGCTATTTTTATATAAAGTATTTTAAACTATATCTAAAACTATTTATATTTTACGTTATAAATTATTTTAATATAAACTATTTTAATATAAATCATTTTCAATATAAATTATTTTATTATAAACTATTTTAACTTATAACTATTTTATATAAATTATTTTATTTTATAAACTATTTTATTATATACACTAATTTTAATATCTAAACTGTTTAAGAGGAAAGTGTTATGGATTCCAAAATGCTATGATTTCAAAGCTATGATTTCAAAGCTATGATTTCAAAGGGTTATGAATTTCAAGGTTTTGATTCCCAAAGTGTTTTGATTTTAAAAGACTAATGATTTTGAAAGCGATATAACTTTGGAAAGTGACGTGATTTTGGAAATGGATTTATTTGAAGTGAAATGATATCGTATTGATTGGGTTTTTGAAATGGAAATAATATTTTGGTTTTGAAGTATAAACTATTTTGAAATGACCGCAGTGTTATAACAACGATTGGTTGTTAAAGAGACCGGGATCGGATATGGGCATACTCTCTGTCGATACCGAAAACCACTTTAACAACTATGTACGCGGTGGAGATTCCAGAATGAAGTAGGATGGTGGCATCTATCCTAAAGGTAAATACGTGGACCCAACTCCCGTGAGTTGGCATAAGGTGGCTAAAACAGGAGCGATTCCGGACCAATGAGGTAGCTCTTCTGATCGGACACACTCCATCGTATTCCATTCTATTACTTTGTGATTGATTTGGTGCGCACCCTTGATTCGGGAGTGTGGCTCGAGGTGGACGATTGCTGCCGCTCTGCGTTACCACCAGTCCGGATGCATAATTGGTATATCTACCCTGGCATTGCCTCGTTGTGCCGTGTCACCTACCACAGCGAGCCTTACTATGAGTTTTATTTGTGTCGTACCTATGGAGTATCCTTTGGCAGCCTCCCAATCTGGAGGTATTACGGTACTGTATAGACTATTGGCACTATATATGTGTTAAGGTGGAAAATGTAAAGCCTTAACGCTATTTTTAAGTAAGTTTACTTTACTTTAGACATTATTATAATAGCGTATTACTACATAGTAGATAGTTTAACGGATTCTTAGAGGATGGTTATCCCAAACATCCTTTGAGTTACTTGTATTTCAGTTGATATTTCACTTGATTTGGATTTATTGATATAAGAATGTTAATCCTGACTCGAGTGTTTTGTGTTTGGCTTTACGCTCGGGTCAGACTGAGTGATACAGCATTCGAGACTCACCTTTGGAGTTGGAGCTTCGCTTGGAGATCCAGCTATCTATCCAGCTTTCAGTTATTCAATTGATTCCAGTGATGTATTCAGATTTTGTATTTGACTATTATATTGAGACATCTATGTATTCGAAGACTTCTGTTGTATCTTGTTTAACTCTGTTATATATACAGTAGCTTCATGAACTACTATTCTTTTGTTTCCGCTGCATTATTATTATATTACTCTGTGTCTATGATTCTATGATTATTTATTTACTGTATATACCGAGTTTTGCCAAATTTAAATAAACAATCTGATATTTTGAGCAATTCAATTTCTGACATATGTGGATACGAATGGCTGAAAATTTCAGGCTGTTACATGTGGTATCAGAGCTTTGGTTTTAGGCAAAACTTAGCATATGTAGTAAATTTGATTACAGAATCACTTTCGTTCGAGCTTGAATTCCCTTTTTCTTCGATCTGGTTTTCTTTGAATTTTGGAATGTTCCCTCGGTTCCAAAATCCATCCTTGTCTCCCTTATTCGTGTTTTTCTTGATTCTGGAGTATCCCTTAACTCCACTTCGAATGATCTCTATAATAAATCGGCGGTCTCGCCAATCTCTAAATGACTTGTAAAAGGGTTAAACTCCTTTTCATTCGGTATTGATTCACCAGAGATTTCTGTATCCTCGGTTTACAATGCTGCTATCTTTTGCTATGCCTAAATTCTATCTCTGGCGATCGAATGTTGATTTGTCCTAGAATGCTACCTCGATCTTATTCTTGAAGTCACAGTTGACCCGGTGAAGGTTGTCCGCAATTTATATAAGTCTATCCATCTTACCTATTTTGTTATTTAATTATCTTATCTTTGTTTCAAACCTATCTTCGAATTTGAATTCTTTTGATTAGTGTTAACTCCTTTATTTCAGCGACCTAAAACTCTACGACCTAAGGAAAAGCTACGACCTAAGGAAAAGCTACGACCTAAGAATGTTGTGACCTAAGGAAAAGCTACGACCTAAGAATGTTGCGACCTAAGGAAAAGCTGCGACCTAAGAATGTTGCGACCTAAGGAAAGGCTACGACTTAAGAGGCTCTACGACCTAAGAATGTTGCGACCTAAGGAAAAGCTACGACCTAAGAATGTTGCGACCTAAGGAAAAGCTGCAACCTAACTACATAGCGATCTAACTGAGAAAGTCCACGACTTATCAAGATAAGAAGTTAGCGACCTAACTTCTTCGCGACCTAAGGTCCAGAAGGGTTCGCGACCTAAGGCTGCAGAAGACCTCGCGACCTAAGGAGGCAGGAAAGCTTCGCGACCTAAGATCCAGAAGGCCTTGCGACCTTGCAGCAGAAAGGATTGCGACCTATGGAACTCAACGACCTAAGGTAGCTAGCGACCTAAAGGACTTAACAACCTAAGGTAGTTAGCGACCTAAGGAACTTGACGACTTAAATAGGTTAGCGACCTAACTATTAAAGGAGGTTCGGCACCCTACGACCTAGAGCTCCCACAGCTATTCTGTAACTCGCGTGCGACCTATTACTTAATCAAATGAAGACAAGTACAGTTTGACTAGCTAACTCCTGAAGCCGCAAGGGGACAGCGACCTAGCTTAGGTCGCTCGCGACCTACGACCTAACTAAGGTCGTGCGCGACCTAAGACTTAGGCAAATTTCCTGCCCAGAAATCAGCTTCTATAAATAGGACATCACTTCCAACATGAGGGGGACTTTTGGCAAATCATTTCTACAGCGCTGTTACTCCGTCGAACTCTTCATTCATTCAGTAATCAAGGATCCTTCAAGCATTCACGACACTACAACAAGCTTCGAGAGAAATTCCTTACATCCGAGATGGATTCATCGAGTTTCACCGTCGAAGATTGAGCTAGTAGTCTAGATTGTTTCTTGTGATCGAATTGTACTGTTTCTTGAAGAGATTTGTATCAAATTGTAACCGAATCAGCAATAAGAGACTATAAAGTGGACGTAGGCTCAATTACGGGCCGAACCACTATAAATCTGTTGTTCATTTACTACATTTCTGCTACTTTCCTGCTTAATTTCTGTTCCCGTCACACGGGTGGTGCTTTCACGATCTTATTACACACACCGGGTGTTATCGTTCATATTTTAACGTTAACATTTTGGTGCTTTCACTGAGAATTGAACTCAAGCTACCACTCACCATTGCTTCTCAGAAGTTTGCTGAAAGAATTTCCCACAAAACCAGAAGTTTATCAGACATAATGGCTCCTGGAAGGAAACGAAAGTCTGTCAGAACTGACGAAGACCGTGACAATACTGCCACTTCTCTCTCTCCAAATCAGGCAGCTCCAAGCGTCGGTGTCACGCGATAGGAGTTAGATGCTGTTGTATCCGGACTGTACCAGCAGATTGAAACTCAGAATAACCTGATGATGGAAAGGCTGAATGCTCTATTTGGTACGAGTCAAAGACCAGTGAATAATGAGGGAAACTTTGCTAATGCTGCTCCCAATTCCGAGGGAAGAAATATTCCTCACGGGGGATCAGGTGCTGCCGAAGGGGCACCCCTCCAGGCCGAAGGATCTAGGCCGTCACCAGTTCTTCATGAGCATTTACCTGGACAAACTCCTGAAAAGATGGCTGAGGTCTACTCTGCGAAATCTCTGAACAATGAGGAATATCTCTCTGGTATGATCAAGCAAATAATGAAAGAGAGCATGCAAAGAGATGAAGACGAAAGCGAATGGGGATTCGCACCAAGTAGAACTCCGTTTACCGAGAAGATTCTGAAAGCTGAATTTCCTAGAAAGTTTGTTCCCCCCACTATTCCTGCTTATCGGGGGACAAGTGATCCAAATCAGTTCTTGTATAAATACGACTGGCATATGACCGGCGCAAGGGCAACCGACGAGATAAAGTGTCGATATTTCCCAGTTTATTTAGAAGGAGTGGCGCTTCTCTGGTTTACCAAGCTTCCAGTCCGATCTGTAGATCAGTTTTCCGATCTCACCCGAAAATTCAAAGAGCAATTCAGGCTATACGCTTCAAAGGCAAAGGATATAATGTCGCTGTCCAGTCTTGAACAGAATCCGGGAGAGCCTATTAAGTCATTCTTGAACCGCTTCAACTTAGCTCTGGCAGAAGTCGATAATGCAGAGCCACGAATGATCTTGACCTATTTGATGCGTGCTATTGACAAATCAAGCGAATTTGGAAAATGGCTGAAAATGAAGGAACCAAATTCGCTCGAGAAATTCTACAAAAAGGCTGACAAATTTATACGCTTAGAGAATCTTTCCGCACCAACTAAAGTTGTGACAACGGTGGCGGAAAATAATGCTACTACTCAAAGCAAGAAAGAACCGGCAGATCAGAAAAGGGAAAGTAATGGTGGGAAAAGGCAGAAAGACTTCAAAAAGCCCTGCTTTCTTAAACCATCAGACTTTACTCCTCTGACCGATACCCCGGAAAATATCTTCATCGCCACTAAGGATGCTGTTGAATTTCCAAAACCACCGGCCGTGAAAGTTGGGAAGAATGCTGTTCAAAGCGGAAGATTTTGCAAGTTTCACAACCAACCAGGGCATGATACCAATGAGTGCCGCCATTTGAAAAGTCTGATTGAAGAATTGCTAAGAGAGAATAAGTTGCAGCAATACGTCAAGAGGAATAGAAAGGACCCATCTTCATCCAGCCAAGGGCAATTACCTCCAACTAATTCATCTGATTCAGGAGAGAGGCCTGCTGGAAAGGAAAGACCTATTATTAATGTGATCACAGGGGGACCTCACCCGGCTGGCAGGAGTTGGGGTGAAATGGAAAGGTATGCAAAAGCTTTGAAGTATGCACCAACCGAAGAAAGTGTCTTAATCCTGGAAGATGCTTCACCTCTAAAGCAGCAAAAAACTTTCCATGATGATATTATGTTCAGAGCCAGGGATTCTGTTAATGTGGAAGCTCCTACTGAGGACCCTATGGTTGTCTCTGTCGGTATTGGGCCGGCTATTGTCAGAAGAGTGTTAGTTGATAGTGGTGCCTCATGCAACATCCTCTTTAAAAGGACATTTGACCAAATGAAAATTCCGATGACTGATGTACATGCTTCTTCACACAAGATCACCGGATTTACAGGAGAGCTGAAACAGCCGATTGGAACAGTGGACTTGTTTGTTGAAATGGGCGAAGGACCCAAGAAATTGGTTCGGAAGCAAACTTTTGTAATTGTGGATGGATTCTCCGCCTATAACGCTTTCTTGGGCCGGCCTACTCTTGCTGCTTTCAGGGCCGTCCTCGCTCCTTGGTGCTTAACAATGAAATTTCCTACTGATAATGGGATTGCTGTTATTAAAGGAGATCAAAACGCAGGACGAGAATGTTATCTTGTAGAACTCCGAGAGGCCAGGAGAAAAGAAATGGGGAAAGATGCGGCAGCTCCGCTCCGCATCAAGGAACCGACCCTATAGCAACTACGGAGCGGCCCCTGTACTGGCGAACACAGCAATGCAAGAAAAGAAATGGATCCCAGGAAAGCCAGTACAGGGGAGAATAGAGTGGTACCCGTGGAGGTAACGGTACCAGTATCTGTAGACCCGAAAGACCCAAATAAAGTACTCAATGTGGGTTCACAGCTAAGTATAACAGTTCAAAACACAATGATATCATTCTTAAAAGCCAATCTAGATGTGTTCGCCTGGTGTCATGCTGATATGTGCGGAATCTCTCCAACAATTGCTGTCCACACCCTGAATGTCGATCCGAAATTCACACCAGTAAAACAGAAAAGAAGAACTCAAGGTCCAGAAAGGTCAGCAGCTTTAAAGGAAGAGGTAGATCGTCTCTTAGAGAATAATTTCATCAAAGAATCCACTTATCCAAATTGGGTTTCAAATCCAGTATTGGTTAAGAAGGCAAATGGAAAGTGGAGAGTGTGCATTGATTTCTCTGATCTGAACAAAGCTTGCCCCAAAGACTGCTTCCCGTTGCCTAGAATCGATCAACTAGTAGATGGGACAGCTGGACATGAGTTGTTATCTTTTATGGATGCCTATTCTGGATACAATCAGATTATGATGAATGAACCAGATCAGGAGGACACAAGCTTTATTACAGATGTGGGACTCTACTGTTACAAAGTCATGCCATTCGGTTTAAAGAATGCTGGGGCAACATACCAAAGACTTGTCAACGCTATGTTCAAGCCTCAGATTGGCAAAACGATGGAAGTCTATGTTGATGATATGTTAGTAAAGTCAAAGAAAGCAGTAGACCACATGGACCACCTGGCAGAAATGTTCTCAATTCTTCGGAAGTACGGAATGAAGCTCAATCCATTGAAATGTTCATTCGGAGTAGAGTCTGGAAAATTCCTGGGTTTCATCGTAAGCGCTAGGGGCATCGAGGCCAATCCTGCTCAAATCACAGCTCTAAGAGAGGTTAAAGCCCCTAGAACAAAGAAAGAACTGCAAAGTCTTAATGGAAAGGTTGCCGCTCTTAGTCGCTTCATTTCCAAGGCCACAGACAAATGCATTCCCTTCTTTGATGCTCTAAAGAAAGGAAAGAAAAATTTCGAATGGACTCCTGAATGTCAGAATGCTTTCGATCAACTGATTCATCATATGAGAACTCCTCCGGTCCTTTCCAAGCCTAGTGATGGTGAAGACCTCTTCATCTATCTGGCAATTTCATCCCATGCTTTAAGTGCAGCACTCGTACGAGAAGATATGAAAATACAACGTCCGGTTTACTACATCAGCAAACGGTTCGCTGGGGCTGAAATGAATTATTCAAAGATAGAAAAACTTGCTTATTGTCTGCTAATCGCTTCCAGGAAGTTGAGACCCTATTTTCAATCTCATCCTATCAAGGTCCTGACTGATCAGCCTTTGAAGCAAGTCCTGTATCGTCCTGAAACTTCGGGTCGTCTCTTGAAGTGGAACATAGAACTCAGCCAATATGACATCACTTACCATCCCCGAAGAGCAATTAACGGACAAGCTTTAGCAGATTTCATTGTAGAATCCACTGACAAAGGTGACAGTAAGGAAGAAACCACTGACTGCATTCCGATACAATGGAAGTTGTATGTTGATGGCTCGAGAAATGATTATTGTTCTGGGGCAGGAGTTGTGCTCGAAACCCCCGAAGGACGATCACTATGTTATGCATTGAGACTGGAATTTCCTTCGACGAACAATGAAGCAGAATATGAAGCCCTTATTGCCGGATTGAAAATCGCCAAGGAATTAAATATCAAAGTGATACAGATTTTCAGCGATTCTCAGCTCATTGTTTGCCAGGTGAAGAAAGAATTTCAAGCCAAAGGAGGAAATTTGCCTGCATATTTGACAAAGACTTCCGAACTCCTCAATGATTTAGATCACTACTCAATAAGCCACATACCCCGAGAGGAAAATATGAAGGCGGATTCTTTAGCAAAGTACTCAAGTTCCGGAGAAGCTCAATTACTAGGATTAGTTCCTGTAGAAGTTCTGTCAGCCCCAAGCATTGATGAAATGGATGTTGATTGGATTATGACTACGTCTCAAGAGAATGAATCATGGATGACTCCAATCAAAGAATACTTACTCAGTGGTTCCCTGCCAGAGAGTTCTAAGGAACGTCGAAAATTATTAAGAAAAGCATCGAGGTATATAATTCAAGATGGCCGATTATACAGGCGGGGATTTTCAACCCCACTGCTCCGATGTGTAACTAAGGAAGAAGCCAAGACAATCTTAACAGAGGTGCACGGAGGAGAATGTGGAGACCATTCAGGTGGTCAAACACTTGCAAAGAAAATTCTCCGATATGGATACTTCTGGCCGGATATCAATCGAGATGCTGCAACTTTTTCCAGGAAATGTGACAGATGCCAACGATTTGCAAAAATCCCAAGAGCACCCTCCACTGAACTCACACAAATGGTCAGTCCATGGCCATTTGCCATTTGGGGGATAGACCTAATTGGACCATTACCGATCGCCAAATCAGGAATTAAATATGCTATTGTTGCCGTTGATTATTTCACCAAGTGGGCTGAAGCTGAACCTTTGGCCACCATCACTTCTAAAAAGATGATAAATTTTGTAACGAAGAATATCATTTGCATATATGGTGTGCCACAGAAGATAATCACCGACAATGGCACTCAATTTGAAAGTGAAGAATTCCATGATTTTTGCAAACGGTTCAGAATACGAAAAAGCTTCTCAGCAGTGGCTCATCCGCAGGCAAATGGGCAAGTGGAAGCAGTCAACAAGATCATCAAGTCAACTATCAAAAAGCAACTTGAAAAAGCAAAAGGTGGTTGGGTTGATAAGCTTCCATTAGCACTATGGGCGTACAGAACTACTCACAAAACTGCGACTGGGCACACTCCATTTTCACTGGCATACGGATCTGAGGCAATAATTCTAGTAGAAGTAGAGGTTCCTTCACATAGAAGAGTTCATTTCAATGAAATCGAAAATGAAAAACTGCAACTTGAAGCGCTTGATTTTCTTGATGAGAAAAGAGAGGAAGCTAGGCTCAGAGTTTCAGCTCATCAGCAGAGAATAGCCAGGCATTTCAACTCCAAAGTTCGCCAACGCAGCTTTGAAATTGGAGACTTGGTTCTGAAAAGGATCATGACAGCAACTGGTGTGTTTGGGCCAAACTGGGAAGGGCCATATGTCATAGGCACTAAACTTCTTGATGGCACTTTCAAACTCATAACTGTTGAAGGAGATCCAATTCCAAGGGCCTGGAACAGCAACCATTTGCGTCCTTACTTTACTTGAAAAGAGCTCTGCTCAAAATTGTAAAATGATGATGAATGTATCAGTTGTATTGTGAAACATTGTAAATCAGTGTAAATGAATGAAAGCTATAAAGTGGACGTAGGCCCGATTTTTGGCCGAACCACTATAAATCTTGTGTTCTTTACTATTTCATGATGCCTGTTTTATTTTGATATGTAAATACTTTAAATGTATCGCTAAAATATCAATTCAAAATTGCAGGACATTATAACAAGGCTTGCTCATCACAAAGCTAAGCAACTTCCATAAATCAGCTATTACACGAAAACCAAGCCACAAAATTTTTTTCCAAACTCAAATCCCGAGCAAGGAAAACCTCACATAAAAAGTTGGCGACTCCATTATGACAAACCTTCGTTCACTAGTCGAGATTGTCGCTATAAATAGACATCCAACTATATAACTTGCGTTTGTCTCATAGAGTCATTCAACAGTGAAGTCCACTCCTTCGGATAAAGCAATTTACTTGTGAGAGGAAAAGAGGAAGATGTGCTTGGGAACGATAATAAGAGAGCGCTAACAGGCAGATGATGAGAGAAAGTTGCCAAGCAAACAAAGAAGCAGACAATGGGAGGTATGCATCTCAACAGGAAGGCCAGAAGATCCACTAAAGCGGAAGTAACAGGACCCTCGCTAACTGGTCGTGATGCATCCGATCAAATAGCTTACGTCCGTCCCGTGGATCCACTCGCCCCTGAGACGCAACCTACCCGGCACACCAACCAACCAAAGCCCTCTAACGAGGCACACCAATAAATGGGAGTGCTTTCCTCAACCAAAAAGATCGGTGGGACCACCGAAGGGGCATCTTGTTAATTGATTGCGGTCGTTTGTACAAACAAACATCCAATCAAGCAACTTACGCCTGCCCCGCGAACCCATCCGACCATGAGAAAGTAACTCCCAGGCACTCAAAAGCCCTCTTCGGAGGCACAAGCCCTCTTCGGAGGCACATGACCTCTTCGGAGGCAAAAGTCCTTTCCCAAGGCACCACAAGCCCTCTTCGGAGGCACATGACCTCTTCGGAGGCAAAAAGCCCTTTCCCAAGGCACCGCAAGCCCTCTTCGGAGGCACAAGCCCTCCTCGGAGGCACAAGCCCTTTTCAAAGGCACAAGACCTCTTCGGAGGCACAACTCTTTAAGAGGAGCCCTCTCCGGAGGCATGTCCCAAAATAAAATGCTTGAACAAAAAGCATCGTCCAGAAGCACAGTTCAACTCTCAAAGGAAGGACTAACTTGTTCATCTCGAAAAGTTCCTCCTAAAAAAGTTGAAAAATGCTACAAAATTCTTTCAGAAAAGCTCATTTCACTTCATAGGGAAATTCACTTCTTAATAAATAAAAGTGATTATCCCCGAAAGTTGAAGCGTTCTTCAGAAAGAGAAAATAAAAATTCTTCTAAAGACTGGATATACTCTATTAAGAGCAGAATAATTCTCCCCTTAAAAGCGGAATAATTGTCCTCTGAAGTAAGAGTGTTAGTCTTAAAAAAGCTAGGAATATTGCAATGCACTTACGGCATGGGGGCAATACTATACAATTCAATTATATTAATAAAAGCAACATGCCACAAGTTCGTTGCAATATCACGGAAAACAGATGTGGAATAAATGCATTCTCAAACGCAGACAAAAAGTTTGCACAAGTAAGAAGAATCGTTTGTTCTACACTTAAAATAAAAGATAGATCATTCTCACATACACAAGAGTTTGTACAAGTAAAATAATTGTTTTATTTAGTACTATGAAAATTCTTTACATGTGCAGATATCTCAAAAAGCAAAAGCGGGAACCGGTACCCGCACAATCCCCGGTCAATACATGCAAAGAGCAAAAATAATAAGTAGAAAATCCAGCTTGATTATTCCTTCTTCTCACCACCTTTGGAGCCCTTTCCCGGCCTAATGACTAGCTTTTGAAGTCGTTGTGAACGGGCAGGGGCAGAAGGAGAAAGCGGTGCGGCCAGATCAACTACTGCTTCATCTTCAGTGGAAGTCTTCTTCTTCTTCCTTACAGCACGTTTCCCCTTCCTCTTTGAAGAAGACTCGCTCCCCGGAGTAGCAAGCAATGTTGAAAGCTTCGTGTCGTCATCAAGAGACCGCTCCGGGGTCTTCTCAATGTCTTCAAAATCCTCCGCCTTCTGTTCCTGAGAAGCAGCCGGATCATCCAAGCCTTGAAGAGCTTCGATTTTCTCTGCCTGTGATCCCGGTTGGGAAGCACAAGGAGGAGTAATTTGGGAAGACGGAGGAACGACAATCGAAGGAGTGAAAGCTTGTGTAGTGCTTGGTGCCTCCGCTGTAGAAGAAAAGAAGTTAAAATCAGCATCCCCCGAAAATAAAGAAGGCATCGGTTCATCAAAGTTTAAGTAACAAGTAAGAAGGTCATCGAATTCGGCTAAGTCAAATGACTGGTTCATTAGACCCAAGACGACACCAAGAGTACCTGGAGGAGTTGGCTTTGCAAGATCCACCTCAAACTTCTCGGCTTCAGTATCATCCAGTGCCTCATCTTCAGTAGGAGTAGTTGCAGTTTCCTGGGCAACTTTAGCTAGTTGTAAAGAATGAGAGATGGAATCTATAATATTAATGTCAGCTGAAGTAGAAGTTTGAACGGGGGCAGTTAAAGGAGCTTCTTCTTTTGGAGGCTCTTCTCCCATTGTTTCAGCTCGTACTTTGGCAAGTTGCTCCTTCCCCTTAACAAGAGCGGCACGATCCTCATCATTGAGATAGCGCTCCTCAAGTTCCAGATCATTATAGCCGGCCCCGCCAAGCATATCCATCGTGACTTCCCACACTTCAGCCAATGTAATTTCATAATCGGGACCAAGAAAAGAGAGGCTCCCCCGACCCAGAACGCTGTGTAAATAAAAGTCGAATAAGGTAGAGCTGATGTCTGCTTTCGTCGCCTCATGTGATTGCTCAGCCGCTTCCTTTTCGGCAACGGCAGCAACCCGGCCAGCGGTAGCCTCATCACGCTCTGCCTCAACTTTAGCAAGACGAGACTTTAGTAACTCAATCTCTACGTTCTGAGAGGTGACCTTTTCCCGCAAATCGGTGTTTTCTGTGCGGTATTTCTCAGTAATATGCTGTTCAGCGGTAAGCTTCATTTCAACATCTCTCTGTGCAGCATGGGCATCCCGCACTTGTTTTTGAAAGACTTCTTCTTTTTGAATATGAGATACAGAAGAAGAGGCAAGATCTTCCTTAAGTTTTTTAACCTCGGACTCAAGTTTTGCATAACCATCAGCAATATTTGTCATCTCGAGATTATGCTGTTTGCAAATTTTGTCCCACTCCGCCTTGTCGTTTTCCATAGTCAGCATTGCCTCAAGGTTTGCACGATTAACCCTTTAGAGTTCATCGACAAGCTTCTGCCACTGCGACATCCTCTCGATATTAAGCCTGACTGCGTGAAGGCTGCTAAGCATGTCTGATTTATCAATCGGAACTATGTCCAAGTCAAAGCGCACCCCTTTTAGGCACCAATTCGGAAAACGGCTCTGAAGTGTTGGGGGGCCGTCCTTGACTTGATATTGCGGTCTGTTAATGATAGTCTGAATGTCAGATTTCTTCAGAGGAGGAGAGCTAGCCAGAATATCAGAAGGAATGGGAGCGTCGGTCTTTTCAGAAATTTCAGACGCGTCAATCGGTTTAGATCGTTTGCTCGGTTCATCGGCAATCTGAGTTTTTCCCTTATCATCGTAAGACTTCCGCTTATGAGAGTAGTTACTCCTATGCGAAGAGTCATATCGCTCGGCATCTTTCCTTCTTTGCCACTGATCATAATCTCGCTTCTCCTGGGCTTTCCTTCGAGCCCTCTCTTCATCTGTTTCTTTTGGGGTATCAAGGTACTTCCTAAAGTCAAAGGTGCCGCGGCCTCCACGGTACTTGAATGAGTCATAATATGAACCTGTACGTCCCATTGGAGAACCTGAAAGCAAAAAAGGAGTAAAGTTTAGAAATTTCCAGGAAAAAGAGGATGAATGTTTATAAGTGCTGGAAAATCCTAAGTGTGTGTGGCGTGCAAGCTACATGCGTCAAACTACAGACCACGCTTTAGTGTGGAAACAGAGACGACTGGCGTAGTAGGCGTCCGGGTTTGTTCAAAGGTGGAAGTCGCCTCGACAACGGGAGAAGTTGCTTTTGGATTGTTATCCCCAAAAAGCTCTTGAGAAGTTATCATGATATCGCTCAAGCCATCAAAGGTGTCATCACCCAGGAGTTCAGCAGACTTCTCTTTTTCAACCTCTGTATCAATGGATTCCTCAAGAACTCGAGGATTCTCTTCCTCCTCAGTAATTGGGGTAAGCGCCGACTTGCTGACTAACCCTACGACATCGATGGATGCAGAACATTTTACCAAAGCAGCCTCCATGACGGGTGCTTCTGATGCAGTTTCTTCTACAGAAGCTGGGGCATTCGAGGCCTCTGCTTGGGAATCTGAAGCAACTAACGTTTCCGCATCAGAACTAGAAATTTCATGAATCTGAGTCGATCTAGAAGGATGTAAAAGGCCAAACTGGTGCAGGAATTCATCTTTCAGCAAGAATTTGGCGCTCCTCTCTTCAGCGTCAACAGCACTCAAAGTATCTAAAATCGACTTACGGCTGGTATCTCGAAGAAGAGAAGGAAGTGCTGCACGAAGAAAGAATGGAATTAAGCATTTGATGGTTCGAATCATGAAAAATTTAGAAAAATGAATCGGTAAGAGGTAATCTTACTTCCGACTCTCCAAACAGCATAAAATCCCGGAGGACAGCGAACATAAAAGAATTGAGTCAAGAATCCGTGGGCACTTTCAGGCAAGTCCAGAATTAGTTTGCGATTCCTAGCACTCCTCACAAGTATGATGGAAGGATGGTCCTTGTTCTTTGCGAATGTGCACAAGAAGCGAATTTCATCAAAAGAGGGAAAACGGTCCAACGTTCTCCTGAAAAGCACACACAATCCCAGTAGGATGGAGTATCCGTTAGGGTGTAGTTGAAAGGGAGAAATAGTTAGCCGAAGGAGGAGTTCCCGAAGACAATCATTAAATGGAGGAATGGCTCCACTTGAACACATCTGCCGGTTCACAGCAACGAAGCCAAAAGGCGGCCTGTCAGCAGTGTCGCTTGGCCCAGGAAGTAAAGCATCTGCTTCGGCAATGCCAAATTGGATGCATAGTTGTCGGAAGACTTTATGACTTAGAGTAGTAGGAGTCCTTTCCGGAGGATCGTTTAGTGGAGTAGCAATTGGAAAAGCTTCTCCGGCTATTTCCAAGTCTTCCTGTTGAGATTCCATTCTACACAAGGAACTGGACGATCAAATATTAAGATGCACGTTTCCTAAAGAGAGTGAAGTGTTGTGCAAAACTAATACAATAACGAGCAAATGTAAATGAAACTGAACTAATTGATACTTGTCAATTATAAAGTTTCAGGGCTTAATATTTTAAGTCCAGGAATAGTGTTGCGTTAATGCAAATAAATCAGCTTTAGTTGATCACTTCAATTTTGCTTTAATGCTTCACTTAGATTTGTTAGTTCACAGCATTTCATTCACGAAGTTCATTTAAGTTTGATTTTCTTTGACAACTAATCTGTTATTTGATGTGGGCAATCAATAGCAGTATATTCGTCCCATTTTTCTATGAATGTTGCTTCTAAACAGGTTATTAACATTAAAAGTTGAGGCAATCCGAGAAGAAGTGCAAAACCCAAAATAATTCAAGTTCAGAAAACCAGTCAAAAGCTGTTCAAAGTTCTAAGTGTTAGGTCGCTTACGACCTAACACAGGTTGCAATGTTCTTATGCTATGTTCAGATTGAAAGTTCAAGACTGTGAAAAATTGCCTAAGTATTAGGTCGTTCAGCGACCTATCATGAGTCAGGATTTCTGTAGGTCGCATGTTGCAACTGAATGGATTAAGGTGGGGCAATTCTCTTAAGTCCTAGGTCGAGCACAATTGTTTTTAGGTTGGAGATACTCTAGGTCGCAAATGTCGTCAGGTCGCAAAGGCTAAGGTCGTTAAGCATTCCCACGCGACCTAACTCTTAGGGCGTTCGAATCTGATAGGTTGTTGACTTCTTCTCCAAGCAACATCATATTGGGTCCAATAACCCAATACCACCAGTTCAAAAAAGGAATCATCATCCCCTTCATCCTACCTCAACCTATCACCGATTAACTAGAGAATCAATGGCAAACCCTACAGATCCGTAGCAAAACCTTTCGTATGATCGCAAATCATCCCAACACGTCAAATGACGAACGAAAGTCGGTTGAGACTACCGTACAAAAAAGCGTGATGCATGGAATTGGGCTTAGGTCGAGCGACAACGATTCATGTTCAAAGCAGTGACTATGGGCAAGTATAAGCTGATCCACTTACGAATTATGATCGGCGAGGAAGAATCGTTGGCTGATTGAGTCAAATTTGTCTCTGGAAGCTCGAAAAAACTGTTAATGGCGATGGAGGCTCAGGACAGTAGGGTAAGGAAGAAGGTGCGACCTAACTAATTTATATGGGACTGAAGGAGGGAGGTGAACAGGCGTGCAAGTTTTAAGTCGATTCGCGACCTAGCAAAGTTGAGTCGAAGCATACGACCTAGAGTATAGTCATATACTTCGAGGGGCAAATGTTAACTCCTTTATTTCAGCGACCTAAAACTCTACGACCTAAGGAAAAGCTACGACCTAAGGAAAAGCTACGACCTAAGAATGTTGCGACCTAAGGAAAAGCTACGACCTAAGAATGTTGCGACCTAAGGAAAAGCTGCGACCTAAGAATGTTGCGACCTAAGGAAAGGCTACGACTTAAGAGGCTCTGCGACCTAAGAATGTTGAGACCTAAGGAAAAGCTACGACCTAAGAATGTTGCGACCTAAGGAAAAGCTGCGATCTAACTACATAGCGATCTAACTGAGAAAGTCCACGACTTATCAAGATAAGAAGTTAGCGACCTAACTTCTTCGCGACCTAAGGTCCAGAAGGGTTCGCGACCTAAGGCTGCAGAAGACCTCGCGACCTAAGGAGGCAGGAAAGCTTCGCGACCTAAGATCCAGAAGGCCTTGCGACCTTGCAGCAGAAAGGATTGCGACCTATGGAACTCAACGACCTAAGGTAGCTAGCGACCTAAAGGACTTAACAACCTAAGGTAGTTAGCGACCTAAGGAACTTGACGACTTAAATAGGTTAGCGACCTAACTATTAAAGGAGGTTCAGCGCCCTACGACCTAGAGCTCCCACAGCTATTCTGTAACTCGCGTGCGACCTATTACTTAATCAAATGAAGACAAGTACAGTTTGACTAGCTAACTCCTGAAGCCGCAAGGGGACAGCGACCTAGCTTAGGTCGCTCGCGACCTACGACCTAACTAAGGTCGTGCGCGACCTAAGACTTAGGCAAATTTCCTGCCCAGAAATCAGCTTCTATAAATAGGACATCACTTCCAACATGAGGGGGACTTTTGGCAAATCATTTCTACAGCGCTGTTACTCCGTCGAACTCTTCATTCATTCAGTAATCAAGGATCCTTCAAGCATTCACGACACTACAACAAGCTTCGAGAGAAATTCCTTACATCCGAGATGGATTCATCGAGTTTCACCGTCGAAGATTGAGCTAGTAGTCTAGATTGTTTCTTGTGATCGAATTGTACTGTTTCTTGAAGCGATTTGTATCAAATTGTAACCGAATCAGCAATAAGAGACTATAAAGTGGACGTAGGCTCAATTACGGGCCGAACCACTATAAATCTGTTGTTCATTTACTACATTTCTGCTACTTTCCTGCTTAATTTCTGTTCCCGTCACACGGGTGGTGCTCTCACGATCTTATTACACACACCGGGTGTTATCGTTCATATTTTAACGTTAACAATTAGAGTCCTTCTAAATTTGAATCTCTATCCTTGTTTTGGAATCTATTCTTGTATCATCGAGTGAGGGAGTGTATTTGTAATTTAATATAAAAATGTTTTATATGTTGTGTTATTTGAGTTGTTAATATTGATTTGGGTTTTCGATCGTTTCGTCTGATCAACGTTATCAACAGGAATTCCAAAACACTTGAACAGAGCAAACTGACACAATATTATTTTCAAATTTGGTAAATGAAATAAATTTGTATGATTATATTATAAATATATAAATAAAAGTTTCTGGGATTTAATAAGTTAATTAAATTGGTTGTTTGAAATGATAATATTTGATTATCATTTATTGTTTTCTATAATGAATTTATAAACATGGTTTATAAATTGATTTGAAATTGAAATGAATTTAAAAATCAGGAATTTGAGAATTTAATTTTCGATGATTTCAAACTCTGGTTTTAAAGTTTAAACTGTATATTATTTAAAGTATTTTCGAATAGAAATGGTTTTCAAAGAATTTTAAATGTTTAAAATTAGTACTCTTATCTTTTGTCGCTGGAAAATAAGTTCGGTGATGACTGCAGCATCATCGATATTCATTTTCGAGTTTCAGAGTGGAGAGACCATCCTGTAGCATTGCTACACTTTTGTTTGGAATTTGAATTTGATTTGAATTTCGTAAAGTGTGATTTGAATTACAATATATATGATTTTAGATTTGATTTCGTAGATATGGTATATTTATATTTATCTATGAAATGGTTTGAAGATAATCGAAAATCAAATTCTTTAATTTATGTTAAGGATGATTTTAAATAAAGCCAAAATTTTGAATAAATATTTAAATTTGAAATAATTGAATTGGAAAATTTTTACTTGTATAATACCCAATTTCATTCTAATATAAGTTCCCTAAATTATTCAGAAGTTGAATATGTAATTGGATAATATACAATATAAAATGAGTTTATAAATAAAAATTTGAGTGTTTATAATAAATGTCATACACTTAAATTTTGATTATAAAAATGCTAATAGAGATAAATAGAATAATAAGTTAATTGAATAATAAATGAGATAAATAAAATAAATTTTGTTCTGAAAGAATTTACAGATTGAAATTGAATCAACTTAATGAAATACCTTGAACTAAAATCAATTATTGAATAATAATTGATTTAAATTGAAATTTATATGATTAGAATTAACAGTTTGAACTAACAAATTTAAATTGAATGACTATTTATTGATTTAATATAAATGGATTTAACCAAATTGTTAAATATTTATTAATTTAAATTGAAATTTATATGGTTTAAATTAATTGTTTTATTTTGTTCCAATCTATTTTCTTTTCTAGTTGTCTCTATTCTCCTACCTCCTTCCTTTTCGGGGACGAAATGTTTTGAGTGGGGGAGAGTGTAACGACCCGAAATTCTTAATGATTTTATTTGTTTTAATAATATATTTAATTGAATTTTGTGAAATTTTAAATAATAAAATTTTGAAATATAAATTTGATATTTGGAATACGTCTGTTTAAACATAGCAACTGGTAAATTTTCACCTGATAATATTGAAGTTTATTTTATTGTGTAATTCTATTTCAATTTAAATCAGTTAATATTTGATGATAATAAAATGTTTTTCCAAACCCGAATATCTTTATATAGAAAATTTGTAAATTATCTTCTAAGTGAGACGTCATATTTCGTTTCTTCAAATTTGGACTTCTATTGCTCCGTTCATCTTAATTCTGACATTTTAACAACATTTTTGTTCCGATATCAATTTTTGGTCGGATAGTCGTAGCACTGATATTTGTATACTGTTTTGATTGCCTTGTCGTGCTGATCTCCATAGTATATTCATTTGTGCATTTCGGAGTTCGTAACACGATGAAATCGGTAAACCGATCAATCGTATCGGTTTCACAATTGGACCTTTTAGCTTCCCGTGCCTTTCATTTTTCCACCGTATAAACTTAACAGCTGTTTGCATTTATTTCCTCCGAAAATCGGCTGTGACTATTACTATTCAGATTGGACTTTCTCTATTCCTAATGGTTGCTATGTTATCTTTTGTTTTGTTTTATTGTCTGTCCACTTTCTCTGCTCTGAGCTTTCATTCCAAATATATATTATAATAAGATATAATTTATGTTGTTGTTGCTCATATTGCCTGTAGCATGCTTCCTTGTATTGTTGAATCTACTCATCCTCTTCCCTTTGAACAACCATCACCGACCTCCTATTGAGTCACTAACCGAACCGACCCCACCTCCTCAACCGAACCACGTGAGTTGGCCTCTCTCTTCCTTCCTCCACCCTCTCTGACCCAATCCAAGACCGTCGCATCCACCGCGTTTCCTCCTTCCTCTGCCCCTCCGCCATAGTCTGCCGTGCCATTTTTCTTCCACCCTCTCATCTTTGCAACCTCGTGCAACACACCATAGCTTCCGAGCAACCTCCTGTGCTTCTGCCGTTTGTATATACATTGGTAAATATGATTGGTTGTTATATATATATAAAGTTTTATAAACTATTTATCTGTTGAAATATAAATTATACTTATATTGATGATTTTTGAGAAAGGATATATATACTTATATATTGTGTTTATCTTAGTCTTTTGGAGTATATACATATATACAATATGTTCTGTCAATATTTGAAAGGGATTTTATGATTTTAAAACATATAGATATTTTATTTCTTCGAAACGCTTTCAAACTATGATCTATCGGTTTGTAGTGTGAAAGTTTACATTTGTTATAGACAATCTGTTGCATATAATGTATATAAGTTATATATAAATTGCTGCTGCCTTGTTGATTTTTCCATTCCAGTCTTCTTTTAATATATGTTTACAGCTTTATATATGTTATACTTTATATGTTATACAGTTTATACAAGTGTGTATAACTTGTTTGATTATATGTTATATACAATATGTTTTAATTAATTGTTCATAATATATAAATATATACTGTTACTTAGGATATAAGTTGTATAATAGATTAGTTTATATGTGTTTATGTAAGTTAGGTATAGTCTGTAGTTGCATATACAGATATATATTATATTTATGTGTAGTACAGAAGTTTACAGTATATATTACAATATATATATATGTTTATTGGCCCTTAGTTCGATTACAGTATATATATATTAGAGTAGCTTATGTTAGTTATAGCTGGCCAGAGTTGTATAAGTGTTAGTTATATAAGACTGTTTACACAATGTTATATATCTATATATAAAGTTGGTCAGGTTTGGATACAATTTGTTATTATTTACATAAGTTATATAAGGGTAACTAATTGATTTAAATTTATTTATATACTATAACAAGTTTGAAGTTTATACATTAGTTTGTATATAGAGTGTTAACTCCTTTATTTCAACGACCTAAAAAACTGTGATCTAGAGAAAGCTACGACCTAAGGAAGCTACGATCTAGAGAAAGTCTACGCCCTAAGAGGCTCTGCGACCTAAGGGAGTCTACGACCTAAGAGGTTCTGCGACCTAAGGGAGACTACGACTTAAGAGGCTCTACGACCTAACGAAGTCTCACGACCTAACAACTGGAAGTGGTTAACAACTTAGCAGTTATGAGTTATGAAGCTCCGACTTAACAGTTTGCGACCTAAGGACTTAAAGAGCTTACGACCTAAGGTAGCTAGCGAGTTAACAGATTTCGTGACCTAACTCTTGAAGCAACTCAACGACCTACCGACCTAAGAGCTTAATGAGATAAGGATGTTACGACTTAAGGAAGTCTCCGACTTAACTACAGAGCCAACTTAAAGGAACTACGACTTACCGGTTTAAGAAAGATCTACGACTCAAGGGATCTGCGACTTAAGAGCTTCACAGCCTACGACTCATGGTCCAAACGACTCAACGAGTTAAGCTATCTACGACTTAAAGAGTTAAAAGGGTTCCGACTTAACGACTCAGCGAGTTAAGGTCTACACGACTCAAGAAGATGTTACGACTTAAAGGACCTACGACTTAAGGAACTCATGACTTGGCTTAAGTCGTCCACGACCTAAAAGCTATGAGGTTAAAGTCCAGAGCCCATGCCTATACTACCTTTATCTGATAAGTCGGCCACGACTTAACACTTGTCTTCGACAAAGCCACAAGATGAGCCCAGAACAACCCATACTGTCCCTTAACTCGTCACCGACTTACCTTAAGTCTTCCACGACTTAGGACTTAGCAATTTCTCTGCCCAGAATTCAGACTCAACTCTATAAATACACCACCATCTCCAACAAGGAGGGGACTTTTGGCCATTCATTTTCTTCAAGCGCCGTTACTCTGTCGAACTCTCCACTCATTCAGCAATCAAAGATCTTCAAGCATTCGAGACACTACAACAAGCTTCGAGAGGAATTCCTTACATCCAACACGGATTCATCGAGTTTCATCGTCGAAGATTGAGCTAGTAGTCAAGAGTGCTTTCGTGATCAAATTTTTTTGTATTTTGAAGGATATTGTATCAAATTGTAACCGAATCAGCAATAAAAGACTATCAAGTGGACGTAGGCTCAATTACGGGCCGAACCACTATAAATCTGTTGTTCATTTACTGCTTTTCTGCTATTTTCAGCTTATATTCTGTTCCCGTACCAACGGGTGGTGCTTTCACAATTCTATTACACACACCGGGTGTTAGCGTTCACTTTTTAACGTTAACATTTTGGTGCTTTCACTGAGAACCCAACTCAGGCTACTACTCACCATTGCTTCACAGAAGTTTGCTGAAAGAATTTCCTACAAAACCAAAAGTCTATCAGACAAAATGGCTCTTGGAAGGAAACAAAAGTCTGTCAGAACTGATGATGACCGTGACAATACTGCCACTTCTCTCTCTCCAAATCAGGCAACTCCAAGCGTCGGTGTGACGCGACAAGAGTTAGATGCTGCAGTATCCGGACTGTACCAACAGATTGAAACTCAGAATAATCTGATGATGGAAAAGCTGAATGCTCTATTTGGGGCGAATCAAAGGCCAGTAAGTAATGAGGAAAACTTTGCTAATGCTGCTCCCAATTCCGAGGGGAGAAATATTCCTCACGGGGGATCAGGTGCTGCTGAAGGGGCACCCCTCCAGGCTGAAGGATCCAGGCCATCACCAGTTCTTCGTGAGCATTTACCTGGACAAACCCCCGAAAAGCTGGCCAAGGCCTATTCTGCAAAATCTCTAAACAATGAGGAATATCTTTCTGGCATGATCAAGCAAATAATGAAAGAGAGCATGCAAAGAGATGAAGACGAGAGCGAATGGGGATTCGCACCGAGTAGAACTCCGTTTACCGAGAAGATTCTAAAGGCTGAATTTCCTAGAAAATTTGTTCCCCCCACCATTCCTTCTTATCGGGGAACAAGTGATCCAAATCAATTCTTGTATAAATACGACTGGCACATGAACGGCGCAAGAGCAACTGATGAAATAAAGTGCCAATATTTCCCAGTATATTTGGAAGGTGTAGCACTTCTCTGGTTTACCAAGCTTCCTGTCCGATCTGTAGATCAGTTTTCCGATCTGACCCGAAAATTCAAAGAGCAATTCAGGCTATACGCTTCAAAGGCAAAAGACATAATGTCATTGTCTAGTCTTGAACAGAATCCAGGAGAGCCTATTAAGTCATTCCTGAACCGCTTCAATTTAGCTCTGGCAGAAGTCGATAACGCAGAGCCACGAATGATCTTGACCTATTTGATGTGTGCTATCGACAAATCGAGCGAATTTGGAAAATGGCTGAAGATGAAGGAACCAAATTCGCTTGAGAAATTCTACAAAAAGCCTGATGAATTTATACGCCTAGAGAATCTTTCCGCATCAGCTAAAGTTGTGACAACAGTGGTGGAAAATAATGCTACAGTTCAAAGCAAGAAAGAACCTGCCAATCAGAAAAGGGAAAGTAATGGTGGGAAGAGGCAAAAAGATCTCAAAAAGCCCCGCTTCCTCAAACCTTCAGACTTTACTCCTCTGACCGATACCCCGGAGAATATTTTCATCGCCACTAAGGATGCTGTCGAATTTCCAAAACCACCGGCCGTGAAAGTTGGGAAGAATGCTGTTCAAAGCGGAAGATTTTGCAAGTTTCACAACTAACCAGGGCATGATACCAATGAGTGCCGCCACTTGAAAAGCCTGATTGAAGAATTGTTAAGAGAGAATAAGTTGCAGCAGTACGTCAAGAGGAATAGAAAGGACCCATCTTCATCCAGCCAAGGGTAGTTACCTCCAGCTCATTCATCTGATTCAGGAGAGAGGCCTGCTGGAAAGGAAAGACCTATTATAAAAGTGATCACAGGGGACCTCACCCGGCTGGCAGGAGTTGGGGTGAAATGGAAAGGTATGCAAAAGCTTTGAAGTATGCACCAACTGAAGAAAGTGTCTTAATCTTGGAAGATGCTTCACCTCTAAAGCAGCAGAAGACTTTTCATGATGATATTATGTTCAGAGCCAGGGATTCTATTAATGTGGAAGCTCCTACTGAGGACCCTTTGGTTGTCTCTGTCGGTATTGGGCCGGCTATTGTCAGAAGAGTGTTGGTTGATAGTGGTGCCTCATGCAACATTCTCTTTAAAAGGACATTTGACCAAATGAAAATTCCGATGACTGATGTACAAGGCTCTTCACACAAGATTGCCGGGTTTACAAGAGAGTTGAAACAGCCAATTGGAACGGTGGACTTGTTTGTTGAAATGGGCGAAGGACATAAGAAATTGGTCAGGAAGCAAACTTTTGTAATCGTTGATTAATTCTCCACCTATAACGCTTTCTTGGGTCGGCCTACTCTTGCTGCTTTTAGGGCCGTCCTCGCTCCATGGTGCTTAACAATGAAATTTCCTACTGATAATGGAATTGATGTTATTAAAGGAGATCAGAACGCAGGACGAGAATGTTATCTTGTAGAACTCCGAGAGGCCAGGAAAAGAGAAATGGGGAAAGATGCGGCAGCTCCGCTCCGCATCAAAGAACCAACTTTGTAACAACTACGGGGTGGCCCCTGCACTGGGGAGCACAGCAATGCAAGAAAAGGAATGGACCCCAGGAAAGCCAGTGCAGGGGAGAATAGGGTGGTACCCGTGGAAACAACGGTACCAATATCTGTTGATTCAAAAGACCCAAACAAAGTACTTAATGTAGGTTCACAACTAAGCATAGCAGTTCAGAATACGCTGATATCTTTCTTAAAAGCCAACCTGGATGTGTTCGCTTGGTGTCATGCTGATATGTGTGGGATCTCCCCGGAAATTGCTGTACATACCCTGAACATCGATCCAAAATTCACACCAGTGAAACAAAAAAGAAGAACTCAAGGCCCAGAAAGGTCGACGGCACTGAAAGAAGAAGTCGATCGTCTTATGGAAAACGGCTTCATCAGAAACTCCACTTATCCAAATTGGGTTTCAAATCCAGTACTTGTTAAGAAGGCAAATGGAAAGTGGAGAGTTTGCATCGATTTTTCGGACCTAAACAAAGCTTGCCCTAAAGATTGCTTCCCACTGCCCAGAATCGATCAATTGGTGGATGGAACAGTTGGGCATGAGTTGTTATCATTTATGGACGCTTACTCCGGGTACAATCAGATTATGATGCATGAGCCGGATTAGGAAGACACGAGCTTTATTACAGATGTGGGTCTCTACTGCTACAAAGTTATGCATTTCGGATTGAAAAATGTTGGGGCAACCTACCAAAGGCCCGTCAATGCAATGTTCAAGCCTCAGATTGGTAGAACCATGGAAGTTTATGTCGACGATATGTTGGTAAAGTCAAAGAAGCTGTAGACCATATGGGTCACTTGGAGGAAATGTTCGCAATTCTTCGAAAGTACGGAATGAAGCTCAATCCATTGAAATGTTCATTCGAAGTAGAATCCGCGAAATTTTTGGGTTTCATTGTGAGCGTCAGGGGCATTGAATCCAATCCTACTCAAATCACAGCTCTAAGGGAGGTCAAAGCCCCTAAAACAAAGAAAGAAATGCAAAGTCTCAATGGAAAAGTCGCTGCTCTAAGTCGCTTCATTTCCAAAGCCACATACAAATGCATTCCCTTCTTCGACGCTCTAAAGAAAGGAAAGAAATTTTTTGAATGGACTCCCGAATGCCAGAATGCTTTCGATGAACTAATTCATCATATGGAAACACCTCCGGTTCTCTCCAAGCCTACTGACAGTGAAGACCTTTTCATCTATTTAGCAATTTCATCTCACGCCCTCAGTGCAGCACTTGTACGGGAGGATATGAAAGTACAGCGTCCAGTCTATTACATCAGTAAACGGTTCACTGGGGCAGAGATGAATTATTCGAAGATAGAAAAGCTCGCCTATTGTTTGCTCATTGCTTCCAGGAAATTGAGACCATACTTTCAAGCCCATCCTATCAAGGTTCTTACTGATCAACCTCTAAAGCAAGTCCTGTTTCGTCCTAAAACTTCGGGTCGTCTTTTGAAATGGAACATTGAACTCAGCCAGTATGACATCACATACCATCCCCGGAAAGCAATCAATGGACAAGCTTTAGCAGATTTCATCGCAGAATCTACTGACAGAGGTGATAGTAAGGGTGAAATAACTGATGACGTTCCAATCCGGTGGAAGTTGTATGTTGATGGATCGAGAAATGATTACTGTTCTGGGGCAGGGGTTGTGCTTGAAACCCTCGAAGGACGATCATTGTGTTATGCATTGAGACTGGAATTTCCTTCAACGAATAATGAAGCGGAATATGAGGCTTTTATTGCTGGCTTGAATATTGCAAAGGAACTAAATATCAAATTTTACGAATCTTCAGCGATTCTCAACTTATTGTTTGCCAGATAAAGAAAGAGTTTCAGGCTAAAGGTGGAAATCTGCCCGCATACCTGTCAAAGGCATGTGAACTTCTCGAAGATTTCAATCATTACACGATAAGTCATATTCCTCGAGTAGAGAACATGAAAGCAGATTCTCTAGCAAAGTACTCAAGTTCCGGAGAAGCTCAATTGCTGGGATTAGTTCCTGTAGAAGTTCTGTCTGCTCCAAGAATTGATGAAATGGATGTTGATTGGATTATGGCTACGTCTCAAGAGCATGAATCATGGATGACTCCAATCAAAGAATACCTACTCAGTGGTTCCCTGCCAGAAAGTTCTAAGGAACGTCGAAAACTATTGAGGAAAGCGTCAAGGTATATAATTCAAGATGGCCGATTATACAGACGAGGATTTTCAATGCCTCTGCTCCGATGTGTAACTAAGGAAGAAGCCAAGACAATTCTAGCCGAGATACACGAAGGAGAATGCGGAGATCATTCAGCTGGTCAAACTTTAGCCAAGAAAGTTCTCCGATATGGGTATTTCTGGCCTGACATTAACCGGGATGCTGCTATTTACTCTAGAAAGTGCGACAAATGTCAAAGATTTGCAAAAATCCCAAAAGCACCTTCCACCAAACTCACACAGATGGTCAGCCCATGGCCATTCGCCATTTGGGGGATAGATCTAAACGGACCATTACCAGTTGCCAAATCAGGAATCAAATATGCTATTGTAGCCGTTGATTATTTCACCAAATGGGCTGAAGCTGAACCTTTGGCCACCATTACTTCTAAAAAGATGATAAATTTTGTAACGAAAAATATCATTTGCAGATATGGTGTGCCATAGAAAATAATCACAGACAACGGTACTCAGTTTGAAAGTGAAGAGTTCCAGGATTTTTGCAAACGGTTCAGAATTCGGAAAAGCTTCTCAGCAGTGGCTCATCCGCAGGCAAACGGGCAAGTGGAAGCAGTAAATTAAATCATTAAGTCAACCATTAAAAAGCAACTCGAAAGAGCAAAAGGTGGTTGGGTTGATAAGCTTCCATTAGCACTATGGGCATACAGGACTACTCACAAAACTGCAACTGGGCACACTCCATTTTCACTGGCATACGGATCAGAAGCAATGATTCCAGTGGAAGTAGAAGTTCCTTCACATAGAAGAGTTCATTTCAACGAAGCTGAAAATTAAAAGCTACAACTTGAAGCACTTGATTTTCTTGATGAGAAAAGAGAAGAAGCTAGGCTCAGAGTTTCAGCTTATCAGCAAAGGATAGCCAGGCACTTCAACTCTAAAGTCCACCAACGCAGCTTTGAGGTCGGGGACTTAGTTTTGAAAAGGATCATGACGACAACTGGTGTGTTTGGACCAAACTGGGAAGGACCATATGCCATTGGCAGTAAACTTCTTGATGGCACTTTCAAGCTCATAACTGTTGAAGGAGATCCAATTCCAAGAGCCTGGAACAGCAACCACTTACGTCCTTATTTTACTTGAAAGAAAAAGCTTTGTTCAAAATTGTAAAATAATGATGAATGTATCAGTTGTATTGTAAAACATTGTAAATCAGTGTGAATGAATGAAAGCTATAAAGTGGATGTAGGCCCGATTCTTGGCCGAACCACTATAAATCTTGTGTTCTTTACTATTTCATAATGCCTGTTTTATTTCGATATGTAAATACTTTAAATGTATTGCTAAAATGTCGATTCAAAATTGCAGGACATCAAAACAAGGCTTGCTCGTCACAAAACCAAGCGACCTTTATAAATCACCTGTTATGCAAATACCAAGCGACAAGAAATTCCAAATACAAATCCTATACAAGGAGAACTTCACATAAAAAGTTGGCGACTCCACTATGACAAACCTTTGTTAATTAGTTGAGATTGTCGATATAAACAGACATCCAACTAGATAACTTGCGTTTGTCCCGTGAAGTCGTTCAACAGTGAAGTCCACTTCTTCGAACATGGAAATGTAAGGAAATAAGATGCGCTTGGAAACGATAATAAAAGATCGCTAATGAGCAGATGATGAGAGAACATTGCCAAGCAAACAAAGGAGCAGCCAAAAGGAGGTATGCTTCTCAATAAAAGGGCCAGTAAGAACCACCGAAGGGACACCTTCCCAAGCAGAAGGAACAGGGCCCTTGCTAACTGATCGTTATGCATCCGATCAGGCAGCTTGCGTCCGTCCCATGGATCTACTTGCCCCTGAGATGCAACCTTCCTGGCACACCAACCACCCAATGCTCCTTCTCAAAGTTCAACAAAGCCCTCTGACGAGGGAC
The DNA here is from genome assembly GCA_030737815.1 of Allium fistulosum. Lineage (NCBI taxonomy): Eukaryota > Viridiplantae > Streptophyta > Magnoliopsida > Asparagales > Amaryllidaceae > Allium > Allium fistulosum. Next base: position 612,162,146 of record CM060907.1, read on the forward strand.
GCCAAAAAATGAAAGTACTTCTCTCAATCAAAAAAGATTGATGGAACCACCGGAGGGGCACCTTCTTAAACTAAAGGAACAGGGCCCTTGTTAATTGATTGCGATCGTTTGTGCAAACGAGCATCCAATCAAGCAACTTGCGTCTGCCCCGTGGATCTACTCAACCATGAGAAAGTAACTTCCAGGCAATCAAAAAGCCCTTTTTGGAGGCACAAGCCCTCTTCGGAGGCACATGACCTCTTCCGAGGCAAAAGCCCTTTCCTAAGGCACCACAAGCCCTCTTCGGAGGCACATGACCTCTTCGGAGGCAAAAGCCCTTTCCCAAGGCACCGCAAGCCCTCTTCGGAGGAACAAGCCCTCTTCGGAGGCACAAGCCCTTTTCGGAGGCACAAGACCTCTTCGGAGGCACAACTCTTTAAGAGGAGCCCTCTCCGGAGGCATGTCCCAAAATAGAATACTCGAACGAAAAGCATTCTCCGGAAGCACAGTTCAACTCTCAAAGGAAGGATTAACTTGTTCATCTCAAAAAGTTCCTCCTAAAAAAGTTGAAATACTACAAAATTCTTTCAGAAAAGTTCATTTCACTTCATAGGAAAATTCACTTCATAATAAATAAAAGTGATTATCCCCGAAAGTTGAAGCGTTCTTCAGAAAGAGAAAATAAAAATTGCTCTAAAGACTAGATATACTCTATTAAAAGCAGAATGATTCTCCCCTTAAAAGCGTAGTAATTATTCTCTGAAATAAGAGTATTAGTCTTGAAAAAGCTAGGAATATTGCAATGCACTTACGGCATGGGGGTAATACTATACAATTCAATTATATTAATAAACACAACATGCCACAAGTTCATTGCAATATCACGAAAAATAGACGTGGAATAAATGTATTCCCAAACACAGACAAAAATTTTGTACAAGTAAAAGGAATCGTTTATTCTACACTAAAAAAAGAAACAGATGCGTTCTCACATACACAAGAAGTTGTTCAAGTAAAATTACTGTTTTATTTAGTACTATGAAAATTCTTTACATGTGCAGATATCTCAAAAAAGCAAAAGCAGGGACCGGTACCCGCACAATCTCCGGTCTATACATGTAAAAAGCAAAATAAGAAGTAGAAAGTCCAGCTTGTCACTTTTTCTTTCCGCCACCCTTGGAGCCTTTGCTTGGCCTAATAGTTAATTTCGGAATCCGATGTGGACGGGACGGAGAAGAAGGAGTGGTTGGGTCTTCTTCTGTTTTGTCTTCCCCAGTCGAAGCACTTCTCTTCTTCTTCCTTACGGCATGCTTCCCCTTCCTCTTCGAAGAAGATTCGCTCCCCGGAGTAGCAAGCAATGTTGAAAGCTTCGAGTCATCATCTAGAGACCGCTCCGGGGTCTTCTCGACGTCTTCAAGATCCTCCGCCTTCTGCTCCTGCGAAATAGCCGGATCGTCTAGGCCTTGAAGAGCTTCGATTTTTTCTGCCTGCGATCCCGGTTGGGAAGCAGAAGGAGGAGTAATCTGTAAAGATGGAGGTACAGCAACTGAAGGAGTGGAAACTTGTGCAGTGTTTGGTGCCTCCGCTGTAGAAGAAAAGAAGTTAAAATCAATATCTCCCGAAAATAGAGAAGGTATCGGTTCACCAAAGTTTAAGTAACAAGTAAGAAGGTCATCAAACTCGGTTAAATCAAATACCTGGTTCATTGGGCCCGGGACAACGCCAAAATTACCTGAAGGAGTTGGCTTCGCAAGGTCAATCTCAAATTTCTCGGCTTCAGTATCGTCCGGTGCCTCATCCTCAGTGGGAGTGGTCGCAGTTTCTTGGGCAATTTTAGCTGGGAGTGAAGAATGGGAGCCGGAATCCATAATGTTTACATCGGCCGAAGTGGAAGTGTGAACAGGGGCAGTTAAAGGAGCTTTCTCCTTTGAAAGCTCTTCTCCCGTTGATTCAGCCCGTACTTTAGCAAGCTGCTCCTTCCCCTTAACAAGAGCGGCACGAGCCTCATCATCAAGATAGCGCTCCTCAAGTTCCGACTCATCATAGCCGGCCCCGCCAAGCATGTCAATTGCGACTTCCCACACTTCAACCAATGTAATTTCATAATCAGGACCCAGAAAAGCGAGACTCCCACGACCCAGAACACTGTGTAAATAAAAGTCGAATAAGGTAGAGCTGATGTTTGCTTTCGTCGCCTCATGTGATTGCTCAGCCGCTTCCTTTTCGGCAACGGCATCAACCCGACCAGCAATAACTGCATCACGCTCTGTCTCAGCTTTAGCGAGTCGAGACTTTAGTAACTCAATCTCTACGTTCTGGGAGGTGACCTTTTCCCGCAGTTCGGTGTTTTCTGTGCGATATTTCTCAGTAATGTGCTGTTCGGCGGCAAGCTTCATTTCGACATCTCTTTGTGCAGCATGTGCATCCCGCACTTGCTTCTGAAACACTTCTTCTTTTTGAGTATATGATGCAGAAGAAGAAGCGAGATTTTCCTTAAGCTGCTTAACTTCAGATCCAAGCTTTGCGTTGTCGTCTGCAATGCTCGTCATCTCCGCATCATGCTGCTTGCGCCATTTGTCCCATTCTGATTTATCATTCTCCATGGTCATCATCGCCTCAAGATTCATGTGGTTGACCCTTTGAAGTTCGTCGACAAGTTTCTGCCATTGCGACATCCTCTCAATATTAAGCCTGACCGCGTCAAGACTTTTAAGCATGTCTTGCTTATCAATCGGAACCAAATCCAAGTCAAAGCGCACTCCTTTTAGGCACCAATTCGGAAATCGGCTCTGAAGCGTTGGAGGGCCGTCTTTAACTTGATATAGTGGCCTGTTAATGATTGTTTGAATATCAGATTTCTTTAGAGGAGGAGAGCCGGCCGGAGTATCAGAAGGGATAGGAGCATCAGTTTTCTCAGAAATTACAGATGCGTCACTTGGCTTGGACCGTTTGCTTGATTCATCAGTAATATGAGTCTTCCCTTTGTCATCATAAGACTTTCGCTTATGAGAATCGTAACTTCTGTAAGAAGAATCATATCGATCAGCGTCTCTTCTTCTCTGCCACTGCTCATAATCCCATTTTTCTTGAGCCTTCCTTTGAGCCCTTTCCTCATCTGTCTCTCTCTGGTCACCAAGATATTTCCTAAAGTCATAAGATCTACGGCCTCCATGGCGCTGAAATGAGTCATAGTATGAGCCGGAACGCCCCATCGGAGAATCTGAAAACGGAAAAGAAGTAAAGTTTAGAAATTTCCAGAAAGAAAGAGTAAATGCTTATAAGTGCAGAAAAATCCTAAGTGTGTGTGGCGTGCGAACTACGTGCGTCAAACTACAAACCACGCTTTAGTGCGGGAACGGAGACGACAGGTGTAGAAGGCGTCGAAGTTTGTTTCAAAGAGGAAGTCGCTTCAACGACAGGAGAGTTCGCCTTTGGAAGATTATCCTTGAAAAGCTCTTGAGAAGTTATCATTATGTCACTCAAGTCATCAAAGGTGTCATCATTATGATGCTCAGCAGAATTCTCCTTTTCAACTTCCACATTGGCTGATTTTTCAGAAATTCGAGGATTTTCGTCCTCTTCAATAATTGGAGCAAGCACCGGTTTGCTGGACGTTCCCGCAACGCCAATAGAAGTAGAACACTTTACTAATGTAGTGTCTATAGTTGGCTCCTTTGAAGCCATATCTTCCGTTGAAGCTGGGGCATCTGATGTCTGCGCTGGAAGATTAGAAACTTCACGGAGCTGGGTAAAGTGAGAAGAGTGTAAAAGACCGAATTGATGTAAAAATTCGTCTGTCAATAGAAACTGGATACTCCTTTCCTCAACCGGCACTGCCATAAGCCTCTCAAAAGTCGCTTTGTGACCGGGATTTCTAGAAGGAGGAGGAAGAGCTGAAAAGAAAAGGGCAAAGTTAACACTCGATAACTCGAACTTCGACAAGTTCGAAAAAACATAAGAAGTAGAGACAAATGATCTTACTCCCTACTCTCCAGATGGCGTAAAATCCTAGAGGACAACGGACATAGAAAAACTGACTTAGGAAATTGTGAACGCTGTCGGGGAGACCAACGATCAACTTACGATTTCTAACACTTCTCACAACTGTAATGGAAGGATGGTCTTTGTGCTTTGTAAATGTGCACAGGAAGCGAATTTCTCCAAAATTGGGAAAACTGCCCAGCGTTCTCCTAAAAAGCACACACAGTCCCAGCAGGATGGCGTAGCCATTAGGGTGTAATTGAAAAGGGGAGATAGATAGTCGGAGAAGAAGTCCTCGAAGGCAGTCATTAAATGGGGGGATAGCTCCGCTAGAGCACATTTTGCGGCTAACTACGACAAAGCCATGGGGCGGTCTATCAGCAGTATCATCTATTCCAGGGAGCAAAGCGTCAGCTTCGGCAATGCCAAACTGGGTGCATAATTGACAAAAGGCTTTATGGCTCAAAGTAGTAGGAGTCCTTTCTGGAGGATCGTTTAATGGAGTAGCGATTGGAAAAACTCCTCCAGCTGGTTCCAAATCTTCGTGTTGTGATGTCATTCTACACAAGGAACTGGATGATCAAATATCAAGGTGCACGTTTCCTAAAAAGTGTGAAGTGTTGTGCAGAACCAATAAAAGAAAAAATAACAAGTAAGCACAACTGGAATTAAACTAGTCGACAATCTGTTGATTATGAGATTTCAGAACTTGTTAATATCTAAGTACAGTGTTAATGTAAACAAATCAGTTTCAGTTGGCTATTACGATTTTGCTTTAATACTTCACTTGAATTGGTTATTGTACAACATTTCATTCATGCAGTGCATTTAATTTGATTTTTTCTTTATCGACTAATCTGTCATTTGATGCGGGCAATCAGTGGCAGTATATTCATCCCAATATTCTCTGAATGTTGTGAGTTAACAGGTTGTTGGCTTGCAAGATAAATGTGGCATGTAGAAAGGTTCAAATAGTTGAAAATTAGGCAGTTTGTTCCAGCTTTTCAAGTCAAGAAGTTCTTGTCAAAAGTATGTTCCAAGTTAGAGAATGCGTGTTCAAATATTTCACTAAGTCTTAACCCGGCCACGACTTAAGGGGGTGAAGGCGATTCAAGGCCTCAGTTCTGTTAGCCGCACCGCAAGGAAATATCTTAAGTCCTGGATCGTTACCGATCTACGAACTACTGTAGGTCGTACACAATTTAACACGAAGCAATGAAAGTTAAGTCGTAAGTTCTGTTCAAACTGCGTTCTTAAGTCGTTGCCGACCTATGGCCTATCCTAAGTCGGATACGACTGAGCACTAAAGTCAGCAGTCAAGATTTTTGTTCGAATGACAAAGGCTTTAAGTCGTTCGTCTTCTCCCCAATACATCAATTCGCCTAACTCCTAACCCATTAACCCGTTAGCCCATTGGCCTTTCCATCAACAAAAACTTTCATCTTCCCATGCCGATTAAATCGCCCTAAAATCACCACAAATCTGATGCAATTCCGTTCCATCACAAATCTCGAGTCAGGAAAACGGAATCGCTGCAATATATCGCCTCATTCACATAGATTGTCCAAAGCCAATGCAAGTCATCTTGAACCCATCAGTAATCGATTGAAACAAGAATTATGAAGCATGGCATAAGGAAAATAGGTCGAAAATGGGATTCATAATTCAGTGACAATCGGAGATTGAATAATCGAGTTCACTTACGCGGTATGATGATAAGAATAACTGGCGATCGAGTAATTGAATTTGTCTGGGAAGAGCTTGAATGCTTGCAAATGACGGAATGAAACAGGTGAAGGAGAAGAAGGAACGACTTAAGCTATTTATACTCTGGGACAGTGAAAGGTGAATCGACACATCCGACTTACGACTTATCCTAAGTCGTTCGCGACATACGACTCATCTTAAGTCGGTCGCGATCTAGCGCACTCATCAAGAAGCGAGCTAAGGAAATCGAAGCACACAACTTACGACTTAAGGCGTGTACTTTGAGGGGAAAATGTTAACCCTCTTTCGACTCACGACCTAACAAGCTAAAGGCGTCACCGACTTAAGAACAAGTCCGACCTAACAGGAGCCGACTTAAAGAAGTCTACGACTTAAGGAATTCTCCGAGTTAAGAAAAGCACCAACCTAAGGTAGCTCCGACCTAGCAGGAGCAGACTTAAAAAGTCTACGACTTAAGGAATTCTCCGAGTTAAGGTAGACACCGACTTAAGAGATGTTCTGACTTAAGAGATGCTCCGACTTAAGAGTCTACGAGATAAGGAAGTCTCCGACTTAATGAAATGGTTTACAACATAATACCTGCTGCTTTCTATAAGTCGCGTACGACTTATACTAACTCGTTCAGAAGAGATCATGTAACCCAAGATGCATCTCTTAAATCGTTGCCGACCTATGACGCATGCTAAGTCGTTGCCGACTTATGACTCGCTTGTTCTAGACACTCAGAGGCAACTAACATACAACCCTATCTCGCCGCCGACTTACGACCTACGACTTTCTATAAGTCGGCCACGACTTAGCACTACTTAGTCGAAATCCAAAGCCTCAACGTTTATGCTGTAAGACAATGACTCGGGGACGACTTAGGACTTGAAGCATAAGACCAGAAGAGGAGGTGAACTACTAAGGAAGTGTTGAAACTGATGAGCCGGCTGCGACCTATCATAAGTCGGCCGCGACTTATACTAAGTCGGCTACGACTTAGGACTTGGGAAAATTCTCTGCCCAGACTCAACTCTATAAATACACCACCATCTCCAACAAGGAGGGGACTTTTGGCCATTCATTTCTTCAAGCGCCGTTACTCTGTCGAAGTCTCCATTCATCCAGCAATCAAAGATCTTCAAACATTCAAGACGCTACAACAAGCTTCAAGAGAAATTCCTTACATCCAACACGGATTCATCGAATTTCATCGACGAAGATTGAGCTAGTAGTCAAGATTGTTTCTTGTGATCAAATTGTACTGTTTTGATAAGAGATTTGTATCGATTTGTAACCAGATTCAGTAATAAAGAGATTCAAAGTGGACGTAGGCTTAGTCTCAAGCCGAACAACTATAAATTGCTGTCTTTTACTGCTTTTCTGCCATTTTACTGCTTAAATTATGTTCCCGTCACGCGGGTGGTGCTTTCACGATTCTATTACACACACCGGGTGTTAGCGTTCACTTTTAACGTTAACATTTTGGTGCTTTCACTGAGAAACCAACTCAGGAAGATTTTCACCGTTGCTTCGCAGAAAACTCATAAAAAGAACTTCTATTAAGAACCAGAAGTTGATTTGAAATGATGGCTCCTGGAAGAAGAGGTAGACCGGTCAGATCCAGAAATGCTCATGAAGGGACTTTCGCTTCCCCAACAACAGACCAAGCAACTCCTACCGTTGGAGTCACCAGGGCTGAATTGGATGATGCAGTTTCTGGATTATACCAACAGATTGAAACCCAAAACGCTTTGATGACGGATAGATTAACTGCTCTGCTCGGGGCAAATCGTCAACCAGAAAACCATCAAACAGCCTTTCCTCAAATGCCACCCGTCCAAACTGAGGGTTCTATGCCGCAGCCAACCGATCGTGAACATGTGCTCAGGCAAGCTTCCGAGGGAAGGACTGATGCCTGCCCGGAGATGTCTTTGAACAATAGAGAGTACCTGTCCGAAATGGTTGACCGCATCATGAAAGGGAGCATGCAAAGGGAAGAGAATGAGAACGACTGGGGATTTGCACCGAGCAGAACTCCGTTTACTGAAAAGATCTTAAAAGCTGAATTTCCAAGGAAATTTGTACCTCCTACTCTCCAAGCCTATAGGGTAACGAGTGACCCTAATCATTTCCTATACAAGTACGATTGGCATATGACCGGTGCAAGAGCGTCAAACGAGATTAAGTGTCCATACTTTCCAGTATACCTGGAAGGTGTGGCTTTACTTTGGTTCAAAAAGCTTCCAGTTCGGTCTGTAGATAAGTTCTCCGACTTAACGCAAAAGTTCAAAGAACAGTTCAGATTGTATGCTTCAAAAGCTAAGGATATAATGTCACTGTCTAACCTTGAACAAGCACCCGGAGAATCAATCAAATCTTTCTTGAGCCGTTTCAATATAGCTTTAGCCGAAGTAGAAAATGCAGAGCCACGCATGATACTGACTTATTTGATGCGAGCCATTGATAAATCAAGCAAATTTGGAATATGGCTAAAGATGAAAGAACCGAACTCGCTCGAAAATTTTTATAAAAAGGCCGACGAGTTCATTCGCCTTGAAAGCCTTTTTGCGACATCGAAAGTGGTTGTTGCCCAAGCTAATAATAACAATGTACCATCTAATAAAAGAGAATCTGAAAGTCAGAAAAGGGAGAATGAAGTAGGAAAGAGCCAAGGAAATGAAAAGAAACCTCACCGCTTTAATCCTTCGGATTTTACTCCTTTAATTGATACACTAAGAAATATCTTTTTTGCAACAAAGGACGTTGTCAGGTATCCTAAGCCACCTGAGATGACGAGAGGTGCAAAGCGTAATGGAAAATTCTGCCAATTTCACAATCAACCTGGCCATGACACTGACCAATGTCGCCAATTAAAGAATGTGATTGAAGAATTGCTGGAGCAGGGTAAACTCCAACAATACGTTAAGAGAAACGGAGTCGATCCAACCTCGTCTACTCAGGATCAACAATGTCCTACCCATCAATCCAATTCTCTCAACAACATTGCAGTGCAAGATTCAGAAAAGCTTGTCATTAATGTTGTCACAGGAGGTCCACACCCAACAGGCAGAAGTTGGGACGACTGCTAATTGTCCACAAAACTACAACTGGGGCATCTTTCACTTTCTCTGGCATATAAATCCGAAGCTGCGAATCTAGTGCAAATGGAAAATCAGTCCGGAAATTCTGAAACAACAATAACTAGCATCCATTTTTTACTTAACAGCACTGCTTGAATTTGTAAAAATGATAATGGATGTGTGACTTCTGCATTGTAAACCGCTGAGAAATCAGTGTGACTGAATAATGAAAAACTATGAATTCTTTGTTTTCTATTACAAAATGCCTGTTATATTTCGATGTGTAAATACTCTAAATGTATTGCTAAAATGTCGATCTAATATTGCAGGTCATTAAAGCAAAGCTCACCCATCGCAAAGCTAAGCGAGCCCTACAAATCACTCATTAAGCAAATACCAAGCAACCAAAAATTCCATATTCAAATCCCATATAAGAAGAACTTCACATAAAAAAGTTGGCAACTCCACTGAGGCAAACCTTCTTTAAGTGGTTGTGACTGTCAATACGAACAGACATCCAACTAGGTAACTTGCGTTTGTCCTGTGAAGTTGTTCAACAGTGAAGTCCACTTCTTCGGATAAGACAATTCACTTGCAAAGGAAGACGCACTTGGAAACAATAATAAAGGGTAGCTGATTAGCAAATGATGAGGGAACATGGGCCACCAAACATAGAAGCAGCCAAAAGGAGGTATGCCACTCAATAAAAAGGGCCGGTAGAACCACCGAAGGGACACCTTCCAAAGCAGAAGGAAAAGGGCCCTTGCTAACTGATCGTGATGCATCCGATCAGGCAGCTTGCGTCCGTCCCGTGGATCTACTAGCCCCTGAGACGCAACCATCCTGGCACACCAACCAACCGATGCTCCTTCCCAAAGGTCAACAAATCCCACTAACGAGGCACGCCAATAAACGAAAGTGCTTCTCTCAATAAAAAGATTGGTTGAACCACCGGAGGGGCACCTTCCCACGCTGAAGGAACAGGGCCCTTGTTAGTTAATTGCGATCGTTTGTGCAAACGAACATCCAATCAAGCGACTTGCGTCCGCCCCGTGGATCCATTCAACCATGAGAAAGTAACTTCCAGACAATCACAAGACCTCTTCAGAGGCAAAAGCCCTTTTCGGAGGCACATTTCACCCGTGTAGAAGTGCAAAATGCTTCTCTTCGGAGACCCACTTCACCAAAGCTGAAATGCCAAAATTGCTTCTCTTCGGAGACCAAAATTGCTTCTCTTCGGAGACCAAAATTGCTTCTCTTCGGAGACCAAAATAGCTTCTCTTCGGAGACCAAAATTGCTTCTCTTCGGAGACCAAAATTGCTTCTCTTCAGGGACCAAAAGACCTCTTCAGAGGCGTACTTCACCTTGCTTGAAGTACCAAAAATAAACCCTTTACTGGGCACAAAATCAAAACCTTCTTCAGAAGCTCATTTCACTGCGTAGGAAAATTCACTTTTTAACAAATAAAAGTGATCATTCCCAAAAGTTGAAGTGTTCTTCAGGAAGAAAGAGAAAGTAAAAACTTCTCTGAAGACGAGATATACTCTATTCAAAGCAGAATGATTCTTCCCTTAAAAGTGGAGTAGTTATTCTCTGAAGTAAGAGTATCAGTCTTGAAGAAGCTAGAAATGTTGCAATGCACTTGCGGTATGGGGGCAACACTATACAATTCAGTTACATGAATAAAGTAATATGCAAGCAACATACCGCGAGTTCATTACAATATCATGAAAAATAGATGTGGAATAAATGCATTCTCAAAAAACAGACAAAAAGTTTGTTCAAACAAAAAAGAATCATTTGTTCTACACTAAAAAAGAGAAACAGATGCATTCTCACATACACAAGAATTTGTACAAGTAAAATAGCTATTTTATTCAATACTATGGAAACTTTTTACATTGTGCAGATTACAAAAAGGAGCGGAGACCGGTATCCGCACAATCTTCGGTCAGTACATGCAAAAAACAGAAAAAAGACAAAATCAAACTCATTTCTCCTTCTTCCCACCCTTGGAGCCTTTACCCGGTCTGGTAATTAGTTTCGGAGGCCGTATTGGAGAAGAAGCAGAAGAACTTTTCTTTCGTTTCTTCGAAACCACACGTTTCCCCTTCTTCTTGGAAGAAGAGTCACTCCCCGGAGTAAGAAATGTAGAAATCTTTGTGTCGTAGTCAAAAGACTGCTCCGGGGTCTTCTCACTATCTTCCAGATCTTCTGCTTTCTGCTCCTTGGAAGCAGGTAGTTCGTCCAAGCCTTGAAGGGCTGCTATCTGTTCTTCCTGTGAACCTGGTTGAGAAGCTGGAAGAGGAGTAACTTGAGAAGGAGGAGGAACGGCAGCTGAAGAAGGAAAAATTGGTGCAGTTTCCGGCGCGTCCGCTGCATAATAAAAGAAATCAAAATCAATATTCTCCAAGAAAAAAGAAGACAGTGGATCGTCGAAGCTTAAGAAATAAGTAAGAAGTTCGTCGAACTCGGTTAAGTCGAATAAGCGATTCACTGAATTCGTCTCGTCAAGATTACCTGGAGAAGTCGGTTTGGCAAGATCAATCTCAAATTCCCGAGCCTGAAAGTCCTTCATTGCCTCTTCCTATGTAGGAGTGGTCACAGTTTCTTTGTCAGCCTTACCGGGAGGCGTGGAGTGAGAACTAGAGCCAGTAATATCCGCGTGAGCTGAAGTTGAAGTATAAGCAGGAGCAATAGGAGGTATTTCTCTCTCAGGAAGCTTCTTTCCCGTCGCCTCGGCCCGCACTCGGGTAAGCTGCTCTTTTCCTTTGGCAAGGGCAGCGCGGGCGCTCTCATCTAAGTAGGTAGCTTGAAGATCTGCTTCAGCATAACCAGCACCGCCGAACATGTCAATGATTTCCTCCCATACTTCCGCTAAGGTGACTTCATATTCTGGTCCCAAAAATGAAAGGCTCCCATGCCCCAGGACGCAATGCATATAAAAGTCGAATAAAGTCGATGGTGGCTTTGGTTGCCTTATGGGATTCTTCAGCCGCAGCCTTACCAGAGAGAGCTTCATCACGCTCTCTTTCAGCCTTCAATAACTGAGACTGTAGCCTCGCAATTTCTAAGTCTCGAGAGCTGATTTTCTCCTGAAGTTGAGCAGCGTCATCACGATATTTTCTAGTAACATGCTATTCTGCTTCAAGTTTTACTTCAGTATCTCACTGAGCATCATGGGCGTCTCGAACTTGTTTTTGGAGCATTTCTTCTTTCTGAGAATAAGAAGTGGAAGAAGTGGCAAGCTCATTTTTGAGTCTTTCAACTTCAGCTTCGAGCTTCCCATAACCATCACTAATGCTTTTCATCTCCGCATCGTGCTGCTTGCAGACTTTATCCCATTCAGATTTATCGTTTTCCATGGTCGACATGGCCTCAAGGTTCATATGGTTGACCCTTTGAAGTTCATATGAACCTTGAGGCCATGTCGACCATGGAAAACGATAAATCTGAATGGGATAAAGTCTGCAAGCAGCACGATGCTGAAATGAAAAGCATTAATGATGGTTATGGGAAGCTCGAAGCTGAAGTTGAAAGACTCAAAAATGAGCTTGCTACTTCTTCCACTTCTTATTCTCAGAAAGAAGAAATGCTCCAAAAACAAGTTCGAGATGCCCATGCTGCTCAGCGAGATACTGAAGTGAAACTTGAAGCAGAACAACATGTTACTAGAAAATATCGTGATGACGCTGCTCAACTTCAGGAGAAAATCAGCTCTCGAGACTTAGAAATTGCGAGGCTACAGTCTCAGTTATTGAAGGCTGAAAGAGAGCGTGATGAAGCTCTCTCTGGTAAGGCTACGGCTGAAGAATCCCATAAGGCAACCAAAGCCACCATTGACGCGACTTTATTCGACTTTTATATGCATTGCGTCCTGGGGCGTGGGAGCCTTTCATTTTTGGGACCAGAATATGAAGTCACCTTAGCGGAAGTATGGGAGGCAATCATTGACATGTTCGGCGGTGCCGGTTATGCTGAAGCAGATCTTCAAGCTACCTATTTAGATGAGAGCGCCCGCGCTGCCCTTGCCAAAGGAAAAGAGCAGCTTACCCGAGTGCGGGCCGAGGCGACGGGAGAGAAGCTTCTTGAGAGAGAAATACCTCCTATTGCTCCTGCTTATACTTCGGCTTCAGCTCACGTGGATATTACTGGCTCTAGTTCTCACTCCACGCCCCCCGCTAAGGTTGACAAGGAAACTGTGCCCACTCCTACAGAGGAAGAGGCAATGAAGGACTTTCAGGCTCGGGAATTTGAGATTTATCTCGCCAAACCGACTTCTCCAGGTAATTTTGACGAGACGAATTCAGTGAATCGCTTATTCGACTTAACCGAGTTCGACGAACTTCTTACTTATTACTTAAGCTTTGACGATCCACTGTCTTCTTTTTTCTCGGAGAATACTGATTTTGATTTCTTTTATTATGTAGCGAGCGCGCCGAAAACTGCACCAATTTTTCCTTCTTCAGCTGCCGTTCCTCCTTCTTCTCAAGTTACTCCTCTTCCAGCTTCTCAACCAGGTTCACAGGAAGAACAAATAGTAGCCCTTCAAGGCTTGGACGAACCACCTGCTTCCGAGGAGCAGATAGCAGAAGATCTGGAAGTAGTGAGAAGACCCCGGAGCAGTCTTTTGACTACGACACAAAGCTTTCTACATTTCTTACTCCGGGGAGTGAGTCTTCTTCCAAGAAGAAGGGGAAACGTGTGGTTTCGAAGAAAGGAAAGAAAAGTTCTTCTACTGCTGGAGATGAAGCAGAAGTCGATCCGGCTGAGTCTCTTTCTCCTTCTTCTCCGAAACTAATTGCCAGGCCGGGTAAAGGCTCCAAGGGTGGGAAGAAGGAGAAATGAGTTTGATTTTGTCTTTTCTGCTTTTTGCATGTATTGACCGGAGATTGTGCGGATACTGGTCTCCGCTCCTTTTTGTAATCTGCACAATGTGAAAAGTTTCCATAGTATTGAATAAAATAGCTACTTTACTTGTACAAATTCTTGTGTATGTGAGAATGCATCTTTTTCTCTTTTTTAGTGTAGAACAAATGATTCTTTCTTTGTTACAAACTTTTTGTCTGCTTTTTGAGAATGCATTTATTCCACATCTATTTTTCATGATATTGTAATCAACACGCGGTATGTTGCTTGCATATTACTTTATTCATGTAACTGAATTGTATAGTGTTGCCCCCATACCGCAAGTGCATTGCAACATTTCTAGCTTCTTCAAGACTGATACTCTTACTTCAGAGAATAACTACTCCACTTTTAAGGGAAGAATCATTCTGATTTTAATAGAGTATATCTCGTCTTCAAAGAAGTTTTTACTTTCTCTTTCTTCCTGAAGAACACTTCAACTTTTGGGAATGATCACTTTTATTTGTTTAAAAGTGAATTTTCCTACACAGTGAAATGAGCTTCTGAAGAAGGTTTTGATTTTGTGCCCCAGTAAAGGGTTTATTTTTGGTACTTCAAGCAAGGTGAAGTACGCCTCTAAAGAGGTCTTTTGGTCTCTGAAGAGAAGCGATTTTGGTCTCCGTAGAGAAGCAATTTTGGTCTCTGAAGAGAAGCAATTTTTGTCTCCGAAGAGAAGCAATTTTTGTCTCCGAAGAGAAGCAATTTTGGTCTCCAAAGAGAAGCAATTTTGGCATTTCAGCTCTGATGAAGTGGGTCTCCGAAGAGAAGCATTTTGCACTTCTACACGGGTGAAATGTGCCTCCGAAAAGGGCTTTTTAGCATTTCATCACTGGTGAAGTGAGCCTCAGAAGAGGAGCATTTTGCACTTCTACACGGGTGAAATGTGCCTCCGAAAAGGGCTTTTGCCTCTGAAGAGGTCTTGTGATTGTATGGAAGTTACTTTCTCATGGTTGAATGGATCCACGGGGCGGACGCAAGTTGCTTGATTGGATGTTCGTTTGCACAAACGATCGCAATTAACTAACAAGGGCCCTATTCCTTCAGCGTGGGAAGGTGCCCCTCCGGCGGTTCCACCAATCTTTTTATTGAGAGAAGCACTTTCGTTTATTGGCGTGCCTCGTTAGAGGGCTTTGTTGACCTTTGGGAAGGAGCATCGGTTGGTTGGTGTGCCAGGAAGGTTGCTTCTCAGGGGCGAGTAGATCCACGGGACGGACGCAAGCTGCCTGATCGGATGCATCACGATCAGTTAGCAAGGACCCTTTTCCTTCTGCTTGGGAAGGTGTCCCTTTGGTGGTTCTACTGGCCCTTTTTATTGAGTGGCATACCTCCTTTTGGCTGCTTCTATGTTTGGTGGCCCATGTTCCCTCATCATTTGCTAATCAGCTACCCTTCATTATTGTTTCCAAGCGCGTCTTCATTTGCAAGTAAATTGTCTTATCCGAAGAAGTGGACTTCACTGTTGAACAACTTCACAGGATAAATGCAAGTTACCTAGTTGGATGTCTGTTCGTATTGACAGTCACAACCACTTAACGAAGGTTTGCCTCAGTGGAGTTGCCAACTTTTTATGTGAAGTTCTTCTTATATGGGATTTGAATATGGAATTTTTGGTTGCTTGGCATTTTGCTTAATAAGTGATTTGTAGGGCTCGCTTAGCTTTGCGATGGGTGAGCTTTGCTTTAATGACCTGCAATATTAGATCGACATTTTAGCAATACATTTTGAGTATTTACACATCGAAATATAACAGGCATTTCGTAATAGAAAACAAAGAATTCATAGTCTTTCATTATTCAGTCACACTGATTTCTCAGCGGTTTACAATGCAGAAGTCACACATCCATTATCATTTTTACAAATTCAAGCAATGCTGTTAAGTAAAAAATGGATGCTAGTTATTGTTGTTTCAGAATTTCCGGACTGATTTTCCATTTGCACTAGATTCGCAGCTTCGGATTTTTATGCCAGAGAAAGTGAAAGATGCCCCAGTTGTAGTTTTGTGGACAATTAGCAGTCGTCCCAACTTCTGCCTGCTGGGTGTGGACCTCCTGTGACAACATTAATGACAAGCTTTTCTGAATCTTGCACTGCAGTGTTGTTGAGAGAATCGGATTGATGGGTAGGACGTTGTTGATCTCGAGTGGATGAGGTTGGATCGACTCCGCTTCTCTTAACGTATTGTTGGAGTTTACCCTGCTCCAACAATTCTTCAATCACATTCTTCAATTGGCGACATTGGTCAGTGTCATGGCCAGGTTGATTGTGAAATTGGTAGAATTTTCCATTACGCTTTGCACCTCTCGTCATCTCAGGTGGCTTAGGATACTTGACAACATCCTTTGTTGCAAAAAAGATATTTCTTGGTGTATCAATTAAAGGAGTAAAATCCGAAGGATTAAAGCGGCGAGGTTTCTTTTCATTTCCCTGGCTCTTTCCTCCTTCATTCTCCCTTTTCTGACTTTTAGATTCTCTTTTATTAGATGGGACATTGTTATTATTAGCTTGGGCAACAACCACTTTGGATGTCGTAGAAAGGCTTTTAAGGCGAATGAACTCGTCGGCCTTTTTATAAAAAAATTCAAGCGAGTTCGGTTCCTTCATCTTTAGCCATATTCCAAATTTGCTCGATTTATCAATGGCTCGCATCAAATAAGTCAGGATCATGCGTGGTTCTGCATTTTCTACTTCGGCTAAAGCTATATTGAAACATCTCAAGAAAGATTTGATTGATTCTCCGGGCACTTGTTCAAGGTTAGACAGTGACATTATATCCTTAGCTTTTGAAGCATACAATCTGAACTGTTCTTTGAACTTTTGCGTTAAGTCGGAGAACTTATCTACAGACCGAACTGGAAGCTTTGTGAACCAAAGTAAAGCCACACCTTCCAGGTATACTGGAAAGTATCGACACTTGATCTCGTCTGATGCTCTTGCACTGGTCATATGCCAATCGTATTTGTATAGGAAATGATTAGGGTCACTTGTTCCCCTATAGGCTTGGATAGTAGGAGATACAAATTTCCTTGGAAATTCAGCTTTTAAGATCCTTTCAGTAAACGGAGTTCTGCTCGGTGCAAATCCCCAGTCGTTCTCATTCTCTTCCCTTTGCATGCTCTCTTTCATGATGCGGTCAACCATTTCGGACAGGTACTCTCTATTGTTCAAAGACATCTCCGGGCAGGCATCAGTCCTTCCCTCGGAAGCTTGCTTGGGCACATGTTCATGATCAGTTGGCTGCGGCATAGAACCCTCAGTTTGGAAAGGTGGCATTTGAGGAAAGGCTGTTTGATGGTTTTTTGGTTGACGATTTGCCCCGAGCAGAGCAGTTAATCTATCCATCATCAAAGCATTTTGGGTTTCAATCTGTTGGTATAATCCAGAAACTGCGTCATCCAATTCAGCCCTGGTGACTCCAACGGTAGGAGTTGCTTGGTCTGTTGTTGGGGAAGTGGAAGTCCCTTCATGAGCATTTCTGGATCTAATAGGTCTACCTCTTCTTCCAGGAGCCATTATTTCGTATCAACTTTTGGTTTTTATGAGAAGTTCTCTTTATGAATCTTTGCGAAGCAACGGTGGACGATCGCCTGAGTTCAATTCTCAGTGAAAGCACCAAAATGTTAACGCTAAAAAGTGAACGCTAACACCCGGTGTGTGTAATAGAGTTGTGAAAGCACCACCCGTTGGTACGGGAACAGAATATAAGCTGAAGATAGCAGAAAAGCAGTAAATGAACAACAGGTTTATAGTGGTTCGGCTCGTAATTGAGCCAACGTCCACTTTATAGTCTTTTATTGCTGATTCGGTTACAATTTGATACAATATCCTTCAAAATACAATACAATTTGATCACAAAAGCACTCTTGACTACTAGCTTAATCTTTGATGATGAAACTCGATGAATCCGTGTTGGATGTAAGGAATTCCTCTCGAAGCTTGTTGTAGCGTCTCGAATGTTTGAAGATCTTTGATTGTTGAATGAGTGGGGACTTCGACAGAGTAACGACGCTTGAAGAAATGAATGGCCAAAAGTCCCCTCCTTGTTGGAGGTTGGAATCTATTTATAGGAGAAGAATCTGTCCTGAACTCGGCTTCTAAGTCCTTAGGTCGTTTACGACTTATGATAGGTCGTAAGTCGTCTCCGACCTAAGAAGCTCGGGCTATCTTCTAATAGCTGCACATAGTGACTTCATATATTTGTTGAGGCATAGGTCGCAGATGGGTTAGGAAGGATACTGGGTCGTTAGCGACCTAGTGGGCAAAAACGGCATAGGCGCAGGTGTTGGTTTTCTAACTCGATAACTTTTAGGTCATAAGGAACTGGAGCTATTAGGTTGTGGACGACTTAAGCCAAGTCGTGAGTCTTCTTAGCTTTCTTAGGTCGGTAACTACTTACAGTAGTTAAGTCGTAACCCCTTAAGTCAGAACCTTCTTAAGTCGTAGTCTTTAGGCCGCAACATTGCTAAGTCGCAATGTCCCCTGTAGCTTTAGGTCGTAACACTGTTAGGTCGGAACATTCCTTAACTCGGTTAGCTTTTTTTAAGTCGTTAACTCGTAGGTCCCTGAGTAGTTAGATCGCGGATCCCCTTAAGTCGTAGGCTGTTGAGATCACTTAAGTCGTAGGTCGTTGAGATCACTTAAGTCGTAGGTCGTTGAGCCGTAGGTCATCTAAGTCTTAACTCGTTAAGTCTTGCAATCCCTTAAGTCGTTAACTCTTGAGTCGCCTCCTTCTTAAGTCGTGAAGAATTATGGATTAACAATTATTTTAGTGAAATGGAACATAACTAATTAATAATTAGAACCTTTAATAAAATAAGTGAGTTAATGCTGAGTTTTAAATGGAATTAAAAGAAATTTGGAATTTGTAACCTGTCAACCAAGGGATATTATGATTGAACATTAAGTTAATTTAAAAGAGATAAAATAAACTTGTGTAACTTTCAATTTCATTCTTAAAGGCAAAAATATAACTTACCAATTATAAAAGTTGAGATGTTAATAAGGAAGTGTAATGTAAAATTATACAAGTAAACCTAAAAGTAATGAAAGTATTCAATGCATTCTTTAATAGATAAGGATTTATTTGTTAGAGTTGTTATGAACTTAAGTATAATTGAAAATGTTATTAATTAAATATAATAGAAATGTAAGTATTATAGGAAAATGATTATAAACTTAAGTAAATAAATTGATATGCTAAGAAATTTGAAATGAACATAAATATCATAGTAAATAAATGTAAATAAATGAAATTAAGTAATAATGAATGAATGAATAAATATAATGCAATAAAAAAGTAGAAACTGACATGACACTAATAAATGAAAACGAATATTTGTAAGTAATAAATGAAAATAATTGAATTAAACGCTGAATCAATGAATAAAAGTAAATGTTTGTAAGAAGTAAATGTAAATTAAAAAGACAAATCATTATATAAATGAAAAAGAAATAAAACAATAAATGTTATGAGATGAAGTTTATAATAATAAACTTAATTTATTGTTTGAAATAGTTGTATGTCTTGGTTTATGAGTTTTTTGGGTAAAAGATACTTTAATTGCTTAGATGTATGAATAATCTATGGAATTTATCTACAAGGAATCGCTGTCAAGTCCCTGAAATTGGAAGATGATGTAAGAAAAGTCCCTTCCGAATAAGTTATGAAAATTAGGTCCCTATTTTTAGATTTTGGCTAATTTATACCGCTTTTGCCCCTAAAAAAAATGCTAAATCGATTTTCTACAAGAGGACAGTTTGGTAAAAAATAATAAATAGGGACCTAATTTACATGTGTTTATGAGCAGGGACTTTTTGTGCACGAGCTTTGAAAATAGGGACCTTTGGTCCAAAACCCCAATTTATCTAAGACTGTTGAGTAAATGGAATACTTCATAGTTATTTGTCATTTTATGTGATATAAAGTGTCTTAACCCAAACAAACCAATTGTTTGTCTTGCTTGAATGGTTGATTTGTATATGATGTGTATGTTGTTTGTTGCAAATGATGGTTGTTTATATTGATTAGTTGGTTAGTGGTTGAAACAACTTTAAATATTTCATTTTATATAATTATTAACTCTTTTTGGATTATATAAGTGAAATACAGGTTATGAAAGCAATTGCTACTGCTTTTGGTTTCATAATTAAGCGTTATTTGCCCGACAAACAGGTACGTTCTCGGATTACGGTTTTATAGTGTTATTATATTATTTTTCCCATGTTGGGATATATTATTTTGGAAAAATATATGTTATATATTGTTTTATTTGATATTATATTTTCTCCCGAGCCTCTCCGTATAAAGGAGACTCTGCCAAAATATTCCGTAAAAATTTGAACTTAGAAATTTTTTGAAAATGTTTTCCAAACTTTATTAATTTGAGTATAAAAAGATTTAATAGTATAAAATCGGTATATTTTATTAAAAGTAATTAATTTTGAATATTTATTTGTTTATAAAGTTAATATTTTGAATAAGATGTATTGTTTAGTTAATTCTTTCTTTTCCCTTCTTTTCCTTTTCAAGGACGAAAAGTTTTGAGTGTGGGAGAGTGTAACGACCCGTAAATTTTCAATAATTAAAATTTTTAATTTAATGATATTTTTGAAATTTAATATTGAAGAAAATAAAAATTTGTGAATTATTACTAAAGGTTGTAATAATGTAATAATGAAAATTAATTAAAAGGAAACGTAACAAGGTTAATTAAAGTTATTAATTAATGAACTTGAATGAAATTCCCAATTAAATAAAATTCCCAATTTATGACTTGGTTATAAATGGAGTATGAGAAAGCATATGAAATTTTTGAATTAATGTGTGAAATAATATAATAGATGGTAATTGTTTGTGAAGAATAAACATGCAAGTTATAAAGGGTGTAATGGTGACAAATGGTTGTTGTTACCAGTTAATTTACAAATTACGAATAAAGGTAATTAAAGGTTACTTTAATGATAATTAATATAATAACGGAAAGGGTGAATATAAATTTAATAGAAACGTAGATCTATTTATAAGGTAGTAATTGATGTATTAAAAAGCATGAAACCAAGTAAATAAATTTATTAATGGTATCTATTTAATAGAAAAATTGTATCCTTACTTTACATAGACTTAGGTCCTATTGTATTATTCAAAGTGATATCTGCTTATTTTGTGGTACTAGAGTTGAGACTGTGTCACACTTGTTCTTTGAATGTGAGTTCTGTTTTCATATTTGGAATAAGCTGTTACTTCATTTTCGGTTTCAAAGACCAGTATGTAGTTCTACCATGGAATGGTATAATATTTTCATGGCTACAAGATGGAAGAATGAAAGAGGTTGCTTGTTACTAAGAATCTTTAAGAAGGCTTTGTACTTCATTTGGATGGAGAGGAACACTAGGGTGTTTAAAGGGCAAGCTACCTCTAAACATGTAATGGTCCTCTCTATTATTAGATCTTTATAACTGTTCCTTATCTTTTGAGTTGTCCCCTTGTTTTTGGTGTTTTCCTTGTTGTAATATCTTGTAATTCTCCTTTTGTTAATAATAAATATGGTAGGGGTCCATTCAACCCCACTGGCTTTGCCAAAAAAAAAGTAAATAAATTTATTGAGAATATTAATCGTGATTAGTGTATATATTTGGCAAAATTATAATGATGGAAATTTGGATATATTAATGTAATGAAAGACAAACAAATAGTAACTAAGTTTATAGAGTAATAATAGACTTAATTAAAGGATTGGAATTGAATCTAATTAGTTTATTTGGAATTAATTTAAAATTTAATTAGATTCAATCCATAATAAATGGAGTTAAATACTATGACAAATTGATATTAGAATGAATTGGGTAATATCAATGTAATAAATATAACCAATGTCAATTTCATCTATTTTTGATAATAACAGATTGAAGAACATGTATGGAAGGTAATAATGTTAATGCAAGTTAATGAATAGCTAATTTAGTGCGATATCAATAAATTGAAAGCATTGTAAGGTTATAATTGATGGGAATTAGTAAATTGGGAAATAAATTCAAAGTTATATTAGTTGATGGAATAATACGTAATAAATTGTTATTTGATAGAATCAATGCTAGATAAGTAATTATAATAATTGTTGGTTGATAATTAGGTATGAATGTGAGTAAATTAGGCTAATAGTGATAATTATTAATTGTTTACCCATTCATTTAATTTATTGAATTAGATCTAAATCAATTTCATCATTTGTTTGTTAATAATAGCTTATAAGTGAAATTAAACGTAAATGGTAACAATTATTATAAGTAACCATTTATGTAGTATATTAAATATAAACTGGTAATCAATTGCAATAAATCTAAATTAAAAGTTATGTTACTGTAAATTTAGGAAATAATGTCAATTCAATTTATAATATTACCATTGGTTGCACAAAAGGAATGGAAATAAAGTTTTATCAATATATTGGAATTTAAACTATAATAATTGGATCAATTGCAATTAAATGAAATTAAATATCTAATTTTTATGTTAATGAAGATTAAGATGAAATTTGAGAATATTAATGTAATAGATTATGAACCAATATTAATTTCATTTATTTGATAATACTTTTTTTGATTATAGGATTTAAAATCAAATGAATGGATTTATTGGCATTTCAATTGAAAGTTAATAAATTCACCGGAATTCAAATTTAATACTATAACTGCTGAATTAAGTAACTTTAAATTGATATGGAAATTTGTTATAAAGGATTTTAAATTTCTAAAGGAATACAAGATGATAAAATTTATGAATTATAGAATTTGAATTTAAATAGTGATTTAATTAATTTAATATAAAATTTTTCTTTTTATTGGAAAATAGCCATTTTTCTACTGACTCGGATTTCGACGAAACCAGTTTCATCGGATCCATAACGATGAATTATTATAGGATTTCAAGTTTTAGAATGATCGGACTTGTCGTTTGATCGTACAGGCTTGAAACGCCTTGAAATAAATTTAATTGAAATTAATTGAAATCAATTTGAAATAAATTGAATTTAGCATAACTTCTTCATACGATGGAATTTGGACTTGAAACCTGTTCCATTGATTTTAAAATATTTGAAAACATATATTTTGATATATGGGTTAACCAATTTCCGTTCCGAAATCGAAACGGGCTTTTCGGGTCAATTACGTTCAAAACTCAAATCAATCTTGTCCATCTACTCTATTTTCTGCTTTGTCTATAAATACCTCGTTATAAACCATAATTATTCCTCATTGTCATTTGTTTGTACATACATCTCCTTTTTAGCTCCTCATTCCAATGGAAGACAAAACCTAATTCCCAAATTCCAAAATCTAATTTAAAAAAAAAGGAAAAGAAAATTGCAAATCTACAACAACTTCGGGTCATGCTTCGGGTTTCAGAGGCAAAAACCCTGGAGATACTTCGGGTCAGGAAGAAAATGACTTGCGTCTCCGGGTCGTTTTGGCAAAAACTCAGAGCATGCACCGGGGGTTTGAGGCGGCGGACCGAAGTTGAACCCGAATGTTAACCCTCAATTTTCTACGACTTAAGAACTGCACGACTCAAGGAAGGTATGCGACTCAAGAAGGGTATGCGACTTAACGAGTTAAGGATTATGCGACTTAACGAGTCAAGAACTGGACGACCTAACAACCTAACGAGTTAACTACAGGAACAACCTTACGACTTAGGGCCTGGACAATCTACGACTTAAGGAAGTCTACGACTTAACGGCTTAAGGTCTGAACGACTTAAGGAATTCTACGACTCAACGGTTTAAGGAGTTAACAGCTTAATGGCCTCGGCGACTTAAAGATGTTGGCCGACTCAACCAGTTTACGACTGAAGGAAGTGGATGGTCTATGACTTAAGGCTATCTACGACTTAAGGCTATCTATCACTCATCCCCTAGCTCATCAGCGGGTTTGGACTTGTGTTATTATCTGAAGAAATGAGTTTACCAGTTAAGCCGTGACTCACGACTTAGTTTAAGTCGTCCACGACCTAAAACTACTGGGTAATAATTCGCAGCCGCAATACTTATGCCGGAGGAAGTTGACTCGTGAATGACTTAGGACTTGTAACATGGAACCAAATGGGTAAGTAAATTTCTACCAAGCCACAAGCTGGACTCAATAGCTCAGCCACGACCTATCTTATGTCGACCACGACTTACCTTAAGTCGATCACGACTTACGACCTAAGGGGTCAAATCCTCTATAAATACCAACCTACCCTGAACGTGGAGGGGACTTTTGGCCAATCATTTTCTGAAGCGCCATTACTCTGCCGAATTCTCAGCTCATCCAACACTCGAAGAACTCCAAACATCAAAGATACTACAACAAGCTTTGAACGAGATTCTTCATACCCGACATGGATTCAACAAATCTCATCATCAAAGTTTGAGTTACTAATCTCAAGTGTTTGTGTGATTGAAGTGAATTGTATACGAAGTGCATTGTATCAAATTGTAACCAGATCAGCAATAAAAGAATATAAAGTGGACGTAGGCTCAATTACGGGCTGAACCACTATAAATCTGTTGTCCCTTTATCATTTTCTGCTATTTTCAGCTCATATTCTGTTCCCGTACCAACGGGTGGTGCTTTCACATTATTACTACACACACCAGGTGTTAGCGTTCAATTTTCAGTGTCAACATTTTGGTGCTTTCACTGAGAACCCAACTCAAGAACATTGTCATCATTGCTCCACAACAGTTCGTTGAAAAAGTTTCTTTGAAAACTAGAAGTCTGTTGGATATAATGGCTCCTGGAAGGAAACGCAAGTCTATCAGATCTGAAGATGCTCACGATAATACTGCCACTTCTCCTTCTCCAAGTCAGGCAGCTCCAAGCGTTGGAGTGACGCGTGAGGAGTTAGATGCATCCGTGTCCGGTCTGTATCAGCAAATTGAAACTCAGAATACTCTAATGATGGAGAAGTTAAATGCTTTGCTTGAGGCTAGTCAAAGGCCAGTAAATAATGAAGAAAACATTGCTGATGCTCTTCACAACTCCGAAGGAAGAAATATTCCTCAAGGGAGATCAGGTGCTGCTGAAGGGGCACCTCTACAAGCTGAAGGATCCAGGCCATCGCTAGTTTTCCGCGAACATTTGCCCGGGCAAACTTCCGAGAAAATGGCTGAAGTCTATTCTGCGAAGTCATTGAACAATGAGGAATATCTCTCCGACATGATTCGACAAATAATGAAAGAAAGCATGCAAAGAAGTGAAGATGAGAGCGAATGGGGATTTGCTCCGAGTAAAACTCCGTTTACTGAGAGGATTCTAAAAGCTGAGTTTCCCAGAAAGTTTGTTCCCCCTACCATTCCTGCTTATCGGGGGACAAGTGACCCGAATCAATTCTTGTACAAATATGACTAGCACATGACCGGCGCCAGAGCGATTGATGAGATTAAATGCCGGTATTTCCCGGTATACTTGGAAGGAGTGGCACTTCTGTGGTTTACCAATCTTCCCGTTCGATCTGTAGACCAGTTTTCTGACTTAACCTGGAAGTTTAAAGAGCAATTCAGACTGTACGCTTCAAAGGCGAAAGACATAATGTCATTATCTAGTCTTGAGTAGAATCCGGGAGAGTCAATTAAATCCTTCCTGAATCGCTTCAATATAGCTCTGGCTGATGTTGACAACGCAGAGCCACGAATGGTTTTGACATATTTGATGCGTGCTGTCGATAAGTCAAGTGAATTTGGGAAATGGCTAAAAATGAAGGAACCAAATTCACTAGAGAAATTCTATAAGAAAGCTGACGAATTCATACGCTTGGAAAATCTTCCGGCACCAACAACAGTGGTGGCAACAGGAGTGGAGAATAACATTCCTGCTTCAGCTAAGAAAGATTCCGGAGGTCAGAAGAGAGAAAATAATGATGGGAAGAAACAAAAGGATATAAAGAAACCTCGCTTCTTCAACCCTCGGATTTCACTCCGTTAACTAACACTCCGGAGAATATCTTCTTTGCCACCAAAGATGCTGTGGAGTATCCTAAACCAACTGAGATAAAGCCCGGAAAGAGTGCTATGCGAAATGGAAAATTCTGTCGATTTCATAACCAGCCTGGTCATGATACCAACGAATGTCATCATTTGAAGAGCTTAATTGAAGAATTGTTAAGAGAAAACAAGCTACAACAGTATGTTAAGAGGAACCGAAATGACCAGACCTCGTCTGCTCAGGGGCAGCAACCCTTTACTCATCCATCTGGCTCGGGTAAGGGCACTACCACGCACGAATCTGAAAGGCCCGTTATCAATGTGATTACAGGAGGCCCGCACCCAGCGGGCAGAAGCTGGGGTGAGATGGAACGATATGCTCATGCTTTGAAATATACCCCAGCGGAAGAAGATGTTTTTGTTTTAGAAGACGCTACACCCCTGAAACAGCAGAGAACTTCTAATGATGATATTGTGTTTAAGGCTAAGGATTCTATGGGTATTGAAGCTCCAACCACGGATCCCTTAGTCATTTCTGTAGGAATTGGGCCAGCTATTGTAAGACGTGTACTTGTTGATTGCGGTGCTTCCTGCAATATACTCTTCAAGAAAACATTTGATCAAATGAAGATTCCAATGACTGACGTTCAGGCTTCATCTCAAAAGATTGTTGGGTTCACTCGAGAACCACAGCAGCCGATTGGAACTGTTGACTTGTTTGTGGAACTGGGAGAAGGACAGAGAAAAGTAGTTCGGAAACAGACTTTTGTAATCGTCGATGGATTTTCTGCCTACAATGCCTTCCTGGGCCGGCCAACTTTAGCTGTGTTCAAAGCCATTCTCGCCCCATACTGCCTAACTATGAAATTTCTTACAGTTAATGGTGTTGGTGTCATTAATGGAGATCAAAATGCTGGGCGGGAATATTACCTTATAGAACTTCGAGAGGCAAGAAAGAGAGAGATGGGGAAAGATGCGGCAGCTCTGCTCCGCATCAAGAACCCAACCCTGTAGCAAGTACAGGGTGGCCCCTGCACTGGCGAGCATAGTGGTGTAAGGAGAGAAATGGACCTCAGATAGGCCAGTGCAGGGGAGAATAGAGTGGTGCCAATGGAAGTAACGGTACCAGTACCTGTTGATCTAAAAGACCCAAACAAAGTGCTAAATGTGGGTTCGCAACTCAGTATGGCAGTCCAAAATATGCTAATATCATTTTTGAAAGCAAATCTGGACATATTCGCTTGAAGTCACGCCAATATGTGTGGAATATCTCCAGAGATTGTTGTACATACTCTGAATATTGATCCGAAATTCACACCTGTGAAACAGAAAAGGAGAACTCAGGGTCCCGAAAGGTCAGTAGCGCTAAAGGAAGAAGTAGATCGGCTCATGGAGAATGGTTTCATCAAAGAGTCCACTTATCCAAATTGGGTCTCAAATTCGGTGCTGGTTAAAAAAGCCAATGGAAAGTGGAGAGTATGCATCGATTTCTCAGATTTAAACAAAGCTTGTCCCAAAGACTGCTTCCCGTTGCCAAGAATTGATCAGCTGGTAGATGGAACAGCCGGGCACGAATTTTTGTCTTTTATGGATGCTTATTTCGGGTATAACCAGATTATGATGCATGAGTCGGATCAGGAGGATACGAGCTTCGTTATAGATGTTGGTCTTTATTGCTACAAAGTCATGCCCTTCGGACTGAAGAATGCAGGGGCAACATATCAAAGGCTTGTCAATGCAATGTTCAAATCACAGCTTGGGAAAACTATGGAAGTTTATGTCGATGATAGGTTAGTAAAGTCAAAGAAAGCAGTTGACCATATGGATCACCTAGCGGAAATGTTCACAATTCTCCGAAAATATGGAATGAAGCTCAACCCTTTGAAATGTTCATTTGGAGTAGAGTCCGGGAAATTCTTGGGATTTATTGTAAGCGCTAGGGGCATTGAAGCTAATCCTGCTCAAATTACTGCTCTGAGAGAAGTCAAAGCCCCTAGAACAAAGAAGGAACTGCAAAGCCTCAATAATCACATAGCTACGATGTCTTTGAGTGTACATCACAACAATAATAGGTATACAATCACAATCGCTAAGGCTTGTTTGCTAACTGTGTAAGATTTCCACGTAGATCTCTTCGGGGAAGCCGAATCCAAACTACTGCACATGGATTAGAGATATCCTTTCGAAGCGTCATACATCCCCAATGAATGTACCATAGGAAATACATAGCTGGCCAAACTAGCCGAGTGCATCGCCCCCCATGCATATCTGTAAGTGAGTCTAGGATAGAGTCGCATGCACACTCGTGGGTTGCTAACCCTATGGCTATGCATCCTATCTCTGATTTTAGTTATATCTGCTAATAAGGCTACGTCTAGCATTCTAGTACACGAGCCACCACTTGAATAGATCTTCCACACGAGCTCCAACTCGAACAGATCTTAGAACCACACATTGATTCCAAAATAGATCTTGAGATCACACATGGATTCCCATACCTCAAGGTCTCGGAATCACATATGGATTCCCAAATCCTGAATAGATCACGAACAACTACATGTGTTCAAGCATCTCAAACAGATCTCGAGTCTCCACATAGTTTCCAGTATCACGAAGCAATCACGAGCCAATCATGAACAAATCACGAACCAAGAATATGTATATTGTTTTGGAGTGGTTACGGTTTTAAGTCATCTCATATATGTACACTCCCCCGCTTATCGGGTGCTCCAAAACCAATCGATCGATTTCCCGAGAATCTCAACCCCGGTTCTGTGGGAAATAAATAGGTAATACATAAGATCAGAGATTACCTTCTAACCATTTAAGTGTACTGATTTCTTTATCATTTGCCCTAGAAGCGCAAGATAAATTTATACGTACAATATAGCATCACCGAAGACAACTGTACCATATAATTCTCATGTTTCTTCTAGATATTTTCAGAGTATATTTTGGCCAAGATTTGATAGTCGGTTATTTAACTATCAAATAAACAAACAATCCAATACTATGAGAATATCGCATACGGGAAACTATGTCTCCATATATTGTCCATGATTAAGTAACACACAAAGCACGATCGAAACACACAAGTATGATCTAGTCGTATAAATGACTTCTAATCCCCCTTTTAATTAATCTTCCTTTATTAGTTAAAAAATCACTTTTATTAGTAAAACTTATTTTACGCAATAAATTCTTTATAAATGAAACTCCATTTGTTAATTATACTCCATTATTTAATGAAACATCACTATTCATTTTTAACACAATTCAATACTTCCCAAAAGTATTCGTATTTTAACCATATAAATATATTCACAAATCAATTTCAAAGGGTTTAAGACAAATGTTACTAAAACGCTATCACTACAAACTAAAAACCATTTCATTTATGATTATCTTTAAAACATTCTTTTCAAAGATTCATTTTCATTCACAAGTATAATCAAAACGGGTTAAAGGCGATTGTTACTAATACATTCACGACAAACCCAAAACCAAATCATACTTGTTATTATTTTTAAAATTCCGTTCTTAGGATCTAAGTATTTTATAAACTCATTTATCAATATTTTACCTCTTTAAAATATTATCCAAGGGTTTAAAAATAAATGTTACTAAAACATTATTTATGACAAAACTAAACCACTTTATTATCTCGTTGTCTTAAAAACTCCATTTTAAAGATCCAACCACTTTTCAAAAGTATAGTTAAATGGGTTAAAAAAATTTGCACAAACCCCGTTACTATAAACCCAAAATCACTTTTATACTTGCCATTTACTTTAAAATATCCATTTAAAGGTCTATATACTTCTCCATTTATTAAACAAGGTTATATACCCTTTTAATCAATTTTACAAAACAGTCCATTATAACATAAGTGTTATAATCCGAAAACTCTTTTTAAATCACTTTATAAAATATTAAACTTTCTTTTTAAAACTTCTATATATATTAAAATACCTTTAATAGATATCTACATAGACTAATTAATTTATCAAACAAAGATATTTAATAAAATACTATGAACCATTTGTAAAATATTATAATAAAAAACCTTTTATTTCTGTAATAAAATCTTTAATAACTTTTAAAACCGTATATATACTAAAAATATACTTTTAAATACTTATACATATTTTAAAACCTTTGTTTAAAAACCATAAAAACCCATTTTATAATTTAAAACCATTGCTTTATAAATCCATAAATGACTTCACAAATATATTTAAACCTTGTTATTTTCCCATAATAAGTACGCTAACAGTACTTATTAATCAACACGAAGAAGCCCTAGGATGTCTTCCAAAGTTAATTTTAAAATCGCAGATCACAGCAATTTCAAAGTGCATCCATCGCGACCGTTTTGCTTCTAACCTTTTTCTTTTTCCATTTCCAATTTTTTGCAAATGTCTAAACTAATTCCATTTATGTAAAACACACCAAAACGTGTGTAGGACCACCCAATATATATGTATCTTATATATATTTCCCCAATTTACCATAATATATCTAATCTAACATAAGTCAAATATCAGGGATTTCAAACCACGTTTATAACAGCTATATCACTTCTAACATTTATAACACACTGTCACTTTTCACAAAGCAATATCAAACATGTAAAAAAGTAGTCTAGGCCATGATACATGGTATAGATGATCAAAAGAGATATTATACTCCAAAATACTGTTATCAATTGTTTTACAAAACAAGGCGGGGTCCAAAAGTAATAACTTGCATTGTTCGTTATACAGTTTATATTTTTAATTTAACAACAATTATATATAGAATAATTGTACAATCAACTAGTGAGTAAAACTCAACTAAGCTCCAGCTCACGCTTACGCGTTTCCAAATAGTCCAAAATCGAACGACGTTCGATTTTTACTAAAATTCCCACAAGCTTCAAACTTGACGAATTCAACTACAATGCGTAGATATCATCGATACAACCAGAACGGCGAAAACAGCGCCTCAATCGGACCTTGTATGAACAAGATACAATTTATATAACTTCGTGAATTAAATAATCTAATTAATACACTTAATTAACCTTTTTAATTATACTCATCTCCATCCCTTCCTTCCAAATTCAAATCCCTTGTGCACAATGAAAATCATTTCCGCAAGCACGATTCTCCAGTGATACAGAACTAGGATCGACCATTCGACGAACGGATTTCACCATTCGACTTCTCATCTCAAACTCGACTCAGCCACAACCACTTCGATCCCTCTAACCGTCTACAACCAATCGTGATCCCTTGCCTTAATTGCTTGTAGTCATGTCGCATCCTACATCGGAACTCTGATCATCATCCAACCATAGCCAACATCCTTCTCTCCCCACCACGAACTCATCGCTCCCATCGATTTAACCCCGAACTATCAAATCAAATCATGACCTTCACCTGCTATAAGACATTGACCATGTCGCGATCTCCACCTCTACACTGCACCTCACCTAAATATGCCCCCCGAACTCATCTCTGCCTAACTAACACCATGTCACCATCTATTCAACCCATCGCCATGCCTAACTCCGCCTAATCCTAATCCTAGGCATATTGTATCCAAGTCGAACAATGACACCTCTCGTCACACCCAAATAAAAGCACACTCACTCAGCTCTTGCTTCTAATCCAACGGCAACCAATTTCATGAACTATAACTCTCTAAACAATTGATTGAATGGAGGAAGTGGGTGGTGGCCGGCAAAATTCAAAACAAAAGAGAAAGAGGGAAGAAGTGGAATTTAGGTCAAGGGTTGATGATGTATTTATAGCCAAATAAATATTATATTTTACTCTTTTAATTTTAATGGTGCACGTTTCGAGCATGCACGACCACATAGCACGTTCGATCGTCACAAAACTCATCGGCGTACAACAATTCATTATTCTGAATCCAATAACATTAGTTTCGTCAAAATCCAAGATAGTACATGGGAATGATAATTTCAATCGTTAATTAGAACGAATTATTATTAAAACAATTTAATCACTTTTAATTCTAATTTAAAGTCTACTATCATCATTCTTATTTAAATAGAATTTAAATAAGCTTTGGAAATAATTTTTATTCAAATTACATCCAAGATTCAATAATTCAAATAATCCTAATATTTAATTATAAACTGTTCAAAAATCCGGTTGTTACACTTTTAATTAGTGATTAGACAAATTATGACCATTTAAGACCTATACAATAGGTAGGTCTCCATTATTTAATACCTAACCCAGGGCGGGGCCCTACATGGTTCTCACTAGCTGACATCATAAGAAGTCCCTTAGGTCACTTAATACTTCTCCTATGAAAGAGGAGGACACTACCATAGCTACTTAATGCCTCAAACCCGAAGCGGACCTCTCCAAAGGATTTCACCTACTATATCCAAAACACAATTTATGACCCATGACCCACTCGTGACGTCTCACATTAGTCCGACTATTCATAGGTACTAGTAGTCAGATTAACTGGATAGGTTTACCCTACAAAATTGGGACTAACCACCTATCCACTATGATTATTTATTATAGGCGATGTCTCACATTAGTCCGCAAAGCCACACTATTGGTAGCCTGATTTAATTGAGTAGACTTCCATGTAACTTTGGGCTAACCTTTCATCCCTGTAACTTAATCATAACTTGTATGTATATCCACTATATACATACATCATCCTACCTAAATAATAATTGAAGCCATATAAGGTATCCCCTTATTGCGCCCCTAATTAGGGATTAACTCCCTAATTTAAACCAACTTCCTTCCTACAAACTAATATTACATAACTACTCTAATAATACTTATTATCATGCTTAATCAGTTATAATCAATACGCTATTAGTTTTAATAGTCAATATACTAATATTATATATGTATATTTTTATGCATCAAATTAAACGTATAATATTCATGTTAAAATAATTCAATAATAATTCGCTTAAAAGGTATTTTGAAATATTAATATTATACAAATCTACAATTCCAACAAGAACTGCTACTACCATAGCCAAATAATATAGATTTGTATAAATATGGAATACCTTCAACTTATTCCATATTAATAAACTAAAATCCCTTCTCTATTTTAAAGAATAGATCCCCACAAGTTAGATCGCCTATGTTCAATTCAAGCTTCATATACATCATTTTGGAGTGAGAAAGGAGTTTCATATTTATTTAAGTGATAGAATTAGGCGGTGCAAACTACATATAATTCAATTCAAACTTTACATACCATTTTTAATTTTTTTTCTCTTTGAACCCTTTAGCACTCCAATTTAAAATAGGGAAAATAGGTTCAATGGACCATACATTACCTAATTCTAAACAAATAATTGTATTCTAACATATTAATACCAAAAATAATTATAATTCCAACATATACAAGGATTGATATTACTTGGTATATTCTAGGGGTTTTAGATGTTATATTTTCATTAACCAAAATTTCCCAAGGCATACATCAAATCCAAGTAAATAATATTCAATTACAAAAATGTGAAAAACTTGATATTTCCACTCATAGAGAATTATTTGCTTCCTGACTGGATTTGATTCCACCACAACTAATTCTCTTTTAGATCTCCCTCTTTTAGAATATACAACAAAGTAAATTGTATAAAGAAATTAGATCTAGAATAAAAAACTAGTGAGAAATAGAAACAGAAATCAAAAGAATAAAACATCTAAACCTCTTACCTGAAACCCTAGTTAATTCTGAAATCTAAAGGAGAATAAGATGATGAGATCTGATTTATACCGCTCCTAATTCTCTGTTTGATTTTTCCTTTTTTTTTGAAT
Organism: Allium fistulosum; assembly: GCA_030737815.1. Lineage (NCBI taxonomy): Eukaryota > Viridiplantae > Streptophyta > Magnoliopsida > Asparagales > Amaryllidaceae > Allium > Allium fistulosum. The sequence goes on from CM060907.1 coordinate 612,195,588, forward strand.
ATTCAACAAAATAGATTGTGTATATATATAAATTAGATTTCAGAAATAAGAAGATAGAGAGAAAAAAGATTAATTGTTAACTCCTTTATTTCAGCGACCTAAAACTCTACGACCTAAGGAAAACCTGCGACCTAAGAGGCTCTGCGACCTAAGAATGTTGCGACCTAAGGAAAAGCTGCGACCTAAGAGGCTCTGCGACTTAAGAATGCTGCGACCTAAGAATGTTGCGACCTAAGGAAAAGCTGCGACCTAAGAGGCTCTGCGACCTAAGAATGTTGCGACCTAAGGAAAAGCTGCGACTTAACTACATAGCGATCTAACTGAGAAAGTCCACAACTTATCAAGATAAGAAGTTAGCGACCTAACTTCTTCGCGACCTAAGGTCCAGAAGGCCTTGCGACCTTGCAGCAGAAAGGATTGCGACCTATGGAACTCAACGACCTAAGGTAGCTAGCGACCTAAAGGACTTAACAACCTAAGGTAGTTAGCGACCTAAGGAACTTGACGACTTAAATAGGTTAGCGACCTAACTATTAAAGGAGGTTCAGCGCCCTACGACCTAGAGCTCCCACAGCTATTCTATAACTCGCGTGCGACCTATTACTTGATCAAATGAAGACAAGAACAGTTTTACTAGCTCACTCCTGAAGCCGCAAGGGGACAGCGACCTAGCTTAGGTCGCTCGCGACCTACGACCTAACTAAGGTCGTGCGCGACCTAAGACTTAGGAAAATTTCCTGCCTAGAAATCAGCTTCTATAAATAGGACATCACTTCCAACATGAAGGGGACTTTTGGCAAATCATTTCTACAGCGCTGTTACTCCGTCGAACTCTTCATTCATTCAGTAATCAAGGATCTTTCAAGCATTCACGACACTACAACAAGCTTCGAGAGAAATTCCTTACATCCGAGATGGATTCATCGAGTTTCACCGTCGAGGATTGAGCTAGTAGTCTAGATTGTTTCTTGTGATCGAATTGTACTGTTTCTTGAAGAGATTTGTATCAAATTGTAACCGAATCGGTAATAAGAGACTATAAAGTGGACGTAGGCTCAATTACGGGCCGAACCACTATAAATCCGTTGTTCATTTACTGCATTTCTGCTATTTTCCTGCTTAATTTCTGTTCCCGTCACACGGGTGGTGCTTTCACGATCTTATTACACACACCGGGTGTTATCGTTCATATTTTAACGTTAACATTTTGGTGCTTTCACTGAGAACCCAACTCAGGCTGCCACTCACCATTGCTTCTCAGAAGTTTGCTGAAAGAATTTCCCACAAAATCAGAAGTTTATCAGACATAATGGCTCCTGGAAGGAAACGAAAGTCTGTCAGAACTGATGATGACCGTGACAATACTGCCACTTCTCTCTCTCCAAATCAAGCAGCTCCGAGCATCGGTGTTACGCGACAGGAGTTAGATGCTGCTGTATCCGGATTGTACCAGCAGATTGAAACTCAGAATAACCTGATGATGGAAAGGCTGAATGCTCTATTTTGTACGAGTCAAAGACCAGTAAATAATGAGGGAAACTTTGCTAATGCTGCTCCCAATTCCGAGGGAAGAAATATTCCTCACGGGGGATCAGGTGCTGCCGAAGGGGCACCCCTCCAGGCCGAAGGATCTAGGCCGTCACCAGTTCTTCATGAGCATTTACCTGGACAAACTCCCGAAAAGATGGCTGAGGTCTACTCTGCGAAATCTCTGAACAATGAGGAATATCTCTCTGGTATGATCAAGCAAATAATGAAAGAGAGCATGCAAAGAGATGAAGACGAAAGCGAATGGGGATTCGCACCAAGTAGAACTCCGTTTACCGAGAAGATTCTGAAAGCTGAATTTCCTAGAAAGTTTGTTCCCCCCACTATTCCTGCTTATCGGGGGACAAGTGATCCAAATCAGTTCTTGTATAAATACGACTGGCATATGACCGGCGCAAGGGCGACCGACGAGATAAAGTGCCGATATTTCCCAGTTTATTTAGAAGGAGTGGCGCTTCTCTGGTTTACCAAGCTTCCAGTCCGATCTGTAGATCAATTTTCCGATCTCACCCGAAAATTCAAAGAGCAATTCAGGCTGTACGCTTCAAAGGCAAAAGATATAATGTCACTGTCCAGTCTGGAACAGAATCCGGGAGAGCCTATTAAGTCATTCTTGAACCGCTTCAATTTAGCTCTGGCAGAAGTCGATAATGCAGAGCCACGAATGATCTTGACCTATTTGATGCGTGCTATTGACAAATCGAGCGAATTTGGAAAATGGCTGAAAATGAAGGAACCGAATTCGCTTGAGAAATTCTACAAAAAGGCTGACGAATTTATACGCTTAGAGAATCTTTCCGCACCAGCTAAAGTTGTGACAACGGTGGCGGAAAATAATACTACTACTCAAAGCAAAAAAGAACCGGCAGATCAGAAAAGGGAAAGTAATGGTGGGAAAACGCAGAAAGACTTCAAAAAGCCCCGCTTTCTTAAACCATCAGACTTTACTCCTCTGACCGATACCCCGGAAAATATCTTCATCGCCACTAAGGATGCTGCTGAATTTCCAAAACCACCGGCCGTGAAAGTTGGGAAGAATGCTGTTCAAAGCGGAAGATTTTGCAAGTTTCACAACCAACCAGGGCATGATACCAATGAGTGCCGCCATTTGAAAAGTCTGATTGAAGAATTGCTAAGAGAGAATAAGTTGCAGCAATACGTCAAGAGGAATAGAATGGACCCATCTTCATCCAGTCAAGGACAGTTGCCTCCAACTAATTCATCTGATTCAGGAGAGAGACCTGCTAGAAAGGAAAGACCTGTTATTAATGTGATCACAGGGGGACCTCACCCGGCTGGCAGGAGTTGGGGTGAAATGGAAAGGTATGCAAAAGCTTTGAAGTATGCACCAATCGAAGAAAGTGTCTTAATCCTGGAAGATGCTTCACCTCTAAAGCAGCAAAAGACTTTCCATGATGATATTATGTTCAGAGCCAGGGATTCTGTTAATGTGGAAGCTCCTACTGAGGACCCTTTGGTTGTCTCTGTCGGTATTGGGCCGGCTATTGTCAGAAGAGTGTTAGTTGATAGCGGTGCCTCATGCAACATCCTCTTTAAAAGGACATTTGACCAAATGAAAGTTCCGATGACTGATGTACATGCTTCTTCACACAAGATTGCCGGATTTACAGGAGAGCTGAAACAGCCGATTGGAACAGTGGACTTGTTTGTTGAAATGGGCGAAGGACACAAGAAATTGGTTCGGAAGCAAACTTTTGTAATTGTGGATGGATTCTCCGCCTATAACGCTTTCTTGGGCCGGCCTACTCTTGCTGCTTTCAGGGCCGTCCTCGCTCCTTGGTGCTTGACAATGAAATTTCCTACTGATAATGGGATTGCTGTTATTAAAGGAGATCAAAGCGCAGGACGAGAATGTTATCTTGTGGAACTCCGAGAGGCCAGGAGAAAAGAAATGGGGAAAGATGCGGCAGCTCCGCTCCGCATCAAGGAACCGACCCTGTAGCAACTACGGAGCGGCCCCTGTACTGGTGAACACAGCAATGCAAGAAAAGAAATGGATCCCAGGAAAGCCAGTACAGGGGAGAATAGAGTGGTACCCGCGGAGGTAACGGTACCAGTATCTGTAGACCCGAAAGATCCAAATAAAGTACTCAATGTGGGTTCACAGCTAAGTATAACAGTTCAAAACACACTGATATCATTCTTAAAAGCCAATCTAGATGTGTTCGCCTGGTGTCATGCTGATATGTGCGGAATCTCTCCAACAATTGCTGTCCACACCTTAAATGTCGATCCGAAATTCACACCAGTAAAACAGAAAAGAAGAACTCAAGGTCCAGAAAGGTCAGCAGCTTTAAAGGAAGAGGTAGATCGTCTCTTAGAGAATAATTTCATCAAAGAATCCACTTATCCAAATTGGGTTTCAAATCCAGTACTGGTTAAGAAGGCAAATGGAAAGTGGAGAGTGTGCATTGATTTCTCTGATCTGAACAAAGCTTGCCCCAAAGACTGCTTCCCGTTGCCTAGAATCGATCAACTAGTAGATGGGACAGCTGGACATGAGTTGTTATCTTTTATGGATGCCTATTACGGATACAATCAGATTATGATGAATGAACCAGATCAGGAGGACACAAGCTTTATTACAGATGTGGGACTCTACTGTTACAAAGTCATGCCATTCGGTTTAAAGAATGCTGGGGCAACATACCAAAGACTTGTCAACGCTATGTTCAAGCCTCAGATTGGCAAAACGATGGAAGTCTATGTTGATGATATGTTAGTAAAGTCAAAGAAAGCAGTAGACCACATGGACCACCTGGCAGAAATGTTCTCAATTCTTTGGAAGTTCGGAATGAAGCTCAATCCATTGAAATGTTCATTCGGAGTAGAGTCTGGAAAATTCCTGGGTTTCATCGTAAGCGCTAGGGGCATCGAGGCCAATCCTGCTCAAATCACAGCTCTAAGAGATGTTAAAGCCCCTAGAACAAAGAAAGAACTGCAAAGTCTTAATGGAAAGGTTGCCACTCTTAGTCGCTTCATTTCCAAGGCCACAGACAAATGCATTCCCTTCTTTGATGCTCTAAAGAAAGGGAAGAAAAATTTCGAATGGACTCCTGAATGTCAGAATGCTTTCGATCAACTGATTCATCATATGAGAACTCCTCCGGTCCTTTCCAAGCCTAGTGATGGTGAAGACCTCTTCATCTATCTGGCAATTTCATCCCATGCTTTAAGTGCAGCACTCGTACGAGAAGATATGAAAATACAACGTCCGGTTTACTACATCAGCAAACGGTTCGCTGGGGCTGAAATGAATTATTCAAAGATAGAAAAACTTGCTTATTGTCTGCTAATCGCTTCCAGGAAGTTGAGACCCTATTTTCAATCTCATCCTATCAAGGTCCTGACTGATCAGCCTTTGAAGCAAGTCCTGTATCGTCCTGAAACTTCGGGTCGTCTCTTGAAGTGGAACATAGAACTCAGCCAATATGACATCACTTACCATCCCCGAAGAGCAATTAACGGACAAGCTTTAGCAGATTTCATTGCAGAATCCACTGACAAAGGTGACAGTAAGGAAGAAACCACTGACTGCATTCCGATACAATGGAAGTTGTATGTTGATGGCTCGAGAAATGATTATTGTTCTGGGGCAGGAGTTGTGCTCGAAACTCCCGAAGGACGATCACTATGTTATGCATTGAGACTGGAATTTCCTTCAACAAACAATGAAGCAGAATATGAAGCCCTTATTGCCGGATTGAAAATCGCCAAGGAATTGAATATCAAAGTGGTACAGATTTTCAGTGATTCTCAGCTTATTGTCTGCCAGGTGAAGAAGGAATTTCAAGCCAAAGGAGGGAATTTGCCTGCATATTTGACAAAAACTTCCGAACTCCTCAATGATTTAGATCACTACTCAATAAGCCACATACCCCGAGAGGAAAATATGAAGGCGGATTCTTTAGCAAAGTACTCAAGTTCCGGAGAAGCTCAATTACTAGGATTAGTTCCTGTAGAAGTTCTGTCAGCTCCAAGCATTGATGAAATGGATGTTGATTGGATTATGACTACGTCTCAAGAGCACGAATCATGGATGACTCCAATCAAAGAATACTTGCTCAGTGGTTCCCTGCCAGAGAGTTCTAAGGAACGTCGAAAATTATTAAGAAAAGCATCGAGGTATGTAATTCAAGATGGCCGATTATACAGGCGGGGATTTTCAACCCCACTACTCCGATGTGTAACTAAGGAAGAAGCCAGGACAATCTTAACAGAGGTGCACGGAGGAGAATGTGGAGACCATTCAGGTGGTCAAACACTTGCAAAGAAAATTCTCCGATATGGATACTTCTGGCCGGATATCAATCGAGATGCTGCAACTTTTTCCAGGAAATGTGACAGATGCCAACGATTTGCAAAAATCCCAAGAGCACCCTCCACTGAACTCACACAAATGGTCAGTCCATGGCCATTTGCCATTTGGGGGATAGACCTAATTGGACCATTACCGATCGCCAAATCAGGAATTAAATATGCTATTATTGCCGTTGATTATTTCACCAAGTGGGCTGAAGCTGAACCTTTGGCCACCATCACTTCTAAAAAGAAGATAAATTTTGTAACGAAGAATATCATTTGCAGATATGGTGTGCCACAGAAGATAATCACCGACAATGGCACTCAGTTTGAAAGTGAAGAATTCCAGGATTTTTGCAAATGGTTCAGAATTCGAAAAAGCTTCTCAGCAGTGGCTCATCCGCAAGCAAACGGGCAAGTGGAAGCAGTTAACAAGATCATCAAGTCAACTATCAAAAAGCAACTTGAAAAAGCAAAAGGTGGTTGGGTTGATAAGCTTCCATTAGCACTATGGGCGTACAGAACTACTCACAAAACTGCGACTGGGCACACTCCATTTTCACTGGCATACGGATCTGAGGCAATGATTCCAGTAGAAGTAGAGGTTCCTTCACATAGAAGAGTTCATTTCAATGAGGCCGAAAATGAAAAACTGCAACTTGAAGCGCTTGATTTTCTTGATGAGAAAAGAGAGGAAGCTAGGCTCAGAGTTTCAGCTCATCAGCAGAGAATAGCCAGGCATTTCAATTCCAAAGTTCGCCAACGCAGCTTTGAAATCGGAGACTTGGTTTTGAAAAGGATCATGACAGCAACTGGTGTGTTTGGGCCAAACTGGGAAGGGCCATATGTCATAGGCACTAAACTTCTTGATGGCACTTTCAAACTCATAACTGTTGAAGGAGATCCAATTCCAAGGGCCTGGAACAGCAACCATTTGCGTCCTTACTTTACTTGAAAAGAGCTCTGCTCAAAATTGTAAAATGATGATGAATGTATCGGTTGTATTGTGAAACATTGTAAATCAGTATAAATGAATGAAAGCTATAAAGTGGACGTCGGCCCGATTTTTGGCCGAACCACTATAAATCTTGTGTTCTTTACTATTTCATGGTGCCTGTTTTATTTTGATATGTAAATACTTTAAATGTATCGCTAAAATATCAATTCAAAATTGCAGGACATTATAACAAGGCTTGCTCATCACAAAGCTAAGCAACTTCCATAAATCAGCTATTACACGAAAACCAAGCCACAGAAATTTTGTTCAAATTCAAATCCCAAGCAAGGAAAACTTCACATAAAAAGTTGGCGACTCCACTGTGACAAACCTTTGTTCACTAGTTGAGATTGTCGTTATGAATAGACATCCAACTAGATAACTTGCGTTTGTCTCGTGAAGTCATTCAACAGTGAAGTCCACTTCTTCGGATAAAGCAATTTACTTGTAAGAGGAAAAGAAGAAGATGTGCTTGGGAACGATAATAAGAGAGCGCTAACAGGCAGATGATGAGGGAAACTTGCCAACCAACCAAAGCCCTCTAACGAGGCACACCAATAAATGGGAGTGCTTTCCTCAACCAAAAAGATCGGTGGGACTACCGAAGGGGCATCTTGTTAATTGATTGCGGTCGTTTGTACAAACGAACATCCAATCAAGCAACTTACGCCTGCCCCGCGAACCCATCCGACCATGAGAAAGTAACTCCCAGGCACTCAAAAGCCCTCTTCGGAGGCACAAGCCCTCTTCGGAGGCACATGACCTCTTCGGAGGCAAAAGCCCTTTCCCAAGGCACCACAAGCCCTCTTCGGAGGCACATGACCTCTTCGGAGGCAAAAGCCCTTTCCCAAGGCACCGCAAGCCCTCTTCGGAGGCACAAGCCCTCCTCGGAGGCACAAGTCCTTTTCGAAGGCACAAGACCTCTTCGGAGGCACAACTCTTTAAGAGGAGCCCTCTCCGGAGGCATGTCCCAAAATAAAATGCTTGAACAAAAAGCATCGTCCAGAAGCACAGTTCAACTCTCAAAGGAAGGATTAACTTGTTCACCTCGAAAAGTTCCTCCTAAAAAAGTTGAAAAAGGCTACAAAATTCTTTCAGAAAAGTTCATTTCACTTCATAGGGAAATTCACTTATTAATAAATAAAAGTGGTTATCCCCGAAAGTTGAAGCGTTCTTCAGAAAGAGAAAATAAAAGTTCTTCTAAAGACTGGATATACTCTATTAAGAGCAAAATAATTCTCCCCTCAAAAGCGGAATAATTGTCCTCTGAAGTAAGAGTATTAGTCTTAAAAAAGCTAGGAATATTGTAATGCACTTACGGCATGGGGGCAATACCATACAATTTAATTATATTAATGAAAGCAACATGCCGCAAGTTCGTTGCAATATCACGGAAAACGGATGTGGAATAAATGCATTCTCAAACGCAGACAAAAAGTTTGCACAAGTAAGAAGAATCGTTTGTTCTACACTAAAAATAAAAGATAGATCATTCTCACATACACAAGAGTTTGTACAAGTAAAATAACTGTTTTATTTAGTACTATGAAAATTCTTTACATGTGCAGATATCTCAAAAAGCAAAAGCGGGAACCGGTACCCGCACAATCCCCGGTCAATACATGCGAAGAGCAAAAATAATAAGTAGAAAATCCAGCTTGATTATTCCCTCTTCTCACCACCTTTGGAGCCCTTTCCCGGCCTGATGACTAGCTTTTGAAGTCGTTGTGAACGGGCAGGGGCAGAAGGAGAAAGCGGTGCGGCCAGATCAACTACTGCTTCATCTTCAGTGGAAGCCTTCTTCTTCTTCCTTACAGCACGCTTCCCCTTCCTCTTTGAAGAAGACTCGCTCCCCGGAGTAGCAAGCAATGTTGAAAGCTTCGTGTCGTCATCAAGAGACCGCTCCGGGGTCTTCTCAATGTCTTCAAAATCCTCCGCCTTCTGTTCCTGAGAAGCAGCCGGATCATCCAAGCCTTGAAGAGCTTCGATTTTCTCTGCCTGTGATCCCGGTTGGGAAGCAGAAGGAGGAGTAATTTGGGAAGACGGAGGAACGGCAATCGAAGGAGTGAAAGCTTGTGTAGTGCTTGGTACCTCCGCTGTAGAAGAAAAGAAGTTAAAACCAGCATCCCCCGAAAATAAAGAAGGCATCGGTTCATCAAAGTTTAAGTAACAAGTAAGAAGGTCATCGAATTCGGTTAAGTCAAATGACTGGTTCATTAGACCCGAGACGACACCAAGAGTACCTGGAGGAGTTGGCTTTGCAAGATCCACCTCAAACTTCTCGGCTTCAATATCATCCAGTGCCTCATCTTCAGTAGGAGTAGTTGCAGTCTCCTGGGCAACTTTAGCTAGATGTAAAGAATGAGAGCTGGAATCTATAATATTAACGTCGGCTGAAGTGGAAGTTTGAACGGGGGCAGTTAAAGGAGCTTCTTCTTTTAGAGGCTCTTCTCCCGTTGTTTCAGCTCGTACTTTGGCAAGTAGCTCCTTCCCCTTAACAAGAGCGGCACGATCCTCATCATTGAGATAGAGCTCCTCAAGTTCTAGCTCATTATAGCCGGCCCCGCCAAGCATATCCATCGCGACTTCCCACACTTCAGCCAATGTAATTTCATAATCGGGACCAAGAAAAGAGAGGCTCCCACGACCCAGAACGCTGTGTAAATAAAAGTCGAATAAGGTAGAGCTGATGTCTGCTTTCGTCGCCTCATGTGATTGCTCAGCCGCTTCCTTTTCGGCAACGGCAGCAACCCGGCCAGCGGTAGCCTCATCACGCTCTGCCTCAACTTTAGCAAGTCGAGACTTTAGTAACTCAATCTCTACATTCTGAGAGGTGACCTTTTCCCGCAAATCGGTGTTTTCTGTGCGGTATTTCTCAGTAATATGCTGTTCAGCGGCAAGCTTCATTTCAACATCTCTCTGTGCAGCATGGGCATCCCGCACTTGTTTTTGAAAGACCTCTTCTTTTTGGATATGAGATGCAGAAGAAGAGGCAAGATCTTCCTTAAGTTTTTTAACCTCGGACTCAAGTTTTGCATAACCATCAGCAATATTTGTCATCTCGAAATTATGCTGTTTGCAAACTTTGTCCCACTCTGCCTTGTCGTTTTCCATAGTCAACATTGCCTCAAGGTTTGCACGATTAACCTTTTGGAGTTCATCGACAAGCTTCTGCCACTGCGACATCCTCTCGATATTAAGCCTGACTGCGTCAAGACTGCTAAGCATGTCTGATTTATCAATCGGAACTATGTCCAAGTCAAAGCGCACCCCTTTTAGGCACCAATTCGGAAAACGGCTCTGAAGTGTTGGGGGGCCGTCCTTGACTTGATATTGCGGTCTGTTAATGATAGTCTGAATGTCAGATTTCTTCAGAGGAGGAGAGCTAGCCAGAATATCGGAAGGAATGGGAGCGTCAGTTTTTTCAGAGATTTCAGACGCATCAATCGGTTTAGATCGTTTGCTCGGTTCGTCGGCAATCTGAGTTTTTCCCTTATCATCGTAAGACTTCCGCTTATGAGAGTAGTCACTCCTATGCGAAGAGTCATATCGCTCGGCATCTTTCCTTCTTTGCCACTGATCGTAATCCCGCTTCTCCTGGGCTTTCCTTCGAGCCCTCTCTTCATCTGTTTCTTTTGGAGTATCAAGGTACTTCCTAAAGTCATAGGTGCCGCGGCCTCCACGGTACTTGAATGAGTCATAATATGAACCTGTACGTCCCATTGGAGAACCTGAAAGCAAAAAAAGAGTAAAGTTTAGAAATTTCCAGGAAAAAGAGGATAAATGTTTATAAGTGCTGAAAAATCCTAAGTGTGTGTGGCGTGCAAGCTACATACGACAAACTACAGACCACGCTTTAGTGTGGAAACAGAGACGACTGGCGTAGTAGGCGTCTGGGTTTGTTTAAAGGTGGAAGTCACCTCGACAACGGGAGAAGTTGCTTTTGGATTGTTATCCCCAAAATGCTCTTGAGAAGTTATCATGATATCACTCAAGCCATCAAAGGCGTCATCACCCAGGAGTTCAGCAGACTTCTCTTTTTCAACCTCTGTATCAATGGATTTCTCAGGAACTTGAGGATTCTCTTCCTCCTCAGTAATTGGGGTAAGCGCCGACTTGCTGACTAACCCTACGACATCGATGGATGCAGAACATTTTACTAAAGCAGCCTCCATGACGGGTGCTTCTGATGCAGTTTCTTCTACAGAAGCTGGGGCATTCGAGGCCTCTGCTTGGGAATCTGAAGCAACTAACGTTTCCGCATCAGAACTAGAAACTTCATGAATCTGAGTCGATCTAGAAGAATGTAAAAGGCCAAACTGGTGCAGAAATTCATCTTTCAGCAAGAATTTGGCACTCCTCTCTTCAGCGTCAACAGCACTCAAAGTATCTAAAATCGACTTACGGCTGGTATCTCGAAGAAGAGAAGGAAGTGCTGCACGAAGAAAGAATGGAATTAAGCATTTGATAGTTCGAATTATGAGAAATTTAGAAAAAATGAATTGGTAAGAGGTAATCTTACTTCCGAATCTCCAAATAGCATAAAATCCCGGAGGACAGCGAACATAGAAGAATTGAGTCAAGAATCCATGGGCACTTTCAGGCAAGTCTAGAATTAGTTTGCGATTCCTAGCACTCCTCACAAGTATGATAGAAGGATGGTCCTTGTTCTTTGCAAATGTGCACAAGAAGCGAATTTCATCAAAAGAGGGAAAACGGTTCAACGTTCTCCTGAAAAGCACACACAATCCCAGCAGGATGGAGTATCCGTTAGGGTGTAGTTGAAAGGGAGAAATAGTTAGCCGAAGGAGGAGTTCCCGAAGACAATCATTAAATGGAGGAATGGCTCCACTTGAACACATCTGCCGGTTCACAGCAACGAAGCCAAGAGGCGGCCTGTCAGCAGTGTCGCTTGGCCCAGGAAGTAAAGCATCTGCTTCAGCGATGCCGAATTGGATGCACAGTTGTCGGAAGACTTTATGACTTAAAGTAGTAGAAGTCCTTTCCGGAGGGTCGATTAGTGGAGTAGCAATTGGAAAAGCTTCTCCGGCTATTTCCAAGTCTTCTTGTTGAGATTCCATTCTACACAAGGAACTGGACGATCAAATATTAAGGTGCACGTTTCCTAAAAAGAGTGAAGTGTTGTGCAAAACTAATACAATAATGAGCAAATGTAGATGAAATTAAACTAATTGATACTTGTCAATTAAAAAGTTTCGGAGCTTAATATTTTAAGTCCAGGAATAGTATTGCGTTAATGCAAATAAATCAGCTTTAGTTGATCACTTCAATTTTGCTTTAATACTTCACTTAGATTTGTTAGTTCACAACATTTCATTCACGAAGTTCATTTAAGTTTGATTTTCTTTGACAACTAATCTGCTGTTTGATGTGGGCAATCAATAGCAGTATATTCGTCCCATTTTTTCTATGAATGTTGCTTCTAAAACAGGTTATTAGCATTAAAGTTGAGGCAATCCGAGAAGAAGTGCAAAACCCAAAATAATTCAAGTCCAGAAAGTCAGACAAAAGCTGTTCAAAGTTCTAAGTGTTAGGTCGCTTACGACCTAACACAGGTTGCAATGTTCTTATGCTATGTTGTTCAGATTGAAAGTTCAAGACTGTGAAAAATTGCCTAAGTCTTAGGTCGTTCAGCGACCTATCATAAGTCAGGATTTCTGTAGGTCGCGTGTTGCAGCTGAATGGATTAAGGTGAGGCAATTCTCTTAAGTCCTAGGTCGAGCACAATTGTTTTTAGGTTGGAGATACTCTAGGTCGCAAATGTCGTCAGGTCGCAAAGGCTAAGGTCCTTAAGCATTCCCACGCGACCTAACCCTTAGGGCGTTCGAATCTGATAGGTTGATGACTTCTTCTCCAAGCAACATCATATTGGGTCCAATAACCCAATACCACCAGTTCAAAAAAGGAATCATTATCCCCTTCATCCTACCTCAACCTATCACCGATTAACTAGAGAATCAATGGCAAACCCTACAGATCCGTAGCAAAACCTTTCGTATGATCGCAAATCATCCCAACACGTCAAACGACGAACGAAAGTCGATTGAGACTACCGTACAAAAAAGCGTGATGCATGGAATTGGGCTTAGGTCGAGCGACAACGATTCATGTTCAAAACAGTGACTATGGGCAAGTATAAGCTGATCCACTTACGAATTATGATCGGCGAGGAAGAATCGTTGGCTGATTAAGTCAAATTTGTCTCTGGAAGCTCGAAAAAACTGTTAATGGCGATGGAGGCTCAGGACAGTAGGGTAAGGAAGAAGGCACGACCTAACCAATTTATATGGGACTGAAGGAGGGAGGTGAACAGGCGTGCAAGTTTTAAGTCGATTCGCGACCTAGCAAAGTTGAGTCGAAGCATACGACCTAGAGTGTAGTCATATACTTCGAGGGGCAAATGTTAACTCCTTTATTTCAGCGACCTAAAACTCTACGACCTAAGGAAAACCTGCGACCTAAGAGGCTCTGCGACCTAAGAATGTTGCGACCTAAGGAAAAGCTGCGACCTAAGAGGCTCTGTGACCTAAGAATGTTGCGACCTAAGGAAAAGCTGCGACCTAAGAATGTTGCGACCTAAGGAAAAGCTGCGACCTAAGAGGCTCTGCGACCTAAGAATGTTGCGACCTAAGGAAAAGCTGCGACTTAACTACATAGCGATCTAACTGAGAAAGTCCACAACTTATCAAGATAAGAAGTTAGCGACCTAACTTCTTCGCGACCTAAGGTCCAGAAGGCCTTGCGACCTTGCAGCAGAAAGGATTGCGACCTATGGAACTCAACGACCTAAGGTAGCTAGCGACCTAAAGGACTTAACAACCTAAGGTAGTTAGCGACCTAAGGAACTTGACGACTTAAATAGGTTAGCGACCTAACTATTAAAGGAGGTTCAGCGCCCTACGACCTAGAGCTCCCATAGCTATTCTATAACTCGCGTGCGACCTATTACTTGATCAAATGAAGACAAGAACAGTTTTACTAGCTCACTCCTGAAGCCGCAAGGGGACAGCGACCTAGCTTAGGTCGCTCGCGACCTACGACCTAACTAAGGTCGTGCGCGACCTAAGACTTAGGCAAATTTCCTGCCCAGAAATCAGCTTCTATAAATAGGACATCACTTCCAACATGAAGGGGACTTTTGGCAAATCATTTCTACAGCGCTGTTACTCCGTCGAACTCTTCATTCATTCAGTAATCAAGGATCTTTCAAGCATTCACGACACTACAACAAGCTTCGAGAGAAATTCCTTACATCTGAGATGGATTCATCGAGTTTCACCTTCGAGGATTGAGCTAGTAGTCTAGATTGTTTCTTGTGATCGAATTGTACTGTTTCTTGAAGAGATTTGTATCAAATTGTAACCGAATCGGTAATAAGAGACTATAAAGTGGACGTAGGCTCAATTACGGGCCGAACCACTATAAATCCGTTGTTCATTTACTGCATTTCTGCTATTTTCCTGCTTAATTTCTGTTCCTGTCACACGGGTGGTGCTTTCACGATCTTATTACACACACCGGGTGTTATCGTTCATATTTTAACGTTAACATTAATCTAAATTAGAGATTAGAAATTAGAATTACTAACCAGAAAGTCTACAGTTTTTGAAAACATAAGGGGAAAGATTTTGACAGAGCTTCGCCATTGCTATAGAATTTTATGAAGGAAAAGCGGAGGTCATGAGTCTATTTATAGAGGTAAGAATGAACCAAAAATTTTGGATCGGAATCAAACAAATCCGGGCCATTCAAAATAACAAAACCCTAGTCTCTATTCACTTTTATGCCTTCCATTGGTCGACCTGTAGATCTTCACCAGTCGACTAGTAGCAGTCCCCGGTCGACCCTAGTCACAATCTTGGGTCGGCTGGTTGAGGTCATTTTCGAGCATTTTATTCCTGCTTTAATTCTTGATTAATTACCGTATTTAATTCATTGGTTAAACAATTTATAATAAACGTTTTCTTAAATGTAAAGTCTTCCTTAACGTTAATTATTATTTAAATTTAGACATTCAAATTTAAACTTTTAAATTCAAACTCAAATTCAAATATTTAAATTTTTGAATTCAAAACTCCAAAAGTCCATAACTTCTCTAATTTTAACATATTATACATGAAAATTAATTAAAAATTGCCATGGACGCAATGGTGCAACTTCTGTGACAAATTACGACATTTAAAAAAAAATTATTTTTAACCTTGTTTTAGTTATTAAATTTTACGGGGTGTTACAAGGCAGGTTGTTACAACTAGGTATATAGCCCGTTGGTTGAAATCAGTCACAACTCATGTTCAGAATATTTTCAACTTGAATCTCCTTAATTAAGGTTGAATATGAATTTTGGATTGATATATTATGCTCAATGTCACTTATGAGGTTCAAGTCCGAATATTCCTTCATTAAAGTGTTTGTTGTTTTTGTAAACAATTCTCTAGTATTTCGCACATACTCGAGAGTACCCTTACCTATTAGCTGTCCTAATTCGAATTTGATTCTTGCTTCTCATATCAAATACATAAGCGAAATGCTATATTGTAGACAACTCAACATGTATGATAATTCTTGTTGCCAATACATAAGGAATCCATCTTACACGCTCCATATTAAATATTTTAATATGATGTCTGAGTGTATCACTTGTACATTCCCAATAACTTTTTATACTGATATTAAAAGATGTCTTTTAAAATCCTATACTAGGTAGTAAACAACCAAACAAAAATGATCTTAATACGGGTACGTTGTTTGCAATCATAAGTTTGTTATTTACTTATAGTTTTGGAAATATTTTAGTACCCTTATAGTTCTTTCTTGTAGACACACGCTTCATCTACATTTTAGCTGAAATTCAAAATGTTTGACTTTTAAATCAAAATATTTGCTCAAGTCTTATGCTTGTTAAATGACACTTTTGTATCAGTTCTTGGATCCTATCCGAAACCAACAAACTCGGTATCGCTCTCAATGATATCAAGATACTTTAGTTATTATGTGCTAACATCATATTCTAAATCATTATTAATATCTTTTGAACATAATGTACCAAAACTCAAAGTCAGTTCGAGCGATAATTTTATGAGCAAAGTCATAATTAATTCAAGCACATTAATTGAAGAATCTGTTATGTTAATTTCAATAATTAAAATTTACGTTGTTATTCTATCAGTGTGGCTTATTATATTCCAACTGCATCGGCCTTCTTCTTGAAGACACTATTATAGCCAATGGATCATATCCCTTCGAGTACAACTATTAAGATTTTACTTTTATAATGTTCTTGAAAACCATTCTTGATTAGCACATCATACCATATTGATGTAGCTCAGACCGGAGATGAAGGCATAAGTCGTAGGCGACTTATGGAAGGGGCTATGAGTCATCTACGAGTTAAGAAAACAGGCATGTGTCGTGACCGACTCAACTGGGGTGAAGGCATAAGTCGTAACCGACTTAAGGAGGCGGTGATGAGTCGTCTCCGACTCAACTGGAAAAACAAAGGGGAAGTTGCTTCGAGGTTGCGACTTAACGAAGCGGAGTTAAGTCGGCACCGACTTAAGGAAGGTGATGAGTCGGCACCGAGTTACAAGGCACAAGTGTTAAGTCGACCCCGACTTAAGAAAAGAGATAGGTCGGCACCGAGTTACGACTTATTTAAGTCGGTCGAAATTTTAAGTCGCGAAAGCCCTGATGCCGTTGATTCCTCTGCCGAGTTAACCTCCACCATCGGTTCTTTTGAGATGCCGCATGTTTTAAGTTGCTGAAGCTGTTGCCGTTGATCTTTATGCCGAGTTAATCTGGACCGCTATTCTTAAGTCGTTAATAGTTGAGTCGTGTAGAGCTGTTAAGTCGGCAACGACTTAAGCGGGTCTGTTTGTAAGTCGGTATGTTGTAAGTCGGCAACGACTTAAGGAGTTGTCTGTTGTATTCTGTTGTAAGTCGGTATGTTGTAACTCGTTGAGCTTAAGTCGTGTACGACTTATGTTGAGTCGAAGGATTTGATAAGTCGGAACCGACTTAGTACTTGTAATATTTTTAAGCTTTCTGAACTGTGTTGTAAATAAGGCGACTTATGTTAAGTCGGCAAGGTTGATAAGTCGGTTGCCGACTTATGACTTGTACTTTTTCTGTTTTGGTGTGTTGTAGCCTATAAATAGGCAAGTGAAGTCATTTGTAAAGGTTGTTGAATATTGAATAAAATTCTCTTTTGATTGCTTTGTGCTTTCATTCAAATTGGTAGTTGAGTGTAATCTCCTATCTCCTCTTTCGGTTAATCGAGTGCGCTCGATTCAACGATTGTAGAAGCCGATTCGCGGAATCAAGTGCGCTTGATCAACGCTTGAAGAATTGAAGATCTTCGAACCCGGTATCGTGCGCGATCAACGAGTTCAAGATAGCTAAAATTAGGTATCTTCGGATCAACGAATTTGAGCATTTCAGCATCTTCCAATCCACCGATTGCTACATTCAACGATCTACATTGTTTTTGAAATATCCGCTGCGTCAGTTTTTGGTATCAGAGCTTGTTCTAGCCAATCATAGCTAGATCGAGACTTGGAGCCTAATCATTTGAAGAGATTTGAAGTTTGAAGTGATAGCCGAGAGCTTGAGGTGTGAGCCGTGAGCAAGTGAAGTTGTTCGACCTTGCATTGAAGATTGTTTGATCGAATTTGTAGTGGGAGGCCGAAACTTTGTCCATCGTGTTCATCGCGATTTGCTACAAAGTGGAAGTTTTCGATCCATTTCATTTTGGATCAAAGTTCGAATTGTGTTTGAATTTGGAGAATTTGAGAAGTTCAAGTATGCCGCCAAGAAGAGCTAATCGCCACCAAAACGTAGAAGCTTTGTATCGAAGAGAAGAAGCTGATGAGATGGAGCAAAGAATCAATGAGAATTTTAGTGAAAAGCTTAACGAAGGAATTGGCCGGTTAGAGAGGCTTATGACAGAAATGAATCAAAATCGGAGAAGGGTTTCACCAGAATCTAATCATGGAGGTAGTAGAGTCTCGCCACATTCCAATCGAGACCGAAGTGTTGAAAACGATCAAGGGCGTGGGAGGAACGTGAATGATCGTGAACGGAGGAATGTTGATAGAAGGGATGAAGGTGGAAGGCGTAATGGTAGTAGAGATGTTGGTGGTCAGAATCGACATCGTTATGCATCAGATTTTGAAGAGGAGTATGATGGTGGTAGTATTCAAGGAAGAGGTCAAGGAAGAAACTATTCTGAGTATGATCACAAGTGGGAATCGGGGATGAAAACAGAAATTCCTGAATTCAAGGGTGGTATGCAAGCGGAGGAGTTTCTAGATTGGGTAGCTAATGTTGAGGAGATTTTTGACTTCAAAGAAGTACCAGAACATCGTAGAGTGAAGTTGGTTGCTACGAGGCTGAGGGGTAGAGCTTTGGCATGGTGGCAGCAAACCAAGCTTACACGTGAACGTATGGGAAAGTCAAAGATTGAATCTTGGGAAAAGATGAAGAAATTGATGAAAGCAACATTCTTACCTTATAATTATCAATCGCTTATGTATCAGAGGTTGCAGAACTTGAGACAAGGAACGAAGTCTGTGAATGACTATGCTGATGAATTTTATCAACTCATTGCAAGGAACGATATTATGGAAACAGAAGAGCAGCTGACATCTAGGTTCATTGGAGGATTGAGAATGCAGATTCAGGATATGGTGAATATGTTCGATCCAAGATCTGTAGCAGAAGCACATCAGAAAGCGTTGGCTTGGGAAAAACAAGGGAGACGAGGAAGTGGTGTGTTTTCTAATTCTAACAATCAAGCGAAGGGTGTTGGAGGAAGTTCTAATGTTTCTAAAACTATCAGTAGACCAGTGGTGAAAGAGGCTGAGAAGGCGAAAGTTAACAATGGTTTCAAATGTTACAATTGTCAGGAATTGGGTCATAAAAGCAGTGAGTGTCCAAAGCCAAAGAAGAGAACCATGATTGTGGAAGTTGACGATGAGGATGTTGTTGAGGATTGTTCTAATCTAGTTGAGGAAGATGAGCAGGATATTGCGTCAGGAGACGAAGGTTGTAACCTAATGCTGAGGAGATCGTGTTTAACACCGAAGCAGGAGGAAGCTAGTTGGTTGAGGAGTAATATCTTTCAGTCAACATGTACTATTCTGGGGAAGGTGTGTAAGTTTGTGATCGACGCAGGAAGCTGTGATAATATTATTTCAACCGAAGCTGTGACGAAGTTGAAATTGAAGACAGAGAAACATCCGAGTCCATACAAGTTAGCATGGTTGAGAAAAGGAGGAGAAGTGAAAGTGGATAGACGAGTTCGTGTACCATTCTCTATTGGGAAGAAATACAAAGATGAAATATGGTGTGATGTAGTAGAGATGGATGTTTGCCACTTATTATTGGGAAGACCATGGCAGTATGATCGAGCAGTACAACATGACGGTCGGACCAATAGCTATAGTTTTATGTTTAAAGGCACGAAGATTATCTTAGTTCCGAAGAAGAGATCACAAGAAGAAAGTAAGTCAGAAGAAATTGAAGAACTGAAAACTTTATTATCTTTGAAGGAATTTGTTAAGGAGGTTGAGGAGGAACCAGAAGTATTCTTGTTAATTGGGCGAGAGAGCAGTGAAGAAGTTGAAATTCCTGAAGAAGTTAAACCAGTTTTGAAAGAATTTGACGACGTATTTCCAGAGGAATTACCAACGGAGTTGCCACCGTTGAGGGACATACAACATCAAATAGATCTTGTTCCAGGTGCTGTGTTGCCACACAGACCACATTATCGAATGAGTCCGAAGGAACATGAAGAGTTGCGAAGGCAGGTAGAGGAATTGCTTGAGCAGGGGCGTGTGCAGGAGAGTCTGAGTCCTTGTGCTGTACCAGCTTTATTGGTACCCAAGAAGGATGGGACGTGGAGGATGTGCACTGACAGTCGAGCATTGAACAAGATTACTGTGAGATATAGATTTCCAATGCCGAGGTTGGATGACTTGTTAGATCAAATAAGCGGAGCTACTATATTTTCGAAGATTGATTTGAAGAGTGGATATCATCAAATTCGTATCAGACCAGGAGATGAGTGGAAAACTGCTTTTAAAACCAGGGAGGGTCTATACGAATGGTTGGTCATGCCATTTGGTTTATCCAATGCACCAAGTACTTTCATGAGGGTGATGAATCAGATTTTTCGACCGTTCATTGGGAAATTCGTGGTGGTGTATTTCGATGATATTCTAATTTACAGTGGGAGTCCAGAGGAACATTTGAATCATCTTAGAGAAGTGCTGATGGTACTGAGACAAGAACAATTTTATGCTGCTACGAAGAAATGCGTGTTCATGACGCATAGTGTTTTATTTCTGGGGTATGTTGTTTCAGAGAAAGGAATACAGGTTGACCAAAGTAAAGTTGAGGCGATCAGAAATTGGCCGCAACCCAAGACGATAACGGAAGTTCGTAGTTTTCACGGGTTGGCTTCATTTTATCGAAGGTTTATTCCACACTTTAGTAGTGTGATGGCGCCTGTTACAGATTGCATGAAAGGTAAACAGTTTGCATGGACAGAGGAAGCAGGGAGTGCTTTTGGGAAGATCAAGGAATTGCTGACGTCTGCACCAATTCTAGTATTACCTGATTTTCAGTTGGTATTTGAACTACATACTGATGCATCCAAGGTTGGGATTGGAGGGGTGTTGAGTCAGAAGGGGCGTCCAATTGCATATTTTAGTGAGAAGTTGTCAGGAGCGAAGATGCGATACAGTACATATGACGTGGAATTCTATGCTGTTGTGCAATCTATTAAACACTGGAGACATTATCTATTTCAGAAGGAATTTGTTCTTTATACTGATCATGAAGCATTGAAGCATTTACAAGGGCAAGACAAGATTTCAGCAAGACATGCATCGTGGATTGCCTATCTACAACAGTTTACTTTTGTTGTTAAACACAAGTCAGGGGTGACAAATCGTGTGGCTGATGCTTTAAGCAGGAGGAGTCATTTGTTGACAACAATGAAAGTTGAAGTGACAGGATTTGAATTATTACCGGAATTATTTGTTGAAGATCCTTACTTCATGAAGTTTGTTGATAAAGTTAAGGAGGGAAAGACGGATGAGTTTGTGATGGTAGAAGGTTTTCTTTTTAAAGGAAGTCGATTGTGCATACCGGAGGGTAGTCTGAGAATGAAGATTATCAAGGAGTTACACGAAGAAGGGCATGTTGGAAGAGACCGTACCTTACAGTTAATTTCACAATCCTACTTTTGGCCATCGATGAGGAAAGAAGTGGAGAGGTTTGTGGAGCGTTGTCATATTTGTCAGGTTTCGAAAGGAACTGCGACTAATGCTGGGTTATATATGCCATTACCTGTACCAAGTAAACCATGGGTTGATGTGAGTATGGACTTCGTGTTGGGATTACCAAGGACACAGCGTGGTAACGATTCCATATATGTGGTGGTGGACAGATTTTCGAAAATGGCGCATTTTATTGCTTGTAAGAAGACGGCGGATGCTGTTCATGTTGCTCAGTTGTTTTTCAAGGAGATCTATCGACTTCATGGATTGCCAGAATCTATTGTGTCGGATAGAGATACTCGATTTCTGAGTCACTTTTGGTTGAGCTTGTGGAAAATGGTGGGAACGAAGCTGAAATTTAGTAGTGCTTATCACCCGCAAACGGACGGACAAACTGAGGTGGTTAACAGATCATTGGGAAACTTGTTGAGATGTCTTGTGCAAGATAATCTGAAGAGTTGGGACGTGAAGTTATGCCAGGCAGAGTTTGCCCATAATCATGCAGTGAATCGAAGTACTGGGTTCAGTCCGTTCCAGATTGTTTATTCAAGTTTACCGAAGGGACCGTTAGATTTAACGATGATACCACACTCGAAGGGGACAATTAAGAAAGCTGCTGATTTTGTTGAAGAGCTGACGGAGTGTCATAAAATCGTTCAAGAACGATTAGAGAAAGCAAATGAGAAATATAAACGAGCTGCAGATTTGAAACGATGAAATGTTGAGTTTAACGAAGGAGATTTGGTTTATGCAGTATTAACAAAAGATCGTTTTCCAGTAGGCGCTTATAACAAGTTGAAAGCCAGGAAAATTGGTCCGGTGAAAGTTGTGAAACGAATCAATGAAAATGCTTATAAACTAAAGCTGCCGGATGATGTGTATACGTCTGACGTATTCAATGTTAAGCATCTCGTACCATATCATGGGAATGAGTTTGTTGGGGATGACGAGTGTGCAAATTCGAGGTCGAATTTCTCTCAACATGGGGAGGATGATGTAGCTCAGACCGGAGATGAAGGCATAAGTCGTAGGCGACTTATGGAAGGGGCTATGAGTCATCTACGAGTTAAGAAAACAGGCATGTGTCGTGACCGACTCAACTGGGGTGAAGGCATAAGTCGTAACCGACTTAAGGAGGCGGTGATGAGTCGTCTCCGACTCAACTGGAAAAACAAAGGGGAAGTTGCTTCGAGGTTGCGACTTAACGAAGCGGAGTTAAGTCGGCACCGACTTAAGGAAGGTGATGAGTTGGCACCGAGTTACAAGGCACAAGTGTTAAGTCGACCCCGACTTAAGAAAAGAGATAGGTCGGCACCGAGTTACGACTTATTTAAGTCGGTCGAAATTTTAAGTCGCGAAAGCCCTGAAGCCGTTGATTCCTCTGCCGAGTTAACCTCCACCATCGGTTCTTTTGAGATGCCGCATGTTTTAAGTTGCTGAAGCTGTTGCCGTTGATCTTTATGCCGAGTTAATCTGGACCGCTATTCTTAAGTCGTTAATAGTTGAGTCGTGTAGAGCTGTTAAGTCGGCAACGACTTAAGCGGGTCTGTTTGTAAGTCGGTATGTTGTAAGTCGGCAACGACTTAAGGAGTTGTCTGTTGTATTCTGTTGTAAGTCGGTATGTTGTAACTCGTTGAGCTTAAGTCGTGTACGACTTATGTTGAGTCGAAGGATTTGATAAGTCGGAACCGACTTAGTACTTGTAATATTTTTAAGCTTTTTGAACCGTGTTGTAAATAAGGCGACTTATGTTAAGTCGGCAAGGTTGATAAGTCGGTTGCCGACTTATGACTTGTACTTTTTCTGTTTTGGTGTGTTGTAGCCTATAAATAGGCAAGTGAAGTCATTTGTAAAGGTTGTTGAATATTGAATAAAATTCTCTTTTGATTGCTTTGTGCTTTCATTCAAATTGGTAGTTGAGTGTAATCTCCTATCTCCTCTTTCGGTTAATCGAGTGCGCTCGATTCAACGATTGTAGAAGCCGATTCGCGGAATCAAGTGCGCTTGATCAACGCTTGAAGAATTGAAGATCTTCGAACCCGGTATCGTGCGCGATCAACGAGTTCAAGATAGCTAAAATTCGGTATCTTCGGATCAACGAATTTGAGCATTTCAGCATCTTCCAATCCACCGATTGCTACATTCAACGATCTACATTGTTTTTGAAATATCCGCTGCGTCACATATGGAAGATTTAATACTCTTAGTGGCTTTATTGTCAACTGTGAAAATTATGTTCATGGCATTAATAAGAAACTCACAGTTTCTCTTTAACATGCGAGAATTCTTATTAGACATTCTAATGTGTTGTATACGTTCAGGCTTGGTTAATTTCACTTCATCCCTCGTAATTAGTTTTTATCTTAAGATTGTATCCAAATCCATCTTACTACCTATAATTTCTAAAGAAATCCCTTTGCCATGAACTTGTAATTTTTGAGACAACAATTATCTCAGTAAATAGGATAGGTATTCATAAGTATATAATGAACTGATTAATATATATAACCGGTTTAGTTTTGAGTTTACAAAAATTTATGTTCATACATAAATTGGTCAATCAACACTGGTCTACCCCAAATTGCTTTAGAGCAATCCACACATGGTCCCTAACATACCAATATTATGTGCGGTTTCTATATTTACACAACCTATTAATTTCTTGACCTAGGATATGTGGGGACTTCTTATAAACTTTTATCATGTGCTATCTCATAAACTATGCTTTAGATGAAATTAATTTTAACCTATATACTAACTCTTAAGTACACATCCTGACAGAAATAAGTTAACTCAACTTACATTATTATCAATCATTCTTTTTTCCAATAAAGTGTGATTACTCCTTAGTAACTCCTCATTATGTATCATATGAAGGAGTGACTTTTGAGATTTAATCTTATTCATCTTTGGGTACTTTTGGAACCCTTTCCAATACACTGACCTATTCGACCAAATTGAATATTTATTTTCTTTGCATGTTATTTTTTCTACTTCCATTTTATATTCAATGAACTTATCATAAACACACTTCTTGTGTATTTAAAATACACATGTTTATATCTATGATAATCCATCTGTGAATTTAATGAAGTAAGTGGATCCATTTAGGTATCATTAGATTTGAACTGCATACATCTATATGTATCAATCTAAAGAGTTCATTAACTGTTATGTTGCTCCCACTGAATGTGTGGCTTTTCCCACAATCGTTTGAGATACAATTCACATATATTATATGATTTATAATCATATGATTAAAGAATTATTTCTCAAAACTATGGCTTGGTCCATTATGCCAAAATAATTGTAAAAAAATTCAAATACTTCTAAAAATGCAACGCTTTTGTAATGAATATCAATATTATATACTTATTTTATAATGAATATTCATATCAAAATAAAACTATATCTATTTTCAGTTAATACTGAAAATAGTTATTATTTCATTAATAATATTTCGAATATTTACGATTTTTTTTTTCATAACTTGATGTATCCACTAAAAATATTATATGATATGTTTCCATTATTTCCACCATTGCTATAATAACATACGAAACATGAAGCTCCATTCAGTCACTTATTATGGTGTTTTTTCATACATTATATCTAATTTACAATTGAGCAATTCAGTACAAATATCTTGAACTCGAAGAAATAATTTTCATAGAAACAATTTTCTATATGAAATTAAATTTGGAATAGAAATCACATTCCATATTATGTGCCTTTTAGTGTTTTATACAATTCTCATTTCCAATGTCCTTTCCTGAAGTAGAGGTGAACATTCACCCTCTTCATCCTAACTGTGGCTAAGTTACATCCACTCCAAGACATTCACTTTCCTTTCAAAATGGTTGAACCATTAAAATAACCTTTACCACAAGGCCGTAACAAACTCTTTACAAAAATGCATTCGATCATCCTTAACATTTGACGATATCGAATAAGTTCACTCTAGATTAACTGATCAAACTGGCATTTCAATGATCGAATTCCTAGGTACATCTTGTAGCTCTTGGTTTAGTTCTACATCTAACATAACAAAATCATAATTGTAATCAATCATATTGAATACACAATCTCGCATTATGGTCTACTTTTTCAAATAAACTAATTTCACCGCAATTTCATACATTACCAATATTGACTATTCACCATATATCATTATATGTGATCGAATATAGATGAGATATCCATATATCATTTATATTGGTAAGTATATTATACATATGTAACGCCCCACCTCTATACCCACGCTAACCAAGAACACTACGATGTAGTGCTGTCAATTAGCACGGAGAATAAGGCTGCGGAGGAGCGACCATCCATGTAACTTCTTTGTGCGAGCACCAATATGTCAGATAGTATAGAATGCATATCATTTAAGGAGGAAATCCGACATACTGATACAAACTCAAAGCTATCACACGGTGGCTATATAAAATCTTCAGAAACAAACATAGAAATAAACATAACATAAATCAGTCACAGACATCCATATCACGACAGCGGAAAAAGATATGAATATATATATATATATATATATATATATATATATATATAACACATGAAAGTGTTCATCAGAGTAGTGGTCAGAATGTTCCATGATAATACAAAAGAATAGCAACACGTACTATACAAAGGAATAAGTACACAATATAAAGTCTATCACAAATGTGTATATCCAAAAACTACTAATCTAAGTAGTTAGCAAAAAATCAAGATAATCCAGAAGAGAAGTCAAGCAGAAGCACCTGTAACATCTCAGTCTGACCCAAGTATTATTTATAAGAAAATAATAAACGGATCAGTCTAGCTATAAATATCAGATGATAAGGTATAGGATAAATAATATGGCATGAACATGTAACAAACATAACGGCATACTACTATAAGTAAGTAAATGACAATCAACAAAAGATTAACCAATATCACAAGAATCTTCTCAAAGACAAAATAGGGTATCATACCCTAAACTTGTATTCATAACAAGTCAATAACACATGAATTCACCAATGCAAATAAACTGATATCATATCAATGAAAATCATGGTGAAGCACAAATTCCAGAAATCAACACACGAAATCCAGAAAAACACATAAAAACGGGGAGGCCTAACACATGAACGGGAGCATGAAAACTCACCTACGCGTATAACACATGAACGAGAAGCTATCTCCTGGAAGCTATCCATTTAATTTTAACACATGAATGGCCCGAAGACCATGGGGAGCTACCCCATATATGTGATGGTGAAACATCACAAAAATCGGGGTCTAGTCTCCCTCGCAGACAAAGAGACATCACACAATCGCTAGTCTAAATCACAAAAAAATGATCGTCATGATCATAAGGAAGTGTCAATTGCACTAAGTTAGTAAATATATGAGTTTAGCTTCATGTCCCATAACCACTAGCTTAACTTAAATATTTACGAACAAACTGTAGATCTTCACTAGAAAATTGTCACAAAAAGGGTTCAATTGAACAAGTCCAAGAGCTAACCGATGAAGTGAACGCAAGTGTTTCACACCACTCGTTTTACTAAGTCGTTTAATTCGATTTCTCTTCCGAGTGAAGTAAAGGCTTGTATATACTAGTAGATTAGTAAACAGTTTGAGAAGAAAGAGCTTTGTAGTAAAATAATGTTGAAATCTCTTTGATGAAAGAGTTTTGATATTTACTACTAGTATTGAAACCTTCATATCTTTAGAGTGACAAGTCACAAAACGATTGTTGAAACAAATAGAATCACATAAATTCACGTTCGAAGACGAGAGTAAAGTCCAAAGAAATAAATCCCAAAACCATCAAAGTAGGAATATACTAGCGACCTAACAAGGTCGAATTAAAGTGCAAAGACTTTAAGTCAAATAGGTCGAACGACCTAAGAGTAGACTGTCGTGCGACCTAGCAGGAGAACAGGGCGAACGACCTAGTGAAATACCGGTCAAATGACCTAAAGAAATCAAGCCACGCGACCTAAGGAAAAGTAGGTCATACGACCTAATGGGTTTCGACTTAGGGGGTTGTGGTCGAGCGACCTAACAGAAGTAGGTCTAACGACCTAAAATCGGAAGCCAAGCGACCTAGTGGTTGCGGCTTAACTGGAATGGCAGAGCGACCTAACTGGGCAAGTGATGCCAAGAGACCAAAGGTCTGCGACCTAAAGGCGAGCGACCTAAGAGGTCCAGCGACCTAAGGGGATACGCGACCTAACTGGAAGACAGGTCGAGCGACCTAGTGGATATGAGGTCAAGCGACCTAATGGATATAAGGTCCAACGACCTAATGGAAAGAGACTCGCGACCTAAAAACCAGCGACCTAAATTGGCAATGGGTCAACGACCTAACAGATGCAGGCCAAGCGACCTAAAAGAGATGCGACCTAAGAGAGGCGCGACCTAACTCAAACAAACTAGGCGATATAAGGTCGGAGACGACCTACGACTTAGCGAAGTCGAGCGACCTAACGCTTAACTCGCGAGCGACCTAGCGACTTATCTCCAGGCGAGCGACCTAAGGGGTTACGCGACCTACGACCTAGTAGGGTCGAGCGACCTAGTGCCGCCTTGTGATATAAGGTCGAAAACGACCTAAGGAGATGTGACCTATAGCCTGCGTGGCTTTTCCACTCGAACGACCTAACGAGGCCAGAGCGACCTAACGCCAGATTTTGCCAAAAACGCTGAAAATTAGAGTTTCTCGCCAATCGAATCCAAACCAAATGCAAATATGCATGCTAAAGGGATGGGGAATCGTTCCCAACAGCCCAATGACGATTATAGGCAAGACGTGAGATTAAAAATCTCACCTTTTCAATAAAATGGATGAAGATGAAGCTTGAAAGCAAGGAGAAGCAATCCAAAGCTTGAATCCAATATCTTCTACTTGAATTTGGAGTTGAATGTTGGATTTGGAATGAATTTGAGTTTGGAGTTTTAATTTCCCTTTCCCACCACCATTTTTGATAAAGGTTGAATGTTAAAACAAATGATGAATGAATTGAGGAAGAGGGTTGGGCTGAACTAAAAGGAGGTGCAGTCCAAACCAAAGACCCAAAGCAAAAAGTGACGAAAATTTCACTATCTCCAAACATACCGATGTTTATACTTAAAAGATTGCAATTGACGTTTCGAACTCAATGAAAGTGGTCTCGAGTTCTAATTCGTCCGTATGCAAAAAGTATCTTTTCGGACTAAAATCCGACTAGCGATAAAATATTTAAATTAAATATTTATATATAAAATCGATAAATATGCGGGTTGTTACAGACTCCCCTCCTTAAAGAAATTGCGTCCTCGTAATATATAAGACCGAAAATAAAAGTAACAACCATAAAAGCATATTAGCACAAAAGAGATTGGAAATAAGAAGTTTACCTCATAGAGCATGAGAAAGTAATTCCGAATGTGTACGCTCGATGAATTCTCTAGTTTCCCAAGAGCAATCCTTAGGATTTGAGGACCATTGAATTTTAACAAGCGGAACATCTTTATTTCGTAGTCGTTTGACCTCCGAAGCAATAATTCGCATAGGATGCTGCTCATAAGTTAAATTAGGTGAAACTTCAATCTCTTCCACAACACCAGGCTCGAGAATAGAATCGGAATCCCGAAGGCACTTCCGTAATTGAGAAACATGAAACACGTCATGCATAGCAGAAAACTGAGCCGGTAATGAAAGGCGATAAGCCATGGAACCAATACGTTCAGTGATGGGAAATGGCCCAATGTATCGAGGCGCTAGCTTTCCCGATCGACTGAAACGTACAACACCTTTCATAGGTGAAACACGAATAAACACAAGATCTCCCATAGAAAATTCTAACTTCCTTCTTCGATTATCGGCATAGGATTTTTGTCTACTCTGAGCTTCTTTCATCCTTTGACAAATAATTTCAATCTTTTCTGTGGAATCACGAATAAAATCTGGACCTAAGACCAGCTTCTCACCGGCCTCAAGCCAACAAGAAGGAGATCGACATGGTCTTCTGTAGAGTGCCTCGAAAGGAGCCATACTAATGCTAGCTTGGAAGCTGTTATTATAGGAGAATTCGACAAGTGAAATATGATCTTCCCAACTTCCACAAATTCGAGAACACAAGCACGAAGAAGATCTTCAAGAGTTTGATTCACACGCTCAGTTTGTCCATCGGACTGGGGTGATATGCGGTGCTAAAATTAAGCTTCGTTCCCAAAGCTTTTTGAAGACTCTTCCAGAATCCACTGGTAAACAATGGATCACGATCACTAACAATGGAAGAAGGAACTCCATGCAGTTTAACAATTTCTTTGATAAAAAGTTTGGCCAGAAGAGGAACGGTTTGGTTCGACTGAACAGGAATAAAATGGGCAGATTTAGTAAGTCTGTCAATGATCACCCATAAACTATTATGACCCGAACGAGAACGGGGAAGGCCATCAATAAAATCCATGGAAATTTGATCCCACTTCCAAACTGGAATTTCCAATGGTTGCAATAACCCACCTGGCCTTTGATGTTCAGCCTTAACAAGTTGTCAAGTCATGCAACACTTAACAAAGTTAGCGATATCAGATTTCATTCCCTCCCAGTAATAAAGTCACTTCATATCTGCGTACATTTTACTGCTACTGGGATGAATAGAATACTTGGAACGATGAGAATCTTCTAGAATGTCTCTACGAAGATCACTAATATTTGGTACGATCAGTCTAACAAATTTCCGAATGCCGCAACGAAAATCAATATTGAAGTCTTTCAAATCTTCAATATCGGTTTTATCCTTAAGATTTTGGCCAAGTGAAGCCAAATCAGGATTTAGCTGTTGAGCTTCAAGAATGCGGTCCAAAAGAGAAGGACAAAATAGAGAATATCGAGATCATAAGAGGCAAGGAACTCGAGCCAACGCTGTTGATGCAAATTAAGTTCCTTTTGAGAAAATAAATATTTCAGGGACTTATGATCAGTATAAAGTATAAATTTCTCTCCCAAAAGACAGTGTCGCCAAATTCGAAGGGCGAAAACGATAGCCGTGAGTTCTAAATCATGAGTAGCATATCTAGTCTCGGCCGGCTTCAATTGCCTAGAAGCATAAGCAATAACACGTTCTTTCTGCATAAGAACGGCACCCAAACCAACGCGACTAGCATCGGTATAAACAACAAAATCTTGGTTCCCTTCGGGAATAACAAGAATGGAGCATTAGAAAGGAGTTCTTTTAATTTCTGAAAAGAAGTTTCACATTTGTCCGACCGAATATATTTAACACCTTTCTTTGTTAAGCCAGTAAGAGGCACGACAATCTTAGAAAAGTCTTTTATAAAACGGCAGTAATAACCTGCCAATCCGTGAAAGCTACGGATTTCAGTCACGCTTTCCGGTCTCTTCCAATTTTGAATCGCTTCAATCTTTGAAGGATCCACTGATATTCCAGATTCGGAAATAATATGACCGAGAAACTTCACACTAGATTTCCAAAAGTGGCATTTGGAAAATTTTGCTTTTAATTGATTGCTTCTAAGAGTTTCCAATACAATCCGAAGATGCTTTTCATGTTCCTCCTCGGTTTTAGAATACACGAGAATATCATCAATAAAGATGAGAACAAACCGATCGACGAAATCTTTTAAAACTCGATTCATAAGGTCAACGAAATAAGCCGGAGCATTCGTTAAACCAAATGGCATAACTGGCCACTCGTAAGATCCATAACGAGTATGGAAAGAAGTCAAAGGAATACTATCCTCTGCAATATGAAGCTGATGAAAACCGGTAGCCAAGTCCAATTGTGAAAAGACTCTAGCACCACTAAGTTGAAAAAATAGATCATCAATCCGAGGTAAAGGATATTGATTCTTAATAGTAAGATCATTAAGCTTGCGGTAGTCGACGCAGGGCCTAAGTGTACCATCGGACTTACTTACGAAAATAGCTGAAGCTCCCCAAGGCGAGGAACTAGAGCGAATCAGTTGCTTCATCTCTAACTCAGATAATTGTTTGCGCATCTCTTCATTCTCCTTATTGGACATGCGATAAGGAGGACGAGTAATAGGTTGAGCTCCAGGTATAAGATTAATTTTGAACTCAATTGCTCGCTTAGGTGGTAGTCCTAAAATGGGCTCAAAGATGTCGGGAAATTCACGAATGACGCAAATAAGAGAAATGACATCTTCCTCATCATCATTATCATTATCACAAGGATTTAAAGAATATAAAGATGCAACCAAAGCGGAATCCGAATCTTTAAGAACAATAGAAATCTGCTTAACAGATAGTGGATGTCGAAGACAAATAGTCCGCTCAGGACATAGGATATGAGCTTCATAACTATTAAGCCAATCCATACCCAAAATCATTCCAAAGCCTAGGTAATGCATGACATGCAAATCGGCTAGGAAAGAAAAATCACACAAAATAATCTCGACATCTTTACAAAGCAGACTAAGAGTTGCGGATCCACCAACCGGATTCGCAATTCATAAAGAAGTCATTAAAGCAACAACACTTAAAGAAAAAGTATCGACAAGTTCCTTTGATATAAAAGAATGGGTTGCACCCGTATCAAAGAGAACTCTAATAGGTTGATCATGAAATATAATAATTCCTTCAAGGACAGAATGAGACATACCTTGTCCGCGAGATGTGTTGCCAGAGGCCTGAGCAACGTTTAACTTTCCCTCCTTTTCTTGAAGCTTAGGGCATAGATGCATAAAATGATCTGGACTTTTACAATAGCGACAAGAGCGGGGCTTTGAACACTTGTTCGAAAAATGGCCCTTAGCACCACAGTTGAAGCATTTCCTATCACCGGGGGAAAATGCCTTTGCAGTAGGAGTTGCTTGCTTACCCCTTTTGTTGGGATAAGGACCTTTGAATTTGTTTGACCTCTTCTTGTTGTTGAAATTTGGTTTGGAAGCCACCACTTCAACATCACTGTCCTTATCAACCTCTTCAAGACAAAGAGCGATACCAATAAGTTGGTCGAAAGGAACTTCTAACTTTAGAAGTAATGGCTTCTTGAGATTCTTGTTTAAGCCATAGACGAATCTTTGATTCTTCTTCAATGGGGTGTTGATGTATTCAACCCCGTATTTGGACAGTGACTCGAAGGATGCGATATAATCTGTCATAGAGGATTCACCTTGAACAAGGTCTATAAAACGTTGAACCAATGTCACCTTCTCTGCTTCTGGTACGAATTTCAACTCAAAGCGTCCCCGGAATTGCTCCCAGGTGAGATCTGCTTCATTAATTTTAGAAATAAGAAGTTCTTACCAATCCAATGCCCTCTCTTGGAGCATACTGAATGCCACCTGAACATGGTGAAGATCGACAAGATTCATGCGAGAAAAGATTCGATCGCATGTTCTTAACCAAGCCTGGACCTCGACAATAGTTTCGGAACCTTTGAATGGTTTCCCACCCAAGTTGGTATAGTCGTTGCACAAACGTGCAAATCCAGACTTAGGGTGAGTTGGTTCCGGGTTAGGACCAGCTGCCTGAGCATTCTTTACTAAATCAAGAAGCTGTTGAGCAGTCATAAAAACTACATCCTGGGGAGTAACAGCAGATGGTCCAGCTCTGGGACGACCTGGTCTAGACATTCTCTTCCTTAAAGAAGAGAAAAGAAGAAAAGTTATTCTTCAAATAAATATCAAGCAAGTCTTGATAGATAAAACAAGGATTTGTAGAAGGAGATAGGATAAATCAGTACGAATACTCAAATTAAATCCTAAGGCACGACTCCTAAGTTGGACTTAGGACGATGATCCTTGTTAAGTTATTCTACATTGTTCCGAAGTTTGGCTCTGATACCAAGCTGTAAAGCCCCACCTCTATACCCACGCTAACCAAGAACACTACGATGTAGTGCTGTCAATTAGCACGAAGAATAAGGCTGTGGAGGAGCGACCATCCATGTAACTTCTTTGTGCGAACACCAATATGTCAGATAGTATAGAATGCATATCATTTAAGGAGGAAATCCGACATACCGATACAAACTCAAAGCTATCACACGGTGGCTATATAAAATCTTTGGAAACAAACATAGAAATAAACATAACATAAATCAGTCACAGACATCCATATCACGACGACGGAAAAAGATATGAATATATATATATAACACTTGAAAGTGTTCATCAGAGTAGTGGTCAGAAAGATCCATGATAATACAAAAGAATAGCAACACGTGCTATACAAAGGAATAAGTACACAACATAAAGTCTATCACAAATGTGTATATCCAAAAATGACTAATCTAAGTAGTTAGCCAAAAATCAGGATAATCCAGAAGAGAAGTCAAGCAGAAGCACCTATAACATCTCGGTCTGACCCGAGTATTATTTATAAGAAAATAATAAATGGATCAGTCTAGCTGTAAATATCAGATGATAAGGTATAGGATAAATAATATGGCATGAACATGTAACAACCATAACGGCATACTACTATAAGTATGTAAATGATAATCAACAAAAGATTAACCAATATCAGAAGAATCTTCTCAAAGACAAAATAGGGTATCATACCCTAAACTTGTATTCATAACAAGTCATTAACACATGAATTCACCAATGCACAAAAACTGATATCATATCAATGAAAATCATGGTGAAGCACAAATTCCAGAAATCAACACACGAAATCCAGAAAAACACATAAAAAGGGGGAGGCCTAACACATGAACGGGAGCATGAAAACTCACCTACGCGTATAACACATGAACGAGAAGCTATCTCCTGGAAGCTATCCATTTAATTTTAACACATGAATGGCCCGAAGACCATGGGGAGCTACCCCATATATCTGATGGTGAAACATCACAAAAAGCGGGGTCTAGTCTCCCTCGCAGACAAAGAGACATCGCACAATCGCTAGTCTAAATCACAAAAAATGATCGTCATGATCATAAGGAAGTGTCAATTGCACTAAGTTAGTAAATATATGAGTTTAGCTTCATGTCCCATAACCACTAGCTTAACTTAAATATTTACGAACAAACTGTGGATCTTCACTAGAAAATTGTCACAAAAAGGGTTCAATCGAACAAGTCCAAGAGCTAACCGACGAAGTGAACGCAAGCATTTCACACCACTCGTTTTACTAAGTCGTTTATTTCGATTTCTCGTCCGAGTGAAGTAAAGGCTTGTATATACTAGTAGATTAGTAAACGGTTTGAGAAGAAAGAGCTTTGTAGTAAAATAATGTTGAAATCGCTTTGATGAAAGAGTTTTGATATTTACTACTAGTATTGAAACCTTCATATCTTTAGAGTGACAAGTCACAAAACGATTGTTGAAACAAATCGAATCACATAAATTCACGTTCGAAGACGAGAGTAAAGTCCAAAGAAATCAATCCCAAAACCATCAAAGTAGGAATATACTAGCGA
This sequence comes from Allium fistulosum, assembly GCA_030737815.1. NCBI lineage: Eukaryota > Viridiplantae > Streptophyta > Magnoliopsida > Asparagales > Amaryllidaceae > Allium > Allium fistulosum. The sequence continues at coordinate 612,230,150 of CM060907.1, forward strand.
CCTAACAAGGTCGAATTAAAGTGCAAAGACTTTAAGTCAAATAGGTCGAACGACCTAAGAGTAGACTGCCGTGCGACCTAGCAGGAGAACAGGGCGAACGACCTAGTGAAATACCGGTCAAACGACCTAAAGAAATCAAGCCACGCGACCTAAGGAAAAGTAGGTCATACGACCTAATGGGTTTCGACTTAGGGGGTTGTGGTCGAGCGGCCTAACAGAAGTAGGTCTAATGACCTAAAATCGGAAGCCAAGCGACCTAGTGGTTGCGGCCTAACTGGAATGGCAGAGCGACCTAACTGGGCAAGTGAGGCCAAGCGACCTAAGGTCTGCGACCTAAAGGCGAGCGACCTAAGAGGTCCAGCGACCTAAGGGGATACGCGACCTAACTGGAAGATAGGTCGAGCGACCTAATGGATATGAGGTCCAGCGACCTAATGGATATAAGGTCCAACGACCTAATGGAAAGAGACTCGCGACCTAGAAACCAGCGACCTAAATTGGCAATGGGTCAATGACCTAACAAATACAGGCCAAGCGACCTAAAAGAGACGCGACCTAAGAGAGGCGCGACCTAACTCAAACAAATTGGGCGATATAAGGTCGGAGACGACCTACGATTTAGCGAAGTCGAGCGACCTAACGCTTAACTCGCGAGCGACCTAGCGACTTATCTTCAGGCGAGCGACCTAAGGGGTTACGCGACCTACGACCTAGTAGGGTCGAGCGACCTAGTGCCGCCTTGTGATATAAGGTCGGAAACAACCTAAGGTGATGCGACCTATAGCCTGCGTGGTTTTTCCACTCGAATGACCTAACGAGGCCAGAGCGACCTAACGCCAGATTTTGCCAAAAAAGCTGAAAATTAGAGTTTCTCGCCAATCCAATCCTAACCAAATGCAAATATGCATGCTAAAGGGATGGGGAATCGTTCCCAACAGTCCAATGACGATTATAGGCAAGATGTGAGATTAAAAATCTCACCTTTTCACTAAAATGGATGAAGATGAAGCTTGAAAGCAAGGAGAAGCAATCCAAAGCTTGAATCCAATATCTTCTACTTGAATTTGGAGTTGAATGTTGGATTTGCAATGAATTTGAGTTTGGAGTTTTAATTTCCCTTTCCCACCACCATTTTTGATAAAGCTTGAATGTTAAAACAAATGATGAATGAACTGAGGAAGAGGGTTGGGCTGAACTAAAAGGAGGTGCAGTCCAAACCAAAGACCCAAAGCAAAAAGTGACGAAAATTTCACTATCTCCAAACATACCGATGTTTATACTTAAAAGATTGCAAATGACGTTTCTAACTCAATGAAAGTGGTCTCGAGTTCTAATTCGTCCGTATGCAAAAAGTAGCTTTTCAAACTAAAATCCGACTAACGATAAAATATTTAAATTAAATATTTAAATATAAAATCGATAAATATGCGGGTTGTTACAACATATCTTGTCAATCTTAATTCAGTTTAATTGTATATTTGTTTGATAATGATTTTATCAATTATATTTGGTACACAAATTTAATAAAATATATTGTTTTAACTTGTATATTCTTACATTATTAGAAAGGTCAAACATTTCATTTATCTTACAAGGCCCACATTTTTCTTATAAGGATTCCACTAGATTTTTAGGGTTCTCAAAACCCTAAGAAAAACATAGAAATCTTTCGATCTCTATAGTGGACATTAGAACTTGCTTGACTTGGATTCTGACCTTGAGGAATATCAACAAATTAATGGCCCGCAAGTGATGCATAATACTTTATCGGTTGTATTATATACAACTCATAACCCGTAGTCTTAGTCCTAATCTCATTTCGACATTGAGAATATTCAACAAATTGAAAGAGATTATTCACTCGCTCCTACCATTTGGCAACTATCTAAGTACAAATGTGCATAGCTTGAGAAACATCAACAAATATGTGCGTATATCTTACCTCGCCTATTCAATATATCAACAGTACTACACATAACATCTCAGCTTGAGGAATATCAACAACCAAAGAGTATGCAAGTAATTTGTTAATATACAAATGATAAAGGACAACTTATATTAAAGATTCAGAATCTTTAATATATTTATATTGAGTGATATCAATTGAGAGAATAATGTAATTCTTATGAAATATCTTCATGACTAAAATATCACACATCTGAAACCATGGTATACGTACTATCTTATGTATTTATTCTTTAAATCTAATTTGGGTTTCTTATAGTTCCAGTCTACTTAATTAAATCATAATTAATTAGTATTTTAATTAACACTTTAATTAATTTTTATTTAATTTAAACCATAGAATTTTAATTTATTCACCTTGAACAATTTAAAGATGAATATAGACTATCAAATTTATAGTAATTATAGAAAAAAATATATCATTATACATGTATATTATTTATTAATTAACATTTAATTAATTAATACAATTTTAATTAAAAAATTTTAATTTTGAAAATTTAATTATTATTTACCTTAAACATTTTAAGATATATTCACAAATATCATTATTTGTGTTTTAATTTTAATTAATTAATTATTTATTTATTTAATCTAATTAATTAAATAATTAAAATTTAAAATTATTTCATAATTTTCAGTTCTTTTTAAAGAAACTGTATAACATTTATAAAGTTTCATTTATACTTTATACTTATTTTGTAAATTTAAAATATAATTAAATTTTCAAATCATATTATGAAGATCGGTCTAAGGCCCAAAATCAATTCGAGCCTTTATATTTGGGATAACCTTTGGGCTTACTTCATTCTTCGGGTCTGGCCAGTAGCCAAGTATGGTAGAGTGGTTGATTACTTAAATGCAACCTTATACTTTACCTTTTTAGATACCCTACTAAATGGGTAGGCATTAATAAGTTAGCCCTAATATGCTAATTTAGACCGTATAGGCTATTGTACTATGATACCGTTGATGGTTTGGCACAAACTCCTTTGGGTTAATCCAACTAGATTCCTCGCATGTGAGTTTAATATGTAGACATCGGACTAGCATAACAATCACAAGACATGAAGGAGTAAGAGGCAATGCTTCAACATAGATCACAATGTGAGAACCTCTATCATGCTAGTTGCATGGATAAGAACCTAGCTTATCCGATGAACCCAGTGAACACCTCAACCAACCTCACTCGGACTGTTGAAGGATCTGGGCTAGTCGAAAGTGGGTTAAATGAGGGAATTTCGAAAAATAATTCATTTTGGATCTTTATTGGGCCTACCAAGTCTAATGGATTTTAGATCCAATCTAAAATTTGTTTCAGATAAAATCTTTTCTTATTCAATTTGTTTTAGAAGGAGTTTATTAATTGATTTATTTTAATCAATTTGATATTTATATAAAATAGAGTATATCAAATATACTCTTATGTGTGTAATAGTCACTTATTTTGTGTTATTATTTTGGTAAGTGAAGAGTCAAATTATTTTTACAGGATACTATTCAGTATGTCATAAATGTTATGAATATGCAATTAATTAGGAATTACACCTACTACTTTTAATTTTACCAAATTTGTATTTGGTAAGTTTATGAGTATATTTTAACATACTTATGTAAGTGTATTGGAAGTGCAATATATAAATAGTTTACACGGTTAATGTGTTTGTCTGTTGGTGAAGGGATTTACACCGCAATAGACACATTCACCCTTTATATATGCCTATGAAATTATATAATATAATATATATATGTATGCGTGCGCACGCGCGCATCCTATAATAATTTTGACTAACTTTATATATTTTGAACATTGAAATTAATAATTTGAAATCTAGCTTTGACTTAGGAAGAATTCAAAATTAGATCTATAATTTTAAGCAAAAGTCCTTATATAAATATTGAATTGAAATAATATATACATATATGCAAATAGTAACAAAATATATTTTTATATTCGAAAATAACATATATATAACTTATACTCAATTATATAAAATAACCGATGTATGTAGTTTGCTTTTATTTATATATATAATATGTTATAAAATTGTTTTAACTAATTTAAACTATTTTAAATCTAATTTTTTTGAATTTTTTTTCAATATAGCGTTGTTTTGAATATTATTTTTCCTTTTGATATTAAACATTAGTTACTAAAATAATAGCAAATAATATATTAGATAACATAGGAATAAATAAATTCATTTTATAAGGTATGGATTTGAACTATACTAACATGATGTAATATAAAATCAAAATGAGACTAGATAATTACCATATGAAGTAGCCTAAGATATATACCTTGAATGATTGAATAACTCATAGATTTAATTGAATCAGCCTTTGGATTTTGCTACGATCTAGAGACAAACACCACCTTTTACTAGTTTGATTTTGTTTTGTTTTACGTTTGGGAATTTCATGGCCTTAGAGTCATGGAATTTTCACCTTAAAATGTACAAGATGAGAAAGCCAAAATAATGACAATTATGTGTTTAAGTAGGCATTTAAGAAGAGGAAAAGGTGGAGGTCTTTTCTTCTTCCTTTACACATTCTTTTAATTACATTTCAAAATAATTTTGAACATTTAAACCCTCCCCTCCTTACACCCTAGGCCGACCATGGTTATGGTTGTTTTGGCCTTCAATAATTCCCAAACACATTTAGTAATTAATCGATTTAAATCAAATTTAAATATTTATTGATATCTTATATTGATACGTAGATATACAACTTTTATACACACACTTTATTAAATACTAGTGGGAAACAAAAATTAAATATTAAAAATTAATATTTTATAAATATTAATTAATTTACATTGATTATAAATTAATTAAATCGTGTGGTATTTCAAAGTATTCATTATTATGATTATGCGACTCAAAGGTGTAAATTCAACCAGCGATTAATATCAATTCTGTCAAGACCCAAAAGTCGACCTTCGAAAATCGACACCCGTACTTCACTTGTACTCAAAATGCCGTAGATTCAAATGCCGAATCTGGTTCTTGGGAGCTTATAACACAGTTAAGTAAATAACACAGTGGAATAAAAGAATAATACATTGATATACAATATCTGATACAACAGAGTGATACAATGAATATCAATATACATCAGAGATATGATACAACAAATAGCAGCGGAAAAGAAAACGATAACATCAGCAGCGGATAATCTCCATTTCCAAAGCATCAATCCAGAAATAGCTCGAACTCCCAATAACGAGGCACAAAGATAAGCAAGTGCAGTCCGATCCAAAGACTGAACTAGCTCCAGATAATCTACTAAATCTGAATATCTGAAAAACCCAACTCTAGACTGCTCGTGTAGAAAATTATGAGCACCCAGAGTTTAGGAAAGAAACAATAAACTCCGGATCAGTCATGGGACTGGTGTGAGCAACAAAAATAGTTTATCTTTAAAAACGAATAGCAGAGAATTTTAAAGTCAATTCGCAATGCTTTTTGGAAAATGAGACTACCATAAGACCTCCCACCACACACACAATGCAAACGCAGAATTAGAGGAGATTTCTTCTTATGATAGTCAAAGATGCTTACTACGCAAAATCAAATCATTTGATATTATTACTAGTGCATAGTGCAGAAAACAATTTCGAAAGTAGAATATAAATCTTAGCCAGCATAGACATTTCGCACTTATGCCTACTATAGCTACCATGTTCAATAACAGGTTACCACCACATTCCATGGCAGGTAATACAACTAATACCGTACAAGGTTCGTATTTGGAAGATGGATTTCCAACAAATGGTCAGGCTAAGGAACTTCCTATTCCACGTAAGAAACGCCTCTGGCCGGACGCTCCGAGAACCAACTGTTCTCTGCCAAACAAGGCCGGCAACCCCTTTTCCCAAGGGATAAAAGAAACCTCAGATATGCCACCCCCGGTCCTTTGGGACCTTTAACCGAGGCGCCTCGAATCCAACATCACACGTCATAAATAAAGTGTGTCCACATGAGTAAGTATCTGGGCTCCATACCATGATACTACCCTTTTCCAGAAGGAATGGTCATACCCTAGGGGAGCTACCCCTGAAACCTTGCCGCAACATTCCTGTTTCGACCATTACCGGGTTGTGAGGCTCGACGAAGTCTCATCCACAAAGCTACGCTTTTTCAAAAAAAGGCCACGCTTTGGGTCAACAGATGATCAACCTATGATCACAAAGATAAATGATCAAACAAATGATCATATCACAAATGATCAAACACTGATCATCACACAGCAACACTCAGCATGCCACATTACCAAATTGGGATATATCGCTGATAAATTTCAACTACATAACCTCTGAGCTCGTACGTCTCAGAGAAGGGTGTTAAGCTAAGAGAATAAATTCTCCGCCACCAACAGAAATGTATTTGAAAGAAATCGGCTTTATATCTCAAAGTGTAATGTCAGACATGTATCCATACAAGTCTGTTCCGGGTTCGAACAGAACCGAAGGCACTTCTCACGAAGCCCTTGCAATTCCGGATAACTTTCAATCACGTCCGGACTTCCCGTCACAAAAAGAGTGATATAAATCTCTATACCGGCGCGACTCAGTGCAGAGACATTCGAAAGGTTGTCCTTTCATTTTCAAAAAATATCCGGTCTTCAACACCGGTCTTCAAATGCTATCCATATCGTCGAATCACTTATTCGGAATGGGTTATGTGACACAAAGGTCCTCTCCCGGCTAAACCGAATAGTGAGCGCAATATTTAAAAATATACGGATATTGGGATTTCAATTAAGTCACAACTTAAACCCAAACTTTCTTTTCAAATGGTTTAACAAATTACCATTTCAAATCTTTTAAACAAAAAGATTCATTTTAACAACCTTCAATGGTTTAAAACAATTTCCACATTTTAATCTTTTAAATAAAAGATTTATTCACAGATTTTCCAAATCAATTTCCATTTCAATTTGATTAACTCGTTAAATCTTTAAATCAAGATTTAACTGATAGCTTTCAAAACAATTTCATTTCAAATGGTTTAAACAAATCATCACTTTAAATCTGTTAAAAATAAACAGATTCAATTCATAGCTTTCTAAAAGAATTCATTCATAGTTTGGAAAATCTATTTTTCAATTCAATCTTGAAATTCCTTTAATTAAACTGAAATTTCATTTCTTATCTGAAAGCTTTTAATTCTTTTAAAACGAACAGTTTTCATTTTGGAAATCTGATTCATTCATACGAGTTAAAGTTCTTCTTGGGTTAAAATCAAATTCTCAAAAATTTACATTTAAAATGGTTTAAATTCATATAAACACATTAATAAGTTGAATGGCCTTTTTAAACCCTAGTTCCCAAATCATAGAATTCAATTTCAAATATTGAATTCAAATTTAAGTCAAATTATTTAAATTTCAAAACTCGATTAAGTTATTCAAAATAACTTTTATATTTGAAATTCTATTTCAAAGCTTTTCACTTTTTATTTTAAACCCAAATTTCAAATTTCAAAATCAATTGAAATTAAAATTTCAATTTCAAAAACATCAAATTTAAATTATCTGTGACTTAACCGATTTCCACGTGAAATCCATATTTGTGTGTGTATAAGTGTGGTCCAGGGGTTTTACACATAATAGTGCAACATCATCAATCATCACAGATATATCAATATCGATAAGCGGTATAATCCACAACGCTTATCTTCATTTACAATTTCACAAATAAAATAAATTTATCAATCACAAGGGTTCATCATTTCAATTCGATGTGGGTTTCGGATAACCAACTCGAATCCGACTCCCTGTCGCATCGAAATTCAAGTGCCGTTTTACGGACCAAGGGTTTCATATTCACATAGTAATATATCACAGAAACAGAAATCACAGCTCAGCACAACATAAATCAGGGTATATCACAAATGATCATATATCAAGGATATCAAACAATTCACATTCAATAGAATTCAAACATTCATAAGTAAGGTTAGTTAATTGTTTGATTTATTCAAATCAGGTTAATTTCTTATGAATTTCTAATCCTGGTTAATTAACATTAATCGATTCCAAATCATTTGATTAAAGGTCCTTTAAATCATTTATTGATTATTCTTAATTGCTTCCTAAGATAATTAATTAATTGCTATTCAATTTAATTAACATTTAAAGCTCTTCTTTACTTTGAAAGTCAAATCATTATCAACCACAACTTTGCTGTTAATTAAATTTTATACTTAAATTAATTTCTAAATTAAAATAATCATTAAGTGTTTAAAACATCGTTAAAGTATTAACTAAAATAATTAAAACTAGTATTTAAGTTTCAACTTACATTTGTTAAACCTTATTAAGTTTTACAGTGCTGAACTGTTGAAAGTGATCTACTTAACATTATTTAAAAAATGGGATATAATAGATTGACAAAATCCCGAGGCTCCCCTTGATTACACTCGAGCTTTACTTCGAGTTAGCCCTCTATATCACCCGAGTCATTCCCTGTACATTCTTCTTCTTCTCTTTTTTTTTCAGCAAGTTAAGTTTTTTTTTTCTAAGTTATAAATTGAGCATCAGGTTCATTCACGCACACGAACTACAACCCCAAAGCAACCTACCTATTTACTCGAGCACGACTCGATTCAGATGCTATCAACGACGCTGATACACCTCGCCGCTGCCGTACACGTGCACAGCAGCGCGCGAGGCTCTGATGATCTTTCAAGATCATCGGCAAGTCACAAATTTCCCCCAATCCCGAAATCTAAATCCAAATCACTTTAAAAATTTTGAATCGAAATTTAGGCGTTCACTTGAAAACTGAAACCAACCTCCCCTCAGTTCCACGCCTCGTCATCGCCGCACAGTCCACTGGGGACCCACAACCTTCGGCCATCCCACGATCACGAGTCAATCTCCCATTTCCCAAATTCTCTTGATACTCGATCGCGTAAAGAAGACGCACTCGCCTCGTTACAGACGTGAACACGAACACCAACTAAAACCCTAATACGATCTCGTGTCTAAATTTCACACAATAGAAAAATCTTCGGATATTTTTCACGAAACCCCTGATGTTTATACTTGCTTCATCCCAAATTTCAACATTTATTATTGATTAAATCACTAGAATTTTGTAAAAGTGCAGTTTTGGTTCAAATACAAACTCCTCTTAAAATGCTTAGATAAAAATCATCATATAAGTTTTAAAAATCATATCCTTGTATTAATTCAAGTTATGTAATCCAATCAACAATTTAATATACTTGAATCTATCATAATATTTTGTTTGTGCTGTAAATTTTGGGTTGTACAGGCAAACTCTTTATATTCAAGCTTAAAACAAATTTTTAACTGTGATTCAAGTTTAAACTAACCTATTTTGTTCAGAATCCTAAGCTTAAGATTATTAATATGAAGATGTTTGATTTGTTTTCAGCTTAATCTGCCCTGAAACTAAAGTATAGAGGAACAAAGTTTCCAGTGCACAGAATCATCCAAACTCCTTATTTGAAGTATACAGCAAAAGTTATTCATGAATCAACATATGAATACAAAAAAAAATTCTTTGAAACAGATGTTTATTCACAAGCATCAAGATATCAAAACAGGGTAAACTCTAAAAATAGGAGTTGCTCACCTTGTATGAAGAGCAGAGGATACATGGAAACTTTTGTTCCCAGGCTTGAAATGTTTTTGAAAAATTTGACATTGCTTCAGGCTTTTAAATTTACCTTTAACTCAGTTGAATCTGATCATCCACATGCTTGACTAAGATGCATTTGCAAGTCTCAGATCAGTATCAGGTTGAAGAACTTGCTTTGATCATGATGATCCGTTCTTGTTTAAATTTGCTGCTGATTTGTTTTGATGTTGAGTTTGTTTGAGTTTGCAAAGTAAAGATGTTTAAATTTCTTTTTTTTCGTTTTACAAACTGGAGCAAATGTATAGATATAAGGTAGATAGCTTGTAAAGGTAATGTTATTTTGTACAAAGGATAAAATATTGTTTGTACAACATAGATCAGAGATTTGGAGGCTGATAGGATTCTTGTTTCGGCTGAGAAGATATTAGTAAGTACATATGCTTCCTCCCTTGTTTACATGAATCATTTCATTTCATTTGATTTTTTTTCTTCTCGGCTGAGATGATATATGGTGGCTTGCATTGATTACTTAGTCTGGTTTCATACTTGTGAATATAAAATGTTGCCTTTGTTTCACTTCGCTTTGTCATCATACTTATATTTTTATTTGTTTCTTCATTTTCCTTTTTATGGTTTGCATACTTACTATTTGATATGTTTACTGTCTTGTTTTATACAATAGCATGGGTGAAGATGTTTTGTTTGTTATTTTACTTTGTTGTTAAATTTTTAGCAAATATATTACTTTATATTTTGGTAACCTAACTTTTATTTTTATTTCTATTTCTTAATATAAACCATCAAGTTCAAATTTAAATTATTTGTTTACTTACTTTTATACTTGTGTCAAAAGTATATATATATATATATATCATTTTATTTTATTTTTCAAAATAATTTATTTAAGAATTTATTTTAAATCAAATATACTTATATTTTATAATTCCAGATTTACTCATATATACTCAAATATATACACATTCACATATGTACATATATATACAATATTCAACTTTAAATGATTTAACACGTTTTTATTTGATCTCGGGGAAACTCGCATCTCTTCATCATTTAATTTAACAAATTTTAATTCAAAAATTAATTTAATTATCAATTAAATGTAATTAAAATTCGGGGTCATTACAAACTTCCCCCCCTTAAAAGAATTTCGTCCTCCAAATTCGCAGGCACGAAAATAACACAGAGATAGACAGAGGTGATCTCCTATAATTCCTCAAACACAAGATACGGATTCCGAATTCAAGTCGGAATATCTCAGAATACATACCAATTTGTCCCTCTTCGGACTTCGGTATTCAAAAGAAATTACAATAGAATTTCAAATTCAGTTTTAAACGATATCGTTTTAATTGATTCAATTCAATTTACCCTCATATTTTATTAGTCAATTTAATTCAATGTAAAATTTTCAATTTCAAATTCATTAAGATATAAATCAAAAGGCTGATAAGAAATTGATGAAGATACGAAGTAAGAATCTCCTACAACGGTTCGTAGAGCCATCATCACACCGAAACACCTTCTTGAGCTGTCATGAAGAAATCAAAAGAATTTGGAAATGAATCAAAGAATATTGATAAGAAAGTTGTTTCCACTGTCGTAGGGTATTGACCATTTATAGTCGTATTCCCTTGTCCCCTATCTCGTCTTTCTCTTGCACTCATACTCACTATCTGTGGATAGCAAGAGAATTTACTGAGACGTTCGGACGGATATCTTAGGAATTACTCATTCTAGAGTTTACTTCACTCTATCTCTAATGAGCTACTTAACGTGTTATACTCCTGAGCTAAAGTTCAACCTTAGCTCTGATACCACTTTGTCAAGACCCAAAAGTCGACCTTCGAAAATCGACACCCGTACTTCACTTGTACTCAAAATGCCGTAGATTCAAATGCCGAATCTGGTTCTTGGGAGCGTATAACACAGTTAAGTAAATAACACAGTGGAATAAAAGAATAATACATTGATATACAATATCTGATACAACAGAGTGATACAATGAATATCAATATACATCAGAGATATGATACAACAAATAGCAGCGGAAAAGAAAACGATAACATCAGCAGCGGATAATCTCCATTTCCAAAGCATCAATCCAGAAATAGCTCGAACTCCCAATAACGAGGCACAAAGATAAGCAAGTGCAGTCCGATCCAAAGACTTAACTAGCTCCAGATAATCTACTAAATCTGAATATCTGAAAAACCCAACTCTAGACTGCTCGTGTAGAAAATTATGAGCACCCAGAGTTTAGGAAAGAAACAATAAACTCCGGATCAGTCATGGGACTGGTGTGAGCAACAAAAACAGTTTATCTTTAAAAACAAATAGCAGAGAATTTTAAAGTCAATTCGCAATGCTTTTTGGAAAATGAGACTACCATAAGACCTCCCACCACACACACAATGCAAACGCAGAATTGGAGGAGATTTCTTCTTATGATAGTCAAAGATGCTTACTACGCAAAATCAAATCATTTGATATTATTACTAGTGCATAGTGCAGAAAACAATTTCAAAAGTAGAATATAAATCTTAGCCAGCATAGACATTTCGCACTTATGCCTACTATAGCTACCATGTTCAATAGCAGGTTACCACCACATTCCATGGCAGGTAATACAACTAATACCGTACAAGGTTCGTATTTGGAAGATGGATTTCCAACAAATGGTCAGGCTAAGGAACTTCCTATTCCACGAAAGAAACGCCTCTGGCGGGACGCTCCGAGAACCAGCTGTTCTCTGCCAAACAAGGCCGGCAACCCCTTTTCCCAAGGGATAAAAGAAACCTCAGATATGCCACCCCCGGTCCTTTGGGACCTTTAACCGAGGCGCCTCGAATCCAACATCACACGTCATAAATAAAGTGTGTCCACATGAGTAAGTATCTGGGCTCCATACCATGATACTACCCTTTTCCAGAAGGAATGGTCATACCCTAGGGGAGTTGTGACGCCCCACCTCTATGCTCATAATAACAAAGAGTATTAAAGGAAATACTGTCTATTATTACGAAGAATAAGGCTGGATGGGAGCGACCATCCGTAATTGGCCTTACACTAACATGGGTTATCTCGATAGGAGTGGTACATTCTTTTTATTTTTCTTCTATTATTTATTTACTCCCATCGACACACCCAATACTAGTATAAAACGAACTACGACGGTTCATAATAGTTTAGGACATTAGATATAACAATAACACAGATAATATAAATGCGGAACACAGATAAAAACAAAAGTCTCAGATATATATAACTGATGTCAGTTAATACATAGTTGACACTATACATATGATACAACTACAACTGTCGACTCTAGAAGTTATATATACAAGTACATTATCGACTAATATACATGAATACATATCATTCTATACAATGACATGACTACTACAAAATGACTGACAACTTCAGAAGATGTGAACAGTCTTCAATCCCAAACAGCAACTCAAAGAAAGAAATCTACAACCTGAAATACTCGGGTCTGACCCGAGTATTACATTCAAAAGAAAATAATACCCAGGTCAGTCTAATTCAAACCAGTTTATTAGTGCATAGAAGCAATAGTAATCGACATCAAATAGACGACAGTCTCAGAAATCTCGTATATCCAACTCTCGATACGAGAATTGGATAACGGCCGATATAACACTACTTAGTGTTAATCCGCAAATCAGCAAATCTAAATCATCAATTTAAAACTGTCAAATCAGATAGGGCTGCAGTACACGCACGCGTGTACTGCCTCGCCACTATCGCAGGAGATACACAAAAGCTCAGTAAAAGTCACAAATGATCACAAGGTCAAACCCCGAAATCGGGTTCAACTCAGGTGTAATTCGAAAATCAAATTCGAATATAATCAAGTGGTCAAAACCAGTCTACACAAATTCAAGGAGGCACCAAACAACAAACAAAATGCAAAGTGTTCAAGACTGATCAGAGAAAACAGTTTGAACAAGTGAATATAGGAACAGTCGATATCTACATGGATGCAAGCATATAATACTAAGACCAGAATGTATGATTCAATATGAACAAGACAGTGAAGCCACACTCAAGAATGAGCATAGATGAGTTAATGACAATAGTGCAACAGGAACCATCTACAGACAATCAAACAACAAAAGTACAGTGGTCAACACTTATGAATACAAACAGTTCAAAACCCCGACCAGTGTACATGAATACAACTACAGGTATGGAACAAGGATCAGGCCATAATGGAACAACTCGACTAGCAGGTAAGTGTGCCACAACAACAAATGCAACAGGTCAAAATAAAGTGCAACAGAGACTGGTAAAAGCTCAAAGGCATTTGCATACTCAAGTGCAATACAACCACAAAAATACTCAAGTGTAAATGCGAAATGGACTTGACAGTACACAGGGATACTGTCTTGAGGTAAATAACCTCTACAACTTATAAAGCATGGTAAAGAACACATATACTAAACAAGTTTGCAAACTGTCTCAATTGGGCGAGACAGCTACACTAAATGCTTTAGCTCGAAAATACTCCAACTACAATTATACAGTGCCAAAATGAAGGCATATATAGATGCAGATGTGCCAAAATTCTTATGAAGCCGAAAATAAACAAAGTATCGAGGAAAACTTCAACTACATCAAACACATAAGTCGATCGTGCAAACAGTGACAAGATCGGGGATGCCGACTCCAGTACATCAATCGTGAACTTGAAGGCATTATCGAGTTAATGTCAAAGTCCAACGAAGACAAGTTCGAAATCAATTTCAGAACCAAAGCCACAGAAAATAGTAAGCACAAATAAGGCCAGGCAAAATCTAACAATACATAAGTGCCAGAACCTCGCAACAGTAAGAAAATCAACATTTTCAAATGAATTCGAATGTAACAGTTTTACAACATTTCCCAAACGTATAACGCAATCAAAGCAAAGTATAACCATTCAAATTTTTGTGGCCGAAGCCGACAAATTCAAAGAACCAGATCAAAGGCAGAACTATGCCGAAGCAAAAGTGATAGCCAAAACCAACAAAGATTTACAGAACAAAAATCTCCAGAAATACCAAAGCTTAAAATCAAAAAGAATCGACCACGTGAATAACACGTTAAAATCAAATCAGACGCTCATATAAAGGAACCCAAATCATCATCGACTGCGGGGTGGACAACAGAGCAAAGCGAGAACTATCGAGTTCAAGCATAAATCAAAAGAAAAGCAACAGAACACAAATCAGAGAAACCCCAAATTCACGACCATCGAACAAGACGAGCTGCCGAGGCAACCAAGTGGCAAGAAATCAAACCACAGCAAACTCAAATTCAAAATCATCACTGATTAAGCCCGATTAAATGCAAGGCATAATTCTAAGTTAAATTAGATGTGAGTGAACTAAGATCACTCACCTTAGCCAAACGCTGTCGTGAGCGAAGCGAAGGAGACGTCGATCGACAAGGCCCTTCGATCGAGCTTCAGCATTCGCCTAAAGCCCTAGTTGACGAAGAAAGGGGAACGAACGCTCTCGAAAATGGAAGCCGCCATTTATTCTCGTATGTTTGATTTTATTTTAGGGTTGCGAAAATGAGAATAAAATAAAGAGGGATGGTTTTCATGGTTATCACGGCAATCCAAATGAACAAAAGGGCTAACTTCTCTTTAAAGCCCAACAATATTTCAATACGATTAAAACTGCAATTAACAACGATTCAATCGTTATTTTATCGATAAATAAAATTTACAAAAATCCCGGTTGTTACAGACTCCCCTCCTTATAAAAATTGCGTCCACGCAATCATAGGGAATAAATGGATAAAAGGTAACAACCAAAAGAGCATGGCAAAGTCGAATGTATAAGCAAAGCAAGTGTCAGCGGGGAAGCATTAGATAAGAAATCAAAAGGTTCGACTGCTTCAAATCAAAAGAATCAACATCGTGGGAATCAGGGATCAAAATCAGACGACTAACTAAAGCAAGAACAATCGGGTTCCAGCAACTAAAAGAGAAGGAAAAACAGAGCAGAAATCCCATACAGAGCACAAATTGAATGTGAGTAAATCAAATTACTCACCTGAATCGCCAGAGAAAAAGACGAAGCTCAAATCTCAAAAGTCGCAAATATTCAATCATCAAAAACGATAATTGAATTTTCAAATCGCAATTATTTACTTATCTCAAACGATAATCAGAAGACAAAACAATTATCTGATTATCCCAAACGATAGTCAGAAGATAACTCAAATATCTGATTATCTCAAACGATAATCAGAGAACAAATATTCAATTATCCAAAACGATAATCAAATTTCAAAACAGAAAATATTTAATTACCTCAAGCGATAATTAAATCTCAAATCAACAAATATTTAATTATCTAAAGCGATAATAAAATCTCATATCAACAAATATTTAATTATCTAAAGCGATAATTAAATTCGAAATCAGCAAATATTTAATTATCTAAAGCGATAATTAAATCCGAAATCAGCAAATATTTAATTATCTAAAGCGATAATTAAATCTCAAAGCAACAAATATTTAATTATCTAAAGCGATAATTAAATCTCAATTCAACAAATATTTAATTATCTAAAGCGATAATTAAATTCGAAATCAGCAAATATTTAATTATCTAGAGCGATAATTAAATCTCAAGGCAACAAATATTTAATTATCTAAAGCGATAATTAAATCTCAAATCAACAAATATTTAATTATCTAAAGCGATAATTAAATCTCAAATCAGCGATTATTTAATTATCTAAAGCGATAATTAAATCTCAAATCAGCAAATATTTAATTATCTAAAGCGATAATTAAATCCGAAATCAGCAAATATTTAATTATCTAAAGCGATAATTAAATCTCAAAGTAACAAATATTTAATTATCTAAAGCGATAATTAAATCTCAATTCAACAAATATTTAATTATCTAAAGCGATAATTAAATTCGAAATCAGCAAATATTTAATTATCTAGAGCGATAATTAAATCTCAAGGCAACAAATATTTAATTATCTAAAGCGATAATTAAATTCGAAATCAGCAAATATTTAATTATCTAGAGCGATAATTAAATCTCAAGGCAACAAATATTTAATTATCTAAAGCGATAATTAAATCCGAAGTCAGCAAATATTTAATTATCTAAAGCGATAATTAAATCTCAAAGCAACAAATATTTAATTATCTAAAGCGATAATCAGAACTCATATCAGCAAATATTTAATTATCACAAGCGATAATTCGAAACAACAATTATCTGATTATCAAAAACGATAATCAGAACTCATATCAACAAATATCTAATTATCACAAGCGATAATTAGAAACAACAAATATCTGATTATCAAAACGATAATCAGAACTCATATCAACAAATATCTAATTATCACAAGCGATAATTAGAAACAACAAATATCTGATTATCAAAACGATAATCAGAACTCATATCAACAAATATCTAATTATCACAAGCGATAATTAGAAACAACAAATATCTGATTATCAAAACGATAATCAGAACTCATATCAACAAATATCTAATTATCACAAGCGATAATTAGAAACAACAAATATCTGATTATCAAAACGATAATCAGAACTCATATCAACAAATATCTAATTATCACAAGCGATAATTAGAAACAACAAATATCTGATTATCAAAACGATAATCAGAACTCATATCAACAAATATCCAATTACCTGCAGATAATTGGAAGCAACAAATATCTAGAAATCAATTAAGAAGACTAGAAAATCAACATAAAAGCTTGGATCGATCCCATCAGATGGCGAGTTTTTAATTCGCCGCACGTGCATCTCAGAGTGGCCGAAGCCTACCAAGTACTCAACATAATTTTGGCGCCCATCAGATTGACCCGGAGGTCCGCAGAGTGACCCGAAGGTCTAGTACTGGTATTTGACCCGAAGGTCCGCAGAGTGACCCGAAGGTCTAGTACTGGTATTTGACCCGAAGGTCCGCAGAGTGGCCCGAAAGCCCAACAAATGACCCGAAGGTCCAACAAATGACCCGAAGGTCCTCATAGTGGCTCGAAAGCACACGAAATCATCAAATATTTCAATTAACGAGTCCGGAATTAACCGAAATAGCAAACGCACATGTCCCATACCACGTGTTTTACTAAATCGTTTGATTCTCTTCATCGTTTCCTTGAAAGTGCAAAATTGTGTATTTTGTAAAAATACATTTCACATTCTCAAACGGACAAGTCCGGAATTAAGCGAATCAGTAAAAGAAAGGGGTCATAGTCCTCGATTTTGCTAAAACGTTTAAATCGCTTTCTCATTCTTTTGAAAGCGCAAACTGTTAAAATTTCTGAAAACAATTTTATTTATTTTGTAAAAATAACAATTCACATTCTCAACTGGACAAGTCCGGAGTTAAGCGAATCAGTAAAAGAAAGGGGTCATAATCCTCGATTTTGCTGAATCGTTTAAGTCGCTTTCTCATTCTTTTGAAAACGCAAACTGTTAAAAATTTATAAACAATTTTCATTTTTAAAACGATTTTCCAATCACGTGATTAGAACAGTAAATCAGTAACAATTTCGGTAAGGAAATTGTACTTCTCAAAATACCGTAAAAACGGTTACACAACAGTATTGCGGAATAACCGCTTGAAAATCCACTTTTTAAAAATTTGGTTGTTACTGAAGTCAAAGCGACAGTAATTTTAAAACATCAAATATCTTATCAAAAGAATTCACATCAAAATGTGACATCAGTGAATTTTCATTCATTAAAATTGTCAACAAAACACCGTGCCTCAAAAATTCAGCATTGGTGTAAAAATCCCGTTATAAAAATAACGGCAACAAAATACGTATCATAACCAAGCATCGGTTCAACGTAAAATAATTGCAATAACGTGCAATTCAAATTTTGCACGTATTATAAAATGAGCAAAGAAATCATTCGAATGTATCTTCAATGAAGATTAATCAAAACAGCTAAAAATCAAATCAATATATGATTAGTACAAGAGAAGCCAGCGGAAATTTCAACCAAAATCACATAACTGTAATTTCTTCAAATCCTCAATTCGGATTCGAAATTCTCAAAGAAACAAAATAATTACAGCTATGTAAACAACAGATGAAATTTATTTCAATTTCTAAATCAAATAGATTATCAGTTGTACTCAGCGAAGACAGTTTCACTGTTTCCGCTGCGCACTCTGATAAACAGTACTCAAATCAATTAAATCATCCGAACACAAATTCAGTTTTATTTTTAAATAAGGATATTTAAAAATTTCATCCAAATTTCAAAACTTTAGTTTTGATTCAAGCACAAATAAAACATCGACCGATAGTTGTAACATATGTTCCTTCCGAGTTAAGTTTTATATTATGTCCATAAACCCCAAGCTCTGATACCAACTGTGACGCCCCACCTCTATGCTCATAATAACAAAGAGTATTAAAGGAAATACTGTCTATTATTACGAAGAATAAGGCTGGATGGGAGCGACCATCCGTAATTGGCCTTACACTAACATGGGTTATCTCGATAGGAGTGGTACATTCTTTTTATTTTTCTTCTATTATTTATTTACTCCCATCGACACACCCAATACTAGTATAAAACGAACTATGACGGTTCATAATAGTTTAGGACATTAGATATAACAATAACACAGATAATATAAATGCGGAACACAGATAAAAACAAAAGTCTCAGATATATATAACTGATGTCAGTTAATACATAGTTGACACTATACATATGATACAACTACAACTGTCGACTCTAGAAGTTATATATACAAGTACATTATCGACTAATATACATGAATACATATCATTCTATACAATGACACGACTACTACAAAATGACTGACAACTTCAGAAGATGTGAACAGTCTTCAATCCCGAACAGCAACTCAAAGAAAGAAATCTACAACCTGAAATACTCGGGTTTGACCCGAGTATTACATTCAAAAGAAAATAATACCCAGGTCAGTCTAATTCAAACCAGTTTATTAGTGCATAGAAGCAATAGTAATCGACATCAAATAGACGACAGTCTCAGAAATCTCGTATATCCAACTCTCGATACGAGAATTGGATAACGGCCGATATAACACTACTTAGTGTTAATCCGCAAATCAGCAAATCTAAATCATCAATTTAAAACTGTCAAATCAGATAGGGCTGCAGTACACGCACGCGTGTACTGCCTCGCCACTATCGCAGGAGATACACAAAAGCTCAGTAAAAGTCACAAATGATCACAAGGTCAAACCCCGAAATCGGGTTCAACTCAGGTGTAATTCGAAAATCAAATTCGAATATAATCAAGTGGTCAAAACCAGTCTACACAAATTCAAGGAGGCACCAAACAACAAACAAAATGCAAAGTGTTCAAGACTGATCAGAGAAAACAGTTTGAACAAGTGAATATAGGAACAGTCGATATCTACATGGATGCAAGCATATAATACTAAGACCAGAATGTATGATTCAATATGAACAAGACAGTGAAGCCACACTCAAGAATGAGCATAGATGAGTTAATGACAATAGTGCAACAGGAACCATCTACAGACAATCAAACAACAAAAGTACAGTGGTCAACACTTATGAATACAAACAGTTCAAAACCCCGACCAGTGTACATGAATACAACTACAGGTATGGAACAAGGATCAGGCCATAATGGAACAACTCGACTAGCAGGTAAGTGTGCCACAACAACAAATGCAACAGGTCAAAATAAAGTGCAACAGAGACTGGTAAAAGCTCAAAGGCATTTGCATACTCAAGTGCAATACAACCACAAAAATACTCAAGTGTAAATGCGAAATGGACTTGACAGTACACAGGGATACTGTCTTGAGGTAAATAACCTCTACAACTTATAAAGCATGGTAAAGAACACATATACTAAACAAGTTTGCAAACTGTCTCAATTGGGCGAGACAGCTACACTAAATGCTTTAGCTCGAAAATACTCCAACTACAATTATACAGTGCCAAAATGAAGGCATATATAGATGCAGATGTGCCAAAATTCTTATGAAGCCGAAAATAAACAAAGTATCGAGGAAAACTTCAACTACATCAAACACATAAGTCGATCGTGCAAACAGTGACAAGATCGGGGATGCCGACTCCAGTACATCAATCGTGAACTTGAAGGCATTATCGAGTTAATGTCAAAGTCCAACGAAGACAAGTTCGAAATCAATTTCAGAACCAAAGCCACAGAAAACAGTAAGCACAAATAAGGCCAGGCAAAATCTAACAATACATAAGTGCCAGAACCTCGCAACAGTAAGAAAATCAACATTTTCAAATGAATTCGAATGTA
Organism: Allium fistulosum; assembly: GCA_030737815.1. Classification (NCBI taxonomy): domain Eukaryota; kingdom Viridiplantae; phylum Streptophyta; class Magnoliopsida; order Asparagales; family Amaryllidaceae; genus Allium; species Allium fistulosum. Next base: position 612,251,090 of record CM060907.1, read on the forward strand.
ACAGTTTTACAACATTTCCCAAACGTATAACGCAATCAAAGCAAAGTATAACCATTCAAATTTTTGTGGCCGAAGCCGACAAATTCAAAGAACCAGATCAAAGGCAGAACTATGCCGAAGCAAAAGTGATAGCCAAAACCAACAAAGATTTACAGAACAAAAATCTCCAGAAATACCAAAGCTTAAAATCGAAAAGAATCGACCACGTGAATAACACGTTAAAATCAAATCAGACGCTCATATAAAGGAACCCAAATCATCATCGACTGCGGGGTGGACAACAGAGCAAAGCGAGAACTATCGAGTTCAAGCATAAATCAAAAGAAAAGCAACAGAACACAAATCAGAGAAACCCCAAATTCACGACCATCGAACAAGACGAGCTGCCGAGGCAACCAAGTGGCAAGAAATCAAACCACAGCAAACTCAAATTCAAAATCATCACTGATTAAGCCCGATTAAATGCAAGGCATAATTCTAAGTTAAATTAGATGTGAGTGAACTAAGATCACTCACCTTAGCCAAACGCTGTCGTGAGCGAAGCGAAGGAGACGTCGATCGACAAGGCCCTTCGATCGAGCTTCAGCATTCGCCTAAAGCCCTAGTTGATGAAGAAAGGGGAACGAACGCTCTCGAAAATGGAAGCCGCCATTTATTCTCGTATGTTTGATTTTATTTTAGGGTTGCGAAAATGAGAATAAAATAAAGAGGGATGGTTTTCATGGTTATCACGGCAATCCAAATGAACAAAAGGGCTAACTTCTCTTTAAAGCCCAACAATATTTCAATACGATTAAAACTGCAATTAACAACGATTCAATCGTTATTTTATCGATAAATAAAATTTACAAAAATCCCGGTTGTTACAGGAGCTACCCCTGAAACCTTGCCGCAACATTCCTGTTTCGACCATTACCGGGTTGTGAGGCTCGACGAAGTCTCGTCCACAAAGCTACGCTTTTTCAAAAAAAGCCACGCTTTGGGTCAACAGATGATCAACCTATGATCACAAAGATAAATGATCAAACAAATGATCATATCACAAATGATCAAACACTGATCATCACACAGCAACACTCAGCATGCCACATTACCAAATTGGGATATATCGCTGATAAATTTCAACTACATAACCTCTGAGCTGGTACGTCTCAGAGAAGGGTGTTAAGCTAAGAGAATAAATTCTCCGCCACCAACAGAAATGTATTTGAAAGAAATCGGCTTTATATCTCAAAGTGTAATGTCAGACATGTATCCATACAAGTCTGTTCCGGGTTCGAACAGAACCGAAGGCACTTCTCACGAATCCCTTGCAATTCCGGATAACTTTCAATCACGTCCGGACTTCCCGTCACAAAAAGAGTGATATAAATCTCTATACCGGCGCGACTCAGTGCAGAGACATTCGACAGGTTGTCCTTTCATTTTCGAAAAATATCCGGTCTTCAACACCGGTCTTCAAATGCTATCCATATCGTCGAATCACTTATTCGGAATGGGTTATGTGACACAAAGGTCCTCTCCCGGCTAAACCGAATAGTGAGCGCAATATTTAAAAATATATGGATATTGGGATTTCAATTAAGTCACAACTTAAACCCAAACTTTCTTTTCAAATGGTTTAACAAATTACCATTTCAAATCTTTTAAACAAAAAGATTCATTTTAACAACCTTCAATGGTTTAAAACAATTTCCACATTTTAATCTTTTAAATAAAAGATTTATTCACAGATTTTCCAAATCAATTTCCATTTCAATTTGATTAACTCGTTAAATCTTTAAATCAAGATTTAACTGATAGCTTTCAAAACAATTTCATTTCAAATGGTTTAAACAAATCATCACTTTAAATCTGTTAAAAATAAACAGATTCAATTCATAGCTTTTTAAAAGAATTCATTCATAGTTTGGAAAATCTATTTTTCAATTCAATCTTGAAATTCCTTTAATTAAACTGAAATTTCATTTCTTATCTGAAAGCTTTTAATTCTTTTAAAACGAACAGTTTTCATTTTGGAAATCTAATTCATTCATACGAGTTAAAGTTCTTCTTGGGTTAAAATCAAATTCTCAAAAATTTACATTTAAAATGGTTTAAATTCATATAAACACATTAATAAGTTGAACGGCCTTTTTAAACCCTAGTTCCCAAATCATAGAATTCAATTTCAAATATTGAATTCAAATTTAAATCAAATTATTTAAATTTCAAAACTCGATTAAGTTTTTCAAAATAACTTTTATATTTGAAATTCTATTTCAAAGCTTTTCACTTTTTATTTTAAACCCAAATTTCAAATTTCAAAATCAATTGAAATTAAAATTTCAATTTCAAAAACATCAAATTTAAATTATCTGTGACTTAACCGATTTCCACGTGAAATCCATATTTGTGTGTGTATAAGTGTGGTCCAGGGGTTTTACACATAATAGTGCAACATCATCAATCATCACAGATATATCAATATCGATAAGCGGTATAATCCACAACGCTTATCTTCATTTACAATTTCACAGATAAAATAAATTTATCAATCACAAGGGTTCATCATTTCAATTCGATGTGGGTTTCAGATAACCAACTGGAATCCGACTCCCTGTCGCATCGAAATTCAAGTGCCGTTTTACGGACCAAGGGTTTCATATTCACATAGTAATATATCACAGAAACAGAAATCACGGCTCAGCACAACATAAATCAGGGTATATCACAAATGATCATATATCAAGGATATCAAACAATTCACATTCAATAGAATTCAAACATTCATAAGTAAGGTTAGTTAATTGTTTGATTTATTCAAATCAGGTTAATTTCTTATGAATTTCTAATCCTGGTTAATTAACATTAATCGATTCCAAATCATTTTATTAAAGGTCCTTTAAATCGTTTATTGATTATTCTTAATTGCTTCCTAAGATAATTAATTAATTGCTATTCAATTTAATTAACATTTAAAGCTCTTCTTTACTTTGAAAGTCAAATCATTATCAACCACAACTTTGCTGTTAATTAAATTTTATACTTAAATTAATTTCTAAATTAAAATAATCATTAAGTGTTTAAAACATCGTTAAAGTATTAACTAAAATAATTAAAACTAGTATTTAAGTTTCAACTTACATTTGTTAAACCTTATTAAGTTTTACAGTGCTGAACTGTTGAAAGTGATCTACTTAACATTATTTAAAAAATGGGATATAATAGATTGACAAAATCCCGAGGCTCCCCTTGATTACACTCGAGCGTTACTTCGAGTTAGCCCTCTATATCACCCGAGTCATTCCCTGTACATTCTTCTTCTTCTCTTTTTTTTCAACAAGTTAAGTTTTTTTTTCTAAGTTATAAATTGAGCATCAGGTTCATTCACGCACACGAACTACAACCCCGAAGCAACCTACCTATTTACTCGAGCATGACTCGATTCAGATGCTCTCAACGACGCTGATACACCTCGCCGCTGCCGTACACGTGCACAGCAGCGCGCGAGGCTCTGATGATCTTTCAAGATCATCGGCAAGTCACAAATTTCCCCCAATCCCGAAATCTAAATCCAAATCACTTTAAAAATTTTGAATCAAAATTTAGGCGTTCACTTGAAAACTGAAACCAACCTCCCCTCAGTTCCACGCCTCGTCATCGCCGCACAGTCCACTGGGGACCCACAACCTTCGGCCATCCCACGATCACGAGTCAATCTCCCATTTCCCAAATTCTCTTGATACTCGATCGCGTAAAGAAGACGCACTCGCCTCGTTACAGACGTGAACACGAACACCAACTAAAACCCTAATACGATCTCGTGTCTAAATTTCACACAATAGAAAAATCTTCGGATATTTTTCACGAAACCCCTGATGTTTATACTTGCTTTATCCCAAATTTCAACATTTATTATTGATTAAATCACTAGAATTTGGTAAAAGTGCAGTTTTGGTTCAAATACAAACTGCTCTTAAAATGCTTAAATAAAAATTATCATATAAGTTTTAAAAATCATATCCTTGTATTAATTCAAGTTATGTAATCCAACCAACAATTTAATATACTTGAATCTATCATAATATTTTGTTTGTGCTGTAAATTTTGGGTTGTACAGGCAAACTCTTTATATTCAAGCTTAAAACAAATTTTTAACTGTGATTCAAGTTTAAACTAACCTATTTTGTTCAGAATCCTAAGCTTAAGAATATTAATATGAAGATGTTTGATTTGTTTTCAGCTTAATCTGCCCTGAAACTAAAGTACAGAGGAACAAAGTTTCCAGTGCACAGAATCATCCAAACTCCTTATTTGAAGTATACAGCAAAAGTTATTCATGAATCAACATATGAATACAAAAAAAAATTCTTTGAAACAGATGTTTATTCACAAGCATCAAGATATCAAAACAGGGTAAACTCTAAAAATAGGAGTTGCTCACCTTGTATGAAGAGCAGAGGATACATGGAAACTTTTGTTCCCAGGCTTGAAATGTTTTTGAAAAATTTGACATTGCTTCAGCTTTTAAATTTACCTTTAGCTCAGTTGAATCTGATCATCCACATGCTTGACTAAGATGCATTTGCATGTCTCAGATCAGTATCAGGTTGAAGAACTTGCTTTGATCATGATGATCCGTTCTTGTTTAAATTTGCTGCTGATTTGTTTTGATGTTGAGTTTGTTTGAGTTTGCAAAGTAAAGATGTTTAAATTTCTTTTTTTTCGTTTTACAAACTGGAGCAAATGTATAGATATAAGGTAGATAGCTTGTACAGGTAATGTTATTTTGTACAAAGGATAAAATATTGTTTGTACCACATAGATCAGAGATTTGGAGGCTGATAGGATTCTTGTTTCGACTGAGAAGATATTAGTAAGTACATATGCTTCCTTCCTTGTTTACATGAATCATTTCATTTCATTTGATTTTTTTTTCTTCTCGGCTGAGATGATATATGGTGGCTTGCATTGATTACTTAGTCTGGTTTCATACTTGTGAATATAAAATGTTGCCTTTGTTTCACTTCGCTTTGTCATCATACTTATATTTTTATTTGTTTCTTCATTTTCCTTTTTATGGTTTGCATACTTACTATTTGATATGTTTACTGTCTTGTTTTATACAATAGCATGGGTGAAGATGTTTTGTTTGTTATTTTACTTTGTTGTTAAATTTTTAGCAAATATATTACTTTATATTTTGGTAACCTAACTTTTATTTTTATTTCTATTTCTTAATATAAACCATCAAGTTCAAATTTAAATTATTTGTTTACTTACTTTTATACTTGTGTCAAAAGTATATATATATATATATATCATTTTATTTTATTTTTCAAAATCATTTATTTAAGAATTTATTTTAAATCAAATATACTTATATTTTATAATTCCAGATTTACTCATATATACTCAAATATATACACATTCACATATGTACATATATATACAATATTCAACTTTAAATGATTTAACACGTTTTTATTTGATCTCGGGGAAACTCGCATCTCTTCATCATTTAATTTAACAAATTTTAATTCAAAAATTAATTTAATTATCAATTAAATGTAATTAAAATTCGGGGTCGTTACAAATTCGAATATTAACGTTCACATATAACTTTAGCCAGTGGTGTAACGGTTTGGCTAGATTTATCACTTACATATCATTTTGATAAAATCCAATTTTACTATTTTAAGATGTATCTGGTAGTAATGATCATTTATAACAATTCTTTCGTCAAAACTATATCACTTTAGGACTTATGAAATTTTGCTTTATCAAAATTCCAACATTGCCCACATTTACTTGGTTAGTCCAAACACAAAGAACATTATTCAATAATAACAATTATTACTAATATACTGCTTTGGTCAGAGATATTAACTTTGAGTTGGATAACTATGGAATGACTAACTCGATAGTTTGATGTTGGTTAATATAACCAAGGTCAAACAGAAAATATCAATGTGACAATATTACATAATTCCTCGACTTAAGAATACTGTCGAGCTTCTATGTGGAAACTCTGCTTTGATTATAGTTAAATCATGGCATGAGGTCCATCAAATGACTATGGTTGGATCAAGTAAAGCATTGGAAATGAGATGCTATTCAAGTGAGAATTCATTTCCTTACTTATATGAGATTATTACCATGGTCAACTGAAGTCGGGTCAAAGTCAAAGTCTTTGATTAGAGCGGTTCGGTTAATAATTATTATTACTATTGATCGAAGGACCTTGTTTTTGGACTATAGAGATGAAAATGGATGATACTGGAATTCTGACCATTACAAAAGTACATAAGTCCAAAGTGAAATAGTTTTGACGAAGAGAATTGGGCTAAATGATTCTTATTATCGGGTAATGCTTAATAAAGTAAAATTGGATTTTACTAAAACCAAGTAAGCTATAAATTTGGTCATAATGTCACAATGCCTCCTAAATGATGTGTGAACGTTAATATTTGAATTGTCTGATATTAATTGCAGGCCAAGTTTACACCTAAGAGTCACATAATCGAAACAATGAATACTCCTGTTACCACTCGATTTAATTAAATTTTAAATGTTATAGATTAATTAAATTAATCAATAATTATGAAATATGAATTATAAAATTTTATTTTATGTTTATTGATCAATATTAAATGTGCGTGTATATAATAGTTATAAATACACTAATCGATATACGTATCGTTTCGCGTTTAAATTGGATTTAAATGTATCAACTATTGATCTAGCTTGAGTCGATTCTGAGGCCCATGAAGAGGGTTGTTATAACCGATTATAGAGGTGGGTGAGTCCAGCCATATGATAGCCATAGAGAGGCTTGGTTTCAAATTGAAAAGAAAAGAAAAGGTAAGAGAAAAATAGGGATCTAAATCTGCATTTTTCTTAATTGGTATCTCCTCTATTTAAGGCTCTCTAACCCTCACTTTATTACTTTACTTTTCCACTACTCTAGATTAGATTAGGTTGACCTTTCCCTCTCTCTATACCTCAAATATTCAAGCTTTAAACCATCAAAGAAAATTCAATTTGATTATCGATAGTAGGTGCATCCATTAGGTAGCAATTTCTAAATTTAGGTTTTGATCCAAGGAGTGATTTGATTCAGCATTCTAAGAAGTGTCAACAAGGATTTGGATAAGGTAAAATCCTTGTTTATATTTTCATTTATGTCTATATAAATATTCATCATATTATATGTAAGTATAAATTGTGAATTGATATCACGAATTCTTATATGTTATTGCCTTCAACATTGGATGTATATGTTTGTATATATGTGTAAATAAAAAATGATTTTTTTTTGTATTTATATTCATGCACCATTAGCATTCGTTGGCAAAAAAAGATTTTTTTCCGAAACCAACAGTTTAATAATTTCAAAACTAGTTTAGTTTTAATACATATTCGTAATAATAATATATATTTATTATACTTATAAATTTATCTACATATATGCATTACAAGTTTTCAGATTTTTAAAAAAGTTTTATTTTTTTAAACCATATGTATAATACACACACACACATAGACATATAATTTATTTAGACATAAACTTACCTTTTACAATATCTACATATCTATAAAATAAATATAAAATATGAAAATTTTATCTAGTAAATGTTTTATACATCATTAATGTAACTTCTAGAAAAAAAGAATTTTTTATATATTTTAAAATGATTTTCGTATGGAAATAACAGTTAAAAAAATTATTTCAATGTTAAAAATTAAAAGAAAAATAAAATAAATTATTTTTGTTTGCTATCCGAATGTATGTATATATCATTATTTAAAAAATTAATTTTATATCAACCAACATTTATATATACATATATTTTATTACATATATATATATTTCTTAAAATTTCAATATGAATATGTATATATATATATATTTATGTATATATAATAATAACAATAAGGTTTTTTTTATGTTATGAATTATATATATATATATATTTAAAATTGATATATTGATTTACATTTGAATTTATTAAATTTAAATTACATTATATTATAATATCAATTATAAATATATATTCACACACATACATATATATTTATGTTAAAACGTATTATGTGTTTTACAAATATTATTTTATAATACATATTTATATATAAATGATTGCACATATATATACTTACATATCAGACAGCAAATATGTATATGGAGGGGCCAATATGTCAGCTGCAATGTAAATTCCAACATCTATATAAGGGCATGTTAAACCATATACACCATTTTATGTTGCATGAACACATACACACATATGTATATATGATAGACATATATCATATAATATAAAGTCAACATTAATTAAAACTTTATTTGTAAATTAAATAACTTACTGATTTTATTCAATACAAATTTAGATAAGATCTAAATAAATTTAGTCTTCATAGGCCCAATAAGATCCAAATGGAATAAGATTTTTTGAAATTTACTTGTTTGCCCCGCTACGTGCTGTGCTAATTCCAACAATGGTATCGGAGCCCAATAACGTACGCAGTCTAAATTAGCAGTACTAGGGCTAACTTACTAAAGCATACCCATATGGTAGGGTGTCAAAAAGGTAGCATCTAAGGTCGGGTTTGGATAATCAAGTACTCTGCCTTACCTGACTATTGGCCTAGCCTAAAAGAATAAGGAAAGTCCAAATGTTATCTTCAATATAAAGGTCTAAACTAATTTGAGCCTTAAGCTAATTTTCAAAACATGTTTTGAAATTAAAATAAATTTTTTAATTTAGAAGGTTAAATCTAAAATAAACAAAATTAATATTTTAAATTTAAAAGGTGAAATTTAAAATAAGTAATGATTTTATATATGTTATGAAATAATTTTCAAAATTAATTTGAAAATAAAATAATTATTTTCAAAAATTATTATTAATTAGTTAGATTAATTAAATTGAATAATTAATTAATGTAAATTAATTAAATAACATATATATTGATATATGTAATATTATCTTAAGATGTTAAGGCAACATATACGTATAATTTTCAAAATTAATTATAATTCATTAATTTTTTTTAAAATTGATATATTAATTTAAAGTTAATTAATAAATAATACAATACATACATACATACATACATATATATAAGATATATATGTATTGTTATAAATGTTATAGTACACATACTCAATTTAAAATGTTTAAAACGAATAAAATATAATTAATTAAAATGTTAATTAATTAAATTAACTAAATAAGATTTAATTAACATAATGTTATACATAAGACTATTCTATAAGTTAATTAAATTATACAAATTATATAATAATTAAAACTTATATAATACGAACATACAAATTAAATGTAGAACAGTAAGAAACCTAATTAGACTTAAGGAATACTTGTATCAGTAGGGTATTTCTTAAGAAATACTTTATTCCATAAATCGTTATCACTCGATTAAGCATACCGAAGATTGTGAATTTTTTAATATAAGAGTTGTCCTCTACCATTTATATATTAATAAATTACTTGCATACTCTTTGGTTATTGAGCACACTCAAGTTAAGGATGTTATGTGTAGTATTATTAATATACAGACTAGACAAGGTGATATAACTATACGTATTTGTTGAGAAAATCCAAGACACAAATACTATAATTAGGCTGTCGCAAAATGGTAGGTACGAGTAAATAATCTCTTTCAATTTGTTAAGCAAAATCAAGGTCGAAATGAGATAAGGACAAAGATCACAAGGTTAGGAGTTGTATATGATACAACCGATAAAGCGTTATACATCATTTGTGGGCTTATGATTTGTCGAGAAAACTCATGGTTAGAATCCCAAGACAAACAAGTCCTAACACCCACTAGAGGAGTTGAAAGATTTTTATGTCTTATCTTAGGGTCCTTAGAAATATAAAAGTATAGTGGGAGGCTTATTAGAAAAATGAAATGGTAACAGTTAACCTTTCTAATATTATAAAAACATCTGCTATATATATAAAAAACTAATCTACCTCGATAAATTTGTGTATTAAATAATATTGATAAAATGTTTATCAATTATAATATACATATGAAATGAATTAATATTGAAAAATAGAAATATAAAATATACCTACCAATGAATTTTTTTGCATGTCGACCTATACAAGAGCCTAATTATACAACTAGTAAATACGTTTGAAAATTGGTCACTTACGTATTACTTGCCCGAGACTGTGTATTGCCTTCTATGAGTTTTGAATTCTAAAAGCAATACAAGAATATGGATATTTGATCCATATACAATCATGTATGAATGTTATATAGTGAACGGTCATAATTCATAATGTACGAAACCTCGATGAAATTGGTTCTTTTGAAATAAGCGAGTAAAACATAGTGTGAGATCACGTATTCAATATGATTGATTACACTAATGATCTTATTATGCTAAATGTAACATTGGACAAAGAGTGACAAAATTGAACTAAGAATTTGATCATCGAAAAGTTAGATCGATTAGTTTACGTAAAATGCAAGTTTTTCGATATCCTTAAATGCTAAGCATGATCGAATGCATTTTTGTAAAGAGTTCATTATGATTGTGTAGTCATGGTTTCCTTTTGGATGGTTTGTCCATTTGAAAGGAAAGAGAAAGGATGAGAGTTGTCACACCCCGTAAAATTAACCATAAATAAATTGAGTAAATTAAATTAAATAAGTAGGGTTGAAAATGGATTTTTTTTTAAAGTTAGATTTGCCCACGAAAGTTATTCCTTTGCGTTCATGGCAAAATTTTGATCTATTTTCATATATAACATGCTGAAAACATAGTTCAAACGAAGAAACTATGAGCATTTGAAGTTTTCATATTTAAATCAATTTAGTTTGAGTTCAAATTCAAATGATTATTTAAATTTAGGATTTGAATTTCAAAAATTAACTGTTGTTTTACTTAGGGGTTAGGCAAATGTTAAGTTAAATAATTGACGTTAAAAGTTAATCGGCGAATAAAATAAACGAGCAACGGCAACAAATCAGCACACCCCAGAATAGTGGAGAGAACAACACCTCTGATCCCAAGTGGTCGACCAGTCAAGGGGCAGGTCGACCCCTATTCAGGGTGCCGGCTAGGGTTTATTCATATTTAAACGCTTCATATTTATCCATTTTTGACTTAACTCCATCCTATGGTTTTTGTGTGTTTCAACTCCTATAAATATAACCCTATTCTTTTCACTTTTTATTCATAAATATCTAGGGAATTCCTCGAACCTCTGCCATCTTATCTCTCCAAATTAGATTTAGAAACTTCATTAGGAATTCAAGTAAGAATTCAATCTATTTTTCTATTTATTTATTCTCCTTCCAACTTAATATTATTCTACTATTCTCTAACTATCCTAAGTCTAATAAATATATATACCGCTCCCTTGCTGTGTGTGTGCATATTTCAAAAGAGAGATTCTGAAAGAGGTTGCAAGGCTTGCAAATCCAAGGAAGGAAAAGCTAAGAATATCATGTGAGTGGAAACCATAGTATTTCTTTTTCAGTAATTGATTAGTATATGTATATGGTTTGAATATGCCTTAGGGATTTTGGGATTGCGAAAACAAAATAGATAAAATCCTTCAAAATTCCTTTTATTTCGAAATGTCAATTCTAGATGGAGATTCTTAATTATTATGTTAATTTGATGGAATTTATATTATTTCTGCAATTTTTGATAATTTCATATTCTATTCCCCTTCTCCTCCTTCTTTGATTCAAATTGTGCGTCTTCAATAATAAAACATGGGTGTAGAGCATGAATTCTATTCATAGTTTACACCACTTATTCCACACAAAACTTCTTCATTTATGTCTTTGTAAAAGAGCAGTCGAATAGAATATGAAGTTAGGATGGAAATTCCTATTGTTTAGGATATTCCATTGAATTGATGTAGTAAATTGGGTTTCTATTTCTATTTGCAACTCTATTTATTGCAGTTTGGGATGTGAATATTTAATCCCTTTTTATGGATATTGAAATCTTGGAAATTTGAAGGGAAAGGACTTATATTAGTACTATGTTTAAGGAATTGACATTTAACACTAGTTTAGGGCGTATAAATCGCACGCTTAGAAGTTATTAAGCACGAATATATAATTATTTTTATTAGCATAATAAATGTACAATTATAGCATACAATTGCGTAGTCAATTAGGTAATAAATGTCATTAATTCCCCCTTAGGAAGATAATTAATATTTTAAGGCGTAATAAGGAAGATTTCTTGTAAGTCCTTAATTATAAAACGACGAGATGAGTATTATATATATGAAGAGTATTTAAATTATGGCTAAGTTATAGGGATGCGGGGTCAGTCAAAAGACACATAGAAGTCTACCTAGCTAACCTGACTACCGGCAATGTAACTTTGGACCTGATGTGAGACGTCTCCTATGATAAATATCTATAATGACACAAGGTTAGTCCCAAATCATGTAGGGTAAATATGCCCAGCTAATCTGGCTACCAGTTCCTGCGAATAGTCGGACTAATGTGAGACGTCATTATGAGTATGGGTCGTAATACGAAGGGCCTGCTTCGGGATCTTGAGGTATTAAGTGGTTGTTTTAGCACCCGCTTCTTTTCTTCAAATGAAGTATTAAATGGCCAAAGGGCTAGTTATTAACCACAATAGGTTGAATCTCGGTAGGGGTCCGCTTCAAGATAAGGTATTAAGTGACTAATTGAGGGTCCTCCTTTCCATAAAGAAGTATTAAGCAGCACGAGAGATTCCATGTGATGTCAGCTAGATAGTTACCATAGAGGGGTCTGCCTTAGGAATAGTGTGACATCCCACCTTTTTGGATGGTTTAAATAAACAATAAACCACACATGTCTAACTCAAACCATTCAGAAGAGAGGATTGTCAATGGGGTTTAATAAGAAAATAAGAGAACAGAAGGGAACCAAAACACAAAATCTCGCAGCGAATATAATAATCGAATAAACAGTTCATGAAGTTGTTTTACAATATACATTTGATTACATAACTTTTACAACATAATCAGAGTACAATCAACAAACATACCCAAATTAATGCAACATAATAAAAATAGTAAATACGGTCCAGCAAACTCAATCTTCATCTTCAAGGAATAATGTCTTCAACGCTGAAATACTCAAGCTGACCCGAGCGTAATGAAATGACAAAACACTCGAGTCAGAACTAAAAATTCTTATGTAAGTTAAATCAATAACAAGTAAATATGAGTGATAGCTTCGGAGATGTTTACAGGATTTTCCATCTCCTATCAAGTGTACAACGTGAGTGCAATAACTTAAGAGATGTTATGGGATTTTCCATCTCCTAAGGATCCATTAAACTATCTATATGTAGTAAAATACGCTATATATGTAGTGTATATTAATAAAGTAAAGTATTAAAATAGCGTTGATCCCCCTTAACACATTTTTAAGCAGGTAGTCTATGCAGGTCCTGTAACACAACCAGTAAAATTGGTAGCCAGTGAGTCCCCTATAGGTACCATACTAAAACAAAATCGTAGTGGGCGCATATAAGGATAAAAGTATGACAAGGCACGTGAGGCAATGCCCAAGGTAGGATTCAACCAGTTTACCCTTTCTGGCTGGTCGTAACACATCACTGCAATGACTGTCGACCATGTCCACCACCCCTAAAATCAAATCAAGGTGCACCAATCGAGTCAAAATTAATATAGTAATACGAATGGGTGATGGCCCCTAAAAGTAGCCAACCCCTTGGCCAGACATAGGATCCTGTTTTAGTCATTTCAAATTGATACAAGTGTCAGGGTCATCCATTATCGTTCTCTTTCTTAATCTAGTAAAGGTCGCCAATTCAACCTATACATTCTGGATAACATCCACTATGTACACAGTTGTTAAAGTGGTTTCGGTAGAAAGATAGAGAGTATGACATTCATCTGGCCTAGTCTCTTTAACAACCAATCGTACATTTTACACACCGGTCGGTTCTTTTTAATTTCAAGAACAAGTCATTCTTCATATCAAAATATCAGATTTTCTTCAAAAATCATTTCGAATTCAAATAGGTTACACCTTCAAACAAACGTATTTAAATCAATGATTTAAATCTAACGATTCCCACTTTTAAACAGTTTGAGTATTAAAAATGGTTTTGAATAATGAAAATAGTTGGATACTAGTTTTAATATTGGAAACAGCTTGGAATAATTAAAATAGTTTAAGATTGAAAATAGTTTGAATATAAAATAGTTTTAATATTAAAAATAGTTTAGATAATTAAAATAGTTTATATATTAAAATAATTTGATTATTAATTAGTTTATATCGAAATAGTTTATATAATTAAAATAGTTTATATATTAAAATAATTTGATTATTAAAATAGTTTTTATATTAAAATAGTTTATATTAAAACCGTTTCTTTCTTTCACAACAATTTAAACTCATGTTCCAAATCACGACTAAATCAATTCTTCGACTTCCAAATCAAGTCAACTTCATATTCAAATTCCAATTTAAATCAGCCTTAGTTCAAAACGATTTCAAACTTTACTTCAAATTCAATTTAAACAGTTCTATTCAATGGCTGAAAGTTTCAATTCAAATTCTCAATTTTAAAACAATTTAGTTTAACGTCCGAATTTGGAAATACCAATTTAAATAAATTAAATTCAAAGTTTAAATTAAAAATTAAACCTTTCAAATAATTCACTTTCGATAAATTCAAATTATATCTCAATTTCAACTTAAGGTTACGAATTAATCCTTAAACAGTTTCATTTAAACAGTTTCAATTTCAACATTTCAAATGTTGAAATAGAAAATAATTTAATTCATATAAATCAAATATCATGATTTTAAAACCATTTAATTTAACCAAATTCGGTGTCTGCATATAATTTTCTACCCTATAACCAAGTGATCAGTTAATTCAATTTTAATTACATGGATGGATATATATCATTGCAACCCAAAATTAAATGACAGATATATATCATTTCAACCTATTTCTTAGTTTATTTGAAATAATTCAAATGACAATTTATATGATGTTAAATAATAAATGGGTTAATAACAGGAATATATCAAAATAAATCAACAACCATACATCCAACACCCAACATCCATCAATAGGCATCTAATAACAATCAACATCCAGATCAACCAATATATCATAACAATTAACAATTATCAGTTGTCGGTGTATAACAAGTAATTAAATTCAATATTAATTTGAATATCAATTTGATTCAATATAAAATTCAAATTAATTTAAATGTCAATTTAAACTACCAAACAACAATCAATAAAATTCTTATCACTTCATAAATTTAATTCAACTAACATAAGAAGATTTAATACTGCGTGAGTGGGTTTAATAACTCACCTTTGATTTATAGCCGATTAAAAATCCAATAAAAGCCCAAAATTTCAACAGTCTCTAAATTCAACCAAACTAGATTCATATTGTCCGGAATTTCAATACGAACCCAACAAAAGAAACCACACGTCAATCGAAGCTCATATGAAAAAGTTATGAAGGTTAGAACATTTGAATTTTAAAATTAAATAAAAAATAATAAAAGGGCAAAGTTGTAATTAGTATAACCTTCTCAAACCATTACGCAACTTGTACGTAACTGAACCCACACAACTGCCTACCTTCACTGACCCGCCGCCACTTCCCTTCACCACCACGCTATGATCGAACCTCACCAACACGTCGCCCACGCCTAGGCGCAACCAGAGAACCACGCGCGCGATCACCAATCATCGCCGATCAGCTAGCGCCATCGCCCCCTTCTATGCCCAAATCTGGGGAACTCGAGCCCCTACGTGATGATCAAACCCCATGTATGAATGCTACTCGACCTACTCTACATGCCAGTGCCCTCCAATAGTCATATCGTCGACGATCAATAGTTGCTCTACAAGCCCTAGAACGAACGACCACGACTGTTTCACCAATTTATGGACAAACCGAAACTCGATTGCAAAAAAAATTCCAGATGCTGACTCCATTCATGGAGAGCTTCGTGATGATACATTATATGCTAGGGTTTGAGCAGTTTGAATTTTTTTTGATTTTGTTTTGAAATCAAAATTTAAGGTTTTGAGATAATCTCCATTGGGAAGAAGCAGATGGATTGGAAAAGTACATACTGTAAATGGAATAGTAAGCTGCTAGGGTTTTAGAACAATCTATTAATAGACAAAGATGGAACATGAATAAATGGAACAAATCGATTGGGCCCAAGCGATAACAAAGGCCCAAAAAGCCCATTTCGTTCCCGAAACGAAAATAGGTCATCCTATATATCGAAATATAGGTTTTAAATATTTTTAAATTCAATAGAACTAATTTCAAACCCTAATTCTATTGTATATAGAAGTTAGCTTTTAAAATCAAATTATATTTATTTTTACATGTTAATTAAAACAAATTATTATTAACTAGTTTAATCACTTTTAAAGTTCAAATTAGAAGTTTTATATCATCATTTTGATTAAACTGAAATTAGTAATCTTTTAAAATTAAATTTTCCATATTAAAAACAAGATTTAAATATTAAATTAATTTCACCGTTAAATTACAACTGCAATAAAATCCGTTCATTATAATTTATATTTCAAACAGATTCTTTTATTTTGATTTAAATTCTTATTATTAAATCAACAAATACCTTATGTGTTAATTAAACATAAGTTTCCATTTTATTACACTCATCGCTCAAAAGTTAACGTCTTTGCTCATATTAATTGTAATATTTAATTACATTAAATTTCATTGATTTCCAAATTAATTTCAAATGGATTAAATAATAAAATGAGAAATAGAACAATAATTACATTTAAGTAATTTAAAGGCATTTATAAATTTATTGCTTACAACAAAGGTTAATAAATTTACGTACAAAATAATTGATTTCATATTCTATATTAAAACCAATTTCAATTATATAACATATTATTTCATAATTAATACATCACTTATTTTATTCCTTATTAACCTTTACATTTATATCCAAATTAAACTTACAATTACATTCCAAATTAAACTTTACAATTACAACTGATTGAAATTACATTAATATAGTTGTCAATTACATTTAATCAATATTATTAAATTATATTATAATAATTTTTTTTCATTAATAAATCTTAAATTTTAATTTCTCACAATATTAAATTCCAAAGTCTTATTAAATTTAATATTTTTAATTGTCAAAAATACGGGTCGTTACAAATAGGTATTAAATGATGGGGTCTGCCTTAATTGAGGTCAGAAATGACCAAAGTCTGCTTATTTTCCAATAAAAGGTATTAAGTAGCTTGGGTACTATCTCTCGAATTGTTAGATATTTATGATGTAAGATTTGGGTCAAGGGATTTAGAAACCTACTTCGAGAATGGAAGGTATTAAGTGGTTGATTGAGGACCCGCCTCCTTTCCTTATAAGAAGTATTAAATGGTTTTATGTATGCAAGACATATTATTATTTTAAAATATACTACCCAAATACTGAAATGGTAAGACTCGAGGTTTTTATTCACCGGACATCTGTTATTCTAACTCCATTCTCATTGCAACACATGTTAAGAATGGAGCAATGACGGTGACGATGCTTGAAGGTGGAGTGACTTAAGCTTGTGGCAGTTATCATCATTATCATCTTTTATGATGTTTGTTAACGCTAAAATTTGAACACTTACACCCTGGTGTGTGTAGTAATAATGTGAAAACACCACCCGTGATACGGGAACAGAATATAAGCTGAAAATCACAGAAAAGTAAAGAGAGAACAAATTTATAGTGGTTCGGCTCGTAATTAAGCCTACGTCCACTTTATATTCTTTTATTGCTGATTTGGTTACAAGTTGATACAATGCACTTCAAAATACAATACACTTTGATTCCGAAACACTTCAGACTAGTAGCTCAAACTTCGATGATGAGATTTGTTGAATCCATGTCGGATGTGCAAGATCTCTCTCGAAGCTTGTTGTAGTGTCTTTGATGTTGGAGTTCTTCAAGTGTTGATTCAGTTGAGAAAGCGGTAGAGTATCGGCGTTTCAGAGAATGATCCCAAAAGTCCTCTTGCCGTTGGAGTAGCTCTTGTATTTATAGGCAGAAATCTGGGCAGAATCCAATCGCACAAGTCCTAGGTCATTCACAACCTAAAGTAGGTCGTAGGTCGGCAGCGACCTAAAAGATGGGGTCTGTCTTGTCTTGATTGCGCTTAGTTTCTTTTGAGCAAATTAATAGGTCGCACGTGACCTAATATAGGTCGTAGGTCGCTGAGACCACTTCTGCTAGTTAGGTCGCTAACTTCTTAACTTGGTAGGTCGTAACTTCCCATAGGTCGTTAGGTCGTAACTTCCCATAGGTCGTTAGGTCGTAACTTCCCATAGGTCGTTAGGTCGTAACTTCCCATAGGTCGGTAGGTCGTGGACTCCTTAAGTCGTTAGCTCGTTAGGTCGGTTCTGTAGTTAGGTCGTTAGCCTCCCTAGGTCGCTAGATCGCGAATCAAAAAGAGGGTTAACATTTTCCCCTTGAAGTACACGCCTAGGTCGTAGGTCGTGTGCTTCGATTTCCTTAGCTCTCTCTTTGATGAGTTTGTTAGGTCGTGAACGACTTAAGATAGGTCGTTGGTCGTAGGTCGTGTGTGTCGATTCGCCTTTCACCCCAGTATATAAATAACTTAGGTCGCTCCTTCTTTACTTCACCTGTTCTATCATTCCATTCAGCCATTAGCAAGTACTCAAGCTCTCGAAGAAAATTCAATTACTCGATCATTAGTTATCCTAAACATTACATTGTGTAAGTAAATTTGTTATCTATTCAATCCTTGATTGTTACTGAATCATGAATCCCATTTTTCATCTCCGACCCACTTTTATGCCGCGCTTCATCACGATCCTCCTTTTAATCGATCGCTGATGGATTCGAGGTGGTCTGTCCTGGCTTCAAACAGTTTGTGAGAACAAGGTGATGGGTTATGGCGCCTTTAGGTTAACTGATTCGTGACTTTAGAGGAGATGAGGGAATTGTTAACGGGTTATTGGATTTATGGATTTCGAATTGGCTGATTGACGAGTTACTGAACTTCTCAGTGGAGAGGAAGGTAATTGGTGAAAGGAGGTGTGGTTTTGGTTCGAGCAGGAGATAGCTCGAGATTCCATCGGAGACGACCTAAAACATTCACGATCTAACAACTTGTCCGGTTCAAAAACTCTTGCGACCTAACTAATTGATCGACCCAACTTTTTCTGCGACTTAACTCTCCTGCGACCTAATTATCTTGCGGCATAGGCCTTAAGTCGCGGCCGAGCTAGGACTTAGTGAAATTCATGCTGTTCTGACTTGCACAGTGCGATCTAAGAGAGTCTCCGACTTACGCTAGGTCGCTGGACAACCTAGGACTTGTAAAATTCTAGGAGAATTTGACTTAACTTGAGCTTGAACTGTGTTGCACTTCTTTGCAGATTGTTTTAACTTTTAATCTAACAACCTGTCTAAGCATAACATTTGCAGAAAACTGGGACGAATATACTGCCATTGACTGCCCACATCGAATGACAGATTAATCGATAAAGAATAATTAACTCTAATGAACTTTGTGAATGAATTGCTGTGAAACAACAAATTCAAGTGAAGCACTAAAGCAAAGCTAAAATAATCAACTAAAGCTGATTTGTTTGCATTAACACTGCGCTTGAGTTTTAAATTAACAAGTTCTGAAATCTCGTAATCGACCAATTGTCAACTAGCTTAATTTCAGTTATGTTTGTTTGTTATTTTTATTAGTTCTACACAACACTTCACACTTTTTAGGAAACGTGCACCTTCACATCTGAACATCCAGTTGCTTATGTAGAATGACTTCTCAACAAGAAGAAGTAACAATTCAAGCTGGAGAGGCTATTCCTATTCCTACTCCATTAGCTAATCCTCTAGAAAGAATCTCGACCACACTATCATATAAAGTTTTTCGCCAATTGTGTACTCAGTTCGGGATCATTGAAGCAGATGCCATACTTCCTGAGAAAAACGACGTTGCTGACATACCACCCCACGGTTTCGTTGCCGTTAATCGTCAAATGTGTATGAATGGAGCCATTCCTCCTTTTAATGATTTCCTTCAGCAGCTTCTTCTTCGACTGTCTATCTCTCCCTTTCAGTTACATCCCAATGGCTATGCCATCCTGATGGGACTATGTGTGCTATTTAGGTGGACGCTGGATCGTCTTCCGAGCTTTGACGAAATTTGTTATCTGTGCTCGTTCGCCAAAAATAAAGACCATCCTTCCATCACACTTGTGAGAAGTGCTAGGAACCGCAAACTGATCATTGGTCTTCCTGACAGTGTTCACGGATTCCTAAGTCATTTTTTCTACGTTCGCTGTCCTTCGGGATTTTACGCTATCTAGAGAGTAGGAAGTAAGATCATTTATATTCGTTCCTTATGTTTCTGAACTTTTTGAAGCATGAGTTGTCAAGTGTTAACTTCGCTCTTTTCTTTTCAGCGCTTCCTCCTCCTTCTAGGGATCCTGGTCACAAATCAATTTTTGAGAGGCTCATGGCCGTGCCAGTTGAGGAGAGGAGCATCCAATTTCTGTTGAAAGACGAGTTCTTACATCAATTCGGACTTCTACATTCTTCCCGTTCTATTCAGCCTCATGAAGTCCCTGATTCTCTAGTAAAGACATTAGATGCCCCAGCTCTTGCTAAAGAACTTACACCGAAAGAACCTAGCACTGAGGCTTCACTGGTGAAGTGTTCTACTTCTATTGACATTGCGGGTTCGTCAAGCAAGCTAACACTTTCCCCAGTCATCGAAGAAGAGGAGCCTTCTCAGCATTCTGGAAAGGCGGCTGATGTGGGAATCGAAAGGGAAAGTGCTGTCGGGCACAATGGCGATAATATCTTTGAAGGGTTGAGTGATTTAATGATAACTTCATAGGAGCTATTCAAAGATGACACTTCAAAAGCTATATCTCCTGTTGTCGAGGCGACTTCCTCTTTACAACAAATTACAACGCCTATTACACAAGTGGTCACCATTCCCACACCAAAGAGTGGTTTGTAGTCTGACGCGCGTAGTTTGCACGCCACACACACTTAGGATTTTTGGCACTTATACGCACTTAGCTTCTTCACTTCGAAGATTTTTAAGACTTGTCTCTTTTTCATTTTCAGATTCTCTGATGGGGCGAAGTGGCTCGTATTACGATAAATTCCAGTGCCATGGAAGCCGTGACACTTATGACTTTAGGTGCTATCTCACCACCCATAGAGAAACTGATGAAGAAAGAGCTGCTAGAAAAGCTCATGAAAGGCGAACTTTTGAGGAGCAGCAAATAAGAAGGGATGATCGACACGACTCTTCTCACAGAAACGATGATTCTCATAAGAGGAAATCCCATGATGATAAGGGAAAGGGCCACATCACTGGAGATCCAAGCAAGCGGGTAAGGCTTGGTGACGCGCCTTCTATTTCTGAAAAGTCTGATGCTCCTACCTCTGCAGAAAGTCCATCTGGTTCTCCAGCTCTCAAGAAGTCTGACATTCAAACAATTATCAATAGGCCTCAGTATCAAGTCGGGCACGGTCCTCCTACACTTCAAAGCTGATTCCCAAATTGGTGCTTAAAAGGGGTGCGTTTCGACTTGGACTTGGTACCGATCGATAAGCAAGCTATGCTTAGGAATCTTGATGCTGTTAAGCTTGATGTCGGAGGATATCCAAATGGCAGAAACTTGTTGACGAGCTTGAAAGAGTTAATCATAAGAATCTGGAGGCTATGTTGACTATGGAGAATGATAAGACAGAATGGGATAAAATTTGTAAGCAACATGATGCAGAGATGGCAAGCATTGCTGACGACAATGCAAGACTTGAGTCCCAAGTCGAGAAACTCAAGGGAGATCTCGCCACCTCTTCCACCTCGCACTCTCAAAAAGAAGAAGTCTTCCAAAAACAAGTGAGTGATGCTCATGCTGCTCAAAGAGATGCTGAGATGAAACTTGAGGAAGAGCAGCATGTTACTGAAAAATATCGCAAAGATACTGCTGAACCGCGGGAAAAAGTTATCTCGCAAGATCTGGAGATTGCAGCATTAAAAGCTCGACTTCTTAAAGTTGAAAAAGAGCGAGATGGAGCAGTTGTCGGCCAAGTTGTAGCCATCGCCGAAAAAGAAGCGGTTGAGCAATCGCACGAGGCGACGAAGGCCAAAGTCAGTTCTACTTTATTTGATTTCGACATGCACAGCGTCTTGGGGCGCGGGAGCCTCTCTTTTTTGGGGCCGACATATGAAACTACTTTGGCTGAAGTGTGGGAGGCAATAATTGATATGTTCGGAGGAGCTGGTTCTGCAGAGGTAGATCTTGAAGCGACCTATCTAGATGATGAGGCACGCATTGCCCTTGCCAGAGGAAAAGAGCAGCTTGCTAAGGAACGAGCCGAAGCAGCAGGAGGAGAGTGTTTAGAGAAAGCGACGGTTACTGACCCCGCTCTTCCTCCAGCTTCGGTCGACCCTGATAACATTGGCTCTAGTTCCTATTCTTCACTTCCTGCAGAAACCGAAGTCAAAATCGCGACTACTGAGCCTCCCGCTGTTCAAGTCGAGGAGAAGTCCCAGGATGACGCTGAAGCCGAAAAATATGAAATCGATGTGATTAAACCAACTTCTCCAGGTTACATCGATGTTGATCCAAGTCGAGTAGACTACTTATTTTCTTCAACCGAGTTTGATGAATTTTTCAATTGTTACTTAAGTCTTGATGAGCCAATATCTTCTCTTTTTTCGGAGAATACTGATTTTAACTTCTTTTCTTCTGTAGCGGAGGCACCGAGCGCTATACACACTTCTCCTCTTCCAGCTGTTCCTCCTCCAACCCTTCAAGTCACTCCTGCTTCTCAGCCGAGTTCGCAGGAAGATCAAATAGGAGCCCTTTGGGGCTTGGAGGATCCACCTGCTTCACAAGAGCAGAAGGCGGAAGATCTTGAGGACAGTGAGAAGACTCCGTAGCAGTCTCTTGATGATAACACGAAAGTTTCTGCGCTGCTTACTCCGGGAAGTGAGTCTTCTTCAAAGAGGAAAGGGAAGTGCGCCATGAGGAAGAAGAAGAAAACCATTTCGGCTAGAGAAGATAAAGCAGAAGAAGATCCAGCTACACCTTCTTCTCCGACCCGTCCGCACCGGATTCCGAAGCTAGTCATCAAACTAGGCAAGGGTACTAAAGGTGGTAGGAAGAAGGAGTGATAAGCTGGACTCTACTTTTCTTATTTTGCTTTTTGTATGTTCTGACCGGAGATTGTGCGGATACCGACCTCCGCTTGAAACCTGCATATGTACAAAAACTTTATAGTATGGAATAAAATGGTTCTTTTTACTTGTACAATTTCTTGTCAGTATATGTGTGAATGCATCTATTCCTTGTTTTTGCACAAGTTTCTTTATTTACTTTATATGATACTGCAGTGGGCTCGTGGTATGATGTTTGAGCGTTATTTTTATTAATATAGCTATGTGCCCCCATATCACGGCTCATTGCAATATTCTGAACAGACTTGTACTCTTATTTTGGAGAATAATTTTTCCGTTTTTGAGGAAATATTATTCTACTTTCAATAGAGTACGCCTTGTATCGGAGAAGTTTTCTCTTCTCATCTTTTTCTTTCTTTTTTTAGAACACTTCATTCTTTGAGGATGATCACTTTTATTTGCTTGAAAAGTGGATCCTCCTACGCAGTGAAGCGAGCTTCTGAAGAATGTTTTGACATTCCAACTTTGGTGAAGTGGGTCTCTGAAGAGAGATTTTTGCACTTCAACTTTGGTGAAATGTGCCTCCGAAGAGGTCTTGTGCTTCCGGAGAAGTCTTGTTTTTGTGCTTCCGAAGAAGTCTTGTGCTTCCGGAGAAGTCTTGTTTTTGTGCTTCCGGAGAAGCCTTGTGCTTCCGGAGAAGTCTTGTGTGCCTTGGGGAAGGTCTTCTGCCTCCGAAGAGGGCAGCATGTGCCTTTGGTGAAGGCTGGTGCCTCTGAAGAGGGCTTGTGGTGCCTCGGGAGAGGTCTTATGCCTCCGGAGAGGTCTTGTGCCTCCGAAGAGGTTTTTATTTAATTGCCTGAAATTTACTTTCTCACAGTTAAATGGATCCATGAGGCGGACACAAGTTACTTAATTGGATGTTCGTTTGCACAAACGATCGCAATTAGTTAGCAAAGGTCCTACGCCTTCTGGTCCCACCTACCTCTTTGTTGAGAAGAAAACTTCCATTTTTTGGCGTTCCTCCGAAGAGGGCTTGTGCCTCCGTAGAGGTCTTTATCCTCCGTAGAGTTGCGCCTCCGAAGAGGTCTTGTGCCTCCGGAGAGGGCTTTTGTTGACTGGCTTGCCCATGTCTCTCCGTCGTTTGCTCATTAGCGGTCACTGTTATCGTCTCCAAGCCCATGTTCCTTTCTTTCGCGAGTAGTATGCTCCATCCGAAGATGTGTACTTCATTGTTAAGTGATTCCACGGGGCAGGCGCGAGCTATCTAATCAGATGTCTGTTTGTACAGACGATCGTAATTAGTTAACAAGTGTCTGGTTCCTTTTCCTTGGAAAAGTACCCCTTTGGCAGAACCATCAACTTTTTTGCGTGAAGTTCATCTTAGGTTGGATTTAAGTCTGGAACCTTTTGCGGCTTGAAATTCGTTTATCGAGTGACTTATGGGGTTCACTTAGCCTTGTGATGGGTGTTTGCACAAAAAATGGACAAACACCTCAAAGTCGTAGGATTTAATTGATTTTACGTTGTTCTTAGTGATTTGGGTGATTTATGCAAATATATGAAAAGCAGGGACTAAACTGTAAAAGACGCGCAGATTTATAGTGGTTCAGCCAGAATGTGCCTACATCCACTTTATATATTATTTCTCTTTTTTTGTTTAGATTACAAGTACAAAGCTTTGATACTAATATCTGAAAGTTATTTGAAAGTTCTCTCCGTGCTTGAGCTCTCAAACTTGTCCCCCATTGTTGTACCCCTGTCCCTCTATTTATAGAGTGAGGTTGTGGGTAGGGGTCTTGGATGTATATAGCCGCTGGTGGGCCTGGGCTGATGCAATCTGGCCTGGTAGCGTTGGTTCGGCATTGCTTTTGCTCGGCAGTACTTTGATTCGGCGGTAGGTGGTAGATGCTTTGGTTTGGCATCACTTGGTTCGGCGGCAGATGGTAGATGATTCAGCATCACTTGGTTCGGCGGCAGCTGGTAGATGTTTCGGCATCACTTGGTTCGGCGGCAGCTGGTAGATGGTTCGATTCGGCATCACTTGGTTCGGCGGCAGCTGGTAGTTGGTTTGGTTCGGTAGTAACATTGGTTCGGTAGATTCGTTTGTCCGGTGGAGACGTTGGCTCGGTGAGGTCATTGGTTTAGTGGTGTTGGTCCGCTTTGATTCGGAGGGTGGCTGGTCCGGTTGTTCTGGTGGCTCGTCCCTTGCTTCCTCGTGTTGGATCGATGATGGTAGAAACGTACCCAACATTTGCCCCCCAAAGTAGGGCATATGTTTAACATATGTCGTGCTTTGTTTCGGTTTGACAACCATATCCGGCCTGAGAATCCAACCGGCTGGTCTGGTTATCCAACCTTCCCCTATAAGTAGGAGACACAGGCCTTCGTCTTCTCTTACCGAACGAGATAGCCGAACCATCTTTTGAACTGCCGAATCAACACGTGCCGAGCCACTCTCAGCTGCCGGACCAGGTTAGTTTACTTCTGCCGAATGACTCCTTAATGTTCTTTATTTTACCGAACGGGTTTGACACCGAATGGTCTCGAGAATTTTTAATACCGAATGAGTTTGGAAGTATAAGGCCGAATGATATCTATGTTTTGAATCGCCGAATGAAACTTGGGCTAGAATTGCCGAATGAAACTTAGGCTAGAATTGCCGAATGTAACTTAATACCGGACGGTCCTGATGTAAACTTGCTTGTTTTATACTTCTACATCCTTCGTTCTAACAACGTGCCTTTTTGTGTTTGCAGATAAATGTCTCACAAAGTGGAAACCTGATTAGAGAAAAAGAGATCTCAGGACAGAGAAGAGCCTTCCGCCGTGCCCCCAGCCCAGCCGGGACCGGGGCGTTATGGGCCCACCCCGAGATCATTAGTAGATGGATACGGTCCTCAGGAGCTACTGAACTCACCTCCTTACTGCTTCCCTAGCTCACTCAAAGCGGAGCAACTTGATGCTATATCTCGCTCTTTCGGGATCGACCGAGCGCGCATGTTATTGCCGAATGCGGGAGTGATGCCGTATGATCCTCCCGAAGGGTATTTTGCCTACAGCAGATATCATTGCATGTGTGGTGCCATCCCGCCTTTCAACGCCTGGGTAGTCAGCTTTCTCACATATCTAAAGGTAGCTCCATTCCAGCTTCAGCCCAACTCTTATGCCATTCTGGTGAGTCTCTTCGTCATCTTCCAGAGGAGATATGGGCGTCCTCCTTCCAACCGGGAGATCCGGTATTTGTACAACTTGAGGGGCTATAAGAATGGGTCTCCGTACATCAGTTTGCAATCAGCCGTATCTTTCAAGCCTGTCCTGGACTTATATTCGAAGTTTAGTATGTTTAAGAAAGAATGGTTCTTCATCAGGGATGACTCTATTTCCATTCGTCGCTTCACCTCCGGCTGTAAGTGTGAAGCTTTATTCATAATTTCCGTTATAACTGCAGTGCTTCATCTTATGTGTTTTTATTTCTTGCTAGCGACAGGTGGCTTTGCAGTTGTGGAGAATGATCGCCTGGTTCAGATGGCTGAGGAAATAGAAGCCATCATGGGAAGGGATAGGTCGGCCTCTTATTTGATTAGGAACGCTACACTTCTAGGGCACAACCTGATCCTACCACATCAGTCTGTGGTCAAGAAGAGAGACACAGCAGAGGAGAGGGCTGGCAAAGCCACAGGAGGGGCCCCGGTGAAGAGTGGCAAAAGGAGACCCTTCTCGGCGCATCCAGTCGCCGGGGGGAAGAAGCTCAGGAAGTCCGATGGACCCTCTCCCAACACACATCCGGATGTTCAGGAGGAGGCAAAAGTGGAGGGGGAAAAAGGCGAGGACGAAGGACGTAAGGCGGAGAGTGGAAGTGACAGAGAAGGGGACGGTGATCGTCACGGTGATGATGGTGGCGAAGGACAGGGCGGTGATGGCGTCGGTGCTTTGTCTTCTGGGCAAGTAGGTGAGATCCAAGAGTGGACAGATGAGGCTTTCCACCATGCTTTCGAGGGGTTGGGGGAAGGATCGGCCTTGGTGGAGAAGACAAAGAGAACTGTCAAGGTCGAAATAGGTGCCGATCCATCTTCTAAGGGCGTTTCATCCAGGGCAACTCCGGCGATTCAAGGTGAATTTTTGACTCCCGCCGACTCCCTTTATGATATGTACTTAAGGATATTTCATGGCCAGTTCCCGTCTCTTTTTTTACTTGATATATTTCTTGGATTATGATTCAATGTATGCTTGTAACACTTGGTTTTTATTCCAGGAGCGGGTAAGGTGGCCAAGACCTCGGACATTCGGTACCGCCTCGAACAATTCAAACTCCTCAAAGCTTCCGCTAAATCGAAACCTCCGACCCACCGTTCCGGGGACGTAGTAGGCTACCGTCCTCTTCTCGGGGTTATTGAAGAAGATATTCAAAAGAGAAAGAGGAGTCGCTCCCTATCCGAGCCTTCACCTGGTCCTCAACCCCCAATCCAGCCTCTTCATGATATCACGGAGGAGGATACTGAGTTCACACCCTCTCCGCACCCGTCTGAAAATCCTACCGTTACTCAGATTGATCGTCCCGGCTTGGCTCGTAATCCCTTTGCGGGTCATCCTGATCTGGATCCAAGTTCTCATGATATTTCCTTCGACGAGGTTACCGGTGAGCACCTTCTCCCTCGCAATCCTATGGTAAAGGTGCTTGATGAGGCCAAGTCCCTGGACCTTGATTTGCTTACTACTCGGATTGTCACTATGGGGGACGAAGCTAAGGCAAACATCGACTGGGTTGTTGAGGAGACCAGGAAGTTGATGGGGCATCATGCCCGACTGGTCAAGGCCGGGGAGGAAATCGGGAGTGCCAACATAAGATTGCGGTTAGTGGTTTCCGACAAAGCCAAACAACTCGCCGACCAAGCCATCCAGATCTCTTAGCACGAAGCAGCCTCCAGACGACTAAAAAAACTATGGAAGAGGCTAGCCGAGCCGAACTGCGGAAAATGGAGGCTACCTGCAAGGAACGGATCGATATGGCCATTGCCACGGTGGATGAAGTCCGTAAAGCAGATCTGGAGCAGATAGAGGAGTTATCTGGGAGGCTTGAGGCTGCAGAGTTTGTTCAAGCTAAGCTGAAGGAGGAGATGGAGGCGATGCGGGAATCCCTTCAGGCTGACTGCTCGAGATATCGATTGGAGAGAGAAGCTTCCATTGAAAGGCTGTCGGCTACCGAGGCCCGGATGAGGGAGTTTGAGGAGAATGAGGGGATGATGGACGAAATGCTCCAGGACATGTACTTCCGAACTTGGAAGCAGGGCAACCTATCCTGGATGGATGATTATCCCAGGGTCATGGCTAGGATTTATCTCCGGGCTCTGGAGGAGGCTAGGGTTGATGCGGATAAAGAGGGTGGCGTGGTCTTCAGCATGGATGTGGTCACTGCCCAGTTTACCAAGGAGGAGAAGGTGGCGGTGAATGAGGGTATGCGGTTGCTTGCTGCTGAGGAGGCAGGTGTGCAAGTAGAGGATGACGACCAGGATGGTCAAGAAGCAGGTGCTGGTAACTCTTCCTTTCTAGTCTTTCCTCTAACTTGGTTGCTTATCATTAATGAATTCTTTCTTTGATCGGACAGGTGGGCAACAGGACAAGGATAAAACTCCAACGCAGTCGGCTCCATGATTTTGACCTGGATATCTTTTTGTGAACTTGACATTGTAGTGTATGTTAGTCTCAGAATGGTAACGTAACTCTTAGGCTGTAATTATGCTACTTGTAATAAACAACATTATTCTTGACGTGTAACTTTTTAACTTAAGTTGATTCTGTCGTCTCTTGAATGTTTTTGCTATTTTGACATGTTGTGTGAGAAATATAGCTATGCATATTCTTGTAATTAAATTGTGTTTGACGTCAATTTCTTGTTTAAAATATGACTTGCAATGTTAGCGTGAGGTGTGAATAAATTATAGTCACGTGTTTACTCATGAAAGAAGGAAATACCGCCCTTTATATTTTGCTTGTAGATGGCAGCTTTGAATGTTTTGTGTGACCGAGTATGGGATGCGGTCCGGTACATTACTGTGAGCATCCGCTTCCATTAGTGAATGTCTCCTATTCTGTGTCTTGTACTTCAGGGATTGTTACATAGGATAGGAGAAAAGTTTCTTAAATAAAATTGAAATGCGTGAAATAGTAAAACATCCAATCATGGAAGGCCTTCGATGTGCTTAAGTTCGTGGCAAACGGGCTTTGTAGTCACTTTCCCTAGCTGTGGGTCTTGGAGACATTTGTCACCCATCTTACGCCTCCACGGGGAGTTAATTCTTTTTTACCACAGCCGCACTTAAGACACATCGGAGCCGAGATCGCGCACAGTAACTACCCGGGCCATTATGGCCCGTAATCGTGGGTATTATTCGATTTACTGTGGCCGGCTAGCGTGGATGCCGATCGTCAACCGTGAACTGCCCCTGGCTGGCCACACCTTATGTTGGGGCTTATAGTCGGTTCACAGTTGCCGGCGAGCCGAACGCCGTAATGAGCTGCCTCGGCTATAGTCGGCCTTCTCGGTGGCTTATAATCGGCTCATTACAGTTGGCTTTAAGGGCCGTCGCGAGCAATGAGTTAACCCGCAGCAGAGGGTTGCCGGAGCAAAAGTGTCTCATTGGCGAGGGCATAGATTCGCATAGTACCTGTTAGGTCTTGTCCGGGTGAAGTTGCGCTGTGGAGTGCTTTGAATGGAAATGCTACATGCATAGGATTTTGTTCAACAGAAAAGGATAAAGTTAACAAGCAGCCAAGATATAAAGGGACAAGTTAAAAAAGAGACAAGGTTTTTTAAAGTGGTTCGGCGTGAAAATGCCTACGTCCACTGATTCTCTTTGTTAATTCACTTCATATGGGCAGTACAAGTTAGGAAAAGTATCGACGGAGGTGTTGGATGTTCCATGCCCTCTGGAACACCTCTCCATCCACTGTTGACAAAATATAAGCTCCACTGTGGATATTTTTATGAATTACATATGGTCCGTCCCATATTGGATCTAGTGCTCCGGGGCGAGGGAAGATTCGCTTGAGGACAAGATCCCCTTCTTGTAAGGTACGATGCTTGACTTTGGAGTTGTAGTGTGCTGCCACTTTTTGCTTGTGGGCTGCTGCTTTGAGGGCTGTGTCATTTCTTCTCTCCTCAATTAGATCCAAAGACATGTGAAGGAGTTCTTCGTTTTCTTCTGGGTTATAGTGGATCCTACGGTGGGAAGGCACGATGGTTTCAACTGGGAGCATAGCCTCCGATCCGTATGCCAAAGAGGAAGAAGTATGCCCCGTTGATGTTCTCAAAGATGTGCGATAGGCCCACAGTGCCGTAGGCAGTTCATCCACTCAAGCGCCCTTTGACTTTTCGAGTTTCTTTTTGATTAGAGTTTTCAAAATTTTGTTGACGGCTTCGACTTGTCCGTTTGCCTGGGGATACGCTACGGATGAGAAGCTTTTGTGAATTCCGTGCTCTCTGCACCAGTTGGCGAATTCCTCGGTGTCAAACTGAAGTCCATTATCTGATATGATTTTGAATGGGACCCCGTACCTACATAGAACATTTTTGATCAAGAAGTTAATAACTTTTGCTGAAGATACTTTATTCAGAGGTTCTGCTTCCACCCATTTGGTGAAATAGTCGACTGCCACTATAGCATATTTGGCCCCGCCTCGGCCCATTGGTAGTTCGCCGATTAAGTCAATTCCCCATATTGCGAAGGGCCAGGGGCTGGCCATTTGAGTAATCTCAGTTGTTGGTAGCCGCGGAATCTTAGCAAACTTCTTCCATCTGTCACATTTTCTGAAGAAATCTAAGGCGTCCTTGCTTAAGGTGGGCCAGAAATATCCATATCGGAGTATCTTTTTTGCTAAAGTTTGCCCTCCGGTGTGATCTCCGCAGCTTCCTTGATGAATGTTGGATAAGATTTCCTTGGCTTCCCTCCCAGCGACACACCTTAATAACGGGTTAGCGAATCCGCGCCGATAGAGGATGTCTTCTTGTATTGTGTAGCGGGAAGCTTTCCTTAAGATTTTCTTGACTTCGTTACGCCCGTTGGGTAGTGTGCCGCTTTGTAAGTAGTCTCGGATGGGAGTCATCCAAGTTGCTTCTTCGATTGCAGCTATCAGATTCACTTGCTCAAAACTTGGGGTCAATTGCTTTGAGATGGTTACTGCTCCGAAGATGGCGCTGTCTCCCACACTAGCTTGCTTTGCCAATTCGTCGGCCTCATGGTTCTCTTCCCGAGGGATGTGTTTGACTAAGTAGTGGTCCAATCGGCTGAGAAGTAACTTGGTCTTCTTTAAATATGCTATGAGTCGTTCTTCTCGAGCTTGGAATTCTCCTAGTATTTGATTAACAATAAGTTGAGAATCGCTATGAAGACACAAAGAATTGGCTCCGATTTCTAAGGCAAGTTCTAATCCAGCTATCACTGCTTCATACTCTGCATCGTTGTTGGTGGCAGTGAACTCCAACCTTATAGCATAGTGCAGCTTATTTCCCCTGGGAGTGATTATTACCACACCTGCCCTCGAGCCTTGTTCGTTTGATGCACCATCCACAAAGATATTCCACTTGATGTCTTCTGTTATTTCCAATTTCTCCTTATCTTCGTTGGTAGTGAATTCTGCAATGAAATCAGCCATGGCTTGTCCCTTGATGGCGGTGCGAGGGTGATAGGTGATATCATACTGACTTAGTTCAATGCATCATTTAAGTAGTCGCCCAGAAGTGTCGGGACGATGGAGTACCTACCTCAGTGGTTGATCGGACATAACTTTGATGGAATGGGACTGGAAGTAGTGACGCAGTTTCCGTGATGTGATTAGTAAACAGTATGCTAGCTTCTCAAGTTTAGGATATCTGACTTCCGCCCCTGTAAACCTCTTACTTACGAAGTAAACTGGCCGCTGCGCGCGGTTGTCTTCCCTTACCAAGGCAGCGCTTAGGGCGTGAGATGACACAGCAAGGTATAAGTATAACTCTTCGCCTTCGCTTGGAGTCGAGAGCACCGGTGGTTTCTGGAGGTGTTTGATTAAGTTAAGGAAAGCGGTTAAGCATTCATCAGTCCATTCGAACTTTACTTTGTCTTTCTTTAGAGCTTCGAAAAAGGGATGCACTTGTCCGTTGCTTTGGAGATGAATCGACTTAGGGCGGCCACTTTTCCATTCAGGTTTTGCATTTCCTTTCGAGTGGAAGGTATCTTGATATCCCTTAGCGCTCGGACTTGTTCAGGGTTTGCTTCAATCCCTTGGGCATGGACGATGAATCCCAAGAACTTTCCTGATGATACTCCGAAGGAGCATTTTAGAGGATTCAACTTCATTCCATACTGGCGAAGTACTTGAAACATCTCGCCTAGGTGGCTTAAGTGATCGTTGCCTTTCCTTGACTTTACCAGCATGTCATCCACATATACTTCCATAGTTTGTCCTATTAGCCCTGCAAACATCTTGTTGACGAGGCGCTGGTAGGTGGCTCCTGCATTTTTAAGTCCAAAAGGTATTACCTTATAGCAGTATAAACCCCGGTCAGTGATGAAACTAGTGTGGTCTTGATCAGGAACATGCATAGGAATTTGGTTATATCCTGAGTATGCGTCCATAAAAGATAAGAGCTCGTGCCCGGCTGTGCTGTCTACAAGTTGGTCGATTCGGGGAAGTGGGAAGCAATCCTTTGGGCAGGCGTCGTTTAGGTTGGAGAAGTCAATGCATGTTCGCCACTTC
The DNA here is from genome assembly GCA_030737815.1 of Allium fistulosum. Taxonomy (NCBI): domain Eukaryota; kingdom Viridiplantae; phylum Streptophyta; class Magnoliopsida; order Asparagales; family Amaryllidaceae; genus Allium; species Allium fistulosum. The sequence goes on from CM060907.1 coordinate 612,284,058, forward strand.
CCGTTAGCCTTCTTTACCAGTACCGGGTTAGCGATCCATTCCGGGTAGATGGCTTCTCGTATGAAGTCATTGGCAAGTAGATTCTTTATTTCTTCATCAAGGGCTGCTGATCGCTCTGCCCCCATACTTTTCTTTCTTTGTTTTACGGGTGCCTTGGTAGGATCAATGTTTAGTACGTGGCATTCTACGTCGGGTGAGATTCCGGTCATGTCAGAGTGTGACCATGCGAATACATCCAAGTTGTGGCGGAGAAAGTCGATGAGTTGCTCCTTCAACTCTGCATTTAGTTGGGACCCAATTTTCAATAGTCTACTCGAGTCGTGCTTGTCTACAGATACAAACTCCATAGCCTCTGCAGGCTCGGCGGTGGCCTCCTCCTCTTTGTCCCTGGGGTCTAATTCATTGAAAGGGTCGCTGGTATATCGAAGAGGAGGGGCTTTCTTTAGTTGCTACGCTTCTAGACTTTTCATGCAGAGGGCAACCTCTACACTCTTCCCTTTATCCTTCCTGTGGTTATTGCGAAGTTCAGTCACATAGCAGTCTCGAGCAACGTCCTGGTCTCCTTCTACTTCCCCTACTCCATTGTCCGTCGGAAATTTCATCTTTAGGCACCATGGGGCTAGGACAATTTGGAAGTCAGACAAGGCTGGCCTTCCTAAGAAGGCGTTGTAGGCCGAGTGGTTTTCTATTAGCACGAATGTCTGTTTCCGTACAACGGAGCGGGGATGGCTTCCAATCTCAACAAAGAGATCTAGTTGACCAAGGGGCATTTTCGCATCTCCGGTGAAACCGTGTAGTGGTTTATTGCAGGGAGATACATCCTTCATTGATAGTTTCATTTTGTCGAATGCATGTTTGAACAGGATATTTACTAAGCTTCCAGTGTCTACTAGAATTCGGTAAACTTCGGCGGGACCAAGCCGGGCCGAGATAACCATGGGATCCATGTGAGGGTATTGCCTTCCTTCTAGGTCTCACTTACCAAATGTGATGTCATGATTCTCTTTCCGCTTCGGGTGGCGCTCTTCTATAACAGAATTAACACAGTCTTCATTGTTTCTAAGCGACTTTCCATATCTTTCCATCTCTGCCCAGCTTCTGTCGGCGATGTGCGGTCCTCCCGAGATGGTATGGACCACTATCTTCTCTTGACTAGGGCCACTAGTGTTGCGATTTCCTCTGCCGATCTCTGGTGAGGGTAGCCTTGGGTTCTCATTGGCAGGAGCTGGAGTCCTGTCCTGACCTTTTACATAGCGTTCCAGTTTCTTCCTTCTGATGTGTTCTTCAATCAAATCCCGGAGATGATGGCACTCATTGGTATCATGCCCATGAGATTCGTGGAAGCGGCAGAACTTTCCAGACTTCTGCACGTTATCTGATTCCTTCTTGTATGGTGGGCGTTTGTATCTAACTTCGCCTTGGGTGGCAAGGAAGATGTTTTCGACGGTCTCGTTCAAAGGAGTGTAAGTGTCGAATCTCGGTCCTGGCCGATATAGGCGCTTTTCTCCCTTCTTGCCCCCAGCATTGTCTCTGGAATCATTTCTTCGAACTTCCCTTGCCGCAGCAGGCGCGTTGCTGTGAGTTGCCTTATTTTGTTGTCCTGACTACCCCTCAACGGCAGCATCCTCAAGCCTCATATATTTCCCGGCTTCATGGAAGAAATTGGGTAAAGTAGCTGGTTTTTCTTTTGTCAACCTTCTACCAAATTTAGTATCCGGATGCACACCACTACAAAGGGCCATTAGGATAAGCTTCTCATCGGCATCTTGGACTGTGGCTGTTGCGGCATTAAATCGGGTTAGGTATTGCTGCAGTTTCTCTCTAGGTTTCTGTTTGATGCTGGATAAGGAGTAAGCGTCCTTGGGTTGTTCCACATGAATGCGGAACTGACTGATAAACTTTTCTTTCAACATTTACCACGAGCTGATGGATCCCTGGGGTAAATGACAGAACTAGGAGGTAGCGAGATCTGCTAAGAATAGCGGAAAGCATTTGCACAGTACTCCCTCTGTTGCCCCACTCATGAGCATATGCTGTGTGTATCTCTGTAAGTGTACAATGGGGTCGGAGGTTCCTTTGTAAGGTTCCATTGTTGGCATTTTCCATTCTCGGGGGGTAATAGCAATTTCGATATTGCGGGCGAAAGGGTTGGTTACCCTAGCGCCTATCCCTCGATCTCTTTGCTCCCGTTGGACGCACTCTCTGAATAAGCGTGCCATCCTTTCATCAGAATTTGGAGCAATTAGAAACGAGTTCGGTTCCGTTCTGTGGGATTGATTCCGTCCCGATGACCTGTAGGGATGGTATCGTCTATCATTCCTCATATTTTCCAGCGGCTGCCTTCGGTCTTCTGGGAGCATGCTAGGGTCAGCTATAGTTGGCCCTTGCCTTGATCTTCCCCTGCTGGGTTCTGATCTAAGCACTTCCTCGGGTCCAACTTCGGGCTGGACTCTAGCTCGGCCCCTTTCGCTGGCGTTTCCGTGGTTAGGCAGTACAACCGGCTCAGCTACAGTTGACCTCTGCCCGGTACCTCCCCTATTGGGTTCGGTTCCAAGCGTTTCCTCAGGCCTAACTTCGGGCTGCACTCGATCTCGGCTCCTACCACGGCTGCTTCTGCCGTTAGTTCCTTCGAGGAAGGAAGATCTTTGTTGTCTCTGAGATCCTCCAGACTGGGACTCTCCCCCTGATTCATTGTTGTGGTTGGACTCTTCAGCATCCCTTAAGCGTGACATGAGATGGTCCACCAAGGCTTCCTGCTGGGACGTGAAGCGGTTAGTTACTTCAACCACAACCCTGTCTAGATCTGCCCTAGTAATTGCTGCAGGCTGTTCTGCGGCAGGAGTGGTGGGATTAGTCTGTTCTTCGTTTGATACTGCTGCTGGAGGAGGACGATTCACTTGATCTATGACCGTTGGATCTGGAAGACTGCTGGTCGCGATGTTTTTTCCTTTGTTAACATCTTTTTTCTGCTTGGGAGGCATGTTTTCCAAGCGATGAACGATGTTGTCAGGAAAAAGGTTAAGTGGATGAAGCTGAAGCTTCGAGCTTATAGCTCTCAATGAAAGCACCAAAAATATTTGCACAAAAAATGGACAAACACCTCAAAGTCGTAGGATTTAATTGATTTTACGTTGTTCTTAGTGATTTGGGTGATTTATGCAAATATATGAAAAGCAGGGACTAAACTGTAAAAGACACGCAGATTTATAGTGGTTCAGCCAGAATGTGCCTACGTCCACTTTATATATTATTTCTCTTTTTTTGTTTAGATTACAAGTACAAAGCTTTGATACTAATATCTGAAAGTTGTTTGAAAGTTCCCTCCATGCTTGAGCTCTCAAACTTGTCCCCCATTGTTGTACCCCTGCCCCTCTATTTATAGAGTGAGGTTGTGGGTAGGGTCTGGATGTATATAGCTGCTGGTGGGCCTGGGCTGATGCAATCTGGCCTGGTAGCATTGGTGGTAGGTGGTAGATGCTTTGGTTTGGAATCACTTGGTTCGGCGGAAGATGGTAGATGATTCGGCATCACTTGGTTCGGCGGTAGCTGGTAGATGATTCGGCATCACTTGGTTCAGCGGCAGCTGGTAGATGGTTCGATTCGGCATCACTTGGTTCGGCGGCAGCTGGTAGTTGGTTTGGTTCGGTAGTAACATTGGTTCAGTAGATTCGTTGGTCCGGTGGAGACGTTGGCTCGGTGAGGTCATTGGTTTAGTGGTGTTGGTCCGCTTTGATTCGGAGGGTGGCTGGTCCGGTTGTTCTGGTGGCTCGTCCCTTGCTTCCTCGTGTTGGCTCGATGATGGTAGAAATGTACCAAACAATGGGTAAGCTTTGTTTTAATTTCCTGCAGTATTAAATCGACATTTTAGCAATACATTTAGAGTATTTACTCATCGAAATGAAACAGGCATTTTATGATAATAAAGAACACAGAATTTATAGTAGTTCGGCCAAGAATTGGGCCTACATCCACTTTATAGCTCTTTTATTGATCATCACTTATTTTACAATGGTTTACAATACAATTCATACATCCATAATCATTTTACAATTTCAAGCGAAGCTTTTTAAGTAAAATATGGACGCAAATGATTGTTGTTCCAGGCTCTCGGGATTGGATCTCCTTCGACAGTTGTGAGTTTGAAGGTACCATCCAGAAGTTTATTGCCTATGACATATGGTCCTTCCCAATTTGGTCCAAATACACCAGTTGTTGTCATGATCCTCTTCAAGACAAAGTCCCCGATTTCAAAGCTTCGTTGACGGACTTTAGACTTGAAGTGCCTCGCTATCCTTTATTGATGGGCCGCAACTCTGAGCTTAGCTTCTTCCCTTCTTTCGTCAAGAAAGTCTAGTGCTTCGAGTTGCAATTTTTCATTTTCAGCCTGGTTGAAATGAATTCTCTTGTGTGAAGGGACTTCTAGTTCTACTGGAACCATCGCTTCTGATCCGTATGCCAATGAGAATGGAGTGTGCCCAGTCGCAGTTTTATGGGTTGTTTTGTATGCCCATAGTGCCAGTGGTAGTTTATCAACCCATCCACTTTTTGCTTTTTCAAGCTGTTTTTTGATGGTTGACTTGATAATTTTGTTTACTGCCTCCACTTGCCCGTTTGCCTGTGGGTGGGCCACTGCTGAGAATCTTTTTTGGATTTTGAATCGCTTGCAAAAGTCCTGGAATTCTTCACCTTCGAACTAAGTACCGTTGTCTGTGATTATCTTCTGCGGCACACCATACCTACAAATAATATTTTTAGTCACAAAATTTATCATCTTTTTAGAGGTAATAGTAGCCAAAGGTTCTGCTTTAGCCCATTTAGTGAAATAATCAACAGCAATAATAGCATATTTGATTCCCGACTTGGCGATTGGTAAAGGTCCGATTAGATCTATCCCCCAAATGGCGAATGGCCATGGACTGACCATCTGTGTTAGTTCAGTGGAAGGTGCTCTTGGAATTTTTGCAAATCTTTGGCACTTGTCGCAATTTCGGGAGTAGATAGCAGCATCTCGGTTAATATCTGGCCAAAAATACCCATATCGAAGAACTTTCTTGGCAAGAGTTTGGCCACCTGAATGATCCCCACATTCTCCTCCGTGCACCTCTGCCAAAATTGTCTTGGCTTCTTCCTTAGTTACACATCGGAGTAATGGCATTGAGAATCCCCGTCTGTATAACCGGCCGTCTTGAATTACATATCTCGATGCTTTTCTTAACAGCTTTGGGCGTTCTTTAGAATTTTCCGGTAGGGAGCCATTGAGTAGATATTCTTTGATCGGGGTCATCCATGACTCTTGTTCTTGAGATACAGCCATGATCCAGTCGATATCCATCCCATCAGTTCTTGGAGCTGACAAGACCTCCACAGGAACCAATCCCAATAGTTGAGCTTCTCCGGAGCTTGAATACTTTGCGAGAGAATCCGCTTTCATATTTTCCTCTCGAGGTATGTGGCTTATTGAATAGTGATCGAAATCATCGAGAAGTTCAGAAGCCTTTGACAAATAAGCAGGCAGATTCCCTCCTTTAGCTTGAAACTCCTTCTTGACTTGACATACAATAAGCTGAGAATCACTGAAGATCTGCAATGTTTTGATATTCAATTTGTTTGCGCCAAAATTGGTCACAAACCCCGAATGTTGTGAAAGCACCAGTATATGAATATAAACCAACAATATTCACACACAAATCTCAAATCTAAGCAAACAGAGTATCACAATTCAGAAATAATGAACAGAAACATGAGATTTATAGTGGTTCGGCGATCTTGCCTAAGTCCACTCTGAAGTTGATGATTTTATTGATGTTCACTCGATGATTACAGTTTCTTCTAATGTAGTACAACTGAAATTATATTCTAAGTATCAATCTAAGGTAGCGGTGGTGTTCTAGAGTAAATCTGGCAGAATCTGGGCGCTCTTCAGTACTTAGAATTATCCGACCCCCTTTCTGAATGACCAAGGGCTCTATTTATAGGTGTAGGAGGCTGATATTTCGCCTAAATTGAGGGGAGACCAGTTCTGGTACGTCAGGGGGCACACATGGCCGAAATCTGGAGATCCGGGCCCACTTTGGGATCGATTCGACCCTTGGTTCGAATCGATCAAGAAATCATCCAATCGAGCTGAAATTTGGCGTGGACATTCTTCATCATGTGCTTAAGCTTCTGTGAAAATTTCTTAGCATTTGGACTTGTAGAACTCGAGTTATGATCGATTCAAGTAGGTGTTTTTCGTTTCCTGGAGTCGTTCGAATCGATACGTTCGAATCGATTCGTTCGAATCGATCCTCCTTTACGCGAAGACTACGGCGTGGTGCGCATGCTTCGCATCGATCCGCTTCTCACTACGGATTGACTGGGTCGACTCCATGTTCTTCGCCGCTTTGACTGGGTGGATTCGTGGTAGTGGATTCGAAGACATCCCTCTTCGAATCGAATGAACGAAGGTCTGTTCGAATCGATCTAGGTGTAAAGTCGATCGATTCGAAGTTGCTTCAAGCAGTGTGGATTCGAAGTATCTGTAGCTCCGTGGATTCGAAGTAACCAGGGGAAACTTCCATCGGGTCGAACATGCTGCCTTGGATGGTGGATATGAAGCTTAGCCATCTGGATGGATTCGAAGGACCTTCAGTTTGATGGATACGAACCTGATGGAGGCGAGGCTATTTACCTTTCGATCGATTCGAATGCCATGGTTTCGTACAGGGGTAACTTGATGGATTCGAACTAGCGATGTCTTGAATGGATTCGAACATGAACCCTGCCAATGGATACGAAGAAGACGATATCGATGGATTCGAAGTAATGCAGGGATGATGGATTCGAATGATGGCTACACTGATGGATTCGAACATAGATTCTTCTATCTTGCGTTGATCATAACTTGAACATACGGACTCGGATTGACTTGAGATTTGAAACGTTGACTCTCATGGCTCAGCTTTTCATGTCCTATCAATTTTGGCTCGATACGGACTCGGACAAAATTCATTGATATCCATAGTAAAACAGTGTATAATGAGCTTTTACGACGAACTGTCTTTAGTTTTCCAGTCAACTTTTTGGGGTCACGGTCTTGCCAAAAGGCGGGATAACATTTGCCCCCCAAAACATGCCTTGCGATAGGAAGGTGTGTTTTGTAATGCCATTAGCTGGATGTTCATATCCTGTTGATGACCTGCAAAGACATTGATAGTTTTATCTGACCTTAAATGATGACCGTTCGCGATCTAGCCATTTTGAGGTGGAATGCGACCGTTCGCGATCTAGCATTTCTTTATGGCCCCAAATGATGACTGTTCGTGATCAAGCCATTTGAGGTGAGGGGTGCCGTTCGAGGCGAGTTGTGACCGTTCGCGATCGGGTTTCGTGGAAAGAAGAATGTGATCGTTCGTGATCGAATGTCATTCTAGACAGATTACGACTGTTCGAAGTCGGATATCGTTCTAGACGGATTGTGACTGTTCGAAGTCGGATGTCGTTCTAGACGAATTATGATGGATTATGACCGTTCGTGGTCGAGTGCCGTACGAGGCAGAGTGTGATCGTTCGCGATCGAATTGTGACCGTTCACGGTCGGATGCCGTTCGAGGCGAATTGTGACCGTTCGTGGTCAGGTGCCGTTCGAGGCGAATTGTGACCGTTCGAGGTCGGGTGCCGTTCGTGGCGAAGTGTGATCGTTCGCGATCGAATTGTGACCGTTCGCGGTCGGATGCCGTTCGAGGCGAATTGTGACCGTTCGTGGTCGGGTGCCGTTCTAGGCGAATTGAGTGTGCCCGGGGAGGGACTTAGTATCATCAATACCGGGTTTCACGTTCGGGTGAATCCCCGGATTGTTTCTTGCAACGGTTTATCGCCATCTCAGAGCATGCCTAGGGACCGTTCGTGATCCCGTACATGTGTAAGTGGCTTAGCCGTTATGAAATCACAAGTAGCATTTTTTTTTATTGAAAATAAGTCTTTAGCAGAAATGTTAAACAAAGTCAATTTCAAATATTCAAATCAAAATGAAACAAAAGCAAAGCAAGGATGTCAAAGTGTAAACTCCCACAACGATAGGGTCAGTAGTCATTCACAACATGCCTATGGACCGTTCGTGATCTCGCACATGTGTAAATGACTTACCCGTGTTGGTGAGAGGTTTACAACTTGTCCATCGTTATTTCAACTAATTGATAATCATACGATGTCCTGGCTCGGGGGCACCCCTGGCTGATGTAGACGGTGGTCGCTCTGGCTCCACCGCTGGAGCTCGCCTCCTCACATACTGAAGTAGCATACCGTTCCTGATGTGCCCTTCCACCTCATCCTTCAGATGTCTACAGTCGTTAGTGTTATGACCATTCAGTTCGTGGAATAAGCAGTATCTGTCTGATTTCCTCTCGTCAAAAGTGGGATCCCTTCGTATTGGCCTACGGTAGGGAACTTGCTCTCGTGTATCTTGGTAGATTCGCTCCAAACTCTCATTCAGCTCTGAATAAGTGGTGAATCGTGGCTCTCTCCGCAGTCGCTTCGACCTGTCACCATTGTCCTCAGCCTTTCGTTTTCCTTTATCCTTGCCTGAATCATTTTCGAGAGGCTTTTTGTCTTTAAGTGCATAAACTTCTATTCCCTCTCCTTCTTCTCTTTCAGCATTAGCATCTTCCAATTGTAAAAAATTTTCTGCCTCGTGATAGAATTCTCTTAGATCCATTGGCGGATCCTTAGTTAATGAATTTTTGAATTCCGTGCCATCAGCTACTCCGGACACAGCTGCCATCATAACCATGGATGGATCTGGCCGATACACCGATGCTGCTGCCGCATTGAATCGCGTCAAGAAATTCCTCAAAGACTCCCTAGCTTTCTGCTTTAGTGTTGCCAAACTCATCACATTCTTGGGTCTCGAAATATGAACTCTGAATTGCCTCATAAATTTCTCAATCAAATCGGTCCATGTCCCAATGGAGCCGCTCTCTAGCTGTCTGAACCATAAAGCTGCTATGTCTGTTAAATACAATGGGAAGCACCGGGCCATGACTTCCTGTGATGCCCCCAGCACTTCCATGTGCCTTATATACCTCGTTAGATGGACCGCAGGGTCCGTCCTCCCATCATACCCTTCTACTGTTGGCAGTTTGAATTCTGGTGGGTTCCTAGTCAATCTAATCGCAGGAGAAAAGGGACTCCTGTTCACATCTTCAAGATCTCTGTTTACCAATCCACCTCTCATGGCTCGCCTGACCATCTCAGCCAATCTATCATTGTCTCCAAGCTGTAGTCCACGTTCACTACCTTCGATCTGCCCCCCGAGTCCGTGTGAGCTTTCAGGTGTTTGCCCCCCTGATTGAGCGTTCATCCCTCTATCACTGTCAGGTTGCTCGGATGTCCTTGTCTCTCTTCCCGTGTTCGGATCAACATGTCCTAAGTGTGTGCCCCCCAGCTCCGGCGCTGCATTGGATGGTCCTGCTTCGTTCTGGGCCCTGGTTGTTCTTTGATTTTGCGCTCCAAGTTGCCCAATCTGTTGAAGCAAATTCTGGATCATTTCCTCTTGTCTCTTCATCATTGTCTCCATCTCTTCCCTAGTGATGAAAACTGAAGCTTGGTTTGCTCCTGAGGAAGCCTCTTGACTCCCTTCGTGCTAACTTCGCTCTGGCCTCTGTCTTTTACTTGTTTGTCTTGTCATGATTCTTTGGATCTGAATCTCTTAGCCTTCTGATTCAACTTCCAAATGATAGAACTCCTGAGTTCAATTCTCAGTGAAAGCACCAAAGTGTTTGCACCAAAATTGGTCACAAACCCCGAATGTTGTGAAAGCACCAGTATATGAATATAAATCAACAATATTCACACACAAATCTCAAATCTAAGCAAACAGAGTATCACAATTCAGAAATAATGAACAGAAACATGGGATTTATAGTGGTTCGGCGATCTTGCCTACGTCCACTCTGAAGTTGATGATTTTATTGATGTTCACTCGATGATTACAGTTTCTTCTAATGTAGTACAACTGAAATTATATTCTAAGTATCAATCTAAGGTAGCGGTGGTGTTCTGGAGTAAATCTGGCAGAATCTGGGCGCTCTTCAGTATTTAGAATTATCCGACCCCCTTTCTGAATGACCAAGGGCTCTATTTATAGGTGTAGGAGGCTGATATTTCGCCTAAATTGAGGGGAGACCAGTTCTGGTACGTCAGGGGGCCCACATGGCCGAAATCTGGAGATCCGGGCCCACTTTGGGATCGATTCGACCCTTGGTTCAAATCGATCAAGAAATCATCCAATCGAGCTGAAATTTGGCGTGGACATTCTTCATCATGTGCTTAAGCTTCTGTGAAAATTTCATAGCATTTGGACTTGTAGAACTCGAGTTATGATTGATTCAAGTAGGTGTTTTTCGTTTCCTGGAGTCGTTCGAATCGATACGTTCGAATCGATTCGTTCGAATCGATCCTCCTTTACGCGAAGACTACGGCGTGGTGCGCATGCTTCATATCGATCCGCTTCTCACTACGGATTGACTGGGTCGACTCCATGTTCTTCGCCGCTTTGACTGGGTGGATTCGTGGTAGTGGATTCGAAGAAATCCCTCTTCGAATCGAATGAACGAAGGTCTGTTCGAATCGATCTAGGTGTAAAGTCGATCGATTCGAAGTTGCTTCAAGCAGTGTGGATTCGAAGTATCTGCAGCTCCGTGGATTCGAAGTAACCAGGGGAAACTTCCATCGAGTCGAACATGCTGCCTTGGATGGTGGATACGAAGCTTAGCCATCTGAATGGATTCGAAGGACCTTCAGTTTGATGGATACGAACCTGATGGAGGCGAGGCTATTTACCTTTCGATCGATTCGAATGCCATGGTTTCGTACAGGGGTAACTTGATGGATTCGAACTAGCGATGTCTTGAATGGATTCGAACATGAACCCTGCCAATGGATACGAAGAAGACGATATCGATGGATTCGAAGTAAGGCAGGGATGATGGATTCGAATGATGGCTACACTGATGGATTCGAACATAGATTCTTCTATCTTGCGTTGATCATAACTTGAACATACGGACTCGGATTGACTTGAGATTTGAAACGTTGACTCTCAAGGCTCAGCTTTTCATGTCCTATCAATTTTGGCTCGATCCGGACTCGGAAAAAATTCATTGATATCCATAGTAAAACAGTGTATAATGAGCTTTTACGACGAACTGTCTTTAGTTTTCCAGTCAACTTTTTGGGATCACGGCCTTGCCAAAAGGCGGGATAACACAATTCCCTTGCAATCTTTAATCCAGCAATTAGAGCTTCATATTCTGCTTCATTATTCGTAGAAGGAAATTCCAATCTTAATGCGTAACATTACGATCGCCCTTCGGGGGTTTCAAGCACAACCCCAGCTCCGGAGCAGTAATCATTTCTTGAGCCATCAACATATAATTTCCATCTGGTTGGGATGTCAACTGTAACCTCTTCCTCAATGTCACCCTTGTCTGTGTATTCTGCAATGAAATCTGCTAAAGCTTGTCCGTTGATTGCCCTTCGGGGATGATAAGCGATATCATATTGGCTAATTTCAATATTCCACTTTAGAAGACGACCCGAAGTTTCAGGTCGAAAGAGGACTTGCTTTAGGGGCTGATCAGTGAGAACTTTGACAGGGTGAGCTTGAAAATATGGCCTCAACTTTCTAGAAGCAATCAGTAACCAGTAGGCGAGCTTTTCTAGCTTTGAATAATTCATTTCTGCCCCAATGAATCTTTTGCTGATATAGTAGACCAGGCGCTGAACTTTCGCATCCTCTCGTACTAATGCTGCACTCAGGGCATGAGACAAAACTGCCAAGTATATGAAAAGGTCTTCGCCATTGTTGGGCTTGGAAAGTATTGGAGGTGTTTCCATGTGGTGGATTAGATCATCGAAAGCTTTCTGGCATTCAGGAGTCCACTCGAAATTTTTCTTTCCTTTCTTTAAAGCGTCAAAGAAGGGGATGCATTTATCCGTGGCTTTGGAAATAAACCGACTTAAAGCAGCAACTTTCCCATTGAGGCTCTGCAGTTCCTTCTTTGTCCTAGGGGCTTTGACTTCTCTTAGAGCAGTAATTTGAGCAAGATTAGCTTCAATGCCCCTAGCGCTTACGATAAATCCCAAGAATTTCCCGGACTCTACTCCAAATGAACATTTCAAAGGGTTGAGCTTCATTCCATATTTTCGGAGAATTGTGAACATTTCTACTAAGTGATCCATATGGTCAACTGCTTTCTTTGATTTCACTAACATATCATCAACATAGACTTCCATAGTTTTCCCAAGCTGTGATTTGAACATTGCATTAACAAGCCTTTGATATGTTGCCCCTGCATTGTTCATTCCGAAGGGCATGACTTTGTAGCAGTAAAGGCCAACATCTGTGACAAAGCTAGTATCCTCCTGATCCGACTCATGCATCATAATCTGGTTATACCCGGAGTAAGCATCCATAAAAGAAAACAATTCGTGCCCAGCTGTTCCATCTACCAGCTGATCAATCCTTGGCAATGGGAAGCAGTCTTTGGGACAAGCTTTGTTTAAATCTGAGAAATCGATGCATACTCTCCACTTTCCATTTGCTTTTTTAACCAGTACTGGATTTGAAACCCAATTTGGATAAGTGGGCTCTTTGATGAAACCATTCTCCATGAGCCGATCTACTTCTTCCTTTAGTGCTGCTGACCTTTCTGGACCCTGGGTTCTCCTTTTCTGTTTCACAGGCGTGAATTTCGGATCAATATTCAAAGTATGTACAGCAATCTCTGGAGATATTCCACACATATCGGCGTGACTCCAAGCGAATACGTCCAGATTTGCTTTCAAAAATGATATTAGCATATTTTGGACTGGCACATTGAGTTGCGAACCCACATTTAGCACTTTGTTTGGGTCTTTAAGATCAACAGGTACTGGTACCGTTACTTCCATCAGCACCACTCTATTTTCCCCTGCATTGGCCTTTCTAGGGTCCATTTCTCTCCGTGCACCACTATGCTCGCCAGTGCAGGGGCCACCCTGTACTTGCTACAAGGTTGGGTTTTTCATGCGGAGCGGAGCTGCCGCATCTTTTCCCATCTCTCTCTTCCTTGCCTCTCGAAGCTCTATAAGATAACATTCCCGCCTAGCATTTTGATCTCCTTTAATGACACCAACACCATTATCTGTGGGAAATTTCATAGTTAGGCAGTACGGGGCGCGAATGGCTTTGAACGCAGCTAAAGTTGGCCGGCCCAGGAAGGCATTGTAGGCAGAAAATCCATCGACAATTACAAAAGTCTGTTTCCGAACTACTTTATTCTATCCTTCTCCAAGTTCCACAAACAAGTCAACAGTTCCAATCGGCTGTTGTGGTTCCCCAGTGAACCCAACAATCTTCTGCGATGAAGCCTGAATGTCAGCCATTGGAATCTTCATTTGATCAAATGTCTTCTTGAAGAGTATATTGCAGGAAGCACCGCAATCAACAAGCACTCGTCTTACAATAGCTGGCACAATTCCTGCAGAAATGACCAAGGGATCCATGGTTGGAGCTTCAATTCCCATAGCATCCCTAGTTTTAAACACAATATCATCATTAGAAGTTCTCTGCTATTTCAAGGGTGCAGCGTCTTCTAAAACAAAAACATCTTCTTCTGCTGGGGTATATTTCAAAGCACGAGCATATCGTTCCATCTCACCCCAGCTTCTGCCCGTTGGGTATGGGCCTCCTGTAATCACATTGATAACAGGCCTTTCAGATTCGTGTGCGGTAGTGCCCTTACCCGAGCTAGATAGATGAGTAAGGAGTTGCTGCCCCTGAGTAGACGAAGTTGGGTCATTCCTGTTCTTCTTAACATACTATTGCAGCTTGTTTTCTCTTAACAATTCTTCAATTAAGCTCTTCAAATGACGACATTCGTTGGTATCATGACCGGGTTGGTTATGAAATCGACAGAATTTTCCATTTCGCATAGCACTCTTTCCAGGCTTTATTTCAGTTGGTTTAGGATACTCCACAGCATCTTTGGTGGCAAAGAAGATATTCTCCGGAGTGTCGGTTAACGGAGTGAAATCTGAGGGTTTGAAGAAGCGAGGTTTCTTTATATCCTTTTGTTTCTTCCCATCATTATTTTCCCTTTTCTGACCTCCGGAATCTTTCTTAGCTGAAGCAACAATGTTATTCTCCACTCTTGTCGCCACCACTTTCATTGGTGCCGGAAGATTTTCCAAGCGTATGAACTCGTCAGCTTTCTTATAGAATTTCTCGAGTGAATTTGGTTCCTTCATTTTCAGCCATTTCCCAAATTCACTTGACTTATCGACAGCACGCATCAAATAAGTCAAAACCATTCGTGGCTCTGCGTTGTCAACTTCAGCCAGAGCTATATTGAAGCGATTCAGGAAGGATTTAATTGACTCTCCTGGATTCTGCTCAAGACTAGACAATGACATTATGTCTTTCGCCTTTGAAGCGTACAGTCTGAATTGCTCTTTAAACTTCCGGGTTATGTCGGAAAACTGGTCTACAGATCGAACGGAAAGCTTGGTAAACCAAAGAAGTTCCACTCCTTCCAAGTATACTGGGAAATACCGGCACTTAATCTCATCAGTCGCTCTGGCGCCGGTCATGTGCCAGTCATATTTGTACAAGAATTGATTCGGGTCACTTGTCCCCCGATAAGCAGGAATGGTAGGGGGAATAAATTTTCGGGGAAACTCGGCTTTTAGAATCCTCTCTGTGAATGGAGTTTTACTCGGAGCAAATCCCCATTCGCTCTCATCTTCACTTCTCTGCATGCTTTCTTTCATTATTTGCCGCGAATCATGCCGGGGAGATATTCCTCATTGTTTAATGACTTTGCGGAGTAGACTTCGGCCATTTTCTTGGAAGTTTGTCCGGGCAATTGTTCGCGGAAAACTGGCGATGGCCTGGATCCTTCAGCTTGGAGAGGTGCCCCTTCAGCGGCACCTGATCCCCCTTGAGTAATATTTCTTCCTTCGGAGTTGTGAAGAGCATCAGCAATGTTTTCTTCATTATTTACTGGCCTTTGACTAGCCCCGAGCAAAGCATTTAACTTCTCCATCATTAGAGTATTCTGAGTTTCAATTTGCTGATACAACCCAAACACTGCAGCATCTAACTCTTCTCGCGTCACTCCAACGCTTGGAGCTGCCTGACTTGGAGAAGGAGAAGTGGCAGTATTATCATGAGCATCTTCAGATCTGATAGACTTGCGTTTTCTTCCAGGAGCCATTATATCCAGCAGAATTCTGGTCTTGAAAAGAAACTTTTTCAACGAACTTTTGTGAAGCAATGGTGAATGTATTCCTGAGTTGGGTTCTCAGTGAAAGCACCAAAATGTTAACACTAAAATTTGAACGCTAACAGTGTGTGTAGTAATAATGTGAAAGCACCACCCGTGATACGGGAACAGAATATAAGCTGAAAATCGCAGAAAAGTAAAGAGACAATAGATTTATAGTGGTTCGGCTCGTAATTAAGCCTACGTCCACTTTATATTCTTTTATTGCTGATTTGGTTACAAGTTGATACAATGCACTTCAAAATACAATACACTTTGATTCCGAAACACTTCAGACTAGTAGCTCAAACTTCGATGATGAGATTTGTTGAATCCATGTCGGATGTGCAAGATCTCTCGAAGCTTGTTGTAGTGTCTTTGATGTTGGAGTTCTTCAAGTGTTGATTCAGTTGAGAAAGCGGTAGAGTATCGGCGTTTCCGAGAATGATCCCAAAAGTCCTCTTGCCGTTGGAGTAGCTCTTGTATTTATAGGCAGAAATCTGGGCAGAATCCAATCGCACAAGTCCTAGGTCGTTCACAACCTAAAGTAGGTCGTAGGTCGGCAGCGACCTAAAAGATGGGGTCTGTCTTGTCTTGATTGCGCTTAGTTTCTTCTGAGCGAATTAATAGGTCACGCGTGACCTAATATAGGTCGTAGGTCGCTGAGACCACTTCTGCTAGTTAGGTCGCTAACTTCTTAACTTGGTAGGTCGTAACTTCCCATAGGTCGTTAGGTCGTAACTTCCCATAGGTCTTTAGGTCGTAACTTCCCATAGGTCATTAGGTCGTAACTTCCCATAGGTCGTGGACTCCTTAATCGTTAGCTCGTTAGGTCGGTTCTATAGTTAGGTCGTTAGCCTCCCTAGGTCGCTAGACCGCGAATCAAAAAGAGGGTTAACAATTCTTTATGTTATACCCATGTATTTTGGATAAATGATGTAATAGATCTTTTTTGACAATCGATGACATTTTTCTATTAGAACATTTCAAATGGGTTTGAAATCAATGGGTACAATTTGCTATTATATTTTATTCCATCCACTATGAGTTCTGAAAGAATAGTTATTGCTATATACTGTTACTTCTTTTTCTAACCAACAGCCAGCCTTAGAATGGATCTAAGTTTCGATAAGCCTTTCTTTGGTCGAAATTTAGGCCTATTACGAGGCGGGTTGTTACATTTAGTATCAGAGCTTAGGTTATCCGATCAACGAGGAAACTATACGTATGGGTGGCGTACTTGTTATTTAGGAAAAGATTTTTCAAAAAGGATTTTCAAAATAAATTCTTACTATGTGTGTGTATACACACACACAAACCTTCTTTCCTTGAACATATGCACACGCACTAGGCATCCCTTTTTCTTTCAGCATATAATACCATCTTAAGAAATAGTCACTAAAGATTCAACATATAGATAGTTGATATGGCTGATAATCAATCTTCTTTCGAAGTTGGGATCCCTGTCCGCAGAAGACCTTATATTCGTGGAATGCCAGAAAGTTTTAAACAATATGTTAGGACTGTCGAGCAATTTCCTATTCTTCCAACTGCATTAGTGGCACCTGCTGCCGCACATGCCGATGCATCACCACATCTTATTGACTTTCCTAAATTGTGTAAGGACTTTCTTAATATGAAAGGAAAGACATACTTTAGAACCGAGGGATATCTGAAAGCTAAAGCATGGGTTAATGATCATGAGTAAGTATTTAGGGAGCTTGGTTGGGAAGATCAACCAAAGAGGAGGATGGTAGCTTGGCACCTTAAAGGAGAATGTGATGCCTCACCTCTATACTTACACTAGCCAAGGACACTATTGGGTAATGCCGTCAACTAGCACGAAGAATAAGGCTATTGAGGAGCGACCATCTGTGTAATTGCTTTGTGCTAGTACCGATATGTCAGATAGTATGACATGCATTTCTTTTCAAGAGGAAATCTGACATATCAAATACAAACTCAAAGTTACTACACAGTGGCTATGTGGCCTTCGGAAACAAATATAAAATAAGCATAACATAAATCAGTCATAGATATTCATATCACAAAGGCGGAAATAGATATGAATATAACACATAGAAGTGTACATCAAAGTAGTGGTCATACAAGATCCACTACAACACAAAAGAATAGGTACAAGTGCTAGACAAAAGAATATGTATACATCAAGGAGTCTCTATCTCGAATGTATAAAAACAAAAACTACTAAGCTAAAGTAGTTAGCCAAAAGTCAGAAGCCAGTCAATGCTAAGAAGTCAAGTGGAAGCACCTGAAACACCCCGGTTTAATCCGAGTATTATTTTAAGAAGAAAAATAATAAATGGATTAGTTTAGCTATAAATATCAGATAAGATGAGATAGGATAAGAGATATAACAAATATATATGATAATTACAAAAATCATACAATATCTCAAATCTCCTCAAACACCAAAAAAAGTCATATTCTTTATTTTTATTCACCAAACTACGAATATTGATAGGGCTTATCAATACAAATCACAAAAATAGGTGAAACACAAATTACAGAAATCATCAATTAGAAATCCAGAAATAATAAAAAAAGGGAGGCCTATCATAAACGGGAGCATGAAAACTCACCAACACGTGTATCACAAACGTGACGATATCCCATGAGTCGCTAACCCATAGAGCCGGTGCAACGATGTAGTACAATGGTACGCCCAAGGAATCTGAAACTCAAATTAGCCGGATGTAACGACCCGTAAATTTTAACTATTTTAATAACGTAATTAGTTGAAATTTTGTGAAATTTTAAACGATAAAATTTTGAAATAAAAATTTGATATTTGGAATGCGTCTAATTAATCATAGCAACTGCTAAATTTTCATCAGATAATTTGGAAGTTTATTTTCTAGTGTAATTTTATTCCAATTTATATCAGTTAAAATTGATGATAATAAAATGTTTTCCAAACCAGAATATTTTTACATAGAAAAATTCTAATTCATCTTCTGACTAAGATGTCATTTTTCGTTTTTCCAAATTCGGACTTCTTTAGCTCCGTCGATCTTATTTTTCTGCGTTTTTGCTGCATTTTCCGCTAGTAGAAAATTCGAATTTTTATAATTCAATCATACCACTGATATCTCTATACCGTTTTGATCGTCTCGTCGTGCTGATCTCTACGGTATATTCGTTTGTGCATTTTGAAGTTCGATGTGCGACGAAATCTAAAGAACGATTTCTATATCGGTTCCGCAATTGGACTTTTTAGCTTCCCGTACTTTTTAAATTCCACCGTTTAAATTTGAACAGCCATTGGCTTTTGTAATTCCCAAAATTACAGCTGTTTGCATTTATATCTCCAAAAATTCTCGTGCTTACCTTTTGCTTTCCACTGGTTCCAATGTTTACATTGGTGGTTCGTTCTTTTCTCCCTGACCCTTCACTTCTTTCTTCCAACATCAGGCTTACAAACATTTTCTCCTATAGCTTTTCACCCTACTTTGTTTACCTACTGCCTACCCACTCTCTCTTTTTCTCTTCTCTTTCTCCAATATTCACGCCACCAAACCCAGAAGCTAACGTATCTCCTTTGCCTTGAAGCACTCTCATCGCCTCACCATTATAAGCCTTCGCCGTTAGCCATAAATAGCCTTTCCCCTTCACCTCACTTTTGCCTGTAGCTAGTCTTCCCTTTCCTGCCATTTTAGAGCCATGCAAGTACCATTTCTCCTCCAACTAATGGCCACCTCGCCCACGTCCTTACTCCTTCCTCCTCCAACCGCGCCTAAAAAAAAGACAAAAAAAAAACAACACCACTCACATCTACTTCTTCCCAGATCCCTAACCACCATCTCCTCCACCTGACACATCCATGCAAGCCAACATCACTCCGCCACTGCTCAACCCTCCTCCGTCCTCGCAAGGCTCAGTCGACCAAGCTTCTTCTCACACATGCTCCGCTTTTCAACCCTGTCTTCCTCTCTCCATTTTTGCCGTAAGTCTTTTACATTTGTGAAGTTATATGTGTAGTTATATATAGTTGTTTGTGTGTGAATTTATACTTAAGTTTACTAGTTTATTTTGGTTATATATAAGATCTGCAAAGTATAAAAGTTGGTCTGGGTTGTTTGCTTTTAGAAAGTATGTTAGAAAAGAATTTATAGGGTTTAAAATTTTGACAGTATAATATACATAGTTTATTTGCTGCAGCAGTTGCTTATTTTATATAATATATATTATAGTTATAAGTTATGGTTAAGTAAGTTTATATATATTATTACAATTTTTGTCTGTTAGTTACTAGATGTTTTGTTTTGACATATGTTTTGATATTATATATATATATATATATTATGGTTCAAATTTATAAATCTTGTCTACACCTAAATATATTTGATTCAGAGCTTGAAATTTTGATTTTAATTATAGTATATTGTTAGTATATATGAATTTACATAAATAATAATATGCTGGAAAGTATACGGATAAGCCTATGTATATTTGAGGTCTTATTTTAAGGGTTGTGTTAACCCCGTTTTGTCAATGACTTAAGAAAGCTAACGGGAAAGGACTGGACGACCTACGACTTAAGGGAATATAAAAGACTTAAGGAAGTTAGCGACCTAAGGAATATCACGACCTAAGATATGTACCGACCTAGGATGCGGACCGACTTAAGAAGCATACGACCTAAGAGGTGTACGACCTAAGGCAGTTAATGACCTAAGAAATGAAGCGGCTTAATGTCTTCAGCGAGTTAACGACTTCAGATCTGGACGACCTACGACTTAAGGGAATGTGACGACTTAAGTGGGTTAACGACCTAAAGGAACCACGACCTAACGACTTAAGGGGATTACAACCTAACGACTTAAGGACGTAACCACCTAACTACGGAAGGGGCTGAACGACTTAGCAACTGCATTTAAGTCGCAACCGACCTGCGACCTATGATAAGTCGCTCACGATCTAAACAAACCCAATGCCGCATTATTTCACACGGTGGCCTCCTAACTCGTGGACGATCTGGGACTTAGCAATTTATTCAAACGAACAAGCATATATCTGTGAAGTCTCAACCCAGCTTAGGTCGGTCGCAACCAGATGAATCGTTCACGACCCAACTTAGGTCGTCCACGACCTACGACCCAGGCACAGGATTCCTCTATAAATACCAACCTAACTCCAACTAGAAAAGGACTTTTGGCCGATCATTCTCTGAAGCATCGTTACTCTGCAGAATTCTTAACTCGTCCAACACCTGAAGAACTCCAAACATTCAAGACACTACAACAAGCTTCGAAAGAAATCTTACACATCCAACATGGATTCAACAAGTTTCATCATTGAAGTTTGAGCTACTAGTCTAGAGTGTTTCTGTGATCAAAGTGTATCGTGTTTTGAAGTGCGTTGTATGAACTTGTAACCAAATCAACAATAAAAGAATATAAAGTGGACGTAGGCCTAATTACGAGCCGAACCACTATAAATCTATTGTCTCTTTACTTTTCTGCAATTTTCAGCTTATATTCCGTTCCCGTATCATGGGTGGTGCTTTCGCAACATTACTACCACACCAGGGTGTTAGCATTCAAATTTTAGCGTTAACATTTTGGTGCTTTCACTGAGAAATGAACTTAGGAACATTCTCACCATTGCTCCACAAAAGTTTTTGAAAAAGTCTCTCTAAAGACCAGAAGTTTATTTGAAATCATGGCTCCCAAAAGAAAGAGTAGATCTACCAGATCTGGAAATGCTCACGAGGGGACCTCCGCTTCCCCAACAGCAAATCAAGAGACTCCAACCGTTGGAGTCACAAGAGCTGAATTAGACGACGTAGTATCGGGATTATACCAACAAATTGAAACTCAAAACGCTTTGATGATGGACAGATTAAACGCTCTACTTGGGGCAAATCAACGGCTAGAAAACAATGAAACAACCTTTGCCGAAAATGCTCATAATCCCCAAGAGAGAGGTATTCCTCAAAGAGCAACTGGCACCGCAGAAGCGCCACCTTTCCAAGCTGATGGTTCAAGGCCGTAGCCAACTTTTCGCTAATATTTGCCCAGGCAAACTTCCGAAAGGAGAGCTGACGTCTGCCCAGCAATGCCCCTAAGCAATGAGGAGTACCTATCAGGGATGGTTCGCCAAATCATGAAAGAGAGCATGTAGAGGGAAGAAAATGAGAACGATTGGGGATTTGCACCAAGCAGAACTCCGTTTACTGAAAGGATCCTGAAAGCAGAATTTCCAAGAAAATTTGTACCTCCTACTATCCCGGCTTATAGAGGGACAAGTGACCCTAATCATTTCCTGTATAAGTACGACTGGCATATGACCGGTGCAAGGGCATCAGATGAGATTAAATGCTGATACTTTCCAGTGTACTTGGAAGGAGTGGCTCTACTTTGGTTCACTAAGCTACCAGTTCGGTCCGTAGATCAATTCTCTGACTTAACTCGAAAGTTCAAAGATCAGTTCAGGTTGTATGCTTCAAAAGTTAATGATATAATGTCACTGTCTAGCCTTGAACAAGGGCCCGGAGAATCTATCAGATCTTTCTTGAACCATTTCAATATAGCCCTGGCCGAAGTGGATAATGCAGAACCACGTATGATCCTGACTTACTTGATGCGAGCCATCGACAAATCAAGTGAATTTGGAAAATGGCTAAAAACGAAGGAACCGAATTCGCTTGAGAAGTTTTATAAAAAGGCCGACAAATTCATGCGCCTAGAAAGCCTTCATATGCCAGCGAAAGCAGTTGTTGCCAAAGTCAAGAATAACGATGTTGCTTCTAACAAAAGAGAATCTGGAAACCAGAAAAGGGAAAATGACGGAAAAAAGAAGCAGGGGAATGAGAAGAAACCTCGTCGTTTTAATCCTTCAGATTTTACTCCCTTAATTGACACACCGGAAAATATCTTTTTTGTGACAAAAGATGTTGTCAAGTATCCCAAACCGCCTGAGATGAGAGGAAATGCAGTGAATAATGGGAAATTCTGTCGATTTCACAATCAACCTGGCCATGACACTAACCAATGTCGCCAGTTAAAGAATGTGATTGAAGAGTTGCTGGAACAGGGTAAGCTGCAGCAATATGTGAAGAAAAACAGAGTCGACCCAACCTCATCCACTCAGGGGAAACAACATCCTGTCCATTAATCTGGCTCTGGCAACAACACTGCAGTGCAAGATTCCGAGAGGCTTGTCATTAATGTTGTCACAGGTGGTCCTGACACCGCAGATGACCACACTCCATTCTAACCGGCATACGGATCAGAAACAATGATTCCAACGAAAATGGAAATTCAATCCCGAGATTCCAGAACAACAACCACTTGCATCCAATTTTTACTTAACAGCATTGCTTAAATTTGTAAAATGATGATGGATGTATAACTCTTGTATTGTAAACCACTGAGAAATCAGTGCGGATTAATAATAAAGAATTTTAGACCTTGTGTTCTAATGCTATATAATGCCTATTTCATTTCGATATGCAAATATCTTAAATATATTGCTAAAATGTCGATTTAATATAGCAGGCTATCAAAGCAAAGCTTACTTATTCAACACATCATGAGACTCAGCGATTCCCATAAATCATTCAACAACAAAGTACATTTCTCTAGCAAAAAGCAAGCAACTTGCAAAAGACTAGGGCATGTACTTGAAGCAATGACAAGGAATCGCCAAGGAGCAGATGGTGAAAGGACACAAGCAACAATTGCTACTCTTCGGAGTCCAAAAAGACCTCTTCGGAGGCACATTTCACCGAAGATGAAGTGCAAAAATCTCTCTTTGGAGGCCCACTTCACCAGAGCTGAAAGGCCAAAAAGACCTCTTCGGAGGCACAGGCACAAGACTTCTTCGTAGGCAAGAAATTGCTTCGGAAGCACAAGACTTCTTCGTAGGCAAGAAATTGCTTCGGAAGAACAAGACTTTTTCGTAGGCAAGAAATTGTTTCGGAAGCACAAGACTTCTTCGTAGGCAAGAAATTTCTTCGGAAGCACAAGACTTCTTCGTAGGCAAGAAATTGCTTCGGAAGCACAAGACTTCTTCGTAGGCAAGAAATTGCTTCGGAAGCACAAGACTTCTTCGTAGGCAAGAAATTGCTTCGGAAGCACAAGACTTCTTCTTAGGCAAGAAATTGCTTCGGAAGCACAAGACTTCTTCGTAGGCAAGAAATTGCTTCGGAAGCACAAGACTTCTTCATAGGCAAGAAATTGCTTCGGAAGCACAAGACTTCTTCGTAGGCAAGAAATTGCCTCGGAGGCACAAGACCTCTCCGGAGGCACAATGCAACTCTTCAGGAATGCAAAAAGACCTCTTCGGAGGCACATTTCACCAAAGTTGAAGTGCATAAAATCCCTCTTCGGGGACATACTTCACCAGAATTGAAATATTAAAACATTCTTCAGAAGCTCACTTCACTGCATAGGAGAATCTACTTTTCAACAAATAAAAGTGATCATCCCCGAAAGACGAAGTGTTCTTTAGAAAGAGAGGGAAAGAAAAAACTTTTCTGATGCAAAGCGTACTCTATTAAAAGCAGAATAATATTTCCTCAAAATGGAAGAATTATTCTCTAAAATAAGAGTACAAGTCTTTTCATAATATCGCAATGAGCTGTGGTACGGGGGCATATAGCTATATTAATAAAAACAAACGTTCGAACAATGTACCATAAGCTCACCGCAATATCAAATAAAGAAACTTATCAAAAAAAAATATGTAGAATAAATGCATTCTCAAACACAGACAAAAGGTTTGTACAAGTAAAAAGAATCGTTTATTCTACACTAAAATGAGAAACAAATGCATTCTCACATACACAAGAGTTTGTACAAGTGAAAGAATTATTTTATTCAATACTATGAAAATTTTTACATGTGCAGATCTCAAAAAAGCAGGGACTGGTACCCGCACAATCTTCGGTCAGAACATACAAAAAGAAAAATAAGAAAAGTAGATTCCAGCTTATCACTCCTTCTTCCTGCCACCTTTAGTACCCTTGCCCGGTTTGATGAATAGCTTCGGAATCCGGTGCGGACGGGTCGGAGAAGAAGGAGAAGAAGGTGTAGCTGGATCTTCTTCTGTTTTATCTTCTCCAGCTGAAATGGTTTTCTTCTTCTTCCTCATGGTGCGCTTCCCTTTCCTCTTCGAAGAAGACTCACTTCCCGGAGTAGTAAGCAGCGTAGAAAGTTTCGTGTTATCACCAAGAGACTGCTCCGGAGTCTTCTCACTATCCTCAAGATCTTCCGCCTTCTGCTTTTCTGAAGCAGGTGGATCCTCCAAGCCTTGAAGGGCTTCTATTTGCTCTTCCTGTGAACCCGGCTGGGAAGCAGGAGTGACTTGAAGGGTTGGAGGAGGAACAGCTGGAAGAGGAGAAGTATGTACAGTGCTCGGTGCCTCTGCTACAGAAGAAAAGAAGTTAAAATCAGTATTCTCCAAAAAAAGGGAAGATATTGGTTCATCAAGACTTAAGTAATAAGCAAGAAATTCATCGAGCCCAGTTGAATCAAACAAGTGGTCCGCTTGACTTGGGTCGACATCAAAGTTATCTGGAGAAGTCGGCTTTGCAAGATCAATCTCGAATTTCAGAGCCTCAATATCTTCCAGGGCCTCTTCCTCGGTAGGAGTGGTCACAATTTCTTTGTCGACTTTAGCAGGAGGCAAAGAGTGTGAACTGGAGCCAATAATGTCGACATCAGCTGAAACCGAAGTACGAACAGGGGCAGTAGGAAGTATTTCTTTTTCGGAATGCTTCTCTCCCGTCGCTTCGGATCGCGCTTGGGCAAGTTTCTCCTTTCCCTTAACAAGTGCAGCACGAGAATTTTCATCTAAATAAGTTGCTTCAAGATCTGCTTCGGCATAACCAGCACCACCAAGCATATCGATTATCGCCTCCCATAATTCAGCCAAGGTGACTTCATATTCCGGCCCCAAAAACGAGTGACTTCCGCGCCCCAAGACGATGTGGATGTAAAAGTCGAATAAAGTGGTGCTAATGGTGGCTTTGGTTGCCTCATGAGATTCTTCGGCTGCGGCTTTGCCTGCGATAGCTTCGTCGCGCTCTCTTTCATCCTTTAACAACTGATACTGCAGCCTGGTAATTTCCAAGTCTTGGGAGCTAACTTTCTCCCGAAGTTGAGCGGCGTCATCACGATATTTCCCAGTAACATGCTGCTCTGCTTCAAGTTTCGCTTCAGAATCTCGCTAAGCAGCATGGGCATCTCGAACTTGCTTTTGGAGCATTTCTTCCTTTTGCGAATAAGAAGTGGAAGAAGTGGCAAGCTCGTTCTTTAGTCTTTCAACTTCAGCTTCAAGTCTCCCATAATCATCAGCGATGCTCTTCATTTCAGCATCGTGCTACTTACAAATTTTATTCCACTCTGACTTATCATTCTCCATGGTAAGCATGGCTTCAAGGTTCATGTGATTAACTCTTTGAAGCTCATCAACTAGTTTCTGCCATCTGGATATCCTCTCGATATCAAGCTTAACAGCATCAAGATTCCAAAGCATAGCTGGCTTATCAATGGGAACCAAGTCTAAGTCAAAGCGAACTCCTTTTAGACACCAGTTTGGGAATCGGCTTTGAAGTTTAGGCGGAGCATCCTTGACTTGATACTGAGGCCTGTTTATAATTGTCTGAATATCGGTTCTCTCTAAAGCAGGGGAGCCGGAGGAGATGTCAAGAGAAGTAGGAGCAGCGGTCTTTTCAGAAATAGCAGACGCGTCACTAAGCTTGACCCGCTTGCTTGGATCTCCAGTGATGTGGCCCTTCCCCTTATCATCATGGGATTTCCTCTTATGAGAATCATCGCTTCTGTGAGAAGAGTCGTGTCGATCATCCCTTCTCCTTTGCTGCTCCTCGTAGTCCCGCCTCTCACGAGCTTTTCTAGCAGCTCTCTCTTCATCGGTTTCTCTATGAAAAGGAAGATAGCGCCTAAAATCATAAGTGTAGCGGCTTCCGTGGCGCTGGAATTTATCGTAGTATGAACCACTTCACCCCATCGGAGAACCGGAAATCGAAGAAAAGTCAAGTTTTAGAAATCTTCAAGATAGAAGAGTTAAGTGAATGAAAGTGCTAAGCAGCCTAAGTGTGTGTAGCGTGCAAACTACGCGCGTCAGACTACAAACCACTCTTTGGTGTGGGAATGGTGACGACTTGTGTAACAGGCATTGTAATTTGTTGTAAAGAAGAAGTCGCCTTGACAGCAGGAGAAATAGCTTTTGAAGCGTCATTTTTGAATAGCTCCTGTGAAGTCACCATTAAGTCACTAAGATCCCCAAAAATGTCTTCGCCGTCGTGCTGAGCGGAACTCTCTTTCTCAACCCCTTCATTGGATGCCTTCGCGGGGCATTGAGGAGGCTCCTCCTCTTCGATAACCGGAGAGAGCATAGATTTGCCGGATGACCCCGCAACGTCAATAGAGGCAGAACACTTCACTAGTGAAGCCTCAGTGGTAGGTTCTTGCGGTATAGGTTCTTCGACAAAAGCTACGGCATCAGACATCTTTTTTGAAGAATCACGAACTTCGTGAGGCTGAGTAGAGCGAGAAGGGTGAAGAAGTCCAAACTGGTGCATAAATTCATCTTTTAACAAAAATTTAATGCTTCTCTCCTCAACTGGCATAACCATAAGCCTCTTGAAAGTTGACTTGTGGCTGGGTTCCCTGGAAGGGGGAGGAAGTGCTGAAAAGTAAAGATGAAGTTAGCACTCGACATTTCGGATTTCGGAAAACTCAAAGAGTAGAAGAAGTAAAGATGAATAATCTTACTTCCTTCTTTCCAAACGGCATAAAACCCCGGAGTGCATCGGACGAAGAAGAATTGACTTAGAAACCCGTGAACACTATCCGAAAGGCCAATGATCAGTTTGCGGTTTCTAGCGCTTCGCACGACAGTGATGGAAGGATGGTCTTTATTTCTGGCGAAAGAGCATAAGTAACAAATCTCATCGAAGCTTGGAAAACGGTCAAGTGTCCTCCTAAATAGCACACACAATCCCATCAAAATGGCGTAGCCATTAGGGTGTAGCTGGAAAGGGGAGATAGCTAGTCGACGAAGAAGATTCTGGAGAAAGCCGTTGAAAGGGGGAATAGCCCCATTCAGGCACATTTGCCGGTTAACTGTGACAAAGCCAGGAGTGCCACATCAGCGGTGCTGCTTTTTTCAGGAAGAATGGCATCTACTTCAGCGATACCAAACTGGGTGCACAATTGCCGGAAAACTTTGTACGACAAAGTAGTTGAGACTCTTTCTGGAGGATTGACTAACGGGGATGGAATAACAGCAGCCTCTCCAGTTTGAACCACTACATCTTCTTGCTGAGAAGTCATTCTACACAAGCAACTGGATATTCAAATGTGAAGGTGCACATTTCCTAAAAAGTGTGAAGTGTTGTGCAGAACTAATTAAAGTAGAAAGCAAACATAACTGGAATTAAACTAGTTGACAATTGGTCGATTGCTAGATTTTAGGACTTGTTAATCTAAAATTCAAGTGCAGTGTTAATGCAAACAAATCAGCTTTAGTTAACTATTATAGTTTTGCTTTAATACTTCACTTGGATTGGTTAGTTTACAGCATTTCGTTCACGCAGTTCATTCAAGTTGAATTTTCTTTATCGACTAATCTGTCATTTGATGTGGGCAGTCAATGGCAGTATATCCGTCCCAGTTTTTTGCAAATGTTTTGTTTAACAGGCAATTAGCATTAGAAATAATATGTAAAGAAGTTCAGACAGTTCAAAGTTCAAAGTAATTCAAAGTTCAAGGCAATGCAAATACGTCAAGTTTTAACTCGGCTGCGACTTAGAGCCTATGCTGCAGAAATTAGGTTGTTAAATTGTTCAAAGTCCTAGATCAATCAAGACCTAGCATAGGTTGGAAATTTCTCAAGTCACAATGTGCAAGTTGGAAGGAATAAGTATTAGCTCGTCCACGACATAAAAAATGTGGGATGAGTTAAGTTAAATCGTTGGTTCTCCAAGTCATTGATTCTTTAAGTCCTAAGTCGCTGCCGACCTATGACCTACTCTAGGTTGTTCACGACTTAGCACCTATGTCGTTGAGAGTTAAGTCTCGCGGTTCTTGTTCAAATTGCCAAGGCCTTAGGTCGTTCGTTTTTCCCCGATGCATCAGTTCGCCTAACTCCTAACCCGTTAGTCCGTTAGCCTCTCCATCAACAAAAGCCCTCATCTTCCCATGCCAGTGAATCACCCCAAATGCACAGCCATTCCATCACAAACCACGAATTGGTTAACCTAAAGCACTGTAACCCATCGCCTTCTCTCAAATCGTCTAAAGCTACATCGAATCATCTCAAGTCCGTCAACAATCGATGTAACGAGATCCGAGAAGAAACATGGCGTAAGGAGGTAGGTCAGAAATAGGGAAATGGAGTTCGTGAGTCAATGATAATCTAGGAGTGGATAACAAGCGAATCCACTTACGTGATAAGAAAATGAGGATGATCGGCAACCGGCTGGTTTGAATCGTCTTTGGGAAGCTTGAGAATTCGTTAATGGCGGATTCAAACAGAAGAACAGATGAGGAGAGGGAAGAAGCGACCTAAGCCTTTTATACACCAGGACAGTGGAACTCGAATCAGCACACACGATATTATTTTTTCATAGGTCGTCCGCGATCTAACGACTCTTCAAAGCGCGAGTTAGAGAAATCAAAGCACACGACCTACGACTTAGGCGTGTACTTTGAGGGGCAAATGTTAACCCCGTTTTGTCAACGACTTAAGAAAGCTAAAGGGAAAGGACTGGACGACCTACGACTTAAGGGAATATAAACGACTTAAGGAAGTTAGCGACCTAAGGAATATCACGACCTAAGATATGTACCGACCTAGGATGCGGACCGACTTAAGAAGCATACGACCTAAGAGGTATACGACCTAAGGCAGTTAATGACCTAAGAAATGAAGCGGCTTAATGTCTTCAGCGAGTTAACGACTTCAGATTTGGACGACCTACGACTTAAGGGAATGTGCGACTTAAGTGGGTTAACGACCTAAAGGAACCACGACCTAACGACTTAAGGGGATTACAACCTAACGACTTAAGGACGTAACCACCTAACTACGGAAGGGGCTGAACGACTTAGCAACTGCATTTAAGTCGCAACCGACCTACGACCTATGATAAGTCGCTCACGATCTAAACAAACCCAATGCCGCATTATTTCACACGATGGCCTCCTAACTCGTGGACGATCTGGGACTTAGCAATTTATTCAAACAAACAAGCATATATCTGTGAAGTCTCAACCCAGCTTAGGTCGGTCGCAACCAGTTGAATCGTTCACGACCCAACTTAGGTCGTCCACGACCTACGACCCAGGCACAGGATTCCTCTATAAATACCAACCTAACTCCAACTAGAAAAGGACTTTTGGCCGATCATTCTCTGAAGCGTCGTTACTCTGCAGAATTCTTAACTCGTCCAACACCTGAAGAACTCCAAACATTCAAGACAGTACAACAAGCTTCGAAAGAAATCTTACACATCCAACACGGATTCAACAAGTTTCATCATCGAAGTTTGAGCTACTAGTCTAGAGTGTTTCTGTGATCAAAGTGTATCGTGTTTTGAAGTGCGTTGTATCAACTTGTAACCAAATCAGCAATAAAAGAATATAAAGTGGACGTAGGCGTAATTACGAGCCGAACCACTATAAATCTATTGTCTCTTTACTTTTCTGCAACTTTCAGCTTATATTTCGTTCCCGTATCACGGGTGGTGCTTTCGCAACATTACTACACACACCAGGGTGTTAGCGTTCAAATTTTAGAGTTAACAGGTTATTATATAAACTTATAATTGATTTGACATATGGTATATAATTTAAAAAAAATAAGTTATACTTATATAAGCTGTGTCTATTTTTAATGTATGTATAATTCAAAATTTAAATTTGCATTGTGTATATATGAACTGTATGGGTATATATATAGGTAAGTTTGCATGCGTTTAATATTATCATATGTATTGCGGTAAAAAGGATTTCGTGTATAGTGTGATGTTGATATTTCGTGTATAAGAACATTGTATTTTATAAGTTTATATATATATATATATGTTATGCATGTGTACCTATGTTGTTCTGATGTACACATATGGACTGTAAAGATTTAAATGTTTTATGTATCGGTACTTTGACTTTTGAGGGTATATATATGTAATGATATGGCCGAGTATGTATATGTAATTATCCCAACATATACTATGTATAAATAGACATATTTGATTTTTATTTAAATAATGACTTTTATATTATGTTAATATTTGTTTTAAGGTAAATTTTTGAAGAATAATAATAATATATACATATATCATAGTGCATATATTTGATGTTTTCCTCAAGCTGATTCCAATTATCATCATCGACACAGTTCTAATTTATTTCGTCTATTCGTATTATCAGCTTGTCCGTCAAATTCGTGCAAATCTAGCGATCCTTTGGAATTCTTAGTTCAGTTCTTTGTCTATTCTATCTAGCCTCGAAAGGTGAGCAATCACTCACGATTAATGTTCTTATATTTATTAAATTTGATTTCAATTTGAACGACAATTGAAATATGCTGCTGTTAGTTATTTATATTGCTATATATATGCCATCATCTGTATATGTTCACCTGTGACATCTGACACCATTATCTGTTATTTATATTGCTATGTATATGCCATCCTCTATATCTATTCGCATGTGACATCTAACACCATTATATGTTATTTATATTGCTATATATATGCCATTATCTGTATCTATTCACCTGAGACACCTGACACCATTATCTGTTATTTATATTGATGATATATGCCTGTTACTGTTGTTATATTATTATCATATATGTTATCACTCTGCAAGTTCCCTGTTAATATAGAATTCACTATGGGTTCAAATGATACATACCCGAACGATCTGTAGAATAGGAGAAAATCGTTACGGGTTGAAATGATAAACCCAAGCGTTTTTCATTGACATTGAATTTGGGATTGCGGGTTGAAAAGATATATACCCGTATATACTTAAATTGCGGATTGAAATGATAAATATCCGTATCACTTGACCATAGGATATAAAATTTTATACAGACACCGTTGGTCTATATATAAATGTTTTGAAAATGATTTCTATGGTTTTGAAAAGAAATATATGGTTTTGATAAATATTGATTTAATAAAGTTGATATATATATGTTTAAGTATTTATTTAAATTATATTTTAATATAGAGTTCGAAATGATTAAATAAATTAAGGTTGAAAAGATTGATTTGAAATTGATTTGAAATTGTATTAAATTAAGAATTATATTTAATTAAATCTATCTGAACTTATGGAATTTGGGGTTTTTAAAAGATATGATTTTATAACTTGATTTTGGTTTAAAATGATTTAAAATGAATATTTCAAGTTTAAAATATAATTGAAGGAAATATTTAGTGATTTGAAATTTGATGTTTAATTTAAATGATATTGGATTTATTAAGTAAATATTTCAAAACTAAATAATAAAAAAATTGAATTTGATATATATATGAAATTTTCAAAATTAGTTTTGGGAATTGTTGAATACTTAAAGCTTTGAAATATATTGAAATTTAATGGTTTATTTTGTGTTTCAAATCTGTATTTGAAACCGTTATAATTCAAAATGATTTATTGAGAAATTGAATTGAGTTGAAATTTATGAATCGAGATGGAATTAAGTTGAATTTGGAAGTCGAGTTAATTTGAATCGATTTGTGAATTTGTAGAAGCTATTTTATTTTATAAAGTATTTTTAAACTATATCTACAACTATTTATTTTTTACTTTATAAATTATTTTAATATAAACTATTTTATATAAATCATTTTCAATATATTATTTTATTATAAACTATTTTAACTCATAACTATTTTATATAAACTATTTTATTTTATAAACTATTTTATTATATACACTAATTTTAATATCTAAACTGTTTAAGAGGAAAGTGTTATGAATTCCAAAATGTTATGATTTCAAACTATGGTTTCAAAGTGTTATGAATTTCAAGGTTTTGATTTCCAAAGTGTTTTGATTTTAAAAGACTTACGATTTCGAAAGCGATATAACTTTGGAAAGTGATATGATTTTGAAAATTGATTTATTTGAAGTGAAAATGATATCGTATGGATATGGTTTTGAAATGGCAATGATATTTCGGTTTTGAAATATAAACTATCTTGGAAGTTTATTAAATGACCAATCAATGTAATAATTACGTAGTTATTGAAGAGTCTGGGATCGGCTAGGGACATACTCTCTGTCTAAACCGAAACCCACTTTAATAACTATTATACGCGGAGTGTGATCCAGAATGAAGTGGTTGGAATGATGACGTTGCTGGATTTGAAGAAAGAGAACGATAATGGATGACCTTGACACTTGTGTCAAATTGGAAATGACTTAAACAGGAGCCATTCCAGGCCAGTGAGGTTAGCTAACTCTAGCGGACACGCTTCTTCGTAAACTACTTATTACTTGTTTTTGATTGGTGCGCACCCTTGAATTGGGATTGTTGTTTCGCGGTGTGGCGATCGTTGCAGCGATGCGTTCTCACCAGTCCGGATCAGGCAAACGGTAGTTTTACTACCTTGGGTATTGCCTCATGTGCCTTGTCATACTCGTATCCCTATGAACGACCACTACGATTTGTCTCGTGTTAGACCTATGGAGTACTCCCTGATAGCTCACTAGTTTACGGTGGAGTTTATAGTGTTGTATAGACTATGACTTATATAAAAATGTGTTAAGGGGGATAATGGTAACGCCTTAATGCTATCTTGAAACTTTATATTACTGATAGGCATTATCTACTTAGCGTACACTACTATATATAAATAGTTTAACGGATCCTTAGAGGATGGTTATCCCAAACATCCTTTGAGTTACTTTTAATTTCAGTTGTTATTTCACTTGAGTTGGATTTATTGATATAAGAATGTTAATCCTGACTCGAGTGTTTTGTGTTTTGCTTTACGCTCGGGTCAGACTGAGTGTACCAGTATTCGAGACTCATCTTTGGAGTTGAAGCTTCGCTTGGAGATCCAGCTATCTATCCCGCTTTCAGTTATTCAGTTGATTCCGGTGATGTATTCAGATCTTGTATTTGACTATTGTATTGAGATATCAATGTATTCGAGAATTCTGTTGTATCTTATTTAACTCTGTTATATATATATATATATATATATATTGTAGCTTCATGAACTACTATTCTTTTGTTTCCGCTGCATTATTGTTATATTACTCTGTGTTTGTGATTTTGTGATTATTTATTTACTGTATATGCTAAGTTTTGCCAAATTTAAATTAACAATCTGATATTTTGAGCAATTCAAGTCCGACATGTATGGATGTGAATCATTGAAAATTTCAGGTCGTTACAGTTGGTATCAGAGCTTTGGTTTTAGGCAAAACTCAGCATATCGAGTAGATTTAATTACAGAATCACTTTCATTCAAGCTTGAATTCCTTCTTCATCGATTCGGTTTCCTTTAAATTTTGGAACGTTCCCCTCGGTTCCAAAATTCATCATTGTCTCCCTCTATTCGTGTTTTCTGATTCCAGAGTATCCCATGACTCCACTTCGAATGATTTCTATAATAAATCGGCGGTCTCGCCAATCTTTGAATGATTTGTAAAGGAGTGAAACTCCTTTACATTTGGCATCGATTCACCGGAGATTTCTATGTCCTCGGTTTAGATGCTAATATCGTTGTTATGCCGAATTCTATCTCTTTAGATCGAATGTAGATTTGCCTCAGAATTCCACATCGATCTAATTCTTGAAGTCATGGTTGACCCGGTTAAGGTTGCCCGTGATTTATAAACTTATCCATCTTCCTATTTTGTTATTTAATCATCTTATCTTTGTCTCGAACCTATCTTCGAATCAAAATTCTCTTTGATTTGAGTCCATCAAATTTGAATCTCTATTCTTTCTTTGAAATCCATTCTTGTATCGTCGAGTGAGGAAGTGTATTTGTGAATTAATATTAAAAATGTTTTATATTGTGTTGTTTGAGTTGTTGATGTTGATTTGGGTTTTCGATCGATTCGTCTGATCAACGCTATCGATAGGATTTCCAAAACACTTGAACAGAGCAAACTGACACAACATTATTTTCAAATTGGGTAAATAAAATAAATTTGTATGATTATATTATAAGTATATAAGTAAAATTTTCTGGAATTTAACAAGTTAATTAAATTGATTGTTTGAAATGATAGTAATTGATTATCATTTACTATTCTATAAATGAATTTATAAATATGGTTTATAAATTGATTTGGAATTTAAATGAATTTAAATCAGAAATTTGAGAATTTAATTTTTGGTGATTTCAAACATTGGTTTTAAAGTTTTAGTGTATAGTATTTAAAATATTTTCAAATAGAAACCGTTTCAAATAATTTTAATTGTTTAAATCAGTGGTCTCCTGTTTTGTAGCTGGAAAATAATTTCGGTGATGGTGGCCACATCATCGACATTCATTTTCGAGTTTCAAAGTGGAGAGACCATTTTGTAGCTTTGCTACACTTTTGTTTTGGAAATTAAATTGATTTAAATTTCTAAAAGTATGGCTTGATTTATAATATATATATTGGCATATGATTATTTTGATATATGTAAAATATATAAACATATTTATCTCCAAATTGTTTGAAGATAATCGGAAATTTAAATTCTTAAATTTTTCTTAAAGGATGATTTCAATTATAATTAAAGCTAAAATTTGAATGAATAGTTAAATTTGAAATAATTGAATTAGAAATTTTACTTGTATAATACTTAATTGCATTCCAATATAACTTACCTTAATCATTCAGAAGATAACTATGTAATTGAATAATATACAATATAAAATGATGTTAAAAGAAATTTTAAATAAATTTGAGTAGTTATAATAAGCGTTAATATACTTAATATATGTGATAAGATATATTAAGTGGAATAAATTTAATAATAATTTGGAATAAAGAAGAATTAAATTTGTTGAATAAAATATGATTGTAATAAATGACTATTCAAGTTTATGATTTTAGAAAATATTATTTTTGAGAATAAGAGTGATACTTTCTTTTTCAAGCAAAGCACTCATTTTTAGTATCTTGGGGCTCGAACCCAAGACCTCTAAATTGCCATCTAAAGATCTTACCTCTAAATTGCCATCTAAAGATCTTACCTTTAAATTGCCATTATTAATAGAGGATAATTGGATAATAAGATAATGAATAAATAGGATAGATTAAATTTTTCTTTGAAGGAATTAATAAATTAACAATTGAATCAACTTAATGAAATACCTTGGAAAAAAAATTCAATTATTGAATATTAATTGATTTAAATTGAAATTTATATGATTAGAATTAACAGTTTGAACTAACAAATTTAAAATGGATCTAACCAAATTGCTAAATATTAATTAATTTAAATTTAAATCTATATAGTTTAAATTAATTGTTTTATTTTGTTCCAATCTATTTTCTTTTCTGGTTGTTTTATTCTCCTACCTCCTTCCTTTTCGGGGACGAAAAGTTTTGAATGTGGGAGAGTGTAACGACCCGTAAATTTTAACCGTTTTAATAACGTAATTAGTTGAAATTTTGTGAAATTTTAAACGATAAAATTTTGAAATAAAAATTTGATATTTGGAATGCGTCTAATTAATCATAGCAACTGGTAAATTTTCATCAGATAATTTGGAAATTTATTTTCTAGTGTAATTTTATCCCAATTTATATCAGTTAAAATTGATGATAATAAAATGTTTTCCAAACCTGAATATTTTGACATAGAAAAATTCTAATTCATCTTCTGACTAAGATGTCATTTTTCGTTTTTCCAAATTCGGACTTCTTCAGCTCCGTCGATCTTATTTTTCTGCGTTTTTGCTGCATTTTCCGCTAGTAGAAAATTCGAATTTTTATAATTCAATCATACCACTGATATCTTTTTACCGTTATGATCGTCACGTCATGCTGATCTCTACGGTATATTCGTTTGTGCATTTTGGAGTCCGATGTACGACGAAATCTAAAGAACGATTTCCGTATCGGTTCCGCAATTGGACTTTTTAGCTTCCCATACTTTTCATATTCCACCGTTTAAATTTGAACAGCCATTGGCTTTTATAATTCCCAAAATTATAGCTGTTTGCATTTATATCTCCAAAAATTCTGGTGCTTACCTTTTGCTTTCCACTTTTTCCAATGTTTACATTGGTGGTTCGTTCTTTTCTCCCTGACCCATCACTTCTTTCTTCCATCATCAGGCTTACAAACATTTTCTCCTGTAGCTTTTCACCCTACTTTGTTTACGTAATGCCTACCCACTCTCTCTTTTTATCTTCTCTTTCTCCAATATTCACGCCACCAAACCCAGAAGCTAACGTATCTCCTCTGCCTTGAAGCACTCTCGTCGCCGCACTGTCCATCGCCTCACCGTTATAAGCCTTCACCGTTAGCCATCAATAGCCTTTCCCCTTCACCTCACTCTTGCCTGTAGCTAGTCTTCCCTTTCCTGCCATTTCAGAGCCATGCAAGTACCATTTCTCCTCCAACTAATGGCCACCTCGCCCACGTCCTTGCTCCTTCCTTCTCCAGCCGCGCCTAAAAAAAGAGAAAAAAAAAACAACACCACTCACATCTCCTTCTTCCCAGATCCCTAACCACCATCTCCTCCACCTGACACATCCATGCAAGCCAACATCACTCCACCACTGCTCAACCCTCCTCCGTCCTCGCAAAGCTCAATCGACCAAGCTTCTTCTCACACATGCTCCGCTTTTCAACCCTGTCTGCCTCTCTCCATTTTTGTCGTAAGTCTTTTACATTTGTGAAGTTATATGTGTAGTTATATATAGTTGTTTGTGTGTGAATTTATACTTAAGTTTACTAGTTTATTTTGGTTATATATAAGATCTGCAAAGTATAAAAGTTGGCCTGGGTTGTTTGCTTTTAGAAAGTATGTCAGAAAAGAATTTATAGGGTTTAAAATTTTGACAGTATAATATACATAGTTTATTTGCTACAGCAGTTGCTTATTTTATATAATATATATTATAGTTATAAGTTATGGTTAAGTAAGTTTATATATATTATTACAATTTTTGTCTGTTAGTTACTAGATGTTTTGATTATGAGCTTGAAATTTTGATTTTAATTATAGTATGCTGTTAGTATATATGAATTTACATAAATAATAATATGCTGGAAAGTATATGGATAAGCCTATGTATATTTGAGGTCTTATTTTAAGGGTTATTATATAAACTTATACTTGACTTGACATATGGTATATAATTTTAAAAAAATTAGTTATACTTATATAAGCTATGTCTATTTTTAATGTATGTATAATTCAAAATTTAAATTTGCATTGTGTATATATGAATTGTATGGGGATATATATATAGGTAAGTTTGCATGCGTTTAGTGTTATCATATGTATTGCAGTAAAAAGGATTTCGTGTATAGTGTGATGTTGATATTTTACTATGAACAGTATATACTATATATAAGAACATTGTATTTTATAAGTTTATATATATATATGTTATGCATGTGTACCTATGTTGTTCTGATGTACACATATGGACTGTAAAGATTTAAATGTTTTATGTATCGGTACTTTGACTTTTGAGGGTATATATATGTAATGATATGGCCGAGTATGTATATGTAATTATCCCAACATATACTATGTATAAATAGACATATTTGATTTTTATTTAAATAATGACTTTTATATTATGTTAATATTTGTCTTAAGGTAAATTATTGAAGAATAATAATAATATATACATATATCATAGTGCATATATTTCCTGTTTTCCTCAAGCTGATTCTAATTATCATCATCGACATAGTTCTAATTTATTTCGTCTATTCGTATTATCAACTTGTCCGTCAAATTCGTGCAAATCTAGCGATCCTTTGGAAGTCTTAGTTCAGTTCTTTGTCTATTCT
This sequence comes from Allium fistulosum, assembly GCA_030737815.1. Lineage (NCBI taxonomy): Eukaryota > Viridiplantae > Streptophyta > Magnoliopsida > Asparagales > Amaryllidaceae > Allium > Allium fistulosum. Next base: position 612,322,345 of record CM060907.1, read on the forward strand.
ATCTAGCCTCGAAATGTGAGCAATCACTCACGATTAATGTTCTTATATTTATTAAATTTTATTTCAATTGAAACGATAATTGAAATATGCTGCTGTTAGTTATTTGTATTGCTATATATATGCCATCATCTGTATCTGTTCACCTATGACATCTGACACCATTATCTGTTATTTATATTGCTATATATATGCCATCCTCTGTATCTGTTCACTTGTGACATCTGACACCATTATCTGTTATTTATATTGCTATATATATGCCATTATCTGTATCTGTTCACCTGAGACACCTGACACCATTATCTGTTATTTATATTGATGATATATGCGTGTTACTGTTGTTATATTATTACCCTATCTGTTATCACTCTGCAAGTTCCCTGTTAATATAGAATTCACTATGGGTTGAAATGATACATAACCAAATGATCTGTAGAATAGGAGAAAATCGTTATGGGTTGAAATGATAAACCCAAGCGATTTTCATTGACATTGAATTTGGGATTGCGGGTTGAAAAGATATATACCCGTATATACTTAAATTGCGGATTGAAATGATAAATATCCGTATCACTTGACCATAGGATAGAAAATTTTATACAGACACTGTTGGTCTATATATAAATGTTTTGAAAATGATTTCTATGGTTTTGAAAAGAAATATATGGTTTTGATAAATATTGATTTAATAAAGTTGATATATATATATATATGTTTAAGTATTTATTTAAATTATATTTTAATATAGAGTTCGAAATGATTAAATAAATTAAGGTTGAAAAGATAGATTTGAAATTGATTTGAAATTGTATTAAATTAAGAATTATATTTAATTAAATCTATCTGAACTTATGGAATTTTGGGTTTTTAAAAGATATGATTTTATAACTTGATTTTGGTTTAAGATGATTTAAAATGAATATTTCAAGTTTAAAATATAATTGAAGGAAATATTTAGTGATTTGAAATTTGAAGTTTTATTTAAATGATATTGGATTTATTAAGTAAATATTTCAAAACTAAATAATAAAAAAATTAAATTTGATATATATATGAAATTTTAAAATTTAGTTTTGGGAATTGTTGAATACTTAAAGCTTTGAAATATATTGAAATTTAATGGTTTATTTTGGGTTTCAAATCTGTATTTGAAACCGTTTTAATTCGAAATGATTTATTGAGAAATTGAATTGAGTTGAAATTTATGAATTGAGATGGAATTAAGTTGAATTTTGGAAGTCGAATTAATTTGAATCGATTTGTGAATTTGTGGAAGCTATTTTATTTTATAAAGTATTTTTAAACTATATCTACAACTATTTATATTTTACTTTATAAATTATTTTAATATAAACTATTTTATATAAATCATTTTCAATATATTATTTTATTATAAACTATTTTAACTCATAACTATTTTATATAAACTATTTTATTTTATAAACTATTTTATTATATACACTAATTTAAATATCCAAACTGTTTATGAGGAAAGTGTTATGAATTCCAAAATGTTATGATTTCAAACTATGGTTTCAAAGTGTTATGAATTTCAAGGTTTTGATTTCCAAAGTGTTTTGATTTTAAAATACTTACGATTTCGAAAGCGATATAACTTTGGAAAGTGGTATGATTTTGGAAATGGATTTATTTGAAGTGAAAATGATATCGTATGGATATGGTTTTGAAATGGCAATGATATTTCGGTTTTGAAATATAAACTATCTTGGAAGTTTATTAAATGACCAATCAGTGTAATAATTACGTAGTTATTGAAGAGTCTGGGATCGGCTAGGGACATACTCTCTGTCTAAACCGAAACCCACTTTAATAACTATTATACGCGGAGTGTGATCCAGAATGAAGTGGTTGGAATGATGACGTTGCTGGATTTGAAGAAAGAGAACGATAATGGATGACCTTGACACTTGTGTCAAATTGGAAATGAGTTAAACAGGAGCCGTGCCGGGCCAGTGAGGTTAGCTATCTCTAGCGGACTTCTTCGTAAACTACTCATTACTTGTTTTTGATTGGTGCGCACCCATGAATTGGGAGTGTTGTTTCGCGGTGTGGCGATCGTTGCAGCGATGCGTTCTCACCAGTCCGAATCGGGCAAACGGTAGTTTCACTACCTTGGGTATTGCCTCATGTGCCTTGTCATACTCGTATCCCTATGCGCGACCACTACGATTTGTCTCGTGTTATACCTATGGAGAACTCCCTGATAGCCCACTAGTTTACGGTTGAGTTTATAGTGCTGTATAGACTATGACGCTTATATAAATACGTGTTAAGGGGTATAATGGTAACTCCTTAATGCTATCTTGATACTTTATATTACTGATAGGCATTATCTACTTAGCGTACACTACTATATATAAATAGTTTAACGGATCCTTAGAGGATGGTTATCCCAAACATCCTTTGAGTTACTTGTAATTTCAGTTGTTATTTCACTTGAGTTGGATTTATTGATATAAGAATGTTAATCCTGACTCGAGTGTTTTGTGATTTGCTTTACGCTCGGGTCAGACTGAGTGTACCAGTATTCGAGACTCACCTTTGGAGTTGGAGCTTCGCTTGGAGATCCAGCTATCTATCCAGCTTTCAGTTATTCAGTTGATTCCAGTGATGTATTCAGATCTTGTATTTGACTATTGTATTGAGATATCTATGTACTCGAGACTTCTGTTGTATCTTGTTTAACTCTGTTATATATATATATATAGTAGCTTCATGAACTACTATTCTTTTGTTTCTGCTACACTATTGTTATATTACTCTTTGTTTGTGATTTTGTGATTATTTATTTACTATATATGCTAAGTTTGGCCAAATTTAAATTAACAATCTGATATTTTGAGCAATTCAAGTCCGACATGTATGGATGCGAATGGTTGAAAATTTCAGATCGTTACACCGGAACAACGACATAGTACAACGGTACGCCCGATGAACCGAACTCCATAAAGCCCGTAGGTCGCTAGCCTATAAAAAATGAGACGAAGCTCAACATAATGAGGTACAGTCCCCCAGACAATGGGACATCGCATATCGCTAGTCTAAACCTCAAAATGATCATCATAGATCAATAAAAGTGTAAAATATACCAAGCTAGTAAATAGATGAATTTAGCTTCATGTCCATAACCACTGGCTTAACTTATATATTTAAGAACAAATTGTAGATTTCCACTCGAAAATTGTCACAAGATTTCAATCGAATAAGTCTAAGAATTAACCGAGGAAGTAAATGCAAGCATTTCATACCACTTGTTTTGCTAAGTCGTTTAATCAGATTTCTCGTACGAATGAGGTAAATGTTTGTATATACTAATAGATTGGAAAACGGTTTTCAAAAAACGAGCTTTGTATTTAAAAGTAGTGTTGAAATAATTTTTTTTTGAAAGAGTTGGAGTATTTATTACTAGTATAGAAACCTTTGTATTTTAAAGTGACCAATCATAGAAACGATTGTAAAAACAATCTATCACCAAAAATTCACATTCAACGACGTGAATTAAACCCATAAAAATCGATATCAAATCCATCAAATGTTCCAAAAAAACCCAGAAAATAAGTGGCGCAGCGGATATTACAAAAATGATGTAGATCGGTGAAAGTAGCAGTCGATGGATTGATGAATGCTGAATTGCCCGAATTCGTTGATCCGAAGATACCGAACTCTAGCTATCTCGAACTCGTTGATCGCGCACGATACCGGGTTCAAAGATCTTCAATTCTTCAAGCGTTGATCAAGTGCACTTGATTCCGCGAATCGGCTTCTACAATCGTTGAATCGAGCGCACTCGATTAACCGAAAGAGGAGATAGGAGATTACACTCAACTACCAATTTGGAATGAAAGCACAAAGCAATCAAAAGAGAATTTTATTCAAAAATCAACAACCTTTACAAATGACACCACTTGCCTATTTATAGGCTACAACACAAATCCGGAAAATTTCCTAAGTCATAAGTCGTTTCCGACTCATCATCCATGACCTACGACTCATCATAAGTCGTATACGACTCATCACATTACAACATGACTTACGACTTATACAAAACGTTACAATACTAATCTTCAACGACTCATCAACATACAACACGACTCAACAGTAAACGACTCAAAATCAGACGACTCATCTTAAGTCGTTTACGACTTATCAAATTACAACACAGTTTAACGACATACGACTCATACATATGTACAGACGACTCATGACTTACAATCAGACGACTCAAGACATCAACGGGTTAGATTAAAACGGCAGGAGATTCCACGGTTTTAGGTTCCAGCGCCTCAAGATAGTTCGACTTAACTAAGTCGTAACTCGGTGCCGACTCATTACCTTCCTTAAGTTGTGGACGACTCATACCAGCTTCTCCCTTGAGTCGTGGACGACTCATCACCGCCTCCTTGAGTCGCTTATGACTTATACCTTGACGATTCATTACCGCTTCCTTAAGTCATAGACGTCTCATACGATTTATGCCTGTCTCTATGAGTCGTGGACGACTCATAGCCTTGCCCTTAAGTCGTAGACGACTTATATCTTCACCTTTGGTTGTCCAGTTGAGTCGTGGACGACTCATCAATGCCTCCTTAAGTCGTAGACGACTTATGCCTTCACCTTTGGTTGTCCAGTTGAGTCGTGGACGACTCATCAATGCCTCCTTAAGTCGTAGACGACTTATGCCTTGGCCAACTAAAGGTTGCGCTGCATCATCCTCCCCAGGTTGAGAGAAATTCGACCTCGAATTTGCACCCTCTTCATCCCCAACAAACTCATCCCCATGATATGGTACAAGATGTTTAACATTGAATACGTCAGATGTATACACATCATCTGGCAGCCTTAGTTTATAAGCATTTTCATTGATTCGTTTCACAACTTCCACCGGACCAATTTTCCTGGCTTTCAACTTGTTGTATGCGCCCACTGGAAAACGATCTTTTGTTAATACTGCATAAACCATATCACCTTCATGAAATTCAACATTCCTTCGTTTCAAATCTGCAGATTGTTTATACTTCTCATTTGCTTTCTCTAATCGTTCTTGAACGATTTTATGACACTCCGTCAGCCCTTCAACAAAGTCAACAGCTTTCTTAATTGTCCCCTTTGAATGTGGTATCACTGTTAAATCCAACGGTCCCTTCGGTACGCTCGAATATACTATCTGAAATGGACTGAATCCAGTACTTCGATTCATAGCATGATTATAAGAAAATTCTGCCTGGCATAACTTCACATCCCAACTCTTCAGATTATCTTGAACAAGACACCTCAACAAGTTTCCCAATGATCTGTTGACCACCTCAGTCTGTCCATCCGTTTGTGGGTGATAAGCACTACTAAACTTCAGCTTCGTTCCCACCATTTTCCACAAACTTAACCAAAAGTGACTCAGAAACCGAGTATCTCTATCCGACACAATAGATTCTGGCAATCCATGAAGTCGATAGATCTCCCTGAAAAACAACTGAGCAACATGAACAGCATCCACCGTCTTCTTACAAGCAATAAAATGTGCCATTTTCGAAAATCGATCAACCACCACATAAATGGAATCATTACCACGCTGCATTCTCGGCAACCCCAACACAAAGTCCATACTGATATCCACCCATGGTTTTACAGGTACAGGTAACGGCATATATAAACCAGCATTAGTCGCAGTTCCTTTCGAAACTTGACAAATATGACAACGCTCCACAAACCTCTCTACTTCTTTCCTCATCGATGGCCAAAAGTAGGATTGTGAAATTAACTGTAAGGTACGGTCTCTCCCAACATGTCCTTCTTCGTGTAACTCTTTGATAATCTTCATTCTCAGACTACCCTCCGGTATGCACAATCGATTCCCTTTGAACAGAAAACCCTCTACCATCACGAAATCATCCGTCTCTCCCTCCTTGACTTTATCAACAAATTTTGCAAAGTAAGGATCATTAGTGAATAATTCTGGCAATATTTCAAACCCCGTCACTTCAACCTTCAGTGTAGTCAACAAATGACTCCTCCTACTCAAAGCATCAGCCACACGATTTGTCACCCCTGACTTGTGTTTAACAACAAAAGTAAACTGTTGCAGATATGCAATCCACGATGCATGTCTCGCTGAAATCTTGTCTTGCCCTTGCAAATGCTTCAATGCTTCATGATCAGTGTAAAGAACGAACTCCTTCTGAAATAGATAGTGTCTCCAGTGTTTAATAGATTGTACAACAGCATAAAACTCCACATCATAAGTACTGTATCGCATCTTCGCTCCTGACAACTTCTCACTGAAATAGGCAATAGGACGCCCCTTCTGACTCAACACCCCTCCAATCCCAACCTTGGATGCATCAGTATGTAGTTCAAACACCAATTGAAAATCTGGTAATACTAGAATTGGTGCAGACGTCAGCAATTCCTTGATCTTCCCAAAAGCACTCCCTACTTCCTCTGTCCATGCAAACTGTTTACCTTTCATACAATCTGTAACAGGTGCCATCACACTACTAAAGTGTGGAATAAACCTTCGATAAAATGAAGCCAACCCATGAAAACTACGAACTTCCGTTATCGTCTTGGGCTGCGGCCAATTTCTGATCGCTTCAACTTTACTTTGGTCAACCTGTATTCCTTTCTCTGAAACAACATATCCCAAAAATAAAACACTATGCGTCATGAACACACATTTCTTTGTTGCAGCATAAAACTGTTCTTGTCGTAACACCATCAGCACTTCTCTAAGATGATTCAAATGTTCCTCTGGACTCCCACTGTAAATCAGAATATCATCGAAATACACCACCACAAATTTCCCAATGAACGGTCTAAAAATCTGATTCATCACCCTCATGAAAGTACTTGGTGCATTTGATAAGCCAAACGGCATGACCAACCACTCGTATAGACCCTCCCTGGTTTTAAAAGCAGTCTTCCACTCATCTCCTGGTCTGATACGAATTTGATGATATCCGCTCTTCAAGTCAATCTTAGAAAAGATAGTAGCTCCGCTTATCTGATCTAACAAGTCATCCAACCTCGGCATTGGAAATCTATATCTCACGGTAATCTTATTCAATGCTCGACTGTCAGTGCACATCCTCCACGTCCCATCCTTCTTGGGTACCAATAAAGCTGGTACAGCACAAGGACTCAGACTCTTCTGCACACGTCCTTGCTCAAGCAATTCCTCTACCTGCCTTCGCAACTCTTCATGTTCCTTCGGACTCATTCGATAATGTGGTCTGTGTGGCAACACAGCACCTGGAACAAGATCTATCTGATGTTGTATATCCCTCAACGGTGGCAACTCCGTTGGTAACTCCTTTGGAAATACATCGTCAAATTCTTTCAAAACTGGTTTAACTTCTTCTGGAATTTCAACCTCTTCACTGCTTTCTCGTCCAATCAACAAGAATACTTCTGGTTCTTCCTCAACCTCCTTAACAAACTCCTTCAAAGATAATAAAGTTTTCAGCTCTTCGATTTCTTCGGACTTACTTTCTCCTTGTGGTTTCTTCTTTGGAACTAGGATAATCTTCGTGCCTTCAAACATAAAACTGTAGCTATTGGTCCGTCCGTCATGTAGTACTGCTCAATCATATTGCCATGGTCTTCCCAATAATAAGTGGCAAACATCCATCTCTACTACATCACACCATATTTCATCTTTGTATTTCTTCCCAATAGAGAATGGAACACGAACTCGTCTATCCACTTTCACTTCTCCTCCTTTTCTTAACCATGCTAACTTGTATGGACTCGGATGTTTCTCTGTCTTCAATTTCAACTTTGTCACAGCTTCGGTCGAAATAATATTATCACAGCTTCCTGCGTCAATTACAAACTTACACACCTTCCCCAGAATAGTACATGTTGACTGAAAGATATTACTCCTCAACCAACTAGCTTCTTCCTGCTTCGGTGTTAAAAACGATCTCCTCAGCATTAGGTTACAACCTTCATCTCCTGACGCAATATCCTGCTCATTTTCCTCAACTGGACTGGAACACTCCCCATCAACATCCTCATCTTCAACTTCTACAATCATGGTTCGTTTCTTCGGCTTTGGACACTCACTGCTTTTATGACCCAATTCTTGACAATTGTAACATTTAAACCCATTGTTAACTTTCGCCTTCTCAACCTCCTTCACCACTGGTCTACTGATAGGTTTAGAAACATTAGAACTTCCTCCAACACCCTTCGCTTGATTGTTAGAATTAGTAAACACACCACTTCCTCGTCTCCCTTGTTTTTCCCAAGCCAACGCTTTCTGATGTGCTTCCGCCACAGATCTTGGATCGAACATATTAACCATGTCCTGAATCTGCATTCTCAATCCCCCAATGAACCTAGATGTCAGCTGCTCTTCTGTTTCCATAATATCATTCCTTGCAATGAGTTGATAGAATTCATCGGCATAGTCATTAACTGTCTTTGTGCCCTGCCTCAAGTTCTGCAAACGTTGATACATTAAAGATTGATAATTGTATGGTAAGAACGTTGCTTTCATCAATTTCTTCATCTTCTCCCAAGATTCAACTTTTGACTTTCCCATTCGTTCACGTGTAAGCTTGGTTTGCTGCCACCATGCCAAAGCTCTACCCCTCAGCCTTGTAGCAACCAACTTCACTCTACGATGTTCTGGTACTTCTTTGAAGTCCAAAATCTCCTCAACATTAGCTACCCAATCTAGAAACTCCTCCGCTTGCATACCACCTTTGAATTCAGGAATTTCTGTCTTCATCCCCGATTCCCACTTGTGATCATACTCAGAATAGTTTCTTCCTTGACCTCTTCCTTGAATACTACCACCATCATACTCCTCTTCAAAATCAGATGCATAACGATGTCGATTCTGACCACCAACATCTCTACTACCATTACGCCTTCCACCTTCATCCCTTCTATCGACATTCCTCCGTTCACGATCATTCACGTTCCTCCCACGCCCTTGATCATTTTCAACACTTCTGTCTCGATTGGAATGTGGCGAGACTCTACTACCCCCATGGTTAGATTCTGGTGAAACCCTTCTCTGATTTTGATTCATTTCTGTCATAAGCTTCTCTAACCGGCCAATTCCTTCGTTAAGCTTTTCACTAAAGTTCTCATTGATTCGTTGTTCCATCTCATCAGCTTCTTCTCTTTGATACAAAGCTTCTACGTTTTGGTGGCGATTAGCTCTTCTTGGCGACATTCTTGAAAACTTGACAAACTCTTCAACACTTCAAAATTCAAACACAATTCGGACTTTGATCCAAAATGAAACGGATCGAAAACTTCCACTTTGTAGCAAATCGTGATGAACACGATGGACAAAGCTTCGGCCTCCAATATAAATCCGATCAAACAATCTTCGAACAAGCCTTCTCACTCTCGGCCTCACTTGCTTATCACGGCCCAACTTCAAAATGATTAGGCTCCAAGTCTCGATCTAGCTATGATTGGCTAGAACAAGCTCTGATACCAAACTGGCGCAGCGGATATTACAAAAATGATGTAGATCGGTGAAAGTAGCAGTCGATGGATTGATGAATGCTGAATTGCCCGAATTCGTTGATCCGAAGATACCGAACTCTAGCTATCTCGAACTCGTTGATCGCGCACGATACCGGGTTCAAAGATCTTCAATTCTTCAAGCGTTGATCAAGCGCACTTGATTCCGCGAATCGGCTTCTACAATCGTTGAATCGAGCGCACTCGATTAACCGAAAGAGGAGATAGGAGATTACACTCAACTACCAATTTGGAATGAAAGCACAAAGCAATCAAAAGAGAATTTTATTCAAAAATCAACAACCTTTACAAATGACACCACTTGCCTATTTATAGGCTACAACACAAATCCGGAAAATTTCCTAAGTCATAAGTCGTTTCCGACTCATCATCCATGACCTACGACTCATCATAAGTCGTATACGACTCATCACATTACAACATGACTTACGACTTATACAAAACATTACAATACTAATCTTCAACGACTCATCAACATACAACACGACTCAACAGTAAATGACTCAAAATCAGACGACTCATCTTAAGTCGTTTACGACTTATCAAATTACAACACAGTTTAACGACATACGACTCATACATATGTACAGACGACTCATGACTTACAATCAGACGACTCAAGACATCAACGGGTCATATTAAAACGGCAGGAGATTCCACGGTTTTAGGTTCCAGCGCCTCAAGATAGTTCGACTTAACTAAGTCGTAACTCGGTGCCGACTCATTACCTTCCTTAAGTCGTGGACGACTCATACCAGCTTCTCCCTTGAGTCGTGGATGACTCATCACCACCTCCTTGAGTCGCTTACGACTTATACCTTGACGATTCATTACCGCTTCCTTAAGTAGTAGACGTCTCATACGATTTATGCCTGTCTCTATGAGTCGTGGACGACTCATAGCCTTGCCCTTAAGTCGTAGACGACTTATATCTTCACCTTTGGTTGTCCAGTTGAGTCGTGGACGACTCATCAATGCCTCCTTAAGTCGTAGACGACTTATGCCTTCACCTTTGGTTGTCCAGTTGAGTCGTGGACGACTCATCAATGCCTCCTTAAGTCGTAGACGACTTATGCCTTGGCCAACTAAAGGTTGCGCTGCATCAATAAGTCATCAAAGTCGATAATAAATGACAACAACCAACCGGATCGACAAAAAAATCGATTAAAACGGAAATCCACATAAAAATAGGCCAATTGGCTGAATTTAACAGCACCAGACGTTTGGTAGTTCTCACCAGACGTCTGAGCTGAAGGTCTGGAATTCTTCCAGACCACTCAAATGTCTGAGCTAAAGGTCTGGAACGTTTGTTCCATTGCCTCAGACGTCTGAGCGTTTTACCAGACGTCTGAGCTGAAGCTCAGGGCAAAGTTTGCCTAGGCCATTGATGGACAAATCAATTCTGAAGCAATCGGATGAGCGACGATGGCTTGGGACTTATGCCAAGCGACAACTTAGCCCTATAAACTCATCAATACACTCCAAACAACAAGTCCAAACATCCATAGTAGGATTTCCATAGATTTTGATTTCAAAAACCAAAAATTGGAAAATTCATCAATCCAATTCAATTCAAAAGTAAATGAACATGAAATAGATGTTAGGAATTCATATCTAACAACTATCAAAGGTATAGACATAGATGTGAGTTCAAGAACTCACCTTTAAACCCAAAAACATCGAATGAGAAGCTTTAAAACAAGACAAGATCAATCTCTCCTCTACTTAACTTCATGAACCCTCAATTTATGATCAAATGCAAGTATAACCAAAATTAAGTTATAGGATTTTCTGGAGATTGGAGAGAGATTGAGGTGGAGAAGAAGAAGAGGATGCTTACCTAAGCTTCTCTTTGATTTTGGAGCTTGAATCTTGAATTTCCTAGTAATATAGGGTTTAGGAATTTTAATTTGCCTTTCTTTCCCCCATTTTCCTTTAGCTTGAGTGTTAGGAAATAATATAATGAATGAAGAGGAGTTGAAGGAGGAGTTAGGGTATTAGATGAGTTGTTGGGCTGAAACCCGAACCCAAAGCCCAATAGGAAAATAGCAAAATTCTACTCAACTCCAAACATATCGATGTTTATACTCAAAAAGGTTGCAAACGCCATTTTGGACTCAATGGAAGTGGTCTCAAGTTCGGACTCAAGTTTACAATAATGTCACGTTTTGGACTTTTAAATTCAACTAACGATGCTATATTTAAATAAATGATTTAAATATACTATCATAAAAATATGCGGGTTGTTACAGACTCCCCACCTTAAAGAAATTGCGTGCTCGTAATACTTAAGAAGAAAATAAAAAGTAACAACCATACTAAGGCATTACAACACAAAAGAAGAAATTTTGAAATGAGTAGTTCACCTTAAGGAGCACGAGAAAGTAAGTCCGGATGTGTTCGCTCGATGAATTCTCTTGATTCCCAAGAGCAATCTTTAGGATTTGAGGACCATTGAACTTTCACAAGAGGAACATCTTTATTTCGAAGGTGTTTAACCTCCATAGCAATGATACGAATAGGATGTTGCTCATAAGTCAAATTAGACGAAACTTCGATTTCTTCAATAACACCGGGCTCAAGAATAGAATCGGAATCTCTAAGGCATTTCCGTAGTTAAGAGACGTGGAATACATCATGAATAGCAGAAAATTGAGCTGGTAATAAAAGGCAATAAGCCACGGAACCAATGCGTTCAATGATGGGAAATGGGCCAATATATCGAGGTGCTAACTTTCCCAATCGACCGAAACCAACAACACCCTTCATAGGTGAAACACGAATAAACACTAAATCTCCCACAAAAAATTCTAATTTCCTTCTTCGATTATCGACATAGGATTTTTGTCTACTTTTAGCTTCTTTCATCCTATAACGAATAAGGTCAATCTTTTCTGTGGCATCACGAATAAAATCTGGACCTAAAACCAGCTTCTCACCGGCTTCAAGCCAACACGAAGGAGATCGGCATGGCCTTCCGTAGAGTGCCTCGAAAGGTGCCATACCAATACTAGATTGGAAGCTATTATTGTAAGAAAACTCAACAAGCGAAATTTGATCTTCCCAACTTCCGCCAAAATCAAGAACACGTGCATGAAGAAGATCTTCATGAGTTTGATTCACACGCTCTGTTTGTCCATCAGACTGAGGATGATAAGCGGTACTAAAATTAAGCTTTGTTCCTAAAGCTTTTTGAAGACCTTCCCAAAATCCACTAGTAAATAATGGATCTCGATTACAAACAATAGAAGTTGGAACTCCATGCAATTTAACAATTTCTTTGACATAGAGCTTAGCCAAAAGAGGTACGGTCCGATTGGACCGAACGGGAAGAAAATGGGCAAATTTTGTAAGTCTATCAACTATCACCCACAAACTGTCATAACCTGGACGAGAACAGGAAAGACCATAAATAAAGTCCATAGAGACTTGATCCCACTTCCAAACTAGAATGTCCAAAGGTTGCAATAACCCACCGAGCCTTTGATGCTCAGCCTTTACGAGTTGGCAAGTCATGCAACGCTTAATGAAGTTAGCAATATCATATTTCATTCCATCCCAATAATAAGGTCGCTACATGTCCGTGTACATTTTACTTCTACCGGGATGAATGGTAAATTTAGAACGATGAGAATCTTCTAAAATGTCCTTACGAAGATCACTAATATTTGGCACAATAAGTCTACCAAATTTTTGAATGCCCCTACGAGCATCGATTCAAAGTCTTTCAAACCATCAATATCAATTTTATCCATACAACTTTGGCTAAGATGAGCCAACTCGGGATCATGCTTTTGAGATTCAAGGATGCGGTCTAAAAGAGAAGGATAAGCCTCAAGGCTACATAAACAAGAGATGAACATGAATCGGATTCACAATCTCGAATCTCACTAGTGGACAAAGTCTCGAGATCATTCCATTCGGATATCATCATGGAAACAACCACTTGTTGCTTACGACTAAGGGCATCGACAACATGATTTACCTTTCCGGGAGTATATAGAATATCAAGATCATAAGATGCAATGAATTCGAGCCAACGTTGTTGGCGCAAATTAAGTTCTTTTTGAGAAAATAAATAGTTCAAAGATTTATGATCGGTGTAGAGAACAAATTTCTCTCCTAGAAGATAGTGACGCCAAATTCTAAGGGTGAAAACAATAGCCATGAGCTCTAAATAATGAGTGGCATATCTAGTCTTAGAAGGCTTTAATTTTCTAGAAGCATAAGCAATAACACGTTCCCTTTGCATGAGAACGGCTCCCAAACCAACACGACTAGCATCGGTTTAAACAATAAAGTCTTGGTTCCCTTCGAGAATCACAATAATAGGTGCATCAGAAAGGAGTTCTTTTAATTTCTGAAAAGCACCTTCACATTTGTTTGTCCAAATGTACTTAACTCCCTTCTTTGTCAAACTAGTAAGAGCACATAAATTTTAGAAAAGTCTTTAATGAAACGACGGTAATTGCCCACCAATCCAAGGAAAATACGAATTTCCGTCACACTCTCCGGTCTCTTCCAATTTTGAATCGCTTCAATCTTTGAAGGATCCACGGAATTTCCGGATTAAGAAATAATATGTCCTAAAAATTTCACACGAGATTGCCAAAAGTGGCACTTAGAAAATTTTGCTTTCAATTAATTGCTCCTAAGAGTTTCTAACACAATTCGAAGATGTTTTTCATGCTCTTCCTCGGTTTTAGAATAAACAAGAATATCATCTATAAAGATGAGAACAAATCGATCGAGGAAGTCTTTGAAAACTCGATTCAAAAGGTCAGCGAAATAAGCTAGAGCGTTCGTTAAACCAAATGGCATAACAAGCCCTTCATAAGATCCATAACGAGTACGGAACAATGTCAAAGGAATACCATCCTCTGCAATTCGAAGCTGATGAAAACCGGTTGCTAAGTCTAATAGTGAAAAGACTCTAGCACCGCTAAGTTGATCGAATAAATCATCAATCCGAGGTAAGGGATATTTATTCTTGATGGTGAGATCATTAAGCTTGCATTAATCAACGCAAAGCCTAAGTGTACCATCAGATTTCTTTACAAAGATAGCTAAACCTCCCCATGGAGAGGAACTAGAACAAATAAACTATTTTGCTTCCAATTCGGATAATTGTTTATGCATCTCCTCAATTTCCTTATTGGACATACAATAAGGAGGATGAGTGATAGGTAGAGCTCCAGGGATTATATTAATTCTGAACTGAATTGCTCGCTTAGGTGGTAATCCTAAAACGGGCTCAAATATATCGGGAAATTCACGAATAACATGAATGAGGGAAATGACATCTTCCTCATCATCATTATCGTCATCATGCGGATTTAGAGAATATAAGGATGCTACCGAATTGGAATCTGAATCTTTAAGAACAATAGAACTCTGCTTAACAGATTGAGGGTGTCGAAGATAAATAGTCCTCTCGGGACATAGGATGTGGGCTTCATAATGATTAAGCCAATCCATTCCATAAATCATTCCGAAACCTAAGTAACGCATAACATGCAAACCGGCACGGAAAGAATAATCACATAAAATAATCTCGACATCTTTACAAAATAAACTGAGTGTTGCAGATCCACCAATCGGATTCGCAATTCTCAATGAAGTCATCAAGCCCATAACATTTAAAGACAAAGTATCAACAAGTTCCTTTGATATAAAAGAGTGAGATGCACCCGTATAAAATAGAACTCGAATAGGATGATCACGAAATATAATAATGCCATCAAGGACAAAATGATAAATATCTTGACCAAGAGAAGTGTTACTAGAGGTTTACAAAACATTCAGCTTTCCCTCTTTCTTGCTTTGAAGTTTGGGACAAGAAGATATAAGATGACCCGAACCCTTGCAATAGCGACAATAAAGGGGTTTCGGACACCTATTTGCATAATGGTCCTTAGAACCACAATTGTAGCATTCTCCACGATTAGCGGTAGGAGTCTTTGCTACCGAAGTTGCTTGCTTCCCTTTCTTATTGGGATTAGGTTTGAACTTAATAAGCCTCTTCTTGTTGATGTTGAAGTTCTGTTTGGCACCCACAACTTCAACATCACTTTCTTTGTTTGCCTCTTCCAGTCGAAGAGCGATATCTACAAGCTGATCGAAAGAAACTTCTAATTTCAGAAGTAAAGGCTTTTTGAGATTCTTATTCAACCCATATTTAGACCTCTAATTTTTTTTCACTGGGTGTGAATATACTCGACCCCATATTTAGAGAGGGATTCAAAAGATGAGACATAGTCGGTCACAGAAGATTCACCTTGAACAAGGTCAATAAAGCATCGGGCTAAAGTTACCTTTTCAGCTTCCGGCACAAACTTTAACTCGAACCTTTCCCGGAATTGCTCCGAAGTAAGATCCGCTTCAATAATTTTCGAAATCAAAATCTCATACCAATCTAATGCTCTCTCCTGGAGCATGCTAGAAGCAACTTGGACTCGATGTAGATCCACAAGAATCATGCGAGAAATGATGCGATCGCATGTTCTAAGCCAAGCTTAGACTTCAATAACGCTTTCAAAAACCTTGAATGGCTTTCCACCCAAATTGGTATAATCACTGCACAAGCATGCAAACCTGGATTTAGGATGAGTAGGCTCAGGACTGGGTCCGGCAGGTTGGGCATTCTTTACAAGTTCCAAAGGCTGTTGGGCAGACATGAATACACCATCCTGAGGAGTAGCACTAGATTGACCGGCGCTGGGACAGCCAGGTCTAACCATATCTCTTCTTTAAGAAAGAAAGAAAGAAGAGGAAAAAGGTTATTTTTAGAATGAATATCAAACAAACATGATTGATAAAACAAGGCATCATAAAAGAAAATAGGATAAAACGGGTCCTATGACTCGAATTAAATCTTAAGGCACGATTCCTAAGAGAGACTTAGGACAATGATCCTTACTAGATTATTCTACATTGTTCCGAAGTTTGGCTCTGATACCAAGCTGTGACGCCCCACCTCTATACTTACACTAGCCAAGGACACTATTGGGTAATGCCGTCAACTAGCACAAAGAATAAGGCTATTGAGGAGCGACCATCTATGTAATTGCTTTGTGCGAGTACCGATATGTCAGTTAGTATGACATACATTTCTTTTCAAGAGGAAATCTGACATATCAAATACAAACTCAAAGCTACTACACAGTGGCTATGTGGCATTCGAAAAAACAAATATAAAATAAGCATAACATAAATCAGTCACAGATATTCATATCACAAAGGCGGAAACAGATATGAATATAACACATAGAAGTGTACATCAAAGTAGTGGTCATACAAGATCCACTACAACACAAAAGAATAGGTACAAGTGCTCGACAAAAGAATATGTATACATCAAGGAGTCTCTATCTCGAATATATATAAAAAACTACTAAGCTAAAGTAGTTAGCCAAAAGTCTGAAGATAGTCCCTGCTAAGAAGTCAAGTGGAAGCACCTGAAACACCCCGGTCTGACCCGAGTATTATTTAAGAAGAAAAATAATAAACGGATCAGTCTAGCTATAAATATCAGATAAGATGAGATAGGATAAGAGATATAACAAATATATATGATAACTACAAAAATGATACAATATCTCAAATCCCTCAAACACCAAAAAGAAGGTCATATTCTTTATTTTTATTCACCAAACTACAAATATTGATAGGGCTTATCAATACAAATCACAAAAATGGGTGAAACACAAATTCCAGAAATCATCAATTAGAAATCCAGAAATCACAAAAAGGCGGAGGCCTATCATAAACGGGAGCATGAAAACTCACCAACACGTGTATCACAAACTGGACGCTATCCCATGAGTCGCTAACCCATAGAGTCGGTGCAACGACGTCGTACAACGGTATTCCCGATGAACCGAACTCCATAAAGCCCGTAGGTCGCTAGCCTATAAAAAATGAGACGAAGCTCAACATAACGGGGTACAGTCCCCCACGCGGACAATGAGACATCGCATATTGCTAGTCTAAACCTCAAAATGATCAGCATAGATCAATAAAAGTGTAAAATATACCAAGCTAGTAAATAGATGAGTTTAGCTTCATGTCCCATAGCCACTGGCTTAACTTAAATATTTACGAACAAATTGTAGATTTCCACTCGAAAATTGTCACAAGATTTCAATCAAACAAGTCTTAGAATTAACCGAGGAAGTAAACGCAAGCATTTCATACCACTTGTTTTGCTAAGTCGTTTAATTGGATTTCTCGTACGAATGAGGTAAAGGTTTGTATATACTAATAGATCGGAAAACGGTTTTAAAAAAACGAGCTTTGTATTTAAAAGTAGTGTTGAAATTGTTTTTTGTGAAAGTGTTGGAATATTTATTACTAGTATAGAAACCTTTGTATTTTAAAGTGACCAATCATAGAACGATTGTAAAAACAATCTATCACCAAAAATTCATATTCGACGATGTGAATTAAACCCATAAAAATTGACATTAAATCCATCAAATGGATATTCCTAAAAATCCAGAAAATAAGTCATCAAAGTCGATAATAAATGACAACAACCAACCGGATCGACAAAAAAATCGATTAAAATGGAAACCCATATAAAAATAAGCCAATTAGCCGAATTTAAAAGGACCAGACGTCTGGTAGTTCTCACCAGACATCTGATTCGAAGGTTTGGAATTTTTCCAGGCCACTCAGATGGTTGAGCTTAAGGTCTGGAACGTTTGTTCGTTTGCCTCAGATGTCTGAGCGTTTTACCAGACGTCTGAGCTGAAGCTCAGGGCAAAATTTGCCTAGGCCATTGATGGCAAAATCAATTCTGAAGCAATCAAATGAGCGACGATGGCTTGGGACTTATGCCAAGTGACAACCCAACCCTATAGACTCGTCAATACAATCCAAACAACAAGTCGAAACATCCATAGTAGGATTTCCATAGATTTTGACTTCAAAAACCAAAAATTGGAAAATTCATCAATCCAATTCAATTCTAAAGCAAATGAACATGAAATAGATATTAGGAATTCATACCTAACAATTATCAAAGGTATAGAATTAGATTTGAGTTCAAGAACTCACCTTTAAACCCAAAAACAACGAATGAGAAGCTTTAAAACAAGGCAAGATCAATCTCTCCTCCACTTAACTTTAAGAACCCTCAATCTATGATCAAATGCAAGTATTACCTAAATTAGGTTACATGATTTTCTGAAAATTGGAGAGAGATTGAGGTGGAGAAGAAGAAGAGGATGCTTACCTAGGCTTCTCTTTGATTTTGGAGCTTGAATCTTGAATTTCATAGTAATCTAGGGTTTAGGAATTTTAATTTCCCTTTCTTTCCCCCATTTTACTTTAGCTTGAGTGTTAGGAAATAATATAATGAATGAAGAGGAGTTGGAGGAGTTAGGGTATTAGATGGGTTGGTGGGCTGAAACCCAAACCCAAAGCCCAATAGAAATATAGCAAAATTCTACTCAACTCCAAACATATAGATGTTTATACTCAAAAAGGTCACAAATGCCATTTTGGACTTAATGGAAGTGGTCTCGAGTCCAGATTCGACCATTTACAAAAATTCACGTTTTGGACTTTTAAATTCAACTAACGATGCTATATTTAAATAAATCATTTAAATATATTATCGTAAAAATATGCGGGTTTTTACTGACTTCCCTCCTTAAAGAAATTGCGTCCTCGCAATACTTAAGAAGAAAATAAAAAGTAACAACCATACTAAGGCATAACAACACAAAAGAAGAAATTTTGAAATGAGAAGTTCACCTTAAGGAGCACGAGAGAGTAAGTCCGGATGTGTTCACTTGATGAATTCTCTAGATTCCCAAGAGCAATCCTTAGGAGTTGAGGACCATTGAACTTTCATAAGAGGAACATCTTTATTTCGAAGGCGTTTAACCTCCGTAGCAATGATACGAATAGGATGTTTCTCATAAGTCAAATTAGGCTAAACTTCGATTTCTTCAATAACACCAGGCTCAAGAATAGAATCGGAATCTCTAAGGAATTTACGTAGTTGAGAGACGTGGAATACGTCATGAATAACAGAAAATTGAGCCGGTAATAAAAGGTGATAAGCCACGGAACCAATGCGTTCGGTGATGGGAAATGGGTCGATATATCGAGGTGCTAACTTTTTCTGAACGACCAAAACGCACAACACCCTTCATAGGTGAAACATGAATAAATATTAAATCTCCCACAGAAAATTCTAATTTCCTTCTTCGATTATCAACATAGGATTTTTGTCTACTTTGAGCTTCTTTCATCCTATGACGAATAAGGTCAATTTTTCTGTGGCATCACGAATAAAATCTGGACCTAAAACCAGCTTCTCACCGGCTTCAAGCCAACACGAAGAAGATCGGCATGGCCTTCCGTAGAGTGCCTCGAAAGGTTCCATACCAATACTAGATTGGAAGCTATTATTGTAAGAAAACTCAAAAAGAGAAATATGATCTTCCCAACTTCCGCCAAAATCAAGAACACATGCACGAAGAAGATCTTCAAGAGTTTGATTCACACGCTCCGTTTGCCAATCAGACTGAGGATGATAAGCGGTGCTAAAATTAAGCTTTGTCACTAAAGCTTTTTGAAGACCTTCCCAAAATCCACTAGTAAATAATGGATCTCGATCACTAACAATAGAAGTTGGAACTCCATGCAATTTAACAATTTCTTTGACATAGAGTTTAGCCAAAAGAGGTATGGTCCGGTTGGACCGAACGGGAAGAAAATGGGTGGATTTTGAAGTCTATCAACTATCACCCACAAACTGTCATGACCCGAACGAGAAATGGAAAGACCATCAATAAAGTCCATGGAGACTTGATCCCACTTCCAAACTGGAATATCCAAAGGTTGCAATAACCCACTGGGCCTTAGATGCTCGGTCTTTACGAGTTGGCAAGTCATGCAACGCTTAATAAAGTTAGCAATATCATATTTCATTCCATCCCAATAATAAAGTCGCTTCATGTCCGCGTACATTTTACTACTACTGGGATGAATGGTAAATTTAGAACGATGAGAATCTTCTAAAATGTCCTTACGAAGATCACTAATATTTGGTACATTAAGTCTACCAAATTTTCGAATTCCCCCATGAGCATCGATTTAAAAGTCTTTCAAACCATCAATATTAATTTTATCCCTATAACTTTGGCTAAGCTGAGCCAACTCGGGATCATGCTTTTGAGCTTCAAGGATGCAGTCTAAAGGATAAGGATGAGCCTCAAAGCTACATAAAACAAGAGATGAACATGAATCGGATTCACAATCTCGAATCTCACAAGTGGACAAAGTATCGAGATCATTCCATTTGGATATCATCATGGAAACAACCGCTTATTGCTTACGACTAAGGGCATCGACAACATGATTTCCCTTTCATGGAGTATAAAGAATATCAAGATCATAAGATGCAAGGAATTCGAGCCAACGTTATTGACGCAAATTAAGTTCCTTTTGAGAAAATAAATACTTCAAAGATTTATGATCGGTGTAGAGAACAAATTTTTCTCCCAAAAGATAGTGACACCAAATTCTAAGGGCGAAAACAATAGCCGCGAGCTCTAAATCATGAGTGGCATATCAAGTCTCGGCAGGCTTTGATTGTCTAGAAGCATAAGCAATAACACGTTCCCTTTGCATGAGAACGGCTCCCAAACCAACACGACTAGCATCGGTATATACAATAAAGTCTTGGTTCCCTTCGGGAATCACAAGAATAGGAGCATCAGAAAGGAGTTCTTTTAATTTCTGAAAAGCAGCTTCATATTTGTCTGTCCAATTGTACTTAACTCCCTTCTTTGTCAAACTAGTAAGAGGCATGGAAATTTTAGAAAAGTCTTTTATGAAACGACGGTAATAGCCCGCCAATCCAAGGAAACTACGAATTTCCATCACACTCTCCGGTCTCTTCCAATTTTGAATCGCTTCAATCTTTGAAGGATCCTCGGAAATTACGGATTCGGAAATAATATGTCCTAAAAATTTCACATGAGATTGCCAAAAGTGGCACTTAGAAAATTTTGCTTTCAATTGATTGCTCCTAAGAGTTTCCAACACAATTCGAAGATGTTTTTCACGGTCTTCGTTGGTTTTAGAATAAACAAGAATTTCATCTATAAAGATGAGAACAAATCGATCGAGGAAGTCTTTGAAAACTCGATTCATAAGGTCAACTAAATAAGCTAGAGCGTTTGTTAAACCAAATGGCATAACAAGCCAATCATAAGATCCATAACGAGTACGGAACGATGTCAAAGGAATACTATCCTCTGCAATTCGAAGCTGATGAAAACTGGTTGCTAAGTCTAACAGTGAAAAGACTCTAGCACC
Organism: Allium fistulosum; assembly: GCA_030737815.1. Classification (NCBI taxonomy): domain Eukaryota; kingdom Viridiplantae; phylum Streptophyta; class Magnoliopsida; order Asparagales; family Amaryllidaceae; genus Allium; species Allium fistulosum. The sequence continues at coordinate 612,344,209 of CM060907.1, forward strand.
GCTAAGTTGATCGAATAAATCATCAATCCGAGGTAAGGGATATTTATTCTTGATGGTGAGATCATTAAGCTTGCAGTAATCAATGCAAAGCCTAAGTGTACCATCAGATTTCTTCATAAAGATAGCTGAAGCTCCCTATGGAGAGGAACTAGAACGAATGAACTATTTTGCTTCCAATTCGAATAATTGTTTACGCATATCCTCATTTTCCTTATTGGACATACGATAAGGAGGACGAGTGATAGGTAGAGCTTCAAGGATTAGATTAATTCTTAACTCAATTGTTCGCTTAGGTGGTAATCCTAAAACAGGCTCAAATATATTGGGAAATTCACGAATAACGTGAATGAGGGAAATGACATCTTCCTCATCATCATTATCGTCATCATGCGGATTTAGAGAATATAAAGATGCTACCGAATTTGAATCTGAATCTTTAAGAACAATAGTAATCTTCTTAACAGATTGAGGGTGTCGAAGATAAATAGTCCTCTCGGGACAAGGTTGTGGGCTTCATAATGATTAAGCCAATCCATTCCAAAAATCATTCGGAAACCTAAGTAACGCATAACATGCAAATCGGCACGGAAAGAATAATCACATAAAATAATCTCGACATCTTTACAAAATAAACTGAGTGTTGCGGATCCACCAACCGGATTCGCAATTCTCAATGAAGTCATCAAACCTATAACAGTTAAAGACAAAGTATCAACAACTTTCTTTGATATAAAAGAGTAAGATGCACCCGTATTAAAAAGAACTCGAATAGGATGATCACGAAATATAATAATGCCATCAACGACAGAATGAGAAATACCTTGACCAAGAGAAGTGTTACTAGAGGCTTGCACAACATTCAGTTTTCCCTCTTTCTTGCTTTGAAGTTTGGGACAAGAAGATATAAGATGACCCGAACCCTTGCAATAGCGACAATAAAGGGGTTTCAGACACATATTTGCATAATGGTCCTTAGAACCACAATTGTAGCATTCTCCATGATGAGGGGTAGGAGTCTTTGCTACCGAAGTTGCTTGCTTCCCTTTCTTATTGGGATTAGGTTTGAACTTAATAGGCCTCTTCTTGTTGATGTTGAAGTTCTGTTTGGCACCCACAACTTCAACATCACTTTCTTTGTCGGCCTCTTCCAGTCGAAGAGCGATATCAACAAGCTGATCGAAAGAAACTTCTAGTTTCTGAAGTAAAGGCTTTTTGAGATTCTTATTCATCCCATAGATGAACCTCTGATTTTTTTTTCAATGGGGTGTAAATATACTCGACCCCATATTTACAGAGGGATTCAAAAGATGCGACATAGTCGGTCACAGAAGATTCACCTTGAACAAGGTCAATAAAGCGTTAGGCTAAAGTTACCTTTTCAGCTTCCGGAACAAACTCTAAATTGAACCTTTTCCGGAATTGCTTCCAAGTAAGATCCACTTCAATATTTTTCGAAATAAAAAGCTCATACCAATCTAACGCTCTCTCTTGGAGCATGCTAGAAGTCACTTGGACTCGATGTAGATCCACAGGATTCATGCGAGAAAAGATGCGGTCGCATGTTCTAAGCCAAGCTTGGACTTCAATAACGCTTTTGGAACCCTTGAATGGCTTTCCACCCAAATTGGTACAATCACTGCACAAGCGTGAAAACCCGAATTTAGGATGAGTTGGCTCAGGAATGGGTCTGGCAGCTTGGGCATTCTTTACAAGATCCAAAAGCTGTTGGGCAGACATGAATACGCCATCCTGAGGAGTAGCACTAGATTGACCGGCGCTGGGACGGCCAGGTCTAACCATTTCTCTTCTTTAAGAAAGAAAGAAAGAAGAGGAAAAAGGTTATTCTCAGAATGAATATCAAACAAACTTAATTGATAAAACAAGGCATCATAAAAGAAAATACGATAAAACGGGTCCTATGACTTGAATTAAATCCTAAGGCACGATTCCTAAGGGAGACTTAGGACAATGATCCTTGCTAGATTATTCTACATTGTACCGAAGTTTGGCACTGATACGAAGCCGTGACGCCCCATCTATATACTCACACTAGCCAAGGACACTACTGGGTAATGTCGTCAACTAGCATGAAGAATAAGGCTGTTGAGGAGCGACCATCTATGTAATTGCTTTGTGCGAGTACCGATATGTCAAATAGTATGATGTGCGTTTATTTTCAAGAGGAAATCAGACATATCAAATACAAACTTAAAGCTACTACACAGTGGCTATGTGGCCTTCGAAAACAAATATAAAATAAGCATAACATAAATCAGTCACATATATTCATATCACAAAGGCGGAAACAGATATGAATATAACACATAGAAGTGTACATCAAAGTAGTGGCCATACAAGATCCACTACAACACAAAAGAATAGGTACAAGTGCTAGACAAAAGAATATGTATACATTTTGGAGTCTCTATCTCGAATGTATAAGAACAAAAACTACTAAGCTAAAGTAGTTAGCCAGAAGTCAGAAGCTAGTCCATGCTAAGAAGTCAAGTGGAAGCACCTAAAACACCCCGGTCTGACCCAAGTATTATTTAAGAAGAAAAATAATAAACGGATCAGTCTAGCTATAAATATCAGATAATATGAGATAGGATAAGAGATATAACAAATATATATGATAAATACAAAAATAATATAATATCTGAAATCTCCTCAAACACCAAAAAGAATGTCATATTCTTTTTTTTATTCACCAAACTACAAATATTGATAGGGCTTATCAATACAAATCATAAAAATTGGTGAAACACAAATTCCAGAAATCATCAATTAGAAATCCAAAAATCACAAAAAGGGGAAGGCCTATCATAAACGGGAGAATGAAAACTCACCAACACGTGTATCACAAATGGGACGCTATCCCATGAGTCGCTAACCCATAGAGCCAGTGTAACGACATAGTACAACGGTACACCCGAGGAACCTGAAACTCAAATAAGTCGGAACAACGACGTAGTACAACGGTACGCTCGATGAACCGAACACCATAAAGCCCTAGGTCGCTAGCCTATAAAAATGAGACGAAGTTCAACATAATGGGGTACAGTCTCCCATGCGGACAATGAGACATCTCATATCACTAGTCTAAACCTCAAAATGATCATCATAGGTCAATAAAAGTGTAAAATAGACCAAGCTAGTAAATAGATGAGTTTAGCTTAATGTCCCATAACCACTGGCTTAGCTTAAATATTTACAATCAAATTGTAGATTCCACTCGAAAATTGTCACATGATTTCAATCGAACAAGTCTAAGAATTAACCGAGGAAGTAAACGCAAGCGTTTCATACCACTTGTTTTGCTAAGTCGTTTAATTGGATTTCTCGTACGAATGAGGGAAATCTTTGTATATACTAATAGATTAGAAAATGGTTTTAAAAAAATGAGCTTTGTATTTAAAAGTAGTGTTGAAATCATTTTTTGTGAAAGAGATGGAGTATTTATTACTAGTATAGAAACCTTTGTATTTTAAAGTGACCAATCATAGAAACGATTGTAAAAACAATCTATCACCAAAAATTCATATTCGACGACGTGAATTAAACCCATAAAAATCGATATCAAATCCATCAAATGGATATTCCCAAAAATCCAGAAAAGAAGTCATCAAAGTCGATAATAAATGACAATAACCAACCGGATCGACAAAAAAATCGATTAAAACGGAAACCCACGTAAAAATAGGCCAATTGGCCGAATTTAACAGCACCAGACGTCTGGTAGTTCTCACCAAACGTCTGAGCTGAAGGTCTGGAATTTTTTCAGACCACTCAGATGTCTGAACTTAAGGTTTGGAACGTTTGTTCCTTTGCCTCAGATGTCTGAGCGTTTTACTAGATGTCTGAGCTGAAGCTCACGGCAAAATTTGCCTTGGCCATTGATGGTCAAATCAATTCCGAAGCAATCGGATGAGTGACGATGGCTTAGGACTTATGCCAAGAGACAGCCCAGCCCTACAGACTCATCAATAAACTCCAAACAACAAGTCCAAACATCCATAGTAGGATTTCCATAGATTTTGACTTCAAAAACCAAAAATTGGAAAATTCATCAATCTAATTCAATTCAAAAGCAAATGAACATGAAATAGATGTTAGGAATTCATACCTAACAACTATCGAAGGTATAGACATAGATGTGAGTTCAAGAACTCACCTTTAAACCCAAAAACAACGAATGAGAAGCTTTCACTACAACAAAAATACCTTTTCGCAACTGCCAAAAACAGTTGTAATAGGTCTATTACAACGGGCGGCCGCCAGCCTTAATATACAGAGTTGTAATAGAGTTGAATATTTTTACAACTGTTGCCGACAGTTGCAGGAGCAGTTGTAAAAAAAGCTTTTTACAACTGCTTTTGAAAGTTGTGGTAAAGTCTATCGTAACTATTGCATTGACAGTTGTAATAGGTCTCCTTTGCAACTGCTAATAGCAGTTGCAACAATAACTTTTGCAACAGCTTTTGGCAGTTGTAAAAAATTCATTTACAACTGTTATTGACAGTTGCAATAAATCTTTTTACAACTGCTACCAACAATTGCAATTCAACTTCCGATATATCACAACATTATAATTAAAACCGATATTTCACTAATAATAACTACAATCGTTAACATTACTTGAAACAACATGAACCATTCACATTTAATAAAAGCTAAAACAATTCAATTTTACACCATTTTTGAATTCATAATTTTATTACAAAATATAACTAAATCCATAACATACACTAATATAAATAGATACATTCACCGTACATCAAATACATACCTGACCAACTTGTCCATGACATACGTCAATATAAATACATCAAATGCTTTTCACTCCACCAGCTTCAAAACATCTCCAGCAACTTCACTATCTCAAGTGCATACATTCACCGTACATCAAATACATACCTAACCAACTTCATCACCACCCACAATTCCACTTCACCACATTGACTTGCTGCTCCTTAACATTCAACCTGCAACCACACCAAGCACAACATAAAACTCATAAAAATTCCCAAACCAGTCAACTGCCACCAAACACATCTAAACACACTACAACAAAAAGGACTTTTTATAACGTGTAAAAACCGCTATAAAAACTTTCTATAGCGATTCTATAATCGCCATAGATCATGCATATGGAGTTAACAAAAAAAGTTCAAAATGTAAGTAGTGAAAATATATAAACTTAAACAATGAGCCATGCACAAACTCTCTAGATAGTTTGCTTACAAGTCACATACCTAAAACTATCCTATCCTATCCTATCTTTTAGTCTAACCTAACTCAAGAAACCTCACTGGTACAATTCCAATATCCATAAGAAATCTCAAGAATCTATCCTATCCTAATAGTTTGCTTACAGGTCATATACCTAAAACTTTATACAAACTCTCTAGATCAAAAAGTCTATATCTTTCAAGTAATTTAATTTTATGGTGCATGTTCTATTTAAGTTACCAGCATTCTAACAGTCTCTTGTGTAAATGATATACAATGAGTGTGTCGAGAGATATAGGTTCACATTATGAAATTAATTGTACTAGAGAAAAATACGTAGAACTAAAATTTGATAAACTCCTCTAACACAAAGGAGAGGAAAAGGACTTACTAGAAGTTGAATCCATTATGTTGAAGTAAATATTATGAGTCTTCCGAAAAAATAACTATATCCAAAATATTAGCAAGATTTACAAGTACAAACTGGGCCATAGCACTACATAAAAATAGAAACATATTAAAACTTAACAAGTACAAATATAGGTTAACTTTGAGAAAAAAAATATTAATGTCTGTTGGGTTTGCTCAGCATGTACAGCTACCTCTTTGCGGTGCTCCGTTACATCGAACAATGTCTATAAAACATGTAGAAAAATGATGTAAGAAGACAAATTTTTCCTCCAAACTGCACATATAAAAAATGTATATGCCAGTTAGAAGCTTTGTTAACACAAGAAAACTAGATCAAAAACCTTTAATATAATAACATAAAAACATATGAATCAAATGTGCTTCCAGTGCTAACTTAGAATAAGCAGTATTTAATTTCACACCTGTCATATATTTGCTGTTGCAATTTTATCGTTTCACTTGCATACTTTGTTTTAGGATTTTCAAATATCAGAGAAAATAAAATCCATAGCAATCATATCTTAGATGCAAAAAATCAATGTAAATAAATATTGACGATTCTTTAAACCACTAGCTCAATTTCAAGAACTCACAATAATATGAAGCTCTTCAATTAAAAGTAGTATATTAATAAAGCTCTTCAATTTAATCCAAGTAAGTTATAATGTGAAGTTCAAAGTAGTTTAAACACTAACGTTATTAGCTGTTGCTTGTAAAGTGATATGGTCATCCCATTCACCAGATCTGTAGGCCATGATTTATTATGAGAATTTTGGTAGAAATAATAATCCCTATGAATTTTATAACCAACTAACATAACCATTTTAGGTTTAAAAACTAACTATACTTGTGTGTTTTCTGTAATGATGCTTATACTTCATTGGAACATAACCTTCGCATAATGAACGAAGCTCCTTAAGATGAAAAATTCAAGCAATTGATGCTATCTAATGTTGGAAAAGGTAACTAACAGATGTTAGTTAATACTTGAAAAGTCATTATAATTACCCCCTATGCATAGGATAAACTGTAAAATTAAAAAATAAAAGAATAGAGGGTAGTGAACGAATCATAAATCTTAAGTAGGTAATAACATATGTTAAAATCATTGTAAAACCCAAAACTAGGAAAGTCCCTAAATCCATCAAAACCCTAAAAAAGAATGTTATGTTTTTGATGTACCATAAGCACTAATGTAATGTATCACGTCAGCTAATTTAACCTCTATTGGTATTAGTAAACTGCACGTTTAGTTTAAAATAGTCACATATCTACTAAGTTAATTATTCACAAAAAGTTATCCAAACCATACATGAGCAGCTTTCTCATGTATACCTGTTTAACGACTTCTTTGCAAAGAAATTTATGATGCTCTGGTGATCTATATAGATAATCTTAAATAGCACGGAAACTGAAACAACGATAGCTATGAAAATATTAATAGAAGTTATTAATACTATTTTTCTTCCTAATAAAAAAATAAAAATATTATATCATTACTTCATTATTATATATTCATAACTCCTACCTGGCAATTACATCACTTGAAACCTTAACATCAAATAATCCATAAGCATATAGACCGATCAAAATGAGAAGTTACAAAGATGTAAAGAATAATCAAATTAGAAAAAATAAAGGGATGACGAACAAATTATTTATTAACTATAACATGCTAATATGTAACGACGTTATAAATGCTACAACCAAATTATGGGTAAAATTGGAAATGCTTCAATGTCTTAGTCATTTGATAATAAATTATCTATAAAATTAGGTTATATGGTTTGTAGATTACGTAAACGTTTGTACCATACTTCTATTAATTACCAGAAAGTGTTGAATATAAAACTCATGTATGAATAAAATGAACAATAGGCAACTGGATTTTAAATGACTAGTGCCATAGCCTTTAATTTCTAGGAATAGTATGGCTACGAACAAAAGAAAATAGCAAGCTTACAAGCAAAACTATATCTTTAAAAGACATTGGTGATCTAAATTAGCATCACTGTAATTTGGGTGAAGGTGTTGATCTGGGAAATATGCTGCAATAAATTAAGCGTAACATAATTGGCATAAAATTGTGCCCACACTCTAAATAAAGACAACCTAACAAAGTTTTTAATGTATTTAACTTAAAAGGTTTTAAATAAATAAAAACACACATCTTTGATTTATTTTTAAGGTTTCTACACAATTTGAAATTGATTTTTATGTTTTAACTTCACAATTAAACTTAGAAATTATTCGTTTATTTCATTTTTATTTCATAGTTTGTTCTATATACCATAATGTGAGATTATAAATTGGACTCACCGTACAAACACTGAACTAAATCATGTACACCTTAATATCGGTGGTTATTATCCTCGTCGATTTCAAAATGTAACATTGAACTTTCAATAACAAAAAATTAGTGACAGTTAGCTATTACTAGAACGATACATGATTTATGCAATATATTCTATATTATCCAAAGATAAATCTATCAAAACCATTTTCATCTTTTCAAAACCTGTACTTGTGCTTTTATAGATTGGCAGCTATGGTAAGTGTAGTTCATGTGCTTGTAACCACATGATTAATCTACATGTTTAGTTTGGATTTTTTAAAGGCAACTAAAAGTGAATACATGTATAAATGATTAAAATAAAAATTGAAAGACACCGTGTCAATCAATTTAAATGTTATACCCTGTGAATTGATAGGTCAATTTGGAATTACAGATGAAAACTGGAGTCAAATTTAGTAAAATAAAAAAATGAAAAGTAGTGCATTAATTAATTTAAATTTATAATTTGTGAATTAATTTACATGATTTAGCTTGGAATTATGGAAAATAAATGAAATAGAGTCATATACATCCTCAAACCGATCTGAAAATCCAAACAGGACAACTACCATTATTAGTCCATAGACTCACACTCTCATAGTTTTATCATTTACAAACAAATGCAATAATCTATTCTGAAACTCACCTGTCATAGCAACTTCGGCCAAATCATGACTAGCGGATGAGAGTAGTTCATCAGCACCATTGCACATCACTATCGAACATCTCTGTCAATAACAATTTAAACAACAAGAAGTCAACATCTCAAAAAGCAGGCAAAATCAAGCATGCAAGTACCTCAAATTTTAGACTAGGTAAAGCACATGGTAGCATCTCTTGGGTAAAGACAGTAGGCAATAGATCTAGAATAGCTCGGATCTTAAATCTCTAATTAGGATACTTCATCAGGTTGCAGCATCGGTGTTTAACTCCAACGTTGGATCCATGCGAGGCTGCATCAGTAAACAAATTAAGCGGAGATACGGGATTAATGCATAAGATTGCATGAAATTAATTGGAAATTAATTGCATCAAAGTACGATCTTATTAATTATTCAATTTCTTAAAGAATCAAGAGGAGGATAATTCCCAATCAAAACAATCGCAGACCAATCAGTATACGTTCAATTATTAAATCGCAATAAGGAAAAGGAATTTACCTACAGTCTGACGGAGACGCGAAGATTTTGAGAAGAAGCGAGTCCAGATGCAATGATTGGTTGTTAGATTAGCAGGAAAACACGAAAACTAGGGTTTTGGGGGTAAAGGCGATGAGGAGAGTTGCTTCAAATGTTAATTTGGAGTATTAGATATGCGCGGGTAGCTAAAAGTTTTACCGCTATATGTTTCATTTTATCAGAGAAGGTGAACTATAGCATGACACATCAATCATTTTAAACCCTACGAGATTTATAATAGCAAGTCCACTCCAATCGCCATTCTACTTTGCTATCATAAGTGGATTTTCTTGTAGTGACACTACTGCATATATGTGCTTGTCTCTCCCCACACTAGCAAACATCCCTGCTGCCTTCAGAACCCCATACCCAAACTTCAACCTGCCACTGCCTTAAATTTCATCTACAGAACAAACCAACAGCCATCCCTTCATCACCTATTTCAAACTGCTACTAAAACTATTATTTCTTGTGCCATTCGCCATGCATTCTTCAAAATTGGCACATACATAACATCTCCCAAAGCATAGCCAAACCACACAGTGCCAAAACACCTAGCTTCTACCATTCTACTAAACTGAATTGCATATGATAATCGATCAATAAATCATAAAATATAAACGAACTATAACTACGACTACAAACGCATAACATATGATAATCGAAATGTGAAGTACCAACCATAACTACAAACGCATAACATATGATAATCGATCAATACATCAATAAATCATAACATAAGAAAATTGCTTCACTCTACCTGAATTGCAGCCGGTTATAAACATATTCCTGTAAAACACACTCTGCGTTGAGTTTAATATTGGAATTACCTACAATGCTACAAACACTTTACCTATAACTAGTTCTAAATCACTACCAAGCCCCTCCTCCATTAGAAGACACACTAGGCAACATGCCTTGTCGCTCACCCCACCACTTTCTTATGAATCTCCATTGTTGGGTGAATTTTCACCACCTGACCAACACCTAGCCGGACCAGGATCTAGCCGGACCAGGATCTAGCCGGACCAGGACCTAGCCGGACCAACTCCAAGCCGGACCAAATCCTAGCCGGACCAACTCCTAGCCGGACCAACACCTAGCCGGACCAGGATCTAGCCGGACCAGGACCTAGCCGGACCAACTCCTAGCCGGACCAACTCCTAGCCGGACCAACACCTAGCCGGACCAGGATCTAGCCGGACCAAGATCTAGCCGGATCAGGACCTAGCCGGACCAACTCCTAGCCGGACCAACTCCAAGCCGGACCAACTCCTAGCCGGACCAACACTTAGCCGGACCAGAATCTAGCCGGACCAGGACCTAGCCGGACCAACTAACCTCCCATGCTTCGCCGAACCAACTCACCTCCTAGCACCGGACCAAACGCTGCCCGACCAAGACGTGCCAGGCCAGATCACATCAGCCCAGGCCCACCAGCAGCTATATACATCCAAGACCCCTGCTCCCACCCTCACTTTATAAATAGAGGGGCAGGGGTACGACAATGGGGGACAAGTTTGAGAGCTCAAGCACGGAAGGAACTTTCAAACAACTTTCTTTTACTTGTACCAAAGCTTTGTACTTGTAATCACAACAAAAGAAGAGAAATAACATATAAAGTGGACGTAGGCACATTCTGGCTGAACCACTATAAATCTGCGTGTCTTTTTACAGTTTAGCCCCTGTTTTTCATATATTTGCATAAACCTCCAAAATCACTAAGAACAACATAAGATCTACTAAATCATACAACTTTGAGGTGTTTTTCCATTTTTTGTGCAAATATTTTTGGTGCTTTCATTGAGAGCTAGAAGCTCGAAGCTTCAGCTTCATCCACTTAACAAGTTTTCCTAACAGCATCGTCCGCCACTTGGAAAACATGCCTCCCAAACAGAGAAAAGATGTTAACAAAGGAAAAAACATCGCATCCAGCAGTCTTCCAGATCCAGCTGTCACGAATCAAGTAAATCGTCCTCCTCCAGTAGTACCAAATGAAGGACAGGCTAATCCGGCCACTCCTGCCACAGAACAGCCTACAGCAATTACTAGGGCAGATTTGGACAGAGTTGTGGTTGAAGTAACTAACCGCTTCACGTCCCAGCAGGAAGCCTTGGTGGACCATCTCATGTCACGCTTAAGGGATGCTGAAGAATCCAACCGCAACACTGGAACATTGGGCGAGTCCCAGTCTGGAGGATCTCAGAGACAACAAAGATCTTCCTTCTTCGAAGGAGCTAACGGCAGAAGTAGCCATGGTAGGAGCCGAGACCGAGCACAGCCCGAATTTAGGCCTGAGGAAACGTTTGGTACCGAACCCAACGGGGGAGGTACCGGACGGAGGTCAACTGTAGCTGAGCCTGTCATACTGCCTAACCACGGAAACGCCGGTGAACGGGGCCGAGATAGAGTCCAGCCCGAAGTTGGACCCGAGGAAGTGCTTAGATCAGAACCCAGCAGGGGAAGATCAAGGCAAGGGCCAACTGTAGCTGACCCTAGCATGCTCCCAGAAGATAAAAGGCAGCCACTGGAAAATATGAGGAACGATAGACGATACCATCCCTACAGGTCATCTGGACGGAATCAATCCCATAGAACAGAACCAAACTCCTTTCTATCTGCTCCAAATTCTGATGAAAGGATGGCACGCTTATTAAGAGAGTGCATCCAACGGGAACAAAGAGATCGAGGGATAGGCGCTAGGGTAACCAGCCCTTTCGCCCGCAATATCGAAATTGCCATCACCCCCCGAGAATGGAAAATGCCAACAATGGAACCTTACAAAGGAACCTCTGACCCCGTTGTACACTTACAGAGATACACACAGCATATGCTCATGAGTGGAGCGACAGAAGGAGTGCTGTGCAAATGCTTTCCACTATTCTTAGCAGATCTAGCTACCTCCTGGTTCTGCCATCTACCCCAAGGATCCATCAGCTCGTGGGAAATGTTGAAAGAAAAGTTTATCAGTCAGTTCCGCATCCATGTGGAACAACCTAAGGACGCTTATTTCTTATCCAGCGTCAAACAGAAACCTGGAGAGAAGGTGCAGCAATATTTAACCCGATTCAATGTCGCAGCGGCCGCAATCCAAGATGTCGATGAGAAGCTTATCTTAATGGCCCTCTGTAGTGGTGTGCATCCGGATACTAAATTTGCTAGAAGATTGACCAAAGAAAAACCAGCTACTTTACCCGATTTCTTCCATGAAGCTGGAAAATATATAAGACTTGAAGACGCTGCCGCTGAGAGGCAGACAGGACAATAAAATAAGGTGGCTCACAGCGACGCACCCGCTGTAGCAAAGGACATTCGAAGAAATGATTCTAGAGACAATGCTGGGGGCAAGAAAGAAGCAAAGTGTCTATATCGTCCAGAACCGAGATTTGACGCTCACACCCTTTTAAATGAAACGATCGAAAACATCTTCCTGGCCACTCAAGACGAAGTTAAATACAAACGCCCCCCCCGCACAAGAAGAAACCAGATATCCTAAACTTGAGAAGCTAGCCTATTGCCTACTAATCACATCACGGAAACTGCGTCACTATTTTCAATCTCATTCCATCAGAGTTCTGACCGATCAACCACTAAGGTACGGAGTCCCATTCAAAATCACATCGGACAATGGACTTCAGTTTGATAGCGAGGAGTACGCCAACTAGTGCCGAGGGCACGAAATTCACAAAAGCTTCTCATCCGTAGCTTATCCCTAGGCAAACGGATAAGTCGAAGCCGTCAACAAAATTCTCAAAACTCTAATCAAAGAGAAACTCGAAAAGTCAAAGGGCGCTTGGGTAGATGAACTTCCTACGGCACTGTGGGCCTATCGCACATCTTTCAGAACATCAACGGGGCATACTCCTTTCTCTTTGGCATACGGATCGGAGGCTATGCTCCCAGTTGAAACTATAGTGCCTTCCCACCGCAGGATCCACTACAACCCAGAAGAGAATGAAGAGTTCCACCTCATGTCTTTGGATCTAATTGAGGAAAGAAGAAATGATGCAGTCCTTAAAGCAGCAGCCCACAAACAAAAAGTGGCAGCACAGTACAACTCCGAAGTCAAGCATCGCACCTTACAAGAACGGAGCTTATATTTTGTCAACAGTGGATGGAGAGGTGTTCCAGAGGGCATGGAACATCCAACACCTCCGTCGATACTTTTCTTAACTTGTACTGCCCATATGAAGCGAATTAACAAAGAGAATCAGTGGACGTAGGCATTTTCGTGCCGAATCACTTTAAAAAACCTTGTCTCTTTTTTAACTTGTTCCTTCATATCTTGGCTGCTTGTTAACTTTATCCTTTTCTGTTGAACGAAATCCTATGCAAGGCACTCCACAGTGCAACTTCACCTGGACAAGACCTAACAAGTACTATGCGAATCTATGCCCTCGCCAATGAGACACTTTCGCTCCGGCATCCCTCTGCTGCAAGTTAACTCATTGCTCGCGACGGCCCTTAAAGCCAACTGTAATGAGCCGATTATAAGCCACCGAGAAGGCCGACTATAGCCGAGGCAGCTCATTACGGCGTTCGGCTCGCCGGCAACTGTGAACCGATTATAAGCCCCAACATAAGGTGTGGCCAGCCAGGGGTAGTTCACGGTTGACGATCGGCACCCACGCTAGCCGGCCACAGTAAATCGAATAATACCCACGATTACGGGCCATAATGGCCCGGGTAGTTACTGTGCGCGATCTCGGCTCCGATGTGTCTTAAGTGCGGCTGTGGTAAAAAAGAATTAACTCCCCGCGGAGGCGTAAGATGGGTGACGAATGTCTCCAAGACCCACAGCTAGGGAAAGTGACTACAAAACCCGTTTGCCACGAACTTAAGCACACCGAAGGCCTTCCATGATTGGAAGTTTTACTCTTTCACATATTTCAATTCTATTTAAAGAACTTTTCTCCTATCCTCTATAACAATCCCTGAAGTACAGGACACAGAGTAGAAGATACTCACCAGCGGGAATGGGAATTCACGGTTGGATAGCAGGACATTCAACTGAGCTCCATCCTCGGTCGTACAAAAATATTCAAAACTGCCATCTACAATTAGAACATGAAAGGCGGTATTTTCTTCTTTTATACAAATTCCTGACTATAATTTATTCATACATCACACTAGCATTATAAGGCATGAAATTATGCTTTAAGCAAGAACTTGGCATTAAACACAACTGGATTACAAGCATATGCATAGCTATATTTCACATACAACATGTGAAAATAACAAAAGCATTCAAAAAACGACGGAATCAGCTTAAGTTAAAAAATTACACGTCAAGAATAGTGTTGTTTATTACAAGTAGCATAATTACAACCTAAGAGTTACATTACTGTTTTGAGACTAACGTATACAACAATGTCAAGCCCACCAAAAGATATCCAGGTCCAATCAAGAAGCCAGCCGCGTCGGAGTTTTATCCTCGCCCTGTTGCCCACCTGTCCGGTCAAAGAAAGAATTCATTAGTGATAAGCAACCAAGTTAACGGAAAGACCAGAAAGGAAGACTTACCAGCACCTGCTTCTTGACCATCCTGGTCATCATCCTCTACTTGTACACCTGCCTCCCCCGGCAATAGCATGCGCGCTCTATCAATCCCAAAGGAGCGGGAGATAACATCAAGCTGCTCGCCTTTGAGAAAGCCTGGGAAACAGTCGGGAGGTGAGTTCAGAAGTTCCTGAGGGCCGTACCCATCCACTAGTGACCTCGGGGTAGGCCCATGACGTCCCGGTTCTGACTGAGCTGGGGGCACTACGGAAGGATCGTCTCTATCCTGGGATTTCCTCTTTTCTGATCGGGTTTCAACTTTACAAGACATTTATCTGCAAACACAAAGAAGTGCGTCGTTAGAATAAAGGAAGTAAACAAGCGAGTGTGTGCAGTCGGGAATTTCACTCATAATTCAAGTCCTAAAAGTGCATTCGGTAGTTCAAGGCCGAAAGGTCATTCGGTATTCAAACCATCAATCTCATTCGGCACTCCCAATATCACAGTTCATTCGGCATTCCCAATACTACTGTTCGTTCGCCATTCTCAATACTACAGTTCATTCGGCATTCTCAATATCATGGTTCGTTCGGCATTCCCAATATCAAAGCTCATTCGGCACTCAAGTACCTCTGGTGCAGATTCATTCGGTAATTCAAAATATAAGAGCCATTCGGTAACTACCTGATTCGGTAGTCAAGGATGATCCGGCAATGACTTTGATTCGGCAGACGAGAATTTCGATTTGGCTGTCTTCAAACGGTAAGGAATGGTAGAGACATAAGGCCCATACTTATAGGGGGAGGTTGATTGACCGGACCAGCCAGTTCGGTTCCCAGACCGAATGAGATCGTCAAACTAAAACAAAGCACAACATATGTTAAACATATGCCCTGCTTTGGGGGGCAAATGTTGGGTGAATTTTCACCACCTGACCAACACCTAGCCGGACCAGGATCTAGCCGGACCAGGACCTAGCCGGACCAACTCCAAGCCGGACCAAATCCTAGCCGGACCAACTCCTAGCCGGACCAACACCTAGCCGGACCAGGATCTAGCCGGACCAGGACCTAGCCGGACCAACTCCTAGCCGGACCAACTCCTAGCCGGACCAACTCCTAGCCGGACCAACACCTAGCCGGACCAGGATCTAGCCGGACCAGGATCTAGCCGGATCAGGACCTAGCCGGACCAACTCCTAGCCGGACCAACTCCAAGCCGGACCAACTCCTAGCCGGACCAACACCTAGCCGGACCAGGATCTAGCCGGACCAGGACCTAGCCGGACCAACTCACCTCCCATGCTTCGCCGAACCAACTCACCTCCTACCACCGGACCAAACGCTGCCGGACCAAGACGTGCCAGGCCAGATCACATCAGCCCAGGCCCACCAGCAGCTATATACATCCAAGACCCCTGCTCCCACCCTCACTCTATAAATAGAGGGGCAGGGGTACGACAATGGGGGACAAGTTTGAGAGCTCAAGCACGGAAGGAACTTTCAAACAACTTTCTTTTACTTGTACCAAAGCTTTGTACTTGTAATCACAACAAAAGAAGAGAAATAACATATAAAGTGGACGTAGGCACATTCTGGCTGAACCACTATAAATCTGCGTGTCTTTTTACAGTTTAGCCCCTGTTTTTCATATATTTGCATAAACCTCCAAAATCACTAAGAACAACATAAGATCTACTAAATCATACAACTTTGAGGTGTTTGTCCATTTTTTGTGCAAACATCCATAATATTGTAACATGGAACATTAGAGGGGCACATAAACCCTCAAAGCAACTCGAGATCTGAAACTTTATTCTTCATCACAATACACAATACAAACTTGTTCGTAAAGAAATCTCAAACCAAAATCAGCACTAACCAAACACCATTTGCTGGAGTTAAAACCAACATACCACCCAAACTTGGAAATAGATTCAAACAACTAACTAAGCCAATTAACATGCCAGAGATTGCATATTTGATGACAGTCATAATTTTGGAACTCTAAAGGTTCATGTAATACCAAAATTCTTACCATTAATCTATAATTTGGGCGTTATATTAGTTTTTTTGGGTCACTGTGTTGCCATAGGAAGTGAGAAATGCCTTCAGCCCAGTGCTTTTGGTGACAGATATGAATATCAGCAATTGAATTTTATGCAAATCCTTTTGCTTGAAAAACACTGATGCTCTTCAATTAATTTATTAGACCAAACACAGATCCTTTGCTTTGGTGTCTTCAATTAATTAAGACCATGCTCAAATTTATTTTTGTATGAAGCAATCAAAAACCTTGGGGAAACCAAATATTACAGAGATGGGTTCACCATTTCTAGAATAATAATATGAACTCAAAAGCGTTCATAAAATGAAATGGAGTAATATAATCACTTTATCAGCTTCCGTATAAGAACACTAAGGTCTAATAATAGTTCGAGATCTTATAATTTATTGTACAACATCGCGACTCTCCAATCAATAGAAGAACATCATATGAGCAGTAAAAATAAAAAATCTAGCCATATTCTACAAAACTGACAAGGAGGTAAAAATATTGAACCCTCCAGTATAGTGCAATGAAAGTTCTCAACTAATGTGGTTTAGGTACATACCCATCTACGGCGAAGCTTCTTGTAGCAGAAGGAAGGGCCAAGCGTAATCCTTCAAGTTCAGGACTTGCTATTACTTGGCAATTCAACAACAACAACGACGGCAAACGCGGGTAGCAGTGGTGGCGAAGCGAGCGAACGCGTGTAGCAATGGAGATGTGGCTACGGAGGTGAGAAAATGACAGAGAGTAAAGGGTTAGGATTTGGAAGAGGGTATCTAGCAAGCACGATTTACTTCGGTGGAATGACAGAGTGGGATAGGGTTAGGGTTTAGATTTATGAAATTTTGCGGCCATATTTTTAGTTTACACGAAAGCATTGAGCGGGCCGAAGAAAATAAATAAGGGAAGTTGCAATTTTTCGTAGTGCAGGCAGACAACTGGCAAAAACAGTTGTGATAGATAAATATTTACAACAAACACAAATAAACAGTTGTTACAGACATATATTACAACTGCTGAACAAATAAATTTGTTAAAAATAAATTTGTTACAACTGCTACATATAAACAGTTGTTATAAAATACCTATTACAACTACCAGTTTGAGCAAGTTGTAAATAAAAGGTTGTAATATGGTTGTTTTGTTGTAGTGTTTAAAACAAGGCAAGATCAATATCTCCTCCACTTAACTTTAAGAACCCTCAATCTATGATCAAATGCAAGTATTACCTAAATTAGGTTATATGATTTTCTGGAAATTGGAGAGAGATTGAGGTGGAGAAAAAGAAGAGGATGCTTACCTAAGCTTCTCTTTGATTTTGGAGCTTGAATCATGAATTTCCTAGTAATCTAGGTTTTAGGAATTTTAATTTCCCTTTCTTTTCCCCATTTTCCTTTAGCTTAAGTGTTAGGAAATAATAGAATGAATGAAGAGGAGTTGGAGGAGGTGTTAGGGTATTAGATGAGTTGGTGGGCTGAAACCCGAACCCAAAGCCCAATAGAATAATAGCAAAATTCTACTCAACTCCAAACATATCGATGTTTATACTCAAAAAGGTCGCAAATGCCATTTTGGACTCAATGGAAGTGGTCTCGAGTCCGGATTCGACCGATTACAAAAAGTCACGTTTTGGACCTTAAAATTCAACTAACGATGTTATATTTAAATAAATCATTTAAATATATTATCGTAAAAATATGCGGGTTGTTACAAAGAAGCTCTAGATTGGTGGAACTTGGTAACTGAGGAAAACGTTGGAAGGATTTTCTTGTGGGATGGATTCAAAAACAGATTTGAGATAAGGTTTATGTCTAAAGTAAAAGTGAGTCTACAACTAGAGAAATTCATTGAGCTCAGACAAGGAAACTCCACTCTAAAGGAGTATATAGCTAAGTTCACAGAGCTGGCTAAATTCGGGATGAGTTTGATAGATACACATATGAAAAAGGCCATGAAGTTTGTGAAGGGCCTATATTCCCCACTGAGAGATATGTTGTTGACACAAGTACCCGTTGGTGCCATATATGAGATGTTGGTAGAGATGGTAATGCTACACATGGTCAATGTGGACAATAAGGTAGCAAAAAAGGGGAAGGCTGCACCTACCCAAAAGTAAGAAAGGTCCAAGACGGGAAGCTTTTGTGCTAACAAGAAGTCGAAGTGGAAGTTTAAGAATGATGGTAAGGTGTGCAAGTGATGCCAGAAGAAAGGTAATGAGGCTAAAGATTGTAGGGTGAGTCTTATGAAGGAAGCTTTTAAAGGGAAGTGCTTTAATTGCCATATGGAAGGGCACCTCCAGAACCAATACCCTAAGTTGGAAAAGGAAGGATCAAGCAGACAAGCTTATGCTATTGAAGTCGTCCCTATTGCAAGTAGACCATCAAGAGACCAAGAGAAGGCAACATTAGAAGGTATAACTCTTATTTTAGGGGTTACAATTCATACCTTATTTGATTCAGGGGCATCACATTCCTTTATAGCTAGGAATGTAGTGGACTTCTTATACCTTCAAACACAGATTGTCACTAGCCTAATAGTGGTCACTAATCCTATTAGGGGTTCAATACATCTCTCTTTTATTTGCAAACACCTATTGTTGGCCATATGCAATGTTGATTTCATATATAATGCATAAGTTCAAAATTTTAAGGGGTATGGACTTATCTTGGGTATGTATTGGTTAACATATTATGGAGCAACTCTTGATTGTGATAGGAGGGTTGTATGATTAAGAAGTTTTGAAGGCCGCGACCTAGAAATTCTTCGTATATTCCAAGATTTAGTTGAGTTAAGCCATATATACTCACTAAATCTATCTGTTGGTGAGCTATCATCCGTACCCATAGTTTGTGAATTTCTTGATGTCTTTAAGGAAGTCTCGGGTCTCCCACCCCAATGGGAGATCGAGTTCAGAATAGATTTGGGGAAAGGCACAAGGCCAGTAGCCCTGCCTTTAAGACAAAGGCCCCAAAGAAAGAAGAGAAATAAATAAGCAAATCTCTGAGCTATTTAAGAAAGAATTTATCAATCGGAGTACTTCAAAGTGGGGAGCCCTTGATGTTTTCACTACTAAGGAAGACGTTCATTGAGACTTTGCATCGGCTATAGGAAATTGAACAAGTTGAGATGGAAGATTAGGTACCTTTTACTTAGGATAGACGACTTGTTTGATTAGCTTAGAGGAGATAAAGCCTTTGTTCAACTAGACTTAGCAATTAGATTCTATCAGTTGAGGAATGCAGAAGAAAGCAAGTCAAAGACTGCATTTCGCACACCATATGGACTCTATAAGTGGGAAGTGATGCATTGTGGAATGATGAATGCCTCCGCATACTTTGTGGATTTGACGAATAGGGTATTTAGGAGGCAACTCAATAAATTCATCATTGTGTTCGTAGATGATATATTGGTTTTCTCCAAGACCAAAAAGGAGTATGAGGACCACCTAAGAAAGGTATTAAGAACCTTAAGAAGGTACCAGCTTAAGGAAAAATTTTCTAAATGCCACGTTTGGAGAAAAGAAGCTAGATTCCTTGGGCATATTGTTTTTTAGAAAGGACTAGCAGTAGACCTCACTAATGTGGAAGATGTTAAAGCATGGAAGACTCCTAGAAATGCATCGGAGTTTCGAAGTTTTCTCGGGTTGGAAGGCTACAGTAGAAAGTTCATCAAGAACATTGCAAGAATAGAAACCCCCTTAACCCATTTGACTAAGAAGAACGTAGTCTTTTCTTCGGATGATAGATGCACTAAGGCATTTGAGACGCTTAAGGAGTTATTGACTAGTGCACCCATGCTCACTACTGCCGATGGGATCAAACAGTTTATGGTTTTCATAGATGCTTGTGGCATAGGGTTAGGAGCAGTTCTAGTGCAAAAAGGAAAAGTAGTTTCTTATGCTAGCATGCAACTGAAGGATCATAAGAAAAGATATCCAGTTCACAACTTGGAGTTGGCAACTATCGTCTTTGCCTTGAAGATGTGAAGGCATTGTCTCTTGGGAGAAAGGTTTGAATTATTCACCGACTATAAGTTACTCAAATACATTTTTCCCAAAAAGATTTAAATCTTTGGGAGCAGAGACGGATGGAACATATAACATCGTTCGACTTTAGTATTCAGTACACCCCTGGAAAAGGAAACATAGTCCACGACGCCCTTAGTCGAAGGCACACTATCCTAGGTGCTATATATAAATGGAGGCAGTTGGAGTTCCTCTCAAATTTTAACTTCCAACCGTCAACAGAACCCATCCAAGAGTTTTTAGCAGTTATGGAGATTAGGCCATCCTTTATAGACCACATAAGGCTCGAGCAAGTGAAGGATGAGAAGTTAATCGAGATTTTGGAGAAGTTGGGGAAGGGAGAGTATTTTTCCCACACTAGTAAGTATTTAGTTGATGAGAAAGGATGCTTAAGAAGAGATGGGCGCTTTTGTGTCCCAATGGTTGATAGTTTGTTGAGAGAGGTGCTTATGGAATGTCACCAATCAAAGATGACCATTCACCCTAAAGGAGATAAGATGTACAAGGATATAAATAGGATTTTCTTTTAGCCTGGAATGAAGAAGAGTGTAGTTGAGTTTTCTGCTAAGTGCTTGACATGTCAGAGAGTAAAAGCTGAGCAAGGGAAGCCTGGAGGACTACTATTACCATTGGAAATTCCAACCTGGAAGTTGGAGCATATTTCGATGATTTTGTGGAAGGATTTCCTAGAAGTTAGACCGGTAATGAAGCTATCTGGGTTGTTATGGAGTGACTCACTAAGAGGGCCCATTTTATTCCACTTCTCTCGTCCAAATCAACATCAAGGAGGTAGATCAGTTACATGGAATTCCAGTGAGCATAGTTAGGGATAGGGACCCCTTGTTCACTAGTGAGTTTTGGAGGAGCCTACAAGCCGCTTGCAAACTTCTTTGAATCTTAACACTACATATCAACCATAGATTGATGGTCAAAAAAGAGGGTAAATAGGATTTTGAAAGACTTGTTGAGGGCTTGTGTTTTGGATTTTGGAGGACATTAGGTGCAGCACCTACCATTAGTCGGGTTCGCATATAATAATAGCTATCAAGTGACGATTGGTATGGCCCCTTTGAAGCACTTTATGGAGGCCATGCAAATTGATAAGTTGTTGGTGAGAAACTATTGACAAAATATTACTCGGACCTGATTTGATCCATGATACCATGCAAAAAGTAGAGTTGATCAGGCAACGAATGAATGCAGCACAAGACCATCAGAAATCCCATGTGGATAGAAGAAAGAAAGAGCCTGAGTTTGAAGTTGGAGATATGTGTTGATACTTGGTTTTGATTCATGACACGAAGCTATCACTACGACATACATATTTGACGACTGCTACGACAAAAAGAGACAAGGAGGCAAGACTTTAAAAACCTATGCATCAACTATGGTATTTTGCTTTTAAGTCTTAGGTCCATATTTGTTAAAATCTCTCCTCGATTATGTCTACATTAGCTTATATATTTAATCATAATATTTATCAAATATTTTATACATATATAAGCATATATTTATATTATAAAAGTATTTTAAAGTTATAGAAATTAATATACCTATGTAAACTGTGCTTACTGCACAAATTTAACTAGGTCAGTCGACTGACCCAGACGACCAGTCGACTGACACTGGGAATTTTGTGCAGCATGCACAGTTACATAAGTATATGAATTTAAATTTAAATATTATTTTGAACATTCAGTTGACTGACTCAGAGGCTTAGTTGACTGAATTTCTATAACAGCCACTTTTCGAAAAGACACGACTTTTTGTGAAGAGTTGCGAACCTCTAACGAAAAGATTTAGACGCAACACTTCGATCGAAACTCTTCACCAACAGTCGCTGCTTTCTAATCTTTATAAATACATACTTCAACTTCATTTCAAATTACTGAATTACAATCGAATATTCTTATCTCTCTGATCTAAATCTCTAAAATCTATTTGCTATCATACTTTCAATTATTCTGCATTAAAGCAATACTAAACCTTTTTATTCTTCTTATACTTTAGATATATAAATTTATACTCGAGGAGAAGATAATAAGAAGTGTGTACTACAAGTGACAAATCCGTGTTATTAGAACACACAAAGTCAAAACAAACTTTTGTATTTGTTGAAGTCATGTTCTGTTGCTCAGGCGTGTGAATTCCTCTTCGGCTACTGAGGCGAAATTATGTTCCGCTGCTTAGGTCCTTGTTCGGCTGCTCAAGGATTGTATAGACTGTTCCTCCGGGTTAACTGAGGGTTATTGTTTTAGTGAAATTCCAAAAGGAGTCTGGGACTGGATGTAGGACGGTGCTCCGAACCAGTATAAAAATCTCTAGTGTCATTTTTACTATACTGCTTTTATATTCCGCACTATTTACCATATAGTTATCATCACTACACTCTGTATTATCATATATCCATATTACACGATCCATAGCACACTTTCAATATGGTATTTGTCAAAGTCTCCCCTCTTAGAAAAGTGGTTAGGTTTGGCAAGTTTGGAAAATTAGCGCCTAGATTCGTTGGGCCATTCAGAGTTTTGGAAAGGATATAACAACATGCTTATCGCGTGGAGCTTCATGATAGATTGGCAAGAGTTCACAATGTTTTCCACGATTTTCACCTTAGAAAATGCCTTCATGACACCGCTATTATAGTTGAGCCTGATCAGTTAGGGGAATTAGAGACGGAGCCAACAATGCCCCCATGCCATCACACGCATTGTGGAGCACAAAAGTAGGAGACTTCGCAACAAAATAATTAGGTGGGTCCGAGTACAATGGGGAGACAACCCAAGGGAAAACACATGGGAAACCGAGGAGAAGCTGAAGATCCCTCATCCAGAGCTTTTCACCGGTAAATTTACTCTCCAAAATTATGATTTTAGTTGTATTGTGGTTGTTAGATTGGATGGTAGGATGTGGTTACCACACTTTTTCACAATCACTTTACACTCATATAGAAATTTTTATGCATGTTTAAGGTATTTGCATACATACTTGCATGACACGATTACACATTCATACTAGGATTGAGCTCATTTAGTATGCCTGCAGTACATAATCACATTTTATTTTGGTTGAGTAGATGGTTTTGTAGATAACTTGGCTATGTAACATGGATGTTATTGCTGGTTACACTGTTCGTCCCTTGAAAATTTCGGGATGAAATCCTTTTTAGGGGGGAGAATGAAAAACCTCGTAAAATCAACCATCAATAAATTGAGTAAATTAAATAAGGTAGGGTTGAAAATGAATTTTATTTTTAAATTTGAATTTGACCGCGAAAGTTATTCCTTTGCATTCATGGCGAAATTCTGATATGTTTATATATATAATATGCTGAAAACGGAGCTCAAACGAAGAAGTTATGAGCTTTTAAAGTTTTCAGATTTAAATTAATTTAGTTTGAATCCAAATTCAAATGAGTATTTAAATTTAGGGTTTGAATTTAAATAATTAACTGTAGGTTTACTTGGTGGTTAAGTAAGCGTTAAGTTAAACAATTAATGTTAAAAGTTAACCGGCGAATAAAATAAACAAGCAACATAAACAAATCAACGCACCCCGGAACAGTGGAGATGTCGGCACCTTCGACTCCAAGCGGTCAAACCCTAGCGGTTGATCGATCAAGGGGAGGCGCTCGACCCATATTCAGGGTGGCGGCTATAGTTTTTCCACTTTTAAATGCTCTAGATATGTCTGTTATTCATCTAACTTCATCGTACAGTTCTGGTGCGTTTCAACTCCTATAAATATAACCCGACCCTTTCCACTTTTTATTCATAAATATTTGGAGAATTCCTAGAACGCTGCCATTCTTGTCTCTTCAAATTAGATTCAGAATCTCCATTAGGAATTCAAGTAAGAATTCAATCTAGTTTACTATTTATTTCTTCTCTTTCCAACCTTTTCTTATTCTATTCTTCTCCAACTATTCTGAATCTAATAAACATATATACCTCACCCTTATTGTGTATACATATATCAAAAGAGAGATTCTAGAAGAGGTTGTAAGGCATGCGAATCTAAGGAAGGCAAAGTTAAGGATATTCTATGAGTGGAAAGCTTAGTATTTCCATTTTAGTAATTGATTAGTATATGCATATGGATTTGAATATGCTTTAGAGATTTTGGGACTGCAAAATCGAAATGGATAAAAAATCCTCCAAAATTCCTTTTTATTTCAAAATGTCAATTCCGGATGGATATTCTTAATTATTATGTTAATTTGATGGAATTTATATTGTTTTTGCAATTTTTGATAACTTCATAGTTTATTCCACTTCTCCTCCAACTTTGATTCAAATTGTGAGTGTTCGACAAAAAAACAAGGGTGTAGAACACGAATTCTGTTCAAAGTTTACACCACTTATTCCATACAAAATTCCTTCATTTATTTCTTTGTAAAAGCTGAGTTGAATAGAATATGAAGTTAGGATTGCAGTTCCAATTTTTAGGATATTCCATTGAATTGATGTAATATTATTTCTATCTACAAGTCTATTTATTACGGTTTTGGATATTAATATTCAATCCCTTATTATGGATATTGAAATCTGAAGGGAAAGGACTTGCATCAGTATTATGGTTAAGGAATTTACATTTAACACTAGTTTAGGGCGTATAAACTGCACGCTTAGAAGTTATTAGACGTGAATATATATTTATTTATATTAGCGTAATAAACGTACAATTATAGCTTATAATTGCATATTCAATTAGGTAATAATTGTCACTAATTCCTTCTTAGGAAGGTAATTAATATTTAAGGCATAATAATAAAGATTCCTTGTAAGGCCTTAATTATGAAACGGCGGGATGAGTATTATATATATGAAGACAAAACAGAATCTCACGTTGTACTGAGTAATCAATAATATACTCAATGATCTTTACAAAAGGAAACTGTAATTACATACATAAATTAGAGGTACAAACCTATCATCAACCTGGACGGTTATAACAGCTTTTCCTTATAATTGTTGATAGATACAACAAACAAAAAATGCAGTGCAAAATAAAGGATACATGAATATGTCTTGGGGCATCCAGCTAGTCTCCTGAAGCTCCAAAGCATCCAAAACTAAAACTGAAACATACTCGGGCTGATCCGAGCATTATAAGAAAATAATGCCCTGATCAGTCTGGTAAACCAAAATGAGAAAACACGTCTCAATTGAATTTTAATGTTATAAAAACCTTTTGAAAATAAATGTATCTCGTAAGACCATGCCGCACATAAATACTGACTGGTTTTTACCTTACGATAACCAAAACATTTCTATAAGAAATCTTCTGGTATTATAATAATGTCTATGGCTTAAAATAAATATTGAATCATAGCTGAAATTGTTACATTATTTAAATTCCAACATAATAGGTATACAATCAAGTCCGAAGGCTCGTATTGGAAAATGGATTCCAACTATGAAAGAGTGAGGGTATACCCACCTAATCAGTACACCTGTAGATAAAATGTAATAGAGGCTACAACACGTTGTACCTCTACTACTCAGGACCGGCTCTACCGCTGATTGGATAGCGTCGAATATGATCAACCTTTGGTTGATCAACAACTATAATAGGCCCTGAAGAGTACACAGATATAGACTCTAGATAAGGGATGATCATACCCTAATGGGAGCAACCAACATAGCCCTACGGCACATCCCTGCTTTATTCATTTACAGTTGTGAGGCTTGTGAGGTAATGCTTAACTTATTCCTACTAGCAATTCCTACTTGGAATGCTAACACTGCCCTCTAGGAAAAAATGCAATGCCAACATTCATCAATACAAGTTCATTCTGGGTTTGAACGAAACCGAAAGAACTACTTCTATTACATCCATTTTGGAATCACCATCAGGATTAGTAGCATATAGTCCTTGTACATCAAAGAACTCCGTCTTAGAAACCATCATTAAGATATCTTTCATTCGAACTCTTATGCCGGTTCGAAATGATTTTCAGATAATATATCTGATCCCGATCTCCTCGAACCAACAACGAAAGTTTTAAAACTGATCAATATTTGATAGTCGGTTATTTATCTATCAAATAAAAACAATAATCAAATCAGGGATTTATTCCCATAGAGAAACCAACATTGGTTAAGCATATAAGCAACCATTAACCTCTTTAATTAATCCTTTCATTAATTAAAATCACTTTGTAAATACTTGTATCAAAATAATTTTACAAAAATATATTTAATAATCCTTTATACTCCTTTAAATACTTGGAAAATGATACATATACTTATTTCAACGATATAAATATATTCAGAAAACACTACAATTTCCCTACTTAGAAAACGCATTCATATACTTATCTCAACGATATAAGTATATTCATAAAAAATTATGAAAGATTTCTTATTTCAAAACCATATCATCAAGACTGAAAAAATATTGTTTTAAAAGAAATAGAGATAAGGATAAACCCAAATATTATTCCTTCGGTGTTAAGCATGGAACGAACATCCACACCACCAAAATTAAGAAGGTCAAATTGGGAAATCCAATCTCATTTCATTCTTATAAAATTACTTTTATAAATTGCTTTTTAAATAAATCTTTAAAAGTCACTTTTATAAATTCCCAAACCTATTTATAAATCTTATTTAAAAATCTGCAAGTCCAATTATAAACCTTTTATAAATATAAAAAATATTTATAAACTCCTTTCCAAATTTTCAAGATCTCTTCCCAATTTACAAAATTCCTTTTATAAACAATTTATTTTAAAAACTTTTCATACAACTTAAAAAACATTTATAAAACCCTTTTATAAATCTCTAAAACCATTTATAAAACTCTTTATTCTTTTACAGAACTTCTTTATAAAGATCCTTTATAACAATCCCTTATAAATTACTTTATAACAACCTTTTCTAAATTCCCTTTATAAAAATTCTTTATAAAGTATTTATAAAAATCCTTTATAAATAGAAAACTCCATTTTCATTTATAAACTCTTTATTAAAGGAAATTCCTTTATAAATCAATTATTTTAAATACAACTAATCAGATAAATTAATTAACTTCAAACATCATAAATAAATAAATAAATTAACTTTTCAACAACATTAATAACACAGTCAATTTCCATTAGAACATCATTAATGAAATAATTTATTTACTTCAAAACATTTAGTATAATAATAAATAACTTCAAAACATTATTAATATAATAATTAATAATTTCAAACATTATTATATAATAATTAGTAATTAATCTTAAAAAATCTTATTACAATAAATAATTAACTTCCAAAATATTATTAATAAATAATAATCATTATCTTCAAACAATATCAATTATTTGAATAAATAACTTTCACGATATTCAAATATTAATTAATAACTTCAAGACAATATTGAATAGAAACAAACAACTTTTAATAAACAATAGTTAAACAACATTAAATGATTATTAAATGATAGTTAAAAAACTTTAAAAACATTTATAAATGATTTAGAAAAGACGAATAAAATGATTGGGGTAAAATAGAGAAGTTCAAAATCTGTTTAAATAAAAATATTCCAGAAAACCCAATGATTAGATTTGAAATCATTCTCCAAATCAAAAAATCATTTCATGCCAAACGGCAATTAAGTGTACTTTTAAAATACTAAATTGAGGCCAATAGCCGCCCAAGCACTTAACCAATGTTGTTATTGATTTTTACCACTACATGGGTTAAGTTAAAACATATAACAATGTCATATCCAATAGTGCTAAACAAACAAGATTCAACGATTAACAATCCATATAACAAGGTTGTAACTGAAATAAAACAACAGGAATACAACTAGAAATTAATAATCACACTAGGGAGAAATCCGAATTTCTCAATATATTTTCCTGCATTTCATTTTTAAATGCCAATTTCTTTTCAAAGCGGATATTTTAACCAATCGGCCAATAATTTCAGCCAACACTAAAAGTAAAGTTTAATCTACTACATGTCTTACTAATTAACCAAAAAGGTGACTTAAACTCACTGAAATTCCAGTTATCACCAAAGCGTTCTTGTTCCATCAAAAATCGAACAACGTTCGATTTTAACTTGAAACTCTTCTAGCTCCAGTCTCAACCAATACAATTCCACAATATAGGCAATGATTCCATGAGCATAATGCAATTGACCGTGTTTGATTCTGAAATCGTATGAGCAGGTTATGACTTTTATAAGGTATCGAATAATTTAAAACAAATAAATTTCCTTAATTACACTCTCTTTAAACTACTTACCATATTTAACAACTGAAACCTTCTTCCTCTCAAATAATATTCCCGCTTTCAAATAGTAGTGCCCATCCATATCTGATCGATCATCCATCCCGCTCTCCCTCTACACCTCGCTAAACCATGATTCGACTCTACCATCATCTCCAACATCAAAATCTCCATCCATCGGACACCTTGACTTTCAACCCAAACTTACCCTAGCCACCTAGACCTAGAACCACCTACCCTTGCACATGACTGGATGCATTCAACCACATACGACCGAACCTCCTCTCCTTTGGCCACCTAAAGCTTATCGACCTCACAAAATCAAAGAGACAAACCTCGTTGTGATAACCCCGATTTTTGGGCATCAGTTAATTGGACAATTATCTGATTTTAACTATTGAAAACACTGATTTATAAATCGAACAAATTCAAATGTGATAATCTCCATTTTAAAATTTATTTAAAATTTGGTAAGATTGTTAATTTCAAATCAATAATAATAGTATGTTGTATATATTCATGTATATAGAATTATTATATACAAATTGAATTTGTGTTTGTTTAAATATATATGATATATATATATATCAAATTAATTTTTAAATTGAATTTGAATCTAGATTTAAATTTGGAAATTCAAAAGATAGATATTTTAAATACTTTAAAATAATATATAAGCTTTTATTTATCAATAAATTGGTTTTATTTTCTTTAAAGTAATTTTTATATATAGATAAGTATTTATAAATTAATAAATTAAGTATAAAGCTTTTTATTAACATTTAAAAATAAAGTAATATGTATACAAAGACAAGTGTTAATTAATAAGTAAGGATATTAACAAGTGTTAGGATTTTAAGATAAGAAATGAACAAGTGTCACTTATTCCAATTATTATTATTTTCTTCTAAAAATAATAGATAAAAGAAAATTAAACTATATAATATCTCTACTCTCTTTTTCTCATCTCTTTATTTCATTTTCAAAGAAAACCAAACCTGTACATAAACCAGAAGAAAAAATTAAAACAGATCAAAAGAAAACCAAATCAAAAGCAAAACAACAGTTCAAAGATCATCTCAGACCTCAATAGCCTGAGCAATCAAGCAAATTCGAATTCAAGCCAAAGATTTAAAAAGTTACAAATAAATTCAAACAAGTCCAGATTCAACTCTAATGCCAGAAAATCAACTCAACAACAAAGTTCAATACCAGATCAAACTCAAGAAATTCCAGATTAAAGAAAACTTCCGGGTTCTCTGTTCAAATAAAGCAGGTGAGTAAACAGAGTTTTAAAAAGTTTAAAATGGTTGAATATTGCAATGCATGTGATAAATCTGCAAAGTAAGGTTATAAGTATGGGTTGCATGGATGATTTTAACTGATTTTAGTTGAAATACAATATATATATTTTTATATATGGCAGTGTGTATGTTTGCTTGGCACTATTGTGATTCCAGGCTCTTGAACAACAATGAAAATTCATATCTACCTATACAAATGAATTCAAGCTTTGATCTTCAAGTGGGAAATGATTGTAACATTATAATTTCAAATTTAAAAATAGTTTCAAATAAACATTTGGGTATGTATTTCAAAAAAATGAAATTTTACAGGTCTAATTCAAAATAAGTTCAAATTCCATGATCTTGAATTTTTGATTTAATCCTATAATCTGATTTCAATTTGTAAATGATGAATTTAGGAGGCAAAATCATGATTTTTAGAAAGATAAATGTTGAGATTTTTGGGATTGACCGGAATTTGTATTTTTGTCTAATTCTGGCGATCGGCATGGAGTTAGTCGACTGGGTCAATGTCGAAGGAGGCCTGAGTGATAGTGATCTCAGGAAAATTAGTATTGGATATTTCTAATCAGTGGATCATCTGGACGAAGTGATTTTAGGGTTTAGGCTGTGTTTGGGTCATGGTTGATTTCTGGGTGATCGCGGCGTCGTGTTTGCATCGAGTGAAGCCGGAGGAAGGGAAAAAGGTAGTGGAGTGTTGAGCGAAGCTTCTGACGTAAGGACGTAGATCCTAGTGGTTGGTGACGGTGGTTCGTGATGATTGTAGATGGGGGATTTTCTTTTCAGGTGATGTCGAAATTCGATTTTTGGGTTCGAGCATCGGCAAGGGACTTTCGATCGGTCAGGAAGCTCGAAGAGGTGGTCAGTGATCAGGTGATGAGATCGGCGATGGTCGGAGTATCGTCGACGCCATGTGCACGTGCACGTGCACGTTTGTGTCGCTGATTGTTAGCTGTGGGGTTGAGTTTTGGGGAAGATAGAGGCGACTCGGGTCGTTGCTCGAAGTTTTTGCGTGGGGACTCGAAGCGTGAGTGGTATGCGAGTGACACGGAGAAGAGCTCGGGGAAACGTGAGGTTGGGCTCGGGTTTAAGTATTTCGAGCCAGGCGTTTTAAAATTTTTTAAAGTAAATGTTGTTTAGATTTTAAAATTTTTGAAGTAATTTAGTTTTAAAAAAAATAAAATGTTCAACTAAGTTTTAATATATTTAAAGTAAATAAGTTTTAAAAGGAATGATAATTAAGTTTTCAAAGATTTTAAATAATTAAATCTAATGTTTAATTGTTTTGTTTAAAAGAAAATTTTATATACTTTCAATTATATAATTGATTTGCAAAATGTTTTCAAATAGAAGTTTAATGAAAATAATCAAAGGATAATTACTAAAGGTAATTAATTTAAAGAACAATTACTTAATGAAAGTAATTAAGAGATACGTTAATTATTGAATGTGAATAATTGAGAATTAATTAATGATGTAATTAATCAAAGGATAATTACTTAGAGTAAGTAATTAATGGGTAGTTAATGTTGGGATCATTAACTAGTGGTTAAGAGATGATTAATTAATTTAGGTAATTAATTTAAGATAATTAATTGGTTTAATTAATTAAGGATAAACTTGACATTGATTAAGGATTAATTACTTAATGTAATTAGTTAAGTGAATTACTTAGTGTAAGGGATTAATGTGTAATTACTAAATGTAATTAATTTAAGAGGATAATTACTTTATGGAAGTAATTAAGGAAAGTAATTAAGGATTAATTACTTAGATAATTAATTGAAGGTTAATTAATTAATTAATGTGATTAAATTTAGAGTTAATTAATTAATGTAATTAATTAAGGTTAATTAATAAATATGATTAATTAATGTTATAAATCAATTAATGAATGTGATTAATTAATGGGAATTAATGAAGGTAATTTGAGGGTATTTACTTAATAGAAGTGATTTGAGGATTATTAATAGAAATAATTAAGGAGTAATTACTTAGTGAAATTAATTCATTAATTAAAGAAATGTAAGTGATTATAAGTTGATTAATTAATAAGATTAATTAAGAATAATTAATTAAAGAAGATTAATTAAGATGGATAGTTAAGGAACAATTAATTAATTGGTTTGAGATTAATTAATGTTAAGTAAGAAAAATTGATTGAAGTAATTAATTTAATTTAAATTTATTAGAAATGGTATGACTAATTAATCTTGCTTATGGATGATTAAATTGTATTGAATGTTTGGATTGATTAATATCTCTAGTCTGATAAATTATGATGTTCTGCGATATGTAATGCTTTGGATGAATTGTGATAATGTAAGTTATCTATCTGTGATAGAATTGCTATATGAATATGATATCCTGAATTTAAATTAAATTGTTTAACTTAAACATCTTGGCTTAAAGGATGACATTTGATTCGAAGAGACCGGGGTCGGGTATCAGTAAATACCCGAAACCACTTCGATTTGAAATCTTCTATAATTCTTTATAGATTGATATGTGAAATCAATGGGCTGCATTAGGATAATATGGACCATTTAAACTAAGTTGGATACTTAGATATTGTTTTGTGAAAATAAGTGTTGACTATATAAGTTGTTTACTTATAGTAAAGTACGAGTTACCCCGGGTTTAAATAAGTTCTATGAATTGAAATTTCATGTTAGATGAGTTTACTCACGCTGGTTTCCAGCCTGACCCGGGTGTTACTTTGATGTAATGCTCGGGTCAGACCGAGTATTACAGATTCCAGGTAAGGACGTTCTGGAGCTCAGGAGGCGAGCTGGATGGCAGGAACGTATAGAGTGTTTTCCGCTGTGTATTTGAGAGTTGTATTGATAGTAGTATGGGGCAGGTTGATATAACTGTCCAGTCTATTGTAATGATTGTAACTCTGATTAATTGTATTGAAAGTAACAATTACAGCTTTCTTTTATAAAAATGCTATTATTTGTTATTATATTTAATCCGCTACGAATGTGAGATGTTGTGTATTCTGTTCTTCTTTCTTCTTTCTGTTTCTTTCTTCTATCTCTTTTCTTTTTCTTCTAACTATCTGGAAATTTCGGGTTCGAAATTTCCGGGTCGTTACATTTGGTATCAGAGCCAGGTTAAGCGAGAACCTTGGCTCTGTTGGGATTACTCGTTAAGGATAGGGTCAATGGTACCCTAGAACGAGTTGAGTGTATATATATATATATGAGAGCGTAATTGTTATTTTCTTATATAAGGATTTTAAATGATTTTATATAAGAATATATTTTGATATATAAAATGATATTTCTTTCTAATAAATATTAAGGTAATTGGTTGTTAAAATATTGGAATTAAATTAAGTGGTAATAGAAATAAAGCCAAATTAAAATTGAATAAAGACAAGTTTGAAATGAATTCAAACTAAAATTAAATCTTGAATTTGTAGAAATGTTATCAAGAATAAAGGTAATAATGAATTGGTTTCCAGATATGATAATCTTAGTTATTATCATAAATGGTAATTGTGTTTAATAATGAATGTTGTTAATGATTTAGCAAAATGAAATGTTTAGGGAAGTAAACATTTAAGTGAGTATAACTTATAAATTGAAATGTGATGTAAAACCCAAAGTAAAGTAAGTTTTTAAACTTAAAAGGGGAAAGACTATTAATCTGAAGTTTAAAATTTGAATGGGAATTCAAATTGTGAAAAGTTGACCGGATTAAGTAAATTTAACTTGAAGGAAGTTAAATAAGTTGAATAAATAACTTGAATTGGAAATTTCAAGATGAAATTTAAATTTAACTTGGAAAGTTAAATGGTTGATTTGAAATGGGAGTTATGAGCGATCTCAAAATGGGTTTGAGATCTGGAAATTGAAAATGGATAATAAATTAGAATCTGAAATTTAATTGTTTTTGAATTCTTATTTGAACTTTATAATAAGTTAAGTAAAGATAATTTTAAAATAGAATTTTGGAATTTGGATTTAAAATTAAATGGTTTAAAGATTTAAGTTGTTAAAATTAAAAAGTAAAGGTTAATTTGATTTAAAGGATTAAATCAACATTTAAAATTTTTAACTCGAATTTATATAATTCGAGATGGTTTTAATTTGAGATTTGAATAGAATTAGTTCAAATTGAATTTGATTTGAATTAATTAGAATTGTGATTGAAGATGGATAAACATAAGTTTAAATGGAAAATTTGAATTGAAATAATTTGAAATAAAATTTAAGTTGAATGAGTTCAAATTCAAATGGGAATTGGGATTAATTCAAATTGGAAATGGAGATTGGGAAATTAAACAGTTTGGCTCTGGATTATGTTTCAAAATAAATTGTTTTAATACAAATATATTTTTCCAAACTATGTACTATACAATCTTTCTTCTTAAACCCCAAACTATCTTATACTTATTTTACAATTATTTTGGAACTATTTAAC
Source organism: Allium fistulosum (assembly GCA_030737815.1). Lineage (NCBI taxonomy): Eukaryota > Viridiplantae > Streptophyta > Magnoliopsida > Asparagales > Amaryllidaceae > Allium > Allium fistulosum. Next base: position 612,378,917 of record CM060907.1, read on the forward strand.
TATATTGAAACTGTCTTATAAAGTAATTACTATTTTTCAGTTACTTATATCTAATCACTATTTTAAAAACTATTTTGCAATTATCTAACTATTTTATAACTACTTAACTATTTTACAGCTATTTTACAAACTAATAACTATTTTTCAACTACTTATCTATTTTAAACTTTTTCAAGCTATTTTTAAATTTAAATAGGTCAAAATTCAAACTGTTTGTAATTGAATTAATAACTCAATGGTAAATGGAAGCAATTGAGAATAAGAGAATAGAATTAAAGGAAATGTGGATTGAAAGGAGAAATTGATTTAGCTAATAATCAATAAAGATAAATACGAAGGATGTACGTATATTATTCTATTCGCATAGTGATTTGATCCAGATTCGAACACAGAATTTCGAGATAGTATTATCGATCCGAGTTGGGATTTTTCGCTCGATTTTCGACGGCGAACCTGGATATGGATTTTTGATTGGTTCTGGATATTCTCTATCATAGCTACGACTATGCAAGGAGAATGACGGATTCTGGTCAAGAAACCAGATCTGAGTCCGCACTAGGAAGTCGGGTGGACGATACTAGTTCGGAAGTGAAATTTTGTGATCGATTGAGCGATCAGACTGATATTGCGTACGGATGATATGTGTCTATCGGACGGGTTTGAATAAAATTGATATTGAAGTTGTGGATAAGGATTGTAAAATGACCTTTGAAATGAAAAGTATTTTTGTGAAATATAATGGAATTGGATATTTCTTTGGTTGAAATTTACTTTATGGAGATAAGTAAATGGTAAATAACTTTATAAAGAAATCAAACTTGAATATTTGATTTGGCAATAAATAAAGTTGTATTTTGTAATATAATAAACTTCCCTTATTGAATCTAGCCAGAATAAAAAGGGTTTTGAAATAATTGAAGTATAAAAGAGGTTTTATACAAGTTTGAAATGATCCAAAGATTTTCAAAGTTATATATATCTATATCTATATATATATAAAGCATTTTATGAGAATGATTTTGGAAAAGGTTTTGGGAACCTATATAATTTGGAAAAGGCTTTTGATTTTTGGAAAATCAATTTTGGATTTTGAAAAGCCTAGTTTGAGAATTATCGATTTTGGTAATCGATTTTTGTGTAAAGGAGATTTTGATAAATCATAAAGGGTATGATTTGAAGATACTATAAGTATATAGTATAAAGTGTTTTGAGAATAGCTCTGGGGAAAAAGGCGCTTCCTTGAAATGAACTTCTCAGGAGTACCACTGGGTGGTACTGCCTTGAGCCCCAAGGGGGGTTTCTAAAGTTGATCCTGTGAGGAGTCCGGACAAAACTAGTTCCTGAGGATTATTTGTGTAGCGAAAGTCGAGGGGCTGGTGCCCACAGAGGCATTTGAGTTATGCTGTGACAACAATTTAACTCAATGTCACTGCGATCTACTGCAGACCATAGCGAAAGTCATGTGTGCCGCTAAGAGCCAACTGTCTACGTTTGATTTTATATCGGTAGACTGTGACACTATGGTAACATAGCGAAAGTCGTTTGTGCCGCTGAGAGCCAACAGTCTGCGTTTGATTTTATATCGGTAGACTGCGACCTATGTGGGAGAAGTTTCATTTTGACAGCGAAATCGTGTGTGCCGCTGAGAGCCAACAGTTACATGGACTTTTGCTGTGACGGCAACGTAACCCTGGGATGTAACTGCGATCTGTTGTGGGTTCCATGATGTTATCAGTTACATGGACTTTTGCTGCGATGGCAACGTAACCCGTGATGTAACTGTGACCATGGATGGGGGTGATGATTTCCAGAGCATTCTCACCAAAGATATTTCCTTTATTTTCAAAAACGTTTTCGATATTTTCAAATAAAGTATTTTCCAAATATTTTCACTGGGTGTTGAAAATGGGTCTGCTAAGTACTTATAGATTTTCAGTCTTACGCCTGATCAACGTATGACCGAATTTCTGTGAGAACGAGAATGGACTTGTTGAAACATCGAGTTATAAAAAGTATTTTTATAAAAACTAATTTAGTAATATTATATATATTTTTAAAAGTGTTATAAAAATGGGCAAAAAGTAATTTAACCGATATTAAGTATTTTAATAAAATTCTGGCTTCGTTCCTTTTCGAGGACGAAAAGATTCAAAGGGGGGAGGAATGTGATAACCCGGATTTTTGGGCATCAGTTAATTGGACAATTATCTGATTTTAACTATTGAAAACACTGATTTATAAATCGAACAAATTCAAATGTGATAATCTCCATTTTAAAATTTATTTAAAATTTGGTAAGATTGTTAATTTCAAATCAATAATAATAGTATGTTGTATATATTCATGTATATAGAATTATTATATACAAATTGAATTTGTGTTTGTTTAAATATATATGATATATATATATATATCAAATTAATTTTTAAATTGAATTTGAATCTAGATTTAAATTTGGAAATTCAAAAGATAGATATTTTAAATACTTTAAAATAATATATAAGCTTTTATTTATCAATAAATTGGTTTTATTTTCTTTAAAGTAATTTTTATATATAGATAAGTATTTGTAAATTAATAAATTAAGTATAAAGCTTTTTATTAACATTTAAAAATAAAGTAATATGTATACAAAGACAAGTGTTAATTAATAAGTAAGGATATTAACAAGTGTTAGGATTTTAAGATAAGAAATGAACAAGTGTCACTTATTCCAATTATTATTATTTTCTTCTAAAAATAATAGATAAAAGAAAATTAAACTATATAATATCTCTACTCTCTTTTTCTCATCTCTTTATTTCATTTTCAAAGAAAACCAAACCTGTACATAAACCAGAAGAAAAAATTAAAACAGATCAAAAGAAAACCAAATCAAAAGCAAAACAACAGTTCAAAGATCATCTCAGACCTCAATAGCCTGAGCAATCAAGCAAATTCGAATTCAAGCCAAAGATTTAAAAAGTTACAAATAAATTCAAACAAGTCCAGATTCAACTCTAATGCCAGAAAATCAACTCAACAACAAAGTTCAATACCAGATCAAACTCAAGAAATTCCATGTGATAACCCGGATTTCTGGACATCTGTAATTGATATAATAATTGGGTAAATTAATAGAAATATTGAATTATAGATTGAACAAACGAATCTGATCAAATAAATATTTATATTTATAAGTTGAGCAAATTAAATATGAGCTGATTCTAAATTGAGTTTGAATTTGAATTTGTAATTCAAATTGATAAATATCTTAAAATAAATTGGATTTTAAAAACTCTATATTTTAAAGTTAATAAGAATAATTTTCTAATATAATAATATATAGGTTTATATATATTGTATTGAAAGTTATGTTTTAAAATTTATATATGTAATGTAAGGTTGGTTTGTAAATATATAAGGTGAGATTTAATTAAAGATTTAAAAAAAAAATACTTTTCTTTTATATACTTGGGAATAGATATAGTTAGTATATATGTAAATAAATAGAAAGCTTTGATATGTGAATATCTTTTAAAACTATAAGTATAAAATTTAAATATACACATTTTATAATTATATAAATATTCTTAAATACATGTATATAGCTTAAATAAATTATTAAAAGGGAAAATAATATTTAAAACATTAATAAAACATTAGAAAATAACTTTTGTAAATATTAATAAAACATTTTAACACTTGTAAACTTTTAATGTATGTTAATGACACTTGTGAATCATGTGCATAGGTGTAAGATAATGGGAACATAGGATAGACAAATGTCCTTCTCTTTAATAATTAAATTTAAAATTTAATTGTAAAAGAAACAAAGAGTTTTATTTTCAGAAAATTTCTTTCTTCATTTTCAACCAAAACTGTAATACAAATCTGAAAGAAACAAAGAAAAAAAAATGAAAGAAGATAAAATCTGGAAATCAAATCAAAGAAGAAAACTGGAAATCTGAGGAAATGAAAGCAAATTCAACATCAGTTTTAAATCATTTGGTGAAACCTTAGATCATGCGAGGAGATAAATCAACTCAACTTAATCAAGTTCAAAAATTCAAGCTGCTGTTCGATTTCAAAATCAAATTCCAGATTTCAAAAATTGAATGTGGTCTGTGTTCTCTGTTCCAGCATTAAAGGTGAGTAAACACCCCTTTTCTAAACTAAAACCAGTTTGAATCTTGATGCTTATTTGTAACAGTGTGTGATAAATGTTTACATGAATAAGTATGATGCTTGCATGTATATAATTATGAATGAATTAAGTGTGCATGTCTATATATTCATATACAGGACTTTGTTAGTTTACAGATTTTAAACAAGGTTCAAAATTCAAAATCTCATCATATAATCTCCTATTAGCTATGATGTTTAAACAAAACACGTTTGAATCTTTAGAATATAAATGTTACAAATATTTTTGAAATTAAAATAGAAGGAAAATTTTAACTAGAAGAAGAATTACAGTAGAAACTCAAACACACCAGATGTTTGGCTTCAATAATTGATTTTCTTTTTCATATAATCTGATTAGTCTTTGATTATGATGAATTTTGATAAAAAAATTCAAAATTTTAAATTAGTGGTTAATGAGTAATTCGATGATGACCAGAAAATGGTTTTTTACCAAATTCTGACAACCAAAGGTATCGGGGTGGTCGGAGTTTCGTCTGGAGATAGCTGGAGAGTTATCAATGCTAGGAAAATGGAGGAGTATTTTTCAGATGATCAGAGTGATCGGGAAATGGTTAAATAGGGTTTTGGGTAAGTGTTTGTTCGACAGAGTTTGCAAAACAAATTCGTTGGCTCTGGTGAATTATAGATGATCAGACCGAGTATTACAGATTTCCAGGTAAGGACGTTCTGGAGCTCAGGAGGCGAGCTGGATGGCAGGAACGTATAGAGAGTGATATATTGGTATTTATTGGGACGAGTTATTTTAACTGTCCAGTGATTGTGAGATGTTGTAACTCTGATATATTAAAATGTAATTGACTGATACAGTTTTCTTGTATAACTGATATTATTATTTGATATTGTATTTTAATCCGCTGCGAATGTGAGAATCTGTGTCTTGTTCTGTTTCTTTCTTCTATCTCTTTTCTTTTTCTTCTAACTATCTGGAATTTTCGGGTTCGAAAATTCTGGGTCGTTACAGTTGGTATCAGAGCGAGGTTAAGTGAGAACCTTGGCTCTGTTGGGATTACTCATTAAGGATAGGGTCAATAGTACCCTAAGATGAGTTGAGTGTATATATATATATATGAGAGCGTACTTGTTATTTTTATATATAAAGATTTTAAATGATTTTATATAAGATTATATTTTGATATATAAAGCAATATTTCTTCCTAATAAATATTAAGGTAATCGGTTGTTAATCATTGGAATTAAAATTGAATAAAGATAAGTTTGAAATGGATTCAAACTGAAATTAAATCTTGAATTTGTAGAAGTATTATCAGAATAAAGATAATAATAAATTGGTTTCCAGATATGATAACCTTGGTTATTATCATAAATGGTAGTTGTGTTTAATAATGAATGTTGTTAATAATTAAGCAAAATGAAATGTTTTAGAGAAATAAAATTTTAGGTAAGTATGACTTATAAATTGGAATTGAAGATAAGTTGAAATTGTGAAATTTTAAATCTAAATCCAGAAAACTTGAAATTTGTTTTAAGGAAATTTTTTTTGAATTAAAAACCAAAGGTGGTTTAAAATTTTAAGGTATAATATTAAGGATGATTTGAAATAACTCTTAATGTTGAGTTTTAAATTGGATTGTGATATGAAAACCCAAAGTGATAAGTTTTTGAATTTAAGTGGGAAGAATATTAATCTGAAGTTTAAAATTTGAATGGGAATTCAAATTGTGTAGAGTTGACCGGATTAAGTAAATTTAATTTAACTTGGAGGGAGTTAAATAAGTTTGAATGAATAACTTGAATTGGAAATTTCAAGATGAAATTGGAATTTAACATGGGAAGTTAAATGATTAATTTAAATGGGAGTTATGAGTGATCTCAAAATGGGTTTGAGATCTGGAAATTGAAAATGGATAATAAATTAGAATCTGAAATTTAATTGTTTTTGAATTCTTATTTGAACTTTATAATAAGTTAAGTAAAGATAATTTTCAAATGAAATTTTGGAATTTGGATTCAAAATAAAATGGTTTAAAGATTTAAGTTGTTAAATTAAAAATAAAGGGTTGGATTATTAATTTAAAAATAAAGGTTAATTTGATTTAAGGGGTTAAATCAACATTTAAAAATTTTTAACTCGAATTTATATAATTCGAGATGGTTTTAGTTTGAGATTTGAATAGAATTAGTTCAAATGGAATTTGATTTGAATTAATTAGAATTGTGATTGAAGATGGATAAACATAAATTTAAATGGAAAATTTGAATTGAAATAATTTGAATTAAAATTAAAGTTGAATGAGTTCAAATTCAAATGGGAATTGGGATTAATTCAAATTGGAATTGGAATAAATAAAATTGGTTCAATTTGAAATTTATATAAATTAATTGAAATTGTGATTAAAGTTGAATAAGATTAAAAATCAAATGGAATTTGATTTGAAATTTGGAAAGGAATTAAGATTAATTCAACTTGAATTGAGATTGAATAAAATTCAATGGAAATTGAAGTATTGAGTCAATTTAAATGGAAATGGAAATTTAAATTGAATTGATGAGAATTGAACAATTTGACTCTGGTTTATTTTCAAAATAAATTATTTTAGTACAAATATATTTTTCCAAACTATTTACTATACAATCTTTATTCTTAAACTCTAAACTATTTTATACTTATTTTACAATTATTTGGAACTATTTAACTATTTTGAAACTGTCTTATAAACTAATTACTATTTTTCAGTTACTTATATCTAATCACTATTTCAAAAACTATTTTTGCAATTATCTAACTATTTTATACCTACTTAACTATTTTACAGCTATTTTACAAACTAATAACTATTTTTCAACTCCTTATCTATTTTAAATTTTTTTTCAAGCTATTTTTAAATTTAAATTGATCAGAGTTCAAACTGTTTGTAATTAAAGTAATAACTCAATTGGAAATGGAAGCAATTGAGAATAAGTAAATGGAATTAAAGGAAATGTGAATAGAAAAGAGAATTGATTTGGCTAATAATCAATGAAGTTAAATACGTAGGATGAACGTATATTATTCTATTCGCATAGTGGTTTGATCCAGATTCGAACACAGAATTTCGAGATAGTATTATCGATCCGAGTTGGGATTTTTCGTTCGATTTTCGACGGCGGACCTGGATATGGATTGTTGATTGGTTCTGGATATTCTCTATCATAGTTGTGACTATGCAAGGAGAATGACGGTTTCTAATCAAGAAACCAGATCTGAGTCCGCACTAGGAAGTCGGGTGGACGATACTAGTTCGGAAGTGAAATTGTGTGATCGATTGAGCGATCAGATTGATATTGTGTACGGATGATATGTGTACATCGTACGGATTTGAATGAAATTGATATTGAAGATTTGTGGATAAGAACTGTAAAATGGTTTTTGAAAAGAAATATGGTTAATAACTTTATAAAAGATTTATCAAATGTGAATATTTGATTTAGAATAAAATAAAGTTATATATCCTTGTTATTTAAGGTAAATCTTCCCTTGTTGAATCTATTGCCAGAAGAAAAGGGTTTTGGAAGTATTTGAAGTATAAAAGAGTTTTTTACAAGTTTGAAATAATCCAAAGATTTTCAAAGTTATATATATATATCTATATATATAAAGGATTTTATGGGAATGATTTTGGAAAAGGTTTTTGGAACCTATGGATTTTGGAAAGGGCTTTTGATTTTTGAGAAATCAATTTTAGATTTTGGAAAGCCTAGTTTGAGAATTATCGATTTTTGGTAATCGATTTTGTGTAAAGGAGATTTTGATAAATCATAAAGGGTATGATTTGAAGATACTATAAGTATATAGTATAAAGTGTTTTGAGAATAGCTCTGGGGAAAAAGGCGCTTCCTTGAAATGAACTTCTCAGGAGTACCACTGGGTGGTACTGCCTTGAGCCCCAAGGGGGGTTTCTAAAGTTGATCCTGTGAGGAGTCCGGACAAAACTAGTTCCTGAGGATTATTTGTGTAGCGAAAGTCGAGGGGCTGGTGCCCACAGAGGCATTTGAGTTATGCTGTGACAACAATTTGACTCAATGTCACTGCGATCTACTGCAGACCATAGCGAAAGTCATGTGTGCCGCTGAGAGCCAACTGTCTACGTTTGATTTTATATCGGTGGACTGTGACACTATGGTAACATAGCGAAAGTCGTTTGTGCCGCTGAGAGCCAACAGTCTGCGTTTGATTTTATATCGGTAGACTGCGACCTATGTGGGAGAAGTTTCATTTTGACAGCGAAATCGTGTGTGCCGCTGAGAGCCAACAGTTACATGGACTTTTGCTGCGATGGCAACGTAACCCTGGAATGTAACTGCGATCTGTTGTGGGTTCCATGCTGTCATCAGTTACATGGACTTTTGCTGCGATGGCAACGTAACCCGTGATGTAACTGTGACCATGGATGGGGGTGATGATTTCCAGAGCATTCTCACCAAAGATATTTCCTCTATTTTCAAAAATGTTTTCTATATTTTCATAAATTATTTTCCAATATTTTCACTGGGTGTTGAAAACAGGTTTGCTAAGTCCTTATAGATTTTCAGTCCTACGTCTGATCAACGTATGACCGAATTTCTGTGAGAACAAGGATGGACTGGTTGAAACATCGAGTTATAAAAAGTATTTTTATAGATAATATTATATAGATTTTGAAAGTGTTTTAAAAAAAAAATGATCAAAGAATAATTTATCTGATTTTAAATTATTGAATAAAATTATGTCTTCGTTCCTTTTCGAGGACGAAAAGATTTTAAGGGGGGAGGAATGTGATAACCCGGATTTCTGGACATCTGTAATTGATATAATAATTGGGTAAATTAATAGAAATATTGAATTATAGATTGAACAAACGAATCTGATCAAATAAATATTTATATTTATAAGTTGAGCAAATTAAATATGAGCTGATTCTAAATTGAGTTTGAATTTGAATTTGTAATTCAAATTGATAAATATCTTAAAAATAAATTGGATTTTAAAAACTCTATATTTTAAAGTTAATAAGAATAATTTTCTAATATAATAATATATAGGTTTATATATATTGTATTGAAAGTTATGTTTTAAAATTTATATATGTAATGTAAGGTTGGTTTGTAAATATATAAGGTGAGATTTAATTAAAGATTTAAAAAAAAATACTTTTCTTTTATATACTTGGGAATAGATATAGTTAGTATATATGTAAATAAATAGAAAGCTTTGATATGTGAATATCTTTTAAAACTATAAGTATAAAATTTAAATATACACATTTTATAATTATATAAATATTCTTAAATACATGTATATAGCTTAAATAAATTATTAAAAGGGAAAATAATATTTAAAACATTAATAAAACATTAGGTAATAACTTTTGTAAATATTAATAAAACATTTTAACACTTGTAAACTTTTAATGTATGTTAATGACACTTGTGAATCATGTGCATAGGTGTAAGATAATGGGAACATAGGATAGACAAATGTCCTTCTCTTTAATAATTAAATTTAAAATTTAATTGTAAAAGAAACAAAGAGTTTTATTTTCAGAAAATTTCTTTCTTCATTTTTAACCAAAACTGTAATACAAATCTGAAAGAAACAAAGAAAAAAAAATGAAAGAAGATAAAATCTGGAAATCAAATCAAAGAAGAAAACTGGAAATCTGAGGAAATGAAAGCAAATTCAACATCAGTTTTAAATCATTTGGTGAAACCTTAGATCATGCGAGGAGATAAATCAACTCAACTTAATCAAGTTCAAAAATTCAAGCTGCTGTTCGATTTCAAAATCAAATTCCAGATTTCAAAAATTGAATGTGGTCTGTGTTCTCTGTTCCAGCATTAAAGGTGAGTAAACACCCCTTTTCTAAACTAAAACCAGTTTGAATCTTGATGCTTATTTGTAACAGTGTGTGATAAATGTTTACATGAATAAGTATGATGCTTGCATGTATATAATTATGAATGAATTAAGTGTGCATGTCTATATATTCATATACAGGACTTTGTTAGTTTACAGATTTTAAACAAGGTTCAAAATTCAAAATCTCATCATATAATCTCCTATTAGCTATGTTGTTTAAACAAAACACGTTTGAATCTTTAGAATATAAATGTTACAAATATTTTTGAAATTAAAATAGAAGGACAATTTTAACTAGAAGAAGAATTACAGTAGAAACTCAAACACACCAGATGTTTGGCTTCAATAATTGATTTTCTTTTTCATATAATCTGATTAGTCTTTGATTATGATGAATTTTGATAAAAAAATTCAAAATTTTAAATTAGTGGTTAATGAGTAATTCGATGATGACCAGAAAATGGTTTTTTACCAAATTCTGAAAACCAAAGGTATCGGGGTGGTCGGAGTTTCGTCTGGAGATAGATGGAGAGTTATCAATGCTAGGAAAATGGAGGAGTATTTTTCAGATGATCAGAGTGATCGGGAAATGGTTAAATAGGGTTTTGGGTAAGTGTTTGTTCGACAGAGTTTGCAAAACAAATTCGTTGGCTATGGTGAATTATAGATGATCAGACCGAGTATTACAGATTTCCAGGTAAGGACGTTCTGGAGCTCAAGAGGCGAGCTGGATGGCAGGAACGTATAGAGAGTGATATATTGGTATTTATTGGGATGAGTTATTTTAACTGTCCAGTGATTGTGAGATGTTGTAACTCTGATATATTAAAATGTAATTGACTGATACAGTTTTCTTGTATAACTGATATTATTATTTGATATTGTATTTTAATCCGCTGCGAATGTGAGAATCTGTGTCTTGTTCTGTTTCTTTCTTCTATCTCTTTTATTTTTCTTCTAAATATATGGAATTTTCGGGTTCGAAAATTCCGGGTCGTTACATTCCAGATTAAAGAAAACTTCCGGGTTCTCTGTTCAAATAAAGCAGGTGAGTAAACAGAGTTTTAAAAAGTTTAAAATGGTTGAATATTGCAATGCATGTGATAAATCTGCAAAGTAAGGTTATAAGTATGGGTTGCATGGATGATTTTAACTGATTTTAGTTGAAATACAATATATATATTTTTATATATGGCAGTGTGTATGTTTGCTTGGCACTGTTGTGATTCCAGGCTCTTGAACAACAATGAAAATTCATATCTACCTATACAAATGAATTCAAGCTTTGATCTTCAAGTGGGAAATGATTGTAACATTATAATTTCAAATTTAAAAATAGTTTCAAATAAACATTTGGGTATGTATTTCAAAAAAATGAAATTTTACAGGTCTAATTCAAAATAAGTTCAAATTCCATGATCTGGAATTTTTGATTTAATCCTATAATCTGATTTCAATTTGTAAATGATGAATTTAGGAGAAAAATCATGATTTTTAGAAAGATAAATGTTGAGATTTTTGGGATTGACCGGAATTTGTATTTTTGTCTAATTCTGGCGATCGGCATGGAGTTAGTCGACTGGGTCAATGTCGAAGGAGGCCTGAGTGATAGTGATCTCAGGAAAATTAGTATTGGATTTTTCTAATCAGTGGATCGTCTGGACGAAGTGATTTTAGGGTTTAGGCTGTGTTTGGGTCATGGTTGATTTCTGGGTGATCGCGGCGTCGTGTTTGCATCGAGTGAAGCCGGAGGAAGGGAAAAAGGTAGTGGAGTGTTGAGCGAAGCTTCTGACGTAAGGACGTAGATCCTAGTGGTTGGTGACGGTGGTTCGTGATGATTGTAGATGGGGGATTTTCTTTTCAGGTGATGTCGAAATTCGATTTTTGGGTTCGAGCATCGGCAAGGGACTTTCGATCGGTCAGGAAGCTCGAAGAGGTGGTCAGTGATCAGGTGATGAGATCGGCGATGGTCGGAGTATCGTCGATGCCATGTGCACGTGCACGTGCACGTTTGTGTCGCTGATTGTTAGCTGTGGGGTTGAGTTTTGGGGAAGATAGAGGCGACTCGGGTCGTTGCTCGAAGTTTTTGCGTGGGGACTCGAAGCGTGAGTGGTATGCGAGTGACACGGAGAAGAGCTCGGGGAAACGTGAGGTTGGGCTCGGGTTTAAGTATTTCGAGCCAGGCGTTTTAAATTTTTTTAAAGTAAATGTTGTTTAGATTTTAAAATTTTTGAAGTAATTTAGTTTTAAAAAAAATAAAATGTTCAACTAAGTTTTAATATATTTAAAGTAAATAAGTTTTAAAAGGAATGATAATTAAGTTTTCAAAGATTTTAAATAATTAAATCTAATGTTTAATTGTTTTGTTTAAAAGAAAATTTTATATACTTTCAATTATATAATTGATTTGCAAAATGTTTTCAAATAGAAGTTTAATGAAAATAATCAAAGGATAAGTACTAAAGGTAATTAATTTAAAGAACAATTACTTAATGAAAGTAATTAAGAGATACGTTAATTATTGAATGTGAATAATTGAGAATTAATTAATGATGTAATTAATCAAAGGATAATTACTTAGAGTAAGTAATTAATGGGTAGTTAATGTTGGGATCATTAACTAGTGGTTAAGAGATGATTAATTAATTTAGGTAATTAATTTAAGATAATTAATTGGTTTAATTAATTAAGGATAAACTTGACATTGATTAAGGATTAATTACTTAATGTAATTAGTTAAGTGAATTACTTAGTGTAAGGGATTAATGTGTAATTACTAAATGTAATTAATTTAAGAGCATAATTACTTTATGGAAGTAATTAAGGAAAGTAATTAAGGATTAATTACTTAGATAATTAATTGAAGGTTAATTAATTAATTAATGTGATTAAATTTAGAGTTAATTAATTAATGTAATTAATTAAGGTTAATTAATAAATATGATTAATTAATGTTATAAATCAATTAATGAATGTGATTAATTAATGGGAATTAATGAAGGTAATTTGAGGGTATTTACTTAATAGAAGTGATTTGAGGATTATTAATAGAAATAATTAAGGAGTAATTACTTAGTGAAATTAATTCATTAATTAAAGAAATGTAAGTGATTATAAGTTGATTAATTAATAAGATTAATTAAGAATAATTAATTAAAGAAGATTAATTAAGATGGATAGTTAAGGAACAATTAATTAATTGGTTTGAGATTAATTAATGTTAAGTAAGAAAAATTGATTGAAGTAATTAATTTAATTTAAATTTATTAGAAATGGTATGACTAATTAATCTTGCTTATGGATGATTAAATTGTATTGAATGTTTGGATTGATTAATATCTCTAGTTTGATAAATTATGATGTTCTGCGATATGTAATGCTTTGGATGAATTGTGATAATGTAAGTTATCTATCTGTGATAGAATTGCTATATGAATATGATATCCTGAATTTAAATTAAATTGTTTAACTTAAACATCTTGGCTTAAAGGATGACATTTGATTCGAAGAGACCGGGGTCGGGTATCAGTAAATACCCGAAACCACTTCGATTTGAAATCTTCTATAATTCTTTATAGATTGATATGTGAAATCAATGGGCTGCATTAGGATAATATGGACCATTTAAACTAAGTTGGATACTTAGATATTGTTTTGTGAAAATAAGTGTTGACTATATAAGTTGTTTACTTATAGTAAAGTACGAGTTACCCCGGGTTTAAATAAGTTCTATGAATTGAAATTTCATGTTAGATGAGTTTACTCACGCTGGTTTCCAGCCTGACCCGGGTGTTACTTTGATGTAATGCTCGGGTCAGACCGAGTATTACAGATTCCAGGTAAGGACGTTCTGGAGCTCAGGAGGCGAGCTGGATGGCAGGAACGTATAGAGTGTTTTCCGCTGTGTATTTGAGAGTTGTATTGATAGTAGTATGGGGCAGGTTGATATAACTGTCCATTCTATTGTAATGATTGTAACTCTGATTAATTGTATTGAAAGTAACAATTACAGCTTTCTTTTATAAAAATGCTAGTATTTGTTATTATATTTAATCCGCTACGAATGTGAGATGTTGTGTATTCCGTTCTTCTTTCTTCTTTCTGTTTCTTTCTTCTATCTCTTTTCTTTTTCTTCTAACTATCTGGAAATTTCGGGTTCGAAATTTCCGGGTCGTTACACTCGTCCACTATCTTCGACCATAGGCCGAGAATTCCTTAGCCCCAACTCCTAACCTACTCGCGACCATCATTGTCAAACGTAAAAAAGAAAGTCGTACTCTCTAATAAACAATATACATATAGATCTTTGCATATAAAACTCAAAGATCCAAGTTTTCAAATTTTTAGATTTTTATTTTGAATTGATTTTAATTTCATAAGAGGAGGATTTATGTGTTTCTTACTTTAGCATGAAAATGAATGGAACGGGTACAGAGGAGACAAGAATGTATGATGCTTGTACTAAAATGTTTGAGTTAGGTTTACAATTTAAATTTTTGGCATTTCGCTGCACAGATTTTCGTTCACGTACAGACCCCGAACAACAAAACAAAAACAAGGTCGTGCTCGAAGCAATGAGGCGACCCCAAAACACTAATAATACACACTGGTTTACTAACTCTGTAAAATCAATGAAACATTGTCGTTTGCAAAAAATCATTAAACGATTATTTAAATAATTTTCAAATAAAAATTATGAAAAATTCAATAAATTAAATTAAAAATATGTCAATAAAAATCTAATCATTATATTAAAAATAATTTTGCTGATTATTTATTTGAACCATTTATTTTTATAATTAAATTTACAAACTGAATTTCACCGTTGTTACCTATAAATAAATCTACAATGAATTCATGGTTATTACTTATTAATTAAAAGGATTTAAATAGGTCCATTAACCCATTAAATTTATATTCATTTTGAAATCTCGATATTTAAATCACTATTCAAATATTTATTCACAATTCTAAGATTTAAATAATCTCTATAATTTAATCCAAGTTTGAAAGCTTCTAAACCAATATTAAATTCAAAACTCAACTATAAAATTCAAAATTCAACTATTTAAAATAATTCCTATATTTGAATTCAAGATATTAAATTTTTAAAATCAAATTATTCCATATTTAAAATTAATTATATATTCAAAATCAAATGACCAAAATTCCGGGTCGTTACATTCTTCCCACTTAAAATAATTTCGTCCTCGAAATTCCGAAGGTAGGAAAATGCCTCCAAGCCCTTAAACTTATCAAAATCAATTAATTGAAACTTGTTATTAAATTTTCTAAGCCCTTTAAAGTTATGGAAAATTTCGGCAGCGTCTCCTTTGCATGGCTCGATCGGAAAGACTACAACTACCACTACGGGCCCAAACCAATAGAAGAAAATTACAAAAACCAAGTGACCTCCCATATCTAGGGCATAAAACGATCAACCAAACAACAACATAAACATGTACCTATTTGTCGGGCAAACAACTCTACTCATGAAACCAAAAGTATCAAACTAGCATTTGCTTCCATATACCTACATCTTATTTATAAATAATATACAACCATACAACTTACATATATAAATGTTAAAACCATAGCCAGATAAATTTTCATCTTCCAAATGTCAAACATATAATCATGATAAAGCCCGTAAGATGCACATATACCATCCATACTCAATATCAAATCTGATCGCTTGCTCGATCATACAATTTTACTTTTAAATTACTGCCGCTCACTCTACCACTCTAGTGCAGACTCCGATTCCGGTTCCTTGATTAGAAACTTCCAGTATCCTTAATAGCCATCAACTATGATAAAAAACTTTGGAATCAAATCAAAAATCCATATCTAGTGTTCACCGTCAAGAATGGAGTGAAAAATCCTAACTCGGACCGGTGTAGATCACCTCGAAATCATGTATCGAAACTGGATTGAAACAGTTATGCGAATAAAATGATCTACGTATAACTTACGTATTTACTCCAATTGTTTTTCTTAGTTATTCCAATTTCTTTTCATTCACATTCTTTCTAAATCACAATTAATTACACCAATAGTATATTTCTTAAATACCAAAATTCATTTACAAACCATTTCATAAAACCATTTCTTAATTTTATAAACATCTTATAAAACATAACTTTGGTTTATTAAAACTTTAAAACTTAAGTTCGTATACTTAGTTAATTCTAGAATCCATCTTCTGAATCATTTCATAACATATTACTTTAAGCCTACAAAAACTTTATAAAAACTTATCCCATTAATAAAACTTTTCCCAAGATTATAATTATCTTTTTAAGGAATCATTATTTTACTTAATAAACATTATTTAAGTCAATTAACATTCTATAACTCAAGTTTATATTTGCAAAATACTCTTCTACTTCCTAAGAGTATATACAATATTAGATTTGTTTTACTTAATCAGAATGTTCAACAAATTAAAATGTTTTTTCTTACTTTTTCTTAAATTTTTTAAGTTAAAAAACTTATTTCCTTATAATTTCACCAAAAGCACCTAACTTCAATTTCTAAATCCACTCGGAAGTCCTGACTATCCAAAATCGTCGAAAGTTCCATTTCATTTCAATAAATGAAAACTACCAAACAACATATCAAAATAAGATGCACAAACCAAACTATTCTAATGCATTGGATACTTGGGTCCATATAATATTACTTAACTAAAAATTTAAAAATTAACCATCCGGTGTTTATTTCAAATCATTTTTGAAATAATAATATAAATATACCTCTTTTGTATATCAAATCATACTTTTGGAATTTTAAAATGATGATCCATTTTACCAAAACAACTCTTAACAAATTACCCTTGTTGCAATTCCCCACTTAGAATCTCGAAAATGAACACCGATGATGTTGTAGTCATCACCAGATTTATTTTGCAATAATAGAAGTGAGTTCAGTGCTTTCTATCTCCTTCAAAATCCTTTAAAAATATTTCTTATTCAAAAATACTTCTATATAATACTATTATTATGTTCCTCCAAAATTTTGAAAAACAATTTTCAAAACACCAGGATTTAAATTCTCAAATTCTTAGCTTAAATTCTTTTTATTTATAACTCACATTTATAAACATATTTATATAATTTTCACTTCCTTATATAAAACCATTTCACAAATGTATATCTTTATTTAGATTATAATAAACAACTTTTATTAAATTGAAATTTTAACCCAACACCATCATCGAAAGTCTTATAGTCAAATTATGAAACTAAATTCATAAGGTGTTCGTATTAATGTTCTCACAAATATATTTACCCGACCCATGCAGTGAAAATGATAAATGGCTCAAAATCATCTATAATAGTCAATGCCCATAAACTGGTCAGGTACAACTACTCAATCAATAAACAATAGCCAATGCTCCTAACTGGAGGAGCATGACTAATAAAACAATAAATGATAATAATTGAATATCATCATTCCCTAACAAACAACATGCCATTAATAGCTATACTTATTTTATGAAAATTATTCTTTTATATACGAAATATAAAATCTTGGTAAAATTATTTCATTTACCAATTTCAAAAAACAATACCGTGTTGGTTAGCCTAGTTCAAGTGTTTAGAAATTCATATCGATACAATGGCATCCCACGTCTCGACCAGAATTTATAAACCACTCAATAGATAAATCAATACAATATAAATCATTTTTATAGCACAAACAAATACGTGCTCATATATATAATACACTCAACTCATTCCAGGGTGTTACTAACCCTATCTCTAATGAGTCACTCATTCTAGGGCATATCTAACCCTATCTGTAATGAGTTTTACCCCTACCAAAGCCTAGGTGTTAGCTCAACCTAAGCTCTGATACCAACTGTAATGACCAACCTTTTTTATCCTTAAAAGTCGACACTAATACATCCATGGTATTCACATGCCGAGAATCTAAGCGTCGGAAAGACATACTATTAGGGTTAAAGAAAATAAAACACAAAACAGAATCTCACATCATATTGAGTAACCTATAATATACTAAATGATCTTCACAAAAGGAAAATGTAATATATATATACACATCAATTAGAGATACCAACCTATCATCAGCTTGGACAGTTATAACAGCATGTCTTTATATTACTAATAGATACAAAAAATATAAATTATAGCAGAAATAAAAAGATACATGAATACGTCTCGGGGCATCCAGCTCATCTCCTGAAGCTCCAAAACATCCAGAACTAAATCCAAAATGTACTCGGGTTAACCCGAGCATTATAAGAAAATAACGTCCGGATCAGTCTTGTAAACCAGCTTGAGAAAACACATCTTAATTGAATTTTAGTGTTATAAAAACATTTTGAAAATAAAGGCATCTCATAAGACTAGACCACACATAAACATGGATGGTTTTTATCTTAGAATAACCAAAACATTTCTATAAGAAATATTCTGATATTATAATAATGTCAAGGGTTTAAAATAAATGTTGAATCATAGCCGAAATTGTTACATTAATTAAATTCCAATATAATAGGTATACAATCAAGTCCAAAGGCTAATATTGCAAAATAGATTCCAACTATGAAAGGGTAAGGGTCTACCCACCGAATCAGTACACCTCTAGATAAAATGTACTGGAGGCTACAACACGTTGCACCTCTACTACTCGAGACTGGCCCTATTCCTTACTGGATAGCACCGAATATGATCACCTATTGGTTGATCAACAACCATAATGGGCCCCGAGGCATACATAGGTATTGACTCTAGATAAAGGATGAACATACCCTAATGGAAGAGACCCACTTAGCCCTGCGGCACGTCCCTGCTTTATTCATTTATCGGTTCTGAGGCTCGTGAGATAACGATTGCCTGATTCCTCCTAGCAATTCCCACTTGGAATGCCAACACTACCCTCCATGAGAAAATGCAATGCCAGCATCCATTTTTACAAGTTCGTTCTAGGTCTGAACGATACCGAAGGCGCTACTTCTATTACATCCATTTTGGAATCACCCTCAAGATTTGTAGCAACTAGCCCTTGTACATCAAAGAACTCCATCCTAGAAACCATCATTAAGATATCTTTCATTCGAACGCTAGTGCTGGTTTGAAGTAGATTTCGAATAATATATATGATCTCGGTCTCCCTGAACTGACAACGATAGTTTTAAAACTGGCTAATACGTGATAGTCAAGTTATTTAACTATCAAATAAAAACAACAATCAAATCAGGGATTTATTTCCATAGGCAAACCGACATTGGTTAAGCACTTAAGCAACTGTTAACCTCTTTAATTAATACTTTCATTAATTAAAATCAAAGTTAATACTTGAATCCAAATACTTTTACAAAGATAGATTAAGGAAAACCTTTAGACTCCTTCAAATACTTGGAAAAATAATCCATATACTTATTTGAACGATATCAGTATATTCACAAAAAAACTACACTTTCCCTACTTAGAAAGTGTATTCAAATACTTATCTGAACGGTACAAGTACGTTCACAAAACAATATGAAAGATTTCTTATTTCAAAATCATATCTAATGGATTAAAACAAATATTGTTTTTAAAGAAACAAAGATAAGGATAAACACATACATTATTCCTTCGGTGTTAAGCATGGAACGAACGTCCACACTACCAAAATTAAGAAGGTTAATTTGGAAAATCCAATCTCATTACATTCTTATAAAATTAATTTTATAAATCCTTTTTAAAAAATTCTTTAAAAGTCTTTTTTATAAATTCCCAAACCTATTTATAAAACTTCTTTACAAATCTCCATGTCTAATTATAAATTCTTTTATAAGTATCTAAAATCATTCATAAACTCCTTTCCAAATTTTCAAGATCTCTTCCCAAATTATAAAATTCCTTTTATAAACAATTTATTTTAAAACTTTTTATACAACACAAAAATCATTTATACAACTCTTTTATAAATCTCCAAAACCATTTATAAAACTCTTTATTCTTTTATAGAACTCCTTTATAAAAATCCTTTATAAAAAAACCTTCTAAAATTACTTTATAACAGTATTTTCTAAATTCCCTTTATAAAAACTCTTTATAAAGTCTTTATATAGATCCTTTATAAGTACAAAACTCAATTTTCATTTATAAACTCTTTATTAAAGGAAATTCCTTCATAAATCAATTTTTTTAAATATAATTAATCAGATAAATTAACTAGCTTCAAACATCATAAATAAATAATAAAATTAACTTTTCAACAACACTAATAACACAGTCAATTTCATTTATAACATCATAAATGAAATATTAATTTACTTTGAAACATTATTATTATAATAATAAATACTTCAAAACATTATTAATATAATAATTAATAGGTTCAAATATTATTAATATAATAATTGATAATTAATCTTCAAAAACTTTATTATAATAAATAATTAACTTCCAAAATATTATTAATAAATAATAATCATTAACTTCAAACAATATCAATTATTTAAATAAATAACTTTCACAATATTCAAATATTAATAAATAACATTAAAATTATATTGAATAGAAACATACAACTTTTAAACATAATTAAACAATAGCTAAAAAACTTTAAATGATAGTTAAACAACTTTAAAAACATTTCTAAATGATTTAGAAAAGATAAATAAAAAGGTTGAGGTAAAATAGAGATGTTCAAAATCTACTTAAATAAAAATATTCTAGAAAACCCAAAGATTAGATTTGATATCATTCTCCAAATCAAAAAACCCTTTCATGCCAAATGGCAATTAATAGTATTTTCAAAATACTAAATTGAGATAAATAACCGTCCAAGTACTTAACCAATGTTGTTATTGATTTTTATCACTATAAGGATTAAGTTAGAACATATAACAATGTCATATCCAATAGTGGTAAACAAACAAGATTTTGCAATTTATAATCCTTATAACAGGGTTATAACTGAAATAAAACAATAGGAATATAAACCGAAATTAATAATCACATCTGTGAGAAATCCGAATTTCTCAATATATTGGCCTGTATTAAACTTTTAAATGCCAATTTCTTCTTAAAGCAGATATTTTATCCAATCAACCAATAATTTCAACCAACAAAAACAATAAAATTTAATCTACTAAATATCTTACCGATTAACCAAAAAGGTGAGTTAAACTCAACTAAATTTCACTTATCACCGAAGCATCTAGTTTCATCTAAAATTAAAAAGCGTTCGATTTTAAGTTGAAATTCTACCAGCTCCAATCTCAACCAATCCAATTCTACAATGTAGATAATGATTCCATGAGCATAACGCAACTGACCACATTTGATTCCGACTTCAAATGAGCAAGTTATGAATTTTATAAGTTATAAAATAATTTAAAACAAATACATTTACTTAATTACACTCTCTTTAAAATAATTACCATATTTAACAACTTAAACCTTCTTCCTCTCAAATACAATTTCCTCTTTCAAATATGGATACCCACCCATTGCCGATCAATCATCTGCCTCATTCTCCCTCCACACCCTGCTAAACCACGATCGAACTCCACCACCATCTCAAACATCGAAATCTCCACCCACTGGACACCTTGACTTTCTACTTGAACTTACCCTAGCCACCTCGACCTGGAGCCACCTACCATTGCACGTGACAATACATGTTCATCCACGCACGACCAGACCCCCTCACCTTCGGCCACCAGAAGCTTGTCGACCTCAC
Source organism: Allium fistulosum (assembly GCA_030737815.1). NCBI lineage: Eukaryota > Viridiplantae > Streptophyta > Magnoliopsida > Asparagales > Amaryllidaceae > Allium > Allium fistulosum. The sequence continues at coordinate 612,400,647 of CM060907.1, forward strand.
AAAGCCAAAGAGACAAACCTCGTCCACTATCATTGACCATAGGTGGAGAATCCCTTAACCCTAGCTCCTAACCTACATGTGACCATTACTTTCAAACCCAAATGAGGAAGCTAAACTCTCTTATAAACTATCTACATGTAGATCTATGCATATAACACTCAAAAATCCAAGTTTTCAAATTTTCAAAATTTTATTTTGAATTGATTTTAATTTCATAAAAGGTGGATTTATGAGTTTCTTGCTTCAGCATGAAAATGAATGGAACGCGTACGGGGTGAAAAGAATGTGTGCGCTGCTTGTACCAAAATGTTTGAAATAGGTTTATAATTTAATATTCTTGCATTTTGCTATACAACTTTTTGTTCACGTACGGACCCCAAACGACAGAAAAAATACGATCGCGCTTAAAATAATGACATAATCCCAAAACACTAATAATATACGCTGGTTTACTGATTCTTTAAACTCACAAAAACACCGTCGTTCGTCGAAAATTCATCAAACGATTATTTAAACAATTTCTAAATAAAAAATTATGGAAAAATCCGATAAATTAAATTAAAAGTACGCCAATATATATCGAGCCGTTATATTAACAATAATTTTCTTGATTATTTATTTGAACAATCTCTTTTTATAATTAAATTTACATACTGAATTTCACCGTTGTTACCTATAAATATATTTACAAAATGAAATAATGGTTATTATTTATTAATTAAAAGGAAATAAGTCCATTAATCCATTAAATTTATATTCAATCAAAATCCCAATTTTTAAATCACTATTCAAATTTATTCACAATTCCAAGGTTTAAATCATCTCTATAATTTAAATCAAGTTTAAAAGCTTTTAAACCAATATTAAATTCAAAACTAAACTATAAAATTCACAATTCAACTATTTAAAATAATTCCTATATTTGAATTCAAGATATTAAATTTTAAAAATCCAATCATGCCATATTTAAAATTAATTGTATATTCAAAATCAAATGACCAAAATTCCCAGTCGTTATGCATTTGTTGTTCTAACTCCATCCTCATTATAACATAAGTTAAGGACATAGTGATGACAGTGACGATGCTTGAAGGTGGAGTGGTTTAAGCTTGTGGTAGTTATTTTTTATTATCTTTTATGATGTTTCATGTTGTACCCATATATTTTGGATAAATGATGTAACAGATCTTATTCAACAGTTGATGATGTTTTGTATCATGACATTTCGAATAGTTTTGAAATAAATGGGTAAATTTTGCTATTATATTTTATTCCATCCACTATGAGTTCTAAAAGAATAGTTATTTCTCTGTACTATTACTTCATTTTCTAATCAATAGCCAGCCTTAAAATGGATCTAAGTTTCGATGGACCTTTCCTGGATCGAAATTTGGGCCTGTTTCGACATGGGTTGTTACAAGAGTTGATGTAACTTAAGGTACAGTTGGGATGAATAGATTGAATAGTCACTTTTGCTTCATAAAGAAACATCGAAAATGAGAATTGTAAAATAATAGTAGATACTTAACAGTGAATAAGAAATATGACATTTATTCTAAATTTATTTTCACATAGAAAATTGTGTTCTATGAAAATTATTTCATTGATTTTAAGTAATTTGATCTAAAAATTCTCGACTATAAATCAGTTACAGTAATGAAATAAAAAGCCTATATTAAGTAGTTGAATAGAGCTTCATTTTTCACATGCTATTATAATAATGGCAGAAATAGTGGGGGCATACCGTATAACACTTATTGGTTGCATCAAGTTATGAAAATTATTTTCGTAAAATATACCAAACATTATTTATGAAGTAACAAAATTTTATGTATTAACTGAAAAATAGACATAGTTTTATTTCAATATGAGTGCTATGAATATTCGTTATAAAATAAAACTATAATGGTGGTATTTGAGATGCATTAGAAATATAGAAGTGTCTAAATTTATTTGTAATTATTTTGGAATTATGGAGTAAGCCACTATTTGGAGAAATAGTTCTTTGATTATATGATTGTAAAACATGTGGTACTAGTGAATTATATCTCAATCAATAAAGGGTAAAGCATCCATTCAATGGGAGCATCATATAAGTTGATGAACTCTATGGATTTATACATATAGATGTATGCAATCGAAAGTCAGTTAAATTCCAAATGCGTTCCACATACTTTGTTGTATTCATTGATGAATTATCACAAACATGAATATGTGTATTTGTTACACACGAGATATGTTAACGATGAGTTCATAGAATACAAAATGGAAGTAAATAAAATTAGGTGCAATGGAAAATAAAAAAGATTTGATTTGATCGAATATGTAAGTATATTGGAAAGAGTTCCGAACGTATCTTAAAACGAATAAATATCCAATATCAAAAGTCACTCCTCCTTATGATACATAATTGTGTTTAAATAAGGAGTAATCAAACTTTGATGAATAAAGGGCGATTAATGGTGAATGAAATTGAGTAAACTTCTTTTAATATGGTAGTACACTTAAGAGTAATACACTAGGTTAAAATAAATTTCATCAAAATAATTGTTTACAACATCATACAAGATAAGGGTTTATAAGAAACCGCAACATATCCTAGACCAAGGAGTTGGTAGGTTGTGGCGTTGAAAGACTGCACATTATAATTGTTCATAAGAGATCTTGTATGAATCGCCCCAAAAGGAATTTGTGAATGATTGTAATTAGATAACCAATTTATATTTTTGTATATAAGTATTGAAAACTAAAACAGATAGTTTTATATGTAAGACAATTCATAAAGTGTTTATGAATACCCATTTCGTTGAACTAAGAAACAATTGTTGTTTCAAGAAATACTCAGTTCATAGTGAAGGAATTTCTTTAAGAAATTATTAGTAGGTAGGAAAATGGATTTGGATACGATCCAAGGATAAAACTAATTATGAGGGATGAAATGAAATTCGGTAAACCTAAAATGAACACAATGCCTTAGAATATCTAACAAGTAGTATTGCACATTGAAGAGAAAATATGAGTCTCTTATCAATGTCAAGAATAGATAATCCTTAGTCATCAGTTAATTCATTAAGAGTATTGACTCTACGACATAGTATGATGTGTAAATCCTAAATGGATTCCAAGTACGTTATCAAAATATGATTTTGGTACCTGTACCTAAAGGGAATGATCCATTCGGTTGCAATGTGTCTTCAAGAGAAAGATAAATGCAATTGGAATATAGTGAGTAATGTTGATAACAATAACATCGTAAATTTTAATTGTTGAAACATAATTGTAACACCCCTAATTTTTGATAACATTATTCAGGAGATTAAATTAGATAAATTAAATAGAATAATATAAGAATTATAATGATAAGGGGATTGAGATTTGAAGATATGAATTAAGGCCGTGCTTAATAATAAGATAAATGGGCTAAAATGTTTTAAAGTTAATTAATTTAGACATGGGCATATTAGTAAATAGCCGTATTATGCACAACTATACATTTTCATTTTCCCATTCAAGTTTCACTTTCTCATTTTTCACGTTCATTCAAAAAACCAAAAAACACAAAGTATTATAGAGGAGCCGCCCATTATCAAAGAGGAATGAGGAAGAAAAAATGAAATCAAAGCTAAGAATCAAAGCTAGGGGAATCAATCTTCTACAAATCTCAAATTCCTTATCATATCCAAGGTGAATATTAATTCATTCCATCTCTATTTTGTTTTTATAATCATATGTTTTTGGATTTAAGATTAAATTCGGTTTTATGATGTTTTGGATGATGATATGCTTGAACTATTATATGTTTGATTTAAACTAATTCATTTAAATATGAATTTGCACGGTTTTAGGGCAAAACCGATAGTTATTAATTTTAGAATGCCATGGAAAAATTATATGTTATGTAAATCGTGATTTTGGAGATGGGTTTCAATTTTTGTAAATTTCCAAGAGATGGAAAATTTATTATGAATTTTCAAAGGAAAATATGATAAAATTGGGTTTAAAATTTATATCGATTATTTCACGAAGAATTTGGGTCTGAAATTTTAATATGTTAGATAACATGATAAAAGTGAATTTCTATGATTTTTGGGGATTTTTCATAACTGATTTGCTATGGAAAATAAATTATTTTAAAAGAAGGACTTATTTGCAACTATTGGTTTTGCTTAATGGAAGGGCTCAAATGTTAATTATTTCCCTTGATTTAGATCTAATAAATGCGGCAGTTATTTTGTAAAGTATTTGAAAATTTTAAGGCAACCAATCAAAGGATTACAAATAGGTAGGTAGTTATGAAGCAATTACTAAAAGTAGCATAATTTCAGCTTTTATTCAGAAAGTTGGTTCTGCCTCCTATAGTAGTGCCTTTCGACTCTAATGCTTCCGCTCCAACTCAGTCGAAACCAGCGCAGCTAAACCCACCTAGTTGAAACCAATGCACAAGGTATCACTTAGATGGTACGTAGTGGATTGGAGGAAAGGCGGAAGAAATGGTGTCGAAAGCAATGCTTCCGATGGGGTCGAAACCTTAGTTTGGTTTTTCAAATGTTAAATGCTTGCTTCGTTTTACTTAGACCTTTCGACGTAGTTGAAACGTATGTTTTCGAAAGGGTTTTTCTAAGGAGTTTGGCATATTATATTTAATGTATAAAGCTTTCGAATGGGTTCCTTTGTTTTAAAATAAATGCTTTTGAAAGTAGTGGTTCCGACCTAGTCGAAACCTAGCCGCTATTCTTACCTTTCGAGTGTATTGAAGTCATCAATACTTTGAAAGGGTTGACTTTGTTATTAACTTAAGCTAAGATACTTCTTGAATGCTTTCGAAGGGGTCGAGGGTTCCGAAGGCAATGGGGTCGAAAGGGGGTTTCGACGCTACCTTTCCAAATTTTACTCAAAGGTTTTTAGCTTTCGAATAGATGGTTCCGATACCAATAAATTTTCCCTAAAAATTTCTTATTAAAGTTTTCGAAAGAGATGCTTTCGTATGTAACCACTTTGACCCAAAAGATGTTTTAAAAGTTAAAACCCAATACTTTCAAAAGAGCTACTTTCATTGGTTTCGAAGCCGTGTTTTAAATTAATGTTTTGATATCATCGAAAGGTATATTTAGTTTCGAAAGATAATATTTAACAAGTGCTTCGAAAGGTATATTCATTGTGTTTTGAAAAGGAGTTTTCTTTGCTTTCGAAGGAGGTTATGCAAGGGTTTCGAAAGAGATGTTTTAAGGTTTTCAAAACAGTCAACCCATTCTCATTTTAAAAGGAAATACCATGGTATGAACAAAGAGTTTTGAAATGAAGTTTTTGAAGAAGTTTTCCTTGATTAATAGGTTACAGGGTTTAACCAGGATTTGTATAAAATGATTTCAAGGGTACTAAACCACAGGTGTTGGGATTATTTTGTTATTATGATTGCTTCTTCATATATTTTTTCACATTTTAATTAACCCATAACGACACTCTGGGGAAGGGCATAATAACCAGCTAGGTTGACCTAGTAGTGAATATAACTTAAGAAATGATAAAATCTTTATTAAAGATATTGCTAGGGGCCAATAGTTTCACATAAGCCCATGAAAACTGTATAGAGAAAAAGATATTGGCAGGGGCCAATAGGTTCATAGTCAACCCATAAAAACTATGATTTGATATTGGCAGGGGCCAATAGGTTTATTGTTAGCCCATGAAAACAATACCCGGATTAAGATATTGACAGTTAGTCAATAGGTTCCTAGCATGCCCATGAAAACTAGGATAAGAGTAAAGATATTAGAGTTACCAATAGGTTCTTAGTGATCCCATGAAAACTATGTAACTGGACAGGGAGTCCATAATCATTTTACCTGTTAATAGTCAGCCCATGTAAACTATTAGGATAATAGTAACTGTAGAAACTATAACTGTGACTGACCGTCAAAATGAATATGAATGGGTAATCCAGAATTGATTCACATGTTTTGCATATCATCATATTATATTGTTTTGAGTTGTTTTAACCATTATGGATGCAGGATCATAGTATATGGTTTTATAAAGGTTTTAGGATACTAGTGAGGGGAAAACCCGTTCCTCTATGCGGCGTGGTCTCAGTAGATATCTAAATGATTTGAGATGGTAGATTATTATTCATACTAGGCTTTATGTCTGACTCGAAGTTTTTTTTTGCCTCTTAAACTCTCGGATACTCAATTGATTTTGAGTAGTTTGAGTTTTAGGGTTTTCAGGTGTTCTTTTAGACGAATAAAGCTTCTGGTGACGTGCAGGAGGCATGCTAGCTACTTAGAGTTCTTTTATTTCCGCTGTGTTTGGTTGTAAAGGCAAACTTGTTTTATTGCCTTATTATACACTCTGATTATCCAAGGGGGCATCTTCATATGTCGCTCTTGTCGTATGTTATAATAAGTATATTTTGTTTGAATGTGGTCTGCGCACTGGGATTATGTAATAAATTTGAAATATTTTGGAATGGAATGTGGACTTTGTTTGTTGTTTTAATTTTTTTCCATATTCTTATGTTTCTGTGTATCAATGTATCTAATATTGCCGTATTTGGTCACCGAGGATTAAGAACTATGGATGACTACGACATCCGTAGCCGTTAGTTTTGGGCCTCCAAGTTGGGGGATGTTACAAGTTGGTATCAGAGCCAGGTTTATGAAACTTTAAAAGTAACTTAAACCTAAAAGATTTTTGGAACATAATCCAATGAATCAGACAACAAGATTGGGGTTTGGGTTAACATTATAGTAACGTACTTGTATTTGATATATATAGTTATATATATGTATGCATACTCCGCTCTCTTAGACCGTTATTCTGTATATTACTAAGGCTCGTATGTAGATTTATGAGAAAAGAGATATGGAAGTAGGAAACGGAAGAGGACATCTCGGTGGAGGAAGCACCACAACTAATGGAAATGCTCGGCCCACCACCAAGAGGAACTTGGGTTGACCGGCTAATGCTAATAACCAAAATGTTGATGCCAATGTGGTTGATGGAAATCCACCAGTAGATATGGGGGCGATGCAATATGATGCGAGAACGAGCTGCTGCTAGTGTTGCTGGAAATGTAGGAGGAGCTAATCCTGTGGCTCAAGTTGGGAATAATTATGCTAAGCTGAGTAAAGACTACACCAGTCTTGGAGGGAAGCCATTCATGGGGACAGAGAATGCCACTGATGTAGAAAATTGGCTGTTGCATTATGAGCATATATTTGCTGACCTGAGTTAAATGACGGAAAAAAGAGAAGGTTGGCCTCTAGGCAGTTACAAGGGTCAGCGCTTCATTGGTGGAACAGTATTACTGTTGGAGTTCCGGAAGAGCAGTTGACTTGGGCTGATTTTGAAGGAGATTTAAGCAAAATTTTGTGTTTGAGTTTTCTTAGTCAGAGCTGATGAGGAAGTTTATGGATCTAGAACAGGGAGAGATGTCGATTGTTGAGTATGCCACTAAGTTTCAGGAGTTGTCTCGTTATGGACATAATACTATAGACACTGTCATCAGAAGGAACGAGAAGTTCATTAGGGGACTGAGACCCGAAATTGCTAAGGCGACCCTGCCACATCTCCATGATCCTAGTAATTTAGTTGTGGAGATGGCCATTCACGATGAGGAGATGCTTGCTAGTTGTGCTAGAGAGAAGCCAGTGGAAATTCAAGGTTCTCAGGGGAAGAAGAGAAAGTTCTTTAAGAAGAAGAGAGCCCAGAAGGGAGATACTGCCAAGAAGGCAAAGGCGGAGTTAGTTTGCTATAAGTGTGACAAGAAGGGTCATTATGCGAATGAGTGCCGATAAGGTAATGTGAAGTGCTTCAACTATGATCAAGTTGGGCATTACAAGAATCAGTGTCCAGAGTTGGTCAGGGCCGATAAAGGAAAGGTTTTTGCTATTGAACCAGCTCGGCCTACTGCAGCTGATAAAGGGAAGACTGTGATGGAAGATACGCTTTTGATTTAGAGTATGCCAGTTAGAGTACTTTTTGACACTGGTGCATCACATTCATTTATATCTCATTGTTTGGTTGATAGATTATGCTTAGAACCCACATACCTTGTTACTTCCTTAAGGATTACGAATCCTATAGGAGAATATGCAACTCTAGGGTTGAGATGTGACCAATTAGAACTTGATTTGTTAAGTCGTAAGTTTACATGCAGCTTGTTTGTTATTGATTTCGTAGATTTCCGAATCATTTTGGGTATGGATTGGTTGGGTAGATATAAGGCTAGAATATTTTGCCAAGATAGGGAGATATCACTAAGACACCTAGATAGTCATAACCGAATCATATTCTCAGTGAAGAATTATGACCGGAGTGTTAGAGCTTTGTTAAGTGCTACAGAGATAGGAGATGAGTTAAGTCAGGTTCGAGTAGCAAAAGAGTTTGCAGATGTCTTTGAGCCGGTCACAGGACTACCACCGAAACGAGCTTTTGAATTTCGGATAGATCTTGTGCAAAGAGATGAATCTGTAAGTAGACCACCTAGCAGGATGACACCGACTGAGATGAAGGAATTGAAGGTGTAGCTAGTGGATCTAGAAGGAAGGAATTTTATTAGACCAAGCAGTTCGACTTGGGGAGCGGCCGCAGTGTTTGTGAAGAAACCAGATGGGTCGTTGAGGATGTGCATCGACTATCGTAAGTTGAATGAAAGGATGACAGATGGGGCATTTAACCAGAAGGACAAACTTTGCAATCCAATTAATTTCTAGGACACGCATCTGAAATAATTACTTTCAAGGCTAAAGTCAGTAGAATAATTACTTTCAAGGACAAAGTCAGTTGTCCAATTACTTTCAAGGACATAATTTCATAGGTTTTTAGGCCCTAGAACTAATTATTTTGCGTATTGTCCTTAAAAGTAATTATTTTAGTTGTGTGTCCTAGAAATTAATTTCACTTGCTAAAGAGGCCCTTGTGGCTAATTTCCACTTAAGAATAAGTATCCTTTGCCAAGAATAGACGATATGTTCGATCAGTTGAGTGAAGCCAGAGTGTTTTCTTAGTTGGGCTTGGCAACAGGTTTCCATTAGTTAAGAGTGGTGGAGGACAGTATTCCTATAGCAGCATTTCAGACTAGGTATGGTTCGTATGAGTGGTTAGTGATGCCATTTGGATTAACAAATGCAGCTGCTTTCTTCGTGGATTTAATGAACCGAGTTTTCCGAGAGTACTTGGATAGATTTGTGTTATTGTTTATAGATGACAATTTAGTATACTTAAAGAATGAAAGAGAGCATGAAGTTCACCTTAGAGTTGTACTTGAGACACTGAGGCAGAATCAACTAAAGGCAAAGTTTACCAAGTGTCATCTTTGGAAGAAAGAGGTTAAGTTTCTTGGTCACGTGGTTTTAGAGAAAGGCTTGTTTGTCGATCTAGATAAGATCGAAGCTGTGAATAATTGGAAGAGACTAGAGATGGTGACTGAGATTAGGAGTTTTCTTGGACTTGCTGGCTACTACTGGAGATTCATCAAGGATTTCTCGCGGATAGCAGCACCTTTGACTAAGTTAACCAGGAAGGAAGTCAACTTTGTTTGGTTCGACAAATGTGAGGAAGCATTCCTCAAGTTAAAGCAATTGTTGACCAATGCACCAGTATTAGTAGTTCCAGAAGGAAACCAAGGATTGGTGGTGTATACCGATGCATGCGGGACTGGATTGGGAGCAGTGTTGATGTAGAAGGGTAAAGTTATTTCCTATGCATCCAAACAGCTTAGAACGCATGAAGTGAGGTATCCTACTCATGATTTGGAATTGGCTGCGGTAATCTTTGCATTGAAGATTTGGAGACATTATCTTGTAGGGGAGAGGTTTGAGCTTTATACCGATCATAAGTCTTTAGGGTATTTATTCTCTCAGAAGGAGTTGAATATGAGACAGCAGAGGTGGCTAGAGTTTTTGACTACTTATGATTTTGGTATAGAATATACACCAGGGAAAGGTAATTAGGTTGCGGAAGCTCTTAGCAGAAGACATCAGAATGTGGTGTTAGCTATGTTGGCAGGGTAGAAGAATTTAAAAGCTTTGTCTAGTTGTGGTGTGCAGTTAAGGTCGACTACTAGTTCTAGCCAGAGTACCTCCATGTTGTCTTATTTAGAAGTTCGACCAGTGCTGATCGAAAGGATTGCTTTTAAACATAAGGAGGATCCAGTATTAGCCGAAAGGATTAAAAGGCTTAAGGTTGTAAATGAGATCGATGATTTAAAGGAATTTAGCCTCGACTAGAGAGGGTGGTTGAGAAAGAAGGGACGGTTGTGTGTTCCGAATGTGGAGGACTTGAGGAAAGAATTTCTTGGACAATCTCATTGGTCCAAGTTTACGATTAATCCTGGAAGAACCAAGATGTATCAGTATATGAAGAGGAGCTTCTATTGGGAAGGTATGAAAAGGGATGTTGGCTTGTGGGTTAGGCAGTGTGCAAACTGTCAACTAGTGAAAGTTGAACATCAGAAGTTGAGTGGGTTTGATGCAGGCCAAGTATTAGGTCGTGACCGACCTACCAAAGCCCAAGGTCGTGACCGACCTAACTATTCCCTTAAGTCGCTCCAACGACTTAGTGAAACTCGCAAACGACCTAACGGGACGTGGGATAAGGAGTTACGACCTAAAAATGCAGTGCAACGTGAAGAAAGCCTAGGTCGTGAACCACCTAACTCCAAGGTCGCTAAAGAAGAGTGCGAACGACCTAACTCGTGCGCTTCTATAAGTCGCGAACGACCTAACGTACACATGCCATTTTCTTTGGGTCGTTCAAGTGATAGGTCGTTGCCAAGTTACGACCTAAGTCAGGTCGCGGGAAGCTTTAGGTCGCCAACTGTTATAGGTCGATGAAGCTCATGCTGCTTGGATTCCTTGAGTCGCTGCCTTCATTTTAGGTCGCTCATATGTTAAGTTGTAAGTCGTGATGGTTTGTAACGTGTTGTGTTGTAATCTGTTAGGTCGTGAATGACCTATAGTAAGTCGTAAGTCGTGATGTTTTAGGTCGTGGCCGACCTAAGTGTTGTACCAATTTCTGTTGTGTGCATTGTAACTTCTATAAATAGGCCGGTGGTGCCATTTGTAATAGTCTAGTAGATTTGAATGAAAACTTTTGTTTGTTAGCTTTGTGCTTTCAATTAAATTGGTAGTTGAGTGTAATCTCCTATTTCCTCTTTCGGCATTCGAGTGCGCTCGGATCAACGATCGTAGAAGCCAATTCACGGTATCTAGTGCGCTAGATCAACGTCTGAAGAATTGCAGATCTTCCTTCACGATATCGTGCGCGATCAACGTGACGAAGATAGCTAGAATTCGGTATCTTCGGATCAACGAATTTGAGCCATTCAGTATTCTTCATTCCACCGATTGCTACTTTCACATAATCATCATTTTGTAATTCCGCTGCTGCATCATTTGGTATCAGAGCTAGACTTAGCCAATCATAGCTAAGCCGAGTCTTGGAGCCAATTTATTCGAAGAATTTGGGGAGTTAATTGAAGTCGTACATCATTTAGAGAAGTGGGTTGTTCACCGTGTTCATCACAAGTTGCAACAAGTTTGGAGTTTTCGATCCGTATCATTTTGGATCTAAGTTTGAAAAGTGTTTGAAATTTGAAGTTGGAGCCGAGAGCAAGTGAAGGCCGTGTTCATCATTTGGTATATTGAAGTGTTTGTGAAAATTTTGAATCATGCCGCCAAGAAGAGCTAATCGACATCAAAATGTTGAAGATTTGTATAAGCGAGAGGATGCTGAACAAATGGAACAATGCATAAGTAACAAATTCAATGAGAAATTGGACGAAGGTATTGGGAGATTAGAGAAGCTCATGATGGATATGAATCAACCCCGAAGAAGAACATCGCCAATTTCAAACCAAGGTGGAAACCGGGTTTCGCCATCGGTTTCGGGAGGAAGGAGATTATCGCCACAATCTCATCAAGGAAGAAGAAGTCATAGAAAATTCGAAGAAGAACCATACCGAGATGATGAAAGACAAAGTAGAAGGGATCGTTACCATAGTACATCTGTTGTGGATGAAGATGGTGATAGAGGAAGTTATCATTATCGAGATCATGGTCAAGGACGGAATCGAGATCGAGATTTTGAGGATGATCGTCGATGGGAGTCGGGGATGAAAACTAAAATGCCAGAATTCAAGGGTGGAATGGTGGCTGAAGAATTTTTGGATTGGTTGTCTAATGTGGAAGAAATTTTTGACTTTAAGGAGGTTCCTGAGCATAGAAGAGTTAAGTTGGTTGCTACACGTTTGAAAGGGAGAGCTATGGCATGGTGGCAGCAAACTAAACTAACACGGGAGAGAATGGGGAAGTCAAAGATTGAATCATGGGATAAGATGAAGAAATTGATGAAAGCAACGTTCTTACCTTACAATTACCAATCTCTTATGTATCAACGTTTGCAGAACTTGAGACAAGGAACGAAGTCAGTGAATGATTATGCAGACGAGTTCTATCAGCTGATTGCAAGGAATGATATCATGGAGACGGAGGAGCAATTGACAGCTAGATTTGTTGGAGGGTTGAGAATGAAGATACAGGATATGGTGAATATGTTTGATCCCAGATCAATCGCTGAAGCACATCAGAAAGCTCTAGCTTGGGAGAAACAAGGAAGGAGAGGTGGTGGTGTGTTTACAAATTCTAACAATCCAATAAAAGGGGCTAGTAGCAATGCGAATGTTTTGAAGGCTGTTGCAAAACCAATTGTTAATGAAGTTGCTAAGACCAGGGTCAATAGTGGAATCAAATGTTTCAATTGTCAGGAGATGGGTCACAAGAGCAATGAATGTACGAAGCCAAAGAAGCGAACGATGATTGCTGAGGTTGAGGAGGATGAGGTAGAAGTTGACTGTTCTAATTTACTACATGACGCGGAGGAAGAGAATGTGTCGGGAGATGAAGGGTATTCATTGATGATGAAGAGGTCGTGTTTAACACCAAAGCAAGAGGAGGAAACTAGCTGGTTGAGGAGTAACATCTTTCAATCAACATGCACTATCTTGGGAAGGGTTTGCAAGTTTGTCATCGATGCGGGAAGCTGTGATAATATTATCTATACAGAGGTTGTGAAGAAGTTATCATTGAAGACAGAAAAGCATCTGAAGCCTTACAAGTTAGCTTGGTAGAGGAAAGGTGGGGAGGTGAAAGTTGGACGTCGAGCTTGTGTTAATTTTTCAATTGGGAAGAAATACAAGGATGAAATTTGGTGTGATGTTGTTGATATGGACATGTGTCATCTGTTGCTGGGAAGACCGTGGTAGTATGATAGGGCGGTGCAGCATGATGGGCGTACCAACAGTTACAGTTTCATGTGTGAAGGCACGAAGATTACTCTAGTTCCAAAGAAGCGACAACAAGAAGAAAACAAACTGGAGGAGATCGAAGAACTTAAAACGTTACTGTCTTTGAAGGAGTTTGTTAAGGAGGTAGAAGAGGAGCCTGAAGTATTCTTGTTGATTGGACGTGAGAGTCATGAAGTGGTTGAGATCCCTGAAGAAGTGAAACCAGTACTGGGAGAGTTTGATGATGTATTTCCTGAAGAGCTACCAACGGAGTTGTCGCCGTTGAGAGACATCCAACATCAAATTGATCTTGTTCCAGGTGCTGTGTTGCCACATAGACCACACTACAGAATGAGTCCAAAAGAACATGAAGAGTTGAGAAGGCAAGTGGAAGAGTTGCTTGAATACGGGCGAGTGCAGGAAAGTTTAAGTCCTTGTGCGGTGCCAGCATTGTTAGTACCGAAGAAGGATGGGACGTGAAGGATGTGCACTGATAGCCGGGCCCTAAACAAGATTACAGTGAGATATATATTTCCAATGCCAAGGCTTGATGATTTGTTGGATCAGTTGAGCGGGGCTACTATCTTTTCGAAAATTGATTTGAAGAGTGGTTATCATCAAATTCGAATCAGACCAGGGGATGAATGGAAAACAACGTTCAAGACACGTGAGGGATTGTACGAATGGCTGGTAATGCCGTTTTGTCTTTCGAATGCACCAAGTACATTCATGCGGGTGATGAACCAGATATTTAGACCATTCATTGGGAAGTTTGTGGTGGTGTATTTTGATGATATACTGATATATAGTAAAAGCTCAGAGGAACACTTGCAACATCTGAGAGAAGTGTTGATGGTATTGCGACAGGAACAATTCTATGCTGCAACGAAGAAATGCGTGTTCATGACGTAGAGCGTTTTATTTTTGGGGTATGTTATATCGGGAGGAGGTATACAGGTGGATCAGAATAAAGTTGAAGCAATCAGAAATTGGCCACAACCCAAGACGATTACAAAAGTTAGAAGCTTTCATGGTTTGGCGTCATTCTACCGAAGGTTCATTCCACACTTCAGTAGCGTGATGGCTCCAGTTACTGATTGTATGAAGGGGAAACAATTTCTATGGTCAGAGGAAGCAGGGGTTGCTTTTGAAAGGATCAAGGAGCTTTTGACGACAACACCGATTCTAGTGTTGCCGGATTTTCAGTTATTGTTTGAACTACATACTGATGCATCAAAGGTTGGAATTGGAGGGGTGTTGAGTCAGAAAGGTCGTCCTATTGCATATTTCAGTGAGAAGCTATCGGGAGCAAAGATGAGATATAGTACATATGATATGGAATTTTATGCTATCGTGCAAGCTATCAAACATTGGAGACATTATTTGTTTCATAAAGAATTTGTTTTATATACTGATCATGAGGCATTGAAGCATATGCAGGGACGGGACAAGATTGTTGCTAGGCATGCTTCGTGGATTGCATACTTACAACAATTTACATTTGTGGTGAAGCATAAATCGGGAATTACAAACCGTGTGGCGGATGCGTTGAGCAGAAGGAATCATGTGTTGACTACAATGAAGGTTGAAGTAATAGGGTTTGATGTGTTGCCAGAATTATTTGTTGAAGATTCATACTTTATGAAGTTTGTAGATGAAGTCAAGGAGGGAGAGACGGATGAGTTTATGATGGTAGATGGTTTTCTGTTCAAAGGAAATCGATTGTGCATACCTGATTGTAGTTTGAGAATGAAGATTGTAAAGGAGCTACATGAAAAGGGCCACGTGGGTAGAGACCGTACACTACAGCTGATTTCTCAATCTTATTTTTGGCCTTCGATGAGGAAAGAAGTAGAGAGGTTTGTTAGGAGGTGTCATGTTTGTCAAGTCTCGAAAGGAACCGCTACAAATGCAGGATTATATATGCCGTTACCTGTACCTACTAAACCATGGGTGGATGTGAGTATGGATTTTGTTTTGGGTTTGCCTAGAACTCAAAGGGGAGATGATTCTATATTTGTCGTGGTAGACAGGTTTTCTAAAATGGCACATTTCATCGCATGTAAGAAGACATCGGATGCTGTTTGGATCGCTCAGTTATTCTTTAAGGAGGTGTATTGATTGCATGGGCTACCCGAATCGATTGTTTCAGACAGGGATACTAGATTTCTAACTCATTTCTGGCTAAGTTTGTGGAAGATGGTGGGAACGAAATTGAACTTTAGTAGCGCTTATCATCCGCAGACAGATGGACAGACCGAGGTTGTGAACAGATCATTGGGGAATTTGTTGAGATGTCTTGTGCAAGACAATCTGAAGAGTTGGGATATGATGTTATGTCAAGCAGAGTTTGCACATAATCATGCAGTGAACCGGAGTACTGGATTCAGCCCATTTCAGGTTGTATATTCTAGTTTGCCAAAAGGACCATTGGATTTAACGATAATACCACAACCAAAGGGGACAGTCAAGCGAGCTGCTAATTTTGTTGAAGGATTGACAGAGTGTCATAGAATCGTTCAAGAATGATTGGAAAAGGCGAATGAGAAGTACAAACGATCTGCAGATCTGAAGCGAAGGAGTGTTGAATTTAATGAAGGTGATTTGGATTATGTAGTGTTAACAAAGGATCGTTTTCCGGTGGGAACGTACAATAAATTGAAAGCGCGGAAGATTGGTCCAGTACAAATTTTTAAGAAAATCAATAAGAACGCGTATCAATTAGAATTGCCGGATAATGTTCATACTTCTAAAGTGTTTAACGTCAAATACTTAGTTCCGTATCATGGGGATGAGTGTGTTGCGGAGGAGGATGATGCAAATTCGAGGACGAATTTCTCTCAACCAGGGGAGGATGATGCAGGCCAAGTATTAGGTCGTGACCGACCTAACGAAGCCCAAGGTCGTGACCGACCTAACTATTCCCTTAAGTAGCTCCAACGACTTAGTGAAACTCGCAAACGACCTAACGGGACGCGGGATAAAGAGTTACGACCTAAAAATGCAGTGCAACGTGAAGAAAGCCTAGGTCATGAACGACCTAACTCCAAGGTCGCTAAAGAAGAGTGCGAACGACCTAACTCGTGCGCTTCTATAAGTCGCGAACGACCTAACGTACACAGGCCATTTTCTTTGGGTCGTTCAAGCAATAGGTCGCTGCCAAGTTACGACTTAAGTTAGGTCGTGGGAAGCTTTAGGTCGCCAACTGTTATAAGTCGCTGAAGCTCATGCCGCTTGGATTCCTTGAGTCGCTGCCTTCATTTTAGGTCGCTCATATGTTAAGTCGTAAGTCGTGATGGTTTGTAATGTGTTGTGTTGTAATCTGTTAGGTCGTGAACGACCTATAGTAAGTCGTAAGTCGTGATGTTTTAGGTCGTGGCCGACCTAAGTGTTGTACAAATTTTAGTTGTCTGCATTGTAACTTCTATAAATAGGCCGGTGCTGCCATTTGTAATAGTTTAGTTGATTTGAATGAAAACTTTTGTTGTTAGCTTTGTGCTTTCAATTAAATTGGTAGTTGAGTGTAATCTCCTATCTCCTCTTTCGGCATTCGAGTGCGCTCGGATCAACGATCGTAGAAGCCAATTCACGGTATCTAGTGCGCTAGATCAACGTCTGAAGAATTGCAGATCTTCCTTCATGGTATCGTGCGCGATCAACGTGACGAAGATAGCTAGAATTCAGTATCTTCGGATCAACGAATTTGGGCCATTCAGTATTCTTCATTCCACCGATTGCTACTTTCACAGAATCATCATTTTGTAATTCCGTTGCTGCATCAGGGTTGCTTCAACCTTTAGAGATTTCGATTTGGAAATGGGATTCGATATCCATGGATTTTATATACGGGTTACCAATGTCAAATAGAGGAAATGGAAGTATATGGGTTATAGTGGATAGAATGACCAAGAGTGCCTATTTCATTCCAGTTAAGTTAACCAGGACGACAGCTGTTTTAGCTAAGTTGTTCATGAAGAACATAATTAGACTGTATGGAGTTCCTAGTAGTATAGTCAGTGACAGAGATGCTTTGTTCACTAGTGAATTCTGGAAGAGTCTACATGAGGTATTAGGTACCAAGCTTAATATGAGTACAACATATCACCCTCAGATAGATGGGTAGACAGAGAGAGTCAATAAGGTACTCGAGGATTTGTTGATAGATTGCGTATTGGATTTTGATGGATCTTGGGAAGATCACCTACATTTGGTTGAGTTTTCCTATAATAATAGTTACCAGACTAGTATAAGAATGGCGCCTTTTGAGGCTTTATATGGAAGGCCATGCAAATCACCAGCATGTCGGTTGGTGATTGGAGGCAGATTAGTCTTAAGTCCAGATTTGGTTAGAGAGGTGTCAGAAAAGGTTGAGTTGATCCAAGGAAGGATGAAGAAAGCTCGGTCCAGATCAAAGAGTTAGGCAGACAAGAGGCATAAAGACCTAGAATTCTCAGTTGGAGATAAGATTTTCATTAAGGTGTCACCGATGAGGGCTGTGGTACGATTTGGAAGGTTATGGAAGTTAGCCCCAATGTACATTGGTCCATTTGAGATTTTAGAAAGGATTAGGAAGCTCGCATACAGAGTAGAGTTGTCGAGTAGTATGGCATGTCTCCATAATGTATTTCATGTGTCTCATCTTCGTAAGTATGTGCATGATCTAGAGAGTACTATTTCTCCGACAAGGTCGAAAGATTTGATAGTAGAGCCTAATTTGACTTTTGTTAGACAAGAAGTTCGGATTATAGCTAGAGATGAGAAATGACTGAGGAACAGGGCAGTCAATTTGGTGAAAGTTCAGTGGAGCGACAACGAGAAGGATTGTACTTGGGAAACAGAAGACAAGATTAGAGATACTTATCCTGATCTACTTTAGGGTATGTCTATATTAGATTTATATAGATAGTTGCTAGTTAGGTAGGCTAGTATGGTTGTTAGGAGTTATTACAGATGATTGCTATGTTTAATATTTAGCCCTTACTGAATTTCGAGGACGAAATTCTTTAGGGAGGGAGTCTGTAACACCCCTAATTTTTGATAACAGTATTTAGGAGATTTAATTAGACAAATTAAGTAGAATAATGTAAGAATTAGAATGATAAGGGGATTGAGATTTGAAAATATGAATTAAGGTCGTGCTTAATAATAAGATAAATGGGCTCAAATGGTTTTAAGCTAATTAATTTAAACATGGGCATATTAGTAAATAGTCGTATTATGCACGGCTATAAATTTTCATTTGCCCTTTAACGTTTCACTTTATCATTTTTCACATTCATTCTAAAAACCTAAATACGCAAAGTATTATAGAGGAGCCGACTATTATCAAAGAGGAAAGAGGAAGAAAAAATTAAATCAAAGTTAGGGGAATCAATCTTCTACAAATCCCAGATTCCTTATCATATCCAAGCTGAATAATAATTCATTCCATCTCTATTTTCTTTTTATAATCATATGTTTTCGAATTTAAGATTAAATTCGTTTTTATAATGTTTTGGATAGTGATATTCTTAAACTATTATATGCTTGATTTAAACCAATTCATTTACATATGAATTTGCACTGTTTTAGGGTACCGATAGTTTTTTATTTTAGAATGCCATAGAAAAATTAAATGTTATGTAGATCATGATTTTCGAGACGAGTTTCAATTTTTTAAGGGACAGTTTGGCTAAAGTTCCTATTAAGTTTCAAAATACACAAAACATCCTTACCAAAAAAAGCATATAAATTAGGTACCTAGAATTAAGTTAATGAATAATTGCATACATTTAGGCAATTATTCGGTGAATAAATGCAGACATTTATGCAATTATATCCAAAAGGTGCAGATATTTCCGCAATAATTCACTAAAAATTTGCAGAAATTTACGCAAGTATTCATTGAATAATTGCGTACATTTATGCAATTTTTGGATATAATTGCATAAATGTCTGCAATTATTCACTGAATAATTGCATAAATGTATGCAACTATTCAGCAACTTAATTCTAGGGACCTAATTTACAATCTTTTTTGGGGAGTAGTTTTCGTATATTAAGTTTGATTTTAAGGACTTGAGCATAATATTCACTTTTTTTAATTTTCCAACCCATGGAAAACTTATTGTAAATTTTCAAAGGAAAATATGATAAAATTGGGTTTAAAATCTATCGATTATTTCAGGAAGAATTTGGATATAAAATTTTAATATGTTAGATAACATGATAAAAGTGAATTTCTGTGATTTTTGGGGATTTTTCCTAATTGATTTGCTATGGAAAATAAATTATTTTAAAAGAAGGACTTATTCGTAAATATTGCTTTTGCTTAATGGAAGGGCTCAAACGTAAATTATTTCCCTTGATTTAGATCTAACAAATATGGCAGTTATTTTGTAAAGTATTTGAAAAGTTTTAAGGCAACCAATCAAAGGATTACAAATAGGCAGGTAGTTATGAAGCAATTACTAAAAGTAGCATAATTTCAGCTTTTATTCGGAAAAGTTGGTTTTGCCTTCTATAGTAGTGCCTTTCGACTCCAATGCTTCCACTCCAACTCAGTCAGAACCAACCCAGCCGAAACCTACCTAGTTGAAACCAATAGAAAAGGTATCACTTAGATGGTACGTAGTGGATTGAAGGAAAGGTGGAAGCCATGGTGTCGAAAGCAATGCTTTCGATGGGGTCAAAACCTTAGTTTGGTTTTTCAAATGTTAAGTGCTTGCTTTGTTTTACTTAGAGCTTTCGACGTAGTCGAAACATATGTTTTCGAAAGGGGTTTTCCAAGGAGGTTGCCATATTATATTTAAAGTATAATGCTTTTAAATGGATTCCTTTGTTTTAAAATAAACGCTTTCGAAAGTAGTGGTTTCGACCTAGTCAAAACCCAACCACTATTCTTTACCTTTCGAGTGTATTGAAGTCATCAATACTTTCAAATGGTTGACTTTGTTATTAACTTAAGCTAAGCCACTTCCTGAATGCTTTCGAAGGGGTCAAGGGTTCCGAAGGCAATGGGGTCGAAAGAGGGTTTCGACGCTACCCTTCCAAGTTTTACTCAAAGGTTTTGAGCTTTCGAATAAATGGTTCCGATACCAAAAAATTTTCTCCAAAACAATTTTATTAATGGTTTCGAATGAGATGCTTTTGTATGTACCAACGTTGACCCAAAAGATATTTTAAAAGGTAAAACCCAATACTTTCGAAAGAGGTACTTTCATTGGTTTCGAAGCTGTGTTTTAAAGTAATGTTTTGATATCATTGAAAGGTATATTTGGTTTTGAAAGAGAATATTTAACAAGGGCTTCAAAAAGTATATTCATTGTGTTTTGAAAAGGAGTTTTCTTTGCTTTTGAAGGAGGTTATCCAAGGGTTTCAAAAGAGACGTTTTAAGGTTTTCAAAATAGTCAACCTATTCTCATTTTAAGAGGAAATACCATGGCATGAACAAAGAGTTTTGAAATGAAGTTTTTGAAGAAGTTTTTCTTGATTAACAGGTTAAAGGGTTTAACCAAGATTTGTATAAAATGATTTCAAGGATATTAAAACACATGTGTTGGTATTATTTTGTTGTTATGATTGCTTCTTCATATGTTTATTCATGGGGAATTTTACCGCAAGGGCCTTCTTTCATCAAACAATAAGTTTGTAGGACACGGCTTTAAAATAATTACTTTGCAGGACAAAATTTTATACACATTACGTCAGCCCTTAAATCCATTACTTCATGCCCTCCTTCCGTACAAAAATATTTCAGCTAAAACGATTACAAATCATTTTTCCTCGATCAATTAACTTTTGTGCCACACTTTATTACAACGACTTCAGCTTCATCGATTTCAGCTCAAACTAAAATATTTTCAACGAGCAATCTCTGCAATCACCTCAAACTTAAATACTCAACAAGTAAGCTGTCTTATATTTTGATGTAAATGTTTTAGTTAGATGATAAACCGTAGTTAAACATTCATACTTACTGATGCTGATGATAGCTTTTGTAATGGATTTAAGTATTTTAGTTCTTGTTATGGTTTGACGTAATCGACAGTTGTTTAATTAAGCATACCTTTCAATGGCAGATGATACTAAACCCTAAAATTGTTTAACTGAACATGTTATTGTTTAGCTATTAAAAAAGAAAAACGCATCTATCTTTTAATGTAAAAGATTTAAATTACATGCTAAACCCTAGGTATGTTTAATAATTACTGATACTTATTAAATATGTTTGTTGTTTTTCTCACGATTTAAAGTTATTAGAAAAAGTATACAGCTAATTTAAACCCTCGGTCGAAAAGATAAAAGCATTTATGTTTTTATGTAAAGCATTTAAATACATAATAAATCGTAGATAAATTTTCATATTTGCTACTGCATATAATAGAATATATACTGAATTTAAGCCATTTGTTGTTTTCCTGATGGATTTATGTGAAACAAACATACTTAATCAACTTTTTAGTACAAAAATATTATTCTTCATTCTTGCTAACATATTATTATACATAACAATTTTTATGCAGCATAAAGATGCATACAAAGTCTTCCAAATCAATGTTAGTCATTGAAACAACTGCTTGCATATTTATAAATGAAGGAGGAACTCAATGCATGAACATAAGACCAATATCTAGCCGTTTCTATGATGAACATAACCAGAGACCATCATTATCTTTGACTCCATTGGTAACTTTTTCCCACTTATGTTTCCTATACTATTTAGTTGTGATCTTCAACTTGTATATGCATATTAAATTGGAAGCTAGATTCCATATTTTAAGTAAAAAATAGTTAAATTTCAAAAAAGGTTAAGACAAGTAAAAAAGAAACTCAAAATATCTTTTTATATAAATTCTTGTAGAGATATTTTGGCATTTTCTTTAATTCAGTTTGCAATTTCCATTCACCACTTTCATTCACCACTTGTTATTGT
The DNA here is from genome assembly GCA_030737815.1 of Allium fistulosum. Lineage (NCBI taxonomy): Eukaryota > Viridiplantae > Streptophyta > Magnoliopsida > Asparagales > Amaryllidaceae > Allium > Allium fistulosum. The sequence continues at coordinate 612,422,846 of CM060907.1, forward strand.
TTTTGTGTTGCATCTTCTATTTTAAGAGTTACTAATAAAAAGTACAAATTTATTTACTACTTTCCATTCACTGCTTTCTTTGCTGTTTGCACATTAGTCTCTTTATTCATTCACTTTGTAGTGTTTATAAAGTAGCATAATTTCAAATAAACTTAAACCAACTACAAAAAAAAAACATATTATCTTTTCATAGAAATTCCTATAGAGATATTTTGGCCTTTTTTATCACAATTTCCAATATCCATTCAATATTTTCATCCATTGTTTGTTATTGTTATTATGTTGCATTTTTTTATCAAATTTTCCAATATCCATTCACTATTTTTCATTCACTGTTTTCATTGATATGTGCACATTAATCTCTTTATTCACTCACTTTGTAGTGTTTATGAACTGTTACATTGATCATTTTTGTGTTTTTGTTGTTGCTATTGCATTTTCAACTTAGTGTTTTACATTCATCATTGCTATTCCTATTTCCAATATCCATACAACCTTTGATCTTTGTCACCCATTGCTCCTTCCCTGTCACCATCTATTTCTTCTCTACCTTCTACAACCATTACTAGCAACCACAACTTCACCGTCCTTCAATTTCTTCACAAAGTACAATCTATTACTACTCAAACTACTTTTGTACCAATCACCATCCAATACATTTGAAGTCAAATATCTACCTAAAATATGACATCCTCATACCTCATCCAAACTACAACCTAAATTGAGGACAACAACTCTTCAACAATACACCTCAACTACTTCAACAATAAATTTCATCATTCACTCACCCTCTTCTATACCACTTCAATCTTCTCCCCTCAATTACACCTCATCAGAACTGCTTCAGCTGCTATACTGCACCAAAACTTCAACTATCTACAACCAGACCTTGCAATTACCTACCAGAATCACAACCAAAATTGCTTTTCCCTAAAAATGTTTTTGATTCTGAATGTTGACTGTTCTAAACTGTGAATTTAAAAAAACATGTTTGGTTATTTGAAAACATGTTCTTAATTATGAATATTGACTATTTTGTGTTTGGTTCTCTCTAAGTTTTCAAATTTCTAATTGACCATTACTTAGAGAACTAAAAAAGATAAAACAGGTTATCATTCTATACAAATTCTTGTAGAGAAATTTTGAAACTTTCTTCACTTGCTTCTATATTGTTAATTTTCATTTCATCAAATAATGCTTATTAATTTTCAATTGTGAATATTCACTTTTCTATTTTGTTAATTTTCACCTTTAGTCTTATTTAGTTTAACTTGCTAACTAACTTAGTATAGTCACTATTATCAAAAACTTTCTCAATAATATTCACTATAATGTTCAGTTAAGATGTTTGATATTTACCTTGTGAAAGAACAATTATTCATCGATAAACTAGTGAAGATCCACAACTTAAGCACTACTAGTTGTTAATTCGTGTACTTGGAATAATTATGATTCTTTACACTTGACCACAAGATCAAAAACCCTTAGAATTGGACATTTAAATTTTTCCATAAATGTGGTGAGTAAATGTACATAGAAAGTAAAAAGATAGAAAGATTTACCTTTGTTCTAAAAAGTTGTTAATTCTTCTTTTGCAGAAAGCAGCTGTTAACAACATCAATAACGAACTCAAAGATGAAGGCAAGGAAACAATTTTGGGAAAGTCTACTCTAATGAAATATGTTGACTACGCCCAAAAAAACCACTGGGTAATATTAAATAAAAACTTTGTTTATACAAAAATGCATGTTATACATTAAGTAATCACACTTATTGTCAAGTGAATACATCTTCATTAATTGCCAAGTGAAATAATGACTGTAAGTTTCTCTCACAGCCCTGTCAATCTATTTTCATTACAAAAAATTTATATACAATCAATTCTCTACTATGCTACATTCATTCCTTCTTGTCTAATAATATTATATGTTCCATGATCTAATGTGACAACATCTTATAGCACTTTTGCTGTAAATTACTCATCTTTGGATGCTTATAACAACATCTTATTGCATTAGGTTTTTCTTTTCAGTAATTTTATCAACATTTTGATTTTCATTTACTTAGCAGTTAAACATTTATACTTAATCTTGTTTGTGCATACTCTTAACATACATTTTTTAATTATCACTTAAACCTTGTTATTCATAAAGGATTGATTTTTATTACTCACTTTTACACGGTATTCTTAGCAGTTAGACCTTGTTATATGTTTCATTCATTTTTTGTTCACAATTTCATGGATATACAACCTTGTTTATGCATACGTTATCTCAGTATTAACTGTTATCATTACTAAATTTTTTTTTCTAAAATACTGTTACTTGTTTAGATAAACACACTTTTAATTATAACTCATTATCAAAATTAATAAAAGATAAACTGTTTTATCATTATATTCAAATTACTAATATTCCGAAATACAGGTATGACTGTGGACTCTTTGTGATGTTGTTCAGGAAAAAGCTTGTGCAAGGACTAGAAACAACATCAAAATCAATCTTGAACAAGTTAATGAATTTAGAGCACAAGTAACTGCAGAAATTCTCTCTAATGAACCATACTGTTGGACTCTTGAAAATTTTTGTAGCTCAGATACAACTACAAAAGGTACATAATGACAATGATCATAAGATTATGTTGCAAACTTCCAATGTCTGATGATGTTTTTTTGATAAATTAGCTAAAAACTTGTTGCAATATTTGAAACTGTGTTGTTCATAATACATTTAAAGTAGTATAATTGAATGTGCTGTTGGATTTGATGATGAGTCTGTAGTGACTTACTATGGATGGAAAGTTGTTAGCATAACTGATCTTAATTAGCAAGTAATTGCTTAATATATTATGCAGCTGAATTGTTTGTGATACGCTGTTAAAAAGATAAAAGTATTTATCTTTTACTTTTAGAATGCGAAAACTATATGTTAATTACTTTTCATTCTGTGTACTTCATGTTTTACTTTATCAACAATGTATAATTTTATTCATTATGTGTACTTCATGTTTTACTTTATCAATAATGTGCGATTGTGATGAATTGATTAAAAGCTGCACTTCTTTACATTTTCTAATGATTGAAAGATTCGTTTGTAATGGGATTGATTGTTTCAGTATTCTTATTGAATAAGGCATAATTTTATTTGCTTGGCTTTCATACCACTTATCAGAAATAGCTTGTTTGTGATAGCTCTACAAAGACATATTGTCATATTTGCTGGGGTTTCATACTTCTTATCAGCAGTTTGATAGCTCTGCAAAACCAAGCATACAACATGCATACAAAAACAAGCTAAAGTAAAACCAGTAAATTCATACCAAAAGTTCAAACCAGGACAACATAAATAGCACCACCACTTAACAACATATCTTTATTGCCTTAGAAAGTCAGCTAACCTGATATAATCTATATTCATATGTGAAGTCTAAACTGAGTCTCAAACACCATATTTTTATTGCCTGAGAAAGAATTATACATTAACATGCACATACACCAACAAAATCAAAACATAATTCAAATGATATATACGATGAAAAAAAGAAGATAAATACAACTATCATTTTCAGAAACTGGGAGCAGCACATAATGAACACATAATTTGGAGAATTTAAATCACAACTAAACATAAACAACTCCTTAAAATCAACAATCATCACAAAGACATAAGCAACAATTCAACATACTCAATTATTCAACTCTAAAAGTTATTGTAAAACAATCAATCAATACATTGAATTAAAACTTTCAAATGAACTCAATTATTCAAAGAACATCCTCTTCTATTAAGTCCTAGTTTTTTACACTTTTCACATCTATTTTGCTTAGCATGAAAATCAGCCCCTTTAATCCTATTCATCCTAGGCCTTCCAACTCCAAAAATAGGTTTATGAGGAAGAACAGTAGACGATTCTTCAGCTTTAATTGCTTCCTTATCAAAGGTTGGAATAGGATTGGTCACATGTGAATAAGAAGCTCGATAAGACTCAACTGTAACAACCCTGTATTTTACAAATATTTTTAAATTGATTTTTCCAGATTTAAAAGCTTTATTTATGAAAAAGAATAAATTTTGTTATTTTTAATATAAACTTTGACTTTGATGTGGATTTGAATTCCAAATATGACTAAATTTAATATTTCCTGAAAATGTGAATTTTGGTCAATAGTCAAACTTTGACTTTTAAGTTTAAATTTTTAATAGTTTGAAATTATAAATTTTATCTTTTATTATGAAAATAGATTTAATAACTTGAACACCACTTTTCGTTTCGTTGAAAACGGAGTTAAAATGTAAAAGTTATGTACATTTCAATTTTTAGTATAATTTGTTTATTTGTGCAATTTTGCCTATTTTAAATTTTTTTAAATCATATTTTCTTTCTTATATTTTGTTTTAATATGTGTTAATATGTTTTTTATGTATATTTTGTCTTTTTATGTTTTTAAATTGATAATAGTATTTTTCCAAAATTTACTGTATTTATTTTTCATTTTAAAGGCTGTTTTCCTATTTTCTGCTATTTTCTTCATTAAAAATTATATGTAAATTAAATTTTAAATATTTATTTTGTGAATATATTTTTATTTTATGTTATTAGTTATGTTTAAAATTATATTACAAGCTCATATGATTTTTCCAAAATTTATTCCAATTAATTTCAAATTTTCTAGACTAGTTTACTATTTTTAGCTATTTTCTTATTTAACCTTATATAAATTAATAAATATTATATATATTTTTATATTTTGATAGATTTTCGAATTCTTATCTGGTATTACTATTATTACCAGAAATATAAAGTTATTTAAAATAAAATAAAGAAATATGAAAAGGTTTTGACTTTTGAATTGCTTTTGACTCTTTGAATTCCACCTCTTCATTTTCCACCAACTCTTCATTTCTTTTGACATAACTCTCCACATTTTCAGCCGATCACTTCATTTCTCAACTCACGTATCTTTTTCCTCCTTCCTGAACAAAAAAATTTCGGCCTCCCCTTGATTGAAGAGTTTGGTAAAATTCTGTCTCTCTTTTTCTTCCTTTTCCACTTATGTTGATTTTTCTAGTTTGATTTTTTTGCACTTGTATCACCTCATGTAGGTTTGGCCATGCCTCCCTTGCTGCTTAGCCGCCTCCACCACCTGATGGCACACCACCAACACCTCCTCCTCACCAGCCATCCAAGCCATGAACCCCCTTGGTTATGCATATCAACAAAAGTTTCAAAACACCCCTTCATACTAGCCTAACCGAGCACCACACTCATTCCATCACCTTCCACCACCCATGGCCGCCACCAACACCACCTCCACCACCTCCACCACCACCTGGACCCTCTGCCACATCATCATAGTGGACCCCACTCCTCTGTCCATGACACATAGGGCCTTGGTAGAGCCCAAATCCTTGTCAAAACCCATGTGTATGCATGCTTATGTATGTTATTCACTTCTACCACTTTGGCACCATCACAAATGACCTCTAGGCCGACCCATACCCACCATAACCTGACCCAAACACCTGCTATTGTCATGTATTTTCCATCATGGATGAGCCTAGTAAAGGTAAAAAGCAAGTGCAAAGCATTTCTATTTGATTCTGTGCAGCCTATTCTACTGTAGTTTTGATCGTAGCTGATTTGAAACTCATCGTTGTTATATTGTTTTGTTTGACTTATATTCAAGGGATTTGATACTTTGGCTCCTCCACTCTTATTTGAATCGTGTTATCGTGCTTGTTTGGATCCCATTCGTGCAGTCGTCGTCGTTTCTACAGCACAAAACTGTGAGTTATTCTCACCAGACAATATGTACCTATATAACTAGTAAATTGACACCCTGTGAATCTGTAGAAATATATTATCAAGTTTTATATGTTTATATTATTATCATATGATGTTCACACCTGTTATTATACCTGTTATATCATATGTTACTGTTATTTAATGTTATTCTGTTATTTATATCTGTTATCACCATTGCAAGTTCCCTGTAGATTAGAATCACTATGGGTTGAAATGATACATACCCGAACGGACTTTAGAATAGGGAAAAATCGTTATGGGCTGAAATGATAGGCCTGAACGATTTTTATTTAAAATTATTTTAACTTGGGATTGCGGGTTTGAAATGATAGAACCCGGATTTTTCTTTTTTTTCTAACTGCGGATTGAAATGATACATATCTGTATCACTTGACCTAAGTTAGAAAATTATATACAGGCCCGTGGTTATTTTATAAAGTGTTTTGGATATTTTTAAGTATTTTAAAAATTATAAATTTATGAAATTTGATTTAAATAGATTTTAAAATGTTTTAAAATAAAGAAATTATGATTTTTCTATGTGTTAAAAATGTAATTAATGAATGGTTTAACTGGATTTTTGAAATATAACTTAAGTTGGAAATTTGGAATTTTGGTTAAAAGTGATATTTAGGTTATATAAATAAAATGGATATTAAATTTTATTTGGAAATGGTAAATATGATAATTTGATTAAATTTGAATTTAAGTGATTTATTAAAGTATTATTGATTTTTCTATGAATTTAAGCGGTTAAATAAATGAATGTTTAAAAGTGATCTTTTAAAATATAACTTGACTTGGAAATGTGAAATTTGGTTTTAATTAAAGGTTTAAGTTAATTAAATAAAATTGGAAATTTAGTTAAATTTGTGAAATGGTAATTTAAATTTGAAGTGTTAAGTTATTTGTAGAAATGTGAAGAATTGGAAACTTTTACACTTAAATTTATTAAGTAAATTGTTGAAAATTGGATTTAATTATAAGAAATTTATTGTGAAAAAAAAAGATATATGTTAAATGATATGGAAATGAACATTTTAAACGTTAAAATATGATTTTTAAAATGTTTATGTGTTTTACATTAAAGTTATTTAATTGCTGGAAATACACTAACACCTGAAATTAACTTTTAATAGCATTCAGAAATGCTATAGATTCTGTTTTGAACTAAAATTGTGTAAAAAGAGCTATTACAGCATTTCTGAAATGCTGTAGTCGCTGTAATTAAACTTATAGGCTAATATTGAACTCAGGTCTATTATAGCATTCTCTGGAAATGCTATAATGGTCTGCAGTCTTTGCTGAAACCAAATTTAACCCTTGTTTTGAAATCTAAACTACCGCAGCACTTCTGAAATGCTGTCTTTTCTGTTTTAAACTATAATTCAACTAAAACTGAGTTTTAACAGCAGTTTTAAGTGCTGTCTTTGCTGAATTAAAAATGTTTTCAAATATAACTTATAGCAGTTGTTTTTAAATGCTGTGAAATGATGAAATTTTAATAATTAGGGTTTTTGACTTAGTAAACGAACTCAGAATGGTCTGAAACTTTGGAAATTGAATACTTGTTTTGAAAATATAATAATTACACTTTTAAAAGGTTTAAATGAATTTTTTGATTGGAATATAAACTATTTAAAGGTGATTTGAAATGATAGTAAATGAACGATATCTTTTAATTTAAAAGGTATTTAAAGTTGAATATTTGGATTTGAACTGATAGGATATTTTATTTTATTAAAATGATTTGGAATGAAGTTTTGTAAGGATATGATATTTTATTTTATTAAAATGATTGGAAGTGAAGTTTTGTAAGGATATGATATTTTATTATATTAAAATGATTTGAAATGAAGTTTTGAAATGATATGAAAATTTAAATATATGGAAATGGTTTGGAATTGATTTAATCTTTATTTTGATAAAGATATGGTTTGAAATGATATTTTATTTTGAAGTAAAGTATTGTTTTTAAAAGTTGTAACCACGGGTTATAATAACGTTGGGTTGTTAAAGAGACCGGGATCGGATATGGACATACTCTCTGTCTTACCGAAAACCACTTTGGCAACTGTGTACGCGGTGGAGATTCCAGAATGAAGTAGGATGGTGGCGACGTTCTTAAGGTATGTTACGTAGACCCAACTCCCGTGAGTTGGCATAAGGTGGCTAAAACAGGAGCGATCTCGGACCAGTGAGGTAGCACCTCTTCTCGGACACATTTCTTCGATATTATACTCTTACTTGTGATTGATTAGATGGCCATCCTCCGATTTGGGAGTGTTGTTCGAGGTGGAACGGTAGTGGCTGCTATGCGTATCCATCAGTCCGTGTGCGTAATTGGTATATCTACCCTGGCATTGCCTAGTTGTGCCGTGTCACCTACCATATCGAGCTTTACTACGATTATGATTTTAAGATCCGACCGCGTTAAGGTTCTCCATCCCCTTAACGCTATTTTCTATATGATTATACTTTACTTATTTAGACACTATTATAATATCGAATATTACTACATAGTAGATAGTTTAACGGATCCTTAGAGGATGGGCGGTCCCAAGCATCTTCTAAGTTACTTGTACCTTTATTACAGTTCACTTGAGTTGGTTTACATTATATAAGTATATATTGTCCTGACTCGAGTGTTTTGTGTTTTTCTTTACGCTCGGGTCAGCCTGAGTTATTCACAGATTTGGATTTCCACTCTCTTGGAGATTTGAATCGCTGGAGATTATCTACTTGTCATGTCCTATCTATTTCAGTTCCGTTGTTCTACTCAGCTTGTACTTGGTTATTTTATTGAGACTTTTGTTGTACTCTATTTCTTCTGTTGTATCTTATGTAACTCTGATATATTTATATAGTAGCTTCATGAACTACTATTTCTTTTACTTCCGCTGCATTATTTTACTCTGTGTCTGTGATATGTGATTATATTTATTTACTGTATATTTTGAGATTTGCCAAATTTTATTTACAACGCGGTATTTTGAGCAATTCAACTCCGGCATGAGTGTCTACCTATACACTTATAATGGATGCGAATGGTTGAAAATATCGGGTCGTTACATCAACAATGAAGTAATGCTCAATGTAATCATAAACAGATTTTTTCGACAAAGCAATATACTTCAAAGCATGTCCATAAGGAAAACCCATCACTTTCCACTGATTGCAGCCACACATGCGATTTTTAAGGTCAACTTTCTGAGATGTTGGAGAATGAACTTCGAAAATATATCTACAGAGTTTAGAAATGATAAATGGTTAAATAAAAAAAAGGTTTTATTTGCAAACAAAAGTTATCAGCACTAAATATTATCTCTCTAATACATAAGGCCCAAAGTATGTGCAGCAAAATATGGTAAAGAAGAAAATAAAGTCCTTAATGTTCACATTCTTGTAAGTATTATACAAAAACATTCAAATGCAAAACAAACATAAGCTCATGATTCTCAATTAGATAAAAAAAATACAAACACATACCTAGATGATTTAAAAACACTGCATCCAAATCCTTCTTCTTTCAATTTCAACAAACGAGCTTCCATTTTCGGATAAAGCACACTAGTCCACTTAGATGCCTCTTCTCTTCGATTAGATATATGCATCATAAGTTTAACCCGAATACCATCAAGACATGAAGTAATAGGTAAACTTCTTTCATCCAAAATTAAAGAATTAAAACTTTTAGCTACATTAGACTTATTTTCACCATATCGTTTCACAGGAAAGAATAAATCAACTCAGTGATCATACAGTTTAACATTCAAATATTCAATAGCTTTTGCACCTCCAATTTCTTTATACTTAGACATAGCTTTTTCAAACTCATAATAATTGGAAGCTAAAGAACGTTCTAGTAAATGAGCTACCCAAATAACCCCTCCACTTTTCACAATACCAGCAATATTATATTGCATATGATGCGAACAATAAGAATTATGACTATTTGGAAAAAAATTATGAATACTTAAGAGCAAACCCTAAGGTCTATCACTTAAAAAAGTCAATGGTCTATCACACCTAAGAGCATTCTTTAAGTGACTCAAAAACCAAGTCCAACATTCTTCATTTTCCTTGGGAACAATAGCCATTACTAATGGAAAAAAACCTAAAACAGCATAAATAGTTAATCTTCCTATAACATGTTTGCAAAAATATCAATTTCAATATCAATTATAAAAAACTAAAATAAAAAACAAACATATCATAACACTGAAATAATGTTACATTAAATGGACAGCTTATCAATAGTGCAGTTTAATTCTAATTACAAAGTATTTACAAGACAATAACCATATATGACAGGCTATGTTTAATACATGTTTTAACAAGCAATCAGCGAAGTAAAACCATACATATCATAATCAAACGTATTTTTTAGTTTAAATTGACCCTAGTATAATGAATTATAGCAACACTAGTATATAACACAAGTTTATAACAAGGAAGGCATGCAAACACTACAAAGTATGACGATATACATTAACAACAACAAAAGATAAAAATCAAAACCTTGATTACAATTCTTAGCAGTGGCAGCCATCAAAATACCACTTCGACCTTTCAAAAATGTTGCATCTAAAAACACCATAGGAAGACAATAACTAAATCCAAGGATACAAGTCCCATAGCAAACAAAAACTCTCTCAAATTGATTAGTATCTGGATCCACTTGCATACTTGAGTAACTATTCGGGTTATTTCTTTCCACTACCTTCAAATACCAAACCAATTCATTATAAGATTTTTTTTCATCACTATAAATATCATTCATACCCATTTTCTTACCCTTATAAGCAAAATAATAGCTCAAATCCACATCATCATCTCTTCTATAACTTGTCATAATATCCGTGGTTTTTCTATTTGGCTCATCATGAATTTGATTAACAATTAAAGCTTTCACAAGATAACTACCAATATTCGGACTACTAATTGATCGAAATCCACCACGACAAGAATGAGTTAACTGAATACTTTTAACAAACAATTGGTCCAATTGCTTTAATTTTCAAGAAGCATGAATCCTAAAAGGACAACCATCTATAGCGCATCAAAATGTCAACCGTTCCTTACAATTCTTAATATACTGTACATTAAACCCATTCTTCAAACAATAAGCATTAACCATTCAACGAAATCCAAGAGCATAATCAAAATGTTGACCAACCCCAGTAAAAAAATTCCAAATTTGAATTCTTCTTCATCAACTCATGTAAATCCCTTTCTTGTCTAAAACTAGATTCTAAATCATCAGCATAATCTAACGTATTGCTACTTTACTCTCTAATAGCAAGCGAACAAGATTTACTACTTAGCCATAGAATTATTCTTCAACCTAAAAAAAAAGAAATCTTCCTTTTTAAAGTAAGATAAGCATAATATAGATTAAAGATCGCTATTCGTTTCAACAAAGGTGGTCTTTGATTCTCTAATATAAAAAATATCAAAGCACACTAGAGTAAAATTATTCTACTCCTCACAAATCATATTCCTTACAGAAGAAATAGATGCATCCAATCCAAAACGAGCACTAAAACAATTCTTATTGAAATTAAACACAATCATAATAGATGAATCACCTACAACTGAAAATATAAAAAAAGAAATATTTGTAAAAATGTTTTACTATATCAGATCTTAATTAATATATGCCAGATCCTTTTTTAACCCAGTATTCAAGAAAAGATAAAACCATTTATCTTTTCCATAATACTTTACATGTATCCATATTGAATTAAAAAGGACAATATCATCCATATTAAAAATAACCAATGCATCCTATAAATTATCTTTCCCATAATAGATTTTATGTTCTTCCAAAAAGCATTGTCAGAACTAAACAAGAAATCAACAACTAATTGTCACATTCAGCAAGAACAACATAAATATGCTTATTATCAACCAAAATTTTTTTACAAACAATAATTTGTCCGCAAATAGCATAAAATAAAAATAGAAAATGACTAATTTTTATCACAAACACACAAAACGGATCCTTAAAATCAACAAAAATAAAAAATAATACCTTTGACCACCATGATCCATTAACTGATTGCTTAAACTTTGAATTTCAGATCCCATAGATAGAACTAAAGAAATCGAAGAACAAAATCATAAATAGCAATCGACACTTTCTTCCGACGTGATATGAAATCTTGAATGTAACCAATCCGATTTGGGCAAATCGCCTGATCGATTTGAGAAAAACGCGCCCCCTTGATCGATTTAGAAAAATCACGCCTGATCGATTAGCAAAAAATCACACCTGCCTAATCAATTGATGAAAATCATCCCTGATCAATGTGAAAAAATCGTGCCTAATCGATTTTGAAAAACAGCGAGACGTTTGGATTTGAGAATGAACCAAAACTCAACCGTATTTGTGTTTTGTCCTGGAAAATTATTGTTTCAAACTCGAGTCCTACAAAATAATTGGACTTGGCTACGAGGAACTCCTCAATAATTTCTACTTTATTCACATTGTAATTAACCCTTAACGGCACTTTGGGGAAGGGCAGAATAACTAGCTAGGTTGACCCAGTAGTGAATATAACTTAAGAAATGATAAAATCTTTATTAAAGGTATTGGCAGGGGCCAATAGTTTCACAGTAAGCCTATGAAAACTGTATATAGAAAAGATATTGGTAGAGGCCAATAGGTTCATAGTCAGCCTATGAAAACTATGATTTGATATTGGCAGGGGCCAATAAGTTTATTGTTAGACCATGAAAACTATATCCGGATTAAGATATTGACAGTTAGTCAATAGGTTCCTAGTTAGCTCATGAAAACTAGGATAAGAGTAAGATATTAGAGTTACCAATAGGTTCTTAGTGATCCCATGAAAACTATGTAACTGGACAGGGAGTCCATAATCATTTTACCTATTAATAGTCATCCCATGAAAACTATTAGGTTAATAGTAACCATTGAAACTATAACTGTGACAGACCGTCAAAATGAATGTGGATGGGTAATCCAGAATCGATTCACTTGTTTTGCATGTCATCATATTATATTGTTTTGAATTGTTTTAACCATTGTGGATGCAGGATCACTGTAACAACCCGTAGATTTTCGATAATTAAATTAGTTAATTTAATAAGATTTCATGGCTTAATGTGGGAAGAATTAAAAATTTTGTAATTTATTTATGATAATAATAACGAGAATGAATTGCAACAATAGTTATCTAAGTTGATTTTTAATGAATTGAATGATATTCCAATCAATTGAAATGACTTAAATATTATAACTTGGTTATAAGGGAATATAAGAAAAACAAATATAAATATTGGGTTAACTAATGAAATAAGATATAGTCAATGGTAATGGAATCTAATTGGTATTGTATAGGAAATTGTAACACTTGTAGTAAATAATAAACTTATAAGTGTGATTAAAAGTAAATGGTGATAATTATTATAAGTTACTTGTTTATTTGTCAGTCGAATCGAACTTAGAAACCAATTGTAAATGAAATGAAATTTATATATTAACTGGGTTTACAATCAATAACTGAAGTTGAATAACAAATGTTGAATTTCATTAGATGTAAATAAAGTAATTGATTAGTAATGAGGATTCATTTAAAATCCAATATTGGAATTTGTTGAATATGGATCAATTAAATTGTTTAAATTTGATATTGAAAATAAATTGAATAATTGAATAGATTGAATAACGGGAATTGAATAACTGTATAACGGAAATAATTGTTCCATAATTTGAATTCGTTTTAAAGTAAAATTTTATAAGTTCATTTTCAATTATTTCAAGATAATGAATTTCGGATAACCAAAATTGTTAAAAATTTAAATTTGCAAATATTTGAATAATTGAATTTTGAATATAATATGATTGAAGATGATATCGAAAATTGATATAAAATTTTATTTAAACAACAATGAATTTGTTAACATTTAAAATTTGAATTTTAAGAAATTCTGTAAATTTTGAAAAGTCGTCGATTTAATCGACGAGTAAAATAGCCTTCCGAGGCACAGTCTCGGAATTCGGCGAAACCGGTTCCATTGGATCCGTAATAGTGTATTATTATCGGATTTCAAATTTCGGAGCAATCGGAGTTGCCATTTGACCGTGGCAGCTGAAAACGTTTAGAAATTCATTTAATCGGTTTAATTTAAAATCGATCGTTTATTTCTATAACTCGTACAGACGATCAAATTGGCTTCCGAAACACGTTCCATTGTGTTCGGAAGGCAGGTAAAACCTTACGAACGCCTGTCGGCACGTCTAATTTGGAGTTCGTTCGGAAATCATGTTATTTGTGGATAATAATATTAAAACAATTAGTTATACGCGTATATTCACGTTCTTCTCTGAGAAACCCTAACTCCATCTTGCAGCCGCCGTTTCTATTGATTAATGGCTGAGGGTGTTCTAATCTTCTTCCTTCTTTTTCACCAAATCCATTCATCTTTATCGAAATCTTCCACTAGTAATTCGTAGAGGGCATCGAGATCTGCAAAGTGAACGGCTGAGATCGTTTTTCAAGTGATGGATTGGCGATGAAATGGAGTTGAACGCCGCGACATCAAGCATGAATTCCGAGACCATAGGATGACCGAGCTTAGCCTGGTCGTGGGCGGCAGTTGCTATCGCGTAGGCGCACGCACCGAAGCTCTCCGATCGATCTCCGACACGTTGTAGGTGGAGCGACCATCATTTCTTTGTCGCGTACGAGTGGATTTCGTGTTTTCCTGGAGCACGATCGTATGGGGGATGTGACGACCCGACTTTCCACTCCCGGAAAATCGCATCGACAGAAAGAAAGAAAGGGGTGAGAAATAGAAAAGAGAAGAAGAGAAAAGAAAACAACAACAGATACTCACAGCGGAAAACGAAACGAAATATAATATATCACATAAATATTACATAGTATCATATACATCATCTATCAGAGTTACACAGATTACACATCACATACTAGACAGTTATAAACATCTGTCTAGTTATTACATCTCAACACAATACAGATCAATACAAAGATCAACACAGCGGAAAACTACTATCTATATCTACAACGCCGAAGCCTCCTGCTCCATTGCTCCTCCAGATTACTCGTCAAAGCTAAACCTGAATCCCTTGGCTACTCGTAAAAATTTGAGTACCCAAGAGTTTATAAAACAGAAATAAACAACTTGGGTCAGACATGGGTCTGGTGTGAGTAACAGGTTAAACTTGTTTAACTTCAAAACCTTTTGAAAGAAAAGGTATCACGTAAGACTCCCCACCAATAAATATGGGTAAGTTTTTACCTTACGCTAACCAAAACATTTGATAGGAAATTCGATTGTATTATAATAGGTCTAGGGTTTTCAAATAAATATGAAATAGCTGGAATGCTTACATCTCACGTTCCAACATAGTTGGGCACAACTAAAACGTACGGCACTTATTGGAGTTTGGATTCCATCAATGGCAGGGCTACCGGGGTACCGCCCGTCACAGTACGTGGCCTAGATCACCGTACCGAGGATCACTCCCAATCCCCTGCAACACAAGGCCGGAACATCCCTTACTGGATAATTCCCACACAAGATACCTCACGGTTGTCATGATTCAACCGCACACACTAAGTCGAAAATAGAAAGGGACATCTAGACAGAGGTAATCTTGTCCTACTTGGGTGCTACCCACTAACCTTGCTGCACCTCCCCTGTTTTAGCCATTCCCGGTTTGTGAGGCTTGAGGTCACGATTACCTTAGAAAAGAACACATCACTTAGAATGCTCATCGTCCACCTGACGATGTGCTGAAAGCATTCAATCCATACAAGTTCGTTCCGGGTTCGAACGAAACCGAAGGCATTATCTCGTTACACTCGTTTTGGAATCACCCTCAGAGTTAACGACAATAACCCTTGCACTCTGAATCTTCATCTTCACTTGATTCACGACCTATCGTTAATTTGGATCGATGTGGTATTCGGGTCTCCAGACCTGGAAATCCGGTATACGGAAACCCGATCCCGGTCTCATCGAAATCCAAAACGTATCTTTTAAGGCCAAGTTGTTTTAAAGGTTAAAACAATTTAATTCATTATCTTTATACACTTAGAAAGATAATTCACAATAGATAATCAACATTATCAATGTAACAACCCGCATATTTGTCGATTTTATATTTAAATATTTTATTTAAATATTTCATCGTTCGTCGGATTGTAGTCCGAAAAGCTACTTTTTGCAAACAGTTGAATTAGGACTCGAGACCTCCTCCATTGAGTTCAAAACGTCGTTTGCGATCTTTTTGAGTGTAAGCTTCGATATGTTTGGAGCTAGTCAAAAATTTGACCATTTGCACTTTGGGTTTGGTTTTGGGTTCAGCCCCTTTGCCAACTTAAACCCCAAACTGAACCATCCCTCCCCATTCACTCTCACTTCCTCCTCTTGCTCAGTTCTAAAGCAAAAATGGTGGGAGAGATGGGAAATTAAAACTCCCAAACCCTAGTTTCTTCTTCAAATCAAGTTCTAGCTCCAAATTCTACGAGAACCCATTGGTAAGCTTCATCTCCTTCTTCTCCAACTCTTTCTCTCTTCAATTTCAGTTTATTCCTAAACCTAACTTTGGGAATGTCCTTCTTTAAAGCTTTGATTCAAGCTTGTTGAGTTGGAATTGAAGGGTAGTTGCTCTTGCCATTGCTCCATAGCATCTTCTTCATTCGTTTGGGTTCAAAGGTGAGATTTTTATCTCACATCTTAAACTATATTTATCTTCGATTGTTAGGTATGAATTCCTAACACTTATTCTTGTGCAATTGCACTTGGTTTGGATTGATTTGGTGAATATTCCAATTTTTAGTGTTTTGAGTTTAATTCTTTGAAAATCCTTTTATGGATGTTTGAACATGTTTTTGGTGATGCATCGAAGTGCCTATTAGACTGGGTTGCCGATTGGCGTAAACCCTTAGTGTTCATCGCTCGTTCGATCGCATTTTGGTTCGGATTCGTCGATTTTAGAGCTAGGCTGTTCATTTTTGCCTAGCAGGAAAATTCAGACGTCTGAAATTTATTTCAGACGTCTGTCACCAAATTTAGACGTCTGTCATAAATATTCAGACGTCTGAGGTAAAATTTAGACGTCTGTCACTAAATATTTAGACGTCTGAATTTAGTTCAAAATGTTTTCTACTCTCTGTTTCAATTTTTAACCTCTGAGCCGTTTGTCATAAATATTCAGACGTCTGAGATTAAATTCAGACGTCTGTCATAAATATTTAGACGTCTGAATGGCTGATTTTGCCGAATTTGCCTATTTTCGAGCAAATTACCAAGGTTTATCGATTTTTGTCGATCCGACTTATTGTTATCAATTATTATCGAGTTTGATGACTCCTCTTTCAGGATGGTATCTCGTTAGGTCGCTCGACCCTATAATTGACCCTATAATCTTATCCGAAAACCATTCAACGGAACTTCTTACTTTGATGGTTTTGGGAATTGATTTCTTTGGATTTTATTCACGTCTTCGAATGTGAACTTTTATAATTGATTGTTTCTACAATCACTTCTATGTCTTGTCACTTTAAAAATATAAAGGTTTCAATACTAGTAGTAAATATCAAAACTCTATCATCGAAACGATTTCAACTCTATTTTCAATATCAAACTCGTTTATAAAACTGTTTTCCAATCTACTAGTACATACAAACCTTTACCTCATTCGTATGAGAAAATATAATTAAACGGCTTAGCAAAACAAGTGGTATGAAACGCTTGCGTTTACTTCGTCGGTTAATTTATGGACTTGTTCGATTGAATCTCTTGTGACAATTTCCTAGTGCAGATCTACAATTTGTTCGTAAATATTTGAGTTAAGCAAGTGGTTATGGGACATGAAGCTAAACTCTTATATTTACTAGCTTAGTGTAATCGACACTTCCTTATGATCATGATGATCATTCTTGTGATTTAGACTAGCGATTGAGCGATGTCTCTTTGTTTGCGAGGTTAGACTAGACACCATTGGTGTGATTTCGATTCACACATATCTCTTTATCTTCAAGGTTAGTCTATACCTCATTGGTGTGATTTCGATTCACACATATTGAAACTCTTGTGACAATTTCCTAGTGCAGATCTACAATCTGTTCGTAAATATTTGAGTTAAGCAAGTGGTTATGGGACATGAAGCTAAACTCTTATATTTACTAGCTTAGTGTAATCGACACTTCTTTATGATCGATGACGATCATTTTTATGATTTAGACTAGCAATGTGCGATGTTTCTCGTCCGTGTGTTCTGACTTGCCTTTCTCGTCCGTGTGTTCGGACTTGCCTTTCTCGTCCGTGTGTTCGGACTTGCCTTTCTCGTCCGTGTGTTCGGACTTGCCTTTCTCGTCCGTGTGTTCGGACTTGCCTTTCTCATCCGTGTGTTCGGACTTGCCTTTCTCGTCCGTGTGTTCGGACTTGCCTTTCTCGTCCGTGTGTTCGGACTTGCCTTTCGGGCCATCCGTGTGTTCAAAAAATTAAATGGATAGCTTCCATGAGATAGCTTCTCGTCCGTGTGCTCGGACTTCCCCCTTTTTGTGACTTCTAGATTTCGTGTGTTGATTTCTGAATTTAATGTTTCACCAACTTTTACAATTGGCATTAATATGTATGTCATTTATTGTGGCTTGGTGGATTAAATAGAGAATATGACATTCTTTTTAATCTTTGAGAAAATTCTTGTGATATTGATTAATCTCTTGTTGATTTTCAATTATGTACTTATCATAGTACGGTATTATGGTTATGATACGTTTTTGTCATATCTCTTATTCTATATCACTCTATCTGATATTTATAGCTAGACTGATCCGTTTATTATTTTCTTATAAATAATACTCGGGTCAGACCGAGATTTTACAGGTGCTTCTTCATGACTTCCTATCTGGAACCATCATCTGACTTTTGGCTAACTACTCTAGTTTAGTAGTTTTTGTTGTATACATTTAAGATTAGACCCCTTGATGTATACATATTCTATTGTCTTGCACTTGTACTTATTCTTTTGTGTTATTGTGGATCTTATTTGACCACTACTCTGATGTATACTTTCATGTGTGTTATTTATTCATATCTATTTCCGCCTTTGTGATATGAATTGTCTGTGACTGATTTGTGTTATGTTTATTTCTATATTTGTTTCCGAAGATTATATATAGCCACCGTGTGATAGCTTTGTGTTTGTATCGGTATGTCGGATTTCCTCTTTAAAAGACATGCATTCTATTCTATCTGACATATCGGTGCTCGCACAAAGAAGTTACACGGATGGTCGCTCCTCAACAGCCTTATTCTCCGTGCTAATTGACAGCACTACACCGTAGTGTTCTTGGTTAGCGTGGGTATAGAGGTGGGGCGTCACAATCAATATCATCAGATAATCCATATTATCACAATTCAACTAAACATCCATATCACATAGCATATATCTCATCAGAGATATCAATCAAATGCAAAGCATTCAGTATTATCATCCATCCATAAGTAATGATCTATATCATCTCTGATTAATTTAAAGTTAATTAAATTAATTACTTTTATTTTATAAATCCTTCTTACTTAAACATTAATTAATTACAAATTAATTAATTATCCTCTAATTACCTTTTTCAATTAATCATCTTTGATTAATTATCTTTTAATTACCTTTTTCAATTAATCATCTTTAATTAATTACTCAAATTAATTAACCTTAACCACTTATAGTAATTAACCTTTAATTACTTCATTAATTAATTAACTATAATTAATTAAATTAATCACTATAATTAATTATATTAAACCTTAATTAATTACAAATTAATCACTTCATTTATTAATTATTTCTTAATTAATCAATCTTAATTACATCATTAATTATATTAATTAATGATCCTTAATTATAACTTAATTATTAATTTCTTTAATTAAATTAATTACATTAAGTAATTAACTTTAAATTAAACAACATTTATTAATCACCTTGATTAATCTTCAATCAGTAATTAACTACCCTTAATTACTTTCATTTACTAAATTAATTCTCCTTAATTAATTTCTTAATTAATCCCTTGATTAATTATTCAGAGTAATTAAACTCAAATTACTTTCCTTAATACATAACCATCAATTAATTACTTCAAGTAATTATCTATTATTTACTTCCCTAAATAATATACCTTATTAATTACATTTAAGTAATTATTTATCAAATCATCCATTGATTATTCTAAGTTAATTAAACAAAATTAATTAACTTAAACTAAACCAAATTAACTTAATTAATTACAATAAGTAATTAATTTCTTAATTACTTCCATTAAGTAATTCATTTAAACAAATTCTATAATTGATTATCTTTAAATTAATTAATCTAATTAATTATCAAAATTAATCACATTAATTATTTATTTAAATAATCTCAAGTTAATGACCTTCATTAACTATTAACAACCCTTTAATTACTTTTCTTAAGTAATTAACTTAGATTAATTATTATTAATTTCAAATTAATAAATCTTAATAACCAATTAATTAATCCTTAATTAATTAATTGTTAAACATAACTTAATTAATCTTAAATTACTATATTAATTTATTTCCTAATCATTAATTAATACTCTAATTTATAATACATAATTATAAATTAGTTATTCTATTTAATTAACCTTAAACCTTAATTAAATTAATTTAAATTCTTAATTACAAATTTATTAATCCAAATCATTAATAAATTTAATTAATTAAACCATTTTAATTACCTTAACAATTTAATCTTTAAGATAAAACATTTTCCCATGGTTACATCTTATTCATAATATATTTGAAAACATCCAATTTCAAATCTATTTTTAAATTTCATTTTAATTTCAACATTTAAATATAACTAACATTTAAACTTATTAAAACATTTAAATTTATTAAAACTTATTTATCTCAAATTCTAAGATTCAAAACTAAACCTGACTCCATATATTAAAACTTTGATTTCCATTCCTGTTTAAATATTACTTCACAATTTAAATTTAGTTTTAAAATTTAAACTGACAGGTTTTAGAAAACCTGGCAACACTGATGTACTCGACACTCCACCAAAATACTTCGAGTCGCATCCCCTAAAACTCGAGTCTCCCTCGAAATAACTCGAACAAAATGCGAGACCTTCCTCTGTAAAAACAGACTTCACCAAAACCCAAATTTCCGTGCACCGTGCACATGCACCAGAGACGTAGTCACCTCCGACCATCCACGATGGCTTTCCCACATCGGCAACCATCTTCACACCATCCCTCGATCATCAGATCACTATACAAATCTCGAAATCAAATTGAGGCCTTCAACCCACCTGGAACAATAACCTGGAATCATCTTCAAACCTGTAATCGCCACGACCCAGAAACTCCGATCATCAGAAATGTTGAAACTCCGGCCATAATCTCGTCAATGACCATACTTTCATTTCTCCAAACCTCACTGCACTCGATCAATCATAGAAGTCATGCCGACCAAATCATTTAGCCTAGTTGAAACTATGGTTACAGAAAAGAATTCACCACCGCTGCCTTCTCAATGAATTAAACACCTTCCTGATAATTTTCCTACCATCACTGATAATCCCACTATCATTACTGAAAACTACAACATTCCAAACCATCGAGACCAACAGAGTTACCCAAAACTTCATATTTAGTTTAAACCAAAACTGCTCCTTTATTTCTAAACTATAAATTATGATTTATGTTTTAAAAATCGAGTTTTGGTATAAGTAATCAACTTATACTCCTGGATTTACGAATTACCCAGTTTGAATTTTCTCTTTTATATAGATGCACATATTGTTTTTGGTTTACAGAGACACTCGGCTTTAAAGTTGACTTAATTAAAATTTTCAAACATTCTTCTATGATAAATCAACAACTTTTGTTTGTAAGTTAAATCCTAACAAGAACAAGATCAAGTAGTAAGAGATTTTAAAAAGAATTCTTGAGTCTGGACAAACAAAACAGAACAGAGTTCATAGTCATACATGCATACAATACATCCATTGTTTTCACAGCAACTTTCACTTATACATTCAAACAATACATATTTATCACAAAGATTTAACATTTAATCTTATTCATAAACCTAAACTTTTAGAAATAGTAATGTTACTCACCATTTAAAGAAGATGAACAGAGCATCTAATTGTTAACAGCATACACACTATAAACATTCACATCAGATTCTCACTTATTCATGCAATACTTATTCATTTCAACCATACTAGCATGCAACCATATTTTACTTTAAGTTTTTAAAAGTTACTCACCTGCATAAAGATGAACAGAGCACATTTAATTTGAGAAGCTTTTGAAACTGAGAAACTTGAAACAGGTTTGAACTTTTAAACAAGAATGCCTCCTTTTGATTTGAGAAGTTGAGTTGTTGAAGCTTTAGATTGCTTAAACTACATGCATGCTGCTGGAAACACTAAGTTGTTGAGATGATTCCAGATTGAAAAGAAATTCATGCTGAAGACCTCAGGTTTGCAAACTGGGTTACAGGCTTTGAAATTGTGGTTTTGAAAATGAGACAGGGTATTGAATTTTCTGGTTTGAGGAGTTGATTACAAATCTTTGATTTGTATAAATTTTGATTTGAAAGCTATCTATGAATTTCCAGATCTTAGATTAGAGGATTAGTTTTAGAAGTGGTTACTGATTTCAGATTTGCATTTTAGAGAATTGGTTTTTTGAGAAGATGGTACTGATCTATTTTCAGATTTGTATTTAGAGAAAGATTTGAGTTTATCTTGTTTTGAAAATGGAGAATAAAAAGAAAATGAAGTAAGGAGAATGCATATGTTTATATAAGTGAATTTATGATTTATAAAAATAAAAGAAAAAGAAAATAATAAGGACACTTGTCATTTTGAGTTTATCTTTTATTTACACATGTTAAGACAAGTCATTAGATAAAGACACATGTCTTTTAAGTATTTATCTTATTTCTATTTATTTTAAAGTAATTAAAAAGCCTTTTTCTTATTTATTAAACACTTATCTATATATATATAAATCATTTTAAAGAAACAAAACCAATTATATTTATAATTAAAAGTTATACAAATATTATAATATCCAAACAATTTAAATATTTATTCTCTTGAATTTCAAAGCTTAAATTCAAATTCAATTAAATTAAATCCTAAGATTCAATTTAAAAAATCAAGTTATATATATATATATACAAATATAACTATTTATTCAATTAAATAACAATTTCATATTCTTTAAAATCCATTCATATTAATAAAAATAATACATTATACTTATTATATGAAATTAACATATTTGATATTTAAATAATTTATATAAGAGATTATATTATCAAGTGATATTTTAAAAAGAAACAAAACAAGCCTTTTTGTTAACTCTTATATAATTTTAAACTTAAGTAAAAATATCTTAAGCAATTAAAGTATTTTAAAACTATAAATTTACTAATTTAAATAACTTTGAAAAGTCATATTAAATTAAATCTAAATTCCCAATTTACCCAAAGCTTCTATTTACAATATATATAAATAAATATATATATTCAAATAGAAAATATCTTATTAACTTTTAAAAGATAAAATCACCAATTAATACTAATTTAATCAGATTATTAAATTAAATTCAAATCTTATTATCAAAGATCATCAATATCAATTTAATTATTTAACAGATTATTAAATTGATATTGTTAAAATTTCCGGGATATTACATTCCTTCCCCCTTAAAATAATTTCGTCCCCGAAATTTAAACAAAGGTAATTTAATAATCTTATTAAATATTTTAAATTTTAAAACACAAGCATATACTATCATCCATATGCTAACAACCATAGCAACCAATTCATCCAATCAATCAAATCTAACTATCCAGACAAAATTCTAGATAGAATTCCTCGAGTTTCCCCAAGTATATATATATATACCGGGATACTCGCTCTAAAAACAATCTAAACAATCAATACTACTAAGCTATAGATCTCCTACTCATCTAGATCTACAGAACTAAACAGAATATCAGACTACAAACGAGTCTGACTTAACAACTAAACCTTCCAGAACTGCTGATTCTAAAACCAGAGATAGATCTTACACGTACCTCTCAGAGATACATAAAACTCAATGAATTCCAATTGTCCAAACTGACAATTCAATCCTGAAAACCCAATACTTATCCAAATCAGAACACAGAAGAGATCCAAACATAACTTTACTTCACAACATCAGTAGATTCCAAACTTACTTCTCCTATCCAGAGATATACTCCAAACTGCTTTCGCTGCTCAATTCTGATCTGAGGTAGAACACAAGCACAGACTGGACAACTCATTCCAGAAATAAGGTTCACTGATCCATAAATAAAACTCAGATACTTCATCAAAACTTGAGTTGCTGCACCAACTCCATCTCTAGGAAACATCCTTCAACTAGACTGAACTACCGGTACTACTCCTGGAATCCAGTCGATAAGAAAACTCAACCTTCAGATGCGGACAACTCCTGACTTCTCTGAAGACACTCAGAAAAACTCTGATAACCCAAGAGAACCCTCAAACTATCGCAAGTCACTTTTTGCGATCCACCCATCCTAATTCCAAAGAAAAATTGTTCTCCCTTAACAAATCAGAACAACCCATACTTAACTATCCAATCCATCGAAGAAATGGATGCACCCTGCTGCTTCTGAATTTCACCTCCAGAAAAACTGCTCAGCCTGACAACTTCCTGCCATCACAGAATACTCCGAGCTGCACTGCTGATACTGATGCCAAGGATTTTCTATCCAAAGATCTTCGAGAAACTCGAACCCCAAACCAAACAGAAACACCATGCTGAACTCAGCCATAACACTGAAACAGACACACTTCCTTAAACTCGTTCCAAAGAAAACATCTTCGGGAACATCCATCGTCACTGCATCTCATCACACAGCTACTATTACCTGAGGTATCAAGATACCATCACTTGCTTCTGTTCAACCGATAGATCCAAACTCTACTCATCCAACTTTACAGATAAACTCCGAACCATTACAGTTTCCTTCGGAGATCGATAAAATCCTTCACCACAGCAAAACTTACTCGAGACAGTATTGGGTCTACAGTCTCGATAAATACACTTCCAACCTTAATTCCAACCATTGGTAGTCGTGTTTCATACACTACTACCCTATCTACCTTTATATCTTTTATTGGAGAACCTGTACGGGTAACCCAACAATATAGGTAGAATATATATATATAGTTATATAAAAATTACAAATACGCACTCTCACGATAGATACCACTCCAGAGCTAGGTATTCACTCAACCAACTGCTCTGATATTCATTTAACCAAAAGCTTAGGCATTCGCTCAACCTAAGCTCTGATACCACGTGTGACGACCAGTGATACCTCGGGTTTGCTTTTACGGCCACCCTCTCGAGTCGCAACCAACCCCAAAAGGCCTTATACTACCCCCGGGGACATGTAGGGGTAAGAGTCTCCCGTTCGCCACCTAACGCAAAGCGAGAACCCCCTATCACGCTGTAATGTAGCAAACCCGATCCCGGTCTCATCGAAATCCAAAACGTATCTTTTAAGGCCAAGTTGTTTTAAAGGTTAAAACAATTTAATTCATTATCTTTATACACTTAGAAAGATAATTCACAATAGATAATCAACATTATCAATATCATCAGATAATCCATATTATCACAATTCAACTAAACATCCATATCACATAGCATATATCTCATCAGAGATATCAATCAAATGCAAAGCATTCAGTATTATCATCCATCCATAAGTAATGATATATATCATCTCTAATTAATTTAAAGTTAATTAAATTAATTACTTTTATTTTATAAATCCTTCTTACTTAAACATTAATTAATTACAAATTAATTAATTATCCTCTAATTACCTTTTTCAATTAATCATCTTTGATTAATTATCTTTTAATTACCTTTTTCAATTAATCATCTTTAATTAAGTACTCAAATTAATTAACCTTAACCACTTATAGTAATTAACCTTTAATTACTTCATTAATTAATTAACTATAATTAATTAAATTAATCACTATAATTAATTATATTAAACCTTAATTAATTACAAATTAATCACTTCATTTATTAATTATTTCTTAATTAATCAATCTTAATTACATCATTAATTATATTAATTAATGATCCTTAATTATAACTTAATTATTAATTTCTTTAATTAAATTAATTATATTAAGTAATTAACTTTAAATTAAACAACATTTATTAATCACCTTGATTAATCTTCAATCAGTAATTAACTACCCTTAATTACTTTCATTTACTAAATTAATTCTCCTTAATTAATTTCTTAATTAATCCCTTGATTAATTATTCAGAGTAATTAAACTCAAATTACTTTCCTTAATACATAACCATCAATTAATTACTTCAAGTAATTATCTATTATTTACTTCCCTAAATAATATACCTTATTAATTACATTTAAGTAATTATTTATCAAATCATCCATTGATTATTCTATGTTAATTAAACAAAATTAATTAACTTAAACTAAACCAAATTAACTTAATTAATTACAATAAGTAATTAATTTCTTAATTACTTCCATTAAGTAATTCATTTAAACAAATTCTATAATTGATTATCTTTAAATTAATTAATCTAATTAATTATCAAAATTAATCACATTAATTATTTATTTAAATAATCTCAAGTTAATGACCTTCATTAACTATTAACAACCCTTTAATTACTTTTCTTAAGTAATTAACTTAGATTAATTATTATTAATTTCAAATTAATAAATCTTAATAACCAATTAATTAATCCTTAATTAATTAATTGTTAAACATAACTTAATTAATCTTAAATTACTATATTAATTTATTTCCTAATCATTAATTAATACTCTAATTTATAATACATAATTATAAATTAGTTATTCTATTTAATTAACCTTAAACCTTAATTAAATTAATTTAAATTCTTAATTACAAATTTATTAATCCAAATCATTAATAAATTTAATTAATTAAACCATTTTAATTACCTTAACAATTTAATCTTTAAGATAAAACATTTTCCCATGGTTACATCTTATTCATAATATATTTGAAAACATCCAATTTTAAATCTATTTTTAAATTTCATTTTAATTTCAACATTTAAATATAACTAACATTTAAACTTATTAAAACATTTAAATTTATTAAAACTTATTTATCTCAAATTCTAAGATTCAAAACTAAACCTGACTCCATATATTAAAACTTTGATTTCCATTCCTGTTTAAATATTACTTCACAATTTAAATTTAGTTTTAAAATTTAAACTGACAGGTTTTAGAAAACCTGGCAACACTGATGTACTCGACACTCCACCAAAATACTTCGAGTCGCATCCCCTAAAACTCGAGTCTCCCTCGAAATAACTCGAACAAAACGCGAGACCTTCCTCTGTAAAAACAGACTTCACCAAAACCCAAATTTCCGTGCACCGTGCACATGCACCAGAGACGTAGTCACCTCCGACCATCCACGATGGCTTTCCCACATCGGCAACCATCTTCACACCATCCCTCGATCATCAGATCACTATACAAATCTCGAAATCAAATTCGAGGCCTTCAACCCACCTGGAACAATAACCTGGAATCATCTTCAAACCTGTAATCGCCACGACCCAGAAACTCCGATCATCAGAAATGTTGAAACTCCGGCCATAATCTCGTCAATGACCATACTTTCATTTCTCCAAACCTCACTGCACTCGATCAATCATAGAAGTCATGCCGACCAAATCATTTAGCCTAGTTGAAACTAGGGTTACAGAAAAGAATTCACCACCGCTGCCTTCTCAATGAATTAAACACCTTCCTGATAATTTTCCTACCATCACTGATAATCCCACTATCATTACTGAAAACTACAACATTCCAAACCATCGAGACCAACAGAGTTACCCAAAACTTCATATTTAGTTTAAACCAAAACTGCTCCTTTATTTCTAAACTATAAATTATGATTTATGTTTTAAAAATCGAGTTTTGGTATAAGTAATCAACTTATACTCCTGGATTTACGAATTACCCAGTTTGAATTTTCTCTTTTATATAGATGCACATATTGTTTTTGGTTTACAGAGACACTCGGCTTTAAAGTTGACTTAATTAAAATTTTCAAACATTCTTCTATGATAAATCAACAACTTTTGTTTGTAAGTTAAATCCTAACAAGAACAAGATCAAGTAGTAAGAGATTTTAAAAAGAATTCTTGAGTCTGGACAAACAAAACAGAACAGAGTTCATAGTCATACATGCATACAATACATCCATTGTTTTCACAGCAACTTTCACTTATACATTCAAACAATACATATTTATCACAAAGATTTAACATGCAATCTTATTCATAAACCTAAACTTTTAGAAATAGTAATGTTACTCACCATTTAAAGAAGATGAACAGAGCATCTAATTGTTAACAGCATACACACTATAAACATTCACATCAGATTCTCACTTATTCATGCAATACTTATTCATTTCAACCATACTAGCATGCAACCATATTTTACATTAAGTTTTTAAAAGTTACTCACCTGCATAAAGATGAACAGAGCACATTTAATTTGAGAAGCTTTTGAAACTGAGAAACTTGAAACAGGTTTGAACTTTTAAACAAGAATGCCTCCTTTTGATTTGAGAAGTTGAGTTGTTGAAGCTTTAGATTGCTTAAACTACATGCATGCTGCTGGAAACACTAAGTTGTTGAGATGATTCCAGATTGAAAAGAAATTCATGCTGAAGACCTCAGGTTTGCAAACTGGGTTACAGGCTTTGAAATTGTGGTTTTGAAAATGAGACAGGGTATTGAATTTTCTGGTTTGAGGAGTTGATTACAAATCTTTGATTTGTATAAATTTTGATTTGAAAGCTATCTATGAATTTCCAGATCTTAGATTAGAGGATTAGTTTTAGAAGTGGTTACTTATTTCAGATTTGCATTTTAGAGAATTGGTTTTTTGAGAAGATGGTACTGATCTATTTTCAGATTTGTATTTAGAGAAAGATTTGAGTTTATCTTGTTTTGAAAATGGAGAATAAAAAGAAAATGAAGTAAGGAGAATGCATATGTTTATATAAGTGAATTTATGATTTATAAAAATAAAAGAAAAAGAAAATAATAAGGACACTTGTCATTTTGAGTTTATCTTTTATTTACACATGTTAAGACAAGTCATTAGATAAAGACACATGTCTTTTAAGTATTTATCTTATTTCTATTTATTTTAAAGTAATTAAAAAGCCTTTTTCTTATTTATTAAACACTTATCTATATATATATATAAATCATTTTAAAGAAACAAAACCAATTATATTTATAATTAAAAGTTATACAAATATTATAATATCCAAACAATTTAAATATTTATTCTCTTGAATTTCAAAGCTTAAATTCAAATTCAATTAAATTAAATCCTAAGATTCAATTTAAAAAATCAAGTTATATATATATATATACATATATAACTATTTATTCAATTAAATAACAATTTCATATTCTTTAAAATCCATTCATATTAATAAAAATAATACATTATACTTATTATATGAAATTAACATATTTGATATTTAAATAATTTATATAAGAGATTATATTATCAAGTGATATTTTAAAAAGAAACAAAACAAGCCTTTTTGTTAACTCTTATATAATTTTAAACTTAAGTAAAAATATCTTAAGCAATTAAAGTATTTTAAAACTATAAATTTACTAATTTAAATAACTTTGAAAAGTCATATTAAATTAAATCTAAATTCCCAATTTACCCAAAGCTTCTATTTACAATATATATAAATAAATATATATATTCAAATAGAAAATATCTTATTAACTTTTAAAAGATAAAATCACCAATTAATACTAATTTAATCAGATTATTAAATTAAATTCAAATCTTATTATCAAAGATCATCAATATCAATTTAATTATTTAACAGATTATTAAATTGATATTGTTAAAATTTCCGGGATATTACAGGGGAGAAGGTGAAGTCACGGCCCTTGATCTCAGATCTGAATTTTGGACGGCCGTGATTTGATTAGAATCGGACGAAACTGGCGATGTTGGAATCGCAGCGACGAGATCTACACTGCAGTGCAGACCCGGGACTGTTTCGAACTCGTTAAATTTTTTGGTTAAATCGAACGCGCTCGATTTAATTTAAAATTTGAACGATTGGCAACGTAAACTCAAGGTGAGTGTTTTATAACGCTCACAACATACTAGAATATTCTGATGCTAGTTAAATTTAATATTGTGAAGTGATATGATTTTATTAGTCGTTGTTGATAAAAATTTAACTGTCATCTTGATTGTCGTCGAATTAAATGTTAGAAATTGAAATCGACAGTCAAATTAGAATTGAAATCGACAGTCTAATTAGAATTGAAATTTAATCGCAAGTAAATTACCGAACATTTATAACTATGAAATTTCTGTGATTTATATTGTCTGTTTGTATGATTGGTTGCGATGGATGCTATTGATTGATGTTTGAATGTAGGATGTTTATTTGTTGTATATATCCTGTCATCACCCTGTGTATTATTTATAGTTGTAAATTAAACCATTGTGAATAAATTGAGAAATAGGTTGAAATGATATATACCTATGACACTATGGTTTGATTTGAAGTGATATATATCTATTTCTGAAATTTAATTTAAATAACTGATCACTTGGCCATATGATAGAAAATTATATACGGACACCGGATTGGTTAAATTAAATAATTTTTAAAATCTTAGATTTGGAATTACTTTAAATGGTTTGATTTAAAGGAATTTAAAAAAATCAATTTTATAGAAATTGAATTTATCGTGAATTTGAGGTTGAGATGTTGAAATAATTTTTGTTAAACAAATTGGTTAATAATTGAAGTTAAGACTTTGAAATTAAAATTGTGATATGATTGAATTTTCGTAAATTGATTTGATTTTAAAGGATTCAATTCTTATTCGGATTTTGAATATTATTAAGTAAAAGTGTGATAAAGACAACATTTTGAAATTTGAGCTTGACATTGAATTTTATTGAAGATTTGGATTGTGAAACTGAATATTAAGGAATAATTGGGTTTTAAGTGTTTGAATTAATATTTTGAAAAAAATCAACCTCGAAATCATTATAAATTGGAATTGAAATTGAATTAATTGGATTTGAAAATGGAATTAAATTAATTTGAAATCGAAATTGATTTGAACTGAAATTGAGATTTGAATCGACTGAATGGAATTCGAATTCGATTCAGATTGGTAAGTTGGAAATTTAAAATGGTTGACTTTGAAGCTATTTCAAATTGGTTTTCTTAAGTTATTCTGTTATATAAACTATTTTAAATACTTAAACTATTTTATACTAAACTATTTTAACCTATATTAATTATATTAAGTTATTTCAACTTACTTAAACATATTAACTTATTTTAATCATATTTAATCTATTTTAAGCTATTTAACCTATTTAATTATATTAAATCTATTTTAAATCTATTTAACTATATTAAATCAATTTAAAACTATTTTGAAATCTATCTTTAATATTTAGAATATTTTAAATATTTTCCAATTATTTAAGCTACTTTAAACTATTCAAAACTAATTTTCCAAAATTTCCAACTGGTCAATAAGGTGAAATGTTTATATTTAAATCTTAGATTTAAATACGAAGTGGGTTAAATGAAGTTACAACCTAAATTTAAATGTGACGATTTTGAAATTGAAATGAGATATTGGGCGAAATGATTTTTGAAATGAAATCGTATATTTTGCGTAGATACGATGATTTGAAATGGATTTGATTTTTTGAAGCGAACTTGATATGTTGATATCAATTATGAATTGATTTTGAAAATGTAAAAGAACCATCCGGTGTGTAATAAGCGTTTGGTTGTTAAAGAGACCGGGATCGGATATGGGCATACTCTCTGTCGATACCGAAAACCACTTTAACAACTGTGTACGTGGTGGAGATTCCAGAAATGAAGTAGGATGGTTTGGCGACGATTCTATATGGTATGACGTGACCCTGACTCCCGTGAGTCAGCTTAGATGTGACTAAAATCAGGAGCTATACCGGGCTAATGTGAGGTCATTCCTCTTATCGGACATATTTCTTCGATACCATTATATTGCTTTTGTGATTCGATTTGGTGGCCACCCCTCGATTGTTTGGGAGTGTGTCTGAGGTGGGCGGTAGTAGCTGCTATGCGTCACCACCAGTCCGGGAGTGCAATTGGTATATCTACCCTGGCATTTCCTCGTGTGCCGTGTTCACATGCCCTAGCGTGCCTTCTACGAATTTGTTTTGTACCATACCTATGGGGTGCCCTCTGCGTAAACCTCTCGGAGGAGCGTACGGTACTGTATAGACTATGGGAATATATAAAATGTGTTAAGGGGGATATGGGTAACGCCTTAACGCTATTTTAATAGTTTATTTTACTATAGACATATTATAATAGCGTATTGTACTACATAGTAGATAGTTTAACGGATCCTTAAGAGATGGAAAATCCCGTAACATCTTTTGAGTTATTGCACGCACGTCGACACTGGATAAGAGATGTCAAACCCCGTAAACATCTCTGACGCCGTTACACTCATATTTATTTACAATTGATTTAACTTACATAAGGATATTTTAGTCCTGACTCGAGTGTTTTGTCTTTTCATTACGCTCGGGTCAGTCCTGAGTTTTTCAGCTTATTGAAGATCTATTCTGGAGGACGAAGACGAAGATTTGGTATACTATTACTATTATTATACATGCATCATGCTGTCTGCTGCATTATTTTATTTGTTCTGTTGTATATGTATAACTCTGATAAATGTTGTATAAATGATAATCAAAAGTGTATTAAACAGCTTCATGAACTGTTTATTTGATTATTATATTTTATCTTTCCGCTGCGAGATTCTGTGGTTGTTTCTTGTTCCTTTTCTCTTCTTTTCTTATTTACCCCATTAACAATCCTCCCTTTTGAATGGTTTGGAATCGGCATGTGTGTTTACTTGTCGATTTAAATTGTCCAAAAAGGTGGGTCGTTACAGTTGGTATCAGAGCCAGGTTTAGCGATACCTTAGCTTTGTGGGGTGTGACTCTTTAAATAGGGTAGTAATACCCTATGATGAGTCGCTGAGTGCATATGTATGAAAGAGCGTATTTGTTAGTGATATAAAATTGTTTTATATTGTGTTGGTTGATTTGTTGAGTGGCATATGGATTCTGGTCAATACGAGTAATTAACGTTATTGATAGGGATCTCTAAACACTTGAACAGAACAATTCGACATAGTATTGTTTTGAAATTGGGTAAATGAAATAATTTTGCCCCAATTATATTTTGTATATAAAGATATAATTTTTAGAAATTATTATGATCCATCCAGTTAGTTTGATTGTTAGAAATGATAATATGGATGGTTATCATAAATTGGATATTGTGTTTTAATAAATAAGGTTTATTACAAAATAAATAATGATAAAAGAACTTATGGAATGTTTTAAGAAGGTAAATTTTTGTAAGAATAATTTATAAATGTGACTTATAAATCAAGATAGATTTAAATTGGAAAAAAAATATTGAGTTTAAGACCCGGAGATTTTGAAAATGGTTTTTCAAAACTTTGAAGGAAAATATGTAGTGATATGAGTTGAAAAAAAAATATTTATGGAAATATTTTGGAAGGATTTTTAAGAAGGAATGAATTCAGTACTCCTCTCTTATGTCGCTGGGAAATAATTTCGGTGATGACTGCGCAGCATCATCGACGTTCATTTTCGAGTCTCAAAGTGGAGGAGATTTCTGCGAAGCTTTGCTTTGCTTCGAAACTGTTTTGAAAAGAAATGCAGTTTGGTTTAAACTCCAAAAGTATGATTTGATATATATATAAGATATAAATGTATCTATTTATTTCAAATGATTTGAAATAAACCGGGCATTTAAATTTTTAAAGTTCTGTTAATTGATATTTTTCAAGTTATCTGAATTAAATGTGAATAACCAGAACTTATGTAATAAAAGGATTAAAAAACTCTAAGCTAAATGTTTTGAGAAACTTTAGAGTTGAAGTGTAACTCTTAAAAAAATTGAAAGGTGTTGAAAGGTAAAGAAAATTTAAATGAATTAAAATTTTGAACATTCTAATTAAGTAAAATAAATCCTATAAATTTGTAATATATCAAATTGCATTCTAATAACATATAATATGACTTACCAAATGTCTAAAGGTTAAAATGATGTTTAGGGATGTAATGAGATATTATACAAGTAAGCAAAACCTAAAAATAATTGAAATATACAAGTAAGCAAAACTTAAAAGTGATTAAAATGTATACAAATGGAAATTTGGTTGTGATAAAGGAAAATGTTATATACTTATGTATAATATGAAATGATGAATGGCTAAATGGAATAAGTAAGTGAACTTAAGAAAACAGACAAATGAATCGAAATAATATCCTTGTAAATTTGTTACAGAATTGAATATAAATTTGCAAAGAAATTGTGAAATTGAAGTTTGTAGCTTTGGAGATAATTATAAACTTGGATAAAGTCCAACTTCTTATATATGACTTTTATAGGATGATTAATAAACTAAAGTGATGATTGATAAAATGTTCCACCAATGAATTTGTTATTAACTGAAATTATGAAAATGAAGTAAATGTAAACAAAAGAAATTAGTATGGCTAAGAATCAATTGGAAATAGAAAACTTAATTTAGTTAAACTTAACTAAATTAATTGTATGAAATGATGCATAAGAAATGATAGTATAAAAGAACATGCTATGTAAAGAAATGGATATGCTAAGTAATTAAGGAATGAATAGTGCATTGTGTATAATAAGTTGTAAATGAAATGACGGTAAGTAAATAATTGAATATAGATGAAGTGTATAGAAATCTATTGAAAGTTAATATGTAAGTTGTACGTGTATTGTTTTATTCGCATAACAATTTGATCTGAATTCGAGCACAGAATTTCGAGATAATTTATATCGATCCAAGTTAGGATTTTTTCACTCGATTCTTAACGGCGAACCCTGGATATAGATTTTTGATTTGATTCTGGAATTCTCTATCATAGTATATGGCTATGCAAGGAGAATAACAGTTCCGATCAAGGAACCAAATCTGAGTCCGCACTAGAGAGTCAGGTGAACGATACTAGTTTGGAAGTGAAATTTTGTGATCAAATGAGCGATCAGACTTGATATTGCGTACGGATGATATATGTACTTCGTACAGGTTTAGGTGAAGCTAATATTGAAAATTGATAATGCAATTTATAAATTGTTTTAAAATTATATGATTTGATATCATTGATAAATAAGATGCAAGTATTTAAATCAAG
Source organism: Allium fistulosum (assembly GCA_030737815.1). NCBI lineage: Eukaryota > Viridiplantae > Streptophyta > Magnoliopsida > Asparagales > Amaryllidaceae > Allium > Allium fistulosum. The sequence goes on from CM060907.1 coordinate 612,458,117, forward strand.
GAATTTGGATTGCCCGACAAATAGGTACGTGTTTATTTTATCATTGGATTTGGTGATTTTTGATTGGAGCCACTTGGCTTTTGTTTTCTTTTACTGGTTTGGGGCCCGTAGAGGCGTTTTGTAGCTGTACCGATCGAGCCGCGCAAAGGAGACGCTGCCGAAATTTTCTGTAAATCCGGGTGTTAGAAAATTTTTGAGTTTTAAATTTTTATAACTCATTTGGATAACCAACTTGTAAATTTCGTAAGCCAATCGGAGTAGCGTAGTGGAAGTGTAGTAACGACTTTATAAGTAAAATTTCATTGTTTTATAAGTTGATAATTTTGAATAAAATGTATCGAATGCCGAAATCTTTACTTAGTTCCTTTTCCCTTCTTTTTCCTTTTCGAGGACGAAAAGTTTTGATTGGGGGAGAGTGTAACAACCCGTAGATTTTCGATAATTAAATTAGTTAATTTAATAAGATTTCATGGCTTAATGTGGGAAGAATTAAAAATTTTGTAATTTATTTATGATAATAATAACGAGAATGAATTGCAACAATAGTTATCTAAGTTGATTTTTAATGAATTGAATGATATTCCAATCAATTGAAATGACTTAAATATTATAACTTGGTTATAAGGGAATATAAGAAAAACAAATATAAATATTGGGTTAACTAATGAAATAAGATATAGTCAATGGTAATGGAATCTAATTGGTATTGTATAGGAAATTGTAACACTTGTAGTAAATAATAAACTTATAAGTGTGATTAAAAGTAAATGGTGATAATTATTATAAGTTACTTGTTTATTTGTCAGTCGAATCGAACTTAGAAACCAATTGTAAATGAAATGAAATTTATATATTAACTGGGTTTACAATCAATAACTGAAGTTGAATAACAAATGTTGAATTTCATTAGATGTAAATAAAGTAATTGATTAGTAATGAAGATTCATTTAAAATCCAATATTGGAATTTGTTGAATATGGATCAATTAAATTGTTTAAATTTGATATTGAAAATAAATTGAATAATTGAATAGATTGAATAACGGGAATTGAATAACTGTATAATGGAAATAATTGTTCCATAATTTGAATTCGTTTTAAAGTAAAATTTTATAAGTTCATTTTCAATTATTTCAAGATAATGAATTTCGGATAACCAAAATTGTTAAAAATTTAAATTTGCAAATATTTGAATAATTGAATTTTGAATATAATATGATTGAAGATGATATCGAAAATTGATATAAAATTTTATTTAAACAACAATGAATTTGTTAACATTTAAAATTTGAATTTTAAGAAATTCTGTAAATTTTGAAAAGTCGTCGATTTAATCGACGAGTAAAATAGCCTTCCGAGGCACAGTCTCGGAATTCGGCGAAACCGGTTCCATTGGATCCGCAATAGTGTATTATTATCGGATTTCAAATTTCGGAGCAATCGGAGTTGCCATTTGACCGTGGCAGCTGAAAACGTTTAGAAATTCATTTAATCGGTTTAATTTAAAATCGATCGTTTATTTCTATAACTCGTACAGACGATCAAATTGGCTTCCGAAACACGTTCCATTGTGTTCGGAAGGCAGGTAAAACCTTACGAACGCCTGTCGGCACGTCTAATTTGGAGTTCGTTCGGAAATCATGTTATTTGTGGATAATAATATTAAAACAATTAGTTATACGCGTATATTCACGTTCTTCTCTGAGAAACCCTAACTCCATCTTGCAGCCGCCGTTTCTATTGATTAATGGCTGAGGGTGTTCTAATCTTCTTCCTTTTTTTTCACCAAATCCATTCATCTTTATCGAAATCTTCCAACTAGTAATTCGTAGAGGGCATCGAGATCTGCAAAGTGAACGGCTGAGATCGTTTTTCAAGTGATGGATTGGCGATGAAATGGAGTTGAACGCCGCGACTTCGAGCACGAATTCCGAGACCATAGGATGACCGAGCTTAGCCTGGTCGTGGGTGGCAGTTGCTATCGCGTAGGCGCACGCACCGAAGCTCTCCGATCGATCTCCGACACGTTGTAGGTGGAGCGACCATCATTTCTTTGTCGCGTACGAGTGGATTTCGTGTTTTCCTGGAGCACGATCGTATGGGGGAGAAGGTGAAGTCACGGCCCTTGATCTCAGATCTGAATTTTGGACGGCCGTGATTTGATTAGAATCGGACGAAACTGGCAATGTTGGAATCGCAGCGACGAGATCTACACTACAGTGCAGACCCGGGACTGTTTCGAACTCGTTAAAATTTTTGGTTAAATCGAACGCGCTCGATTTAATTTAAAATTTGAACGATTGGCAACGTAAACTCAAGGTGAGTGTTTTATAACGCTCACAACGTACTAGAATATTCTGATGCTAGTTAAATTTAATATTGTGAAGTGATATGATTTTATTAGTCGTTGTTGATAAAAATTTAACTGTCATCTTGATTGTCGTCGAATTAAATGTTAGAAATTGAAATCGACAGTAAAATTATAATTGAAATCGACAGTCTAATTAGAATTGAAATTTAATCGCAAGTAAATTACCGAACATTTATAACTATGAAATTTCTGTGATTTATATTGTCTGTTTGTATGATTGGTTGCGATGGATGCTATTGATTGATGTTTGAATGTTGGATGTTTATTTGTTGTATATATCCTGTCATCACCCTGTGTATTATTTATAGTTGTAAATTAAACCATTGTGAATAAATTGAGAAATAGGTTGAAATGATATATACCTATGACACTATGGTTTGATTTGAAGTGATATATATCTATTTCTGAAATTTAATTGAAATAACTGATCACTTGGCCATAGGATAGAAAATTATATACGGACACCGGATTGGTTAAATTAAATAATTTTTAAAATCTTAGATTTGGAATTACTTTAAATGGTTTGATTTAAAGGAATTTAAAAAAATCAATTTTATAGAAATTGAATTTATCGCGAATTTGAGGTTGAGATGTTGAAATAATTTTTGTTAAACAAATTGGTTAATAATTGAAGTTAAGACTTTGAAATTAAAATTGTGATATGATTGAATTTTCGTAAATTGATTTGATTTTAAAGGATTCAATTCTTATTCGGATTTTGAATATTATTAAGTAAAAGTGTGATAAAGACAACATTTTGAAATTTGAGCTTGACATTGAATTTTATTGAAGATTTGGATTGTGAAACTGAATATTAAGGAATAATTGGGTTTTAAGTGTTTGAATTAATATTTTGAAAAAAATCAACCTCGAAATCATTATAAATTGGAATTGAAATTGAATTAATTGGATTTGAAAATGGAATTAAATTAATTTGAAATCGAAATTGATTTGAACTGAAATTGAGATTTGAATCGACTGAATGGAATTCGAATTTGATTCAGATTGGTAAGTTGGAAATTTAAAATGGTTGACTTTGAAGCTATTTCAAATTGGTTTTCTTAAGTTATTCTGTTATATAAACTATTTTAAATACTTAAACTATTTTATACTAAACTATTTTAACCTATATTAATTATATTAAGTTATTTCAACTTACTTAAACATATTAACTTATTTTAATCATATTTAATCTATTTTAAGCTATTTAACATATTTAATTATATTAAATCTATTTTAAATCTATTTAACTATATTAAATCAATTTAAAACTATTTTGAAATCTATCTTTAATATTTAGAATATTTTAACTATTTTCCAATTATTTAAGCTACTTTAAACTATTCAAAACTAATTTTCCAAAATTTCCAGCTGGTCAATAAGGTGAAATGTTTATATTTAAATCTTAGATTTAAATACGAAGTGGGTTAAATGAAGTTACAACCTAAATTGAAATGTGACGATTTTGAAATTGAAATGAGATATTGGGCGAAATGATTTTTGAAATGAAATCGTATATTTTGCGTAGATACGATGATTTGAAATGGATTTGATTTTTTGAAGCGAACTTGATATGTTGATATCAATTATGAATTGATTTTGAAAATGTAAAAGAACCATCCGGTGTGTAATAAGCATTTGGTTGTTAAAGAGACCGGGATCGGATATGGGCATACTCTCTGTCGATACCGAAAACCACTTTAACAACTGTGTACGTGGTGGAGATTCCAGAAATGAAGTAGGATGGTTTGGCGACGATTCTATATGGTATGACGTGACCCTGACTCCCGTGAGTCAGCTTAGATGTGACTAAAATCAGGAGCTATACCGGGCTAATGTGAGGTCATTCCTCTTATCGGACATATTTCTTCGATACCATTATATTGCTTTTGTGATTCGATTTGGTGGCCACCCCTCGATTGTTTGGGAGTGTGTCCGAGGTGGGCGGTAGTAGCTGCTATGCGTCACCACCAGTCCGGGAGTGCAATTGGTATATCTACCCTGGCATTTCCTCGTGTGCCGTGTTCACATGCCCTAGCGTGCCTTCTACGAATTTGTTTTGTACCATACCTATGGGGTGCCCTCTTGGTAAACCTCTCGGAGGAGCGTACGGTACTGTATAGACTATGGGAATATATAAAATGTGTTAAGGGGGATATGGGTAACGCCTTAATGCTATTTTAATAGTTTATTTTACTATAGACATATTATAATAGTGTATTGTACTACATAGTAGATAGTTTAACGGATCCTTAAGAGATGGAAAATCCCGTAACATCTTTTGAGTTATTGCACGCACGTCAACACTGGATAAGAGATGTCAAACCCCGTAAACATCTCTGACGCCGTTACACTCATATTTATTTACGATTGATTTAACTTACATAAGGATATTTTAGTCCTGACTCGAGTGTTTTGTCTTTTCATTACGCTCGGGTCAGTCCTGAGTTTTTCAGCTTATTGAAGATCTATTCTGGAGGACGAAGACGAAGATTTGGTATACTATTACTATTATTATACATGCATCATGCTGTCTGCTGCATTATTTTATTTGTTCTGTTGTATATGTATAACTCTGATAAATGTTGTATAAATGATAATCAAAAGTGTATTAAACAGCTTCATGAACTGTTTATTTGATTATTATATTTTATCTTTCCGCTGCGAGATTCTGTGGTTGTTTCTTGTTCCTTTTCTCTTCTTTTCTTATTTACCCCATTAACAATCCTCCCTTTTGAATGGTTTGGAATCGGCATGTGTGTTTACTTGTCGATTTAAATTGTCCAAAAAGGTGGGTCGTTACAATCACAGTATATGGTTTTATAAAGGTTTCAGGATACTAGTGAGGGGAAAACCCGTTCCTCTATGCGGCGTGGTCTCACTAGATATCTAAATGATTTGAGATGGTAGATTATTATTCATACCAGACTTTATGTCTGACTCGAAGTTTTTGTTTGCCCCTTAAACTCTTGGATACTCAATTGAATTTGAGTAGTTTGAGGTTTAGGGTTTTTAGGTGTTCTTTTAGACGAATAAAGCATCTGGTGACGTGTAGGAGGCATGCTAGCTACTTAGAGTTCTTTTATTTCCGCTGTGTTTGGTTGTAAAGGCAAACTTGTTTTATTGCCTTATTATATACTCTGATTATCCAAGGGGGCATCTTCATATGTCGCTCTTGGCGTATTTTGTAATAAGTATATTTTGCTTGAACGTAGTCTACGCACTGGGATTATGTAATGAATTTGAAATATTTTTAAATGGAATGTGGACATTATTCGCTGTTTTAAATTTTTTCCATATTCTTGTGTTTCTGTGTATCAATGTATCTAACATTGCCGTATTTGGTCACCGAGGATTAATAACTATGGATGACTGCAGCATCTGTAGCCACTAGTTTTGGGCCTCCAAGTAGGGAGATGTTACAGTAACATATTCACCATTCGATGTCCTCAAGTTGATTTATATTTTACTCACAAAATTATTGCCTGATATGACTTTCTATTTCAGTATATATGCATTGAAATAGAAAATTCTAAAAACTTATACATAATAACCAAGGTATCTCGAAGTTAGTGATAGCGGTATTGAGTTTGTGTTTTCAAATATGATCCAAGAATGGATATGAAAGTATCATACAACAAGCATAAAAGTTGAACAAGTGTTTTGATAGAAATATCAAATAGTTTGAATTTCAATAAAAATGTAGAGAAGGCATGCGTCCATAAGAAAGACCCACTAAAAGGTACACATATATTTCAAGATTATAAGTAAAAAACATATTACTAATTGTTAACAATGTACTTATGTTAAAATCGGTAATAGTTTGGTTGTTTAATACTTGATATTGGATTTGTAAGTTTATATTTTATAATAAGTATAAAGGATGATGGGAATGTCTCAAACGATATACAAAGACACCTTATTAAATTATTTAATATGGAATATGTAAGATGGATTCCATATGTATTAACGATAGGAATTATCATACATGCTGGGTTATCTACAATACCATATTTTGCTTATGTATTTGATGCATGAAGAGAATATCAAATCCAAATTCAGATCACTAAATGGTAGCATAGAGTGTTCTTGAGCATTTATGAAATACTGGAGAATTTTTTGTAGAAACAACGAACTCCTTATTAAGGAGACTCGAACTTCATAAATGCTAACGAGTGTAATATGTCAGTATTAAATTCATGTTCAAATCTTAATTAAGAAGCTTTAAGTTGGAATGTTCCAAATGAAATAGTATGACTGATTTAAGGAAAAGGCCAAGTGCATCGTTTTGAATAATGCCAAAATAAAAGCGACGTATATAAATATAAATGCAAAAATTTATAATCGTACTAAAGGTGATTCCAAGTATTCAAAATACTACACCATTGTTATATAATAACAATGTAATAATAAAGGGCTTACTAAAATTCAAAAACATACTATGAATAACAACATAGTAAATCCATTCACGAAGGGTCTAACTCAATTAGTTCTCATCATATTTATTGAGGGGTTGGAATTAAGATTTCATAATTAGCCCCAAGTTGAAGTGAGAGATTAATAGAGTTAGGGGTATAACCTAGTGGCAATTATGTAATTTTTACATATATCTAACTCGATAACCAATCTTGTTCGAAATAAAAGGTGTGTTCTTTCTATTATATACTTAACATAATATATGTTATATTAATTAATTAATTTAATTAAAAGTATATTTAATAGAAAATCCATAAATAGTACATTTTCTGATAGTAGTTACAATGTGTTATAACCATGAGTGACTTATCACAATAAAATAAACGTACCGTTTTAAATATTCCTAGTAAAGATGTATCGAGACTGGATATCTGTACATCCATTAAGACTAGAGCATGTAAAGTTCTCCAAATGTTTGTTAGTGTATTACTCATGGTTGTTGGCGGCATCAAGCGGTTATGTACTGATAGTTGTTGGATAACTATAGAATGACTCACTTGATAGGTTTCTATTGTTAATATAACTAAGGTCATATAGAAAATTTCAATGTGACAATATTACTTAATTCCCTCGATTTGAGAATACAGTCGAGCTTTAATGCGGAAACTCCTCCTTGATTATAGTTAAATCGTGGCACACCATACATTGAATGACTATAGTTGGGTGGAGTGGAAGTATTGGAAGTAAGACACTATTTAAGATAGAATTAGTCTCCTTAGTTACATAAGGTTAGTATTATAGTGAACTAAAGTCAACTCAAAGTCAAAATCTCTAGCCAGAGTAGTTCGGTTAATAGTAATAATAATTATTATTGTAACATCCCAATATTTTCAACCATTCGCATCCACATAGGTTGGACTTGAATTGCTCAAAATATCATATTGTTAATTTAAATTTGGCAAATCTCAATATATAAAGTAAATGAATAATCACAGAATCACAAACACAGAGCAATATAACAATAAGCAGCGGAAACAAAAGAATAGTATTTCATAAAGCTACTATATATATAACAGAGTTAAAACAAGATACAATAGAGGTTTCGAATACATAGATGTCTCAATACAATAGTCAAATACAAGATCAGAATACATCACTGGAATCAACTGAATAATAGAAAACTGGATAGATAGCTGGATCTCCAAGCGAAGCTCCAACTCCAAAGGTGAGTCTCAAATGCTATATCACTCAGTCTGACCCGAGCGTAAAGCAAAAGCACAAAACACTCGAGTTAGGATTGAAATTCAAGTGAAATATCAACTGAAATATAAGTAACTCAAAGGATGTTTGGGATAACCAGCCTCTAAGGATCCGTTAAACTATCTACTATGTAGTACAATACGCTATTATAATATGTCTATAGTAAAGTAAACAATTAAAATAGCGTTAAGGCGTTACCCATATCCCCCTTAACACATTTTTATATATTCCCATAGTCTATACAGTACCGTAACTTCTCGTAAACTGAGCTTATCAAAGGGCACTCCATAGGTACGGTACAAAACAAATTCGTAGAAGGCGTGCTACGGTAGGTGACACGGCACAACTAGGCGATGCCAGGGTAGATATACCAATTACACTTCCGGGCCGGTGGTAACGCAGAGCCGCAGCAATCGCCCACCTCGAGCCACACTCCCGAAAATCTGAAGGTGCACACCAAATCAATCACAAAGTAATTGAATGGTATATGATGGAGTGTGTCCGATAAGAGGAGCTACCTCATTAGCCCATCAATTGCTCCTGTTTTAGCCACCTTATGCCAACTCATGGGAGTCGGGTCCACGTATATACCTCATATAGGATCGTCGCCACCATCCTACTTCATTCTGGAATCTCCATCACATACACAATTGTTAAAGTGGTTTTCGGTATCGATAGAGAGTATGCCCATATCCGATCCCGGTCTCTTTAACAACCAAACAATATTATAACACCGAAGTCATTTCAAAATAGTTTATACTACAAAACAAAAATATCATTTCCATTTAAAACCATATCAAAACAATATCATTTTTACTTCAAATAAATCCATTTCCAAAAAAAATCATATCACTTTCAAAAGTTATAACGCTTTCGAAATCATAAGTCTTTTTAAATCAAAACACTTTGGAAATCAAAACCTTGAAATTCATAACACTTTGAAATCATAGCTTTGAAATCATAGCAATTTGGAATCCATAACACTTTCCTCTTAAACAGTTTAAACATTAAAATTAGCATATATAATAAAATAGTTTATAAAATAAAAATAGTTTATATAAAATAGTTATAAGTTAAAATAGTTTATAATAAAATAATTTATATTGAAAATGATTTATATTAAAATAGTTTATATTAAAATAATTTTTAAAGAAAAATATAAATAGTTTTAGATATAGTTTAAAAATACGTTATAAAATAAAATAGCTTCCTCAAAATTCACAAATCGATTCAAATCAACTCGAATTCCAAAATTCAAATTTAATTCAATCTTAATTCATCTGTTTCATTCAATTCAGTTTCTCAATAAACATTTCAAATTATATCGATTTCAATTACAGATTTAAACCACAAAATAAACCATTCCAATTTTAATATATTTCAAAGTCAATATATTCAACATTTCAAAACTAAATTCGATAATTTCATATATATATATATATATATATATATATATATATATATCAAATTCACTTTACTATTATTTAGTTTTGAAATATTTAATTAATCATTTCAATATCATTTAAATAAAACTTCAATTTACAAATTTAAACAAACAAAATACCCCATTTCAAATTATGTAAATTTGAAATATTCATCTAAGTCACTTTTAATCAAATCCAAGTTAAAAATCATATCTTTAAATTTCAAATTTAATAATTTTAAATCAAACTTATTTAAGTAAAATTCTTTAATAAATATAATTTCAAATCAATTTCAAATTTATCTTTCCAACCCGAATCATTATAAACTCTATATTTGAAAATATATATATTTAAATGAATACTTAAACATATTATATATCAACTTTATTAAATCAACTTTAATAAATCTTTAAAATCAATATTTATTAAAACCATATATTCCTTTTCAAAACCATAGAAATCATTTCAAAATATTTATATATAGACCAACGGTGTTTGTATATAATTCTCTACCCAATGGTCAAGTGATACAGATATTTATCATTTCAATCCATAATTTAAATATATACGGGTATATATCTTTTCAACTCGCAATCCTAAATTCAATTCAATTGAAAATCGCTTGGGTTTATCATTTCAACCTATAACGATATTCTCCTATTCTACAAGATCATTCGGGTATGTATCATTTCAACCCATAGGGAATTCTATACTAACAGTGAACTTGCAGAGTGATAACAAATATGATAATAATATAATAGGCATATATCATCAATATAAATAACAAATAATGGTGTCAGATGTCACAGGTGAACAAATACAGATAATGACATATATATAACAATGTAAATAACTAACAACAGCATATTTTAATTATCGTTCCAATTGAAATCAAATTTAATAAATATAAGAGCGTTAATCGTGAGTGATTGCTCACCTTTCGAGGCTAGAAAATTTGATGACTCGACAATATATGAATTGGATCACGATCTAGACCATCAAACAATCCAAATAACAACTCAAAGCAAAGTAAGCTGTGAGCGGATTTTGGCGGACAAAGCTGAAAGATAGGAATCGATGAGATAATTAGAATCAGCTTGAGAAAAACAACAATTATATATATATTATTATTATTTCCATGAATTCACCATTAATTTTAAAACAAATATTAAAATAACATATATAAAATTAAAAATCATTGGTTTAAAATTAAAACACATATATGAAAATCAACCATATATAACCATATACACCTATAATATACTTTGAAATAAATTCTTATATATATATATATATACACTTATATAAAAATGCAAAATACTCACATATATAACATATCTTTAAAAATTGATATTTAAAATAAGATTAATATAACTTACTTGGTTATAATATATACAATATTACTACATAAGATGTATATTATAGACATATATTAAACTATATATTATATTCATACAAATACAACCTTCACAACTATATATATATGTACTGTAATTATATGTGAAATATATATACTAGCAAAATAAAATGTCAATACCAAACCCAGATCTTATCTATATACATAGTAAACTTAAACAAAACCTTATATACAGTAATATAGCTTATATAGACTAACATAATATGCATATAAACTAAGACATATATGAACAACAGATCTATAAAATTTTGCAAACACATATACAAAGAAATCGAACTATTTATATTATTATAAAATCAAAGATATATATTTAAAAAAAGAAAAATCAATACTTATATACATATGCATATTATATTTCGAAATATTTATATATATAATATGTATTATCCCTCCAAAAATGTCAACGTAACATATCATATATATCAGAACTTATATATATATATATATATATATATAATGTTAAACATGTATAAAATACATTATATATACAGGAAAATAGGCATAGGGAAGAAGCTGCAAAAAAATTTAGTCCCAAGGACAACAAGTTTGTTTTTTAGTCTAAAGGACACGTTTTAATGTGAACATAAAATGATAGTTGCAACTATCATTCTTTGATTTACACTAAAAAGTGTCTTTCAGTCTAAAAAGCAAACTTCTTGTCTCTGAAACTAAATTTTTCTCCAACTTTTTCCCTAACCCTAAAAACCCCTTATATATATATTATATATAAATAGACACGCCGAAATTTCTGTATTATACTTTGAGATCAAATAAGAACTTAAATAAACTGTTATTACTTTATATACTTTATAATATATAAACCGTATAACTTTATATATATACAACAAATCAATAGCTTAAGTACACCCTTTTTATACTTTATATATAAAACAGAACCCATGTACTATTATGACTAATATTATGTATATATGACTACCGAAACTCTATATGTATAAGAAAATATATATATTATATTTTAAAACAACACTTATAACAACACTTATATGTATATATATTATAATGTAATATATACTTTAAAGCTACTATATTCATACATATGCAGATGGTATAAATAGGTATATATATAAACTGCAAGTTGAAAAGTTTCAAAATAAAAAAATAAAAAAAAACCAAAATATAATATTCAGCATATATTATTTATACATGTATGAACAATAGTACCAGACTATTATATGACTTGTGTAACTATATAAACAACAAATATAAGTATACTTTTTAAACAATATACATTTGTCAAACAATCACATCAACTATATAAGCTTCAGTCAAAATTATATATATATATATATAACTAATGCAGATCATATAAATAACAACAAATATATTCAGTTAATATATAGTATATACTTCTCTTCTCTTACAGTTCATGTGATATACGAAATCCTCAAACTATCATATATATAATACTATTATAAAATAAATTATATACATATATCTATTTAAACCAAATCCCAGTATACTTATATATATAAACTTATACACTCATAAATTAAACTACAAAGTTTATATATATATATATATGTATATAAATAAACTAATTATATATGAGCTCACGGCTTGCCTATTTGAAGTGAGCCTGCAAATATAAAACAACATATATAGACTATGTATATTACTATATATCATAAACTTATTTATAATTATATATATAAACAAACACTTCCTTTCGAAAAATCATACATATAAAATCAATGTTTTTAATAACTAATATACTTAAATATATATATGCAGAAGCTAGTTTATAAAGGTAATTTTTATGTATTATTATTATAACAACAGATTTATATATAAACTTGCTATAGGAAATCACATATAAAATACACGGTGATATATATATATACCTTAACTACTTCCTATATATATATATACACACATATATATACACGATGACGACTGCATAGGCTCTTGGCTAGGAAAAAAACAGGAGCAAGAACGGGCTCGGCTGAAGCACGACGGACAGGAAGAAAGGGTCGCGACAAAAATGGAAGAGAGACGGAAGCCACGGGTTTGGGGGAAAGAACTGTGAAAGGTGGAAGAAGAATGAAAGTGAGGAGGCAGAAGAAATGAAGAATGGGAAGAATAATGTCAGGCAATGGGTAAATGTTTTGACGCAAAAAAAAAGAAAAAAAGATGATCGGTCAAAAGAAAATGAACGTGCATTGCTCAACCGATGGCTTTTCAATTCCTAACATCAATTCAAGTGACAAAATTGAATAAGCTAAATACAAAATAAGTTCAAATCCAAAAGGTTGAAAGTGGGTACCGATACGGTTACCGGATTTACGGATTCCATTGTGTATCGGACTTCAAAACACAAAATTGAATATACCATAGAGATCAACACGACGAGACGATCAAAACAGTATACAGATATTAGTGGTACAATCATCCGATCAAAAGTCAATAATCGGTACCGAAAATGCTACTAATCTACCGAAAATAAGATAGATGGAGCAATAGTAGTCAAAATTTGATGAAACGGAAGATGACGTCTCACTCAGAAGATGATTTACAAATTTTCTATAGAAAAATATTCAGATTTGGAAAACATTTTAGTACCATCAATTATTAATTGATTTAAATTAAAATAAAATTACACAAGAAATAAACTTCTATATTATCTGATGAAAATTTACCATCTACTATGTTTAAACAGACGTATTCCAAATATCCAAAAAAAAATCAGCATTTTATTATTTAAAAATTTCATAAATATTCAGTTAATTACATTATAAAAATTATTAAAATTTACGGGTCGTTACAATTATTGAACCAAGGACTTTGTGTTTGGACTATAGAGTTGAATATGGACGACGATATTGGAGTTTTGGCCGTTATCAAATTCTACAAGTCCAAAGTGATGTAGTTTTAGCGAAGAGAATTGGTGTAAATAATTGTCACTACAGTGTAACACTTACTAAAGTAAAATTGTATTTTACCGAAACCAAGTAATCGATAACTTTGGTCATAATGTCAGACCACCTGCTAAGTGACGGGTGAAAGTTAATATTCGAATTGTTCGATATGATCGATAGTCAAATTTACACCTAAGAGTCACACAACTGAAACGTTGAAGAATCTTGTTACCACACAATTTAATTAATTATAACTATTACAAATTAATTAAATTAACTAATATTTACGAGATATGAATATAAAATTTTAATTAATGTTTATTGATCAACACCGAATGTGTGTATATATGATAGTTATAAATACACTAATTGATATATGATATCATTTTGCATTTAAATTGGATTTAAATGTGTTAACTATTGATTAGGCTTGAACCAATTTTGTGGCCTATGAAGAGGGCTGCTATAGCCTGATATAGAGATGTGGTGAGGCCAGTCATGTGATGGCCATAAAGAGGCTTGGTTTTGAATTGAAAAGAGGAGAAAAGGTAAGGGAAAAATAGTGAGTCGAATCCATATTTTTCTCCTTGGTATCCATTCTTTTTAAGGCTCTCTAAACCTCACTTTATTACTTTACTTTTTCACTACTCTAGACCAGATCCAAGGAGTGATCTGAGTCGGCATTTCAAGATGTGTCAACAAGGATTTGGATAAGGTAAAATCCTTGTTTATATTTTCATTTATGTGTATATAAATATTCATCATATTATATGTAAGTATAAATAGTGAATTGATATCTTGAATCCTTATATGTTATTGCCATCGACATTGGATATATGTTTATATATATATATGTATGTATGTAAACAAAAAGGGAAAATTTTATAATATGTATTGACGCTCTATTAGCATTTGGTAGTAGAAAAAAATTTATATTTTGTTTTTCTAAATTAATAGTTTAATAATTTCAAAACTAATTTACTTATACTACATATTCGTTATATATATATATATATATATTTAATATACTTATAAATTTATCTTTGTATGCATTACATGTTCTCAGATTTAATAAATTCTTTGATAAAACGTATGTATATATAAGTTATATATATATACACACATAATTTATTTAGACATAATCCTATGTTTTATAATATCTACATATCTATAAAATAAATATAAAATACGAAAATTCTATGTAGTAACATTTTATACATCATTAAGGATACTTTTATAGAAAATTAATTTTTTATATATTTTGAAGTGATTTTCATGCTGAAATTATAATTAAATAATGAATTTTAATGTTAAAACCAAAAAGAAAATTAAAAAACTTATTTTTGTTTACTGGCCAAATGTATATATACGTTATATATATAATTTTATATCAAACTACATTTATATATACATATATTTAGATATGGATTTCTTAAAATTTTAATATGAATATGCATATATGGTTATGTATATATAATAATAATAAAGTTTTTTAAGTTAAAAATATATATTTATTTTTTTATTTAAAATTAGTATATTGATTTAAATTTTAATTTATTATATTTAAATTGCATTATATTATAATACCATTATAAATATTACATATATGTTTAAATTAAATCATATTATGTTTTTTAGTAAATTATTTTATAGTACATATTTATATATAAATGTTTACACGTATATATACTTATATATTTAACAAAAAATATGTATGTGAATGGGCTAATATGTCTGTTGTGATGCAACTCCCAACATCTATATATGGACATGTTAAATAATGTACACCATTTTATGTTACATGTACACGTACACACATATGTGCATATGATACACATATTATATCATATAATATAAAGTTAACATTAAATAAAATTTTATTTATAAATAAAATATTGATTTTATTTAAAACAAATTTAGATAAGATGTAAACAAATTTAGACTTCATAGGCCTAATAAGATCTAGATGGAATAATTTTTTTTAAGTTTACCTACTTACCCCGTTGTGTGCTGTGCCAGTTCCAATAGTTGTAATACCCAAAAAATTTGGTAAATATTATAATTAAATGTTAATAATAAAATGATAAGAAAATAATTGAATTAATGCGTTAATAAAATAAATTAAAAGATAGCAAGGGGGCAAAATTGAAGACCTTTGCTTTTAAGACTCTCCCTCTGATCTTAGGGAAGAAGACCCTATTTATTGAACTCCCATGTTATGTATTGTATACAACTGTAGTGCTGGAATGAATAAAAAATTTCCCCTATCAACTTTGGAATTCGACGATGAAACTAGCGCCATTGCGGCTATCCCATTCTTTTGAGTCGTGCAGTATGTTTATTCACCTCGTTTAGGGTCTGTATGAAGGAAATATGGACGAAACGGTATCAGATCGAATGGGTACTAAATATAGGAGGTTAGAATTTGAATCTGAACAGCAACTTCTTTTCCCTCCTTCCATTTAAATTTAAAACACGTATATTCGATTTCAAAAAAACTACTCGACCACTCCTCTTTCTTCTTCCTTCATCTTCCTCTCAACCAACCAAGAATAAAAATCAAATATCTCTCTCAAAACTCCACCGAATTGAAAAAACCAGTGACATTGCAGAGCTATCATACAAGGCTACAGACCTGAAGTGATAGGGAAGAAAAATTCTGGAGCATGGGATCACAACAAGTCTGGAAAGTGATGAATTCCCTTAAACTGTTTTTAGCATTCGATGTTAACTTCAAATCAACAAATCCTTCGTTTCTTGATGAAATTTGGTGATCTACCCATCGAAATGGCCATATGGACTAGGACAACGATCTGGAAAAAGAGTGGGCAAAAAATGATGGTTTCTGGCGAGAAAATGGAAGGACATCAAAGGCAGTAGCAATTTTGGCATTTCGATAAGTGATTCGTGCTCTCTTCTTCGTATAACGCAATCATGATCCTTTAAGATTAAATGCAGGCAACAACAGAGTAGTACGATATCAAAAAACACTTAGAATTTGGATTTAACAGGGGAGTGGGAGGGATTTATGTATGAATAATGAAATAAAAAATAGGTTTGCACTATTTTATGGAAATCAACGAATATATGAATAAATTGGTGAAATAAACTATGAAATCTAACATAGAAACTTAAGGCTAATGTAACGACCCGATATTTTCAACCATTTGCATCCATTATAAGTGTATAGGTAGACACTCATGCCGGAATTGAATTGCTCAAAATACCGCGTTGTAAATAAAAATTTGGCAAATCTCAGAATATGCAGTAAATAAATAATCACAGATCACAGACACAGAGTAAAATAATGCAGCGGAAGTAAAAGAAATAGTAGTTCATGAAGCTACTATCTAAATATGTCAGAGTTACATAAGATACAACAGAAGAAATAGAGTACAACAAAAGTCTCAATAAAATAACCAAGTACAAGCTGAGTAGAACAACGGAACTGAAATAGATAGGACAAGACAATCATATAATCTCCAGCGATTCAAATCTCCAAGCGAGTGGAAATCCAAATCTGTGAATAACTCAGGCTGACCCGAGCGTAAAGCAAAACACAAAACACTCGAGTCAGGACAATATATACTTATATAATGTAAACCAACTCAAGTGAACTGTAATAAAGGTACAAGTAACTTAGAAGATGCTTGGGACCGCCCATCCTCTAAGGATCCGTTAAAATATCTACTATGTAGTAATATTCGATATTATAATAATGTCTAATATAAAATAAACATACTTTTAAATAGCATTAAGGCTTTACATTTTCCACCTTAACACATAATAGTTCCAGTAGTCTATCCAGTATTAGCATACTCCCAAAATGGGGGCTACCCTCGATACTCCACAGGCTACGGGAGAAATCACAAATTGTAGTAAAGCTCGATATGGTAGGTAACACGGCACAACTAGGCAATGCCAGGGTAGATATACCAATTATGCACACGGACTGATGGAGCGCATAGCAGCCACTACCGTCCACCACGAACAACACTCCCAAATCGGAGGATGGCCATCTAATCAATCACAAGTAAGAGTATAATATCGAAGAAATGTGTCCGAGAAGAGGTGCTACCTCACTGGTCCGAGATCACTCCTGTTTTAGCCACCTTATGCTAACTCACGGGAGTTGGGTCCACGTAACATACCTTAAGAACGTTGCCACCATCCTACTTCATTCTGGAATCTCCACCGCGTACACGGTTGTCAAAGTGGTTTTCGGTATCGACAAAGAGTATGTCCATATCCGATCCCGGTCTCTTTGCCAACCAATCATTATTATAACCCGTGGTTATAACTTTTAAAAACAATACTTTACTTCAAAATAAAATATCATTTCAAACCATATCTTTATCAAAATAAAGATTAAATCAATTCCAAACAATTTCCATATATTTAAATTGTCATATCATTTCAAAACTTCATTTCAAATCATTTTAATATAGTAAAATATCATATCCTTACAAAACTTCATTTCCAATCATTTTAATAAAATAAAATATCCCATCAGTTCAAATCCAAATATTCAACTTTAAATACCTTTTAAATTCAAAGATATCGTTCATTTACTATCATTTCAAATCACCTTTAAATAGTTTATATTCCAATCAAAATAGTTCATTTAAACCTTTTAAAAGTGTAATTATTATATTTTCAAATCAAGTATTCAATTTCCAAAGTTTCAAAACATTCTGAGTTCGTTCACTAAGTCAAAAACCCTAATTATTAAAATTTCAGCATTTCACAGCATTTAAAAACAACTGCTATAAGTTATATTTGAAAACATTTTTAATTCTGCAAAGACAGCACTTAAAACTGCTGTTAAAACTCAGTTTTAGTTGTATATAGTTCAAAACAGAAAAGACAGCATTTCAGAAGTGCTGCGGTAGTTCAGATTTAAAACAAGGGTTAAATCTTGTTTCAGCAAAGACTACAGACCATTATAGCATTTCCAGAGAATGCTATAATAGGTCTGAGTTCAATACTAGCCTACAAGTTTCTCTACAGTAACTACAGCATTTCAGAAATGCTGTAATAGCTCTTTTTACACAATTTTAGTTCAAAACAGAATCTATAGCATTTCTGAATGCTATTAAAAGTAGATTTCAGGTGTTAGTGTATTTCCAGCAATTAAATAACTTCAATTTAAAACACATAAACATTTTAAAAATCATATTTTAACGTTTAAAATGTTCATTTACATATCATTTAACATATATCTTTTTCACAATAAATTTCTTATAATTAAATCAAATTTTCAACAATTTACTTAATAAGTTTAAGTGTAAAAGTTCCAATTCTTCACATTTCAACAAATAGACTTAACACTTCAATTTAAATTACCATTTCACAATTTAACAAAATTTCCAATTTTATTTAATTAACTTAAACCTTTAATTAAAACCAAATTTCACATTTCCTAGTCAAGTTATATTTTAAAAGATCACTTTTAAACATTCATTTATTTAACCACTTAAATTCATAGAAAAATCAATAATACTTTAATAAATCACTTAAATTCAAATTTAATCAAATTATCATATTTACCATTTCCAAATAAAATTTAATCTCCATTTTATTTATATAACTTAAATATCATTTTTAACCAAAATTCCAAATTTCCAACTTAAGTTATATTTCAAAAATCCAGCTAAACCATTCATTAATTACATTTTTAACACATGGAAAAAATTCATAATTTCTTTATTTTAAAACATTTCAAAATCTATTTAAGTCAAATTTCATAAATTTATAATTTTTTAAAATACTTAAAAATATCCAAAACACTTTATAAAATAACCACGGGCCTGTATAAAATTTTCTAACCTATGTCAAGTGATACGGATATGTATCATTTCAATCCGCAGTTAAAAAAAAGAAAAATCCGGGTTCTATCATTTCAACCCGCAATCCCAAGTTAAAATAAATTAAATAAAAATCGTTCAAGCCTATCATTTCAGTCCATAACGATTTTTCCCTATTCTAAAGTCCGTTCGGGTATGTATCATTTCAACCCATAGTGATTCTAATCTACAGGGAACTTGCAACGGTGATAACATATATAAATAATAGAATAACATTAAATAATAGTAACATATGATATAACAGGTGTAATAACAGGTGTGAACATCATATGATCATAACATAGTCAAGTATAACATCGTAATATATTTCTACAGATTCATAGTGTGTCAATTTACTAGTTATATAGGTACATATTGTCTGGTGAGAATAACTCACCTGTTAAAGCTGGATATTACCGATCAAAACACACAGAATAGATTCTGTAACGACCCGCCATTTTGGACGATTCGCATCCATTATAAGTGTATAGGTAGACACTCATGTCGGATTTGAATTACTCAAAATACCGCGTTGTTAATTTAAATTTGGCAAAACTAAACATATACAGTAAATAAATAATCACAGATCACAGACACAGAGTAATAATTGCAGCGGAAATAAAAGAGATAGTAGTTCATGAAGCTACTATATGAATATATAAAATACATCAGAGTTAGAACAGATACAACGGAAGAGTAATACAATACATCAGATACAAATCAGAATACATCATTGGAATCATCGAATACTGAAAGCAGAATAGATGGCTGGATCTTCAAGCAAAGCTCCAACTTCAAAGGTGAGTCTTGAATACTGGTACACTCAGTCTGACCCGAGCGTAAAGCAAAAACACAAGACACTCGAGTGAGGATTAACATTCTTATATTAATAAATCCAACTCAAGTGAAATAGCAATTGAAATACGAGTAACTCAAAGGATGTTTGGTATAACCATCCTTTAAGGATCCGTTAAACTATCTACTATGTAGTAGTGTACGATAAGTAGATAATGTCTATCAGTAATAATAAGATATCAAAATAGCGTTAAGTCATGGCCCATTCCACCCTTAACACATTTTTATTCCCAAAAGCATATACAAGACCGTAGTTTCCCCAAAACCGGAAGTCACCAGAGGGCAATCCATATACCAAAGGTACAAATCAAAATCGTAGTGGTCGCGTATAAATGGAATACAAGTATGACAAGGCACATGAGGCAATACCCAAGGTAGTGATACGACGTTCGCCTGATCCGGACTGGTGAGAATGCAACGCCGCAGCGCCCGCAACACCGTGAAACAACACTCCCAAAATCAAGGGTGCACCAATCGACAACAAGTAATGAGTAGTTCGAAGAAGTGTGTCCACTTGAGGTAGCTAATCCTCCATTGGCCCGGCACGGCTCCTGTTTTAGTCATTTCCAATTTGACACAAGTGTCAAGGCTATCCATTATCGTTCACTTTCTTCAGTCATCACGTACATCATTCCAACCACTTCATTCTGGATCATCACTCCGCGTATAGTTATTAAAGTGGTTTTCGGTTTAGATAGAGAGTATATCCATAACCGACTCCGGTCTCTTTAATAACCTTCGAAATTATTACACCGATTGGTCGTTTATTTATTTCAAAACCAATTCAATTACAATTTCAGTTAGAATTTATAAATCGACATTTCATTTCTCTTTCTAAATCAATTTCCATAATTTACGTTTCAAAACGTTCAAATTACCATTTCAAAATATTATAATTCAATTTCAATTCAAATATTGATTCAAGTTCGTATATCAGTTTCATTTCAAAATCATTTAAATTAATTTTAATTTAACATTCAAATCAATTTAAACTCATTTATCGATTCCATTCAATATTCCTTAAGTAAATATTCCATTCAAAACCATTTCTATGAAATTTCCAATTCATTAAATCAATTCTTAAGTTCAACTTCATTAAATCAAAATTTAATATTTTGAATTAAATTAAATTCGTCAAATCAATTCTTTCAATTTCAAGTCTTACATTAATTCCAAAATTATCACATTTTCATTTCTTGTTAAAGAAATTCAATTTCACTTATTTACTTTCTTAAATAATTTCCAAAACTTACTTAATAAAGAAAACTCAATTTTCAATTATTTACGAAGTAAAATTCACTTATTCAAAAGTTTAATTTTTCTTATTAAAGAACTTCAATTCAATTTAATCATTAAATAATTTAATCTTATTTAATTATTAAATAATTCAAAACTTAATTATTAAATAATTTCAAAGTTTAATAATTTCAAACTTAATTATAATTTCAAACTTGATTATTAAATCATTTCAAAGTTTAGCAATTTCAAACTTAATTACACTTTCAAACTTAATTATTAAATCATTTCAAAGTTTAATAATTTCAAACTTAATTCAATAATTTCTCAAATTTAACAATATTCTTTCATCAATTACATCGTTAATATTTTGTTTCAGATTATTAAATATTAACATTTTCCTTTCATTAAAAATTCAAATTTCAACTTCATTTCAAAACCATATTATTTATTCAAATAAAATCTTTAATTTATTTTTAAATCAAATTATTTGACCAATCGGGTTTTATTTAATTCTCTATCCTAGGTCAAAGTTCAATTTAGGTATTTATCATTTCAACCCGATTCCAATTCAATTCAAAATTAAAGCATAGTAAAGGGAACTTGCAGTGTGATAACTGGGATGGTGTCAAAGTAAATAAACAAGCAATAACAACAATCAATAACAATCCAATAATAAATTTAAATAATCCCGAAATAACCGTATTAATTCGCATTGTTATTTGTACGAATTAATATAATTATTTCTAGAATCTACACTATCATTTCATGCAGATTAATGATTATTACATTACGGTTTTCACTTGTCATCTATTACAATTTCATCCATCATCAATTTAACAACATACATTCAGTGGTTCAAAGTATAATTAAACAAATCCTACGTGTCAATAAATTCAACAGTTAAAGGAGTCGTATTATACAAATGTCAGTTAATCAAATTTAACATTTAATTATCCTATATCAAGTTCAATTTCATACTATTTATCATTTTAACATTAACAATTTAACGTCCAATATAAACATCAACAATCAATCAATTATCAGCCAAACTGTATTATCATCGCATAAATAATTAACAGATAATGGTGTCAGATGTCACAGGTGAACTGATACAGGCAATAGCATATATAACAGTGTAATTAACTAACAGCAGCATATTTCAATTGTCGTTTCAATTGAAATCAGATTTAATAAATAAAAGAACGTTAATCGTGAGTGAGTGCTCACCTTCCGAGGTTAGAGAATTTGATAACGAAGTACATTTACGAATTCCAAGTGCGAATTCCAAAGCAAAGTGAGATTGTCACGAATTCGACAAAGCTGATAGATACGAAATAGAATAAATCGAGTCAGAACTGGAGTGATGAAGGTAAAATCGAAGCAAAATTATATTATATTATTATTTTACTTAAAACCAATATTCAATTTAAATTACATATTATATTGACATATCTGCCTATTGCATTTATAAAATCAAACATATGCCTTAATACCCACTAATATATACTTATATACACCACTATGTACATATATATACATACACATTGAAATCAACAAACAATATAAATTCATATAGATATGCTAATACTCATACATATAAACAGTATATACTATATTAGAAATCAATATATGTACTATCACCAATAAGCTAATATATATCTAGACATATAGTATAGATAAAACTGCACTTACCATTTACACGCATATATATATATATATATATATATATATATCTATCTAAATCCACAAATATCAAAATCTTTTAAAAAAAATCAATATAACCTACGTCAAAATCTATTTCTTTAAACACAAAACCCAAAATAATACCCATACATACATTCACTTCAAAGTTAACATAATTAAACATATATATACGTGTATACTTTCCCAAAGTATTATTACTAACACATTATATAAAATATACATCTTAGAACCTAAAAAAACAAGTTGTAATTTATGTACGCTTTACCAAATACACTGTAGCATATAGATATATAAAGCTGTGAACATATACTTCCACATATATATTAATATATACCCTTATACATCTATATATATATATATATATACACTCATTTGCAGACCCAAAATATGCCACTCAACTAAATGCAGAAAAAAAAATGGCGAGAAAATGTTGATAAAACAATATCCCTATATACGCAACTTATGCCAGCATATATTGTTTGATTTGTAGACTAAAATAACATGCAGACCAAACAGATACAAATCCAACTAAATGTGCTAGGTAGACAAATGTACAGACCTACCCTAGATTTACATACTGTCCTCATATAGACTATTGGATCAACTAACCCATTGTATAAACAACTTTCTTAAACCACATACATAACTTTGAAAAACACGACTTTAAATATATGTAAGAACAGCACGAGTTATATATTTGAACATATATACAACTGACAGACAGCAATATATCTATTTGAGATACTAAAAATATAATTCGTGCATGTATTCTATACCTATTCAGAGAAGATGCGAAGGAGGCTGCGATTCGACTGGGAAGACGCGACAAGTGCTGGAGTGGGGTTCAAGCACCGGCGGGAAAAAGTAGCCGCGTTCGGGTGGTTGCGCGCATGGGCTGAAGGCGGGGTGCTGTTGTCGCCGCGGCGTGGATTGGCCATGAAGGTGGGCGATCTAGTGGAGCTATGGGTTTTGTTCGATTATGTGGAGAGATGGTCTGGGTCAAGTTGTTGGATGGGCGTGGCTTCGAGCTGAAGGGTTTGGGTGCATGGCCACTTGCACGAGCGAGTGGAACGGAGATAGGTGGTCGGCTGTTCCAGGCGGGAGAGGGAGGTCTCGAGTGGTGGTGCTCGGTGGGGAGGCAGGGCTGTGGAGTCAACAAGGAGCAGTCTCGGTGGATCTGGTTTTGTCAGGAAGGAGGCGACTTGGTAATCGAAGCTAGCTTGGAGAGGACACCTGCGTATGTAATTGCGGATAGAGGGGAGGTCTGGCGCTCGTCAGAGAAGTGGTAGCTCACGCAAAATGAATGAGAGGAGAGTGTGAACTTATGCATATGGAAGTGGTAAGGACTGGTAACAGGAAGGAACGTGAATAAGAAATAGAACTATATATATTATTTCTCAAAAATAAAGTTGGGAGAGGAATAGACCAGAAGTAAATCAACGAACAGAAAGTATATCACAGTTGGGAATGTTAATAGTCAAGCACGAAGATTTGGGAAATATAAATGCAATAGCTGTTGGAATTATACAGGGTGAGAAATGGAAGGACGGATGAAATTTAAAAGGATTTAAAACCGATACCGATACGAAAATCGGTATTTCGATTTTTCGACGCATAGCGGACACCGAAACTCGCAAACGAATATACCGTAGAGATCACACGATGAGACAATCAAAACGATATGCAGACATCAGCGATACGATCATCCGATCAAAAATCGATATTCGGTACCGAAATGCTGCAAATTTGCCAAAAATAAGATAAACAAAACAAGAGGGGTCCAGATTTGATGAAACGAATTATGACGTCTCACTCAGAAGATGATTTACAAATTTTCTATAGAAAAATATTCAGGTTTGGAAAACATTTTATTACCATCGATTTTTAACTGATATAAATTAAAACAGAATTACACTTAGAAAATAAACTTCAATATTATTAATTGAAAATTTATCGTTTGCTATGTTTAATTAAACGTATTCCAAAAATTAAATTTTTATTTCAAAATTTTATCGTTTAAAATTTCACAAAATTTCAACAAACTACGTTATTAAAACAATTGAAATTTACTGGTCGTTACAGATTCCAAAAAGCACAACAAGCACGATATAGCATGACTTTTGATTTGAATGAATGGAGAGCCTTGGTATTTATCTTGTAAGAAATAACCAAAACAAGACAATATACACATAAATATTCAACGGGGTTACACTCTCCCCCACTCAAAAGATCAAACTTGACCGTGCTTTAACCATTCAAAAGATCGAACAAGGGGTTCATTTTCTTAGCCATGATGATGATGAGTGTGGGAGAGACAAGGTTAACTCCTCAGATACATAAGATAAAACAATACAAACAATATAAGTTTTCAACCCAAAATTTAAATAAAACAATGTTAGAAATGACTGCATAAAGCAAATCCAAAGCTATTACACTTGCTTTCAACCTCTAATGCTTCATCCCTAGGTTGGAATACATGGCCATGGTGTGAATTTAGATCTGGTTTGGGTCAATAAGATATGCCATAGCATGGGAAAAGATAGAGCAAAGGTTTGTGTACATAAACTACACAAGCTAAGGCAACACACCAATGTTTTTATGCAACAACAAGCCATGACCAAGGCAAGCAAAAGCATGGACAGGCCTGGTGGTGTTAGGTTAGAAAATGGCTGGTGGTGATGATGTATGTGGCGGCCAAAGTGGTTTGGTGAAGTGGTGAAGGCATAGGTGCTTGGAAATGCAAGTTTTCAAGTGTATATTGCAATTTTGGTGGAGTTTGTTTAGGTTTTTGGTGGATCTATTTCAACATGGGGCACGACAAGAGGTGTGGGGTCCAAGGTGATGACGTGGCAGAGGGTCCAGGTGGTGCTGGAGGTGGTGGAGGTGGCGGCTATGGGTGGTGGAACGTGATGGTGACTATTCTAGGTCTAGTCTTGCATATATGTGATGTAATATTGGATTTTTGGTGGTGTTCTCTAGCCAAGATGGCTCAGCCTGGCCATGGTGGGGTGCTAGGGGGTTGGTTGATCAGAAATCAAGGTGGTGGAGGTTGGCCTAGATCTGGTTGAAGAGGAGTGGATCCATGAAGTTGAGAACAATATACAAAAATTCAGTAGAAAACCATAAAAACAAGAAGAAAAGAAGATGAATTTACCTAAAATTTTGCAAGATGGAGGCCATGATTTTTTTTAGGGTTAAGAAGCTTTGAAAACTCGTGAATAACATGAGGAAGTCGGCTGGAAAAAATGAGGGATAGATCGGCAAAAAATAAAAGATGTATTGATTGAAAAAGAAACGGTAGAATTCAAAAGGACTAAGCACACAAAAGGTATCAAACTCTTCATATATATTTAATTCATTTTTATAACTTTATATTTCTGGAGAAAAAAATAATAATACCAGATAAAATTTCGAAATTTTATCAAAATATAATAATTTATATAAATATTTATCAATTATATAAAGTTAAATTAAGAAAATAGCAAAAATAGTAAACTAGTCTAGAAAATTTGGAATTGAATAGAATAAATTTTTAGAAAATTCATATGAGCTTAAAATATATTTTTAAACATAAATAATAACATGAAATTAAATATATTCACAAAATAAATTTTTAAAATTTAATTTACATATAATTTTTAATGAAGAAAACAACAGAAAATAGGAAAACAACCTTTAAAAATGAAAAATAAATACAGTAAATTTTGGAAAAATTCTATTATCATTTTAAAAATATAAAAAGACAAAAATATACATAAAAAACATATTAACAAATATTAGAACAAAATATAAGAAAGAAAATATGATTTATAAAATTTAAAATAGGCAAAATTGCACAAATAAACAAATTATACTAAAAGTTGAAATGTACATAACTTTTACATTTTAACTCCGTTTTCAATGAAACGAAAAGTAGTGTTTAAGTTATTACATCTATTTTTATAATAAAAGATAAAATTTATAATTTCAAACTTTCAAATTTTTAAGTTTAAAAGTCAAAGTTTGACTATTTTAACCAAAATTCACATTTTCTGGAAATATTAAATTTAGTCATATTTGGAATTCTAATCCACATACAAAATCAAAGTTTTTATATTTACAATAACAAAATTTATTCTTTTCATAAATAAAGCTTTTAAATCTGGAAATCAATTTAAAAATAATTGTAAAATATAGGGTTGTTACACTCTCCCCCACTCAAAACTTTTTGTCCCCGAAAAGGAACGAGGTACGGGAAAGCACAGAAAAAGATAGAATGAATAGAATTAAGACAAGATGATAAGAAAATTGGAATTACATCTGATAACTATTGTCATAGGTAAGTTTAACAAGATGGAGGTGATCAAATCAAGAATATAAGCACGAAAAAAAATCCTCTTGAGTCTGAATCTCCCTTTTCACTTGACCGATGGTCTATGAATGGAAAACAGTGTTCAGATCCGGATGAGTAACAAAGATTATCAAAGATTACAGAAAGATTTCTAAACAGAAAGATTATAGAAAGATGCTTATACCAGCCTGTAGCAAGATGAGAGAAAATAAGGACAACCAAAAGATGGTTTGAAAAACAAAATAAGATAATAATTTGAAACCATAATGCTTTGAAATCATAACAATTTAGGGATGTTTATCATTTGGAAATCATACTACTAAGATCATAACACTTGGAAATGTTATTCTAAAAAAAACGTGTTAACGTTAAAAAGTGAACGCTAACACCCGGTGTGTGTAATAGAATCGTGAAAGCACCACCCGCGTGACGGGAACAGAATTTAAGCAGTAAAATGGCAGAAAAGCAGTAAAAGACAGCAATTTATAGTGGTTCGGCTTGAGATTATGCCTACGTCCACTTTGAATCTCTTTATTACTGAATTTGGTTACAAATCGATACAAATCTCTTATCAAAACAGTACAATTTGATCAAAAGAAACAATCTTGACTACTAGCTCAATCTTCGTCGATGAAATTCGATGAATCCGTGTTGGATGTAAGGAATTTCTCTTGAAGCTTGTTGTAGCGTCTTGAATGTTTGAAGATCTTTGATTGCTGGATGAATGGAGACTTCGACAGAGTAACGGTGCTTGAAGAAATGAATTGCAAAAAGTCCCCTCCATGTTGGAAATGGTGGCCTATTTATAGGAGCGGCTCTGAATTCTGGGCAGAAATATTACAAGTCTTAGGTCGCATACGACCTAAGTTAGGTCATAGGTCGTGAGCGACATAAGCTATGTCGTAGTCTATTCGCGACTTAGGAAATCAGCTGATGTAGTAGCATTAGGCTTCATTTGAACAAGTAGTAGGTCGCTGGCGAGTTAAGGATGGTACTAGGTCGTTGTTGACTTAGGAATGATCTTTTGAGTCGCTCACGACCTAAGTTAGATCATAGGTTGCAAACAACTTAAGGAGTAGATTGATGTATTTTCTCTCGGTCTTCTCTGTAGTAGATTGTGTGCGACCTAAGTTAAGTCGTAGGTCGCAGCTATTTATAGGTCGCAGGTAGCTTCAGCAGTTAGGTCAGGAACTCTCTTAGGTCGCTAAGTTCCTTAGGTTGTTAGCTACCATAGGTCGTTCAGTTGTGATACTTCTTAGGTTGTAGTCAACTTTAGGTTGTGGAGAAGTTAGGTCGCTAACATCTTATCTTGGTAGGTCGTAGACTTTCTCAGTTAGGTCGCAGGCTTCCTTTATCAGTTAGGTCGCTATGTATTTAGGTCGCGAGGTTCTTGAGACAGTTAGGTCGCGAGGTTCTTTAGGTAGTTAGGTCGCGAGGTTCTTTAGGTAGTTAGGTCGCGAGGTTCTTTAGGTCGCGGACTTCCTTAGATCGCAGAGCCTCTTAGGTCGTAGCCTTTTCCTTAGATCGTACTTCCTTAGGTCGTAGCTTCCTTAGGTCGCAACTTCCTTAGATCGCAACTTCATTAGGTCGTAGCTTCCTTAGGTCGTAGCTTCCTTAGGTCGCAACTTCATTAGGTCGTAGCTTCCTTAGGTCGCAACTTCCTTAGGTCGTAACTTCCTTAGGTCGCAACTTCATTAGGTCGTAGCTTCCTTAGGTCGTAGCTTCCTTAGGTTGCAACTTCATTAGGTCGTAGCTTCCTTAGGTCGCAACTTCCTTAGGTCGTAACTTCCTTAGGTCGTAGCTTTCTTTTAGATCGCGGAGTTTTAGGTCGCTAAAATAAAGGAGTTAACATTTGCCCCTCGAAGTATATGACTATTCCTTAGGTCGTATGCTTCGACTTAACTTTGCTAGGTCGCGAACGACGTAAAACTTGCACGCCTATTCGCCTTCTTCTCCCAGTTCCATATAAATAGATTAGGTCATCCTTCCTTTCCACCTTACTACTCTGAGACCCTATTGCCATTGACGAATTCTTAATTCTTCGGAGGTTAATTCATCCCAGCAAAACATCGATTCACTTCTATCAGTATATTACGTAAGTGGATTAATCTCTCCTCTTTCGCAATCACTAATCGATCGTAAATCCACGTTTACTGACCCAAATTTAATTCCGTGTGTCATGCTTCAGTTTTTTGGTTGTTTCGATCGATTTTCGATCACTGTTTGATATGTTGCATTGATTCATGATCGCACGGAAGTTTTCACAACGAATCGGTGGGATTTTCAATTGATTGGTCGAATGATTCAGAGGTATATGGATGACTTCCAGTCGATTTGCTGGACGACTCGTTGATGGAATGAGGAAGATATCGAATTCTTTCATAATGGCGGTTTTGGGTTATTGGATCCAATATGGTGTTGCTTGGAGAGGAAGTCAATAACTTACCAGATTTGGACGACCTAAGAGTTTGGTCGCGCATGAATATTCACGACCTAAAGAGTCTTCGACCTAAAGAGTTTACGACCTAAAGAGTCTTCGACCTAAAGATTCTGCGATCTAATAATCTTCACGACCTAAAGAGTTTACGACCTAAAGAGTCTTCGACCTAAAGAGTCTTCGACCTAAAGCCAAGTCGTGCGCGACATAGGACTTAGATAAAATTGCACCGCTTTGACTTATTCAGATACACTGTACGACCTAGAAATGCTACGACTTATGATAGGTTGCAGAACGACCTAGGACTTGAACCACCTTGGCACTGCCTTGAACATCTTGACTCGCACAGTACGACTTAAGAGCCTTGACCTATGATATGTCGTCAAACGACTTAAGACTTGGAGGAATTTGCACAGAAGTTGGCTGGATTCTTGAATCTGAACTGTGTTGTAATTCCTTTCACACTATCTTGACTTTAATGCTAATAACCTGCCTAAATACAACACTTGCAGAAAAACGGGACAAATATACTGCCATCGACTGCCCGCATCGCATGACAGATTAGTTGATAACGAATAATTAACTTAAACGAATTCTGTGAATGAAATGCTGTGAAATGACTAATTCAAATGAAGTGTTGAAACAAAGCTGGAATAATCAACCTAAGCTGACTTGTTTGCATCAACACAACATTGTATTTTAATTCTGAAATAACAAGCCTCGAAACTTTATAATCGACGAACATCAATTGTCTCAATTTCGGTTATACTTGCTCGTTATTGTTTTAGTTTTGCACAACACTTCACACTTTTTAGGAAACGTGCACCTTTATATTTAAATATCCAGTTGATTGTGTAGAATGATGTCTCAACAAGAAGATTCAGGACCAACTGAAGAAGCTTTCCCAATTGCCAATCCACTGATTGATCCTCCGGAGAGAACTCCGAATACCCTTAGTCACAGAATTTTTAGACAACTGTGTATCCAATTTGGTATTGCTGATTCAGACGCTATATTCCCTGGAGCAAGTGATACAGCTGACAGACCACCCCTAGGTTTTGTCGCGGTGAATCGCCATATGTGCTTGAACGGAGCTATTCCGCCTTTTAATGAATTTCTTCGGGAACTCTTCCTTCGACTAGCTATCTCGCCTTTTCAGCTACACCCCAACGGTTACGCCGTTCTGATGGGTTTATGTGTTCTGTTTAGGAGGACGCTTGACCGTCTTCCGAGCTTTGACGAAATTTGCTATCTATGCACCTTCTCTAAGAATAAAGATCATCCTTCGATTGTACTCGTAAGGGGTGCCAGGAATCGGAAACTGATCTTGGATTTCCCTGAAAGTGCTCATGGATTTTTAAACCAGTTCTTTTTTGTTCGATGTCCTCCGGGATTCTACGCAGTTTGGAGAATTGGGAGTAAGACTTGCCTTTCTCTGTTCATCTTATAGACTTTTCGAAATCCGAATCATCAAATGCTTATCTTCATTCTTTTTCTTTTTCCAGCACTTCCTCCTCCGCTCAGAAATCCGAGCCTCAAATCGATCCTTGAAACTTTAAATGCTGTGGCGGCAGAAGATAGAAGTGCCAAATTTTTGCTGAAAGATGAATTTTTGCACCAGTATGGGCTTTTACACTCTTCTCGCTCTTCACAGCCTCATGAAGTTTCCGACTCTCCTTCGAAGACAGTAGATGCCCCACTTTCTGTTGAATACCCCACACCGAAAGAAACTGCTACTGAAACCTTACTAGTAAAATGTCCCACACTTGCCGATGTTGCGGGCTCGTCCAGCAAACTGGCACTTCCCCCAATTATCGAAGAAGAAGAAAATCCTCGAATCACTGAAAAGTCAGCCGATGTGGAAGCTGAAAAAGAAAACTCTGCTGGGCATCATGATGATGACACCTTTGATGGCTTAAGTGATAAAATGATAACTTCCCAAGAGCTCTTTAAAGATGACACAACTAAAGTCACTTCTCCTGTAACAGAAGCAACATCTACCTTGCAACAAAGTTTACCAGCTCAAGAATCAACTCCCGTTTCCCAATCTGCTATTATTCCTCAACAAAAGATTGGTTTGTAGTTTGACGCACGTAGTTTGCACATCACACACACTTAGGATGCTCATCACTTATATGAATTTAGCCCCCTTTAATTTGAAGATTTCTAAGACTTGTCTTTTCTTCAATTTCAGGCTCTACAATGGGACGAACTGGCTCATATTATGACAACTTTCGGCGCTACGGAGGGCGTGATTCTTACGATTATGGACGTTATCTTCCCTCCCGCAAAGAATCTAACGAAGAGCGTGCAGCTAGAAAAGCTCAAGAAAGGCGTGCTTACGAAGAGCAGCAAAGAAGGAGAGACGATGACTCTCATAAAAGAAAATATCATGATGACAAAGGGAAGAAGCATGCTACCGATGACCCAAGTAAACGGGTTAAACTTGATGAGAAGGACGCGTCTGAAATTTCTGAGAAAACTGACGCTCCTATCCCTTCTGATACTCCGGCCGGCTCTCCTCCTCTAAAGAAGTCTGATATTCAAACAATCATTAACATGCCACAATATCAAGTTAAAGACGGCCCTCCAACGCTTCAGAGCCGATTTCCAAATTGGTGCCTAAAAGGAGTGCGCTTTGACTTGGATTTGGTTCCGATTGATAAGCAAGACATGCTTAAAAGTCTTGACGCGGTCAGGATTAATGTCGAGAGGATGTCGCAATGGCAGAAACTTGTCGACGAACTTCAAAGGGTTAACCACATGAATCTTGAGGCGATGATGACCATGGAGAACGATAAATCAGAATGGGACAAATGGCGTAAGCAGCATGATGCGGAGATGACGAGCATTGCAGACGACAACGCAAAGCTTGCATCTGAAGTCAAGCGACTTAAGGAAGATCTCGCCTCGTCTTCTGCATCGCATACCCAAAAGGAAGAAGTTTTTCAGAAGCAAGTGCGGGACGCACATGCTGCACAAAGAGACGCCGAAGTGAAGCTTGCAGCCAAGCAGCACATTACCAGGGAATATCGCACAGAAAATGCTGAACTGCGGGAAACAATTGTGTCCCAAAATGCGGAGATTGAAATACTGAAGGCTAAGCTTCTTAAAGTTGAGAAGGAGCGAGATGACGCGGTTGCTGGGCAAGTTGCGGCCGAAGAGTCTCACGAAGCCACTAAAGCTAGCATCGATTCTACTCTATTTGACTTCTACATGCACAGCATTCTGGGCCGCGGCAGCCTCTCATTCTTGGGTCCCAAATATGAGATTACACTTGCTAAAGTTTGGGAGACCATACTTGATACGTTTGCTGGCTATGCGGAGGCAGGCCTTGTAGCGCTTTATCTGGATGATGAAGCACGTGATGCGCTTATTAGAGGCAAATAGCAACTTGCCGAAGCTAGAGCCGGGACAGTGGCAGAGGAGCATTCAGAAAAAGCAATACCTTTCACTGCCCCTGTCCATACTTCGACTTTGACCGATGTTGACATCATAGGTTCTAGCTCTCAATCTCCACTTGCTGCAAAAGATGCTGAAGCTAAACTCGATACTTCCGAGACTCCTCTTTCCCAAATTGAAGAGAAGATCCAGGAAGAAACTGAGGCTGATAAATATGAAATTGAACTTGCGAAGACAACTCCTCCAGGTAATTTTGGCGAAGTTTCGGGTCTAATGAACCAGTTATTTGATTTAACCGAGTTTGATGACCTTCTTACTTGTTACTTGAACTTTGGTGAACCGATACCTTCTCTATTTTCGGGAGATGTTAATTTTAACTTCTTTTCTTCTACAGCGGAGGCACCTAACACTGCACAAGTTTCCACTCCTTCAGTTGCCGTACCTCCATCTTTATAGATTACTCCTCCTTCTGCTTCTCAACCGGGATCACAGGTAGAAAAAATCGAAGCTCTTCAAGGCCTGGACGATCCGGCTATTTCGCAGGAGCAGAAGGCGGAGGATCTTGAGGACGTCGAGAAGACCCCAGAGCGGTCTCTAGATGATGACACGAAGCTTTCAACATTGCTCGCTACTCCGGGGAGCGAATCTTCCTCGAAGAGGAAGGGGAAGCGCGCCATAAGGAAGAAGAAGAGAGATGCTTCGACTGGGGAAGACAAGACAAAAGAAGACCCAACCACTCCTCCTTCTCCGTCCCGCCCATATCGGATTCCGAAGTTAACTATTAGGCCAAGCAAAGGCTCCAAGGGTGGCGGAAAGAAGGAGTGACAAGCTGAACTTTCTACTTCTTATTTTGCTTTTTACATGTATAGATCGGAGATTGTGCGGGTACCGGTCCCTGCTTTTGCTTTTTGAGATATCTGCACATGTAAAGAATTTTCATAGTATTAAATAAAACAATTATTTTACTCGTATAAACTCTTGTGTATGTGAGAACGCATCTGTTTCTCTTTTTAGTGTAGGATAAACGATTTCTTTTACTTGTACAAACTTTTTGTCTGTGTTTGGGAATGCATTTATTCCACATCTATTTTTCGTGATATTGCAACGAACTTGTGGAATGTTGCTTTTATTAATATAATTGAATTGTATAGTATTGCCCCCATGTCGTAAGTGCATTGCAATATTCCTAGCTTTTTCAAGACTAATACTCTTATTTCAGAGGATAATTACTCCGCTTTTAAGGGGAGAATTATTCTGCTTTTAATAGAGTATATTTAGTCTTTAGAGGAATTTTTATTTTCTCATTCTGAAGAACGCATCAACTTTCGGGGATAATCACTTTTATTTATTAAGAAGTGAATTTCCCTATGAAGTGAAATGAACTTTTCTGAAAGAATTTTGTAGTATTTCAACTTTTTTAGGAGGAACTTTTTGAGATGAACAAGTTAATCCTTCCTTTGAGAGTTGAACTGTGCTTCCGGAGAATGCTTTTCGTTCGAGTATTTTATTTTGGGACATGCCTCCGGAGAGGGCTCCTCTTAAAGAGTTGTGCCTCCGAAGAGGTCTTGTGCCTCCGAAAAGGGCTTGTGCCTCCGAAGAGGGCTTGTGCCTCCAAAGAGGGCTTTCGGTGCCTTGGGAAAGGGCTTTTGCCTCCGAAGAGGTCATGTGCCTCCGAAGAGGGCTTGTGGTGCCTTGGGAAATGGCTTTTGCCTCCGAAGAGGTCATGTGCCTCCGAAGAGGGCTTGTGCCTCCGAAAAGGGCTTTTTGATTTCCTGGAAGTTACTTTCTCATGGTTGAGTGGATCCACGGGGCGTACGCAAGTTGCTTGATTGGATGCTCGTTTGCACAAACGATCGCAATTAAGTAACAAGGGCCCTGTTCCTTCAGCTTGGGAAGGTGCCCCTCCGGTGGTTCCACCAATCTTTTTTGATTGAGAGAAGTACTTTCATTTTTTGGCGTGCCTCGTCAGTGGGCTTTGTTGAACTTTGAGAAGGAGCGTTGGGTGGTTGGTGTGCCAGGAAGGTTGCGTCTCAGGGGCAAGTAGATCCACGGGACGGACGCAAGCTGCCTGATCGGATGCATCACGATCTGTTAGCAAGGGCCCTGTTCCTTCTGCTTGGGAAGGTGTCCCTTCGGTGGTTCTTACTGCCCCTTTTATTGAGAAGCAAACCTCCTTTTGGCTGCTCCTTTGTTTGCTTGGCAATGTTCTCTCATCATCTGCTCATTAGTGATCTTTTATTATTGTTTCCAAGCGCATCTTCTTTCCTTACATTGCTATGTCCGAAGAAGTGGACTTCACTGTTGAACGACTTCACGGGACAAACGCAAGTTATCTAGTTGGATGTTTGTTTATATCGACAATCTCAACCAATTAACAAAGGTTTGTCACAGTGGAGTCGCCAACTTTTTATGTGAAGTTCTCCTTGTATAGGATTTGTATTTGGAATTTCTTGTCGCTTGGTATTTGCATAACAGGTGATTTATAGAGGTCGCTTGGTTTTGTGACGAGCAAGCATTGTTTTGATGTCCTGCAATTTTGAATCGACATTTTAGCAATACATTTAAAGCATTTACATATCGAAATAAAACAGGCATTATGAAATAGTAAAGAACACAAGATTTATAGTGGTTCGGCCAAGAATCGGGCCTACATCCACTTTATAGCTTTCATTCATTCACACTGATTTACAATGTTTTACAATACAACTGATACATTCATCATTATTTTACAATTTTGAACAAAGCTTTTTCTTTCAAGTAAAATAAGGACGTAAGTGGTTGCTGTTCCAGGCTCTTGGAATTGGATCTCCTTCGACAGTTATGAGTTTGAAAGTGCCATCAAGAAGTTTACTACCGATGGCATATGGTCCTTCCCAGTTTGGTCCAAACACACCAGTTGCCGTCATGATCCTTTCCAAAACTAAGTCCCCGACCTCAAAGCTGCGTTGGCGAACTTTAGAGTTGAAGTGCCTGGCTATCCTTTGCTGATAAGCTGAAACTCTGAGCCTAGCTTCTTCTCTTTTCTCATCAAGAAAATCAAGTGCTTCAAGTTGCAGCTTTTCATTTTCAGCTTCGTTGAAATGAACTCTTCTATGTGAAGGAACTTCTACTTCCACTGGAATCATTGCCTCTGATCCGTATGCCAGTGAAAATGGAGTGTGCCCAGTTGCAGTTTTGTGAGTAGTCCTGTATGTCCATAGTGCTAATGGAAGCTTATCAACCCAACCACCTTTTGCTCTTTCGAGTTGCTTTTTGATGGTTGACTTGATGATTTTATTTACTGCTTCCACTTGCCCGTTTGCCTGCGGATGAGCCACTGCTGAGAAGCTTTTCCGAATTCTGAATCGTTTGCAGAAATCCTGGAACTCTTCACTTTCAAACTGAGTACCGTTGTCTGTGATTATTTTCTGTGGCACACCATATCTGCAAATGATATTTTTCGTTACAAAATTTATCATCTTTTTAGAAGTAATGGTGGCCAAAGGTTCAGCCTCAGCCCACTTGGTGAAATAATCAATGGCTACGATAGCATATTTGATTCCTGATTTGGCAACTGGTAATGGTCCGATTAGATCTATCCCCCAATTGGCGAATGGCCATGGGCTGACCATCTGTGAGAGTTCGGTGGAAGGTGCTCTTGGGATTTTTGCAAATCTCTGACACTTGTCGCACTTTCTAGAGTAGATAGCAGCATCTCGGTTAATGTCAGGCCAGAAATACCCATATCGGAGAACTTTCTTGGCTAAAGTTTGACCAGCTGAATGATCTCCACATTCTCCTCCGTGTACCTCGGCTAGAATTGTCTTGGCTTCTTCCTTAGTTACACATCGGAGCAGAGGCATTGAAAATCCCCGTCTGTATAATCGGCCATCTTGAATTATATATCTCGACGCTTTTCTCAATAATTTTTGACGTTCCTTAGAACTTTCTGGCAGGGAACCACTGAGTAAGTATTCTTTGATTGGATTCATCCATGATTCATGCCCTTGAGACCTAGCCATAATCCAATCAATATCCATTTCATCGATGCTTGGAGCTGACAGAACTTCTACAGGAACTAATCCCAGTAATTGAGCTTCTCCGGAACTTGAGTACTTTGCTAAAGAATCTGCCTTCATATTTTCCTCTCGGGGTATGTGGCTTATTGAGTAGTGATCGAAATCATTGAGGAGTTTGGAAGTTTTTGTCAAATATGCAGGCAAATTTCCTCCTTTGGCTTGAAATTCTTTCTTCACCTGGCAAACAATAAGCCGAGAATCGCAGAAAATCTGTAACACTTTGATGTTTAGTTCCTTGGCGATTTTTAGACCGGCAATAAGTGCTTCATATTCTGCTTCATTGTTTGTTGAAGGAAATTCCAGTCTCAATGCATAACACAATGATCGTCCTTCAGGGGTTTCAAGCACAACCCCTGCCCCAGAACAGTAATCATTTCTTGATCCGTCAACATACAACTTCCACTGAATTGGAATGCCGTTAGTTGTTTCATTTCCACTATCGCCTTTGTCAGTAGATTCTGCGATGAAATCTGCTAAAGCTTGTCCGTTGATTGCTCTTCGGGGGTGATAAGTGATGTCATACTGGCTAAGTTCAATGTTCCATTTCAAAAGGCGACCCGAAGTTTCAGGACGAAACAGGACTTGCTTTAGAGGTTGATCAGTAAGAACCTTGTAGGATGAGCTTGAAAATATGGTCTCAATTTCCTGGAAGTAATTAGCAAACAATATGCGAGCTTTTCTATTTTCGAATAATTCATCTCTGCCCCAGTGAATCGTTTACTGATGTAATAGACTGGACGTTGTACCTTCATATCTTCCCGTACAAGTGCTGCACTGAGGGCGTGAGATGAAATTGCTAAATAGATGAAAAGGTCTTCACCGTCAGTAGGCTTGGAAAGAACCGGAGGTGTTTCCATGTGATGAATTAGTTCATCGAAAGCATTCTTGCATTCTGGAGTCCACTCAAAATTTTTCTTTCCTTTCTTTAGAGCGTCAAAGAAGGGAATGCATTTGTCTGTGGCTTTGGAAATGAAGCGACTCAGAGCAGCGACTTTTCCATTGAGACTTTGCATTTCTTTCTTTGTTTTAGGTGCTTTGACTTCCCTTAGAGCTGTGATTTGAGTAGGATTGGCTTCAATGCCCCTGGCGCTCACAATGAAACCCAAAAATTTCCCAGATTCTACTCCGAATGAACATTTCAATGGATTGAGCTTCATTCCGTACTTTCGAAGAATTGCGAACATTTCCTCCAAGTGTCCCATGTGATCTACAGGTTTCTTTGATTTTACCAACATATCGTCGACATAAACTTCCATGGTTTTACCAATCTGAGGCTTGAACATTGCATTGACAAGCCTTTGGTAGGTTGCCCCAGCATTTTTCAATCCGAAAGGCATAACTTTGTAGTAGTAGAGACCCACATCTGTAATAAAGCTTGTGTCTTCCTGATCCGGCTCATGCATCATAATTTGATTGTATCCGGAGTAAGCATCCATAAACGATAACAACTCATGCCCAGCTGTTCCATCCACCAATTGATCAATTCTGGGCAGCGGGAAGCAATCTTTGGGACATGCTTTGTTTAGATCTGAGAAATCTATGCATACTCTCCACTTTCCATTTGCCTTCTTGACTAATACTGGATTTGAAACCCAATTTGGATAAGTGGAGTTTCTGATAAAGCCGTTCTCCATGAGCCGATCGACTTCTTCCTTTAGTGCTGTCGATCTTTCTGGGCCTTGAGTTCTTCTCTTCTGTTTCACTGGCGTGAATTTTGGATCTATGTTCAGAGTATGTACAGCAATTTCCGGGGAGATCCCACACATATCAGCGTGACACCAAGCGAACACATCTAGATTGGCTTTTAAGAATGATATCAGTGTGTTTTGAACTGTTATACTTAGCTGTGAACCCACATTGAGTACTTTGTTCGGGTCTTTCGAATCAACAGATATTGGTACCGTTACCTCCACGGGTACCACTCTATTCTCCCTTTTACTGGCTTTCCTGGGATCCATTTCTTTACTTGCATTGCTGTGTTCGCCAGTACAGGGGCCACTCCGTAGTTGCTACAGGGTTGGTTCCTTGATGCGGAGCGGAGCTGCCGCATCTTTCCCCATTTCTCTTTTCCTGGCCTCTCGGAGTTCTACAAGATAACATTCTCGTCCTGCGTTCTGATCTCCTTTAATAACAGCA
This sequence comes from Allium fistulosum, assembly GCA_030737815.1. Classification (NCBI taxonomy): domain Eukaryota; kingdom Viridiplantae; phylum Streptophyta; class Magnoliopsida; order Asparagales; family Amaryllidaceae; genus Allium; species Allium fistulosum. The sequence continues at coordinate 612,497,887 of CM060907.1, forward strand.
ATCCCATTATCAGTAGGAAATTTCATTGTTAAGCACCAAGGAGCGAGGACGGCCCTGAAAGCAACAAGAGTAGGCCGACCCAAGAAAGCGTTATAAGCGGAGAATCCATCAACAATTACAAAAGTTTGCTTTCGAACCAACTTCCTCTGCTCTTCGCCCATTTCTACAAACAAGTCTACCGTTCCAATTGGCTGTTTCAGCTCTCCTGTGAATCCGGCAATTTTGTGTGAAGAGGCTTGTACATCTGTCATAGGGATTTTCATTTGGTCGAATGTCCTTTTAAAGAGTATGTTGCACGAAGCACCACTATCAACCAGAACTCTTCTGACAATAGCCGACCCAATACCGACAGAAACAACTAAAGGGTCCTCAGTAGAAGCTTCCAAATCAATAGAATCTTTGGTTCTGATCATAATATCATCGTGAAAAGTCTTCTGCTGCTTTAGAGGTGCACCATCTTCCAAGATCAAGACACTTTCTTCAGTCGAAGCATACTTCAAAGCCCTAGCATACCTTTCCATTTCACCCCAACTCCTGCCAGCTGGATGAGGTCCTCCTGTGATCACATTGATAACAGGTCTTTCTTTTTCAACAGGCCTTTCTCCTGAACCAGATGAATGAGCTGGGGGTAGTTGCCCCTGGTTAGATGAAGACGGGTCTTTTCTATTCCTCTTGACGTATTGCTGCAACTTATTCTCCCTTAACAATTCCTCAATCAGGCTTTTCAAATGGCGGCACTCATTGGTATCATGCCCTGGTTGGTTATGAAACTTGCAAAATCTTCCGCTTTGAACAGCATTCTTCCCAACTTTAACGGCCGGTGGTTTTGGAAATTCAACAGCATCCTTAGTGGCGATGAAAATATTCTCTGGGGTATCGGTCAGAGGAGTAAAGTCTGAAGGTTTAAGGAAGCGGGGCTTTTTGAAGTCTTTCTGCCTTTTCCCACCATTACTTTCCCTTTTCTGATCTGCAGGTTCTTTCTTACTTTGAACGGTAGCATTATTTTCCACCACTGTTGTCGCAACTTTAGCTGGTGCGGAAAGATTCTCTAGGCGTATAAATTCGTCAGCCTTTTTGTAGAATTTCTCAAGCGAGTTTGGCTCCTTCATCTTCAGCCATTTTCCAAATTCGCTCGATTTGTCGATAGCACGCATTAAATAGGTCAAGATCATTCGTGGCTCTGCGTTATCGACTTCTGCCAGAGCTAAATTGAAGCGGTTCAGGAATGACTTAATAGGCTCTCCCGGATTCTGTTTAAGACTAGACAATGACATTATGTCTTTTGCCTTTGAAGCGTATAGCCTGAATTGCTCTTTGAACTTTCGGGTCAGATCGAAAAACTGATCTACAGATCGGACAGGAAGCTTGGTAAACCAGAGAAGTGCCACTCCTTCTAAATAAACTGGGAAATATCGGCACTTTATTTCGTCAGTTGCTCTTGCGCCGGTCATGTGCCAGTCGTATTTATACAAGAACTGATTTGGATCACTTGTTCCCCGATAAGCAGGAATGGTGGGGGGAACAAATTTTCTAGGAAATTCAGCCTTTAGAATCTTCTCGGTAAACGGAGTTCTACTTGGTGCGAATCCCCATTCGCTCTCATCTTCGTCTCTTTGCATGCTCTCTTTCATTATCTGTTTGATCATACCAGAAAGATATTCCTCATTGTTCAGAGATTTCGCAGAATCGACCTCGGCCATCTTTTCGGGGGTTTGTCGAGGTAAATGCTCATGAAGAACTGGTGACGGCCTGGATCCTTCGGCCTGGAGGGGTGCCCCTTCGGCAGCACTTGATCCCCCGTGAGGAATATTTCTCCCCTCGGAATTGGGAGCAGCATTAGCAAAGTTTCCCTCATTACTTACTGGTCTTTGATTCGTACCAAATAGAGCATTCAGCTTTTCCATCATCAGATTATTCTGAGTTTCAATCTGCTGGTACAGTCCGGATACAACAGCATCTAACTCTTGTCGCGTCACACCGATGCTTGGAGCTGCCTAATTTGGAGAGAGAGAAGTGGCAGTATTGTCACGGTCATCGTCAGTTCTGACAGACTTTCGTTTCCTTCCAGGAGCCATTATGTCTGATAAACTTCTAGTTCTGTAGGAAATTCTTTCAGCAAAATTCTGTGAAGCAATGGTGAGTAGTAGCCTGAGTTGGGTTCTCAGTGAAAGCACCAAAATGTTAACGTTAAAAAGTGAACGCTAACACCCGGTGTGTGTAATAGAATCGGGAAAGCACCACCCGCGTGACGGGAACAGAATTTAAGCAGTAAAATGGCAGAAAAGCAGTAAAAGACAGCAATTTATAGTGGTTCGGCTTGAGATTATGCCTACGTCCACTTTGAATCTCTTTATTACTGAATTCGGTTACAAATCGATACAAATCTCTTATCAAAAAAGTACAATTTGATCAAAAGAAACAATCTTGACTACTAGCTCAATCTTCGTCGATGAAATTCGATGAATCCGTGTTGGATGTAAGGAATTTCTCTTGAAGCTTGTTGTAGCGTCTTGAATGTTTGAAGAGCTTTGATTGCTGGATGAATGGAGACTTCGACAGAGTAACGGTGCTTGAAGAAATGAATTGCAAAAAGTCCCCTCCATGTTGGAAATGGTGGCCTATTTATAGGAGCGGCTCTGAATTCTGGGCAGAAATATTACAAGTCTTAGGTCGCATACGACCTAAGTTAGGTCGTAGGTCGTGAGCGACCTAAGCTAGGTGGCAGTCTATTCGCGACTTAGGAAATCAGCTGATGTAGTAGCATTAGGCTTCATTTGAACAAGTAGTAGGTCGCTGGCGAGTTAAGGATGGTACTAGGTCGTTGTTGACTTAGGAATGATCTTTTGAGTCGCTCACGACCTAAGTTAGATCGTAGGTTGCAAAGAACTTAAGGAGTAGATTGATGTATTTTCTCTCGGTCTTCTCTGTAGTAGATTATGTGCGACCTAAGTTAAGTCGTAGGTCGCAGCTATTTATAGGTCGCAGGTAGCTTCAGCAGTTAGGTCAGGAACTCTCTTAGGTCGCTAAGTTCCTTAGGTTGTTAGCTACCATAGGTCGTTCAGTTGTGATACTTCTTAGGCTGTAGTCAACTTTAGGTTGTGGAGAAGTTAGGTCGCTAACTTCTTATCTTGGTAGGTCGTAGACTTTCTCAGTTAGGTCGCAGGCTTCCTTTATCAGTTAGGTCGCTATGTATTTAGGTCGCGAGGTTCTTGAGACAGTTAGGTCGCGAGGTTCTTTAGGTAGTTAGGTCGCGAGGTTCTTTAGGTAGTTAGGTCGCGAGGTTCTATAGGTCGCGGACTTCCTTAGATCGCAGAGCCTCTTAGGTCGTAGCCTTTTCCTTAGATCGTAGCTTCCTTAGGTCGTAGCTTCCTTAGGTCGCAACTTCCTTAGGTCGCAACTTCATTAGGTCGTAGCTTCCTTAGGTCGTAGCTTCCTTAGGTCGCAACTTGATTAGGTCGTAGCTTCCTTAGGTCGCAACTTCCTTAGGTCGTAACTTCCTTAGGTCGTAGCTTCCTTAGGTCGTAGCTTCCTTAGGTCGCAACTTCATTAGGTCGTAGCTTCCTTAGGTCGCAACTTCCTTAGATCGTAGCTTTCTTTTAGATCGCGGAGTTTTAGGTCGCTGAAATAAAGGAGTTAACAAAACGTAATACTTAGAAAATCATAACACCTTTTAAAATAATCTTCATTTAAAATATTTTAATTCATTTAAAAGTTGTAACATTTCTAAGTTCATTCAATTATAAAAATTTTCAAAACATTGTATTTTCAAAACAAGCACTTATAAAATGCTACAGTAGATATATTAGCATTTCAAATCAGTTTAATTTCAGAATTATTCATTTGGATATCATTTAACTTATGACTTATTAAAACATACTTTTATGAATGGAATATCCCATTTCATAAATAGATATTCCTTTAATAAGTTACACTTAAAATTCCATTTGAAAACCAAATTCTCAATTATCAAATTTTAGTGATGTTAAAATACATTTTAACTATTTAAATCATTATTATTCTCTTTTTTTAAGACATATCTATTTCATAAATAAAATATTTATCATAGCAAATATAACAATCAATTTTCTTTACACATTTATTCATTTAGACATCAATTAAACTATGATTTCAAGTTAAATAAACTTTATTACAAAATGTCCAATTCAAATGTATTTTATTTTAGTGGAAATTAGGGAGACATCCCTATCATACTTTCATATTGTAAAGCGGGTCCCTGTCAAAGTTTCATTGTAAAGCGGGTCCCTGTTTTCTGGAAACGAAGAAAAATTATTGCTGAAATGTCAGCAACTTTTATAAATAAGTGCTGATATTTCAGCAACTATCTGTGTCAAAGTTTTATTGTAAAAACAAAGAAAAATTATTGCTGAAATGTCAGCAACTTTTATAAATAAGTGCTGATATTTCAGCAACTATTTGTGTCAAAGTTTTATTGTAAAAACAAAGAAAAATTATTGCTGAAATGTTAGCAACTTTTATAAATAAGTGCTGATATTTCAGCAACTTTAATAAACTGTGTTCAGTGTACAGAAATGTTGCTAAAATATCAGCAACTTTTATAAATAAGTGTTGATATTTCAGCAACTTTCATACACTATGTTCACAGTGTACAGAAATGTTGCGGAAATGTCAGCAACTTTTATGAAATGTTGCATCATGCTCTACAATAATCGTGAATAAAAAACAGGGACCTAATTTACACTGAAATTTAGTGAAGGACTTTTCGTGAATTTTGAAACTTAATAAGGACCTGTGCCAAAAGTACCCTTTATTTTATCTATTCAAAGATACATTATTTATTATACAACATATTCATTTCAGGAAATAACCTTTATTAAAATTCCTAGGTTAGACTTAAGGTTCCATTTTAAATCAAATTGATTATTAAGTTTTTTAAATAAAATCTCTTTAAATTCCTTTTTCACTATTTACCTCTGTTAATCTTTTATAACTAAAATTTAAGTGTATAACATTTATTATAACCACTCAAATTTTATTTATAAAATCATTTCTGTACTGTATATTATCCAATTGCATATTCAACTTCTGTGTAATTTAGGTAAGTTATATTGGAATGAAATTGTGTGTTATACAAATAAAACTTTCCAATTCAATTATCTCAAGTTTGAATCAATTATTCAAAAATTTAATTTAATTTTTATAACTGAAATTATTCTTTAAGATAAAATGTAAGAATTAAATTTCCGATTCGCTTCAAACCATTAAGAGATAAATAAATATATGTATATAATATGTCAAATCAATTTAAATTATATATATATATATATTATAAATTCAGTCATATTTTAGAGATTCAAATCAATTAAATTTCCCAAAACAAAGCTGTAGCAAAACAACAGAACGGTCTCTTCAATTCGAAACTCGAAAATGAATGTCGATGATGCTGCAGTCATCACCGAAATTATTTTCCAGCGACAAAGAGAAGAGCACTAATATTTTAAACTTTAAAATCCTTTAGAGACAAATTTTTATTCAAAAATACTTTAAATAATATCCTTTTAAAAATTTTAAACACAAGGTTTGAAATCCATCGGAAATTAAATTCTTTAAATTTCTTGTTTTAAATTCATTTCATTTCCCAAATAAATTTATAAACAACTATTTATAAATTCATTTATAGAACTATAAATGATAAGTTCCATAAATTTACTTATATCCCAAAATTTATTTCATTAACCAAATTTTAAAATAATATTGTGTCAGTTTGTTCCGTCAAAGTGTTTTAGAAATCCTATTGATAGCGTTGATCAGACGAATCGATCGGAAACCCAAATCAACATCAACAACTCAAACAACACAATATAAAACAAACATTAATTTACAAGTACAGTTCAAAATGTTTGGAAGATAGATTGGAACAAAAGACAAGATGATTAAATAACAGAGTAGGGAGATGGACAAGCTTAAATAAATCACGGACAACCTTAACCGGGTCAACCGTGACTTAAAGAATAAGATCGATGTGGATTTTTCTGGGATAAATCTACGTTCAATCTCAAGAGAAAGAGTTTGGAATAATAAAAGATATTAGCATCTAAACCAAGGATAAATAAAATCTCTGGTGAATTGATGCTGACTGTAAAGGATTTTCACCCTTTTACAAGAAAATTAGAATATTGGTGAGACCGCCAATTCACTATAAAGATCATTCGAAGTTGAGTCATGGGATACTCTAGAATCAAAAGATGATGAATAGTGAGGGACACGAATGAATTTTGGAACCGCAGGAAACATTCCAAAATTCAAAGGAAATCGAATCAAAAGGAAGAGATTCAAACTCGAACGAAAGTGATTCTGTAAATAAATTTACCATACATTCTAAGTTTTGCCTCAAAGCCAAAGCACTGATACCAACTGTAACGACCCGATATTTTCAACCATTCGCATCCATTATAAGTGTATAGGTAGACACTCATGCCGGAATTGAATTGCTCAAAATACCGCGTTGTAAATAAAAATTTGGAAAATCTCAGAATATGCAGTAAATAAATAATCACAGATCACAGACACAGAGTAAAATAATGCAGCGGAAGTAAAAGAAATAGTAGTTCATGAAGCTACTATCTAAATATGTCAGAGTTACATAAGATACAACAGAAGAAATAGAGTACAACAAAAGTCTCAATAAAATAACCAAGTACAAGCTGAGTAGAACAACAGAACTGAAATAGATAGGACAAGACAAGCAGATAATCTCCAGCGATTCAAATCTCCAAGCGAGTGGAAATCCAAATCTGTGAATAACTCAGGCTGACCCGAGCGTAAAGCAAAACACAAAACACTCGAGTCAGGACAATATATACTTATATAATGTAAACCAACTCAAGTGAACTGTAATAAAGGTACAAGTAACTTAGAAGATGCTTGGGACCGCCCATCCTCTAAGGATCCGTTAAAATATCTACTATGTAGTAATATTCGATATTATAATAATGTCTAATATAAAATAAACATACTTTTAAATAGCATTAAGGCTTTACATTTTCCACCTTAACACGTAATAGTCCCAGTAGTCTATCCAATATTAGCATACTCCCAAAATAGGGGCTACCCTCGATACTCCACAGGCTACGGGAGAAATCACAAATCGTAGTAAAGCTCGATATGGTAGGTGACACGGCACAACTAGGCAATGCCAGGGTAGATATACCAATTACGCACACGGACTGATGGAGCACATAGCAACCACTACCGTCCACCTCGAACAACACTCCCAAATCGGAGGATGGCCATCTAATCAATCACAAGTAAGAGTACAATATCGAAGAAATATGACCGAGAAGAGGTGCTACCTCACTGGTCCGGGATCGCTCCTGTTTTAGCCACCTTATGCCAACTCACGGGAGTTGGGTCCACGTAACATACCTTAAGAACGTCGCCACCATCCTACTTCATTCTGGAATCTCCACCGCGTACACGGTTGTCAAAGTAGTTTTCGGTATCGACAGAGAGTATGTCCATATCCGATCCTGGTCTCTTTGCCAAACAATCGTTATTATAACCCGTGGTTATAACTTTTAAAAACAATACTTTACTTCAAAATAAAATATCATTTCAAACCATATCTTTATCAAAATAAAGATTAAATCAATTCCAAACCATTTCCATATATTTAAATTTTCATATCATTTCAAATCATTTTAATATAATAAAATATCATATCCTTACAAAACTTCATTTCCAATCATTTTAATAAAATAAAATATCCCATCAGTTCAAATCCAAATATTCAACTTTAAATACCTTTTAAATTCAAAGATATCGTTCATTTACTATCATTTCAAATCACCTTTAAATAATTTATATTCCAATCAAAATAGTTCATTTAAACCTTTTAAAAGTGTAATTATTATATTTTCAAATCAAGTATTCAATTTCCAAAGTTTCAAACCATTCTGAGTTCGTTTACTAAGTCAAAAACCCTAATTATTAAAATTTCAGCATTTCACAGCATTTAAAAACAACTGCTATAAGTTATATTTGAAAACATTTTTAATTCAGCAAAGACAGCACTTAAAACTGCTGTTAAAACTCAGTTTTAGTTGAATTATAGTTCAAAACAGAAAAGACAGCATTTCAGAAGTGCTGCGGTAGTTCAGATTTCAAAACAAGGGTTAAATTTGGTTTCAGCAAAGACTGTAGACCATTATAGCATTTCCAGAGAATGCTATAATAGGCCTGAGTTCAATATTAGCCTATAAGTTCACTACAGCAACTACAGCATTTCAGAAATGCTGTAAAGCTCTTTTTACACAATTTTAGTTCAAAACAGAATCTATAGCATTTCTGAATGCTATTAAAAGTAGATTTCAGGTGTTAGTGTATTTCCAGCAATTAAATAACTTCAATTTAAAACACATAAACATTTTAAAAATCATATTTTAACGTTTAAAATGTTCATTTACATATCATTTAACATATATCTTTTTCACAATAAATTTCTTATAATTAAATCAAATTTTCAACAAATTACTTAATAAGTTTAAGTGTAAAAGTTCCAATTCATCACATTTCAACAAATAGACTTAACACTTCAATTTAAATTACCATTTCACAATTTAACAAAATTTCCAATTTTATTTAATTAACTTAAACCTTTAATTAAAACCAAATTTCACATTTCCTAGTCAAGTTATATTTTAAAAGATCACTTTTAAACATTCATTTATTTAACCACTTAAATTCATAGAAAAATCAATAATACTTTAATAAATCACTTAAATTCAAATTTAATCAAATTATCATATTTACCATTTCCAAATAAAATTTAATATCCATTTTATTTATATAACTTAAATATCATTTTTAACCAAAATTCCAAATTTCCAACTTAAGTTATATTTCAAAAATCTAGTTAAACCATTCATTAATTACATTTTTAACACATGGAAAAAATTCATAATTTCTTTATTTTAAAACATTTCAAAATCTATTTAAGTCCAATTTCATAAATTTATAATTTTTTAAAATACTTAAAAATATCCAAAACACTTTATAAAATAACCACGGGCCTGTATAAAATTTTCTAACCTAGGTCAAGTGATACAGATATGTATCATTTCAATCCGCAGTTAAAAAAAAGAAAAATCCGGGTTCTATCATTTCAACCCGCAATCCCAAGTTAAAATAAATTAAATAAAAATCGTTCAAGCCTATCATTTCAGTCTATAACGATTTTTCCCTATTCTAAAGTCCGTTCGGGTATGTATCATTTCAACCCATAGTGATTCTAATCTACAGGGAACTTGCAACGGTGATAACAGATATAAATAACAGAATAACATTAAATAATAGTAACATATGATATAACAGGTGTAATAACAGGTGTGAACATCATATGATCATAACATAGTCAAGTATAACATCATAATATATTTCTACAGATTCACAGGGTGTCAATTTACTAGTTATATAGGTAAATATTGTCTGGTGAGAATAACTCACATGTTAAAGCTGGAGATTAGCGATCAAAACACACAGAATAGATTCCAGAAAGCTCAACAAGCACGATATAGCATGACTTTTGATTTGAATGAATGGAGAGCCTTAGTATTTATCTTGTAAGCAATAACCAAAACAAGACAATATACACATAAATATTCAACACAAAACAATGTTGAAACAATGAAGATAAGAAGCAACAACGGAATAGATTACTTGACCGTGCTTTAACCATTCAAAAGATCGAACAAGGGGTTCATTTTCTTAGCCATGATGATGATTAGTGTGGGAGAGACAAGGTTAACTCCTCGGATACATAAGATAAAACAATACAAACAATATAAGTTTTCAACCCAAAATTTAAATAAAACAATGTTAGAAATGACTGCATAAAGCAAATCCAAAGCTATTACACTTGCTTTCAACCTCTAATGCTTCAGCCCTAGGTTGGAATACATGGCCATGGTGTGAATTTAGATCTGGTTTGGGTCAATAAGATCGGCCATAGCAATGGAAAAGATAGAGTAAAGGTTTGTGTACATGAACTACACAAGCTAAGGCAACACACCAATGTTTTTATGCAACAACAAGCCACGACCAAGGCAAGCAATAGCATGGACAGGCCTGGTGGGGTCAGGTACAGATGTGGCAGAGGTGTTAGGTCAGAAAATGGCTGGTGGTGATGATGTATGTGGCTTCCAAAGTGGTTTGGTGAAGTGGTGAAGGCATAGGTGCTTGGAAATGCAAGTTTTCAAGTGTATATTGCAATTTTGGTGGAGTTTGTTTAGGTTTTTGGTGGATCTATTTCAACATGGGGCATGGCCAGAGGTGTGGGGTCCAAGGTGATGACGTGGCAGAGGGTCCAGGTGGTGCTGGAGGTGGTGGAGATGGTGTTGGTGGCGGCTATGGGTGGTGGAAGGTGATGGTGACAATTCTAGGTCTAGGCTCGCATATATGTGATGTAATATTGGATTTTTGGTGGTGTTCTCTAGCCAAGATGGCTCGGCCTAGCCATTGTGGAGTGCTAGGGGGTTGGTTGATCAGAAATCAAGGTGGTGGAGGTTGGCCTAGATCTAGTTGAGGAGGAGTGGAGCCATGAAGTTGAGAACAATATACAAAAATTCAATAGAAAACCATAAAAACAAGAAGAAAAGAAGATGAATTTACCTAAAATTTTGCAAGATGGAGGCCATAATTTTTTTTAGGGTTAAGAAGCTTTGGAAACTCGTGAATAACATGAGGAAGTTGGCTGGAAAAAATGAGGGATAGATCGGCAAAAAATAAAAGATGTATTGATTGAAAAAGAAACGGTAGAATTCAAAAGGACCAAGCACACAAAAGGTATCAAACTCTTCATATATCTTTAATTCCTTTTCATAACTTTATATTTCTGGAGAAGAAAAAAAATCCCAGATAAAATTTAGAAATTTTATCAAAATATAATAATTTATATAAATATTTATCAATTATATAAAGTTAAATTAAGAAAATAGCTAAAATAGTAAACTAGTCTAGAAAAGTTGGAATTGAATAGAATAAATTTTTAGAAAATTCATATGAGCTTGAAATATATTTTTAAACATAAATAATAACATGAAATAAAAATATACTCACAAAATAAATATTTAAAATTTAATTTACATATAATTTTTAATGAAGAAAATAGTAGAAAATAGGAAAACAGCCTTTAAAAATGAAAAATAAATAAAGTAAATTTTGGAAAAATTCTATTATCATTTTAAAAATATAAAAAGACAAAAATATACATAAAAACATATTAACGCATATTAGAACAAAATATAAGAAAGAAAATATGATTTATAAAATTTAAAATAGGCAAAATTGCACAAATAAACAAATTATACTAAAAGTTGAAATGTACATAACTTTTACATTTTAACTCCGTTTTCAACGAAACGAAAAGTAGTGTTCAAGTTATTACATATATTTTTATAATAAAAGATAAAATTTATAATTTCAAACTTTTAAATTTTTAAGTTTAAAAGTCAAAGTTTGACTATTTTAACCAAAATTCACATTTTCTAGAAATATTAAATTTAGTCATATTTGGAATTCTAATCCACATACAAAATCAAAGTTTTTATATTTACAATAACAAAATTTATTATTTTCATAAATAAAGCTTTTAAATCTGGAAATCAATTTAAAAATAATTGTAAAATACAGGGTTGTTACAGCTAATGTATAGGTACTTTCTTAAATGATCAAAGGCAAAGCGGTGGTGATCGAAGATGGATATGCGACGAAAACTTCAAAAATCACGTAACTTGAAACCTAGAGAAATAATGCACATTGGTGCACCGGTCCATAACCACCGGTCCATCGGTGCTCACTAAAACGATCAAATTGAACCTCGATCCTAATGGGCCTCTATAATTAATAACGTACGATTTGACTTTTTTATTCTGGAAGGTGATCTGGGGCATGATGAAATAATTGACGGCACTATGGAATAAACGAAAGTGTGTAATGATTTGGATGTTCTTTTGAAGTGATATGTATATATGTTATGACACATGAATGTGATATGATGGCAACGAGTCTGGGGAAAAGGTTAATGGCCCAAAGTATGTCTGCGAATATGGATAAGGTCCTATGACACATTTGGATGATCCAGGCATGAAGATTTGCTCCCCTATAGTACTTCGGAAAACCAAGTAGAGAGGTGGATGTAAACGACCCTGTAGGGAATGTTGCTAGTCAAGGACGTGAGTCCAATTAGGGAGCATGAGGACTATAAGCAACCCTATAGGGCATGAGGCTAGTCCAAGGTGTGAGTATAATTGGCGATTGATGTAACAGTGGACAATAGGTGACCCTATAGTGCACAAGGCGAGTCTAGGAAAGTGAGTCCACACAAATACGATATGTTATGATTAGATGCATATGACAATTGGGCATGACGTTGTGATAGAACGTGTGGTGGCCGAGCGATAGATTTATATCATGTTATAGTCTTATTTTGTAGTATATGTAGAGTAGATTATAGCTTACTCACTAAGATTATGTGTGTACCCATCCCATTTTCTTATATATATATATATATAGGTTGACATAATTTGGAGGTGAGATGGTATCAGGATTAGAGATTCATTTGTATATTGTGTATATGATATCATAGCTATTGTGACCTAAAGTTGATGATGGATGTGGATTGGTTAGTATTTATATTATTCAGGCACATATTTAACACTATAGAAGAAGTTATTGTGATATGACTATGGTATTCTTTTGTATTTTATTTATTTCCTTCCGCTATGAGACCTTAAAAGTAGATTGCGTTAGTTAAAACTATATCTAATATCTATCTATGTCTGTATATGTTTATTTTATATCAAACCCTAATGACTTGTCCTTTCGGTTCTTGGGTTATCGGCGTTGGTTCGGGCGTCGAAAAAGGAGGGTTTTTATATTTGATATCAGAGCATAATTAGAAAGTAGGATAGGAACTAGGAAGGTACTGAGAGAGTGCATTTGTATTTTTTTATTATATATATAAGAGTTAAATATGTTTATAGATTTTCAAGTTGAGCCATCTATCTATTTGGGAGTCGCTAATGAATCCTATTTACGGATGGCAAAGGAAGAGTAAGTTTGTGAAGATGGAAACTGAAACAAAGATAGATATTGGTGAAGTAAGACAAATGGAAATGGTACTAGAGTCGATCTTAGGGATATTCTAGTGTGAACATCCATGATTGGTTCCATCAATATTTGTAAGAAATGAGTTATACAAGTGTAAATTCTACAGTACCTACATTTAGTGTGTGAGGAGTAGTTCTTAGTATTATGTTGATCCCTAATTTGTAGTGCAGATGTAGTAAAGCTTTGTGAGAGTATATGTGATTGCTTGGATTTAATTTGATGGATGCACCGATAAGATGCTAGTAAGGATGGTAAGAGGATTGAGTTTTGAAAGTAAATATTTTTAAGAGTGAAATTTTAAAGAAATTATGAAAAAGGAAATAAGTTTTGAAAATTGGAATTTATAAATTTTATTTATAAGGAAATTTAAGAATCGATATTGTATTTGTATGATAATTTGTATTTAAAGGATTTTTGAAAAGATAAAGTTTAAAATCTTATTTCAAAGTAAGTGAGATTCTTATGTTTTGATATATATACATTTTTATATAAGAGATTAAAGAATTTATGAAATAAATTTTGAATATAAATATATATATATAGTAATATATGAATTATGTTACGATAATGGTTTTCAAAATTGATATGAATATTGTTGGCAACCAAAGTAAATATTCAAAAATATTGAAAATTTTATAATTAAAAATTAAATTAATGTATACTTATATATATGTATGTGTGTGTGTGTATGTGTGTGTGTGTATGTATATATATAATAAAAATACTATAAATTATTTGAAATGATGTTTTGAAATAAAGCAAAATTATTTTAGAAGATAACTATAGTTTATTAAAATTTAAATATATTTAAGTGGTTAATATTAAATCATTGAAGATAAAGAAGTGATTTGTGTTGAAATTTAATTATAAAGACAGATTAATTGTTTAATGAAAAGATTTTATCTTATGGTTTTAAGTAAATGAGATGTTTTGGTAAAGTAATATTTTGAAAAGTGATGATGGATTATAAAAAGCAAGTGAAAGATTTAAATTTTGATATCGTGATAAGTTTCTAATATCAAATCTTTTATTATAATTATAAAGTATGAAAATGAGTTTTGAATGGTTAAATAAAAATTTGTTTGATGGGTTATGAAGTAAATAAGGGAGAGAATGGTTATGCACTAGAAATGGCCTTAAGTGCAAATAGATCACCATCCGCTATAAAGAAGGGAAAGCGGATAGTGATTAGAGGTGAGTTATGGTTTTGGATAAGGAATGTGACAATAGGAATGGGTGTGGATAGAAGTTAGTGGACTAGGCATGATTTTATCATATGTCATGATCACGATAGCCGCTTAGAATTGAATAAAAAAGAAAGGTTATGGTTAGAAAGAGAAAAGTAAACCAAATTATTTTGTTGAAGCAAATTAGAGAAAAGATGGTTACCAAATAGCAAATTAAATGGGATAAGATTTATATGAAAGAGATTTGGGCCTTAGCTCTACTTATTGGATTGTAAAATTTTGAAGTTGTAGTTGAAATAAATTTTGAAGCAGGTTAGTATAAAGGCGTAAGTGGTATTGGAATTTCAACTGACTGGATCTCATTAACCAATTGATTGAAAATATGTTTGGAGATGTGAATGAAGATTTTAGTTGAAGAGTCTAGAGTTTATTTAGGATAGGGTCCCAGTGACCCAATAATGCTAATATGTGATCTGACTCGGTGATCGGTCCAAAGTGCATAAATTGAAATAATTGACATTCACATTTTTTTTGTTTTGTGTCATTACGGTAATTGTCGGAGATGGAAGCGATGATATTTAGAATATTATGTTGTTTGATAACATCGTAAAAATAGGTTATTTGAGTTGATTTGAGGATAAGTGTCATTGACCTAATGTTGAGGGTAACATTATACCATTTATATTACATGGCTTGGATGGATGTTGTTCTCCAAGCAAAAGATTGTTGTGTTGCTGTATATGTTGTGGGGCGATAGTTACAAATTTATGATATTTGAGTAATAAATGTGATTGCGAGTATATGATTTGGATTGGACTGGATGGGACGTGAGTTTGATGGTATGTTCACTATGCTAGCACATCGTTCCTTTTTCCGATGTTCGTAGATATGTCGTGGCATAGTGATGCAGGCCAAGTACTAAGTCGTGACCGACTTAACGAGCTCGTAACTCGGGACCAACCTAACGAAGCTTTTAAGTCACCCCAACGACTTAATGAAGACCTGCGAGTTAACAAGCAAAAGCTTACCGAGTTATGCAGCGATAATGACGTCCCAATTAGTGAAGTGATAGGTCGTACACGACCTAACGGGTCCTTTAAGTCGCATGAACGACCTAGTGTAACTCGGCAACGACTTAGTGAAGACTTGCGAGTTAACGAGTCCCTTAAGTCGCCTGAACAACCTACCGAGTTACGCAGTGAAAAGGCAGAGAAAATTGGTGAAGTGTTAGGTCGTGAACGACCTAACGAGTCAAGAGATAAGTCGTTGAAGATAGAAGCCATGGATCTTTTCTGCCGACTTAATTCCTGCCGTTGATTTCTTAGACCATTCACTGCTGCAGGTTTTTGAGTCGCATGTACTGGTTAAGTCATAGGACGAAGCTGCTGATAAGTCGTTACCGACTTATACTCTTATACTAAGTCGTAGGTCGCATGTTTTATAAGTCGTAAGTCGTTTGTATTATAGGTCATTACACTGTCTGTTTTAGGTCGCTTGTACATTGTAGTTGTCATTTTGTAATGCTGTTAAGTCATTTGTATGGTTAGGTCGTTGCCGACCTTAGTTAGGTCGTAAGTCGCATGTTTAGGGTCGGAACCGACCTAAGTGTTGTGTGAAATTGGATGTGTGTGTTTTAATTTCTATAAATAGGCCGGTGGTGCCATTTGTAATAGTTTAGTTGATTTGAAATAAAACTCTTGTTTTGATAGCTTTGTGCTTTCGCCAAATTGGTAGTTGAGTGTAATCTCCTATCTCCTCTTTCGGTTAATCGAGTGCGCTCGATTCAACGATTGTAGAAGCCGATTCACGGAATCTAGTGCGCTAGATCAACGTGCGAAGAATCGCAGATCTTTGAACCCGGTATCGTGCGCGATCAACGAGTTCGAGATAGCTAGAATTCGGTATCTTCGGATCAACGAATTTGGGCATTTCAGTATCCATCAATCCACCGATTGCTACTTTCATCAATCTACATTGTTTTGTATAATCCGCTGCGTCACATAGGGTGTTATTATGATTATTGAGTACTATATTGATTTGATTCATATGGCAAAACACCATCCCTATTAAGTTGTCTCTTCCAATATATAGAAGAGTAGCAAGTCGGTAAAATGATACACCGAAAAGGAAATATTTGTTGGTTATTATAAGAAAATAAATTAAGCTTAGCCTTTGGTTGTAAGGGTATTGGGCGTGAATTCTCGATTTTAAAGGAAATTCTAGTTTAGATTTCGTATAAGACTATACGAGGATAAGTATTTCAGTATATTGGATGAGTTTGTAAAAGCACACAAATATGGATGGATCTTAAGGTCATATGAGTTTGTGTATCTATGAAGGGGATGAAACCTTTTGAATTGTACAGATGGATATGATTTAGAGAATAAATAATTGTGGAGAGTTGTGACTTATGTTTATAAAAAATTATTCCAATGAATTAGTGGTAAGGATTAATTGGAAATTTTTTGACTATTGTGGATAAAGAATTTGGATAAAGGATTTTGATAATGGATTTTGAGCTATTAAGATAAACCTGATTTGGAAAATTTAAGAAAAGATGTACTTGATTAAATGGATACAAAAGTAAATCAAGAAAGTACCATGGAAATTTATTTGGAAAGATTAAGGAAAGAGAATTATGGTAGGCGCGCATAAAGTATTTGGAGGCATTTTTATAGAAAATGGAACATTAAAGGATTCAGATGACTTTGAAAGAAGAATAGATGGATTCTTTTCTGTCATCCGTCGAATCGAAGAGAAACTGTCCACTCAAAGGAACTCTTTAGAGTAATGACTTAAAGGTACAGAGTTTACATTGCACATGAGGTGCCTGTTGGAAATGTATTATATAGTCAATCCTTTTAACTCTACCTCAATCTTAGGTTAGCATTTTATTTAGGTTAGGTGTGACGACCGCTCTACACCACTGGCACCCAATATACATAAGATGATGCGCTGCTGACATCCCCGTCCAATGTAGGACAATCATCAAGGGTTAGAGAATGAAATAAAATGTAACAACCTGATAGTTTGGACCATACAAATCGACAATAAATCCACAAATACCGGACTTGAATAATTCAAAATATCAGATTGTTAATTTAAATTGGCAAAACTCAGCATATACAGTAAATAAAATAATCACATATCACAAACACAGAGTAATATAACAATAATGCAGCGGAAAAAAAAGAATAGTAGTTGATGAAGCTACTATATATATAATAGAGTTAAATAAGTTACAACAGATCTCGAATACAATAGTCAAATACAAGAATCAGAATACATCATTAGAATCAACTGAATATCTGAAAGCTGGATAGATAGCTGGATCTACAAGCGAAGCTCCAACTCCAAAGGCGAGTCTCGAATACTGGTACACTCAGTATGACCCGAGCGTAAAGAAAATACAAAACACTCGAGTCAGTATTAACTATATCAATAAATCCAACTCAAGTGAAATAACGACTGAAATACAAGTAACTCAAAGGATGTTTGGGATAACCATCCTCTAAGGATCCATTAAACTATCTACTATGTAGTAGTGTATGCTAAGTAGATAATGCATATCAATAATATAAAGTATCAAAATAGTGTTAAGGCGTTACCATTATCCCCCTTAACACATTTTATATAAGCATCATAGTCTATACAGCACTGTAAACTCCACCGTAAACTAGTGGGCTATAAGGGAGTACTCCATATGTATAACACAAAACAAATCGTAGTGGTCGCGTATAGGGATACAAGTATGACAAGGCACATGAGGCAATACCCAAGGTAGTGAAACTACCGTTTGCCTGATCCGAACTGGTGAGAAAGCATCGCCGCAACGATCGCAACACCACAAAACAACACTCCCAAATCAAAGGTGCGCACCAATCGAAAACAAGTAATGAGTAGTTTACGAAGAAGTGTGTCCGCTAGAGGCAGCTAACCTCATTTGGCCCGGCACGGCTCCTGTTTTAGTCATTTACAATCTGACACAAGTGTCAAGGCCAACCATTATCGTTCTCTTTCTTCAAATCCAGAAACATCATCATTTCAACCACTTCATTCTGGATCACACTCCGCATATAATAGTTATTAAAGTGGTTTTCGGTTTGGACAGAGAGTATTTCCCAAACCGATCCCGGACTCTTCAATAACTACGTAATTATTACACCGATTGGTCATTTAATAAACTTTCAAAATAGTTTATATTTCAAAACCGAAATATCATTGCCGTTTCAAAACCATATCCATACGATATCAATTTTTACTTCAAATAAATCCATTTCCAAAATCATATCACTTCCAAAGTTATATCGCTTTCAAAATCGTAAGTCTTTTAAAATCATGACACTTTGGAAATCAAGACCTTGAAATTCATAACACTTTGAACTATAGTTTGAAATCATAACATTTTGGAATTCATAACACTTTCCTCTTAAACAGTTTAGATATTAAAATTAGTGTATATAATAAAATAGTTTATAAAATAAAAATAGTTTATACAAAATAGTTATAAGTTAAAATAGTTTATAATAAAATAATATATATTGAAATGATTTATATAAAATGGTTTATATTAAAATAGTTTATAAAGTAAAATATAAATAGTTGTAGATATAGTTTAAAAATACTTTATAAAATAAAATAGCTTCCACAAATTCACAAATCGATTCAAATTAACTCAACTTCCAAATTCAACTTAATTCAATCTCAATTCATAAATTTCAAATCAATTCCATTTCTCAATAAATCATTTCGAATTATAACGATTTCAAATACAGATTTGAAACACAAAATAAACCATTAAATTTCAATATATTTCAAAGCTTTATATATTCCACATTTCAAAACTAAATTTTATAATTCCATTTATATCTCAATTTAATTTTATTACATTTAGTTTCTGAGATATTTCTTTAATCATTTCAATACATCTAAATACCACTTCAATTTACAAATTTATATAAACAAAATATCCCATTTAAATTTATATAAGTTTAAATATTCATTTAAGCCACTTTTTAATCAAATTCAAGTTGTAAAACATATCTTAAAACTTCAAATTTAATAGATTTCAAATCAAACGTATTTAAGTATAATTCTTAAATAATTAAGAATTCCAAATCAATTTCAAATTATCTTTCAACCTAAAACATTATAAACTCTATATTTGAAAATATAAAAAAAATCATAAATACCTAAACATATTTTATATTGATTCAAATCAACTTTATTAAATCAACTTTATTAAATCTTTAAAATCAATATTTATTAAAACCATATATTTCTTTTCAAAACCATAGAAATCATTTTTTTTCAAAATATATATAAACCAACGGTGCCTGTATACAATTTTCTATCCTATGGTCAAGTGATACGGATATTTATCATTTCAATCCGTAATTTAAATTATATACGGGTATATATCTTTTCAACCCGTAATCCCAAATTTAATTCAATGAAAATCGCTTGGGTTTATCATTTCAACCCATAACGATTTTCTCTTATTCTACAGATCGTTCGGGTACGTATCATTTCAACCCATAGTGAATTCTATAATAACAGGGAACTTGCAGAGTGATAACAGATATGATAATAATATAACATACATATATCATCAATATAAAACAGATGATGGTGTCAGGTGTCATAGGTGAACAGATACAGATAATGGCATATATATAGCAATATAAATAACAGATAATGGTGTCAGATGTCACATGTGAACAGATACATATAATGGCATATATATAGCAATATAAATACTAGCAGCAGCATATTTCAATTGTCGTTTCAATTAAAATAAAATTTAATAAATAAGAACGCAAATCGTGAGTGATTGCTCACCCTTTGAAGCTAGAGAGATTTGACAAAGAATGGGTTATGAATTCCACGTTAGACGGACACGATTCGATGAAGAAAACAGGCACGACATAAAAAGCTGATAATGGAAAATCGATGAGAACGATTAGAATCGGTTGATATAAATTGAACTAAATATATATATTATTTTTCTGAAATCAATTTAAACATGGATTTATTTTCAAATTTATATTCAACACTATATGTGTAAGCTCGTACATACTATAACTTTATAAACTTTATATATTTTATACTCATATACCTACGTATATTCATATAACAACAGATTCTAAACTAATACTTACACTACCTTATACACACACACACACACACACACACACATATATATATATATATATATATATTAACATAACAGCAAACATCTAAAATAAAACCATGTACTAATATAAAGTAAAAATATAAGATAAGTAATATATATATATATATCTAATATATATAAACTATTATATAAACTTATGTTTATAGATAACAGCAGCAAATATATATATGGCTTTAAAAAAAATTAAAATACTACTATACAAACTTATATTTGAGACTTTATATATACAATTGTACATACATGCGAAAATAACTTAACTATATAAACTAATATATACAACTATAAAATATAGATGAAGTTATAATATATATATATATATATATTTCAAACTTATATAAAACGAACGTGTATATATATATAGACATATGCGCAACTATAAAGTATTCCCCTTATAACATAATATATACTATATGGACTTGACAGAAAACAAACTCATATAACATTTTTAAATAACATATATATAATACTGTTTATAAAAGCTCTAACAAATATACAGATCTTATATATATAAGTATGTATGCATGCTATAACATATATATCTTAATATAATAGGATAGAATAAAATATATAAACATACATACCATAAAAAAAGAGAGGAGGTTTTTGGATGAGCGACAGATTGAGTGGGCGGGCTGAATTCATGGCGTGGCTGCACTTGTTGCTCGATTGCTGTTGGATGGTGGAGAGAAGGCGAGGTGGCGGAGATGAGCGGTGGGGTCGATGTGAAGCAGCCATGGGTGCTCGGCATGGGTGGATCTCGGCAGTGGCTGTGAGGGGAAGCACGAGGCAGAGGATAGGAATGTTTGGCTTTTGAAGGTGACAGGCCGAGATCGGAAGGGAAGGGGAGACGAGGCCATAGGTGCGTTGATGCCTTGGCGAGGCTAGGTGGCGGCCATTGTCTGGAGATGGCTTGAGAATGGTGGCAGGAGTGGAAAGAAAAGGAAAGGCCGAAAATTAGAAGGGGAAGGAGAAACGAAACTACAGTCAAATTCCTTTTTTTTAACAGAGAGAGAGCAAATAAAAGGATGAACCAATAAATTGAAGATAGTGGGAACAATGACAGCCACACGCGAGTCTACGAATTAATAAAAGCAAACCATTGTTTGATTTGAACCAATGGGAGACTGAATAGACACAAAAGCTCAAAAGTTTAAAACGTGTACCGATATGGTTTAACGTTTTAACAGATTTCGCCGTTCACCGGATGTCAAAACACACATATGAATATACCTTAAAGATCAGCTCGACGAGACGATCAAAACGGTATACATATATCAGTGGTATGATTGAACCTAAAAATTCAAATTTCTACTAGCGGAAAATGCAGCAAAAACGCAGAAAAATAAGATCGACGGAGCTAAAGAAGTCCGAAATTGGAAAAACGAAAAATGACGTCTTAGTCAGAAGATGAATTAGAATTTTTCTATGTAAAAATATTCAGGTTTGGAAAACATTTTATTATCATCAATTTTAACTAATATAAATTGGAATAAAATTACACTAGAAAATAAACTTCCAAATAATCAGATGAAAATTTACCAGTTGCTATGATTAATTAGATGCATTCCAAATATCAAATTTTTATTTCAAAATTTTATCGTTTAAAATTTCACAAATTTCAACTAATTACGTTATTAAAACAGTAAAAATTAATGGGTCGTTACTCTCTCCCCCACTCAAAACTTTTCGTCCCCGAAAAGGAAGGAGGTAGGAGAATAGAAACATCCAGAAAGAAAATAGATTGGAATACAAGTAAAACAATTAATTTGAACCATATAAATTTCAATTTAAATTAATTAATATTTAACAATTTGGTTAAATCCCTTTGAGTTCACTTAAGTTAAATCAATCTATATATTTCTAAATTCATTATCTTATTATCTAGTCATCCTCAATTAACAATTTCTAAATCATCAATTTGTATAATCATTTATTGTACTCAAATTTTATTCAACAAATTAAATTCTTTTATTCCAAATTATTATTAAGTTTATTCCTCTTAATATATCTTATTACATATATTTAAACCATATAAATTAATTTAAACCATACAGATTTCTGTTTAAATTAATTTATATTCAATAATTGGTTTAAATTTTAGGTATTTCCATAAGTTGATCTAATTTCAATTTGTTAATTTTTTCAGAACAAAATTTATTGTATTCATCTCATTCAATTAACTTATTATTCTATCATCTTTATTAGCAAATTTTTATAATTAAAATCTAAGTGTATAACATTTATTATAAATACTCAAATTTTATTTATAAAATCATTTTATATTGTGTATTATCCAATTACATTTTAACTTCTGAATAATTTAGGTAAGTTATATTGAAATGCAATTTAGTACTATACAAATAAAATTTTCAAATTCAATTATCTCAAGTTTAAATATTTATCCAAAAATTTTGAGTTCAGTTTATAATTGAAATCATCTTTAAATCATAAACTTAAGAATTTAAATCTCCGATTTACTTCAACAATTTTGAGATAAATATATAGTATATATCAGATCAAAATTTAATCTTTATATATACAATAAATCAAGTCATACCACAGAAATTCAAATTAAATTAAATTTCCAAACAAAGTGTAGCAAGCTACCGAATGGTCTCTTTCTCTTCTAAACTCGATAATGAATGTCGATAATGCGGCCGTCATCACCGAAATTATTTTCCAGCGACAAAAGAGAAGAGTACTGATTTAAACATTAAAATTCTTTGAAAATAATTTGTATTCGAAAACACTTTATATAATATACATTTTAAGACTTTAAAACAAAGTTTGAAATCACCAGAAATTAAATTCTTAAATTCTCAATTTAAATTCATTTCAATTCCAAATCAATATATAAACCATGTTTATAAATTCATCTGTAGAACAATAAATGATAATCAAATATTATCATTTCAATCAACCAATTTAATTAACTTATTAAATTCCAGAAACTTTTACTTATATATTTATAATATAATCATACAAATTTATTTCATTTACCAAATTTGAAAATATTATTGTGTCAGTTTGCTCTGTTCAAGTGTTTTGGAAATCCTATCAATAGTGTTGATCATAAGAATCGATCGAAAACCCAAATCAACATCAACAACTCAAACAACACACTATAAAACATTTTAATATAAATTTACAATTACACACCCTCACTTGATGATACAAGAAGGAATTTCAAGACAAGGATAGAGATCCAAATTAAAGGGACTTAAATCAAAGAATTCAAATTCGAAGATAGGCTCGATAGGGCAATAAGATGATTGAATTTCAAACAGGAAGATGGGTAAACTTATACAAATCACGGGAAACCTTAACCAGGTCAACCGAGACTTCAAGAATAAGATCGATGCAGTATCCAAAGGCAAATCGACATTTGATCGCCAGAGATAGAATCCGGGTATAACAAAAGATAACAGCATCGTAAACCGACGATATAA
Organism: Allium fistulosum; assembly: GCA_030737815.1. Lineage (NCBI taxonomy): Eukaryota > Viridiplantae > Streptophyta > Magnoliopsida > Asparagales > Amaryllidaceae > Allium > Allium fistulosum. The sequence continues at coordinate 612,521,865 of CM060907.1, forward strand.
AATCTCCGGTGAATCAATGCTTATTGTGGAAGAGTTTCACCCCTTTACAAATCATTCAGAGATTGGCGAGACCGCCAATTTATTATAGAGATCGTTCGAAGTGGAGTTATGGGATACTCCAGAATCAAAAGACACGAATAAGGGAGACACGAATGGACTTTGGAACCAAAGGGAACATTCCAAAATTCAAAGAAACCGAGTCAAAGAAGAAGGAATTCAAGCTCGAACGAACGTGATTCTTTAATTGAATTTGCTCTATATGCTGAGTTTTGCCTATAACCAGAGCTCTGATACCAACTGTAATGACCCGATAGTTTGGACCATTCAAATCGACAATAAATCCACACATGCCGGACTTGAATAATTCAAAATATCAGATTGTTAATTTAAATTGGCGAAACTCAGCATATACAGTAAATAAAATAATCAAAGATCACAGACACAGAGTAATATAACAATAATGCAGTGGAAACAAAAGAATAGTAGTTCATGAAGCTACTATATATATAACAGAGTTAAATAAGTTACAACAGATCTCGAATACAATAGTCAAATACAAGAATCAGAATACATCATTAGAATCAACTGAATATCTGAAAGCTGGATAGATAGCTGGATCTCCAAGCGAAGCTCCAACTCAAAAGGCGAGTCTCGAATACTGGTACACTCAGTCTGACCCGAGCGTAAAGAAAACACAAAACACTCGAGTTAGGATTAACATTCTTATATCAATAAATCCAACTCAAGTGAAATAACGACTAAAATACAAGTAACTCAAAGGATGTTTGGGATAACCATCCTCTAAGGATCCATTAAATTATCTACTATGTAGTAGTGTACGCTAAGTAGATAATGCCTATCAGTAATATAAAGTATCAAAATAGTGTTAAGGCGTTACCATTATCCCCCGTAACACATTTTATATAAGCATCATAGTCTATACAGCACTGTAAACTCCACCGTAAACTGGTGGGCTATAAGGGAGTACTCCATAGGTATAAAACAAAACAAATCGTAATGGTCGCGTATAGGGATACAAGTATGAGAAGGCACATGAGGCAATACCCAAGGTAGTGAAACTACCGTTCGCCTGATCCGGACTGGTGAGAACGCATCGCCGCAACGATTGCAACACCGCGAAACAACACTCCCAAATCAAGGGTGCGCACCAATCGAAAACAAGTAATGAGTAGTTTACGAAGAAGTGTGTCCGCTAGAGGCAGCTGACCTCATTTGGCCCGGCACGGCTCCTGTTTTAGTCATTTACAATTTGACACAAGTGTCAAGGCCATCCATTATCGTTCTCTTTCTTCAAATCCAGCAACGTCATCATTTCAACCACTACATTCTGGATCACACTCCGCATATAATAGTTATTAAAGTGGTTTTCGGTTTGGACAGAGAGTATGTCCCAAACTGATCTCGGACTCTTCAATAACTACGTAATTATTACACCGATTGGTCATTTAATAAACTTTAAAAATAGTTTATATTTCAAAACCGAAATATCATTGCCGTTTCAAAATCATATCCATACGATATCAATTTTTACTTCAAATAAATCCATTTCCAAAATCATATCACTTCCAAAGTTATATCGCTTTCAAAATCGTAAGTCTTTTAAAATCATGACACTTTGGAAATCAAAACCTTGAAATTCATAACACTTTGAACTATAGTTTGAAATCATAACATTTTGGAATTCATAACACTTTCCTCTTAAACAGTTTAGATATTAAAATTAGTGTATATAATAAAATAGTTTATAAAATAAAAATAGTTTATATAAAATAGTTATAAGTTAAAATAGTTTATAATAAAATAATATATATTGAAATGATTTATATAAAATGGTTTATATTAAAATAGTTTATAAAGTAAAATATAAATAGTTGTAGATATAGTTTAAAAATACTTTATAAAATAAAATAACTTCCACAAATTCACAAATCGATTCAAATTAACTCAACTTCCAAATTCAACTTAATTCAATCTCAATTCATAAATTTCAACTCAATTCCATTTCTCAATAAATCATTTCGAATTATAACGATTTCAAATACAGATTTGAAACACAAAATAAACCATTAATTTTCAATATATTTCAAAGCTTTATATATTCCACATTTCAAAACTAAATTTTATAATTCCATTTATATCTCAATTTAATTTTATTACATTTAGTTTCTGAGATATTTCTTTAATCATTTCAATACATCTAAATACCACTTCAATTTACAAATTTATATAAACAAAATATCCCATTTAAATTTAAATAAGTTGAAATATTCATTTAAGCCACTTTTTAATCAAATTCAAGTTGTAAAACATATCTTAAAACTTCAAATTTAATATATTTCAAATCAAACGTATTTAAGTATAATTCTTAAATAATTAAGAATTCCAAATCAATTTCAAATTATCTTTCAACCTGAAACATTATAAACTCTATATTTGAAAATATAAAAAAAATCATAAATACCTAAACATATTTTATATTGATTCAAATCAACTTTATTAAATCAACTTTAATAAATCTTTAAAATCAATATTCATTAAAACCATATATTTCTTTTCAAAACCATAGAAATCATTTTTTTTCAAAATATATATAGACCAGCGGTGTCTGTATACAATTTTCTATCCTATGGTCAAGTGATACGGATATTTATCATTTCAATCCGTAATTTAAATTATATACGGGTATATATCTTTTCAACCCATAATCCCAAATTTAATTCAATGAAAATCGCTTGGGTTTATCATTTCAACCCATAACGATTTTCTCCTATTCTACAGATCGTTCGGGTATGTATCATTTCAACCCATAGTGAATTCTATACTAACAGGGAACTTGCAGAGTGATAACAGATATGATAATAATATAACAGACATATATCATCAATATAAATAACAGATGATGGTGTCAGGTGTCACAAGTGAACAGATACAGATAATGGTATATATATAGCAATATAAATAGCAGATAATGGTGTCAGATGTCACAGGTGAACAGATACATATAATGGCATATATATAGCAATATAAATACTAGCAGCAGCATATTTCAATTGTCGTTACAATTGAAATCAAATTTAATAAATAAGAACGTAAATCATGAGTGATTGATCACCTTTTGAAACTAGAGAGATTTGAAAAAGAATGGGTTACGAATTCCACGTTAGACGGACACGATTCGATGAAGAAAACAGGCACGACAGACAAAGCTGATAATGGAAAATCGATAAGAACGATTAGAATCAGTTGATATAAATTGAACTAAATATATATATTATTTTTCTGAAATCAATTTAAACATGGATTTATTTTCAAATTTATATTCAACACTATATGTGTAAGCTCGTACATACTATAACTTTATAAACTTTATATATTTTATACTCATATACCTACGTATATTCATATAACAACAGATTCTAAACTAATACTTACACTACCTTATACACACACACACACATATATATATATATATTAACATAACAGTAAGCATCTAAAATAAAACCATGTACTGATATAAAGTAAAACTATAAGATAAGTAATATATATATATATAACTAATATATATAAACTATTATATAAACTTACGTTTATAGATAACAGCCGCATATATATGGCTTTCAAAAAAAATCAAAATACTACTATATAGACTTATATTGAGACTTTATATATACAATTGTACATACATGCGAAAATAACTTAACTATATAAACTAATATATACAACTGTAAAATATAGATGAAGTTCTAATATATATATATATATATTCAAACTTATATAAAACGAACGTGTATATATATAGACATATGCGCAACTATAAAGTATTCCCCTTATAACATAATATATACTATATGGACTTGACAGAAAACAAACTCATACAACATTTTAAAATAACATATATATAATACTGTTTATAAAAGCTCTTACAAATATACATAACTTATATATATAAGTATGTATGCACGCTATAACATATATATCTTAATATAATAGGATAGAATAAAATATATAAACATACATACCATAAAAAAAAGAGGAGGTTTTTGGATGAGCGACAGATTGAGTGGGCGGACTGAATTCATGGCGTGGCACACTTGTTGCTCGATTGCTGTTAGATGGTGGGGAGGAAGGCCAGGTGGTGGAGATGAGCGGTGGGATCGATGTGAAGCAGCCATGGGTGCTCGGCATGGGTGGATCTCGGCGGTGGCTGTGAGGGGAAGCACGAGGCAGGGGATAGGAATGTTTGGCTTTAGAAGGTGACATGCCGAGATCGGAAGGGAAGGGGAGACGAGGCCATAGGTGCGTTGATGCCTTGGCGAGGCTAGGTGGCGGCCATTGTCTGGAGATGGGTTGAGAATGGTGGCAGGAATGGAAAGAAAAGGAAAGGCTGAAAATTAGAAGGGGAAGGAGAAACGAAAGCTACAATCAAATTCCTCTTTTTTTTGAACAGAGAGAGAGCAAATAAAAGGACGAACCAATAAATTGAAGATAGTGGGAATAGTGACAGCCACATGCGAATCTAGGAATTAATAATAGCAAACCACAGTTTGATTTGAACCAGTGGGAGACTGAATAGACACAAAAGCTCAAAAGTTTAAAACGTGTACCGATATGGTTTAACGTTTTAATAGATTTCGCCATTCACCGGATGTCGAAACACACATATGAATATAACTTAAAGATCAGCTCGACGAGACGATCAAAATGGTATACATATATCAGTGGTATGATTGAACTATAAAAATTCGAATTTCTACTAGCGGAAAATACAACAAAAACGCAGAAAAATAAGATCGACGAAGCTAAAGAAGACTAAAATTGGAAAAATGAAAAATGGTGTCTTAGTTAGAAGATGAATTAGAATTTTTCTATGTAAAAATATTCAGGTTTGGAAAACATTTTATTATCATCAATTTTAACTGATATAAATTGGAATAAAATTACACTAGAAAATAAACTTCCAAATTATCTGATGAAAATTTACCAGTTGCTATGATTAATTAGACGCATTCCAAATATCAAATTTTTATTTCAAAATTTTATCGTTTAAAATTTCACAAAATTTCAACTAATTACGTTATTAAAATAGTTAAAATTTACGGGTCGTTACATAAAACATCACAGAACCTATCGTAAATCTCAAAGTGCATGGAATAACATATAATATACAACATAAATATCCAAATATCAGATACTTATCCACAGAGTTATAAAACAAGTAAGAGAATTTGTACAAATGGAAATAAACCCAAATGACTGTCTCATAATAATAGTAGTGATAAGCAAGCACTGTCAAGGCTTTATAGTGTTGCACGATGGAATAAGCATAGTAATGCATATATGATACGAGATAGCTCTATCTAGATCATCCTCTGCACAACTACTAGGTCATACCTAGACCTGATATCTAGTCTACTCATTATGAGTACCTACGATAATAAGAAGCAACGTATAAAACCTTATGTCAGACTGCAGTCTGGTGTGAGCGGTAAATGAATCTCAAAATACTATACAAGTCAATATAGTAAGTGTTAACTCGTATTAAAAGCCTGCGACCTATAGAAAACTGCACGACCTAAAGAGCTTGCGACCTAACCACAGGAAAAGCTTGCGACCTAACGAACTCTGTGACCTAAGAAAAGTTCGCGACCTAAGGAACTCTGCGACCTAAGAAAAGTTCGCGACCTAAGGAACTCTGCGACCTAAGAAACTTAACGGCTTGAGGAACAGAATGACTTAGCGACCTAACTGCTAAGTGAAGCTGCGACCTACGACTTAGTGAAGCTGCGACCTAAGCTACAGGAATGTCACAACCTAAAGAAGTTAGCAACTTTACTATTGAAAAGACTCAACGACCTAAGAGGCTTCACGACTTAAGGGGTATTGCAACTTACGATCTAAAGGTTTCGCGGCTTAGCAGTGTTACGACCTAGAGCAATTTGAAGTCCACAACTTATCTTAGGTCGCTTGCGACCTAAGACCCAATTAAGGTCGTCCCCGACCCAAAACCGCACTTATAACTCAAGCTGCAAGGTTACCAAAGGAAGAGGACTTATCTTAGGTCGCTCGCGACCTAAGACCTAACTTAGGTCGTTCGCGACCTAAGACTTAAGCAAAAAACTCGCACCCAGTGCTGCTCTTATAAATAGACCACCACTTCCAACGTGAGATGGACTTTTGGCCATTCATTTCTTCAAGCGCCGTTACTCTGTCGAAGTCTCCACTCATTCAGCAATCAAAGATCTTCAAACATTCAAGACGCTACAACAAGCTTCAAGAGAAATTCCTTACATCCAACACGGATTCATCGAGTTTCATCGTCGAAGATTGAGCTAGTAGTCAAGATTGTTTCTTATGATCAAATTGTACTGTTTTCATAAGAGATTTGTATCGATTTGTAACCGGATTCAGTAATAAAGAGATTCAAAGTGGACGTAGGCTTAATCTCAAGCCGAACCACTATAAATTGCTGTCTTTTACTGCTTTTCTGCTATTTTACTGCTTAAATTCTGTTCCCGTCACGCGGGTGGTGCTTTCACGATTCTATTACACACACCGGGTGTTAGCGTTCACTTTTCAACGTTAACATTTTGGTGCTTTCACTGAGAACCCAACTCAGGCTACTACTCACCATTGCTTCACAGAAGTTTGCTGAAAGAATTTCCTAGAAAACCAGAAATCTATCAGACATAATGGCTCCTGGAAGGAAACGAAAGTCTGTCAGAACTGATGATGACCGTGACAATACTGCCACTTCTCTCTCTCCAAATCAGGCAGATCCAAGCGTCGGTGTGACGCGACAAGAGTTAGATGCTGTAGTATCCGGACTGTACCAGCAGATTGAAACTCAGAATAATCTGATGATGGAAAAGCTGAATGCTCTATTTGGGGCGAATCAAAGACCAGTAAGTAATGAGGAAAACTTTGCTAATGCTACTCCCAATTCCGAGGGGAGAAATATTCCTCACGGGGGATCAGGTGCTGATGAAGGGGCACCCCTCCAGGCTGAAGGATCCAGGCCGTCACCAGTTCTTCGTGAGCATCTACCTGGACAAACCCCCGAAAAGATGGCCGAGGTCTATTCTGCGAAATCTCTAAACAATGAGGAATATCTTTCTGGCATGATCAAGCAAATAATGAAAGAGAGCATGCAAAGAGATGAAGATGAGAGCGAATGGGAATTCGCACCGAGTAGAACTCCGTTTACCGAGAAGATTCTAAAGGCTGAATTTCCTAGAAAATTTGTTCCCCCCACCATTCCTGCTTATCGGGGAACAAGTGATCCAAATCAATTCTTGTATAAATACGACTGGCACATGACCGGCGCAAGAGCAACTGATGAAATAAAGTGCCGATATTTCCCAGTATATTTGGAAGGTGTAGCACTTCTCTGGTTTACCAAGCTTCCTGTCCGATCTGTAGATTAGTTTTCCGATCTGACCCGAAAATTCAAAGAGCAATTCAGGCTATACGCTTCAAAGGCAAAAGACATAATGTCATTGTCCAGTCTTGAACATAATCCGGGAGAGCCTATTAAGTCATTCCTGAACCGCTTCAATTTAGCTCTGGCAGAAGTCGATAACGCAGATCCACGAATGATCTTGACCTATTTGATGCGAGCTATCGACAAATTGAGCGAATTTGGAAAATGGCTGAAGATGAAGGAGCCAAATTCGCTTGAGAAATTCTACAAAAAGGCTGACGAATTTATACGCCTAGAGAATCTTTCCGCACCAGCTAAAGTTGCGACAACAGTGGTGGAAAATAATGCTACAGTTCAAAGCAAGAAAGAACCTGCAAATCAGAAAAGGGAAAGTAATGGTGGGAAGAGGCAAAAAGATCTCAAAAAGCCCCGCTTCCTTAAACCTTCAGACTTTACTCCTCTGACCGATACCCCGGAGAATATTTTCATCGCCACTAAGGATTCTGTTGAATTTCCAAAACCACCGGCCGTGAAAGTTGGGAAGAATGCTGTTCAAAGCGGAAGATTTTGCAAGTTTCAGAACCAACCAGGGCATGATACCAATGAGTGTCGCCACTTGAAAAGCCTGATTGAAGAATTGTTAAGAGAGAATAAGTTGCTGCAGTACGTCAAGAGGAATAGAAAAGACCCGTCTTCATCTAACCAGGGGCAACTACCCCCAGCCCATTCATCTGGTTCAGGAGAGAGGCCTGCTGAAAAAGAAAGACCTGTTATCAATGTGATCACAAGAGAACCTCATCCAGCTGGTAGGAGTTGGGGTGAGATGGAAAGGTATGCTAGAGCTTTGAAGTATGCTCCGACTGAAGAAAGTGTCTTGATCTTGGAAGATGCTGCACCTCTAAAGCAGCATAAGACTTTTCACGATGATATTATGTTCAGAACCAGGGATTCTATTGATGTGGAAGCTCCTACTGAGGACCCTTTGGTTATTTCTGTCGGTATTGGGCCGGCTATTGTCAGAAGAGTTCTGGTTGATAGTGGTGCTTCGTGCAACATACTCTTTAAAAAGACATTTGACTAAATGAAAATTCCAATGACAGATGTACAAGCCTCTTCACACAAAATTGCCGGATTTACAAGAGAGCTGAAACAGCCAATTGGAACGGTGGACTTGTTTGTTGAAATGGGCAAAGGGCAGAAGAGGTTGGTTCGGAAGCAAACTTTTGTGATTGTTGATGGATTCTCCGCCTATAACGCTTTCTTGGGTCGGCCTACTCTTGCTGCTTTCAGGGCCATCCTCGCTCCATGGTGCTTAACAATGAAATTTCCTACTGATAATGGGATTGCTGTTATTAAAGGAGATCAGAACGCATGCCGAGAATGTTATCTTGTAGAACTCCGAGAGGCTAGGAAAAGAGAAATGGGGAAAGATGCGGCAGCTCCGCTCCGCATCAAGGAACCAACCCTGTAGCAACTATGGAGTGGCCCATGTACTGGCGAACACAGCAATGCAAGAAAAGAAATGGATCCCAGGAAAGCCAGTACAGGGGAAAATAGAGTGGTACCCGTGGAGGTAATGGTACCAATATATGTTGACTCGAAAGACCCGAACAAAGTACTCAATGTGGGTTCTCAGCTAAGCATAACAGTTCAAAACACGCTGATATCATTCTTAAAAGCCAATCTAGATGTGTTCGCTTGGTGTCATGCTGATATGTGTGGGATCTCCCCGGAAATTTCTGTACATACTCTGAACATTGATCCAAAATTCACGCCAGTGAAACAGAAAAGAAGAACTCAAGGTCCAGAAAGATCGACAGCACTAAAGGAAGAAGTCGATCGGCTCATGGAGAACGGCTTTATCAGAAACTCCACTTATCCAAATTAGGTTTCAAATCCAGTATTGGTCAAGAAGGCAAATGGAAAGTGGAGAGTATGCATAGATTTCTCAGATCTAAACAAAGCATGCCCCAAAGATTGCTTCCCGCTGCCCAGAATTGATCAATTGGTGGATGGAACAGCTGGGCATGAGTTGTTATCGTTTATGGATGCTTACTCCGGATACAATCAGATTATGATGCATGAGCCGGATCAGGAAGACACAAGCTTTATTACAGATGTGGGTCTCTACTGCTACAAAGTTATGCCTTTCGGATTGAAAAATGCTGGGGAAACCTACCAAAGGCTCGTCAATGCAATGTTCAAGCCTCAGATTGGTAGAACCATGGAAGTTTATGTCGACGATATGTTGGTAAAATCAAATAAAGCTGTAGATCACATGGGACACGTGGAGGAAATGTTCGCAATTCTTTGAAAGTACGGAATGAAGCTCAATCCATTGAAATGTTCGTTCGGAGTAGAATCCGGGAAATTCTTGGGTTTCATTGTGAGCGCCAGGGGCATTGAAGCCAATCCTACTCAAATCACAGCTCTAAGGGAGGTCAAAGCCCCTAAAACAAAGAAAGAAATGCAAAGTCTCAATGGAAAAGTCGCTGCTCTGAGTCGCTTCATTTCCAAGGCCACAGACAAATGCATTCCCTTCTTTGACGCTCTAAAGAAAGGAAAGAAAAATTTTGAATGGACTCCTGAATGTCAGAATGCTTTTGATGAACTAATTCATCATATGGAAACACCTCTGGTTCTTTCCAAGCCTACTGACAGTGAAGACCTTTTCATCTATTTAGCAATTTCATCTCACGCCCTCAGTGCAGCACTTGTACGGGAAGATATGAATGTACAGCGTCCAGTCTATTACATCAGTAAACGGTTCACTGGGGTGGAGATGAATTATTCGAAGATAGAAAAGCTCGCCTATTGTTTGCTAATTGCTTCCAGGAAGTTGAGACCATACTTTCAAGCTCATCCTATCAAGGTTCTTACTGATCAACCTCTCAAGCAAGTCCTGTTTCGTCCTGAAACTTCGGGTCGTCTTTTGAAATGGAACATTGAACTTAGCCAGTATGACATCACTTACCACCCCCGAAGAGCAATTAACGGACAAGCTTTAGCAGATTTCATTGCGGAATCTACTGACAAAGGAGACAATAAGGAAGAAACAGCTGACTGCATTCAAATACAGTGGAAGTTATATGTTGACGGCTCAAGAAATGATTATTGTTCTGGGGCAGGGGTTGTACTTGAAACCCCCGAAGGACGATCATTATGTTATGCATTGAGACTGGAATTTCCTTCAACAAACAATGAAGCAGAATATGAAGCACTTATTGCCGGTTTAAAAATCGCCAAGGAACTAAACATCAAAGTGTTACAGGTTTTCAGCGACTCTCTGCTTATTGTTTGCCAGGTGAAGAAAGAATTTCAAGCCAAAGGAGGAAATTTGCCTGCATATTTGTAAAAAACTTCCGAACTCCTCAATGATTTCGATCACTATTCAATAAGCCACATACCTTGAGAGGAAAATATGAAGGCAGATTCTCTAGCAATGTACTCAAGTTCCAGAGAAGCTCAATTACTGGGATTAGTTCCTGTAGAAGTTCTGTCAGCTCCAAGCATTGATGAAATGGATGTTGATTGGATTATGGCTACGTCTCAAGAGCATGAATCATGGATGACTCCAATCAAAGAATACCTACTCAGTGGTACCCTGCCAGAAAGTTCTAAGGAACGTCGAAAACTATTGAGGAAAGCGTCAAGGTATATAATTCAAGATGGCCGATTATACAGACGGGGATTTTCAATGCCTCTGCTCCGATGTGTAACTAAGGAAGAAGCCAAGACAATTCTAGCCGAGATACACGGAGGAGAATGTGGAAATCATTCAGCTGGTCAAACTTTAGCCAAGAAAGTTCTCCGATATGGATATTTCTGGCCTGACATTAACCGAGATGCTGCTATTTACTCTAGAAAGTGCGACAAATGTCAAAGATTTGCAAAAATCCCCAAAGCACCTTCCACTGAACTCACACAGATGGTCAGCCCATGGCCATTCGCCATTTGGGGGATAGATCTAATCGGACCATTACCAGTTGCCAAATCAGGAATCAAATATGCTATTGTAGCCGTTGATTATTTTACCAAATGGGCTGAAGCTGAACCTTTGGCCACCATTACTTCTAAAAAGATGATAAATTTTGTAACGAAAAATATCATTTGCAGGTATGGTGTGCCACAGAAAATAATCACAGACAACGGTACTCAGTTTGAAAGTGAAGAGTTCCAGGATTTTTGCAAACGGTTTAGAATTCGGAAAAGCTTCTCAGCAGTGGCTCATCCGCAGGCAAACGGGCAAGTGGAAGCAGTAAATAAAATCATCAAGTCAACCATCAAAAAGCAACTCGAAAGAGCAAAAGGTGGTTGGGTTGATAAGCTTCCATTAGCACTATGGGCATACAGGACTACTCACAAAACTGCAACTGGGCACACTCCATTTTCACTGGCATATGGATCAGAAGCAATGATTCCAGTGGAAGTAGAAGTTCCTTCACATAGAAGAGTTCATTTCAACGAAGCTGAAAATGAAAAGATGCAACTTGAAGCACTTGATTTTCTTGATGAGAAAAGAGAAGAAGCTAGGCTCAGAGTTTCAGCTTATCAACAAAGGATAGCCAGACACTTCAACTCTAAAGTTCGCCAACGCAGCTTTGAGGTCGGGGACTTAGTTTTGAAAAGGATCATGACGACAACTGGTGTGTTTGGACCAAACTGGGAAGGACCATATGCCATTGGCAGTAAACTTCTTGATGGCACTTTCAAACTCATAACTGTTGAAGGAGATCCAATTCCAAGAGCCTGGAACAGCAACCACTTAAGTCCTTATTTTACTTGAAAGAAAAAGCTTTGCTCAAAATTGTAAAATAGTGATGAATGTATCAGTTGTATTGTAAAACATTGTAAATCAGTGTGAATGAATGAAAGCTATAAAGTGGATGTAGGCCCGATTCTTGGCTGAACCACTATAAATCTTGTGTTCTTTACTATTTCATAATGCCTGTTTTATTTCGATATGTAAATACTTTAAATGTATTGCTAAAATGTCGATTCAAAATTGTAGGACATTAAAACAAGGCTTGCTCGTCACAAAGCCAAGCGATCTCTATAAATCACCTGTTACGCAAATACCAAGCAACAAAAAATTCCAAATACAAATCCTATACAAGGAGAACTTCACATAAAAAGTTGGCGACTCCACTGTGGCAAACCTTTGTTAATTGGTTGAGATTGTCGATATGAACAGACATCCAACTAGATAACTTGCGTTTGTCCCGTGAATTCGTTCAACAGTGAAGTCCACTTCTTCGAACACAGCAATGTAAGGAAAGAAGATGCGCTTGGAAACGATAATAAAAGATCGCTAATGAGCAGATGATGAGAGAACATTGCCAAGCAAACAAAGAAGCAGCCAAAAGGAGGTATGCTTCTCAATAAAAGGGCCGGTAAGAACCACCGAAGGGACACCTGCCCAAGCAGAAGGAACAAGGCCCTTGCTAACTGATCGTGATGCATCCGATCAGGCAGCTTGCGTCCGTCCCATGGATCTACTGGCCCCTGAGACGCAATCTTCCTGGCACACCAACCAACCAACGCTCCTTCTCAAAGGTCAACGAAGCCCTCTAGCGAGGCACGCCAAAAAACGAAAGTGCTTTCCTCAATCAAAAAAGATTGGTGGAACCACCGGAGGGGCACCTTCCCAAGCTGAAGGAACAGGGCCCTTGTTAGTTAATTGCGATCGTTTGTGCAAACGAACATCCAATCAAGCAACTTTCGTCCGCCCCGTGGATCCACTCAACCATGAGAAAGTAACTTCCAGGCAATCAAAAAGCCCTCTTCGGAGGCACAAGCCCTCTTCGGAGGCACATGACCTCTTCGGAGGCAAAAGCCCTTTCCCAAGGCACCACAAGCCCTCTTCGGAGGCACATGACCTCTTCGGAGGCAAAAGCCCTTTCCCAAGGCACCGCAAGCCCTCTTCGGAGGCACAAGCCCTTTTTCGAAGGCACAAGACCTCTTCGGAGGCACAACTCTTTAAGAGGAGCCCTCTACGGAGGCATGTCCCAAAATAAATTACTCGAACGAAAAGCCTTCTCCGGAAGCACAGTTCAACTCTCAAAGGAAGGTTAACTTGTTCATCTCGAAAAGTTCCTCCTAAAAAAAAAAGTTGAAATGCTACAAAATTCTTTCAGAAAAGTTCATTTCACTGCATAGGGAAATCTACTTTCTTTTTCGACAAATGAAGTGATCATCCCCGATAGTTGAAGTGTTCTTCAGAAAGAAAGAAAAAATAAAAATTTCTCCAAAAAACGAGATATACTCTATTAAAAGCAGAATGATTCTTCCCCTAAAAGTGGAATTGTTATTCTCTGAAGTGAGAATATCAGTCTTGTAAAAGCTAGAAATATTGCAATGCACTTGTGGTATGGGGGCAACACTATACAATTCAATTATATTAATAAAAGCAACAAGCCACAAGTTCATTGCAATATCACGAAAAATAGGTGTGGAATAAATGTATTCCCAAACACATACAAAAAGTTTGTACAAGTAAAGGAATCGTTTATTCTACACTAAAAAAGAGAAACAAATGCGTTCTTACATACACAAGAATTTGTACAAGTAAAATTACTGTTTTACTTAGTGCTATGAAATTTTTTTACATGTGCAGATGTCTCAAAAAAGCAAAAGCAGGGAGCGGTACCTGCACAATCTCCGGTCTATACATGTAAAAAGCAAAATAAGAAGTAGAAAGTTCAGCTTGTCACTCCTTCTTTCCGCCACCCTTGGAGCCTTTGCTTGGCCTCATAGTTAATTTCGGAATCCGATGTGGGCGGGACGGAGAAGGAGGAGTGGTTGGGTCTTCTTCTGTTTTGTCTTCCCCAGTCGAAGCACCTCTCTTCTTCTTCCTTATGGCACGCTTCCCCTTCCTCTTCGAAGAAGATTCGCTCCCCGGAGTAGCAAGCAATGTTGAAAGCTTCGGGTCATCATCTAGAGACCGTTCTGGGGTCTTCTCGATGTCTTCAAGATCCTCCGCCTTCTGCTCCTGCGAAACAGCCGGGTCGTCCAGGCCTTGAAGAGCTTTGATTTTTTCTGCCTGCGATCCCGGTTGGGAAGCAGAAAGAGGAGTAATCTGTAAAGATGGAGGGACGGCAACTAAAGGAGTGGAAACTTGTGCTGTGTTTGGTGTCTCCGCTGTAGAAGAAAAGAAGTTAAAATCAACATCTCCCAAAAATAGAGAGGGTATCGGTTCACCAAAGTTTAAGTAACAAGTAAGAAGGTCATCAAACTTGGTTAAATCAAATAACTGGTTCATTGGGCCCGGGACGACACCAAAATTACCTGGAGGAGTTGGCTTCGCAAGGTCAATCTTGAATTTCTCGGCTTCAGTATCGTCCGGTGCCTCATCCTCAGTGGGAGTGGTCGCAGTTTCTTGGGCAATTTTAGCTGGGAGTGAAGAATGGGAGCCGGAATCCATAATGTTTACATCGGCCGAAGTGGAAGTATGAACAGGTGCAGTTAAAGGAGCTTCCTCTTTTGAAAGCTCTTCTCCTAGTGATTCAGCCCGTGCTTTAGCAAGCAGCTCCTTCCCTTTAACAAGAGCGGCGCGAGCCTCATCATCAAGATAGTGAGCCTCGAGTTCTGGTTCATCATAGCCGGCACCTTTAAACATATCAATTGCGGCTTCCCACACTTCAGCCAGAGTGATTTCATAATCAGGACCCAGAAAAGCAAGGCTCCCACGACCCAGAACGCTGTGTAAATGAAAGTCGAATAAAGTAGAGCTGATGTTTGCTTTCATTGCCTCATGTGATTGCTTAGCCGCTTCTTTTTTGGCAACGACAGCAACCCGACCAGTAATAGCCTCATCACGCTCTGTCTCAGCTTTAGCGAGTCGAGACTTTAGTAACTCAATCTCCACGTTCTGGGAGGTGACTTTTTCCCGCAGTTCGGCGTTTTCTGTGCGATATTTCTCAGTAGTATGCTGCTCAGCGGCAAGCTTCATTTCGACATCTCTTTGTGCAACATGTGCATCCCGCACTTGCTTCTGAAAGACTTCTTCTTTTTGAGTATGTGATGCAGAAGAAGAGGCGAGATTTTCCTTAAGCTGCTTAACTTCAGATTCAAGCCTTGCATTATCATCCGCGATGTTCGTCATCTCCGCGTCATGCTGCTTGCACCATTTATCCCATTCAGCTTTATCATTCTCCAGAGTCAGCATGTTTTCAAGATTCATATGGTTGACTCTCTGGAGTTCATCAACAAGTTTCTGCCATTGCGACATCCTCTCAATGTTAAGCCGAACTGCATCGAGACTTTTAAGCATGTCTTGCTTATCGATTGGGACCAAATCCAGGTCAAAACGCACTCCTTTTAAGCACCAGTTCGGAAACCGGCTTTGAAGTGTTGGAGGGCCGTCTTTAACCTGATATTGGGGCCTGCTGATGATCGTTTGGATGTCGGTTTTCTTTAAAGGAGGAGAGCCGGCCGGAATATCAGAGGGGATAGGAGCATCAGTCTTCCCAGAAATTACAGACGTGTCACTTGGCTTGGACCGTTTGCTCGATTCGTCAGTAATATAAGTCTTCCCCTTGTCATCATAAGACTTTCGCTTATGGGAATCGTAACTTCTGTGAGAAGAATCATATCGATCAGTGTCTCTTCTTCTCTGTCGTTGTTCATAATCCCATTTTTCTTGAGCCTTCCTTTGGGCCCGTTCCTCATCTGTCTCTCTCTGGTCACCAAGATATTTCCTAAAGTCATAGGATCCATGACCTCCATGGCGCTGAAATGAGTCATAGTACGAGCCGGTACGCCCCATCGGAGAATCTGAAAACCGAAAAAGAAGTAAAGTTTAGAAATTTCCAGAAAAAGAGGATAAATGCTTATAAGTGCTGAAAAATCCTAAGTGTGTGCGGCGTGCGAACTACGTGCGTCAAACTACAAACCACGCTTTAGTGCGGGAACGGAGACGACAGGTGTAGAAGGCGTCGAAGTTTGTTTCAAAGAGGAAGTCGCTTCAACGACAGGAGAGTTCGCTTTTGGAATATTATCCTTGAAAAGCTCTTGAGAAGTTATCATTATGTCACTCAAGTCATCAAAGGTGTCATCATTATGATACTCAGCAGAATTCTCCTTCTCAACTTCCATATCAATTGATTTTTCAGAAACTCGAGGATTTTCTTCCTCTTCAATAATTGGGGCAAGTGCCGACTTGCTAACTGACCCTACAACATCGGGGGATGCGAAACATTTTATCAAAGCAGCCTCTACGACAGGTGTTTCTGATGCAACTTCTTCTACAGAAGCTGGGGCATTCGAGGCCTCTGCTCGAGAGCCCGAAGCAGCTAACGTTTCCGCATCAGAACTAGAGATTTCACGAATCTGAGTCGATCTGGAAGGATGTAGAAGACCAAACTGGTGCAGAAACTCATCTTTCAGCAAAAATTTGGCACTCCTCTCTTCAACATCAACGGCACTCAAAGTATCTAAAATCGACTTGTGGCTGGTATCTCGAAGTGGAAGAGGAAGTGCTGCAAAAAGAAAGAATGGAGTTAAGCATTTGACAGTTCGAATTCTGAAAAGTCTAGAAAACAAATCGGAAAGAGGCAATCTTACTTCCGACTCTCCATATGGCATAAAATCCCGGAGGACAGTGGACGTAAAAGAATTGAGTCAAGAATCCATGGGCGCTTTCGGGCAAGTCCAGAATTAGCTTACGGTTCCTGGCACTCCTCACAAGTGTGATAGAGGGATGGTCTTTGTTCTTTGCAAATGTGCACAAGAAGCGAATTTCTGCAAAACTGGGAAAACGGTCCAACGTTCTCCTGAAAAGCACACACAGTCCCAGCAGGATGGAGTAGCCATTAGGGTGTAGTTGAAAAGGGGAGATAGATAGTCGGAGGAGAAGTTCTCGAAGACAGTCGTTAAATGGGGGGATAGCTCCACTCAAACACATTTGACGGTTGACTGCGACAAAACCATGGGGCGATCTATCAGCAGTATCATTTATTCCATGGAACAAAGCGTCAGCTTCGGCAATGCCAAATTGGATGCATAATTGACAGAAAACTTTATGACTCAGAGTGGTAGGAGTCCTTTCCGGAGGATTGTTCAATGGAGTAGCAATTGGAAAAGCTTCTCCAGCTGTTTCCAAGTCTTCCTATTGAGATGCCATTCTACACAAGGAACTGGACGATCAAATATTAAGGTGCACATTTCCTAAAAAACAGTGAAGTGTTGTGCAAAACTAATGCAATAACAAGCAAGTATAAATGAAACTAAATTAATTGATACTTGTCGATTATAAAGTTTCAGGGCTTGATATCTTAAGTCCAAGAACATTGTTGTGTCGATGCAAATAAATCAGCTTTAGTTGATCATTTCAATTTTGCTTTAATACTTCACTTAGATTTGTTAGTTCACAGCATTTCATTCACGAAGTTCATTTAAGTTTGATATTCCTTGTCGACTAATCTATCATTCGATGTGGGCAATCAATGGCAGTATATTCGTCCCATTTTTCTGTGAATGTTGCTTCTAAAACAGGTTATTAGCATTAAAGTTAAGGCAATCTGAAAAGAAGTACAACAAAGTCCAAAACAATTCAAATTCAAAAATCAGTCAAATTCTGCTCAAAATTCTAAGTATTAGGGTGCTCACGACCTAACATAGGTTGCAGCATTCATAAGTCATGTTGTTCAGATTAAAAGTTCAGGACTATGAAAAATTGTTTAAGTGCTAGGTCGTTCAACGACCTATTATAAGTCAAGGTGTCTGTGGGTCGCACATTGCAACTGAATGGATTAAGACGATGCAATTTTCTCTAAGTCCTAGGTCGTACACGACTTGGCTTAGGTCGAAGACTCTTTAGGTCGCAAATGTTGTTAGATCGCAAAGACTTAAGTCGCTAAGCATTCCAGCACGACCTAACTCTTAGGTCGTCCAAATATGGTAGGTCGTTGACTTCCTCTCCAAGCAACATCATATTGGATCCGATAACCCAATACCGCCATTATAAGAGAATTCAATATCTTCCTCATTTCATCCTCAAGTCGTCCAGCAAATCAACTGGAAATCATCCATATACCTCCGAATCATTCAGCAAATCGACTAGAAATCCCACCGATCCATTGTGAAAACTTCTGTGCGGTCATGAATCAATACATATATCAAACAATGATCAAAAATCGATCGAAACAACCAAAAAACAAAGCATGACACACGAAATTAAACTTGGGTCGATAAACGTGGATTTACAATCGATCAGCGATTGTGAAGGAGAAGTGATTGATCCACTTACGTAATATACTGATTGAATTGGATCGATGTTTTGCTTGGATGAATTAGCCTCCGAAGAATTAAGAATTCGTCAATGGCAATGGGATCTCAGAGTAGTAAGGTGAGGAGGAAGGCACGACCTAATCTATTTATATGGAGCTGGGAGAAGAAGGCGAACAGGCGTACGGGATAGTACAAGCTTTAGGTCGTTCATGACCTAGCGAGGTTAAGTCGAAGCATACGACCTATGGCATAGACGTATACTTCGAGGGGCAAATGTTAACTCGTATTAAAAGCCTGCGACCTATAGAAAACTGCACGACCTAAAGAGCTTGCGACCTAACCACAGGAAAAGCTTGCGACCTAACGAACTCTGTGACCTAAGAAAAGTTCGCAACCTAAGGAACTCTGCGACCTAAGAAAAGTTCGCGACCTAAGGAACTCTGCGACCTAAGAAACTTAACGGATTGAGGAACAGAATGACTTAGCGACCTAACTGCTAAGTGAAGCTGCGACCTACGACTTAGTGAAGCTGCGACCTAAGCTACAGGAATGTCACAACCTAAAGAAGTTAGCAACTTTACTATTGAAAAGACTCAACGACCTAAGAGGCTTCACGACTTAAGGGGAATTGCAACTTACGACCTAAAGGGTTCGCGGCTTAGCAGTGTTACGACCTAGAGCAATTTGAAGTCCACAACTTATCTTAGGTCGCTTGCGACCTAAGACCCAATTAAGGTCGTCCCCGACCCAAAACCGCACTTATAACTCAAGCTGCAAGGTTACCAAAGGAAGAGGACTTATCTTAGGTCGCTCGCGACCTAAGACCTAACTTAGGTCGTTCGCGACCTAAGACTTAAGCAAAAAACTCGCACCCAGAGCTGCTCCTATAAATAGACCACCACTTCCAACGTGAGATGGACTTTTGGCCATTCATTTCTCCAAGCGCCGTAACTCTGTCGAAGTCTCCACTCATTCAGCAATCAAAGATCTTCAAACATTCAAGACGCTACAACAAGCTTCAAGAGAAATTCCTTACATCCAACACGGATTCATCGAGTTTCATCGTCGAAGATTGAGCTAGTAGTCAAGATTGTTTCTTGTGATCAAATTGTACTGTTTTCATAAGAGATTTGTATCGATTTGTAACCGGATTCAGTAATAAAGAGATTCAAAGTGGACGTAGGCTTAATCTCAAGCCGAACCACTATAAATTGCTGTCTTTTACTGCTTTTCTGCTATTTTACTGCTTAAATTCTGTTCCCGTCATGCGGGTGGTGCTTTCACGATTCTATTACACACACCGGGTGTTAGCTTTCACTTTTCAACGTTAACAGTAAGGGACAAAGGTATATGAACCATACCTAACCTATCCTTGGAACCAAAAATTTAGCACATAACAAACATAATATGCAACTCTATAAATGTAGTAAAGGTATACTACAAATAAGTATAATGACGGGTGTCCAGGTATTCCTATCCTAATACCTATCTCCAATGACATCCCTAGAGTGATAAACTATGGAAGAAAACAACCATATCATCCATTAGAAAATCCTCACTATCATTCAAATGTGCCCTGGATGTATGATAACTCGTATGACCTTTCCTCTGTCAAGGACTAATGAAAATCCCAGTTTTCAGTGTACTCACGTATCTCGAAGCCGGAAGTGAGATACTAGACACATTCCATTGGTCCAGGGTACACGGATCCTTTCAAATAATCCGATGTAGCCTTTTAAAGTAGCCATGAGCATCCTCACAATACCCCTGCTTTCGAGTACATCAGAAAACACTTCGAGTATCAACGATCCCTTAGCATGCATATTCGAGCCCCTTCCTTGGTCCATCTCGACTCCATTATTCGCCAGGAACCATTCCAGATTCCTCCATTCTACGATAGAACCATTCAAGTGTTCTATCCACGAGACACCCTTTGTAGAACTTGCCTTTTGTGGATAAATATTCTCATGACTCCTTTCAACATCAGGCTACTACTATCAGAACCTAACTCCTTTCACCATCAAGTTACCTTCATTGAATTCCGGAAGTTATCATCGTGTTACTACATTGCTTTCAAACCCATAGTGAAAAAACAAACATCTTTAACACGACCCGCAGGGCTACTTCTTTCCTTCGAAGTTTGACCCCGACCTCATCAAAGAAAACCTCTCGGTATCGATCAAAAGTTGTTAGCACCGAGTTGGGTGCTTAGCCAATTTTGGCTAACTTTCTTTCCTTGCTCCCAGTGTTCCATCTTCCAAGTGCTTTGACCCTGATAACTCCCTTCCAAAGCTCTTAGCATCAACTCAAAAAGCTCTCGGAACAAACTCCAGAAGCTCTTATTTCCATGCCCTCCAAAGTTCTCGGTATGTAGCCTAACACTAAGCCAAATTCTTCTACTTGGCCTTCACTCATCACCCCTAGCTTTGCCATGAAGAAACAAACACCCATTACTAATAGAAGGCCCTCAGTACTGATCAAACCCTCTCGATACTGACTCCTATACTTAGCTCCAATTTCGATGCGACTTGAAATATGGGCTCCTTCCATGCTCCAAAACCACTCCTCCAATTTTCATCCAATTCTGACTATCTTTGCCTTAAATTTTCCACTTTGACCACTCCTTTCCTAACTATGTTAAAGAACTAGAAAACCACATCAAGGCACAACATATAAACATGGAATATCATACATATACATCCATTCATATATACAATACAAAAGATCATGGTAATCAGGCAAATCCTAAACTAAATCTAACTTTTACACTAGCCTCTGAACATGAACAAAAGGAGTTACAAAACCATTTAAAAACCACATTAAATCCTTAAAAAATTTCATAAATATCTCAAAACTATGATTAAAGTTAGAAAACATTTAAGATTGAAATCATGTCAAAAACATCATTTTTGACCATATAAACATGCATAGTAAGTGAGAGGTTAAGAACCATTAACCAAATACTCAAAATACCGATTTTTCTCATTAGATTTGAAGTAGACAGCAAAGGAGATGTACATCAAAGTAGATAGCAAAGGAGAAGGTAGGCTTTTTGATGAAATTAGGGTTAATGGAAGTTTAAAGCTATTTTAGGGAAGATGGAATTGACTTAGATCGGTTCCTATAGCATCCCCTTAAGATGATTTTCGAGACGAGTTAATGAGCCTAAGCATGGGCTTAGTTAATTATCCATTAATACGGGCCAACAGCAGCCAAAACTTAAAATAGCTAGAAATTCGGCAAATATCATAGATATGGAAAATGTCTCTTTGAGTCACTTTCAAAAATTTTAGAGTTATACGACGTCATATGAATAATAAAATAGGAATATTTTACGATCCTTCTATGCGTAAAATACCAGTCATTACACTCACCTACCTTTAGGAATTTCGCCCTCAAAATCCCCAAATAAGTCAAACATAGTTACTCCACATAATCATATGCAACCATCATACATATCAAACAAGCAACATACAATTAATAGTATATGTGAATCTACCCTAGCATGTGAAATACTAAACTGCCCTTTATGATATCGAAGGTGAAAGTAAATATGATAAACGGTAGGCCTTACCATGCAAAGAACTCTGGTTGTGTGGCCCTCATGCTCTTCTTGTTTTCCCATGTACAATCGCCTTCACTTTCGCCCCATTAAACGTTCATTAACTTCATTGTCTTCCTTTTAAGCTGTTTCATATCTCATCCAACACAAACCAACCTACGAATTCCCAAAGCTTCCGATTCAATCTCGGTATCATCAAGTTGATTTGATGCAATTATTATTCCTAAGTCATGCACAAACCTCCCCAAATGAGAAACATGGAAGATATTGTGAACACTCTCCATCTTCTAAGGTAAGTTGACCCTATATGCTAGGCTCCCAATCCTCTCTGTTATCAAAAAAGAATCCACGAATCTCGATGCCAACTTCCCCTACTATTAAACCGAATCACATTCTTCAAAGGAGAAATCTTCATAAACACCATATCGTTGATGGAGAACTCCAAATCTCTACATCTCCTTTCAATGTAGCTCTTTTTCCTATCCTGAGCAGCTTTCATTCATTGTCGAATGATCTCTATCTTTCAAAGGTTTCTCTAATCATATCTGACCCAAGTATCAGTTTCTTGCCCGCCTTCCACGAACACGAAGGGGTGTTACATGGTCGGCTATACAATGCTTCATATGGTGCTATACTAATGCTAGACTGATAACTATAGTTTCATGCGAACTCCACCAAATGCAAGTGATCATCCTATGAGCTTCCAAAGTCAAGTATGCAAGCCTGCAAGAGATCCACTAATATGGTTCACCCTCTTGATCTACCCATCAGTTTATGGATGATAAGCTGTACTGAGATGCAGCTTGGTGCCCAACGCCTCTTGAAAGTTTTTCCAAAACCCACTAGTGAACAATGGGTCTCGGTCACTCATAATGCTCTTTGACACACCATGAAATCATACAACCTATTCCACATACAACTCGACCGGTTTGGCTACCATTCTACTTGAGTTGACAGATATAAATCTAGTGCTCTTAGTCAATCAGTCGACTATGACACAAATGCTATCGTACCCTACTCGGGTCCTTGGAATTCCATTAATGAAATCCATCGATACTTGCTCCCACTTACATTTGGGAACTTCAAGCGGTTGTAACAATCCACTAGGATTCTTCTGCTCTGCCTTCACCAACTGGCAGTTCATATACTTTGAGATGAATATCCTGACATACTTCCTTAGAAACTTCTAACAAAAGGTCTGTTTCATATCATGGTACATCTTAATACCGCTGGGATGTATGGTCAACCAAGAATGGTGGCATTCTCTTAACACTTCATCTCGCAACCCATCAACATCGGGAACAAACAATCTCTCATCCTTATGAATTTAACCTTCACAGTTAGGTCTGTATTACTTCATATCTTCAGACTCTACTCCTCTTTCTATTTTCTCCATGATCTCTGCTAGTCTAGCATCTCGCCTCTGACAAGTACCAATCTGCTCAATCAAAGTAGGATTGAACATCAAACTTGCCAACATCTCTAGCTCTAACTCGCAATGTGGTCTGAAGTCATAGCTAACAATATACTCCAGCTGCTTCCACTCTAAAAATATCGCTTCCAAACTGGAACATCTCCTACTCAATGCATCGTTGATAGCATTTCCCTTACCGGGTGTATAGGAAATGCCAAAATCGTATGAGGTCAAGAATTATAACCATCGCCGCTGATGAAGGTTGAGATCCTTCTGGGGGAAATGGTTATACAACTTGAACCATTTTCCTAATAAGTAATGCCTCTAAATCTCTTCAAAGCAAACACTATCATGACCAACTCCAAGTCATGAGTTGGATACTTCCTTTCATGCAGCTTCAGCTGTCGACTAGCATTGGCGACAACATTCCATTTATGCATCAATACCGCACCAAGTCTAGCACACAGGCATCTGTGTATGTTGTCAGCTCCTCATTCCTGCTCGGAATGGTCGATACTAGTGCATTCATCAACCTCTCCTTCAGACTCACAAAAACATGATCATACTTCGCGCCCCAAACAAAAGTACGATCTTCTTCGTCAAATTGGTTAACTGCGCTATCTTCGAGAAATCCTGAATAAAACAACTATAATATCTCGCCAATCATAGGAAACTCCTTACATCCATAGCATTCTTGGGTTGGCTCTAATCCTAAACCGCTGCCATCTTGCGAGATCTACTGCTTTGCCCTTCTCAAAGATGACATGACCCAAGAATCTCACTTCCCTTATCCAGAAGTGACATTTTGATAACTTCGCTTTCAACTTGTGCCTCCTCAACACTTCAAGCACAACCCTCAAGTGCGCCTTGTGTTCCACTTCGGTCCTAGAGGAGACCAGAATATCATCCACGAACATAAGCACAAATTTGTTTAACTAATCCCTGAAGACGTGGTTCATGAGATCAACAAAGTATGTCGAAGCAATGGTTAGCTCGAAGGGCATAACCAACCACTCATAGAAACTAGACGGAGTATGAAACATGGTGATCGACACACTCTCCTTCGCTACACTCATCTAGTGAAATCCCATCGCCAAATCCAATTAGGAGAACATCTTCGCACCATGGAGCTTGATGTGCACGTAAAAATGTATATTTTTACTCACACACTTAATCTCATTTTAGTAAAATAAATGTCATAATTGTGTATTTTTACATGTTTAAAATCAAATTTCAAAAATGCTTTCAAGTCATCATTCATGCATCAACATGGGGGCAAAACGGTAATCTTCATGTGTGAATTAATTTTTAAAAAAAATTACTTTCACATTTTAATTTGTTTTGTAGGAATTTGGATTCAATTTGGAAGTGGCTTCATGTATGTATGCATGCACAAGTGAAGGAAGACAAAGGAATGAAGAAATAAAAGAATTCATATAATCTTGGAGGACCCCACCTACCCACTAACCATGAATCACAATTAAGAGCTAATGCACATTTTAGTGAGGATTAAAGAAACATGCACATTTAATGGAGGATTAATTTCATGCTAATGATAATTTGGAGGCCACACTACCTCATGGGCATTTTAGGGAGTTACCTAAAAAACGATTAGGGTTTTAGTTATGTATAAATAACCATCTTATATTCATGTAATGGAGTTTTACATTTTCTTATCATATTATGCCAGTTGTAGCTACAAAATTAATGAGAAATAAAATGGCTTCCTAAGCCTCTTCTTCTTATTTGCTTTTATTTTATTTTCATGCTTACTTTTATTTACATGCTTTCTTCTATTTCATGTTAGTAGATTAGCTTTCTTTTCATTGCAATTAGTTTGGATTTAATTTATGCAAGAAGCTTAGTTCTTTTCTCTTTTAATTAGCTCTTACTTTCCTTGGTTTTTAATGTTGCAATCTACATGTGTTGAAATGATAAAAAAAATGAGAAGCTAAACCCCTTCAATTAAGGGGTAATGAAGCTCTCTTAAATCATGTAGATTCAACATATTTGCTAATTTATGATCTCTTTTTATGTTTTATGGATAGTTAGATGTTGATGTAGGTTTATTAGTGAATTTGATAGCCTATGTTGTTTATCACAAATAGGCTATTCTTACTCAAATATAAACACAATTTACATGAACATCTAACTCGGTGATTTTGATCATGGAATTAAAATAGAATCAAAATTTGATGATCTATGTTACTAATACAAAAAAGTAAATAATCATACTTAAAATAGATTTTGTTTTAGTTTCATATTCATTTTCATGACACTTAATAAGTGGTTTTAGTTGGTATTAAAATTTGATGGTTTAAGTTGTGTTAATTAATAACACAAATAAACCTTACTTATGATAAATACATCACAAATTCTACTTAGATTAAAATGAGAGATCATAGATTGATTTTGTGTTGATTTTACGTGAGAGTATGAGAGTAGATTTTCCTCTAAATTGTCACTTACTCTCATATTTTTAATCACTTTTCTTTGTAGTTAGTTCTTGCATTTCTTTTTATTTAAAGTAATTTCAAACTCTTTGGGTTAATTTGATTGAGTAGAAATCAAAATTTAATTCATTTCCCCACAGATTGACCCGTACTCGCATACGTACTATAATTATACATCGTGCGCTTGCGGTTATTTTTTACATTTTACGGCGATTTTCTAACTGATAGAAAATTTGTCGTTAAACATTTTGGTGCCATTGCCGGGGAATGAATTAAATTTTGAATTCTACTCGATCAAATTTCATTTGCCCTTACTGATTACACTGAAAAATGGTAGTACAGCTTACCATCTAACTCAATCAAAACATGGGAAGAATTCGTTAAAGTTTTCTTAAAAAAGTTCTACCCCTTGGATAAAACAACTAAAATCCAAAACGAAAATCTCAATTTTCATCAATTCATGGGTGAACCATTCAGAAAATAATTTGAAAGATTTAAAGAGCTTTTGATAAATTGTCTACACCATAATTTCAAAAAATGTACTCTTTGCCAGATCTTATACGATAGACTTGAAAACAGCTCACGAACCAAGCTTGAATCAATATGCCAAGGCAAATTTCTCTCCCGACATCACGATGATGCTTGGTAATTTCTTGAAAACCTAGCCGAAAAATCATCTCAATGGGAATGTTCTAACGAAAAATCCATTTATTCACGATCGAGCGCACACTCGATAGGATCATCTTTGGCTTTGGAAGCTAAGATTGATGCAATGATTAATAAATTAGAAAATTTTTTCTCATCCAACCAAATGAACCAAGCTTCCTAACCCATGTGTTATAAATGTAATGATCTGAATCACATAGCCGATCAGTGCCATAATTTGGTCGAACAATTTAATGCTTTCAATAAGGTTAAGAATAACCCGTTTTCTCCAACGTACAATCCTGGTTGGAGAAATCATCCGAACTTTGCTTGGAACCAAAATAATTCCAACTCGAATTTGGTTCGTTCCAATTTTCAAGCATTTCTGAAAAATGCTTCAAACCCTCCCTTTCAACCTAATCATTTTCAACAAAATTTTGTGCCTCTATCTCAAAATCGACCGCAACAATCTTTTGCTCCCCAAGACGATAAATAATTAAGTTCACTAGAGAAAAGTCTTGAAACTTTGGCTAAGGCAACCACTCAATGCCTCCAATCAAACAGTAATTTGCAGAAAAAATTAACCTCGTACATGCAGAATACGAGTCAGTCGATTGTAAAACTTGAAATGCAAATGAGTCAATTAGCCACGTCTAGAAGTGAACGTGAACGAGGCATATTCCGAAGTCAGCCAGTTTCAAATCCCAGAAACCAAAACACGAATTTGAATCAAGCCTATGTTGTTCAAGATAGCAACTTAATCCAAATGAATGCTATCATGACTTTGCATTCCAGTAAACAAATCGATAACCAAGTTGATAACCCAAAACAATTTACTAGAAACCCCTCTCGACACTTCTAAAACAACAAAACGAATCTGAACAAAACATTAAACCAAACATCGAATCAAATTGCACTCCAAATTCTTCTTCTACTCAAGTAGACCCATCTACTGAGTATCGTGTTCCATTTCCACATCGTCTTCGACCCAAGAAACACTCCGACCAAATGGAAAAGATGTTTTAAATTTTCAAACAAGTCAAAGTTAGCATCCCGCTTCTTGATATCGTTTAACAAGTCCCAACTTATAAATTTTTCAAGGACTTGTGTACTCAAAAACGACACACTCATGTACCCAATAATGTTTTCTTTGCCGCCAGACATGGCGAAGTCTTATCCCAATCAGTTCATATTAAATACAAAGATCCTGGATGTCCGATGATCTCATGCATGATAGGAGACAAAAAAATTAATAAATGCTTACTCGATTTGGGTGCAAGTGTCAATTTGATTCCTTATTCAGTTTACTAGCAACTTGGCTTGGGTGAAATAAAACCGATGAAAGTAACTCTTCAATTCGCCGATCGTGCAATGAAGAAACCCGTGGGAGAAATCCAAGACGTACTCATCAAAATTGGTCAATTCATATTCCCCGTCGATTTCATCGTTTTGGATACTCAACCCGTGAATAATCCATTGACTCAAATTCTATAGATTTTAGGCCGACCCTTCTTGCCTACTTCAAATGCTCTAATCAATTGTCGAAACGGTTCGATGAAAATATCCTTTGGAAACATGACTTTGGATCTTAACATTTTCAATCTTGAAAATCAACTGAATGAACCACATGACCAAACCTTGGAAGTTAGCTTCATTCAAGAAAATTTTGATAACGAAACAGTTGACCTAAACAACGATCGCTAGACCAAATATGAACAAATGTTTCAAGATGAGCCTAACGAAATTGAAATTGCGCTCCATTTGAACCCCTCACTATTTTATCAGAACTTCAACTAAATTCTTTAACTGAGCAACGCCTGAGGTTGGAACTCAAACCCCTTCCCAATCAACTAAAGTACGCATACTTAGATGACAACGAAACGTTTTCCGTCATAATTTCTGCAACTCTCTCTCTTGATCAAGCAGCTTCCTTACTTTCAATTCTGTTAGAAAACAAAGAAGCAATTGGATGGTCGATCACCGAATAAAGGGAATTAGTCCGGCTCTCGTTCAACATCGTATCCATTTAGTTGACAATGCCAAGCCTATTCGTGACGCGAAACGAAGGCTAAATCCAAAAATGAAGGATGTGGTTCGAGATGAAATTCTTAAACTCCTCGATAACATAATCATATACCCAATCTCCAATAGTTCGTGGGTTAGCCCAATTCATATTATGCCTAAAAAGTCTGGATTTACCATCATTAAGAACGACTCTAACGAACTCATTCCAGCTCGTACTCAAACAATTTGGCGTGTTTGCATTGATTATCGAAAATTAAATGTTGCAACACATAAGGATCATTTCCCTCTTCCTTTCATTGACCAAATGCTTGAACGTTTAGCCGGCCATAAATTCTATTGCTTTCTTAATGGTTATTCCAGCTGTAATCAAATTCCAACAGCTCCCGAAGACCAAGAGAAAATGACTTTCACGTGTCCTTTTGGCACTTTTGCGTATCGACGTATGCCTTTTGGCCTTTGCAATGCTCCTGCTACGTTTCAAAGATGCATGGTCAACATCTTTTTCGATATGATCAAATGCTTTATGGAAGTGTTTATGGACGATTTTTCTATCTTTGGAAACCCTTTTTTCGAGTGCTTACACCATCTTGAGTTGATTCTTAAACGATGCAAGGACAAACACTTAACACCAAATTAGGGAAAATGCCATTTTATGGTCAAACACGGCATTGTTCTTGTCAAACACGGTATTGTTCTTGGGCATGTCATTTCAAACAAAGGCATTGAGGTAGACAAAGCGAAAGTTGACGTAATTGCAAATCTACCCATTCCCAAATCTATCAAGTACATTCGTTCATTTCTAGAACACGCTGGTTTCTATCGACGTTTTGTGAAGGTGTTCAGTAAAATTGCTCGACCTCTTACGACTCTTCCATTTGACTTCAATTCTGGTTATGTTTCTACTTTCGAACGTCTTAAAAATGAACTCATTTTCACTCCCATCATTTTCTCACCCAATTGAGATCTTCCCTTCGAAACAATGTGTGACGCTTCTAATTATGCAGTTGGTGTTGTCTTAGAACAACGCATCAATATAAAATTCTTCACGTCATCCGCTATGTTGGTATGACTTTAAACGATACTCAACTCAGTTACATGATCACTGAAAAAGCTTCTTGTAGTAGTCTTTGTGCTTGAAATATTCCGACCTTATTTGATTAGCTCACACATTACGATTTACACTTACCATTCCGCTCTTAGGTACCTTTTCGTTAAAAAGGATGCTAAGTCTTGTTTGATCCATTTGATCCTGTTACTCTAAGAATTTGACCTTACTATCAAAGTCAAAAAGGATCCGACAACGTCATCGCTAATCATCTGTCATGTCTTCCAAATGCACCATCTTCTTTACCGATCAACGAGAACTTCCCTGATGAACAACTCCTTTTTGTTTATGTCAATCCATGGTATGCCGACATAGTGAACTATTTAGTCACTAAGGAAACTCCTTCATTTTGGTCGAAACAAGAAAAATATAAATTTCTTTCCCAAGTCAAGTACTTCTATTGGGATGATCCATACTTTTTTAAATGCTGTTCTGACCAAATCATTCGATGTTGCATTTCGGATTGTGAAATCAAAATTGTTCTTTCGTTTTGTCATGACCAAGCTTGTGGTGGTCACTTCGGTCCGAAGGAAACTGTGGAAAAGGTGCTTCAATGTGGTTTTTACTGGCCTACTCTTTTTAAAGATGCATTTGAGTTTTGTAAAACTTGCGATTGCTGTCAAATGTTAGTAAGAATCTCTCGACGAAATATGATGCCTTTGAACCCCATTCTTACGATCGAAATCTTTGACGTTTGGGGTATTGACTTTATGGGACTGTTTCCTAATTCTTTCGAAAATTTGTACATTTTTTTTTGAAAACCCAGGAGAACCCGGCGATCGGTAAACTCCTGAGGAGGGTATAGTAAAGCATGTATCGTACACAAATGCATGTACACAGGAAACAAAAAGGAAGTGCTGTCAAAATTTTGTAAACCGTTTAATATGAAATGATTTACAAAATGTAACTACTTTATTGTGTTTGTAACTTGTCCAATACAGAGACAAATCAACAAATATTGTATCCTATGAATATAGATGTCCATTCTATACTAAAAAGGAATATCCATATAAAGATCATATACAATACTTATCAGACGGGGCCAAAAACTCTTTAAGGAATTTTAATTATATACATAACAAATATTAGCATACATAATTCATTTATGCATTGTAATGTTTTGATAACTATATAATATATATTTTTTCGATTTTTATAAAATCTTATATGTTTTCAATCATAACAAATTATGGATATAATATTATATTTCAAAAAAATAAACATCACTATACACTCATTTATTTAGTAATTTTATCGGATTCGACATCCAAGTAAACTAGAGTTGTTATATAAACTATCAACTGATAATTAATCTTCAATAGTAATATTTGAATTAACATTTTTGCACACTAATTAGCATTAAATCATATCACTAATTCGACATATAAACTAATTAACCTAAGTTTAGCCATAATTATATTTTAATTATCGGATTTACGCACTTATAACCGTAATTAGTATATCAGAATCTATCAACATACAGTTGCAAACACTCAAGGGGGTAGTATCATCAAATAAAACTAAAAATTAACAATAATTTAACATATTAGGATAAATTGGAGTTAGAAAAAATACCTCTTTTCATTGAAATTGAAGTGCTGGAAGCCGAAAAGAAGAAGTTGGAGATGTTTATGGTGTTGGCGAGGCAGTGGCGGATGGAGGTGGGCGAATTTGGGGGAAGAGGGAGGGTTTGGAGGAAGATTTGGGGTAAGAAGATAATGAAAATAGCTTTCGGCCGACTCAGGTAATTCGCGGCGTGCGTCGGTTTGCGACGGCCGCCGATGACAAGCTTTCGACTATTTTCGACAACAAAAGTTCGGTTATTAAAGAATTGCCATGAAAAAACCTAGCCTTCGAAAACACCCGTCGGTGGCCGTCGTTATCATCCTCGCGGTAAATAGTAATTCCAGTAGTAAGAATAATTTTTTTGAATTGTGGCTTACATATAAAACTTGAAAATGGAAACAAATAAAGTTGTGAGAAAAAATGAAACAGAAGTGAAATAATTAA
The DNA here is from genome assembly GCA_030737815.1 of Allium fistulosum. Classification (NCBI taxonomy): domain Eukaryota; kingdom Viridiplantae; phylum Streptophyta; class Magnoliopsida; order Asparagales; family Amaryllidaceae; genus Allium; species Allium fistulosum. Next base: position 612,553,749 of record CM060907.1, read on the forward strand.
GGGAAGGAAAAAATATTGATAAATTCAATCAAATTTTTGGTCAATAAAAAAGATTAAAGAGACTGGTTGTTTGGAAAGTATCTTTAGTTTTATTTTGATTGAGAGTAGAATAGTTTTTTTGAATTGTAGCTTACATATGAAACTGGAAAATGGGAAGAAATAAAGTTGTGAGAAAAGTACGAAACGAAAGTGAAATAATTAGGAGATGAGAAGTGTAACAACCCTGGTTTAGATGATTACCTGTAATATTAAATTATAACGGTGATTATAATTTAATATTTTGAGATATAAATTAATTGGGATTTAAAATTGTTTATTTTAAATAAACAATAGGTTTAAAAATATGAAAATAAAGTTTTGGAACTTTATTTTGATGGTGTAACGAACGCGATTTTTCGTCGCTCGAAAATCGACATTAATACGTCCACTGTATCAATTACCGAGCAATCGAATGTCGGAAAACCGAATTGTTATGGAGAAAAAGAAGAGGTGGAAGAAGACAGAAGAAAAAGAAAGAAGAAACAACAGAAACAGAAACAATATCAGAATCTCACATTCGCAGCGGAACAACATATAATAGATAAATGAATAATCTTTAAATCAAAGAACTATATCATTTTATACATTACATCATCATCAGAGTTTACACAACAATATACAACACAATACTGGACAGTTATACAAACTTGTCCTCATACAGAATACACAACGGAATAATACTATCATATATAAATACTACGCCTCGTCATCCAGCTCGCCAATGAACTCCATAGCATCTCCCGAATCCAGAATGACCTGATAACCTGACTCTAGACTCCCCGTGTGTAAATTAGTGGGCACCCAAAGTTTAGGAAGGAAACAATAAACTCTAGGTCAGTCATGGTGACTGGTGTGAGAACTAAAATAGTCTATCTTTAAAAACCACAACAACAACAATAGAAGTGAAAAATATTCACAATGCTTTTGGAAAATGAAACTACCATAAGACCTCCTGCCACACATACAATGCAAACGCAGAATTGGAGGAGATTTCTTCTTATGATAGTCAAACATGCTTACTACGAAAAATCATTCGATTGTTATTATTATTAGTGCATAGTGCAAAAAACATTTCGAAAGTATAATATTAATCTTAGCCAGCATAGGCATTTCACACTATGCCTACTATAGCTACCATCTAAACAGTGGTGACCACCATAAGTAAATGGCGGGTTCTACAACTAAAACCGTACAAGGTTCGTATTGGAAATTGGATTGCCAACAAATGGTCAGGCTAAGGAACTTCCTACTGCCACATGGGAACGCCTCTGGCGGGACACCCTAAGAGACAACCTGCTCTCTGCCAACACAAGGCCGGGTTACCTCTGGGTATAGGTAACTACTACACGAATATGCCATTCCCCGGTCTTTTGGGACCTTTATCCGAGCGCTCGGTAACCAACATCACACCTAATAAATAAAGTGTGTCAACATGAGTAAGTATCTGGGCTCCATACCATGATACTACCATTTTCCAAAAGGAAAAGACATACCCTAAAGGGCGCGACCCTCATAACCTTGCCGCATCAATCCTGTTTCGACCATTTCCGGGTTGTTAGGTCCTGACGAAGTCTCGTCCACAAAGCTACGCTTTCTCACAAAGCCACGCTTTGATCACAAATGATCATCACACAACAACACTCAGCATGCCACACTACCAAATTGGGAGTATATCACTGATAAATTTCAACTACATAACCTCTGAGCTCGTACGTCTCAGAGAAGGGTGTTAAGCTAAGAGAATAAATTCTCCGCCACCAACAGAAATGTATTTGAAAGAAATCAGCTTTATATCTCAAAATGTAATGTCAGACATGTAACCATACAAGTCTGTTCCGGGTTCGAACAGAACCGAAGGCACTTCAAAAGAAGCCCTTGCAATCCGGGTATTCAAAATCCCGATAAAACTTCCCATCACAAAGGAAATCTCTATACCATAGCTAACGGTGCAGAGACAATCGATAGGTCATCCTATCGTTTTCACAAATACCCAGCCTTCACCACCGGTCTTTAATACGATCCATATCGTCATATCACTAATTCAGAATGAGTTATATGACACAAAGGTCTTTTCCCGGCTAACCCGAATAGTGAGCACAATATTTAAAACATATGGATATAGGGATTTCAATTAAGTCACAACTTATTACCCAAATCCTTTCCTTTAAATGGTTTAAAAAAATTACCATTTTAAATCTTTAAACAAAAAGATTCAATTCAAAAACCTTCAATGGTTTAAACAATTTCCACACTTTTAATCTTTTAAACAAAAAGATTCAATTCACAAAGTTCACCCCATTCACAAAGATCCATTCATGGATTTCAAAACAATTTCCATTTTAATTGAATTAACCCATTAAGTCTTTAAATTAAGTTTTAATTTATAGCTTTTAAAACTATTCACAATTCAAGTCTTTTATAATATAAAAGATACACCTTTTGAAATACTCTTTGATTACAAAATAAAAATTTAATCATCTTCACAAAGGTTAATTCATAGTTTTCCAAACTATTTACAATTTCATTTCAACTTGAAATGTTTCAATACAAGTTGGAAATCCTTTCACTTTATGGAAGCTATTATCATTTGAAAACAGATAGTTTTTGTTTTGGGAAAAACTGGTTACAATTTCACAGTTTAAAGCCATTCAAGTATAAAACTTGAATTATAAGTTTAAATTTCAAAAACCATATTTAAATGATTAAAAACCCATATAAACACCTTTTATAACTTATAAAATCTTTTAAACCAAAATTCCCAATTCATTGAATTCAATTTCAAAATATCGAATTCAAACTTAAATCAAATGATTTAAATTCCAATTCTATTAAGTTATTTAAAATAACTTATATTTTTGAATCTCATTTTCAAAAACTTTCAATTTCAATTCCAAAACTATTTTGGATTCAAAAACTCAATTTTTCCAAAATTGATAAAAATCTGTGACTTAACCGATTTCCATGTAAAATCAACATTTGTGTGTGTATTGTGTAGTCCAAGGGTTTAACATAATAGTGCAACAGCATTCAATCATCAAAGATCAAATATAATAATATAATTGATAAGCGGTATAAACCATAACGCTTATCTTCATTCACAGATCACAGATATATATATCACAGATAAATAGATCCCAAATCACACACAAATCAAATATATCATAAAGCATCACACATCAAAGATGTCGAACAATTCAACATCCAATATAATCCAAACATCCATAGATAGGATTAATTTAATTATCTGATTAATGTAAATCAGATAAATTTTAATAAATCAATTTTACTAGTTATAGTAAGTTGATAATAAATTAATTTCAAATTGATTTTCGAATTTATTTCAAAACACAAAATCAATTTCCAACATTTTCAAATTTATTTCCTTTTAAAAATAAATTCCTTTAGCTCTTCAAATCTATTTAAAAATCCCAAATTTAGATAAATTCTTCAGTTTGTAGATAATATTTCCAAAATCCATTCATTAAGCCTTTTTCCCAAATTCGAAATTTAATTCAATATAGTTCAGAAATAAGACTTTATCTTTTAAAACTCCTTTTAATTTATCCAATGTTAACGCTAAAAAGTGAACGCTAACACCCGGTGTGTGTAGTAGAATTGTGAAAGCACCACCCGTGTGACGGGAACAAGAAGTAAGCAGTAAAATAGCGAAAAAGTGGTAAAAGACAGCAGTTTATAGTGGTTCGGCTTGAGATCGAGCCTACGTCCACTTTGAATCTCTTTATTACTGAATCCGGTTACAAGACGATACAATACACTTATGAAAACAGTACAATTTGATCACAAAGACAATCTCGACTACTAGCTCAAACTTCGATGATGAAACTTGATGAATCCGTGTTGGATGTAGGAAATTCCTCCCGAAGCTTGTTGTAGTGTCTCGAATGTTTGAAGATCTTCAATTGTCGAATGAGTTGAGAGTTCGGCAGAGTAACGACGCTTCAAGAAATGATCGGCCAAAAGTCCTCTCCTTGTTGGAGTTTGGGGGGTATTTATAGAGAAATCTGGACAGGAAATTCTGCCAAGTCCTGAGTCGTGGCCGACTTAAGATAAGTCGTGACTCGTGGTTGACTTAAGGTAGCTCGTGGACGATTTGCTGAATCCAGCTCGTAACTTTGTAGAAGACAAGTCCTAAGTCGTAGTCGACTTATAATCAGTCGTAGGTCGTGGCCGACTTAGCAGGTAAAAGCGGCATAGGTGCAGGCATTGGTTTTTAGCTCGGTTACTTTTAGGTCGTGGACGACTTAAGCTAAGTCGTGAGTCTCAAATAACCTTAAGTCGTAAGCCTTTTTAACTCCTTAGGTTGGAGCTTCCCTTATGTCGTTATACTCCTTAGGTCATTAAGTCGACTAGTTCTTTAAGTCGGTCCACATTTTAAGTCGGTATGCTCCTTTCAGTAGTTAGGTCGGCAATCATTGAGTCGGTATGCCTTTTAGGTCGGCAACTGTTAGATCGTCATGGATTTAAGTCGTAAGTCACAGCTTGTTAAGTCGGCAACCGTTAGGTCGGCATGCCTTTTAGTCGTAAGTCGCAGCTTGTTAAGTCAGCAACTGTTAGGTTGGCTTGCCTTTTAGGTCGTAAGTCGCAGCTTGTTAAGTCGCGAACAAAAGAGGATTAACATTTGCCCCTCGAAGTGTATGCCTAGGTCGTAGGTCATATGCTTCGATTCTTCTTAACTCACTCTTTTGTTAGGTCATGAACGACATAAGATAAGTCGTAAGTCGTGGATCGTGGGTCGATTCACATTTCAATACTCCAGTGTATAAATAGCTTAGGTCGTTTCCTCTTTCACCTCACCTGTCTTTCTGTTCAGCCATTAGATAATACTCGAGCTCTCGGAGACGAATCTCATTACTCGATTATCAGTTATCCTCAGCATTACATTGCGTTAGTGAATTCAACTGATATCCAAACGTGATCATCATTGAATCGAGAATCCGATTCTTGACATCATGCTTTATCACGAGTTATGTCGCATCCGATTCTTGACTTTCTTTAGTCGCGATGTCATTGTGATCCTCGAATATATTGCCGCATACCAGTTTCATGATGGATTTGGGATGATTTGATGATGTTGTGAGATGCGATTAGGAGACGTAACTTAGAGTTTTTGATAGGGGATAGTTCGATGTTACTGGGTTTATGGATCTCAAATTGGCTGACGAGTTACTGAACCTCTCAATGGAGAGTAAGGTAATCGGCAGAAGGAAGTGAGGTTTTGGTTCGAGCAGGAGACAGCTTGAATTTCCATTGGAGACGACCCAAAAAAAAATCACGACCTAAAATATTCACGATTTAACACTTTGCCCGGTTCAAGAACCCCTGCGACCTAACTTTCCTACGACCTAATTAGTTGAGGCATAGACCTTAAGTCGCGGCCGAGGTTGGACTTAGGAAAAATAGTGCTGTTCAGACTCGAAGCCTTCATATGTATTACGACTTAGAGTCAACGACTTAACCTAACTCGTAGCATTTCCTTTTGCCCGTGGACGAGCTACTACTTGCATATTGTAACTTGAGGGATTTCCGACCCATATTAAGTCGTGAACGAGTTAGAACTTAACATATTTTTCACTGCCTTGAACTTTAAGACTTGAATTGCCTGAACTTCTTTGCAGATTATTCCTAATGCTACCAACCTGTTAAACACAATATTCGCATAAAACTGGGACGAATATACTGTCATTGACTGCCCACATCGAATGACAGATTAGCCGATAAAGAGAAAATCAACTTAAATGAACTGTCTGAACGAAATGTTGTACAATAACCAATTCAAGTGAAGCATTAAAGTAAAATTGTAATAGTCAACTGAAACTGATTTATTTGCACTAACACTGCACTTGAATATTAACAAGTTCTGAAATCTTGTAATCGATTGATCATCAATGAGTTTAATTCCAGTTATGTTTGCCTTTTATTTTCATTAGTTTTGCACAACACTTCACACTTTTTAGGAAGCGTGTACCTTCACATTTGAACATCCAGTTGATTGTGTAGAATGTCTTCTCAACAAGAAGAAGCAACAGCTCAAGCTGGAGAAACTATTCCTATCCCTGTTCCGTTGACTAATCCTCCAGAAAGAATTTCAACCACTTTAACATATAGAGTTTTTCGCCAACTATGTACTCAGTTCGGCATTGCTGAGACGGATGCCATACTGCCTGAGAAGAGCGACGCTGCTGACATACCACCTCATGGTTTCGTCGCCGTGAATCGCCAAATGTGCATGAACGGAGCCATTCCTCCATTCAACGATTTCCTTCAACAGCTTCTTCTACGATTATCAATTTCTCCCTTTCAGTTACATCCCAACGGATATGCCATCCTGATGGGACTTTGTGTGCTATTTAGGAGAACGTTGGATCGTCTCCCAAGTTTTGATGAAATTTGTTATCTGTGTTCTTTTGCCAAAAATAAATATCAACCTTCTATCACAGTCGTGAGAAGTGCTAGAAACCGTAAGTTAATCATCGGTCTCCCTGACAGTGTTCACAGTTTTCTAAGCCAGTTTTTCTACGTTCGTTGTCCCCCGGGATTTTACGCCATCTAGAGAGTGGGAAGTATGACCATTTATCTTTTTCCTTTCCTTATGTTTTCTGAACTCTTCGAAGTCCGAATTGTCAAATGTTAACTTTACTCTTTTCTTTTCAGCGCTTCCTCTTCCTTCTAGGGATCCCGGTCACAAACCAGTTTTTGAGAGGCTAATGGCCGTGCCGGTTAAGGAAAGGAGTATCCAATTTCCGTTAACAGATGAATCCCTACACCAATTTGGACTTCTACACTCTTCACATACTACTCAGCCTCGCGAAGTTCCTGATTCTCCAAAGAAGACGTCAGATGCCCCAGCCCTTGCCGAAGACCCTTTACTGAAAGAAACCACCAGTGAGACTTCACTAGTGAAGTGTTCCGCTTCTATTAATGTTGCGGGGTCATCCAGCAAGTTAATACTTTCTCCAGTCATTGAAGAGGAGGAAAATCCTCACATTTCTGAAAAGACGGCTGGCGTGGAAGTCGAAAAAGAGAGTTCTACTGGGCATCGCGGCGATGATACTTTTGATAATTTGAGCGATATAATGATAACTTCTCAGGAGCTTTTTAAAGATGATATTTCAAAAGCGATCTCTCCTGTTATTGAAGCGACTTCTTCTTTTAAACAAGCTTCGACACCTTCTACACCAGTTGTCTCCGTTCCCACATTAAAGCGTGGTTTGTAGTTTGACGCGCGTAGTTTGCACGCCGCACACACTTAAGATTTTTCGGCACTTATACGCACTTATCCTCTTTTTCTAGAGATTTCTAAACTTCATTTCTTTTTCATTTTCAGATTCTCCGATGGGGCGATCTGGCTCACATTACGACAAATTTCAGCACTATGGTGGCCGTGGAACTTATGACTTTAGGCAATACCTCAATGCCCCGAGGGAGGATGAAGAAAGAGCTATTAGGAAAGCTCAAGAAATACGGGACTATGAGCAAGAGAAGCAGGACTACGAGAATCAATATGGGAGGAGAGACGAGCGATACGACTCTTCCCACAGAAGCGATAGTTCTCATAAGCGAAAGTCTTATGACGATAAAGGGAAGACTCATATTGTTGACGATCCAAGCAAGCGGGTCAAGCCTAGCGAAAAGGACTCATCTACAATTTCTGAAAAGACCCCTGCCTCAGTTCCTCTTGATATCCCTACTGACTCTCCTACTCTTGAGAAGTCTGATATCCAAACAATCATTAACAGAGCCCAGTATCAAGTTGGGCAAAGTCCGCCAATTTTTCAAAGTCGGTTCCCGCACTGGTGCTTAAAGGGGGTACACTTTGACCTTGACTTGGTCCCGATTGATAAATAGGATATGCTGCGCAGCCTTGATGCCGTCAAACTTAATATTGAAAGGGTGACTGGATGGCAAAAGCTCGTTGACGAGCTGCAAAGGGTCAACCGTGCAAATCTTGAAGCCATGCTAACCATGGAGAATGATAAATCTGAATGGGACAAAATTTGCAAGCAGCATCATGCTGAAATGAAGAGCATCTCCGAGGGTTATGAGAAGCTTGAAGTTGAAGTTGAAAAACTAAAGAACGATCTTGCCACTTCCTCCACTTCTTACTTGCAAAAAGAGGAGATGCTTCAAAAACAAGTCCGAGACGCTCACGCTGCTCAGCGAGATGTTGAAGCCAAACTTGAAGCAGAACAGCGTATTATTGGAAAATATCGCGATGATGCTGTTCAACTTCAGGAGAAAATTAGCTCTCGAGATTTGAAAATCGTCAAACTGCAAGCTCAGTTAGTGAAAACTGAAAAAGAGCGCGATGAAGCTATCGCTGGGAAAGTTGTAGCAGAAGAGTCTCATGTGGCTACGAAAGCCAACATCAGCTCTACTCTTTTTGACTTTTATCTGCACAGCGTTCTGGGTCATGGGAGCCTCTCTTTTCTGGGCCCCGAATATGAGATTACCCTGGCTGAAGTGTGGGAAGCCGTAGTTGATATGCTTGGCGGTGCCGGCTATGATGAGGCGGAGCTTGAGGCACGCTATCTTGACAATGAAGCTCGTGTTGCTCTTTCTAGGGGAAAAGAGCAACTTGCCAAAGCGCGAGCTGAGTCGACGGGAGATGAACACCCGAAAGAGGAAGCTCCTTCAACTTCCCCCGTTCATACTTCAACTTCGGCCGATGTCAGCATTACAGATTCCAGTGCCCATTCCTCGCTTCCTGCTAAAGTTGACACTGAAATTGCGACCACTCCTACTGAGGACGAAGCCCTGGAAGTTATTGGGGCTGAGAAATTCGAGATCGATATTGCAAAGCCATCTTCACCAGGTAACTTTAACGTCGACCTGGATCCAGTGAATCACTTGTTCGATTTAACCGAGTTTGACGAGCTTCTTACTTATTACTTAAGCTTTGATGAACCAATATCTTCTCTTTTCTCGGAGAATATCGATTTTAACTTCTTTTCTTCTACAGCGGTGGCACCGAGCGCCATACACTCTTCTCCTCCTCCAACTGTTCCTCCTCTAATCCTTCAAGTTACTCTTGCTTCTCAACCGGGTTCGCAGGAAGAGCAAATAGAAGCCCTTCGAGTCTTGGAGGATCTGCCTGCTTCACAAGAACAGAAGGCGGAAGATCTTGAGGACAGCGAGAAGACTCCGGAGCAGTCTCTTGATGACGATACTAAGCTTTCTGCGTTAGTTGCTACTCCGGGAAGTGAGTCTTCCTCAAAGAGGAAAGGGAAGCGTGTCATGAAGAAGGCGAAGAAAAACATTTCCGCTGGAGAAGAAGCGGAAGTTGATCCAGCTGTGCCTCTTTCTCCTTCCTCCCTGACCCGTCCGCAACGGCTTCAGAAACTAATCATTAGGCCGGGTAAAGGCTCCAAAGGTGGGAAGAAGGAGAAATGAGCTTGATTTTATTTTCTCCGTTTTGCTTTTTCATGTGTTGACCGGAGATTGTGCGGGTACCGGTCCCCGCTTCTTTTTGAGATTTGCACAATGTAAAAAGTTTTCATAGTATTGAATAAAATAGCTTTTTTACTTGTACAAATTCTTGTGTATGTGAGAATGCATTTATTTCCCATTGTAATGTAGAACAAATGATTCTTTATCTACTTTATACGATACCGTGTTGTTGTTCTCATTGTTTATTCGTTCGTCTATGGCAAATTGTGGAAGTAGCAGCAGGTTGTTTATTAATTTTATTATTCGTTTCTTTATGCAATTTTTCTCAGTGTTGTATTTAGGTTCAGTTTTTGGGTATCATTTTTATTTTTTCTTAGTATCATTTTTTTATTATCAGTAACTAGGTATCAGTTTTGTATACAGTAGGTATCAGTTTTGTGAAATTGAATAATTAATGTTCTAAATTGAACATATTTTTACTAATGTATATTTTTTATTTTTTTGGCAGTCGGGATAACAGTCTTCTTTGTCTGTTTGTGTTGAATAATAACACTTTTAACACTCGATTGTCTATCGATTGCTCTTTGTATGATTTGAAGAATTAGATATAAGCTTGTTATGATTGGAAAAGTATCATTGATTGGGTTGTATATAAGCTTGTGATAGAGTGGAAAAGTATCATATCTTAGGTTCAGTTTTCTGGTATCATTTTTATTTTTTCTTGGTATCAATTTTTTTGATTATCAGTAACTAGGTATCAGTTTTTTATACCTTAGGTATCAGTTTTCTGAAATGGAAAAACTAATGTTCTAAATTGAATATGTTTTTACTAATGTTTTTTTTTGGCAGTGCTGATAATGTGGTGCAGGTAGACCATCAGTTAAGCCTAAAGGAGGATTTTCATATTTTCAAAACAAGCAAAACAGATGTGGCGAGTGCAAAGCAGCTTGGTCATAACAAATGGAATTGTCAAGCTTCGAAGAAGATATTATTTGATTTTTCATTCTGAATTTTTCAGATTAATAAGTGGATGTGTGACTTGTTTTGGTGGTTTATTGTAATTGAACCTTTTGTTATTATTTGTATTCAGTATAGCATATTATCAAATTGATTTTAATTTCAAGTATTTAGTATAAGTGATAGTATCAGTTTTAGTATCAGCTAAATGTTTTTACAGTATCAGTTCTGGTGTTTGTTTTTACAAGTAAGAGCAACTTTGTTTTAAGAACATAACATCACTACTTAATAAGTATCAAATTGCAACAAAACATCATTACTTCACAAGTACAGATTTCAACAGAATTACATTACTTTACAAGTATCAAATTTAATTGTGAAACATCACAATGTGAATTCATTTCTTTCATTTTCTTTCTTTTTCTAAGCTTGATATGTATTTAGATAGACTCCAGCAATGTTCACCATCTGTCAATATTGCATGTACAATCTTTGCTCTTGTGGATAATATTTCCTTCTTTTCAAGTTTTATTGGTATTTTGTTTTTGTTCAGTGAAACGATGAATATCATTACAAATATTCCATAGTCAAGCCTGTCGAAACCAAAATGTAATGTTAGTATCAGTTTGCATAAGTTGTATTATCAGGTTTACAATTGATACAAAACATTGAATTTCAGGGATAATGGTACAAGCATATAGTATGCTTTGAATTAAAATATTTAACAGTTTTACTAGCACAGTTAGTATCAATTTGTGTATGAATTCCGTTTGTAGTTATTGCTTTAAGATATATTTGCTAAATATTTTGTTTTATTTTTTATTATGTAGTTATCTTTTTTGTTTTTGTAGGTGTCAGTTTTGTTTCTGTAGGTATCAGTTTCTTTTATGTTGGTATCAGTTTTGTTTCTATAAGTATCAGTTTCTTTTATGTAGGTATCAGTTTTCTTCCTGTAGGTATCAGTTTCTTTTATGTAGGTATCAGTTTTCTTCTTGTAGTAACTGTTTATTTTTGAACTAACTCTTTTTGAAATTGAGAGATAATATTTTTCAATATTTTGTTTTGAATCACAGTTTCTGTTTGTATTTTGTTCTGAATCGTTTTTTAATTTCTTCCTTTTGTTCTTTGTTCTCATTTTTGCATATTTTCTTCAACTGTTTTCTCTGCAGGTATTTGTTGTTGCATGTTCTCTTCTTTGTTCTATACTAAAAAATTCAATGTTACTATAACAAAACTATACTAACTTTGTTATATTTTATTTCATAGCATCAGTTACCTTCTCTGGTATAATTTCACTTATTTCTGGTCTGCTATCAATTTCTGTATTATTTTCATGTCTTCTTTTTGTTCTTTTTTCTCTATTTTTCTTTTCCTCTTCTACTAATGTAGGTTTTTAAGTTTTAACTTGCCGCTTCTTCCCTTTACTGTCTTTGGTATCATTTCCAGTAGAGGTAGGTTTCCCTCTTGTATCATTGCGTTTTCTCTTTTAATATCTACTGTTGGAAGTGATTCGACATTTTCATTTTCACTTTATTGCTCCACTTTCGATGTAGCTACGGTTTTTCCGACTATCGACTATTGTGCTTGTTGTTCATCGGCTGTCGATTATTGCGGCTGTGTTGGAGATGTAGATTTGTTTCTGGTCTGTGGTCCCATTTTTTTTCGAGCAAAGTTTCGTCAATTTCTAAGTGAAAGCGAAGAGGAGGAGACGAACAGAATTCTTTCTTTTTTTTAATTTGTATCTGGGCTTTGGGCTTTGTCTTTACGGTAAAAGTTTTTTTGCGCGTGTCCTTGTGAGCAATTATTTACTTTAATTTGTCCTTTAAAATTATTTACCCTATTTAATAACACAAGAAAAAGAAATTTATGTAATTTTTGAAGTTAAAAATGAAGTTTTAAGTAATAATTGTGTAATTTGTGCATTTTTATTAAAATAAGAGTTTTAATTAGTGAAAATAAATTTGTAAAGTTAAACAATCTTTTATTTTGACGTAAAATAAATTTTTGGTACCTGAGGATATGTTGTGTGATTTTATAAAGTGAAAACATTGTACGTATATTATAACTTTGTGCATATTAGTGTAAAAGTGAATTTGTGTGTTAATTTCAATTAAAGGACAAGCTAATTAATTTTGGTCTTGGTCCAATTAGAAACTTAACCAGAAAATAGAGAAACTCTCCTTCTCCTTTTTGTTGTACGTACTGTAAAAGCTTCTTCTTCCAGATACTTTGAGAAAACAAAAACCCACTTCTCCTTTCTCAAATAAATTGCAAAATCTCCAATTTTTATCAAAACCTTTGTAGTAATTTTCCAAATTAAGTCAATTTAAACAGGTAATCAAATTCTAAACCTAATTCCTTCATCAAATTTCAGTTTTGATGATTGTTTGATTGTTTGTCTTTATTTTGGTTTTGCATGTTTGTCAAAGCTTTTTATCTAGGTTGTTGAAGCATCTTGAAGCCATTCAAAAGCCAAAGCTCGCCTCTTTACACCAAATTTGATCTTGTAGCTTAGTTATTTGAAAGGTGAGTATCATTCTCACAATAGCTAGCTTATGCAATGCAAAAATATCACCAGCTGAAGTGAAAATTTCTTACATTAAATCGTTTTTGAATTGTTTGAATTTTCTGCATTAACTGTTTTGAGTAGCACATTTGTGCAGTCATATCTCTCTATTCCGGCTACGAAATACTATCAGATTTCTTGCATTTGGTACATTGGATGTTGAACTTTGTTGCTGCAAAATTTGGTTGAAAAATATTGTCATTTGAATGTTCAAAAATTCGCTGCAAAATCAACTCAAGCATAGATTTTTGCCTGTAGTTGTTTTCTGAGTTGCTGCAAACATGGCCTGAGTCCATGTTTGAGACAGCATAACTCATTCATTTCTTATTGGAATTCAATGATTCTTTTTTTTTTGAAAGATGAAGTTTTCTAGTATATGCATACAAATTTTCAGCTTGATCCAAGTTAATTTGATCCTCTGTTTCATGCCTGGAAGTTGAACCCAAGATGGTTTCAGGTTTGTACATTTTTGGTTTTTGAATTGTTGCAAACATGGCCTGATTCCATGTTTGAGATAGCATAAATCATTCGTTTCAAATCGGATTTGAGTGATTCTTTCTGAATATTGAAGTAGGAGTGTTGTTTTACATTTCTGCAAAAAAATTTGACAATCTGGGTTCGTTTGCTATTTCGAAACTGTTGTCGAACTTGAACCCGCAGCCTGCTGGAATTCAGCGATTTAACCTTGTTTTGGTCCAGCATTGAAACGACGTAGATTCTTCGTTTCAAATCGGATTTGAATGATTCTTTTTGCATATTGAAGTAGGAATGTTGAACTACATTCCTAAAAAATTTCAAGTCATTTTGACACTGCTAACTTGTTCAAACCTGTTGTCGAATATTGAATCGCAGTTTGTTTTAAACTGATAATACTTATGCTTCCGTTATTTCGATGTTTTCTTGATATTTCTTTATGGATTTTATACGCAGGTATTATAATGTGTTTTAAAAATGTTTTTCAAATAAATGGCCTTTTGAAATTATTATTTATTATTTTTTTAGTATAAAAATTATATACTCTATAATAAGAGAATTTCAAAGGCAATTTCTAAAGCGATTTCGAAATGTTCCTAAAACTCATTTTCTTCAACTTAATTTCTATATAAAACACACAATTTTGCACTTCGAGCGAAGAGGGAGGAGAATTAAGTGATTAGATAAAACGCATGCTATGAACACTTGCGTTTATCTTCTCAGTTAATTCCTAATCTATTCGTTTGATCGTTTTGACCTTCGGGTCTGGTTTACCGATGAGATGAGGTAAACTTTGTACTGGTTTGAGTGTGGAATTGACTAACGGTTAGTAAACCGTTTAGTGCGAACGTGTGGTATGGGACACACGTTAACACTTTGCGGGTTCCTATCCGAGGGGTTTGTGGCATATATTGCCAGTTAGTGGTGTCCAGTACTGGGCCTTCGGACCTTCGCCACTACGTTTTGTTGCCTTCGGGTTTGTGCCTTCGGGTTTATTGCCTTCGATTTTGTGCCTTCGGGTTTGTTCCCTTCTGGTTTGTTTCCATATAGTATCGATTTTGGAGTTGGTCCTTCGTCACCGCTCGAGGGATACTTGGGTTTGTCACCTTCGGGCTTGTGGATCCTTGTTTATACAGTACTGAGCACGTGCATCTTTTGTTTCTTTGATATTTATATTTCCCTAGAGTATCGCCTTTCGGGGTAGGTCCTTTAAACCACATGATATATAGCGATTACCATGTGGAACTTGTGTTACCTTCATTGGTATTTGTTATTTGCCTTTTTGGCTTGATTTGGGATATTCATATCCTTTGTTTATTTGAGTTGCCGATGATATGAGGCTTGTTATGATTCATCATTTGTTAGATGATCATGTTATCTCTTTTAGAGATTATTGTAGTACTTTATGACCTTGCTTGTTCATTATCATTTAGCTTATCTAACTGATTTGTTTAGCTAGCCTGACCCATGTATTTTTATACTCGGGTCAGACCGAGGTGTTTCAGGTTAGGTACATTTGGACTTAGCCTATTTGCTTCTGCATCGATTATTCTGCTAGCACTTTTTTTTATAGTTTTTTTATGTAGTCCTTTTTGGTTGTAACTCTGATATGTATATTCTTTTGACTCGCCTGTATATTGTGGTTGCTATACCACTTGACATGGATCATTTTGTATACTCTGTGATGTATCTGTATATGTGTATATGTATGTGATGATCTACTGTTCTGTGATGTGTTTTACATTTGAGTTGTTATATTTTTTTCTGTTAGATCTTATAGCCATTATAGTTTTGTATTAAATATCTATTGGATATGTTGATCCACATGGAAAATATATATATATATATGCTACATTTATCTACGTATTCAGTAGATAGTTAAGACAAGGCTATAGATGGTCGCTCCTATCCAGCTTTATTCTCTTTATTAGCAGACGATATTACCTTGTAATACTCTTTGCTAATGTGGGTCTCGGCGTGGGGCGTTACAAGAAGTTTCAGATTAAATATAAAAATAATGAATGAAGGATTAATATATATATATATGAAAATAAGAACACAAATAATCAAAGATTGAATATTATATATAATTATATAATATATAGGGAACATTCATTATGTTAAATACATCATTAATATTTTTCATGTATGTCAATGTATATAGGATGAGAAGAATTAAGGAAAAATTATACTAAAGGTCACATATTCTCTTTTATGTATCATAATAGAATAGATAATGTAAGAATAGTATATTTGTTAGACGTCTATATTTTGAAGAATAAGGCAAATTAAGGAAAGAGTAGTATTTCATTTCTAAAATTCTAAGAAGATAAGAAGGAAATCATGAGAGATAATAGTAGATTGAATATTTTGTATTTTACGATGAAAATAAGAATAAAATTGTCAAAGATTGAATATTTAATATAATTATATGATATATATGGAACGTTCATTATGTTCAATGCATTAATGATATCATTGATATTTTTCATGTATGTTAATGGTATATAGAATGAGAAGAATTGTGGAATGAGTATATAAAGGTCACATATTCTCTTTAATTTATATATAATAATAGAATAGATAGTATAAGAATAAAAATTTTGTTGGAGGAGTATAGTGCGAAGAATGTGACAAATTAAGGAGAGAATAGTATTTTATTTCTAAAATTCTAAGAAAATAGGAAGGAAGTCATGTGAGACCTTCTAATAAAGTATATAGTATAAGATTAGCAACAAATAATTTTGTAATTAAAACTCAATGTACCTTACATATCAAGAATCGAATTGGGAATAATAAACCTAAAAAGGGAGATAATGATATTCGCCCGATACACTATGTTGCAAATATTTAACTAGCCAATAATTGAAGAAAAGAAAGTAGTTGATAAATTGACAGGGTGCATTTTTAAATTATAGCTCCTTATCCGATGTTATTTGAACGTGTAAGTTTGAAAAACATGTTTGTAGGTTAAAAAACATTATTTGATTTTGAATAACGTTTTTAAAGCGCGAAAACCATTTTATGAGGTTAAAAATATATTTTGAGTTTAAAAATATTTATTTGGGTTTACAAAATATTATTTGAGTTGAAAACCACCTTTTAGTTCAAAAAATATCATATGAGTTTGGAAGACAAATTTTTGAATTTAAAATTTTGTTTTTGAGTTCAAAAAATAATATTTATAGTTCATAAAACATTAGCTAAGTTAAAAAACCTTTATTTGGCTTGAAAAACATTGGATAAGTTCAAAAACATATTTTTAGTTCAATGAAATTATTTGATTTTTAAAAACTTTTATAAAGTGCAAAAATATTTTTATAAGTTTAAAAAACATATTCGAAGCACGAAAAACTTTATTTGAGTTTACAAAATATTATTTGAGTAAAAACATTATTCAGTTCAAGAAACATCATATGTATTTAGAAAATTATTTTTCAGTTTATAATTAAATTTTTGGGTTCAAAAACTAGTATGGAATTTCAAAAAATATTAATCAAGTTCAAAAACATTATTTGGCTTAAAACACATTGTGTAAGTTAGAAAGCATATTTTTAGTTCAAAATTTTGATTTTAAAAAACATTTTTAAACTACAAAATCCATTTTATCAGGTTAAAAGACATATTTTGTGCCTAAAAAAATTGTTTGAGTTTACAAAATATTATATGAGTTAAAAATCCATTGTTTTGTTCAACAAACATCGTGCGAGTTTAAAAAAAATTAAGTTTAAAATTTAATTTTTAATTTCCAAAAACAATATTTAGTTTAAAAACATTATATAAGTTCGAACACCATTATTTAGTTTACAATACGTTATGTAAGTTTGTGAAACTTATTTTTAGTAAGCCATTTTTCGATTTTAAAAAGCTTTTTAAACGTAAAAATAATTTTATAAGGTTAAAACACATATTTTGAGTTCAAAAAACATTATTTGAGTTTAAAAAATATTATTTTTGCGAAAATTATTGTTTAGTTCAAAAAACACTATATGAATTTGGAAAATATATTCTGAGTTAAAAATTTTTTTTTTGAGTTCAGAAAACAACATCTCGCTACAAAATAAAGTTCAACTAGAGACGGTAAATTTAAAACTGAATATTTTCAGTCTTTAAAGAAAGACTGATTTATAACTAAAAAATTCATTCCAATATTTTTTAATATTAAAGAAAAAACCAGTTTTTATTCCATCTTTATAATTTGTAACTTTTTTAATACTCAACTTTAGTCTTTGTTCAGTATTTAAATGGCTAAATATGTAATGATTAAGCATTTTATTTTTATTTTAGATCTAGTGGCCTAAATTGGTAATCCATGGCGTAGATTCGAGATTTCATAAAACTAAATTAATTTAATAATAGAATTTAATGTTGCATGTTCCTTATATTAAGCTCTCATCAATTACGAAACTTCTCCACCATCCCCATTAAAGCCACGTTCTTGCGAATTTGCAGCTTCGTAAACTGCTACAAATATCCATCTTCACCAAATAGTAAAATGGAAAATATAATATGGTTCATCCTAAAACGATTGTTATTTTCAGTCCTTTTCAAGTACCATAAAACAATGCTAAGTAGTAACAAAGTGCTGCATGAATTATAGCACTCGAGTACATGTACTATTTTGTACAGAAACAAATCCATACAACTTTACAACGAGTAACTCAACTTTATGACCGATGCAAACTTTACAACCATTAAGTGTTAACAAATGAAATGGCTAATATTCACAATTCTAGACTCAGTAAGTGCATGGCTTCGCAAATCCGCTAGACATGGTAGAAACCAAGAGCAAAAAAGTTTGGTCATAGTCAGAATTTGTGGATTCATATCTAAATGTCTTTATGAAAGCCATTGTAATTAGGCCTCTCATCTAATTGTTCACATCAAAATGTCAATCAATTCAGAATAGTTAATGTATGAAAATTTCATGTATATTTCAGTTCATTTTTTTTTGTTTTTAGGGTGAGAGAGGTTATCTTCCTTGATTTATAGTTTGTTTATTCGGCCTCCATGATTTGGAAAGAGCTATCTGTTGTTTTTTTCAAAGATTATTTCTTTCTTTGGATATGGTGACAGAAAAGAATGCATAGGACAGATGTCTTGGTAGTAGCAAGAAATGTGGGTTTGAGCTATGTCTTTGTCATTTATTGATGGTGTATTTTAAATATGAAAGTGTATGTCACTTAGGTTATGTTATGTACTGGGTATGTGTTATTTTCCTCGGTATTTGTTTTTCATGCTTATAATACCCGACTTTTTTTTATGTAAATAAAACATATATTTTTGATTTTTTTTTGGTTTTTTTTTTTGATTTTGTATATGTATTAAGTTATTTAATGCAATCTTATGTAGTTAAATTGTGATCTTATCTAATAAATAAAATTGTACTTTAGAATTGTTATATAAATTATAAGGATGATCATAAGTCAGTTTATAAATTACATCCAGTCTCTTAAACGTGGAGGCGGAGATGTGTGATGTGGAAGCATAGACGAATTAGCTCGAGGGTAGGCTTCAGTGGCAATGTGGTTTAGCTTGAGGGTGGAGGTGGAGATGCATGGCGTGGATGTAGAGATATGTGAGGATGCACGATGGATGTGGAGGCAGAGATGCTCAACAATGGAGCGGGGATACAGGGTTTGGTTTTATGTGCATTCCATTTTTAGTGATATGAATTTTGTTTAGTGTGTTAAATAATAGAATGTCAAGAAATAGGAATATGCAGAGTGTGAAAATTTGATGGATGCAATGGATAGGTGTTGGCAGTTAATTGATGTTGTTCCGACCCTGTAACGCCCCGTAATTTGTTGTTTGATATATAATTAGTTAGTTAGTTAATTCGGCTCTGAAAATGTAATTTGCACAAACAATGGAATTTGACCCCGAAACTTGCACCATTGCTTTCATAGTGAAATTTTGACAAACATTCACATTTAGAATCTTGCGATCGAAGTCTAAACGAAGAAGTTACGGATGAAAAACGAAATCGAAACGAAATAATTAAATAAGAAGAAATTAACATTTTAATATTAATTAGCCGGGCCCATAATCCGACCCGTAATTGGGATGGTCGACCCACGGCGGTCTATAAGTGACCCAAGGGCGATCCACCAGTGGCGACTTGGCGGCTCCAACAAACCTCGGCGGCAACGGCCCGGATTTAATATATTTCGATCTAACGATTCTAGTTGATTCAAGCGCTCATAAATATAGGCCTAACCGTCCCTTTTCTTCTCATATTTTTATAGAGGCAATAGTGCTGTCATTTCTTCTTCTCCACTTTCTTTCTAAATTATATATAATGATAAGATATTTGTATTCATCTAAGTCAAAGAAGAGTAGAAATCTAATAAAAGGAGAAGAGAGGAGAATCAACCATATGCATATTCGAGGTTATTTATATATTTAAAAATATTTGTATTTATTTTCTCTCCATATCTTAAATCTCTTCTCAGATCTGTAATTCTAATGCATGTATATACCCTTTTATACATATCTCTTGGATTAAAAAAGATTTGAAGATTAATCAAAGGATCTACTTTAGATCTGGAGATTTGGATCGCTTTTAAAAGGTAATTGTGAAATTTATATATTTTTATAATATGGAAAATATCCCGTTGGTATTTATTTGATTTTTATGCCTAACAGGTTAATTGTATATGAGCTGTAGGCAATAAATTGGATATGATCTAAATATTATAAATATCGCTAGCACATTCTTGTTTATGAATTTACTTATCATTGTATATAACCTGATCGCTAAATCTGTCCCAAAAGTATGAATTTAGAATATTGATTTGAATGAAATTTATTCTAGATCTGAAATAGGTTGTATAATAATGTTATAAATTTGGATTATTACCCTCATCTTATTAGAATGTTAACCTTCTATATTTGAAATTGTTGGAATTTAGATCCGTTTCATATTTGTAAGTTATTTTGATTTCTTTCCCTTTTAGAAAGATATAGTGTTTGATCTAACAAAGAACAGATCCAAATAGAAAGAGAAAGAGATGTGTAAAGTATGAATTCATTGTAGTTTACGCTGTTTATTTTAATAGTAAAAAGAAATTATCATTCCTTTTAATTTCAAACAGTGTAATCATTTATATTTCAAAGTTAAATCTTTTGTTTTGGACTAATTTATGGAAATTATAGTGGATAATCTTTTTAGATACGATTCCAACAATTCAACATGGAAAAGTATATTCTATTAAAGATATATAACTAGAACATATTTGATAAAAGTAAATGTTGTACGTCATTACAGCACTTATAATAATTAAATAAAAAGGTAATAACGATGCTTGCACGTAAAATTCGCGTTTAGGATAATTAACTAATAGTAATAGAATTTAAAAGTTTGTAACTCTAATAAATGGTAATAAATATGGGAGTTGTAGTAATTTGATAGGGTTAATGGATTAATGGGACTGTTAAAAATGGAATAGGTACAAAAGGTACTAATTTTAAATTAATAATCATACATAAATGCCTTGGACTGTGTCCATTAGGATTTTATGGAAAAATTGACGATTATGAGCATTAAACGGGTATTTATGGGTGGTTAAATATTTAAGGTAAATATTATTGCCTTAAATAAAAAGGGAATTAGTAAACTACGTCTAATGTCTACCAAAGATAATGGAAATAAAGTTTAGGATGGTTAATTGGACTTAGTGGGTTAGTGATGTGAGGTCAGTGGAGTCACTCGACGGAAGACTGCCGTTCACTTTAAGGCTACCAACAGTCGGGTGTACTTACTACTGATATGAGATATCACTAATCCTAGGACCTGTGATGAAGTGAGAGATCGGGCTTGATTTCGTAGTTGGAAAGTATTAAATGGTCCAACTTTGAAATTAGGATCGGTGAGGGTATCTCCATAGGGGTTCGCTTCTGGTTTGTGGTCTTAAGTGGTTGAAGGGTCCGCCACTCTTCTAAATGGAAGTATTAAGTAACCTTGTGAGATTTCAAATCAATAAATAAGGACGTCTCTAAAAAGGGTTTACTTCAGTATTGAGGTCTTATGTGGCTGAAGGGTCCGCCTCCCTACCGAAAGAAGTAACCTAATGAGATGCTATATTTATAATTAAAGAGTGATAGTGGATATCTCGGGAAGGGTTCGTTTCAGGTTTGGGGTCCTAAGTGAATGCAGGTCCACCTCTTCTCTATAAAAGAAGTATTAAGTTGCCCATTGAGATTTCCAAGCAATAACAACCAGATAATACCATTGAGGAGCACGCTTCTGGAAATATGTCTTAAATGATGGGGTCTACGTTAATTAAGGTCTTAAATGACCAAAGTCTTTGTATTTTCCACTTTGAAGTATTTAATAGCCTGGGTACAGTCTCTCATATTGCTAAGGCCGTAATAACAATAGTACCATTTAGGAGCATGCCCTGTGGATAGGTCTCAAATGATGAGGTCTTCCTTAGTTAAGATCTTAAATAACTAAAGTTTTCCTATTTTCTAATAAAAGGTATTAAGTGACATGAGTACTATTTATTACATGGCTAAAATATTATCAGCGATAGGTGCAGTAATAGTTGGACATTAAATGTCGAAAGCCTTAAATAGTTGTTAGAGTTCTTGTAGCTAGACTGACCAACCATTGACAACATTGTTAGGAAACCACATTGGGAATAGGTCTTAAATGATGCGGTATACCTTGAATAAGGTCTTAAATGGCGGTGCCAGTCTATTTCTCTTTCTAAAATTATTATAGAAGCTCGCTTGATATTTAGAAGTATTAAGTGGCAGTGGGTCTGGAAGTATTGGGTGGTTGATAAGACCTCATCAGTATTTCGTACCTTGGGATGTGATAGATAAGTAATCATGTGTGCAATACAGGGCTAGATTAGAATTGCTAGCCTTAATGGACATAACCATTAAATGGAAAACAATCGGTATATATTTATGTTATGGACAGTATACAGATTTTCTAGTCACGAGAATTTTGTTCTGACCCACTCCTCATTACAACCCACATGATAGATTTAGAGAAGCAGATCACTAGAGCTGGATGTGCTTCGTTGTTGGAGAAGTCATCCATTCTCTCATGCTCGATGGTGAGATGCGGCAATCTGCTATCCAAGGAATGCCATTAGTTCCAAAGTAATGGTCATAATCAGTATTCTTATCCTATTACTATTTCCACTATGAATTTAGATTTCTATCAATCTCTGATAATGCTCAATCTTATTTGCAAGTACAATATAATGATCTGTGCTTTGATGGTCTTGGGTTTCGATTTTTGTTGAAATTAAAGCCTATTATGGTACGGGTTGTTGCATTTGGTATCAAAGCCTAGGTTAGTAGATTGGAGGAATTGTGATAAATTGAGAGAACGTATTCGTACTTTGCTCTCTAATAATATTATAATTTTATGCTAGATTCTAAGTGATCCGACTACAGAAGTAGTTGTAGTTCCTCTCTGAGGGAATTGGCAAAGCAACTTTGAGTTGGAAATATATTAGAGTTAAGATTTTTCATGCCGACTTCGAAGTACCCCTACAGAGTGTTGGCGATTACATAAAGCGCTGTAGATTTAGAGCATGAGTATGACATATGGTTGAATCCTGAAAAATGGAGGTGTTCGACTTGACTATAGAGATTCTAGCTACCTTGTGATTTTGGATTTTGAGTTTAAGTCTGAGACACAGATTTCTTCTAAATGAATGGGAAAATTAGAGTCTGTTTGTCGCAATTTTCTGAAAGCAAGTTTTTCCTAGGGTGCATTCATTGATCACCTCTTTGATGGCAAACTGGATTTTTATTTGAATAATCAACGTCAATTTCTTAGTCCAGAACCTATGAGAGAATTTTTATAAAGTACTGAAAATGCGGTAGATTTTTGAAAAAAAAGGTTTTCAAAGGAATTCTTTTTCCAAAGATTTATTTTGGAAATTTATTTTTAGGAAAGTTTTGAAATTTTAATTGTCAAAGAAACACGTATAACAGTAGGTTGATCGTGTTAAGAAATTTTTGGTTTATAAAAGATTAATTCTTTAAACCTTAAATATATATATATATATATATCAGTAAATGCTTGATATTGATTTTCGGCTAAAAATAGATTTCCAATTTGGTAAATTTGTGTTTTAAAAAGGTTTTTGGAAACCCTGAAATATTTATATTTATAAGTTTTGATTTTAAAGGGAAGTTTTGGTATAAAATGGTTTCTATTATTTAGAACACGTATAAAGGAGCATATATTTAGCTTAGTGATTTTTCGGTCTATAAATCGAGGTTTTTAAATTTTCTCTCTTTAAGGTACGGATAAAATAGGAATGACATCAACTTTATTGTGGTATGTAGTTTGAAGTATTGTTAAACCCACCAGGTATTGTGAGAAATATTCCTAGGCGAAGTAGGCATGAAATAGCAGTTGGAATAATTTTGATTTTTTGGAAGTGATGTTGGTCGTAATAGTTTTGCTGAGGCTATCGCAATCTTACCAAGGACGGATCTACACAGTAAGGTGGATACCATCATGTTGAAGGTGGAATTTTTCTAGATGGGTTAAGTTGAAGATAGTGTGCGGAACGGTCATTAGAATATTAATTAATTTTACCTACCCTATAGGGTACAGGTTCAGTCCGCGCCTGAATCTGGGCAGATGGTCATTCAAGCAGTCAACCATAGCGGTGCACCCCTTCACTCCCTTCCTCCTCTTTAATTTTTTTTGCTGAACCCATTTCCACCTCTCCTTTCCTTCGCTTAAGCAAATCCTCTCTCTGTTCTTCCACCAACTGACGCCAAAATACTTGCACGTTAGATCTTACCCCATCACTAATGCGGATCTAAACCCTATTCTCCCTTTCTCCAACTGCTTCTCAGCCAATGGCACCACCATGCATTGGTGGCTCTTCCTCTCCTCAACCCAGCCTTACTCCGCAAGAAGCCCTTGGCCTGACCGGAGTGAGAGGAAGATCGCCACCTAGAATGGTGGACTTTGATTTTCTTCTCGGGCGGTCAGTGAAGTTCGAAGATTTCACCGCTCTTGTGCTTAAAGTGCTTTCAGCGCAACAACTTGCATAGATCTTCCACTTCGAGACTTATGAGTGGGAATATTACCTGCGTTGCATGTAACATCCCCAATCTAGAGGCCCAAAGCTAAGCGCTATAGATGGTGCAGTGATCTATAGTATTAATTTTCGACGACTAAATACGGCTATGTTAATGGTATCTATAATATCATAAGCACTTGAATATGAGACAAATCACAGATTTCAAAATAACATATTTCCATTACATTTCAAAACAGACGTTCCATATTCAGATTACATAATCCCAAACGTCTCCCAAGTAGTGACAAAATATACTTATTAGAAAATACGCGAAGAATGAAGATTCCCCCTTGGATGATCAGAGTCATATAGTCATAATTGACTTAATACATACACAGTTGAAATAAACACAAAACAAAGAACTGCAACTCCTAAATAGCAATCCGTCAGCCTCCTGCTCGCCTCCGGTAACTTTATTCGTCCTCCTACTAAAAACCTGAAGAACGTCAAACCTCAGCCTACTCAAATCAATTTTTGAGCACATGAGAGTTTGGGAAAAACATAAACTTCAAGTCAGACGTAAAGCCTGGTGTGAATAATAATATACATCTCGGTTATTGATGTTAAGTGAGACCACGCCGCTTAGCGGAATGGGTTTCCCCTCACTAACATCCTTTTAAAACATGTCTTTTGCAAAACTTTTCCTACAACCAAAACTGGTTAAATACTGTAAAGCATCATTATGTAAACATACATATGAGGTAATATAAGAACTATCTGTTCAATCACTTCAGTTTTGTTTGGCTAACTATTAACCTTTGGCTGAGTTGGGCCTACCAGACAATATAAATAAGATAATCTAACATCTGTTAGACACTCCTCTCTTGGACGGTCTGTCCTTAACTATATGTTAAATACTTCTCTTCTGGACTGTCTGTCCCTCACTTAACATCTCTTAGGGTCCCTTGATCCGAATGGTTTTGCGGGCTCACCAATAATCTATATGTATACAAATATATGTTCCTTTCTTTGTGTAATCATAATTTTAGTCTTACTTGTAACAAAGCCCTACAAATTGGAATTTTGGACCAAATTAGCTGGGACCAATAGTGTAACGACCTAGAATTTCTGTCAATTAAAATTTGTATATTTAATTGATTTTAAATATTAACAAGTGGAATTAATAAGTCGAATAATTTATTTTTCGAATATTTGGATTTAATTGGGTAATTAAATCGATAATTTAATAGTTGAAATTCCAGAAATAATTGAAATCTGGATTAAATGTGAATGAAAATGATTTATAAAGTTATATTAAATCATATTGAAGTTATAGTAATGTTATAGAACTTTTAAAATTGAATTTAGAGTTAATTTGTGAAAATTGAATATTTTAATATTTAATCGACTAGTGAAATTAGCCATTTTTGGGACAGTCTCAGAATTGGACGAAACTAGTTCCATTGGATCCGTAATAGTTTGTTATTATCGGATTTCAATTTTCATAGTAATCAGAGTTGTCGTTTGACTGTGGCAGCTCGAAACGCATCGAAATTGTTTTAATATTAATTTGGCGAGTTAAAATAGTCATTTTTCAAAAAGTCTCGGATTCCGACGAAACCAGTTTCATCGGGCCCGTAATGTGATATTATTGTAAGGTTTCAAATTTCGTGTCAATCGGATTTATCGTCTGTCCGGGGCAAGCAAAAACGCATTGAAATCGGTTTAAATTAAAATTGATCGTTTATTTCTGTAATTCGCACAGATGACTGAATTAGCTCCCGAAACACGTTCCATTGAGTTCGGAACGTGGTGTAAACCTTACGAATGCCAGGCGGCACGTGTGATTTGGCGATCGTTTGAAAAAGTCGTTTTAAAAATAAATTTAATATCTTTATATACGTATATATATACACACGTTAACAATCAAAACCCTAATTCATTTCTTCAGCCGCCGCCATCACTATTATCAATGGCCGAAAAACAATGGTCTTCTCCTCAAATTATCTTCTAATCCACACATCCATTCGAGAAATCTTCAACTAGAAGATTGTATAGGGGAGTGAGATCTATGATCTCAACGGTAGAGATCGGAAACGATGCTGTGGACGGTCGGCAAAGTGAGTTTGAACAGCACGAGCATATGGGGTGATTTCGCATCGACGGTGGCAGGGGATGGAGCCGCACTTGGCTGGGTGTTCATGCCCGCTCTGGTGGTTCGCGTGATGATACTCGATCATGTTCCGGTCGAGTCGAGCTATGGGCGGCATCGAATTTTTTCGAACGGCAATGGGTTGAAGTCGCGTACGAGTTGCCTGGGGAAGATGGAAGCAAGGGCCAGGATCTGAGATTTTGAAATCAACGGTCCAGATTGCTAAGTTTAAAATTAATAAAAAGAAATTGTATATTAATTTGTATTTAAATTTGTATAAACTTTGAAATGCTGTAATTTGTTCATACGAGGTCGAAAACACACGAAACC
The DNA here is from genome assembly GCA_030737815.1 of Allium fistulosum. NCBI lineage: Eukaryota > Viridiplantae > Streptophyta > Magnoliopsida > Asparagales > Amaryllidaceae > Allium > Allium fistulosum. The sequence goes on from CM060907.1 coordinate 612,580,687, forward strand.
AGTTGCATTGGAATCGTATGGTCGAACACTACGCAATGCAACTGAATTGGAATCGATAGGAGTCAGTGAAGATTTTGAGTGAAATTAAACGTCTGTTTAATTTTTTTCAAAATAAAACGCACAAACTGAATTGAAACCAAGGTGAGAACTCCTCACTCAATCGAATGTTTTGTTTCGATTTAAATTTTAAGTAGTTAGATTTAAAATTGTTGATTGTGTGATTGGATGTTAAATTGATATCTGTTATGTTGAAATAGACATTATACGCCGTTAGTAAGCGGAGATTATTTATTAAAAACATATACCGCGATAATTTCACATTTAAGTGAAATTGGTATTATTTATGTATATAGCAATATATATATATATATATTGGAATATGTATATATTGGAGTTGATTTCCCGCATTGTATAGCGGATGAGACCCTATTGCGCCGCATAATAGCAGATAATATTTTATAAATCCCATATACCATGATAATTTTACATTGAAGTGAAATTGGTATTGTGCTAAGATCTGTGGATGCAGGGAAACAGGTTGGAGGGATCCGACTGGATTCCTCACCGTATTGTTTTATTTAAAGATATTGTTATATATTCTGTTGTCATATTGATATATGATGTTTGGATGCTGTGATTGACTATTTGGTGCTGTTGCATCATCGGATCCATTTTTGAAGTTTGAAAATAACGATTTTTATTTATAATGGATTTTTAAAGTGATTTTTTGAAAGTATACGTTTTATAGAATTGGTTTATTTAAATTGAGATTTTTGGAATAATTATAAACGGTTTATATAAAAGATTTATAAAATATAGATTTATAAATTAAAATACTGGAATTATAAAACGAGTTTTTATAAGTGTTAAAAGGAAGTATAAATGGATTTCACAAGTGAATAAAATTTAAAGATTTATAAATTGTGAAGTTATTAAATGAATAGATTTTGTAAAATAAAAGATTTATAAGTAATTATCTTATAAATCGGATTTTGGCATTTAAATGAGATATGAATGTAATTTGTTAATAATGAGATTTATAAGTTGAAGTTTTTATAAATAGAAATGGAATTTATAAACGTTGTTTTATAAGATCCGAAATCAATTGAATTTGATAAATTAAACATAGAAGTTTATAAAAGGGGATATATTCGCGATTTTGGATAGCGAATTATCAATTATATGATAGGTGTAGAAATGGAGAGTTTGGTTGAGAATTTTATCCACGATTTTAGATAGTGGATAAATTCTTGAAATTAAATGCGTAGAAAATATTGAAATTGGCTAGTGAAGTATATTCACGATTTTGGATAGTGAATATATTTTTAAATAAAATGGATATGTTTTGGAGAAGTGAGATTATGAAATAAAGTAATTGTTTTAAAAGATGTTTTAAAAGATGTTTTAAAACGTGTTAAGTATCGAAACATAGATTTCAACATGTATTGTTGAAATAGACGTTTCGAGAAATATAAGGAAATGGTGGACTATAACACTGTTGTTATAGTAAATGATTTCCGAAAGGAAATGTTTTATATAGTATTGGGATTTATATATCTATCTAAATTTCGAATCACTATACTAGTGATTTTGAGTTGTCGTAACAATGTTTTACGTAACATTCGTTTTGACTCAAATAAATGGTTCTAAGAGAACGTTTTCCTTAAAGAATGAAATAAATACTTAATTTTGATTTAAGTATATTGAATATTTTCAAATGTTGAAAATAAATGGCTTTGTGAATTACCTATTATTAAATAGGTATGGAAATGTTTTTCCAATATGAAGTGAAATGTTTTGAGATTTATCTTCAAAGATAAATTGAAATGTGGAAATTGATTTGAAATTGTTTTCAAATAATTGAAGTGTGGAAATTATATATCTTGTAAAGATATTTTTGAAAGATAAATAATTTGGAAAATTATTTGGAATCTGATGATGCTGTGCAGACCTATTGATAGTTAAATAACCGACTATCAATAATTACCTTGAATGGGTATTTGTTGTGATTTGCTTGAATTTGAATGCCACACTTATTTTTGAATAAGCGCTCACTATTCGGGTTAACCGGGAAAGGACTTTTGGGTCGTATAACCCATTCCGAATTTGTGATACGACGATATGGATCGTATTGAAGACCGGTGGTGAAGACCGGGTATTTGTGAAAACGATAGGATGACCTATCGATTGTCTCTGCACCGTTAGCTACGGTATTGAGATTTCCTTTGTGATGGGAAGTTTTATCGGGATTGTGAATATCCGGATTGCAAGGGCTTCTTTTGAAGTGCCTTCGGTTCTGTTCGAACCCGGAACAGACTTGTATGGTTACATGTCTGACATTACATTTTGAGATGTAAAGCCGATTTCTTTCAAATACATTTCTGTTGGTGGCAGAGAATTTATTCTCTTAGCTTAACACCCTTCTCTGAGACGTACGAGCTCAGAGGTTATGTAGTTGAAATTTATCAGCGATATATTCCCAATTTGGTAATGTGACATGCTGAGTGTTGCTGTGAAATGATCATTGTTTGATCATTTGTGATATGATCATTTGTTTGATCATTTATCTTTGTGATCATTACCTTGATCATTTGTTTGACCCAAAGCATAGCTTTTGTATAAAACGTAGCTTTGTGGACGAGACTTCGTCAGGGCCTCAACAACCCGGAAATGGTCGAAACAGGAATGTTGCGGCAAGGTTATGAGGGTCGCGCCCTTTAGGGTATGTCATTTCCTTCTGGAAAGGGGTGGTATCATGGTATGGAGCCCAGATATCTACTCATGTGGACACACTTTATTTTTATGTTTGATGATGTTACCGAGCGCTCGGATAAAGGTCCCAAAGGACCGGGGGATGGCATATTCGTGAGTTACCTAGTTACAGGGGTAATCCGGCTTTGTTGGCAGAGAGCAGTTTGTCTCTCGAGACGTCCAGCCAGAGGCGATCCCATTCGGCGGTAGGAAAGGAAGTTCCTTAGACTGACCATTTATTGGCAAATCCATTTTCCAATACCAACCTTGTACGGTATTAGTTGTAGAACTTGCTATTTAACATAGCAGCTATAGTTGGCTCAGTATAATGGTACCTATGCTGGCTAAGATTAATATTATATTTTCAAAATGTTTTTCCACTATGCACTAATAATAATAAATCCAATGATTTGCGTAGTAAGCATATTTGACTATCATAAGAAGAAATCTCCTCCAATTCTGCATTTGCATTGTGTGTGTGGCGGGAGGTCTTATGGTAGTTTCATTTTCCAAAAGCATTGCGGGTTTCAATGTTAAAATTATTTTGTTGTGTGTTTGAAAGATAAACTATTTTAGTTCTCACACCAGTCACCATGACTGACTTGGAGTTTATTGTTCCCTTCCTAAACTCTGGGTGCCCATCATTTTCCACACGGACAGTTTAGAGTTAGGTTATCAGGTCATTCTGGATTAAGGAGATGCTATGGAGCTCAAGTGGCGAGCTAGATGGCGAGACGTATCACCTATACTATGTATTATTCCATTGTGTATTATGTATATATGAACAAGTTCATATAACTGTCCAGTGTTGTATTGTTGTTGTAAACTCTGATGATGATGTAATGTGTAAAATGATATAGTTCTTTGATTAAAGATTATTTATTTATCTATTATATGTTGTTCCACTGCGAATGTGAGATTCTGATATTGTCTCTGTTTCTGTTGTTTCTTCTTTCTTTTTCTTCTGTCTTCTTCTACCTCTTCTTTTTCTCCATAACAATTCGGTTTTCCGGCATTCGATTGCTCGGCAGTTGATACAGTGAATGTATTAATGTCGATTTTCGAGCGACAAAAAATCGCATCGTTACAAATAGCTAATGTATAGGGCGCGATCCTATACTAGTCCCATATGATATTCTAATATTTGAGTCATTTTTACTTAGGGATCCCTTACTATAATTTTCCTTGAAAACGTTTTCAAAATGGTTTAAAACCTTTAAATCAACCCAGTTAAGCAAAATATATATTCTATGCTTTACTCAAAGTCACCTTGCTATGTTATATATATATATATATATATATACTTTACTCAAACCTTAGTTGATGAAAACATTTAAACTCTTGAAAGTCCCCCTTTCGATTACATTGAAAGTACCCCTTTCAAAAACCATTGAAAGCAACTCTTTTGAAACCTTGGAAAAACCCTTCCTTTCGAAACCATTCTTAAAACCCTTTTGAAACCTTGGAAAACCTTCCTTTCGAAAGCATTAAAACCTTAGACATCATATCTTAGAACACTTCAAAACATTGCCTTTAAAAACCTTGGAAAAACCTTCCATTTCAACTACTTCGAAACCATCAGAAAATAAAAACTTTCGACTTCTTCAAAACCCTTTAGGGAACCACCCCTTCGAAATCATTTTAAATACCTATAGAAAGTATCAAACCTTTAGAAATTCTAACCTTTCGAAAGCACTTGGGATCTGTGACGACCGGCCATGACCCCTACACCGAATCTAGAGAAAGTGCGCTGTAAAGTGTGCCAGGCGACCATGGACGATTGTCAAGGTAAGATTAAAATGAAAGAATCTATCGTATTACTCACAGCGCATGGACAAAATACAATAGAACATATGTATAGTGAAGCTTTACAGAACAAAATGACATCATATAAAACTCCATAATAGTTGAATACAAGCATCCACATAGTCAATACATCCAGCCTCACTACATATCTCTCAGAGAATACAAAACAGCGGAATATCCAGTACATATAATAAGAAGATAATATGCAATCCTCCAGCTCGTCTTCGATATCAGCATCGTGAGAAGAGAACAGCACCTGTCACCTGCTACCTAGTCTGCCCGTCCCAAAATGGACGAACAGCCCAAGGCAATAAGAATTAAAACATAAAGCCTTGAGTCAGACAACAGTCTTAGTGAGCAGTAAATTAACTAACAACATACCAAAAGAGCATAAAGGAAAAGGAATAGGAATGCAACCCTCCCACTCCAACCTCATTCTACAGTGATAGCCCCAGACACACACTAAGCAGAAGCAAACATAGCAGAGCATGCAATTTAAAGTAAAACTACTATCACTCTAGTCAAGGGCGATGTTTTCCAAGTACCAAGGCCTAAATCAGATAAGCACCCAGAAAATACCGCTCTTGAGTCCGAATGACGATACAACCAAACATCCATGACTCTGGCTATCACTGTTATCATTGCTTCGATATCACCGTTAATTGAATGACCGGCACATTCTTTCAGCCGTCCGTCAAGGGCTAATGAAAACCCCGGTTCTAGACATAACTCCCGCACGTCGTCGCAGCCCGTGCCTAGGACTATCGAATCTGCCCAGAGTACTCGACCATCAACAGTTGGCCGTTGGGACTATCGAATCTGCCCAAACGTACCCTTGCTTAGAGCATGCTAGAACCTTCAACAACGATGCTATCCAAGCCTCCTAGTCATCCTCCTCGACGACTATTCTCATATCCATTCATTATCTTCAACTCGAATCATATCACCGAGTTATCAACATGCTTGGAATGATCCCGTCTGGATTAGACCAAGTCTTCATCACATGATTGCCTTGCTTCATTACATCCTTGCAAAGCCTCATCTCATCATCACATCATCAAATCTATGCATAAGAGCTTCATCATCCCGCTACATATGCCACGAGCAGCTTTCCCAATTCAAGAGCCTTTCCCTTAGCTTTTGAATCATCTTCGATCTAAATCTAATCATCAATCATCTAGTTCATAACAATCAATCAAATCAAACATCAATCCAAACAATCAAGCATTCAAAAATGATCTAAGTAGACAATTATAACAATAATGGCATTTTCGTAATTAAAGAGTTGAAAGTCCAATAAGCATGAAAACATGGATTATATCTCTACAAACTTGATGAATGAACTTGCATAGGTTAACATATGATAAAATGGATGCAACATCATCATGAACAATGGATCTACATGGATCTACACATAGGATGAAGAAAATGCATGGAAATCACTAATTTAACACCAAATCGAGCCAACAATCCGATCTACTCCTTTGGATCCGTGTGAGAGATAATCACCACTCACCAAATCACCTAAACAACCTCAAATCAACACACTTCAGATCTGGACAGCGAAGAATCAAGCTTGATCTATCACAAATCCGCTTCAAATGAAGAAATCTCTCTTGAAAAGATGAAGATCTTCAATCTAAGCTCTTGAATCTTCAATCTTGATCTTCGATTTGGATGGATGGAAGCACTTGATTAGAGTGGAGAAAAGAAGTGAAGAAGTGTAGAAGTCGAGCTCTCAAAATGGCAGCACTTCGTCGCTTCAAAATCCGGATCCCAAAAAGTGAGAACAACCCCTCCTATTTATAGCTGAAAACTGCCTGAGTCGTAACTCGGCTATCTCCTTAAGTCGTTGCCGACCTAACATATGCCGACCTACGACCTAAAAACCCCTACGACTTAACAGATTACGACCTAACACTTAGACGAAACCCAGCGACCTACGACTTAACAGGTTACGACCTAACACTTAGACGAAACCCAGCGACCTACGACTTAACAGGTTACGACCTAACACTTAAGCCAATACGCGACCTAAGACTTAGCCAATACAACAAGATACTAACCCCTTAGGTCGTCCAACGACTTAACTACTAAGTCGCTAACCTGCTATCCCAACTCCTCTAGGTCGTTGCCGACCTAACTATACTAAGTACATCCTATAGGTCGCTCGAAACCTTAACTCGCCAGAAACTCTTAAGTCTCCTATCTCTTAGGTCGTCTACGACCTAAACCCTTAAACATCTACGCGACCTAACATAAGTCGCGAACAAACTGGGATACGACCTATCTACTAAGTCGTCTAGACGACTTAACTATCCAATACTTCACTTAGGTCGCTCACCACATTCCTTAGGTCGCCTAGACCTCTTAAGTCGGTCAGTCTTTAGGTCGTTAACTCGCCCTGCCGACCTAATTACTTAATTAAATCCTAGGTTGCACAATCCTATAGGTCGCTCCAACTAACCCACGACCTAACACTAACTCGCCGAAGTCCTTAACTCGGTCACGACTTAGCTCTTAGGTCGTCCACGACCTAGGACTTAGACAAATTTCCCCAAAAATCTGAAATGACTTAAAAATGCAAAAATTCCAGATTTTGACGAACTTGTCGATCCGTAAAAATACGGGTCGTTACATTCTCTCCCCCTTAGGAATTTCGCCCCCGAAATTCCAAGCAATCAAAACTATTCTGTACGCCTACCATCCATAGCAATCAACAAACCATGCATCCAATTCTAACTTAGCGTACAGAATTCTAAAATTAAAACAAGTTACAATATCGTGAGATGACACGACACCTTAGGGCCATACCTTGAAGAGTTCAGGATGAGCTGCTTTCATCCTCTCTTCCACCTCCCACGTACAGTCGTTATCATCATCACTCCATTGTATCTTGAGCAACTTAACTACCTTCCTCCTAAGCTGTTTCGTGTCGGTTTCCACAACACGAAGTGGCTTACGAGGTCTTCTATCAACTGGATCAACTTCAAAATCTTCATAGCTATCAGCAGAAACCACTGCATTCGAGTCATGCACATACTTCCGTAGATACGATACGTGAAAAACATTGTGCACACCCGACATCTTCTCCGGTAACTCCAATCTATAAGCGAGCTTTCCAATTCGCTCGATGATCGGGAATGGTCCAACAAATCTCGGAGTCAATTTTCCTTTCTTCCCGAATCTAATAACATTCTTCAGTGGAGAAATCTTCACAAAAACCATATCCCCTACGTCGAATTCCAAATCCTTTCGACGCTTATCGGCATAACTCTTCTGACGGTCTTGGGCTGCCTTCATTCGTTGCCGAATGATCTCTATGCAATCTGAGGTCTGACGAATCATCTCTGGCCCAAGTATCAGCTTTTCTCCAGTTTCCAACCAACATGTCGGAGAGTTACACGGTCTTCCATACAACGCCTCATACGGTGCCATACCAATGCTTGACTGGTAACTGTTGTTGTACGCAAACTCCACCAAATGAAGGTGATCTTCCCATGATCCTCCGAAATCCAAAACACAAGCTCTGAGGAGATCTTCCAAAACTCGGTTGACTCTCTCAGTCTGACCATCTGTTTGAGGGTGATAAGCTGTACTCAAACACAACTCGGTTCCCAACACTTCCTGGAAGCTCTTCCAAAATCCACTAGTGAACAATGGATCTCGATCGCTCACTATACTCTTCGGAACACCATGGAATCGAACTATCCACTTAACATACAACTCAGCCAATTTTGATGCAGTCCTAGTCGATCGAACAGGAATGAATCGTGCACTCTTAGTCAGACGATCTACAATGACCCAAATCCCTTCATTTCCCGTTCTGGTTCTAGGCAATCCATCAATAAAATCCATCGAAACTTGTTCCCACTTCCATGTAGGAACTTCTAATGGCTGAAGCAATCCGCTTGGCTTCTTCTGTTCGGCTTTTACCAACTGGCAATTCATACACTTGGAAATGAAATCTCCAACATCCTTCTTCATGCCTTCCCAGTAGTAGGTTCTCTTCATATCCCGATACATCTTATTTCCCCCTGGATGAATTGTCAACTTCGAGTGATGACCTTCCTTCAGAACCACACTCCTCAATTCATCTATATCGGGAACAACTAGTCGTCCTTGCTTCCGAAGCCAACCCTCTCGATCGACCTCGAATCCTTTATCCTTTTCTGGATCCAATCCAGATTCCAACTCACGGATAATCTTGACAAGCTTATCATCTCGCTTTTGGCTCTCACCAATCCTTTCCACAAGAGTGGGTCTTATCGATAAGTTTGCCAACATCTCAGGTTCCAATTCACATCTAGGCCTGAAGTCAAATCCAGCTAAATACTCGAGACTCTTCCATTCTGAAAACATGGCTCCCAATCCTGCATGTCTTCGACTTAACGCATCTGCCACTGCGTTACCTTTTCCCGGAGTATAAGCTATACCAAAATCATACGATGCCAAAAACTCTAACCAACGTTGCTGCCGAAGATTCAAATCCTTCTGGGAGAAAAGATACTTTAACGACTTATGATCCGTAAACAACTCGAATCGAACTCCCAACAGATAATGTCTCCACATCTTCAGAGCAAATACAATCGCCGCCAATTCCAAATCATGAGTTGGGTAATTCCTTTCATGCGGCTTCAGTTGTCGACAGGCATACGCAACAACTTTATCCTTCTGCATCAGCACTGCTCCAAGTCCAGTACCACATGCATCGGTGTAAACCACCATCTCATCATTCCCACTTGGAATAGTCAAAACAGGAGCACTCGTCAGTCTCTCTTTCAAGATTCCGAAAGCTTGCTCACACTTAGCATCCCAACTGAACACTTGGTTCTTCTTCGTCAATCCTGTTAATGGTGCAGCTATCTTGGAGAAGTCTTTGATAAACCGTCGATAATATCCTGCTAATCCAAGAAAACTTCTCACATCAGATGCATTCTTAGGTCTAACCCAATCCTGGATTGCTACCACCTTTGCGGGATCAACCGCTATTCCATTTCCAGAAATCACATGGCCTAAGAACCTCACTTCACTCTTCCAGAAGTGGCACTTCGAAAACTTAGCCTTCAGCTGATGTTTCCGTAAGATCTCCAAAACAATACGCAAGTGCGTCTTGTGCTCTTCTTCTGTTCTGGAATAAATCAGAATATCATCCACGAACACAAGTACGAACTTGTTCAACTGATCTCTGAACACTCTATTCATAAGATCCACAAAATATGCTGGCGCGTTAGTCAATCCAAACGGCATTACCAGCCACTCAAAGAAACCGGATGGTGTTCGAAAAGCAGTTTTCGGCACACTATCCTTAGCCACTCTCAACTGGTGAAATCCCGTTGCCAAATCCATTTGAGAAAACACCTTAGCTTCGTGAAGCTGATCAAACAAGTCGTCTATCCTTGGCAATGGATACTTGTTCTTCTTAGTCACCTTGTTCAGCTCACGATAATCGACACACAATCTCAATGATCCATCTGCCTTGGTTGCAAACACAACTGGTGCACCCCACTCGGACACACTACGCCGAATGAATCCTTTCTGTAAAAGGTCGTCAACTTGCACCCTCAACTCCTGCTGTTCCCTAGGCGCCATCCGCCTAAGAGGCATCACAACAGGTCTGGCTCCTTCAACTAGATCTATACGAAACTCGATCTCTCTATGCGGCGGCAACCCTTTGACTTCGTCAAAGACATCCTCGAATCCATTAGCGATCGGCACTGATGACAGTCCATCCCGTGGAACAACTAGCGAATACATGAAGCTCATGAAGACGCCATCTTCATGCTTACATCGTATCACAATCTTTCGCCCCTCCACATTCTCGACTGTCACTTCCAACCTTTCGCAATCAACCTTAGCCGCATACCTCCTAAGCCAGTCCATACCCAAGATAATTCCGAACCCCGCAAAGTTCAGAACAAAACAATCACAAACAAAAGAGCAACCATGACTCGATACAACTAGACCACGGCATAACATACACAAACAAGACGAACCCCCAACTGGATTAGTCACAACCAATGGCCTATCAACAATATCCGGTGTCAAACCTAACCGGCCAACGAGTTCATTACAAACAAACGAATGCGACGCTCCAGTATCAAACAGAACTCTAACTGGAACACCACATAGGAAAAGAGTACCTTGAACAACCACACTCTTTCCCTTCTCTTCAGCAGTAGGAGCTTTCGAAGACGACGGAACAGCCCCCAAAGCATAGGCTTGCACAATCTGCCTGTCCTTCCTCGGTTCTGGACAATTCTTCCTGAAATGCCCCGGCTTGTCACAGTTGTGACACTTCATCGGTACCTTCGGATTCTTACAATCCTTCGAGAAATGGCCCTTCTGCTGACAATTGTAGCAAGTCACCTCGCCTTTCGGCTTCTTCTGGCCATCCTTACCCTTCTGCTGCTGCTGCTTCCTCTTCTGGTTTCCACCCTGTTGTGGTTTAGATTCTCCCTTGGTAACAGCAACAACAGGTCCTTCCTTAGGAAACAGACTCTCATGCCTGAGAGCTTTCTCTACAAGTTTCTCAAATGAATCGTCCAAATGATCCACCAACTGTCTCCCAAGATAACTATCCAAGCCGGTCACAAACTTCTCATTCTTCTGATAAGCAGATTCAATATACGACCGGGCATACTTGGACAAAGCTTCGAACTCAGAAACATACTCAAGAACTGATCTTCCACCTTGCTTGAGCTCCACAAACCTCTTGAACAGAACAGACTTCTGAGCTGTAGAAATGAACTTAGCTTCAAATCTGACTTGGAATTGCTCCCAAGTAATCTCTTCTTCCGGAGTAGTGATGGTAATAGAGTTCCACCAGTCAGAAGCTCTCCCTTGAAGCTGCCTCGATGCCAACTTCCTCTTAGTTGCATCATCAATTCCCAAATCACCAAAGATCCTTCTACAAGCATCTATCCACCTCTGGACTTCAATGGTAGATTCTGTTCCCAAGAAAACCTTCCCTCCAAGAGCAGTATAATCCTTGCACAGCTTAGCAAAATCCACTGGTTTCGGAGTTTGGACTTGAACTCCAACATCAACTGCCGCCCCCGGAACTGGTATCCTTCTCATGATCGAAGTCATCATAGCTTCGAACATGGCTGCATAATCAGCAGTCTCTTCAGTAGCACGACCTCCCCTAGCAGCTGATCTCCCTCTTCGACTCATTCTCAATATCTATAAAAAGGAATGATTAGAACATCTAGAGAAACAACTGCATAAAGGACTAACTTACTGCTAAACTACTATATTATATATAGTAATCATCCATCAAATTACAATTACGTCTCTCATACGTAGTTATGACAACGAGCGTTGGGTAAAACCGATTAACCAATGCTCTGATACCAAATGTGACGACCGGCCATGACCCCTACACCGAATCTAGAGAAAGTGCGCTGTAAAGTGTGCCAGGCGACCATGGACGATTGTCAAGGTAAGATTAAAATGAAAGAATCTATCGTATTACTCACAGCGCATGGACAAAATACAATAGAACATATGTATAGTGAAGCTTTACAGAACAAAATGACATCATATAAAACTCCATAATAGTTGAATACAAGCATCCACATAGTCAATACATCCAGCCTCACTACATATCTCTCAGAGAATACAAAACAGCGGAATATCCAGTACATATAATAAGAAGATAATATGCAATCCTCCAGCTCGTCTTCGATATCAGCATCGTGAGAAGAGAACAGCACCTGTCACCTGCTACCTAGTCTGCCCGTCCCAAAATGGACGAACAGCCCAAGGCAATAAGAATTAAAACATAAAGCCTTGAGTCAGACAACAGTCTTAGTGAGCAGTAAATTAACTAACAACATACCAAAAGAGCATAAAGGAAAAGGAATAGGAATGCAACCCTCCCACTCCAACCTCATTCTACAGTGATAGCCCCAGACACACACTAAGCAGAAGCAAACATAGCAGAGCATGCAATTTAAAGTAAAACTACTATCACTCTAGTCAAGGGCGATGTTTTCCAAGTACCAAGGCCTAAATCAGATAAGCACCCAGAAAATACCGCTCTTGAGTCCGAATGACGATACAACCAAACATCCATGACTCTGGCTATCACTGTTATCATTGCTTCGATATCACCGTTAATTGAATGACCGGCACATTCTTTCAGCCGTCCGTCAAGGGCTAATGAAAACCCCGGTTCTAGACATAACTCCCGCACGTCGTCGCAGCCCGTGCCTAGGACTATCGAATCTGCCCAGAGTACTCGACCATCAACAGTTGGCCGTTGGGACTATCGAATCTGCCCAAACGTACCCTTGCTTAGAGCATGCTAGAACCTTCAACAACGATGCTATCCAAGCCTCCTAGTCATCCTCCTCGACGACTATTCTCATATCCATTCATTATCTTCAACTCGAATCATATCACCGAGTTATCAACATGCTTGGAATGATCCCGTCTGGATTAGACCAAGTCTTCATCACATGATTGCCTTGCTTCATTACATCCTTGCAAAGCCTCATCTCATCATCACATCATCAAATCTATGCATAAGAGCTTCATCATCCCGCTACATATGCCACGAGCAGCTTTCCCAATTCAAGAGCCTTTCCCTTAGCTTTTGAATCATCTTCGATCTAAATATAATCATCAATCATCTAGTTCATAACAATCAATCAAATCAAACATCAATCCAAACAATCAAGCATTCAAAAATGATCTAAGTAGACAATTATAACAATAATGGCATTTTCGTAATTAAAGAGTTGAAAGTCCAATAAGCATGAAAACATGGATTATATCTCTACAAACTTGATGAATGAACTTGCATAGGTTAACATATGATAAAATGGATGCAACATCATCATGAACAATGGATCTACATGGATCTACACATAGGATGAAGAAAATGCATGGAAATCACTAATTTAACACCAAATCGAGCCAACAATCCGATCTACTCCTTTGGATCCGTGTGAGAGATAATCACCACTCACCAAATCACCTAAACAACCTCAAATCAACACACTTCAGATCTGGACAGCGAAGAATCAAGCTTGATCTATCACAAATCCGCTTCAAATGAAGAAATCTCTCTTGAAAAGATGAAGATCTTCAATCTAAGCTCTTGAATCTTCAATCTTGATCTTCGATTTGGATGGATGGAAGCACTTGATTAGAGTGGAGAAAAGAAGTGAAGAAGTGTAGAAGTCGAGCTCTCAAAATGGCAGCACTTCGTCGCTTCAAAATCCGGATCCCAAAAAGTGAGAACAACCCCTCCTATTTATAGCTGAAAACTGCCTGAGTCGTAACTCGGCTATCTCCTTAAGTCGTTGCCGACCTAACATATGCCGACCTACGACCTAAAAACCCCTACGACTTAACAGATTACGACCTAACACTTAGACGAAACCCAGCGACCTACGACTTAACAGGTTACGACCTAACACTTAGACGAAACCCAGCGACCTACGACTTAACAGGTTACGACCTAACACTTAAGCCAATACGCGACCTAAGACTTAGCCAATACAACAAGATACTAACCCCTTAGGTCGTCCAACGACTTAACTACTAAGTCGCTAACCTGCTATCCCAACTCCTCTAGGTCGTTGCCGACCTAACTATACTAAGTACATCCTATAGGTCGCTCGAAACCTTAACTCGCCAGAAACTCTTAAGTCTCCTATCTCTTAGGTCGTCTACGACCTAAACCCTTAAACATCTACGCGACCTAACATAAGTCGCGAACAAACTGGGATACGACCTATCTACTAAGTCGTCTAGACGACTTAACTATCCAATACTTCACTTAGGTCGCTCACCACATTCCTTAGGTCGCCTAGACCTCTTAAGTCGGTCAGTCTTTAGGTCGTTAACTCGCCCTGCCGACCTAATTACTTAATTAAATCCTAGGTTGCACAATCCTATAGGTCGCTCCAACTAACCCACGACCTAACACTAACTCGCCGAAGTCCTTAACTCGGTCACGACTTAGCTCTTAGGTCGTCCACGACCTAGGACTTAGACAAATTTCCCCAAAAATCTGAAATGACTTAAAAATGCAAAAATTCCAGATTTTGACGAACTTGTCGATCCGTAAAAATACGGGTCGTTACAGGATCAATATAAAACATGTGGAAAAAAACACCTTCAGTTACCATTTAAGTCGAAACCATTCTCTTTCGAAACTATTGGGTTATACTTCAACAAAGTAAAAAGGGTCTATAAAGTCATTTTGGTCGAAAGCATACCTTTCGAAAGCTATTCCTAAGTAATGAAGTGATGGTGTCGAAACCATCCTTATGAAAGCATTGAAGAAGTGGCTAATTTTAAAAAGTTAAGTATACCTTCCGAAACCATTGACTTCGAAAGATAGAAAGGCGGTAGCTAGGGGTTTCGACCCCATCGAAAGCATTACCTAAAACAAGATAGCACAACCCATTCGAAACCTCTTCTTTTAAAACATTTGACTCGTTCGGAAGCCAACTGAGTCGAAACCTAACCTTTCGAAAGTAAAGCAGGCGCTACCCTTTATTTTAAGACAAGGCATACTCCGACCCCTTCGAAACCTAGCGTTTCGACTATGTACCCTTTTCCTTTGTTCAATGCGCTACGTACCAAGTAGCTTGATACCATGCACATTGGTTTCTAAACAAATGGTAGCGAAAGGTCTGCGTTGGAACCCATTGTGCCGGAAGTGGTGGAACACACTAAAAACATGTTAATTTTGTTTTTAACTTAAAAGAGAAACTTTTTAACTAACCTGCTATTGTTTGTCAAAATTTCATTGGTTCCTAAATACCTTTTCCAAAAGTGCTGCCAATATTTTCAGATTTAAACAATAACTATATTTTACAAAATAACCCTTCTCCTTAATTAAATATATAAAACATTTAATTCCCATACCTTAAATAATTTTATATATTCGTCAAAACACTTAGGAAAGTTCTATCAAAATTCCATAAAATCCTTTTCAATTTATTTTCTAACATATATGAATTTAAGACTCAAATAATTATTTATTTAGCCATAAATAATTTATAACCCAATAAGTCATTTTCTTCACTTGAAAATTAATATAAAATCCACATTAATTCAGAAAATTATAAAAATTGAAATCCATTTCTAAAATATCATTTCTGATCTACATTTAAATCCACAAGGCATTTGGATGTTATTTAATAAGGTTTTCATAAAAAAACATATCGTAAAAATCAATATGAACATGCATAAATCACCAACAAGTATATATAAACATTTAATCATCCAAAACATTGCATTATCAGCAAAAATACTTTGGATTATCTTTAAAATCGAATACCATAAGAAAGCGAGATGTGGTAATTATTTACCTTAGCTTTGTGATTAAATATGTGAGATTTGCTTTTGATTAAGTGATTTGATTCTTCCTCCTGAAAATCCTTGCTTTATCTTTTCTTAAGATTGATAATGGCGGTCGGCCTTAGAATGTTTTTGTTTGAGAAAAATGCAATGAACGTGTGTTCATTTTCCTAAGAGTTTGGGGTATAATTTTAATCATTTTTCTATTTTTCCCTCCCTTATTTCCGAACACTTAAGTCCATTTTACTTCATTTATCCATTCATTAATATGGCACAACTACCCCTTAATTTAATCACAAATCTTAATCCATTAATTAACACATTATTTTATTTTATTTAACTAATTAAATTTCCTAAATAATGTCACTAAAAATTTGGGGTGTTATATTGCGTCCATCTTTTTGATGCACGGATGGCACAAAATTTTGATGATGGCAACTGCCACATTGAGTCCGAGGTAAAGGGAGCTCAGATTGAGATGTCAGATTATGATCTCGCTGGGACTTTGGAGATGTCCGTAGTAGGCACAGATTTGGACAACATAGAGATGACTGTTCATGGGATTCTACAATGGACCTTTTCTAGGAATGTTGGTGATTGGAGGACCGATAATTTGCGACTGGTGGCCTGTCTCGTCATCTGCATATTCAACAAAACATCATTCCGAAGACAGGAAGCCTTGACTAGATTTATACAACAATGCGGAGAGCCGCTTATGGTATAATTTGCGGCGCAGCCGTTAATTGGGCTTGTGCCTTGATGGTCCATATGGTCGATCAGGAAGTTAGTACCCCGAGGACTCACTTTCCATATTGTTACTTGCTCACTCGAGTGTTTAGGCATTACGAGGGAAATTTGAGTGAAGAGCCAATACTGTGGAAGGTCCCTCCTGCCATCAACCGAACCACCATTCGAGTTTCTGATTCAACAACAGAGCAAATAATAGTTTTGCTCTCGGGATTGCAATAGAAACACTCAAATTCGAAACAGATAACTTCAAAACTCTGTAAAAGACAAAACATGAAACTTGTAGTATATGATCTACGCTTTCCAAAACATCAAAAATTCTTAAATTTGGTTAAGAAACGTAAAAGTTATGCTTAATTTAGTTTTAGATTCAACAATAGAGCAAATAATAGTTTTGCTCTCGGGATTGCAAAAGAAACACTCAAATTTGAAATAGATAACTTCAAAATTCTAAAAAACACAAAACATGAAACTTGTAGTATATGATCTATGCTTTCCAAAACATCTAAAATTCATATATTTGGTTAAGAAACGTAAAAGTTATGCTTAATTTAGTTTCAGATTCAACAACAGAGCAAATAATAGTTTTGCTCTCGGGATTGCTATAGAAACACTCAAATTTGAAATAGATAACTTCAAAATTTTGAAAAACACAAAACATGAAACTTGTAATATATGACCTAGGCTTTCCAAAACATTTAAAATTTTAATTTTGGTTAATAAAATGTAAAAGTTATGCTTAATTTAGTTTTAGATTCAACAATAGAGCAAATAATAGTTTTGCTCTCGGGATTGCAATAGAAACAGTCAAATTTGAAATAGATAACTTAAAAAATCTGAAAAACACAAAACATGAAACTTGTAGTAAGTGATCTACGCTTTCCAAAACATCTAAAATTCTTAAATTTGGGTTAGAAACGTAAAAGTTATAGCAAAATTCATTTCAGCCACAATCACAAAACAAATATTACACCAGTCATCTTTTTTTTTCCAGCAAATTCACCACTGTAAACCGTCCTTAACCGCATGAACCCAAAATAGAAAGCGTGAAGGAAACCTCACCTTAGATATGCAGCAAAGTTTGGGTTGAAAGATTCTCTGGTTTGGATCAATTTGATGATTTTGAGGCTCCTTTATTAGCTTCAGCAGCTGAAAAAGTTGAAACAAGAACATGCAAGAACAAAAGAGAAAGTTATACACAATTCATATCTAATTCTAGGATTTTGATAATATAATTCGGTAGTATTGGTGGAGATTACCTTCTATTCTCTTAGTTTGGTGATTTCTTCTTGAATTGGCAGCAAATTGGGTGAAAATTTTGTTTTAGTTGAAGGTAACCATTATATATTTTTTTCAGTTCACTATAAGTTTGTTCTTTTCTATTTCTGAGAAAGAAGAACTAAACTACGTACACTAGTTTGTTTCTCACCAGAAACATCCAGATAATGGATTTAAGGTTTTAAAACCTAACCCAAAAAGCCCAAAGCAATATTATTTAGAGAAAATGCAAGGCTATGTATATGTATTAGGCTATTTTACCTTAAATTCACATATTTCTCAATATAACCTCAAAAAAATATATGCAACCAACTGTTATGAAACAAAAATTGTTATTTACACAAAATAAAAAATTTTCAATAATAAAATGTTATTTTCATAAATAAAACCATATTTTTGACAATATTTTACAATTTTCAAAATTTTAGTGTAAAAACACGAATTTTAAAGGATAATTTGTTCAAAAATCATTTTCATTGTCAAATAAGTTATAACAAAACATTATAACTCTTTTTAAAATAACAAAATATTATTTTAAACAATAATATTTTCTACATATTTCTTCTTTTAAATTCAATAACAGGTTAATATTGGCAATAATTACCAATATTAATGCATTGATTCAACTAAAATCCAATAAATAATTATTTTCACTCCAAATTCTCAAAGTAAAGTTTTTAAAACTCTATTTTCATCAATTTTTATTTATTTCAAAAATTATATGTTGAAAAACATCAATTAATTAATTTATTAACTCTAATTTAATAAGATCACATTGTTTATTTGAAATAAATAAAAAAATTAAATCAAATTTATTTTCTCCATTTTATTTTCAATATTAAATTATAACTAACGTTATAATTAAGTATCATAGGTAATCACCAATACCAGTTTTGTTACAAAGCTAGCAAGAACTTGATATTAGTATAAGATAAGAGGAATATAAGTACATAAGGGAATTCATCCTTTAACTATAAAGGATGGGTACAAGTATAGTATAATCTCAATGCATGGTATATGTTTACCAAGGGTTGTCGCATGAATAGGTTTAATTAAACATAAGAGACTCATACATAATGGCATTCAACGCTAATACAAGGAATCATATGAAAGTCATAAGAGAAACTCATTAAAATTCCAATATGAATCTCATGTAACTCAAGATAAAGTTCAAATATCATAAAAACGAAATCACAATATATAACATCTCATAAAGCTTTAGGCTATCTATGTAACAAAAATATCTCAAAATAGTGAAATCGTATAAAACTCAAAAAATTCAAAAAAACCCCTGATTGGCGAGATCCCTGATTGCAAAGCTGAAGCAATGTTGCACGTGCTAAACTCTTGTTCAGTGCTATTTATAATTTAGGTACCTAACTCGTGTACCCGAAAATCATACTCATGGTGACCGATGTCACATAACTCGCGGTGACCGAAGTCACATAACTCATGGTGACCGAAGGCACATAACTGGTGGTGACCGAAGTCACATAACTCAGATGACCCGAAGGTCTATAGCACTCGCATACTCGTGGATGTGTCACAAACTCTCGGAAAGGAACCTGAAAAGTGTTAGTGTGCGTCCCATACCACACGTTCGCACTAAATGGTTTACTAACCGCTAGTTAACTCCACATCATAAAAATAAAATCTCAAACCTCAAAAATCTCATAAAACTCATATATCTTGCCTCGTATCATCGGCAAGTGCAAATAAATCTCATAGTAGTTTCTCATAAACCATAATTCCCGCAAGGAAAAAATCTAATCTCAAGACTCGCCTCATCTCATCGGCGAGTAATACAACATTTATAAGTAGTTCTCATCAATTATTACTCCTATGATAGGAGATCTCGAACGTCTCAACTAGTCAAATATTGGGTGAAACAAATTATAAGACCAACAATCATTGTTGCTGTCATTTCGATCCCTGGACAGCAACAATCAGACGCATTTTTGATCAATATATTTCAAAATTTCAAAAACCTCAAAACATGAAACTTTTAGAACAAATTCTTATCTTTTCGGAACATCAAAGATTATTGAATTTGGATAAAAATTGAAAAAGTTATGCTTAATTTAGTTTTAGATTCAACAACAAAGCAAATAATAGTTTTGCTCTCGGGATTGCAATACAAACACTCAAATTTGAAATAGATAACTTCAAAACACTGGAAAACACAAAACATGAAACTTGTAGTATATGATCAATGCTTTCCAAAACATCTAAAATTCTTAAATTTGGTTAAGAAACGTAGAATTTATGCTTAATTTAGTTTCAGATTCAACAACAGAGCAGATAATAGTTTTGCTCTCGGGATTGCAATAGAAACACTCAAATTTGAAATAGATAATTTCATAATTCTTAAAAACACAAAACATGAAACTTGTAGTATATGATCTAAACTTTCCGAAACATCTAAAATTCTTATATTTGGTTAAGAAACGTAAAAGTTATAGAAAAATTCGTTTCAGCCACAATCACAAAACAAATATTACAACAGTCTTCTTTTTTTTTCTAGCAAATTCACCACTGTAAACCGTCCTTAACCGCATGAACCCAAAATAGAAAGCGTGAGTGAACCCTCACCTTAGATATGCAGCAAAGTTTGGGTTGAAAGCTTCTCCGGTTTGGATCAATTTGATGATTTTCAGGCTCCTTTGTTAGCTTCAGCAGCTGAAAAAGTTGAAACAAGAACATGCAAGAACAAAAGAGAAAGTTATACACAATTCATATCTAATTCTAGGATTTTGATGATATAATTCTATAGAATTGGTGGAGATTACCTTTTATTCTGTTAGTACCAGAATTATTCTATCGAACACTTTCAGTTTTCAAAGTGGCAAAAGCTCGAACACCATGCCAACGTTAGAGATTCAATGGCAAACTCCAATCAACTATGACAAACCCCTGTCCAAACTTCATTACCAAGATTGTGAACAGAGGCTGGAAGACAAGGGGTGCAGACATTGCATCAAACAAGTTTGAAGTGATGAACTTTGAAGAAAGCAATTTATCGAACAGTTTTAAAAAGAAAAGAGTAGAAGACATTTTATCGAACACCTTTATATGTGGCACCACCATAGTCGCTGGTGATGATCCAGAAGCGGAGCCGACCAACCTGAGACTCCAACTAGAAGAGTTTGATGAGGCGAGTCCAGTCATGGCTGCAGCTTCACCCAGAACACCATAGATTTGCCTGTGCACGTGCACAGGTGCACGAGCCGTGGACATGAACCAAAGTTGAATGTTTCAGGCTGATCTTGTTGGGCTTTTTTAGTGAGATCTGATACGTATTTTGATGATGCAATAACTGTTTTACATGCCCAATGATATGTTTGAATAGATATGAAGGTTGAATTGTAAGTATGAGGAGAAAAAATTAATAAAGATTTTATTTTGAAATCTTCTTCTTAAAACTGCTGTTCTTCTCTTTTACAGTTCCTAACTTTTCTGAATTCTTTTTCTATTCTCAATATCTCAATTCATAAAAATTCCTGCACTGCTTCTCATCTGCTCTTCTAGAAACTTGCCTCTGCAAACAAACTTCACCAGAGTTTAACCACCACTGTCACTCTCAGGCGACCCATGATTACTATATCACAAATGAAGCAAAAGGGGTATAACAAATTCTCATAATTTGGTGAGTTATTCTTGAATTGGCAGCAAATTGGGTGAAAATTTTGTTTTAGTTGAAGGTAACCATTAATTTTTTTTCAGTTCACTATAAGTTTGTTCTTTTTTGTTTCTGAGGAAGAAGAATTAAACTACATACACTAGTTTGTTTCTCACCAGAAACATCCAGATAATGGATTTTAGGTTTTAAAACCTAACCCAAAAAGCCCAAAGCAATATTATTTAGAGAAAATGCAAGGCTATGTATATGTATTAGGCTATTTTACCTTAAATTCACATATTTCTCAATATAAACTCAAAAAAAAAATATGCAACCAACTGTTATGAAACAAAAATTGTTATTTACACAAAATAAAATTTATTTCAATAATAAAATGTTATTTTCCTAAATAAAACCATATTATTGACAATATTTTACAATTTTCAAAATTTTAGTGTAAAAACACGAATTTTAAAGCATAATTTGTTCAAAAATCATTTTCATTGTCAAATAGGTTATAACAAAACATTATAACTCTTTCTAAAATAAGAAAATATTATTTTAAACAATATTCCATCTTTTAATTTTAATAAAATACATATTTTCTACATATTTCTTCTTTTAAATTCAATAACAGGTTAATAATGGCAATAATTACCAATAATAATGCATTGATTGAACTAAAATCAAATAAATAATTATTTTCACTCCAAATTCTCAAAGTAAAGTTTTTAAAACTCTATTTTCATCAATTTATATTTATTTCAAAAATTATATGTTGAAACACATCAATTGATTAATTTATTACTCAAATTTAATAAGATCACATTGTTTATTTGAAATAAAAAAAAATTAAATCAAATTTATTTTCCCTATTTTATTTTCAATATTAAATTATAACTAACGTTATAATTAAATATCATAGGTAATCACCAATACCAGGTTTGTTACAAAGCTAGCTAGAACTTGATATTAGTATAAGATAAGAGGAATATAAGTGCATAAGGGAATTCATCCTTTAACTATAAAGGATGGGTACAAGTATAGTATAATCTCAATGCATGGTATATGTTTACCAAGGGTTGTCGCATGAATAGGTTTAATTCAACATAAGAGACTCATACATAATGGCATTCAACGCTAATACAAGGAATCATATGAAAGTCATGAGAGAAACTCATTAAAATTCCAATATGAATCTCGTGGAACGCAAGATAAAGCTCAAATATCATAAAAACGAAATCACAATATATAACATCTCATGTAGCTCTAGGCTATCTATTTAACAAAAATATCTCAAAATAGTGAAATCGTATAAAACTCAGAAAATTCAAAAAAACCCCTGATTGGCCAGATCCCTGATTGCTAAGCTGAAGCAATGTGGCATGTGCTAAACTCTTGTCCAGTGCTATTTATAATTTAGGTACCTAACTCGTGTACCCGAAGGTCATACTCATGGTGACCGATGTAACAAAACTCGTGGTGACCGAAGTCACATAACTCATGGTGACCGAAGTCACATAACTTGTGGTGACCGAAGTCACATAACTCAGATGACCCGAAGGTATATAGCACTCGCATACTCGTGGATGTGTCACAAACTCAAGGAAAGGAATTCGAAAAGTGTTAGCGTGCGTCCCATACCACACGTTCACACTAAACAGTTTACTAACCGCTAGTTAACTCCACATCATAAAAATAAAATCTCAAACCTCAAAAATCTTATAAAACTCATATATCTTGCCTCGTATCATCGGCAAGTGCAAATAAATCTCATAGTAGTTTCTCATAAACCATAATTCCCGCAAGGGAAAAATCTCATCTCAAAACTCGCCTCATCTAATCGGTGAGTAATACAACATTTATAAGTAGTTCTCATCGATTATTACTCCTATGATAGGAGATCTCGAACGTCTCAACTAGTCAAATATTGGCTGAAACAAATTCTAAGACCAACAATCATTGTTGTTGTCATTTCGATCCCTGGACAGCAACAATCAGACGCATTTTTAATCAATATACTTCAAAATTTCAAAAACCTCAAAAATGAAACTTTTAGAACAAATTCTTAGCTTTTCGGAACATCAAAGATTATTGAATTTGGATAAAAATTGAAAAAGTTATGCTTAATTTAGTTTCAGATTCAACAACAGAGCAAATAATAGTTTTGCTCTCGGGATTGCCATAAAAACATTCAAATTTGAAATAGATAACTTCAAAACTCTGAAAAAGACAAAACATGAAACTTGTAGTATATGATCTTTGCTTTCCAAAACATTTAAAATTCTTGAATTTGGTTAAGAAACGTAAAAGTTATGCTTAATTTAGTTTCAGATTCAACAACAGAGCAGATAATAGTTTTGCTCTCGAGATTGCAATAGAAACACTCAAATTTGAAATAGATAACTTCAAAACTCTGTAAACCACAAAACATGAAACTTGAGGTATATGATCTAAACTTTCCAAAACATCTAAAATTCTTAAATTTGGTTAAGAAACGTAAAAGTTATAGCAAAATTCATTTCAGCCACAATCACAAAACAAATATTACAGCAGCCATCTTTTTTTTTCTAGCAAATTCACCACTGTAAACCATCCTTAACCGCATGAACCAAAATAGAAAGCGTGAGGGAACCCTCACATTAGATATGCAGCAAAGTTTGGGTTGAAAGCATCTCCGGTTTGGATCAATTTGATGATTTTCAGGCTCCTTTGTTAGCTTCAGCAGCTGAAAAAGTTGAAACAAGAACATGCAAGAACAAAAGAGAAAGTTATACACAATTCATATCTAATTCTAGGATTTTGATGATATAATTATGTAGTATTGGTGGAGATTACCTTCTATTCTCCTAATTTGGTGATTTCTTCTTGAATTGGAAGCAAATTGGGTGAAAATTTTGTTTTAGTTGAAGGTAACCATTATATTTTTTTTTCAGTTTACTGTAAGTTTGTTCTTTTCTATTTCTGAGGAAGGACTAAACTACGTACACTAGTTTGTTTCTCACCAGAAACATCCAGACAATGAATTTTAGGTTTTAAAACCTAACCTAAAAATCCCAATGCAATATTATTTAGAGAAAATGCATGGCTATGTATATGTATTAGGCTATTTTACCTTAAATTCACATATTTCTCAATATAAACTCAAAAAAATATATGCAACCAACTGTTATGAAACAAAAATTGTTATTTACACAAAATAAAATTTATTTCAATAATAAAATGTTATTTTCATAAATAAAACCATATTTTTAACAATATTTTACAATTTTCAAAATTTTAGTGTAATAACCCGAATTTTAAATCATAAATTGTTAAAAAATCATTTTCATTGTTAAATAAGTTATAACAAAACATTATAACTCTTTTTAAAATAACAAAATATTATTTTAAACAATATTCCATCTTTTAATTTTAATAAAATAAATATTTTCTATATATTTCTTCTTTTAAATTTAATAACAGGTTAATATTGCCAATAATTACTAATATTAATGCATTGATTCAACTAAAATCCAATAAATAATTATTTTCACTCCAAATTCTCAAAGTAAAGTTTTTAAAACTCTATTTTCATCAATTTATATTTATTTCAAAAATTATATGTTGAAACACATCAATTGATTAATTTATTAACTCTAATTTAATAAGATCACATTGTTTATTTGAAATAAATAAATAAAAATTAAATCAAATTTATTTTCTCCATTTTATTTTCAATATTAAATTATAACTAACGTTATAATTAAACATCATAGGTAATCACCAATACCAGGTTTGTTACAAAGCAAGTTAGAACTTGATATTAGTATAAGATAAGAGGAATATAAGTGCATAAGGGAATTCATCCTTTAACTATAAAGGATGGGTACAAGTATAGTATAATCTCAATGCAAGGTATATGTTTACCAAGGGTTGTCGCATCAATAGGTTTAATTCAACATAAGAGACTCATACTTAATGGAATTCAACGCTAATACAAGGAATCATATGAAAGTCATGGGAGAAACTCATTAAAATTCCAATATGAATCTCGTGGTACTCAAGATAAAGCTCAAATATCATAAAAACGAAATCACAATATATAACATCTCATGTAGCTCTAGGCTATCGATGTAACAAAAATATCTCAAAATAGTGAAATCGTATAAAACTCAGAAAATTCAAAAAAACTCCGAATTGGCCAGATCCCTTATTGCAAAGCTGAAGCAATGTTGCACGTGCTAAACTCTTGTCCAGTGCTATTTATAATTTAGGTACCTATATCATGGACCCGAAGGTCATACTCATGGTGACCGATGTCACATAACTCGTGGTGACCGAAGTCACAAAACTCATGGTGACCGAAGTCACATAACTTGTGGTGACCGAAGTCACATAACTCAGATGACCCGAAGGTCTATAGCACGGGCATACTCGTGGATGTGTCACAAACTCCCGGAAAGGAACCCGTAAAGTGTTAGCGTGCGTCTCATACCCCACGTTCGCACTAAATGGTTTACTAACCGCTAGTTGACTCCACATCATAAAAATAAAATCTCAAACCTCAAAAATCTCATAATACTCATATATCTTGCCTCGTATCATCGACAAGTGCAAATATATCTCATAGTTGTTGCTCATAAACCATAATTCCCGCAAGGGAAAAATCAAATCTCAAGATTCGCCTCATCTCCTCGGTGAGTAATACAACATTTATAAGTAGTTCTTATCGATTATTACTCCTATGATAGGAGATCTCGAACGTCTCAACTAGTCAAATATTGGCTGAAACAAATTCTAAGACCAACAATCATTGTTGCTGTCATTTCGATCTCGGGACAGCAACAATCAGATGCATTTTAAATCAATATACTTCAAAATTTCAAAAACCTCAAAACATGAAACTTTTAAAACAAATTATTAGCTTTCCGGAACATCAAAGATTATTGAATTTGGATAAAAATTGAAAAAGTTATGCTTAATTTAGTTTCAGATTCAACAACAGAGCAAATAATAGTTTTGCTCTCGGGATTGCAATAGAAACACTCAAATTTGAAATAGATAACTTCAAAATTCTGTAAAACACAAAACATGAAACCTTTAGTATATGATCTAAGCTTTCCAAAACATCTAAAACTCTTAAATTTGGTTAAGAAACGTTAAAGTTATGCTTAATTTAGTTTCAGATTCAACAACCGAGCAAATAATAGTTTTGCTCTCGTAATTGCAATAGAAACACTCAAATTTGAAATAGATAACTTCAAAATTCTATAAAACACAAAACATGAAACTTGTAGTATATGATCTACGCTTTCCAAAACATCTAAAATTCTTAAATTTGGTTAAGAAACGTAAAAGTTATGCTTAATTTAGTTTCAGATTCAACAACAGAGTAAATAATAGTTTTGCTCTCGGGATTGCTAAATAAACACTCAAATTTGAAATAGATAACTTCAAAATTATATAAAACACAAAACATGAAACTTGTAGTATATGATCTATGCTTTTCAAAACATCTAAAATTCTTATATTTGGTTAAGAAACGTAAAAGTTGTGTTTAATTTAGTTTCAGATTCAACAACAGAGCAAATAATAGTTTTGCTCTCGGGATTGCAATAGAAACACTCAAATTTGAAATAGATAACTTCAAAATTCTGAAAAACACAAAACATTAAACTTGTAGTATATGATCTAGGCTTTCCAAAACATCTAAAATTCTTAAATTTGGTTAAGAAACGTAAAAGTTATGCTTAATTTAGTTTTAGATTCAACAACAGAGCAAATAATAGTTTTATTCTCGGGATTGCAATAGAAACACTCAAATTTGAAATAGATAGCTTCAAAATTCTGAAAAACACAAAACATTAAACTTATAGTATATGATCTAGGCTTTCCAAAACATCTAAAATTATTAAATTTGGTTAAGAAAAGTAAAAGTTATAGCAAAATTCGTTTTAGCCACAATCACAAAACAAATATTACAGCAGTAATCTTTTTTTTTCCAGCAAATTCACCACTATAAACCGTCCTTAACTGCATGAACCCAAAATAGAAAGTGTAGGGAACCCTCATCTTAGATATACAGCAAAGTTTGGGTTGAAAGCTTCTCCGGTTTGGATCAATTTGATGATTTTCAGGATACTTTGTTAGCTTCAACAGTTGAAAAAGTTGAAACAAGAACATGCAAGAACAAAAGAGAAAGTTATACACAATTCATATCTAATTCTAGGATTTTGATGATATAATTCTATAGTATTGGTGGAGATTACCTTCTATTCTCCTAATTTGGTGATTCTTCTTGAATTGGCAGCAAATTGGGTGAAAATTTTGTTTTAGTAGAAGGTAACCATTAATTTTTTTTTTCAGTTGACTGTAAGTTTGTTCTTTTCTGTTTCTAAGGAAGAAGAACTAAACTACGTACACTAGTTTGTTTCTCACCAGAAACATCCAGATAATGGATTTTAGGTTTTAAAACCTAACCCAAAAAGCCCAAAGCAATATTATTTAGAGAAAATGCAAGGCTATGTATATGTATTAGGCTATTTTACCTTAAATTCACATATTTCTCAATATAAACTTAAAAAAATATATGCAACCAACTGTTATGAAACAAAAAATTGTTATTTACACAAAATAAAATTTATTTCAATAATAAAATGTTATTTTTCTAAATAAAACCATATTATTGACAATATTTTACAATTTTCAAAATTTTAGTGTAAAAACACGAATTTTAAAGCATAATTTGTTCAAAAATCATTTTCATTGCCAAATAGGTTATAACAAAACATTATAACTCTTTTTGAAATAAGAAAATATTATTTTAAACAATATTCCATCTTTTAATTTTAATAAAATACATATTTTCTACATATTTCTTCTTTTAAATTCAATGACAGGTTAATAATGGCAATAATTACCAATATTAATGCATTGATTGAACTAAAATCCAATATATAATTATTTTCACTCCAAATTCTCAAAGTAAAGTTTTTAAAACTCTATTTTCATCAATTTATATTTATTTCAAAAATTATAAGTTGAAACACATCAATTGATTAATGTATTAACTCTAATTTAATAAGATCACATTGTTTATTTGAAATAAATAAATAAAAATTAAATCAAATTTATTTTATCCATTTTATTTTCAATATTTAATTATAACTAACGTTATAATTAAATATCATAAGTAATCACCAATACCAGGTTTGTTACAAAGCTAGTTAGAACTTGATATTTGTATAAGATAAGAGGAATATAAGTGCATAAGGGAATTCATCATTTAACTATAAAGGATGGGTACAAGTATAGTATAATCTCAATGCATGGTATATGTTTACCAACGGTTGTCGCATCAATAGGTTTAATTCAACATAAGAGACTCATACTTAATGGCATTCAACGCTAATACAAGGAATCATATGAAAGTCATGAGAGAAACTCATTAAAATTCCAATATGAATCTCGTGGAACTCAAGATAAAGCTCAAATATCATAAAAATGAAATCACAATATATAACATCTCATGTTGCTCTAGGATATCGATGTAACAAAAATATCTCAAAATAGTGAAATCGTATAAAACTCAGAAAATTCAAAAAAACCCTGAATTGGACAGATCCCTTATTGCAAAGCTGAAGCAATGTTGCACATGCTAAACTCTTGTCCAGTCCTATTTATAATTTTGGTACCTAACTCATGGACCCGGAGGTCATACTCATGGTCATAGTTTCAGATTCAACAACCGAGCAAATAATAGTTTTGCTCTCGGAATTGCAAAAGAAACACTCAAATTTGAAATAGATAACTTCAAAATTCTATAAAACACAAAACATGAAACTTGTAGTATATGATCTATGCTTTCCAAAACATCTAAAATTCTTATATTTGGTTAAGAAATGTAAAAGTTGTGCTTAATTTAGTTATTGATTCAACAACAGAGCAAATAATAGTTTTGCTCTCGGGATTGCAATAGAAACACTCAACTTTGAAATAGATAACTTCAAAATTCTGAAAAACACAAAACATTAAACTTGTAGCATATGATCTAGCTTTCCAAAACATCTAAAATTCTTAAATTTGGTTAAGAAACGTAAAAGTTATGCTTAATTTAGTTTTAGATTCAACAATAGAGCAAATAATAGTTTTATTCTTGGGATTTCAATAGAAACACTCAAATTTGAAATAGATAGCTTCAAAATTTTGAAAAACACAAAACATAGAACTTTTAGTATGTGATCTAAGCTTTCCAAAACATCTAAAATTATTGAATTTGGTTAGGAAA
Source organism: Allium fistulosum (assembly GCA_030737815.1). Classification (NCBI taxonomy): domain Eukaryota; kingdom Viridiplantae; phylum Streptophyta; class Magnoliopsida; order Asparagales; family Amaryllidaceae; genus Allium; species Allium fistulosum. Next base: position 612,610,482 of record CM060907.1, read on the forward strand.
AGTAAAAGTTATAGCAAATTTCGTTTCAGCCACAATCACAAAACAAATATTACACCAGTCATCTTTTTTTTCCAGCAAATTCACCACTATAAACCGTCCTTAACTGCATGAACCCAAAATAGAAAGTGTGAGGGAACGCTCACCTTAGATATGCAGCAAAGTTTGGGTTGAAAGCTTCTCCGGTTTGGATCAATTTGATGATTTTCATGCTCCTTTGTTAGCTTCAGTAGCTGAAAAAGTTGAAACAAGAACATGCAAGAACAAAAGAGAAAGTTATACACAATTCATATCTAATTCTAGGATTTTGATGATATAATTATGTAGTATTGTCGGAGATTACCTTCTATTCTCCTAATTTGGTGATTTCTTCTTGAATTGGCAGCAAATTGGGTGAAAATTTTATTTTAGTTGAAGGTAACCATTATATTTTTTTTCAGTTTACTGTAAGTTTGTTCTTTTCTGTTTCTGAGGAAGAAGAACTAAACTACGTACACTAGTTTGTTTCTCACCAGAAACATCCAGATAATGGATTTTAGGTTTTAAAACCTAACCCAAAACGCCCAAAGCAATATTATTTAGAGAAAATGCAAGGCTATGTATATGTATTAGGCTATTTTACCTTAAATTCACATATTTCTCAATATAAACTCAAAAAAAAAATATGCAACCAACTGTTATGAAACAAAAATTGTTATTTACACAAAATAAAATTTATTTCAATAATAAAATGTTATTTTCATAAATAAAACCATATTTTTGACAATATTTTACAATTTTCAAAATTTTAGTGTAAAAACCCGAATTTTAAAGCATAATTTGTTCAAAAATAATTTTCATTGTCAAATAAGTTATAACAAAACATTATAACTCCTTTTAAAATAACAAAATATTATTTTAAACATTATTCCATCTTTTAATTTTAATAAAATAAATATTTTCTACATATTTCTTCTTTTAAATTTAATAACAGGTTAATATTGGTAATAATTACTAATATTAATGCATTAATTCAACTAAAATCCAATAAATAATTATTTTCACTCCAAATTCTCAAAGTAAAGTTTTTAAAACTCTATTTTCATCAATTTATATTTATTTCAAAAATTATATGTTGAAACACATCAATTGATTAATTTATTAACTCTAATTTAAGAAGATCACATTGTTTATTTGAAATAAATAAATTAAAATAAATCAAATTTACTTTCTCCATTTTATTTTCAATATTAAATTATAACTAACGTTATAATCAAATATCATAGGTAATCACCAATACCAGGTTTGTTACAAAGCTAGTTAGAACTTGATATTAGTATAAGATAAGAGGAATATAAGTGCATAAGGGAATTCATCCTTTAACTATAAAGGATGGGTACAAGTATAGTATAATCTCAATGCATGGTATATGTTTATCAAGGGTTGTCGCATCAATAGGTTTAATTCAACATAAGAGACTCATACTTAATGGCATTCAACGCTATACAAGGAATCATATGAAAGTCATGAGAGAAACTCATTAAAATTCCAATATGAATCTCGTGGAACTCAAGATAAAGCTCAAATATCATAAAAACGAAATCACAATATATAACATCTCATGTAGCTCTAGGCTATCGATGTAACAAAAATATCTCAAAATAGTGAAATCGTATAAAACTCAGAAAATTCAAAAAAACCCTGAATTGGCCAGATCCCTTATTGCAAAGCTGAAGCAATGTTGCACGTGCTAAACTCTTGTTCAGTGCTATTTATAATTTAGGTACCTAACTCATGGACCCGAAGGTCATACTCATGGTGATCGATGTCACATAACTCGTGGTGACCGAAGTCACAAAACTCATGGTGACCGAAGTCACATAACTTGTGGTGACCGAAGTCACATAACTCAGATGACCCGAAGGTCTATAGCACGGGCATAATCGTGGATGTGTCACAAACTCCCGGAAAGAAACCCGAAAAGTGTTAGTGTGCATTTCATACCCCACGTTCGCACTAAACGGTTTACTAACCACTAGTTAACTCCACATCATAAAAATAAAATCTCAAACCTCAAAAATCTCATAATACTCATATACCTTGCCTCGTATCATCGACAAGTGCAAATGAATCTCATAATAGTTTCTCATAAACCATAATTCCCGCAAGGGAAAAATTAAATCTCAAGATTCGCCTCATTTCCTGGTCGAGTAATACAACATTTATAAGTAGTTCTCATCAATTATTACTCCTATGATAGGAGATCTAGAACGTCTCAACTAGTCAAATATTGGCTGAAACAAATTCTAAGACCAACAATCATTGTTGCTGTCATTTCGATCTCGGGACAGCAACAATCAGATGCATGTTTAATCAATATACTTCAAAATTTCAAAAACCTCAAAACATGAAACTTTTTAAACAAATTCTTAGCTTTCCGGAACATCAAAGATTATTGAATTTGGATAAAAATTGAAAAAGTTATGCTTAATTTAGTTTCAGATTCAACAATAGAGCAAATAATAGTTTTGCTCTCGGGATTGCAATAGAAACACTCAAATTTGAAATAGATAGCTTCAAAATTCTGTAAAACACAAAACATGAAACTTGTAGTATATGATATAAGTTTTCCAAAACATCTAAAATTCTTAAATTTGGTTAAGAAACGTTAAAGTTATGCTTAATTTAGTTTCAGATTCAACAACCGAGCAAGTAATAGTTTTGCTCTCGGAATTGCAATAGAAACACTCAAATTTGAAATAGATAACTTCTAAATTCTATAAAATACAAAACCTGAAACTTGTAGTATATGATCTACGCTTTCCAAAACATCTAAAATTCTTAAATTTGGTTAAGAAACGTAAAAGTTATGCTTAATTTAGTTTCAGATTCAACAACAGAGCAAATAATAGTTTTGCTCTCGGGATTTTAAAAAAAACACTCAAATTTGAAATAGATAACTTCAAAATTCTATAAAACACAAAACATAAAACTTGTAGTATATGATCTATGCTTTCCAAAACATCTAAAATTCTTATATTTGGTTAAGAAACGTAAAAGTTGTGCTTAATTTAGTTTCAGATTCAACAATAGAGCAAATAATAGTTTTGCTCTCGGGATTGCAATAGAAACACTCAAATTAGAAATAGATAACTTCAAAATTCTGAAAAACACAAAACATTAAACTTGTAGTATATGATCTAGGCTTTCCAAAAAATCTAAAATTCTTAAATTTGGTTAAGAAACGTAAAAGTTATGCTTAATTTAGTTTCAGATTCAACAACAGAGCAGATAATAGTTTTATTCTCGGGATTGCAATAGAAACACTCAAATTTGAAATAGATAGCTTCAAAATTTTGAAAACTCAAAACGTAAAACTTGTAGTATGTGATCTAAGCTTTCTAAAACATCTAAAATTAATAAATTTGGTTAAGAAAAGTAAAAGTTATTGCAAAATTCGTTTCAGCCACAATCACAAAACAAATATTACACCAGTCATCTTTTTTTTCCAGCAAATTCACCTCTGTAAACCGTCCTTAACTACATGAACCCAAAATAGAAAGTGTGAGGGAACCCTCACCTTAGATATGCAGCAAAGTTTGGGTTGAAAGCTTCTCCGGTTTGGATCAATTTGATGATTTTCAGGCTCCTTTGTTAGCTTCAGCAGTTGAAAAAGTTGAAATAAGAACATGCAAGAACAAAAGAGAAAGTTATACACAATTCATATCTAATTCTAGGATTTTGATGATATAATTATGTAGTATTGGTGGATATTACCTTCTATTCTCCTAATTTGGTGATTTCTTCTTGAATTGGCAGCAAATTGTGTGAAAATTTTGTTTTAGTTGAAGGTAACCATTATATTTTTTTTTCAGTTTACTGTAAGTTTGTTTTTTTCTGTTTCTGAGGAAGAAGAACTAAACAATGTACACTAGTTTGTTTCTCACCAGAAACATCCAGATAATGGATTTTAGGTTTTAAAACCTAATCCAAAAAGCCCAAAGCAATATTATTTAGAGAAAATGCAAGGCTATGTATATGTATTACGCTATTTTACCTTAAATTCACATATTTCTCAATATAAACTCAAAAAAAATATATGCAACCAACTGTTATGAAACAAAAATTGTTATTTACACAAAATAAAATTTATTTCAATAATAAAATGTTATTTTCATAAATAAAACCATATTTTTAACAATATTTTACAATTTTCAAAATTTTAGTGTAAAAACACGAATTTTAAAGCATAATTTGTTCAAAAATCATTTCATTGTCAAATAAGTTATAACAAAACATTATAACTCTTTTTAAAATAACAAAATATTTTTTTTAACAATATTCCATCTTTTAATTTTAATAAAATACATATTTTCTATATATTTCTTCTTTTAAATTCACTAAAAGGTTAATATTGGCAATAATTACCAATATTAATGCAATGATTCAACTAAAATCCAATAAATAATTATTTTCACTCCAAATTCTCAAAGTAAAGTTTTTAAAACTTTATTTTCATCAATTTATATTTATTTCAACAATTATATGTTGAAACACATCAATTGATTAATTTATTAACTCTAATTTAATAAGATCACATTGTTTATTTGAAATAAATAAATAAAAATTAAATCAAATTTATTTTCTCCATTTTATTTTCAATATTAAATTATAACTAATGTTATAATTAAATATTATAGGTAATCACCAATACCAGGTTTGTTACAAAGCTAGCTAGAACTTGATATTAGTATAAGATAAGAGGAATATAAGTGCATAAGGGAATTCATCATTTAACTATAAAGATGGGTACAAGTATAGTATAATCTCAATGCATGGTATATGTTTACCAAGGGTTGTCGCATGAATAGGTTAAATTCAACATAAGAGACTCATATTAATTGCATTCAACGCTAATACAAGGAATCATATGAAATTCATGAGAGAAACTCATTAAAATTCCAATATGAATCTCGTGGAACTCAAGATAAAGCTCAAATATCATAAAAACGAAATCACAATATATAACATCTCAAGTAGGAATGGCAATGGGGCGGGTTGGGGCGGGTTTCTTGTGCCCCGGGCCCGCCCCGGTGTTTTTAGACCCCGCCCCAGACCCGCCCCGTAGACCCGGTGCGGGTCCAGAATTTTGCCCCAACCCGAGACCCGTACGGGTCAGGGTAGACCCGCCCCGCCCCGAGACCTGGTGAAGGTTTTTGTATTGATTCAAAATTGTGTGCTAATGTACATGTATTTATATTTGTTGTCACTAAATGATACATTAAATACAAATAACAATGTGTTTACAATTATAAAGGAAGATAATAAAAATGTGGTGTACAAAATAATTCAAAAAAAATATGCATATGTTATTTTATAAATATCAATGATGCAGCTTAATACTATGAACTTTTTATAGCTTATTGATTGTAACATTATAATATCCATGTCATAATCAAACATACATAGATATATATATATATATAAAGATTAGCAAATCATCGTTATAATACTAAAGCGATTTCATGAGATCTTAGAAGTGCGGGTCGGGTTGGGGCGGGTCAGCCAAGCCCCGACCCGACCCTAGACCCAGAGCTCTCAAGAACGGGTCACGGGTCTACCCGCCCCGTTGACCCAATGAGGCGGGTCTGGGCGGGCCAAAACAGCGGCGGGTCAACCGTGTTTTGACACTAGACCCGCCCCATTGCCATCCCTCATCTCAAGTAGCTCTAGGTTATCGATGTAACAAAAATATCTCAAAATAGTGAAATCGTATAAAACTCAGAAAATTCAAAAAACCCCGAATTGGGCAGATCCCTTATTGCAAAGCTGAAGCAATGTTGCACATGCTAAATTCTTGTCTAGTGCTATTTATAATTTAGGTACCTAACTCGTGGACCCGAAGGTCATACTCATGGTGACCGATGTCACATAACTCGTGATGACCGAAGTCACAAAACTCATGGTGACCGAAGTCACATAACTTGTGGTGACCGAAGTCACATAACTCAAATGACCTGAATGTCTATAGAACGGGCATACTCGTGGATGTGTCACAAACTCTCGGAAAGGAACCCGAAAAGTGTTAGTGTGCGTCCCATACCACACGTTCGCACTAAACGGTTTACTAACCGCTAGTTAACTCCACATCATAAAAATAAAATCTCAAACCTCAAAAATCTCATAATACTCATATATCTTGCCTCGTATCATCGACAAGTGAATATAAATCTCAAAGTAGTTACTCATAAACCATAATTCCCGCAAGGGAAAAGTCAAATTTCAAGACTCGCCTCATCTCATCGGTGAGTAATACAACATTTATAAGTAGTTCTCATCGATTATTACTCCTATGATAGGAGATCTCGAACGTCTCAACTAGTCAAATATTGGCTGAAACAAATTCTAAGACCAACAATCATTGTTGGTGTCATTTCGATCTCGGGATAGCAACAATCAGACGCATTTTTCATCAATATACTTCGAAATTTCAAAAACCTCAAAACATGAAACTTTTAGAACAAATTCTTAGCTTTCCGGAACATCAAAGATTATTGAATTTGGATAAAAATTGAAAAAGTTATGCTTAATTTAGTTTCAGATTCAACAACAGAGCAAATAATAGTTTTGCTCTCGGGATTGCAATCGAAACACTCAAATTTGAAATAGATAACTTCAAAATTGTAAAACACAAAACATGAAACTTGTAGTATATGATCTAAGCTTTCCAAAACATCTAAAATTCCTAAATTTGGTTAATAAACGTAAAAGTTATGCTTAATTTAGTTTCAGATTCAACAACAGAGCAAATAATAGTTTTGCTCTCGGGATTGCAAAATAATCACTCAAATTTGAAATAGATAACTTCAAAATTCTAAAAAACACAAAACATGAAACTTGTAGTATATGATATATGCTTTTCAAAACATCTAAAATTCTTATATTTGGTTAAGAAACGTAAAAGTTATGCTTAATTTAGTTTCAGATTCAACAACAGAGCAAATAATAGTTTTGCTCTCGGGATTGCAATAGAAACACTAAAATTTGAAATAGATAACTTCAAAATTCTTAAAAACACAAAACATTAAACTTGTAGTATATGATCTAGGCTTTCCAAAATATCAAAAATTCTTAAATTTGGTTAAGAAACGTAAAAGTTATGCTTAATTTAGTTTTATATTCAACAACAGAGGAAATAATAGTTTTGCTCTCGGGATTGCAATAGAAACACTCAAATTTGAAATAGATAACTTCAAAACTCTGTAAAACACAAAACATGAAACTTGTAGTATTTTATCTATGCTTTCCAAAACATCTAAAACTCTTAAATTTGGTTAAGAAACGTAAAATATATGCTTAATTTAGTTTTAGATTCAACAACAGAGCAGATAATAGTTTTGCTCTCGGGATTGCAATAGAAACACTCAAATTTGAAATCTATAACTTCAAAACTCTAGAAAACACAAAACATGAAACTTGTAGTATATGATCTAGCTTTTCAAAACATCTAAAATTATTAAATTTGGTTAAGAAACATAAAAGTTATAGCAAAATTCGTTTCAGCCACAATCACAAAACAAATATTACAGCAGTTATCTTTTTTTTCCAGCAAATTCACCACTGTAAACCGCCCTTAACCGCATGAACCCAAAATAGAAAGCGTGAGGGAACCCACACCTTAGATATGCAGTAAAGTTTGGGTTGAAAGCTTCTCCGGTTTGGATCAATTTGATGATTTTGAGGCTCCTTTGTTAGCTTCAGCAGCTGAAAAAGTTGAAACAAGAACATGCAAGAACAAAAGAGAAAGTTATACACAATTCATATCAAATTTTAGGATTTTGATGATATAATTCTGTAGTATTGGTAGAGATTTCCTTCTATTCTCCTAATTTGGTGATTTCTTCTTTAATTGGCAGCAAATTGGGTGAAAATTTTGTTTTAGTTGAAGGTAACCATTATATTTTTTTTTCAGTTTACTGTAAGTTTGTTCTTTTCTGTTTCTGAGGAAGAAGAACTAAACTATGTGTACTAGTTTGTTTCTCACCAGAAACATCCAGATAATGGATATTAGGTTTTAAAACCTAACCCAAAAAGCCCAAATCAATATTATTTAAAGAAAATGCAAGGCTATGTATATGTATTAGGCCATTTTACCTTAAATTCACATATTTCTCTATATAAACTCAAAAAAAAAATATGCAACCAACTGTTATGAAACAAAAAATTTTATTTACACAAAATAAAATTTATTTCAATAATAAAATGTTATTTTCATAAATAAAACCATATTTCGACAATATTTTACAATTTTCAAAATTTTAGTGTAAAAACATAAATTTTAAAGCATAATTTGTTCAAAAATCATTTTCATTGTCAAATAAGTTATAACAAAACATTATAACTCTTTTTAAAATAACAAAATATTATTTTAAACAATATTCCATCTTTTAATTTTAATAAAATACATATTTTCTACATATTTCTTCTTTTAAATTCAATAACAGGTTAATATTGGCAATAATTACTAATATTAATGCATTGATTCAACTAAAATCCAATAAATAATTATTTTCACACCAAATTCTCAAATTAAAGTTTTTAAAACCTTATTTTCATCAATTTATATTAATTTCAAAAATTATATGTTGAAACACATCAATTGATTAATTTATTAACTTTAATTTAATAAGATCACATTGTTTATTTGAAATAAATAAACAAAAATTAAATCAAATTTATTTTCTCCATTTTATTTTCAATATTAAATTATAACTAACGTTATAATTAAATATCATAGGTAATCACCAATACCAGGTTTGTTACAAAGCTAGCTAGAACTTGATATTAGTATAAGATAAGAGGAATATAAGTGCATAAGGGAATTCATCCTTTAACTATAAAGGATGGGTACAAGTATAGTATAATCTCAATGCATGGTATATGTTTACCAAGGGTTGTCGCATGAATAGGTTTAATTCAACATAAGAGACTCATACTTAATGGCATTCAACTTAAATACAAGGAATCATATGAAAGTCATGAGAGAAACTCATTAAAATTCTAATTTGAATCTCGTGGAACTCAAGATAAAGCTCAAATATCATAAAAATGAAATTACAATATATAACATCTCATGTAGCTCTAGGATATCGATGAAACAAAAATATCTCAAAATAGTGAAATCGTATAAAACTCAGAAAATTCAAAAAAACCCCGAATTGGCCAGATCTCTAATTGCAAAGCTGAAGCAATGTTCACGTGCTAAACTCTTGTCCAGTGCTATTTATAATTTAGGTACCTAACTCGTGGACCCGAAGGTCATACTCATGGTTACCTATGTCACATAACTCGTGGTGACCGAAGTCACAAAACACATGTTGACCGAAGTCACATAACTTGTGGTGACCGAAGTCACATAACTTAGATGACCCAAAGGTCTATAGCACGGGCATACTCGTGGATGTGTCACAAACTGTAGGAAAGTAACCCGAAAAGTGTTAGCGTGCGTCCCACACCACACGTTCACACTAAACGGTTTACTAACCGCTAGTTAACTCCACATCATAAAAATAAAATCTCAAACATCAAAAATCTCATAATACTCGTATATCTTGCCTCGTATCATCGACATGTGCAAATAAATCTCATAGTAGTTTCTCATAAACCATAATTCCCGCAAGGGAAAAATCTAATCTCAAGACTCGCCTCATCTCATCGGTGAATAATACAACATTTATAAGTAGTTCTCATCGATTATTACTCCTATGATAGGAGATCTCGAACGTCTCAACTAGTCAAATATTGGCTGAAACACATTCTAAGACCAACAATCATTGTTGCTGTCATTTCGATCTCGGGACAACAACAATCAGACGCATTTTTAATTAATATACTTCAAAATTTCAAAAACCTCAAAACATGAAACTTTCAGAACAAATTCTTAGCTTTCCGGAACATCAAAGATTATTCAGTTTGGATAAAAATTGAAAAAGTTATGCTTAATTTAGTTTCAGATTCAACAACAGAGCAAATAATAGTTTTGTTCTCGGGATTGCAATAGAAACACTCAAATTTGAAATAGATAACTTAAAAATTCTATAAAACACAAAACATGAAACTTGTAGTATATAATCTATTCTTTCCAAAACATCTAAAATTCTTAAATTTGGTTAAGAAACGTAAAAGTTATGCTTAATTTAGTTTCAGATTCAACAATAGAGTAGATAATAGTTTTCCTCTCGGGATTGCAATAGAAACACTCAAATTCGAAATAGATAACTTCAATACTCTGTAAAACACAAAACATGAAACTTGTAGTATATGATCTACGCTTTCCAAAACATATAAAATTCTTAAATTTGGTTAAGAAACGTAAAAGTTATGCTTAATTTAGTTTCAGATTCAACAACAGAGCAAATAATAGTTTTGCTCTCGGGATTGCAAAAGAAACACTCAAATTTGAAATAGATAACTTCAAAATTCTAAAATACACAAAACATGAAACTTGTAGTATATGATATATTCTTTCCAAAACATCAAAAATTCATAAATTTAGTTAAGAAACGTAAAAGTTATGCTTAATTTAGTTTCAGATTCAACAACAGAGCAAATAATAGTTTTGCTCTCGGGATTGCTATAGAAACACTCAAATTTGAAATAGATAACTTCAAAATTTTGAAAAACATAAAACATGAAACTTGTAATATATGATCTATGCTTTCCAAATCATCCAAAATTCTTAAATTTGGTTAAGAAACGTAAAAGTTATGCTTAATTTAGTTTCAGACTCAACAATAGAGCAAATAATAGTTTTGCTCTCGGGATTGCAAAAGAAACACTCAAATTTGAAATAGATAAATTCAAAATTCTGAAAAACACAAAACATGAAACTTTTAGGATCTACGCTTTCCAAAACATCTAAAATTCTTAAATTTGGTTTAGAAACGTAAAAGTTATAGCAAAATTCGTTTCAGCCACAATCACAAAACAAATATTACAGTAGTCATCTTTTTTTTCCAGCAAATTCACCACTGTAAACCGTCCGTAACCGCATGAACCCAAAATAGAAAGCGTGAGGGAAACCTCACCTTAGATATGCATGGTATATGTTTACCAAGGGTTGTCGCATGAATAGGTTTAATTCAACATAACAGACTCATACATAATGGCATTCAACGCTAATACAAGGAATCATATGAAAGTCATGAGAGAAACTTATTAAAATTCCAATATGAATCTCATGGAACTCAAGATAAAGTTAAAATATCATAAAAACGAAATCATAATATATAACATCTCATGAAGCTCTAGGCTATCTATGTAACAAAAATATCTCAAAATAGTGAAATCGTATAAAACTCAGAAAATTCAAAAAAAAACCCTGATTGACCAGATCCCTGTTTGCAAAGTTGATGCAATGTTGCACGTGCTAAACTCTTGTCTAGTGCTATTTATAATTTAGGTACCTAACTCGTGTACTCGAAAATCATACTCATGGTGACCGATGTCACATAACTCGCGGTGACCGAAGTCACATAACTCATGGTGACCGAACTCACATAACTTGTGGTGACCGAAGTCACATAACTCAAATGACCCGAAGGTCTATAGCACTCGCATACTCGTGGATGTGTCACAAACTGTCGGAAAGGAACCCGAAAAGTGTTAGCGTGCGTCCCATACCACACATTCACACTAAATGGTTTACTAACCGCTAGTTAACTCCACATCATAAAAATAAAATCTCAAACCTCAAAATCTCATAAAACTCATATATCTTGCCTCGTATCATCTGCAAGTGCAAAAAAATCTCATAGTAGTTTCTCATAAACCATAATTCCCGCAAGGGAAAAATCTAATCTCAAGACTCGCCTCATCTCATCGGCGAGTAATACAACATTTATAAGTAGTTCTCATCAATTATGCACTACAACAAAACAAGCTTTTTACAACGGACAGCGGACCGTTGTAATAGGCGATGTTGTAATAGGTCACCCATATTTTACAACGGGCAATGCCCGTTGTAATACATCTTTTTACAACGGGCAATGCCCGTTGTAATACACCTTTTTACAACGGACAATGCCCGTTGTAATATGGAATATTGCAACGGTTTCTGACCGTTGCAAAATAAATGCAAATTTTAAAAAAAATTACAGCAGCATACCTTCATACCAATAATGAATAATTTAACTAGTAATAAATATTATCATAAAACAACCAAAATCACATTCGAAAAGACTAAAAGCTAGAGTCATAAAATTCCAAGACATTCCAAAAAGTTAGATAAGTTTACATTGACATAGTTCTAATATACACTATTTTTCATTTATTTAGTTCTCTACCCAATTCTCTACCTAGTTCTCTGCAGCATTTCACATTTACAAACAAACCTCCCACCACAGTCATTCACTTCCTCCATATTTAACTAACTTCTCCCTCATACAACTATGCATTTCCCTTCTGCACACTTTAGCTGACTGTCTTACATAAATGTAGCCAATTGTATTCAACATATCGACTCCATAAGCTGTAACAAAATCAAATTATGATATTATCCCATATACAGAAAGGACATTGACATGAAAGACCTGCATAATTTAGATGAAATAGTTTAATTATGGATAATTTATCTAATGATGAACAAGGGAGCACCAACAGGAAAATTAAGAGGGATAAGCTGATTCCTCTGAGGCATACACAAGGGTCACCGCTAGGAAGAAATGCATGTCTAGCATAGCACACATTGTTATTCTTTAAATAGTCATTTAGGAGGGAACAAAGAGACAAAACAGATTAACTTTTGTTTGAAAATCACCAAGTTCATTGCAGAGAGATCTCATACATGGCAGGGAATGCATAAGAATATTAAAATTTGGAATCAGTAAAAACTACCAAGTAAATGGGAAACTTCTGGTACAAGATTGCTACTCCATAGATATTGACTTATGAACATTGAATGCTTGTCCCACTGCCAAAGGTTCCCCGCGAAGGGTTACTTGTTAGGTTGATGAGGCCAAATTCTGTGGAAAGAAAAAACACACTGCATGCTTTCTCTGGACGTAGTAAAAAGGAAATTACCATATTCCACACATGCATGCATTTGAGAACTATTTGCTTTTTAAGTAAAATATAAAAATACAGGATTGATGTAATTAGTTCATCTGGTTTCATTAGCTAGCAACTAAGACAAATTCATATCCTTCTCTTCTTAAAATGGGTGAGTACAGGTATGAGTGAAATAACTTACTACTACAGAACTTTCACACACATATTGAAACATTTCAAATTTACCAACAGAACTATGAATATCATAATTTAGGAGGAATAAGAAAATATTGGGGAGTTTTTAACCTACACTGGAAAGTCGTGACATCTCAGCTTCGGCTTGAATAATAAAAGCATCCTCGTTTCCTTGAACATACTGATTAAGTCGATCTTTCAAAATGTTTGCTAGTTTTTCTTCTCTCTCCCTTTGAACAACCTATGGGAATAAATATAATTGTGTTTAATGAAAAGTAAGTACATGAAAAAAGAAAAACAGATATAGATATACAAGTTCATTATGAATTCTGGGCGTGCAAAAAGAGGATAGGACTGAACAATTATCACTGTTTTTACTCAAATAACATGTGGACAAAAGAACTATCACATGCATATTGTATAAATTCATATGTACAGCCAAAGCATTAATATATTGTGGATAAAAAGAATTGTTAGCCTACCAAATATTTAGTATATATAAATATATTCAAGTTTGTATTCCTTGAAATATGCTCTTTTATACTAACTAAAATTGAGTTATCAATAAATGATATCTCTAGTTGTCCGGTAGTTAATTATTTTAGCCAGTAGCTTTAGACTGTACTTGTAGCAGAAAGCCAAAGATGTGGAATTCATTCCCTATGGAGATGTGTAAAAGAAAGTTCAATAAATGATTAATCTTATTTTCTCTTCAAGTTTTCTTTCATCAATTTGTTCTCCTTCTTTGAATATATCAAGGGAGGCCATTGATGCCATAGCCAGTTGACCAATGTAATCCTCAAACAGCTCACTTCCAAATAGCATTGCAAAAATTGCTGTAGGATCAATTATTGTCTCTCTATAAAACATCCATCCATGAATGATGGATTCATGAATAATCTAATAATTCCAACTGTTCAAGCATAATCACTAATTGTACTCAAACATATATACCCTGAATATGTAAATAACATCAGATCGACTATATACTAAAATCTAGACTGAAATAATAGTCAAAGTGCAAAGGAATTCACCTGAAAAAAGATATCAGTTGGAAGTCGAAGCGATTTGACCAAATAAAACGCCATTTTATCCAGAAAATTAGTTGGAACATGATGCTTCTTTAAATCTATTCTCAGATCCGGCTTATATGCATCCCAAGGCTATAGAAGAAATTCAACAATAAAGCAAAATCAGAGATTGTCACGCTGCAAATAGCAAACATGTTAAAAAAAACGACAAAACTTACTCTAAAGCAAGACCATTTCCACTCGGTGCCATCAGGCTTTACGATTTTTTTCGGACCGACTCCCCAATAACTAGCTAATTCTTTCTTCTCGGTTAGAGGAGAAACACCGGTCTCTTTCTTCGCCACGTCATCTTCTGCGTTTATAGATGGCACTGCGGCAGCGGAGCTACAGAACCTCGCTTGAAACGTACTTCCCCATAAGGCTTGTGATATGACTGGCGTGTGGCCGTACCGCTCGAGTAGATGTGGACTGAGTTGCTTAATAGGGGTTCGAACCAAGAAAGGAAGCACTAAATCATCTTCGATCGAACAATTGAAGACGACAACTTTAATTTTTCCCAAAGCCCTAATTTCGAGCAAAAAGAACGAGCGGCCAACATTTTTACAGAGCGAAGTAGAGGAATGAAATAAAAGGGCCAGCTTGTTTTTTTAATTGAAAATTAGGGTACCTATTACAACAGACGTTTTTAGCCCGTTGTAAAATTGGCACCTATTACAACGGTCCAGTATGGATCGTTGTAATAGCTATCTATTACAACAGGCAACCGATGCCCGTTGTAAAAAGGACATTGTATGTGGCATCTTTTTCAACGGGCCTGAATGAACCGTTGTAATAGCCGTCTATTACAACGGGCAACCAATGCCCGTTGTAAAAAGGGCGTTGTAATAGGGGATTTTTGTTGTAGTGATTACTCCTATGATAGTAGATCTCGAATGTCTCAACTAGTAAAATATTGGCTAAAACAAATTCTAAGACCAACAATCATTGTTGCTGTCATTTCGATCCCTGGACAGCAACAATCAGACGCATTTTTAATCAATATACTTCAAAATTTCAAAAATCTCAAAACATGAAATTTTAGAACAAATTCTTATCTTTTCGGAACATCAAAGATTATTGAATTTGGATAAAAATTGTAAAAGTTATGCTTAATTTAGTTTCAGATTCAACAACAGAGCAAATAATAGTTTTGCTCTCGGGATTGCCATAGAAACACTCAAATTTAAAATAGATAACTTCAAAACTCTGAAAAATACAAAACATGAAACTTGTAGTATATGATCTATGCTTTCCAAAACATCTAAAATTCTTAAATTTGGTTAAGAAACGTAAAAGTTATGCTTAATTTAGTTTCAGATTCAACAATAGAGCAGATAATAGTTTTGCTCTCGGGATTGCAATAGAAACACTCAAATTTGAAATAGATAACTTCAAAATTCTAAAAAGCACAAAACATGAAACTTGTAGTATATGATCTAAACTTTCCAAAACATCTAAAATTACTAAATTTGGTTAAGAAACTTAAAAGTTATAGCAAAATTCGTTTCAACCACAATCACAAAACAAATATTACAGCAGTAATCTTTTTTTTTTCCAGCAAATTCACCACTATAAACCGTCCTTAACCGCATGAACCCAAAATAGAAAGTGTAGGGAACCCTCACGTTAGATATGCAGCAAAGTTTGGATTGAAAGCTTCTCCGGTTTGGATCAATTTGATGATTTTCAGGATCCTTTGTTAGCTTCAACAGTTGAAAAAGTTGAAACAAGAACATGCATGAACAAAAGAGAAAGTTATACACAATTCATATCCAATTCTAGGATTTTGATGATATAATTCTGTAGTATTGGTGGAGATTACCTTCAATTCTCCTAATTTGGTGATTCTTCTTGAATTGGCAGCAAATTGGGTGAAAATTTTGTTTTAGTTAAAGGTAACCATTATTATTTTTTTCAGTTGACTGTAAGTTTGTTCTTTTCTGTTTCTGAGGAAGAAGAACTAAACTACGTACACTAGTTTGTTTCTCACCAGAAACATCCAGATAATGGATTTTAGGTTTTAAAACCTAGCCCAAAATGCCCAAAGCAATATTATTTAGAGAAAATGCAAGGCTATGTATATGTATTAGGCTATTTTACCTTAAATTCACATATTTCTCAATATAAACTCAAAAAAAAAATATGCAACCAACTGTTATGAAACAAAAAATTGTTATTTACACAAAATAAAATTTATTTCAATAATAAAATGTTATTTTCATAAATAAAACCATATTTTTGACAATATTTTACAATTTACAAAATTTTAGTGTAAAAACACGAATTTTAAAGCATAATTTGTTCAAAAATCATTTTCATTGTCAAATAAGTTATAACAAAACATTATAACTCTTTTTAAAATAACAAAATATTATTTTAAACAATATTCCATCTTTTAATTTTAATAAAATACATATTTTCTAAATATTTCTTCTTTTAAATTCAATAACAGGTTAATATTGGCAATAATTACTAATATTAATGCATTGATTCAACTAAAATCCAATAAATAATTATTTTCACTCCAAATTCTCAAAGTAAAGTTTTTAAAACGCTATTTTCATCAATTTATATTTATTTCAAAAATTATATGTTGAAACACATCAATTGATTAATTTATTAACTCTAATTTTATAAGATCACATTGTTTATTTGAAATAAATAAATAAAAATTAAATCAAATTTATTTTATCCATTTTATTTTCAATATTAAATTATAACTAACGTTATAATTAAATATTATAGGTAATCACCAATACCAGGTTTGTTACAAAGCTAGCTAGAACTTGATATTAGTATAAGATAAGAGGAATATAAGTGCATAAGGGAATTCATCCTTTAACTATAAAGGATGGGTACAAGTATAGTATAATCTCAATGCATGGTATATGTTTACCAAGGGTTGTCGCATCAACAGGTTTAATTCAACATAAGAGACTCATACTTAATGGCATTCAACGCTAATACAAGGAATCATATGAAAGTCATGAGAGAAACTCATTAAAATTCCAATATGAATCTCGTGGAACTCAAGATAAAGCTCTAATATCATAAAAACGAAATCACAATATATAACATCTCATGTAGCTCTAGGCTATCGATGTAACAAAAATATCTCAAAATAGTGAAATCGTATAAAACTCAAGAAATTCAAAAAAACCCCGAATTGGCCAGACCCCTTATTGCAAAGCTGAAGCAATGTTGCACGTGCTAAACTCTTGTCCAGTGCTATTTATAATTTAGGTACCTAACTCGTGGTCCCGAAGGTCATACTCATGGTGACCGATGTCACATAACCCGTGGTGACCGAAGTCACAAAACTCATGGTGACCGAAGTCACATAACTTGTGGTGACCGAAGTCACATAACTCAGATGACCCGAAGGCCTATAGCACGGGCATACTCGTGGATGTGTCACAAACTCTTGGAAAGGAACCCGAAAAGTGTTAGCGTGCGTCCCATACCACACATTCGCACTAAACGGTTTACTAACCGCTAGTTAACTCCACATCATAAAAATTGATGCAGCCAAGAAAGAGAATTCGACGATGTAAATCGAATCCGTCCAGGATATCACACGATTAGTGGAAATAATCGGTGAAACGATGATAAATCGATGAATGTAAGAATACCCAAATGCCCAAATCCGTTGATCACGAAGATACCAGATTCTAGCAATCTTCTACACGTTGATTGCGCATGATGCCGTGAGAGAAGATCTACAATTCTTCGAACGTTGATCAAGCGCACTTGATTCCGTGAATTGGCTTCAACAATCGTTGATTCGAGCGCACTCGAATGCCGAAAGTGGAGATAGGAGATAACACTAACTACCAATTTTAATGGAGGCAAGAAGCACAAACCAAATTTTATTTCAAAATCAACCATCTTTTACAAATGGCCTCTCATCCCTATTTATAGAGATTTACAACTCAACACACAACTTAAGAAAATTACAACACAAGTGACTTACAAAACAAACAACCTAACAAAAAACATCTCGAACAACTTAACAAATACAACCGACTTAACAAAATACAGCAAACGACTTAAGAAAAACATCACAACAGTACACGACTTAACAAAGTAGTGGTTTGAACTTCAGGAGCGACATAAGCTTCGCAGCAGCATAAGGTCGAGCGACCTAAAACAAACAGCGGCATAAGAAATTCTTCTTGCGACCTAAGCTGGAGTGACTCAAGGGATGGCAGCGACCTACTGAATTTCGCAACGTAGGAAGATTCGCGACCTAAAGAAAATCGTTCGCGACTTAAGGAGGAGCACGGCTTCACGTGACCTAAGGAAGCTCGAGCGGCATAGGTCGATCACGACCTAACTGCATCTGCCTCGCGACTATGTTGGAGTGTTGTTCGCGACAAAAGGAGGAGCACGGCTTCATGAGACCTAAGGAAGCTCGAGCGGCATAGGTCGATCGCGACCTAACTACATCTGAAGACTGGCGACCTAGGCTCCGCGATTCAGGCCTTCGCGATTTAGGGCTTCGTGATTTAGGGGAAGCGATTTCATTATCTTGCGTTGCATCATCATCTCGCGCTGCATCATCCTCATCGGGTTGAGGAAAATTCATCCTCGAATTTAAAAGTTCTTCCTCATTGGGTTGATCATCTCTATAATAAGGTATAAGATGTTTAACATTAAACACGTTAGAAGTATACACATCCTCTGGCAGCTTCAACCTATAAGCATTTTCATTGATTAGTTTCACAATCTTTACAGGACCAATCTTTCGAGCTTTAAGTTTATTGTATGCTCCCACTGGAAAACAATCCTTCGTTAGTACAGCATATACTAAATCTCCTTCGTTAAATTCAGCACTTCTTCGCTTCAGATCCGCAGATCGTTTATACTTCTCATTCGCCTTCTCCAATCGTTCCTGAACGATTCTATGGAATTCTATCAACCCATCAACAAAATCAGCAGCCCGCTTAACTGTCCCCTTCGGTTGTGGTACTATCGTTAAATCCAACGGCCCATTTGATAAGCTTGAATATACAATCTGAAATGGACTGTAACCAGTGCTTCGGTTAACAATATGGTTATGAGCAAACTCTGCCTGGCACAACTTTAAGTCCCAACTCTTCAAATTGTCCGACACAAGACATCTCAACAGATTTCCCAATGATCTATTCACAACTTCAGTTTGCCCATCCGTCTGAGAATGATATGCACTACTAAAATTCAGTTTCGTCCCAACCATCTTCCACGGACTCAACCAAAAGTGACTCAGAAATCGGGTATCTCGGTCAGAAACAATAGATTCAGGTAACCCATGTAAACGATAGATTTCTTTAAAGAATAAATGTGCCACATGAACAACATCCGTCGTTTTCTTACAAGCAATGAAATGTGCCATCTTCGAGAAACGGTCTACTACAACATATATAGAATCATTTCCCCGTTGAGTTCTAGGCAAACCCAAAACGAAATCCATGCTAACATCAACCCATGGTCTAGTAGGCACGGGCAATGGCATATACAATCCTGCATTCGTAGCTGTCCCCTTGGAAACTTGATATATGTGACATCTCTGCACAAATCTTTCAACTTCTTTTCTCATCGATGACCAAAAATAAGATTGTGACACCAACTGCAAGGTACGATCTCTGCCCACCTGACTCTCTTCATGCAATTCTTTGACAATCTTCAACCTCAAGCTACAATCCGGAATACACATTAGATTTCCTCTAAACAAGAATCCATCTTTCATCACAAAATCATCAGAACTCCCTTCCTACACCTGATCCAGCACTTTCGCAAAATAAGAATCTGAAATAAGCAACTCTGGCAACAAATCAAATCCCACTACTTCCACTCGCATAGTTGTCAGCAAATGATTTCTACGGCTCAATGCATCGGCAACTCGGTTAGTAACTCCTGATTTGTGCTTCACAACGAAAGTAAACTGTTGTAAATAAGCAACCCACGAAGCATCTCTTGCTGAAATTTTATCTTGCCCCTGCAAATGTTCCAAAGCTTCATGGTCAGTGTATATCACAAATTCTTTATGAAATAGATAGTGTCTCCAATGCTTTATGGCTTGGACTATAGCATAGAATTCCAAGTCATAAGTATTGTATCTCGTTTTAGCTCCCGTCAGTTTCTCACTAAAGTAGGCAATAGGATGACCCCTTTGACTCAACGTTCCCCCAATTCCAACCTTGGACGCATCAGTATTTAGCTCAAAGAGTAACTGAAAGTCCGGGTATCTAAAAATGGGCGTTGTGGTCAAGAGATTCTTGATTCTCTGAGAAGCAGAATCAGCCTCTTCAGTCCAAACAAACTTCTTCCCTTTCATACATTCCGTAACTGGTGCCATCAGGCTACCGAATTGTGGAATGAATCTTCGGTAGAATGATGCTAAACCATGAAAACTCCACACTTCTGTTAATGTCTTAGTTTGTGGCCAATTTCGAATAGCTTCAACTTTACTCTGATCAACTTGAATACCATCCTTCGACACAATATAGCTCAAGAATAGAATACTTGTAGTCATGAAGATACACTTCTTCGTTGCAGCATAAAATTCCTCACGTCGTAAAACTAACAAAACTTCCCGCAAATGCTGTAGGTGTTCTTCAGTGCTTCCACTATAGATCAAGATGTCATCAAAATATACCACTACGAACTTCCCGATAAATGGTCGAAAAATCTGGTTCATGACTCTCATGAATGTACTTGGAGCATTTGACAAGCCAAACGGCATCACCGACCATTCGTACAGACCCTCTCGAGTTTTAAAAGCAGTCTTCCACTCATCACCCGGTCTAATACGAATCTGATGGTATCCACTTTTCAAGTCAATCTTCGAAAACACAACAGCACCGCTCAACTGATCCAACAGATCATCCAGTCTCAGCATAGGAAATCGATATCTCACAGTAATCTTATTCAATGCTCTACTATCTGTGCACATTCTCCACGTTCCATCCTTCTTCGGCACCAACAAAGCTGGCACTGCACAAGGACTCAAACTCTCCTGAACACGCCCTTGTTCCAGTAATTCCTCCACTTATCTTCTCAACTCCTCGTGTTCTTTTGGACTCATCCGATAGTGCGGTCTATGAGGCAATGCAGCACCTGGCACCAAGTCAATCTGATGCTGTATTTCTCTAAGCGGTGGTAACTCCTTCAGCAATTCCTCTGGAAACACATCTTTGAATTCCTCCAAAACTGGCTTCACTTTCTTTGGAACTTCAGTAACTTCACTGCTTTCATGCCCAATCAACATAAAAACTTCAGGGCTCTCATCTACCTCTTCCATGAACTCCTTCAAGGACAACAAAGTCTTCAATTCCTCAATCTCCTCCAGCTTGTTCTCATTCTGCTGTCGCTTCTTCGGAACTAAAGTGATTTTCGTGCCCTCGAACAAGAAACTGTAGTTATTTGTTCGACCAATATGATGTACCTCCCGATCGTACTGCCACGGCCTTCCCAACAGCAAATGGCAAACATCCATGTCAACCACGTCACACCAAATCTCATCTTTGTATTTCTTCCCAATAGAAAATGGAACATGAGCTCGCCTCTCTACCTTCACTTCTCCTCCTTTCCTCAACCAAGCAAGTTTATAAGGACTAGGATGTTTCTCCGTTTTCAACTTCAACTTCCTCACAGCTTCCATTGAAATGATATTATCACAACTCCCAGCGTCAATGACAAATTTACAGACCTTCCACAAAATAGTGCACGTTGACTGAAAAATGTTACTCCTCAACCAACTCGACTCCTCTTCCTGCTTCGGGGTTAAACAAGATCTCTGTAGCATCAGATTACATCCTTCGTCTCCCGACACCTCTTCTTCCTCCTCATCACGGTGTCAATTGAGATCTTCTTCAACATCCTCATCTTCCACTTCAGCAATCATAGTTCTCTTCTTCGATTTTAGAAATTCGTTGCTCTTGTGACCCACTTCCTGGCAATTATAGCATTTGAAATTGGTGTTGACTTTTGGTTTAGCCACTTCATGAACAACCAGCTTACTCGATGCTTTAGGAACATTTGAACTACTACCCGCTCCTTTGTGCTGCCCCGTAGAACTTGGAAACACACCTCCCCCACGTCTACCTTGTTTCTCCCAAGCCAACGCCTTTTGATGTGCTTCTGGCACAGATCTAGGGTCGAACATGTTCACCATATCCTGGATCTGTGTTCTAAGTCCCCCAACAAACCTAGCGGTCAATTGTTCTTCTGTCTCCATAATGTCATTTCGAGCAATCAACTGGTAAAACTAATCAGCATAATCAGTAACAGTCTTCGTTCCTTGCCTCAGGTTCTGTAATCTCTGATACATCAGTGATTGGTAATTGTAGGGCAAGAAAGTAGCCTTCATCAACTTCTTCATCTTCTCCCAAGGAACAATCTTCGACTTCCCCATCAGCTCTCTAGTAAGTTTGGTTTGCTGCCACCACGCCATAGCTCTCCCCCTCAACCTAGTTGCAACCAACTTCACTTTACGATCTTCCGGAACCTCCTTGAAGTCAAAAATTTCCTCAACATAAGCTAGCCAATCAAGAAATTCCTCGGCCTGCATACCTCCCTTGAATTCTGGTATTTCAGTTTTCATCCCGGACTCCCATTTGTGATCATACTCCGAATGATTTCTTCCTTGACTTCGTCCTCGTCCATGAACACTACCACCATCAAACTCCTTATCAAAATCTGATGCATATCGATGTCGATCATGACCACCAACATCTCTACCACCACCATTTCTACCACCAACATCCCTTCGATCTACATTCCTCCAATCACGATCATCCACATCTCTTTCACGATCGTCAACATTTCTACGATCATGATCTTCTCTTCTCTCTCGATCTGAATGTGGTGAAACTCTATTTCCCCCATGGCTCGATTCAGGTGAAACCCTTCTTCTACTTTGATTCATTTCAAGCATCATTCTCTCTAATCGACCAATTCCCTCATCAAACTTCTCATTGAATTTATCACTAATTCATTGCTCCATTTGTTCGGCCTCTTCTCTTCCATACAAGGCATCAACATTGCGATGACATTGAAATCGTCTTGGTGGCATGATTGAACTTCAAACAAAACTTCAAAAATTCAAACACTTTTCGAACTTTGATCCAAAATGATATGGATCGAAACTCCCAACTTGTTGCAACTTCACGATGAACACGATGAACACCAAACATCTCAACAATGCAAATCCGATCTCCAAACTTCAAATTCTCGAAACCCAATTCTCGAAATGATGCAAACTTCTCGCGATCTAGCTCTGATACCAAATGATGCAGCCAAGAAAGCGAATTCGACGATGTAAATCGAATCCGTCCAGGATCTCACACGATTAGCGGAAATAATCAGTGAAACGATGATAAATCGGTGAATGTAAGAATACCCAAATGCCCAAATCCGTTGATCACGAAGATACCGGATTCTAGCAATCTTCTACACGTTGATCGCGCACGATACCGTGAGAGAAGATCTACAATTCATCGAACGTTGATCAAGCGCACTTGATCCCGTGAATTGGCTTCAACAATCATTGATTTGAGCGCACTCGAATGCCGAAAGTGGAGATAGGAGATAACACTCAACTACCAATTTTAATGGAGGCAAGAAGTACAAACCAAATTTTATTTCAAAATCAACCATCTTTTACAAATGGCCTCACATCCTTATTTATAGAGATTTACAACCCAACACACGACTTAAGAAAATTACAACACAAGTGACTTACAAAACAAACGACCTAACAACAAACATCTCGAACGACTTAACAAATACAACCGACTTAACAATGTACAGCAAACGACTTAAGAAAAACATCACAACAGTACATGACTTAACAAAGCAGTGGTTTGAACTTCAGGAGCGACTTAAGCTTCGCAACAGCATAAGGTCGAGCGACCTAAAACAAACAGCGGCATAAGAAATTCTTCTTGCGACCTAAGCTGGAGCGACTCAAGGGATGGCAGCGACCTACTGAATTTCGCGACGTAGGAAGATTCACGACCTAAAGAAAATCGTTCGCGACTTAAGGAGGAGCACGGCTTCACGCGACCTAAGGAAGCTCGAGCGGCATAGGTCGATCGCGACCTAACTGCATCTGCCTCGCGACTATGCTGGAGTGTTGTTCGCGACATAAGGAGGAGCACGGCTTCACGTGACCTAAGGAAGCTCGAGCGGCATAGGTCGATCGCGACCTAACTGCAACTGAAGACTGGCGACCTAGGCTCCGCGATTCAGGCCTTCGCGATTTAGGGGAAGCGATTTCATCATCGTGCGTTGCATCATCATCTCACGCTGCATCAAAAATAAAATCTCAAACCTCAAAAATCTCATAATACTCATATATCTTGCCTCGTATCATCGACAAGTGCAAATAAATCTCATAGTAGTTTCTCATAAACCATAATTCCCGCAAGGGAAAAATCAAATATCAAGACTCGCCTCATCTCATCGGCGAGTAATACAACATTTATAAGTAGTTCTCATCGATTATTACTCCTATGATAGGAGATCTCGAACGTCTCAACTAGTCAAATATTGGCTGAAACAAATTCTAAGACCAACAATCATTGTTGCTATCATTTCGATCTCGGAACAGCAACAATCTGACGCATTTTTAATCAATATACTTCAAAATTTCAAAAACCTCAAAACATTAAACTTTTAGAACAAATTCTTAGCTTTCCGGAACATCAAAGATTATTGAATTTGGATAAAAACTGAAAAAGTTATGCTTAATTTAGTTTCAGATTCAACAACAGAGCAAATAATAGTTTTGCCCTCGGGATTGCAATAGAAACACTCAAATTTGAAATAGATAACTTCAAAATTCTATAAAACACAAAACATTAAACTTGTAGTATATGATCTAAGCTTTCCAAAACATCTAAAATTCTTAAATTTGGTTAAGAAACGTTAAAGTTATGCTTAATTTAGTTTCAGATTCAACAAGAGCAAATAATAGTTTTGCTCTCGGGATTGCAATAGAAACACTCAAATTTGTAATAGATATCTTCAAAATTCTATAAAACACAAAACATGAAACTTGTAGCATATGATCTACGCTTTCCAAAACATCTAAAATTCTTAAATTTGGTTATGAAACTTAATAGTTATGCTTAATTTAGTTTCAAATTCAACAGTAGAGCAAATAATAGTTTTGCTCTCGGGATTGCAAAAGAAACACTCAAATTTGAAATAGATAACTTCAAAACTCTTAAAAACACAAAACATGAAACTTGTAGTATATGATCTATGCTTTCCAAAACATCTAAAATTCTTATATTTGGTTAAGAAACGTAAAAGTTATGCTTAATTTAATTTCAGATTCAACAATAGAGAAAATAATAGTTTTGCTCTCGGGATTGCAATAGAAACACTCAAATTTGAAATAGATACCTTCAAAATTCTGAAAACCACAAAACATGAAACTTGTAGTATATGATCTAGGCTTTCCAAAACATCTAATATTCATAAATTTGGTTAAGAAACGTAAAAGTTATGCTTAATTTAGTTTTAGATTGAACAACAGAGCAAATAATAGTTTTGCTCTCGGGATTGCAATACAAACACTCTAATTTGAAATAGATAGCTTCAAAATTTTGAAAAACACAAAACATAAAACTTGTATTATGTGATCTAAGCTTTCCAAAACATCTAAAATTATTAAATTAGGTTAAGAAAAGTAAAAGTTATAGCAAAATTCGTTTCAGCCACAATCACAAAACAAATATTACACCAGTCATCTTTTTTTTTCCAGCAAATTCACCACTGTAAACCGTCCTTAACCGCATGAACCCAAAATAGAAAGCGTGAGGAAACCCTCACCTTAGATATGCAGCAAAGTTTGGGTTGAAAGCTTCTCTGGTTTGGATCAATTTGATGATTTTCAGGCTCCTTTGATAGCTTCAGCAGTTGAAAAAGTTGAAAAAAGAACATGCAATAAAAAAAGAGAAAGTTATACACAATTCATATCTAATTCTAGGATTTTGATGATATAATTCTGTAGTACTGGTGGAGATTACCTTCTATTCTCCTAATTTGGTGAATTCTTCTTGAATTGGCAGCAAATTGTGTGAAAATTTTATTTGAGTTGAAGGTAACCATTATATTTTTTTTTCAGTTTACTATAAGTTTGTTCTTTTCTGTTTCTAAGGAAGAAGAACTAAAGTACGTACACTAGTTTGTTTCTCACCAGAAACATCCAGATAATGGATTTTAGGTTTTAAAACCTAACCCAAAAAGCCAAAAGCAATATTATTTAGAGAAAATGCAAGGCTATGTATATGTATTAGGTTATTTTACCTTAAATTCACATATTTCTCAATATAAACTCAAAAAAAATATATGCAACCAACTGTTATGAAACAAAAATTGTTATTTACACAAAATAAAATTTATTTCAGTAATACAATGTTATTTTCATAAATAAAACCATATTTTTGACAATATTTTACAAATTTCAAAATTTTAGTGTAAAAACACGAATTTTAAAGCATAATTTGTTCAAAAATCATTTTCATTGTCAAATAAGTTATAACAAAACATTATAAATCTTTTTAAAATAACAAAATATTATTTTAAACAATATTCCATCTTTTAATTTTAATAAAATACATATTTTCTACATATTTCTTCTTTTAAATCCAATAACAGGTTAATATTGACAATAATTACCAATATTAATGCATTGATTCAACTAAATTCCAATAAATAATTATTTTCACTCCAAATTCTCAAAGTAAAGTTTTTAAAACTCTATTTTCATCAATTTATATTTATTTCAACAATTATATATTGAAACACATCAATTGATTAATTTATTAAACTCTAATTTAATAAGATCACATTGTTTATTTGAAATAAATAAATAAAAATTAAATCAAATTTATTTTCTCCATTTTATTTTCAATATTAAATTATAACTAACGTTATAATTAAATATCATAGGTAATCACCAATACCAGGTTTGTTACAAAGCTAGCTAGAACTTGATATTAGTATAAGATATGAGGAATATAAGTGCATAAGGGAATTCATCCTTTAACTATAAAGGATGAGTACAAGTATAGTATAATCTCAATGCATGGTATATGTTTACCAAGGGTTGTCGCATGAATAGTTTTAATTTAACATAAGAGACTCATACTTAATGGCATTCAACGCTAATACAAGGAATCATATGAAAGTCATGAGAGATACACATTAAAATTCCAATATGAATCTCGTGGAACTCAAGATAAAGCTCAAATATCAAAAAAACGAAATCACAATATATAACATCTCAGGTAGCTCTAGGCTATCGATGTAACAAAAATATCTCAAAATAGTGAAATCGTATAAAACACAGAAAATTCAAAAAAACCCCCAATTGGCCAGATCCCTTATTGCAAAGCTGAAGCAATGTTGCACGTGCTAAATTCTTGTCCAGTGCTATTTATAATTTAGGTATCTAACTCATGGACCCGAAGGTCATACTCATGGTGACTGTTTGCACCAAAAATGGTCACAAACCCCAAGTGTAGCGAAAGCACCAGTGTATGAATACAAATCAGCAATATTCAAACACAAATATCAGATCTAAGCAAGCAGCGAACAACAATCCAGAAATAATGAACAGTGACACGCAATTTATAGTGGTTCGGCTATCTCCGGCCTACGTCCACTTCAAGGATTTTTATCTTTTATTGATGTTCTTCACTGATTACAGAGGATTACAGCAAATACAATGAATGAATCTGAAGATAACAGCAATGGAAAGGAGTAGAGTTGAATCCGGCAGAGTCTGGACGTTGAATGGCGAAAAAGATCCCTTTTCTGTAGGCTTCAGGGGGCTATTTATAGGCGTAGGAGGCTCAGATCTCGCCCAAACTTCAGGAGACTTTTTCTAGCACGTGAGGGGGCCCACGCGACCGGTCCCACCAAGTTTCAACTCAGTCTGTGATCGATTCGAGTCAATTTCGTATCGATCAGGAAATGCTCCAATCGAGCTGAAACTTGGCAGGATTGCTCTTTACCTTGCATGGAAGCTACTCTGAAAATTTCGTTGCATTTGGATCAGGGATTTGTGAGATATGGTCGATACGAGATCAAGGCTCCGTATGCGCTGTCCGGTTCGAATCCATAAATTCGTATTGATGACTTCGCATCGATACAACACGTGGTTCTGCAGTGGCGTAGCGCGCATCCCTCGGGTAGATCCACCATTTACTCCGAGTCGACCGCGTCTCCCCTTAAACTTCGCCTTACTCGTATCAGAGACGTTGCCCGAATCCATCGATGCCAGCTGGATACGAAGACTAATGGATACGAAATCAAGTCTTCCCGATGGATTCGATCAAGCCTCCTCTCTGTCGATACGAACTAAAACTTATGGATACGAAACCGACCGATTCGAAGCAAGGTGCACCTATGGATGCGAAGCAGCGCGGATTGATCGAGTCGAACGTCATGGATTCGAACATGCGGACACGAGAACACCTGATGGATTCGATCTACGCAAACATAATGGATACGAAATCCGATCGATTCGAACAGGTCTTTGATGGATACGAACAGCGCACTTCATCTAACTCGTATCGATCATATCTCGTTCATATGAACTCCGATTTACCTGAGACTTGGAGCACTGGCTTTCATGGCTTTGCTTGTCATGTCTTGTCAATTACGGCTCGATCCGGACTCGGGCAAAAATCATCGATATCCATGATGAACCTGCGATGCACAATCGATGTTCATGACTAATAATCATTGATTTTCAGTTAATCTTTGGGTATCTCAGCTTTGCCAAAAAGCGGGATAACACTTTGCCCCCCAAAACATGCCTTTTGGCAAAAGGTGTGTTTTGATTAGCCTCAATTCGAGTGTAGTAAGCTCAGGTTTCGTTCGAATCTTATGATATTTTCAATCAAGTTCATGGCTGTTCGAAGCCGAAGCATTATCAATTTCTGCCAGTGGAAGTTAAGAATGAAATTCTACAGTCTCTCCGGACTGTTGTCGGTCGCTCCGGACCCTTGCGAAGCCCATTCCAGACTTAGCGATCGAATAGAAAGATCCTATTGCACTCCGGCGTTGCTTTCTATCCCTTGCACTCTGGCCCTAGTTAGGGCGTGAAGCGATGTCTTGGCCGTTCCGGGCCGATCATAGCCTCTCCGGGCTCCTGCTGGATCCCATCCTGTCACTTTCCGGTGAAGGGGAAACAACGTTAAGTGGGTCGATCCTGTCGCTCTCCGGCGAAGCGATCCACTTCTTGCACTCCGGTTCAGTGTATCTGAACATTAAGCGATATCTTGGCCTAAATCGTCGGCCGATCATAGCCTCTCCGGGCTCTTGCTGGATCCCATCCTGTCACTTTCCGGTGACGGGGAAACAACGTTAAGTGGGTCGATCCTGTCGCTCTCCGGCGAAGCGATCCACTTCTTGCACTCCGGTTCAGTGTATCTGAACATTAAGCGATATCTTGGCCTAAATCGTCGGCCGATCATAGCCTCTCCGGGCTCTTGCTGGATCCCGTCCTGTCACACTTCGGTGAAGGGGAAACAGCGCTTAAGTGAGTCGATCCTGTCGCTCTCCGGCGAAGCAACTCACTTCTTGCACTCCGGACCCCGTCTCTCTGGGTAGGGTCATAAAGCGATCATAATTTTGTATTAGTACGTAATATTCGTCCTTTAACTCTCCGGTCAAAGGCTTGTTCAGGAAATTCAAGTTTATTTATTAAATTCAGACCCTAGATGTTCAATCTCAAACATCAGGGAAAAAGTAAACAACGCCTCTCCGGGCTGAACGGTCTATACCATCTCAGAGCATGCCTAGGGGTCTCTCTGGTTCCCGTACATGAGTGAGTGGAATAGCCGTTTTATTTTGAAAGCAAATCTAATGAAATTATTTGGCCGTAGTCCAGATCTCGAACTTGGCCCTTGCCATCTTAATCAGTTGATGATGAGTCGTGATCCCGATCCAGGATCGTTTCTGTTAGTTGGAGGCGGTAGTTGTTCAGGCCTTACCGCTGCTGCCCGTTCTCTGACATATTGCGGCAGTTTACCATTCCTGGCATGTTCTTCCACCTCATCTCTTAGGTGGCGGCATTCATCGGTAGTGTGCCCATCCAGCTCATGGAATAGACAGTATTTTCCAGTCCTGCGCTCCCGCTCCGTGGGATCTCTCCTGGGTGGTTTTCGATAGGGGAGTTGCCCCCGAGTTTCAGTGTAAATCCTTTCTAGGCTTGCCGTCAAATCTGTGAATTGCCTGAATCTGGGTTCCCGGAATTTCTTCCGTTTATCAGGACCGTCCTGTGCATCGTCCTGCTTTCTCTTGCCTTTGTCTACTCCAGATTGTCCTCCTGCGGTTCCTTCGCTTCGTGTAGTGTTTATTTCCTGCCTCTCGGCTCGGGATTCCTCTAGTCGAATGAATTTTTCAGCTTCATGATAGAATTCCCCTAGATCTTGCGGTGGATCTCTGGTCAGAGAATCTTTGAATTCGGTGCCTTCTGCAATTCCTGCTACTGCCGCCATCAAAATCATTGATGGATCCGGGCGATCTACAGAAGTCACCGTTGCATTGAATCGCAATAGAAAATCTTTTATGGACTCTCCGGTCCTTTGCTTTATCGAGGCTAAAGTCATCACACTCTTGGGTCGCGTCACATGGACCCTAAACTGTCTCATGAAGCATTCCACTAGCTCACCCCATGTCCTGATTGATCCAGTCTCTAGTTGCCTGAACCAAAGCGCAGCCAAATCTGATAGAAATAAAGGGAAGCATCGTGCCATCACTTCCTCGGATGCCCCCAGCACTTCCATATGCCTGATGTATCTGGTAACGTGCATGGTCGGGTCTGACTTTCCGTCATACGGGTTCAGCGTCGGCAGTTTGAACTTTGGAGGGTTCCTTGCATTCCTGATATTTGGAGTGAACGGACTCCGACTGACTTCCTCCAATCCTCCGATAGACAATCCTCCTCTCATGAGTCGTCGCACTAGTCCAGCCATCTTTTCATCTCCATCCTGGGGTTGCCCTCTTGGTCTTGAAGGGTATTCTGGTATGTACTCTTCGTGTGGCCCGTTAGTATCAGCATTGGCCCTAGCTTGTTGAGCTCCGTCTGTCGGCCTTCCAGTGTCGGATCCCGTGGGTCTGCCCCCGAGTCCTTGTCGATTGTCCACTGGATCTGCATTTTGTTCCTCATCAAGTTCCGCAGTCCCAGCTCCCTGTTCCACATTCATAGCCGCTGTAGCTGGTCCTAGGCTCTGCGTCCCTGCAGCTCTCATCTGTTCAAAGAAATTCTGCAGCATCTCTTGTTGACTTTTCATCATTCTTTCGTGCATCAGATTGGTCATGGTCTCCATTTCGTCTCTAGTGATGTAGATCGAAGCCGGCTCTTCTCCAGCACCAGAGGATGCCTCTTGACTTCCTCCTTGATGGCTTCTCTCAGCTCTTTGTCTTCTACTTGTTTGTCGAGTCATTGTCTTCAAATCTTCGAGTTTTCAAATCTGAACTTCGAATCTGGTGTAGCGGGTGCTAGTCCTTCTCGGTGAAAGCACCAAAGTGTTTGCACCAAAAATGGTCACAAACCCCAAGTGTAGCGAAAGCACCAGTGTATGAATACAAATCAGCAATATTCAAACACAAATATCAGATCTAAGCAAGCAGCGAACAACAATCCAGAAATAATGAACAGTGACACGCAATTTATAGTGGTTCGGCTATCTCCGGCCTACGTCCACTTCAAGGATTTTTATCTTTTATTGATGTTCTTCACTGATTACAGAGGATTACAGCAAATACAATGAATGAATCTGAAGATAACAGCAATGGAAAGGAGTAGAGTTGAATCCGGCAGAGTCTGGACGTTGAATGGCGAAAAAGATCCCTTTTCTGTAGGCTTCAGGGGGCTATTTATAGGCGTAGGAGGCTCAGATCTCGCCCAAACTTCAGGAGACTTTTTCTAGCACGTGAGGGGGCCCACGCGACCGGTCCCACCAAGTTTCAACTCAGTCTGTGATCGATTCGAGTCAATTTCGTATCGATCAGGAAATGCTCCAATCGAGCTGAAACTTGGCAGGATTGCTCTTTACCTTGCATGGAAGCTACTCTGAAAATTTCGTTGCATTTGGATCAGGGATTTGTGAGATATGGTCGATACGAGATCAAGGCTCCGTATGCGCTGTCCGGTTCGAATCCATAAATTCGTATTGATGACTTCGCATCGATACAACACGTGGTTCTGCAGTGGCGTAGCGCGCATCCCTCGGGTAGATCCACCATTTACTCCGAGTCGACCGCGTCTCCCCTTAAACTTCGCCTTACTCGTATCAGAGACGTTGCCCGAATCCATCGATGCCAGCTGGATACGAAGACTAATGGATACGAAATCAAGTCTTCCCGATGGATTCGATCAAGCCTCCTCTCTGTCGATACGAACTAAAACTTATGGATACGAAACCGACCGATTCGAAGCAAGGTGCACCTATGGATGCGAAGCAGCGCGGATTGATCGAGTCGAACGTCATGGATTCGAACATGCGGACACGAGAACACCTGATGGATTCGATCTACGCAAACATAATGGATACGAAATCCGATCGATTCGAACAGGTCTTTGATGGATACGAACAGCGCACTTCATCTAACTCGTATCGATCATATCTCGTTCATATGAACTCCGATTTACCTGAGACTTGGAGCACTGGCTTTCATGGCTTTGCTTGTCATGTCTTGTCAATTACGGCTCGATCCGGACTCGGGCAAAAATCATCGATATCCATGATGAACCTGCGATGCACAATCGATGTTCATGACTAATAATCATTGATTTTCAGTTAATCTTTGGGTATCTCAGCTTTGCCAAAAAGCGGGATAACAGTGACCGATGTCACATAACTCGTGATGACCGAAGTCACAAAACTCATGGTGACCGAAGTCACATAACTTGTGGTGACCGAAGTCACATAACTCAGATGACCCGAATGTCTATAGAACGGGCATACTCATGGATGTGTCACAAACTCTCGGAAAGGAACCCGAAAAGTATTAGCGTGCGTCCCATACCACACGTTTGCACTAAACGGTTTACTAACCGCTAGTTAACTCCACATCATAAAAATAAAATCTCAAACCTCAAAAATCTCATAATACTCATATATCTTGCCTCGTATCATCGACAAGTGCAAATAAATCTCATAGTAGTTTCTCATAAACCATAATTCCCGCAACGGAAAAGTCAAATTTCAAGACTCGCCTCATCTCATCGGCAAGTAATACAACATTTATAAGTAGTTCTCATCGATTATTAGTCCTATGATAGGAGATATCGAACGTCTCAACTAGTCAAATATTGGCTGAAACAAATTCTAACAATCATTGTTGTTGTCATTTCGATCTCGGGACAGCAACAATCAGACGCATTTTTAATCAATATACTTCGAAATTTCAAAAACCTCAAAACAAGAAACTTTTAGAACAAATTCTTATCTTTCCGGAACATCAAAGATTATTGAATTCGGATAAAAATTGAAAAAGTTATGCTTAATTTAGTTTCAGATTCAACAACAGAGCAAATAATAGTTTTGCTCTCGGGATTGCAATAGAAACACTTAAATTTGAAATAGATAACTTCAAAGTTTTGTAAAACACAAAACATGAAACTTGTAGTATATGATCTAAGCTTTCCTAAACATCTAAAATTCTTAAATTTGGTTAAGAAACGTAAAAGTTATGCTTAATTTAGTTTCAGATTCAACAACAGAGCAAATAATAATTTTGCTCTCGGGATTGCAAAATAATCACTCAAATTTGAAATAGATAATTTCAAAATTCTAAATAACACAAAACATGAAACTTGTAGTATATGATCTATGCTTTCCAAAACATCTAAAATTCTTATATTTGGTTAAAAAACGTAAAAGTTATGCTTAATTTAGTTTCAGATTCAACAACAGAGCAAATAATAGTTTTTCTCTCAGGATTGCAATAGAAACACTCAAATTTGAAATAGATAACTTCAAAATTCTGAAAAACACAAAACATGAAACTTGTAATATATGATCTAGGCTTTCCAAAACATCAAAAATTCTTAAATTTGGTTAAGAAACGTAAAAGTTATGCTTAATTTAGTTTTATATTCAATAACAGAGGAAATAATAGTTTTGCTCTCGGGATTGCAATAGAAACACTCAAATTTGAAATAGATAAATTCAAAACTCTGTAAAACACAAAACATGAAACTTGTAGTATTTGATCTATGCTTTCCAAAACATCTAAAATTCTTAAATTTGGTTAAGAAACGTAAAATATATGCTTAATTTAGTTTTGGATTCAACAAAAGAGCAGATAATAGTTTTGCTCTCGGGATTGCAATAGAAACACTCAAATTTGAAATATATAACTTCAAAACTCTAGAAAACACAAAACATGAAACTTGTAGTATATGATCTAGCTTTCCAAAACATCTAAAATTATTAAATTTGGTTAAGAAACATAAAAGTTATAGTAAAATTCGTTTCAGCCACAATCACAAAACAAATATTACAGCAGTTATCTTTTTTTTCCAGCAAATTCACCACTGTAAACCGCCCTTAACCGCATGAACCCAAAATAGAAAGCATGAGGGAACCCTCACCTTAGATATGCAGCAAAGTTTGGGTTGAAAGCTTCTCCGGTTTGGATCAATTTGGTGATTTTGAGGCTCCTTTGTTAGCTTCAGTAGCTGAAAAAGTTGAAACAAGAACATGCAAGAACAAAAGAGAAAGTTATACACAATTCATATCAAATTTTAGGATTTTGATGATATAATTCTGTAGTATTGGTAGAGATTACCTTCTATTCTCCTAATTTGGTTATTTCTTCTTGAATTGGCAGCAAATTGGGTAAAAATTTTGTTTTAGTTGAAGGTAACCATTATATTTTTTTTTCAGTTTACTGTAAGTTTGTTCTTTTCTGTTTCTGAGGAGGAAGAACTAAACTACGTACACTAGTTTGTTTCTCACCAGAAACATCCAGATAATGGATTTTAGGTTTTAAAACCTAACCCAAACAGCCCAAAGCAATATTATTGAGAGAAAATGCAAGGCTATGTATATGTATTAGGCTATTTTACCTTAAATTCACATATTTCTCAATATAAACTCAAAAAAAAAATATGCAACCAACTGTTATGAAACAAAAATTGTTATTTACACAAAATAATTTTTTTTTCAATAATAAAATGTTATTTTCATAAATAAAACCATATTTTTGACAATATATTACAATTTTCAAAATTTTAGTGTAAAAACCCGAATTTTAAAGGATAATTTGTTCAAAAATCATTTTCATTGTCAAATAAGTTATAACAAAACATTATAACTCTTTTTAAAATAACAAAATATTATTTTAAACAATATTCCATCTTTTAATTTTAATAAAATACTTATTTTCTACATATTTCTTCTTATAAATTCAATAACAGGTTAATATTGGCAATAATTACCAATATTAATCCATTGATTCAACTAAAATCCAATAAATAATTATTTTCACTTCAAATTCTCAAAGTAAAGTTTTTAAAACTCTATTTTCTTCAATTTTTATTTATTTCAAAAATTAAATGTTGAAACACATCAATTGATTAATTTATTAACTCTAATTTAATAAAACCACATTGTTTATTTGAAATAAAAAAATTAAATCAAATTTAATTTCTCCATTTTATTTTCAATATTAAATTATAACTAACGTTATAATTAAATATCGTAGGTAATCACAAATACCAGGGTTGTTACAAAGCTAGCTAGAACTTGATATTAGTATAAGAGAAGAGGAATATAAGTGCATAAGGGAATTCATCCTTTAACTATAAGATGGATACAAGTATAGTATAATCTCAACGCATGGTATATGTTTACCAAGGGTTGTCGCATGAATAGGTTTAATTCAACATAAGAGACTCATACATAATGGCATTCAACGCTAATACAAGGAATCATATGAAAGTCATGAGTGAAACTCTTTAAAATCCCAATATGAATCTCATGGAACTCAAGATAAAGTTAAAATATCATAAAAACGAAATCACAATATATATAACATCTCATGAAGCTCTAGGCTATCTATGTAACAAAAATATCTCAAAATAGTGAAATCGTATAAAACTCAGAAAATTCAAAAAAACCCCTGATTGACCAGATCCCTGATTGCAAAGCAGAAGCAATGTTGCACGTGCTAAACTCTTGTCCAGTGCTATTTATAATTTAGGTACCTAACTCGTGTACTCGAAAATCATACTCATGGTGACCGATGTCACATAACTCGCGGTGACCGAAGTCACAAAACTCATGGTGACCGAAGTCACATAACTTGTGGTGACTGAAGTCACATAACTCAGATGACCCAAAGGTCTATAGCACGGGCATACCCGTGGATGTGTCACAAACTCTCGGAAAGAAACCCGAAAAGTGTTAGCCTGCGTCCCATACCACACGTTCACACTAAACGGATTACTAACCGCTAGTTAACTCCACATCATAAAAATAAAATCTCAAACCTCAAAAATCTCATAATACTCATATATCTTGCCTCGTATCATCGACAAGTGCAAATAAATCTCATATTAGTTTCTCATAAACCATAATTCCCGCAAGGGAAAAATCAAATCTCAAGACTCGCCTCATCTCATCGGCAAATAATACAACATTTATAAGTGGTTCTCATCGATTATTACTCGTATGATAGGAGATCTCGAACGTCTCAACTAGTCAAATATTGGCTGAAACAAATTCTAAGACCAACAATCATTGTTGCTGTCATTTCGATCTCGGGACAGCAACAATCAGACGTATTTTTAATCAATATACTTCAAAATTTCAAAAACCTCAAAACATGAAACTTTTAGAACAAATTCTTAGCTTTCCGGAACATCAAAGATTATTGAATTTGGATAAAAATTGAAAAAGTTATGCTTAATTTAGTTTCAGATTCAACAACAGAGCAAATAATAGTTTTGCTCTCGGGATTGCAATAGAAACACTCAAATTTGAAATAGATAACTTCAAAATTCTGTAAAACACAAAACATGAAACTTGTAGTATATGATCTATGCTTTCCAAAACATCTAAAATACTTAAATTTGGTGAAGAAACGTTAAAGTTATGCAAAATTTAGTTTAAGATTCAACAACAAAGCAAATAATAGTTTTGCTCTCGGGATTGCAATAGAAACACTCAAATTTGAAATAGATATCTTCAAAATTCTATAAAACACAAAACATGAAACTTGTAGCATATGATCTACGCTTTCCAAAACATCTAAAATTCTTAAATTTGGTTAAGAAATTTAAAAGTTATGCTTAATTTAGTTTCAGATTCAACAATAGAGCAAATAATAGTTTTGCTCTCGGGATTGCAAAAGAAACACTCAAATTTGAAATAGATAACTTCAAAATTCTAAAAAACACAAAACATGAAACTTGTAGTATATGATCTATGCTTTCCCAAACATCTAAAATTCTTATATTTGGTTAAGAAACATAAAAGTTATGCTTAATTTAGTTTCATATTCAACAACAGAGCAAATAATAATTTTGCTCTCGGGATTGCAATAGAAACACTCAAATTTGAAATAGATAACTTCAAAATTCTGAAAAACACAAAACATGAAACTTGTAGTATATGATTTAGGCTTTCTAAAACATTTAAAATTCTTAAATTTGGTTAAGAAAAGTAAAAGTTATGCTTAATTTAGTTTTAGATTCAACAATAGAGCAAATAATAGTTTTACTCTTGGGATTGCAATAGAAACACTTAAATTTGAAATAGATAGCTTCAAAATTTTGAAAAACACAAAACATTAAACTTGTAGTATGTGATCTAAGCTTTCCAAAACATCTAAAATTATTAAATTTGGTTAAGAAAAGTAAAAGTTATAGCAAAATTCGTTTCAGCCACAATTACAAAACAAATATTACACCAGTCATCTTTTTTTCCCAGCAAATTCACCACTGTAAACTGTCCTTAACCACATGAACCCAAAATAGAAAGCATAAGGGAACCCTTACCTTAGATATGCAGCAAAGTTTGGGTTGAAAGCTTCTCCGGTTTGGATCAATTTGATGATTTTCAGGCTCCTTTGTTAGCTTCAGCAGCTGAAAAAGTTGAAACAAGAACATGCAAGAACAAAAGAGAAAGTTATACACAATTCATATCTAATTCTAGGATTTTGATGATATAATTCTATAGTATTGGTGGAGATCACCTTCTATTCTCCTAATTTGGTGATTTCTTCTTGAATTGGCAGCAAATTGTGTGAAAATTTTGTTTTAGTTGAAGGTAACCATTATATATTTTTTTCAGTTTACTGTAAGCTTGTTCTTTTCTGTTTCTGAGAAAGAAGAACTAAACTATGCATACTAGTTTGTTTCTCACCAGAAACATCCAGATAATGGATTTTAGGTTTTAAAACCTAACCCAAAAAGCCTAAAGCAATATTATTTAGAGAAAATGCAAGGCTGTGTATATGTATTAAGCTATTTTACCTTAAATTCACATATTTCTCAATATAAACTCAAAAAAAAAATATGCAACCAACTGTTATGAAACAAAAATTGTTATTTACACAAAAGAAATTTTATTTCAATAATAAAATGTTATTTTCATAAATAAAACCAAATTTTTGACAATATTTTACAATTTTCAAAATTTTAGTGTAAAAACACGAATTTTAAAGCATAATTTGTTTAAAAATCATTTTCATTGTCAAATAAGTTATAACAAAACATTATAACTCTTTTTAAAATAACAAAATATTATTTTAAATAATATTCCATCTTTTAATTTTAATAAAATACATATTTTCTACATATTTCTTTTTTTAAATTCAATAACAGGTTAATATTAGCAATAATTACCAATATTAATGCATTGATTCAACTAAAATCCAATAAATAATTATTTTCACTCCAAATTCTCAAAGTAAAGTTTTTAAAACTCTATTTTCATCAATTTATATTTATTTCAACAATTATATATTGAAACACATCAATTGATTAATTTATTAACTCTAATTTAATAAGATCACATTGTTTATTTGAAATAAACTAGTGTGAACCCGTGCTACGCACACGGTTGTCGTTTTAGAATTTTAAATTAAACATAATTGTAAAAAACTTATGAATGGTAGAATATACATTTACGAATGCAATTCTAATAGATTTATCTGTGTATTAAACGCGCAGATAAAATAAATTTAGGGTACAATCTAAATATTAAATATAAATTATTATTTTAATGCGTAGTAGCAAATGAAAAAAATTGAACTAATTTCATAAAAGTACAAACAAATTACAATAACAAAATATTTTTTCTGTTATCAGCACACGATTTATTTAACATATTTTTGCTGACCTAATCCAAAGATCACACAATCATTATAAGCTTAAATACATGTAGATGAGGCACCATTGCTTGTGACAAAATAAGCTACAGTCGAAGACAAATAAATAAAAGTAGACTGTGCAATATTTCCAACAAATGAATATCTTATATTGAACCGCAAAGGAAACTATTCCCAAACAAAATATGTAAAACTGCTGACTTGCACTAAGTTGCATGCGAAATTATTTTTAAGAAGTAAGCCTTGAGTTGAACATCTAAATAAATTGAAAGTTTATTTACATGAAAGACAAAATTTCCAAGCCTTCGTTAATTTGGAGTTTTCCCCCAGTTGAATAGACATGACATGCGAACCAGATACTTCATAATCTTCATATTATAGGAAGATATTTTGAGCTTTCCAGCAATGAATACGGTCTAGTGAATCTGCATGGAAATATACTATGTTAGCTCATTGACAAATAAGCATACTTCACTGTAAAAACAAACTTGATAGGTTGACTAAAATTGTATCCACATTAACAAATACTTTTTTCAGCAGCATAAAAATTCGACGTTTATATTACATTTAGATAAAAAAATCAATCATCGATTATTCAAATCTATGAACGGGAAACCATGCTTATTTAACCTCGGTTACTGAAATTTCCTTTAACGGAAGAAATAAGCATGGAATTTTTTTGTGTTTTTTGTAATTGCTTCCTGCATTACCATGAGTTCTACTACTGTCTTCAAAGCTGGGGATGCCACTGTATGGACTGTTGGAAAAACTGATTAAAGAACGTGGGCTTCTAAGAAAATTGTCCATATTGGCGACACTGTCTTGTTGAATATAGCAGTCAGTACCACAATATGATAGGAGGTCGGCAAATCCAACTACGATAACTAAAACACAAACTCGTCAATGTCAAACCATCCAACTGGCAACGACTCCATAGTGATCTAGTCGGGAGGGGATCACTTTTTCCTATGTGGGTTTCCTGGTCATTGTGCCTGAGGCCAAAATTTTAAGGTCTATACCCTAACAAAAGGCACCTCTGCTGCCCCTTACATCTCCCCTACAACCACCCCTCCCCAATGCCTACTAGAAGCTATGGCAGTCCTATGATGATTACTCGTTCGACTGCAAGCACCACTCCCGTGTCTCTTGTAGCTACTGCTGCTAAAAGCCAAGTTGCTTTCACTTTGACCTCCTCTAGATTTAGCTTTGTTGTTTTTATTGCTCCACTTACTGATGCTATTGTCAAGTTTTCTTATTTCCATTTTAATCCACTTTTTAGTTTCGCCCTATCTTGTTTAATCATGTGTTGTGTTATGACTGGTTTTTGACTATTAACAAATATGATTATGAATGTTATTTTTTAGTATGAATTTGCTTAGGTAAAAAAACA
The DNA here is from genome assembly GCA_030737815.1 of Allium fistulosum. Lineage (NCBI taxonomy): Eukaryota > Viridiplantae > Streptophyta > Magnoliopsida > Asparagales > Amaryllidaceae > Allium > Allium fistulosum. Next base: position 612,651,513 of record CM060907.1, read on the forward strand.
AAAACAAAATATACTTATTATCGGCTAACTTTCAAACACTTGCTTTGAATCAAACAGTTATGAAATGTAGTCGTTGGGCCAAATCATAAAAATGCCTTTTTTATGAGTAGCTTCCCTATGCAAAATAATATCATATTCTAACAACTTAGCACCAGTGAACAAATGTTTGAACAAATTGTGTCCATTTTAGATATATTTAATTTTAGAGTACATTTTCATTTTCATACACTTGAAAGAGGAATTGCTTTTATAAACTCATTATGAACCAACTGACACATAAAATTTAATGTCAATCGGTCAACCATTAATGCAAATAAAAGCAAATAGTATTGAAACAATACTATGTGTGCTTCAAGTTTATGTAACCTTGAGGAAGTTCACTTTCATGTTTACTGTAGTTTTGTTATGAGCTATTTGACAACCAAAAAATTGTTTAGTTTAGAGAGAGTATCTTCAGTGTAGTGTTAGGTAAGAGAAAAGTAATAGAGTAGAAAAGAGACAAATATACATAAAAGGAGCGAGTAGTTGTTTTGTTTGACCGAGGTTTTTAAGTTTAGGGTTTATTCGCTAAGATAAAGTACTTGGTTTGTTTATAAGTTGGTTGACTCATGGCTTATAACAGTCACCATATTTTTTCATGAGAAAATGTTTGTCGTATTTGTAATGTGATTGATTAGTGGATAACTTTATGCATATTTCTTTAGCACACTGAAGACATGATCATTGCAACAGAATCGTATTTTTACAACATTAGACCAGATTCGACCATTGTAATATGTTATTGACTATGTTATGAGTAACTACCTAAAAACCCAACTTTCTAATAAATACAATGCAGTAATACAAAGCCTTTATTTTAGATTTGATACCATATAATAGATTATAGTTTACCACCACATGTTTTCGTTATATATGATGATAGCTTCCAACATCCTCATTAGCTTTATCTAAGATTTTAAACAAACTTAAAAATATTAAACACTCACCTTTTCCCTATGACTCGGAATAATACCAAAGTTAAACCTTTGTTTTTACCTTCTGCACTCAATATATATACCGTTCACCGACCAAGAAGGAAGGGAAAAGTGTTGATGATCCTTGGAGGGACTGGTTATGATGCAAAGCAATAATTTTGTATGACACTGTGATTACTTGTGAATTATAGGATATATATTAACCATGTACCAAAGCTATATACGATGAAAAATGAGAAAAAAGGTAAAATTGGAACAAAACTGCAAAAAATACAACAGCTTAGCTCTACCTCTTTTTGTAGTTTGTGAAGTAACAGAGGTATCACAGTTTATTGAGCTCAACATGGAAGGCGCCCTGCAAATATAGATTTGAGCGAATAATCCATTACATGGTGTAAGTAATATGATAAATGTTTGTATAATTTCAATTGCATGTCTAGTCAACTATACGAAAGTACCTATCTGGAACCATGCATGTTTAAGTCACCTTATAATCAGCATTAGATTTAAAATCCATGTGTTGAAGTTCAAGTTATAGAAGACTATCCAATCGAGAATGGTTTCATACTTCACATACATAGATGCACTCATTTCAGAGACTGATGTTTCCATTTTTAGTTATAAAAAACAGTTTATACATGAAGGTAACGCAAACACACCATCGGTTTATTAACTGTTTGAAATACCCATCAGGGTGAGTTGGAAATGAAGTAATCTTGAGGATAATCGAATAAGTTAATGATTAAAAAATAAAATTATTCACTGCACGACATGTTACAAACTTGCTACATTAGCTTATCAGATATGAGTCATGAACTGTCTCGCAAATGTTTTTAAAATTGATATGTAGGGCAGTAACTCGTTAAAAAAAATTCATGATCTGGTTGAGGTGCATCATGAATGCAAATAGTATAAAAGTCAGCTGTCTAATGATGACAGCTAATTTTTCCCTCTATTCTAACCCTTACTCATCCAATATATGTTCATAGCACATTAATATCAAACAAACATCTTCAGTTAAAAAAAATCATAAATACCTTGATAATGTGTGTGTGTATACAGACACGTTATATTTACATTCTGAAGATAATGTATGTAATCATGCATGCACGCACGCATGTTATGCATGCATGCATGCATGTATCTAGTCTATTAGACTATATAATAGCTTTTCACTTTTCCACTATATTGTACATGGGAAATGGAAAGTAAGCATATAATCGTGGATCTAAAACAAATTTTACACCAAAGTTTCCCATTTGTAACAGAGCCTCAAATTATAACCAACTTTTAGCTATTGATCGCATCAATTGGGTGACATGTCTAGCTGTTGTCGAATGAAAATACAATTAAATATTAGATGAATAAATTGAAAATGTAGAATTTTTATTATACAACAATCATGTAGCTGGAACTTAACCAAGTGAAAATGAGAATGAAATCGGCCTTACTTCACAACATGACTACGACGATGATAAACGTAGGACCAGTAGGCGCTCTCATCAAATTAATTTAACTTAGTAATCAACAACCCAAGAAAAATAAAAGTATATGATACTGTTTGGTACTAAGTTCGCTACATTAATAAGTACTATGTGATGTTATATGATACTGATAAATAGATATTTTATTACAGTAATAAGTGAATTTTACACAAACAAGTGTTTTCCTGAGTTGTTGATTACTAAGTTCGCACTAGTAGAAAATAATGTCAGGATTCTTACCTTTGAATTTTGAAGCATTATTATCAAAGGTAAGAATCCCGACAGACCTTATTTCATGACACTAAAACATCATATAACAAAATATACATAAAGCAAAGACATGCGACGAACTAAATATTGGAAATGAGAACCATGATTACTAATTTTTCTTTCCACTCATTTATCTTTAAGCTTTATTACAAACATATGCATTTAAAAACCATACTCCTATTGAAACAACTCATACGTATGTCTATATATATATATATATATATATATATATATACACACACACACACACCAACACACACAAACCTTAAATCAATCGTTGTTATGTACACACATTTCGTTACAGAAGTGAAATATGTCTATGTTTAACAATTGATATCATAGATCAACTGATCACTATGCATCCTATGTCATATACAGGTATTCATGGAATTTGAAGTATTAGTTTAAGAAATTGATATCATAGATTAACTATATCCTATGTCCTATGAGTTTTATGTCGTACGTAGGTATTAATGGAATTTGAAATATTATTTTAACAAACTGATATCATTGATCAACTAATCACTACCTAACCACAACAGGGCGACCAAGCAAACCAACTTGAAGTGCAGGAACAAAAAGTGAAGCTATACAGGAGCAACAGCAAATCCAAATATCCCAAAAATGGAATTCAAATATAACGCATCATGAAAATCATTTACTTATGGATGATTCGAACATTTACTCAGTTCCCTTTTGTTAATAGGTGAACAAATATTGTGCATTTAATCAGACAAATTGATATCATAGATAAACCAATCACTACCTAACCACAACATATTCGACCAAGCAAACCAACCTAAAGTGCAGGAATTTAAAGTGAAGCTATACATGAGCAATTGCAAATCAAAATATCCCTAAATTGGAATTTGGACATAATGCATCATGAAAATCATTTAAATAGGGCAGACGCAAACATTTATCCAGATTCCTTTTGTTAATTTTTGAACAAATACTGAGTGCATTTAATTAGTTGAAATGACAATAGTGAACATGCATACCCAATTTTTTCTCCAAACGTCGAAGGGACGATGGGCGTAGGTCAGGTGAGGGAGAAGAAACCGGGCCAACGAATGGAAAGGGACACCAAATCGATGCAGAAGACTATATATGGAAAATGAACGTTGGGTCCGAATGGGAGCAAATTCAATGGAAAAAACCGATGGGAATTTGTCGGCAACAGGGGAAACAGCAGCGATAATCAGCCGTTGGGGCAGACGAAATCAGCGATTCGTTGAAATTGGGAAGCAGATCAAAGACTAGGAGGAGGGAACTTCCTAATTCATCATTGAATTAAGCAAGCGACTTATTTGGTCGCTTCTTGTAGGAAATTTGGGGTAGGTATTGTTTAGGGAAGGAGAGACTGTTGGACCCCTGAACGAAAAACTTTGGATTTCTTGCATGAAGACGGGAAAGGAGGATGAAGCAGAGAGGAAGGTCGGGAAAGAAAGAAGTATAAAGCTTGACGTTTCAATTCACAAATTACCAAGGGGGCTTTTGTTCCCTTGAAATGCAACTCAGTAATAATATAATAGTATAGATAAACAAAAATTAAATCAAATTTATTTTCTCCATTTTATTTTCAATATTAAATTATAACTAACGTTATAATTAAATATCATAGGTAATCACCAATACTAGGTTTGTTACAAAGCTAGCTAGAACTTGATATTAGTATAAGATAAGAGGAATATAAGTGCATAAAGGAATTCAACCTTTATCTATAAAGGATGGGTACAAGTATAGTATAATCTCAATGCATGGTATATGTTTACCAAGGGTTGTCGCATGAATAGGTTTAATTCAACATAAGAGACTCATATTTAATGGAATTCAACGCTAATACAAGGAATCATATGAAAGTCGTGAGAGAAACTCATTATAATTCCAATATGAATCTCGTGGAACTCAAGATAAAGCTCAAATATCATAAAAACAAAATCACAATATATAACATCTCATGTAGCTCTAGGCTATCGATGTAAAATAAAATATCTCAAAATAGTGATATCGTATAAAACTCAGAAAATTCAAAAAAACCCCGAATTGGTCAGATCCCTTATTGCAAAGCAGAAGCAATGTTGCACGTGCTAAACTCTTGTCCAGTGCTATTTATAATTTAGGTACCTAACTCGTGGACCCGAAGGTCATACTCATGGTGACCGATGTCACATAACTCGTGGTGACCGAAGTCACATAACTCATGGTGACCTAAGTCACATAACTTGTGGTGACCGAAGTCACATAACTCAGATGACCCGAAGGTCTATAGCACGGGCATACCCGTGGATGTGTCACAAACTCTCGGAAAGGAACCCGAAAAGTGTTAGCACGCATCCCATACCACACGTTCAAACTAAACGGATTACTAACCGCTAGTTAACTCCACATCATAAAATAAAATCTCAAACCTCAAAAATCTCATAATACTCATATATCTTGCCTCGTATCATCGACAAGTGCAAATAAATCTCATAGTAGTTTCTCATAAACCATAATTCCCGCAAGGGAAAAATCAAATCTCAAGACTCGCCTCATCTCATCGGCGAGTAATACAACATTTATAAGTAGTTCTCATCGATTATTACTCCTATGATAGGAGATCTCGAACGTCTCAACTAGTCAAATATTGGCTGGAACAAATTCTAAGACCAACAATCATTTTGGCTGTCATTTCGATCTCGGGACAGCAACAATCAGACGCATTTTTAATCTATATACTTAAAAATTTCAAAAACCTTAAAACATGAAACTTTTAGAACAAATTCTTAGCTTTTCGGAACATCAAAGATTATTGAATTTGGATAAAAATTGAAAAAGTTATGCTTAATTTTGTTTCAGATTTAACAACAGAGCAAATAGTTTTTGCTCTCGGGATTGCAATAGAAACACTCAAATTTGAAATAGATAGCTTCAAAATACTGTAAAATATAAAACATGAAACTTGTAGTATATGATCTGTAACAATCCAGAATTTTGAACAAATTAAATTGAGAATATTTAATTAATTTTAAATATTTGAACAATGATTTAATTTGAATCCCCGATATAACTTTGAATTTAGTGATTAAATTATAAAAATTTAATCTATTGTAAGTTGAATAAAAATATGTATCTTCAGTTTTAAGTTGAAGAAAAATATTTCAAAAGCTTTTAAAATTTATATCGATGAGACTGAAGATAACAGAAGCTTCAGAATCAAGTTTGATACTGCTTTGTTCAGTTTTGAAATTGTATCGTTCGAACCAATATTTAAAAAATAGTCGTCCGAGGCACAGTCTCTGAATTCGATGAAACCAGTTCCATTGGATCCGTAATATTGAATTATTGTCGGATTTCAAATTTCGTATTTTTCAGAGTTGTTATGTGAACGTACGACATATAAACGCGTTGGAAATTTTATCGAGACGTTTTGATATTTGGATTTAAACTTAATATAATTGTTTTCTCTTAGCCGACAATACGTACAGCCGCTACCATTGTGTCTCCCCTCGTACAAAACACCATCATCTCGTTCCTTGGAATCACGTCTTCTTCTGTTTCGTTCAGAGAAAAAAATCAATACAAACGATAAGTATCTTCGTTCATATTTGCACTGAAATAAAATTCAAAATAATGGTGGCCTTTGAATAGAATCGCGAGTATCTCAAATCTTAAGTTCGATATAAAGGAAAATATAAGGGCCGATCGAAATTCCTCTTTCGTTCAAATTGCATAGCCGCGGGAGAAAAGAAATTGGGGCGATGAGGAGGATTGCAAAGCCTAGGGTTTTGACGCTTTTGCCTTCGCGAGATCGTATTGTCGACTGGAGAGGGATCGACGTCGTGAGGCGCAGTGATTGTCGAGGTTAGTAACTTCGTGAATGTCGAGGGGATTCGCGGCGTGTCGTGACTGGAGCAGCGGTGTCGCGAGGGTGGCACGAAGCTCGAATTCAAGTCGAGTGCGGAGGAAGGCTTCGCGACTTCGCGATTTCGATGGCAGGTTCTCTGGTGGAGTTCGATTTGGGGTATCTCGTTTTAGCCGATGGGAGAAGGAATCGCTTGGTAGTGGTCGAGCGAAATAGGAGGTCGCATGTGCTAGGGTTTCGATCGCGTGACCAGGTGGTTCGCGTGGAAGAGATGGCGAATGAGAGGTAGAGTTTCTGAGCTCTGGGGTCGGCGATGCTCGAACTCGAGCTGGGTAGGCGAAGGTCAGTAAGGCGTGGTATCTCTAGTTGAACCGAAGGCAGTAAGGTATAATTAGTTTTATTCAATCCTTAAGCATTTTTGTTTTAAAATTTACAGTAAAATAAATTATTAGTTGGGTTATTTTCTGAAAGAAAATAAATAAATAAAATATAAGTGTACAAATAAATTGTAATCTACTAAACGTTGTTATAAATAATAAATTGTAGTGGATAATTAATTTAATTTATTCATTTAATTTTAATTACCCAAGGGATTTTTAAATATTAGAGGAAAATTTTTGGTTTAAAATAAATTTATTAGTTAAAATTTAAAACTATCAAATGGAAATTAATTATTCAAATTGTTCGAATATTAATAATTTGTATAATATTTATACAAGGGCTATAAATCAAGAAAATCAATCTGGAATGGAAATGGATGGCAAATTAAAAGCGAAGGTGAGATTTTTCTCACTCAAAATGAAAGTGGAATTTTCAGTTATTTATTGATTGATTTGATTGCTATTGGATGTGTGATATTAGATATAGTAGGATATATCTATATATATATAGCAATATATACATATTGGCATATGTATATATTGGATTGATTGATTTCCCGCCTCGTATAGCGGATGAGACCCTATTGCGCCGTTAGTAAGCGGATATTTTTATAAAACCCATATACCGCGATATTCCACCTCGAAGTGGAATTGGTATTGTGCTAACGTCTGTGGATGCAGGGAAACAGGTTGGAGGGATCCAACTGGATTCCTCACCAGTATTTATTTATTTACAGATATTAATATCTATTCTGTTATCCTATTGATATATGATGTTTGTTGTTGTGATTGACTAATTGGTGCCGTTGCATCATCGGATTCAAGTTTTGAAGTTTAAAAATAACGACTTTACTTTAAAAGGATTTTTAAAGTGATTTTTGAAAATATACGTTTTATGGAATTTTTGAATTGATTTATTTCAAATAAATAAACGTCTAAAATTTTAAAGTTATAAAAGTTAAGATTTTTGTGAAATAAAATCAAAGTGTGATTTTTGAAATAAAAGTTAAGAAATTTATGAAATGGTTTAAATTTGGATTTCTAGTATTTTAAACGGTTTATTTAAAAGATGTACAAAAATGGATATTTATAAATTTGGAATATTGGGATTATAAGACAAGTTTCTATAAGTGTTAAAATGAAGTGTAAATGGGATTTCATAAGTTAATGAAATCTGAAAGTTTTAAATTTTGTGAAGTTTAAAAGAACGATTTCTTTTAAAATAAACGAATTATAAGTTATATTAACTTATAAGATGGACCTTTGGTATATACATTAAGTTATAAATTGAATGGGTCATTAAAGAAGATTTATAAATCGAAGTTGTTATAAAATGGAAATAGAATTTATAAACGTTGTTTTTATAAATTCGAAAATAAATCAAATTTGATTGATTTTAAATATAGAGATTATTAAGGGAATTTCATCCACGATTTTGGATAGTGGATAATTCTTGAAAATAAATGTGTAGAAAAGATTGAAATGTGGTTAGTGAAGTATATTCACGATTTTGGATAGTGAATATATTTTTAAGTAAAATGGATATGGTTTTGGGAAAGTGATATTTGAAATGAAGTTAATTGTTTTAAAGATGTTTTCAAATATATTGAATATCGAAATCATAGATTTCAACATTCATTGTTGAAATAGGCGTTTTCGAGAAATAAGGAAATGGTAGACTATAACACTGTTGTTATAGTAAATGATTTCCGAAAGGAAATATTTTTATCTAGTATTGGGATTCATATATCTATCTTAATTCCGAATCCCTATACTAGTGATTTTGAGTCGTCGTAACGATGTTTTACGCAACATTCGTTTTTGACTCAAATAGATGTTAAAATTTATGATTTCCTTAAAGAATGAATATATACTTAATATTGATTTAAGTATATCGAATATTTTCAAATGTTGAAAATAAATAGATTTGTGAAATACTTATTTTTAAATAAGTATGGAAATGCTTTTCCAATATGAAATGAACTGTTTTGAGATTTTATCTTCAAAGATAAAATGAAATGCGGAAAGTGATTTGAAATGGTTTTCAAATGATTAAGTGTGGAAATTTTATATCTAGTAAAAGATATTTTGGAAGATGAAATAATTTGGAAAATTATTTGGAATCTGATGATGTTGCGCATCTTTATTGATAGTTAAATAACCGACTATCAATAATTACCTTGAATGGTATTTGTTGTGAATTGCTTGAATTTGAATGCCACACTTATTTTTGAATAAGCGCTCACTATTCGGGTTAGCCGGGAAAGGACCATGGCGTCGTATAACCCATTCCGAATATGTGATACGTCGTTATGAATTGCATTCGAAGACCGGTTTTGAAGACCGGATATTTTTGAAAACGGAAGGATTACCGTCGAGTTACTCTACATCGGCTGATCTCCGATTTAGAGGTTTTATCACCCTTAGTGACGGGACGTCCGGACGTGATTAGAAATTTATCCGGATATGCAAGGGCTTCGTGAGAAGTGCCTTCGGTTCTGTTCGATCCCGGAACAGACTTGTATGGATTTTGTGTCTGACGTTACAAATTGAGATATAAAGCTGATTTCTTTCAAATACATTTCTGTTGGTGGCGGAGAATTTATTCTCTTAGCTTAACACCCTTCTCTGAGACGTACGAGCTCAAAGGTTATGTAGTTGAAATTTATCAGCGATATACTCCCAATTTGGTAACGTGGCATACTGAGTGTTGCTGTGAAATGATCAGTGTTTGATCATTTGCGATATGATCATTTGTCTGATCTTATATCTTTGTGATCATAGGTTGATCATTTTATTTGACCCGAAGCATGGCTTTGTAGAAAGCGTAGCTTTGTGGACGAGACTTCGTCGAGCCTCACACCCCGGAAATGGTCGAAACAGGAAGGATGCAGCAAGGTTCTAGGGAGTAGCGCCCCTTAGTGTATGTCATTCCTTATGGATAGAGGTGGTATCATGGTATGGAGCCCAGATACTTAACCTATGTGTTTGCTGCATTATTATTATTATGTGGTTTGTTGGAAATCGGGGATCCTCGGGAAGATCGGTTACGATCGGGGGATGGCATACGCGTGTCAGTAGTTACCTATTTTTGCAGAGGTAACCCGGCCTTGTGTTGGCAGAGATCCGGTTAGGTTCTCGGGTCGTCTATTCTAGGGACGTACCCATCGTGGAAAAGGAAGTTCCTTGGCCTGACCATTTGTTGGAAATCCAAACAAAACAATACCCGACTTGTACGGTTTTAGTTGTAGAACCTGCCATCTAATATGGCAGCTATAGAAAGCATACTATAATGGTACCTATGCTGGCTAAGATTTATATTCTACTTTCGAAATGTTTTCTACACTATGCACTAATAATAATATCAAAAATGATTTGATTTTGCGTAGTAAGCATCTTTGACTATCATAAGAAGAAATCTCCTCCAATTCTGCGTTTGAATTGTGTGTGTGGCGGGAGGTCTTATGGTAGTTTCATTTTCCAAAAGCATTGCGAATTTGTTTTATTTTCTTTGTGAAAAATAACTGTTTTACGATCTCACACCAGTCACCATGACTGACTCGGAGTTTATTTTTCCCTTCTAAACTCTGGGTGCCCACCAATTTCCACACGGGCAGCCTAGAGTTATGTTATCAGGATATTCTGGAGCTTTGGAGATAAGCTGGATGGCGAGACGTAGTATTTGTATCTGATAAGTATTTATTCCGCTGTGTATTCTGTATGAGGACAAGTTTATATAAGTGTCCATTGTTGTATATGACTCTGATGATTGATGTATGTATAAACTGATATAGCTCTTTGTTTTAAAAGACTAGTGTTTATTTATTATATATTGTTCCGCTGCGATGTGTAAGATTCTGATATTGTTTCTGCTTCTGATGTTGTTCTGTTCTTTCTCTTCTTCTCTCTTTCTTCTTCTATCTTTTCTTCTGTTTTCTTCTTTCTAAAACCCTAAGAATTCGGTTTTCCGACATTCGTTGCTCAGCAGTGGATACAGTGGACGTATCGATGTCGGTTTTCGGAAGTCGAAGAATCGGGTCCTTACAACGTGGTATCAGAGCATATGGTTAAGCGACAACCCTGCTCTGTTGGGTGTTACTCATTAGAGATAGAGTCAGTAGTACTCTAGAATGAGTTGAGTGTAATAATAGATATGAGCGCGTATTTGTTATTTGAATATAAAATTGTTTTATATTGTGATGATTGGTTTATTGAGTGGTATATGAACCTTCGTCGGCACAGTCTGCGCAACTGGATCGAAGGGGTTTCTAAACACTTGAATAGAACAATTCGGCACAGTATTGTTTTTGAATAGGGTGAATGAGATAATTTTGCCCAAAACTATTTTTGTATACAAAAGAAATAATTTTCTATGAATTGTTACAGTATATGGTTGCATGGATGTTAGGAAAGTGATAATGTTGAAATGTTATCATTATTATATGAAATTAAATGAGAAATTGGAATTATAACTCCAAAGTTAAGAAATAAATTCATATAAAAATGAAATTTAAGAATGTAAATTATAAAGGTGAATTGTAATTTAAAACGGAATTCCAGAGAAGTTTTTGGAAATATTTTGAAAAGAATTTGAAAATTTTGGTGATTTGGAAAGTTTAAATCTTTTTAGAGTTGAAAGTGAATTTCAAAGGTTTTGAAAAATGTTCTGAAGGGATGAAAGCTCTAAACTCTTTTCGGTCGCTGGAAAATAACTTCGATGATGACCGCGGCATCATTGGTGTTCATTTTCGGGTTTCCAAAAGAGGAATTGCTGCCAAATTGTTTTAAATGGAAGTGTTTGGAAAATTGGAGTTTTGTTTTGGAAATTCAAAGGATAATTTGAATTGTTTTCAAAATAATTTTTGAATGTTATTAAGACTCTGGAATGCTATATAAAAATATTGATGAGAATAATAAATGAATTGATAACTTATACAATTTGTTGTGAATTTAGATTGAATAAATTTAACTTAAGGAATTTTAAGTTGAATCAAAGTAAGTCTAAGCGAATCAATTAAATAAAGTGAAAAGATTACTTAAAGAAAATTTATTAAGTTGAAAATAAATTTGGAGTAGTAACAAATAACTGGAATTAAAATTGAAGTTTAAACTTTGTTTTGAATTTGGTAGTAAATGAAATTGAAACTGAATGTTGAAAACAAATTTGATAAAGTGAATTAGAATTTGTAATGAATTAGTAACTGGAACTAATTTAAAATATTGGCAGTTGAATGAACAATAATTGATGAAATTCAATATTTCAGAATTGAAGATGAATTGAATTTAAATGAAAATTGAAATGTAAAATTGAATGAGAATAGATATATATACCTTCAACAGTGAAGTAAAAGAATGTATAAGCAGTTTATATTGAGAATTTTGTAATAGAAATGTGCAAAATGGTTAGAATATGTAACTAGATATTATGGCTAGTAGGATATACAGGTGTTATAAAGGAAATTGGATTTGATTTCAAAGATAAATTGAATTGCTCGACAAAAGGTAAGTATTTAAATTTCAATATGAGATTTGCTGATTTCTTGCCTAGCCGCTTGGCTTTTTCTTTTCTTTTTGAAATCTGAGAGTCCGTAGGGACGTTTTGTAGTCGTGCCGTATTAGCCGCGCAAAGGAGATGCTGGCGAAATTTTTCGAAAATTTAGGGCGTTAGCAAATTTTTGAGAAAATTTTGAAGTTAAATTTTGAATTTAAACTCGAATTTGAATTTAGAAGTTAAACAATGTTGTTTGAAACTTAAAATTGAAGTTGGAAATTTAGTTGAGATGATAACGAATCTTTAGTAGGAAGATCTGTTTGAAAAGTGACAAAACTATTTGGATTGTGAAAAATAGTAGACGAGTTAATGACCTTTCTTTCTAACTTGTAATTTCGAGGACGAAATTCTTTTAAGGGGGGAAGTCTGTAACGATCCAGAATTTTGAACAAATTAAATTGAGAATATTTAATTAATTTTAAATATTTGAACGATGATTTAATTTGAATCCCCGATATAACTTTGAATTTAGTGATTAAATTATAAAAATTTAATCTATTGTAAGTTGAATAAAAATATGTATCTTCAGTTTTAAGTTGAAGAAAAATATTTCAAAAGCTTTTAAAATTTATATCGATGATACTGAAGATAACAGAAGCTTCAGAATCAAGTTTGATACTGCTTTGTTCAGTTTTGAAATTGTATCGTTCGAACCAATATTTAAAAAATAGTCGTCCGAGGCACAGTCTCGGAATTCGACGAAACCAGTTCCATTCGATCCGTAATATTGAATTATTGTCGGATTTCAAATTTCGTATTTTTCAGAGTTGTTATGTGAACGTACGACATATAAACGCGTTGGAAATTTTATCGAGACGTTTTGATATTTGGATTTAAACTTAATATAATTGTTTTCTCTTAGCCGACAATACGTACAGCCGCTACCATTGTGTCTCCCCTTGTACAAAACACCATCATCTCGTTCCCTGGAATCACGTCTTCTTCTGTTTCGTTCAGAGAAAAAAATCAATACAAACGATAAGTATCTTCGTTCATATTTGCACTGAAATAAAATTCAAAATAATGGTGGCCTCTGAATAGAATCGCGAGTATCTCAAATCTTAAGTTCGATATAAAGGAAAATATAAGGGCCGATCGAAATTCCTCTTTCGTTCAAATCGCATAGCCGCGGGAGAAAAGAAATTGGGGCGATGAGGAGGATTGCAAAGCCTAGGGTTTTGACGCTTTTGCCTTCGCGAGATCGTATTGTCGACTGGAGAGGGATCGACGTCGCGAGGCGCAGTGATTGTCGAGGTTAGTAACTTCGTGAATGTCGAGGGGATTCGCGGCGTGTCGTGACTGGAGCAGCGGTGTCGCGAGGGTGGCACGAAGCTCGAATTCAAGTCGAGTGCGGAGGAAGGCTTCGCGACTTCGGATTTTGATGGCAGGTTCTCTGGTGGAGTTCGATTTGGGGTATCTCGTTTTAGCCGATGGGAGAAGGAATCGCTTGGTAGTGGTCGAGCAAAATAGGAGGTCGCATGTGCTAGGGTTTCGATCGCGTGATCAGGTGGTTCGCGTGGAAGAGATGGCGAATGAGAGGTAGAGTTTCTGAGCTCTGGGGTCGGCGATGCTCGAACTCGAGCTGGGTAGGCGAAGGTCAGTAAGGCGTGGTATCTCTAGTTCAACCGAAGGCAGTAAGGTATAATTAGTTTTATTCAATCCTTAAGCATTTTTGTTTTAAAATTACAGTAAAATAAATTATTAGTTGGGTTATTTTCTGAAAGAAAATAAATAAATAAAATATAAGTGTACAAATAAATTGTAATCTACTAAACGTTGTTATAAATAATAAATTGTAGTGGATAATTAATTTAATTTATTCATTTAATTTTAATTACCCAAGGGATTTTTAAATATTAGAGGAAAATTTTTGGTTTAAAATAAATTTATTAGTTAAAATTTAAAACTATCAAATGGAAATTAATTATTCAAATTGTTCGAATATTAATAATTTGTATAATATTTATACAAGGGCTATAAATCAAGAAAATCAATCTGGAATGGAAATGGATGGCAAATTAAAAGCAAAGGTGAGATTTTTCTCACTCAAAATGAAAGTGGAATTTTCAGTTATTTATTGATTGATTTGATTGCTATTGGATGTGTGATATTAGATATAGTAGGATATATCTATATATATATAGCAATATATACATATTGGAATATGTATATATTGGATTGATTGATTTCCCGCCTCGTATAGCGGATGAGACCCTATTGCGCCGTTAGTAAGCGGATATTTTTATAAAACCCATATACCGCGATATTCCACCTCGAAGTGGAATTGGTATTGTGCTAACGTCTGTGGATGCAGGGAAACAGGTTGGAGGGATCCAACTGGATTCCTCACCAGTATTTATTTTTTTTACAGATATTGATATATATTCTGTTATCCTATTGATATATGATGTTTGTTTTTGTGCTAACGTTGAAGACCGGATATTTTTGAAAACGGAAGGATTACCGTCGAGTTACTCTACATCGGCTGATCTCCGATTTAGAGGTTTTATCACCCTTAGTGACGGGACGTCCGGACGTGATTAGAAATTTATCCGGATATGCAAGGGCTTCGTGAGAAGTGCCTTCGGTTCTGTTCGATCCCGGAACAGACTTGTATGGATTGTGTGTCTGACGTTACAAATTGAGATATAAATCTGATTTCTTTCAAATACATTTCTGTTGGTGGCGGAGAATTTATTCTCTTAGCTTAACACCCTTCTCTGAGGTGTACGAGCTCAGAGGTTATGTAGTTGAAATTTATCAGCGATATACTCCCAATTTGGTAACGTGGCATACTGAGTGTTGCTGTGAAATGATCAGTGTTTGATCATTTGCGATATGATCATTTGTCTGATCTTATATCTTTGTGATCATAGGTTGATCATTTTGTTTTACCCGAAGCATGGCTTTGTAGAAAGCGTAGCTTTGTGGACGAGACTTCGTCGAGCCTCACACCCCGGAAATGGTCGAAACAGGAAGGATGCAGCAAGGTTCTACGGAGTAGCGCCCCTTAGTGTATGTCATTCCTTCTGGATAGAGGTGGTATCATGGTATGGAGCCCAGATACTTAACCTATGTGGTTGCTGCATTATTATTATTATGTGGTTTGTTGGAAATCGGGGATCCTCGGGAAGATCGGTTACGATCGGGGGATGGCATACGCGTGTTAGTATTTACCTATTTTTGCAGAGGTAACCCGGCCTTGTGTTGGCAGAGATCCGGTTAGGTTCTCGGGTCTTCTATTCCAGGGACGTACCCATCGTGGAAAAGGAAGTTCCTTGGCCTGACCATTTGTTGGAAATCCAAACAAAACAATACGCGACTTGTACGGTTTTAGTTGTAGAACCTGCCATCTAATATGGCAGCTATAGCAAGCATACTATAATGGTACCTATGCTGGCTAAGATTTATATTCTACTTTCGAAATGTTTTCTACACTATGCACTAATAATAATATCAAAAATGATTTGATTTTGCGTAGTAAGCATCTTTGACTATCATAAGAAGAAATCTCCTCCAATTCTGCGTTTGCATTGTGTGTGTGGCGGGAGGTCTTATGGTAGTTTCATTTTCCAAAAGCATTGCGAATTTGTTTTATTTTCTTTGTGAAAAATAACTGTTTTACGATCTCACACCAGTCACCATGACTGACTCGGAGTTTATTTTTCCCTTCTAAACTCTGGGTGCCCACCAATTTCCACACGGGCAGCCTAGAGTTATGTTATCAGGATATTCTGGAGCTTTGGAGATAAGCTGGATGGCGAGACGTAGTATTTGTATCTGATAAGTATTTATTCCGCTGTGTATTCTGTATGAGGACAAGTTTATATAACTGTCCATTGTTGTATATGACTCTGATGATTGATGTATGTATAAACTGATATAGCTCTTTGTTTTAAAAGACTAGTGTTTATTTATTATATATTGTTCTGCTGCGATGTGTAAGATTCTGATATTGTTTCTGCTTCTGATGTTGTTCTGTTCTTTCTCTTCTTCTCTCTTTCTTCTTCTATCTTTTCTTCTGTTTTCTTCTTTCTAAAACCCTAAGAATTCGGTTTTCCGACATTCGTTGCTCGGCAGTGGATACAGTGGACGTATCGATGTCGGTTTTCGGAAGTCGAAGAATCGGGTCCTTACATGATCTATGCTTTCCAAAACATCTAAAATTCTTAAATTTGGTTATGAAACGTAAAAGTTATGCTTAATTTAGTTTCAGATTCAACGATAGAGCAAATAATAGTTTTGCTCTCGGGATTGCAATAGAAACACTCAAATTTGAAATAGAAAACTTCAAAATTCTGTAAAACACAAAACATGAAACTTGTAGTATATGATTTTTGCTTTCCAAAACATCTAAAATTCTTAAATTTGGTGAAGAAACGTAAAAGTTATGCTTAATTTAGTTTTAGATTCAACAACAGAGCAAATAATAGTTTTCCTCTTGAGTTTGCAATAGAAACACTTAAATTTGAAATAGATAGCTTCAAAATTTTGAAAAACACAAAACATTAAACTTGAAATATGTGATCTAAGCTTTCCAAAACATCTAAAATTATTAAATTTGGTTAAGAAAAGTAAAAGTTATAGCAAAATTCGTTTCAGCCACAATTACAAAACAAATATTACACCAGTCATCTTTTTTTCCCAGCAATTTCACCACTGTAACCGTCCTTAACCGCATGAACCCAAAATATAAAGCGTGAGGGAACCCTTACCTTAGATATGCAGCAAAGTTTGGGTTGAAAGCTTCTCCGGTTTGGATCAATTTGATGATTTTCAGGCTCCTTTGTTAGCTTCAGCAGCTGAAAAAGGTGAAACAAGAACATGCAAGAACAAAAGAGAAAGTTATACACAATTCATATCTAATTCTAGGATTTTGATGATATAATTATGTAGTATTGGTGGATATTACCTTCTATTCTCCTAATTTGGTGATTTCTTCTTGAATTGGCAGCAAATTGTGTGAAAATTTTGTTTTAGTTGAAGGTAACCATTATATTTTTTTTCAGTTTACTGTAAGTTTGTTCTTTTCTATTTCTGAGGAAGAAGAACTAAACTACGTACACTAGTTTGTTTCTCACCAGAAACATCCAGATAATGGATTTTAGGTTTTAAAACCTAACCCAAAACGCCCAAAGCAATATTATTTAGAGAAAATGCAAGGCTATGTATATGTATTAGGCTATTTTACCTTAAATTCACATATTTCTCAATATAAACTCAAAAAAAAAAATATGCAACCAACTGTTATGAAACAAAAATTGTTATTTACAAAAAATAAAATTTATTTCAATAATAAAATGTTATTTTCATAAATAAAACCATATTTTTGACAATATTTTACAATTTTCAAAATTTTAGTGTAAAAACCCGAATTTTAAAGCATAATTTGTTCAAAAATCATTTTCATTGTCAAATAAGTTATAACAAAACATTATAACTCCTTTTAAAATAACAAAATATTATTTTAAACATTATTCCATCTTTTAATTTTAATAAAATAAATATTTTCTACATATTTCTTCTTTTAAATTTAATAACAGGTTAATATTGGTAATAATTACTAATATTAATGCATTGATTCAACTAAAATCCAATAAATAATTATTTTCACACCAAATTCTCAAAGTAAAGTTTTTAAAACTCTATTTTCATCAATTTATATTTATTTCAAAAATTATATGTTGAAACACATCAATTGATTAATTTATTAACTCTAATTTAATAAGATCACATTGTTTATTTGAAATAAATAAATAAAAATAAATCAAATTTATTTTCTCCATTTTATTTTCAATATTAAATTATAACTAACGTTATAATTAAATATCATAGGTAATCACCAATACCAGGTTTGTTACAAAGCTAGTTAGAACTTGATATTAGTATAAGATAAGAGGAATATAAGTGCATAAGGGAATTCATCCTTTAACTATAAAGGATGGGTACAAGTATAGTATAATCTCAATGCATGGTATATGTTTACCAAGGGTTGCCGCATCAATAGGTTTAATTCAACATAAGAGACTCATACTTAATGGAATTCAACGCTAATACAAGGAATCATATGAAAGTCATGAGAGAAACTCATTAAAATTCCAATATGAATCTCGTGGAACTCAAGATAAAGCTCAAATATCATAAAAAAAAAATCACAATATATAACATCTCATGTAGCTCTAGGCTATCGATGTAACAAAAATATCTCAAAATAGTGAAATCGTATAAAACTCAGAAAATTCAAAAAAACCCTGAATTGGCCAGATCCCTTATTGCAAAGCTGAAGCAATGTTGCACGTGCTAAACTCTTGTTCAGTGCTATTTATAATTTAGGTACCTAACTCATGGACCCGAAGGTCATACTCATGGTGATCGATGTCACATAACTCGTGGTGACCGAAGTCACAAAACTCATGGTGACCGAAGTCACATAACTTGTGGTGACCGAAGTCACATAACTCAGATGACCCGAAGGTCTATAGCACCGGCATACTCGTGGATGTGTCACAAACTCCCGGAAAAAAACCTAAAAAGTGTTAGCGTGCGTTTCATACCCCACGTTCGCACTAAACGGTTTACTAACCGCTAGTTAACTCCACATCATAAAAATGAAATCTCAAACCTCAAAAATCTCATAATACTCATATACCTTGCCTCGTATCATCGACAAGTGCAAATAAATCTCATAATAGTTTCTCATAAACCATAATTCCCGCAAGGGAAAAATCAAATCTCAAGATTCGCCTCATTTCCTCGGCGAGTAATACAACATTTATAAGTAGTTCTCATCGATTATTACTCCTATGATAGGAGATCTCGAACGTCTCAACTAGTCAAATAATGGCTGAAACAAATTCTAAGACCAACAATCATTGTTGCTGTCATTTCGATCTCGGGACAGCAACAATAAGATGAATTTTTAATCAATATACTTCAAAATTTCAAAAACCTCAAAACATGAAACTTTTTAAAAAAATTCTTAGCTTTCCGGAACATCAAAGATTATTGAATTTGGATAAAAATTGACAAAGTTATGCTTAATTTAGTTTCAGATTCAACAATAGAGCAAATAATAGTTTTGCTCTCGGGATTGCAATAGAAACACTCAAATTTGAAATAGATAGCTTCAAAATTCTGTAAAACACAAAACATGAAACTTGTAGTATATGATCTAAGCTTTCCAAAACATCTAAAATTCTTAAATTTGGTTAAGAAACGTTAAAGTTATGCTTAATTTAGTTTCAGATTCAACAACCGAGCAAGTAATAGTTTTGCTCTCGGAATTGCAATAGAAACACTCAACTTTGAAATAGATAACTTCAAAATTCTAAAAGACACAAAACATGAAACTTGTAGTATATGATCTATGCTTTTCAAAACATCTAAAATTCTTAAATTTGGTTAAGAAACGTAAAAGTTATGCTTAATTTAGTTTCAGATTCAACAACAGAGCAAAAAATAGTTTTGCTCTCGGGATTGCAAAAGAAACACTCAAATTTGAAATAGATAACTTCAAAATTCTATAAAACACAAAACATAAAACTTGTAGTATATGATCTATGCTTTCCAAAACATCTAAAATTCTTATATTTGGTTAAGAAACGTAAAAGTTGTGCTTAATTTAGTTTCAGATTCAACAACAGAGCAAATAATAGTTTTGCTCTCGGGATTGCAATAGAAACACTCAAATTAGAAATAGATAACTTCAAAATTCTGAAAAACACAAAACATTAAACTTGTAGTATATGATCTAGGCCTTCCAAAACATCTAAAATTCTTAAATTTGGTTAAGAAACGTAAAAGTTATGCTTAATTTAGTTTCAGATTCAACAACAGAGCAGATAATAGTTTTATTCTCGGGATTGCAATAGAAACACTCAAATTTGAAATAGATAGCTTCAAAATTTTGAAAAACACAAACGTAAAACTTGTAGTATGTGATCTAAGCTTTCTAAAACATCTAAAATTAATAAATTTGGTTAAGAAAAGTAAAAGTTATTGCAAAATTCGTTTCAGCCACAATCACAAAACAAATATTACACCAGTCATCTTTTTTTTCCAGCAAATTCACCTCTGTAAACCGTCCTTAACTGCATGAACCCAAAATATAAAGTGTGAGGGAACCCTCGCCTTAGATATGCAGCAAAGTTTGGGTTGAAAGCTTCTCCGGTTTGGATCAATTTGATGATTTTCAGGCTCCTTTGTTAGCTTCAGCAGTTGAAAAAGTTGAAACAAGAACATGCAAGAACAAAAGAGAAAGTTATACACAATTCATATCTAATTCTAGGATTTTGATGATATAATTATGTAGTATTGGTGGATATTACCTTCTATTCTCCTAATTCGGTGATTTCTTCTTGAATTGGCAGCAAATTGTGTGAAAATTTTGTTTTAGTTGAAGTTAACCATTATAATTTTTTTTTCAGTTTACTGTAAGTTTGTTTTTTTCTGTTTCTGAGGAAGAAGAACTAAACTATGTACACTAGTTTGTTTCTCACCAAAAACATCCAGATAATGGATTTTAGGTTTTAAAACCTAACCCAAAAAGCCCAAAGCAATATTATTTAGAGAAAATGCAAGGCTATGTATATGTATTACGCTATTTTACCTTAAATTCACATATTTCTCAATATATACTCAAAAAAAATATATGCAATCAACTGTTATGAAACAAAAATTGTTATTTACACAAAATAAAATTTATTTCAATAATAAAATGTTATTTTCATAAATAAAACCATATTTTTAACAATATTTTACAATTTTCAAAATTTTAGTGTAAAAACACGAATTTTAAAGCATAATTTGTTCAAAAATCATTTCATTGTCAAATAAGTTATAACAAAACATTATAACTCTTTTTAAAATAACCAAATATTATTTTTAACAATATTCCATCTTTTAATTTTAATAAAATACATATTTTCTACGTATTTCTTCTTTTAAATTCAATAACAGGTTAATATTGGCAATAATTACCAATATTAATGCAATGATTCAACTAAAATCCAATAAATAATTATTTTCACTCCAAATTCTCAAAGTAAAGTTTTTAAAACTTTATTTTCATCAATTTATATTTATTTCAACAATTATATGTTGAAACACATCAATTGATTAATTTATTAACTCTAATTTAATAAGATCACATTGTTTATTTGAAATAAATAAATAAAAATTAAATCAAATTTATTTTCTCCATTTTATTTTCAATATTAAATTATAACTAATGTTATAATTAAATATTATAGGTAATCACCAATACCAGGTTTGTTACAAAGCTAGCTAGAACTTGATATTAGTATAAGATAAGAGGAATATAAGTGCATAAGGGAATTCATCCTTTAACTATAAAGGATGGGTACAAGTATAGTATAATCTCAATGCATGGTATATGTTTCCCAAGGGTTGTCGCATGAATAGGTTTAATTCAATATAAGAGACTCATACTTAATTGCATTGAACGCTAATACAAGGAATCATATGAAAGTCATGAGAGAAACTCATTAAAATTCCAATATGAATCTCGTGGAACTCAAGATAAAGCTCAAATATCATAAAAACAAAATCACAATATATAACATCTCAAGTAGGAATGGCAATGGAGCGGGTTGGGGCGGGTTTCTTGTGCCCCAGGCCCGCCCCAGTGTTTTTAGACCCCGCCCCAGACCCGCCCCGTAGACCCGGTGCGGGTCCAGAATTTTGCCCCAACCCGAGACACGTACGGGCCAGGGTAGACCCGCCCCGCCCCGAGACCCGGTGAAGGTTTTTGTATTGATTCAAAATTGTGTGCTAATGTACATGTATTTATATTTGTTGTCACTAAATGATACATTAAATACAAATAACAATGTGTTTACAATTATAAAGGAAGATAATAAAAATGTGGTGTACAAAATAATTCAAAAAAATATGCATATGTTATTTTATAAATATCAATGATGCAGCTTAATACTATGAACTTTTTATAGCTTATTGATTGTAATATTATAATATCCATGTCATAATCAAACATACATAGATATATATATATATAAAGATTAGCAAATCATCGTTATAATACTAAAGCGATTTCATGAGATCTTAGAAGTGCGGGTCGGGTTGGGGCGGGTCAGCCAAGCCCCGACCCGACCCTAGACCCAGAGCTCTCAAGAACGGGTCACGGGTCTACCCGCCCCGTTGACCCAATGAGGCGGGTCTGGGCGGGCCAAAACAGGGTCGGGTCAACCGGGTTTTGACACTAGACCCGCCCCATTGCCATCCCTCATCTCAAGTAGCTCTAGGTTATCGATGTAACAAAAATATCTCAAAATAGTGAAATCGTATAAAACTCAGAAAATTCAAAAAACCCCGAATTGGCCAGATCCCTTATTGCAAAGCTGAAGCAATGTTGCACATGCTAAATTCTTGTCCAAAGCTATTTATAATTTAGGTACCTAACTCGTGGACCCGAAGGTCATACTCATGGTGACCGATGTCACATAACTCGTGATGACCGAAGTCACAAAACTCATGGTGACCGAAGTCACATAACTTGTGGTGACCGAAGTCACATAACTCAAATGACCCGAATGTCTATAGAACGGGCATACTCGTGGATGTGTCACAAACTCTCGGAAAGAAACCCGAAAAGTGTTAGCGTGCGTCCCATACCACACGTTCGCACTAAACGGTTTACTAACCGCTAGTTAACTCCACATCATAAAAATAAAATCTCAAACCTCAAAAATCTCATAATACTCATATATCTTGCCTCGTATCATCGACAAGTGAATATAAATCTCAAAGTAGTTTCTCATAAACCATAATTCCCGCAAGGGAAAAGTCAAATTCCAAGACTCGCCTCATCTCATCGGCGAGTAATACAACATTTATAAGTAGTTCTCATCGATTATTACTCCTATGATAGGAGATCTCGAACGTCTCAACTAGTCAAATATTGGCTGAAACAAATTCTAAGACCAACAGTCATTGTTGGTGTCATTTCGATCTCGGGACAGCAACAATCAGACGCATTTTTCATCAATATACTTCGAAATTTCAAAAACCTCAAAACATGAAACTTTTAGAACAAATTCTTAGCTTTCCGGAACATCAAAGATTATTGAATTTGGATAAAAATTGAAAAAGTTATGCTTAATTTAGTTTCAGATTCAACAACAGAGCAAATAATAGTTTTGCTCTCGGGATTGCAATCGAAACACTCAAATTTGAAATAGATAACTTCAAAATTCAGTAAAACACAAAACATGAAACTTGTAGTATATGATCTAAGCTTTCCAAAACATCTAAAATTCTTAAATTTGGTCAATAAACGTAAAAGTTATGGTTAATTTAGTTTCAGATTCAACAACAGAGCAAATAATAGTTTTGCTCTCGGGATTGCAAAATAATCACTCAAATTTGAAATAGATAACTTCAAAATTCTAAAAAACACTAAAATTCTTATATTTGGTTAAGAAACGTAAAAGTTATGCTTAATTTAGTTTCAAATTCAACAACAGAGCAAATAATAGTTTTGCTCTCGGGATTGCAATAGAAACACTAAAATTTGAAATAGATAACTTCAAAATTCTTAAAAACACAAAACATTAAACTTGTAGTATATGATCTAGGCTTTCCAAAATATCAAAAATTCTTAAATTTGGTTAAGAAACGTAAAAGTTATGCTTAATTTAGTTTTATATTCAACAATAGAGGAAATAATAGTTTTGCTCTCGGGATTGCAATAGAAACACTCAAATTTGAAATAGATAACTTCAAAACTCTATAAAACACAAAACATGAAACTTGTAGAATTTTATCTATGCTTTCCAAAACATTTAAAACTCTTAAATTTGGTTAAGAAACGTAAAATATATGCTTAATTTAGTTTTAGATTCAACAACAGAGCAGATAATAGTTTTGCTCTCGGGATTGCAATAGAAACACTCAAATTTGAAATATATAACTTCAAAACTCTAGAAAACACAAAACATGAAACTTGTAGTATATGATCTAGCTTTCCAAAACATCTAAAATTATTAAATTTGGTTAAGAAACATAAATGTTATAGCAAAATTCGTTTCAGCCACAATCACAAAACAAATATTACAGCAGTTATCTTTTTTTCCAGCAAATTCACCACTGTAAACCGCCCTTAACCGCATGAACCCAAAATAGAAAGCGTGAGGAAACCCACACCTTAGATATGAAGTAAAGTTTGGGTTGAAAGCTTCTCCGGTTTGGATCAATTTGATGATTTTGAGGCTCCTTTGTTAGCTTCAGCAGCTGAAAAAGTTGAAACAAGAACATGCAAGAACAAAAGAGAAAGTTATACACAATTCATATCAAATTTTAGGATTTTGATGATATAATTCTGTAGTATTGTTTTAATTGAAGGTAACCATTATATTTTTTTTTCAGTTTACTGTAAGTTTGTTCTTTTCTGTTTCTGAGGAAGAAGAACTAAACTACGTATACTAGTTTGTTTCTCACCAAAAACATCCAGATAATGGATATTAGGTTTTAAAACCTAACCCAAAAAGCCCAAATCAATGTATTAGGCCATTTTACCTTAAATTCACATATTTCTCAATATAAACTCAAAAAAAAATATGCATCCAACTGTTATGAAACAAAAAATTTTATTTACACAAAATAAAATTTATTTCAATAATAAAATGTTATTTTCATAAATAAAACCATATTTTGACAATATTTTATAATTTTCAAAATTTTAGTGTAAAAACACAAATTTTAAAGCATAATTTGTTCAAAAATCATTTTCATTGTCAAATAAGTTATAACAAAACATTATAACTCTTTTTAAAATAACAAAATATTATTTTAAACAATATTCCATCTTTTAATTTTAATAAAATACATATTTTCTACATATTTCTTCTTTTAAATTCAATAACAGGTTAATATTGGCAATAATTACTAATATTAATGCATTGATTCAACTAAAATCCAATAAATAATTATTTTCACTCCAAATTCTCAAATTAAAGTTTTTAAAACCCTATTTTCATCAATTTATATTAATTTCAAAAATTATATGTTGAAACACATCAATTGATTAATTTATTAACTTTAATTTAATAAGATCACATTGTTTATTTGAAATAAATAAACAAAAATTAAATCAAATTTATTTTCTCCATTTTATTTTCAATATTAAATTATAACTAACGTTATAATTAAATATCATAGGTAATCACCAATACCAGGTTTGTTACAAAGCTAACTAGAACTTGATATTAGTATAAGATAAGAGGAATATAAGTGCATAAGGGAATTCATCCTTTAACTATAAAGGATGGGTACAAGTATAGTATAATCTCAATGCATGGTATATGTTTACCAAGGGTTGTTGCATGAATAGGTTTAATTCAACATAAGAGACTCATACTTAATGGCATTCAACGCAAATACAAGGAATCATATGAAAGTAATGAGAGAAACTCATTAAAATTCCAATTTGAATCTCGTGGAACTCAAGATAAAGCTCAAATATCATAAAAATGAAATTACAATATATAACATCTCATGTAGCTCTAGGATATCGATGAAACAAAAATATCTCAAAATAGTGAAATCGTATAAAACTCAGAAAATTCAAAAAAAACCCGAATTGGCCAGATCTCTAATTGCAAAGCTGAAGCAATGTTCACGTGCTAAACTCTTGTCCAGTGCTATTTATAATTTAGGTACCTAACTCGTGGACCCGAAGGTCATACTCATGGTTACCTATGTCACATAACTCGTGGTGACCGAAGTCACAAAACTCATGGTGACCGAAGTCACATAACTTGTGGTGACCGAAGTCACATAACTCAGATGACCCAAAGGTCTATAGCACGGGCATACTCGTGGATGTGTCACAAACTGTAGGAAAGTAACCCGAAAAGTGTTAGCGTGCGTCCCATACCACACGTTCACACTAAATGGTTTACTAACCGCTAGTTAACTCCACATCATAAAAATAAAATCTCAAACATCAAAAATCTCATAATACTCATATATCTTGCCTCGTATCATCGACATGTGCAAATAAATCTCATAGTAGTTTCTCATAAACCATAATTCCCGCAAGGGAAAAATCTAATCTCAAGACTCGCCTCATCTCATCGGTGAATAATACAACATTTATAAGTAGTTCTCATCGATTATTACTCCTATGATAGGAGATCTCGAACGTCTCAACTAGTCAAATATTGGCTGAAACAAATTCTAAGACCAACAATCATTGTTGCTGTCATTTCGATCTCGGGACAACAACAATCAGACGCATTTTTAATCAATATACTTCAAAATTTCAAAAACCTCAAAATAAGAAACTTTTAGAACAAATTCTTATCTTTCCGGAACATCAAAGATTATTCAGTTTGGATAAAAATTGAAAAAGTTATGCTTAATTTAGTTTCAGATTCAACAACAGAGCAAATAATAGTTTTGTTCTCGGGATTGCAATAGAAACACTCAAATTTGAAATAGATAACTTAAAAATTCTGTAAAACACAAAACATGAAACTTGTAGTATATAATCTATTCTTTCCAAAACATCTAAAATTCTTAAATTTGGTTAAGAAACGTAAAAGTTATGCTTAATTTAGTTTCAGATTCAACAATAGAGCAGATAATAGTTTTCCTCTCGGGATTGCAATAGAAACACTCAAATTCGAAATAGATAACTTCAATACTCTGTAAAACACAAAACATGAAACTTGTAGTATATGATCTACGCTTTCCAAAACATATAAAATTCTTAAATTTGGTTAAGAAACGTAAAAGTTAGTCTTAATTTAGTTTCAGATTAAACAGTAGAGCAAATAATAGTTTTGCTCTCGGGATTGCAAAAGAAACACTCAAATTTGAAATAGATAACTTCAAAATTCTAAAAAACACAAAACATGAAACTTGTAGTATATGATATATTCTTTCCAAAACATCAAAAATTCATAAATTTAGTTAAGAAACGTAAAAGTTATGCTTAATTTAGTTTCAGATTCAACAATAGAGCAAATAATAGTTTTGCTCTCGGGATTGCTATAGAAACACTAAAATTTGAAATAGATAACTTCAAAATTTTGAATAACACAAAACATGAAACTTGTAATATATTATCTATGCTTTCCAAATCATCCAAAATTCTTAAATTTGGTTAAGAAACGTAAAAGTTATGCTTAATTTAGTTTCAGACTCAACAATAGAGCAAATAATAGTTTTGCTCTCGGGATTGCAAAAGAAACACTCAAATTTGAAATAGATAACTTCAAAATTCTGAAAAACACAAAACAAGAAACTTTTAGGATCTACGCTTTCCAAAACATCTAAAATTCTTAAATTTGGTTTAGAAACGTAAAAGTTATAGCAAAATTCGTTTCAGCCACAATCACAAAACAAATATTACAGTAGTCATCTTTTTTTTCCAGCAA
This sequence comes from Allium fistulosum, assembly GCA_030737815.1. Taxonomy (NCBI): domain Eukaryota; kingdom Viridiplantae; phylum Streptophyta; class Magnoliopsida; order Asparagales; family Amaryllidaceae; genus Allium; species Allium fistulosum. The sequence goes on from CM060907.1 coordinate 612,679,441, forward strand.
ATTCACCACTGTAAACCGTCCGTAACCGCATGAACCCAAAATAGAAAGCGTGAGGGAAACCTCACCTTAGATATGCAGCAAAGTTTTGGTTTAAAGATTCTCCGGTTTGGATCAATTTGATGATTTTGAGGCTCCTTTATTAGCTTCAGCAGCTGAAAAAGTTAAAACAAGAACATGCAAGAACAAAAGAGAAAGTTACACACAATTCATATCTCTAGGATTTTGATAATATAATTCGGTAGTATTGGTGGAGATTACCTTCTATTCTCTTAATTAGGTGATTTCTTCTCGAATTGGCAGCAAATTGGGTGAAAAAATTGTTTTAGTTGAAGGTAACCATTATATTTTTTTTCAGTTCACTGTAAGTTTGGTCTTTTCTGTTTCTGTGGAAGAAGAACTAAACTACGTACACTAGTTTGTTTCTCACCAGAAACATCCAGATAATGAATTTTTGTTTTTAAAACCTAACCCAAAAAGCCCAAAGCAATATTATTGAGAGAAAATTCAAGGCTATGTATATGTATTACGCTATTTTACCTTAAATTCACATATTTCTCAATATAAACTCAAAAAAATTATATGCAACCAACTGTTATGAAACAAAAAATTTTATTTACACAAAATAATTTTTTTTTCAATAATAAAATGTTATATTTATAAATAAAACCATATTTTTGACAATATTTTACAATTTTCAAAATTTTAGTGTAAAAACACGGATTTTAAAGGATAATTTGTTCAAAAATCATTTTCATTGTCAAATAAGTTATAACAAAACATTATTACTCTTTTTAAAATAACAAAATATTATTTTAAACAATATTCCATCTTTTAATTTTAATAAAATACATATTTTCTACATATTTTTTCTTTTAAATTCAATAACAGGTTAATATTGGCAATAATTACCAATATTAATGCATTGATTCAACTAAAATCCAATAAATAATTATTTTCACTCCAAATTCTCAAAGTAAAGTTTTTAAAACTCTATTTTCATCAATTTTTATTTATTTCAAAAATTAAATGTTGAAACACATCAATTGATTAATTTATTAACTCTAATTTAATAAAACCACATTGTTTATTTGAAATAAAAAAAAATCAAACTTATTTTCTCCATTTTATTTTCAATATTAAATTATAACTAACGTTATAATTAAATATCGTAGGTAATCACCAATACCAGGTTTGTTACGAAGCTGGCTAGAACTTGATATTAGTATAAGATAAGAGGAATATAAGTGCATAATGGAATTCATCCTTTAACTATAAGATGGGTACAAGTATAGTATAATCTCAATGCATGTTATATGTTTACCAAGGGTTGTCGCATGAATAGGTTTAATTCAACATAACAGACTCATACATAATGGCATTCAACGCTAATACAAGGAATCATATGAATGTCATGAGAGAAACTTATTAAAATTCCAATATGAAACTCATGGAACTCAAGATAAAGTTCAAATATCATAAAAAAGAAATCACAATATATAACATCTCATGAAGCTCTAGGCTATCTATGTAACAAAAATATCTCAAAATAGTGAAATCGTATAAAACTCAGAAAATAAAAAAAACCGCTGATTGGCCATATCCCTGATTGCAAAGCTGAAGCAATGTTGCACGTGCTAAACTCTTGTCCAGTGCTATTTATAATTTAGGTACCTAACTCGTGTACCCGAAGGTCATACTCATGTTGACCGATGTCACATTACTCGTGGTGACCGAAGTCACATAACTCATGGTGACCGAAATCACATAACTTGTGGTGACCGAAGTCGCATAACTCAGATGACCCGAAGGTCTATAGCACTCGCATACTCGTGGATGTGTCACAAACTGTCGGAAAGGAACCCGAAAAGTGTTAGCGTGCGTCCCATACCACACGTTCGCACTAAACGGTTTACTAACTGCTAGTTAACTCCACATCGTAAAAATAAAATCTCAAACCTCAAAAATCTCATAAAACTCATATATCTTGCCTCGTATCATCTGCAAGTGCAAATAAATCTCATAGTAGTTTCTCATAAACCATAATTCCCGCAAGGGTAAAATCTAATCTCAAGACTCGCCTCATCTCATCGGTGAGTAATACAACATTTATAAGTAGTTCTCATCAATTATTCACTACAATAAAACAAGCTTTTTACAACGGGCAATGCCCGTTGTAATATGTGTTCCACAACGGACAGCGGACCGTTGTAATAGGCGATGTTGTAATAGGTCACCCATATTTTACAACGGGCAATGCCCGTTGTAATACATCTTTTTACAACGGGCAATGCCCGTTGTAATACACCTTTTTACAACGGACAATGCCCGTTGTAATATGGAATATTGCAACGGTTTCTGACCGTTGCAAAATAAATGCAAATTTTAAAAAAAATTACAGCAGCATACCTTCATACCAATAATGAATAATTTAACTAGTAATAAATATTATCATAAAACAACCAAAATCACATTCGAAAAGACTAAAAGCTAGAGTCATAAAATTCCAAGACATTCCAAAAAGTTAGATAAGTTTACATTGACATAGTTCTAATATACACTATTTTTCATTTATTTAGTTCTCTACCCAATTCTCTACCTAGTTCTCTGCACCATTTCACATTTACAAACAAACCACCCACCACAGTCATTCACTTCCTCCATATTTAACTAACTTCTCCCTCATACAACTGTGCATTTCCCTTCTGCACACTTTAGCTGACTGTCTTACATAAATGTAGCCAATTGTATTCAACATATCGACTCCATAAGCTGTAACAAAATCAAATTATGATATTATCCCATATACAGAAAGGACATTGACATGAAAGACCTGCATAATTTAGATGAAATAGTTTAATTATGGATAATTTATCTAATGATGAACAAGGGAGCACCAACAGGAAAATTAAGAGGGATAAGCTGATTCCTCTGAGGCATACACAAGGGTCACCGCTAGGAAGAAATGCATGTCTAGCATAGCACACATTGTTATTCTTTAAATAGTCATTTAGGAGGGAACAAAGAGACAAAACAGATTAACTTTTGTTTGAAAATCACCAAGTTCATTGAAGAGAGATCTTATACATGGCAGGGAATGCATAAGAATATTAAAATTTGGAATCAGTAAAAACTACCAAGTAAATGAGAAACTTCTGGTACAAGATTGCTACTCCATAGATATTGACTTATGAACATTGAATGCTTGTCCCACTGCCAAAGGTTCCCCGCGAAGGGTTACTTGTTAGGTTGATGAGGCAAAATTCCGTGGAAAGAAAAAACACACTGCATGCTTTCTCTTGACGTAGTAAAAAGGAAATTACCATATTCCACACATGCATGCATTTGAGAACTATTTGCTTTTTAAGTAAAATATAAAAATACAGGATTGATGTAATTAGTTCATCTGGTTTCATTAGCTAGCAACTAAGACAAATTCATATCCTTCTCTTCTTAAAATGGGTGAGTACAGGTATGAGTGAAATAACTTACTACTACAGAACTTTCACACACATATTGAAACATTTCAAATTTACCAACAGAACTATGAATATCATAATTTAGGAGGAATAAGAAAATATTGGGGAGTTTTTAACCTACACTGGAAAGTCGTGACATCTTAGCTTCAGCTTGAATAATAAAAGCATCCTCGTTTCCTTGAACATACTGATTAAGTCGATCTTTCAAAATGTTTGCTAGTTTTTCTTCTCTCTCCCTTTGAACAACCTATGGGAATAAATATAATTGTGTTTAATGAAAAGTAAGTACATGAAAAAAGAAAAACAGATATAGATATACAAGTTCATTATGAATTCTGGGCGTGCAAAAAGAGGATAGGACTGAACAATTATCACTGTTTTTACTCAAATAACATGTGGACAAAAGAACTATCACATGCATATTGTATAAATTCATATGTACAGCCAAAGCATTAATATATTGTGGATAAAAAGAATTGTTAGCCTACCAAATATTTAGTATATATAAATATATTCAAGTTTGTATTCCTTGAAATATGCTCTTTTATACTAACTAAAATTGAGTTATCAATAAATGATATCTCTAGTTGTCCGGTAGTTAATTATTTTAGCCAGTAGCTTTAGACTGTACTTGTAGCAGCAAGCCAAAGATGTGGAATTCATTCCCTATGGAGATGTGTAAAAGAAAGTTCAATAAATGATTACTCTTATTTTCTCTTCAAGTTTTCTTTCATCAATTTGTTCTCCTTCTTTGAATATATCAAGGGAGGCCATTGATGCCATAGCCAGTTGACCAATGTAATCCTCAAACAGCTCACTTCCAAACAGCATTGCAAAAATTGTTGTAGGATCAATTATTGCCTCTCTATAAAACATCCATCCATGAATGATGGATTCATGAATAATCTAATAATTCCAACTGTTCAAGCATAATCACTAATTGTACTCAAACATATATACCTTGAATATGTAAATAACATCAGATCGACTATATACTAAAATCTAGACTGAAATAATAGTCAAAGTGCAAAGGAATTCACCTGAAAAAAGATATCAGTTGGAAGTCGAAGCGATTTGACCAAATAAAACGCCATTTTATCCAGAAAATTAGTTGGAACATGATGCTTCTTTAAATCTATTCTCAGATCCGGCTTATATGCATCCCAAGGCTACAGAAGAAATTCAACAATAAAGCAAAATCAGAGGATGTCACGCTGCAAATAGCAAACATGTTAAAAAAAACGACAAAACTTACTCTAAAGCAAGACCATTTCCACTCGGTGCCATCAGGCTTTACGATTTTTTTCGGACCGACTCCCCAATAACTAGCTAATTCTATCTTCTCGGTTAGAGGAGAAACACCGGTCTCTTTCTTCGCCACGTCATCTTCTGCGTTTATAGATGGCACTGCGGCAGCGGAGCTACAGAACCTCGCTTGAAACGTACTTCCCCATAAGGCTTGTGATATGACTGGCGTGTGGCCATACCGCTCGAGTAGATGTGGACTGAGTTTCTTAATAGGGGTTCGAACCAACAAAGGAAGCACTAAATCATCTTCGATCGAGCAATTGAAGACGGCAGCTTTAATTTTTCCCAAAGCCCTAATTTCGAGCAAAAAGAACGAGCGGCCAACATTTTTACAGAGCGAAGTAGAGGAATGAAATAAAAGGGTCAGCTTGTTTTTTTAATTGAAAATTAGGGTACCTATTACAACAGACGTTTTTAGCCCGTTGTAAAATTGGCACCTATTACAACGGTCCAGTATGGACCGTTGTAATAGCTATCTATTACAACAGGCAACCGATGCCCATTGTAAAAAGGACATTGTATGTGGCATCTTTTTCAACGGGCCTGAATGAACCGTTGTAATAGCGGTCTATTACAACGGGCAACCAATGCCCGTTGTAAAAAGGGCGTTGTAATAGGGGATTTTTGTTGTAGTGATTACTCCTATGATAGTAGATCTTGAACTTCTCAACTAGTAAAATATTGGCTAAAACAAATTCTAAGACCAACAATCATTGTTGCTGTCATTTCGATCCCTGGACAGCAACAATCAGACGCATTTTTAATCAATATACTTCAAAATTTCAAAAATCTCAAAACATGAAACTTTTAGAACAAATTCTTAGCTTTTCGGAACATCAAAGATTATTGAATTTTGGATAAAAATTGTAAAAGTTATGCTTAATTTAGTTTCAGATTCAACAACAGAGCAAATAATAGTTTTGCTCTCGGGATTGCCATAGAAACACTCAAATTTAAAATAGATAACTTCAAAACTCTGAAAAACACAAAACATGAAACTTGTAGTATATGATCTATGCTTTCCAAAACATCTAAAATTCTTAAATTTGGTTAAGAAACGTAAAAGTTATGCTTAATTTAGTTTCAGATTCAACAATAGAGCAGATAATAGTTTTGCTCTCGGGATTGCAATAGAAACACTCAAATTTGAAATAGATAACTTCAAAATTCTAAAAAACACAAAACATGAAACTTGTAGTATATGATCTAAACTTTCCAAAACATCTAAAATTACTAAATTTGGTTAAGAAACTTAAAAGTTATAGCAAAATTCGTTTCATCCACAATCACAAAACAAATATTACAGCAGTAATCTTTTTTTTTCCAGCAAATTCACCACTATAAACCGTCCTTAACCGCATGAACCCAAAATAGAAAGTGTAGGGAACCCTCACGTTAGATATGCAGCAAAGTTAGGGTTGAAAGCTTCTCCGGTTTGGATCAATTTGATGATTTTCAGGATCCTTTGTTAGCTTCAACAGTTGAAAAAGTTGAAACAAGAACATGCATGAACAAAAGAGAAAGTTATACACAATTCATATCTAATTCTAGGATTTTGATAATATAATTCTGTAGTATTGGTGGAGATTACCTTCAATTCTCCTAATTTGGTGATTCTTCTTGAATTGGCAACAAATTGGGTGAAAATTTTGTTTTAGTTAAAGGTAACCATTATTTTTTTTTTCAGTTGACTGTAAGTTTGTTCTTTTCTGTTTCTGAGGAAGAAGAACTAAACTACGTACACTAGTTTGTTTCTCACCAGAAACATCCAGATAATGGGTTTTAGGTTTTAAAACCTAACCCAAAAAGCCCAAAGCAATATTATTTAGAGAAAATGCAAGGCTATGTATATGTATTAGGCTATTTTACCTTAAATTCACATATTTCTCAATATAAACTCAAAAAAAAAAATATGCAACCAACTGTTATGAAACAAAAAATTGTTATTTACACAAAATAAAATTTATTTCAATAATAAAATGTTATTTTCATAAATAAAACCATATTTTTGACAATATTTTACAATTTTCAAAATTTTAGTGTAAAAACACGAATTTTAAAGCATAATTTGTTCAAAAATCATTTTCATTGTCAAATAAGTTATAACAAAACATTATAACTCTTTTTAAAATAACAAAATATTATTTTAAACAATATTCCATCTTTTAATTTTAATAAAATACATATTTTCTAAATATTTCTTCTTTTAAATTCAATAACAGGTTAATATTGGCAATAATTACTAATATTAATGCATTGATTCAACTAAAATCCAATAAATAATTATTTTCACTCCAAATTCTCAAAGTAAAGTTTTTAAAACGCTATTTTCATCAATTTATATTTATTTCAAAAATTATATGTTGAAACACATCAATTGATTAATTTATTAACTCTAATTTTATAAGATCACATTGTTTATTTGAAATAAATAAATAAAAATTAAATCAAATTTATTTTATCCATTTTAGTTTCAATATTAAATTATAACTAACGTTATAATTAAATATTATAGGTAATCACCAATACCAGGTTTGTTACAAAGCTAGCTAGAACTTGATATTAGTATAAGATAAGAGGAATATAAGTGCATAAGGGAATTCATCCTTTAACTATAAAGGATGGGTACAAGTATAGTATACTCTCAATGCATGGTATATGTTTACCAAGGGTTGTCGCATCAACAGGTTTAATTCAACATAACAGAGTCATACTTAATGGCATTCAACGCTAATACAAGGAATCATATGAAAGTCATGAGAGAAACTCATTAAAATTCCAATATGAATCTCATGGAACTCAAGATAAAGCTCTAATATCATAAAAACGAAATCACAATATATAACATCTCATGTAGCTCTAGGCTATCGATGTAACAAAAATATCTCAAAATAGTGAAATCGTATAAAACTCAGAAAATTCAAAAAAACCCCGAATTGGCCAGATCCCTTATTGCAAAGCTGAAGCAATGTTGCACGTGCTAAACTCTTGTCCAGTGCTATTTATAATTTAGGTACCTAACTCGTGGTCCCGAAGGTCATACTCATGGTGACCGATGTCACATAACTCATGGTGACCAAAGTCACAAAACTCATGGTGACCGAAGTCACATAACTTGTGGTGACCGAAGTCACATAACTCAGATGACCCGAAGGCCTATAGCACGGGCATACTCGTGGATGTGTCACAAACTCTTGGAAAGGAACCCGAAAAGTGTTAGCGTGCGTCCCATACCACACATTCGCACTAAACGGTTTACTAACCGCTAGTTAACTCCACATCATAAAAATTGATGCAGCCAAGAAAGAGAATTTTGCGATGTAAATCGAATCCGTCCAGGATATCACACGATTAGTGGAAATAATCGGTGAAACGATGATAAATCGGTGAATGTAAGAATACCCAAATGCCCAAATCCGTTGATCACGAAGATACCAGATTCTAGCAATCTTCTGCACGTTGATTGCGCATGATGCCGTGAGAGAAGATCTACAATTCTTCGAACGTTGATCAAGCGCACTTGATTCCGTGAATTGGCTTCAACAATTGTTGATTCGAGCGCACTCGAATGCCGAAAGTGGAGATAGGAGATAACACTAACTACCAATTTTAATGGAGGCAAGAAGCACAAACCAAATTTTATTTCAAAATCAACCATCTTTTACAAATGGCCTCTCATCCCTATTTATAGAGATTTACAACTCAACACACAACTTAAGAAAATTACAACACAAGTGACTTACAAAATAAACAACCTAACAACAAACATCTCGAACAACTTAACAAATACAACCGACTTAACAAAATACAGCAAACGACTTAAGAAAAACATCACAACAGTACACGACTTAACAAAGTAGTGGTTTGAACTTCAGGAGAGACTTAAGCTTCGCAGCAGCATAAGGTCGAGCGACCTAAAACAAACAGCGGCATAAGAAATTCTTCTTGCGACCTAAGCTGGAGTGACTCAAGGGATGGCAGCGACCTACTGAATTTCGCGACGTAGGAAGATTCGCGACCTAAAGAAAATCGTTCGCGACTTAAGGAGGAGCACGGCTTCACGTGACCTAAGGAAGCTCGAGCGGCATAGGTCGATCACGACCTAACTGCATCTGCCTCGCGACTATGCTGGAGTGTTGTTCGCGACATAAGGAGGAGCACGGCTTCACGAGACCTAAGGAAGCTCGAGTGGCATAGGTCGATCGCGACCTAACTACATCTGAAGACTGGCGACCTAGGCTCCGCGATTCAGGCCTTCGCGATTTAGGGCTTCGTGGTTTAGGGGAAGCGATTTCATCATCTTGCGTTGCATCATCATCTCGCGCTGCATCATCCTCACCGGGTTGAGGAAAATTCATCCTCGAATTTAAAAGTTCTTCCACATTGGGTTGATCATCTCCATAATAAGGTATAAGATGTTTAACATTAAACACGTTAGAAGTATACACATCCTCCAGCAGCTTCAACCTATAAGCACTTTCATTGATTAGTTTCACAATCTTTACAGGACCAATCTTTCGAGCTTTAAGTTTATTGTATGCTCCCACTGGAAAACAATCCTTCGTTAGTACAGCATATACTAAATCTCCTTCGTTAAATTCAGCACTTCTTCGCTTCAGATCCGCAGATCGTTTATACTTCTCATTCGCCTTCTCCAATCGTTCCTGAACGATTCTATGGAATTCTATCAACCCATCAACAAAATCAGCAGCCCGCTTAACTGTCCCCTTCGGTTGTGGTACTATCGTTAAATCCAACGGCCCCTTTGATAAGCTTGAATATACAATCTGAAATGGACTGTAACCAGTGCTTCGGTTAACAATATGGTTATGAGCAAACTCTGCCTGGCACAACTTTAAGTCCCAACTCTTCAAATTTTCCGACACAAGACATCTCAACAGATTTCCCAATGATCTATTCACAACTTCAGTTTGCCCATCCGTCTGAGAATGATATGCACTACTAAAATTCAGTTTCGTCCCAACCATCTTCCACGGACTCAACCAAAAGTGACTCAGAAATCGGGTATCTCGGTCAGAAACAATAGATTCAGGTAACCCATGTAAACGATAGATTTCTTTAAAGAATAAATGTGCCACATGAACTACATCCGTCGTTTTCTTACAAGCAATGAAATGTGCCATCTTCGAGAAACGGTCTACTACAACATATATAGAATCATTTCCCCATTGAGTTCTAGGCAAACCCAAAACGAAATCCATGCTAAAATCAACCCATGGTCTAGTAGGCACGGGCAATGGCATATACAATCCTGCATTCGTAGCTGTCCCCTTGGAAACTTGATATATGTGACATCTCTGCACAAATCTTTCAACTTCTTTTCTCATCGATGACCAGAAATAAGATTGTGACACCAACTGCAAGGTACGATCTCTGCCCACCTGACTCTCTTCATGCAATTCTTTGACAATCTTCAACCTCAAGCTACAATCCGGAATACACATTCGATTTCCTCTAACCAAGAATCCATCTTTCATCACAAAATCATCAGAACTCCCTTCCTACACCTGATCCAGCACTTTCGCAAAATAAGAATCTGAAATAAGCAACTCTGGCAACAAATCAAATCCCACTACTTCCACTCGCATAGTTGTCAGCAAATGATTTCTACGGCTCAATGCATCGGCAACTCGGTTAGTAACTCCTGATTTGTGCTTCACAACGAAAGTAAACTGTTGTAAATAAGCAACCCACGAAGCATGTCTTGCTGAAATTTTATCTTGCCCCTGCAAATGTTCCAAAGCTTCATGGTCAGTGTATAGCACAAATTCTTTATGAAATAGATAGTGTCTCCAATGCTTTATGGCTTGGACTATAGCATAGAATTCCAAGTCATAAGTATTGTATCTCGTTTTAGCTCCCGTCAGTTTCTCACTAAAGTAGGCAATAGGATGACCCCTTTGACTCAACGTTCCCCCAATTCCAACCTTGGACGCATCAGTATTTAGCTCAAAGAGCAACTGAAAGTCCGGGTATCTAAAAATGGGCGTTGTGGTCAAGAGATTCTTGATTCTCTGAAAAGCAGAATCAGCCTCTTCAGTCCAAACAAACTTCTTCCCTTTCATACATTCCGTAACTGGTGCCATCAGGCTACTGAATTGTGGAATGAATCTTCGGTAGAATGATGCTAAACCATGAAAACTCCACACTTCTGTTAATGTCTTAGGTTGTGGCCAATTTCGAATAGCTTCAACTTTACTCTGATCAACTTGAATACCATCCTTCGACACAATATAGCTCAAGAATAGAATACTTGTAGTCATGAAGATACACTTCTTCATTGCAGCATAAAATTCCTCACGTCGTAAAACTAACAAAACTTCCTGCAAATGCTGTAGGTGTTCTTCAGTGCTTCCACTATAGATCAAGATGTCATCAAAATATACCACTACGAACTTCCCGATAAATGGTCGAAAAATCTGGTTCATGACTCTCATGAATGTACTTGGAGCATTTGACAAGCCAAACGGCATCACCAACCATTCGTACAGACCCTCTCGAGTTTTAAAAGCAGTCTTCCACTCATCACCCGGTCTAATACGAATCTGATGGTATCCACTTTTCAAGTCAATCTTCGAAAACACAACAACACCACTCAACTGATCCAACAGATCATCCAGTCTCAGCATAGGAAATCGATATCTCACAGTAATCTTATTCAATGCTCTACTATCTGTGCACATTCTCCATGTTCCATCCTCCTTCGGCACCAACAAAGCTGGCACTGCACAAGGACTCAAACTCTCCTGAACACGCCCTTGTTCCAGTAATTCCTCCACATGTCTTCTCAACTCCTCGTGTTCTTTTGGACTCATCCGATAGAGCGGTCTATGAGGCAATGCAACACCTGGCACCAAGTCAATCTGATGCTGTATTTCTCTAAGCGGTGGTAACTCCTTCAGCAATTCCTCTGGAAACACATCTTTGAATTCCTCCAAAACTGGCTTCACTTTCTTTGGAACTTCAGTAACTTCACTGCTTTCATGCCCAATCAACATAAAAACTTCAGGGCTCTCATCTACCTCTTCCATGAACTCCTTCAAGGACAACAAAGTCTTCAATTCCTCAATCTCCTCCAGCTTGTTCTCATTCTGCTATCGCTTCTTCGGAACTAAAGTGATTTTCGTGCTCTCGAACAAGAAACTGTAGTTATTTGTTCGACCAATATGATGTACCTCCCGATCGTACTGCCACGGCCTTCCCAACAGCAAATGGCAAACATCCATGTCAACCACGTCACACCAAATCTCATCTTTGTATTTCTTCCCAATAGAAAATGGAACATGAGCTCGCCTCTCTACCTTCACTTCTCCTCCTTTCCTCAACCAAGCAAGTTTATAAGGACTAGGATGTTTCTCCGTTTTCAACTTCAACTTCCTCACAGCTTCCATTGAAATGATATTATCACAACTCGCAGCGTCAATGACAAATTTACATACCTTCCACAAAATAGTGCACGTTGACTGAAAAATGTTACTCCTCAACCAACTCGACTCCTCTTCCTGCTTCGGGGTTAAACAAGATCTCCGTAGCATCAGATTACATCCCTCGTCTCCCGACACCTCTTCTTCCTCCTCATCACGGTATCAATTGAGATCTTCTTCAACATCCTCATCTTCCACTTCAGCAATCATAGTTCTCTTCTTCGATTTCAGAAATTCGTTGCTCTTGTGACCCACTTCCTGGCAATTATAGCATTTGAAATTGGTGTTGACTTTTGGTTTAGCCACTTCATGAACAACCAGCTTACTCGATGCTTTAGGAACATTTGAACTACTACCCGCTCCTTTGTGCTGCCTCGTAGAACTTGGAAACACACCTCCCCCACGTCTACCTTGTTTCTCCCAAGCCAACGCCTTTTGATGTGCTTCTGGCACAGATCTAGGGTCGAACATGTTCACCATATCCTGGATCTGTGTTCTAAGTCCCCCAACAAACCTAGCGGTCAATTGTTCTTCTGTCTCCATAATGTCATTTCGAGCAATCAACTGGTAAAACTCATCAGCATAATCAGTAACAGTCTTCGTTCCTTGCCTCAGGTTCTGTAATCTCTGATACATCAGTGATTGGTAATTGTAAGGCAAGAAAGTAGCCTTCATCAACTTCTTCATCTTCTCCCAAGGAACAATCTTCGACTTCCCCATCAGCTCTCTAGTAAGTTTGGTTTGCTGCCACCACGCCATAGCTCTCCCCCTCAACCTAGTAGCAACCAACTTCACTTTACGATCTTCCGGAACCTCCTTGAAGTCAAAAATTTCCTCAACATAAGCTAGCCAATCAAGAAATTCCTTGGCCTGCATACCTCCCTTGAATTCCGGTATTTCAGTTTTCATCCCGGACTCCCATTTGTGATCATACTCCGAATGATTTCTTCCTTGACTTCGTCCTCGTCCATGAACACTACCACCATCAAACTCCTTATCAAAATCTGATGCATATCGATGTCGATCATGACCACCAACATCTCTACCACCACCATTTCTACCACCAACATCCCTTCGATCTACATTCCTCCGATCACGATCATCCACATCTCTTTCACGATCGTCAACATTTCTACGATCATGATCTTCTCTTCTCTCTCGATCTGAATGTGGTGAAACTCTATTTCCCCCATGGCTCGATTCAGGTGAAACTCTTCTTCTACTTTGATTCATTTCAAGCATCATTCTCTCTAATCGACCAATTCCCTCATCAAACTTCTCATTGAATTTATCACTAATTCGTTGCTCCATTTGTTCGGCCTCTTCTCTTCCATACAAAGCATCAACATTGCGATGACATTGAACTCGTCTTGGTGGCATGATTGAACTTCAAACAAAACTTCAAAAATTCAAACACTTTTCGAACTTTGATCCAAAATGATATGGATCGAAACTCCCAACTTGTTGCAACTTCACGATGAACACGATGAACACCAAACATCTCAACAATGCAAATCCGATCTCCAAACTTCAAATTCTCGAAACCCAATTCTCGAAATGATGCAAACTTCTCACGATCTAGCTCTGATACCAAATGATGCAGCCAAGAAAGCGAATTCGACGATGTAAATCGAATCCGTCAAGGATCTCACACAATTAGCGGAAATAATCAGTGAAACGATGATAAATCGGTGAATGTAAGAATACCCAAATGCCCAAATCCGTTGATCACGAAGATACCGGATTCTAGCAATCTTCTACACGTTGATCGCGCACGATACCGTCAGAGAAGATCTACAATTCATCGAACGTTGATCAAGCGCACTTGATCCCGTGAATTGGCTTCAACAATCGTTGATTTGAGCGCAATCGAATGCCGAAAGTGGAGATAGGAGATAACACTCAACTACCAATTTTAATGGAGGCAAGAAGCACAAACCAAATTTTATTTCAAAATCAACCATCTTTTACAAATGGCCTCACATCCTTATTTATAGAGATTTACAACTCAACACACGACTTAAGAAAATTACAACACAAGTGACTTAAAAAACAAACAACCTAACAACAAACATCTCGAACGACTTAACAAATACAACCGACTTAACAATATACAGCAAACGACTTAAGAAAAACATCACAACAGTACATGACTTAACAAAGCAGTGGTTTGAACTTCAGGAGCGACTTAAGCTTCGCAACAGCATAAGGTCGAGCGACCTAAAACAAACAGCGACATAAAAAATTCTTCTTGCGACCTAAGCTGGAGCGACTCAAGGGATGGCAGCGACCTACTGAATTTCGCGACGTAGGAAGATTCACGACCTAAAGAAAATCGTTCGCGACTTAAGGAGGAGCACGGCTTCACGCGACCTAAGGAAGCTCGAGCGGCATAGGTCGATCGCGACCTAACTGCATCTGCCTCGCGACTATGATGGAGTGTTGTTCACGACATAAGGAGGAGCACGGCTTCACGTGACCTAAGGAAGCTCGAGCGGCATAGGTCGATCGCGACCTAACTGCAACTGAAGACTGGCGACCTAGGCTCCACGATTCAGGCCTTCGCGATTTAGGGGAAGCGATTTCATCATCTTGCGTTGCATCATCATCTCGCGCTGCATCAAAAATAAAATCTCAAACCTCAAAAATCTCATAATACTCATATATCTTGCCTCGTATCATCGACAAGTGCAAATAAATCTCATAGTAGTTTCTCATAAACCATAATTCCCGCAAGGGAAAAATCAAATCTCAAGACTCGCCTCATCTCATCGGTGAGTAATACAACATTTATAAGTAGTTCTCATCGATTATTACTCCTATGATAGGAGATCTCGAATGTCTCAACTAGTCAAATATTGGCTGAAACAAATTCTAAGACCAACAATCATTGTTGCTATCATTTCGATCTCTGAACAGCAACAATCTGACGCATTTTTAATCAATATACTTCAAAATTTCAAAAACCTCAAAACATTAAACTTTTAGAACAAATTCTTAGCTTTCCGGAACATCAAAGATTATTGAATTTGGATAAAAATTGAAAAAGTTATGCTTAATTTAGTTTCAGATTCAACAACAAAGCAAATAATAGTTTTGCCCTAGGGATTGCAATAGAAACACTCAAATTTGAAATAGATAACTTCAAAATTCTATAAAACACAAAACATTAAACTTGTAGTATATGATCTAAGCTTTCCAAAACATCTAAAATTCTTAAATTTGGTTAAGAAACGTTAAAGTTATGCTTAATTTAGTTTCAGATTCAACAAGAGCAAATAATAGTTTTGCTCTCGGGATTGCAATAGAAACAGTCAAATTTGAAATAGATAACTTTAAAATTCTATAAAACACAAAACATGAAACTTGTAGTATATGATCTGTGCTTTCCAAAACATCTAAAATTCTTAAATTTGGTTAAGAAACTTAAAAGTTATGCTTAATTTAGTTTCAAATTCAACAGCAGAGCAAATAATAGTTTTGCTCTCGGGATTGCAAAAGAAACACTAAAATTTGAAATAGATAATTCAAAATTCTAAAAAACACAAAACATGAAACTTGTAGTATATGATCTATGCTTTCCAAAACATCTAAAATTCTTTTATTTGGTTAAGAAACGTAAAAGTTATGCTTAATTTAATTTCAGATTCAACAATAGAGAAAATAATAGTTTTGCTCTCGGGATTGCAATAGAAACACTCAAATTTGAAATAGATAACTTCAAAATTCTGAAAACCACAAAACATGAAACTTGTAGTATATGATCTAGGCTTTCCAAAACATCTAATATTCATAAATTTGGTTAAGAAACGTAAAAGTTATGCTTAATTTAGTTTTAGATTGAACAACAGAGCAAATAATAGTTTTGCTCTCGGGATTGCAATAGAAACACTCTAATTTGAAATAGATAGCTTCAAAATTTTGAAAAACACAAAACATAAAACTTGTATTATGTGATCTAAGCTTTCCAAAACATATAAAATTATTAAATTAGGTTAAGAAAAGTAAAAGTTATAGCAAAATTCGTTTCAGCCACAATCACAAAACAAATATTACACTAGTCATCTTTTTTTTTCCAGCAAATTCACCACTGTAAACTGTCCTTAACCGCATGAACCCAAAATAGAAAGCGTGAGGAAACCCTCACCTTAGATATGCAGCAAAGTTTGGGTTGAA
Organism: Allium fistulosum; assembly: GCA_030737815.1. Taxonomy (NCBI): domain Eukaryota; kingdom Viridiplantae; phylum Streptophyta; class Magnoliopsida; order Asparagales; family Amaryllidaceae; genus Allium; species Allium fistulosum. Next base: position 612,695,846 of record CM060907.1, read on the forward strand.
AGCTTCTCTGGTTTGGATCAATTTGATGATTTTCAGGCTCCTTTGATAGCTTCAGCAGTTGAAAAAGTTGAAAAAAGAACATGCAATAAAAAAAGAGAAAGTTATACACAATTCATATCTAATTCTAGGATTTTGATGATATAATTCTGTAGTACTGGTGGAGATTACCTTCTATTCTCCTAATTTGGTGAATTCTTCTTGAATTGGCAGCAAATTGTGTGAAAATTTTGTTTTAGTTGAAGGTAACCATTATATTTTTTTTTCAGTTTACTGTAAGTTTGTTCTTTTCTGTTTCTAAGGAAGAAGAACTAAAGTACGTACACTAGTTTGTTTCTCACCAGAAACATCCAGATAATGGATTTTAGGTTTTAAAACCTAACCCAAAAAGCCAAAAGCAATATTATTTAGAGAAAATGCAAGGATATGTATATGTATTAGGTTATTTTACCTTAAATTCACATATTTCTCAATATAAACTCAAAAAAAAATTATGCAACCAACTGTTATGAAACAAAAATTGTTATTTACACAAAATAAAATTTATTTCAGTAATAAAATGTTATTTTCATAAATAAAACCATATTTTTGACAATATTTTACAATTTTCAAAATTTTAGTGTAAAAACACGAATTTTAAAGCATAATTTGTTCAAAAATCATTTTCATTGTCAAATAAGTTATAACAAAACATTATAAATCTTTTTAAAATAACAAAATATTATTTTAAACAATATTCCATCTTTTAATTTTAATAAAATACATATTTTCTACATATTTCTTCTTTTAAATCCAATAATAGGTTAATATTGGCAATAATTACCAATATTAATGCATTGATTCTACTAAATTCCAATAAATAATTATTTTCACTCCAAATTCTCAAAGTAAAGTTTTTAAAACTCTATTTTCATCAATTTATATTTATTTCAACAATTATATATTGAAACACATCAATTGATTAATTTATTAAACTCTAATTTAATAAGATCACATTGTTTATTTGAAATAAATAAATAAAAATTAAATCAAATTTATTTTCTCCATTTTATTTTCAATATTAAATTATAACTAACGTTATAATTAAATATCATAGGTAATCACCAATACAAGGTTTGTTACAAAGCTAGCTAGAACTTGATATTAGTATAAGATAAGAGGAATATAAGTGCATAAGGGAATTCATCCTTTAACTATAAAGGATGAGTACAAGTATAGTATAATCTCAATGCATGGTATATGTTTACCAAGGGTTGTCGCATGAATAGGTTTAATTCAACATAAGAGACTCATACTTAATGGCATTCAACGCTAATACAAGGAATCATATGAAAGTCATGAGAGAAACTCATTAAAATTCCAATATGAATCTCGTGGAACTCAAGATAAAGCTCAAATATCATAAAAACGAAATCACAATATATAACATCTCATGTAGCTCTAGGCTATCGATGAAACAAAAATATCTCAAAATAGTGAAATCGTATAAAACTCAGAAAATTCAAAAAAACCCGGAATTGGCCAGATCCCTGATTGCAAAGCTGAAGCAATGTTGCACGTGCTAAACTCTTGTCCAGTGCTATTTATAATTTAGGAACCTAACTCGTGGACCGGAAGGTCATACTCATGGTTACCTATGTCACATAACTCGTGGTGACCGAAGTCACAAAACTCATGGTGACCGAAGTCACATAACTTGTGGTGACCGAAGTCACATAATACAGATGACCCGAATGTCTATAGAACGGGCATACTCGTGGATGTGTCACAAACTCTCGGAAAGGAACCCGAAAAGTGTTAGCGTGCGTCCCATACCACACGTTCGCACTAAACGGTTTACTAACCGCTAGTTAACTCCACATCATAAAAATAAAATCTCAAACCTCAAAAATCTCATAATACTCATATATCTTGCCTCGTATCATCGACAAGTGCAAATAAATCTCATAGTAGTTTCTAATAAACCATAATTCCCGCAAGGGAAAAGTCAAATTTCAAGACTCGCCTCATCTCATCGGCAAGTAATACAACATTTATAACTAGTTCTCATCGATTATTAGTCCTATGATAGGAGATATCGAACGTCTCAACTAGTCAAATATTGGCTGAAACAAATTCTAAGACCAACAATCATTGTTGTTGTCATTTCGATCTCGGGACAGCAACAATCAGACGCATTTTTAATCAATATACTTCGAAATTTCAAAAACCTCAAAACAAGAAACTTTTAGAACAAATTCTTATCTTTCCGGAGCAAATAATAGTTTTGCTCTCGGGATTGCAATAGAAACACTTAAATTTGAAAAAGATAACTTCAAAATTCTGTAAAACACAAAACATGAAACTTGTAGTATATGATCTAAGCTTTCCAAAACATATAAAATTATTAAATTTGGTTAAGAAACGTAAATGTTATGCTTAATTTAGTTTCAGATTCAACAACAGAGCAAATAATAATTTTGCTCTCGGGATTGCAAAATAATCACTCAAATTTGAAATAGATAATTTCAAAATTTTAAATAACACAAAACATGAAACTTGTAGTATATGATCTATGCTTTCCAAAACATCTAAAATTCTTATATTTGGTTAAAAAACGTAAAAGTTATGCTTAATTTAGTTTCAGATTCAACAACAGAGCAAATAATAGTTTTTCTCTCGGGATTGCAATAGAAACACTAAAATTTGAAATAGATAACTTCAAAATTCTGAAAAACACAAAACATGAAACTTGTAATATATGATCTAGGCTTTCCAAAACATCAAAAATTCTTAAATTTGGTTAAGAAACGTAAAAGTTATGCTTAATTTAGTTTTATATTCAATAACAGAGGAAATAATAGTTTTGCTCTCGGGATTGCAATAGAAACACTCAAATTTGAAATTGATAAATTCAAAACTCTGTAAAACACAAAACATGAAACTTGTAGTATTTGATCTATGCTTTCCAAAACATCTAAAATTCTTAAATTTGGTTAAGAAACGTAAAATATATGCTTAATTTAGTTTTGGATTCAACAACAGAGCAGATAATAGTTTTGCTCTCGGGATTGCAATAGAAACACTCAAATTTGAAATATATAACTTCAAAACTCTAGAAAACACAAAACATGAAACTTGTAGTATATGATCTAGCTTTCCAAAATATCTAAAATTATTAAATTTGGTTAAGAAACATAAAAGTTATAGTAAAATTCATTTCAGCCACAATCACAAAACAAATATTACAGCAGTTATCTTTTTTTTCCAGCAAATTCACCACTGTAAACCGCCCTTAACCGCATGAACCCAAAATAGAAAGCATGAGGGAACCCTCACCTTAGATATGCAGCAAAGTTTTGGTTGAAAGCTTCTCCGGTTTGGATCAATTTGGTGATTTTGAGGCTCCTTTGTTAGCTTCAGTAGCTGAAAAAGTTGAAACAAGAACATGCAAGAACAAAAGAGAAAGTTATACACAATTCATATCAAATTTTAGGATTTTAATGATATAATTCTGTAGTATTGGTAGAGATTACCTTCTATTCTCCTAATTTGGTTGTTTCTTCTTGAATTGGCAGCAAATTGGGTGAAAATTTTGTTTTAGTTGAAGGTAACCATTATATATTTTTTTCAGTTTACTGTAAGTTTGTTCTTTTCTGTTTCTGAGGAGGAAGAACTAAACTACGTATACTAGTTTGTTTCTCACCAGAAACATTCAGATAATAGATATTAGGTTTTAAAACCTAACCCAAAAAGCCCAAATCAATATTATTTAGAGAAAATGCAAGGCTATGTATATGTATTAGGCCATTTTACCTTAAATTCACATATTTCTCAATATAAACTCAAAAAAAAAAATATGCAACCAACTGTTATGAAACAAAAATTGTTATTTACACAAAATAAAATTTATTTCAATAATAAAATGTTATTTTCATAAATAAAACCATATTTTTGACAATATTTTACAATTTTCAAAATTTTAGTGTAAAAACACAAATTTTAAAGCATAATTTGTTCAAAAATCATTTTCATTGTCAAATAAGTTATAAAAAAAACAGTATAACTCTTTATAAAATAACAAAATATTATTTTAAACAATATTCCATCTTTTAATTTTAATAAAATACATATTTTCTACATATTTCTTCGTTTAAATTCAATAACAGGTTAATATTGGCAATAATTAATAATATTAATGCATTGATTCAACTAAAATCCAATAAATAATTATTTTCACTCCAAATTCTCAAAGTAAAGTTTTTAAAACTCTATTTTCATCAATTTATATTTATTTCAAAAATTATATGTTGAAACACATCAATTGATTAATTTATTAACTTTAATTTAATAAGATCACATTGTTTATTTGAAATAAATAAACAAAAATTAAATCAAATTTATTTTCTCCATTTTATTTTCAATATTAAATTATAACTAACGTTATAAGTAAATATCATAGGTAATCACCAATACCAGGTTTGTTACAAAGCTAGCTCGAACTTGATATTAGTATAAGATAAGAGGAATATAAGTGCATAAGGGAATTCATCCTTTAACTATAAAGGATGGGTACAAGTATAGTATAATCTCAATGCATGGTATATGTTTACCAAGGGTTGTCGCATGAATAGGTTTAATTCAACATAAGAGACTCATACTTAATGGCATTCAACGCTAATACAAGGAATCATATGAAAGTCATGAGAGAAACTCATTAAAATTCCAATATGAATCTCGTGGAACTCAAGATAAAGCTCAAATATCATAAAAACGAAATCACAATATATAACATCTCATGTAGCTCTAGGCTATCGATGAAACAAAAATATCTCAAAATAGTGAAATCGTATAAAACTCAGAAAATTCAAAAAAACCCGGAATTGGCCAGATCCCTGATTGCAAAGCTGAAGCAATGTTGCACGTGCTAAACTCTTGTCCAGTGCTATTTATAATTTAGGTACCTAACTCGTGGACCCAAAGGTCATACTCATGGTTACCTATGTCACATAACTCGTGGTGACCGAAGTCAGAAAACTCATGGTGAACGAAGTCACATAACTTGTGGTGACCGAAGTCACATAACTCAGATGACCCGATGGTCTATAGCACGGGCATACCCGTGGATGTGTCACAAACTCTCGGAAAGGAACCCGAAAAGTGTTAGCACGCGTCCTATACCACACGCTCGCACTAAACGGATTACTAACCGCTAGTTAACTCCACATCATAAAATAAAATCTCAAACCTCAAAAATCTCATAATACTCATATATCTTACCTCGTATCATCGACAAGTGCAAATAAATCTCATAGTAGTTTCTCATAAACCATAATTCCCGCAAGGGAAAAATCAAATCTCAAGACTCGCCTCATCTCATCGGCGAGTAATACAACATTTATAAGTAGTTCTCATCGATTATTACTCCTATGATAGGAGATCTCGAACGTCTCAACTAGTCAAATATTGGCTGAAACAAATTCTAAGACCAACAATCATTTTGGCTGTCATTTCGATCTCGGGACAGCAACAATTAGATGCATTTTTAATCAATATACTTAAAAATTTCAAAAACCTTAAAACATGAAACTTTTAGAACAAATTCTTAGCTTTTCGGAACATCAAAGATTATTGAATTTGGATAAAAATGGAACAAGTTATGCTTAATTTTGTTTCAGATTTAACAACAGAGCAAATAGTAGTTTTGCTCTCGGGATTGCAATAGAAACACTCAAATTTGAAATAGATAGCTTCAAAATACTGTAAAATTTAAAACATGAAACTTGTAGTATATGATCTATGCTTTCCAAAACATCTAAAATTCTTAAATTTGGTTATGAAACGTAAAAGTTATGCTTAATTTAGTTTCAGATTCAACGATAGAGCAAATAATAGTTTTGCTCTCGGGATTGCAATAGAAACACCCAAATTTGAAATAGAAAACTTCAAAATTCTGTAAAACACAAAACATGAAACTTGTAGTATATGATTTTTGCTTTCCAAAACATCTAAAATTCTTAAATTTGGTGAAGAAACGTAAAAGTTATGCTTAATTTAGTTTTAGATTCAACAATAGAGCAAATAATAGTTTTCCTCTTGGGATTGCAATAGAAACACTTAAATTTGAAATAGATAGCTTCAAAATTTTGAAAAACACAAAACATTAAACTTGAAATATGTGATCTAAGCTTTCCAAAACATCTAAAATTATTAAATTTGGTTAAGAAAAGTAAAAGTTATAGCAAAATTCGTTTCAGCCACAATTACAAAACAAATATTACACCAGTCATCTTTTTCTTCCCAGCAATTTCACCACTGTAACCGTCCTTAACCGCATGAACCCAAAATAGAAAGCGTGAGGGAACCCTTACCTTAGATATGCAGCAAAGTTTGGGTTGAAAGCTTCTCCGGTTTGGATCAATTTGATGATTTTCAGGCTCCTTTGTTAGCTTCAGCAGCTGAAAAAGTTGAAACAAGAACATGCAAGAACAAAAGAGAAAGTTATACACAATTCATATCTAATTCTAGGATTTTGATGATATAATTCTATAGTATTGGTGGAGATCACCTTCTATTCTCCTAATTTGGTGATTTCTTCTTGAATTGGCAGCAAATTATGTGAAAATTTTGTTTTAGTTGAAGGTAACCATTATATATTTTTTTCAGTTTACTGTAAGTTTGTTCTTTTCTGTTTCTGAGGAAGAAGAACTAAACTATGTACACTAGTTTGTTTCTCATCAGAAACATCCAAATAATGGATTTTAGGTTTTAAAACCTAACCCAAAAAGCCTAAAGCAATATTATTTAGAGAAAATGCAAGGCTATGTATATGGATTAGGCTATTTTACCTTAAATTCACATATTTCTCAATATACACTCAAAAAAAATATATGCAACCAACTGTTATGAAACAAAAATTGTTATTTACACAAAAGAAAATTTATTTCAATAATAAAATGTTATTTTCATAAATAAAACCAATTTTTTGACAATATTTTACAATTTTCAAAATTTTAGTGTAAATACACGAATTTTAAAGCATAATTTGTTCAAAAATCATTTTCATTGTCAAATAAGTTATAATAAAACATTATAACTCTTTTTAAAATACCAAAATATTATTTTAAACAATATTCAATCTTTTAATTTTAATAAAATACATATTTTCTACATATTTCTTTTTTTAAATTCAATAATAGGTTAATATTAGCAATAATTACCAATATTAATGCATTGATTCAACTAAAATCCAATAAATAATTATTTTCACTCCAAATTCTCAAAGTAAAGTTTTTAAAACTCTATTTTCATCAAATTATATTTATTTCAACAATTATATATTGAAACACATCAATTGATTAATTTATTAACTCTAATTTAATAAGATCACATTGTTTATTTGAAATAAATAAATAAAAATTAAATCAAATTTATTTTCTCCATTTTATTTTCAATATTAAATTATAACTAACGTTATAATTAAATATCATAGGTAATCACCAATACTAGTTTTGTTACAAAGTTAGCTAGAACTTGATATTAGTATAAGATAAGAGTAATATAAGTGCATAAAGGAATTCATCCTTTATCTATAAAGGATGGGTACAAGTATAGTATAATCTCAATGCATGTTATATGTTTACCAAGGGTTGTCGCATGAATAGGTTTAATTCAACATAAGAGACTCATACTTAATGGCATTCAACGCTAATACAAGGAATCATATGAAAGTCGTGAGAGAAACTCATTAAAATTCCAATATGAATCTCGTGGAACTCAAGATAAAGCTCAAATATCATAAAAACAAAATCACAATATATAACATCTCATGTAGCTCTAGGCTATCGATGTAACAAAAATATCTCAAAATAGTGAAATCGTATAAAACTCAGAAAATTCAAAAAAAACCCCGAATTGGCCAAATCCCTTATTGCAAAGCTGAAGCCATGTTGCACGTGCTAAACTCTTGTCTAGTGCTATTTATAATTTAGGTATCGAACTCGTGGACCCGAAGGTCATACTCATGGTGACCGATGTCACATAACTCGTGGTGACCGAAGTCACAAAACTCATGGTGACCGAAGTCACATAACTTGTGGTGACCGAAGTCACATAACTCAGTTGACCCAAAGGTCTATAGCACGTGCATACTCGTGGATGTGTCACAAACTCTCGGAAAGGAACCCGAAAAGTGTTTGCGTGCCTCCCATACCACACATTCGCACTAAACGGTTTATTAACTGCTAGTTAACTCCACATCATAAAAATAAAATCTCAAACCTCAAAAATCTCATAATACTCATATATCTTGCCTCGTATCATCGACAAGTGCAACTAAATCTCATAGTAGTTTCTCATAAACCATAATTCCCGCAAGGGAAAAATCTAATCTCAAGACTCGCCTCATCTCATCGGGGAGTAATACAACATTTATAAGTAGTTCTCATCGATTATTACTCCTATGATAGGAGATCTCGAACGTCTCAACTAGTCAAATATTGGCTGAAACAAATTCTAAGACCAACAATCATTTTGGCTGTCAATTCGATCTCGGGACAGCAACAATCAGACACATTTTTAATCAATATACTTCAAAATTTCAGAAACCTCAAAACATGAAACTTTTAGAACAAATTCTTAGCTTTCCGGAACATCAAAGATTATTGAATTTGGATAAAAATTGAAAAAGTTATGCTTAATTTTGTTTCAGATTTAACAACAGAGCAAATAATAGTTTTGCTCTCGGGATTGCAATAGAAACACTCAAATTTGAAATAGATAGCTTCAAAATTCTATAAAATACAAAACATGAAACTTGTAGTATATGATCTATGCTTTCAAAAACATCTAAAATTCCTAAATTTGGTTATGAAACGAAAAAGTTATGCTTAATTTAGTTTCAGATTCAACGATAGAGCAAATAATAGTTTTGCTCTCGGGATTCCAATGAAACACTCAAATTTGAAATAGATAACTACAAAATTCTGTAAAACACAAAACATGAAACTTGTAGTATATGATCTAAGCTTTCCAAAATATATAAAATTCTTTAATTTGATTAAGAAATGTAAAAGTTATGCTTAATTTAGTTTCAAATTCAACAACAGAGCAAATAATAGTTTTGCTCTCGGGATTGCAAAAGAAACACTCAAATTTGAAAAAGATAACTTCAAAATTCTAAAAAACACAAAATATGAAACTTGTATTATATGATATATGCTTTCCAAAACATCTAAAATTCATATATTTGGTTAAGAAACGTAAAAGTTATGCTTAATTTAGTTTCAGATTCAACAACAGAGCAAATAATAGTTTTGCTCTCGGGATTGCAATAGAAACACTCAAATTTGAAATAGATAACTTCAAAATTCTTAAAACACAAAACTTAAAACTTGTAATATATGATCTAAGCTTTCCAAAACATCTAAAATTCTTAAATTTGGTTAAGAAACGTAAAAGTTATGCTTAATTTAGTTTTAGATTCAACAATAGAGCAAATAATAGTTTTACTCTCGGGATTGCAATAAAAACATTCAAATTTGAAATAGATAACTTCAAAATTTTGAAAAACACAAAACATGAAACTTGTAGTATGTGATCTATAATCTCCAAAACATCTAAAATTATTTAATTTTGTTAAGAAACATAAAAGTTATAGGAAAAATCATTTCAGCCACAATCACAAAACAAATATTACAGCAGTCATCTTTTTTTTTCCAGCAAATTCACCAACGTAAACCGTCCTTAACCGCATGAACCAAAAATAGAAAGCGTGAGGGAACCCTCACCATAGATATGCAGCAAAGTTTGGGTTGAAAGCTTCTCCGTTTTTGATCAATTTGATGATTTTCAGGCTCCTTTGTTAGCTTCAGTAGCTGAAAAAGTTGAAACAAGAACATGCAAGAACAAAAGAGAAAGTTATACACAATTCATATCTAATTCTAGGATTTTGATAATATAATTCTATAGTATTGGTGGAGATCACCTTCTATTCTCCTAATTTGGTGATTTCTTCTTGAATTGGCAGCAAATTGTGTGAAAATTTTGTTTTAGTTGAAGGTAACCATTATATATTTTTTTCAGTTTACTGTAAGTTTGTTCTTTTCTGTTTCTTAGGAAGAAGAACTAAACTATGTACACTAGTTTGTTTCTCACCAGAAACATCCAGATAATGGATTTTAGGTTTTAAAACCTAACCGAAAAAGTCTAAAGCAATATTATTTAGAGAAAATGCAAGGCTATGTATATGGATTATGCTATTTTACCTTAAATTCACATATTTCTAAATATAAACACACACAAAAAATATGCAACCAACTGTTATGAAACAAAAATTGTTATTTACACAAAAGAAAATTTATTTCAATAATAAAATGTTATTTTCATAAATAAAACCAGTTTTTTGACAATATTTTACAATTTTCAAAATTTTAGTGTAAAAACACGAATTTTAAAGCATAATTTGTTCAAAAATCATTTTCATTGTCAAATAAGTTATAACAAAACATTATAACTCTTTTTAAAATACCAAAATATTATTTTAAACAATATTCAATCTTTTAATTTTAATAAAATACATATTGGTGATTTCTGTATTATTGGTGGAGATTACCTTCTATTCTCCTAATTTGGTGATTTCTTCTTGAATTGGCAGCAACTTGGGTGAAAATTTTGTTTTAGTTGAAGGTAACCATTATATTTTTTTTCAGTTTACTGTAAGTTTGTTCTTTTCTATTTCTGAGGAAGAAGAACTAAACTACGTACACTAGTTTGTTTCTCACCAGAAACATCCAGATAATAGATTTTAGGTTTTAAAAGCATGCTCAAAAAGCCCAAAGCAGTATTATTTAGAGAAAATGCAAGGCTATGTATATGTATTAGGCTATTTTACATTAAATTCACATATTTCTCAATATAAACTCAAAAAAAATATATGCAACCAACAGTTATTAAAAAAAAATTGTTATTTACACAAAATAAAATTTATTTCAATAATAAAATGTTATTTTCATAAATAAAACCATATTTTTTACAATATTTTGCTATTTTCAAAATTTTAGTGTAAAAACACGAATTTTAAATCATAACTTGTTCAAAAATCATTTTCATTGTCAAATAAGTTATAACAAAACATTATAACTCTTTCTAAAATAACAAAATATTATTTTAAACAATATTCCATCTTTTAATTTTAAAAAAATACATATTTTCTACATATTTCTTCTTTTAAATTCAATAACAGATTAATGTTGGCAATAATTACCAATATTAATGCATTGATTCAACTAAAATCCAATAAATAATTATTTTCACTCCAAATTCTCAAAGTAAAGTTTTAAAACTCTATTTTCATCAATTTAAATTTATTTCAACAATTATATGTTGAAACACATCAATTGATTAATTTATTAACTCTAATTTAATAAGATCACATTGTTTATTTGAAATTAAAAAAAATTAAATCAAATTTATTTTCTCCATTTTATTTTCAATATTAAATTATAACTAATGTTATAATTTAATATCATAGGTAATCACCAATACTAGGGTTGTTACAAAGCTAGCTAGAACTTGATATTAGTATAAGATAAGAGGAATATAAGTGCATAAGGGAATTCATACTTTAACTATAAAGGACGGGTACAAGTATAGTATAATCTCAATGCATGGTATATGTTTACCAAGGGTTGTCGCATGAATAGGTTTAATTCAACATAAGAGACTCATACTTAATGGCATTCAACGTTAATACAAGGAATCATATGAAAGTCATGAGAGAAACTCATTAAAATTCCAATATGAATCTCATGAATCTCAAGATAAAGTTCAAATATCATAAAAACGAAATCACTATATATAACATCTCATGTAGTTCTAGGCTATCGATGTAACAAAAATATCTCAAAATAGTGAAATCGTATAAAACTCAGAAAATTCAAAAAAACCCCTGATTGGCCAGGTCCCTGATTGCAAAGCTGAAGCAATGTTGCACGTGCTAAACTCTTGTCCAGTGCTATTTATAATTTAGGTACATAACTCGTGTACCCGAAGGTCATACTCATGTTGATCGATGTCACATAACTCATGGTGACCGAAGTCACAAAACTCATGGTGACCGAAGTCACATAACTTGTGGTTACCGAAGTCACATAACACAGATGATCCAAAGGTCTATAGCACTGGCATACTCGTGGATGTGTCACAAACTCTGGGAAAGATACCCGAAAAGTGTTAGCGTGCGTCCCATACCACACGTTCGCACTAAACGGTTTACTAACCGCTAGTTAACTCCACATCATAAAAATAAAATCTCAAACCTCAAAAATCTCATAATACTCATATATCTTGCCTCGTATCATCGGCAAATGCAAATAAATCTCATAGTAGTTTCTCATAAACCATAATTCCCACAAGGGAAAAATCTCATCTCAAGGCTCGCCTCATCTCATCGGTGAGTAATACAACATTTTTAAGTAGTTCTCATCGATTATTACTCCTACAATAGGAGATCCCGAACGTCTCAACTAGTCAAATATTGGATGAAACAAATTCTAAGATCAACAATCATTCTTGCTGTCATTTCGATCTCGGGACAGCAACAATCAGACACATTTTTAATCAATATACTTAAAAATTTCAAAAATCACAAAACATGAAACTTTTAGAACAAATTCTTAGCTTTCCGGAACATCAAAGATTTTTGAATTTGGATAAAAATTGAAAAAGTTATGCTTAATTTAGTTTCAGATTCAACAACAGAGCAAATAATAGTTTTGCTCTCGGGATTGCAATAGAAACACTCAAATTTGAAATAGATAACTTCAAAATTCAGTAAGACACAAAAAATGAAACTTGTAGAATATGATCTAAGCTTTCCAATACATCTTAAATTCTTAAATTTGATTAAGAAACGTAAAAGTTATGCTTAATTTAGTTTCAGATTCAACAACAGAACAAATAATAGTTTTGCTCTCGGGATTGCAAAAGAAACACTCAAATTCGAAATAGAAAATTCTGTAAAACACAAAACATGAAACTTGTATTATATGATCTAAGCTTTCTAAAACATCTAAAATTCTTAAATTTGGTTAAGAAACGTAAAAGTTATGCTTAATTTAGTTTCAGATTGAACAACAGAGCAAATAATAGTTTTGCTCTCGGGATTGCAAAAGAAACACTCAAATTTGAAATGGATAACTTCAAAATTTTAAAAAACACAAAACATGAAACTTGTATTATATGATCTATGCTTTCCAAAACATCTAAAATTCTTATATTTGGTTAAGAAACGTAAAAGTTATACTTAATTTAGTTTCAGATTCAACAATATTGCAAATAATAGTTTTGCTCTTGGGATAGCAATAGAAACACTCAAATTTGAAATAGATAACTTCAAAATTCTGAAAAACACAAAATATGAAACTTGTAGTATATGATCTAGGCTTTCCAAAACATTTAAAATTCTTAAATTTGGTTAAGAAACGTAAAAGTTATGCTTAATTTAGTTTTAGATTCAACAATAGAGCAAATAATGGTTTTCCTCTCGGGATTGCAATAAAAACACTAAAATTTGAAATAGATAACTTCAAAATTTTGGAAAACACAAAACATGAAATTTGTAGTATATGATCAATGCTTTCCAAAACATCTAAAATTCTTAAATTAGGTTTAGAAATGTAAAAGTTATGCTTAATTTAGTTTCAGATTCAACAGCAGAGCAGATAATAGTTTTGCTCTCGGGATTGCAATAGAAACACTCAAATTTGAAATAGATAACTTCAAAACTCTGAAAAAACAAAACATGAAACTTGTAGTATATGATCTAAGATTTCCAAAACATCTAAAATTATTAAATTTGGTTAAGAAACGTAAAAGCTATAGCAAAATTCGTTTCAGCCACAATCACAAAACAAATATTACAGCAGTCATCTTTTTTTTCCAGCAAATTCACCACTGTAAACCACCCTTAACCGCATGAACCCAAAATAGAAAGTGTGAGGGAACCCTCACCTTAGATATGCAGCAAAGTTTGGGTTGAAAGATTCTCCGGTTTGGATCAATTTGATGATTTTGAGGCTCCTTTATTAGCGTCAGCAGCTGAAAAAGTTGAAATAAGAACATGCAAGAACAAAAGAGAAAGTTATACACAATTCATATCTAATTCTAGGATTTTGATGATATAATTCAGTAGTATAGGTGGAGATTACCTTCTATTCTCTTAATTTGGTGATTTCTTCTTGAATTGGCAGCAAATTGGGTGAAAATTTTGTTTTAGTTGAAGGTAACCATTATATTTTTTTTTCAGTTCAGTGTAAGTTTGTTCTTTTCTGTTTCTGAGGAAGAAGAACTAAACTACGTACACTAGTTTGTTTCTCACTAGAAACATCCAGATAATGGATTTTAGGTTTTAAAACTTAACCCAAAAAGCCCAAAGCAATATTATTTAGAGAAAATGCAAGGCTAGGTATATGTATTAGGCTATTTTACCTTAAATTCACATATTTCTCAATATAAACTCAAAAAAAAATACGTGCAACCAACTGTTATGAAACAAAAATTGTTATTTACACAAAAAAAAAATTTCCAAAAAAAAATGTTATTTTCATAAATAAAACAATATTTTTGACAATATTTTACAATTTTCAAAATTTTAGTGTAAAAACACGAATTTTAAAGCATAATTTGTTCAAAAATCATTTTCATTGTCAAATAAGTTATAACAAAACATTATAACTCTTTTTAAAATAGCAAAATATTATTTGAAACAATATTCCATCTTTTAATTTTAATAAAATACATATTTTCTACATATTTCTTCTTTTAAATTCAATAACAGGTTAATATTTGCAATAATTACCAATATTAATGCATTGTTTCAACTAAAATCCAATAAATATTTATTTTCACTCCAAATTGTCAAAGTAAAGTTTTTGAAACTCTATTTTCATCAATTTATATTTATTTCAAAAATTATATGTTGAAACACATCAATTGATTAATTTATTAACTCTAATTTAATAAGATCACATTGTTTATTTGAAATAAATAAATAAAAATTAAATCAAATTTATTTTCTCCATTTTATTTTCAATATTAAATTATAACTAACGTTATAATTAAATATCATAGGTAATCACCAATACCAGGTTTGTTACAAAGCTAGCTAGAACATGAAATTAGTATAAGATAAGAGGAATATAAGTGCATAAAGGAATTCATCCTTTAACTATAAAGGATGGGTACAAGTATAGTATAATCTCAATGCATGGTATATGTTTACCAAGGGTTGTCGCATGAATAGGTTTAATTCAACATAAGAGACTCATACTTAATGGCATTCAACGCTAATACAAGGAATCATATGAAAGTCATGAGAGAAACTCATTAAAATTCCAATATGAATCTCGTGGAACTCAAGATAAAGCTCAAATATCATAAAAACGAAATCACAATATATAACATCTCATGTAGCTCTAGGCTATCGATGTAACAGAAATATCTCAAAATAGTGAAATGGTATAAAACTCAGAAAATTCAAAAAAACCCCAAATTGGCCTGATCCCTTATTGCAAAGCTGAAGCAATGTTGCACGTGCTAAATTCTTGTCCAGTGCTATTTATAATTTAGGTACCTAACTCGTGGACCCGAAGGTCATACTCATGGTGACCGATATCACATAACTCGTGGTGACCGAAGTCACAAAACTCATGGTGACTGAAGTCACATAACTTGTGGTGACCGAAGTCACATAACTCAGATGACCCGAAGGTCTATAGCAAGTGCATACTCGTGGATGTGTCACAAACTCTCGGAAAGGAACCTGAAAAGTGTTAGCATGCATCCCATACCACACGTTCGCACTAAACGGTTTAATAACCGCTAGTTAACTCCACATCATAAAAATAAAATCCCAAACCTCAAAAATCTCATAATACTCATATATCTTGCCTCGTATCATCGACAAGTGCAAATAAATCTCATAGTAGTTTCTCATAAACCATAATTCCCGCAAGGGAAAAGTCAAATTTCAAAACTCGCCTAATCTCATCGGCGAGTAATACAACATTTATAAGTAGTTCTCATCGATTATTACTCCTATGATAGGAGATCTCGAACGTCTCAACTAGTCAAATATTGGCTGAAACAAATTCTAAGACCAACAATCATTGTTGCTATCATTTCGATCTCGGGACAGCAACAATCAGACGCATTTTTAATCAATATACTTCAAAATTTCAGAAACCTCAAAACATGAAACTTTTAGAACAAATTCTTAGCTTTCCGGAACATCAAAGATTATTGAATTTGGATAAAAATTGAAAAAGTTATGCTTAATTTTGTTTCAGATTCAACAACAGAGAAAATAATAGTTTTGCTCTCGGGATTGCAATAGAAACACTCAAATTTGAAATAGATAGCTTCAAAATTCTATAAAATACAAAACATGAAACTTGTATATGATCTAAGCTTTCCAAAACATCAAAAATTCTTAAATTGGGTTAAGAAACGTAAAAGTTATGCTTAATTTAGTTACAGATTCAACAACAGAGCAAATAATAGTTTTGCTCTCGGGATTGCAAAAGAAACACTCAAATTTGAAATAGATAACTTAAAAATTCTAAAAAACACAAAACATGAAACTTGTAGTATATGATCTAGGCTTTCCAAAACATCTAAAATTCTTAAATTTGGTTAAGTAACGTAAAAGTTATGCTTAATTTAGTTTTAGATTCAACAACAGAGAAAATAATAGTTTTGCTCTCGGGATTGCAAAAAAAATACTCAAATTTGAAATAGATAACTTCAATATTTTGGAAAATACAAAACATGAAACTTGTAGTATTTGATATATGCTTTCCAAAACATCTAAAATTCTTAAATTTGGTTAAGAAACGTAAAAGTTATGCTTAATTTAGTTTCAGATTAAACAACAGGGCAGATAATAGTTTTGCTCTCGGGATTGCAATAGAAACACTCAAATTTGAAATAGATAACTTCAAAACTCTAGAAAACACAAAACATGAAACTTGTAGTATATTATCTAGCTTTCCAAAACATCTAAAATTATTAAATTTGGTTAAGAAACGTAAAAGTTATAGTAAAATTCGTTTCAGCCACAATCACAAAACAAATAATACAGTAGTCATCTTTTTTTTCCAGCAAATTCACCACTGTAAACCGCCCTTAACCGCATGAACCCAAAATAGAAAGCATGAGGGAACCCTCACCTTAGATATGCAGCAAAGTTTGGGTTGAAAGCTTCTCCGGTTTGGATCAATTTGATGATTTTGAGGCTCCTTTGTTAGCTTCAGCAGCTGAAAAAGTTGAAACAAGAACATGCAAGAACAAAAGAGAAAGTTATACCCAATTCATATCTAATTTTAGGATTTTGATGATATAATTCTATAGTATTGGTGGAGATTACCTTCTATTCTCCTAATTTGGTGATTTCTTCTTGAATTGGCAGCAAATTGGGTGAAAATTTGGTTTTAGTTGAAGGTAAACATTATATTTTTCTCTGTTTACTGTAAGTTTGTTCTTTTCTATTTCCGAGGAAGAAGAACTATACTACGTATACTAGTTTGTTTCTCACCAGAAACATCCAGATAATGGATATTGGGTTTTAAAACCTAACCCAAAAAGCCCAAATCAATATTATTTAGAGAAAATGCAAGGCTATGTATACGTATTAGGCCATTTTACCTTAAATTCACATATTTCTCAATATAAAGTCAAAAAAAAATATGAAACCAACTGTTAGGAAACAAAAATTGTTATTTACCCAAAATAAAATTTATTTCAATAATAAAATGTTATTTTCGTAAATAAAACCATATTTTTGACAATATTATACAATTTTCAAAATTTTAGTGTAAAAACACAAATTTTAAAGCATAATTTTTTCAAAAATCATTTTCATTGTCAAATAAGTTATAACAAAACATTATAACTCTTTTTAAAATAACAAAATATTATTTCAAACAATATTCCATCTTTTAATTTTAATAAAATACATATTTTCTACATATTTCTTCTTTTAAATTCAATAACAGGTTAATATTGGCAATAATTACTAATATTAATGCATTAATTCAACTAAAATCCAATAAATGATTATTTTCACTCCAAATTCTCAAAGTAAATTTTTTAAAACTCTATTTTCATCAATTTATATTTATTTCAAAAATTATATGTTGAAACACATCAATTGATTAATTTATTAACTCTAATTTAATAAGATCACATTGTTTATTTGAAATAAATAAACAAAAATTAAATCAAATTTATTTTCTCCATTTTATTTTCAATATTAAATTATAACTAAATTATAATTAAATATCATAGGTAATCACCAATACCAGGTTTGTTACAAAGCTCGCTAGAACTTGATATTAGTATAAGATAAGAGGAATATAAGTGCATAACGGAATTCATCCTTTAACTATAAAGGATGGGTACAAGTATAGTATAATCTCAATGCATGGTATATGTTTACCAAGGGTTGTCGCATGAATAGGTTTAATTCAACATAAGAGACTCATACTTAATGGCATTCAATGCTAATACAAGGAATCATATGAAAGTCATGAGAAAAACTCATTAAAATTCCAATATGAATCTCGTGGAACTCAAGATAAAGCTCAAATATCATAAAAACGAAATCACAATATATAACATCTCATGTAGCTCTAGGCTATCGATGTAACAAAAATATCTCAAAATAGTGAAATCGTATAAAACTCAGAAAATTCAAAAAAACCCCGAATTGGCCAGATCCCTGATTGCGAAGCTGAAGCAATGTTGCACGTGCTAAACTCTTGTCCAGTGCTATTTATAATTTAGGTACCTAACTCGTGGACCTGAAGGTCATACTCATGGTGACCGATGTCACATAACTCGTGGTGACCGAAGTCACAAAACTCATTGTGACCGAAGTCACATAACTTGTGGTGACCGAAGTCACATAACTTAGATGACCCGAAGGACTATAGCACGGGCATACTCGTGGATGTGTCACAAACTCTCGGAAAGGAACCCGAAAAGTGTTAGCTTGCGTCCCATACCACACGTTCGCACTAAACGGTTTACTAACCGCTAGTTAACTCCACATCATAAAAATAAAATCTCAAACCTCAAAAATCTCGTAATACTCATATATCTTGCCTCGTATCATCGACAAGTGCAAATAAATCTCATAGTAGTTTCTCATAAACCATAATTCCCGCAAGGGAAAAATCTAATCTCAAGACTCGCCTCATCTCATCGGCGAGTAATACAACATTTATAAGTAGTTCTCATCGATTATTACTCCTATGATAGGAGATCTCGAACGTCTCAACTAGTCAAATATTGGCTGAAACAAATTCTAAGATCAACAATCATTCTTGCTGTCATTTCGATCTCGGTACATCAACAATCAGACACATTTTTAATCAATATACTTAAAAATTTCAAAAATCACAAAACATGAAACTTTTAGAACAAATTCTTAGCTTTCCGGAAATCAAAGATTATTGAATTTGGATAAAAATTGAAAAAGTTATGCTTAATTTAGTTTCAGATTCAACAACAGAGCAAATAATAGTTTTGTTCTCGGATTGCAATAGAAACACTCAAATTTGAAATTGATAACTTAAAAATTCTGTAAAACACAAAACATAAAACTTGTAGTATATGATCTATGCTTTCCAAAACATCTAAAATTCTTAAATTTGATTAAGAAACGTAAAAGTTATGCTTAATTTAGTTTCAGATTCAACAATAGAGCAAATAATAGTTTTGCTCTCGGGATTGCAATAGAAACACTCAAATTCGAAATAGATAACTTCAAAACTCTTTAAAACACAAAACATGAAACTTGTAGTATATGATCTACGCTTTCCAAAACATCTAAAATTCATAAAATTGGTTAAGAAACGTAAAAGTTATGCTTAATTTAGTTTCAAATTCAACAATAGAGCAAATAATAGTTTTGCTCTCGGGATTGCAAAAGAAACAATCAAATTTGAAATAGATAACTTCAAAATTCTAAAAAACACAAAACATGAAACTTGTATTATATCATCTATGCTTTCCAAAACATCAAAAATTCATATATTTGGTTAAGAAATGTAAAAGTTATGCTTAATTTAGTTTCAGATTCAACAATAGAGCAAATAATAGTTTTGCTCTCGGGATTGCTATAGAAACACTCAAATTTGAAATAGATAACTTCAAAATTTTGAAAAACACAAATCATGAAACTTGTAATATATGATCTAGGCTTTCCAAATCATCAAAAAAATTTAAATTTGGTTAAGAAACCTAAATGTTATGCTTAATTTAGTTTCAGATTCAACAACCGAGCAAGTAATAGTTTTGCTCTCGGGATTGCAAAAGAAACACTCAAATTTGAAATAGATAACTTCAAAATTCTGAAAAACACAAAACATGAAACATGTAGTGTGTTAACTCCTTTATTTCAGCGACCTAAAACTCTGCGACCTAACAGCTCTTAACGACCTAAAAGGCCTCACGACTTAAGGAAACTCACGACCTAAAAGCTTCACGAGTTAGCAGACTCTACGACCTAAAGTGGGTTACGACCTAGCTATAGAAAAAACCAAGCGACCTAGAAAACTCCACGACCTTAAAACCACGCGACTTAACTCCAGTGATGACCTACCGACCTAAGAACCTCACGACCTAACATACTTGACGACCTAAGGACCTCGCGACCTAACATACCTAACTCCAGAAAGGACCCAACGACCTAAGGAAGTTAGCGACCTAAAGTGGCGGCGAGTTAAGAAAGTCTACGACCTAAGGAAGTTAGCGACCTAAAGTGGCTGCGAGTTAAGAAAGTATGCGACCTAAGGACTTCGCGACCTAAGGGATTTGACGATCTAGCAGACTCTAAGAGTTACCGACCTAAAGTTATCTACGACCTAACTCCAGAAGTAAACTTCACAACTTAACGACCTAAAGACTCCACGAGCTAAAAGAAAAGAAAGGCACGACCTATCTTAGGTCGCCTACGACTTACCACTTCAGATGAATCTAAGCACAACTCTATCAGCCCAGCCTCCTAAGTTGCAAGTTGACCACGACCTCTCTTAGGTCGCTCGCGACCTACGACCTAACTTAGGTCGTACGCGACCTAAGACTTAGAGCAATATTTCTGTCCAGAATCACTCCTATAAATACCCCACTACCTTCAACATGAAGGGGACTTTTTGGCCGATCATTTCTTGAAGCATCGTTACTCTTCCGAACTCTCAACTCATTCGACAATTGAAGATCTTCGAACATTCGAGACACTACAACAAGCTTCGGGAGGAATTTCCTACATCCAACACGGATTCATCAAGTTTCATCATCGAAGTTTGAGCTAGTAGTCGAGATTGTCTTTGAGATCAAATTGTATTGTTTTCATGAGTGTATTGTATCGTATTGTAACCAGATTCAGTAATAAAGAGATTTAAAGTGGACGTAGGCTCGATCTCAAGCCGAACCACTATAAACTGCTGTCTTTTATCGCTTTTTCACTATTTTACTACTTCTTGTTCCCGTCACACGGGTGGTGCTTTCAAAATTCTACTACACACACCGGGTGTTAGCGTTCACTTTTTAGCGTTAACATTTTGTTGCTTTCACTGAGAACCCAACTCAGGCGATAATTCATCATTGCTTCGCGGAAGTTTGTTGAAAGAATTTCCTTCAAAACCAGAAGTCTATCAGACATAATGGCTCCTGGAAAAAAACGTAAGTCTATCAGATCTAATGATGACCATGACAATACTGCCACTTCTCTTTCTCCATGTCAGGCAGCCCCAAGCATCGGGGTGACGCGAGAAGAGTTAGATGCTGTTGTGTCCGGACTGTACCAGCAGATTGAAACTCAGAATAATCTGATGATGGAAGAGTTAAATGCTCTGCTCGGGGCTAATCAAAGACCAGTAAATAACGAAGAAAACTTGGCTGATGCTGTTCCCAACTCCGAAGGGAGAAATATTCCTCAAGAAAGATCTGGTGCCACTGAAGGGGCACCTCCCCAAGCAGAAGGATCCAGGCCATCGCCAGTTCTCCCCGAACGTTTGCCCGGACAAACTTCTGAGAAAATGGCCGAAGCCTATTCTGCAAAGTCACTGAACAATGAGGAATATCTCTCCGGCATGATTCGGCAGATAATGAAAGAAAGCATGTAGAGAAACGAAGATGAGAATGATTGGGGATTTGCTCCGGGCAAAACTCCATTTACTGAAAGGATTCTAAAGGCTGAGTTTCCCAAAATATTCGTTCCTCCTACCATTCCTGCTTATCGAGGAACAAGTGATCCGAATCAATTCTTGTACAAATATGATTGGCATATGACCGGTGCAAGAGCGTCAGATGAGATTAAGTGCCGATACTTTCCAGTGTACTTGGAAGGTGTGGCTCTACTTTGGTTCACAAAACTTCCAATCCGGTCTGTAGATCAATTCTCCGACTTAACGCAGAAGTTCAAAGAAAAGTTTAGATTGTATGCTTCAAAAGCTAAGGATATAATGTCGCTGTCTAGTCTTGAACAAGCTCCCGGAGAATCAATCAAATCTTTCTTGAGCCGCTTCAATATAGCTTTAGCCGAAGTGGATAATGCAGAACCGCATATGATCCTGACCTACTTGGTACGAGCCATCAACAAATCGAGTGAATTTGGGAAATGGCTAAAAATGCAGGAACCAAATTCCCTTGAGAAGTTTTATAAAAAGGCCGATGAATTCATGCGCGTGGAAAACCTTTCCGCATCAGCAAAGGTGGTTATTGCTAAGGACAACAATAATGATCTTGCTCCTAACAAAAGAGATTCTGGGAATCAGAAAAGGGAAAACGACGGAGGAAAGAACCAGGGAAATGAGAAGAAACTCCGCCGCTTTGATCCGTCAGATTCTACTCCTTTAATTGATACACCAGGAAATATCTTTTTCGCAACAAAGGATGTTGTCAAGTATCCTAAGCCACCTGAGATGAGAAGAGGTGCAGTGCGCAATGGGAAATTCTGCAAATTTCATAATCAACCCGGCCATGACACTGATCAATGTCGCCAGTTAAAAAGTGTGATTGAAGAATTGCTGAAAGAGGGTAAGCTTCAACAATATGTGAAGCAAAGCGGAGTCGATCCAACCTCATCCACTCTGGGGCAACAACAACCTACCCTTCAATCCGTCTCTTGCAACAACACAGCAGTGCAAGAGTCCGAGCAGCTTATCATTAATGTTGTCACAGGAGGTCCATACCCAGCAAGTGGAAGTTGGGACGACTGCTAATTACCCACAAAACTGCGGCTAGGGGATCTTTCACTCTCTCTGGCATATGAATTCAAAACTACGAATCCAGTAGAAATCGATGACCGATCTGGAGATTCTGGAACAACAATTACTTGCATCCATGTTTTACTTAACAACATTGCTTAAATTTGTAAAATGATGGTGGATGTATAACTTTTGTATTGTAAACCATTGAAAATATCAATGTTATTCAATAATAAAGAACTATAAAACTTGTGTTCTCTAATGCTATAAAATGCCTGTCTCATTTCGATATGCAAGTTTCTTTAGAAAATTTCTAAAATGTCGATTATATATTTCAGGCTATCAAAGCAAAGAATACTTACTCCACACATCCCAAGACTCAGCGACTCCTATGAATCACTCAACAATGTTAAGCCACAGAAGTGGTGCTATTCACAAACCGTTGGTGATTCCACCAAAGCGAGCACCTTCCTAACGAGCAGGTTCCAAACTCTTGCTAACTAATCGCGATCGTTTGTTTAAACAAACATCCGGTAAAGTAGCTTGCGTCTGCCCCATGGATTCACTCAACGATAAAGTACGCTCCTCTGGCAACAAGGAAACGCCTTGGAAAAAGAGTGGAACATGCACTTGGAATGGTAAAAAGGAATCGCTAAGAAGCAGATGGTGGGAGGACACAAGCAACAAAGCTCTCTTTGAGGCACAACTCTTCGGAGAAGACCTCTTCGGGAGCAGAAAGACCTTTTCGGGGGCACATTTCATCGGAGATGAAGTGTAAAATGCTCATCTTCGGAGGCCCACTTCACCAGAATTGAAATGCAAAAATTGCTTCTCTTCGGAGACCAAAATTGCTTCTCTTCGGAGACCAAAAATTGCTTCTCTACGGAGACCCAAAATTGCTTCTCTTCGGAGACCAAAAATTGCTTCTCTTCGGAGACCAAAAATTGCTTCTCTTCGGAGACCAAAAATTGCTTCTCTACGGAGACCAAAAATTGCTTCTCTTCGGAGACCAAAAATTGCTTCTCTATGGAGACCAAAAATTGCTTCTCTTCGGAGACCAAAAATTGCTTCTCTTCGGAGACCAAAATTGCTTCTCTTCGGAGACCAAAAATTGCTTCTCTTCGGAGACCAAAATTGCTTCTCTTCGGAGACCAATATCGCTTCTCTTCGGAGACCAAAAGACCTCTTCAGAGGCACACTTCACCTTGCTTGAAGTACCAAACATAAGCCCTCTTCGGAGGCACAAAAACAAAGCCTTCTTCGGAAGCACTAAACAAATCAAAAAATTCTTCAGAAAGTTCACTTCACTGCGTAGGAAAATCTACTTTTTAACAAATGATAGTGATCATCCCCAAAAGTAGAAGTGTTCTTCAGAAAGAAAGAGAAAGTAAAAATTTCTCCAATACGAAACGTATTCTATTAAAAGCAGAATAGTATTTCCTCAAATCGGAAGAATTATTCTCTAAAATAAGAATACAAGTCTTTATAGAATATCGCAGTGAGCCGTGATACGGGGGCATATAACTATATTAATAGAAACAACACTCAACCATCATACCACGAGCTCACTGCAATATCATATAAAGTAAATAAATCATTTATTCTACATTACAATGGGAAATAAATGCATTCTCACATACACAAGAATTTGTACAAGTAAAATAGCTATTTTATTCAATACTATGAAAAATTCTTTACATGTGCAGATCTCAAAAAGAAGCGAGGACCGGTATCCGCACAATCTCCGGTCAACACATAAAAAAGTAAAAAAGCAAAACGGAGAGAATAAAATCAAGCTCATTTCTCCTTCTTCCCACCTTTGGAGCCTTTACCCGGCCTAATGATTAGTTTCTGAAGTCGCTGTGGACGGGTCGGGGAGGAAGGAAAAAGAGGCACAGCTGAATCAACTTCCGCTTCTTCTCCAGCGACAGAAGTGCTTTTCTTCCCTTCCTTTGAAATCACGCGCTTCCCCTTCTTTTTCGAAGAAGACTCACTGCCTGGAGTAAAAAACTCAGAAAGCTTTGTGTCGTCATCATAAGATTGCTCCGGGGTCTTCTCGCCTTCTTCAAGTTCCCCAGTCTTTTGCTCTTGTGAAACAACCGGATCGTCCAAGTCTTTGAGAGCTTCAATTTTCTCTTCTTGCGATCCTGGTTGAGAAGTAGGAAGAGGAGTGACTTGGGAAGGAGGAGGAACAGCAGCCGAAGAAGGAGAAGTTGGCGCAGCTTTTGGAACTTCCACTACAGAAAAAAAGAAGTCAAAATCAGTACTCTCCGAAAAAAGAGAAGATATTGGATCACAAGGACTTAAGTAATAAGCGAGAAATTCATCAAGATCAGTTGAATCGAATGCATAATCCACTTGAGCCAGATCTGAATCGAAGTTACCTGGAGAAGTCGGTTTTGACAAATCAATTTCAAATTTATCAACCTCAGTGTCTTCTTGACTCTTCTCCTAGATTTGAGTAAGGGGAGACTCGGTTGTGACGGGCTTAGCCTCAACGTTTTTTGCAGGAGAAGAAAAGTGAGAGCTGGAACCAACGATATCGACGTCGGTCGAAATCGAAGTGTGGACAGGGGCAGTTAAAGATATTTTCTTCTCTGGATGTTCTTCTTCCACTATTCCAGCTCTAGCTTTAGCGAGTTGCTCTTTTCCTCTGACAAGAGTGGCACGAGAACCATCGTCAAGGTAAAGTGCTTCAAGCTCCGTCTCGTTGTAGCCAGCTCCCCCGAGCATATCGATAGCAGCCTCCCATACTTCGGCTAGGGTGATTTCATATTTTGGTCCCAAGAATGATAGACTCCCGCGTCCCAAGACGTTGTGAATGTAAAAATCGAATAAAGTAGAGTCAATGCTTGCTTTAGTTGCTTCGTGAGACTCTTCGGCCGCAACTTGTCCGCCAACCGCGTCATCACGCTCCTTCTCAACTTTAAGAAGCTTAGCTTTTAACATCTCAATCTCCGCGTTTTGGGAAATAGCTGTTCCCCGTAGCTCAGCATTTTCTTTGCGGTATTTCTCAACAATGTGCTGCTCAGCTACTAGCTTCATTTCGGCATCTCTTTGTGCAGCGTGTGCGTCCCGCACTTGCTTCTGAAAGACTTCTTCTTTCTGAGTATGCGACGCAGAAGAAGAGGCGAGATCTTCCTTAAGTTGCTTGACTTCAGATTCAAGCCTTGCATTGTCATCCGCGATGCTCGTCATCTCCGCGTCGTGCTGCTTGCACCATTTATCCCATTCAGCCTTATCGTTCTCCAGAGTCAGCATGTTTTCGAGATTCATATGGTTGACTCTTTGGAGTTCATCAACAAGTTTTTGCCACTGCGACATCCTCTCAATGTCAAGCTTAACCGCATCAAGATTTCTAAGCATAGCTTGCTTGTCGATCGGGACCAAATCTAAGTCAAAGCGCACTCCTTTTAGGCACCAATTCGGAAATCGGCTCTGAAGTGTTGGAGGGCCATCTTTAACTTGGTACTGGGGCCTTTTGATGATCACTTGGATATCGGATTTCTTTAAAGGAGGAGAGCCGGATGGGATATTAGAAGAGATAGGAGCGTCAGTTTTTTCAGAAATTGCAGACGCGTCCTTTTCATCAAGTCTAACCCGTTTACTCGGGTCTGCGGCGGCATGACTCTTTCCTTTATCATCGTGATATTTTCTTTTATGAGAGTCATCGTCCTTTTTTCTCTGCTGTTCTTCATAAGCTCGCCTCTCTTGAGCCTTCCTAATTTCCCGTTCCTCATCAGATTCCCTGCGAGTGGGGAGATAGCGTCCGTAATCATAAGAATTGCACCCTCCATAGCGCCGAAGGTTATCGTAATATGAGCCACTTCGCCCCATCGAAGAATCTGAAAAAGAAAAGGAGACAAGCCTTAAAATCTTCAAAGAAAAGGAATTTAAGTGCGTATAAGTGCCAAAAAATCCTAAGTGTGTGCGGCGTGCAAACTACGCACGTCAAACTACAAACCATGCTTTGATGTGGGAACAGAGACGACTGGTGTAGAAGGTGTCGAAGCTTGTTTAAAAGAAGAAGTCGCTTCTACAACAGGAGAGATCTCTTTTGAAATATCATCTTTAAAAATCTCCTGAGAAGTTATCATTATATCGCTTAAGTTATCAAAAGTATCATCGCCGCGATGCCCAGCAGAACTCACTTTTTCGACTTCCACGTCAGCCGTCTTTTCAGAAATGTGAGGATTTTCCTCCTCTTCAATAACTGGAGAAAGTATTAACTTGTTGGATGACCCCGCAACATTAATAAAAGCGGAACACTTCACCAGTGAAGTCTCACCGGTGGTTTTTTTCAGTAAAGGTTCTTCGGCAAGGGCTGGGGCATCTGACGTCTTAGCCGGAGAATCAAGAACTTCAGGAGGCTGGATGGAACGAGAAGAATGTAGAAGTTCGAATTGGTGCAAAAGTTCATCTTTTAACAAGAATTTAGGTCGTCCACGATCTAGCAAGAGTAAGTCGAAGCACACGACCTATGACATTGGCGTGTACTTCGAGGGGCAAATGTTAACTCCTTTATTTCGGCGACCTAAAACTCTACGACCTAACAGCTCTTAACGACCTAAAAGGCCTCACGACTTAAGGAAACTCACGACCTAAAAGCTTCACGAGTTAGCAGACTCTACGACCTAAAGTGGGTTACGACCTAGCTACAGAAAAAACCAAGCGACCTAGAAAACTCCGCGACCTTAAAACCACGCGACTTAACTCCAGTGATGACCTACCGACCTAAGAACCTCACGACCTAACATACTTGACGACCTAAGGACCTCGCGACCTAACATACCTAACTCCAGAAAGGACCCAACGACCTAAGGAAGTTAGCGACCTAAAGTGGCTGCGAGTTAAGAAAGTCTGCGACCTAAGGACTTCGCGACCTAAGGGATTTGACGATCTAGCAGACTCTACGAGTTACCGACCTAAAGTTATCTACGACCTAACTCCTGAAGTAAACTTCACAACTTAACGACCTAAAGACTCCACGAGCTAAAAGAAAAGAAAGGCACGACCTATCTTAGGTCGCCTACGACTTACCACTTCAGATGAATCTAAGCGCAACTCTATCAGCCTAGCCTCCTAAGTTGCAAGTTGACCACGACCTCTCTTTGGTCGCTCGCGACCTACGACCTAACTTAGGTCGTACGTGACCTAAGACTTAGAGCAATATTTCTGTCCAGAATCACTCCTATAAATACCCCACTACCTTCAACATGAAGGGGACTTTTTGGCCGATCATTTCTTGAAGCGTCGTTACTCTGCCGAACTCTCAACTCATTCGACAATTGAAGATCTTCGAACATTCGAGACACCACAACAAGCTTCGGGAGGAATTTCCTACATCCAACACGGATTAATCAAGTTTCATCATCGAAGTTTGAGCTAGTAGTCGAGATTGTCTTTGAGATCAAATTGTATTGTTTTCATGAGTGTATTGTATCGTATTATAACCAGATTAAGTAATAAAGAGATTTAAAGTGGACGTAGGCTCGATCTCAAGCCGAACGACTATAAACTGCTATCTTTTACCGCTTTTTCACTATTTTACTGCTTACTTCTTGTTCCCGTCACACGGGTGGTGCTTTCACAATTCTACTACACACACCGGGTGTTAGCGTTCACTTTTTAGCGTTAACATAGTAAGTGATCTACGCTTTCCAAAACATCTAAAATTCTTAAATTTGGTTTAGCAACGTGAAAGTTATAGCAAAATTCGTTTCATCCACAATCACAAAAAAAATATTACAGCAGTCATCTTTTTTTTCCAGCAAATTCACCACTGTAAACCATCCTTAACCGCATGAACCCAAAATAGAAAGCGTGAGGGAAACCTCACCTTAGATATGCAGCAAAGTTTGGGTTGAATGATTCTCCGGTTTGGATCAATTTGATGATTTTGAGGCTCCTTTATTAGCTTCAGCAGCTGAAAAAGTTGAAACAAGAACATGCAAGAACAAAAGAGAAAATTATACACAATTCATATCTAATTCTAGGATTTTGATGATAAAATTCTGTAGTATTGGTGGAGATTACCTTTTATTCTCTTAATTTGGTGATTTCTTCTTGAATTGGCAGCAAATTGGGTGAAAATTTTGTTTTAGTTGAAGGTAACCATTATTATTTTTTTCAGTTCACTGTAAGTTTGTTCTTTTCTGTTTCTGAGGAAGAAGAACTAAACTACGTACACTAGTTTGTTTCTCACCAGAAACATCCAGATAATGGATTTTAGGTTTTAAAACCTAACCCAAAAAGCCCAAAGCAATATTATTTAGAAAAAATGCAAGGCTATGTATATGTATTAGGCTATTTTACCTTAAATTCACATATTTCTCAATATAAACTCAAAAAAAATATATGCAACCAACTGTTATGAAACAAAAATTGTTATTTACACAAAATAAAAAATTTTCAATAATAAAATGTTATTTTCATAAATAAAACCATATTTTTGGCAATATTTTACAATTTTCAAAATTTTAGTGTAAAAACACGAATTTTAAAGGATAATTTGTTCAAAAATCATTTTCATTTTCAAATAAGTTATAACAAAACATTATAACACTTTTTAAAATAACAAAATATTATTTTAAACAATATTCCATCTTTTAATTTTAATAAAATACATATTTTCTACATATTTCTTCTTTTAAATTCAATAACAGGTTAATATTGGCAATAATTACCAATATTAATGCATTGATTCAACTAAAATCCAATAAATAATTATTTTCACTCCAAATTCTCAAAGTAAAGTTTTTAAAACTCTATTTTCATTAATTTTTATTTATTTCAAAAATTATATGTTGAAACACATCAATTGATTAATTTATTAACTCTAATTTAATAAGATCACATTGTTTATTTGAAATAAATAAAAAAATTAAATAAAATTTATTTTCTCCATTTTATTTTCAATATTAAATTATAACTAACATTATAATTAAATATCATACTTAATCACCAATACCAGGTTTGTTACAAAGCTAGCTAGAACTTGATATTAGTATAAGATAAGAGGAATATAAGTGCATAAGGGAATTCATCCTTTAACTATAAAGGATGGGTACAAGTATAGAATAATCTCAATGCATGGTATATGTTTACCAAGGGTTGTCGCATGAATAGGTTTAATTCAACATAAGAGACTCATACTTAATGGCATTCAACGTTAATACAAGGAATCATATGAAAGTCATGAGAGAAACTCATTAAAATTCCAATATGAATCTCATGGAACTCAAGATAAAGTTCAAATATCATAAAAACGAAATCACTATATATAACATCTCATGTAGTTCTAGGCTATCGATGTAACAAAAATATCTCAAAATAGTGAAATCGTATAAAACTCAGAAAATTCAAAAAAAACCCTGATTGGCCAGGTCCCTGATTGCAAAGCTGAAGCAATGTTGCACGTGCTAAACTCTTGTCCAGGGCTATTTATAATTTAGGTACCTAACTCGTGTACCCGAAGGTCATACTCATGTTGACCGATGTCACATTACTCGTGGTGATCGAAGTCACATAACTCATGGTGACCGAAATCACATAACTTGTGGTGACCTAAGTCACATAACTCAGATGGCCCGAAGGTCTATAGCACTGGCATACTCGTGGATGTGTCACAAACTCTTGGAAAGAAACCCGAAAAGTGTTAGCGTGCGTCTCATACCACACGTTCGCACTAAACGGTTTACTAACTGCTAGTTAACTCCACATCATAAAAATAAAATCTCAAACCTCAAAAATCTCATATATCTTGCCTCGTATCATCGGCAAGTGCAAATAAATCTCATAGTAGTTTCTCATAAACCATAATTCCCACAAGGGAAAAATCTCATCTCAAGGCTCGCCATGTCTCATCGGCTAGTAATACAACATTTTTAAGTAGTTCTCATCGATTATTACTCCTACAATAGGAGATCTCGAACGTCTCAACTAGTCAAATATTGGCTGAAACAAATTCTAAGATCAACAATCATTCTTGTTGTCATTTCGATCTCGGGACAGCAACAATCAGACACATTTTTAATCAATTTACTTCAAAATTTCAAAAATCTCAAAACATGAATCTTTTAGAACAAATTCTTAGCTTTCCAGAACATCAAAGATTATTGAATTTGGATAAAAATTGAAAAAGTTATGCTTAATTTAGTTTCAGATTCAAAAACAGAGCAAATAATAGTTTTGCTCTCGGGATTGCAATAGAAACACTCAAATTTGAAATAGATAACTTCAAAATTCTGTAAAACACAAAACATGAAACTTGTAGAATATCATCTAAGCTTTGCAAAACATCTAAAATTCTTAAATTTGGTTAAGAAACTTAAAAGTATGCTTAATTTAGTTTCAGATTTAACAACAGAGCAAATAATAGTTTTGCTCTCGAGATTGCAATAGAAACACTCAAATTTGAAATAGATAACTTCAAAATTCTGTAAAACACAATTAATGAAACTTGTAGTATATGATCTAAGCTTTCTAAAACATCTCAAATTCTTAAATTTGGTTAAGAAACGTAAAAGTTACGCTTAATTTAGTTTCAGATTCAACAACAGAGCAAATAATAGTTTTGCTCTCGGGATTGCAAAAGAAACACTCAAATTTGAAATAGATAACTTCAAAATTTTAAAAAACACAAAACATGAAACTTGTATTATATGATCTATGCTTTCCAAAACATCTAAAATTCATATATTTGGTTAAGAAACGTAAAAGTTATACTTAATTTAGTTTCAGATTCAACAACAGAGCAAATAATAGTTTGGCCCTTGGGATTGCTATAGAAACACTCAAATTTAAAATAGATAACTTCAAAATTCTGAAAAACACAAAACATGAAACTTGTAATATATGATCTAGGCTTTCCAAAACATCTAAAATTCTTAAATTTGGTTTAGAAACGTAAAAGTTATGCTTAATTTAGTTTAAGATTCAACAATAGAGCAAATAATAGTTTTGCTCTCGAGATTGCAATAGAAACACTCAAATTTGAAATATATAACTTCAAAATCCTGAAAAACACCAAACATTAAACTTGTAGTGTTTGATCTATGCTTTCCAAAACATCTAAAATTCTTAAATTTGGTTAAAAAACGTAAAAGTTATGCTTAATTTAGTTTCAGATTCAACAACAGAGCAGATAATAGTTTTGCTCTCGGGATTGCAATAGAAATACTCAATTTGAAATAGATAACTTCAAAATTCTTAAAAACACAAAACATGAAACTTGTAGTATATGATCTATGCTTTCCAAAACGTCTAAAATTCTTAAATTTTGTTAAGAAACGTAAAAGTTATGCTTAATTTAGTTTCAGATTCAACAACAGAGCAAATAATAGTTTTTCTCTCGGAATTGCAATAGAAACACTCAAATTCGAAATAGATAACTTCAAAACTGTGTAAAACACAAAACATGAAACTTGTAGTATATGATCTACGCTTTCGAAAAAATCTAAAATTCTTAAATTTGGTTAAGAAACATAAAAGTTATGCTTAATTTAGTTTCAGATTCAACAATAGAGCAAATAATAGTTTTGCTCTCGGGATTGCAAAAGAAACACTCAAATTTGAAATAGATAACTTCAAAATTCTAAAAAACACAAAACATGAAACTTGTAGTATATGATCTATCCTTTCCAAAACATCTAAAATTCATATATTTGGTTAAGAAACGTAAAAGTTATGCTTAATTTCGTTTCAGATTCAACAATAGAGCAAATAATAGTTTTGCTCTCCGGATCGCTATAGAAACACTCAAATATGAAACTTGTAGTATATGATCTATTCTTTCCAAAACGTCTAAAATTCTTAAATTTTGTTAAGAAACGTAAAAGTTATGCTTAATTTAGTTTCAGATTCAACAACAGAGCAAATAATAGTTTTGCTCTCGGGATTGCAATAGAAACACTCAAATTCGAAATAGATAACTTGAAAACTCTGTAAAACACAAAACATGAAACTTGTAGTATATGATCTACGCTTTCCAAAAAATCTAAAATTCTTAAATTTGGTTAAGAAAAATAAAACTTATGCTTAATTTAGTTTCAGATTCAACAATAGAGCAAATAATAGTTTTGCTCTCGGGATTGCAAAAGAAACACTCAAATTTGAAATAGATAACTTCAGAATTCTTAAAAACACAAAACATGAAACTTGTAGTATATGATCTATCCTTTCCAAAACATCTAAAATTAATATATTTGGTTAAGAAACGTAAAAGTTATGCTTAATTTCGTTTCAGATTCAACAATAGAGCAAATAATAGTTTTGCTCTCTGGATTGCTATAGAAACACTCAAATTTGAAATAGATTAACTTCAAAATTTTGTAAAATACAGAACATGAAACTTGTAATATATGATCTAGGCTTTCCAAAACATCTAAAATTCTTAAATTTGGTTAAGAAACGTAAAAGTTATGCTTAATTTAGTTTCAGATTCAACAATAGAGCAAATAATAGTTTTGCTCTCCGGATTACAATAGAAACACTCAAATTTGAAATAGATAACTTCAAAATTCTAAAAAACACAAAACATGAAACTTGTAGTAAGTGATCTACGCTTTCCAAAACATCTAAAATTCTTAAATTTGGTTAGAAACGTAAAAGTTATAGCAAAATTTGTTTCATCCACAATCACAAAAAAAATATTACAGCAGTCATCTTTTTTTTCCCAGCAAATTCACCACTGTAAACCGTCCTTAACCGCATGAACCCAAAATAAAAAACATGAGGGAAACCTCACCTTAGATATGCAGCAAAGTTTGGGTTGAAAGATTCTCCGGTTTGGATCAATTTGATGATTTTGAGGCTCCTTTATTAGCTTCACCAGCTGAAAAAGTTGAAACAAGAACATGCAAGAACTAAAGAGAAAGTTATACACAATTCATATCTAATTCTAGGATTTTGATGATATAATTCGGTAGTATTGGTGGAGATTACCTTCTATTCACTTAATTTGGTGATTTCTTCTTGAATTGGCAGCAAATTGGGTGAAAATTTTGTTTTAGTTGAAGGTAACCATTATATTTTTTTTCAGTTCACTGTAAGTTTGTTCTTTTCTGTTTCTGAGGAAGAAGAACTAAACTACGTACACTAGTTTGTTTCTCACCAGAAACATCTAGATAATGGATTTAAGGTTTTAAAACCTAACCCAAAAAGCCCAAAGCAATATTATTTAGAAAAAATGGAAGGCTATGTATATGTATTAGGCTATTTTACCTTAAATTCACATATTTCTCAATATAAACTCAAAAAAATATATGCAACCA
Source organism: Allium fistulosum (assembly GCA_030737815.1). Lineage (NCBI taxonomy): Eukaryota > Viridiplantae > Streptophyta > Magnoliopsida > Asparagales > Amaryllidaceae > Allium > Allium fistulosum. The sequence continues at coordinate 612,730,365 of CM060907.1, forward strand.
ACTATTATGAAACAAAAATTGTTATTTACACAAAATAAAATTTTTTCAATAATAAAATGTTATTTTCATAAATAAAACCATATTTTTGGCAATATTTTACAATTTTCAAAATTTTAGTGTAAAACACGAATTTTAAAGGATAATTTGTTCAAAAATCATTTTCATTTTCAAATAAGTTATAACAAAACATTATAACTCTTTTTAAAATAACAAAATATTATTTTAAACAATATTCCATCTTTTAATTTTAATAAAATACATATTTTCTACATATTTCTTCTTTTAAATTAAATAACAGGTTAATATTGGCAATAATTACCAATATTAATGCATTGATTCAACTAAAATCCAATAAATAATTATTTTCACTCCAAATTCTCAAAGTAAAGTTTTTAAAACTCTATTTTCATTAATTTTTATTTATTTCAAAAATTATATGTTGAAACACATCAATTGATTAATTTATTAACTCTAATTTAATAAGTTCACATTGTTTATTTGAAATAAATAAAAAAAATTAAATCAAATTAATTTTCTTCATTTTATTTTCAATATTAAATTATAACTTACGTTATAATTAAATATCATAGGTAATCTCCAATACCAGGTTTGTTACAAAGCTAGCTAGAACTTGATATTAGTATAAGATAAGAGGAATATAAGTGCATAAGGGAATTCATCCTTTAACTATAAAGGATGGGTACAAGTATAGTATAATCTCAATGCATGGTATATGTTTACCAAGGGTTGTCGCATGAATAGGTTTAATTCAACATAAGAGACTCATACATAATGGCATTCAACGCTAATACAAGGAATCATATGAAAGTCATGAGAGAAACTCATTAAAATTCCAATATGAAACTCATGGAACTCAATATAAAGTTCAAATATCATAAAAACGAAATCACAATATATAACATCTCATGAAGCTCTAGGCTATCTATGTAACAAAAATATCTCAAAATAGTGAAATCGTATTAAACTCAGAAAATTCAAAAAAACCCCTGATTGGCCAGATCCCTGATTGCAAAGCTGAAGCAATGTTGCATGTGCTAAACTCTTGTCCAGTGCTATTTATAATTTAGGTACCTAACTCGTGTACCCGAAGGTCATACTCATGTTAACCGATGTCACATAACTCGTGGTGACCGAAGTCACATAACTCATGGTGACCGAAATCACATAACTTGTGGTGACCGAAGTCACATAACTCAGATTACCCGAAGGTCTATAGCACTGGCATACTCGTGGATGTGTCACAAACTCTTGGAAAGAAACCCAAAAAGTGTTAGCGTGCGTCCCATACCACACGTTTGCACTAAACGGTTTACTAACTGCTAGTTAACTCCACATCATAAAAATAAAATCTCAAACCTCAAAAATCTCATATATCTTGCCTTGTATCATCGGCAAGTGCAAATAAATCTCATAGTAGTTTCTCATAAACCATAATTCCCACAAGGTAAAAATCTCATCTCAAGGCTCGCCACGTCTCATCGGCTAGTAATACAACATTTTTAAGTAGTTCTCATCGATTATTACTCCTACAATAGGAGATATCGAACGTCTCAACTAGTCAAATATTGGCTGAAACAAATTCTAAGATCAACAATCATTCTTGCTGTCATTTCGATATTGGGACAGCAACAATCAAACACATTTTTAATCAATTTACTTCAAAATTTCAAAAATCTCAAAACATGAATCTTTTAGAACAAATTCTTAGCTTTCGAGAACATAAAAGATTATTGAATTTGGATTAAAATTGAAAAAGTTATGCTTAATTTAGTTTCAGATTCAAAAACAGAGCAAATAATAGTTTTGCTCTCAGGATTGCAATAGAAACACTCAAATTTGAAATAGATAACTTCAAAATTCTGTAAAACACAAAACATGAAACTTGTAGAATATCATCTAAGCTTTGCAAAACATCTAAAATTCTTAAATTTGGTTAAAAACTTAAAATAATGCTTAATTTAGTTTCAGATTTAACAAAAGAGCAAATAATAGTTTTGCTCTCGGGATTGCAATAGAAACACTCAAATTTGAAATAGATAACTTCAAAATTCTGTAAAACACAATTAATGAAACTTGTAGTATATGATCTAAGCTTTCTAAAACATCTCAAATTCTTAAATTTGGTTAAGAAACGTAAAAGTTATCCTTAATTTAGTTTCATATTCAACAACAGAGCAAATAATAGTTTTGCTCTCGGGATTGCAAAAGAAACACTCAAATTTGAAATAGATAACTTCAAAATTTTAAAAAACACAAAACATGAAACTTGTATTATATGATCTATGCTTTCCAAAACATCTAAAATTCAGATATTTGGTTAAAAAACGTAAAAGTTATACTTAATTTAGTTTCAGATTCAACAACAGAGCAAATAATAGTTTTGCTCTTGGGATTGCAATAGAAACACTCAAATTTGAAATAGATAACTTCAAAATTCTGAAAAACACAAAACATGAAACTTGTAATATATGATCTAGGCTTTCCAAAACATCTAAAATTCTTAAATTTGGTTTAGAAACGTAAAAGTTATGCTTAATTTAGTTTAAGATTCAACAATAGAGCAAATAATAGTTTTGCTCTCGAGATTGCAATAGAAACACTCAAATTTGAAATATATAACTTCAAAATCCTGAAAAACACCAAACATTAAACTTGTAGTGTTTGATCTATGCTTTCCAAAACATCTAAAATTCTTAAATTTGGTTAAGAAACGTAAAAGTTATGCTTAATTTAGTTTCAGATTCAACAACAGAGTAGATAATAGTTTTGCTCTCGGGATTGCAATATAAACACTCAAATTTGAAATAGATAACTTCAAAATTCTTAAAAACACAAAACATGAAACTTGTAGTATATGATCTATGCTTTCCAAAACGTCTAAAATTCTTAAATTTTGTTAAGAAACGTAAAAGTTATGCTTAATTTAGTTTCAGATTCAACAACAGAGCAAATAATAGTTTTGCTCTCGAGATTGCAATAGAAACACTCAAATTCGAAATAGATAACTTCAAAACTCTGTAAAACACAAAACATGAAACTTGTAGTATATGAACTACGCTTTCCAAAAAATCTAAAATTCTTAAATTTGGTTAAGAAACATAAAAGTTATGCTTAATTTAGTTTCAGATTCAACAATAGATCAAATAATAGTTTTGCTCTCGGGATTGCAAAAGAAACACTCAAATTTGAAATAGATAACTTCAAAATTCTAAAAAACACAAAACATGAAACTTGTAGTATATGATCTATCCTTTCCAAAACATCTAAAATTCATATATTTGGTTAAGAAACGTAAAAGTTATGCTTAATTTCGTTTCAGATTCAACAATAGAGCAAATAATAGTTTTGCTCTCCGGATTGCTATAGAAACACTCAAATTTGAAATAGATTAACTTCAAAATTTTGTAAAATACAAAACATGAAACTTGTAGTAAGTGATCTACGCTTTCCAAAACATCTAAAATTCTTAAATTTGGTTAGAAACGTAAAAGTTATAGCAAAATTCGTTTCATCCACAATCACAAAAAAAATATTACAGCAGTCATCTTTTTTTTTCGAGCAAATTCACCACTGTAAACCTTCCTTAACCGCATGAACCCAAAATAGAAAGCATGAGGGAAACCTCACCTTAGATATGCAGCAAAGTTTGGGTTGAAAGATTCTCCGGTTTGGATCAATTTGATGATTTTGAGGATCCTTTATTAGCCTCAACAGTCGAAAAAGTTGAAACAAGAACATGCAAGAACTAAAGAGAAAGTTATACACAATTCATATCTAATTCTAGGATTTTGATGATATAATTCGGTAGTATTGGTGGAGATTACCTTCTATTCTCTTAATTTGGTGATTTCTTCTTGAATTGGCAGCAAATTGGGTGAAAATTTTGTTTTAGTTGAAGGTAACCATTATAATTTTTTTTCAGTTCAGTGTAAGTTTGTTCTTTTCTGTTTCTGAGGAAGAAGAACTAAACTACATACACTAGTTTGTTTCTCACCAGAAACATCCAGATAATGGATTTAAGGTTTTAAAACATAACCCAAAAAGCCCAAAGCAATATTATTTAGAAAAAATGGAAGGCTATGTATATGTATTAGGCTATTTTACCTTAAATTCACATATTTCTCAATATAAACTAAAAAAAAAATATGCAACCAACTGTTATGAAACAAAAATAGTTATTTACACAAAATAAAAAATTTTCAATAATAAAATGTTATTTTCAAAAATAAAACTATATTTTTGGCAATATTTTACAATTTTCAAAATTTTAGTGTAAAAACACGAATTTTAAAGGATAATTTGTTCAAAAATCATTTTCATTTTCAAATAAGTTATAACAAAACATTATAACTCTTTTTAAAATAACAAAATATTATTTTAAACAATATTCCATCTTTTAATTTTAATAAAATACATATTTTCTACATATTTCTTCTTTTAAATTCAATAACAGGTTAATATTGGCAATAATTACCAATATTAATGCATTGATTCAACTAAAATCCAATAAATAATTATTTTCACTCCAAATTCTCAAAGTAAAGTTTTTAAAACTCTATTTTCATTAATTTTTATTTATTTCAAAAATTATATGTTGAAACACATCAATTGATTAATTTATTAACTCTAATTTAATAAGATCACATTGTTTATTTGAAATAAATAAAAAAAATTAAATCAAATTTATTTTCTCCATTTTATTTTCAATATTAAATTATAAATAACGTTATAATTAAATATCATAGGTAATCACCAATACCAGGTTTGTTACAAAGCTAGCTAGAACTTGATATTAGTATAAGATAAGAGGAATATAAGTGCATAAGGGAATTCATCCTTTAACTATAAAGGATGGGTACAAGTATAGTATAATCTCAATGCATGGTATATGTTTACCAAGGGTTGTCGCATGAATAGGTTTAATTCAACATAAGAGACTCATACATAATGGCATTCAACGCTAATACAAGGAATCATATGAATGTCATGAGAGAAACTTATTAAAATTCCAATATGAAACTCATGGAACTCAAGATAAAGTTCAAATATAATAAAAAAGAAATCACAATATATAACATCTCATGAAGCTCTAGGCTATCTATGTAACAAAAATATCTCAAAATAGTGAAATCGTATAAAACTCAGAAAATAAAAAAAAACCGCTGATTGGCCAGATCCCTGATTGCAAAGCTGAAGCAATGTTGCAAGTGCTAAACTCTTGTCCAGTGCTATTTATAATTTAGGTACCTAACTCGTGTACCCGAAGGTCATACTCATGTTGACCGATGTCACATTACTCGTGGTGACCGAAGTCACATAACTCATGGTGACCGAAATCACATAACTTGTGGTGACCGAAGTCGCATAACTCAGATGACCCGAAGGTCTATAGCACTGGCTTACTCGTGGATGTGTCACAAACTCTTGGAAAGAAACCCGAAAAGTGTTAGCGTGCGTCCCATACCACACGTTCGCACTAAACGGTTTACTAACTGCTAGTTAACTCCACATCATAAAAATAAAATCTCAAACCTCAAAAATTTCATATATCTTGCCTCGTATCATCGGCAAGGGCAAATAAATCTCATAGTAGTTTCTCATAAACCATAATTCCCACAAGGGAAAAATCTCATCTCAAGGCTCGCCACGTCTCATCGGCTAGTAATACAACATTTTTAAGTAGTTCTCATCGATTATTACTCCTACAATAGGAGATCTCGAACGTCTCAACTAGTCAAAGATTATTACTCCTACAATAGGAGATCTCGAACGTCTCAACTAGTCAAATATTGGCTGAAACAAATTCTAAGATCAACAATCATTCTTGCTGTCATTTCGATCTCGGGACAGCAACAATCAGACACATTTTTAATCAATTTACTTCAAAATTTCAAAAATCTCAAAACATGAATCTTTTAGAACAAATTCTTAGCTTTCCAGAACATCAAAAATTATTGAATTTGGATAAAATTGAAAAAGTTATGCTTAATTTAGTTTCAGATTCAAAAACAGAGCAAATAATAGTTTTGCTCTCGGGATTGCAATAGAAACACTCAAATTTGAAATAGATAACTTCAAAATTCTGTAAAACACAAAACATGAAACTTGTAGAATATCAACTAAGCTTTGCAAAACATCTAAAATTCTTAAATTTGGTTAAGAAACTTAAAAGTATGCTTAATTTAGTTTCAGATTTAACAACAGAGCAATAATAGTTTTGCTCTCGGGATTGCAATAGAAACACTCAAATTTGAAATAGATAACTTCAAAATTCTGTAAAACACAATTAATGAAACTTGTAGTATATGATCTAAGCTTTCTAAAACATCATAAATTCTTAAATTTGGTTAAGAAACGTAAAAGTTACGCTTAATTTAGTTTCAGATTCAACAACAGAGCAAATAATAGTTTTGCTCTCGGGATTGCAAAAGAAACACTCAAATTTGAAATAGATAACTTCAAAATTTTAAAAAACACAAAACATGAAGCTTGTATTATATGATCTATGCTTTCCAAAACATCTAAAATTCATATATTTGGTTAAGAAACGTAAAAGTTATACTTAATTTAGTTTCAGATTCAACAACAGAGCAAATAATAGTTTTGCCCTTGGGATTGCAATAGAAACACTCAAATTTGAAATAGATAACTTCAAAATTCTGAAAAACACAAAACATGAAACTTGTAATATATGATCTAGGCTTTCCAAAACATCTAAAATTTTTAAATTTGGTTTAGAAACGTAAAAGTTATGCTTAATTTAGTTTAAGATTCAACAATAGAGCAAATAATAGTTTTGCTCTCGAGATTGCAATAGAAACACTCAAATTTGAAATATATAACTTCAAAATCCTGAAAAACACCAAACATTAAACTTGTAGTGTTTGATCTATGCTTTCCAAAACATCTAAAATTCTTAAATTTGGTTAAGAAACGTAAAAGTTATGCTTAATTTAGTTTCAGATTCAACAACAGAGCAGATAATAGTTTTGCTCTCGGGATTGCAATAGAAACACTCAAATTTGAAATAGATAACTTCAAAATTCTTAAAAACACAAAACATGAAACTTGTAGTATATGATCTATGCTTTCCAAAACGTCTAAAATTCTTAAATTTTGTTAAGAAACGTAAAAGTTATGCTTAATTTAGTTTCAGATTCAACAACAGAGCAAATAATAGTTTTTCTCTCGGAATTGCAATAGAAACACTCAAATTCGAAATAGATAACTTCAAAACTGTGTAAAACACAAAACATGAAACTTGTATTATATGATCTACGCTTTCGAAAAAATCTAAAATTCTTAAATTTGGTTAAGAAACATAAAAGTTATGCTTAATTTAGTTTCAGATTCAACAATAGAGCAAATAATAGTTTTGCTCTCGGGATTGCAAAAGAAACACTCAAATTTGAAATAGATAACTTCAAAATTCTAAAAAACACAAAACATGAAACTTGTAGTATATGATCTATCCTTTCCAAAACATCTAAAATTCATATATTTGGTTAAGAAACGTAAAAGTTATGCTTAATTTCGTTTCAGATTCAACAATAGAGCAAATAATAGTTTTGCTCTCCGGATCGCTATAGAAACACTCAAATTTGAAATAGATAAATTCAAAATTTTGTAAAATACAAAACATCAAACTTGTAATATATGATCTAGGCTTTCCAAAACATCTAAAATTCTTAAATTTGGTTAAGAAACGTAAAAGTTATGCTTAATTTAGTTTCAGATTCAACAATAGAGCAAATAATAGTTTTGCTCTCCGGATTACAATAGAAACACTCAAATTTGAAATAGATAACTTCAAAATTCTGAAAAACACAAAACATGAAACTTGTAGTAAGTGATCTACGCTTTCCAAAACATCTAAAATTCTTAAATTTGGTTAGAAACGTAAAAGTTATAGCAAAATTCATTTCATCCACAATCACAAAAAAAATATTACAGCAGTCATCTTTTTTTTTCCCAGCAAATTCACCACAGTAAACCGTCCTTAACCGCATGAAGCCAAAATAGAAAACATGAGGGAAACCTCACCTTAGATATGCAGCAAAGTTTGGGTTGAAAGATTCTCCGGTTTGGATCAATTTGATGATTTTGAGGCTCCTTTATTAGCTTCACCAGCTGAAAAAGTTGAAACAATAACATGCAAGAACTAAAGAGAAAGTTATACACAATTCATATCTAATTCTAGGATTTTGATGATATAATTCGGTAGTATTGGTGGAGATTACCTTCTATTCTCTTAATTTGGTGATTTCTTCTTGAATTGGCAGCAAATTGGGTGAAAATTTTGTTTTAGTTGAAGGTAACCATTATATTTTTTTCAGTTCACTGTAAGTTTGTTCTTTTCTATTTCTGAGGAAGAAGAACTAAACTACGTACACTAGTTTGTTTCTCACCAGAAACATCCAGATAATGGATTTTAGGTTTTAAAACCTAACCCAAAAAGCCCAAAGCAATATTATTTAGAAAAAATGCAAGGCTATGTATATGTATTAGGCTATTTTACCTTAAATTCACATATTTCTCAATATAAACTAAAAAAAAAATATATGCAACCAACTGTTATGAAACAAAAATTGTTATTTACACAAAATAAAAAATTTTCAATAATAAAATGTTATTTTCATAAATAAAACCATATTTTTGGCAATATTTTACAATTTTCAAAATTTTAGTGTAAAACACGAATTTTAAAGGATAATTTGTTCAAAAATCATTTTCATTGTCAAATAAGTTATAACAAAACATTATAACTCTTTTTAAAATAACAAAATATTATTTTAAACAATATTCCATCTTTTAATTTTAATAAAATACATATTTTCTACATATTTCTTCTTTTAAATTCAATAACAGGTTAATATTGGCAATAATTACCAATATTAATGCATTGATTCAACTAAAATCCAATAAATAATTATTTTCACTCCAAATTCTCAAAGTAAAGTTTTTAAAACACTATTTTCATTAATTTTTATTTATTTCAAAAATTATATGTTGAAACACATCAATTGATTAATTTATTAACTCTAATTTAATAAGATCACATTGTTTATTTGAAATAAATAAAAAAAATTAAATCAAATTTATTTTCTCCATTTTATTTTCAATATTAAATTATAACTAACGTTATAATTAAATATCATAGGTAATCACCAATACCAGGTTTGTTACAAAGCTAGCTAGAACTTGATATTAGTATAAGATAAGAGGAATATAAGTGCATAAGGGAATTCATCCTTTAACTATAAAGGATGAGTACATGTATAGTATAATCTCAATGCATGGTATATGTTTAACCAGGGTTGTCGCATGAATAGGTTTAATTCAACATAAGAGACTCATACATAATGGCATTCAACGCTAATACAAGGAATCATATGAAAGTCATGAGAGAAACTCATTAAAATTCCAATATGAAACTCATGGAACTCAATATAAAGTTCAAATATCATAAAAACGAAATCATAATATATAACATCTCATGAAGCTCAAGGCTATCTATGTAACAAAAATATCTCAAAATAGTGAAATCGTATAAAACTCAGAAAATTCAAAATAACCCCGAATTGGCCAGATCCTTGATTGCAAAGCTGAAGCAATGTTGCACGTGCTAAACTCTTGTCCAGTGCTATTTATAATTTAGGTACCTAACTCGTGGACCTGAAGTTCATACTCATTGTGATCGATGTCACATAACTCGTGGTGACCGACGTCACAAAACTCATGGTGACCAAAGTCACATAACTTGTGGTAACTGAAGTCACATAACTTGTGGTAACCGAAGTCACATAACTCATGGTGACCGAAGTCACATAACAGCGTTTAGAGTTTTTATGCTATTGGAAGATGTTTTTTAATAAGGGGGGTATGCATGAAAAGACAGCGTTTAGAGTTTTTATGCTGTTGGAAGATGTTTTTTTAAAAAAGCGGGGTATGCATGAAAAGACAGCGTTTAGAGTTTTTATGCTGTTGGAAGATGTTTTTTTTAATAAGGGTGGTATGCATGAAAAGACAGCGTTTAGAGTTTTTATGCTGTTGGAAGATGTTTTTTTTAATAAGGGGGGTATGCATGAAAAGACAGCGTTTAGAGTTTTTATGCTGTTGGAAGATGTTTTTTTTAACAAGGGGGGTATCCATGAGAAGACAGCGTTTAGAGTTTTTATGCTGTTGGAAGATGTTTTTTTAACAAGGGGGGTATGCATGAAAAGACAACGTTTTGAGTTTATACGCTGTTGAAAGATGTTTTTTTTAATAAGTGGGTTATGCATGAAAAGACAGCGTTTAGAGTTTTTATGCTGTTGGAAGATGTTTTTTAATAAGGGGAGTATGCATGAATAGACAGCGTTTAGAGTTTTAATGCTGTTGTAAGATGTTTTTTTTAATTAGGGGGGTATGCATGAAAAGACAGCGTTTAGAGTTTTTATGCTGTTGGAAGATGTTTTTTTAAATAGGAGGTATGCATGAAAAGACAGCGTTCAGAGTTTTTATGCTGTTGGATGATGTTTTTTTTAATAAGGGGGGTATGCATGAATAGACAGCGTTTAGAGTTTTTATGCTGTTGGAAGATGTTTTTTCAATAAGGGTGTATGCATGAAAAGACAGCGTTTAGAGTTTTTATGCTGTTGGAAGATGTTTTTTTAAGAAGGGGAGTATGCATGAAAAGACAGCGTTTAGAGTTTTTATGCTGTTGGAAGATGTTTTTTTTAACAATGGGGGTATTCATGAAAAGACAGCGTTTTGAGTTTTTATGCTGTTGGAAGATTTTTTTTTTAATAAGGGGGCTATGCATGAAAAGACAACATTTAGAGTTTTTTTATGCTATTGGAAGATGTTTTTTAATAAAGGGTATGCATGAAAAGACAGCGTTTAGAGTTTTTATGCTGTTGGAAGATGTTTTTTTTAATAAGGAGGGTATTCATGAAAAGACAGCGTTTTGAGTTTTTATGCTGTTGGAAGATGTTTTTTTTAATAAGGGGATATGCATGAAAAGACAGCGTTTAGAGTTTTTATGCAGTTGGAAGATGTTTTTTTTAATAAGTGGGGTATGCATGAAAAGACATCGTTTAGAGTTTTTATGCTGTTAGAATATGTTTTTTTTAATAAGGGGGTATGCATGAAAAGACGGCGTTTAGAGTTTTTATGCTGTTGGAAGATGTTTTTTTAATAAGGGGGGTATGCATGAAAAGACAGCGTTTAGAGTTTTTATGCTGTTGAAAGATGTTTTTTTTAATAAAGAGGGTATGCATGAAAAGACAGCGTTTAGAATTTTTATGCTGTTGGAAGATGTTTTTTTTAATAAGGGTGTATGCATGAAAAGACAGCGTTTAGAGTTTTTATGCTGTTGGAAGATGTTTTTTTTTAATAAGGGGGGTATGAATGAAAATACAACGTTTAGAGTTTTTATGCTGTTGGAAGATGTTTTTTTTAATAAGGGGGTATGCATGAAAAGACAACGTTTAGAGTTTTTATGCTATTGGAATATGTTTTTTTAAAAAGGGGGGTATGCATGAAAAGACAGCGTTTAGAGTTTTTATGCTGTAGGAAGATGTTTTTTTTAATAAGGGGTGTATGCATGAAAAGACAACGTTTAGAGTTTTTATGCTGTTGGAAGATGTTTTTTTTAATAAGAGGGGTATGCATGAAAAGACAGCATTTAAAGTTTTTATGCTGTTGGAAGATACATATATATACGTATATATAGATACATATACACATATATATTGATAGAAACAAGGGGGGTATGCATGAAAAGATAGCGTTTAGAGTTTTTATGCTGTTGGAAGATGTTTTTTTAATAAGGGGGGTATGCATGAAAATACAGCGTTTAGAGTTTTTATGCTGTTGGAAGATGTTTTTTTAATAAGGGGGGTATGCATGAAAAGACAACGTTTAGAGTTTTTATGCTGTTGGAAGATGTTTTTTTTAATAAGGGGGTATGCATGAAAAGACAGCGTTTAGAGTATTTATGCTGCTAGATGATGTTTTTTTTAATAAGGGGGGTATGCATGAATAGACAGCGTTTAGAGTTTTTATGCTGTTGGAAGATGTTTTTTCAATAAGGGTGTATGCATGATAAGACAGCGTTTAGAGTTTTTATGCTGTTGGAACATGTTTTTTTAATAAGGGGATATGCATGAAAAGACAGCGTTTAGAGTTTTTATGCTGTTGAAAGATGTTTTTTTTAATAAAGACGGTATGCATGAAAAGACAGCGTTTAGAATTTTTATGCTGTTGGAAGATGTTTTTTTTAGTAAGGGTGTATGCATGAAAAGACAGCGTTTAGAGTTTTTATGCTGTTGGAAGATGTTTTTTTAATAAGGTGGGTATGCATGAAAAGACAACATTTAGAGTTTTTATGCTGTAGGAAGAAGTTTTTTTTAATAAGGTGGTATGCATGAAAAGACAGCGTTTAGAGTTTTTATGCTGTTGGATGATGTTTTTTTAATAAGAGTGGTATGCATGAAAAGACAGCGTTTAGAGTTTTTATGCTGTTGGAAGATGTTTTTCTTAATAAGGGGGTATGCATAAAAGACAGCGTTTAGAGTTTTTATGCTGTTGGAAGATGTTTTTTTAATAAGGTGGTATGCATGAAAAGACAGCGTTTAGAGTTTTTATGTTGTTGGAAGATGTTTTTTTTAATAAGGGGGGTATCCATGAAAAGACAGCGTTCATAGATTTTATGCTGTTGGAAGATGTTTTTTTAATAAGGGGGGTATGCATGAAAAGACAGCGTTTAGAGTTTTTATGCTGTTGGAAGATGTTTTTTAATAAGGGGGGTATGCATGAAAAGACAACGTTTTGAGTTTATACGCTGTTGAAAGATGTTTTTTTTAATAAGTGGGTTATGCATGAAAAGACAGCGTTTAGAGTTTTTATGCTGTTGGAAGATGTTTTTTAATAAGGGGAGTATGCATGAATAGACAGCGTTTAGAGTTTTAATGCTGTTGTAAGATGTTTTTTTTAATTAGGGGGGTATGCATGAAAAGACTGCGTTTAGAGTTTTTATGCTGTTGGAAGATGTTTTTTTAAATAGGAGGTATGCATGAAAAGACAGCGTTCAGAGTTTTTATGCTGTTGGATGATGTTTTTTTTAATAAGGGGGGTATGCATGAATAGACAGCGTTTAGAGTTTTTATGCTGTTGGAAGATGTTTTTTCAATAAGGGTGTATGCATGAAAAGACAGCGTTTAGAGTTTTTATGCTGTTGGAAGATGTTTTTTTTAAGAAGGGGATATGCATGAAAAGACGGCGTTTAGAGTTTTTATGCTGTTGGAAGATGTTTTTTTTAATAAGGGGATATGCATGAAAAGACAGCGTTTAGAGTTTTTATGCAGTTGGAAGATGTTTTTTTTAATAAGTGGGGTATGCATGAAAAGACAGCGTTTAGAGTTTTTATGCTGTTAGAATATGTTTTTTTTAATAAGGGGGTATGCATGAAAAGACGGCGTTTAGAGTTTTTATGCTGTTGGAAGATGTTTTTTTAATAAGGGGGGTATGCATGAAAAGACAGCGTTTAGAGTTTTTATGCTGTTGAAAGATGTTTTTTTTAATAAAGAGGGTATGCATGAAAAGACAGCGTTTAGAATTTTTATGCTGTTGGAAGATGTTTTTTTTAATAAGGGTGTATGCATGAAAAGACAGCGTTTAGAGTTTTTATGCTGTTGGAAGATGTTTTTTTTAATAAGGGGGGTATGAATGAAAATACAACGTTTAGAGTTTTTATGCTGTTGGAAGATGTTTTTTTTAATAAGGGGGTATGCATGAAAAGACAGCGTTTAGAGTTTTTATGCTATTGGAATATGTTTTTTTAAAAAGGGGGGTATGCATGAAAAGACAGCGTTTAGAGTTTTTATGCTGTAGGAAGATGTTTTTTTTAATAAGGGGTGTATGCATGAAAAGACAACGTTTAGAGTTTTTATGCTGTTGGAAGATGTTTTTTTAATAAGAGGGGTATGCATGAAAAGACAGCATTTAAAGTTTTTATGCTGTTGGAAGATACATATATATACGTATATATAGATACATATACACATATATATTGATAGAAACAAGGGGGGTATGCATGAAAAGATAGCGTTTAGAGTTTTTATGTTGTTGGAAGATGTTTTTTTAATAAGGGGGGTATGCATGAAAATACAGCGTTTAGAGTTTTTATGCTGTTGGAAGATGTTTTTTTAATAAGGGGGGTATGCATGAAAAGACAACGTTTAGAGTTTTTATGCTGTTGGAAGATGTTTTTTTTAATAAGGGTGTATGCATGAAAAGACAGGGTTTAGAGTTTTTATGCTGCTAGATGATGTTTTTTTTAATAAGGGGGGTATGCATGAATAGACAGCGTTTAGAGTTTTTATGCTGTTGGAAGATGTTTTTTCAATAAGGGTGTATGCATGATAAGACAGCGTTTAGAGTTTTTATGCTGTTGGAACATGTTTTTTTAATAAGGGGATATGCATGAAAAGACAGCGTTTAGAGTTTTTATGCTGTTGAAAGATGTTTTTTTTAATAAAGACGGTATGCATGAAAAGACAACGTTTAGAATTTTTATGCTGTTGGAAGATGTTTTTTTTAGTAAGGGTGTATGCATGAAAAGACAGCGTTTAGAGTTTTTATGCTGTTGGAAGATGTTTTTTTAATAAGGTGGGTATGCATGAAAAGACAACATTTAGAGTTTTTATGCTGTAGGAAGAAGTTTTTTTTAATAAGGTGGTATGCATGAAAAGACAGCGTTTAGAGTTTTTATGCTGTTGGATGATGTTTTTTTAATAAGAGTGGTATGCATGAAAAGACAGCGTTTAGAGTTTTTATGCTGTTGGAAGATGTTTTTCTTAATAAGGGGGTATGCATAAAAGACAGCGTTTAGAGTTTTTATGCTGTTGGAAGATGTTTTTTTAATAAGGTGGTATGCATGAAAAGACAGCGTTTAGAGTTTTTATGTTGTTGGAAGATGTTTTTTTTAATAAGGGGGGTATCCATGAAAAGACAGCGTTCATAGATTTTATGCTGTTGGAAGATGTTTTTTTTAATAAGGGGGGTATGCATGAAAAGACAGCGTTTAGAGTTTTTATGCTGTTGGAAGATGTTTTTTAATAAGGGGGTATGCATGAAAAGACAACGTTTTGAGTTTATACGCTGTTGAAAGATGTTTTTTTTAATAAGTGGGTTATGCATGAAAAGACAGCGTTTAGAGTTTTTATGCTGTTGGAAGATGTTTTTTAATAAGGGGAGTATGCATGAATAGACAGCGTTTAGAGTTTTAATGTTGTTGTAAGATGTTTTTTTAATTAGGGGGGTATGCATGAAAAGACTGCGTTTAGAGTTTTTATGCTGTTGGAAGATGTTTTTTTAAATAGGAGGTATGCATGAAAAGACAGCGTTCAGAGTTTTTATGCTGTTGGATGATGTTTTTTTTAATAAGGGGGGTATGCATGAATAGACAGCGTTTAGAGTTTTTATGCTGTTGGAAGATGTTTTTTCAATAAGGGTGTATGCATGAAAAGACAGCGTTTAGAGTTTTTATGCTGTTGGAAGATGTTTTTTTTAAGAAGGGGAGTATGCATGAAAAGACAGCGTTTAGAGTTTTTATGCTGTTGAAAGATGTTTTTTTTAACAATGGGGGTATTCATGAAAAGACAGCGTTTTGAGTTTTTATGCTGTTGGAAGATTTTTTTTTTAATAAGGGGGCTATGCATGAAAAGACAGCGTTTAGAGTTTTTTTATGCTATTGGAAGATGTTTTTTAATAAAGGGTATGCATGAAAAGACAGCGTTTAGAGTTTTTATGCTGTTGGAAGATGTTTTTTTTAATAAGGGGGGTATTCATGAAAAGACAGCGTTTTGATTTTTTATGCTGTTGGAAGATGTTTTTTTTAATAAGGGGATATGCATGAAAAGACAGCGTTTAGAGTTTTTATGCAGTTGGAAGATGTTTTTTTTAATAAGTGGGGTATGCATGAAAAGACAGCGTTTAGAGTTTTTATGCTGTTAGAATATGTTTTTTTTAATAAGGGGGTATGCATGAAAAGACGGCGTTTAGAGTTTTTATGCTGTTGGAAGATGTTTTTTTAATAAGGGGGGTATGCATGAAAAGACAGCGTTTAGAGTTTTTATGCTGTTGAAAGATGTTTTTTTTAATAAAGAGGGTATGCATGAAAAGACAGCGTTTAGAATTTTTATGATGTTGGAAGATGTTTTTTTTAATAAGGGTGTATGCATGAAAAGACAGCGTTTAGAGTTTTTATGCTGTTGGAAGATGTTTTTTTTAATAAGGGGGGTATGAATGAAAATACAACGTTTAGAGTTTTTATGCTGTTGGAAGATGTTTTTTTTAATAAGGGGGTATGCATGAAAAGACAGCGTTTAGAGTTTTTATGCTATTGGAATATGTTTTTTTAAAAAGGGGGGTATGCATTAAAAGACAGCGTTTAGAGTTTTTATGCTGTAGGAAGATGTTTTTTTTAATAAGGGGTGTATGCATGAAAAGACAACGTTTAGAGTTTTTATGCTGTTGGAAGATGTTTTTTTTAATAAGAGGGGTATGCATGAAAAGACAGCATTTAAAGTTTTTATGCTGTTGGAAGATACATATATATACGTATATATAGATACATATACACATATATATTGATAGAAACAAGGGGGGTATGCATGAAAAGATAGCGTTTAGAGTTTTTATGCTGTTGGAAGATGTTTTTTTAAAAAGGGGGGTATGCATGAAAATACAGCGTTTAGAGTTTTTATGCTGTTGGAAGATGTTTTTTTAATAAGGGGGGTATGCATGAAAAGACAACGTTTATAGTTTTTATGCTGTTGGAAGATGTTTTTTTTAATAAGGGGGTATGCATGAAAAGACAGCGTTTAGAGTTTTTATGCTGCTAGATGATGTTTTTTTTAATAAGGGGGGTATGCATGAATAGACAGCGTTTAGAGTTTTTATGCTGTTGGAAGATGTTTTTTCAATAAGGGTGTATGCATGATAAGACAGCGTTTAGAGTTTTTATGCTGTTGGAACATGTTTTTTTTAATAAGGGGATATGCATGAAAAGACAGCGTTTAGAGTTTTTATGCTGTTGAAAGATGTTTTTTTTAATAAAGACGGTATGCATGAAAAGACAGCGTTTAGAATTTTTATGCTGTTGGAAGATGTTTTTTTTAGTAAGGGTGTATGCATGAAAAGACAGCGTTTAGAGTTTTTATGCTGTTGGAAGATGTTTTTTTAATAAGGTGGGTATGCATGAAAAGACAACATTTAGAGTTTTTATGCTGTAGGAAGAAGTTTTTTTTAATAAGGTGGTATGCATGAAAAGACAGCGTTTAGAGTTTTTATGCTGTTGGATGATGTTTTTTTAATAAGAGTGGTATGCATGAAAAGACAGCGTTTAGAGTTTTTATGCTGTTGGAAGATGTTTTTCTTAATAAGGGGGTATGCATAAAAGACAGCGTTTAGAGTTTTTATGCTGTTGGAAGATGTTTTTTTAATAAGGTGGTATGCATGAAAAGACAGCGTTTAGAGTTTTTATGTTGTTGGAAGATGTTTTTTTTAATAAGGGGGGTATCCATGAAAAGACAGCGTTCAGAGATTTTATGCTGTTGGAAGATGTTTTTTTTAATAAGGGGGGTATGCATGAAAAGACAGCGTTTAGAGTTTTTATGCTGTTGGAAGATGTTTTTTAATAAGGGGGGTATGCATGAAAAGACAGCGTTTAGAGTTTTTATGCTGTTGGAAGATGTTTTTTTAAAAAAGCGGGGTATGCATGAAAAGACAGCGTTTAGAGTTTTTATGCTGTTGGAAGATGTTTTTTTTAATAAGGGTGGTATGCATGAAAAGACAGCATTTAGAGTTTTTATGCTGTTGGAAGATGTTTTTTTTAATAAGGGGGGTATGCATGAAAAGACAGCGTTTAGAGTTTTTATGCTGTTGGAAGATGTTTTTTTTAACAAGGGGGGTATACATGAAAAGACAGCGTTTAGAGTTTTTATGCTGTTGGAAGATGTTTTTTAATAAGGGGGGTATGCATGAAAAGACAGCGTTTAGAGTTTTTATGCTGTTGGAAGATGTTTTTTTAATAAGGGGGGTATGCATGAAAAGACAGCGTTTAGAGTTTTTATGCTGTTGGAAGATGTTTTTTAATAAGGGGGGTATGCATGAATAGACAGCGTTTAGAGTTTTAATGCTGTTGTAAGATGTTTTTTTTAATTAGGGGGGTATGCATGAAAAGACAGCGTTTAGAGTTTTTATGCTGTTGGAAGATGTTTTTTTTAAATAGGAGGTATGCATGAAAAGACAACGTTCAGAGTTTTTATGCTGTTGGATGATGTTTTTTTAATAAGGGGGGTATGCATGAATAGACAGCGTTTAGAGTTTTTATGCTGTTGGAAGATGTTTTTTCAATAAGGGTGTATGCATGAAAAGACAGCGTTTAGAGTTTTTATGCTGTTGGAAGATGTTTTTTTTAAGAAGGGGAGTATGCATGAAAAGACAGCGTTTAGAGTTTTTATGCTGTTGGAAGATATTTTTTTTAACAATGGGGGTATTCATGAAAAGACAGCGTTTTGAGTTTTTATGCTCTTGGAAGATTTTTTTTAATAAGGGGGCTATGCATGAAAAGACAGCGTTTAGAGTTTTTATGCTATTGGAAGATGTTTTTTAATAAAGGGTATGCATGAAAAGACAGCGTTTAGAGTTTTTATGCTGTTGGAAGATGTTTTTTTAATAAGGGGGGTATTCATGAAAAGACAGCGTTTTGAGTTTTTATGCTGTTGGAAGATGTTTTTTTTAATAAGGGGGTATGCATGAAAAGACAGCGTTTAGAGTTTTTATGCGGTTGGAAGATGTTTTTTTAATAAGTGGGGTATGCATGAAAAGACAGCGTTTAGAGTTTTTATGCTGTTGGAAGATGTTTTTTTAATAAGGGGGTATGCATGAAAAGACGGCGTTTAGAGTTTTTATGCTGTTGGAAGATGTTTTTTTAATAAGGGGGGTATGCATGAAAAGACAGCGTTTAGAGTTTTTATGCCGTTGAAAGATGTTTTTTTTAAAAAAGAGGGTATGCATGAAAAGACAGCATTTAGAATTTTTTATGCTGTTGGAAGATGTTTTTTTTAATAAGGGTGTATGCATGAAAAGACAGCGTTTAGAGTTTTTATGCTGTTGGAAGATGTTTTTTTTAATAAGAGGGATATGCATGAAAATACAACGTTTAGAGTTTTTATGCTGTTGGAAGATGTTTTTTTTAATAAGGGGGTATGCATGAAAAGACAGCGTTTAGAGTTTTTATGCTATTGGAATATGTTTTTTTAAAAAGGGGGGTATGCATGAAAAGACATCGTTTAGAGTTTTTATGTTGTTGGAAGATGTTTTTGTTTAACAAGAGGGGTATGCATGAAAAGACATCGTTTTGTGTTTTTATGCTGTTGGAAGATGTTTTTTTTAATAAGGGGACTATGCATGAAAAGACAGCGTTTAGAGTTTTTATGCTGTTGGAAGATATTTTTTAATAAGGGGGGTATGCATGAAAAGACAGCGTTTAGTGTTTTTATGCTGTTGGAAGATGTTTTTTTAAAAAAGGGGGGTATGCATGAAAAGACAGCGTTTAGAGTTTTTATGCTGTTGGAAGATGTTTTTTTTAAGAAGGAGGGTATGCATGAAAAGACAGCGTTTAGAGTTTTTATGATGTGGGAAGATGTTTTTTTAATAAAGGGTGTATGCATGAAAAGACAACGTTTAGAGTTTTTATGCTGTTGGAAAATGTTTTTTTTAATAAGAGGGGTATGCATGAAAAGACATCGTTAAAAGTTTTTACGCCGTTGGAAGTTGTTTTTTTAGAATGGGGTATGCATGAAAAGACAGCGTTTAGAGTTTTTATGCTGTTGGAAGATGTTTTTTTAATAAGAGTGGTATGCATGAAAAGACAGCGTTTAGAGTTTTTATGCTGTTGGATGATGTTTTTTTAATAAGAGTGGTATGCATGAAAAGACAGCGTTTAGAATTTTTATGATGTTGGAAGATGTTTTTTTAATAAGGGGGTATGCATAAAAGACAGCGTTTAGAGTTTTTATGCTGTTGGAAGATGTTTTTTTAATAAGGTGGTATGCATGAAAAGACAGCATTTAGAGTTTTTATGCTGTTGGAAGATGTTTTTTAATAAGGGGGGTATGCATGAAAAGACATTTTTTAAAGTTTTTATGCTGTTGGAAGATGTTTTTTTTAATAAGGGGGGTATGCATGAAAAGACAGCGTTTAGAGTTTTTATGCCGTTGGAAGATGTTTTTTAATAAGGGGGGTATGCATGAAAAGACAGCGTTTAGAGTTTTTATGCTGTTGGAAGATGTTTTTAAAAAAAAGGGGGGTATGCATGAAAAGACAGCGTTTAGAGTTTTTATGCTGCTGGAAGATGTTTTTAAAAAAAAGGGGGGTATGCATGAAAAGACAGCGTTTAGAGTTTTTATGCTGTTGGAAGATGTTTTTTTAAAGAAGGAGGGTATGCATGAAAAGACAGCGTTTAGAGTTTTTATGTTGTGGGAAGATGTTTTTTTAATAAAGGGTGTATGCATGAAAAGACAACGTTTAGAGTTTTTATGCTGTTGGAAAATATATTTTTTAATAAGAGAGGTATGCATGAAAAGACATCGTTAAAAGTTTTTATGCCGTTGGAAGTTGTTTTTTTTAGAATGGGGTATGCATAAAAAGACAGCGTTTAGAGTTTTTATGCTGTTGGAAGATGTTTTTTTTAATAAGAGTGGTATGCATGAAAAGACAGCGTTTATAGTTTTTATGCTGTTGGAAGATGTTTTTTTAATAAGGGGGTATGCATAAAAGACAACGTTTAGAGTTTTTATGCTGTTGGAAGATGTTTTTTTTAATAAGGGGTTGTAACGACCCTGAATTTTTGACATTTAAAATATGAATATTTAATTGAGTTTAAATATTCGAATGATAGATTAATTTGAAATTCAAATATCAGAATGAATTTAGCGATTAAATTATTGAATTTAATTATTGAAACTGGGTAAAAATTTATATCTTTGGTTTTAAGCTGATTTAAAAATAATCTGAAGACTTTGAATTTTTATATGGATAGTTCTGAAGATAATAAAGCGTCAGAATTGAAATTGAAACTGTTTTGTTCAGTTTTGAATTTAATCGTTCGAACCGATATTTAAAAATAGCGTTCCGAGGCACAGTCTCGGAATTTGACGAAACCAGTTCCATTGGATCCGTAATATTGTATTATTATCGGATTTCAATTTTCGTAGTGTTTGGAGTTATTGTGTGAGCATACGATAAGTGAACGCGTTGAGATTTTATATCGGAAATTAATTATAATAGTCAAATCGTAAAAGAGATAGCATCAGCCACCCTATCTTGTCTTCGCCACCCTATCATCTGACCATAGCTGACCTAGCTTACCCCAGATAAAAATCGTGTCCCCCTTTCGTTTTTCTTTTATAAGCTACGAACAGATTTCAACTAAAAAATATATATCATATGGCTGACCTCTTTAAAATTAAGCAAGAGAATAATGGCCGAATAAAGATTTCCAGAGGAACAAAGAAATCTCCCAAAATCGAAATGGCCCGTTCGTTTTGATGCCTAAATTTCGAAAATCAAATCGATCCTGTTTTCAAAAATCGAATCGCTCAGGAACTTCTGCGATCGATTTCCAATGTTGCAAACTCGAGCTCGAGCTCGAAATTCAGGGTCGACGTAGATGACCGATGTGGAATTGGGGTCGGCGACAGTGGCAGGTGGATTGATCGAAGGCGTGCAATGGTTCGTAGAAGCAGGTTGTGTGCTCGTAGGGCTTAGGGGAATCTCGCGATTTTCTCAGGGTGCTGCGAGTTTTGAGACACTCGAGTCGAGCTAGAGTTTTGTCAAGGATGCCCTAATGGAAGCGTAGCATTCGACGTTGAGTTGGGGACGAAAGCTCGAAGTCGAGCAAGGAATATTCGCGTACGACAGTAAGAGAATTGGAGCTCAGCTTGCTCGATTGAAGGTGGAAGCGGTAGTTTGGGGCTTCGGCGGCTATTGGAAATCGTGAGGGAGGAAACATATTCGTGGAGGAAGATGGGTTCTTCGACATTGAGAGTGCGGCCTGTCTCTTTGGGGAAGGAGTGGGTTGAAGGCATTTGTGGAGTGGAGCGGTGCTCATGTGTGAGTCTGAGAAGGTCGAGGGCACGCGAGTGTGGGAAGAAGGGTTGAGTCGACATCATCTTTGCTCGGGTGGTTCTGGCGTTTGAAATGGTGGTCAGCGAGGGTGGTTCGCGTTTTGTCGAGGCTGCGATCTCGATATAGGCTGCGGCGTAGGTGAGGTCGCGATGGCGAACTCTTACAGGAAGGTATAATACAAATTTATTCGTTTTGATTTAAATCAGTTTTATACACTAGTCTATATTTTTAAAATAGAAGAAATTGCAGATAAGAAATGATTTACAACAAAGTATATTTAATGCCTATCTTCCCATTAACAGATTTATAGCCACATATGTATATATACAGTAAGAAAATTTTAATATAAACATATATATACGTGTGTGTATAGGTTAGAAAATTATCTTTATGATGTTTATAACTGAAATAGGTTGTATAAAGATAAATTTTCAAATGGAATTAAGTATTGCTTTTATCATGTTTAAACTGGAAAGTACATATAAGAAAAATTAAATTTTTAGTTAGATCAAACAAATCTATGATTTATTCTCATTAATGTATAAGTAGATTTGAAAGTATAAATTTAAAAGTTCTAGAAATGGGTTTGCAATAAAATCATTGAAAAATTAAAATTACAAAACGATAATTTGTTATTCGATTATTTCGAATATTGATGAATTGTATAAATGTTTATACAAGGTCTAAAATGGAGAAACAAGTCGGAAATGGAAAATGGACTGTAAATTAAAATCAAAGGTGAGATCTTCTCACTCAAAATTGAAAAGTGGAAATTTTCAGTTATTGATTTGATTGCCTGTTTGGATTGTGTATTAGATATAGTAGGATATATCTATATATATATAGCAATATATACATATTGGCATATGTATATATTGGATTGATTGATTTCCCGCCTCGTATAGCGGATGAGACCCTATTGCGCCGTTAGTAAGCGGATTTTTATAAAAACCCATATACCGCGATATTCCACCTCGAAGTGGAATTGGTATTGTGCTAACATCTGTGGATGCAGGGAAACAGGTTGGAGGGATCCAACAGGATTCCTCAAAACATTTGAATTGATTTCATATGTTGTTTGATTGATTATTTATAATCTGTGTATGATTATATCTGTGATTGAATTTGTTGAGAGCTATAATTTGCCGAATGTATTTTTGGTATCGTTGGATACCAGAAATAAATGAAATTGGATTTCTGAAATTAAAATTGAATTTTAGATGATTTGGAAGAATAAAAGAATTTATTTAAAAGGAGATAAATTTGTTTGAAATCAAATTGATAATTGATTGGGTATTTGAAATAAATAATTTGTGAAATCGATATAAAAATCTATTTGGTGTTTGGACAAAAAATTGATTTTTGTGTTGGAAAATAAATTTGGAAATCGATTTGTGAAAACGATTTAGTCTTTGGGATTAAAGTTAGAATCAATTTGAAATGTGATTCGGTGTTGAAGTAAATTCAGAAATCAATTTGGAATTCGATTTGGGATTTGAAATAAAATGGAGAAATCAATTTTTAAAGTTGATTTGGGGTTGAAAATGAATATTTGGAAAATGATTTGAAAATCGTGTAAAAGTGGATTTTTGGGAATGTAAATTCCGAATAGAATCGGTAAAGGAAAGGGAAATTTGTTTTAAAAATAAATATTGATTTATTTTTGAAGTGTGGAAAATATGATTTGAAATCGGATTTTCAAAGTGATGAAGTGTGGAAATAAATTTACAAATTTGAAACGTAAATTTGAAATAAATCAATAAGGATTTATCAAATTGGTTTAAATGGACCATAATATGATTTAAAATTGATTTTCAAATGTGAAGTGCGAAATACGATTTGAAATTGATTTTCAAATGTGAAGTGTGGAAGAATATATATCTTGTGAAAAGATTTGAAATTTAATAAATAATTTGGGAAAAATTATTTGAATTGGATGTTTGTTATGAATGTTGTTGATAGTTAAATAACCGACTATCAATATTTGTCTTTGAAATGACACTTGATTTGTTTTTGAAACAAACGCTCATTATTCGGTTAAGCCGGGAGAGGACCTTTGTGTCATATAACCCATTCCGAATAGTGATACGTCGCGAATGGATAGCATTTGAAGACCGGTGTGAAGACCGGATATTTGTGAAAATGAAAGGACAACCTGTCGAATGTCTCTGCACCGAGTTGCTCCGGTATAGAGATTTATATCACTCTTTTTGTGATGGGAAGTCCGGACGTGATTAGTGAATATCCGGATTGCAAGGGCTTCTTTGGAAGTGCCTTCGGTTCCGTTCGATCCCGGAACGGACTTGTATGGATGTGTGTCTGACGTTACACTTTGAGATGTAAAGCTGGTTTCTATCAAATACATTTCTGTTGGTGGCGGAGAATTTATTCTCTTAGCTTAACACCCTTCTCTGAGACGTACGAGCTCAGAGGTTATGTAGTTGATGGTTACTAGTGATACATTCCCAATTTGGTAATGTGGCACACGAAGTGCTGATGATCATTGGTTGATCAAAGCGTGGCTTTGTGAAAAAGCGTGGCTTTGTGAAAAAGCGTTATTTTGTGGACGAGACTTCGTCGAGCCTCACAACCCGGTAATGGTCGAAACAGGAATGTGCGGCAAAGGTTTGTAGGGGTAGCGCCCCTAGGGTATGCCATTTCCTTCTGGATAAAAGGTGATATCATGGTATGGAGCCCAGATATTTTACCTATGTTGATTATATTTTGTGGCTGTTGCTTTTCGATTGAGGATCCTCGGATAAAGGTCGGTAACGACCGGGGGATGGCATAGCTCGTGTGTTAGTTACCTAGTTATAGCTCGGTTAGAGCGTGAGGTAGCGTCGGCCTTTTGTTTGCAGAGATCCGGTTAGGATCTGGGGCGTCTTTCCAGAGGCGTTTCTATTTCGGTAAGGAAGTTCCTTAGCCTGATCATTTGTTGGAAATCCAAAGAAACAATACGAACCCAGTACGGTTTTTAATTGTATTACCTGCTATGGAATGTGGCGGTAACCTGCTATTGAACGTAGTAGCTATAGTAGGCATACGACAATTGTTGTATGTTGGCTAAGATTGATATTATACTTTCGAAATGTTTTCCACACTAGACATTAATAATAATATCAACTGATTTGCGTAGTAAGCATTTTTGACTATCATAAGGAGAAATCTCCTCCAATTCTGCGTTTGCATTGTGTGTGTGGTGGGAGGCCTTATGGTAGTTTCATTTTCCAAAAGCATTGCGAAGTTGTTTTATTTTCTTTTGCGAAAATAACTGTTTTACGATCTCACACCAGTCACCATGACTGACCTGGAGTTTATTGTTCCCTTTCTAAACTCTGGGTGCCCATAAATTTTCCACACGGGCAGCCTAGAGTTATTTTATCAAGATTCTGGATATTCTGGAGCTTTGGAGATGAGCTGGATGGCGAAGCGTACTATCGTACTTGTTATTTATTCCGCTGTGTATTCTGTATGGGACAAGTTATATGACTGTCCATTGTTGTAAACTCTGATGATTGATGTATGTATAAACTGATATAGTCTTTTGTTTTAAAGATTATTGATTTATCTATTATATATTGTTCCGCTGCGATATGTGAGATTCTGATATTGTTCCTGTTCTGTGTTTTCTGTGTTATTCTTCTTTCTTTTTCTTCTATCTTTTCTTCTACCTCTTCTTTTAACCCTAAATTCGCGTTTCCGCCATTCGATTATTCGACAATTTGGTTCAGTGGACGTATCAGTGTCGAGTTTTCGGAAGACGGATTTGCGGGTCTTTACAAGTGGTATCAGAGCATCCGGTTATGCGACAACCCTGCTCTGTTGGGTGTTACTCATTAGAGATAGAGTCAGTAGTACTCTAGAATGAGTTGAGTGTAATAATATATATGAGCGCGTATTTGTTAGTGAATACAAAAATTGTTTTGTATTGTGTTGACTTATCGGTTGATTGTTTATAGATTCTGGTCGATGCAGGGTGGCCAACTGTAATCGATAGGGGTTTCTAAACTCTTAAACAAGATAAACCGACACAGTATTGTTTTAAAATAGGGTAAATGAAATAATTTTGCCCAAACTATTTTTGTATAGAAAAGAAATGATTTTCTATGAATTATAGTAGTATTTGGATGCTTGGTTGTTAGGAAGAGATAATATTGAAGTATTATCATTGTTATATGGAATCAAATAAGAAATAAAATGATATAACCAAAGATTTGGAGATAAATTCATTTAACAAATGAAATTTATAAATATGAATTGAAAGATAAGGAAATAAATCCATATACAAATGAGATTTGGAAATGTGAATTGTAAAGGTAATTTACAAATTGAAATACAATTTCAGAAAGAATATTTGAAATAAAATTCATTAATGGAATGTAAATAAGTTGATAACTTATAAAATATTTGAAATCTAATTGGAATGAGATTCAAATTGAAAATGAATGAATTTGTGAATGAATAAATAAATTTGCAACTGCAAGTGCAAGAAAATGAAATTGAGTGTTAAAATTCATTTTGAATTTGTAAGTAAATAGAACTGGAATTGAATTTGATTTGCGGAAAACGAAGTGATGTATTAAACTAAAATTAGTAAGTGAAGCTAATTGAGATTGACCAAATGAATAAGGTTTGAAACGAATTGAATTCAATAATTATAAATGAAATATTGATAGGATCTATATGGAATTGGTAATCCAGTTTAAATATAAGTGGTAATTGAAAATTAATATCAAAAGTATGGAAAATACTTGTATTGAACTTAAGAAATAAGTGTGAAATTCTTAAGTAAATTTGATATTGAAAATATTCTAAGTTGGTGAATGTGAATATGAAATGCCAATTAAAATTGAATGGAATCAATTGGAAATGAAATACTATACATATATGACATATGTTTTCCAAACTAAGGATATGAAAAAGTACCTTCCATTGAAAAAATTGTGAAGGTGTTGGAACTCAGCATGAGTATCCGTTTGATCGTGATGGGATCATATTGATTGATCACGACGTATGCCACAGCGAAATTCGAGGGGCGAGATGCCTATGGTTACAAGCGATTCCACTGAGATAGTGGCGCAACCGCCGTGTGAACTACGATCTATGGCAACAACCATGGCGAAATTTAAGAGATGAGAAATCTACAGATTACAAGCGACTCTACTGGGATAGTAGCGTAACCGCCGGGTAAACTGTAATCCATGGGGGAACGTGCTTTCCATATCCATTTTTTAAAGGACTTTCAAGTGATTTCAAATTGAATTGAGATAAAGGTAAATGAAACCCAATATTCAGAATTAGAATATGAATCGAATTCAAGTAAAATTCGAAATGAAAATCTGAAGATAAAATGAATTCCAAATAGAATTGAAATTGTCAATTGAATTCAAATGGAATTGAAATGCAAAGTTGAACGAAAATGAATGTATAACTTTGTTTGTGAAGTGAAAACGAATATAAGAAGTATGTAATACTTATATTGAACTTAAGAAATGAATGAATGAAATTCTTAAGTAAAACGGGTATTGAGAATCCAATAAGTAAATTTGGCCATTGTTGTTAGGTAAAACATACAGGGTATATGGAATTGGATTAAATTTTGAAGATAAATTGAATTTGCTCGGCAAAGGTATGTATTTAAATTTCAGTATGAAATTTGATGAGATTCTGATTTTGCCACTTGGCATTTTGTTTTCTTTTGAGATCTGAGAGTCCGTAGGGACGTTTTGTAGTCGTACCGTATTAGCCGCGCAAAGGAGACGCTAGCGAAATTTTTCGAAAATTTCGAGTGTTAGAAAATTTTTGAGAAATTTTGGAAGTTTAAAATTTGAATTTAAACTCGAATTTGAATTGAGAAGTTAAACAATGTTGTTTGAAACTTATAATTGAAGTTAGAAAATTAGTTGAAGTGATAACGAATCTTGAATAAAAAGATTTGTTTTGAAAATTGATAAAACTATTTAGATTGTGGAAAATAGTAGACGAGTTAAGGACCATTTTTCCTAACTTGTAATTTCGGGACGAAATTCTTTTAAGGGGGGAAGTTTGTAACGACCCTGAATTTTTGACATTTAAAATATGAATATTTAATTGAGTTTAAATATTCGAATGATAGATTAATTTGAAATTCAAATATCAGAATGAATTTAGCGATTAAATTATTGAATTTAATTATTGAAACTGGGTAAAAATTTATATCTTTGGTTTTAAGCTGATTTAAAAATAATCTGAAGACTTTGAATTTTTATATGGATAGTTCTGAAGATAATAAAGCGTCAGAATTGAAATTGAAACTGTTTTGTTCAGTTTTGAATTTAATCGTTCGAACCGATATTTAAAAATAGCGTTCCGAGGCACAGTCTCGGAATTTGACGAAACCAGTTCCATTGGATCCGTAATATTGTATTATTATCGGATTTCAATTTTCGTAGTGTTTGGAGTTATTGTGTGAGCATACGATAAGTGAACGCGTTGAGATTTTATATCGGAAATTAATTATAATAGTCAAATCGTAAAAGAGATAGCATCAGCCACCCTATCTTGTCTTCGCCACCCTATCATCTGACCATAGCTGACCTAGCTTACCCCAGATAAAAATCGTGTCCCCCTTTCGTTTTTCTTTTATAAGCTACGAACAGATTTCAACTAAAAAAAAATATATCATATGGCTGACCTCTTTAAAATTAAGCAAGAGAATAATGGCCGAATAAAGATTTCCAGAGGAACAAAGAAATCTCCCAAAATCGAAATGGCCCGTTCGTTTTGATGCCTAAATTTCGAAAATCAAATCGATCCTGTTTTCAAAAATCGAATCGCTCAGGAACTTTTGCGATCGATTTCCAATGTTGCAAACTCGAGCTCGAGCTCGAAATTCAGGGTCGACGTAGATGACCGATGTGGAATTGGGGTCGGCAACAGTGGCAGGTGGATTGATCGAAGGCGTGCAATGGTTCGTAGAAGCAGGTTGTGTGCTCGTAGGGCTTAGGGGAATCTCGCGATTTTCTCAGGGTGCTGCGAGTTTTGAGACACTCGAGTCGAGCTAGAGTTTTGTCAAGGATGCCCTAATGGAAGCGTAGCATTCGACGTTGAGTTGGGGACGAAAGCTCGAAGTCGAGCAAGGAATATTCGCGTACGACAGTAAGAGAATTGGAGCTCAGCTTGCTCGATTGAAGGTGGAATCGGTAGTTTGGGGCTTCGGCGGCTATTGGAAATCGTGAGGGAGGAAACATATTCGTGGAGGAAGATGGGTTCTTCGACATTGAGAGTGCGGCCTGTCTCTTTGGGGAAGGAGTGGGTTGAAGGCATTTGTGGAGTGGAGCGGTGCTCATGTGTGAGTCTGAGAAGGTCGAGGGCACGCGAGTGTGGGAAGAAGGGTTGAGTCGACATCATCTTTGCTCGGGTGGTTCTGGCATTTGAAATGGTGGTCAGCGAGGGTGGTTCGCGTTTTGTCGAGGCTGCGATCTCGATATAGGCTGCGGCGTAGGTGAGGTCGCGATGGCGAACTCTTACAGGAAGGTATAATACAAATTTATTCGTTTTGATTTAAATCAGTTTTATACAGTAGTCTATATTTTTAAAATAGAAGAAATTGCAGATAAGAAATGATTTACAACAAAGTATATTTAATGCCTATCTTCCCATTAACAGATTTATAGCCACATATGTATATATACAGTAAGAAAATTTTAATATAAACATATATATACGTGTGTGTATAGGTTAGAAAATTATCTTTATGATGTTTATAACTGAAATAGGTTGTATAAAGATAAATTTTCAAATGGAATTAAGTATTGTTTTTATCATGTTTAAACTGGAAAGTACATATAAGAAAAATTAAATTTTTAGTTAGATCAAACAAATCTATGATTTATTCTCATTAATGTATAAGTAGATTTGAAAGTATAAATTTAAAAGTTCTAGAAATGGGTTTGCAATAAAATCATTGAAAAATTAAAATTACAAAACGATAATTTGTTATTCGATTATTTCGAATATTGATGAATTGTATAAATGTTTATACAAGGTCTAAAATGGAGAAACAAGTCGGAAATGGAAAATGGACTGTAAATTAAAATCAAAGGTGAGATCTTCTCACTCAAAATTGAAAAGTGGAAATTTTCAGTTATTGATTTGATTGCCTGTTTGGATTGTGTATTAGATATAGTAGGATATATCTATATATATATAGCAATATATACATATTGG
Source organism: Allium fistulosum (assembly GCA_030737815.1). Taxonomy (NCBI): domain Eukaryota; kingdom Viridiplantae; phylum Streptophyta; class Magnoliopsida; order Asparagales; family Amaryllidaceae; genus Allium; species Allium fistulosum. The sequence continues at coordinate 612,760,773 of CM060907.1, forward strand.
CATATGTATATATTGGATTGATTGATTTCCCGCCTCGTATAGCGGATGAGACCCTATTGCGCCGTTAGTAAGCGGATTTTTATAAAAACCCATATACCGCGATATTCCACCTCGAAGTGGAATTGGTATTGTGCTAACATCTGTGGATGCAGGGAAACAGGTTGGAGGGATCCAACAGGATTCCTCAAAACATTTGAATTGATTTCATATGTTGTTTGATTGATTATTTATAATCTGTGTATGATTATATCTGTGATTGAATTTGTTGAGAGCTATAATTTGCCGAATGTATTTTTGGTATCGTTGGATACCAGAAATAAATGAAATTGGATTTCTGAAATTAAAATTGAATTTTAGATGATTTGGAAGAATAAAAGAATTTATTTAAAAGGAGATAAATTTGTTTGAAATCAAATTGATAATTGATTGGGTATTTGAAATAAATAATTTGTGAAATCGATATAAAAATCTATTTGGTGTTTGGACAAAAAATTGATTTTTGTGTTGGAAAATAAATTTGGAAATCGATTTGTGAAAACGATTTAGTCTTTGGGATTAAAGTTAGAATCAATTTGAAATGTGATTCGGTGTTGAAGTAAATTCAGAAATCAATTTGGAATTCGATTTGGGATTTGAAATAAAATGGAGAAATCAATTTTTAAAGTTGATTTGGGGTTGAAAATGAATATTTGGAAAATGATTTGAAAATCGTGTAAAAGTGGATTTTTGGGAATGTAAATTCCGAATAGAATCGGTAAAGGAAAGGGAAATTTGTTTTAAAAATAAATATTGATTTATTTTTGAAGTGTGGAAAATATGATTTGAAATCGGATTTTCAAAGTGATGAAGTGTGGAAATAAATTTACAAATTTGAAACGTAAATTTGAAATAAATCAATAAGGATTTATCAAATTGGTTTAAATGGACCAAAATATGATTTAAAATTGATTTTCAAATGTGAAGTGCGAAATACGATTTGAAATTGATTTTCAAATGTGAAGTGTGGAAGAATATATATCTTGTGAAAAGATTTGAAATTTAATAAATAATTTGGGAAAAATTATTTGAATTGGATGTTTGTTATGAATGTTGTTGATAGTTAAATAACCGACTATCAATATTTGTCTTTGAAATGACACTTGATTTGTTTTTGAAACAAACGCTCATTATTCGGTTAAGCCGGGAGAGGACCTTTGTGTCATATAACCCATTCCGAATAGTGATACGTCGCGAATGGATAGCATTTGAAGACCGGTGTGAAGACCGGATATTTGTGAAAATGAAAGGACAACCTGTCGAATGTCTCTGCACCGAGTTGCTCCGGTATAGAGATTTATATCACTCTTTTTGTGATGGGAAGTCCGGACGTGATTAGTGAATATCCGGATTGCAAGGGCTTCTTTGGAAGTGCCTTCGGTTCCGTTCGATCCCGGAACGGACTTGTATGGATGTGTGTCTGACGTTACACTTTGAGATGTAAAGCTGGTTTCTATCAAATACATTTCTGTTGGTGGCGGAGAATTTATTCTCTTAGCTTAACACCCTTCTCTGAGACGTACGAGCTCAGAGGTTATGTAGTTGATGGTTACTAGTGATACATTCCCAATTTGGTAATGTGGCACACGAAGTGCTGATGATCATTGGTTGATCAAAGCGTGGCTTTGTGAAAAAGCGTGGCTTTGTGAAAAAGCTATATTTTGTGGACGAGACTTCGTCGAGCCTCACAACCCGGTAATGGTCGAAACAGGAATGTGCGGCAAAGGTTTGTAGGGGTAGCGCCCCTAGGGTATGCCATTTCCTTCTGGATAAAAGGTGATATCATGGTATGGAGCCCAGATATTTTACCTATGTTGATTATATTTTGTGGCTGTTGCTTTTCGATTGAGGATCCTCGGATAAAGGTCGGTAACGACCGGGGGATGGCATAGCTCGTGTGTTAGTTACCTAGTTACAGCTCGGTTAGAGCGTGAGGTAGCGTCGGCCTTTTGTTTGCAGAGATCCGGTTAGGATCTGGGGCGTCTTTCCAGAGGCGTTTCTATTTCGGTAAGGAAGTTCCTTAGCCTGATCATTTGTTGGAAATCCAAAGAAACAATACGAACCCAGTACGGTTTTTAATTGTATTACCTGCTATGGAATGTGGCGGTAACCTGCTATTGAACGTAGTAGCTATAGTAGGCATACGACAATTGTTGTATGTTGGCTAAGATTGATATTATACTTTCGAAATGTTTTCCACACTAGACATTAATAATAATATCAACTGATTTGCGTAGTAAGCATTTTTGACTATCATAAGGAGAATCTCCTCCAATTCTGCGTTTGCATTGTGTGTGTGGTGGGAGGCCTTATGGTAGTTTCATTTTCCAAAAGCATTGCGAAGTTGTTTTATTTTCTTTTGTGAAAATAACTGTTTTACGATCTCACACCAGTCACCATGACTGACCTGGAGTTTATTGTTCCCTTTCTAAACTCTGGGTGCCCATAAATTTTCCACACGGGCAGCCTAGAGTTATTTTATCAGGATTCTGGATATTCTGGAGCTTTGGAGATGAGCTGGATGGCGAAGCGTACTATCGTACTTGTTATTTATTCCGCTGTGTATTCTGTATGGGACAAGTTATATGACTGTCCATTGTTGTAAACTCTGATGATTGATGTATGTATAAACTGATATAGTCTTTTGTTTTAAAGATTATTGATTTATCTATTATATATTGTTCCGCTGCGATATGTGAGATTCTGATATTGTTCCTGTTCTGTGTTTTCTATGTTATTCTTCTTTCTTTTTCTTCTATCTTTTCTTCTACCTCTTCTTTTAACCCTAAAGTTTCGCGTTTCCGCCATTCGATTATTCGACAATTTGGTTCAGTGGACGTATCAGTGTCGAGTTTTCGGAAGACGGATTTGCGGGTCTTTACAGGGGGTATGCATGAAAAGACAGCGTTTAGAGTTTTTATGCTGTTGGAAGATATTTTTTTTTATTAAGGGGGGTATGCATGAAAAGACATCGTTCAGAGATTTTATGCTGTTGGAAGATGTTGTTTTTAATAAGGGGGGTATGCATGAAAAGACAGCGTTTAGAGTTTTTATACTGTTGGAAGATGTTTTTTTAATAAGGGGGGTATGCATGAAAATACAGCGTTTAGAGTTTTTATGCTGTTGGAAGATGTTTTTTTAATAAGGGGGGTATGCATGAAAATACAGCGTTTAGAGTTTTTATGCTGTTGGAAGATGTTTTTTTTTAATAAGGGGGTATGCATGAAAAGACAACGTTTATAGTTTTTATGCTGCTAGATGATGTTTTTTTAATAAGGGGGGTATGCATGAATAGATAGCGTTTAGAGTTTTTATGCTGTTGGAAGATGTTTTTTCAATAAGGGTGTATGCATGATAAGACAGCGTTTAGAGTTTTTATGCTGTTGGAAGTTGTTTTTTTTAATAAGAGTGGTATGCATGAAAAGGCAGCGTTTATAGTTTTTATGCTGTTGGAAGATGTTTTTTTAATAAGGGGGTATGCATAAAAGACAACGTTTTGTGTTTTTATGCTGTTGGAAGATGTTTTTTTTAATAAGGGGATATGCATGAAAAGACAGCGTTTAGAGTTTTTATGCTGTTGGAAGATGTTTTTTTAATAAGGGGGTATGCATGAAAAGACAGCGTTTAGAGTTTTTATGCTGTTGGAAGATGTTTTTTTAATAAGGGGGGTATGCATGAAAAGACAGCGTTTAGAGTTTTTATGCTGTTGGAAGATGTTTTTTTTAATAAAGAGGGTATGCATGAAAAGACAACGTTTAGAGTTTTTATGCTGTTGGAAAATGTTTTTTTTAATAAGGTGATATGCATGAAAAGACAACGTTTAGAGTTTTTATGTTGTTGGAAGATGTTTTTTTAATAAGGGGTGTATGCATGAAAAGACAACGTTTAGAGTTTTTATGCTGTTGGAAAATGTTTTTTTAATAAGCGGGGTATGCATGAAAAGACAGCGTTAAAAGTTTTTATGCCGTTGAAAGATGTTTTTTTTAAAATGGGGTATGCATGAAAAGACAGCGTTTAGAGTTTTTATGCTGTTGGAAGATTTTTTTTAATAAGAGTGGTATGCATGAAAAGACAGCGTTTATAGTTTTTATGCTGTTGGAAGATGTTTTTTTTAATAAGGGGGTATGCATAAAAGTCAACGTTTAGAGTTTTTATGCTGTTGGAAGATGTTTTTTTAATAAGGGGGTATGCATGAAAAGACAGCGTTTAGAGTTTTTATGCTGTTGGAAGATATTTTTTTTAATAAGGGGGTTATGCATGAAAAGACATCGTTCAGAGATTTTATGCTGTTGGAAGATGTTGTTTTTAATAACGGGGGTATGCATGAAAAGACAGGGTTTAGAGTTTTTATACTGTTGGAAGATGTTTTTTTAATAAGGGGGGTATGCATGAAAATACAGCGTTTAGAGTTTTTATGCTGTTGGAAGATGTTTTTTTAATAAGGGGGGTATGCATGAAAAGACAACGTTTAGAGTTTTTATGCTGTTGGAAGATGTTTTTTTTAATAAGGGGGTATGCATGAAAAGACAGCGTTTAGAGTTTTTATGCTGCTAGATGATGTTTTTTTTAATAAGTGGGGTATGCATGAATAGACAGCGTTTAGAGTTTTTATGCTGTTGGAAGATGTTTTTTCAATAAGGGTGTATGCATGAAAAGACAGCGTTTAGAGTTTTTATGCTGTTGGAAGATGTTTTTTTTAAGAAGGGGAGTATGCATGAAAAGACAGCGTTTAGAGTTTTTATGCTGTTGGAAGATGTTTTTTTAATAAGAGTGGTATGCATGAAAAGACTACGTTTAGAGTTTTTATGCTGTTGGAAGATGTTTTTTTAATAAGGGGGGTATGCATGAAAAGACAGCGTTTAGAGTTTTTATGCTGTTGAAAGATGTTTTTTTTAATAAAGAGGGTATGCATGAAAAGACAGCGTTTAGAATTTTTATGCTGTCGGAAGATGTTTTTTTTAATAAGGGTGTATGCATGAAAAGACAGCGTTTAGAGTTTTTATGCTGTTGGAAGATGTTTTTGTTTAACAAGAGGGGTATGCATGAAAAGACATCGTTTTGAGTTTTTATGCTGTTGAAAGATGTTTTTTTAATAAGGGGAGTATGCATGAAAAGACAGCGTTTAGAGTTTTTATATTGTTGGAAGATGTTTTTTAATAAGGGGGGTATGCATGAAAAGACAGAGTTTAGAGTTTTTATGCTGTTGGAAGATGTTTTTTTAAAAAAAGGGGGGTATGCATGAAAAGACAGCGTTTAGAGTTTTTATGCTGTTGGAAGATATTTTTTTTAATAAGGGGTTATGCATGAAAAGACATCGTTCAGAGATTTTATGCTGTTGGAAGATGTTGTTTTTAATAAGGGGGGTATGCATGAAAAGACAGCGTTTAGAGTTTTTATACTGTTGGAAGATGTTTTTTTAATAAGGGGGGTATGCATGAAAATACAGCGTTTAGAGTTTTTATGCCGTTGGAAGTTGTTTTTTTTAGAATGGGGTATGCATGAACAGACAGCGTTTAGAGTTTTTATGCTGTTGGAAGATGTTTTTTTTAATAAGAGTGGTATGCATGAAAAGACAGTGTTTAGAGTTTTTATGCTGTTGGATGATGTTTTTTTAATAAGAGTGGTATGCATGAAAAGACAGCGTTTAGAATTTTTATGCTGTTGGAAGATGTTTTTTTTAATAAGGGGGTATGCATAAAAGACAGCGTTTAGAGTTTTTATGCTGTTGGAAGATGTTTTTTTAATAAGGTGGTATGCATGAAAAGACAGCGTTTAGAGTTTTTATGCTGTTGGAAGATGTTTTTTAATAAGGGGGGTATGCATGAAAAGACAGCGTTTAGAGTTTTTATGCTGCTGGAAGATGTTTTTTTAATAAGGGGGTACGCATGAAAAGACAGCGTTTAGAGTTTTTATGATGTTGGAAGATGTTTTTTTTAATAAGGGGGTATGCATGAAAAGACAGCGTTTAGAGTTTTTATGATGTTGGAAGATATTTTTTTTTAATAAGGGGGGTATGCATGAAAAGACATCGTTCAGAGATTTTATGCTGTTGGAAGATGTTGTTTTTAATAAGGGGGGTATGTATGAAAAGACAGCGTTTAGAGTTTTTATACTGTTGGAAGATGTTTTTTTAATAAGGGGGGTATGCATGAAAATACAGCGTTTAGAGTTTTTATGCCGTTGGAAGTTGTTTTTTTTAGAATGGGGTATGCATGAACAGACAGCGTTTAGAGTTTTTATGCTGTTGGAAGATGTTTTTTTTAATAAGAGTGGTATGCATGAAAAGACAGCGTTTAGAGTTTTTATGCTGTTGGATGATGTTTTTTTAATAAGAGTGGTATGCATGAAAAGACAGCGTTTAGAATTTTTATGCTGTTGGAAGATGTTTTTTTAATAAGGGGGTATGCATAAAAGACAGCGTTTAGAGTTTTTATGCTGTTGGAAGATGTTTTTTTAATAAGGTGGTATGCATGAAAAGACAGCGTTTAGAGTTTTTATGCTGTTGGAAGATGTTTTTTAATAAGCGGGTATGCATGAAAAGACAGCGTTTAGAGTTTTTATGCTGTTGGAAGATGTTTTTTAATAAGGGGGGTATGCATGAAAAGACAGAGTTTAGAGTTTTTATGCTGTTGGAAGATGTTTATTAATAAGGGGGGTATGCATGAAAAGACAGCGTTTAGAGTTTTTATGCTGTTGGAAGATGTTTTTTTTAATAAGGGGGGTATGCATGAAAAGACAGCGTTTAGAGTTTTTATGCTGTTGGAAGATTTTTTTTAATAAGGGGGGTATGCATGAAAAGACAGCGTTTAGAGTTTTTATGCTGTTGGAAGATGTTTTTAAAAAAAAGGGGGGTATGCATGAAAAGACAGCGTTTAGAGTTTTTATGCTGTTGGAAGATGTTTTTTTTAAGAAGGAGGGTATGCATGAAAAGACAGCGTTTAGAGTTTTTATGTTGTGGGAAGATGTTTTTTTAATAAAGGGTGTATGCATGAAAAGACAACGTTTAGAGTTTTTATGCTGTTGGAAAATATATTTTTTAATAAGAGGGGTATGCATGAAAAGACATCGTTAAAAGTTTTTATGCCGTTGGAAGTTGTTTTTTTTAGAATGGGGTATGCATAAAAAGACAGCGTTTAGAGTTTTTATGCTGTTGGAAGATGTTTTTTTTAATAAGAGTGGTATGCATGAAAAGACAGCGTTTATAGTTTTTATGCTGTTGGAAGATGTTTTTTTAATAAGGGGGGTATGCATGAAAAGACAGCGTTTAGAGTTTTTATGCTGTTGAAAGATGTTTTTTTTAATAAAGAGGGTATGCATGAAAAGACAGCGTTTAGAATTTTTATGCTGTTGGAAGATGTTTTTTTTAATAAGGGTGTATGCATGAAAAGACAGCGTTAAGAGTTTTTATGCTATTGGAAGATGTTGTTTTTAATAAGGGGGTATGCATGAAAAGACAGCGTTTAGAGTTTTTATACTGTTGGAAGATGTTTTTTTAATAAGGGGGGTATGCATGAAAATACATCATTTAGAGTTTTTATGTTGTTGGAAGATGTTTTTTAATAAGGGGGGTATGCATGAAAATACAGCGTTTAGAGTTTTTATGCTGTTGGAAGATGTTTTTTTTTAATAAGGGGGTATGCATGAAAAGACAGCGTTTATAGTTTTTATGCTGCTAGATGATGTTTTTTTAATAAGGGGGGTATGCATGAATAGACAGCGTTTAGAGTTTTTATGCTGTTGGAAGATGTTTTTTCAATAAGGGTGTATGCATGATAAGACATCGTTTAGAGTTTTTATGCTGTTGGAAGTTGTTTTTTTTTAATAAGAGTGGTATGAATGAAAAGGCAGCATTTATAGTTTTTATGCTGTTGGAAGATGTTTTTTTTAATAAGGGGGTATGCATAAAAGACAACGTTTTGTGTTTTTATGCTGTTGGAAGATGTTTTTTTTAATAAGGGGATATGCATGAAAAGACAGCGTTTAGAGTTTTTATGCTGTTGGAAGATGTTTTTTTAATAAGGGGGTATGCATGAAAAGACAGCGTTTAGAGTTTTTATGCTGTTGGAAGATGTTTTTTTAATAAGGGGGGTATGCATGAAAAGACAGCATTTAGAGTTTTTATGCTGTTGGAAGATGTTTTTTTTAATAAAGAGGGTATGCATGAAAAGACAACGTTTAGAGTTTTTATGCTGTTGGAAAATGTTTTTTTTAATAAGGTGATATGCATGAAAAGACAACGTTTAGAGTTTTTATGTTGTTGGAAGATGTTTTTTTAATAAGGGGTGTATGCATGAAAAGACAACGTTTAGAGTTTTTATGCTGTTGGAAAATGTTTTTTTAATAAGCGGGGTATGCATGAAAAGACAGCGTTAAAAGTTTTTATGCCGTTGGAAGATGTTTTTTTTAAAATGGGGTATGCATGAAAAGACAGCGTTTAGAGTTTTTATGCTGTTGGAAGATTTTTTTTTTTAATAAGAGTGGTATGCATGAAAAGACAGCGTTTATAGTTTTTATGCTGTTGGAAGATGTTTTTTTAATAAGGGGGTATGCATAAAAGTCAACGTTTAGAGTTTTTATGCTGTTGGAAGATGTTTTTTTAATAAGGGGGTATGCATGAAAAGACAGCGTTTAGAGTTTTTATGCTGTTGGAAGATATTTTTTTTAATAAGGGGGTTATGCATGAAAAGACATCGTTCAGAGATTTTATGCTGTTGGAAGATGTTGTTTTTAATAAGGGGGGTATGCATGAAAAGACAGCGTTTAGAGTTTTTATACTGTTGGAAGATGTTTTTTTAATAAGGGGGGTATGCATGAAAATACAGCGTTTAGAGTTTTTATGCTGTTGGAAGATGTTTTTTTAATAAGGGGGGTATGCATGAAAAGACAACGTTTAGAGTTTTTATGCTGTTGGAAGATGTTTTTTTTAATAAGGGGGTATGCATGAAAAGACAACGTTTAGAGTTTTTATGCTGCTAGATGATGTTTTTTTAATAAGTGGGGTATGCATGAATAGACAGCGTTTAGAGTTTTTATGCTGTTGGAAGATGTTTTTTCAATAAGGGTGTATGCATGAAAAGACAGCGTTTAGAGTTTTTATGCTGTTGGAAGATGTTTTTTTTAAGAAGGGGAGTATGCATGAAAAGACAGCGTTTAGAGTTTTTATGCTGTTGGAAGATGTTTTTTTTAATAAGAGTGGTATGCATGAAAAGACAACGTTTAGAGTTTTTATGTTGTTGGAAGATGTTTTTTTAATAAGGGGGGTATGCATGAAAAGACAGCGTTTAGAGTTTTTATGCTGTTGAAAGATGTTTTTTTTAATAAAGAGGGTATGCATGAAAAGACAGCGTTTAGAATTTTTATGCTGTTGGAAGATGTTTTATTTAATAAGGGTGTATGCATGAAAAGACAGCGTTTAGAGTTTTTATGCTGTTGTAAGATGTTTTTGTTTAACAAGAGGGGTATGCATGAAAAGACATCGTTTTGAGTTTTTATGCTGTTGAAAGATGTATTTTTTAATAAGGGGAGTATGCATGAAAAGACAGCGTTTAGAGTTTTTATGCTGTTGGAAGATGTTTTTTAATAAGGGGGGTATGCATGAAAAGACAGAGTTTAGAGTTTTTATGCTATTGGAAGATGTTTTTTTTTAAAAAAGGGGGGTATGCATGAAAAGACAGCGTTTAGAGTTTTTATGCTGTTGGAAGATTTTTTTTTAATAAGGGGGGTATGCATGAAAAGACATCGTTCAGAGATTTTATGCTGTTGGAAGATGTTGTTTTTAATAAGGGGGGTATGCATGAAAAGACAGCGTTTAGAGTTTTTATACTGTTGGAAGATGTTTTTTTAATAAGGGGGGTATGCATGAAAATACAGCGTTTAGAGTTTTTATGCCGTTGGAAGTTGTTTTTTTTAGAATGGGGTATGCATGAACAGACAGCGTTTAGAGTTTTTATGCTGTTGGAAGATGTTTTTTTTAATAAGAGTGGTATGCATGAAAAGACAGCGTTTAGAGTTTTTATGCTGTTGGATGATGTTTTTTTAATAAGAGTGGTATGCATGAAAAGACAGCGTTTAGAATTTTTATGCTGTTGGAAGATGTTTTTTTTAATAAGGGGGTATGCATAAAAGACAGCGTTTAGAGTTTTTATGCTGTTGGAAGATGTTTTTTTAATAAGGTGGTATGCATGAAAAGACAGCGTTTAGAGTTTTTATGCTGTTGGAAGATGTTTTTTTTAATAAGGGGGTATGCATGAAAAGACAGCGTTTAGAGTTTTTATGATGTTGGAAGATGTTTTTTTTAATAAGGGGGTATGCATGAAAAGACAGCGTTTAGAGTTTTTATGATGTTGGGAGATATTTTTTTTTAATAAGGGGGATATGCATGAAAAGACATCGTTCAGAGATTTTATGCTGTTGGAAGATGTTGTTTTTAATAAGGGGGGTATGCATGAAAAGACAGCGTTTAGAGTTTTTATACTGTTGGAAGATGTTTTTTTAATAAGGGGGGTATGCATGAAAATACAGCGTTTAGAGTTTTTATGCCGTTGGAAGTTGTTTTTTTTAGAATGGGGTATGCATGAACAGACAGCGTTTAGAGTTTTTATGCTGTTGGAAGATGTTTTTTTTAATAAGAGTGGTATGCATGAAAAGACAGCGTTTAGAGTTTTTATGCTATTGGATGATGTTTTTTTAATAAGAGTGGTATGCATGAAAAGTCAGCGTTTAGAATTTTTATGCTGTTGGAAGATGTTTTTTTTAATAAGGGGGTATGCATAAAAGACAGCGTTTCGAGTTTTTATGCTGTTGGAAGATGTTTTTTTAATAAGGTGATATGCATGAAAAGACAGCGTTTAGAGTTTTTATGCTGTTGGAAGATGTTTTTTAATAAGCGGGTATGCATGAAAAGACAGCGTTTAGAGTTTTTATGCTGTTGGAAGATGTTTTTTAATAAGGGGGGTATGCATGAAAAGACAGCGTTTAGAGTTTTTATGCTGTTGGAAGATGTTTTTTTTAATAAGGGGGTATGCATGAAAAGACAGCGTTTAGAGTTTTTATGATGTTGGAAGATATTTTTTTTAATAAGGGGGTATGCATGAAAAGACAGCGTTTAGAGTTTTTATGATGTTGGAAGATTTTTTTTTTAATAAGGGGGGTATGCATGAAAAGACATCGTTCAGAGATTTTATGCTGTTGGAAGATGTTGTTTTTAATAAGGGGGGTATGCATGAAAAGACAGCGTTTAGAGTTTTTATACTGTTGGAAGATATTTTTTTAATAAGGGGGGTATGCATGAAAATACAGCGTTTAGAGTTTTTATGCTGTTGGAAGATGTTTTTTTAATAAGGAGGGTATGCATGAAAATACAGCGTTTAGAGTTTTTATGCTGTTGGAAGATGTTTTTTTTAATAAGGGGGTATGCATGTAAAGACAGCGTTTATAGTTTTTATGCTGCTAGATGATGTATTTTTAATAAGGGGGGTATGCATGAATAGACAGCGTTTAGAGTTTTTATGCTGTTGGAAGATGTTTTTTCAATAAGGGTGTATGCATGATAAGACAGCGTTTAGAGTTTTTATGCTGTTGGAAGTTGTTTTTTTAATAAGAGTGGTATGCATGAAAAGACAGCGTTTATAGTTTTTATGCTGTTGGAAGATGTTTTTTTTAATAAGGGGGTATGCATAAAAGACAACGTTTTGAGTTTTTATGCTGTTGGAAGATGTTTTTTTTAATAAGGGGATATGCATGAAAAGACAGCGTTTAGAGTTTTTATGCTGTTGGAAGATGTTTTTTTAATAAGGGGGGATGCATGAAAAGACAGCGTTTAGAGTTTTTATGCTGTTGGAAGATGTTTTTTAATAAGGGGGGTATGCATGAAAAGACAGCGTTTAGAGTTTTTATGCTGTTGGAAGATGTTTTTTAATAAGGGGGGTATGCATGAAAAGACAGCGTTTAGAGTTTTTATGCTGTTGGAAGATGTTTTTTTTAATAAGGGGGTATGCATGAAAAGACAGCGTTTAGAGTTTTTATGATGTTGGAAGATGTTTTTTTTAATAAGGGGGTATGCATGAAAAGACAGCGTTTAGAGTTTTTATGATGTTGGAAGATATTTTTTTTTAATAAGGGGGATATGCATGAAAAGACATCGTTCAGAGATTTTATGCTGTTGGAAGATGTTGTTTTTAATAAGGGGGGTATGCATGAAAAGACAGCGTTTAGAGTTTTTATACTGTTGGAAGATGTTTTTTTAATAAGGGGGGTATGCATGAAAATACAGCGTTTAGAGTTTTTATGCCGTTGGAAGTTGTTTTTTTTAGAATGGGGTATGCATGAACAGACAGCGTTTAGAGTTTTTATGCTGTTGGAAGATGTTTTTTTTAATAAGAGTGGTATGCATGAAAAGACAGCGTTTAGAGTTTTTATGCTGTTGGATGATGTTTTTTTAATAAGAGTGGTATGCATGAAAAGACAGCGTTTAGAATTTTTATGCTGTTGGAAGATGTTTTTTTTAATAAGGGGGTATGCATAAAAGACAGCGTTTAGAGTTTTTATGCTGTTGGAAGATGTTTTTTTAATAAGGTGGTATGCATGAAAAGACAGCGTTTAGAGTTTTTATGCTGTTGGAAGATATTTTTTAATAAGCGGGTATGCATGAAAAGACAGCGTTTAGAGTTTTTATGCTGTTGGAAGATGTTTTTTAATAAGGGGGGTATGCATGAAAAGACAGCGTTTAGAGTTTTTATGCTGTTGGAAGATGTTTTTTTTAATAAGGGGGTATGCATGAAAAGACAGCGTTTAGAGTTTTTATGATGTTGGAAGATATTTTTTTTAATAAGGGGGTATGCATGAAAAGACAGCGTTTAGAGTTTTTATGATATTGGAAGATTTTTTTTTTAATAAGGGGGGTATGCATGAAAAGACATCGTTCAGAGATTTTATGCTGTTGGAAGATGTTGTTTTTAATAAGGGGGGTATGCATGAAAAGACAGCGTTTAGAGTTTTTATACTGTTGGAAGATGTTTTTTTAATAAGGGGGGTATGCATGAAAATACAGCGTTTAGAGTTTTTATGCTGTTGGAAGATGTTTTTTTAATAAGGAGGGTATGCATGAAAATACAGCGTTTAGAGTTTTTATGCTGTTGGAAGATGTTTTTTTTAATAAGGGGGTATGCATGAAAAGACAGCGTTTATAGTTTTTATGCTGCTAGATGATGTATTTTTAATAAGGGGGGTATGCATGAATAGACAGCGTTTAGAGTTTTTATGTTGTTGGAAGATGTTTTTTCAATAAGGGTGTATGCATGATAAGACAGCGTTTAGAGTTTTTATGCTGTTGGAAGTTGTTTTTTTAATAAGAGTGGTATGCATGAAAAGACAGCGTTTATAGTTTTTATGCTGTTGGAAGATGTTTTTTTTAATAAGGGGGTATGCATAAAAGACAACGTTTTGAGTTTTTATGCTGTTGGAAGATGTTTTTTTTAATAAGGGGATATACATGAAAAGACAGCGTTTAGAGTTTTTATGCTGTTGGAAGATGTTTTTTTAATAAGGGGGTATGCATGAAAAGACAGCGTTTAGAGTTTTTATGCTGTTGGAAGATGTTTTTTAATAAGGGGGGTATGCATGAAAAGACAGCGTTTAGAGTTTTTATGCTGTTGGAAGATGTTTTTTTAATAAAGAGGGTATGCATGAAAAGACAACGTTTAGAGTTTTTATGCCGTTGGAAAATGTTTTTTTTTAATAAGGGGATATGCATGAAAAGACAACGTTTAGAGTTTTTATGTTGTTGGAAGATGTTTTTTTAATAAGGGGTGTATGCATGAAAAGACAACGTTTAGAGTTTTTATGCTGTTGGAAAATGTTTTTTTAATAAGAGGGGTATGCATGAAAAGACAGCGTTAAAAGTTTTTATGCCGTTGGAAGATGTTTTTTTTAAAATGGGGTATGCATGAAAAGACAGCGTTTAGAGTTTTTATGCTGTTGGAAGATTTTTTTTTAATAAGAGTGGTATGCATGAAAAGACAGCGTTTATAGTTTTTATGCTGTTGGAAGATGTTTTTTTTAATAAGGAGGTATGCATAAAAGTCAACGTTTAGAGTTTTTATGCTGTTGGAAGATGTTATTTTAATAAGGGAGTATGCATGAAAAGACAGCGTTTAGAGTTTTTATGCTGTTGGAAGATATTTTTTTTAATAAGGGGGTTATGCATGAAAAGACATCGTTCAGAGATTTTATGCTGTTGGAAGATGTTGTTTTTAATAAGGGGGGTATGCATGAAAAGACAGCGTTTAGAGTTTTTATACTATTGGAAGATGTTTTTTTAATAAGGGGGGTATGCATGAAAATACAGCGTTTAGAGTTTTTATGCTGTTGGAAGATGTTTTTTTAATAAGGGGGGTATGCATGAAAAGACAACGTTTAGAGTTTTTATGCTGTTGGAAGATGTTTTTTTTAATAAGGGGGTATGCATGAAAAGACAGCGTTTAGAGTTTTTATGCTGTTGGAAGATGTTTTTTAATAAGGGGGGTATGCATGAAAAGACAGCGTTTAGAGTTTTTATGCTGTTGGAAGATGTTTTTTTAATAAAGAGGGTATGCATGAAAAGACAACGTTTAGAGTTTTTATGCCGTTGGAAAATGTTTTTTTTAATAAGGGGATATGCATGAAAAGACAACGTTTAGAGTTTTTATGTTGTTGGAAGATGTTTTTTTAATAAGGGGTGTATGCATGAAAAGACAACGTTTAGAGTTTTTATGCTGTTGGAAAATGTTTTTTTAATAAGAGGGGTATGCATGAAAAGACAGCGTTAAAAGTTTTTATGCCGTTGGAAGATGTTTTTTTTAAAATGGGGTATGCATGAAAAGACAGCGTTTAGAGTTTTTATGCTGTTGGAAGATTTTTTTTTAATAAGAGTGGTATGCATGAAAAGACAGCGTTTATAGTTTTTATGCTGTTGGAAGATGTTTTTTTAATAAGGAGGTATGCATAAAAGTCAACGTTTAGAGTTTTTATGCTGTTGGAAGATGTTATTTTAATAAGGGGGTATGCATGAAAAGACAGCGTTTAGAGTTTTTATGCTGTTGGAAGATATTTTTTTTAATAAGGGGGTTATGCATGAAAAGACATCGTTTAGAGATTTTATGCTGTTGGAAGATGTTGTTTTTAATAAGGGGGGTATGCATGAAAAGACAGCGTTCAGAGTTTTTATGCTGTTGGAAAATGTTTTTTTAATAAGAGGGGTATGCATGAAAAGACAGCGTTAAAAGTTTTTATGCCGTTGGAAGATGTTTTTTTTAAAATGGGGTATGCATGAAAAGACAGCGTTTAGAGTTTTTATGCTGTTGGAAGATTTTTTTTTAATAAGAGTGGTATGCATGAAAAGACAGCGTTTATAGTTTTTATGCTGTTGGAAGATGTTTTTTTTAATAAGGAGGTATGCGTAAAAGTCAACGTTTAGAGTTTTTATGCTGTTGGAAGATGTTATTTTAATAAGGGGGTATGCATGAAAAGACAGCGTTTAGAGTTTTTATGCTGTTGGAAGTTATTTTTTTTAATAAGGGGGTTATGCATGAAAAGACATCGTTCAGAGATTTTATGCTGTTGGAAGATGTTTTTTTTAATAAGAGGGGTATGCATGAAAATACAGCGTTTAGAGTTTTTATGCTGTTGGAAGATGTTTTTTTAATAAGGGGGGTATGCATGAAAAGACAACGTTTAGAGTTTTTATGCTGTTGGAAGATGTTTTTTTTAATAAGGGGGTATGCATGAAAAGACAGCGTTTAGAGTTTTTATGCTGCTAGATGATGTTTTTTTTAATAAGTGGGGTATGCATGAATAGACAGCGTTTAGAGTTTTTATGCTGTTGGAAGATGTTTTTTCAATAAGGGTGTATGCATGAAAAGACAGCGTTTAGGGTTTTTATGCTGTTGGAAGATGTTTTTTTTAAGAAGGGGAGTATGCATGAAAAGACAGCGTTTAGAGTTTTTATGCTGTTGGAAGATGTTTTTTTTAATAAGAGTGGCATGCATGAAAAGACAGCGTTTAGAGTTTTTATGCTGTTGGAAGATGTTTTTTTAATAAGGGGGGCATGCATGAAAAGACAGCGTTTAGAGTTTTTATGCTGTTGAAAGATGTTTTTTTTAATAAAGAGGGTATGCATGAAAAGACAGCGTTTAGAATTTTTATGCTGTTGGAAGATGTTTTTTTAATAAGGGTGTATGCATGAAAAGACAGCGTTTAGAGTTTTTATGCTGTTGGAAGATGTTTTTTTTAATAAGGGGGGTATGCATGAAAATACAACGTTTAGAGGTTTTATGCTGTTGGAAGATGTTTTTTTTAATAAGGGGGTACGCATGAAAAGACAGCGTTTAGAGTTTTTATGCTATTGGAATATGTTTTTTTAAAAAGGGGGTATGTATGAAAAGACAGCGTTTAGAGTTTTTATGCTGTTGGAAGATGTTTTTGTTTAACAAGAGGGGTATGCATGAAAAGACAGCGTTTAGAGTTTTTACGCTATTGGAATATGTTTTTTTAAAAAGGGGGGTATGCATGAAAAGACAGCGTTTAGAGTTTTTATGCTGTTGGAAGATGTTTTTGTTTAACAAGAGGGGTATGCATGAAAAGACATCGTTTTGAGTTTTTATGCTGTTGGAAGATGTTTTTTTTAATAAGGGGAGTATGCATGAAAAGACAGCGTTTAGAGTTTTTATGATGTTGGAAGATGTTTTTTTTAATAAGGGGGTATGCATGAAAAGACAGCGTTTAGAGTTTTTATGATGTTGGAAGATGTTTTTTTAAAAAAAGGGGGTTATGCATGAAAAGACAGCGTTTAGAGTTTTTATGCTGTTGGAAGATATTTTTTTTTAATAAGGGGGGTATGCATGAAAAGACATCGTTCAGAGATTTTATGCTGTTGGAAGATGTTGTTTTTAATAAGGGGGGTATGCATGAAAAGACAGCGTTTAGAGTTTTTATACTGTTGGAAGATGTTTTTTTAATAAGGGGGGTATGCATGAAAATACAGCGTTTAGAGTTTTTATGCCGTTGGAAGTTGTTTTTTTTTAGAATGGGGTATGCATGAAAAGACAGCGTTTAGAGTTTTTATGCTGTTGGAAGATGTTTTTTTTAATAAGAGTGGTATGCATGAAAAGACAGCGTTTAGAGTTTTTATGCTGTTGGATGATGTTTTTTTAATAAGAGTGGTATGCATGAAAAGACAGCGTTTAGAATTTTTATGCTGTTGGAAGATGTTTTTTTTAATAAGGGGGTATGCATAAAAGACAGCGTTTAGAGTTTTTATGCTGTTGAAAGATGTTTTTTTAATAAGGTGGTATGCATGAAAAGACAGCGTTTAGAGTTTTTATGCTGTTGGAAGATGTTTTTTAATAAGGGGGGTATGCATGAAAAGACAGTGTTTAGATTTTTTATGCTGTTGGAAGATGTTTTTTTTAATAAGGGGGGTATGCATGAAAAGACAGCGTTTAGAGTTTTTATGCTGTTGGAAGATGTTTTTTAATAAGGGGGTATGCATGAAAAGACAGCGTTTAGAGTTTTTATGCTGTTGGAAGATGTTTTTAAAAAAAGGGGGGTATGCATGAAAAGACAGCGTTTAGAGTTTTTATGCTGTTGGAAGATGTTTTTTTTAAGAAGGATGGTATGCATGAAAAGACAGCGTTTAGAGTTTTTATGTTGTGGGAAGATGTTTTTTTAATAAAGGGTGTATGCATGAAAAGACAACGTTTAGAGTTTTTATGCTATTGGAAAATGTTTTTTTTAATAAGAGGGGTATGCATGAAAAGACATCGTTAAAAGTTTTTATGCCGTTGGAAGTTGTTTTTTTTAGAATGGGGTATGCATGAAAAGACAGCGTTTAGAGTTTTTATGCTGTTGGAAGATGTTTTTTTTAATAAGAGTGGTATGCATGAAAAGACAGCGTTCACTTTTCAACGTTAACATTTTGGTGCTTTCACTGAGAACCCAACTCAGGCTACTACTCACCATTGCTTCACAGAAGTTTGCTGAAAGAATTTCCTACAAAACCAGAAATCTATCAGACATAATGGCTCCTGGAAGGAAACGAAAGTCTGTCAGAACTGATGATGACCGTGACAATACTGCCACTTCTCTCTCTCCAAATCAGGCAGATCCAAGCGTCGGTGTGACGCGACAAGAGTTAGATGCTGCAGTATCCGGACTGTACCAGCAGATTGAAACTCAGAATAATCTGATGATGGAAAAGCTGAATGCTCTATTTGGGGCGAATCAAAGACCAGTAAGTAATGAGGAAAACTTTGCTAATGCTACTCCCAATTCCGAGGGGAGAAATATTCCTCACGGGGGATCAGGTGCTGCTGAAGGGGCACCCCTCCAGGCTGAAGGATCCAGGCCGTCACCAGTTCTTCGTGAGCATCTACCTGGACAAACCCCCGAAAAGATCGCCGAGGTCTATTCTGCGAAATCTCTAAACAATGAGGAATATCTTTCTGGCATGATCAAGCAAATAATGAAAGAGAGCATGCAAAGAGATGAAGATGAGAGCGAATGGGGATTCGCACCGAGTAGAACTCTGTTTACCGAGAAGATTCTAAAGGCTGAATTTCCTAGAAAATTTGTTCCCCCCACCATTCCTGCTTATCGGGGAACAAGTGATCCAAATCAATTCTTGTATAAATACGACTGGCACATGACCGACGCAAGAGCAACTGATGAAATAAAGTGCCGATATTTCCCAGTATATTTGGAAGGTGTAGCAAATCTCTGGTTTACCAAGCTTCCTGTCCGATCTGTAGATCAGTTTTCCGATCTGACCCGAAAATTCAAAGAGCAATTCAGGCTATACGCTTCAAAGGCAAAAGACATAATGTCATTGTCCAGTCTTGAACAGAATCCGGGAGAGCCTATTAAGTCATTCCTGAACCGCTTCAATTTAGCTCTGGCAGAAGTCGATAACGCAGATCCACGAATGATCTTGACCTATTTGATGCGAGCTATCGACAAATTGAGCGAATTTGGAAAATGGCTGAAGATGAAGGAGCCAAATTCGCTTGAGAAATTCTACAAAAAGGCTGACGAATTTATACGCCTAGAGAATCTTTCCGCACCAGCTAAAGTTGCGACAACAGTGGTGGAAAATAATGCTACAGTTCAAAGCAAGAAAGAACCTGCAAATCAGAAAAGGGAAAGTAATGGTGGGAAGAGGCAAAAAGATCTCAAAAAGCCCCGCTTCCTTAAACCTTCAGACTTTACTCCTCTGACCGATACCCCGGAGAATATTTTCATCGCCACTAAGGATTCTGTTGAATTTCCAAAACCACCGGCCGTGAAAGTTGGGAAGAATGCTGTTCAAAGCGGAAGATTTTGCAAGTTTCAGAACCAACCAGGGCATGATACCAATGAGTGTCGCCACTTGAAAAGCCTGATTGAAGAATTGTTAAGAGAGAATAAGTTGCTGCAGTACGTCAAGAGAAATAGAAAAGACCCGTCTTCATCTAACCAGGGGCAACTACCCCCAGCCCATTCATCTGGTTCAGGAGAGAGGCCTGCTGAAAAAGAAAGACCTGTTATCAATGTGATCACAAGAGAACCTCATCCAGCTGGTAGGAGTTGGGGTGAGATGGAAAGGTATGCTAGAGCTTTGAAGTATGCTCCGACTGAAGAAAGTGTCTTGATCTTGGAAGATGCTGCACCTCTAAAGCAGCAGAAGACTTTTCACGATGATATTATGTTCAGAACCAGGGATTCTATTGATGTGGAAGCTCCTACTGAGGACCCTTTGGTTATTTCTGTCGGTATTGGGCCGGCTATTGTCAGAAGAGTTCTGGTTGATAGTGGTGCTTCATGCAACATACTCTTTAAAAAGACATTTGACCAAATGAAAATTCCAATGACAGATGTACAAGCCTCTTCACACAAAATTGCCGGATTTACAAGAGAGCTGAAACAGCCAATTGGAACGGTGGACTTGTTTGTTGAAATGGGCGAAGGGCAGAAGAGGTTGGTTCGGAAGCAAACTTTTGTGATTGTTGATGGATTCTCCGCCTATAACGCTTTCTTGGGTCGGCCTACTCTTGCTGCTTTCAGGGCCATCCTCGCTCCATGGTGCTTAACAATGAAATTTCCTACTGATAATGGGATTGCTGTTATTAAAGGAGATCAGAACGCATGACGAGAATGTTATCTTGTAGAACTCCGAGAGGCTAGGAAAAGAGAAATGGGGAAAGATGCGGCAGCTCCGCTCCGCATCAAGGAACCAACCCTGTAGCAACTACGGAGTGGCCCCTGTACTGGCGAACACAGCAATGCAAGAAAAGAAATGGATCCCAGGAAAGCCAGTACAGGGGAAAATAGAGTGGTACCCGTGGAGGTAACGGTACCAATATCTGTTGACTCGAAAGACCCGAACAAAGTACTCAATGTGGGTTCACAGCTAAGCATAACAGTTCAAAACACGCTGATATCATTCTTAAAAGCCAATCTAGATGTGTTCGCTTGGTGTCATGCTGATATGTGTGGGATCTCTCCAGAAATTTCTGTACATACTCTGAACATTGATCCAAAATTCACGCCAGTGAAACAGAAAAGAAGAACTCAAGGTCCAGAAAGATCGACAGCACTAAAGGAAGAAGTCGATCGGCTCATGGAGAACGGCTTTATCAGAAACTCCACTTATCCAAATTGGGTTTCAAATCCAGTATTGGTCAAGAAGGCAAATGGAAAGTGGAGAGTATGCATAGATTTCTCAGATCTAAACAAAGCATGCCCCAAAGATTGCTTCCCGCTGCCCAGAATTGATCAATTGGTGGATGGAACAGCTGGGCATGAGTTGTTATCGTTTATGAATGCTTACTCCGGATACAATCAGATTATGATGCATGAGCCGGATCAGGAAGACACAAGCTTTATTACAGATGTGGGTCTCTACTGCTACAAAGTTATGCCTTTCGGATTGAAAAATGCTGGGGAAACCTACCAAAGGCTCGTCAATGCAATGTTCAAGCCTCAGATTGGTAGAACCATGGAAGTTTATGTCGACGATATGTTGGTAAAATCAAATAAAGCTGTAGATCACATGGGACACGTGGAGGAAATGTTCGCAATTCTTCGAAAGTACGGAATGAAGCGCAATCCATTGAAATGTTCGTTCGGAGTAGAATCCGGGAAATTCTTGGGTTTCATTGTGAGCGCCATGGGCATTGAAGCCAATCCTACTCAAATCACAGCTCTAAGGGAGGTCAAAGCCCCTAAAACAAAGAAAGAAATGCAAAGTCTCAATGGAAAAGTCGCTGCTCTGAGTCGCTTCATTTCCAAGGCCACAGACAAATGCATTCCCTTCTTTGACGCTCTAAAGAAAGGAAAGAAAAATTTTGAATGGACTCCCGAATGCCAGAATGCTTTTGATGAACTAATTCATCATACGGAAACACCTCTGGTTCTTTCCAAGCCTACTGACAGTGAAGACCTTTTCATCTATTTAGCAATTTCATCTCACGCCCTCAGTGCAGCACTTGTACGGGAAGATATGAATGTACAGCGTCCAGTCTATTACATCAGTAAACGGTTCACTGGGGTGGAGATGAATTATTCGAAGATAGAAAAGCTCGCCTATTGTCTGCTAATTGCTTCCAGGAAGTTGAGACCATACTTTCAAGCTCATCCTATCAAGGTTCTTACTGATCAACCTCTCAAGCAAGTCCTGTTTCGTCCTGAAACTTCGGGTCGTCTTTTGAAATGGAACATTGAACTTAGCCAGTATGACATCACTTACCACCCCCGAAGAGCAATCAACGGACAAGCTTTAGCAGATTTCATTGCGGAATCTACTGACAAAGGAGACAATAAGGAAGAAACAGCTGACTGCATTCAAATACAGTGGAAGTTATATGTTGACGGCTCAAGAAATGATTATTGTTCTGGGGCAGGGGTTGTACTTGAAACCCCCGAAGGACGATCATTATGTTATGCATTGAGACTGGAATTTCCTTCAACAAACAATGAAGCAGAATATGAAGCACTTATTGCCGGTTTAAAAATCGCCAAGGAACTAAACATCAAAGTGTTACAGGTTTTCAGCGACTCTCAGCTTATTGTTTGCCAGGTGAAGAAAGAATCTCAAGCCAAAGGAGGAAATTTGCCTGCATATTTGTCAAAAACTTCCAAACTCCTCAATGATTTCGATCACTATTCAATAAGCAACATACCTTGAGAGGAAAATATGAAGGCAGATTCTCTAGCAATGTACTCAAGTTCCAGAGAAGCTCAATTACTGGGATTAGTTCCTGTAGAAGTTCTGTCAACTCCAAGCATTGATGAAATGGATGTTGATTGGATTATAGCTACGTCTCAAGAGCATGAATCATGGATGACTCCAATCAAAGAATACCTACTCAGTGGTACCCGGCCAGAAAGTTCTAAGGAACGTCGAAAACTATTGAGGAAAGCGTCAAGGTATATAATTCAAGATGGCCGATTATACAGACGGGGATTTTCAATGCCTCTGCTCCGATGTGTAACTAAGGAAGAAGCCAAGACAATTCTAGCCGTGATACACGGAGGAGAATGTGGAGATCATTCAACTGGTCAAACTTTAGCCAAGAAAGTTCTCCAATATGGATATTTCTGGCCTGACATTAACCGAGATGCTGCTATTTACTCTAGAAAGTGCGACAAATGTCAAAGATTTGCAAAAATCCCAAAAGCACCTTCCATGAACTCACACAGATGGTCAGCCCATGGCCATTCGCCATTTGGGGGATAGATCTAATCGGACCATTACCAGTTGCCAAATCAGGAATCAAATATGCTATTGTAGCCGTTGATTATTTTACCAAATGGGCTGAAGCTGAACCTTTGGCCACCATTACTTCTAAAAAGATGATAAATTTTGTAACGAAAAATATCATTTGCAGGTATGGTGTGCCACAGAAAATAATCACAGACAACGGTACTCAGTTTGAAAGTGAAGAGTTCCAGGATTTTTGCAAACGGTTTAGAATTCGGAAAAGCTTCTCAGCAGTGGCTCATCCGCAGGCAAACGGGCAAGTGGAAGTAGTAAATAAAATCATCAAGTCAACCATCAAAAAGCAACTCGAAAGAGCAAAAGGTGGTTGGGTTGATAAGCTTCCATTAGCACTATGGGCATACAGGACTACTCACAAAACTGCAACTGGGCACACTCCATTTTCACTGGCATATGGATCAGAAGCAATGATTCCAGTGGAAGTAGAAGTTCCTTCACATAGAAGAGTTCATTTCAACGAAGCTGAAAATGAAAAGATGCAACTTGAAGCACTTGATTTTCTTGATGAGAAAAGAGAAGAAGCTAGGTTCAGAGTTTCAGCTTATCAACAAAGGATAGCCAGGCACTTCAACTCTAAAGTTCGCCAACGCAGCTTTGAGGTCGGGGACTTAGTTTTGAAAAGGATCATGACGGCAACTGGTGTGTTTGGACCAAACTGGGAAGGACCATATGCCATTGGCAGTAAACTTCTTGATGGCACTTTCAAACTCATAACTGTTGAAGGAGATCCAATTCCAAGAGCCTGGAACAGCAACCACTTACGTCCTTATTTTACTTGAAAGAAAAAGCTTTGCTCAAAATTTTAAAATAGTGATGAATGTATCAGTTGTATTGTAAAACATTGTAAATCAGTGTGAATGAATGAAAGCTATAAAGTGGATGTAGGCCCGATTCTTGGCCGAACCATTATAAATCTTGTGTTCTTTACTATTTCATAATGCCTGTTTTATTTCGATATGTAAATACTTTAAATGTATTGCTAAAATGTCGATTCAAAATTGCAGGACATTAAAACAAGGCTTGCTCGTCACAAAGCCAAGCGATCTCTATAAATCACCTGTTACGCAAATACCAAGCAACAAAAAATTCCAAATACAAATCCTATACAAGGAGAACTTCACATAAAAAGTTGGCGACTCCACTGTGGCAAACCTTTGTTAATTGGTTGAGATTGTCGATATGAACAGACATCCAACTAGATAACTTGCGTTTGTCCCGTGAATTCGTTCAACAGTGAAGTCCACTTCTTCGAACACAGCAATGTAAGGAAAGAAGATGCGCTTGGAAACGATAATAAAAGATCGCTAATGAGCAGATGATGAGAGAACATTGCCAAGCAAACAAAGAAGCAGCCAAAAGGAGGTATGCTTCTCAATAAAAGGGCCGGTAAGAACCACCGAAGGGACACCTCCCCAAGCAGAAGGAACAAGGCCCTTGCTAACTGATCGTGATGCATCCGATCAGGCAGCTTGCGTCCGTCCCATGGATCTACTGGCCCCTGAGACGCAATCTTCCTGGCACACCAACCAACCAACGGTCCTTCTCAAAGGTCAACGAAGCCCTCTAGGGAGGCACGCCAAAAAACGAAAGTGCTTTCCTCAATCAAAAAAGATTGGTGGAACCACCGGAGGGGCACCTTCCCAAGCTGAAGGAACAGGGCCCTTGTTAGTTAATTGCGATCGTTTTTGCAAACGAACATCCAATCAAGCAACTTGCGTCCGCCCCGTGGATCCACTCAACCATGAGAAAGTAACTTCCAGGCAATCAAAAAGCCCTCTTCGGAGGCACAAGCCCTCTTCGGAGGCACATGACCTCTTCGGAGGCAAAAGCCCTTTCCCAAGGCACCACAAGCCCTCTTCGGAGGCACATGACCTCTTCGGAGGCAAAAGCCCTTTCCCAAGGCACCGCAAGCCCTCTTCGGAGTCACAAGCCCTTTTTCGAAGGCACAAGACCTCTTCGGAGGCACAACTCTTTAAGAGGAGCCCTCTACGGAGGCATGTCCCAAAATAGAATACTCGAACGAAAAGCCTTCTCCGGAAGCACAGTTCAACTCTCAAAGGAAGGTTAACTTGTTCATCTCGAAAAGTTCCTCCTAAAAAAAAAGTTGAAATGCTACAAAATTCTTTCAGAAAAGTTCATTTCACTGCATAGGGAAATCTACTTTCTTTTTCGACAAATGAAGTGATCATCCCCGATAGTTGAAGTGTTCTTCAAAAAGAAAGAAAAAATAAAAATTTCTCCAAAAAACGAGATATACTCTATTAAAAGCAGAATGATTCTTCCCCTAAAAGTGGAATTGTTATTCTCTGAAGTGAGAATATCAGTCTTGTAAAAGCTAGAAATATTGCAATGCACTTGTGGTATGGGGGCAACACTATACAATTCAATTATATTATTAAAAGCAACAAGCCAAAAGTTCATTGCAATATCACGAAAAATAGGTGTGGAATAAATGTATTCCCAAACACATACAAAAAGTTTGTACAAGTAAAACGAATCGTTTATTCTACACTAAAAAAGAGAAACAAATGCGTTCTTACATACACAAGAATTTGTACAAGTAAAATTACTGTTTTATTTAGTGCTATGAAAATTCTTTGCATGTGCAGATGTCTCAAAAAAGCAAAAGCAGGGACCGGTACCTGCACAATCTCCGGTCTATACATGTAAAAAGCAAAATAAGAAGTAGAAAGTTCAGCTTGTCACTCCTTCTTTCCGCCACCCTTGGAGCCTTTGCTTGGCCTAAAAGTTAATTTCAGAATCCGATGTGGGCGGGACGGAGAAGGAGGAGTGGTTGGGTCTTCTTCTGTTTTGTCTTCCCCAGTCGAAGCACCTCTCTTCTTCTTCCTTATGGCACGCTTCCCCTTCCTCTTCGAAGAAGATTCGCTCCTCGGAGTAGCAAGCAATGTTGAAAGCTTCGGGTCATCATCTAGAGACCGTTCCGGGGTCTTCTCGATGTCTTCAAGATCCTCCGCCTTCTGCTCCTGCGAAACAGCCGGGTCGTCCAGGCCTTGAAGAGCTTCGATTTTTTCTGCCTGCGATCCCGGTTGGGAAGCAGAAGGAGGAGTAATCTGTAAAGATGGAGGGACGGCAAGTAAAGGAGTGGAAACTTGTGCTGTGTTTGGTGTCTCCGCTGTAGAAGAAAAGAAGTTAAAATCAACATCTCCCAAAAATAGAGAGGGTATCGGTTCACCAAAGTTTAAGTAACAAGTAAGAAGGTCATCAAACTCGGTTAAATCAAATAACTGGTTCATTGGGCCCGGGACGACACCAAAATTACCTGGAGGAGTTGGCTTCGCAAGGTCAATCTCGAATTTCTCGGCTTCAGTATCGTCCGGTGCCTCATCCTCAGTGGGAGTGGTCGCAGTTTCTTGGGCAATTTTAGCTGGGAGTGAAGAATGGGAGCCGAAATCCATAATGTTTACATCGGCCGAAGGGGAAGTATGAACAGGGGCAGTTAAAGGAGCTTCCTCTTTTGAAAGCTCTTCTCCTAGTGATTCAGCCCGTGCTTTAGCAAGCAGCTCCTTCCCTTTAACAAGAGCGGCGCGAGCCTCATCATCAAGATAGCGAGCCTCGAGTTCTGGTTCATCATAGCCGGCACCTTTAAACATATCAATTGCGGCTTCCCACACTTCAGCCAGAGTGATTTCATAATCAGGACCCAGAAAAGCAAGGCTCCCACGACCCAGAACGCTGTGTAAATAAAAGTCGAATAAAGTAGAGCTGATGTTTGCTTTCGTTGCCTCATGTGATTGCTCAGCCGCTTCTTTTTCGGCAACGACAGCAACCCGACCAGTAATAGCCTCATCACGCTCTGTCTCAGCTTTAGCGAGTCGAGACTTTAGTAAATCAATCTCCACATTCTGGGAGGTGACTTTTTCCCGCAGTTTGGCGTTTTCTGTGCGATATTTCTCAGTAGTATGCTGCTCAGCGGCAAGCTTCATTTCGACATCTCTTTGTGCAGCATGTGCATCCCGCACTTGCTTCTGAAAGACTTCTTCTTTTTGAGTATGTGGTGCAGAAGAAGAGGCGAGATTTTCCTTAAGCTGCTTAACTTCAGATTCAAGCCTTGCATTGTCATCCGCGATGTTCGTCATCTCCGCGTCATGCTGCTTGCACCATTTATCCCATTCAGCTTTATCATTCTCCAGAGTCAGCATGTTTTCAAGATTCATATGGTTGACTCTCTGGAGTTCATCAATAAGTTTCTGCCATTGCGACATCCTCTCAATGTTAAGCCGAACTGCATCGAGACTTTTAAGCATGTCTTGCTTATCGATTGGGACCAAATCCAGGTCAAAACGCACTCCTTTTAAGCACCAGTTCAGAAACCGGCTTTGAAGTGTTGGAGGGCCGTCTTTAACCTGATATTGGGGCCTGCTGATGATCGTTTGGATGTCGGTTTTCTTTAAAGGAGGAGAGCCGGCCGGAATATCAGAGGGGATAGGAGCATCAGTCTTCCCAGAAATTACAGACGTGTCACTTGGCTTGGACCGTTTGCTCGATTCGTCAGTAATATAAGTCTTCCCCTTGTCATCATAAGACTTTCGCTTATGGGAATCGTAACTTCTGTGAGAAGAATCATATCGATCAGTGTCTCTTCTTCTCTGCCGTTGTTCATAATCCCATTTTTCTTGAGCCTTCCTTTGGGCCCGTTCCTCATCTGTCTCTCTCTGGTCACCAAGATATTTCCTAAAGTCATAGGATCCACGACCTCCATGGCGCTGAAATGAGTCATAGTACGAGCCGGTACGCCCCATCGGAGAATCTGAAAACCGAAAAAGAAGTAAAGTTTAGAAATTTCCAGAAAAAGAGGATAAATGCTTATAAGTGCTGAAAAATCCTAAGTGTGTGCGGCGTGCGAACTACGTGCGTCAAACTACAAACCACACTTTAGTGCGGGAACGGAGACGACAGGTGTAGAAGGCGTCGAAGTTTGTTTCAAAGAGGAAGTCGCTTCAACGACAGGAGAGTTCGCTTTTGGAATATTATCCTTGAAAAGCTCTTGAGAAGTTATCATTATGTCACTCAAGTCATCAAAGGTGTCATCATTATGATACTCAGCAGAATTCTCCTTCTCAACTTCCATATCAATTGATTTTTCAGAAACTCGAGGATTTTCTTCCTCTTCAATAATTGGGGCAAGTGCCGACTTGCTAACTGACCCTACAACATCGGTGGATGCGGAAAATTTTATCAAAGCAGCCTCTACGACAGGTGTTTCTGATGCAACTTCTTCTACAGAAGCTGGGGCATTCGAGGCCTCTGCTCGAGAGCCCGAAGCAGCTAACGTTTCCGCATCAGAACTAGAGATTTCACGAATCTGAGTCGATCTGGAAGGATGTAGAAGACCAAACTGGTGCAGAAACTCATCTTTCAGCAAAAATTTGGCACTCCTCTCTTCAACATCAACGGCACTCAAAGTATCTAAAATCGACTTGTGGCTGGTATCTCGAAGTGGAAGAGGAAGTGCTGCAAAAAGAAAGAATGGAGTTAAGCATTTGACAGTTCGAATTCTGAAAAGTCTAGAAAACAAATCGAAAAGATGCAATCTTACTTCCGACTCTCCATATGGCATAAAATCCCGGAGGACAGCGGACGTAAAAGAATTGAGTCAAGAATCCATGGGCGCTTTCGGGCAAGTCCAGAATTAGTTTACGGTTCCTGGCACTCCTCACAAGTGTGGTAGAGGGATGGTCTTTGTTCTTTGCAAATGTGCACAAGAAGCGAATTTCTGCAAAACTGGGAAAACGGTCCAACGTTCTCCTGAAAAGCACACACAGTCCCAGCAGGATGGAGTAGCCATTAGGGTGTAGTTGAAAAGGGGAGATAGATAGTCGGAGGAGAAGTTCTCGAAGACAGTCGTTAAATGGGGGGATAGCTCCACTCAAACACATTTGACGGTTGACTGCGACAAAACCATGGGGCGGTCTATCAGCAGTATCATTTATTCCATGGAACAAAGCGTCAGCTTCGGCAATTCCAAATTGGATGCATAATTGATGGAAAACTTTATGACTCAGAGTGGTAGGAGTCCTTTCCGGAGGATTGTTCAATGGAGTAGCAATTGGAAAAGCTTCTCCAGCTGTTTCCAAGTCTTCCTGTTGAGATGCCATTCTACACAAGGAACTGGACGATCAAATATTAAGGTGCACATTTCCTAAAAAACAGTGAAGTGTTGTGCAAAACTAATGCAATAACAAGCAAGTATAAATGAAACTAAATTAATTGATACTTGTCGATTATAAAGTTTCAGGGCTTGATATCTTAAGTCCAAGAACATTGTTGTGTCAATGCAAATAAATCAGCTTTAGTTGATCATTTCAATTTTGCTTTAATACTTCACTTAGATTTGTTAGTTCACAGCATTTCATTCACGAAGTTCATTTAAGTTTGATATTCCTTGTCGACTAATATGTCATTCGATGTGGGCAATCAATGGCAGTATATTCGTCCCATTTTTCTATGAATGTTGCTTCTAAAACAGGTTATTAGCATTAAAGTTAAGGCAATCTGAAAAGAAGTACAACAAAGTCCAAAACAATTCAAATTCAAAAATCAGTCAAATTCTGCTCAAAATTCTAAGTATTAGGGTGCTCACGACCTAACATAGGTTGCAGCATTCATAAGTCATGTTGTTCAGATTAAAAGTTCAGGACTGTGAAAAATTGTTTAAGTGCTAGGTCGTTCAACGACCTATTATAAGTCAAGGTGTCTGTGGGTCGCACATTGCAACTGAATGGATTAGGACGATGCAATTTTCTCTAAGTCCTAGGTCGTACACGACTTGGCTTAGGTCGAAGACTCTTTAGGTCGCAAATGTTGTTAGATCGCAAAGACTTAAGTCGCTAAGCATTCCAGCACGACCTAACTCTTAGGTCGTCCAAATATGGTAGGTCGTTGACTTCCTCTCCAAGCAACATCATATTGGATCCGATAACCCAATACCGCCATTATAAGAGAATTCAATATCTTCCTCATTTCATCCTCAAGTCGTCCAGCAAATCAACTGGAAATCATCCATATACCTCCGAATCATTCGGCAAATAGACTAGAAATCCCACCGATCCATTGTGAAAACTTCTGTGCGGTCATGAATCAATACATATATCAAACAACGATCAAAAATCGATCGAAACAACCAAAAAACAAAGCATGACACACGAAATTAAACTTGGGTCGATAAACGTGGATTTACAATCGATCAGCGATTGTGAAGGAGAAGTGATTGATCCACTTACGTAATATACTGATTGAATTGGATCGATGTTTTGCTTGGATGAATTAGCCTCCGAAGAATTAAGAATTCGTCAATGGCAATGGGATCTAAGAGTAGTAAGGTGAGGAGGAAGGCACGACCTAATCTATTTATATGGAGCTGGGAGAAGAAGGCGAACAGGCGTACGGGATAGTACAAGCTTTAGGTCGTTCATGACCTAGCGAGGTTAAGTCGAAGCATACGACCTATGGCATAGACGTATACTTCGAGGGGCAAATGTTAACTCGTATTAAAAGCCTGCGACCTATAGAAAACTGCACGACCTAAAGAGCTTGCGACCTAACCACAGGAAAAGCTTGCGACCTAAAGAACTCTGTGACCTAAGAAAAGTTCGCAACCTAAGGAACTCTGTGACCTAAGAAAAGTTCGCGACCTAAGGAACTCTGCGACCTAAGAAACTTAACGGCTTGAGGAACAGAATGACTTAGCGACCTAACTGCTAAGTGAAGTTGCGACCTACGACTTAGTGAAGCTGCGACCTAAGCTACAGGAATGTCACAACCTAAAGAAGTTAGCAACTTTACTATTGAAAAGACTCAACGACCTAAGAGGCTTCACGACTTAAGGGGAATTGCAACTTACGACCTAAAGGGTTCGCGGCTTAGCAGTGTTACGACCTAGAGCAATTTGAAGTCCACAACTTATCTTAGGTCGCTTGCGACCTAAGACCCAATTAAGGTCGTCCCCGACCCAAAACCGCACTTATAACTCAAGCTGCAAGGTTACCAAAGGAAGAGGACTTATCTTAGGTCGCTCGCGACCTAAGACCTAACTTAGGTCATTCGCGACCTAAGACTTAAGCAAAAAACTCGCACCCAGAGCTGCTCCTATAAATAGACCACCACTTCCAACGTGAGATGGACTTTTGGCCATTCATTTCTTCAAGCGCCGTAACTCTGTCGAAGTCTCCACTCATTCAGCAATCAAAGATCTTCAAACATTCAAGACGCTACAACAAGCTTCAAGAGAAATTCCTTACATCCAACACGGATTCATCGAGTTTCATCGTCGAAGATTGAGCTAGTAGTCAAGATTGTTTCTTGTGATCAAATTGTACTGTTTTCATAAGAGATTTGTATCGATTTGTAACCGGATTCAGTAATAAAGAGATTCAAAGTGGACGTAGGCTTAATCTCAAGCCGAACCACTATAAATTGCTGTCTTTTACTGCTTTTCTGCTATTTTACTGCTTAAATTCTGTTCCCGTCATGCGGGTGGTGCTTTCACGATTCTATTACACACACCGGGTGTTAGCGTTCACTTTTCAAAGTTAATAGTAAGGGACAAAGGTATATGAACCATACCTAACCTATCCTTGGAACCAAAAATTTAGCACATAACAAACATAATATGCAACTCTATAAATGTAGTAAAGGTATACTGCAAATAAGTATAATGACGGGTGTCCAGGTATTCCTATCCTAATACCTATCTCCAATGACATCCCTATAGTGATAAACTATGGAAGAAAACAACCATATCATCCATTAGAAAATCCTCACTATCATTCATATGTGCCCTGGATGTATGATAACTCGTATGACCTTTCCTCTGTCAAGGACTAATGAAAATCCCAGTTTTTAGTGTACTCACGTATCTCGAAGCCGGAAGTGAGATACTAGACACATTCCACTGGTCCAGGGTACACAGATCCTTTCAAATAATCCGATGTAGCCTTTTAAAGTAGCCATGAGCATCCTCACAATACCCCTGCTTTCGAGTACATCAGAAAACACTTCGAGTATCAACGATCCCTTAGCATGCATATTCGAGCCCCTTCCTTGGTCCATCTCGACTCCATTATTCGCCAGGAACCATTCCAGATTCCTCCATTCTACGATAGAACCATTCAAGTGTTCTATCCACGAGACACCCTTTGTAGAACTTGCCTTTTGTGGATAAATATTCTCATGACTCCTTTCAACATCAGGCTACTACTATCAGAACCTAACTCCTTTCACCATCAAGTTACCTTCATTGAATTCCGGAAGTTATCATCGTGTTACTACATTGCTTTCAAACCCATAGTGAAAAAACAAACATCTTTAACACGACCCGCAGGGCTACTTCTTTCCTTCGAAGTTTGACCCCGACCTCATCAAAGAAAACCTCTCGGTATCGATCAAAAGTTGTTAGCACCGAGTTGGGTGCTTAGCCAATTTTGGCTAACTTTCTTTCCTTGCTCCCAGTGTTCCATCTTCCAAGTGCTTTGACCCTGATAACTCCCTTCCAAAGCTCTTAGCATCAACTCAAAAAGCTCTCGGAACAAACTCCAGAAGCTCTTATTTCCATGCCCTCCAAAGTTCTCGGTATGTAGCCCAACACTAAGCCAAATTCTTCTACTTGGCCTTCACTCATCACCCCTAGCTTTGCCATGAAGAAACAAACACCCATTACTAATAGAAAGCCCTCAGTACTGATCAAACCCTCTCGATACCGACTCCTATACTTAGCTCCAATTTCGATGCGACTTGAAATATGGGCTCCTTCCATGCTCCAGAACCACTCCTCCAATTTTCATCCAATTCTGACTATCTTTGCCTTAAATTTGCCACTTCGACCACTCCTTTCCTAACTATGTTAAAGAACTAGAAAACCACATCAAGGCACAACATATAAACATGGAATATCATACATATACATCCATTCATATATACAATACAAAAGATCATGGTAATCAGGCAAATCCTAAACTAAATCTCACTTTTACACTAGCCTCTGAACATGAACAAAAGGAGTTACAAAACCATTTAAAAACCACTTTAAATCCTTAAAAAATTTCATAAATATCTCAAAACTATGATTAAAGTTAGAAAACATTTAAGATTGAAATCATGTCAAAAACATCATTTTTGACCATATAAACATGCATAGTAAGTGAGAGGTTAAGAACCATTAACCAAATACTCAAAATACCGATTTTTCTCATTAGATTTGAAGTAGACAGCAAAAGAGATGTACATCAAAGTAGATAGCAAAGGAGAAGGTAGGCTTTTTGATGAAATTAGGGTTAATGGAAGTTTAAAGCTATTTTAGGGAAGATGGAATTGACTTAGATCGGTTTCTATAGCATCCCCTTATAACGATTTTCGAGACGAGTTAATGAGCCTAAGCATGGGCTTAGTTAATTATCCATTAATACGGGCCAACAGCAGCCAAAACTTAAAATAGCTAGAAATTCGGCAAATATCATAGATATGGAAAAAATCTCTTTGAGTCACTTTCAAAAATTTTAGAGTTATACGACGTCATATGAACAATAAAGTAGGAATATTTTACGATCCTTCTATGCGTAAAATACCAGTCATTACACTCACCTACCTTTAGGAATTTCGCCCTCAAAATCCCCAAATAAGTCAAACATAGTTACTCCACATAATCATATGCAACCATCATACATATCAAACAAGCAACATACAATTAATAGTATATGTGAATCTACCCTAGCATGTGAAATACTAAACTGCCCTATATGATATCGAAGGTGAAAGTAAATATGATAAACGGTAGGCCTTACCATGCAAAGAACTCTGGTTGTGTGGCCCTCATGCTCTTCTTGTTTTCCCATGTACAATCGCCTTCACTTTCGCCCCATTAAACGTTCATTAACTTCATTGTCTTCCTTTTAAGCTGTTTCATATCTCATCCAACACAAACCAACCTACGAATTCCCAAAGCTTCCGATTCAATCTCGGTATCATCAAGTTGATTTGATGCAATTATTATTCCTAAGTCATGCACAAACCTCCCCAAATGAAAAACATGGAAGATATTGTGCACACTCTCCATCTTCTAATGTAAGTTGACCCTATATGCTAGGCTCCCAATCCTCTCTGTTATCAAAAAAGAATCCACGAATCTCGATGCCAACTTCCCCTACTATTAAACCGAATCACATTCTTCAAAGGAGAAATCTTCATAAACACCATATCGTTGATGGAGAACTCCAAATCTCTACATCTCCTTTCAATGTAGCTCTTTTTCCTATCCTGAGCAGCTTTCATTCATTGTCGAATGATCTCTATCTTTCAAAGGTTTCTCTAATCATATCTGACCCAAGTATCAGTTTCTTGCCCGCCTTCCACGAACACGAAGGGGTGTTACATGGTCGGCTATACAATGCTTCATATGGTGCTATACTAATACTAGACTGATAACTATAGTTTCATGCGAACTCCACCAAATGCAAGTGATCATCCTATGAGCTTCCAAAGTCAAGTATGCAAGCCTGCAAGAGATCCACTAATATGGTTCACCCTCTCGATCTACCCATCAGTTTATGGATGATAAGCTGTACTGAGATGCAGCTTGGTGCCCAACGCCTCTTGAAAGTTTTTCCAAAACCCACTAGTAAACAATGGGTCTCGGTCACTCATAATGCTCTTTGACACACCATGAAATCATACAACCTATTCCACATACAACTCGACCGGTTTGGCTACCATTCTACTTGAGTTGACAGATATAAATCTAGTGCTCTTAGTCAATCAGTCGACTATGACACAAATGCTATCGTACCCTACTCGGGTCCTTGGAATTCCATTAATGAAATCCATCGATACTTGCTCCCACTTACATTTGGGAACTTCAAGCGGTTGTAACAATCCACTAGGATTCTTCTGCTCTGCCTTCACCAACTGGCAGTTCATATACTTTGAGATGAATATCCTGACATACTTCCTTAGAAACTTCTAACAATAGGTCTGTTTCATATCATGGTACATCTTAATACCGCTGGGATGTATGGTCAACCAAGAATGGTGGCATTCTCTTAACACTTCATCTCGCAACCCATCAACATCGGGAACAAACAATCTCTCATCCTTATGAATTTAACCTTCACAGTTAGGTCTGTATTACTTCATATCTTCAGACTCTACTCCTCTTTCTATTTTCTCCATGATCTCCGCTAGTCTAGCATCTCGCCTCTGACAAGTACCAATCTGCTCAATCAAAGTAGGATTGAACATCAAACTTGCCAACATCTATAGCTCTAACTCGCAATGTGGTCTGAAGTCATAGCTAACAATATACTCCAGCTGCTTCCACTCTAAAAATATCGCTTCCAAACTGGAACATCTCCTACTCAATGCATCGTTGATAGCATTTCCCTTACCAGGTGTATAGGAAATGCCAAAATCGTATGAGGTCAAGAATTATAACCATCGCCGCTGATGAAGGTTGAGATCCTTCTGGGGGAAATGGTTATACAACTTGAACCATTTTCCTAATAAGTAATGCCTCTAAATCTCTTCAAAGCAAACACTATCATGACCAACTCCAAGTCATGAGTTGGATACTTCCTTTCATGCAGCTTCAGCTATCGACTAGCATTGGCGACAACATTCCATTTATGCATCAATACCGCACCAAGTCTAGCACACAGGCATCTGTGTATGTTGTCAGCTCCTCATTCCTGCTCGGAATGGTCGATACTAGTGCATTCATCAACCTCTCCTTCAGACTCACAAAAACATGATCATACTTCGCGCCCTAAACAAAAGTACGATCTTCTTCGTCAAATTGGTTAACTGCGCTATCTTCGAGAAATCCTGAATAAAACAACTATAATATCTCGCCAATCATAGGAAACTCCTTACATCCATAGCATTCTTGGGTTGGCTCTAATCCTAAACCGCTGCCATCTTGCGAGATCTACTGCTTTGCCCTTCTCAAAGAAGACATGACCCAAGAATCTCACTTCCCTTATCCAGAAGTGACATTTTGATAACTTCGCTTTCAACTTGTGCCTCCTCAACACTTCAAGCACAACCCTCAAGTGCGCCTTGTGTTCCACTTCGGTCCTAGAGGAGACCAGAATATCATCCACGAACATAAGCACAAATTTGTTTAACTAATCCCTGAAGACGTGGTTCATGAGATCAACAAAGTATGTCGGAGCAATGGTTAGCTCGAAGGGCATAACCAACCACTCATAGAAACTAGACGGAGTATGAAACATGGTGATCGACACACTCTCCTTCGCTACACTCATCTAGTGAAATCCC
Organism: Allium fistulosum; assembly: GCA_030737815.1. Lineage (NCBI taxonomy): Eukaryota > Viridiplantae > Streptophyta > Magnoliopsida > Asparagales > Amaryllidaceae > Allium > Allium fistulosum. The sequence goes on from CM060907.1 coordinate 612,796,885, forward strand.
ATCGCCAAATCCAATTAGGAGAACATCTTCGCACCATGGAGCTTGATGTGCACGTAAAAATGTATATTTTTACTCACACACTTAATCTCATTTTAGTAAAATAAATGTCATAATTGTGTATTTTTACATGTTTAAAATCAAATTTCAAAAATGCTTTCAAGTCATCATTCATGCATCAACATGGGGGCAAAACGGTAATCTTCATGTGTGAATTAATTTAAAAAAAAATTACTTTCACATTTTAATTTGTTTTGTAGGAATTTGGATTCAATTTGGAAGTGGCTTCATGTATGTATGCATGCACAAGTGAAGGAAGACAAAGAAATGAAGAAATAAAAGAATTCATATAATCTTGGAGGACCCCACCTACCCACTAACCATGAATCACAATTAAGAGCTAATGCACATTTTAGTGAGGATTAAAGAAACATGCACATTTAATGGAGGATTAATTTCATGCTAATGATAATTTGGAGGCCACACTACCTCATGGGCATTTTAAGGAGTTACCTAAAAAACGATTAGGGTTTTAGTTATGTATAAATAACCATCTTATATTCATGTAATGGAGTTTTACATTTTCTTATCATATTATGCAAGTTGTAGCTACAAAATTAATGAGAAATAAAATGGCTTCCTAAGCCTCTTCTTCTTATTTGCTTTTATTTTATTTTCATGCTTACTTTTATTTACATGCTTTCTTCTATTTCATGTTAGTAGATTAGCTTTCTTTTCATTGCAATTAGTTTGGATTTAATTTATGCAAGAAGCTTAGTTCTTTTCTCTTTTAATTAGCTCTTACTTTCCTTGGTTTTTAATGTTGCAATCTACATGTGTTGAAATGATAAAAAAAATGAGAAGCTAAACCCCTTCAATTAAGGGGTAATGAAGCTCTCTTAAATCATGTAGATTCAACATATTTGCTAATTTATGATCTCTTTTTATGTTTTATGGATAGTTAGATGTTGATGTAGGTTTATTAGTGAATTTGATAGCCTATGTTGTTTATCACAAATAGGCTATTCTTACTCAAATATAAACACAATTTACATGAACATCTAACTCGGTGATTTTGATCATGGAATTAAAATAGAATCAAAATTTGATGATCTATGTTACTAATACAAAAAAGTAAATAATCATACTTAAAATAGATTTTGTTTTAGTTTCATATTCATTTTCATGACACTTAATAAGTGGTTTTAGTTGGTATTAAAATTTGATGGTTTAAGTTGTGTTAATTAATAACACAAATAAACCTTACTTATGATAAATACATCACAAATTCTACTTAGATTAAAATGAGAGATCATAGATTGATTTTGTGTTGATTTTACGTGAGAGTATGAGAGTAGATTTTCCTCTAAATTGTCACTTACTCTCATATTTTTAATCACTTTTCTTTGTAGTTAGTTCTTGCATTTCTTTTTATTTAAAGTAATTTGAAACTCTTTGGGTTAATTTGATTGAGTAGAAATCAAAATTTAATTCATTTCCCCACAGATCGACCCGTACTCGCATACGTACTATAATTATACATCGTGCGCTTGCGGTTATTTTTTACATTTTACGGCGATTTTCTAACTGATAGAAAATTTGTCGTTAAACATTTTGGTGCCATTGCCGGGGAATGAATTAAATTTTGAATTCTACTCGATCAAATTTCATTTGCCCTTACTGATTACACTGAAAAATGGTAGTACAGCTTACCATCTAACTCAATCAAAACATGGGAAGAATTCGTTAAAGTTTTCTTAAAAAAGTTCTACCCCTTGGATAAAACAACTAAAATCCAAAACGAAAATCTCAATTTTCATCAATTCATGGGTGAACCATTCAGAAAATAATTTGAAAGATTTAAAGAGCTTTTGATAAATTGTCTACACCATAATTTCAAAAAATGTACTCTTTGCCAGATCTTATACGACAGACTTGAAAACAGCTCACGAACCAAGCTTGAATCAATATGCCAAGGCAAATTTCTCGCCCGACATCACGATGATGCTTGGTAATTTCTTGAAAACCTAGCCGAAAAATCATCTCAATGCGAATGTTCTAACGAAAAATCCATTTATTCACGATCGAGCGCACACTCGATAGGATCATCTTTGGCTTTGGAAGCTAAGATTGATGCAATGATTAATAAATTAGAAAAAATTTTCTCATCCAACCAAATGAACCAAGCTTCCTAACCCATGTGTTATAAATGTAATGATCTGAATCACATAGCCGATCAGCGCCCTAATTTGGTCGAACAATTTAATGCTTTCAATAAGGTTAAGAATAACCCGTTTTCTCCAACGTACAATCCTGGTTGGAGAAATCATCCGAACTTTGCTTGGAACCAAAATAATTCCAACTCGAATTTGGTTCGTTCCAATTTTCAAGCATTTCTGAAAAATGCTTCAAACCCTCCCTTTCAACCTAATCATTTTCAACAAAATTTTGTGCCTCTATCTCAAAATCGACCACAACAATCTTTTGCTCCCCAAGACGATAAATAATTAAGTTCACTAGAGAAAAGTCTTGAAACTTTGGCTAAGGCAACCACTCAATGCCTCCAATCAAACAGTAATTTGCAAAAAAAATTAACCTCGTACATGCAGAATACGAGTCAGTCGATTGTAAAACTTGAAATGCAAATGAGTCAATTAGCCACGTCTAGAAGTGAACGTGAACGAGGCATATTCCGAAGTCAGCCAGTTTCAAATCCCAGAAACCAAAACACGAATTTGAATCAAGCCTATGTTGTTCAAGATAGCAACGTAATCCAAATGAATGCTATCATGACTTTGCATTCCAGTAAACAAATCGATAACCAAGTTGATAACCCAAAACAATTTACTAGAAACCCCTCTCGACACTTCTAAAACAACAAAACGAATCTGAACAAAACATTAAACCAAACATCGAATCAAATTGCACTCCAAATTCTTCCTCTACTCAAGTAGACCCATCTACTGAGTATCGTGTTCCATTTCCACATCGTCTTCGACCCAAGAAACACTCCGACCAAATGGAAAAGATGTTTTAAATTTTCAAACAAGTCAAAGTTAGCATCCCGCTTCTTGATATCGTTTAACAAGTCCCAACTTATAAATTTTTCAAGGACTTGTGTACTCAAAAACGACACACTCATGTACCCAATAATGTTTTCTTTGCCGCCAGACATGGCGAAGTCTTATCCCAATCAGTTCATATTAAATACAAAGATCCTGGATGTCCGATGATCTCATGCATGATAGGAGACAAAAAAATTAATAAATGCTTACTCGATTTGGGTGCAAGTGTCAATTTGATTCCTTATTCAGTTTACTAGCAACTTGGCTTGGGTGAAATAAAACCGATGAAAGTAACTCTTCAATTCGCCGATCGTGCAATGAAGAAACCCGTGGGAGAAATCCAAGACGTACTCATCAAAATTGGTCAATTCATATTCCCCGTCGATTTCATCGTTTTGGATTCTCAACCCATGAATAATCCATTGACTCAAATTCTATAGATTTTAGGCCGACCCTTCTTGCCTACTTCAAATGCTCTAATCAATTGTCGAAACAGTTCGATGAAAATATCTTTTGGAAACATGACTTTGGATCTTAACATTTTCAATCTTGAAAATCAACCGAATGAACCACATGACCAAACCTTGGAAGTTAGCTTCATTCAAGAAAATTTTGATAACGAAACAGTTGACCTAAACAACGATCGCTAGACCAAATATGAACAAATGTTTCAAGATGAGCCTAACGAAATTGAAATTGCGCTCCATTTGAACCCCTCACTATTTTATCAGAACTTCAACTGAATTCTTTAACTGAGCAACGCCTGAGGTTGGAACTCAAACCCCTTCCCAATCAACTAAAGTACGCATACTTAGATGACAACGAAACGTTTTCCGTCATAATTTCTGCAACTCTCTCTCTTGATCAAGCAGCTTCCTTACTTTCAATTCTGTTAGAAAACAAAGAAGCAATTGGATGGTCGATCACCGAATAAAGGGAATTAGTCCGGCTCTCGTTCAACATCGTATCCATTTAGTTGACAATGCCAAGCCTATTCGTGACGCGAAACGAAGGCTAAATCCAAAAATGAAGGATGTGGTTCGAGATGAAATTCTTAAACTCCTCGATAACATAATCATATACCCAATCTCCAATAGTTCGTGGGTTAGCCCAATTCATATCATGCCTAAAAAGTCTGGATTTACCATCATTAAGAACGACTCTAACGAACTCATTCCAACTCGTACTCAAACAATTTGGCGTGTTTGCATTGATTATCGAAAATTAAATGTTGCAACACATAAGGATCATTTCCCTCTTCCTTTCATTGACCAAATGCTTGAACGTTTAGCAGGCCATAAATTCTATTGCTTTCTTAATGGTTATTCCGGCTGTAATCAAATTCCAACAGCTCCCGAAGACCAAGAGAAAATGACTTTCACGTGTCCTTTTGGCACTTTTGCGTATCGACGTATGCCTTTTGGCCTTTGCAATGCTCCTGCTACGTTTCAAAGATGCATGGTCAACATCTTTTTCGATATGATCAAATGCTTTATGGAAGTGTTTATGGACGATTTTTCTATCTTTGGAAACCCTTTTTTCGAGTGCTTACACCATCTTGAGTTGATTCTTAAACGATGCAAGGACAAACACTTAACACCAAATTAGGGAAAATGCCATTTTATGGTCAAACACGGCATTGTTCTTGTCAAACACGGTATTGTTCTTGGCATGTCATTTCAAACAAAGGCATTGAGGTAGACAAAGCGAAAGTTGACGTAATTGCAAATCTACCCATTCCCAAATCTATCAAGTACATTCGTTCATTTCTAGAACACGCTGGTTTCTATCGACGATTTGTGAAGGTGTTCAGTAAAATTGCTCGACCTCTTACGACTCTTCCATTTGACTTCAATTCTGGTTATGTTTCTACTTTCGAATGTCTTAAAAATGAACTCATTTTTACTCCCATCATTTTCTCACCCAATTGAGATCTTCCCTTCGAAACAATGTGTGACGCTTCTAATTATGCAGTTGGTGTTGTCTTAGAACAACGCATCAATACAAAATTCTTCACGTCATCTGCTATGTTGGTATGACTTTAAACGATACTCAACTCAGTTACATGATCACTGAAAAAGCTTCTAGCAGTAGTCTTTGTGCTTGAAATATTCCGACCTTATTTGATTAGCTCACACATTACGATTTACACTTACCATTCCGCTCTTAGGTACCTTTTCGTTAAAAAGGATGCTAAGTCTTGTTTGATCCATTTGATCCTGTTACTCTAAGAATTTGACCTTACTATCAAAGTCAAAAAGGATCCGACAACGTCATCGCTAATCATCTGTCATGTCTTCCAAATGCACCATCTTCTTTACCGATCAACGAGAACTTCCCTGATGAACAACTCCTTTTTGTTTATGTCAATCCATGGTATGCCGACATAGTGAACTATTTAGTCACTAAGGAAACTCCTTCATTTTGGTCGAAACAAGAAAAATATAAATTTCTTTCCCAAGTCAAGTACTTCTATTGGGATGATCCATACTTTTTTAAATGCTGTTCTGACCAAATCATTCGATGTTGCATTTCGGATTGTGAAATCAAAAGTGTTCTTTCGTTTTGTCATGACCAAGCTTGTGGTGGTCACTTCGGTCCGAAGGAAACTGTGGAAAAGGTGCTTCAATGTGGCTTTTACTGGCCTACTCTTTTTAAAGATGCATTTGAGTTTTGTAAAACTTGCGATTGTTGTCAAATGTTAGTAAGAATCTCTCGACGAAATATGATGCCTTTGAACCCCATTCTTACGATCGAAATCTTTGACGTTTGGGGTATTGACTTTATGGGACTGTTTCCTAATTCTTTCGGAAATTTGTACATTTTTTTTTGAAAACCCAGGAGAACCCGGCGGATCGGTAAACTCCTGAGGAGGGTATAGTAAAGCATGTATCGTACACAAATGCATGTACACAGGAAACAAAAAGGAAGTGCTGTCAAAATTTTGTAAACCGTTTAATATGAAATGATTTACAAAATGTAACTACTTTATTGTGTTTGTAACTTGTCCAATACAGAGACAAATCAACAAATATTGTATCCTATGAATATAGATGTCCATTCTATACTAAAAAGGAATATCCATATAAAGATCATATACAATACTTATCAGACGGGGCCAAAAACTCTCTAAGGAATTTTAATTATATACATAACAGATATTAGCATACATAATTCATTTATGCATTGTAATGTTTTGATAACTATATAATATATATTTTTTCGATTTTTATTAAATCTTATATGTTTTCAATCATAACAAATTATGGATATAATATTATATTTCAAAAAAATAAACATCACTATACACTCATTTATTTAGTAATTTTATCGGATTCGACATCCAAGTAAACTAGAGTTGTTATATAAACTATCAACTGATAATTAATCTTCAATAGTAATATTTGAATTAACATTTTTGCACACTAATTAGCATTAAATCATATCACTAATTCGACATATAAACTAATTAACCTAAGTTTAGCCATAATTATATTTTAATTATCGGATTTACGCACTTATAACCGTAATTAGTATATCCGAATCTATCAACATACAGTTGCAAACACTCAAGGGGGTAGTATCATCAAATAAAACTAAAAATTAACAATAATTTAACATATTAGGATAAATTGGAGTTAGAAAAAATACCTCTTTTCATTGAAATTGAAGTGCTGGAAGCCGAAAAGAAGAAGTTGGAGATGTTTATGGTGTTGGCGGGGCAGTGGCGGATGGAGGTGGGCGAATTTGGGGGAAGAGGGAGGGTTTGGAGGAAGATTTGGGGTAAGAAGATAATGAAAATAGCTTTCGGCCGACTCAGGTAATTCGCGGCATGCGTCGGTTTGCGACGGCCGCCGATGACAAGCTTTCGACTATTTTCGAAAACAAAAGTTCGGTTATTAAAGAATTGCCATGAAAAAACCTAGCCTTCGAAAACACCCGTCGGTGGCCGTCGCTATCATCCTCGCGGTAAATAGTAATTCCAGTAGTAAGAATAATTTTTTTGAATTGTGGCTTACATATAAAACTTGAAAATGGAAACAAATAAAGTTGTGAGAAAAAATGAAACAGAAGTGAAATAATTAAGGGAAGGAAAAAATATTGATAAATTCAATCAAATTTTTGGTCAATAAAAAAGATTAAAGAGACTGGTTGTTTGGAAAGTATCTTTAGTTTTATTTTGATTGAGAGTAGAATAGTTTTTTTGAATTGTAGCTTACATATGAAACTGGAAAATGGGAAGAAATAAAGTTGTGAGAAAAGTACGAAACGAAAGTGAAATAATTAGGAGATGAGAAGTGTAACAACCCTGGTTTAGATGATTACCTGTAATATTAAATTATAACGGTGATTATAATTTAATATTTTGAGATATAAATTAATTGGGGATTTAAAATTGTTTATTTTAAATAAACAATAGGTTTAAAAATATGAAAATAAAGTTTTGGAACTTTATTTTGATGGTGTAACGAACGCGATTTTTCGTCGCTTGAAAATCGACATTAATACGTCCACTGTATCAACTACCGAGCAATCGAATGTCGGAAAACCGAATTGTTATGGAGAAAAAGAAGAGGTAGAAGAAGACAGAAGAAAAAGAAAGAAGAAACAACAGAAACAGAAACAATATCAGAATCTCGCATTCGCAGCGGAACAACATATAATAGATAAATGAATATTCTTTAAATCAAAGAACTATATCATTTTATACATTACATCATCATCAGAGTTTACACAACAATATACAACACAATACTGGACAGTTATACAAACTTGTCCTCATACAGAATACACAACGTAATAATACTATCATATATAAATACTACGCCTCGTCATCCAGCTCGCCAATGAACTCCACAGCATCTCCCGAATCCAGAATGACCTGATAACCTGACTTTAGACTCCCCGTGTGTAAATTAGTGGGCACCCAAAGTTTAGGAAGGAAACAATAAACTCCAGGTCAGTCATGGTGACTGGTGTGAGAACTAAAATAGTCTATCTTTAAAAACCACAACAACAACAATAGAAGTGAAAAATATTCGCAATGCTTTTGGAAAATGAAACTACCATAAGACCTCCCGCCACACATACAATGCAAACGCAAAATTGGAGGAGATTTCTTATTATTGTGATATCCCGGAAATTTGAACGATATCAATTTAATAATCTGTTAAATAATTAAATTGATATTGATGAACTTTGATAATAAAATTTGAATTTAATTTAATAATCTGATTAAATAAACATTTAATTAGTGAATTTATCTTTTAAAAGCTAAATAAAATGTTTTCTATTTATTGGGCATATATATATTTGTATATATTGTAATTAGAAATATTTGGTTTGAATTTTTAATAAATAAATAATGTTTTAAATGCTAATATCTTTGGTAAATAGGGAAAGTATGATTTATTTAAAGTTAAACTTTTTCAAAAATATTTTTTTTAAGTAACTATATGGTTTCAAATACTTAAGGTAAATATTATTAGCTTAAAAATATCTTTAATTCATATTTTAAATAAGATTAGCAAAATGATTTGTTTAACATTATTATTTTTATATGATTTGTAAATTAGCTATGAAGGTTTAAAATTAAAATATGAAACATTAATTCATTTAAATAATAAGTAATTTATAATCTCTTTTATAAATTATATAAAATTGTCAAGTGTGTTATTTTCAAATAATAAATATATGAATGGTTTATATATATATATATATATATATAATTGGTTTTATTCTTTAAAGTTATATATATATAACTAAGTATTAAAAACTAATTAATTAAGTTAAAAACTTTTATTAACCCTTAATTATAAACACAAATTACTTACAAGACAAGTGTAAACATCTTAGAGTTTAATTTAACATGTGTTAAGTAATAAACCTTTTTATGTGACAAATGTTAAGTGTTTTAACAAGTGGCATTTTTAATTTTGATTTTTCTTTTATTTTTATTAAATCAAATTTCAGCCCATGTAAACATGTTTTCTTCCTTCCATTTCTTTTTCCATTCTTTTTCAAAAAGCTAAGGAGAAAACTCAAACCTAAACCATCTTTCTAAACAAATCTGAAGCCTTCCTCAAACTAAAAGAAAAAAAATCAAACAATTCCCAAATTCCTGAAAACATTTTCAAGTTTAACCCTGTAATCTTTTCAAGCCCGAACCTCTTTTCTCAAGCATGAACAGATTTTCAAATTTGCAACCTGGAAAAAAGCATTTTTCAAGCTTGTAAACAAATCAGTAACCAAACTCCTCAAAAACCAAAAATCAAGCCTGCAAGCATTTTCTTCAACCTGAGATGAATGAAGCAAATCTGGAAATCAATGAAGTTGTCTGTAAATTTCAAAAGCAAGCATGCAAGTTTTTAAATCAAAGAAACATATATTCCAGCAAATCAATCTTTAAAGGTTCCAAGCTTTTTCAAAATCAAAATGGAAGGCTCTGCTCTTCATTTCAAAAATCAGGTGAGTAAACTATATTTTTAAAAACAAGTTTAAAACCCTGAACTTCACTTTGATATATGAATGAAAATCATGTTGCTTGCCTGAAAATCTGGATTGAAATGGATGCATGTGTATGTGTTAGTATTGAATGCCTATATATATGCTCTGTTGTTTTTAAATATTTGAAAGTTTATAAATAACAGTGAGTAACTTCAGTAATTTAAAAGTTTAAGTATGATCTGTTGCATTTTCTTTTTCTTGAAATAAGTATGTTTTGTGAATGTTTATTGATGAAATTTCTGGGCATTTTGGATATGCATGAATGTGAATGTCTGTAACATTCTTTGTTACCAGTTTTTAAGAAAAAAGAAAATCCTCTTGCTCTTGTTCAATATTTTTGTTAAGTCTTAAGTCTTGAAATAAACATGTTAATTATATCATAGTTTTAGTTTATACTTATTAAGTAAAAATAAATTTGGAGTTGTCTCTGTAATTAAAATATCAAAGTATGATAAATAAAGGTAAAAACTCAAACATAATAAATTATAAATTCAGTATTATAAACTGAAAACATAAACAAAAGATGATTTTTAAAAATAAAATCATAGTGTTTATTTAGAAATTGAGACTGTAATACTTATTTGAACTGGAAATGGGTTTTAGTCAATCTATGGTGATCGAGTTGATCAGAAGGTTTGGGGTTCTTGGTGGAGGTAGTGTAGTGATCAGAGGGTGTGGCAAAAATGCCAGGAAGATGAACAGGGCTCGGTGGAGGCGATGGGAGGTTGATGAAGTCTGTAAACCTAGTTTTGCTTGGTTTTGATTTTTGGATCAGTAGTGAATCTCAAGTTGATCGAGTTTAACACAACTTTGGGAAATTGAAGCTGGAGTATAGGGGAAGCCATGGTCGATGGTGACGGTTCTCTGGTGACTGGAGAGGCGAGGGCGAGCCGTTGACAGGTTTGGGGGTATGGTTGCAATACTGTTGCCAGGTTTTGGGTTTGGGAACTCGAATTTGATTTCGAGTAGAAGTTGAGTTTTGGATGATCGTGATTGGATCTGTGGGCAAGCGTCGGCATGTTCGTCAACTTGGTGGTGACTGGAGGCGGCCAGAGCTATTGTGCATATGCACGGTGAAGAAATGGTGTTAGGAATGTTTGGGTTTTGCAAAAAAATTTTGTACTCGAGTCATATTCGAGTAACTCGAGTTTTTAGTCGAAGATGTACAGGGTTTTTCTCGGAGTAAACTGAAAGAGGCTTGGGTATTGAATTGGTTACAGGTTTCTGGGGAGAACCTGGTTGTTTCAAATAAAATCTTAGTTTTAAAAATCTGAAACAAGTTTTAAAACAAAATTTAAACTTAATTTAAAGTATGAATTTCAAACTAAGTTTGAAAACCCCAGTTTAAAATTTAATTTAATTTTTATAAATTAAAATGTTTAAACAATTTTTAAAGGGTTTAAATAGTTTAATTTAAAAGTAAAGCTTAAAATAAAAGTAAAGATTTAACTTAAGTATAAATCTAGATTCAAATTCAGATTTGAATCATAGTTTAGAAATAAAGGAAGTTTCTGAAATTTAATTGATAAAAACAACTTTGAATGTTAAGGTAATTTAAATATGATTTCTATTTTAAAAATAAATTTTGGTTTTAAATTTCTTTAAACTTCTTTTATAAAATAAGAAACCTTAGGCATAAGTTTTAAAGGGGTTTTAAAATGTTTTTAAACTTTGTTGAAGTTAAGTTTAACTTCATTTTAAGTCTAAGTTTAAAATTAAATTTGAAACAAGTTTAAAGTAAATTGTTTTAAACTTTTTTTTTTTTTTTGTTAATGATAATGTAATCATTAATAAGAGATGTTTTATTTTAAAGTAAATCAAAGATTTAATGATTTTGATTCTCTAAATTAATAAGGTAATTTAAGTAAGATAATTAATTTATTTATTTAATTAATTAAGGTTTGAATAATTTAATTAAGGTCAAGTTAAGTAATTAAGATGAATTATATTTGGAATTAATATTAATTAATTTAAGTTAATTGCTTAAGAGAAGTAATTAAAGAATTGATAATAGTTAATGAAAATCATTAACTTGAGATTATTAAATAATTAATTAATGTGATTAATTTTAATAATTAATTAAATTAATTAAGGATAATCAATTATGGAAACAGTTAAGTATATTTATGGAAGTAATTTGGATTTAATTACTTTTTGAAATTAATCAAGGGATTAATTAAAGATAATTAATTAAGGAGTAATTGATTTATTAAATGAAGTAATTAAAGATGGGTAATTACTGAATATGGTTAATCAAGAGTGATTAATGAATATGGTTTAATTAATGATTAATTACTTAATGTAATTAATTTAAATATAATTAATAATTAAAGTAGTAATTAAGGATCATTAATTAATATAATTAATGATGTAATTAAGTTTGATTAATTAAGATTAATTAATCAATAATAAGTGATTATAGAGAAATTAATTAATTTAATTAATTAAAGATTAATGTAATTAATTATAGTTAATTAATTAATGAAGTAATTAAAGGTTAATTACTGTATTTGATTAAGGATAATTAATGTGTGAAATTAATTAAGGCTAATTACTTGAATGTAATTAAAAGATAATTAATCAAGGATGATTAATTTAAAATAAATAACTAGAGGATAATTAATTAATTAAATTGTGATTAATTAATGGTTAAATAAGCAGGATTTATAGAATAAGGTAATTAATTTAATTTATTTTAAATTAATTAGAGATGAAGTAATTAATTTAATTCATTTTAAATTAATTATAGTATGATTAATAGATCATTGCTTATATATGAATGGATGATATTAATTGTCTTGAATAATTGAGATCTCAGATATGAGATAATCGATACTATGTGATATGGATGTATTGGTTGCATAGTGATGATGATATGGATTATCTGTTTGTGATAATAATGTTGATTATCTATTATGATATTGTGAATTATCTATCTGTGTGTATATAGATAAGTAAATTGAATTGTTTTAACTTTAAAACAACTTGGCCTTAAAAGATACGTTTTGGATTTCGATGAGACCGGGATCGGGTTTCCGTATACCGGTATTCCAGGTCTGGAGACCCGAATACCACATCGATCCAAATTAACGATAGGTCGTGAATCTCATGTGAAGATGAAGATTTAGAGTGCAAGGGTTATTGTCGTTAACTCTGAGGGTGATTCCAAAACGAGTGTAACGAGATAATGCCTTCGGTTTCGTTCGAACCCGGAACGAACTTATATGGATTGAATGCTTTCAGCACATCGTCAGGCGGACGATGAGCATTCTAAGTGATATGTTCTGAATAAAGGTAATCGTAACCTCAAGCCTCATCAACCGGGAATGGCTAAAACAGGGGAGGTGCAGCAAGGCTTCGTGGGTAGCACCCACTGAGAGCAAGATAGATCCCTGTCTAGAGGTCCCTTTTCTTTTATTCGGCTTAGTGTGTGGTTGGTCGCGCCAACCACGGGATTGTCTTGTTCGGGATTATCCAGTAAGGGATGGTTCCGGCTTTGTGTTGCAGGGGAGCGGGCGTACTCCTCGGTACGGTGATCTAGGCCACGTACTGTGACGGGCGGTACCCCAGTAGCCCTGCCATTGTATGGAATCCAAACTCCAATAAGTGCCGTACGTATTAGTTGTGCCCAACTATGTTGGAATGTGAGATGTAAGCATTTCAGCTATTTCTGTATTTTACTTGAAAACCCTAGACCCTATTATAATACAATCAGATTTCCTATCAAATGTTTTGGTTAGCGTAAGGTAAAAACTTTTCCATGTTTATGTGTGGGAAGTCTTACGTGATACCTTTGTTTTCAAAAGGTTTTGAAGTTAAACAATTTTAACCCGTTTACTCACACCAGACCCATGTCTGACCCAAGTGTTTATTTCTGTTTTATAAACTCTTGGGTACTCAAATTTTTACGAGTAGCCAAGGGATTCAGGTTTAGCTTTGACGAATTATGGAGGAGCAATGGAGCAGGAGGCTTCGGCGTTCGTAGATATAGTATTCCGCTGTGTTGATATCTGTGTTAGAGTCTTGTATTGTATTTGAGTTGTAATATCTAGACAGATGTTTATAACTGTCTAGTATGTGTTGTATAGTTGTGTAAACTCTGATAAGTGTTGTATACTATGTAATAGTTTATGTTATTAATATAATTTATTCGTTCCGCTGTGAGATCGTTGTTGTTGTTTCTTTCTTTCTTCTCTTCTTTTCTATTTTCTACCCCTTTCTTTCTTCATAATGATGCGACTTTCTGGGCATAGGAAGTCGGGTCGTTACAATTGGTATCAGAGCAGTAGGTTGAGTGAATACCTAGGCTCTGAAGTGGTGTCTATCTTGAGAGCGCGTAATTGTTAGTTATATAAAAATGGTTTTATATTGTGTTAATTGATCGGTTGAGTGGTATATGGATTCTGGTCAATACGAGTAGCTAACGTTATTGATAGGGATCTCTAAACACTTGGACCAGGCCAACAGACACAATATTGTTTTAAAAAGGTAGATGAAATAATTTTACCCAGATATAATTTCTATATATAAAAAGTATCATTTTAAATATATATGGTATTTGTAATGATTGGTTGAGATGATAATAATTTATCATCTAAGATTAGGAGTCTGAGTGTTGAGGTTGGAAGTGTATTTGTCGAGACTGTAAACCTAATACCGTCTCGAGTGAACTTTGCAGTTATGTAAGGATTTCACAATCTCTGAAGGAAACCTGTTATGGTTCGGAGATTATCTTTGAAGTTGGATGAGTAGAGTTGGATCTGTCGGTTAGGCAGAAGCGAGTGATGGTATCTTAGGAAATTGTAGCTGTGTGATGAGACGCAGTGAATATGGATGTTCCCGAAGATGTTTTCTTTTGGAACAAGTTAATGAAGTGTGTCTGTTTCGGTGTTGTGGCTGAGTTCAGCATGGTGTTTCTGTTTGGTTTGAGGTTCGAGTTTCTCGAAGAGCTTTGGATTGAGAAGTCTTTGGCATCTGTGGCAGCAGTGCAGCTCGGAGTGTTCTTTGCGTTGGCAGGAAGTTCTTCCGGCTTAACAGTTTTCTGGAGGTGGAGTTCAGAAGCAACAGAGTGGATCCATTTCTTCAATGGATTGGATAGATAAGCGTAAGCTGTTCTGATTGGTAAAGAGAGAACAGTTTCTTTGCATTTAGGCTGGGTTGATCGCAAAAGTGACTTGCGATTGCTGAGTGTTCTCTTAGATTATCAGAGTTTTTCTGGATGTCTTCAGGGAAGTCAGAGGTTTGTCGGCATTGGAGATTGAGTTTTCTTATCGACTGGATTCCAGGAGTGATACTGGTGGTTCAACTCAGTAGAAGGATGGTTCCTTGAGATAGAGTTTGGTGAAGCAGCTCAAATTTTGATGGAGTATCTGAGTTTTCTTTATGGATTTGTGGAACCATTTTTCTAGGATGTGTTGTCCAGTTTGTGCTCGTATTCTCTTCTGCTCCATATCAGAGTTGTGCGGCGGAAGCAGTTTGGAAGTGCATCTGTTTGTTTTCTGGATTGAAGAAATAAGTTTAGTCTTATATTGTTTGAGGAGTAGAGTTTGTTTTTGGTTTTGGTTGATCTTGGAAAGATCATTGTGATGGGTTGTTTTTGATCTAGTTTGTTTCTAAAGGCATCAGCGAAGGGTGTGGTGATCAGTAAGGATGTAGACAGCCCAGGATCATCCGAAGGAATTTGAATTTCGAAGACGGAGATTTGATTTTGGATAAGTTTTCTCCGATCGAAGGAGCTATAAGATTGGGTAAGTCTGGGAAGTCAGCTCTGTGATATTTTTGGATCTCTTGTGTGTTCTGATTTGGATAAGTTATGATCTATCTCTGGTTTTGGAACCAGCAGTTCAGGAAGATGTGGTTGTTGAGTCAGACTTGTCTATAGTCTGATATCTTGTTTGGTTCTGTAGATCTAGATGAGTAGAAGCTCTGTAGCTTAGTAGTTTAGATTGTTTGTAGAGCGAGTATCCCGGTATATATATATATACACTTGAGGAAACTCGAGGAATTCTATCTAGAATTTTGTCTGAATAGTTAGAATTTGTTTGTTTGGATGTTTGTTTGCTATGGTTGTTAGCATATGGATGATAATATATGCTTGTAATTTAAAATAAAATCTTTAATAAGATTATTAAATTACCTTTGTTTAAATTTCGGGGACGAAATTATTTTAAGGGGGGAGGAATGTGATATCCCGGAAATTTGAACGATATCAATTTAATAATCTGTTAAATAATTAAATTGATATTGATGAACTTTGATAATAAAATTTGAATTTAATTTAATAATCTGATTAAATAAACATTTAATTAGTGAATTTATCTTTTAAAAGCTAAATAAAATGTTTTCTATTTATTGGGCATATATATATTTGTATATATTGTAATTAGAAATATTTGGTTTGAATTTTTAATAAATAAATAATGTTTTAAATGCTAATATCTTTGGTAAATAGGGAAAGTATGATTTATTTAAAGTTAAACTTTTTCAAAAATATTTTTTTTAAGTAACTATATGGTTTCAAATACTTAAGGTAAATATTATTAGCTTAAAAATATCTTTAATTCATATTTTAAATAAGATTAGCAAAATGATTTGTTTAACATTATTATTTTTATATGATTTGTAAATTAGCTATGAAGGTTTAAAATTAAAATATGAAACATTAATTCATTTAAATAATAAGTAATTTATAATCTCTTTTATAAATTATATAAAATTGTCAAGTGTGTTATTTTCAAATAATAAATATATGAATGGTTTATATATATATATATATATATATATAATTGGTTTTATTCTTTAAAGTTATATATATATAACTAAGTATTAAAAACTAATTAATTAAGTTAAAAACTTTTATTAACCCTTAATTATAAACACAAATTACTTACAAGACAAGTGTAAACATCTTAGAGTTTAATTTAACATGTGTTAAGTAATAAACCTTTTTATGTGACAAATGTTAAGTGTTTTAACAAGTGGCATTTTTAATTTTGATTTTTCTTTTATTTTTATTAAATCAAATTTCAGCCCATGTAAACATGTTTTCTTCCTTCCATTTCTTTTTCCATTCTTTTTCAAAAAGCTAAGGAGAAAACTCAAACCTAAACCATCTTTCTAAACAAATCTGAAGCCTTCCTCAAACTAAAAGAAAAAAAATCAAACAATTCCCAAATTCCTGAAAACATTTTCAAGTTTAACCCTGTAATCTTTTCAAGCCCGAACCTCTTTTCTCAAGCATGAACAGATTTTCAAATTTGCAACCTGGAAAAAAGCATTTTTCAAGCTTGTAAACAAATCAGTAACCAAACTCCTCAAAAACCAAAAATCAAGCCTGCAAGCATTTTCTTCAACCTGAGATGAATGAAGCAAATCTGGAAATCAATGAAGTTGTCTGTAAATTTCAAAAGCAAGCATGCAAGTTTTTAAATCAAAGAAACATATATTCCAGCAAATCAATCTTTAAAGGTTCCAAGCTTTTTCAAAATCAAAATGGAAGGCTCTGCTCTTCATTTCAAAAATCAGGTGAGTAAACTATATTTTTAAAAACAAGTTTAAAACCCTGAACTTCACTTTGATATATGAATGAAAATCATGTTGCTTGCCTGAAAATCTGGATTGAAATGGATGCATGTGTATGTGTTAGTATTGAATGCCTATATATATGCTCTGTTGTTTTTAAATATTTGAAAGTTTATAAATAACAGTGAGTAACTTCAGTAATTTAAAAGTTTAAGTATGATCTGTTGCATTTTCTTTTTCTTGAAATAAGTATGTTTTGTGAATGTTTATTGATGAAATTTCTGGGCATTTTGGATATGCATGAATGTGAATGTCTGTAACATTCTTTGTTACCAGTTTTTAAGAAAAAAGAAAATCCTCTTGCTCTTGTTCAATATTTTTGTTAAGTCTTAAGTCTTGAAATAAACATGTTAATTATATCATAGTTTTAGTTTATACTTATTAAGTAAAAATAAATTTGGAGTTGTCTCTGTAATTAAAATATCAAAGTATGATAAATAAAGGTAAAAACTCAAACATAATAAATTATAAATTCAGTATTATAAACTGAAAACATAAACAAAAGATGATTTTTAAAAATAAAATCATAGTGTTTATTTAGAAATTGAGACTGTAATACTTATTTGAACTGGAAATGGGTTTTAGTCAATCTATGGTGATCGAGTTGATCAGAAGGTTTGGGGTTCTTGGTGGAGGTAGTGTAGTGATCAGAGGGTGTGGCAAAAATGCCAGGAAGATGAACAGGGCTCGGTGGAGGCGATGGGAGGTTGATGAAGTCTGTAAACCTAGTTTTGCTTGGTTTTGATTTTTGGATCAGTAGTGAATCTCAAGTTGATCGAGTTTAACACAACTTTGGGAAATTGAAGCTGGAGTATAGGGGAAGCCATGGTCGATGGTGACGGTTCTCTGGTGACTGGAGAGGCGAGGGCGAGCCGTTGACAGGTTTGGGGGTATGGTTGCAATACTGTTGCCAGGTTTTGGGTTTGGGAACTCGAATTTGATTTCGAGTAGAAGTTGAGTTTTGGATGATCGTGATTGGATCTGTGGGCAAGCGTCGGCATGTTCGTCAACTTGGTGGTGACTGGAGGCGGCCAGAGCTATTGTGCATATGCACGGTGAAGAAATGGTGTTAGGAATGTTTGGGTTTTGCAAAAAAATTTTGTACTCGAGTCATATTCGAGTAACTCGAGTTTTTAGTCGAAGATGTACAGGGTTTTTCTCGGAGTAAACTGAAAGAGGCTTGGGTATTGAATTGGTTACAGGTTTCTGGGGAGAACCTGGTTGTTTCAAATAAAATCTTAGTTTTAAAAATCTGAAACAAGTTTTAAAACAAAATTTAAACTTAATTTAAAGTATGAATTTCAAACTAAGTTTGAAAACCCCAGTTTAAAATTTAATTTAATTTTTATAAATTAAAATGTTTAAACAATTTTTAAAGGGTTTAAATAGTTTAATTTAAAAGTAAAGCTTAAAATAAAAGTAAAGATTTAACTTAAGTATAAATCTAGATTCAAATTCAGATTTGAATCATAGTTTAGAAATAAAGGAAGTTTCTGAAATTTAATTGATAAAAACAACTTTGAATGTTAAGGTAATTTAAATATGATTTCTATTTTAAAAATAAATTTTGGTTTTAAATTTCTTTAAACTTCTTTTATAAAATAAGAAACCTTAGGCATAAGTTTTAAAGGGGTTTTAAAATGTTTTTAAACTTTGTTGAAGTTAAGTTTAACTTCATTTTAAGTCTAAGTTTAAAATTAAATTTGAAACAAGTTTAAAGTAAATTGTTTTAAACTTTTTTTTTTTTTTTGTTAATGATAATGTAATCATTAATAAGAGATGTTTTATTTTAAAGTAAATCAAAGATTTAATGATTTTGATTCTCTAAATTAATAAGGTAATTTAAGTAAGATAATTAATTTATTTATTTAATTAATTAAGGTTTGAATAATTTAATTAAGGTCAAGTTAAGTAATTAAGATGAATTATATTTGGAATTAATATTAATTAATTTAAGTTAATTGCTTAAGAGAAGTAATTAAAGAATTGATAATAGTTAATGAAAATCATTAACTTGAGATTATTAAATAATTAATTAATGTGATTAATTTTAATAATTAATTAAATTAATTAAGGATAATCAATTATGGAAACAGTTAAGTATATTTATGGAAGTAATTTGGATTTAATTACTTTTTGAAATTAATCAAGGGATTAATTAAAGATAATTAATTAAGGAGTAATTGATTTATTAAATGAAGTAATTAAAGATGGGTAATTACTGAATATGGTTAATCAAGAGTGATTAATGAATATGGTTTAATTAATGATTAATTACTTAATGTAATTAATTTAAATATAATTAATAATTAAAGTAGTAATTAAGGATCATTAATTAATATAATTAATGATGTAATTAAGTTTGATTAATTAAGATTAATTAATCAATAATAAGTGATTATAGAGAAATTAATTAATTTAATTAATTAAAGATTAATGTAATTAATTATAGTTAATTAATTAATGAAGTAATTAAAGGTTAATTACTGTATTTGATTAAGGATAATTAATGTGTGAAATTAATTAAGGCTAATTACTTGAATGTAATTAAAAGATAATTAATCAAGGATGATTAATTTAAAATAAATAACTAGAGGATAATTAATTAATTAAATTGTGATTAATTAATGGTTAAATAAGCAGGATTTATAGAATAAGGTAATTAATTTAATTTATTTTAAATTAATTAGAGATGAAGTAATTAATTTAATTCATTTTAAATTAATTATAGTATGATTAATAGATCATTGCTTATATATGAATGGATGATATTAATTGTCTTGAATAATTGAGATCTCAGATATGAGATAATCGATACTATGTGATATGGATGTATTGGTTGCATAGTGATGATGATATGGATTATCTGTTTGTGATAATAATGTTGATTATCTATTATGATATTGTGAATTATCTATCTGTGTGTATATAGATAAGTAAATTGAATTGTTTTAACTTTAAAACAACTTGGCCTTAAAAGATACGTTTTGGATTTCGATGAGACCGGGATCGGGTTTCCGTATACCGGTATTCCAGGTCTGGAGACCCGAATACCACATCGATCCAAATTAACGATAGGTCGTGAATCTCATGTGAAGATGAAGATTTAGAGTGCAAGGGTTATTGTCGTTAACTCTGAGGGTGATTCCAAAACGAGTGTAACGAGATAATGCCTTCGGTTTCGTTCGAACCCGGAACGAACTTATATGGATTGAATGCTTTCAGCACATCGTCAGGCGGACGATGAGCATTCTAAGTGATATGTTCTGAATAAAGGTAATCGTAACCTCAAGCCTCATCAACCGGGAATGGCTAAAACAGGGGAGGTGCAGCAAGGCTTCGTGGGTAGCACCCACTGAGAGCAAGATAGATCCCTGTCTAGAGGTCCCTTTTCTTTTATTCGGCTTAGTGTGTGGTTGGTCGCGCCAACCACGGGATTGTCTTGTTCGGGATTATCCAGTAAGGGATGGTTCCGGCTTTGTGTTGCAGGGGAGCGGGCGTACTCCTCGGTACGGTGATCTAGGCCACGTACTGTGACGGGCGGTACCCCAGTAGCCCTGCCATTGTATGGAATCCAAACTCCAATAAGTGCCGTACGTATTAGTTGTGCCCAACTATGTTGGAATGTGAGATGTAAGCATTTCAGCTATTTCTGTATTTTACTTGAAAACCCTAGACCCTATTATAATACAATCAGATTTCCTATCAAATGTTTTGGTTAGCGTAAGGTAAAAACTTTTCCATGTTTATGTGTGGGAAGTCTTACGTGATACCTTTGTTTTCAAAAGGTTTTGAAGTTAAACAATTTTAACCCGTTTACTCACACCAGACCCATGTCTGACCCAAGTGTTTATTTCTGTTTTATAAACTCTTGGGTACTCAAATTTTTACGAGTAGCCAAGGGATTCAGGTTTAGCTTTGACGAATTATGGAGGAGCAATGGAGCAGGAGGCTTCGGCGTTCGTAGATATAGTATTCCGCTGTGTTGATATCTGTGTTAGAGTCTTGTATTGTATTTGAGTTGTAATATCTAGACAGATGTTTATAACTGTCTAGTATGTGTTGTATAGTTGTGTAAACTCTGATAAGTGTTGTATACTATGTAATAGTTTATGTTATTAATATAATTTATTCGTTCCGCTGTGAGATCGTTGTTGTTGTTTCTTTCTTTCTTCTCTTCTTTTCTATTTTCTACCCCTTTCTTTCTTCATAATGATGCGACTTTCTGGGCATAGGAAGTCGGGTCGTTACAATTATGATAGTCAAACATGCTTACTACGAAAAATCATTCGATTGTTATTATTATTAGTGCATAGTGCAAAAAACATTTCGAAAGTATAATATTAATCTTAGCCAGCATAGGCATTTCACACTATGCCTACTATAGCTACCATCTAAACAGTGGTGACCACCATAAGTAAATGGCAGGTTCTACAACTAAAACCGTACAAGGTTCGTATTGGAAATTGGATTGCCAACAAATGGTCAGGCTAAGGAACTTCCTACTGCCACATGGGAACGCCTCTGGCGGGACGCCCTAAGAGACAACCTGCTCTCTGCCAACACAAGGCCGGGTTACCTCTGGGTATAGGTAACTACTACACGAATATGCCATTCCCCGGTCTTTTGGGACCTTTATCCGAGCGCTCGGTAACCAACATCACACATAATAAATAAAGTGTGTCAACATGAGTAAGTATCTGGGCTCCATACCATGATACTACCATTTTCCAAAAGGAAAAGACATACCCTAAAGGGCGCGACCCTCATAACCTTGCCGCATCATTCTTGTTTCGACCATTTCCGGGTTGTTAGGTCCTGACGAAGTCTCGTCCACAAAGCTACGCTTTCTCACAAAGCCACGCTTTGATCACAAATGATCATCACACAACAACACTCAGCATGCCACACTACCAAATTGGGAGTATATCACTGATAAATTTCAACTACATAACCTCTGAGCTCGTACGTCTCAGAGAAGGGTGTTAAGCTAAGAGAATAAATTCTCCGCCACGAACAGAAATGTATTTGAAAGAAATCAGCTTTATATCTCAAAATGTAATGTCAGACATGTAACCATACAAGTCTGTTCCGGGTTCGAACAGAACCGAAGGCACTTCAAAAGAAGCCCTTGCAATCCGGGTATTCAAAATCCCGATAAAACTTCCCATCACAAAGGAAATCTCTATACCATAGCTAACGGTGCAGAGACAATCGATAGGTCATCCTATCGTTTTCACAAATACCCAGCCTTCACCACCGGTCCTTAATACGATCCATATCGTCATATCACTAATTTGGAATGAGTTATATGACACAAAGGTCTTTTCCCGGCTAACTCGAATAGTGAGCACAATATTTAAAACATATGGATATAGGGATTTCAATTAAGTCACAACTTATTACCCAAATCCTTTCCTTTAAATGGTTTAAAAAAATTACCATTTTAAATCTTTAAACAAAAAGATTCAATTCAAAAACCTTCAATGGTTTAAACAATTTCCACACTTTTAATCTTTTAAACAAAAAGATTCAATTCACAAAGTTCACCCCATTCACAAAGATCCATTCATGGATTTCAAAACAATTTCCATTTTAATTGAATTAACCCATTAAATCTTTAAATTAAGTTTTAATTTATAGCTTTTAACACTATTCACAATTCAAGTCTTTTATAATATAAAAGATACACCTTTTGAAATACTCTTTGATTACAAAATAAAATTTAATCATCTTCACAAAGGTTAATTCATAGTTTTCCAAACTATTTACAATTTCATTTCAACTTGAAATGTTTCAATACAAGTTGGAAATCCTTTCACTTTATGGAAGCTATTATCATTTGAAAACAGATAGTTTTCGTTTTGGAAAAAACTGGTTACAATTTCACAGTTTAAAGCCATTCAAGTATAAAACTTGAATTATAAGTTTAAATTTCAAAAACCATATTTAAATGATTAAAAACCCATATAAACACCTTTTATAACTTATAAAATCTTTTAAACCAAAATTCCCAATTCATTGAATTCAATTTCAAAATATCGAATTCAAACTTAAATCAAATGATTTAAATTCCAATTCTATTAAGTTATTTAAAATAACTTATATTTTTGAATCTCATTTTCAAAAACTTTCAATTTCAATTCCAAAACTATTTTGGATTCAAAAACTCAATATTTCCAAAATTGATAAAAATCTGTGACTTAACCGATTTCCATGTAAAATCCACATTTGTGTGTGTATTGTGTAGTCCAAGGGTTTAACATAATAGTGCAACAGCATTCAATCATCAAAGATCAAATATAATAATATAATTGATAAGCGGTATAAACCATAACGCTTATCTTCATTCACAGATCACAGATATATATATATCACAGATAAATAGATCCCAAATCACACACAAATCAAATATATCATAAAGCATCACACATCAAAGATGTCGAACAATTCAACATCCAATATAATCCAAACATCCATATATAGGATTAATTTAATTATCTGATTAATGTAAATTAGATAAATTTTAATAAATCAATTTTACTAGTTATAGTAAGTTGATAATAAATTAATTTCAAATTGATTTTCGAATTTATTTCAAAACACAAAATCAATTTCCAACATTTTCAAATTTATTTCCTTTTAAAAATAAATTCCTTTAGCTCTTCAAATCTATTTAAAAATCCCAAATTTAGATAAATTCTTCAGTTTGTAGATAATATTTCCAAAATCCATTCATTAAGCCTTTTTCCCAAATTCGAAATTTAATTCAATACAGTTCAGAAATAAGACTTTATCTTTTAAAACTCCTTTTAATTTATCCAATGTTAACGCTAAAAAGTGAACGCTAACACCCGGTGTGTGTAGTAGAATTGTGAAAGCACCACCCGTGTGACGGGAACAAGAAGTAAGCAGTAAAATAGCGAAAAAGTGGTAAAAGACAGCAGTTTATAGTGGTTCGGCTTGAGATCGAGCCTACGTCCACTTTGAATCTCTTTATTACTGAATCCGGTTACAAGACGATACAATACACTTATGAAAACAATACAATTTGATCACAAAGACAATCTCGACTACTAGCTCAAACTTCGATGATGAAACTTGATGAATCCGTGTTGGATGTAGGAAATTCCTCCCAAAGCTTGTTGTAGTGTCTCGAATGTTTGAAGATCTTCAATTGTCGAAAGAGTTGAGAGTTCGACAGAGTAACGACGCTTCAAGAAATGATCGGCCAAAAGTCCTCTCCTTGTTGGAGTTTGGGGGGTATTTATAGAGAAATCTGGACAGGAAATTCTGCCAAGTCCTGAGTCGTGGCCGACTTAAGATAAGTCGTGACTCGTGGTTGACTTAAGGTAGCTCGTGGACGATTTGCTGAATCCAGCTCGTAACTTTGTAGAAGACAAGTCCTAAGTCGTAGTCGACTTATAATCAGTCGTAGGTCGTGGCCGACTTAGCAGGTAAAAGCGGCATAGGTGCAGGCATTGGTTTTTAGCTCGGTTACTTTTAGGTCGTGGACGACTTAAGCTAAGTCGTGAGTCTCAAATAACCTTAAGTCGTAAGCCTTTTTAACTCCTTAGGTTGGAGCTTCCCTTAAGTCGTTATACTCCTTAGGTCATTAAGTCGACTAGTTCTTTAAGTCGGTCCACATTTTAAGTCGGTATGCTCCTTTCAGTAGTTAGGTCGGCAATCATTGAGTCGGTATGCCTTTTAGGTCGGCAACTGTTAGATCGTCATGGATTTAAGTCGTAAGTCACAGCTTGTTAAGTCGGCAACCGTTAGGTCGGCATGCCTTTTAGTCGTAAGTCGCAGCTTGTTAAGTCAGCAACTGTTAGGTTGGCATGCCTTTTAGGTCGTAAGTCGCAGCTTGTTAAGTCGCGAACAAAAGAGGATTAACATTTGCCCCTCGAAGTGTATGCCTAGGTCGTAGGTCATATGCTTCGATTCTTCTTAACTCGCTCTTTGGTTAGGTCATGAACGACATAAGATAAGTCGTAAGTCATGGATCGTGGGTCGATTCACATTTCAATACTCCAGTGTATAAATAGCTTAGGTCGTTTCCTCTTTCACCTCACCTGTCTTTCTTTTCAGCCATTAGATAATACTCGAGCTCTCGGAGACGAATCTCATTACTCGATTATCAGTTATCCTCAGCATTACATTGCGTTAGTGAATTCAACTGATATCCAAACGTGATCATCATTGAATCGAGAATCCGATTCTTGATATCATGCTTTATCACGAGTTGCGTCGCATCCGATTCTTGACTTTCTTTAGTCGCGATGTCATTGTGATCCTCGAATATATTGCCGCATACCAGTTTCATGATGGATTTGGGATGATTTGATGATGTTGTGAGATGCGATTAGGAGACGTAACTTAGAGTTTTTGTTAGGGGATAGTTCGAAGTTACTGGGTTTATGGATCTCAAATTGGCTGACGAGTTACTGAACCTCTCAATGGAGAGTAAGGTAATCGGCAGAAGGAAGTGAGGTTTTGGTTCGAGCAGGAGACAGCTTGAATTTCCATTGGAGACGACCCAAAAAAAAATCACGACCTAAAATATTCACGATTTAACACTTTGCCCGGTTCAAGAACCCCTGCGACCTAACTTTCCTACGACCTAATTAGTTGAGGCATAGACCTTAAGTCGCGGCCGAGGTTGGACTTAGGAAAAATAGTGCTGTTCAGACTCGAAGCCTTCATATGTATTACGACTTAGAGTCAACGACTTAACCTAACTCATAGCATTTCCTTTTGGCCGTGGACGAGCTACTACTTGCATATTGTAACTTGAGGGATTTCCGACCCATATTAAGTCGTGAACGAGTTAGAACTTAACATATTTTTCACTGCCTTGAACTTTAAGACTTGAATTGCCTGAACTTCTTTGCAGATTATTCCTAATGCTACCAACCTGTTAAACACAATATTCGCATAAAACTGGGACGAATATACTGTCATTGACTGCCCACATCGAATGACAGATTAGTCGATAAAGAGAAAATCAACTTAAATGAACTGTCTGAACGAAATGTTGTACAATAACCAATTCAAGTGAAGCATTAAAGTAAAATTGTAATAGTCAACTGAAACTGATTTATTTGCACTAACACTGCACTTGAATATTAACAAGTTCTGAAATCTTGTAATCGATTGATCATCAATGAGTTTAATTCCAGTTATGTTTGCTTTTTATTTTCATTAGTTTTGCACAACACTTCACACTTTTTAGGAAGCGTGTTCCTTCACATTTGAACATCCAGTTGATTGTGTAGAATGTCTTTTCAACAAGAAGAAGCAACAGCTCAAGCTGGAGAAACTATTCCTATCCCTGTTCCGTTGACTAATCCTCCAGAAAGAATTTCAACCACTTTAACATATAGAGTTTTTCGCCAACTATGTACTCAGTTCGGCATTGCTGAGACGGATGCCATACTGCCTGAGAAGAGCGACGCTGCTGACATACCACCTCATGGTTTCGTCGCCGTGAATCGCCAAATGTGCATGAACGGAGCCATTCCTCCATTCAACGATTTCCTTCAACAGCTTCTTCTACGATTATCAATTTCTCCCTTTCAGTTACATCCCAACGGATATGCCATCCTGATGGGACTTTGTGTGCTATTTAGGAGAACGTTGGATCGTCTCCCAAGTTTTGATGAAATTTGTTATCTGTGTTCTTTTGCCAAAAATAAATATCATCCTTCTATCACAGTCGTGAGAAGTGCTAGAAACCGTAAGTTGATCATCGGTCTCCCTGACAGTGTTCACAGTTTTCTAAGCCAGTTTTTCTACGTTCGTTGTCCCCCGGGATTTTACGCCATCTAGAGAGTGGGAAGTATGACCATTTATCTTTTTCCTTTCCTTATGTTTTCTGAACTCTTCGAAGTCCGAATTGTCAAATGTTAACTTTACTCTTTTCTTTTCAGCGCTTCCTCTTCCTTCTAGGGATCCCGGACACAAACCAGTTTTTGAGAGGCTAATGGTCGTGCCGGTTGAGGAAAGGAGTATCCAATTTCCGTTAACAGATGAATCCCTACACCAATTTGGACTTCTACACTCTTCACATACTACTCAGCCTCGCGAAGTTCCTGATTCTCCAGAGAAGACGTCAGATGCCCCAGCCCTTGCCGAAGACCCTTTACTGAAAGAAACCACCAGTGAGACTTCACTAGTGAAGTGTTCCGCTTCTATTAATGTTGCGGGGTCATCCAGCAAGTTAATACTTTCTCCAGTCATTGAAGAGGAGGAAAATCCTCACATTTTTGAAAAGACGGCTGGCGTGGAAGTCGAAAAAGAGAGTTCTACTGGGCATCGCGGCGATGATACTTTTGATAATTTGAGCGATATAATGATAACTTCTCAGGAGATTTTTAAAGATGATATTTCAAAAGCGATCTCTCCTGTTATTGAAGCGACTTCTTCTTTTAAACAAGTTTCGACACCTTCTACACCAGTTGTCTCCGTTCCCACATTAAAGCGTGGTTTGTAGTTTGACGTGCGTAGTTTGCACGCCGCACACACTTAAGATTTTTCTACACTTATACGCACTTATCCTCTTTTTCTAGAGATTTCTAAACTTCATTTCTTTTTCATTTTCAGATTCTCCGATGGGGCGATCTGGCTCACATTACGACAAATTTTAGCGCTATGGTGGCCGTGGAACTTATGACTTTAGGCGATACCTCAATGCCCCGAGGGAGGATGAAGAAAGAGCTATTAGGAAAGCTCAAGAAATACGGTACTATGAGCAAGAGAAGCAGGACTACGAGAATCAATATGGGAGGAGAGACGAGCGATACGACTCTTCCCACAGAAGCGATAGTTCTCATAAGCGAAAGTCTTATGACGATAAAGGGAAGACTCATATTGTTGACGATCCAAGCAAGCGGGTCAAGCCTAGCGAAAAGGACTCATCTACAATTTCTGAAAAGACCCCTGCCTCAGTTCCTCTTGATATCCCTACTGACTCTCCTACTCTTGAGAAGTCTGATATCCAAACAATCATTAACAGAGCCCAGTATCAAGTTGGGCAAGGTCCGCCAATTTTTCAAAGTCGGTTCCCGCACTGGTGCTTAAAGGGGGTACGCTTTGACCTTGACTTGGTCCCGATTGATAAATAGGATATGCTGCGCAGCCTTGATGCCGTCAAACTTAATATTGAAAGGGTGACTGGATGGCAAAAGCTCGTTGACGAGCTGCAAAGGGTCAACCGTGCAAATCTTGAAGCCATGCTAACCATGGAGAATGATAAATCTGAATGGGACAAAATTTGCAAGCAGCATCATGCTGAAATGAAGAGCATCTCCGAGGGTTATGAGAAGCTTGAAGCTGAAGTTGAAAAACTAAAGAACGATCTTGCCACTTCCTCCACTTCTTACTTGCAAAAAGAGGAGATGCTTCAAAAACAAGTCCGAGACGCTCACGCTGCTCAGCGAGATGTTGAAGCCAAACTTGAAGCAGAACAGTGTATTATTGGAAAATATCGCGATGATGCTGTTCAACTTCAAGAGAAAATTAGCTCTCGAGATTTGAAAATCGTCAAACTGCAAGCTCAGTTAGTGAAAACTGAAAAAGAGCGCGATGAAGCTATCACTGGGAAAGTTGTAGCAGAAGGGTCTCATGTGGCTACGAAAGCCAACATCAGCTCTACTCTTTTTGACTTTTATCTGCACAGCGTTCTGGGTCATGGGAGCCTCTCTTTTCTGGGCCCCGAATATGAGATTACCCTGGCTGAAGTGTGGGAAGCCGTAGTTGATATGCTTGGCGGTGCCGGCTATGATGAGACGGAGCTTGAGGCACGCTATCTTGACAATGAAGCTCGTGTTGCTCTTGCTAGGGGAAAAGAGCAACTTGCCAAAGCGCGAGCTGAGTCGACGGGAGATGAACACCCGAAAGAGGAAGCTCCTTCAACTTCCCCTGTTCATACTTCAACTTCGGCCGATGTCAGCATTACAGATTCCAGTGCCCATTCCTCGCTTCCTGCTAAAGTTGACACTGAAATTGCGACCACTCCTACCGAGGACGAAGCCCTAGAAGTTATTGGGGCTGAGAAATTCGAGATCGATATTGCAAAGCCATCTTCTCCAGGTAACTTTAACGTCGACCCGGATCCAGTGAATCACTTGTTCGATTTAACCGAGTTTGACGAGCTTCTTACTTATTACTTAAGCTTTGATGAACCAATATCTTCTCTTTTCTCGGAGAATATCGATTTTAACTTCTTTTCTTCTACAGCGGTGGCACCGAGCGCCATACACTCTTCTCCTCCTCCAACTGTTCCTCCTCTAATCCTTCAAGTTACTCCTGCTTCTCAACCGGGTTCGCAGGAAGAGCAAATAGAAGCCCTTCGAGTCTTGGAGGATCTGCCTGCTTCACAAGAACAGAAGGCGGAAGATCTTGAGGACAGCGAGAAGACTCCGGAGCAGTCTCTTGATGACGATACTAAGCTTTATGCGTTAGTTGCTACTCCGGGAAGTGAGTCTTCCTCGAAGAGGAAAGGGAAGCGTGTCATGAAGAAGGCGAAGAAAAACATTTCCGCTGGAGAAGAAGCGGAAGTTGATCCAGCTGTGCCTCTTTCTCCTTCCTCCCCGACCCGTCCGCAACGGCTTCAGAAACTAATCATTAGGCCGGGTAAAGGCTCCAAAGGTGGGAAGAAGGAGAAATGAGCTTGATTTTATTTTCTCCGTTTTGCTTTTTCATGTGTTGACCGGAGATTGTGCGGGTACCGGTCCCCGCTTCTTTTTGAGATTTGCACAATGTAAAAAGTTTTCATAGTATTGAATAAAATAGCTTTTTTACTTGTACAAATTCTTGTGTATGTGAGAATGCATTTATTTCCCATTGTAATGTAGAATAAATGATTCTTTATCTACTTTATACGATACCGTGTTGTTGTTCTCATTGTTTATTCGTTCGTCTATGGCAAATTGTGGAAGTAGCAGCAGGTTGTTTATTAATTTTATTATTCGTTTCTTTATGCAATTTTTCTCAGTGTTGTATTTAGGTTCAGTTTTTGGGTATCATTTTTATTTTTTCTTAGTATCATTTTTTTATTATCAGTAACTAGGTATCAGTTTTGTATACAGTAGGTATCAGTTTTGTGAAATTGAATAATTAATGTTCTAAATTGAACATATTTTTACTAATGTGTATTTTTTATTTTTTTGGCAGTCGGGATAACAGTCTTCTTTGTCTGTTTGTGTTGAATAATAACACTTTTAACACTCGATTGTCTATCGATTGCTCTTTGTATGATTTGAAGAATTAGATATAAGCTTGTTATGATTGGAAAAGTATCATTGATTGGGTTGTATATAAGCTTGTGATAGAGTGGAAAAGTATCATATCTTAGGTTCAGTTTTCGGGTATCATTTTTATTTTTTCTTGGTATCAATTTTTTTGATTATCAGTAACTAGGTATCAGTTTTTTATACCTTAGGTATCAGTTTTCTGAAATGGAAAAACTAATGTTCTAAATTGAATATGTTTTTACTAATGTTTTTTTTTGGCAGTGCTGATAATGTGGTGCAGGTAGACCATCAGTTAAGCCTAAAGGAGGATTTTCATATTTTCAAAACAAGCAAAACAGATGTGGCGAGTGCAAAGCAGCTTGGTCATAACAAATGGAATTGTCAAGCTTCGAAGAAGATATTATTTGATTTTTCATTCTGAATTTTTCAGATTAATAAGTGGATGTGTGACTTGTTTTGGTGGTTTATTGTAATTGAACCTTTTGTTATTATTTGTATTCAGTATAGCATATTATCAAATTGATTTTAATTTCAAGTATTTAGTATAAGTGATAGTATCAGTTTTAGTATCAGCTAAATGTTTTTACAGTATCAGTTCTGGTGTTTGTTTTTACAATTAAGAGCAACTTTGTTTTAAGAACATAACATCATTACTTAATAAGTATCAAATTGCAACAAAACATCATTACTTCACAAGTACAGATTTCAACAGAATTACATTACTTTACAAGTATCAAATTTAATTGTGAAACATCACAATGTAAATTCATTTCTTTCATTTTCTTTCTTTTTCTAAGCTTGATATGTATTTAGATAGACTCCAGCAATGTTCACCATCTGTCAATATTGCATGTACAATCTTTGCTCTTGTGGATAATATTTCCTTCTTTTCAAGTTTTATTGGTATTTTGTTTTTGTTCAGTGAAACGATGAATATCATTACAAATATTCCACAGTCAAGCCTGTCGAAACCAAAATGTAATGTTAGTATCAGTTTGCATAAGTTGTATTATCAGGTTTACAATTGATACAAAACATTGAATTTCAGGGATAATGGTACAAGCATATAGTATGCTTTGAATTAAAATATTTAACAGTTTTACTAGCACAGTTAGTATCAATTTGTGTATGAATTGCGTTTGTAGTTATTGCTTTAAGATATATTTGCTAAATATTTTGTTTTATTTTTTATTATGTAGTTATCTTTTTTGTTTTTGTAGGTGTCAGTTTTGTTTCTGTAGGTATCAGTTTCTTTTATGTAGGTATCAGTTTTGTTTCTATAAGTATCAGTTTCTTTTATGTAGGTATCAGTTTTCTTCCTGTAGGTATCAGTTTCTTTTATGTAGGTATCAGTTTTCTTCTTGTAGTAACTGTTTATTTTTGAACTAACTCTTTTTGAAATTGAGAGATAATATTTTTCAATATTTTGTTTTGAATCACAGTTTCTGTTTGTATTTTGTTCTGAATCGTTTTTTAATTTCTTCCTTTTGTTCTTTGTTCTCATTTTTGCATATTTTCTTCAACTGTTTTCTCTGCAGGTATTTGTTGTTGCATGTTCTCTTCTTTGTTCTATACTAAAAAATTCAATGTTACTATAACAAAACTATACTAACTTTGTTATATTTTATTTCATAGCATCAGTTACCTTCTCTGGTATAATTTCACTTATTTCTGGTCTGCTTTCAATTTCTGTATTATTTTCATGTCTTCTTTTTGTTCTTTTTTCTCTATTTTGCTTTTCCTCTTCTACTAATGTAGGTTTTTAAGTTTTAACTTGCTGCTTCTTCCCTTTACTGTCTTTGGTATCATTTCTAGTAGAGGTAGGTTTCCCTCTTGTATCATTGCGTTTTCTCTTTTAATATCTACTGTTGGAAGTGATTCGACATTTTCATTTTCACTTTATTGCTCCACTTTCGATGTAGCTAGGGTTTTTCCGACTATCGACTATTGTGATTGTTGTTCATCGGCTGTCGATTATTGCGGCTGTGTTGGAGATGTAGATTTGTTTCTGGTCTGTGGTCCCATTTTTTTTCGAGCAAAGTTTCGTCAATTTCTAAGTGAAAGCGAAGAGGAGGAGACGAACAGAATTCTTTGTTTTTTTTAATTTGTATCTGGGCTTTGGGCTTTGTCTTTACGGTAAAAGTTTTTTGCGCGTGTCCTTGTGAGCAATTATTTACTTTAATTTGTCCTTTAAAATTATTTACCCTATTTAATAACACAAGAAAAAGAAATTTATGTAATTTTTGAAGTTAAAAATGAAGTTTTAAGCAATAATTGTGTAATTTGTGCATTTTTATTAAAATAAGAGTTTTAATTAGTGAAAATAAATTTGTAAAGTTAAACAATCTTTTATTTTGACGTAAAATAAATTTTTGGTACCTAAGGATATGTTGTGTGATTTTATAAAGTGAAAACATTGTACGTATATTATAACTTTGTGCATATTAGTGTAAAAGTGAATTTGTGTGTTAATTTCAATTAAAGGACAAGCTAATTAATTTTGGTCTTGGTCCAATTAGAAACTTAACCAGAAAATAGAGAAACTCTCCTTCTCCTTTTTGTTGTACGTACTGTAAAAGCTTCTTCTTCCAGAAACTTTGAGAAAACAAAAACTCACTTCTCCTTTCTCAAATAAATTGCAAAATCTCCAATTTTTATCAAAACCTTTGTAGTAATTTTCCAAATTAAGTCAATTTAAACAGGTAATCAAATTCTAAACCTAATTCCTTCATCAAATTTCAGTTTTGATGATTGTTTGATTGGTTGTCTTTATTTTGGTTTTGCATGTTTGTCAAAGCTTTTTATCTAGGTTGTTGAAGCATCTTGAAGCCATTCAAAAGCCAAAGCTCGCCTCTTTACACCAAATTTGATCTTGTAGCTTAGTTATTTGAAAGGTGAGTATCATTCTCACAATAGCTAGCTTATGAAATGCAAAAATATCACCAGCTGAAGTGAAAATTTCTTACATTAAATCGTTTTTGAATTGTTTGAATTTTCTGCATTAACTGTTTTGAGTAGCACATTTGTGCAGTCATATCTCTCTATTCCGGCTACGAAATGCTGTCGGATTTCTTGCATTTGGTACCTTGGATGTTGAACTTTGTTGCTGCAAAATTTGGTTGAAAAATATTGTCATTTGAATGTTCAAAACTTCGCTGCAAAATCAACTCAAGCATAGATTTTTGCCTGTAGTTGTTTTCTGAGTTGCTGCAAACATGGCCTGAGTCCATGTTTGAGACAGCATAACTCATTCATTTCTTATTGGAATTCAATGATTCTTTTTTTTTTTGAAAGATGAAGTTTTCTAGTATATGCATACAAATTTTCAGCTTGATCCAAGTTAATTTGATCCTCTGTTTCATTCCTGGAAGTTGAACCCAAGATGGTTTCAGGTTTGTACATTTTTGGTTTTTGAATTGTTGCAAACATGGCCTGATTCCATGTTTGAGATAGCATAAATCATTCGTTTCAAATCGGATTTGAGTGATTCTTTCTGAATATTGAAGTAGGAGTGTTGTTTTACATTTCTGCAAAAAAATTTGACAATCTGGGTTCGTTTGCTATTTCGAAACTGTTGTCGAACTTGAACCCGCAGCCTGCTGGAATTCAGCGATTTAACCTTGTTTTGGTCCAACATTGAAACGACGTAGATTCTTCGTTTCAAATCGGATTTGAATGATTCTTTTAGCATATTGAAGTAGGAATGTTGAACTACATTCCTAAAAAATTTCAAGTCATTTTGACACTGCTAACTTGTTCAAACCTGTTGTCGAATATTGAATCGCAGTTTGTTTTAAACTGATAATAATTATGCTTCCGTTATTTCGATGTTTTCTTGATATTTCTTTATGGATTTTATACGCAGGTATTATAATGTGTTTTAAAAATGTTTTTCAAATAAATGGCCTTTTGAAATTATTATTTATTATTTTTTTAGTATAAAAATTATATACTCTATAATAAGAGAATTTCAAAGGCAATTTCTAAAGCGATTTCGATATGTTCCTAAAACTCATTTTCTTCAACTTAATTTCTATATAAAACACACAATTTTGCACTTCGAGCGAAGAGGGAGGAGAATTAAGTGATTAGATAAAACGCATGCTATGAACACTTGCGTTTATCTTCTCAGTTAATTCCTAATCTATTCGTTTGATCGTTTTGACCTTCGGGTCTGGTTTACCGATGAGATGAGGTAAACTTTGTACTGGTTTGAGTGTGGAATTGACTAACGGTTAGTAAACCGTTTAGTGCGAACGTGTGGTATGGGACACACGTTAACACTTTGCGGGTTCCTATCCGAGGGGTTTGTGGCATATATTGCCAGTTAGTGGTGTCCAGTACTGGGCCTCCGGACCTTCGCCACTACGTTTTGTTGCCTTCGGGTTTGTGCCTTCGGGTTTATTGCCTTCGATTTTGTGCCTTCGGGTTTGTTCCTTCTGGTTTGTTTCCATATAGTATCGATTTTGGAGTTGGTCCTTCGTCACTGCTCGAGGGATACTTGGGTTTGTCACCTTCGAGCTTGTGGATCCTTGTTTATACAGTACTGAGCACGTGCATCTTTTGTTTCTTTGATATTTATATTTCCCTAGAGTATCGCCTTTCGGGGTAGGTCCTTTAAACCACATGATATATAGCGATTACCATGTGGAACTTGTGTTACCTTCATGGGTATTTGTTATTTGCCTTTTTGGCTTGATTTGGGATATTCATATCCTTTGTTTATTTGAGTTGCCGATGATATGAGGCTTGTTATGATTCATCATTTGTTAGATGATCATGTTATCTCTTTTAGAGATTATTGTAGTACTTTATGACCTTGCTTGTTCATTATCATTTAGCTTATCTAACTGATTTGTTTAGCTAGCCTGACCCATGTATTTTTATACTCGGGTCAGACCGAGGTGTTTCAGGTTAGGTACATTTGGACTTAGCCTATTTGCTTCTGCATCGATTATTCTACTAGCTCTTTTTTTTATAGTTTTTTTATGTAGTCCTTTTTGGTTGTAACTCTGATATGTATATTCTTTTGACTCGCCTGTATATTGTGGTTGCTATACCACTTGACATGGATCATTTTGTATACTCTGTGATGTATCTGTATATGTGTATATGTATGTGATGATCTACTGTTCTGTGATGTGTTTTACATTTGAGTTGTTATATTTTTTTCTGTTAGATCTTATAGCCATTATAGTTTTGTATTAAATATCTATTGGATATGTTGATCCACATGGAAAATATATATATATATGCTACATTTATCTACGTATTCAGTAGATAGTTAAGACAAGGCTATAGATGGTCGCACATATCCAGCTTTATTCTCTTTATTAGCAGACGGTATTACCTTGTAATACTCTTTGCTAATGTGGGTCTCGGCGTGGGGCGTTACAAGAAGTTTCAGATTAAATATAAAAATAATGAATGAAGGATTAATATATATATATGAAAATAAGAACACAAATAATCAAAGATTGAATATTATATATAATTATATAATATATAGGGAACATTCATTATGTTAAATACATCATTAATATTTTTCATGTATGTCAATGTATATAGGATGAGAAGAATTAAGGAAAAATTATACTAAAGGTCACATATTCTCTTTTATGTATCATAATAGAATAGATAATGTAAGAATAGTATATTTGTTAGACGTCTATATTTTGAAGAATAAGGCAAATTAAGGAAAGAGTAGTATTTCATTTCTAAAATTCTAAGAAGATAAGAAGGAAATCATGAGAGATAATAGTAGATTGAATATTTTGTATTTTACGATGAAAATAAGAATAAAATTGTCAAAGATTGAATATTTAATATAATTATATGATATATATGGAACGTTCATTATGTTCAATGCATTAATGATATCATTGATATTTTTCATGTATGTTAATGGTATATAGAATGAGAAGAATTGTGGAATGAGTATATAAAGGTCACATATTCTCTTTAATTTATATATAATAATAGAATAGATAGTATAAGAATAAAAATTTTGTTGGAGGAGTATAGTGCGAAGAATGTGACAAATTAAGGAGAGAATAGTATTTTATTTCTAAAATTCTAAGAAAATAGGAAGGAAGTCATGTGAGACCTTCTAATAAAGTATATAGTATAAGATTAGCAACAAATAATTTTGTAATTAAAACTCAATGTACCTTACATATCAAGAATCGAATTGGGAATAATAAACCTAAAAAGGGAGATAATGATATTCGCTTGATACACTATGTTGCAAATATTTAACTAGCCAATAATTGAAGAAAAGAAAGTAGTTGATAAATTGACATGGTGCATTTTTAAATTATAGCTCCTTATCCGATGTTGTTTGAACGTGTAAGTTTGAAAAACATGTTTGTAGGTTAAAAAACATTATTTGATTTTGAATAACGTTTTTAAAGCGCGAAAACCATTTTATGAGGTTAAAAATATATTTTGAGTTTAAAAATATTTATTTGGGTTTACAAAATATTATTTGAGTTGAAAACCACCTTTTAGTTCAAAAAATATCATATGAGTTTGGAAGACAAATTTTTGAATTTAAAATTTTGTTTTTGAGTTCAAAAAATAATATTTATAGTTCAAAAAACATTAGCTAAGTTAAAAAACCTTTATTTGGCTTGAAAAACATTGGATAAGTTCAAAAACATATTTTTAGTTCAATGAAATTATTTGATTTTTAAAAACTTTTATAAAGTGCAAAAATATTTTTATAAGTTTAAAAAACATATTCGAAGCACGAAAAACTTTATTTGAGTTTACAAAATATTATTTGAGTAAAAACATTATTCAGTTCAAGAAACATCATATGTATTTAGAAAATTATTTTTCAGTTTATAATTAAATTTTTGGGTTCAAAAACTAGTATGGAATTTCAAAAAATATTAATCAAGTTCAAAAACATTATTTGGCTTAAAACACATTGTGTAAGTTAGAAAGCATATTTTTAGTTCAAAATTTTGATTTTAAAAAACATTTTTAAACTACAAAATCCATTTTATCAGGTTAAAAGACATATTTTGTGCCTAAAAAAATTGTTTGAGTTTACAAAATATTATATGAGTTAAAAATCCATTGTTTTGTTCAACAAACATCGTGCGAGTTTAAAAAAAATTAAGTTTAAAATTTAATTTTTAATTTCCAAAAACAATATTTAGTTTAAAAACATTATATAAGTTCGAACACCATTATTTAGTTTACAATACGTTATGTAAGTTTGGGAAACTTATTTTTAGTAAGCCATTTTTCGATTTTAAAAAGCTTTTTAAACGTAAAAATAATTTTATAAGGTTAAAACACATATTTTGAGTTCAAAAAACATTATTTGAGTTTAAAAAATATTATTTTTGCAAAAATTATTGTTTAGTTCAAAAAACACTATATGAATTTGGAAAATATATTCTGAGTTTAAATTTTGTTTTTTTGAGTTCAGAAAACAACATCTCGCTACAAAATAAAGTTCAACTAGAGACTGTAAATTTAAAACTGAATATTTTCAGTCTTTAAAGAAAGACTGATTTATAACTAAAAAATTCATTCCAATATTTTTTAATATTAAAGACAAAAATCAGTTTTTATTCCATCTTTATAATTTGTAACTTTTTTAATACTCACCTTTAGTCTTTGTTCAGTATTTAAATGGCTAAATATGTAATGATTAAGCATTTTATTTTTATTTTAGATCTAGTGGCCTAAATTGGTAATCCATGGCGTAGATTCGAGATTTCATAAAACTAATTTAATTTAATAATAGAATTTAAAGTTGCATGTTCCTTATATTAAGCTCTCATCAATTACGAAACTTCTCCACCATCCCCATTAAAGCCACGTTCTTGCGAATTTGCAGCTTCGTAAACTGCTACAAATATCCATCTTCACTAAATAGTAAAATGGAAAATATAATATGGTTCATCCTAAAACGATTGTTATTTTCAGTCCTTTTTAGGTACCATAAAACAATGCTAAGTAGTAACAAAGTGCTGCATGAATTATAGCACTCGAGTACATGTACTGTTTTTTACAGAAACAAATCCATACAACTTTACAACGAGTAACTCAACTTTATGACCGATGCAAACTTTACAACCATTAAGTGTTAACAAATGAAATGGCTAATATTCACAATTCTAGACTCAGTAAGTGCATGGCTTCGCAAATCCGCTAGACATGGTAGAAACCAAGAGCAAAAAAGTTTGGTCATAGTCAGAATTTGTGGATTCATATCTAAATGTCTTTATGAAAGCCATTGTAATTAGGCCTCTCATCTAATCGTTCACATCAAAATGTCAATCAATTCAGAATAGTTAATGTATGAAAATTTCATGTATATTTCAGTTCATTTTTTTTTGTTTTTAGGGTGAGAGAGGTTATCTTCCTTGATTTATAGTTTGTTTATTCGGCCTCCATGATTTGGAAAGAGCTATCTGTTGTTTTTTTCAAAGATTATTTCTTTCTTTGGATATGGTGACAGAAAAGAATGCATAGGACAGATGTCTTGGTAGTAGCAAGAAATGTGGGTTTGAGCTATGTCTTTGTCATTTATTGATGGTGTATTTTAAATATGAAAGTGTATGTCACTTAGGTTATGTTATGTACTGGGTATGTGTTATTTTCCTCGGTATTTTTTTTTCATGCTTATAATACCCGACTTTCTTTTTATGTAAATAAAACATATATTTTTGATTTTTTTTTGGTTTTTTGTTTTTGATTTTGTATATGTATTAAGTTATTTAATGCAATCTTATGTAGTTAAATTGTGATCTTATCTAATAAATAAAATTGTACTTTAGAATTGTTATATAAATTATAAGGATGATCATAAGTCAGTCTATAAATTACATCCAGTCTCTTAAACGTGGAGGCGGAGATGTGCGATGTGGAAGCATAGACGAATTAGCTCGAGGGTAGGCTTCAGTGGCAATGTGGTTTAGCTTGAGGGTGGAGGTGGAGATGCATGGCGTGAATGTAGAGATATGTGAGGATGCACGATGGATGTGGAGGCAGAGATGCTCAACAATGGAGCGGGGATACAGGGTTTGGTTTTATGTGCATTCCATTTTTAGTGATATGAATTTTGTTTAGTGTGTTAAATAATAGAATGTCAAGAAATAGGAATATGCAGAGTGTGAAAATTTGATGGATGCAATGGATAGGTGTTGGCAGTTAATTGATGTTGTTCCGACCCTGTAACGCCCCGTAATTTGTTGTTTGATATATAATTAGTTAGTTAGTTAATTCGGCTCTGAAAATGTAATTTGCGCAAACAATGGAATTTGACCCCGAAACTTGCACCATTGCTTTCATAGTGAAATTTTGACAAACATTCACATTTAGAATCTTGCGATCGAAGTCTAAACGAAGAAGTTACGGATGAAAAACGAAATCGAAACGAAATAATTAAATAAGAAGAAATTAACATTTTAATATTAATTAGCCGGGCCCATAATCCGACCCGTAATTGGGGATGGTCGACCCACGGCGGTCTATAAGTGACCCAAGGGCGATCCACCAGTGGCGACTTGGCGGCTCCAACAAACCTCGGCGGCAACGGCCCGGATTTAATATATTTCGATCTAACGATTCTAGTTGATTCAAGCGCTCATAAATATAGGCCTAACCGTCCCTTTTCTTCTCATATTTTTATAGAGGCAATAGTGTTGTCATTTCTTCTTCTCCACTTTCTTTCTAAATTATATATAATGATAAGATATTTGTATTCATCTAAGTCAAAGAAGAGTAGAAATCTAATAAAAGGAGAAGAGAGGAGAATCAACCATATGCATATTCGAGGTTATTTATATATTTACAAATATTTGTATTTATTTTCTCTCCATATCTCAAATCTCTTCTCAGATCTGTAATTCTAATGCATGTATATACCCTTTTATACATATCTCTTGGATTAAAAAAGATTTGAAGATTAATCAAAGGATCTACTTTAGATATGGAGATTTGGATCGCTTTTAAAAGGTAATTGTGAAATTTATATATTTTTATAATATGGAAAATATCCCGTTGGTATTTATTTGATTTTTATGCCTAACAGGTTAATTGTATATGAGATGTAGGCAATAAATTGGATATGATCTAAATATTATAAATATCGCTAGCACATTCTTGTTTATGAATTTACTTATCATTGTATATAACCTGATTGCTAAATCTGTCCCAAAAGTATGAATTTAGAATATTGATTTGAATGAAATTTATTCTAGATCTGAAATAGGTTGTATAATAATGTTATAAATTTGGATTATTACCCTCATCTTATTAGAATGTTAACCTTCTATATTTGGAATTGTTGGAATTTAGATCCGTTTCATATTTGTAAGTTATTTTGATTTCTTTCCCTTTTAGAAAGATACAGTGTTTGATCTAACAAAGAACAGATCCAAATAGAAAGAGAAAGAGATGTGTAAAGTATGAATTCATTGTAGTTTATGCTGTTTATTTTAATAGTAAAAAGAAATTATCATTCCTTTTAATTTCAAACAGTGTAATCTTTTATATTTCAAAGTTAAATCTTTTGTTTTGGACTAATTTATGGAAATTATAGTGGATAATCTTTTTAGATACGATTCCAACAATTCAACATGGAAAAGTATATTCTATTAAAGATATATAACTAGAACATATTTTATAAAAGTAAATGTTGTACGTCATTACAGCACTTACAATAATTAAATAAAAAGGTAATAACGATGCTTGCACGTAAAATTCGCGTTTAGGATAATTAACTAATAGTAATAGAATTTAAAAGTTTGTAACTCTAATAAATGGTAATAAATATGGGAGTTGTAGTAATTTGATAGGGTTAATGGATTAATGGGACTGTTAAAAATGGAATAGGTACAAAAGGTACTAATTTTAAATTAATAATCATACATAAATGCCTTGGAATGTGTCCATTAGGATTTTATGGAAAAATTGACGATTATGTGCATTAAATGGGTATTTATGGGTGGTTAAATATTTAAGGTAAATATTATTGCCTTAAATAAAAAGGGAATTAGTAAACTACGTCTATTGTCTACCAAAGATAATGGAAATAAAGTTTAGGATGGTTAATTGGACTTAGTGGGTTAGTGATGCAAGGTCAGTGGAGTCACTCGACGGAAGACTGCCGTTCACTTTAAGGCTACCAGCAGTCGGGTGTACTTACTACTGATATGAGATATCACTAATCCTAGGACCTGTGATGAAGTGAGAGATTGGGCTTGATTTCGTAGTTGGAAAGTATTAAATGGTCCAACTTTGAAATTAGGATCGGTGAGGGTATCTCCATAGGGGTTCGCTTCTGGTTTGTGGTCTTAAGTGGTTGAAGGGTCCGCCACTCTTCTAAATGGAAGTATTAAGTAACCTTGTGAGATTTCAAATAAATAAATAAGGACGTCTCTAAAAAGGGTTTACTTCAGTATTGAGGTCTTATGTGGCTGAAGGGTCCGCCTCCCTACCGAAAGAAGTAACCTAATGAGATGCTATATTTATAATTAAAGAGTGATAGTGGATATCTCGGGAAGGGTTCGTTTCAGGTTTGGGGTTCTAAGTGAATGCAGGTCCACCTCTTCTCTATAAAAGAAGTATTAAGTTGCCCATTGAGATTTCCAAGCAATAACAACCAGATAATACCATTGAGGAGCACGCTTCTGGAAATATGTCTTAAATGATGGGGTCTACGTTAATTAAGGTCTTAAATGACCAAAGTCTTTGTATTTTCCACTTTGAAGTATTTAATGGCCTGGGTACAGTCTCTCATATTGCTAAGGCCGTAATAACAATAGTACCATTTAGGAGCATGCCCTGTGGATAGGTCTCAAATGATGAGGTCTTCCTTAGTTAAGATCTTAAATAACTAAAGTTTTCCTATTTTCTAATAAAAGGTATTAAGTGACATGAGTACTATTTATTACATGGCTAAAATATTATCAGCGATAGGTGCAGTAATAGTTGGACATTAAATGT
This sequence comes from Allium fistulosum, assembly GCA_030737815.1. Taxonomy (NCBI): domain Eukaryota; kingdom Viridiplantae; phylum Streptophyta; class Magnoliopsida; order Asparagales; family Amaryllidaceae; genus Allium; species Allium fistulosum. The sequence goes on from CM060907.1 coordinate 612,839,261, forward strand.
CGAAAGCCTTAAATAGTTGTTAGAGTTCTTGTAGCTAGACTGACCAACCATTGACAACATTGTTAGGAAACCACATTGGGAATAGGTCTTAAATGATGCGGTATACCTTGAATAAGGTCTTAAATGGCGGTGCCAGTCTATTTCTCTTTCTAAAATTATTATAGAAGCTCGCTTGATATTTAGAAGTATTAAGTGGCAGTGGGTCTGGAAGTATTGGGTGGTTGATAAGACCTCATCAGTATTTAGTACCTTGGGATGTGATAGATAAGTAATCATGTGTGCAATACAGGGCTAGATTAGAATTGCTAGCCTTAATGGACATAACCATTAAATGGAAAACAATCGGTATATATTTATGTTTTGCACAGTATACAGATTTTCTAGTCACGAGAATTTTGTTCTGACCCACTCCTCATTACAACCCACATGATAGATTTAGAGAAGCAGATCACTAGAGCTGGATGTGCTTCGTTGTTGGAGAAGTCATCCATTCTCTCATGCTCGATGGTGAGATGCGGCAATCTGCTATCCAAGGAATGCCATTAGTTCCAAAGTAATGGTCATAATCAGTATTCTTATCCTATTACTATTTCCACTATGAATTTAGATTTCTATCAATCTCTGATAATGCTCAATCTTATTTGCAAGTACAATATAATGATCTGTGCTTTGATGGTCTTGGGTTTCGATTTTTATTGAAATTAAAGCCTATTATGGTACGGGTTGTTGCATTTGGTATCAAAGCCTAGGTTAGTAGATTGGAGGAATTGTGATAAATTGAGAGAACGTATTCGTACTTTGCTCTCTAATAATATTATAATTTTATGCTAGATTCTAAGTGATCCGACTACAGAAGTAGTTGTAGTTCCTCTCTGAGGGAATTGGCAAAGCAACTTTGAGTTGGAAATATATTAGAGTTAAGATTTTTCATGCCGACTTCGAAGTACCCCCACAGAGTATTGGCGATTACATAAAGCGCTGTAGATTTAGAGCATGAGTATGACATATGGTTGAATCCTGAAAAATGGAGGTGTTTGACTTGACTATAGAGATTCTAGCTACCTTGTGATTTTGGATTTTGAGTTTAAGTCTGAGACACAGATTTCTTCTAAATGAATGGGAAAATTAGAGTCTGTTTGTCGCAATTTTCTGAAAGCAAGTTTTTCCTAGGGTGCATTCATTGATCACCTCTTTGATGGCAAACTGGATTTTTATTTGAATAATCAACGTCAATTTCTTAGTCCAGAACCTATGAGAGAATTTTTATAAAGTACTGAAAATGCGGTAGATTTTTGAAAAAAAAGGTTTTCAAAGGAATTCTTTTTCCAAAGATTTATTTTGGAAATTTATTTTTAGGAAAGTTTTGAAATTTTAATTGTCAAAGAAACACGTATAACAGTAGGTTGATCGTGTTTAGAAATTTTTGGTTTATAAAAGATTAATTCTTTAAACCTTAAATATATATATATATATATATATATATATATATATCAGTAAATGCTTGATATTGATTTTCGGCTAAAAATAGATTTCCAATTTGGTAAATTTGTGTTTTAAAAAGGTTTTTGGAAACCCTGAAATATTTATATATATAAGTTTTGATTTTAAAAGGAAGTTTTGGTATAAAATGGTTTCTATTATTTAGAACACGTATAAAGGAGCATATATTTAGCTTAGTGATTTTTCGGTCTATAAATCGAGGTTTTTAAATTTTCTCTCTTTAAGGTACGGATAAAATAGGAATGACATCAACTTTATTGTGGTATGTAGTTTGAAGTATTGTTAAACCCACCAGGTATTGTGAGAAATATTCCTATGCGAAGTAGGCATGAAATAGCAGTTGGAATAATTTTGATTTTTTGGAAGTGATGTTGGTCGTAATAGTTTTGCTGAGGCTATCACAATCTTACCAAGGACGGATCTACACAGTAAGGTGGATACCATCATGTTGAAGGTGGAATTTTTCTAGATGGGTTAAGCTGAAGATAGTGTGCGGAACGGTCATTAGAATATTAATTAATTTTACCTACCCTATAGGGTACAGGTTCAGTCCGCGCCTGAATCTGGGCAGATGGTCATTCAAGCAGTCAACCATAGCGGTGCACCACTTCACTCCCTTCCTCCTCTTTAAATTTTTTTTGCTGAACCCATTTCCACCTCTCCTTTCCTTCGCTTAAGCAAATCCTCTCTCTGTTCTTCCACCAACTGACGCCAAAATACTTGCACGTTAGATCTTACCCCATCACTAATGCGGATCTAAACCCTATTCTCCCTTTCTCCAACTGCTTCTCAGCCAATGGCACCACCATGCATTGGTGGCTCTTCCTCTCCTCAACCCAGCCTTACTCCGCAAGAAGCCCTTGGCCTGACCGGAGTGAGCGGAAGATCGCCACCTAGAATGGTGGACTTTGATTTTCTTCTCGGGCGGTCAGTGAAGTTCGAAGATTTCACCGCTCTTGTGCTTAAAGTGCTTTCAACGCAACAACTTGCATAGATCTTCCACTTCGAGACTTATGAGTGGGAATATTACCTGCGTTGCATGTAACATCCCCAATCTAGAGGCCCAAAGCTAAGCGCTATAGATGGTGCAGTGATCTATAGTATTAATTTTCGACGACTAAATACGGCTATGTTAATGGTATCTATAATATCATAAGCACTTGAATATGAGACAAATCACAGATTTCAAAATAACATATTTCCATTACATTTCAAAACAGACGTTCCATATTCAGATTACATAATCCCAAACGTCTCCCAAGTAGTGACAAAATATACTTATTAGAAAATACGCGAAGAATGAAGATTCCCCCTTGGATGATCAGAGTCATATAGTCATAATTGACTTAATACATACACAGTTGAAATAAACACAAAACAAAGAACTGCAACTCCTAAATAGCAATCCGTCAGCCTCCTGCTCGCCTCCGGTAACTTTATTCGTCCTCCTACTAAAAACCTGAAGAACGTCAAACCTCAGCCTACTCAAATCAATTTTTGAGCACATGAGAGTTTGGGAAAAACATAAACTTCAAGTCAGACGTAAAGCCTGGTGTGAATAATAATATACATCTCGGTTATTGATGTTAAGTGAGACCACGCCGCTTAGCGGAATGGGTTTCCCCTCACTAACATCCTTTTAAAACATGTCTTTTGCAAAACTTTTCCTACAACCAAAACTGGTTAAATACTGTAAAGCATCATTATGTAAACATACATATGAGGTAATATAAGAACTATCTGTTCAATCACTTTAGTTTTGTTTGGCTAACTATTAACCTTTGGCTGAGTTGGGCCTACCAGACAATATAAATAAGATAATCTAACATCTGTTAGACACTCCTCTCTTGGACGGTCTGTCCTTAACTATATGTTAAATACTTCTCTTCTGGACTGTCTGTCCCTCACTTAACATCTCTTAGGGTCCCTTGATCCGAATGGTTTTGCGGGCTCACCAATAATCTATATGTATACAAATATATGTTCCTTTCTTTGTGTAATCATAATTTTAGTCTTACCTGTAACAAAGCCCTACAAATTAGAATTTTGGACCAAATTAGCTGGGACCAATAGTGTAACGACCTAGAATTTCTGTCAATTAAAATTTGTATATTTAATTGATTTTAAATATTAACAAGTGGAATTAATAAGTCGAATAATTTATTTTTCGAATATTTGGATTTAATTGGGTAATTAAATCGATAATTTAATAGTTGAAATTCCAGAAATAATTGAAATCTGGATTAAATGTGAATGAAAATGATTTATAAAGTTATATTAAATCATATTGAAGTTATAGTAATGTTATAGAACTTTTAAAATTGAATTTAGAGTTAATTTGTGAAAATTGAATATTTTAATATTTAATCGACTAGTGAAATTAGCCATTTTTTGGACAGTCTCAGAATTGGACGAAACTAGTTCCATTGGATCCGTAATAGTTTGTTATTATCGGATTTCAATTTTCATAGCAATCAGAGTTGTCGTTTGACCGTGGCAGCTCGAAACGCATCGAAATTGTTTTAATATTAATTTGGCGAGTTAAAATAGTCATTTTTCAAAAAGTCTCGGATTCCGACGAAACCAGTTTCATCGGGTCCGTAATGTGATATTATTGTATGGTTTCAAATTTCGTGTCAATCGGATTTATCGTTTGTCCGGGGCAAGCGAAAACGCATTGAAATTGGTTTAAATTAAAATTGATCGTTTATTTCTGTAATTCGCACAGATGACTGAATTAGCTCCCGAAACACGTTCCATTGTGTTCGGAACGTGGTGTAAACCTTACGAATGCCAGGCGGCACGTGTGATTTGGCGATCGTTTGAAAAAGTCGTTTTAAAAATAAATTTAATATCTTTATATACGTATATATATACACACGTTAACAATCAAAACCCTAATTCATTTCTTCAGCCGCCGCCATCACTATTATCAATGGCCGAAAAACAATGGTCTTCTCCTCAAATTATCTTCTAATCCACACATCCATTCGAGAAATCTTCAACTAGAAGATTGTATAGGGGAGTGAGATCTATGATCTCAACGGTAGAGATCGGAAACGATGCTGTGGACGGTCGGCAAAGTGAGTTTGAACAGCACGAGCATATGGGGTGATTTCGCATCGACGGTGGCAGGGGATGGAGCCGCACTTGGCTGGGTGTTCATGCTCGCTCTGGTGGTTCGCGTGATGATACTCGATCATGTTCCGGTCGAGTCGAGCTAGGGGCGACATCGAATTTTTTCGAACAGCAATGGGTTGAAGTCGCGTACGAGTTGCCTGGGGAAGATGGAAGCAAGGGCCAGGATCTGAGATTTTGAAATCAACGGTCCAGATTGCTAGGTTTAAAATTAATAAAAAGAAATTGTATATTAATTTGTATTTAAATTTGTATAAACTTTGAAATGCTGTAATTTGTTCATACGAGGTCGAAAACACACGAAACCAGTTGCGTTGGAATCGTATGGTCGAACACTACGCAATGGATCTGAATTGGAATCGATAGGAGTCAGTGAAGATTTTGAGTGAAATTAAACGTCTGTTTAATTTTTTTCAAAATAAAACGCAGAAACTGAATTGAAACCAAGGTGAGAACTCCTCACTCAATCGAATGTTTTGTTTCGATTTAAATTTTAAGTAGTTAGATTTAAAATTGTTGATTGTGTGATTGGATGTTAAATTGATATCTGTTATGTTGAAATAGACATTATACGCCGTTAGTAAGCGGAGATTATTTATTAAAAACATATACCGCGATAATTTCACATTTAAGTGAAATTGGTATTATTTATGTATATAGCAAATATATATATATATATATATTGGAATATGTATATATTGGAGTTGATTTCCCGCATTGTATAGCGGATGAGACCCTATTGCGCCGCATAATAGCAGATAATATTTTATAAATCCCATATACCGTGATAATTTTACATTGAAGTGAAATTGGTATTGTGCTAAGATCTGTGGATGCAGGGAAACAGGTTGGAGGGATCCGACTGGATTCCTCACCGTATTGTTTTATTTAAAGATATTGTTATATATTCTGTTGTCATATTGATATATGATGTTTGGATGCTGTGATTGACTATTTGGTGCTGTTGCATCATCGGATCCATTTTTGAAGTTTGAAAATAACGATTTTTATTTATAATGGATTTTTAAAGTGATTTTTTGAAAGTATACGTTTTATAGAATTGGTTTATTTAAATTGAGATTTTTGGAATAATTATAAACGGTTTATATAAAAGATTTATAAAATTGAGATTTATAAATTAAAATACTGGAATTATAAAACGAGTTTTTATAAGTGTTAAAAGGAAGTATAAATGGATTTCACAAGTGAATAAAATTTAAAGATTTATAAATTGTGAAGTTATTAAATGAATAGATTTTGTAAAATAAAAGATTTATAAGTAATTATCTTATAAATCGGATTTTGGCATTTAAATGAGATATGAATGTAATTTGTTAATAATGAGATTTATAAGTTGAAGTTTTTATAAATAGAAATGGAATTTATAAACGTTGTTTTATAAGATCCGAAATCAATTGAATTTGATAAATTAAACATAGAAGTTTATAAAAGGGGATATATTCGCGATTTTGGATAGCGAATTATCAATTATATGATAGGTGTAGAAATGGAGAGTTTGGTTGAGAATTTTATCCACGATTTTAGATAGTGGATAAATTCTTGAAATTAAATGCGTAGAAAATATTGAAATTGGCTAGTGAAGTATATTCACGATTTTGGATAGTGAATATATTTTTAAATAAAATGGATATGTTTTGGAGAAGTGAGATTATGAAATAAAGTAATTGTTTTAAAAGATGTTTTAAAACGTGTTAAGTATCGAAACATAGATTTCAACATTTATTGTTGAAATAGACGTTTCGAGAAATATAAGGAAATGGTGGACTATAACACTGTTGTTATAGTAAATGATTTCCGAAAGGAAATGTTTTATATAGTATTGGGATTTATATATCTATCTAAATTTCGAATCACTATACTAGTGATTTTGAGTTGTCGTAACAATGTTTTACGTAACATTCGTTTTGACTCAAATAAATGGTTCTAAGAGAACGTTTTCCTTAAAGAATGAAATATATACTTAATTTTGATTTAAGTATATTGAATATTTTCAAATGTTGAAAATAAATGGATTTGTGAATTACCTATTATTAAATAGGTATGGAAATGTTTTTCCAATATGAAGTGAAATGTTTTGAGATTTATCTTCAAAGATAAATTGAAATGTGGAAATTGATTTGAAATTTTTTTCAAATAATTGAAGTGTGGAAATTATATATCTTGTAAAGATATTTTTGAAAGATAAATAATTTGGAAAATTATTTGGAATCTGATGATGCTGTGCAGACCTATTGATAGTTAAATAACCGACTATCAATAATTACCTTGAATGGGTATTTGTTGTGATTTGCTTGAATTTGAATGCCACACTTATTTTTGAATAAGCGCTCACTATTCGGGTTAACCGGGAAAGGACTTTTGGGTCGTATAACCCATTCTGAATTTGTGATACGACGATATGGATCGTATTGAAGACCGGTGGTGAAGACCGGGTATTTGTGAAAACGATAGGATGACCTATCGATTGTCTCTGCACCGTTAGCTACGGTATTGAGATTTCCTTTGTGATGGGAAGTTTTATCGGGATTGTGAATATCCGGATTGCAAGGGCTTCTTTTGAAGTGCCTTCGGTTCTGTTCGAACCCGGAACAGACTTGTATGGTTACATGTCTGACATTACATTTTGAGATGTAAAGCCGATTTCTTTCAAATACATTTCTGTTGGTGGCGGAGAATTTATTCTCTTAGCTTAACACCCTTCTCTGAGACGTACGAGCTCAGAGGTTATGTAGTTGAAATTTATCAGCGATATATTCCCAATTTGGTAATGTGACATGCTGAGTGTTGCTGTGAAATGATCATTGTTTGATCATTTGTGATATGATCATTTGTTTGATCATTTATCTTTGTGATCATTACCTTGATCATTTGTTTGACCCAAAGCATAGCTTTTGTATAAAGCGTAGCTTTGTGGACGAGACTTCTTCAGGGCCTCAACAACCCGGAAATGGTCGAAACAGGAATGTTGCGGCAAGGTTATGAGGGTCGCGCCCTTTAGGGTATGTCATTTCCTTCTGGAAAGGGGTGGTATCATGGTATGGAGCCCAGATATCTACTCATGTGGACACACTTTATTTTTATGTTTGATGATGTTACCGAGCACTCGGATAAAGGTCCCAAAGGACAGGGGGATGGCATATTCGTGAGTTACCTAGTTACAGGGGTAATCCGGCTTTGTTGGCAGAGAGCAGTTTGTCTCTCGGGACGTCCAGCCAGAGGCGATCCCATTCGGCGGTAGGAAAGGAAGTTCCTTAGACTGACCATTTATTGGCAAATCCATTTTCCAATACCAACCTTGTACGGTATTAGTTGTAGAACTTGCTATTTAACATAGCAGCTATAGTTGGCTCAGTATAATGGTACCTATGCTGGCTAATATTAATATTATATTTTCAAAATGTTTTTCCACTATGCACTAATAATAATAAATCCAATGATTTGCGTAGTAAGCATAGTTGACTATCATAAGAAGAAATCTCCTCCAATTCTGCGTTTGCATTGTGTGTGTGGCGGGAGGTCTTATGGTAGTTTCATTTTCCAAAAGCATTGCGGGTTTCAATGTTAAAATTATTTTGTTGTGTGTTTGAAAGATAAACTATTTTAGTTCTCACACCAGTCACCATGACTGACCTGGAGTTTATTGTTCCCTTCCTAAACTCTGGGTGCCCATCATTTTCCACACGGAGAGTTTAGAGTTAGGTTATCAGGTCATTCTGGATTAAGGAGATGCTATGGAGCTCAAGTGGCGAGCTGGATGGCGAGACGTATCACCTATACTATGTATTATTCCGTTGTGTATTATGTATATATGAACAAGTTCATATAACTGTCCAGTGTTGTATTGTTGTTGTAAACTCTGATGATGATGTAATGTGTAAAATGATATAGTTCTTTGATTAAAGATTATTTATTTATCTATTATATGTTGTTCCACTGCGAATGTGGGATTCTGATATTGTCTCTGTTTCTGTTGTTTCTTCTTTCTTTTTCTTCTGTCTTCTTCTACCTCTTCTTTTTCTCCATAACAATTCGGTTTTCCGGCATTCGATTGCTCGGCAGTTGATACAGTGAATGTATTAATGTCGATTTTCAAGCGACAAAAAATCGCATCGTTACAAATAGCTAACGTATAGGGCGCGATCCTATACCAGTCCCATATGATATTCTAATATTTGAGTCATTTTTACTTAGGGATCCCTTACTATAATTTTCCTTGAAAACGTTTTCAAAATGGTTTAAAACCTTTAAATCAACCCAGTTAAGCAAAATATATATTCTATGCTTTACTCAAAGTCACCTTGCTATGTTATATATATATATATATATATATATATATATATATATATACTTTACTCAAACCTTAGTTGATGAAAACATTTATACTCTTGAAAGTCCCCCTTTCGATTACATTGAAAGTACCCCTTTCAAAACCATTGAAAGCAACTCTTTTGAAACCTTGGAAAAACCCTTCCTTTCGAAACCATTCTTAAAACCCTTTTGAAACCTTGGAAAACCTTCCTTTCGAAAGCATTAAAACCTTAGACATCATATCTTAGAACACTTCAAAACATTGCCTTTAAAAACCTTGGAAAAACCTTCCATTTCAACTACTTCGAAACCATCAGAAAATAAAAACTTTCGACTTCTTCAAAACCCTTTAGGGAACCACCCCTTCGAAATCATTTTAAATACCTATAGAAAGTATCAAACCTTTAGAAATTCTAACCTTTCGAAAGCACTTGGGATCAATATAAAACATGTGGAAAAAAACACCTTCAGTTACCATTTAAGTCGAAACCATTCTCTTTCGAAACTATTGGGTTATACTTCAACAAAGTAAAAAGGGTCTATAAAGTCATTTTGGTCGAAAGCATACCTTTTGAAAGCTATTCCTAAGTAATGAAGTGATGGTGTCGAAACCATCCTTATGAAAGCATTGAAGAAGTGGCTAATTTTAAAAAGTTAAGTATACCTTCCGAAACCATTGACTTTGAAAGATAGAAAGGCGGTAGCTAGGGGTTTCGACCCCATCGAAAGCATTACCTAAAACAAGATAGCACAACCCATTCGAAACCTCTTCTTTTAAAACATTTGACTCGTTCGGAAGCCAACTGAGTCGAAACCTAACCTTTCGAAAGTAAAGCAGGCGCTACCCTTTATTTTAAGACAAGGCATACTCCGACCCCTTCGAAACCTAGCGTTTCGACTATGTACCCTTTTCCTTTGTTCAATGCGCTACGTACCAAGTAGCTTGATACCATGCACATTGGTTTCTAAACAAGTGGTAGCGAAAGGTCTGCGTCGGAACCCATTGTGTCGGAAGTGGTGGAACACACTAAAAACATGTTAATTTTGTTTTTAACTTAAAAGAGAAACTTTTTAACTAACCTGCTATTGTTTGTCAAAATTTCATTGGTTCCTAAATACCTTTTCCAAAAGTGCTGCCAATATTTTCAGATTTAAACAATAACTATATTTTACAAAATAACCCTTCTCCTTAATTAAATATATAAAACATTTAATTCCCATACCTTAAATAATTTTATATATTCGTCAAAACACTTAGGAAAGTTCTATCAAAATTCCATAAAATCCTTTTCAATTTATTTTCTAAGATATATGAATTTCAGACTCAAATAATTATTTATTTAGCCATAAATAATTTATAACCCAATAAGTCATTTTCTTCACTTGAAAATTAATATAAAATCCACATTAATTCAGAAAATTATAAAAATTGAAATCCATTTCTAAAATATCATTTCTGATCTACATTTAAATCCACAAGGCATTTGGATGTTATTTAATAAGGTTTTCATAAAAAAACATATCGTAAAAATCAATATGAACATGCATAAATCACCAACAAGTATATATAAACATTTGATCATCCAAAACATTGCATTATCATGCAAAAATACTTCGGATTATCTTTAAAACCGAATACCATAAGAAAGCGAGATGTGGTAATTATTTACCTTAGCTTTGTGATTAAATATGTGAGATTTGCTTTTGATTAAGTGATTTGATTCTTCCTCCTGAAAATCCTAGCTTTATCTTTTCTTAAGATTGATAATGGCGGTCGGCCTTAGAATGTTTTTGTTTGAGAAAAATGCAATGAACGTGTGTTCATTTTCCTAAGAGTTTGGGGTATAATTTTAATCATTTTTCTATTTTTCCCTCCCTTATTTCCGAACACTTAAGTCCATTTTACTTCATTTATCCATTCATTAATATGGCACAACTACCCCTTAATTTAATCACAAATCTTAATCCATTAATTAACACATTATTTTATTTTATTTAACTAATTAAATTTCCTAAATAATGTCACTAAAAATTTGGGGTGTTATATTGCGTCCATCTTTTTGATGCACGGATGGCACAAAATTTTGATGATGGCAACTGCCACATTGAGTCCGAGGTAAAGGGAGCTCAGATTGAGATGTCAGATTATGATCTCGCTGGGACTTTGGAGATGTCCGTAGTAGGCACAGATTTGGACAACATAGAGATGACTGTTCATGGGATTCTACAATGGACCTTTTCTAGGAATGTTGGTGATTGGAGGACCGATAATTTGCGACCGGTGGCCTGTCTCGTCATCTGCATATTCAGCAAAACATCATTCCGAAGACAGGAAGCCTTGACTAGATTTATACAACAATGCGGAGAGCCGCTTATGGTATAATTTGCGGCGTAGCCGTTAATTGGGCTTGTGCCTTGATGGTCCATATGGTCGATCAGGAAGTTAGTACCCCGAGGACTCACTTTCCATATTGTCACTTGCTCACTCGAGTGTTTAGGCATTACGAGGGAAATTTGAGTGAAGAGCCAATACTGTGGAAGGTCCCTCCTGCCATCAACCGGACCACCATTCGAGTTTCTGATTCAACAACAGAGCAAATAATAGTTTTTCTCTCGGGATTGCAATAGAAACACTCAAATTCGAAACAGATAACTTCAAAACTCTGTAAAAGACAAAACATGAAACTTGTAGTATATGATCTACGCTTTCCAAAACATCAAAAATTCTTAAATTTGGTTAAGAAACGTAAAAGTTATGCTTAATTTAGTTTTAGATTCAACAATAGAGCAAATAATAGTTTTGCTCTCGGGATTGCAAAAGAAACACTCAAATTTGAAATAGATAACTTCAAAATTCTAAAAAACACAAAACATGAAACTTGTAGTATATGATCTATGCTTTCCAAAACATCTAAAATTCATATATTTGGTTAAGAAACGTAAAAGTTATGCTTAATTTAGTTTCAGATTCAACAACAGAGCAAATAATAGTTTTGCTCTCGGGATTGCTATAGAAACACTCAAATTTGAAATAGATAACTTCAAAATTTTGAAAAACACAAAACATGAAACTTGTAATATATGACCTAGGCTTTCCAAAACATTTAAAATTTTAAATTTGGTTAATAAAACGTAAAAGTTATGCTTAATTTAGTTTTAGATTCAACAATAGAGCAAATAATAGTTTTGCTCTCAGGATTGCAATAGAAACAGTCAAATTTGAAATAGATAACTTAAAAAATCTGAAAAACACAAAACATGAAACTTTTAGTAAGTGATCTACGCTTTCCAAAACATCTAAAATTCTTAAATTTGGGTTAGAAACGTAAAAGTTATAGCAAAATTCATTTCAGCGACAATCACAAAACAAATATTACACCAGTCATCTTTTTTTTTCCAGCAAATTCACCACTGTAAACCGTCCTTAACCGCATGAACCCAAAATAGAAAGCGTGAAGGAAACCTCACCTTAGATATGCAGCAAAGTTTGGGTTGAAAGATTCTCCGGTTTGGATCAATTTGATGATTTTGAGGCTCCTTTATTAGCTTCAGCAGCTGAAAAAGTTGAAACAAGAACATGCAAGAACAAAAGAGAAAGTTATACACAATTCATATCTAATTCTAGGATTTTGATAATATAATTTGGTAGTATTGGTGGAGATTACCTTCTATTCTCTTAGTTTGGTGATTTCTTCTTGAATTGGCAGCAAATTGGGTGAAAATTTTGTTTTAGTTGAAGGTAACCATTATATATTTTTTTCAGTTCACTATAAGTTTGTTCTTTTTTGTTTCTGAGAAAGAAGAACTAAACTACGTACACTAGTTTGTTTCTCACCAGAAACATCCAGATAATGGATTTTAGGTTTTAAAACCTAACCCAAAAAGCCCAAAGCAATATTATTTAGAGAAAATGCAAGGCTATGTATATGTATTAGGCTATTTTACCTTAAATTCACATATTTCTCAATATAAACTCAAAAAATATATGCAACCAACTGTTATGAAACAAAAATTGTTATTTACACAAAAGAAAAATTTTTCAATAATAAAATGTTATTTTCATAAATAAAACCATATTTTTGACAATATTTTACAATTTTCAAAATTTTAGTGTAAAAACACGAATTTTAAAGGATAATTTGTTCAAAAATCATTTTCATTGTCAAATAAGTTATAACAAAACATTATAACTCTTTTTAAAATAACAAAATATTATTTTAAACAATATTCCATCTTTTAATTTTAATAAAATACATATTTTCTACATATTTCTTCTTTTAAATTCAATAACAGGTTAATATTGGCAATAATTACCAATATTAATGCATTGATTCAACTAAAATCCAATAAATAATTATTTTCACTCCAAATTCTCAAAGTAAAGTTTTTAAAACTCTATTTTCATCAATTTTTATTTATTTCAAAAATTATATGTTGAAAAACATCAATTAATTAATTTATTAACTCTAATTTAATAAGATCACATTGTTTATTTGAAATAAATAAAAAAAATTAAATCAAATTTATTTTCTCCATTTTATTTTCAATATTAAATTATAACTAACGTTATAATTAAGTATCATAGGTAATCACCAATACCAGGTTTGTTACAAAGCTAGCAAGAACTTGATATTAGTATAAGATAAGAGGAATATAAGTGCATAAGGGAATTCATCCTTTAACTATAAAGGATGGGTACAAGTATAGTATAATCTCAATGCATGGTATATGTTTACCAAGGGTTGTCGCATGAATAGGTTTAATTAAACATAAGAGACTCATACATAATGGCATTCAACGCTAATACAAGGAATCATATGAAAGTCATAAGAGAAACTCATTAAAATTCCAATATGAATCTCATGTAACTCAAGATAAAGTTCAAATATCATAAAAACGAAATCACAATATATAACATCTCATAAAGCTTTAGGCTATCTATGTAACAAATGTCACATCCCGAAATTTTCGACTTTCGAAAATTCAACATCGATACTCACTTTATCGACTGCCGAGAAATCGAACGCCGGAAACTCCAATAGTGAGGGTTTTAGAAAGAAGAAAAAGGCAGAAGAAGAAGAAGATAGAAGAAAAGAAGAGAAAAAGAAAAGGAGAACAACACATCAGAACAGCAACAGAAAACAATATCAGAATCTTACACATCGCAGCGGAACAATATATAATAAATAATCACTAGTCTTTTTAAAACAAAGAACTATATCAGTTTATACATACATCAATCAACAGAGTCAATATACACAATGGACAGTTTTATAACTTGTCCTCATACAGAATACACAGCGGAATAAATACTATCAGATACAAATACTACGTCTCGCCATCCAGCTTATCTCCAAAGCTCCAGAATATCCAGAATAACCTGGTAATATAACTCTAGGCTGCCCGTGTGGAAATTGGTGGGCACCCAGAGTTTAGAAGGGAACAATAAACTCCGAGTCAGTCATGGTGACTGGTGTGAGATCGTAAAACAGTTATTCTTTAAAAATAAACAACAGGAAAACTTTTAAAGTCAATTCGCAATGCTTTTGGAAAATGAAACTACCATAAGACCTCCCACCACACACACAATGCAAACGCAGAATTGGAGGAGATTTCTTCTTATGATAGTCAAAGATGCTTACTACGCAAAATCAAATCATTTTGATATTTTTATTAGTGCATAGTGTAGAAAACATTTCGAAAGTATAATATTAATCTTAGCCAGCATAGGCATTCCGCACTTATGCCTACTATAGCTACCATCCAAACAGTGGTGACCACCATAAGTGAATGATAGGTTCTACAACTAAAACCGTACAAGATCGTATTGTTTCTTTGGATTTCCAACAAATGGTCAGGCTAAGGAACTTCCTTTTCCACGATGGGTACGTCCCTGGAATAGACGACCCGAGAACCTAACGTTACGGTTAGATCTCTGCCAACACAAGGCCGGGTTACCTCTGCAAAAATAGGTAACTACTGACACGCGTATGCCATCCCCCGATCGTCACCGATCTTCCCGAGGATCCCCGATTCGCAACAAACCACATAGATAATAATAATGCAGTAACCACAGAGGTTAAGTATCTGGGCTCCATACCATGATACCACCTTTATCCAGAAGGAATGACATACACTAAGGGGCGCTACTCCCTAGAACCTTGCTGCATCCTTCCTGTTTCGACCATTTCCGGGGTGTGAGGCTCGATGAAGTCTCGTCCACAAAGCTACGCTTTCTCAAAAAGCCCTGCTTCGGGTCAAACAAAATGATCAACCTATGATCACAAAGATATAAGATCAAACAAATGATCATATCACAAATGATCAAACACTGATCATTTCACAGCAACACTCAGTATGCCACGTTACCAAATTGGGATATATCGCTGATAAATTTCAACTACATAACCTCTGAGCTCGTACGTCTCAGAGAAGGGTGTTAAGCTAAGAGAATAAATTCTCCGCCACCAACAGAAATGTATTTGAAAGCAATCAGCTTTATATCTCAAATTGTAATGTCAGACACACAATCCATATAAGTCTGTTCCGGGATCGAACAGAACCGAAGGCACTTCTCACGAAGCCCTTGCAATTCCGGATAATTTTCAATCACGTCAGGACTTCCCGTCACTAAGGGTGATAAAACCTCTAAATCGAAGATCAGTCGATGTAGAGTAACTCGACGGTAATCCTTCCGTTTTCAAAAATATCCGGTCTTCAACACCGGTCTTCAAATGCGATTCAAAACGACGTATCACATATTCGGAATGGGTTATACGACCCCATGGTCCTTTCCCGGTTAACCCGAATAGTGAGCGTTTATTCAAAAATAAGTGTGGCATTCAAATTCATCCAATTCACAACAAATACCTATCTAAAGGTAAATATTGATAGTCGGTTATTTAACTATCAATAAAGATGCGCAACATCATCAGATTCCAAATAATTTTCCAAATTATTTTATCTTCAAAAATATCTTTACAAGATATAAAATTTCCACACTTAACCATTTGAAAACAATTTCAAATATTCACATTTCATTTTATCTTCGAAGATAAAATCTCAAAACAGTTTATTTCATATTGGAAAAAGCATTTCCATACTTATTTAATAACAAGTATTTCACAAATCTATTTATTTTCAACATTTGAAAATATTCGATATACTTAAATCAAATTAAGTATATACTCAATCTTTAAGGAAATCATTCTCTTTAAACACATTTATTTGAGTCAAAACGAATGTTACGTAAAACATCGTTACGACGACTCAAAATCACTAGTATATGGATTCGGATTTTAATAGATATATAAATCCCAATACTACATCAAAACATTTCCTTTCGGAAATCATTTACTATAACAACAGTGTTATAGTCCATCATTTCCTTAAATTTCTCGAAAACGTCTATTTCAACAAGAACTGTTGAAATCTATGTTTTCGATATTCAACACATTTTTAAAACATCGTTAAAAACAATTTAACTTCATTTTTAAAATATCATTTCTTCAAAAATGAATCCGTTTTATTCAATAATATATTCATTGTCCAAAATCGTGAATATATCTTCTTTAATAATCTTCCATATTCAATTTATCATATTCAATCCATTTCGAATTTATAAACACGTCTATAAATTCTATTTCCATTTATAAAAACTACAATTTATAAATCTTCTTTATTAACTAGTTCAATTCGTAACTCAATTTTTATACTAACGGTCCACCTTATAAGTTAATACTTATAATTCATTTATTTTCAAAAATCATTCTTTTAAAACTTTACAATTGTAAAGTTCATCCCTTTATAAATCGTTTTAACATCATTTCCATTTTAAATTCACATTCCCTTATTTCAATTTGGATTCATTTTTCCAAATATTCACTTTTGAATCTAAAATCGGATTTCAACTTAATTTCTAATTCTACTTTAACTCTAAATCAATTACAAATTGATTTCTAAATTTATTTTCACTACTAAAATAAATTCTTATTCTTTTCAAATTATTCAATATCCTGTTTTTAAATGGATTCTTTAAATTGAAGTCATTTTACATTTACTTCCCAAATCGTTTCAATTTACCAAGTAAATTTCAAATCGGATTTCCAACTTATCTTCTTTTAAATAAATTCCTTTTTAAGAAAATAAATCTCAATCGTTTCTTTCAATCTATTTAAAAATCCAAATTCTTAAATTAAATTCTTCAATTTATACTCACGATTATGCGAAATTCATTTATTTAACATTTTCACTTTATTCTGGAAATAAATTCGATAAGATTATAAAAATTAACTTTTTATACTTTAAAATTCCTTTCTTCGAATTTATTAAATTTCTAAAATCAAATTCACTTAGAAATTTCTATTTTGATTTCCAAAAATTCAATTTCGTTTATTTTTGGAATCCAATGATATCAAACATCCATTCAGCTAAATTTTAGCTTTCAACAATTTTCCAGACATCGATATGATCAATAACATCAATATAATCATTCACAGATTCATATCACAGTATAAATAAATTCAATCAATGTGAGGGGTCCAGTTGGATCCCTCCAACCTGTTTCCCTGCATCCAAAGACGTCAGCACAATACCAATTCCGCTCCAGTACGGAATTATCGCGGTATATAGGTTTTTATAAATCCGCTTACTAACGGCGCAATAGGGTCTCATCCGCTATACGAGGCGGGAAATCATCAATCCAATATATACATATGCCAATATGTATATACTGCTATATATATAGATATATCCTATTATATCTAATAACACATTCAATAGCAATCAACACAATCAATAAATAACTGAAAATTCCACTTTCAATTTTTTTTTTTTTTGAGTGAGAAAAATCTCACCTTAGCTTTTTAATTTGCAGTCCATCTCCAATCTCAACCCAATCATCTTGATTTATACCTTGTATAAATATTTACACAGTTTATTAATATTTGAACCAATCAAATAATTAATTTCCATTTAATAGTTTTCGATTAGTTGATAATTTCAATTTATCGTCGATTTCATTTTAAACGGTTAATTTTAAATTCTAACTGATTTCCGTTTTGAAATAAATTCATTTAACTACCCTTTTTTTTTCAAACTAACAACTTATCTAAATAAATTAATTATTTAGTTCAAAATCAAATTCTCTTTAATAATTTGTTTCACTAAAATTTTAAATTAAAACTAAATTCCCTTAATTATCAACTATTGAATCTTAGAAATAAATTATTTTCTAACAACTAAACGAATTTAAATAAGCTTATCAAACAATTAAATTTTCAAATCTAAATTAAATGGAAACAATTTACAAATACCTTACTGTAAACGAACCATCCCCAACTCGCCTTTGCCTCCATTTCCTCGAGCCACTGCCGAGCTCGATCGACCACCGAACTCGAGCTCGAGACCCAAGCTTTCCTCGACTTCGCGACTACACACGCTGCCATCTCGTGCTCGACTGCTACTAGCGAATCCCTTCGCCATCATTTCTGACCTCCAACCCCACTGCGCCTCCACGACCTGCTCGAGCCCACCCACTTCGATCGCGAGTCACCATCAATCGCCGTATTCGCGAGCTCGAGTGCCTCACGTCGACCCATCGCCTTACTGCCCTTGTCAACATCGAGACCCTCGCTTCCGCGCGCCTTCCAGTCGCGAAACCCCAATCAACCATCACCCTTTAATGACGTCGCAGCTCCGATCAGCACTCGCGAGATCTTCTCCTATCGAATCGGTTTGCCTCGAGAAATTGTGATACCCCCCACATCTCCGCCCCCCACACGAGTCGCTAGATGCGATTGAATATACGAACGCGAGATTAAGTTTTTGGGAAAGAAAAATGAAGGCGTCTAATTTTTTTTCTTGCTTTCGACTTAAATTAACAGAGAGGAGGGAGGCGGCCATCGTTTCGTTTCTTTGATTTTACTGAGAGTATGGCTTTGATTTATTTTAAAGAGGGAAGCGTGATTTTAGGCGTGAGTGAAGGAAAGTCGCGTGGCTTTGCAGAGAGATATCGTGTGCCTTAACTGATGTCGGCAACAATTTAAATTTAAAATTTAAATTGTATTTGATTTAATTTTAACGCGTTTATACGTCGTATTCGCACATAACAACTCCGAAAAATACGAAAATTGAAATCCGGCAATAATACAACATTCCGGACCCAATGGAACTGGTTTCGTCGAATTCCGAGACTGCGCCTCGGACGGCTATTTTTAAATATCGATTCAAACGTTTAAAATTCAAAACTGAACAATTTACTCTTAAATTTGATTCTGAAGCTTCTGTTATCTTCAGTAATATCAATACGAATTTTAAAAGCTTTCGAAATATTTTTCTTCAGCTTAAAATTGAAGATTCAAATTTAAATTCAACTTACAATAGATTAAATTTTATAATTTAATCATCAGCTTCAAAGTTATATCCGGGATTCAAATTAAATCATCGTTCAAATATTTAAAATAAAGTAAATATTCTCAATTTAATTCGTTCGAAATTTCGGGTCGTTACAGACTTCCCTCCTTAAAAGAATTTCGTCCTCGAAATTACAAGTTAGGAAAAATGGCCCTTAACTCGTCTACTATTTTTCAACATCCAATAGTTTTATAAATTTTCAAAACAAATCTTTCTACTAAAGATTCGTTATTTATTCAACTACATTTCCAACTTCAATTACCGATTTCAAACAACATTGTTTTCTTAACAATTTAACTTTAAGTTTAAATTCAAATTTTAAACTTTCAAATTTTCTCAAAAATTTTCTAACACTCGGAATTTTCGAAAAATTTCGCCAGCGTCTCCTTTGCGCGGCTAATACGGCACGACTACAAAACGTCCCTACGGACTCTCAGATTTCAAAAAGAAAAAGAAAAAGCCAATCGGCTAGAGAGAAATCATCAAAAACTCATATTAAAATTCAAATACATACCTTTTTCGAGCAATTCGAATTCTCTTTGAAAATCAAATCCAATTCATTTATACCTGTATATCCTACTAGCCATAATATCTAGTTACATATATTCAAACCATTTTGCAAATTCTATTACAAAAATTTCAATATAAACTACTTATATCATCTTTAGTTTACTATTGAAGTTATATCCATTATCTTCAATTTTACATTTCAGTTTCTCATTTGAGTTCAATTCACAATTCCAATCTAATTTGGATTCAATTCACTTTCTGAATATTGAATTTTATTGATTAGCTTTCATTCATACTGCACCATTTTAAATTAGTTTCAGTTACTAATCCATTTCCAATTCTAATTCACTTATTCAAATTCGGTTTCAACATTCAGTTTTAATCTTATTCACTTCATTTATTCAAATTTATTTACTCATTCACACATTCTTTCATTTTCAATTTGAATCTCATTTCTATCAAATTCCAAATATTTTATAAGTCTTCGACTTATTTACATCTTGATTTATAAAATCATCCATACATTCATATTACTAATTCTATTCCTTTATGAATTTTATCTTCAAATATTTTTCTGGAACTTTATTTCAAATTATATCTCACATTAATATTTCATAAATATTTCTACATAGTATTCCAGAGTTTACCAACATTTCAAAAACCATTTTTGAAAACAGTTCAAATTATCTTTTGAATTTCAAAAACAAAATCCAAATTTTTTCAAACAACTTCTATTTAAAACAATTTGGCAGCAATTTCCTCTTTTGGAAACCCGAAAATGAACACCAACGATGCCGCGGTCATCATCGAAGTTATTTTCCAGCGACCGAAAAGAGTTTAGAGCTTTCATCTCTCTAAAATACTTTTCAAAAGCTTTGAAATCCATTTTCAAATCAAAAAGATTTTTAACTTTCCAAATCTCCAAAATTTTCAAATTCTTTTCAAAACATTTCCAAAAACTTCTCTGGAATTCCGTTTTAAATTACAATTCACATTTATAATTTACATTCTTTAATTTCATTTATATGTGAATTAATTTCTTAACTTTGGAGTTACGATTTTTAATTTCTTATTCAATTTCAATGATAATAGATTAATATTATCACTTCTAACAACCATGCAACCATATACTATAGTAATTCATAGAAAAACATTTCTTTTCTATACAAAAATAGTTTTGGGTAAAATTATTTCATTCACCCTATTTAAAACAATACTGTGTCGGTTTATCTTGTTTAAGAGTTTAGAAACCCCTATCGATTACAGTTAGCTAGACTGCACCAGGCTTTTAAATCTCCCCGAGATGGCCGAGATGAAAAATCCGAGATATCAGCCAAAATCCGAGATTTGGCAGCCTATTTAGTTATAAGTGTTTTAAATATCGCCCGAGATAGCCGAGATATTTTCCCGAGATATTGGCCAAAATCCGAGATTTAAAACACTGGACTGCACCGACCAGAATCTATAAACAATCAACCGATAAGTCAACACAATACAAAACAATTTCATATTCAAATAACAAATACGCGCTCATATCTATTATTACACTCAACTCATTCTAGAGTACTACTGACTCTATCTCTAATGAGTAACACCCAACAGAGCAGGGTTGTCGCTTAACCATATGCTCTGATACCACTTTGTCACATCCCGAAAGAAGCGGTCACAACCGGTAGGCTTTTCAACCATCCCGGCCCCACCGTGGCTGACAATGGTACCCCAAACTTGCTTTTACGGCCAGCCTCTCGACTGTCACGGCATCTGCCTAACCAACCCATCCCTCTCAGGGACATGTAGGGGTAAGAGTCTCCCGTTCGCCACCAAACTGCGAAGCGAGAATCCCCTATCATGCTGTAATATAGCAAGACTGGTGTGAGATCGTAAAACAGTTATTCTTTAAAAATAAACAACAGGAAAACTTTTAAAGTCAATTCGCAATGCTTTTGGAAAATGAAACTACCATAAGACCTCCCACCACACACACAATGCAAACGCAGAATTGGAGGAGATTTCTTCTTATGATAGTCAAAGATGCTTACTACGCAAAATCAAATCATTTTGATATTTTTATTAGTGCATAGTGTAGAAAACATTTCGAAAGTATAATATTAATCTTAGCCAGCATAGGCATTCCGCACTTATGCCTACTATAGCTACCATCCAAACAGTGGTGACCACCATAAGTGAATGATAGGTTCTACAACTAAAACCGTACAAGATCGTATTGTTTCTTTGGATTTCCAACAAATGGTCAGGCTAAGGAACTTCCTTTTCCACGATGGGTACGTCCCTGGAATAGACGACCCGAGAACCTAACGTTACGGTTAGATCTCTGCCAACACAAGGCCGGGTTACCTCTGCAAAAATAGGTAACTACTGACACGCGTATGCCATCCCCAGATCGTCACCGATCTTCCCGAGGATCCCCGATTCGCAACAAACCACATAGATAATAATAATGCAGTAACCACAGAGGTTAAGTATCTGGGCTCCATACCATGATACCACCTTTATCCAGAAGGAATGACATACACTAAGGGGCGCTACTCCCTAGAACCTTGCTGCATCCTTCCTGTTTCGACCATTTCCGGGGTGTGAGGCTCGATGAAGTCTCGTCCACAAAGCTACGCTTTCTCAAAAAGCCCTGCTTCGGGTCAAACAAAATGATCAACCTATGATCACAAAGATATAAGATCAAACAAATGATCATATCACAAATGATCAAACACTGATCATTTCACAGCAACACTCAGTATGCCACGTTACCAAATTGGGATATATCGCTGATAAATTTCAACTACATAACCTCTGAGCTCGTACGTCTCAGAGAAGGGTGTTAAGCTAAGAGAATAAATTCTCCGCCACCAACAGAAATGTATTTGAAAGAAATCAGCTTTATATCTCAAATTGTAATGTCAGACACACAATCCATATAAGTCTGTTCCGGGATCGAACAGAACCGAAGGCACTTCTCACGAAGCCCTTGCAATTCCGGATAATTTTCAATCACGTCAGGACTTCCCGTCACTAAGGGTGATAAAACCTCTAAATCGAAGATCAGTCGATGTAGAGTAACTCGACGGTAATCCTTCCGTTTTCAAAAATATCCGGTCTTCAACACCGGTCTTCAAATGCGATTCAAAACGACGTATCACATATTCGGAATGGGTTATACGACCCCATGGTCCTTTCCCGGTTAACCCGAATAGTGAGCGTTTATTCAAAAATAAGTGTGGCATTCAAATTCATCCAATTCACAACAAATACCTATCTAAAGGTAAATATTGATAGTCGGTTATTTAACTATCAATAAAGATGCGCAACATCATCAGATTCCAAATAATTTTCCAAATTATTTTATCTTCAAAAATATCTTTACAAGATATAAAATTTCCACACTTAACCATTTGAAAACAATTTCAAATATTCACATTTCATTTTATCTTCGAAGATAAAATCTCAAAACAGTTTATTTCATATTGGAAAAAGCATTTCCATACTTATTTAATAACAAGTATTTCACAAATCTATTTATTTTCAACATTTGAAAATATTCGATATACTTAAATCAAATTAAGTATATACTCAATCTTTAAGGAAATCATTCTCTTTAAACACATTTATTTGAGTCAAAACGAATGTTACGTAAAACATCATTACGACGACTCAAAATCACTAGTATATGGATTCGGATTTTAATAGATATATAAATCCCAATACTACATCAAAACATTTCCTTTCGGAAATCATTTACTATAACAACAGTGTTATAGTCCATCATTTCCTTAAATTTCTCGAAAACGTCTATTTCAACAAGAACTGTTGAAATCTATGTTTTCGATATTCAACACATTTTTAAAACATCGTTAAAAACAATTTAACTTCATTTTTAAAATATCATTTCTTCAAAAATGAATCCGTTTTATTCAATAATATATTCACTGTCCAAAATCGTGAATATATCTTCTTTAATAATCTTCCATATTCAATTTATCAAATTCAATCCATTTCGAATTTATAAACACGTCTATAAATTCTATTTCCATTTATAAAAACAATAATTTATAAATCTTCTTTATTAACTAGTTCAATTCGTAACTCAATTTTTATACTAACGGTCCACCTTATAAGTTAATACTTATAATTCATTTATTTTCAAAAATCATTCTTTTAAAACTTTACAATTGTAAAGTTCATCCCTTTATAAATCGTTTTAACATCATTTCCATTTTAAATTCACATTCCCTTATTTCAATTTGGATCCATTTTTCCAAATATTCACTTTTGAATCTAAAATCGGATTTCAACTTAATTTCTAATTCTACTTTAACTCCAAATCAATTACAAATTGATTTCTAAATTTATTTTCACTACTAAAATAAATTCTTATTCTTTTCAAATTATTCAATATCCTGTTTTTAAATGGATTCTTTAAATTGAAGTCATTTTACATTTACTTCCCAAATCGTTTCAATTTACCAAGTAAATTTCAAATCGGATTTCCAACTTATCTTCTTTTAAATAAATTCATTTTTAAGAAAATAAATCTCAATCGTTTCTTTCAATCTATTTAAAAATCCAAATTCTTAAATTAAATTCTTCAATTTATACTCACGATTATGCGAAATTCATTTATTTAACATTTTCACTTTATTCTGGAAATAAATTCGATAAGATTATAAAAATTAACTTTTTATACTTTAAAATTCCTTTCTTCGAATTTATTAAATTTCTAAAATCAAATTCACTTAGAAATTTCTATTTTGATTTCCAAAAATTCAATTTCGTTTATTTTTGGAATCCAATGATATCAAACATCCATTCAGCTAAATTTTAGCTTTCAACAATTTTCCAGACATCGATATGATCAATAACATCAATATAATCATTCACAGATTCATATCACAGTATAAATAAATTCAATCAATGTGAGGGGTCCAGTTGGATCCCTCCAACCTGTTTCCCTGCATCCAAAGACGTCAGCACAATACCAATTCCGCTCCAGTACGGAATTATCGTGGTATATAGGTTTTTATAAATCCGCTTACTAACGGCGCAATAGGGTCTCATCCGCTATACGAGGCGGGAAATCATCAATCCAATATATACATATGCCAATATGTATATACTGCTATATATATAGATATATCCTATTATATCTAATAACACATTCAATAGCAATCAACACAATCAATAAATAACTGAAAATTCCACTTTCATTTTTTTATTTATTTTTTGAGTGAGAAAAATCTCACCTTAGCTTTTTAATTTGCAGTCCATCTCCAATCTCAACCCAATCATCTTGATTTATACCTTGTATAAATATTTACACAGTTTATTAATATTTGAACCAATCAAATAATTAATTTCCATTTAATAGTTTTCGATTAGTTGATAATTTCAATTTATCGTCGATTTCATTTTAAACGGTTAATTTTAAATTCTAACTGATTTCCGTTTTGAAATAAATTCATTTACTACCCTTTTTTTTCAAACTAACAACTTATCTAAATAAATTAATTATTTAGTTCAAAATCAAATTCTCTTTAATAATTTGTTTCACTAAAATTTTAAATTAAAACTAAATTCCCTTAATTATCAACTATTGAATCTTAGAAATAAATTATTTTCTAACAACTAAACGAATTTAAATAAGCTTATCAAACAATTAAATTTTCAAATCTAAATTAAATGGAAACAATTTACAAATACCTTACTGTAAACGAACCATCCCCAACTCGCCTTTGCCTCCATTTCCTCGAGCCACTGCCGAGCTCGATCGACCACCGAACTCGAGCTCGAGACCCAAACTTTCCTCGACTTCGCGACTACACACGCTGCCATCTCGTGCTCGACTGCTACTAGCGAATCCCTTCGCCATCATTTCTGACCTCCAACCCCACTGCGCCTCCACGACCTGCTCGAGCCCACCCACTTCGATCGCGAGTCACCATCAATCGCCGTATTCGCGAGCTCGAGTGCCTCACGTCGACCCATCGCCTTACTGCCCTTGTCAACATCGAGACCCTCGCTTCCGCGCGCCTTCCAGTCGCGAAACCCCAATCAACCATCACCCTTTAATGACGTCGCAGCTCCGATCAGCACTCGCGAGATCTTCTCCTATCGAATCGGTTTGCCTCGAGAAATTGTGATACCCCCCACATCTCCGCCCCCCACACGAGTCGCTAGACGCGATTGAATATACGAACGCGAGATTAAGTTTTTGGGAAAGAAAAATGAAGGCGTCTAATTTTTTTTCTTGCTTTCGACTTAAATTAACAGAGAGGAGGGAGGCGGCCATCGTTTCGTTTCTTTGATTTTACTGAGAGTATGGCTTTGATTTATTTTAAAGAGGGAAGCGTGATTTTAGGCGTGAGTGAAGGAAAGTCGCGTGGATTTGCAGAGAGATATCGTGTGCCTTAACTGATGTCGGCAACAATTTAAATTTAAAATTTAAATTGTATTTGATTTAATTTTAACGCGTTTATACGTCGTATTCGCACATAACAACTCCGAAAAATACGAAAATTGAAATCCGGCAATAATACAACATTCCGGACCCAATGGAACTGGTTTCGTCGAATTCCGAGACTGCGCCTCGGACGGCTATTTTTAAATATCGATTCAAACGTTTAAAATTCAAAACTGAACAATTTACTCTTAAATTTGATTCTGAAGCTTCTGTTATCTTCAGTAATATCAATACGAATTTTAAAAGCTTTCGAAATATTTTTCTTCAGCTTAAAATTGAAGATTCAAATTTAAATTCAACTTACAATAGATTAAATTTTATAATTTAATCATCAGCTTCAAAGTTATATCCGGGATTCAAATTAAATCATCGTTCAAATATTTAAAATAAAGTAAATATTCTCAATTTAATTCGTTCGAAATTTCGGGTCGTTACAACAAAAATATCTCAAAATAGTGAAATCGTATAAAACTCAAAAAATTCAAAAAAACCCCTAATTGGCGAGATCCCTGATTGCAAAGCTGAAGCAATGTTGCACGTGCTAAACTATTGTTCAGTGCTATTTATAATTTAGGTACCTAACTCGTGTACCCGAAAATCATACTCATGGTGACCGATGTCACATAACTCGCGGTGACCGAAGTCACATAACTCATGGTGACCGAAGGCACATAACTGGTGGTGACCGAAGTCACATAACTCAGATGACCCGAAGGTCTATAGCACTCGCATACTCGTGGATGTGTCACAAACTCTCGGAAAGGAACCTGAAAAGTGTTAGTGTGCGTCCCATACCACACGTTCGCACTAAACGGTTTACTAACCGCTAGTTAACTCCACATCATAAAAATAAAATCTCAAACCTCAAAAATCTCATAAAACTCATATATCTTTCCTCGTATCATCGGCAAGTGCAAATAAATCTCATAGTAGTTTCTCATAAACCATAATTCCCGCAAGGAAAAATCTAATCTCAAGACTCGCCTCATCTCATCGGCGAGTAATACAACATTTATAAGTAGTTCTCATCAATTATTACTCCTATGATAGGAGATCTCGAACGTCTCAACTAGTCAAATATTGGGTGAAACAAATTATAAGACCAACAATCATTGTTGTTGTCATTTCGATCCCTGGACAGCAACAATCAGACGCATTTTTGATCAATATATTTCAAAATTTCAAAAACCTCAAAACAAGAAACTTTTAGAACAAATTCTTATCTTTTCGGAACATCAAAGATTATTGAATTTGGATAAAAATTGAAAAAGTTATGCTTAATTTAGTTTTAGATTCAACAACAAAGCAAATAATAGTTTTGCTCTCGGGATTGCAATACAAACACTCAAATTTGAAATAGATAACTTCAAAACACTGAAAAACACAAAACATGAAACTTGTAGTATATGATCTATGCTTTCCAAAACATCTAAAATTCTTAAATTTGGTTAAGATACCTAAAATTTATGCTTAATTTAGTTTCAGATTCAACAATAGAGCAGATAATAGTTTTGCTCTCGGGATTGCAATAGAAACACTCAAATTTGAAATAGATAATTTCATAATTCTTAAAAACACAAAACATGAAACTTGTAGTATATGATCTAAACTTTCCGAAACATCTAAAATTCTTATATTTGGTTAAGAAACGTAAAAGTTATAGAAAAATTCGTTTCAGCCACAATCACAAAACAAATATTACAACAGTCATCTTTTTTTTTCTAGCAAATTCACCACTGTAAACCGTCCTTAACCGCATGAACCCAAAATAGAAAGCGTGAGTGAACCCTCACCTTAGATATGCAGCAAAGTTTGGGTTGAAAGCTTCTCCGGTTTTGATCAATTTGATGATTTTCAGGCTCCTTTGTTAGCTTCAGCAGCTGAAAAAGTTGAAACAAGAACATGCAAGAACAAAAGAGAAAGTTATACACAATTCATATCTAATTCTAGGATTTTGATGATATAATTCTATAGTATTGGTGGAGATTACCTTTTATTCTGTTAGTACCAGAATTATTCTATCGAACACTTTCAGTTTTCAAAGTGGAAAAAGCTCGAACACCATGCCAACGTTAGAGATTCAATGGCAAACTCCAATCAACTATGACAAACCCCTGTCCAAACTTCATTACCAAGATTGTGAATAGAGGCTGGAAGACAAGGGGTGCAGACATTGCATCAAACAAGTTTGAAGTGATGAACTTTGAAGAAAGCAATTTATCGAACAGTTTTAAAAAGAAAAGAGTAGAAGACATTTTATCGAACACCTTTATATGTGGCACCACCATAGTCGCTGGTGATGATCCAGAAGCGGAGCCGACCAACCTGAGACTCCAACTAGAAGAGTTTGATGAGGCGAGTCCAGTCATGGCTGCAGCTTCACCCAAAACACCATAGATTTGCCTGTGCACGTGCACAGGTGCACGAGCCGTGCACATGAACCAAAGTTGAATGTTTCAGGCTGATCTTGTTGGGCTTTTTTAGTGAGATCTGATACGTATTTTGATGATGCAATAACTGTTTTACATGCCCAATGATATGTATGAATAGATATGAAGTTGAATTGTAAGTATGAGGAGAAAAAATTAATAAAGATTTTATTTTGAAATCTTCTTCTTAAAACTGATGTTCTTCTCTTTTACAGTTCCTAACTTTTCTGAATTCTTTTTCTATTCTCAATATCTCAATTCATAAAAATTCCTGCACTGCTTCTCATCTGCTCTTCTAGAAACTTGCCTCTGCAAACAAACTTCACCAGAGTTTAACCACCAATGTCACTCTCAGCCGACCCATGATTACTATATCACAAATGAAGCAAAAGGGGTATAACAAATTCTCCTAATTTGGTGAGTTCTTCTTGAATTGGCAGCAAATTGGGTGAAAATTTTGTTTTAGTTGAAGGTAACCATTATTTTTTTTTCAGTTCACTGTAAGTTTGTTCTTTTTTGTTTCTGAGGAAGAAGAATTAAACTACATACACTAGTTTGTTTCTCACCAGAAACATCCAGATAATGGATTTTAGGTTTTAAAACCTAACCCAAAAAGCCCAAAGCAATATTATTTAGAGAAAATGCAAGGCTATGTATATGTATTAGGCTATTTTACCTTAAATTCACATATTTCTCAATATAAACTCAAAAAAAATATATGCAACCAACTGTTATGAAACAAAAATTGTTATTTACACAAAATAAAATTTATTTCAATAATAAAATGTTATTTTCCTAAATAAAACCATATTATTGACAATATTTTACAATTTTCAAAATTTTAGTGTAAAAACACGAATTTTAAAGCATAATTTGTTCAAAAATCATTTTCATTGTCAAATAGGTTATAACAAAACATTATAACTCTTTCTAAAATAAGAAAATATTATTTTAAACAATATTCCATCTTTTAATTTTAATAAAATACATATTTTCTACATATTTCTTCTTTTAAATTCAATAACAGGTTAATAATGGCAATAATTACCAATATTAATGCATTGATTGAACTAAAATCCAATAAATAATTATTTTCACTCCAAATTCTCAAAGTAAAGTTTTTAATACTCTATTTTCATCAATTTATATTTATTTCAAAAATTATATGTTGAAACACATCAATTGATTAATTTATTACTCTAATTTAATAAGATCACATTGTTTATTTGAAATAAATAAAAAAAATTAAATCAAATTTATTTTCTCTATTTTATTTTCAATATTAAATTATAACTAACGTTATAATTAAATATCATAGGTAATCACCAATACCAGGTTTGTTACAAAGCTAGCTAGAACTTGATATTAGTATAAGATAAGAGGAATATAAGTGCATAAGGGAATTCATCCTTTAACTATAAAGGATGGGTACAAGTATAGTATAATCTCAATGCATGGTATATGTTTACCAAGGGTTGTCGCATGAATAGGTTTAATTCAACATAAGAGACTCATACATAATGGCATTCAACGCTAATACAAGGAATCATATGAAAGTCATGAGAGAAACTCATTAAAATTCCAATATGAATCTCGTGGAACTCAAGATAAAGCTCAAATATCATAAAAACGAAATCACAATATATAACATCTCATGTAGCTCTAGGCTATCTATTTAACAAAAATATCTCAAAATAGTGAAATCGTATAAAACTCAGAAAATTCAAAAAAACCCCTGATTGGCCAGATCCCTGATTGCTAAGCTGAAGCAATGTGGCACGTGCTAAACTCTTGTCCAGTGCTATTTATAATTTAGGTACCTAACTCGTGTACCCGAAGGTCATACTCATGGTGACCGATGTAACAAAACTCGTGGTGACCGAAGTCACATAACTCATGGTGACCGAAGTCACATAACTTGTGGTGACCGAAGTCACATAACTCAGATGACCCGAAGGTATATAGCACTCGCATACTCGTGGATGTGTCACAAACTCTCGGAAAGGAATTCGAAAAGTGTTAGCGTGCGTCCCATACCACACGTTCACACTAAACGGTTTACTAACCGCTAGTTAACTCCACATCATAAAAATAAAATCTCAAACCTCAAAAATCTTATAAAACTCATATATCTTGCCTCGTATCATCGGCAAGTGCAAATAAATCTCATAGTAGTTTCTCATAAACCATAATTCCCGCAAGGGAAAAATCTCATCTCAAAACTCGCCTCATCTCATCGGTGAGTAATACAACATTTATAAGTAGTTCTCATCGATTATTACTCCTATGATAGGAGATCTCGAACGTCTCAACTAGTCAAATATTGGCTGAAACAAATTCTAAGACCAACAATCATTGTTGTTGTCATTTCGATCCCTGGACAGCAACAATCAGACGCATTTTTAATCAATATACTTCAAAATTTCAAAAACCTCAAAAATGAAACTTTTAGAACAAATTCTTAGCTTTTCGGAACATCAAAGATTATTGAATTTGGATAAAAATTGAAAAAGTTATGCTTAATTTAGTTTCAGATTCAACAACAGAGCAAATAATAGTTTTGCTCTCGGGATTGCCATAAAAACATTCAAATTTGAAATAGATAACTTCAAACCTCTAAAAAAGACAAAACATGAAACTTGTAGTATATGATCTTTGCTTTCCAAAACATTTAAAATTCTTGAATTTGGTTAAGAAACGTAAAAGTTATGCTTAATTTAGTTTCAGATTCAACAACAGAGCAGATAATAGTTTTGCTCTCGAGATTGCAATAGAAACACTCAAATTTGAAATAGATAACTTCAAAACTCTGTAAAACACAAAACATGAAACTTGTAGTATATGATCTAAACTTTCCAAAACATCTAAAATTCTTAAATTTGGTTAAGAAGCGTAAAAGTTATAGCAAAATTCATTTCAGCCACAATCACAAAACAAATATTACAGCAGCCATCTTTTTTTTTCTAGCAAATTCACCACTGTAAACCATCCTTAACCGCATGAACCAAAATAGAAAGCGTGAGGGAACCCTCACATTAGATATGCAGCAAAGTTTGGGTTGAAAGCATCTCCGGTTTGGATCAATTTGATGATTTTCAGGCTCCTTTGTTAGCTTCAGCAGCTGAAAAAGTTGAAACAAGAACATGCAAGAACAAAAGAGAAAGTTATACACAATTCATATCTAATTCTAGGATTTTGATGATATAATTATGTAGTATTGGTGGAGATTACCTTCTATTCTCCTAATTTGGTGATTTCTTCTTGAATTGGAAGCAAACTGGGTGAAAATTTTGTTTTAGTTGAAGGTAACCATTATATTTTTTTTTCAGTTTACTGTAAGTTTGTTCTTTTCTGTTTCTGAGGAAGAAGAACTAAACTACGTACACTAGTTTGTTTCTCACCAGAAACATCCAGATAATGAATTTTAGGTTTTAAAACCTAACCTAAAAATCCCAATGCAATATTATTTAGAGAAAATGCATGGCTATGTATATGTATTAGGCTATTTTACCTTAAATTCACATATTTCTCAATATAAACTCAAAAAAATATATGCAACCAACTGTTATGAAACAAAAATTGTTATTTACACAAAATAAAATTTATTTCAATAATAAAATGTTATTTTCATAAATAAAACCATATTTTTAACAATATTTTACAATTTTCAAAATTTTAGTGTAATAACCCGAATTTTAAAGCATAAATTGTTCAAAAATCATTTTCATTGTCAAATAAGTTATAACAAAACATTATAACTCTTTTTAAAATAACAAAATATTATTTTAAACAATATTCCATCTTTTAATTTTAATAAAATAAATATTTTCTATATATTTCTTCTTTTAAATTTAATAACAGGTTAATATTGCCAATAATTACTAATATTAATGCATTGATTCAACTAAAATCCAATAAATAATTATTTTCACTCCAAATTCTCAAAGTAAAGTTTTTAAAACTCTATTTTCATCAATTTATTTTTATTTCAAAAATTATATGTTGAAACACATCAATTGATTAATTTATTAACTCTAATTTAATAAGATCACATTGTTTATTTGAAATAAATAAATAAAAATTAAATCAAATTTATTTTCTCCATTTTATTTTCAATATTAAATTATAACTAACGTTATAATTAAATATCATAGGTAATCACCAATACCAGGTTTGTTACAAAGCTAGTTAGAACTTGATATTAGTATAAGATAAGAGGAATATAAGTGCATAAGGGAATTCATCCTTTAACTATAAAGGATGGGTACAAGTATAGTATAATCTCAATGCATGGTATATGTTTACCAAGGGTTGTCGCATCAATAGGTTTAATTCAACATAAGAGACTCATACTTAATGGAATTCAACGCTAATACAAGGAATCATATGAAAGTCATGGGAGATACTCATTAAAATTCCAATATGAATCTCGTGGAACTCAAGATAAAGCTCAAATATCATAAAAACGAAATCACAATATATAACATCTCATGTAGCTCTAGGCTATCGATGTAACAAAAATATCTCAAAATAGTGAAATCGTATAAAACTCAGAAAATTCAAAAAAACTCTGAATTGGCCAGATCCCTTATTGCAAAGCTGAAGCAATGTTGCACGTGCTAAACTCTTGTCCAGTGCTATTTATAATTTAGGTACCTATATCATGGACCCGAAGGTCATACTCATGGTGACCGATGTCACATAACTCGTGGTGACCGAAGTCACAAAACTCATGGTGACCGAAGTCACATAACTTGTGGTGACCGAAGTCACATAACTCAGATGACCCGAAGGTCTATAGCACGGGCATACTCGTGGATGTGTCACAAACTCCCGGAAAGGAACCCGAAAAGTGTTAGCGTGCGTCTCATACCCCACGTTCGCACTAAATGGTTTACTAACCGCTAGTTGACTCCACATCATAAAAATAAAATCTCAAACCTCAAAAATCTCATAATACTCATATATCTTGCCTCGTATCATCGACAAGTGCAAATAAATCTCATAGTTGTTGCTCATAAACCATAATTCCCGCAAGGGAAAAATCAAATCTCAAGATTCGCCTCATCTCCTCGGTGAGTAATACAACATTTATAAGTAGTTCTTATCGATTATTACTCCTACGATAGGAGATCTCGAACGTCTCAACTAGTCAAATATTGGCTGAAACAAATTCTAAGACCAACAATCATTGTTGTTGTCATTTCGATCTCGGGATAGCAACAATCAGATGCATTTTAAATCAATATACTTCAAAATTTCAAAAACCTCAAAACATGAAACTTTTAAAACAAATTATTAGCTTTCCGGAACATCAAAGATTATTGAATTTGGATAAAAATTGAAAAAGTTATGCTTAATTTAGTTTCAGATTCAACAACAGAGCAAATAATAGTTTTGCTCTCGGGATTGCAATAGAAACACTCAAATTTGAAATAGATAACTTCAAAATTCTGTAAAACACAAAACATGAAACCTTTAGTATATGATCTAAGCTTTCCAAAACATCTAAAACTCTTAAATTTGGTTAAGAAACGTTAAAGTTATGCTTAATTTAGTTTCAGATTCAACAACCGAGCAAATAATAGTTTTGCTCTAGGAATTGCAATAGAAACACTCAAATTTGAAATAGATAACTTCAAAATTCTATAAAACACAAAACATGAAACTTGTAGTATATGATCTACGCTTTCCAAAACATCTAAAATTCTTAAATTTGGTTAAGAAACGTAAAAGTTATGCTTAATTTAGTTTCAGATTCAACAACAGAGTAAATAATAGTTTTGCTCTCGGGATTGCTAAATAAACACTCAAATTTGAAATAGATAACTTCAAAATTCTATAAAACACAAAACATGAAACTTGTAGTATATGATCTATGCGTTTCAAAACATCTAAAATTCTTATATTTGGTTAAGAAACGTAAAAGTTGTGTTTAATTTAGTTTCAGATTCAACAACAGAGCAAATAATAGTTTTGCTCTCGGGATTGCAATAGAAACACTCAAATTTGAAATAGATAACTTCAAAATTCTGAAAATCACAAAACATTAAACTTGAAGTATATGATCTAGGCTTTCCAAAACATCTAAAATTCTTAAATTTGGTTAAGAAACGTAAAAGTTATGCTTAATTTAGTTTTAGATTCAACAACAGAGCAAATAATAGTTTTATTCTCGGGATTGCAATAGAAACACTCAAATTTGAAATAGATAGCTTCAAAGTTCTGAAAAACACAAAACATTAAACTTATAGTATATGATCTAGGCTTTCCAAAACATCTAAAATTATTAAATTTGGTTAAGAAAAGTAAAAGTTATAGCAAAATTCGTTTCAGCCACAATCACAAAACAAATATTACAGCAGTAATCTTTTTTTTTTCCAGCAAATTCACCACTATAAACCGTCCTTAACTGCATGAACCCAAAATAGAAAGTGTAGGGAACCCTAATCTTAGATATACAGCAAAGTTTGGGTTGAAAGCTTCTCCGGTTTGGATCAATTTGATGATTTTCAGGATACTTTGTTAGCTTCAACAGTTGAAAAAGTTGAAACAAGAACATGCAAGAACAAAAGAGAAAGTTATACACAATTCATATCTAATTCTAGGATTTTGATGATATAATTCTATAGTATTGGTGGAGATTACCTTCTATTCTCCTAATTTGGTGATTCTTCTTGAATTGGCAGCAAATTGGGTGAAAATTTTGTTTTAGTAGAAGGTAACCATTTTTTTTTTCAGTTGACTGTAAGTTTGTTCTTTTCTGTTTCTGAGGAAGAAGAACTAAACTACGTACACTAGTTTGTTTCTCACCAGAAACATCCAGATAATGGATTTTAGGTTTTAAAACCTAACCCAAAAAGCCCAAAGCAATATTATTTAGAGAAAATGCAAGGCTATGTATATGTATTAGGCCATTTTACCTTAAATTCACATATTTCTCAATATAAACTCAAAAAAAAATATGCATCCAACTGTTATGAAACAAAAAATTTTATTTACACAAAATAAAATTTATTTCAATAATAAAATGTTATTTTCATAAATAAAACCATATTTTGACAATATTTTACAATTTTCAAAATTTTAGTGTAAAAACACGAATTTTAAAGCATAATTTGTTCAAAAATCATTTTCATTGTCAAATAGGTTATAACAAAACATTATAACTCTTTCTGAAATAAGAAAATATTATTTTAAACAATATTCCATCTTTTAATTTTAATAAAATACATATTTTCTACATATTTCTTCTTTTAAATTCAATGACAGGTTAATAATGGCAATAATTACCAATATTAATGCATTGATTGAACTAAAATCCAATATATAATTATTTTCACTCCAAATTCTCAAAGTAAAGTTTTTAAAACTCTATTTTCATCAATTTATATTTATTTCAAAAATTATATGTTGAAACACATCAATTGATTAATGTATTAACTCTAATTTAATAAGATCACATTGTTTATTTGAAATAAATAAATAAAAATTCAATCAAATTTATTTTATCCATTTTATTTTCAATATTTAATTATAACTAACGTTATAATTAAATATCATAAGTAATCACCAATACCAGGTTTGTTACAAAGCTAGTTAGAACTTGATATTTGTATAAGATAAGAGGAATATAAGTGCATAAGGGAATTCATCATTTAACTATAAAGGATGGGTACAAGTATAGTATAATCTCAATGCATGGTATATGTTTACCAAGGGTTGTCGCATCAATAGGTTTAATTCAACATAAGAGACTCATACTTAATGGCATTCAACGCTAATACAAGGAATCATATGAAAGTCATGAGAGAAACTCATTAAAATTCCAATATGAATCTCGTGGAACTCAAGATAAAGCTCAAATATCATAAAAATGAAATCACAATATATAACATCTCATGTTGCTCTAGGATATTGATGTAACAAAAATATCTCAAAATAGTGAAATCGTATAAAACTCAGAAAATTCAAAAAAACCCTGAATTGGACAGATCCCTTATTGCAAAGCTGAAGCAATGTTGCACATGCTAAACTCTTGTCCAGTCCTATTTATAATTTTGGTACCTAACTCATGGACCCGAAGGACATACTCATGGTCATAGTTTCAGATTCAACAACCGAGCAAATAATAGTTTTGCTCTCGGAATTGCAAAAGAAACACTCAAATTTGAAATAGATAACTTCAAAATTCTATTAAACACAAAACATGAAACTTGTAGTATATGATCTATGCTTTCCAAAACATCTAAAATTCTTATATTTGGTTAAGAAACGTAAAAGTTGTGCTTAATTTAGTTTCAGATTCAACAACAGAGCAAATAATAGTTTTGCTCTCGGGATTGCAATAGAAACACTCAACTTTGAAATAGATAACTTCAAAATTCTGAAAAACACAAAACATTAAACTTGTAGCATATGATCTAGCTTTCCAAAACATCTAAAATTCTTAAATTTGGTTAAGAAACGTAAAAGTTATGCTTAATTTAGTTATAGATTCAACAATAGAGCAAATAATAGTTTTATTCTCGGGATTTCAATAGAAACACTCAAATTTGAAATAGATAGCTTCAAAATTTTGAAAAACACAAAACATAAAACTTTTAGTATGTGATCTAAGCTTTCCAAAACATCTAAAATTATTGAATTTGGTTAAGAAAAGTAAAAGTTATAGCAAATTTCGTTTCAGCCACAATCACAAAACAAATATTACACCAGTCATCTTTTTTTTCCAGCAAATTCACCACTATAAACCGTCCTTAACTGCATGAACCCAAAATAGAAAGTGTGAGGGAACGCTCACCTTAGATATGCAGCAAAGTTTGGGTTGAAAGCTTCTCCGGTTTGGATCAATTTGATGATTTTCATGCTCCTTTGTTAGCTTCAGTAGCTGAAAAAGTTGAAACAAGAACATGCAAGAACAAAAGAGAAAGTTATACACAATTCATATCTAATTCTAGGATTTTGATGATATAATTATGTAGTATTGTCGGAGATTACCTTCTATTCTCCTAATTTGGTGATTTCTTCTTGAATTGGCAGCAAATTGGGTGAAAATTTTGTTTTAGTTGAAGGTAACCATTATATTTTTTTTCAGTTTACTGTAAGTTTGTTCTTTTCTGTTTCTGAGGAAGAAGAACTAAACTACGTACACTAGTTTGTTTCTCACCAGAAACATCCAGATAATGGATTTTAGGTTTTAAAACCTAACCCAAAACGCCCAAAGCAATATTATTTAGAGAAAATGCAAGGCTATGTATATGTATTAGGCTATTTTACCTTAAATTCACATATTTCTCAATATAAACTCAAAAAAAATATATGCAACCAACTGTTATGAAACAAAAATTGTTATTTACACAAAATAAAATTTATTTCAATAATAAAATGTTATTTTCATAAATAAAACCATATTTTTGACAATATTTTACAATTTTCAAAATTTTAGTGTAAAAACCCGAATTTTAAAGCATAATTTGTTCAAAAATCATTTTCATTGTCAAATAAGTTATAACAAAACATTATAACTCCTTTTAAAATAACAAAATATTATTTTAAACATTATTCCATCTTTTAATTTTAATAAAATAAATATTTTCTACATATTTCTTCTTTTAAATTTAATAACAGGTTAATATTGGTAATAATTACTAATATTAATGCATTGATTCAACTAAAATCCAATAAATAATTATTTTCACTCCAAATTCTCAAAGTAAAGTTTTTAAAACTCTATTTTCATCAATTTATATTTATTTCAAAAATTATATGTTGAAACACATCAATTGATTAATTTATTATCTCTAATTTAATAAGATCACATTGTTTATTTGAAATAAATAAATAAAAATCAAATTTACTTTCTCCATTTTATTTTCAATATTAAATTATAACTAACGTTATAATCAAATATCATAGGTAATCACCAATACCAGGTTTGTTACAAAGCTAGTTAGAACTTGATATTAGTATAAGATAAGAGGAATATAAGTGCATAAGGGAATTCATCCTTTAACTATAAAGGATGGGTACATGTATATTATAATCTCAATGCATGGTATATGTTTACCAAGGGTTGTCGCATCAATAGGTTTAATTCAACATAAGAGACTCATACTTAATGGCATTCAACGCTAATACAAGGAATCATATGAAAGTCATGAGAGAAACTCATTAAAATTCCAATATGAATCTCGTGGAACTCAAGATAAAGCTCAAATATCATAAAAACGAAATCACAATATATAACATCTCATGTAGCTCTAGGCTATCGATGTAACAAAAATATCTCAAAATAGTGAAATCGTATAAAACTCAGAAAATTCAAAAAAACCCTGAATTGGCCAGATCCCTTATTGCAAAGCTGAAGCAATGTTGCACGTGCTAAACTCTTGTTCAGTGCTATTTATAATTTAGGTACCTAACTCATGGACCCGAAGGTCATACTCATGGTGATCGATGTCACATAACTCGTGGTGACCGAAGTCACAAAACTCATGGTGACCGAAGTCACATAACTTGTGGTGACCGAAGTCACATAACTCAGATGACCCGAAGGTCTATAGCACGGGCATACTCGTGGATGTGTCACAAACTCCCGGAAAGAAACCCGAAAAGTGTTAGCGTGCGTTTCATACCCCACGTTCGCACTAAACGGTTTACTAACCGCTAGTTAACTCCACATCATAAAAATAAAATCTCAAACCTCAAAAATCTCATAATACTCATATACCTTGCCTCGTATCATCGACAAGTGCAAATAAATCTCATAATAGTTTCTCATAAACCATAATTCCCGCAAGGGAAAAATCAAATCTCATGATTCGCCTCATTTCCTCGACGAGTAATACAACATTTATAAGTAGTTCTCATCAATTATTACTCCTATGATAGGAGATCTCGAACGTCTCAACTAGTCAAATATTGGCTGAAACAAATTCTAAGACCAACAATCATTGTTGCTGTCATTTCGATCTCGGGACAGCAACAATCAGATGCATTTTTAATCAATATACTTCAAAATTTCAAAAACCTCAAAACATGAAACTTTTTAAACAAATTCTTAGCTTTCCGGAACATCAAAGATTATTGAATTTGGATAAAAATTGAAAAAGTTATGCTTAATTTAGTTTCAGATTCAACAATAGAGCAAATAATAGTTTTGCTCTCGGGATTGCAATAGAAACACTCAAATTTGAAATAGATAGCTTCAAAATTCTGTAAAACACAAAACATGAAACTTGTAGTATATGATATAAGTTTTCCAAAACATCTAAAATTCTTAAATTTGGTTAAGAAACGTTAAAGTTATGCTTAATTTAGTTTCAGATTCAACAACCGAGCAAGTAATAGTTTTGCTCTCAGAATTGCAATAGAAACACTCAAATTTGAAATAGATAACTTCAAAATTCTATAAAACACAAAACATGAAACTTGTAGTATATGATCTACGCTTTCCAAAACATCTAAAATTCTTAAATTTGGTTAAGAAACGTAAAAGTTATGCTTAATTTAGTTTCAGATTCAACAACAGAGCAAATAATAGTTTTTCTCTCGGGATTTTAAAAGAAACACTCAAATTTGAAATAGATGACTTCAAAATTCTATAAAACACAAAACATAAAACTTGTAGTATATGATCTATGCTTTCCAAAACAACTAAAATTCTTATATTTGGTTAAGAAACGTAAAAGTTGTGCTTAATTTAGTTTCAGATTCAACAATAGAGCAAATAATAGTTTTGCTCTCGGGATTGCAATAGAAACACTCAAATTAGAAATAGATAACTTCAAAATTCTGAAAAACACAAAACATTAAACTTGTAGTATATGATCTAGGCTTTCCAAAAAATCTAAAATTCTTAAATTTGGTTAAGAAACGTAAAAGTTATGCTTAATTTAGTTTCAGGTTCAACAACAGAGCAGATAATTGTTTTATTCTCGGGATTGCAATAGAAACACTCAAATTTGAAATAGATAGCATCAAAATTTTGAAAAACTCAAAACGTAAAACTTGTAGTATGTGATCTAAGCTTTCTAAAACATCTAAAATTAATAAATTTGGTTAAGAAAAGTAAAAGTTATTGCAAAATTTGTTTCAGCCACAATCACAAAACAAATATTACACCAGTCATCTTTTTTTTCCAGCAAATTCACCTCTGTAAACCGTCCTTAACTGCATGAACCCAAAATAGAATGTAACGACCCGTATTTTTAACGGATCGATAAGTTCGACAGAATCTGGAGTTTTAGCATTTTGAGCCATTTCAGATTTTAGGCCATTTTTGGCTACGTCCTAAGTCGTTCACGACTTAGCATAAGTCGTGAGTCGTATACAACTTAGGAGGTGGGAGTGTTGACACAGGGCTTGGAGTTAGGTCGTTAGACGACTTAAGGAAGACTAGTTGTTGGCTTTGGTTAGGTCGTAGGCGACCTAAGGGGTTAAGTCGTGACCGAGTCATATGTTAGGTCACACGCATTCATAAGTCGTTGCCGAGTTTAGTGTTTGTTCGATGAGTCGTATTCCAGTAAGCTGTTGAGTGGTGAGCGACTGAGGAGTTAGCGGTCATAAGTCGTAGAAGCATAGATGTGATGAGTCGTATCTTCCGCCAAGTATAAGTCGTGACCGAGTTAACTAATAAGTCGTGGAATGAGTTATCTCGTCTAACCAGCTAAGTCGTATCCCAGCAGGTTGTTAAGTCGTTAAGTCATATAGACGAAGGTGTTAAGTCGCAACCGACTTAGTGGTTGAGTCGTATACCCAAGTTAAGGTGATGAGTCGTACTCAAGTTGTCTGATGAGTCGTACTCATGTTGTCTGATGAGTCGTACCAGTTATTTGATGAGTCGTAGGTTGAACTCTTTGTTAAGTCGTATACGACTTAGGAGATGGCTGTTTTGTCGTGAGTCGTAGACAGATGAGGATTAAATCGTAGGAGCATGTGTTGACTCGTAGCTTGGTTGAGTCGTAGGGGCTTGAGTCGTGAGTCGGAAACGACTTAGGAGATAGACTAGTTACGACTTAAGGGCAGTTTTCAGCTATAAATAGGAGGGGTTGTTCTCACTTTTTGGGATCCGGATTTTGAAGCGACGAAGTGCTGCCATTTTGAGAGCTCGACTTCTACACTTCTTCACTTCTTTTCTCCACTCTAATCTAGTGCTTCCTTCCATCCAAATCAAAGATCAAGATTGAAGATTCAAGAGCTTAAGTTGAAGATCTTCATCTTTTCAAGAGAGATTTCATCGTTTGAAGCGGATTCGTGATAGATCAAGCTTGATCCTTTGCTGTCCAGATCTGAAGCGTGTTGATTTGGGTTTGTTTAGGTGATTTGGTGAGTGTTGATTATCTCTCACACGGATCCAAAGGAGTATATCAGATTGTTGGCTCGATTTGGTGTTAAAATAGAGATTTCCATGCATTTTCTTCATCCTAAGTGTAGATCCATATAGATCCATTGTTCATGATGATGTTACATCCATTTTATCATATGTTAACCTATGCAAGTTCATTCATCAAGTTTGTAGAGATATAATCCATGTTTTCATGCTTATTGGACTTTCAACTCTTTAATTACGAAAATGCCATTATTGTTATAATTGTCAACTTAGATCATTTTTGAATGCTTGATTGCTTGGATCGATGTTTGATTTGATTGATTGTTATGAACTAGATGATTGATGACTAGATTTAGATCGAAGGTGATTCAAAAGCTAAGGGAAAGGCTCTTGAATTGGGAAAGCTGCTCGTGGCATATGTAGCGGGATGATGAAGCTCTTATGCATAGATTTGATGATGTGATGATGAAATGAGGCTTTGCGAGGATGTAATGAAGCGAGGCAATCATGTGATGAAGACTTGGTCTAATCCAGACGGGATCATTACAAGCATGTTGATAACTCGGTGATATGATTCGAGTTGAGGATAATGAATGGATATGAGAATAGTCGTCGAGGAGGATGACTAGGAGGCTTGGATAGCATCGTTGTTGAAGGTTCTAGCATGCTCTAAGCAAGAGTACGTTTGGGCAGATTCGATAGTCCCAATGGCCAACTGTTGATGGTCGAGTACTTTGGGCAGATTCGATAGTCCTAGGCACGGGCTGCGACGACGTGCGGGAGTTATGTCTAGAACCGGGGTTTTCATTAGCCCTTGACGGACGGCTGAAAGAATGTGCCGGTCATTCAATTAACGGTGATATCGAAGCAATGATAACAGTGATAGCCAGAGTCATGGATGTTTGGTTGTATCGTCATTCAGACTCAAGAGCGGTATTTTCTGGGTGCTTATCTGATTTAGGCCT
Organism: Allium fistulosum; assembly: GCA_030737815.1. Taxonomy (NCBI): domain Eukaryota; kingdom Viridiplantae; phylum Streptophyta; class Magnoliopsida; order Asparagales; family Amaryllidaceae; genus Allium; species Allium fistulosum. The sequence continues at coordinate 612,882,350 of CM060907.1, forward strand.
TGGTACTTGGAAAACATCGCCCTTGACTCGAGTGATAGTAGCTTTACTTTAAATTGTAAGCTCTGCTATGTTTGCTTCTGCTTAGTGTGTGTCTGGGGGCTATCACTGTAGAATGAGGTTGGAGTGGGAGGGTTGTATTCCTATTCCTTTTCCTTTATGCTCTTTTGGTATATTGTTAGTTAATTTACTGCTCACTAAGACTGTTGTCTGACTCAAGGCTTTATGTTTTAATTCTTATTGCCTTGGGCTGTTCGTCCATTTTGGGACGGGCAGACTAGGTAGCAGGTGACAGGTGCTGTTCTCTTCTCACGATGCTGATATCGAAGACGAGCTAGAGGGTTGCATATTATCTTCTTATTATGTACTTGATATTCCGCTGTTTTGTATTCTCTGAGAGATATGTAGTGAGGCTTGATGTATTGACTATGTGGATGCTTGTATTCAACTATTATGGAGTTTTATATGATGTCATTTTGTTCTGTAAAGCTTCACTATACATATGTTCTATTGTATTTTGTCCATGCGCTGTGAGTAATACGATAGATTCTGTCGTTTTAATCTTACCTTGACAATCGTCCATGGTTGCCTGGCACACTTTACAGCGCTCTATCTTTAGATTCGGTGCAGGGGTCATGGGCGGTCGTCACATTTGGTATCAGAGCATTGGTTAATCGATTTTACCCAACGCTCGCTGAAGTAACCACGTATGAGAGACGTAATTGTATTTTGATGGATGAATACTATATATAATATAGTAGCTTAGTAGAATTGAGTCCTTTATGCAGTTGTTTCTCTAGATGTTCTAATCATTCCTTTTTATAGATATTGAGAATGAGTCGAAGAGGGAGACCAGCTGCTAGGAAAGGCCGTGCTACTGAAGAGACTGCTGATTATGCAGCCATGTTCAAAGCTATGATGACTTCGACCATGAGAAGGATACCAGTTCCGGGGGCAGCAGTTGATGTTGGAGTTCAAGTCCAAACTCCGAAACCAGTGGATTTTGCTAAGTTGTGCAAGGATTATACTGCTCTTGGAGGGAAGGTTTTCTTGGGAACAGAATCTACCATTGAGGTTCAGAGGTGGATAGATGCTTGTAGAAGGATCTTTGGTGATTTGGGAATTGATGATGCAACTAAGAGGAAGTTGGCATCGAGGCAGCTTCAAGGGAGAGCTTCTGATTGGTGGAACTCTATTACCATTACTACTCCGGAAGAAGAGATTACTTGGGAGCAATTCCAAGTCAGATTTGAAGCTAAGTTCATTTCTACAGCTCAGAAGTCTGTTCTGTTCAAGAAGTTTGTAGAGCTCAAGCAGGGTGGAAGATCTGTTCTTGAGTATGTTTCTGAGTTTGAAGCTTTGTCCAAGTATGCCCGGTCATATATTGAATCTGCTTATCAGAAGAATGAGAAGTTTGTGACCGGCTTGGATAGTTATCTTGGGAGGCAGTTGGTGGATCATTTGGACGATTCATTTGAGAAGCTTGTGGAGAAAGCTCTCAGGCATGAGAGTCTGTTTCCTAAGGATGGATCTGTTGTTGCTGTGACCAGGGAAGAGTCTAAACCCCAGCAAGGTGGAAACAAGAAGAGGAAGCAGCAGCAGCAGAAGGGTAAGGATGGTCAGAAGAAGCCAAAAGGCGAGGTGACTTGCTACAACTGTCAGCAGAAGGGCCATTTCTCGAAGGATTGTAAGAATCCTAAGGTGCCGATGAAGTGTCACAACTGTGACAAGCCGGGACATTTCAGGAAGAATTGTCCAGAGCCGAGGAGGGACAAGCAGATTGTGCAAGCTTATGCTTTGGGAGCTGTTCCGTCGTCTTCGAAAGCTCCTACTGCTGAAGAGAAGGGAAAGAGTGTGGTGGTTCAAGGTACTCTTTTCCTATGTGGTATTCCAGTTAGAGTTTTGTTTGATACTGGAGCATCGCATTCGTTTGTTTGTAATGAACTAGTAGGCCGGTTAGATTTGAAGCCGGATATTGTTGATAGGCCATTGGTTGTGACTAATCCAGTTGGGGGTTCGTCTTTTTTGTGTATGTTATGCCGTGGTCTAGTTGTATCGAGTCATGGTTGCTCTTTTGTTTGTGATTGTTTTGTTCTGAACTTTGCGGGGTTCGGAATTATTTTGGGTATGGACTGGCTTAGGAAGTATGCGGCTAAGGTTGATTGTGAGAGGCTGGAGGTGACAGTCGAGAATGTGGAGGGGCGAAAGATTGTGATACGATGTAAGCATGAGGAAGGCGTCTTCATGAGCTTCATGTATTCGCTAGTTGTTCCACGGGATGGACTATCTTTAGTGCCAATCGCAAATGGATTCGAGGATGTCTTTGACGAAGTCAAAGGGTTGCCGCCGCATAGAGAGATCGAGTTTCGTATAGATCTAGTTGAAGGAGCCAGACCTGTTGTGATGCCTCTAAGGCGGATGGCGCCTAGGGAACAGCAAGAGTTGAGGGTGCAAGTTGATGACCTTTTACAGAAAGGATTCATTCGGCGTAGTGTGTCCGAGTGGGGTGCACCAGTTGTGTTTGCAACCAAGGCAGATGGGTCGTTGAGATTGTGTGTGGATTATCGTGAGCTGAATAAGGTGACTAAGAAGAACAAGTATCCATTGCCGAGAATAGATGACTTGTTTGATCAGCTTCACGAAGCAACGGTGTTTTCTCAGATGGATTTGGCAACGGGATTTCACTAGTTGAGAGTAGCTAAGGATAGTGTGCCGAAGACTGCTTTTAGGACACCATCCGGTTTCTTTGAGTGGCTGGTAATGCCGTTTGGATTGACTAACGCGCCAGCATATTTTGTGGATCTTATGAATAGAGTGTTCAGAGATCAGTTGAACAAGTTCGTACTTGTGTTCGTGGATGATATTCTGATTTATTCCAGAACTGAAGAAGAGCACAAGACGCACTTGTGTATTGTTTTGGAAATCTTGCGGAAACATCAGCTGAAGGCTAAGTTTTCAAAGTGTCACTTCTGGAAGAGTGAAGTGAGGTTCTTAGGCCATGTGATTTATGGAAATGGAATAGCGGTTGATCCCGCTAAGGTGGCAGCAATCCAGGATTGGGTTAGACCTAAGAATGCATCAGATGTGAGAAGTTTTCTTGGATTAGCAGGATATTATCGACGGTTTATCAAAGACTTCTCCAAGGTAGCTGCACCGTTAACAGGATTAACGCAGAAGAACCAAGTGTTCTGTTGGGATGCTAAGTGTGAGCAAGCTTTCGGAATCCTGAAAGAGCGATTGACGAGTGCTCCTGTTTTGACTATTCCTAGTGGGAATGATGAGATGGTGGTTTACACCGACGCATGTGGTACTGGACTTGGAGCAGTGCTGATGCAGAAGGATAAAGTTGTTGCGTATGCAAGTCGACAGCTGAAGCCGCATGAAAGGAATTACCCAACTCATGATTTGGAATTAGCGGCGATTGTATTTGCTCTGAATATGTGGAGGCATTATTTGTTGGGAGTTCGATTCGAGTTGTTTACGGATCACAAGTCGTTGAAGTATCTTTTCTCCCAAAAGGATTTGAATCTTCGGCAGCAACGTTGGCTAGAGTTTTTGGCATCATATGATTTTGGTATAGCTTATACTCCGGGAAAAGGTAACGCAGTGGCAGATGCGTTAAGTCGAAGACATGCAGGGTTGGGAGCCATGTTTTTAGAATGGAAGAGTCTCGAGTATTTAGCTGGATTTGACTTCAGGCCTAGATGCGAATTGGAACCTGAGATGTTGGCAAACTTATCAATAAGACCCGCTCTTGTGGAAAGGATTGGTGAGAGCCAAAAGCGAGATGATAAGCTTGTCAAGATTATCCGTGAATTGGAATCTGGATTGGATCCAGAAAAGGATAAAGGATTCGGGGTCGATCGAGAGGGTTGGCTTCGGAAGCAAGGACGACTAGTTGTTCCCGATATAGATGAATTGAGGAGTGAAGTTCTGAAGGAAAGTCATCACTCGAAGCTGACAATTCATCCAGGTGGAAATAAGATGTATCGGGATATGAAGAGAACCTACTACTGGGAAGGTATGAAGAAGGATGTTGGAAATTTTATTTCCAAATGTATGAACTGCCAGTTGGTAAAAGCCGAACAGAAGAAGCCAAGTGGATTGCTTCAGCCATTAGAAGTTCCTACATGGAAATGGGAACAAGTGTCGATGGATTTTATCGATGGGTTGCCTAGAACCAGGACGGGAAATGAAGGGATTTGGGTCATTGTGGATCGTCTGACTAAGAGTGCACGATTCATTCCTGTTCGATCGACTAGGACTGCATCAAAGTTGGCTGAGTTGTATGTTAAGTGGATAGTCCGATTCCATGGTATTCCGAAGAGTATAGTGAGCGATCGAGATCCATTGTTCACTAGTGGAATTTGGAAGAGCTTCCAGGAAGTTTTGGGAACCGAGTTGTGTTTGAGTACAGCTTATCACCCTCAAACGGATGGTCAGACTGAGAGAGTCAACCGAGTTTTGGAAGATCTCCTCAGAGCTTGTGTTTTGGATTTCGGAGGATCATGGGAAGATCACCTTCATTTGGTGGAGTTTGCGTACAACAACAGTTACCAGTCAAGTATTGGTATGGCACCATATTAGGCATTGTATGGAAGACCGTGTAACTCTCCGACATGTTGGTTGGAAACTGGAGAAAAGTTGATGCTTGGGCCAGAGATGATTCGTCAGACTTCAGATTGTATAGAGATCATTCGGCAACGAATGATGGCAGCCCAAGACCGTCAGAAGAGTTATGCCGATAAGCGTCGTAAGGATTTGGAATTCGACGTAGGAGATATGGTTTTTGTGAAGATTTCTCCACTGAAGAATGTTATTCGATTCGGGAAGAAAGGAAAATTGACTCCGAGATTTGTTGGACCATTCCCGATCATCGAGCGAATAGGAAAGCTCGCTTATAGGTTGGAGTTACCTGAGAAGATGTCGGATGTGCACAATGTTTTTCATGTATCATATCTATGGAAGTATGTGCACGACTCGAATACAGTTGTTTCTGCTGATAGCTGTGAAGACTTCGAAGTTGATCCAGTCGATAGAAGACCTCGTAAGCCGCTTCGTGTTGTTGAAACCGACACGAAACAGCTTAGGAGAAAGGTAGTTAAGTTGCTCAAGATACAATGGAGTGACGATGATAACGACTGTACGTGGGAGGTGGAAGAGAGGATGAAAGTAGCTCATCCCGAACTCTTCAAGGTATGGCCCTAAGGTGTCGTATCATCTAACAACATTGTAACTTGTTCTAGGTCTTAGAATTCTGTACGCTAAGCTAGAATTGGATGCATGGTTTGCTGATTGTTATGGTTGGTAGGCGTACAGAATAGTCTTCGATTGCTTTGTTTGTTTGGAATTTCGGGGGCGAAATTCCTAAGGGGGAGAGAATGTAACGACCCGTATTTTTAACGGATCGATAAGTTCGACAGAATCTGGAGTTTTAGCATTTTGAGCCATTTCAGATTTTAGGCAATTTTTGGCTAAGTCCTAAGTCGTTCACGACTTAGCATAAGTCGTGAGTCGTATACGACTTAGGAGGTGGGAGTGTTGACACAGGGCTTGGAGTTAGGTCGTTAGACGACTTAAGGAAGACTAGTTGTTGGCTTTGGTTAGGTCGTAGGCGACCTAAGGGGTTAAGTCGTGACCGAGTCATATGTTAGGTCACACGCATTCATAAGTCGTTGCCGAGTTTAGTGTTTGTTCGATGAGTCGTATTCCAGTAAGCTGTTGAGTCGTGAGCGACTGAGGAGTTAGCGGTCATAAGTCGTAGAAGCATAGATGTGATGAGTCGTATCTTCCGCCAAGTATAAGTCGTGACCGAGTTAACTAATAAGTCGTGGAATGAGTTGTCTCGTCTAACCAGCTAAGTCGTATCCCAGCAGGTTGTTAAGTCGTTAAGTCATATAGACGAAGGTGTTAAGTCGCAACCGACTTAGTGGTTGAGTCGTATACCCAAGTTAAGGTGATGAGTCGTACTCAAGTTGTCTGATGAGTCGTACTCATGTTGTCTGATGAGTCGTACCAGTTATTTGATGAGTCGTAGGTTGAACTCTTTGTTAAGTCGTATACGACTTAGGAGATGGCTGTTTTGTCGTGAGTCGTAGACAGATGAGGATTAAATCGTAGGAGCGTGTGTTGACTCGTAGCTTGGTTGAGTCGTAGGGGCTTGAGTCGTGAGTCGGAAACGACTTAGGAGATAGACTAGTTACGACTTAAGGGCAGTTTTCAGCTATAAATAGGAGGGGTTGTTCTCACTTTTTGGGATCCGGATTTTGAAGCGACGAAGTGCTGCCATTTTGAGAGCTCGACTTCTACACTTCTTCACTTCTTTTCTCCACTCTAATCTAGTGCTTCCTTCCATCCAAATCAAAGATCAAGATTGAAGATTCAAGAGCTTAAGTTGAAGATCTTCATCTTTTCAAGAGAGATTTCATCGTTTGAAGTGGATTCGTGATAGATCAAGCTTGATCCTTTGCTGTCCAGATCTGAAGCGTGTTGATTTGGGTTTGTTTAGGTGATTTGGTGAGTGGTGATTATCTCTCACACGGATCCAAAGGAGTATATCGGATTGTTGGCTCGATTTGGTGTTAAAATAGAGATTTCCATGCATTTTCTTCATCCTAAGTGTAGATCCATATAGATCCATTATTCATTATGATGTTACATCCATTTTATCATATGTTAACCTATGCAAGTTCATTCATCAAGTTTGTAGAGATATAATCCATGTTTTCATGCTTATTGGACTTTCAACTCTTTAATTACGAAAATGCCATTATTGTTATAATTGTCAACTTAGATCATTTTTGAATGCTTGATTGCTTGGATCGATGTTTGATTTGATTGATTGTTATGAACTAGATGATTGATGACTAGATTTAGATCGAAGGTGATTCAAAAGCTAAGGGAAAGGCTCTTGAATTGGGAAAGCTGCTCGTGGCATATGTAGCGGGATGATGAAGCTCTTATGCATAGATTTGATGATGTGATGATGAAATGAGGCTTTGCGAGGATGTAATGAAGCGAGGCAATCATGTGATGAAGACTTGGTCTAATCCAGACGGGATCATTCCAAGCATGTTGATAACTCGGTGATATGATTCGAGTTGAGGATAATGAATGGATATGAGAATAGTCGTCGAGGAGGATGACTAGGAGGCTTGGATAGCATCGTTGTTGAAGGTTCTAGCATGCTCTAAGCAAGAGTACGTTTGGGCAGATTCGATAGTCCTAACGGCCAACTGTCGATGGTCGAGTACTCTGGGCAGATTCGATAGTCCTAGGCACGGGCTGCGACGACGTGCGGGAGTTATGTCTAGAACCGGGGTTTTCATTAGCCCTTGACGGACGGCTGAAAGAATGTGCCGGTCATTCAATTAACGGTGATATCGAAGCAATGATAACAGTGATAGCCAGAGTCATGGATGTTTGGTTGTATCGTCATTCAGACTCAAGAGCGGTATTTTCTGGGTGCTTATCTGATTTAGGCCTTGGTACTTGGAAAACATCGCCCTTGACTCGAGTGATAGTAGCTTTACTTTAAATTGTATGCTCTGCTATATTTGCTTCTGCTTAGTGTGTGTCTGGGGGCTATCACTGTAGAATGAGGTTGGAGTGGGAGGGTTGTATTCCTATTCCTTTTCCTTTATGCTCTTTTGGTATGTTGTTAGTTAATTTACTGCTCACTAAGACTGTTGTCTGACTCAAGGCTTTATGTTTTAATTCTTATTGCCTTGGGCTGTTCGTCCATTTTGGGACGGGCAGACTAGGTAGCAGGTGACAGGTGCTGTTCTCTTCTCACGATGCTGATATCGAAGACGAGCTAGAGGGTTGCATATTATCTTCTTATTATGTACTGGATATTCCGCTGTTTTGTATTCTCTGAGAGATATGTAGTGAGGCTTGATGTATTGACTATGTGGATGCTTGTATTCAACTATTATGGAGTTTTATATGATGTCATTTTGTTCTGTAAAGCTTCACTATACATATGTTCTATTGTATTTTGTCCATGCGCTGTGAGTAATACGATAGATTCTGTCGTTTTAATCTTACCTTGACAATCGTCCATGGTTGCCTGGCACACTTTACAGCGCTCTATCTTTAGATTCGGTGCAGGGGTCATGGGCGGTCGTCACATAGAAAGTGTGAGGGAACCCTCACCTTAGATATGCAGCAAAGTTTGGGTTGAAAGCTTCTCCGGTTTGGATCAATTTGATGATTTTCAGGCTCCTTTGTTAGCTTCAGCAGCTGAAAAAGTTGAAACAAGAACATGCAAGAACAAAAGAGAAAGTTATACACAATTCATATCTAATTCTAGGATTTTGATGATATAATTATGTAGTATTGGTGGATATTACCTTCTATTCTCCTAATTTGGTGATTTCTTCTTGAATTGGCAGCAAATTGTGTGAAAATTTTGTTTTAGTTGAAGGTAACCATTATATTTTTTTTTTCAGTTTACTGTAAGTTTGTTTTTTTCTGTTTCTGAGGAAGAAGAACTAAACTATGTACACTAGTTTGTTTCTCACCAGAAACATCCAGATAATGGATTTTAGGTTTTAAAACCTAACCCAAAAAGCCCAAAGCAATATTATTTAGAGAAAATGCAAGGCTATGTATATGTATTACGCTATTTTACCTTAAATTCACATATTTCTCAATATAAACTCAAAAAAAATATATGCAACCAACTGTTATGAAACAAAAATTGTTATTTACACAAAATAAAATTTATTTCAATAATAAAATGTTATTTTCATAAATAAAACCATATTTTTAACAATATTTTACAATTTTCAAAATTTTAGTGTAAAAACACGAATTTTAAAGCATAATTTGTTCAAAAATCATTTCATTGTCAAATAAGTTATAACAAAACATTATAACTCTTTTTAAAATAACAAAATATTTTTTTTAACAATATTCCATCTTTTAATTTTAATAAAATACATATTTTCTACATATTTCTTCTTTTAAATTCACTAACAGGTTAATATTGGCAATAATTACCAATATTAATGCAATGATTCAACTAAAATCCAATAAATAATTATTTTCACTCCAAATTCTCAAAGTAATGTTTTTAAAACTTTATTTTCATCAATTTATATTTATTTCAACAATTATATGTTGAAACACATCAATTGATTAATTTATTAACTCTAATTTAATAAGATCACATTGTTTATTTGAAATAAATAAATAAAAATTAAATCAAATTTATTTTCTCCATTTTATTTTCAATATTAAATTATAACTAATGTTATAATTAAATATTATAGGTAATCACCTATACCAGGTTTGTTACAAAGCTAGCTAGAACTTGATATTAGTATAAGATAAGAGGAATATAAGTGCATAAGGGAATTCATCATTTAACTATAAAGGATGGGTACAAGTATAGTATAATCTCAATGCATGGTATATGTTTACCAAGGGTTGTCGCATGAATAGGTTAAATTCAACATAAGAGACTCATATTAATTGCATTCAACGCTAATACAAGGAATCATATGAAAGTCATGAGAGAAACTCATTAAAATTCCAATATGAATCTCGTGGAACTCAAGATAAAGCTCAAATATCATAAAAACGAAATCACAATATATAACATCTCAAGTAGGAATGGCAATGGGGCGGGTTGGGGCGGGTTTCTTATGCCCCAGGCCCGCCCCGGTGTTTTTAGACCCCGTCCCAGACCCGCCCCGTAGACCCGGTGCGGGTCCAGAATTTTGCCCCAACCCGAGACCCGTACGGGTCAGGGTAGACCCGCCCCGCCCCGAGACCCGGTGAAGGTTTTTGTATTGATTCAAAATTGTGTGCTAATGTACATGTATTTATATTTGTTGTCACTAAATGATACATTAAATACAAATAACAATGTGTTTACAATTATAAAGGAAGATAATAAAAATGTGGTGTACAAAATAATTCAAAAAAAATATGCATATGTTATTTTATAAATATCAATGATGCAGCTTAATACTATGAACTTTTTATAGCTTATTGATTGTAACATTATAATATCCATGTCATAATCAAACATACATAGATATATATATATAAAGATTAGCAAATCATCGTTATAATACTAAAGCGATTTCATGAGATCTTAGAAGTGCGGGTCGGGTTGGGGCGGGTCAGCCAAGCCCCGACCCGACCCTAGACCCAGAGCTCTCAAGAACGGGTCACGGGTCTACCCGCCCCGTTGACCCAATGAGGCGGGTCTGGGCGGGCCAAAACAGCGGCGGGTCAACCGGGTTTTGACACTAGACCCGCCCCATTGCCATCCCTCATCTCAAGTAGCTCTAGGTTATCGATGTAACAAAAATATCTCAAAATAGTGAAATCGTATAAAACTCAGAAAATTCAAAAAACCCCGAATTGGGCAGATCCCTTATTGCAAAGCTGAAGCAATGTTGCACATGTTCTTGTCCAGTGCTATTTATAATTTAGGTACCTAACTTGTGGACCCGAAGGTCATACTCATGGTGACCGATGTCACATAACTCGTGATGACCGAAGTCACAAAACTCATGGTGACCGAAGTCACATAACTTGTGGTGACCGAAGTCACATAACTCAAATAACCCGAATGTCTATAGAACGGGCATACTCGTGGATGTGTCACAAACTCTCGGAAAGGAACCCGAAAAGTGTTAGCGTGCGTCCCATACCACACGTTCGCACTAAACGGTTTACTAACCACTAGTTAACTCCACATCATAAAAATAAAATCTCAAACCTCAAAAATCTCATAATACTCATATATCTTGCCTCGTATCATCGACAAGTGAATATAAATCTCAAAGTAGTTTCTCATAAACCATAATTCCCACAAGGGAAAAGTCAAATTTCAAGACTCGCCTCATCTCATCGGTGAGTAATACAACATTTATAAGTAGTTCTCATCGATTATTACTCCTATGATAGGAGATCTCGAACGTCTCAACTAGTCAAATATTGGCTGAAACAAATTCTAAGACCAACAATCATTGTTGGTGTCATTTCGATCTCGGGACAGCAACAATCAGACACATTTTTCATCAATATACTTCGAAATTTCAAAAACCTCAAAACATGAAACTTTTAGAACAAATTCTTAACTTTCCGGAACATCAAAGATTATTGAATTTGGATAAAAATTGAAAAAGTTATGCTTAATTTAGTTTCAGATTCAACAACAGAGCAAATAATAGTTTTGCTCTCGGGATTGCAATCGAAACACTCAAATTTGAAATAGATAACTTCAAAATTGTAAAACACAAAACATGAAACTTGTAGTATATGATCTAAGCTTTCCAAAACATCTAAAATTCCTAAATTTGGTTAATAAACGTAAAAGTTATGCTTAATTTAGTTTCAGATTCAACAACAGAGCAAATAATAGTTTTGCTCTCGGGATTGCAAAATAATCACTCAAATTTGAAATAGATAACTTCAAAATTCTAAAAAACACAAAACATGAAACTTGTAGTATATGATATATGCTTTTCAAAACATCTAAAATTCTTATATTTGGTTAAGAAACGTAAAAGTTATGCTTAATTTAGTTTCAGATTCAACAACAGAGCAAATAATAGTTTTGCTCTCGGGATTGCAATAGAAACACTAAAATTTGAAATAGATAACTTCAAAATTCTTAAAAACACAAAACATTAAACTTGTAGTATATGATCTAGGCTTTCCAAAATATCAAAAATTCTTAAATTTGGTTAAGAAACGTAAAAGTTATGCTTAATTTAGTTTTATATTCAACAACAGAGGAAATAATAGTTTTGCTCTCGGGATTGCAATAGAAACACTCAAATTTGAAATAGATAACTTCAAAACTCTGTAAAACACAAAACATGAAACTTGTAGTATTTCATCTATGCTTTCCAAAACATCTAAAACTCTTAAATTTGGTTAAGAAACGTAAAATATATGCTTAATTTAGTTTTAGATTCAACAACAGAGCAGATAATAGTTTTGCTCTCGGGATTGCAATAGAAACACTCAAATTTGAAATATATAACTTCAAAACTCTAGAAAACACAAAACATGAAACTTGTAGTATATGATCTAGCTTTCCAAAACATCTAAAATTATTAAATTTGGTTAAGAAACATAAAAGTTATAGCAAAATTCGTTTCAGCCACAATCACAAAACAAATATTACAGCAGTTATCTTTTTTTTCCAGCAAATTCACCACTGTAAACCGCCCTTAACCGCATGAACCCAAAATAGAAAGCGTGAGGGAACCCACACCTTAGATATGCATTAAAGTTTGGGTTGAAAGATTCTCCGGTTTGGATCAATTTGATGATTTTGAGGCTCCTTTGTTAGCTTCAGCAGCTGAAAAAGTTAAAACAAGAACATGCAAGAACAAAAGAGAAAGTTATACACAATTCATATCAAATTTTAGGATTTTGATGATATAATTCTGTAGTATTGGTAGAGATTTCCTTCTATTCTCCTAATTTGGTGATTTCTTCTTTAACTGGCAGCAAATTGGGTGAAAATTTTGTTTTAGTTGAAGGTAACCATTATATTTTTTTTCAGTTTACTGTAAGTTTGTTCTTTTCTGTTTCTGAGGAAGAAGAACTAAACTATGTATACTAGTTTGTTTCTCACCAGAAACATCCAGATAATGGATATTAGGTTTTAAAACCTAACTCAAAAAGCCCAAATCAATATTATTTAAAGAAAATGCAAGGCTATGTATATGTATTAGGCCATTTTACCTTAAATTCACATATTTCTCAATATAAACTCAAAAAAAAATGCAACCAACTGTTATGAAACAAAAAATTTTATTTACACAAAATAAAATTTATTTCAATAATAAAATGTTATTTTCATAAATAAAACCATATTTCGACAATATTTTACAATTTTCAAAATTTTAGTGTAAAACATAAATTTTAAAGCATAATTTGTTCAAAAATCATTTTCATTGTCAAATAAGTTATAACAAAACATTATAACTCTTTTTAAAATAACAAAATATTATTTTAAACAATATTCCATCTTTTAATTTTAATAAAATACATATTTTCTACATATTTCTTCTTTTAAATTCAATAACAGGTTAATATTGGCAATAATTACTAATATTAATGCATTGATTCAACTAAAATCCAATAAATAATTATTTTCACACCAAATTCTCAAATTAAAGTTTTTAAAACCCTATTTTCATCAATTTATATTAATTTCAAAAATTATATGTTGAAACACATCAATTGATTAATTTATTAACTTTAATTTAATAAGATCACATTGTTTATTTGAAATAAATAAACAAAAATTAAATCAAATTTATTTTCTCCATTTTATTTTCAATATTAAATTATAACTAACGTTATAATTAAGTATCATAAGTAATCACCAATACCAGGTTTGTTACAAAGCTAGCTAGAACTTGATATTAGTATAAGATAAGAGGAATATAAGTGCATAAGGGAATTCATCCTTTAACTATAAAGGATGGGTACAAGTATAGTATAATCTCAATGCATGGTATATGTTTACCAAGGGTTGTTGCATGAATAGGTTTAATTCAACATAAGAGACTCATACTTAATGGCATTCAACGCAAATACAAGGAATCATATGAAAGTCATGAGAGAAACTCATTAAAATTCCAATTTGAATCTCGTGGAACTCAAGATAAAGATCAAATATCATAAAAATGAAATTACAATATATAACATCTCATGTAGCTCTAGGATATCGATGAAACAAAAATATCTCAAAATAGTGAAATCGTATAAAACTCAGAAAATTCAAAAAAACCCTGAATTGGCCAGATCTCTAATTGCAAAGATGAAGCAATGTTCACGTGCTAAACTCTTGTCCAGTGCTATTTATAATTTAGGTACCTAACTCGTGGACCCGAAGGTCATACTCATGGTTACCTATGTCACATAACTCGTGGTGACCGAAGTCAAAAAACACATGTTGACCGAAGTCACATAACTTGTGGTGACCGAAGTCACATAACTTAGATGACCCAAAGGTCTATAGCACGGGCATACTCGTGGATGTGTCACAAACTGTAGGAAAGTAACCCGAAAAGTGTTAGCGTGCGTCCCATACCACACGTTCACACTAAACGGTTTACTAACCGCTAGTTAACTCCACATCATAAAAATAAAATCTCAAACATCTAAAATCTCATAATACTCGTATATCTTGCCTCGTATCATCGACATGTGCAAATAAATCTCATAGTAGTTTCTCATAAACCATAATTCCCGCAAGGGAAAAATCTAATCTCAAGACTCGCCTCATCTCATCGGTGAATAATACAACATTTATAAGTAGTTCTCATCGATTATTACTCCTATGATAGGAGATCTCGAACGTCTCAACTAGTCAAATATTAGCTAAAACAAATTCTAAGACCAACAATCATTGTTGCTGTCATTTCGATCTCGGGACAACAACAATCAGACGCATTTTTAATTAATATACTTCAAAATTTCAAAAACCTCAAAACATGAAACTTTCAGAACAAATTCTTAGCTTTCCGGAACATCAAAGATTATTCAGTTTGGATAAAAATTGAAAAAGTTATGCTTAATTTAGTTTCAGATTCAACAACAGAGCAAATAATAGTTTTGTTCTCGGGATTGCAATAGAAACACTCAAATTTGAAATAGATAACTTAAAAATTCTGTAAAACACAAAACATGAAACTTGTAGTATATAATCTATTCTTTCCAAAACATCTAAAATTCTTAAATTTGGTTAAGAAACGTAAAAGTTATGCTTAATTTAGTTTCAGATTCAACAATAGAGTATATAATAGTTTTCCTCTCGGGATTGCAATAGAAACACTCAAATTCAAAATAGATAACTTCAATACTCTGTAAAACACAAAACATGAAACTTGTAGTATATGATCTACGCTTTCCAAAACATATAAAATTCTTAAATTTGGTCAAGAAACGTAAAAGTTATGCTTAATTTAGTTTCAGATTCAACAGCAGAGCAAATAATAGTTTTGCTCTCGGGATTGCAAAAGAAACACTCAAATTTGAAATAGATAACTTCAAAATTCTAAAAAACACAAAACATGAAACTTGTAGTATATGATATATTCTTTCCAAAACATCAAAAATTCATAAATTTAGTTAAGAAACGTAAAAGTTATGCTTAATTTAGTTTCAGATTCAACAACAGAGCAAATAATAGTTTTGCTCTCGGGATTGCTATAGAAACACTCAAATTTGAAATAGATAACTTCAAAATTTTGAAAAACACAAAACATGAAACTTGTAATATATGATCTATGCTTTCCAAATCATCCAAAATTCTTAAATTTGGTTAAGAAACGTAAAAGTTATGCTTAATTTAGTTTCAGACTCAACAATAGAGCAAATAATAGTTTTGCTCTCGGGATTGCAAAAGAAACACTCAAATTTGAAATAGATAACTTCAAAATTCTGAAAAACACAAAACATGAAACTTTTAGGATCTACGCTTTCCAAAACATCTAAAATTCTTAAATTTGGTTTAGAAACGTAAAAGTTATAGCAAAATTCGTTTCAGCCACAATCACAAAACAAATATTACAGTAGTCATCTTTTTTTTCCAGCAAATTCACCACTGTAAACCGTCCGTAACCGCATGAACCCAAAATAGAAAGCGTGAGGGAAACCTCACCTTAGATATGCATGGTATATGTTTACCAAGGGTTGTCGCATGAATAGGTTTAATTCAACATAACAGACTCATACATAATGGCATTCAACGCTAATACAAGGAATCATATGAAAGTCATGAGAGAAACTCATTAAAATTCCAATATGAATCTCATGGAACTCAAGATAAAGTTAAAATATCATAAAAACGAAATCATAATATATAACATCTCATGAAGCTCTAGGCTATCTATGTAACAAAAATATCTCAAAATAGTGAAATCGTATAAAACTCAGAAAATTCAAAAAAAAACCCCGATTGACCAGATCCCTGTTTGCAAAGTTGAAGCAATGTTGCACGTGCTAAACTCTTGTCTAGTGCTATTTATAATTTAGGTACCTAACTCGTGTACTCGAAAATCATACTCATGGTGACCGATGTCACATAACTCGCGGTGACCGAAGTCACATAACTCATGGTGACCGAAGTCACATAACTTGTGGTGACCGAAGTCACATAACTCAAATGACCCGAAGGTCTATAGCACTCGCATACTCGTGGATGTGTCACAAACTGTCGGTAAGGAACCTGAAAAGTGTTAGCGTGCGTCCCATACCACACATTCACACTAAATGGTTTACTAACCGCTAGTTAACTCCACATCATAAAAATAAAATCTCAAACCTCAAAATCTCATAAAGCTCACATTACTTGCCTCGTATCATCTGCAAGTGCAAAAAAATCTCATAGTAGTTTCTCATAAACCATAATTCCCGCAAGGGAAAAATCTAATCTCAAGACTCGCCTCATCTCATCGGCGAGTAATACAACATTTATAAGTAGTTCTCATCAATTATTCACTACAACAAAACAAGCTTTTTACAACGGGCAATGCCCGTTGTAATATGTGTTCCACAACGGACAGCGGACCGTTGTAATAGGCGATGTTGTAATAGGTCACCCATATTTTACAACGGGCAATGCCCGTTGTAATACATCTTTTTACAACGGGCAATGCCCGTTGTAATACACCTTTTTACAACGGACAATGCCCGTTGTAATATGGAATATTGCAACGGTTTCTGACCGTTGCAAAATAAATGCAAATTTAAAAAAAAATTACAGCAGCATACCTTCATACCAATAATGAATAATTTAACTAGTAATAAATATTATCATAAAACAACCAAAATCACATTCGAAAAGACTAAAAGCTAGAGTCATAAAATTCCAAGACATTCCAAAAAGTTAGATAAGTTTACATTGACATAGTTCTAATATACACTATTTTTCATTTATTTAGTTCTCTACCCAATTCTCTACCTAGTTCTCTGCACCATTTCACATTTACAAACAAACCACCCACCACAGTCATTCACTTCCTCCATATTTAACTAACTTCTCCCTCATACAACTGTGCATTTCCCTTCTGCACACTTTAGCTGACTGTCTTACATAAATGTAGCCAATTGTATTCAACATATCGACTCCATAAGCTGTAACAAAATCAAATTATGATATTATCCCATATACAGTGTAACGATCCGGATTTTCGCGTTCGAAAATCGACATCCATACTTTACATCGTACTCGAATGTCGTAGATTCGAGCGTTCAAATCCGAGTCGCCGGAGCTTATAACAACATTAAGTAAACAACACAGCGGAAATAAAAGAATATAGATATACAATATCTGATACAACAGAGTGATACAATGAATATCAATATACATCAGAGATATGATACAATAAATAGCAGCGGAAAAGAAAACGATAACATCAGCAGCGGATAATCTCCATCTTCAAAGCACTAATCCAGAAATAGCTTGAACTCCCAATAACGATACACAAAGATAAGCAAGTGCAGTCTGATCCAAAGACTGAACTAGCTCCAGATAATCTACTAAATCTGAATATCTGAAAAACCAAACTCTAGACTGCTCGTGTAGAAAATTACTAGCACCCAGAGTTTAGGAAAGAAACAATAAACTCCGGATCAGTCATGGGACTAGTGTGAGCAACAAAAACAGTTTATCTTTAAAAACAAATAGCAAAAGAATTTAAAGTCAATTCGCAATGCTTTTGGAAAATGAAACTACCATAAGGCCTCCCGCCACACACACAATGCAAACGCAGAATTGGAGGAGATTTCTCCTTATGATAGTCAAAGATGCTTACTACGCAAAATCAAATCATTTTTGATATTATTACTAGTGCATAGTGTAGAAAACATTTCGAAAGTAGAATATAAATCTTAGCCAGCATAGACATTTCGCACTTATGCCTACTATAGCTACCATGTTCAATAGCAGGTTACCACCACATTCCATGGCAGGTAATACAACTAAAACCGTACAGGGCTCGTATTGTTTTGTTTGGATTTCCAACAAATGGTCAGGCTAAGGAACTTCCTATTCCATGAAAGAAACGCCTCTGGCGGGACGTTCCGAGAACCACACCGTTCTCTGCCAAACAAGGCCGGCAACCCCTTTTCCCAAGGGATAAAATAAACCTCAGATATGCCACCCCCGGTCCTTTGGGACCTTTATCCGAGCGCTCGATAACCAACATCACACATCATAAAAAAAGTGTATCCACATGAGTAAGTATCTGGGCTCCATACCATGATACTACCCTTTTCCAGAAGGAATGGTCATACCCTAGGGGAGCTACCCCTGAAAACCTTGCTGCACGATTCCTGTTTCGACCATTACCGGGTTGTGAGGCTCGACGAAGTCTCGTCCACAAAGCTACGCTTTTTTCAAAAAGCCACGCTTTGGGTCAACAGATGATCAACCTATGATCACAAAGATAAATGATCAAACAAAAGATCATATTACGAATGATCAAACACTGATCATCACACAGCAACACTCAGCATGCCACATTACCAAATTGGGATATATCGCTGATAACTTCAACTACATAACCTCTGAGCTCGTATGTCTCAGAGAAGGGTGTTAAGCTAAGAGAATAAATTCTCCGCCACCAAACAGATATGTATTTGAAAGAAATCTGCTTTATATCTCAAAGTGTAATGTCAGACATGTAACCATACAAGTCTGTTCCGGGTTCGAACAGAACCGAAGGCACTTCTTACGAAGCCCTTGCAATTCCGGGTAATTTCCAACCACGTCCGGACTTCCCATCACAAAAGAGTGATATAAATCTCTATACCGGAGCAACTCAGTGTAGAGACATTCGACAGGTTGTCCTTTCATTTTCGAAAATATCCAGTCTTCATCACCGGTCTTCAAATGCGATCCATATACGACATATCACTATTCAGAATGGGTTATACGACCCAAAGGTCCTTTCCCGGCTAACCCGAATAGTGAGCGCAATATTTAAAAATATATGGATATTGGGAATTCAATTAAGTCACAACTTATTACCCAAAATCTTTCTTCAAATGGTTTAACAAATTACCATTTTAATCTTTTAAACAAAAAGATTCAATTCACAAAGTTCACTTAATTTCACAAAGATTCATTCACAGATTTTCCAAATCGATTTCCATTTCAGTTTAATTAATTCGTTAAATCTTTAAATCAAAGATTTAACTAATAGCTTTTAAAACAATTCCATTTCAAATGGTTTAAACCAACATCATTTTAAATCTGTTAAAAATAAACAGATTCAATTCATAGCTTTCAAAAAGAATTCATTTATAACTTGAAAAAACCATTTTCAATTCAAACTTGAAATTCCTTTAATTAAACTGGAATTTCATTCCTTATCTGAAAGCTTTTATTCTTTTAAAACAAACAGTTTCATTTTGGAAATCTGATTCATTAATACAAGTTAAAGTCTTTGGGTTAAATTCAAATTCCCAGAATTTTACTTTTAAAATGGTTTAAATTCATATAACTTGTACAGCATCTTAAATCCTTAGTTTCGAATCATAGAATTCAATTTCAAACTTGAATTCAAATTTAATTCTAATTATTTAAATTTTCAAAAACTCGGTTAAGTTATTCAAAATAACTTTTATCTTTGAAATTCCATTTCAAAAGATTTTCACTTTAAACCCAAATTTCTAATTTCAAAATCAATTGAAATTAAAATTTCAATTTCAAAAACATCAAATTTACATTATCTGTGACTTAACCGATTTCCACGTGAAATCCATATTTGTGTGTGTAAAGGTGTAGTCCAGGGGTTTCACACACAATAGTGCAACATCATACAATCATCACAGATCAGAATACAGAAATATAGTTGATAAACGATATAAACTATATCGCTTATCTTTCATTCACAGATCAGAGATATATATCACAAGTAAGTAAATTACAGATCACAACATAAATCAGGATGTGTCACAAAGCATCATATATCAGGGATATCAAACAATCAAGTAATTGGACATTCAATAGAATCCAAACATTCATAAGTAAGATCAGTTAATTTTCTGATTAATTT
This sequence comes from Allium fistulosum, assembly GCA_030737815.1. Taxonomy (NCBI): domain Eukaryota; kingdom Viridiplantae; phylum Streptophyta; class Magnoliopsida; order Asparagales; family Amaryllidaceae; genus Allium; species Allium fistulosum. The sequence goes on from CM060907.1 coordinate 612,902,401, forward strand.
AAATCAGATTTATTTATTATGAATAAATTACTAATCCTGGTTAATTAACATTAATAATTTACAAATTATTTTGATTAATTATTCTTAAATCATTTATTAATTAACCATTTATAATAAATTAATTAACCTTTAAATGTAACTCATCAACTTTTAATTATTAAATAATCAACTTTTAACTATTTAACTCTCATTTAATTAATTATCTTTAATTTATTAATTAGATTAATTTATCCTTAATCACTTGGTTAATCAAACTTAAATCATTAATTAATTACTTATAATTAAGTAATTATCTTTAATCAATTCTATTAATTATTTCAACTCTTTAAGATTTATTTAATTAACTTAATTAATCATCCATATCATTAATTAATTTAAATTTATCAATTATCCATTTTTGATTATCTTAATAATTTAATGAATCCAAATCATTTAATTCTAATTAACTTTAAGATAAATCCTTACTCTTATTTATGATTAAATTATCCTTAATGAAACATTTAAACAATTCACTTTCAAATTTATTTCAAATCTCATTTTTAAAATTTAAGATTTAAAAATGAATACAAATCTAACTTTAACCAAGTTCAAAATCAATTTAAAAACCCTTTTAAATCTCCTGTTAAAGAAGTATAGATCTTAAAAGAAATTTTAAAGAAATTAAAACAAATCTCTTTTAAGTTCAAATCATTTAAAGAAATACTTTACATTTAAAATTTGCTTAAATATTTGGGGTTTTTTTTTTATATATAGGAGTTAATTTATTTCAAATCTGGGTTCCATTTTATTTTGAAATCAGATTTTAAACTAGGTTTAAAACCTATGTTTAACTTGCCTTTCACTTGCATTTAATTTAAGTGTACAAACCTACAAACTGCCAGGTCAAAACAATTGACCCGAGTTACCACGAAACTTTACCCGAGAAAACTCCTACCCTACATGAGAAAATACTCGAATTCCCCCAAGATAAACTCGAGCAACCCTCTCTGCTCAACCAAACACACGGCCTCCAGAACCACAGTGCACCGTGCACGTACACATCGCCAACGACGAACTGCAGTTGCCACCACTACATCGAGCACATCGACAACCACCTACAACCCATCCTCCGATCCTCAGCCAACCCATTTTCCACCCAGATTCAAATTCGAATATAAATTCGAAGCCTGAAACTTGAACTGCCTCATCGCCAAAACCTGGAACATCACGTCGCTCGCCCAACCTCGTCGACTAGAAACCCAAGAACTCGGGCCATCTACTCATCATTGTCCAACCTTCCATCCCTCAAGACCCCTTCACACTCGATCAACTATAGAAGGAGGGATGATCAAATTTTCTCAGCCTGATAAAACTAGGGTTCAAAACCAAGAGTCCATCACCGCACTCTCCACCTTGATTTCCATCTCAAACTATGATTTTTCTTAGCATCTACTAACACTCCTCTATTACCAAGAAGAAACCCGAGCCTCCACAATCCAAAGATCACCAGAATTTGCTTAAAATTCATTTTTAGATCAATATCCAACTGCAACTTCAACTTATTCCTACAAATCCTAATTCTTGATTTAAAAATCAAGTTTTAGTTAATGCTTTTGATTTATGAAACTGAATTACAAAATTAGCATGTTTGGATTTTGGTAAAAATCATCATGCGCTGATATTTCTTATGTTTCCAGAGACAACAACTAATATTTCAGCTTACTTAAAACTTTAAATATTAACTTAAGATATTCAACAACTTCATTTTTATAAATTCCATTCTATCAGAAACTTAATTAAATGATAAGTATTTTAATGAAGTTTTGTGCCTGGAAAATCAAAACAGAACAGGCAAATAGAAAAAAAAAACATCATGCACACATATAATACTTACATCAGATATTTACTTATAATAACATGCAATACTTATTCATCTCAACATAAAATCATGCAACCATAATTTAGATTTTAAATTTATAAAATGTTACTCACCTGTAAATACTTAGAACAGAGAAGATGGACAGAGAACTGAAATTGTTGAAAACTGGAAGTTGTCTAAATGTTGAACTTTGATTTGTTGAGTTGCTTTTGTATGCTAATAAAATTACTTGCTTTGCTTAAGATTGAAGTTGAAGCCTTTCTTTTCTTTTCTTTTTTTGTTTCTCAGTTTCAAATAAACGAATGAATGAGGTTGATATTCATAAAAGAGAGTTTACAATATATAACACTTGTACAAGGTGATGTATTGATCTTTGTACAGGGCATGGCTGAAGTTGCTTTAGAGGTATGGCTGAAGTGATTCAGTTATGGTTTGTACAACTTTACATATTCCTTTCTTCCTTTACTTCGGCTGACAGGATATGTTGTATTTCTTTTGTTGACAAATATTTTTACTTACTTTGCTTAGTCTATTTTGTTGGCTGAGAATTTGTTTAATATGTTCTACTCTCTACTTTAATATATATATATATATATTTTGCTTTTATTCTCTCTTTTTATCTTGTCTACACTTGCTTGATTTAATTTCCAGGTTCACATGTTTACATTTTGCAAGCTACTACATACATATTTATATTTGTTTCATAGTTTAGTATCACTGTCTTCTTATTTGTTTTCAAGTGTTCATATGTGAAAGTGTTTCTTTCTTTCCTTTATTTACCTTGTACTGACTTTTGCAATTTGTTTGTATATATGTAGTTATATTTGTTTTACAATGGTGGCTGCTAGTTTTGTTTATATTTAAGTGTTACTTTTAGTTTTATAGTTCATCTTTTATATATATATATTTATTTGAATTTGTCCAATTTATTTTCTATTCCTAGTTTAAATATTTATTGTTATCTTACTTTAATATTTATTATCTTATATTTAATTTATATATTTATTATCAATCATTTATTTAGAATTTAAACTCAAGTCAAAATATATATCTATATATTTATTATTTTCAAATTCACTCTTATATCACGTATAAATGATTTATTCCAAGAAATTTGGGTTCGGGGAAACTCGCTCCAATTTTCTAATTAAATTTACCAATTTTTATCCAAAAATTTATTTAATTACTCTATTAAATTCAAAAATTCATTTAATTATAAATTTAAATAAATTTAAATTTCAGGAAAGACCTGCATAATTTAGATGAAATAGTTTAATTATGGATAATTTATCTAATGATGAACAAGGGAGCACCAACAGGAAAATTAAGAGGGATAAGCTGATTCCTCTGAGGCATACACAAGGGTCGCCGCTAGGAAGAAATGCATGTCTAGCATAGCACACATTGTTATTCTTTAAATAGTCATTTAGGAGGGAACAAAGAGACAAAACAGATTAACTTTTGTTTGAAAATCACCAAGTTCATTGCAGAGAGATCTCATACATGGCAGGGAATGCATAAGAATATTAAAATTTGGAATCAGTAAAAACTACCAAGTAAATGAGAAACTTCTGGTACAAGATTGCTACTCCATAGATATTGACTTATGAACATTGAATGCTTGTCCCACTGCCAAAGGTTCCCCGCGAAGGGTTACTTGTTAGGTTGATGAGGCCAAATTCCGTGGAAAGAAAAAACACACTGCATGCTTTCTTTGGACGTAGTAAAAAGGAAATTACCATATTCCACACATGCATGCATTTGAGAACTATTTGCTTTTTAAGTAAAATATAAAAATACAGGATTGATGTAATTAGTTCATCTGGTTTCATTAGCTAGCAACTAAGACAAATTCATATCCTTCTCTTCTTAAAATGGGTGAGTACAGGTATGAGTGAAATAACTTACTACTACAGAACTTTCACACACATATTGAAACATTTCAAATTTACCAACAGAACTATGAATATCATAATTTAGGAGGAATAAGAAAATATTGGGGAGTTTTTAACCTACACTGGAAAGTCGTGACATCTCAGCTTCGGCTTGAATAATAAAAGCATCCTCGTTTCCTTGAACATACTGATTAAGTCGATCTTTCAAAATGTTTGCTAGTTTTTCTTCTCTCTCCCTTTGAACAACCTATGGGAATAAATATAATTGTGTTTAATGAAAAGTAAGTACATGAAAAAAGAAAAACAGATATAGATATACAAGTTCATTATGAATTCTGGGCGTGCAAAAAGAGGATAGGACTGAACAATTATCACTGTTTTTACTCAAATAACATGTGGACAAAAGAACTATCACATGCATATTGTATAAATTCATATGTACAGCCAAAGCATTAATATATTGTGGATAAAAAGAATTGTTAGCCTACCAAATATTTAGTATATATAAATATATTTAAGTTTGTATTCCTTGAAATATGCTCTTTTATACTAACTAAAATTGAGTTATCAATAAATGATATCTCTAGTTGTCCGGTAGTTAATTATTTTAGCCAGTAGCTTTAGACTGTACTTGTAGCAGCAAGCCAAAGATGTGGAATTCATTCCCTATGGAGATGTGTAAAAGAAAGTTCAATAAATGATTACTCTTATTTTCTCTTCAAGTTTTCTTTCATCAATTTGTTCTCCTTCTTTGAATATATCAAGGGAGGCCATTGATGCCATAGCCAGTTGACCAATGTAATCCTCAAACAGCTCACTTCCAAACAGCATTGCAAAAATTGCTGTAGGATCAATTATTGTCTCTTTATAAAACATCCATCCATGAATGATGGATTCATGAATAATCTAATAATTCCAACTGTTCAAGCATAATCACTAATTGTACTCAAACATATATACCCTGAATATGTAAATAACATCAGATCGACTATATACTAAAATCTAGACTGAAATAATAGTCAAAGTGCAAAGGAATTCACCTGAAAAAAGATATCAGTTGGAAGTCGAAGCGATTTGACCAAATAAAACGCCATTTTATCCAGAAAATTAGTTGGAACATGATGCTTCTTTAAATCTATTCTCAGATCCGGCTTATATGCATCCCAAGGCTACAGAAGAAATTCAACAATAAAGCAAAATCAGAGGATGTCACGCTGCAAATAGCAAACATGTTAAAAAAAACGACAAAACTTACTCTAAAGCAAGACCATTTCCACTCGGTGCCATCAGGCTTTACGATTTTTTTCGGACCGACTCCCCAATAACTAGCTAATTCTTTCTTCTCGGTTAGAGGAGAAACACCGGTCTCTTTCTTCGCCACGTCATCTTCTGCGTTTATAGATGGCACTGCGGCAGCGGAGCTACAGAACCTCGCTTGAAACGTACTTCCCCATAAGGCTTGTGATATGACTGGCGTGTGGCCGTACCGCTCGAGTAGATGTGGACTGAGTTGCTTAATAGGGGTTCGAACCAAGAAAGGAAGCACTAAATCATCTTCGATCGAGCAATTGAAGACGGCAGCTTTAATTTTTCCCAAAGCCCTAATTTCGAGCAAAAAGAACGAGCGGCCAACATTTTTACAGAGCGAAGTAGAGGAATGAAATAAAAGGGTCAGCTTGTTTTTTTAATTGAAAATTAGGGTACCTATTACAACAGACGTTTTTAGCCCGTTGTAAAATTGGCACCTATTACAACGGTCCAGTATGGACCGTTGTAATAGCTATCTATTACAACAGGCAACCGATGCCCGTTGTAAAAAGGACATTGTATGTGGCATCTTTTTCAACGGGCCTGAATGAACCGTTGTAATAGCCGTCTATTACAACGGGCAACCAATGCCCGTTGTAAAAAGGGCGTTGTAATAGGGGATTTTTGTTGTAGTGATTACTCCTATGATAGTAGATCTCGAATGTCTCAACTAGTAAAATATTGGCTAAAACAAATTCTAAGACCAACAATCATTGTTGTTGTCATTTCGATCCCTGGACAGCAACAATCAGATGCATTTTTAATAAATATACTTCAAAATTTCAAAAATCTCAAAACATGAAACTTTTAGAACAAATTCTTATCTTTTCGGAACATCAAAGATTATTGAATTTGGATAAAAATTGTAAAAGTTATGCTTAATTTAGTTTCAGATTCAACAACAGAGCAAATAATAGTTTTGCTCTCGGGATTGCCATAGAAACACTCAAATTTAAAATAGATAACTTCAAAACTCTGAAAAACACAAAACATGAAACTTGTAGTACATGATCTATGCTTTCCAAAACATCTAAAATTCTTAAATTTGGTTAAGAAACGTAAAAGTTATGCTTAATTTAGTTTCAGATTCAACAATAGAGCTGATAATAGTTTTGCTCTCGGGATTGCAATAGAAACACTCAAATTTGAAATAGATAACTTCAAAATTCTAAAAAACACAAAACATGAAACTTGTAGTATATGATCTAAATTTTCCAAAGCATCTAAAATTACTCAATTTGGTTAAGAAACTTAAAAGTTATAGCAAAATTCGTTTCATCCACAATCACAAAACAAATATTACAGCAGTAATCTTTTTTTTCCAGCAAATTCACCACTATAAACCGTCCTTAACCGCATGAACCCAAAATAGAAAGTGTAGGGAACCATCATGTTAGATATGCAGCAAAGTTTGGATTGAAAGCTTCTCCGGTTTGGATCAATTTGATGATTTTCAGGATCCTTTGTTAGCTTCAACAGTTGAAAAAGTTGAAACAAGAACATGCATGAACAAAAGAGAAAGTTATACACAATTCATATCTAATTCTAGGATTTTGATGATATAATTCTGTAGTATTGGTGGAGATTACCTTCAATTCTCCTAATTTGGTGATTCTTCTTGAATTGGCAGCAAATTGGGTGAAAATTTTGTTTTAGTTAAAGGTAACCATTATTTTTTTTTTCAGTTGACTGTAAGTTTGTTCTTTTCTGTTTCTGAGGAAGAAGAACTAAACTACGTACACTAGTTTGTTTCTCACCAGAAACATCCAGATAATGGATTTTAGGTTTTAAAACCTAACCCAAAATGCCCAAAGCAATATTATTTAGAGAAAATGCAAGGCTATGTATATGTATTAGGCTATTTTACCTTAAATTCACATATTTCTCAATATAAACTCAAAAAAAAAATATGCAACCAACTGTTATGAAACAAAAAATTGTTATTTACACAAAATAAAATTTATTTCAATAATAAAATGTTATTTTCATAAATAAAACCATATTTTTGACAATATTTTACAATTTACAAAATTTTAGTGTAAAAACACGAATTTTAAAGCATAATTTGTTCAAAAATCATTTTCATTGTCAAATAAGTTATAACAAAACATTATAACTCTTTTTAAAATAACAAAATATTATTTTAAACAATATTCCATCTTTTAATTTTAATAAAATACATATTTTCTAAATATTTCTTCTTTTAAATTCAATAACAGGTTAATATTGGCAATAATTACTAATATTAATGCATTGATTCAACTAAAATCCAATAAATAATTATTTTCACTCCAAATTCTCAAAGTAAAGTTTTTAAAACGCTATTTTCATCAATTTATATTTATTTCAAAAATTATATGTTGAAACACATCAATTGATTAATTTATTAACTCTAATTTTATAAGATCACATTGTTTATTTGAAATAAATAAATAAAAATTAAATCAAATTTATTTTATCCATTTTATTTTCAATATTAAATTATAACTAACGTTATAATTAAATATTATAGGTAATCACCAATACCAGGTTTGTTACAAAGCTAGCTAGAACTTGATATTAGTATAAGATAAGAGGAATATAAGTGCATAAGGGAATTCATCCTTTAACTATAAAGGATGAGTACAAGTATAGTATAATCTCAATGCATGGTATATGTTTACCAAGGGTTGTCGCATCAACAGGTTTAATTCAACATAAGAGACTCATACTTAATGGCATTCAACGCTAATACAAGGAATCATATGAAAGTCATGAGAGAAACTCATTAAAATTCCAATATGAATCTCGTGGAACTCAAGATAAAGCTCTAATATCATAAAAACGAAATCACAATATATAACATCTCATGTAGCTCTAGGCTATCGATGTAACAAAAATATCTCAAAATAGGGAAATCGTATAAAACTCAGAAAATTCAAAAAAACCCCGAATTGGCCAGACCCCTTATTGCAAAGCTGAAGCAATGTTGCACGTGCTAAACTCTTGTCCAGTGCTATTTATAATTTAGGTACCTAACTCGTGGTCCCGAAGGTCATACTCATGGTGACCGATGTCACATAACCCGTGGTGACCGAAGTCACAAAACTCATGGTGACCGAAGTCACATAACTTGTGGTGACCGAAGTCACATAACTCAGATGACCCGAAGGCCTATAGCACGGGCATACTCGTGGATGTGTCACAAACTCTTGGAAAGGAACCCGAAAAGTGTTAGCGTGCGTCCCATACCACACATTCGCACTAAACGGTTTACTAACCGCTAGTTAACTCCACATCATAAAAATTGATGCAGCCAAGAAAGAGAATTCGACGATGTAAATCGAATCCGTCCAGGATATCACACGATTAGTGGAAATAATCGGTAAAACGATGATAAATCGGTGAATGTAAGAATACCCAAATGCCCAAATCCGTTGATCACGAAGACACCAGATTCTAGCATTCTTCTACACGTTGATTGCGCATGATGCCGTGAGAGAAGATCTACAATTCTTCGAACGTTGATCAAGCGCACTTGATTCCGTGAATTGGCTTCAACAATCGTTGATTCGAGCGCACTCGAATGCCGAAAGTGGAGATAGGAGATAACACTAACTACCAATTTTAATGGAGGCAAGAAGCACAAACCAAATTTTATTTCAAAATCAACCATCTTTTACAAATGGCCTCTCATCCCTATTTATAGAGATTTACAACTCAACACACAACTTAAGAAAATTACAACACAAGTGACTTACAAAACAAACAACCTAACAACAAACATCTCGAACAACTTAACAAATACAACCGACTTAACAAAATACAGCAAACGACTTAAGAAAAACATCACAACAGTACACGACTTAACAAAGTAGTGGTTTGAACTTCAGGAGCGACAAAAGCTTCGCAGCAGCATAAGGTCGAGCGACCTAAAACAAACAGCGGCATAAGAAATTCTTCTTGCGACCTAAGCTGGAGTGACTCAAGGGATGGCAGCGACCTACTGAATTTCGCGACGTAGGAAGATTCGCGACCTAAAGAAAATCGTTCGCGACTTAAGAAGGAGCACGGCTTCACGTGACCTAAGGAAGCTCGAGCGGCATAGGTCGATCACGACATAACTGCATCTGCCTCGCGACTATGCTGAAGTGTTGTTCGCGACATAAGGAGGAGCACGGCTTCACGAGACCTAAGGAAGCTCGAGCGGCATAGGTCGATCGCGACCTAACTACATCTTAAGACTGGCGACCTAGGCTCCGCGATTCAGGCCTTCGCAATTTAGGGCTTCGTGATTTAGGGGAAGCGATTTCATTATCTTGCGTTGCATCATCATCTCGCGCTGCATCATCCTCATCGGGTTGAGGAAAATTCATCCTCGAATTTAAAAGTTCTTCCTCATTGGGTTGATCATCTCTATAATAAGGTATAAGATGTTTAACATTAAAAACGTTAGAAGTATACACATCCTCCGGCAGCTTCAACCTATAAGCATTTTCATTGATTAGTTTCACAATCTTTACAGGACCAATCTTTCGAGCTTTAAGTTTATTGTATGCTCCCACTGGAAAACAATCCTTCGTTAGTACAGCATATACTAAATCTCCTTCGTTAAATTCAGCACTTCTTCGCTTCAGATCCGCAGATCGTTTATACTTCTCATTCGCCTTCTCCAATCGTTCCTGAACGATTCTATGGAATTCTATCAACCCATCAACAAAATCAGCAGCCCGCTTAACTGTCCCCTTCGGTTGTGGTACTATCGTTAAATCCAACGGCCCATTTGATAAGCTTGAATATACAATCTGAAATGGACTGTAACCAGTGCTTCGGTTAACAATATGGTTATGAGCAAACTCTGCCTGGCACAACTTTAAGTCCCAACTCTTCAAATTGTCCGACACAAGACATCTCAACAGATTTCCCAATGATCTATTCACAACTTCAGTTTGCCCATCCGTCTGAGAATGATATGCACTACTAAAATTCAGTTTCGTCCCAACCATCTTCCACGGACTCAACCAAAAGTGACTCAGAAATCGGGTATCTCGGTCAGAAACAATAGATTCAGATAACCCATATAAACGATAGATTTCTTTAAAGAATAAATGTGCCACATGAACTACATCCATCATTTTCTTACAAGCAATGAAATGTGCCATCTTCGAGAAACGGTCTACTACAAAATATATAGAATCATTTCCCCGTTGAGTTCTAGGCAAACCCAAAATGAAATCCATGCTAACATCAACCCATGGTCTAGTAGGCACGGGCAATGGCATATACAATCCTGCATTCGTAGCTGTCCCCTTGGAAACTTGATATATGTGACATCTCTGCACAAATCTTTCAACTTCTTTTCTCATCAATGACCAGAAATAAGATTGTGACACCAACTGCAAGGTACGATCTCTGCCCACCTGACTCTCTTCATGCAATTCTTTGACAATCTTCAACCTCAAGCTACAATCCGGAATACACATTCGATTTCCTCTAAACAAGAATCCATCTTTCATCACAAAATCATCAGAACTCCCTTCCTACACCTGATCCAGCACTTTCGCAAAATAAGAATCTGAAATAAGCAACTCTGGCAACAAATCAAATCCCACTACTTCCACTCGCATAGTTGTCAGCAAATGATTTCTACGGCTCAATGCATCGGCAACTCGGTTAGTAACTCCTGATTTGTGCTTCACAACGAAAGTAAACTGTTGTAAATAAGCAACCCACGAAGCATGTCTTGCTGAAATTTTATCTTGCCCCTGCAAATGTTCCAAAGCTTCATGGTCAGTGTATAGCACAAATTCTTTATGAAATAGATAGTGTCTCCAATGCTTTATGGCTTGGACTATAGCATAGAATTCCAAGTCATAAGTATTGTATCTCGTTTTAGCTCCCGTCAGTTTCTCACTAAAGTAGGCAATAGGATGACCCCTTTGACTCAACGTTCCCCCAATTCCAACCTTGGACGCATCATTATTTAGCTCAAAGAGTAACTGAAAGTCCGGGTATCTAAAAATGGGCGTTGTGGTCAAGAGATTCTTGATTCTCTGAGAAGCAGAATCAGCCTCTTCAGTCCAAACAAACTTCTTCCCTTTCATACATTCCGTAACTGGTGCCATCAGGCTACCGAATTGTGGAATGAATCTTCGGTAGAATGATGCTAAACCATGAAAACTCCACACTTCTGTTAATGTCTTAGGTTGTGGCCAATTTCGAATAGCTTCAACTTTACTGTGATCAACTTGAATACCATCCTTCGACACAATATAGCTCAAGAATAGAATACTTGTAGTCATGAAGATACACTTCTTCGTTGCAGCATAAAATTCCTCACGTCGTAAAACTAACAAAACTTCCCGCAAATGCTGTAGGTGTTCTTCAGTGCTTCCACTATAAATCAAGATGTCATCAAAATATACCACTACGAACTTCCCGATAAATGGTCGAAAAATCTAGTTCATGACTCTCATGAATGTACTTGGAGCATTTGACAAGCCAAACGGCATCACCGACCATTCGTACAGACCCTCTCGAGTTTTAAAAGCAGTCTTCCACTCATCACCCGGTCTAATACGAATCTGATGGTATCCACTTTTCAAGTCAATCTTCGAAAACACAACAACACCGCTCAACTGATCCAACAGATCATCCAGTCTCAGCGTAGGAAATCGATATCTCACAGTAATCTTATTCAATGCTCTACTATCTGTGCACATTCTCCACGTTCCATCCTTCTTCGGCACCAACAAAGCTGGCACTACACAAGGACTCAAACTCTCCTGAACACGCCCTTGTTCCAGTAATTCCTCCACCTGTCTTCTCAACTCCTCGTGTTCTTTTGGACTCATCCGATAGTGCGGTCTATGAGGCAATGCAGCACCTGGCACCAAGTCAATTTGATGCTGTATTTCTCTAAGCGGTGGTAACTCCTTCAGCAATTCCTCTGGAAACACATCTTTGAATTCCTCCAAAACTGGCTTCACTTTCTTTGGAACTTCAGTAACTTCACTGCTTTCATGCCCAATCAACATAAAAACTTCAGGGCTCTCATCTACCTCTTCCATGAACTCCTTCAAGGACAACAAAGTCTTCAATTCCTCAATCTCCTCCAGCTTGTTCTCATTCTGCTGTCGCTTCTTCGGAACTAAAGTGATTTTCGTGCCCTCGAACAAGAAACTGTAGTTATTTGTTCGACCAATATGATGTACCTCCCGATCGTACTGCCACGGCCTTCCCAACAGCAAATGGCAAACATCCATGTCAACCACGTCACACCAAATCTCATCTTTGTATTTCTTCCCAATAGAAAATGGAACATGAGCTCGCCTCTCTACCTTCACTTCTCCTCCTTTCCTCAACCAAGCAAGTTTATAAGGACTAGGATGTTTCTCCGTTTTCAACTTCAACTTCCTCACAGCTTCCATTGAAATGATATTATCACAACTCCCAGCGTCAATGACAAATTTACAGACCTTCCCCAAAATAGTGCACGTTGACTGAAAAATGTTACTCCTCAACCAACTCGACTCCTCTTCCTGCTTCGGGGTTAAACAAGATCTTCGTAGCATCAGATTACATCCCTCGTCTCCCGACACCTCTTCTTCCTCCTCATCACGGTGTCAATTGAGATCTTCTTCAACATCCTCATCTTCCACTTCAGCAATCATAGTTCTCTTCTTCGATTTCAGAAATTCGTTGCTCTTGTGACCCACTTCCTGGCAATTATAGCATTTGAAATTGGTGTTGACTTTTGGTTTAGCCACTTCATGAACAACCAGCTTACTCGATGCTTTAGGAACATTTGAACTACTACCCGCTCCTTTGTGCTGCCCCGTAGAACTTGGAAACACACCTCCCCCACGTCTACCTTGTTTCTCCCAAGCCAACGCCTTTTGATGTGCTTCTGGCACAGATCTAGGGTCGAACATGTTCACCATATCCTGGATCTGTGTTCTAAGTCCCCCAACAAACCTAGCGGTCAATTGTTCTTCTGTCTCCATAATGTCATTTCGAGCAATCAACTGGTAAAACTCATCAGCATAATCAGTAACAGTCTTCGTTCTTTGCCTCAGGTTCTGTAATCTCTGATACATCAGTGATTGGTAATTGTAGGGCAAGAAAGTAGCCTTCATCAACTTCTTCATCTTCTCCCAAGGAACAATCTTCGACTTCCCCATCAGCTCTCTAGTAAGTTTGGTTTGCTGCCACCACGCCATAGCTCTCCCCCTCAACCTAGTAGCAACCAACTTCACTTTACGATCTTCCGGAACCTCCTTGAAGTCAAAAATTTCCTCAACATAAGCTAGCCAATCAAGAAATTCCTCGGCCTGCATACCTTCCTTGAATTCCGGTATTTCAGTTTTCATCCCGGACTCCCATTTGTGATCATACTCCGAATGATTTCTTCCTTGACTTCATCCTCGTCCATGAACACTACCACCATCAAACTCCTTATCAAAATCTGATGCATATCGATGTCGATCATGACCACCAACATCTCTACCACCACCATTTCTACCACCAACATCCCTTCGATCTACATTCCTCCGATCACGATCATCCACATCTCTTTCACGATCGTCAACATTTCTACGATCATGATCTTCTCTTCTCTCTCGATCTGAATGTGGTGAAACTCTATTTCCCCATGGCTCGATTCAGGTGAAACCCTTCTACTTTGATTAATTTCAAGCATCATTCTCTCTAATCGACCAATTCCCTCATCAAACTTCTCATTGAATTTATCACTAATTCGTTGCTCCATTTGTTCGGCCTCTTCTCTTCCATACAAAGCATCAACATTGCGATGACATTGAAATCGTCTTGGTGGCATGATTGAACTTCAAACAAAACTTCAAAAATTCAAACACTTTTCGAACTTTGATCCAAAATGATATGGATCGAAACTCCCAACTTGTTGCAACTTCACGATGAACACGATGAACACCAAACATCTCAACAATGCAAATCCGATCTCCAAACTTCAAATTCTCGAAACCCAATTCTCGAAATGATGCAAACTTCTCGCGATCTAGCTCTGATACCAAATGATGCAGCCAAGAAAGCGAATTCGACGATGTAAATCGAATCCGTCCAGGATCTCACACGATCAGCGGAAATAATCAGTGAAACGATGATAAATCGGTGAATGTAAGAATACCCAAATGCCCAAATCCGTTGATCACGAAGATACCGGATTCTAGCAATCTTCTACACGTTGATCGCGCACAATACCGTGAGAGAAGATCTACAATTCATCGAACGTTGATCAAGCGCACTTGATCCCGTGAATTGGCTTCAACAATCGTTGATTTGAGCGCACTCGAATGCCGAAAGTGGAGATAGGAGATAACACTCAACTACCAATTTTAATGGAGGCAAGAAGCACAAACCAAATTTTATTTCAAAATCAACCATCTTTTACAAATGGCCTCACATCCTTATTTATAGAGATTTACAACCCAACACACGACTTAAGAAAATTACAACACAAGTGACTTACAAAACAAACGACCTAACAACAAACATCTCGAACGACTTAACAAATACAACCGACTTAACAATATACAACAAACGACTTAAGAAAAACATCACAACAGTACATGACTTAACAAAGCAGTGGTTTGAACTTCAGGAGCGACTTAAGCTTCGCAACAGCATAAGGTCGAGCGACCTAAAACAAACAGCGGCATAAGAAATTCTTCTTGCGACCTAAGCTGGAGCGACTCAAAGGATGGCAGCGACCTACTGAATTTCGCGACGTAGGAAGATTCACGACCTAAAGAAAATCGTTCGCGACTTAAGGAGGAGCACGGCTTCACGCGACCTAAGGAAGCTCGAGCGGCATAGGTCGATCGCGACCTAACTGCATCTGCCTCGCGACTATGCTGGAGTGTTGTTCGCGACATAAGGAGGAGCACGGCTTCACGTGACCTAAGGAAGCTCGAGCGGCATAGGTCGATCGCGACCTAACTGCAACTGAAGACTGGCGACCTAGGCTGCGCGATTCAGGCCTTCGCGATTTAGGGGAAGCGATTTCATCATCGTGCGTTGCATCATCATCTCGCGCTGCATCAAAAATAAAATCTCAAACCTCAAAAATCTCATAATACTCATATATCTTGCCTCGTAACATCGACAAGTGCAAATAAATCTCATAGTAGTTTCTCATAAACCATAATTCCCGCAAGGGAAAAATCAAATATCAAGACTCGCCTCATCTCATCGGCGAGTAATACAACATTTATAAGTAGTTCTCATCGATTATTACTCCTATGATAGGAGATCTCGAACGTCTCAACTAGTCAAATATTGGCTGAAACAAATTCTAAGACCAACAATCATTGTTGCTATCATTTCGATCTCGGAATAGCAACAATCTGACGCATTTTTAATCAATATACTTCAAAATTTCAAAAACCTCAAAACATTAAACTTTTAGAACAAATTCTTAGCTTTCCGGAACATCAAAGATTATTGAATTTGGATAAAAATTGAAAAAGTTATGCTTAATTTAGTTTCAGATTCAACAACAGAGCAAATAATAGTTTTGCCCTCGGGATTGCAATAGAAACACTCAAATTTGAAATAGATAACTTCAAAATTCTATAAAACACAAAACATTAAACTTGTAGTATATGATCTAAGCTTTCCAAAACATCTAAAATTCTTAAATTTGGTTAAGAAACGTTAAAGTTATGCTTAATTTAGTTTCAGATTCAACAAGAGCAAATAATAGTTTTGCTCTCGGGATTGCAATAGAAACACTCAAATTTGTAATAGATATCTTCAAAATTCTATAAAACACAAAACATGAAACTTGTAGCATATGATCTACGCTTTCCAAAACATCTAAAATTCTTAAATTTGGTTAAGAAACTTAAAAGTTATGCTTAATTTAGTTTCAAATTCAACAGTAGAGCAAATAATAGTTTTGCTCTCGGGATTGCAAAAGAAACACTCAAATTTGAAATAGATAACTTCAAAATTCTTAAAAACACAAAACATGAAACTTGTAGTATATGATCTATGCTTTCCAAAACATCTAAAATTCTTATATTTGGTTAAGAAACGTAAAAGTTATGCTTAATTTAATTTCAGATTCAACAATAGAGAAAATAATAGTTTTGCTCTCGGGATTGCAATAGAAACACTCAAATTTGAAATAGATAACTTCAAAATTCTGAAAACCACAAAACATGAAACTTGTAGTATATGATCTAGGCTTTCCAAAACATCTAATATTCATAAATTTGGTTAAGAAACGTAAAAGTTATGCTTAATTTAGTTTTAGATTGAACAACAGAGCAAATAATAGTTTTTCTCTCGGGATTGCAATAGAAACACTCTAATTTGAAATAGATAGCTTCAAAATTTTGAAAAACACAAAACATAAAACTTGTATTATGTGATCTAAGCTTTCCAAAACATCTAAAATTATTAAATTAGGTTAAGAAAAGTAAAAGTTATAGCAAAATTCGTTTCAGCCACAATCACAAAACAAATATTACACCAGTCATCTTTTTTTTCCAGCAAATTCACCACTGTAAACCGTCCTTAACCGCATGAACCCAAAATAGAAAGCGTGAGGAAACCCTCACCTTAGATATGCAGCAAAGTTTGGGTTGAAAGCTTCTCTGGTTTGGATCAATTTGATGATTTTCAGGCTCCTTTGATAGCTTCAGCAGTTGAAAAAGTTGAAAAAAGAACATGCAATAAAAAAAGAGAAAGTTATACACAATTCATATCTAATTCTAGGATTTTGATGATATAATTCTGTAGTACTGGTGGAGATTACCTTCTATTCTCCTAATTTGGTGAATTCTTCTTGAATTGGCAGCAAATTGTGTGAAAATTTTGTTTTAGTTGAAGGTAACCATTATATTTTTTTTTCAGTTTACTATAAGTTTGTTCTTTTCTGTTTCTAAGGAAGAAGAACTAAAGTACGTACACTAGTTTGTTTCTCACCAGAAACATCCAGATAATGGATTTTAGGTTTTAAAACCTAACCCAAAAAGCCAAAAGCAATATTATTTAGAGAAAATGCAAGGCTATGTATATGTATTAGGTTATTTTACCTTAAATTCACATATTTCTCAATATAAACTCAAAAAAAATATATGCAACCAACTGTTATGAAACAAAAATTGTTATTTACACAAAACAAAATTTATTTCAGTAATAAAATGTTATTTTCATAAATAAAACCATATTTTTGACAATATTTTACAAATTTCAAAATTTTAGTGTAAAAACACGAATTTTAAAGCATAATTTGTTCAAAAATCATTTTCATTGTCAAATAAGTTATAACAAAACATTATAAATCTTTTTAAAATAACAAAATATTATTTTAAACAATATTCCATCTTTTAATTTTAATAAAATACATATTTTCTACATATTTCTTCTTTTAAATCCAATAACAGGTTAATATTGGCAATAATTACCAATATTAATGCATTGATTCAACTAAAATCCAATAAATAATTATTTTCACTCCAAATTCTCAAAGTAAAGTTTTTAAAACTCTATTTTCATCAATTTATATTTATTTCAAAAATTATATGTTGAAACACATCAATTGATTAATTTATTAACTCTAATTAAATAAGATCACATTGTTTATTTGAAATAAATAAATAAAAATAAATCAAATTTATTTTCTCCATTTTATTTCAATATTAAATTATAACTAACGTTATAATTAAATATCATAGGTAATCACCAATACCAGGTTTGTTACAAAGCTAGTTAGAACTTGATATTAGTATAAGATAAGAGGAATATAAGTGCATAAGGGAATTCATCCTTTAACTATAAAGGATGTGTACAAGTATAGTATAATCTCAATGCGTGGTATATGTTTACCAAGGGTTGTCGCATGAATAGGTTTAATTCAACATAAGAGACTCATACTTAATGGCATTCAACGCTAATACAAGGAATCATATGAAAGTCATGAGAGAAACTCATTAAAATTCCAATATGAATCTCGTGGAACTCAAGATAAAGCTCAAATATCATAAAAACGAAATCACAATATATAACATCTCATGTAGCTCTAGGCTATCGATGAAACAAAAATACCTCAAAATAGTGAAATCGTATAAAACTCAGAAAATTCAAAAAAACCCGGAATTGGCCAGATCCCTGATTGCAAAGCTGAAGCAATGTTGCACGTGCTAAACTCTTGTCCAGTGCTATTTATAATTTAGGTACCTAACTCGTGGACCCGAAGGTCATACTCATGGTTACCTATGTCACATAACTCGTGGTGACCGAAGTCACAAAACTCATGGTGACCGAAGTCACATAACTTGTGGTGACCGAAGTCACATAACTCAGATGACCCGAATGTCTATAGAACGGGCATACTCGTGGATGTGTCACAAACTCTCGGAAAGAAACCCGAAAAGTGTTAGCGTGCGTCCCATACCACACGTTCGCACTAAACGGTTTACTAACCGCTAGTTAACTCCATATCATAAAAATAAAATCTCAAACCTCAAAAATCTCATAATACTCATATATCTTGCCTCGTATCATCGACAAGTGCAAATAAATCTCATAGTAGTTTCTCATAAACCATAATTCCCGCAAGGGAAAAGTCAAATTTCAAGACTCGCCTCATCTCATTGGCAAGTAATACAACATTTATAAGTAGTTCTCATCGATTATTAGTCCTATGATAGGAGATATCGAACGTCTCAACTAGTCAAATATTGGCTGAAACAAATTCTAAGACCAACAATCATTGTTGTTGTCATTTCGATCTCGGGACAGCAACAATCAGACGCATTTTTAATCAATATACTTCGAAATTTCAAAACCCTCAAAACAAGAAACTTTTAGAACAAATTCTTATCTTTCCGGAACATCAAAGATTATTGAATTTGGATAAAAATTGAAAAAGTTATGCTTAATTTAGTTTCAGATTCAACAACAGAGCAAATAATAGTTTTGCTCTCGGGATTGCAATAGAAACACTTAAATTTGAAATAGATAACTTCAAAATTTTGTAAAACACAAAACATGAAACTTGTAGTATATGATCTAAGCTTTTCAAAACATCTAAAATTCTTAAATTTGGTTAAGAAACGTAAAAGTTATGCTTAATTTAGTTTCAGATTCAACAACAGAGCAAATAATAATTTTGCTCTCGGGATTGCAAAATAATCACTCAAATTTGAAATAGATAATTTCAAAATTCTAAATAACACAAAACATGAAACTTGTAGTATATGATCTATTCTTTCCAAAACATCTAAAATTCTTATATTTGGTTAAAAAACGTAAAAGTTATGCTTAATTTAGTTTCAGATTCAACAACAGAGCAAATAATAGTTTTTCTCTCAGGATTGCAATAGAAACACTCAAATTTGAAATAGATAACTTCAAAATTCTGAAAAACACAAAACATGAAACTTGTAAAATATGATCTAGGCTTTCCAAAACATCAAAAATTCTTAAATTTGGTTAAGAAACGTAAAAGTTATGCTTAATTTAGTTTTATATTCATTAACAGAGAAAATAATAGTTTTGCTCTCGGGATTGCAATAGAAACACTCAAATTTGAAATAGATAAATTTAAAACTCTGTAAAACACAAAACATGAAACTTGTAGTATTTGATCTATGCTTTCCAAAACATCTAAAATTCTTAAATTTGGTTAAGAAACGTAAAATATATGCTTAATTTTGTTTTGGATTCAACAACAGAGCAGATAATAGTTTTGCTCTCGGGATTGCAATAGAAACACTCAAATTTGAAATATATAACTTCAAAACTCTAGAAAACACAAAACATGAAACTTGTAGTATATGATCTAGCTTTCCAAAACATCTAAAATTATTAATTTTGGTTAAGAAACATAAAAGTTATAGTAAAATTCGTTTCAGCCACAATCACAAAACAAATATTACAGCAGTTATCTTTTTTTTCCAGCAAATTCACCACTGTAAACCGCCTTTAACCGCATGAACCCAAAATAGAAAGCATGAGGGAACCCTCACCTTAGATATGCAGCAAAGTTTGGGTTGAAAGCTTCTCCGGTTTGGATCAATTTGGTGATTTTGAGGCTCCTTTGTTAGCTTCAGTAGCTGAAAAAGTTGAAACAAGAACATGCAAGAACAAAAGAGAAAGTTATACACAATTCATATCAAATTTTAGGATTTTGATGATATAATTCTGTAGTATTGGTAGAGATTACCTTCTATTCTCCTAATTTGGTTATTTCTTCTTGAATTTGCAGCAAATTGGGTAAAAATTTTGTTTTAGTTGAAGGTAACCATTATATTTTTTTTTCAGTTTACTGTAAGTTTGTTCTTTTCTGTTTCTGAGGAGGAAGAACTAAACTACGTATACAAGTTTGTTTCTCACCAGAAACATTCAGTTAATGGATATTAGGTTTTAAAACCTAACCCAAAACGCCCAAAGCAATATTATTTAGAGAAAATGCAAGGCTATGTATATGTATTAGGCTATTTTACCTTAAATTCACATATTTCTCAATATAAACTCAAAAAAAAAATATGCAACCAACTGTTATGAAACAAAAATTGTTATTTACACAAAATAATATTTATTTCAATAATAAAATGTTATTTTCATAAATAAAACCATATTTTTGACAATATTTTACAATTTTCAAAATTTTAGTGTAAAACCCGAATTTTAAAGCATTATTTGTTCAAAAATCATTTTCATTGTCAAATAAGTTATAACAAAACATTATAACTCTTTTTGAAATAACAAAATATTATTTTAAACATTATTCCATCTTTTAATTTTAATAAAATAAATATTTTCTACATATTTCTTCTTTTAAATTTAATAACAGGTTAATATTGGTAATAATTACTAATATTAATGCATTGATTCAACTAAAATCCAATAAATAATTATTTTCACTCCAAATTCTCAAAGTAAAGTTTTTAAAACTCTATTTTCATCAATTTATATTTATTTCAAAAATTATATGTTGAAACACATCAATTGATTAATTTATTAACTCTAATTTAATAAGATCACATTGTTTATTTGAAATAAATAAATGAAAATAAATCAAATTTATTTTCTCCATTTTATTTCAATATTAAATTATAACTAACGTTATAATTAAATATCATAGGTAATCACCAATACCAGGTTTGTTACAAAGCTAGTTAGAACTTGATATTAGTATAAGATAAGAGGAATATAAGTGCATAAGGGAATTCATCCTTTAACTATAAAGGATGTGTACAAGTATAGTATAATCTCAATGCATGGTATATGTTTACCAAGGGTTGTCGCATGAATAGGTTTAATTCAACATAAGAGACTCATACTTAATGGCATTCAACGCTAATACAAGGAATCATATGAAAGTCATGAGAGAAACTCATTAAAATTCCAATATGAATCTCGTGGAACTTAAGATAAAGCTCAAATATCATAAAAACGAAATCACAATATATAACATCTCATGTAGCTCTAGGCTATCGATGAAACAAAAATACCTCAAAATAGTGAAATCGTATAAAACTCAGAAAATTCAAAAAAACCCGGAATTGGCCAGATCCCTGATTGCAAAGCTGAAGCAATGTTGCACGTGCTAAACTCTTGTCCAGTGCTATTTATAATTTAGGTACCTAACTCGTGGACCCAAAGGTCATACTCATGGTTACCTATGTCACATAACTCGTGGTGACCGAAGTCACAAAACTCATGGTGACCGAAGTCACATAACTTGTGGTGACCGAAGTCACATAACTCAGATGACCCGAATGTCTATAGAACGGGCATACTCGTGGATGTGTCACAAACTCTCGGAAAGGAACCCGAAAAGTGTTAGCGTGCGTCCCATACCACACGTTCGCACTAAACGGTTTACTAACCGCTAGTTAACTCCATAACATAAAAATAAAATCTCAAACCTCAAAAATCTCATAATACTCATATATCTTGCCTCGTATCATCGACAAGTGCAAATAAATCTCATAGTAGTTTCTCATAAACCATAATTCCCGCAAGGGAAAAGTCAAATTTCAAGACTCGCCTCATCTCATCGGCAAGTAATACAACATTTATAAGTAGTTCTCATTGATTATTAGTCCTATGATAGGAGATATCGAACGTCTCAACTAGTCAAATATTGGCTGAAACAAATTCTAAGACCAACAATCATTGTTGTTGTCATTTCGATCTCGGGACAGCAACAATCAGACGCATTTTTAATCAATATACTTCGAAATTTCAAAAACCTCAAAACAAGAAACTTTTAGAATAAATTCTTATCTTTCCGGAACATCAAAGATTATTGAATTTGGATAAAAATTGAAAAAGTTATGCTTAATTTAGTTTCAGAATCAACAACAGAGCAAATAATAGTTTTGCTCTCGGGATTGCAATAGAAATACTTAAATTTGAAATAGATAACTTCAAAATTCTGTAAAACACAAAACATGAAACTTGTAGTATATGATCTAAGCTTTCCAAAACATCTAAAATTCATAAATTTTGTTAAGAAACGTAAAAGTTATGCTTAATTTAGTTTCAGATTCAACAACAGAGCAAATAATAATTTTGCTCTCGGGATTGCAAAATAATCACTCAAAATTGAAATAGATAATTTCAAAATTCTAAAAAACACAAAACATGAAACTTGTAGTATATGATCTATGCTTTCCAAAACATCTAAAATTCTTATATTTGGTTAAAAAACGTAAAAGTTATGCTTAATTTAGTTTCAGATTCAACAACAGAGCAAATAATAGTTTTCCTCTCGGGATTGCAATAGAAACACTCAAATTTGAAATAGATAACTTCAAAATTCTGAAAAACAGAAAACATGAAACTTGTAATATATGATCTAGGCTTTCCAAAACATCAAAAATTCTTAAATTTAGTTAAGAAACGTAAAAGTTATGCTTAATTTAGTTTTATATTTAATAATAGAGGAAATAATAGTTTTGCTCTCGGGATTACAATAGAAACACTCAAATTTGAAATAGATAAATTCAAAACTCTGTAAAACACAAAACATGAAACTTGTAGTACTTGATCTATGCTTTCCAAAACATCTAAAATTCTTAAATTTGGTTAAGAAACGTAAAATATATGCTTAATTTAGTTTTGGATTCAACAACAGAGCAGATAATAGTTTTGCTCTCGGGATTGCAATAGAAACACTCAAATTTGAAATATATAACTTCAAAACTCTAGAAAACACAAAACATGAAACTTGTAATATATGATCTAGCTTTCCAAAACATCTAAAATTATTAAATTTGGTTAAGAAACATAAAAGTTATAGCAAAATTCGTTTCAGCCACAATCACAAAACAAATATTACAGCAGTTATCTTTTTATTCCAGCAAATTCACCACTGTAAACCGCCCTTAACCGCATGAACCCAAAATAGAAAGCATGAGGGAACCCTCACCTTAGATATGCAGCAAAGTTTGGGTTGAAAGCTTCTTCGGTTTGGATCAATTTGGTGATTTTGAGGCTCCTTTTTTAGCTTCAGGAGCTGAAAAAGTTGAAACAAGAACATGCAAAAACAAAAGAGAAAGTTATACACAATTCATATCAAATTTTAGGATTTTGATGATATAATTCTGTAGTATTGGTAGAGATTACCTTCTATTCTACTAATTTGGTGATTTCTTCTTGAATTGGCAGCAAATTGGGTGAAAATTTTGTTTTAGTTGAAGGTAACCATTATATTTTTTTTTCAGTTTACTGTAAGTTTGTTCTTTTCTGTTTCTGAGGAAGAAGAACTAAACTACGTATACTAGTTTGTTTCTCACCAGAAACATCCAAATAATGGATATTAGGTTTTAAAACCTAACCCAAAAAGCCCAAATCAATATTATTTAGAGAAAATGCAAGGCTATGTATATGTATTAGGCCATTTTACCTTAAATTCACATATTTCTCAATATAAACTCAAAAAAAAAAAAAAATGCAACCAACTGTTATGAAACAAAAATTCTTATTTACACAAAATAAAATTTATTTCAATAATAAAATGTTATTTTCATAAATAAAACCATATTTTTGACAATATTTTACAATTTTCAAAATTTTAGTGTAAAAACACAAATTTTAAAGCATAATTTGTTCAAAAATCATTTTCATTATCAAATAAGTTATAACAAAACATTATAACTATTTATAAAATAACAAAATATTATTTTAAACAATATTCCATCTTTTAATTTTAATAAAATACATATTTTCTACATATTTCTTCTTTTAAATTCAATAACAGGTTAATATTGGCAATAATTACTAATATTAATGCATTGATTCAACTAAAATCCAATAAATAATTATTTTCACTCCAAATTCTCAAAGTAAAGTTTTTAAAACTCTATTTTCATCACTTTATATTTATTTCAAAAATTATATGTTGAAACACATCAATTGATTAATTTATTAACTTTAATTTAATAAGATCAAATTGTTTATTTGAAATAAATAAACAAAAATTAAATCAAATTTATTTTCTCCATTTTATTTTCAATATTAAATTATAACTAACGTTATAATTAAATATCATAGGTAATCACCAATACCAGGTTTGTTACAAAGCTAGCTAGAACTTGATATTAGTATAAGATAAGAGGAATATAAGTGCATAAGGGAATTCATCCTTTAACTATAAAGGATGGGTACAAGTATAGTATAATCTCAATGCATGGTATATGTTTACCAAGGGTTGTCGCATGAATAGGTTTAATTCAACATAAGAGACTCATACTTAATGGCATTCAACGCTAATACAAGGAATCATATGAAAGTCATGAGAGAAACTCATTAAAATTCCAATATGAATCTCGTGGAACTCAAGATAAAGCTCGAATATCATAAAAACGAAATCACAATATATAACATCTCATGTAGCTCTAGGCTATCGATGAAACAAAAATATCTCAAAATAGTGAAATCGTATAAAACTCAGAAAATTCAAAAAAACCCGGAATTGGCCAGATTCCTGATTGCAAAGCTGAAGCAATGTTGCACGTGCTAAACTCTTGTCCAGTGCTATTTATAATTTAGGTACCTAACTCGTGGACCCGAAGGTCATACTCATGGTTACCTATGTCACATAACTCATGGTGACCGAAGTCACAAAAGTCATGTTGACCGAAGTCACATAACTTGTGGTGACCGAAGTCACATAACTCAAATGACCCGAAGGACTATAGCACGGACATACTCGTGGATGTGTCACAAACTGTCGGAAAGGAACCCGAAAAGTGTTAGCGTGCGTCCCATACCACACGTTCACACTAAACGGTTTACTAACCGCTAGTTAACTCCACATCATAAAAATAAAATCTCAAACCTCAAAAATCTCATAATACTCATATATCTTGCCTCGTATCATCGACAAGTGCAAATAAATCTCATAGTAGTTTCTCATAAACCATAATTCCCACAAGGGAAAAATCTAATCTCAAGACTCGCCTCATCTCATCGGTGAATAATACAACATTTATAAGTAGTTCTCATCGATTATTACTCCTATGATAGGAGATCTCGAACGTCTCAACTAGTCAAATATTGGCTGAAACAAATTCTAAGACCAACAATCATTGTTGTTGTCATTTCGATCTCGGGACAGCAACAATCAGACGCATTTTTAATCAATATGCTTCAAAATTTCAAAAACCTCAAAACATGAAACTTTTAGAACAAATTCTTAGCTTTCCGGAACATCAAAGATTATTCAGTTTGGATAAAAATTGAAAAAGTTTTGCTTAATTTAGTTTCAGATTCAACAACAGAGCAAATAATAGTTTTGTTCTCGGGATTGCAATAGAAACACTCAAATTCGAAATAGATAACTTCAAAACTCTGTAAAACACAAATCATGAAACTTGTAGTATATGATCTACGCTTTCCAAAACATATAAAATTCTTAAATTTGGTTAAGAAACGTAAAAGTTATGCTTAATTTAGTTTCAGATTCAACAGTAGAGCAAATAATAGTTTTGCTCTCGGGATTGCAAAAGAAACACTCAAATTTTAAATAGATAACTTCAAAATTCTAAAAAACACAAAACATTAAACTTGTAGTATATGATATATGCTTTCCAAAACATCTAAAATTCATAAATTTGGTTAAGAAACATAAAAGTTATGCTTAATTTAGTTTCAGATTCAACAACAGAGCAAATAATAGTTTTGCTCTCGGGATTGCTATAGAAACACTCAAATTTGAAATAGATAACTTCAAAATTTTGAAAAACACAAAACATGAAACTTGTAATAAATGATCTATGCTTTCCAAATCATCTAAAATTCTTAAATTTGGATAAGAAACGTAAAAGTTATGCTTAATTTAGTTTCAGACTCAACAACAGAGCAAATAATAGTTTTGCTCTCGGGATTGCAAAAGAAACACTCAAATTTGAAATAGATAACTTCAAAATTCTGAAAAACACAAAACATGAAACTTGTACTAAGTGATCTACGCTTTCCAAACCATCTAAAATTCTTAAATTTGGTTTAGAAACGTAAAAGTTATAGCAAAATCCGTTTCAGCCACAATCACAAAACAAATATTACAGTAGTTATCTTTTTTTTTCCAGCAAATTCACCACTGTAAACCGTCCTTAACCGCATGAACCCAAAATAGAAAGCGTGAGGGAAACCTCACCTTAGATATGCAGCAAAGTTTGGGTTGAAAGATTCTCCGGTTTGGATCAATTTGATGATTTTGAGGCTCCTTTATTAGCTTCAACAGCTGAAAAAGTTGAAACAAGAACATGCAAGAACAAAAGAGAAAGTTATACACAATTCATATCTAATTCTAGGATTTTGATAATATAATTCGGTAGTATTGGTGGAGATTACCTTCTATTCTCTTAATTTGGTGATTTCTTCTTGAATTGGCAGCAAATTGGGTGAAAATTTTGTTTTAGTTGAAGGTAACCATTTTTTTTTTTTCAATTCACTATAAGTTTGTTCTTTTCTGTTTCTGCGGAAGAAGAACTAAACTACGTGCACTAGTTTGTTTCTCACCAGAAACATCTAGATAATGAATTTTAGGTTTTAAAACCTAACCCAAAAAGCCCAAAGTAATATTATTGAGAGAAAATGCAAGGCTATGTATATGTATTAGGCTATTTTACCTTAAATTCACATATTTCTCAATATAAACTCAAAAAAAAAATATGCAACCAACTGTTATGAAACAAAAATTGTTATTTACACAAAATAATTTTTTTTCAATAATAAAATGTTATGTTCATAAATAAAACCATATTTTTGACAATATTTTACAATTTTCAAAATTTTAGTGTAAAAACACGAATTTTAAAGGATAATTTGTTCAAAAATCATTTTCATTGTCAAATAAGTTATAACAAAACATTATAACTCTTTTTAAAATAACAAAATATTATTTTAAACAATATTCCATCTTTTAATTTTAATAAAATACTTATTTTCTACATATTTCTTCTTATAAATTCAATAACAGGTTAATATTGGCAATAATTACCAATATTAATCCATTGATTAACCTAAAATACAATAAATAATTATTTTCACTTCAAATTCTCAAAGTAAAGTTTTTAAAACTCTATTTTCTTCAATTTTTATTTATTTCAAAAATTAAATGTTAAAACACATCAATTGATTAATTTATTAACTCTAATTTAATAAAACCACATTGTTTATTTGAAATAAAAAAAAATTAAATCAAATTTAATTTCTCCATTTTATTTTCAATATTAAATTATAACTAACGTTATAATTAAATATCGTAGGTAATCACAAATACCAGGGTTGTTACAAAGCTAGCTAGAACTTGATATTAGTATAAGAGAAGAGGAATATAAGTGCATAAGGGAATTCATCCTTTGACTATAAGATGGGTACAAGTATAGTATAATCTCAATGCATGGTATATGTTTACCAAGGGTTGTCGCATGAATAGGTTTAATTCAACATAAGAGACTCATACATAATGGCATTCAACGCTAATACAAGGAATCATATGAAAGTCATGAGAGAAACTCTTTAAAATCCCAATATGAATCTCATGGAACTCAAGATAAAGTTAAAATATCATAAAAACGAAATCACAATATATAACATCTCATGAAGCTCTAGGCTATCTATGTAACAAAAATATCTCAAAATAGTGAAATCGTATAAAACTCAGAAAATTCAAAAAAACCCCTGATTGACCAGATCCCTGATTGCAAAGCAGAAGCAATGTTGCACGTGCTAAACTCTTGTCCAGTGCTATTTATAATTTAGGTACCTAACTCGTGTACTCGAAAATCATACTCATGGTGACCGATGTCACATAACTCGCGGTGACCGAAGTCACAAAACTCATGGTGACCGAAGTCACATAAGTTGTGGTGACCGAAGTCACATAACTCAGATGACCCAAAGGTCTATAGCACGGGCATACCCGTGGATGTGTCACAAACTCTCGGAAAGAAACCCGAAAAGTGTTAGCCTGCGTCCCATACCACACGTTCACACTAAACGGATTACTAACCGCTAGTTAACTCCACATCATAAAAATAAAATCTCAAACCTCAAAAATCTCATAATACTCATATATCTTGCCTCGTATCATCGACAAGTGCAAATAAATCTCATAGTAGTTTCTCATAAACCATAATTCCCGCAAGGGAAAAATCAAATCTCAAGACTCGCCTCATCTCATCGGCAAATAATACAACATTTATAAGTGGTTCTCCTCGATTATTACTCGTATGATAGGAGATCTCGAACGTCTCAACTAGTCAAATATTGGCTGAAACAAATTCTAAGACCAACAATCATTGTTGCTGTCATTTCGATCTCGGGACAGCAACAATCAGACGTATTTTTAATCAATATACTTCAAAATTTCAAAAACCTCAAAACATGAAACTTTTAGAACAAATTCTTAGCTTTCCGGAACATCAAAGATTATTGAATTTGGATAAAAATTGAAAAAGTTATGCTTAATTTAGTTTCAGATTCAACAATAGAGCAAATAATAGTTTTGCTCTCGGGATTGCAATAGAAACACTCAAATTTGAAATAGATAACTTCAAAATTCTGTAAAACACAAAACATGAAACTTGTAGTATATGATCTATGCTTTCCAAAACTTCTAAAATACTTAAATTTGGTGAAGAAACGTTAAAGTTATGCGTAATTTAGTTTCAGATTCAACAACAAAGCAAATAATAGTTTTGCTCTCGGGATTGCAATAGAAACACTCAAATTTGAAATAGATATCTTCAAAATTCTATAAAACACAAAACATGAAACTTGTAGCATATGATCTACGCTTTCCAAAACATCTAAAATTCTTAAATTTGGTTAAGAAATTTAAAAGTTATGCTTAATTTAGTTTCAGATTCAACAACAGAGCAAATAATAGTTTTGCTCTCGGGATTGCAAAAGAAACACTCAAATTTGAAATAGATAACTTCAAAATTCTAAAAAACACAAAACATGAAACTTGTAGTATATGATCTATGCTTTCCCAAACATCTAAAATTCTTATATTTGGTTAAGAAACGTAAAAGTTATGCTTATTTTAGTTTCATATTCAACAACAGAGCAAATAATAATTTTGCTCTCGGGATTGCAATAGAAACACTCAAATTTGAAATAGATAACTTCAAAATTCTGAAAAACACAAAACATGAAACTTGTAGTATATGATTTAGGCTTTCCAAAACATTTAAAATTCTTAAATTTGGTTAAGAAACGTAAAAGTTATGCTTAATTTAGTTTTAGATTCAACAATAGAGCAAATAATAGTTTTACTCTTGGGATTGCAATAGAAACACTCAAATTTGAAATAGATAGCTTCAAAATTTTGAAAAACTCAAAACGTAAAACTTGTAGTATGTGATCTAAGCTTTCTAAAACATCTAAAATTAATAAATTTGGTTAAGAAAAGTAAAAGTTATTGCAAAATTCATTTCAGCCACAATCACAAAACAAATATTACACTAGTCATCTTTTTTTCCCAGCAAATTCACCACTGTAAACTGTCCTTAACCGCATGAACCCAAAATAGAAAGCATAAGGGAACCCTTACCTTAGATATGCAGAAAAGTTTGGGTTGAAAGCTTCTCCGGTTTGGATCAATTTGATGATTTTCAGGCTCCTTTGTTAGCTTCAGCAGCTGAAAAAGTTGAAACAAGAACATGCAAGAACAAAAGAGAAAGTTATACACAATTCATATCTAATTCTAGGATTTTGATGATATAATTCTATAGTATTGGTGGAGATCACCTTCTATTCTCCTAATTTGGTGATTTCTTCTTAAATTGGCAGCAAATTGTGTGAAAATTTTGTTTTAGTTGAAGGTAACCATTATATATTTTTTTCAGTTTACTGTAAGCTTGTTCTTTTCTGTTTCTGAGAAAGAAGAACTAAACTATGCACACTAGTTTGTTTCTCACCAGAAACATCCAGATAATGGATTTTAGGTTTTAAAACCTAACCCAAAAAGCCTAAAGCAATATTATTTAGAGAAAATGCAAGGCTGTGTATATGTATTAAGCTATTTTACCTTTAATTCACATATTTCTCAATATAAACTCAAAAAAAATATATGCAACCAACTGTTATGAAACAAAAATTGTTATTTACACAAAAGAAATTTTATTTCAATAATAAAATGTTATTTTCATAAATAAAACCAAATTTTTGTCAATATTTTACAATTTTCAAAATTTTAGTGTAAAAACACGAATTTTAAAGCATAATTTGTTTAAAAATCATTTTCATTGTCAAATAAGTTATAACAAAACATTATAACTCTTTTTAAAATAACAAAATATTATTTTAAATAATATTCCATCTTTTAATTTTAATAAAATACATATTTTCTACATATTTCTTTTTTTTAAATTCAATAACAGGTTAATATTAGCAATAATTACCAATATTAATGCATTGATTCAACTAAAATCCAATAAATAATTATTTTCACTCCAAATTCTCAAAGTAAAGTTTTTAAAACTCTATTTTCATCAATTTATATTTATTTCAACAATTATATATTGAAACACATCAATTGATTAATTTATTAACTCTAATTTAATAAGATCACATTGTTTATTTGAAATAAACTAGTGTGAACCCGTGCTACGCACACGGTTGTCGTTTTAGAATTTTAAATTTAACATAATTGTAAAAAACTTATGAATAGTAGAATATACATTTACGAATGCAATTCTAATAGATTTATCTGTGTATTAAACGCGCAGATAAAATAAATTTAGGGTACAATCTAAATATTAAATATAAATTATTATTTTAATGCGTAGTAGCAAAATGAAAAAAATTGAACTAATTTCATAAAAGTACAAACAAATTACAATAACAAAATATTTTTTCTGTTATCAGCACACGATTTATTTAACATATTTTTGCTGACCTAATCCAAAGATCACACAATCATTATAAGCTTAAATACATGTAGATGAGGCACCATTGCTTGTGACAAAATAAGCTACAGTCGAAGACAAATAAATAAAAGTAGACTGTGCAATATTTCCAACAAATGAATATCTTATATTGAACCGCAAAGGAAACTATTCCCAAACAAAATATGTAAAACTGCTGACTTGCACTAAGTTGCATGCGAAATTTTTTTTAAGAAGTAAGCCTTGAGTTGAACATCTAAATAAATTGAAAGTTTATTTACATGAAAGACAAAATTTCCAAGCCTTCGTTAATTTGGAGTTTTCCACCAGTTGAATAGACATGACATGCGAACCAGATACTTCATAATCTTCATATTAGAGGAAGATATTTTGAGCTTTCCAGCAATGAATACGGTCTAGTGAATCTGCATGGAAATATACTATGTTAGCTCATTGACAAATAAGCATACTTCACTGTAAAAACAAACTTGATAGGTTGACTAAAATTGTATCCACATTAACAAATACTTTTTTCAACAGCATAAATATTCGACGTTTATATTACATTTAGATAAAAAAAATCAATCATCGATTATTCAAATCTATGAACGGGAAACCATGCTTATTTAACCTCGGTTACTGAAATTTCCTTTAACGGAAGAAATAAGCATGGAATTTTTTTGTGTTTTTTGTAATTGCTTCCTGCATTACCATGAGTTATACTACTGTTTTCAAAGCTGGGGATGCCACTGTATGGACTGTTGGAAAAACTGATTAAGGAACGTGGGCTTCTAAGAAAATTGTCCATATTGGCGACACTGTCTTGTTGAATATAGCAGTCAGTACCACAATATGATAGGAGGTCGGCAAATCCAACTACGATAACTACAACACAAACTCGTCAATGTCGAACCATGCAACTGGCAACGACTCCATAGTGATCTAGTCGGGAGGGGATCACTTTTTCCTATGTGGGTTTCCTGGTCATTGTGCCTGAGGCCAAAATTTTAAGGTCTATACCCTAACAAAAGGCACCTCTGTTGCCCCTTACATCTCCCCTACAACCACCCCTCCCCAATGCCTACTGGAAGCTATGGCAGTCCTATGATGATTACTCGTTCGACTGCAAGCACCACTCCCGTGTCTCTTGTAGCTACTGCTACTAAAAGCCAAGTTGCTTTCACTTTGACCTCCTCTAGATTTAGCTTTGTTGTTTTTATTGCTCCACTTACTGATGCTATTGTCAAGTTTTCTTATTTCCATTTTAATCCACTTTTTAGTTTCGCCCTATCTTGTTTAATCATGTGTTGTATTATGACTGGTTTTTGACTATTAACAAATATGATTATGAATGTTATTTTTTAGTATGAATTTGCTTAGGTAAAAAAACAAAAACAAAATATACTTATTATCGGCTAACTTTCAAACACTTGCTTTGAATCAAACAGTTATGAAATGTAGTCGTTGGGCCAAATCATAAAAATGCCTTTTTTATGAGTAGCTTCCCTATGCAAAATAATATCATATTGTAACAACTTAGCACCAGTGAACAAATGTTTGAACAAATTGTGTCCATTTTAGATATATTTAATTTTAGAGTACATTTTCAGTTTCATACACTTGAAAGAGGAATTGCTTTTATAAACTCATTATGAACCAACCGACACATAAAATTTAATGTCAATCGGTCAACCATTAATGCAAATAAAACAAATAGTATTGAAACAATACTATGTGTGCTTCAAGTTTATGTAACCTTGAGGAAGTTCACTTTCATGTTTACTGTAGTTTTGTTATGAGCTATTTGACAACCAAAAAATTGTTTAGTTTAGAGAGAGTATCTTCAGTGTAGTGTCAGGTAAGAGAAAAGTAATAGAGTAGAAAAGAGACAAATATACGTAAAAGGAGCGAGTAGTTGTTTTGTTTGACCGAGGTTTTTAAGTTTAGGGTTTATTCGCTAAGATAAAGTACTTGGTTTGTTTATAAGTTGGTTGACTCATGGCTTATAACAGTCACCATATTTTTTCATGAGAAAATGTTTGTCGTATTTGTAATGTGATTGATTAGTGGATAACTTTATGCATATTTCTTTAGCACACTGAAGACATGATCATTGCAACAGAATCGTATTTTTACAACATTAGACCA
Source organism: Allium fistulosum (assembly GCA_030737815.1). Taxonomy (NCBI): domain Eukaryota; kingdom Viridiplantae; phylum Streptophyta; class Magnoliopsida; order Asparagales; family Amaryllidaceae; genus Allium; species Allium fistulosum. The sequence goes on from CM060907.1 coordinate 612,935,994, forward strand.
GATTCGACCATTGTAATATGTTATTGACTATGTTATGAGTAACTACCTAAAAACCCAACTTTCTAATAAATACAATGCAGTAATACAAAGCCTTTATTTTAGATTTGATACCATATAATAGATTATAGTTTACCACCACATGTTTTCGTTATATATGATGATAGCTTCCAACATCCTCATTAGCTTTATCTAAGATTTTAAACAAACTTAAAAATATTAAACACTCACCTTTTCCCTATGACTCGGAATAATACCAAAGTTAAACCTTTGTTTTTACCTTCTGCACTCAATATATATACCGTTCACCGACCAAGAAGGAAGGGAAAAGTGTTGATGATCCTTGGAGGGACTGGTTATGATGCAAAGCAATAATTTTGTATGACACTGTGATTACTTGTGAATTATAGGATATATATTAACCATGTACCAAAGCTATATACGATGAAAAATGAGAAAAAAGGTAAAATTGGAACAAAACTGCAAAAAATACAATAGTTTAGCTCTACCTCTTTTTGTAGTTTGTGAAGTAACAGAGGTATCACAGTTTATTGAGCTCAACATGGATGGCGCCCTGCAAATATAGATTTGAGCGAATAATCCATTACATGGTGTAAGTAATATGATAAATGTTTGTATAATTTCAATTGCATGTCTAGTCAACTATAGGAAAGTACCTATCTGGAACCATGCATGTTTAAGTCACCTTATAATCAGCATTAGATTTAAAATCCATGTGTTGAAGTTCAAGTTATAAAAGACTATCCAATCGAGAATGGTTTCATACTTCACATACATAGATGCACTCATTTCAGAGACTGATGTTTCCATTTTTAGTTATAAAAAACAGTTTATACATGAAGGTAACGCAAACACACCATCGGTTTATTAACTGTTTGAAATACCCATTAGGGTGAGTTGGAAATGAAGTAATCGTGAGGATAATCGAATAAGTTAATGATTAAAAAATAAAATTATTCACTGCACGACATGTTACAAACTTGCTACATTAGCTTATCAGATATGAGTCATGAACTGTCTTGCAAATGTTTTTAAAATTGATATGTAGGGCAGTAACTCGTTAAAAAAAATTCATGATCTGGTTGAGGTGCATCATGAATGCAAATAGTATAAAAGTCAGCTGTCTAATGATGACAGCTAATTTTTCCCTCTATTCTAACCCTTACTCATCCAATATATGTTCATAGCACATTAATATCAAACAAACATCTTCAGTTAAAAAAAATCATATATACCTTGATAATGTGTGTGTGTATACAGACACGTTATATTTACATTCTGAAGATAATGTATGTAATCATGCATGCACGCACGCATGTTATGCATGCATGTATCTAGTCTATTAGACTATATAATAGCTTTTCACTTTTCCACTATATTGTACATGGGAAATGGAAAGTAAGCATATAATCGTGGATCTAAAACAAATTTTACACCAAAGTTTCCCATTTGTAACAGAGCCTCAAATTATAACCAACTTTTAGCTATTGATCGCATCAATTGGGTGACATGTCTAGCTGTTGTCGAATGAAAATACAATTAAATATTAGATGAATCAATTGAAAATGTAGAATTTTTATTATACAACAATCATGTAGCTGGAACTTAACCAAGTGAAAATGAGAATGAAATCGGCCTTACTTCACAACATGACTACGACGATGATAAACGTAGGACCAGTAGGCGCTCTCATCAAATTAATTTAACTTAGTAATCAACAACCCAAGAAAAATAAAAGTATATGATACTGTTTGGTACTAAGTTCGCTACATTAATAAGTACTATGTGATGTTATATGATACTGATAAATAGATATTTTATTACAGTAATAAGTGAATTTTACACAAACAAGTGTTTTCCTGAGTTGTTGATTACTAAGTTCGCACTAGTAGAAAATAATGTCAGGATTCTTACCTTTGAATTTTGAAGCATTATTATCAAAGGTAAGAATCCCGACAGACCTTATTTCATGACACTAAAACATCATATAACAAAATATACATAAAGCAAAGACATGCGACGAACTAAATATTGGAAATGAGAACCATGATTACTAATTTTTCTTTCCACTCATTTATCTTTAAGCTTTATTACAAACATATGCATTTAAAAACCATACTCCTATTGAAACAACTCATACGTATGTCTATATATATATATATACACACACACACCAACACACACAAACCTTAAATCAATCGTTGTTATGTACACACATTTCGTTACAGAAGTGAAATATGTCTATGTTTAACAATTGATATCATAGATCAACTGATCACTATGCATCCTATGTCATATACAGGTATTCATGGAATTTGAAGTATTAGTTTAAGAAATTGATATCATAGATTAACTATATCCTATGTCCTATGCGTTCTATGTCGTACGTAGGTATTAATGGAATTTGAAATATTATTTTAACAAACTGATATCATTGATCAACTAATCACTACCTAACCACAACAGGGCGACCAAGCAAACCAACTTGAAGTGCAGGAACAAAAAGTGAAGCTATACAGGAGCAACTGCAAATCCAAATATCCCAAAACTGGAATTCAAATATAACGCATCATGAAAATCATTTACTTATGGATGATTCGAACATTTACTCAGTTCCCTTTTGTTAATAGGTGAACAAATATTGTGCATTTAATCAGACAAATTGATATCATAGATAAACCAATCACTACCTAACCACAACATATTCGACTAAGCAAACCAACCTAAAGTGCAGGAATTTAAAGTGAAGCTATACATGAGCAATTGCAAATCAAAATATCCCTAAATTGGAATTTGGACATAATGCATCATGAAAATCATTTAAATAGGGCAGACGCAAACATTTATCCAGATTCCTTTTGTTAATTTTTGAACAAATACTGAGTGCATTTAATTAGTTGAAATGACAATAGTGAACACGCATACCCAATTTTTTCTCCAAACGTCGAAGGGACGATGGGCGTAGGTCGGGTGAGGGAGAAGAAACCGGGCCAACGAATGGAAAGGGACACCAAATCGATGCAGAAGACTATATATGGAAAATGAACGTTGGGTCCGAATGGGAGCAAATTCAATGGAAAAAACCGATGGGAATTTGTCGGCAACAGGGGAAACAACAGCGATAATCAGCCGTTGGGGCAGACGAAATCAGCGATTCGTTGAAATTGGGAAGCAGATCTAAGACTAGGAAGAGGGAACTTCCTAATTCATCATTGAATTAAGCAAGCGACTTATTTGGTCGCTTCTTGTAGGAAATTTGGGGTAGGTAGTGTTTAGGGAAGGAGAGACTGTTGGACCCCTGAACGAAAAACTTTGGATTTCTTGCATGAAGACGGGAAAGGAGGATGAAGCAGAGAGGAAGGTCGGGAAAGAAAGAAGTATAAAGCGTGACGTTTCAATTCACAAATTACCAAGGGGGCTTTTGTTCCCTTGAAATGCAACTCAGTAATAATATAATAGTATAGATAAATAAAAATTAAATCAAATTTATTTTCTCCATTTTATTTTCAATATTAAATTATAACTAACGTTATAATTAAATATCATAGGTAATCACCAATACTAGGTTTGTTACAAAGCTAGCTAGAACTTGATATTAGTATAAGATAAGAGGAATATAAGTGCATAAAGGAATTCATCCTTTATCTATAAAGTATGGGTACAAGTATAGTATAATCTCAATGCATGGTATATGTTTACCAAGGGTTGTCGCATGAATAGGTTTAATTCAACATAAGATACTCATACTTAATGGAATTCAACGCTAATACAAGGAATCATATGAAAGTCGTGAGAGAAACTCATTAAAATTCCAATATGAATCTCGTGGAACTCAAGATAAAGCTCAAATATCATAAAAACAAAATCACAATATATAACATCTCATGTAGCTCTAGGCTATCGATGTAAAATAAAATATCTCAAAATAGTGATATCGTATAAAACTCAGAAAATTCAAAAAAACCCCGAATTGGCCAGATCCCTTATTGCAAAGCAGAAGCAATGTTGCACGTGCTAAACTCTTGTCCAGTGCTATTTATAATTTAGGTACCTAACTCGTGGACCCGAAGGTCATACTCATGGTGACCGATGTAACATAACTTGTGGTGACCGAAGTCACATAACTCATGGTGACCGAAGTCACATAACTTGTGGTGACCGAAGTCACATAACTCAGATGACCCGAAGGTCTATAGCACGGGCATACCCGTGGATGTGTCACAAACTCTCGGAAAGGAACCCGAAAAGTGTTAGCACGCATCCCATACCACACGTTCAAACTAAACGGATTACTAACCGCTAGTTAACTCCACATCATAAAATAAAATCTCAAACCTCAAAAATCTCATAATAATCATATATCTTGCCTCGTATCATCGACAAGTGCAAATAAATCTCATAGTAGTTTCTCATAAACCATAATTCCCGCAAGGGAAAAATCAAATCTCAAGACTCGCCTCATCTCATCGGCGAGTAATACAACATTTATAAGTAGTTCTCATCGATTATTACTCCTATGATAGGAGATCTCGAACGTCTCAACTAGTCAAATATTGGCTGAAACAAATTCTATGACCAACAATCATTTTGGCTGTCATTTCGATCTCGGGACAGCAACAATCAGACGCATTTTTAATCAATATACTTAAAAATTTCAAAAACCTTAAAACATGAAACTTTTAGAACAAATTCTTAGCTTTTCGGAACATCAAAGATTATTGAATTTGGATAAAAATTGAAAAAGTCATGCTTAATTTTATTTCAGATTTAACAACAGAGCAAATAGTAGTTTTGCTCTCGGGATTGCAATAGAAACACTCAAATTTGAAATAGATAGCTTCAAAATACTGTAAAATATAAAACATGAAACTTGTAGTATATGATCTGTAACGATCCAGAATTTTGAACAAATTAAATTGAGAATATTTAATTAATTTTAAATATTTGAACGATGATTTAATTTGAATCCCCGATATAACTTTGAATTTAGTGATTAAATTATAAAAATTTAATCTATTGTAAGTTGAATAAAAATATGTATCTTCAGTTTTAAGTTGAAGAAAAATATTTCAAAAGCTTTTAAAATTTATATCGATGATACTGAAGATAACAGAAGCTTCAGAATCAAGTTTGATACTGCTTTGTTCAGTTTTGAAATTGTATCGTTCGAACCAATATTTAAAAAATAGTCGTCCGAGGCACAGTCTCGGAATTTGATGAAACCAGTTCCATTGGATCCGTAATATTGAATTATTGTCGGATTTCAAATTTCGTATTTTTCAAAGTTGTTATGTGAACGTACGACATATAAACGCGTTGGAAATTTTATCGAGACGTTTTGATATTTGGATTTAAACTTAATATAATTGTTTTCTCTTAGCCGACAAAACGTACAGCCGCTACCATTGTGTCTCCCCTCGTACAAAACACCATCATATCGTTCCCTGGAATCACGACTTCTTCTGTTTCGTTCAGAGAAAAAAATCAATACAAACGATAAGTATCTTCGTTCATATTTGCACTGAAATAAAATTCAAAATAATGGTGGCCTCTGAATAGAATCGCGAGTATCTCAAATCTTAAGTTCGATATAAAGGAAATTATAAGGGCCGATCGAAATTCCTCTTTCGTTCAAATCGCATAGCCGCGGGAGAAAAGAAATTGGGGCGAGGAGGAGGATTGCAAAGCCTAGGGTTTTGACGCTTTTGCCTTCGCGAGATCGTATTGTCGACTGGAGAGGGATCGACGTCGTGAGGCGCAGTGATTGTCGAGGTTAGTAACTTCGTGAATGTCGAGGGGATTCGCGGCGTGTCGTGACTGGAGCAGCGGTGTCGCGAGGGTGGCACGAAGCTCGAATTCAAGTCGAGTGCGGAGGAAGGCTTCGCGACTTCGCGATTTCGATGGCAGGTTCTCTGGTGGAGTTCGATTTGGGGTATCTCGTTTTAGCCGATGGGAGAAGGAATCGCTTGGTAGTGGTCGAGCGAAATAGGAGGTCGCATGTGCTAGGGTTTCGATCGCGTGACCAGGTGGTTCGCGTGGAAGAGATGGCGAATGAGAGGTAGAGTTTCTGAGCTCTGGGGTCGGCGATGCTCGAACTCGAGCTGGGTAGGCGAAGGTCAGTAAGGCGTGGTATCTCTAGTTCAACCGAAGGCAGTAAGGTATAATTAGTTTTATTCAATCCTTAAGCATTTTTGTTTTAAAATATATAGTAAAATAAATTATTAGTTGGGTTATTTTCTGAAAGAAAATAAATAAATAAAATATAAGTGTACAAATAAATTGTAATCTACTAAACGTTGTTTTAAATAATAAATTGTAGTGGATAATTAATTTAATTTTAATTACCCAAGGGATTTTTAAATATTAGAGGAAAATTTTTGGTTTAAAATAAATTTATTAGTTAAAATTTAAAACTATCAAATGGAAATTAATTATTCAAATTGTTCGAATATTAATAATTTGTATAATATTTATACAAGGGCTATAAATCAAGAAAATCAATCTGGAATGGAAATGGATGGCAAATTAAAAGCGAAGGTGAGATTTTTCTCACTCAAAATGAAAGTGGAATTTTCAGTTATTTATTGATTGATTTGATTGCTATTGGATGTGTGATATTAGATATAGTAGGATATATCTATATATATATATATAGCAATATATACATATTGGCATATGTATATATTGGATTGATTGATTTCCCGCCTCGTATAGCGGATGAGACCCTATTGCGCCGTTAGTAAGCAGATATTTTTATAAAACCCATATACCGCGATATTCCACCTCGAAGTGGAATTGGTATTGTGCTAACGTCTGTGGATGCAGGGAAACAGGTTGGAGGGATCCAACTGGATTCCTCACCAGTATTTATTTATTTACAGATATTAATATATATTCTGTTATCCTATTGATATATGATGTATGTTGTTTTGATTGACTAATTGGTGCCGTTGCATCATCGGATTCAAGTTTTGAAGTTTAAAAATAACGACTTTACTTTAAAAGGATTTTTAAAGTGATTTTTGAAAATATACGTTTTATGGAATTTTTGAATTGATTTATTTCAAATAAATAAACGTCTAAAATTTTAAAGTTATAAAAGTTAAGATTTTTGTGAAATAAAATCAAAGTGTGATTTTTGAAATAAAAGTTAAGAAATTTATGAAATGGTTTAAATTTGGATTTCTAGTATTATAAACGGTTTATTTAAAAGATGTACAAAAATGGATATTTATAAATTTGGAATATTGGGATTATAAGACAAGTTTCTATAAGTGTTAAAATGAAGTGTAAATGGGATTTCATAAGTTAATGAAATCTGAAAGTTTTAAATTTTGTGAAGTTTAAAAGAACGATTTCTTTTAAAATAAACGAATTATAAGTTATATTAACTTATAAGATGGACCTTTGGTATATACATTAAGTTATAAATTGAATGGGTCATTAAAGAAGATTTATAAATCGAAGTTGTTATAAAATGGAAATAGAATTTATAAACGTTGTTTTTATAAATTCGAAAATAAATCAAATTTGATTGATTTTAAATATAGAGATTATTAAGGGAATTTCATCCACGATTTTGGATAGTGGATAATTCTTGAAAATAAATGTGTAGAAAAGATTGAAATGTGGTTAGTGAAGTATATTCACGATTTTGGACAGTGAATATATTTTTAAGTAAAATGGATATCGTTTTGGGAAAGTGATATTTGAAATGAAGTTAATTGTTTTAAAGATGTTTTCAAATATATTGAATATCGAAATCATAGATTTCAACATTCATTGTTGAAATAGGCGTTTTCGAGAAATAAGGAAATGGTAGACTATAACACTGTTGTTATAGTAAATAATTTCCGAAAGGAAATATTTTTATCTAGTATTGGGATTCATATATCTATCTTAATTTCGAATCCCTATACTAGTGATTTTGAGTCGTCGTAACGATGTTTTACGCGACATTCGTTTTTGACTCAAATAGATGTTAAAATTTATGATTTCCTTAAAGAATGAATATATACTTAATATTGATTTAAGTATATCGAATATTTTCAAATGTTGAAAATAAATAGATTTGTGAAATACTTATTTTTAAATAAGTATGGAAATGCTTTTCCAATATGAAATGAACTGTTTTGAGATTTTATCTTCAAAGATAAAATGAAATGCGGAAAGTGATTTGAAATGGTTTTCAAATGATTAAGTGTGGAAATTTTATATCTAGTAAAAGATATTTTGGAAGATGAAATAATTTGGAAAATTATTTGGAATCTGATGATGTTGCGCATCTTTATTGATAGTTAAATAACCGACTATCAATAATTACCTTGAATGGTATTTGTTGTAAATTGCTTGAATTTGAATGCCACACTTATTTTTGAATAAGCGCTCACTATTCGGGTTAGCCGGGAAAGGACCATGGGGTCGTATAACCCATTCCGAATATGTGATATGTCGTTATGAATTGCATTCGAAGACCGGTGTTGAAGACCGGATATTTTTGAAAACAGAAGGATTACCGTCGAGTTACTCTACATCGGCTGATCTCCGATTTAGAGGTTTTATCACCCTTAGTGACAGGACGTCCGGACGTGATTAGAAATTTATCCGGATATGCAAGGGCTTCGTGAGAAGTGCCTTCGGTTCTGTTCGATCCCAGAACAGACTTGTATGGATTTTGTGTCTGACGTTACAAATTGAGATATAAAGCTGATTTCTTTCAAATACATTTCTGTTGGTGGCGGAGAATTTATTCTCTTAGCTTAACACCCTTCTCTGAGACGTACGAGCTCAAAGGTTATGTAGTTGAAATTTATCAGCGATATACTCCCAATTTGGTAACGTGGCATACTGAGTGTTGCTGTGAAATGATCAGTGTTTGATCATTTGCGATATGATCATTTGTCTGATCTTATATCTTTGTAATCATAGGTTGATCATTTTGTTTGACCCGAAGCATGGCTTTGTAGAAAGCGTAGCTTTGTGGACGAGACTTCGTCGAGCCCCACACCCCGGAAATGGTCGAAACAGGAAGGATGCAGCAAGGTTCTAGGGAGTAGCGCCCCTTAGTGTATGTCATTCCTTCTGGATAGAGGTGGTATCATGGTATGGAGCCCAGATACTTAACCTATGTGGTTGCTGCATTATTATTATTATGTGGTTTGTTGGAAATCGGGGATCCTCGGGAAGATCGGTTACGATCGGGGGATGGCATACGCGTGTCAGTAGTTACCTATTTTTGCAGAGGTAACCCGGCCTTGTGTTGGCAGAGATCCGGTTAGGTTCTCGGGTCGTCTATTCCAGGGACGTACCCATCGTGGAAAAGGAAGTTCCTTGGCCTGACCATTTGTTGGAAATCCAAACAAAACAATACGCGACTTGTACGGTTTTAGTTGTAGAACCTGCCATCTAATATGGCAGCTATAGCAAGCATACTATAATGGTACCTATGCTGGCTAAGATTTATATTCTACTTTCGAAATGTTTTCTACACTATGCACTAATAATAATATCAAAAATGATTTGATTTTGCGTAGTAAGCATCTTTGACTATCATAAGAAGAAATCTCCTCCAATTCTGCGTTTGCATTGTGTGTGTGGCGGGAGGTCTTATGGTAGTTTCATTTTCCAAAAGCATTGCGAATTTGTTTTATTTTCTTTGTGAAAAATAATTGTTTTACGATCTCACACCAGTCACCATGACTGACTCGGAGTTTATTGTTCCCTTCTAAACTCTAGGTGCCCACCAATTTCCACACGGGCAGCCTAGAGTTATGTTATAAGGATATTCTGGAGCTTTGGAGATAAGCTGGATGGCGAGACGTAGTATTTGTATCTGATAAGTATTTATTCCGCTGTGTATTCTGTATGAGGACAAGTTTATATAAGTGTCCATTGTTGTATATAACTCTGATGATTGATGTATGTATAAACTGATATAGCTCTTTGTTTTAAAAGACTAGTGTTTATTTATTATATATTGTTCCGCTGCGATGTGTAAGATACTGATATTGTTTCTGCTTCTGATGTTGTTCTGTTCTTTCTCTTCTTCTCTCTTTCTTCTTCTATCTTTTCTTCTGTTTTCTTCTTTCTAAAACCCTAAGAATTCGGTTTTCCGACATTCGTTGCTCGGCAGTGGATACAGTGGACGTATCGATGTCGGTTTTCGGAAGTCGAAGAATCGGGTCCTTACAACGTGGTATCAGAGCATATGGTTAAGCGACAACCCTGCTCTGTTGGGTGTTACTCATTAGAGATAGAGTCAGTAGTACTCTAGAATGAGTTGAGTGTAATAATAGATATGAGCGCGTATTTGTTATTTGAATATAAAATTGTTTTATATTGTGATGATTGGTTTATTGAGTGGTATATGAACCTTCGTCGGCACAGTCTGCGCAACTGGATCGAAGGGGTTTCTAAACACTTGAATAGAACAATTCGGCACAGTATTGTTTTTGAATAGGGTGAATGAGATAATTTTGCCCAAAACTATTTTTGTATACAAAAGAAATAATTTTCTATGAATTGTTACAGTATATGGTTGCATGGATGTTAGGAAAGTGATAATGTTGAAATGTTATCATTATTATATGAAATTAAATGAGAAATTGGAATTATAACTCCAAAGTTAAGAAATAAATTCATATAAAAATGAAATTTAAGAATGTAAATTATAAAGGTGAATTGTAATTTAAAACGGAATTCCAGAGAAGTATTTGGAAATATTTTGAAAAGAATTTGAAAATTTTGGTGATTTGGAAAGTTTAAATCTTTTTAGAGTTGAAAGTGAATTTCAAAGGTTTTGAAAAATGTTCTAAAGGGATGAAAGCTCTAAACTCTTTTCGGTCGCTGGAAAATAACTTCGATGATGACCGCGGCATCATTGGTGTTCATTTTCGGGTTTCCAAAAGAGGAATTGCTGCCAAATTGTTTTAAATGGAAGTGTTTGGAATATTGGAGTTTTGTTTTGGAAATTCAAAGGATAATTTGAATTGTTTTCAAAATAATTTTTGAATGTTATTAAGACTCTGGAATGCTATATAAAAATATTGATGAGAATAATAAATGAATTGATAACTTATACAATTTGTTGTGAATTTAGATTGAATAAATTTAACTTAAGGAATTTTAAGTTGAATCAAAGTAAGTCTAAGCGAATCAATTAAATAAAGTGAAAAGATTACTTAAAGAAAATTTATTAAGTTGAAAATAAATTTGGAGTAGTAACAAATAACTGGAATTAAAACTGAAGTTTAAACTTTGTTTTGAATTTGGTAGTAAATGAAATTGAAACTGAATGTTGAAAACAAATTTGATAAAGTGAATTAGAATTTGTAATGAATTAGTAACTGGAACTAATTTAAAATATTGGCAGTTGAATGAACAATAATTGATGAAATTCAATATTTCAGAATTGAAGATGAATTGAATTTAAATGAAAATTGAAATGTAAAATTGAATGAGAATAGATATATATACCTTCAACAGTGAAGTAAAAGAATGTATAAGCAGTTTATATTGAGAATTTTGTAATAGAAATGTGCAAAATGGTTAGAATATGTAACTAGATATTATGGCTAGTAGGATATACAGGTGTTATAAAGGAAATTGGATTTGATTTCAAAGATAAATTGAATTGCTCGACAAAAGGTAAGTATTTAAATTTCAATATGAGATTTGCTGATTTCTTGCCTAGCCGCTTGGCTTTTTCTTTTCTTTTTGAAATCTGAGAGTCCGTAGGGACGTTTTGTAGTCGTGCCGTATTAGCCGCGCAAAGGAGATGCTGGCGAAATTTTTCGAAAATTTGGGGCGTTAGCAAATTTTTGAGAAAATTTTGAAGTTAAAATTTGAATTTAAACTCGAATTTGAATTTAGAAGTTAAACAATGTTGTTTGAAACTTAAAATTGAAGTTGGAAATTTAGTTGAGATGATAACGAATCTTTAGTAGGAAGATCTGTTTGAAAAGTGACAGAACTATTTGGATTGTGAAAAATAGTAGACGAGTTAAGGACCTTTCTTTCTAACTTGTAATTTCGAGGACGAAATTCTTTTAAGGGGGGAAGTCTGTAACGATCCAGAATTTTAAACAAATTAAATTGAGAATATTTAATTAATTTTAAATATTTGAACGATGATTTAATTTGAATCCCCGATATAACTTTGAATTTAGTGATTAAATTATAAAAATTTAATCTATTGTAAGTTGAATAAAAATATGTATCTTCAGTTTTAAGTTGAAGAAAAATATTTCAAAAGCTTTTAAAATTTATATCGATGATACTGAAGATAACAGAAGCTTCAGAATCAAGTTTGATACTGCTTTGTTCAGTTTTGAAATTGTATCGTTCGAACCAATATTTAAAAAATAGTCGTCCGAGGCACAGTCTCGGAATTCGACGAAACCAGTTCCATTGGATCCGTAATATTGAATTATTGTCGGATTTCAAATTTCGTATTTTTCAGAGTTGTTATGTGAACGTACGACATATAAACGCGTTGGAAATTTTATCGAGACGTTTTGATATTTGGATTTAAACTTAATATAATTGTTTTCTCTTAGCCGACAATACGTACAGCCGCTACCATTGTGTCTCCCCTCGTACAAAACACCATCATCTCGTTCCCTGGAATCACGTCTTCTTCTGTTTCGTTCAGAGAAAAAAATCAATACAAACGATAAGTATCTTCGTTCATATTTGCACTGAAATAAAATTCAAAATAATGGTGGCCTCTGAATAGAATCGCGAGTATCTCAAATCTTAAGTTCGATATAAAGGAAAATATAAGGGCCGATCGAAATTCCTCTTTCGTTCAAATCGCATAGCCGCGGGAGAAAAGAAATAGTGGCGATGAGGAGGATTGCAAAGCCTAGGGTTTTGACGCTTTTGCCTTCGCGAGATCGTATTGTCGACTGGAGAGGGATCGACGTCGCGAGGCGCAGTGATTGTCGAGGTTAGTAACTTCGTGAATGTCGAGGGGATTCGCGGCGTGTCGTGACTGGAGCAGCGGTGTCGCGAGGGTGGCACGAAGCTCGAATTCAAGTCGAGTGCGGAGGAAGGCTTCGCGACTTCGCGATTTCGATGGCAGGTTCTCTGGTGGAGTTCGATTTGGGGTATCTCGTTTTAGCCGATGGGAGAAGGAATCGCTTGGTAGTGGTCGAGCAAAATAGGAGGTCGCATGTGCTAGGGTTTCGATCGCGTGACCAGGTGGTTCGCGTGGAAGAGATGGCGAATGAGAGGTAGAGTTTCTGAGCTCTGGGGTCGGCGATGCTCGAACTCGAGCTGGGTAGGCGAAGGTCACTAAGGCGTGGTATCTCTAGTTCAACCGAAGGCAGTAAGGTATAATTAGTTTTATTCAATCCTTAAGCATTTTTGTTTTAAAATTTACAGTAAAATAAATTATTAGTTGGGTTATTTTCTGAAAGAAAATAAATAAATAAAATATAAGTGTACAAATAAATTGTAATCTACTAAACGTTGTTTTAAATAATAAATTGTAGTGGATAATTAATTTAATTTATTCATTTAATTTTAATTACCCAAGGGATTTTTAAATATTAGAGGAAAATTTTTGGTTTAAAATAAATTTATTAGTTAAAATTTAAAACTATCAAATGGAAATTAATTATTCAAATTGTTCGAATATTAATAATTTGTATAATATTTATACAAGGGCTATAAATCAAGAAAATCAATCTGGAATGGAAATGGATGGCAAATTAAAAGCGAAGGTGAGATTTTTCTCACTCAAAATGAAAGTGGAATTTTCAGTTATTTATTGATTGATTTGATTGCTATTGGATGTGTGATATTAGATATAGTAGGATATATCTATATATATATATATATAGCAATATATACATATTGGCATATGTATATATTGGATTGATTGATTTCCCGCCTCGTATAGCGGATGAGACCCTATTGCGCCGTTAGTAAGCGGATATTTTTATAAAACCCATATACCGCGATATTCCACCTCGAAGTGGAATTGGTATTGTGCTAACGTCTGTGGATGCAGGGAAACAGGTTGGAGGGATCCAACTGGATTCCTCACCAGTATTTATTTTTTTACAGATATTGATATATATTCTGTTATCCTATTGATATATGATGTTTGTTGTTGTGATTGACTAATTGGTGTCGTTGCATCATCGGATTCAAGTTTTGAAGTTTAAAAATAACGACTTTACTTTAAAAGGATTTTTAAAGTGATTTTTGAAAATATACGTTTTATGGAATTTTTGAATTGATTTATTTCAAATAAATAAACGTCTAAAATTTTAAAGTTATAAAAGTTAAGATTTTTGTGAAATAAAATCAAAGTGTGATTTTTGAAATAAAAGTTAAGAAATTTATGAAATGGTTTAAATTTGGATTTCTAGTATTATAAACGGTTTATTTAAAAGATGTACAAAAATGGATATTTATAAATTTGGAATATTGGGATTATAAGACAAGTTTCTATAAGTGTTAAAATGAAGTGTAAATGGGATTTCATAAGTTAATGAAATCTGAAAGTTTTAAATTTTGTGAAGTTTAAAAGAACGATTTCTTTTAAAATAAACGAATTATAAGTTATATTAACTTATAAGATGGACCTTTGGTATATACATTAAGTTATAAATTGAATGGGTCATTAAAGAAGATTTATAAATCGAAGTTGTTATAAAATGGAAATAGAATTTATAAACGTTGTTTTTATAAATTCGAAAATAAATCAAATTTGATTGATTTTAAATATAGAGATTATTAAGGGAATTTCATCCACGATTTTGGATAGTGGATAATTCTTGAAAATAAATGTGTAGAAAAGATTGAAATGTGGTTAGTGAAGTATATTCACGATTTTGGACAGTGAATATATTTTTAAGTAAAATGGATATGGTTTTGGGAAAGTGATATTTGAAATGAAGTTAATTGTTTTAAAGATGTTTTCAAATATATTGAATATCGAAATCATAGATTTCAACATTCATTGTTGAAATAGGCGTTTTCGAGAAATAAGGAAATGGTAGACTATAACACTGTTGTTATAGTAAATGATTTCCGAAAGGAAATATTTTTATCTAGTATTGGGATTCATATATCTATCTTAATTCCGAATCCCTATACAAGTGATTTTGAGTCGTCGTAACGATGTTTTACGCAACATTCGTTTTTGACTCAAATAGATGTTAAAATTTATGATTTCCTTAAAGAATGAATATATACTTAATATTGATTTAAGTATATCGAATATTTTCAAATGTTGAAAATAAATAGATTTGTGAAATACTTATTTTTAAATAAGTATGGAAATGCTTTTCCAATATGAAATGAACTGTTTTGAGATTTTATCTTCAAAGATAAAATGAAATGCGGAAAGTGATTTGAAATGGTTTTCAAATGATTAAGTGTGGAAATTTTATATCTAGTAAAAGATATTTTGGAAGATGAAATAATTTGGAAAATTATTTGGAATCTGATGATGTTGCGCATCTTTATTGATAGTTAAATAACCGACTATCAATAATTACCTTGAATGGTATTTGTTGTGAATTGCTTGAATTTGAATGCCACACTTATTTTTGAATAAGCGCTCACTATTCGGGTTAGCCGGGAAAGGACCATGGGGTCGTATAACCCATTCCGAATATGTGATACGTCGTTATGAATTGCATTCGAAGACCGGTGTTGAAGACCGGATATTTTTGAAAACGGAAGGATTACCGTCGAGTTACTCTACATCGGCTGATCTCCGATTTAGAGGTTTTATCACCCTTAGTGACGGGACGTCCGGACGTGATTACAAATTTATCCGGATATGCAAAGGCTTCGTGAGAAGTGCCTTCGGTTCTATTCGATCCCGGAACAGACTTGTATGGATTGTGTGTCTGACGTTACAATTTGAGATATAAAGCTGATTTCTTTCAAATACATTTCTGTTGGTGGCGGAGAATTTATTCTCTTGGCTTAACACCCTTCTCTGAGACGTACGAGCTCAGAGGTTATGTAGTTGAAATTTATCAGCGATATATCCCAATTTGGTAACGTGGCATACTGAGTGTTGCTGTGAAATGATCAGTGTTTGATCATTTGCGATATGATCATTTGTCTGATCTTATATCTTTGTGATCATAGGTTGATCATTTTGTTTGACCCGAAGCATGGCTTTGTAGAAAGCGTAGCTTTGTGGACGAGACTTCGTCGAGCCTCACACCCCGGAAATGGTCGAAACAGGAAGGATGCAGCAAGGTTCTAGGGAGTAGCGCCCCTTAGTGTATGTCATTCCTTCTGGATAGAGGTGGTATCATGGTATGGAGCCCAGATACTTAACCTATGTGGTTGCTGCATTATTATTATTATGTGGTTTGTTGGAAATCGGGGATCCTCGGGAAGATCGGTTACGATCGGGGGATGGCATACGCGTGTTAGTATTTACCTATTTTTGCAGAGGTAACCCGACCTTGTGTTGGCAGAGATCCGGTTAGGTTCTCGGGTCGTCTATTCCAGGGACGTACCCATCGTGGAAAAGGAAGTTCCTTGGCCTGACCATTTGTTGGAAATTCAAACAAAACAATACGCGACTTGTACGGTTTTAGTTGTAGAACCTGCCATCTAATATGGCAGCTATAGCAAGCATACTATAATGGTACATCTGCTGGCTAAGATTTATATTCTACTTTCGAAATGTTTTCTACACTATGCACTAATAATAATATCAAAAATGATTTGATTTTGCGTAGTAAGCATCTTTGACTATCATAAGAAGAAATCTCCTCCAATTCTACGTTTGCATTGTGTGTGTGGCGGGAGGTCTTATGGTAGTTTCATTTTCCAAAAGCATTGCGAATTTGTTTTATTTTCTTTGTGAAAAATAACTGTTTTACGATCTCACACCAGTCACCATGACTGACTCGGAGTTTATTGTTCCCTTCTAAACTCTGGGTGCCCACCAATTTCCACACGGGCAGCCTAGAGTTATGTTATCAGGATATTCTGGAGCTTTGGAGATAAGCTGGATGGCGAGACGTAGTATTTGTATCTGATAAGTATTTATTCCGCTGTGTATTCTGTATGAGGACAAGTTTATATAACTGTCCATTGTTGTATATGACTTTGATGATTGATGTATGTATAAACTGATATAGCTCTTTGTTTTAAAAGACTAGTGTTTATTTATTATATATTGTTCCGCTACGATGTGTAAGATTCTGATATTGTTTCTGCTTCTGATGTTGTTCTGTTCTTTCTCTTCTTCTATCTTTCTTCTTCTATCTTTTCTTCTGTTTTCTTCTTTCTAAATCCCTAAGAATTCGGTTTTCCGACATTCGTTGCTCGGTAGTGGATACAGTGGACGTATCGATGTCGGTTTTCGGAAGTCGAAGAATCGGGACCTTACATGATCTATGCTTTCCAAAACATCTAAAATTCTTAAATTTGGTTATGAAACGTAAAAGTTATGCTTAATTTAGTTTCAGATTCAACGATAGAGCAAATAATAGTTTTGCTCTCGGGATTGCAATAGAAACACTCAAAATTGAAATAGAAAACTTCAAATAACTGTAAAACACAAGACATGAAACTTGTAGTATATGATTTTTGCTTTCCAAAACATCTAAAATTCTTAAATTTGGTGAAGAAACGTAAAAGTTATGCTTAATTTAGTTTTAGATTCAACAACAGAGCAAATAATAGTTTTCCTCTTGAGTTTGCAATAGAAACACTTAAATTTGAAATAGATAGCTTCAAAATTTTGAAAAACACAAAACATTAAACTTGAAATATGTGATCTAAGCTTTCCAAAACATCTAAAATTATTAAATTTGGTTAAGAAAAGTAAAAGTTATAGCAAAATTCGTTTCAGCCACAATTACAAAACAAATATTACACCAGTCATCTTTTTTTTCCCAGCAATTTCACCACTGTAACCGTCCTTAACCGCATGAACCCAAAATAGAAAGCGTGAGGGAACCCTTACCTTAGATATGCAGCAAAGTTTGGGTTGAAAGCTTCTCCGGTTTGGATCAATTTGATGATTTTCAGGCTCCTTTGTTAGCTTCAGCAGCTGAAAAAGTTGAAACAAGAACATGCAAGAACAAAAGAGAAAGTTATACACAATTCATATCTAATTCTAGGATTTTGATGATATAATTATGTAGTATTGGTGGAGATTACCTTCTATTCTCCTAATTTGGTGATTTCTTCTTGAATTGGCAGCAAATTGTGTGAAAATTTTGTTTTAGTTGAAGGTAACCATTATATTTTTTTTCAGTTTACTGTAAGTTTGTTCTTTTCTATTTCTGAGGTAGAAGAACTAAACTACGTACACTAGTTTGTTTCTCACCAGAAACATCCAGATAATGGATTTTAGGTTTTAAAACCTAACCCAAAACGCCCAAAGCAATATTATTTAGAGAAAATGCAAGGCTATGTATATGTATTAGGCTATTTTACCTTAAATTCACATATTTCTCAATATAAACTCAAAAAAAAAATATGCAACCAACTGTTATGAAACAAAAATTGTTATTTACACAAAATAAAATTTATTTCAATAATAAAATGTTATTTTCATAAATAAAACCATATTTTTGACAATATTTTACAATTTTCAAAATTTTAGTGTAAAAACCCGAATTTTAAAGCATAATTTGTTCAAAAATCATTTTCATTGTCCAATAAGTTATAACAAAACATTATAACTCCTTTTAAAATAACAAAATATTATTTTAAACATTATTCCATCTTTTAATTTTAATAAAATAAATATTTTCTACATATTTCTTCTTTTAAATTTAATAACAGGTTAATACTGGTAATAATTACTAATAATAATGCATTGATTCAACTAAAATCCAATAAATAATTATTTTCACTCCAAATTCTCAAAGTAAAGTTTTTAAAACTCTATTTTCATCAATTTATATTTATTTCAAAAATTATATGTTGAAACACATCAATTGATTAATTTATTAACTCTAATTTAATAAGATCACATTGTTTATTTGAAATAAATAAATAAAAATAAATCAAATTTATTTTCTCCATTTTATTTTCAATATTAAATTATAACTAACGTTATAATTAAATATCATAGGTAATCACCAATACCAGGTTTGTTACAAAGCTAGTTAGAACTTGATATTAGTATAAGATAAGAGGAATATAAGTGCATAAGGGAATTCATCCTTTAACTACAAAGGATGGGTACAAGTATAGTATAATCTCAATGCATGGTATATGTTTACCAAGGGTTGTCGCATCAATAGGTTTAATTCAACATAAGAGACTCATACTTAATGGCATTCAACGCTAATACAAGGAATCATATGAAAGTCATGAGAGAAACTCATTAAAATTCCAATATGAATCTCGTGGAACTCAAGATAAAGCTCAAATATCATAAAAACGAAATCACAATATATAACATCTCATGTATCTCTAGGCTATCGATGTAACAAAAATATCTCAAAATAGTGAAATCGTATAAAACTCAGAAAATTCAAAAAAACCCTGAATTGGCCAGATCCCTTATTGCAAAGCTGAAGCAATGTTGCACGTGCTAAACTCTTGTTCAGTGCTATTTTTAATTTAGGTACCTAACTCATGGACCCGAAGGTCATACTCATGGTGATCGATGTCACATAACTCGTGGTGATCGAAGTCACAAAACTCATGGTGACCGAAGTCACATAACTTGTGGTGACCGAAGTCACATAACTCAGATGACCCGAAGGTCTATAGCACCGGCATACTCGTGGATGTGTCACAAACTCCCGGAAAAAAACCCGAAAAGTGTTAGCGTGCGTTTCATACCCCACGTTCGCACTAAACGGTTTACTAACCGCTAGTTAACTCCACATCATAAAAATAAAATCTCAAACCTCAAAAATCTCATAATACTCATATACCTTGCCTCGTATCATCGACAAGTGCAAATAAATCTCATAATAGTTTCTCATAAACCATAATTCCCGCAAGGGAAAAATCAAATCTCAAGATTCGCCTCATTTCCTCGGCGAGTAATACAACATTTATAAGTAGTTCTCATCGATTATTACTCCTATGATAGGAGATCTCGAACGTCTCAACTAGTCAAATATTGGCTGAAACAAATTCTAAGACCAACAATCATTGTTGCTGTCATTTCGATCTCGGGACAGTAACAATCAGATGAATTTTTAATCAATATACTTCAAAATTTCAAAAACCTCAAAACATGAAACTTTTTAAACAAATTCTTAGCTTTCCGGAACATCAAAGATTATTGAATTTGGATAAAAATTGACAAAGTTATGCTTAATTTAGTTTCAGATTCAACAATAGAGCAAATAATAGTTTTGCTCTCGGGATTGCAATAGAAACACTCAAATTTGAAATAGATAGCTTCAAAATTCTGTAAAACACAAAACATGAAACTTGTAGTATATGATCTATGCTTTCCAAAACATCTAAAATTCTTAAATTTGGTTAAGAAAGGTTAAAGTTATGCTTAATTTAGTTTCAGATTCAACAACCGAGCAAGTAATAGTTTTGCTCTCGGAATTGCAATAGAAACACTCAAATTTTAAATAGATAACTTTAAAATTCTAAAAAACACAAAACATGAAACTTGTAGTATATGATCTATGCTTTTCAAAACATCTAAAATTCTTAAATTTGGTTTAGAAACGTAAAAGTTATGCTTAATTTAGTTTCAGATTCAACAACAGAGCAAATAATAGTTTTGCTCTCGGGATTGCAAAAGAAACACTCAAATTTGAAATAGATAACTTCAAAATTCTATAAAACACAAAACATAAAACTTGTAGTATATGATCTATGCTTTCCAAAACATCTAAAATTCTAATATTTGGTTAAGAAACGTAAAAGTTGTGCTTAATTTAGTTTTAGATTCAACAACAGAGCAAATAATAGTTTTGCTCTCGGGATTGCAATAGAAACACTCAAATTAGAAATAGATAACTTCAAAATTCTGAAAAACACAAAACATTAAACTTGTAGTATATGATCTAGGCCTTCCAAAACATCTAAAATTCTTAAATTTGGTTAAGAAACGTAAAAGTTATGCTTAATTTAGTTTCAGATTCAACAACAGAGCAGATAATAGTTTTATTCTCGGGATTGCAATAGAAACACTCAAATTTGAAATAGATAGCTTCAAAATTTTGAAAAACACAAAACGTAAAACTTGTAGTATGTGATCTAAGCTTTCTAAAACATCTAAAATTAATAAATTTGGTTAAGAAAAGTAAAAGTTATTGCAAAATTCGTTTCAGCCACAATCACAAAACAAATATTACACCAGTCATCTTTTTTTTCCAGCAAATTCACCTCTGTAAACCGTCCTTAACTGCATGAACCCAAAATAGAAAGTGTGAGGGAACCCTCACTTTAGATATGCAGCAAAGTTTGGGTTGAAAGCTTCTCCGGTTTGGATCAATTTGATGATTTTCAGGCTCCTTTGTTAGCTTCAGCAGCTGAAAAAGTTGAAACAAGAACATGCAAGAACAAAAGAGAAAGTTATACACAATTCATATCAAATTTTAGGATTTTGATGATATAATTCTGTAGTATTGGTAGAGATTTCCTTCTATTCTCCTAATTTGGTGATTTCTTTTTTAATTGGCAGCAAATTGGGTGAAAATTTTGTTTTAGTTGAAGGTAACCATTATATTTTTTTTCAGTTTACTGTAAGTTTGTTCTTTTCTGTTTCTGAGGAAGAAGAACTAAACTACGTATACTAGTTTGTTTCTCACCAGAAACATCCAGATAATGGATATTAGGTTTTAAAACCTAACCCAAAAAGCCCAAATCAATATTATTTAGAGAAAATGCAAGGCTATGTATATGTATTAGGCCATTTTACCTTAAATTCACATATTTCTCAATATAAACTCAAAAAAAATATGCATCCAACTGTTATGAAACAAAAAAATTTATTTACACAAAATAAAATTTATTTCAATAACAAAATGTTATTTTCATAAATAAAACCATATTTTGACAATATTTTACAATTTTCAAAATTTTAGTGTAAAAACACAAATTTTAAAGCATAATTTGTTCAAAAATCATTTTCATTGTCAAATAAGTTATAACAAAACATTATAACTCTTTTTAAAATAACAAAATATTATTTTAAACAATATTCCATCTTTTAATTTTAATAAAATACATATTTTCTACATATTTCTTCTTTTAAATTCAATAACAGGTTAATATTGGCAATAATTACTAATATTAATGCATTGATTCAACTAAAATCCAATAAATAATTATTTTCACTCCAAATTCTCAAATTAAAGTTTTTAAAACCCTATTTTCATCAATTTATATTAATTTCAAAAATTATATGTTGAAACACATCAATTGATTAATTTATTAACTTTAATTTAATAAGATCACATTGTTTATTTGAAATAAATAAATAAAAATTAAATCAAATTTATTTTCTCCATTTTATTTTCAATATTAAATTATAACTAACGTTATAATTAAATATCATAGGTAATCACCAATACCAGGTTTGTTACAAAGCTAACTAGAACTTGATATTAGTATAAGATAAGAGGAATATAAGTGCATAAGGGAATTCATCCTTTAACTATAAAGGATGGGTACAAGTATAGTATAATCTCAATGCATGGTATATGTTTACCAAGGGTTGTCGCATGAATAGGTTTAATTCAACATAAGAGACTCATACTTAATGGCATTCAACGCAAATACAAGGAATCATATGAAAGTAATGAGAGAAACTCATTAAAATTCCAATTTGAATCTCGTGGAACTCAAGATAAAGCTCAAATATCATAAAAATGAAATTACAATATATAACATCTCATGTAGCTCTAGGATATCGATGAAACAAAAATATCTGAAAATAGTGAAATCGTATAAAACTCAGAAAATTCAAAAAAACCCCGAATTGGCCAGATCTCTAATTGCAAAGCTGAAGCAATGTTCACGTGCTAAACTCTTGTCCAGTGCTATTTATAATTTAGTTACCTAACTCGTGGACCCGAAGGTCATACTCATGGTTACCTATGTCACACAACTCGTGGTGACCGAAGTCACAAAACTCATGGTGACCGAAGTCACATAACTTGTGGTGACCGAAGTCACATAACTCAGATGACCCAAAGGTCTATAGCACGGGCATACTCGTGGATGTGTCACAAACTGTAGGAAAGTAACCCGAAAAGTGTTAGCGTGCGTCCCATACCACACGTTCACACTAAATGGTTTACTAACCGCTAGGTAACTCCACATCATAAAAATAAAATCTCAAACATCAAAAATCTCATAATACTCATATATCTTGCCTCGTATCATCGACATGTGCAAATAAATCTCATAGTAGTTTCTCATAAACCATAATTCCCGCAAGGGAAAAATCTAATCTCAAGACTCGCCTCATCTCATCGGTGAATAATACAACATTTATAAGTAGTTCTCATCGATTATTACTCCTATGATAGGAGATCTCGAACGTCTCAACTAGTCAAATATTGGCTGAAACAAATTATAAGACCAACAATCATTGTTGCTGTCATTTCGATCTCGGGACAGCAACAATCAGAAATTTTTAATCAATATACTTCAAAATTTCAAAAACCTCAAAACATGAAACTTTTTAAACAAATTCTTAGCTTTCCGGAACATCAAAGATTATTGAATTTGGATAAAAATTGACAAAGTTATGCTTAATTTAGTTTCAGATTCAACAATAGAGCAAATAATAGTTTTGCTATCGGTATTACAATAGAAACACTCAAATTTGAAATAGATAGCTTCAAAATTCTGTAAAACACAAAACATGAAACTTGTAGTATATGATCTAAGCTTTCCAAAACATCTAAAATTCTTAAATTTGGTTAAGAAACGTTAAAGTTATGCTTAATTTAGTTTCAGATTCAACAACCGAGCAAGTAATAGTTTTGCTCTCGGAATTGCAATAGAAACACTCAAATTTGAAATAGATAACTTCAAAATTCTAAAAAACACAAAACGTGAAACTTGTAGTATATGATCTATGCTTTTCAAAACATCTAAAATTCTTAAATTTGGTTTAGAAACATAAAAGTTATGCTTAATTTAGTTTCAGATTCAACAACAGAGCAAATAATAGTTTTGCTCTCGGGATTGCAAAAGAAACACTCAAATTTGAAATAGATAACTTCAAAATTCTATAAAACACAAAACATAAAACTTGTAGTATATGATCTATGCTTTCCAAAACATCTAAAATTCTTATATTTGGTTAAGAAACATAAAAGTTGTGCTTAATTTAGTTTTAGATTCAACAACAGAGCAAATAATAGTTTTGCTCTCGGGATTGCAATAGAAACACTCAAATTAGAAATAGATAACTTCAAAATTCTGAAAAACACAAAACATTAAACTTGTAGTATATGATCTAGGCCTTCCAAAACATCTAAAATTCTTAAATTTGGTTAAGAAACGTAAAAGTTATGCTTAATTTAGTTTCAGATTCAACAACAGAGCAGATAATAGTTTTATTCTCGGGATTGCAATAGAAACACTCAAATTTGAAATAGATAGCTTCAAAATTTTGAAAAACACAAAACGTAAAACTTGTAGTATGTGATCTAAGCTTTCTAAAACATCTAAAATTAATAAATTTGGTTAAGAAAAGTAAAAGTTATTGCAAAATTCGTTTCAGCCACAATCACAAAACAAATATTACACCAGTCATCTTTTTTCTTCCAGCAAATTCACCTCTGTAAACCGTCCTTAACTGCATGAACCCAAAATAGAAAGTGTGAGGGAACCCTCACCTTAGATATGCAGCAAAGTTTGGGTTGAAAGCTTCTCCGGTTTGGATCAATTTGATGATTTTCAGGCTCCTTTGTTAGCTTCAGCAGCTGAAAAAGTTGAAACAAGAACATGCAAGAACAAAAGAGAAAGTTATACACAATTCATATCAAATTTTAGGATTTTGATGATATAATTCTGTAGTATTGGTAGAGATTTCCTTCTATTCTCCTAATTTTGTGATTTCTTTTTTAATTGGCAGCAAATTGGGTGAACATTTTGTTTTAGTTGAAGGTAACCATTATATTTTTTTTCAGTTTACTGTAAGTTTGTTCTTTTCTGTTTCTGAGGAAGAAGAACTAAACTACGTATACTAGTTTGTTTCTCACCAGAAACATCCAGATAATGGATATTAGGTTTTAAAACCTAACCCAAAAAGCCCAAATCAATATTATTTAGAGAAAATGCAAGGCTATGTATATGTATTAGGCCATTTTACCTTAAATTCACATATTTCTCAATATAAACTCAAAAAAAATATGCATCCAACTGTTATGAAACAAAAAAAATTTATTTACACAAAATAAAATTTATTTCAATAACAAAATGTTATTTTCATAAATAAAACCATATTTTGACAATATTTTACAATTTTCAAAATTTTAGTGTAAAAACACAAATTTTAAAGCATAATTTGTTCGAAAATCATTTTCATTGTCAAATAAGTTATAACAAAACATTATAACTCTTTTTAAAATAACAAAATATTATTTTAAACAATATTCCATCTTTTAATTTTAATAAAATACATATTTTCTACATATTTCTTCTTTTAAATTCAATAACAGGTTAATATTGGCAATAATTACTAATATTAATGCATTGATTCAACTAAAATCCAATAAATAATTATTTTCACTCCAAATTCTCAAATTAAAGTTTTTAAAACCCTATTTTCATCAATTTATATTAATTTCAAAAATTATATGTTGAAACACATCAATTGATTAATTTATTAACTTTAATTTAATAAGATCACATTGTTTATTTGAAATAAATAAATAAAAATTAAATCAAATTTATTTTCTCCATTTTATTTTCAATATTAAATTATAACTAACGTTATAATTAAATATCATAGGTAATCACCAATACCAGGTTTGTTACAAAGCTAACTAGAACTTGATATTAGTATAAGATAAGAGGAATATAAGTGCATAAGGGAATTCATCCTTTAACTATAAAGGATGGGTACAAGTATAGTATAATCTCAATGCATGGTATATGTTTACCAAGGGTTGTCGCATGAATAGGTTTAATTCAACATAAGAGACTCATACTTAATGGCATTCAACGCAAATACAAGGAATCATATGAAAGTAATGAGAGAAACTCATTAAAATTCCAATTTGAATCTCGTGGAACTCAAGATAAAGCTCAAATATCATAAAAATGAAATTACAATATATAACATCTCATGTAGCTCTAGGATATCGATGAAACAAAAATATCTGAAAATAGTGAAATCGTATAAAACTCAGAAAATTCAAAAAAACCCCGAATTGGCCAGATCTCTAATTGCAAAGCTGAAGCAATGTTCACGTGCTAAACTCTTGTCCAGTGCTATTTATAATTTAGGTACCTAACTCGTGGACCCAAAGGTCATACTCATGGTTACCTATGTCACACAACTCGTGGTGACCGAAGTCACAAAACTCATGGTGACCGAAGTCACATAACTTGTGGTGACCGAAGTCACATAACTCAGATGACCCAAAGGTCTATAGCACGGGCATACTCGTGGATGTGTCACAAACTGTAGGAAAGTAACCCGAAAAGTGTTAGCGTGGGTCCCATACCACACGTTCACACTAAATGGTTTACTAACCGCTAGGTAACTCCACATCATAAAAATAAAATCTCAAACATCAAAAATCTCATAATACTCATATATCTTGCCTCGTATCATCGACATGTGCAAATAAATCTCATAGTAGTTTCTCATAAACCATAATTCCCGCAAGGGAAAAATCTAATCTCAAGACTCGCCTCATCTCATCGGTGAATAATACAACATTTATAAGTAGTTCTCATCGATTATTACTCCTATGATAGGAGATCTCGAACGTCTCAACTAGTCAAATATTGGCTGAAACAAATTCTAAGACCAACAATCATTGTTGCTGTCATTTCGATCTCGGGACAACAACAATCAGACGTATTTTTAATCAATATACTTCAAAATTTCAAAAACCTCAAAACATGAAACTTTTAGAACAAATTCTTAGCTTTCCGGAACATCAAAGATTATTGAATTTGGATAAAAATTGAAAAAGTTATGCTTAATTTAGTTTCAGATTCAACAATAGAGCAAATAATAGTTTTGCTCTCGGGATTGCAATAGAAACACTCAAATTTGAAATAGATAACTTCAAAATTCTGTAAAACACAAAACATGAAACTTGTAGTATATGATCTATGTTTTCCAAAACATCTAAAATACTTAAATTTGGTGAAGAAACGTTAAAGTTATGCATAATTTAGTTTCAGATTCAACAACAAAGCAAATAATAGTTTTGCTCTCGGGATTGCAATAGAAACACTCAAATTTGAAATAGATATCTTCAAAATTCTATAAAACACAAAACATGAAACTTGTAGCATATGATCTACCCTTTCCAAAACATCTAAAATTCTTAAATTTGGTTAAGAAATTTAAAAGTTATGCTTAATTTAGTTTCAGATTCAACAATAGAGCAAATAATAGTTTTGCTCTCGGGATTGCAAAAGAAACACTCAAATTTGAAATAGATAACTTCAAAATTCTATAAAACACAAAACATAAAACTTGTAGTATATGATCTATGCTTTCCAAAACATCTAAAATTCTAATATTTGGTTAAGAAACGTAAAAGTTGTGCTTAATTTAGTTTCAGATTCAACAACAGAGCAAATAATAGTTTTGCTCTCGGGATTGCTATAGAAACACTCAAATTTGAAATAGATAACTTCAAAATTTTGAATAACACAAAACATGAAACTTGTAATATATTATCTATGCTTTCCAAATCATCCAAAATTCTTAAATTTGGTTAAGAAACGTAAAAGTTATGCTTAATTTAGTTTCAGACTCAACAATAGAACAAATAATAGTTTTGCTCTCGGGATTGCAAAAGAAACACTCAAATTTGAAATAGATAACTTCAAAATTCTGAAAAACACAAAACATGAAACTTTTAGGATCTACGCTTTCCAAAACATCTAAAATTCTTAAATTTGGTTTAGAAACGTAAAAGTTATAGCAAAATTCATTTCAGCCACAATCACAAAACAAATATTACAGTAGTCATCTTTTTTTTCCAGCAAATTCACCACTGTAAACCGTCCGTAACCGCATGAACCCAAAATAGAAAGCGTGAGGGAAACCTCACCTTAGATATGCAGCAAAGTTTTGGTTGAAAGATTCTCCGGTTTGGATCAATTTGATGATTTTGAGGCTCCTTTATTAGCTTCAGCAGCTGAAAAAGTTAAAACAAGAACATGCAAGAACAAAAGAGAAAGTTACACACAATTCATATCTCTAGGATTTTGATAATATAATTCGGTAGTATTGGTGGAGATTACCTTCTATTCTCTTAATTAGGTGATTTCTTCTCGAATTGGCAGCAAATTGGGTGAAAATTTTGTTTTAGTTGAAGGTAACCATTATATTTTTTTTCAGTTCACTGTAAGTTTGGTCTTTTCTGTTTCTGTGGAAGAAGAACTAAACTACGTACACTAGTTTGTTTCTCACCAGAAACATCCAGATAATGAATTTTTGTTTTTAAAACCTAACCCAAAAAGCCCAAAGCAATATTATTGAGAGAAAATGAAAGGCTATGTATATGTATTAGGCTATTTTACCTTAAATTCACATATTTCTCAATATAAACTCAAAAAAAATATATGCAACCAACTGTTATGAAACAAAAAATTTTATTTACACAAAATAATTTTTTTTTTCAATAATAAAATGTTATTTTTATAAATAAAACCATATTTTTGACAATATTTTACAATTTTCAAAATTTTAGTGTAAAAACATGGATTTTAAAGGATAATTTGTTCAAAAATCATTTTCATTGTCAAATAAGTTATAACAAAACATTATTACTCGTTTTAAAATAACAAAATATTATTTTAAACAATATTCCATCTTTTAATTTTAATAAAATACATATTTTCTACATATTTTTTCTTTTAAATTCAATAACAGGTTAATATTGGCAATAATTACCAATATTAATGCATTGATTCAACTAAAATCCAATAAATAATTATTTTCACTCCAAATTCTCAAAGTAAAGTTTTTAAAACTCTATTTTCATCAATTTTTATTTATTTCAAAAATTAAATGTTGAAACACATCAATTGATTAATTTATTAACTCTAATTTAATAAAACCACATTGTTTATTTGAAATAAAAAAAAAATAAATCAAATTTATTTTCTCCATTTTATTTTCAATATTAAATTATAACTAACGTTATAATTAAATATCGTAGGTAATCACCAATACCAGGTTTGTTACGAAGCTGGCTAGAACTTGATATTAGTATAAGATAAGAGGAATATAAGTGCATAATGGAATTCATCCTTTAACTATAAGATGGGTACAAGTATAGTATAATGAAGCTCTAGGCATACACAAGGGTCACCGCTAGGAAGAAATGCATGTCTAGCATAGCACACATTGTTATTCTTTAAATAGTCATTTAGGAGGGAACAAAGAGACAAAACAGATTAACTTTTGTTTGAAAATCACCAAGTTCATTGTAGAGAGATCTTATACATGGCAGGGAATGCATAAGAATATTAAAATTTGGAATCAGTAAAAACTACCAAGTAAATGAGAAACTTCTGGTACAAGATTGCTACTCCATAGATATTGACTTATGAACATTGAATGCTTGTCCCACTGCCAAAGGTTCCCCGCGAAGGGTTACTTGTTAGGTTGATGAGGCTAAATTCCGTGGAAAGAAAAAACACACTGCATGCTTTCTCTTGACGTAGTAAAAAGGAAATTACCATATTCCACACATGCATGCATTTGAGAACTATTTGCTTTTTAAGTAAAATATAAAAATACAGGATTGATGTAATTAGTTCATCTGGTTTCATTAGCTAGCAACTAAGACAAATTCATATCCTTCTCTTCTTAAAATGGGTGAGTACAGGTATGAGTGAAATAACTTACTACTACAGAACTTTCACACACATATTGAAACATTTCAAATTTACCAACAGAACTATGAATATCATAATTTAGGAGGAATAAGAAAATATTGGGGAGTTTTTAACCTACACTGGAAAGTCGTGACATCTTAGCTTCGGCTTGAATAATAAAAGCATCCTCGTTTCCTTGAACATACTGATTAAGTCGATCTTTCAAAATGTTTGCTAGTTTTTCTTCTCTCTCCCTTTGAACAACCTATGGGAATAAATATAATTGTGTTTAATGAAAAGTAAGTACATGAAAAAAGAAAAACAGATATAGATATACAAGTTCATTATGAATTCTGGGCGTGCAAAAAGAGGATAGGACTGAACAATTATCACTGTTTTTACTCAAATAACATGTGGACAAAAGAACTATCACATGCATATTGTATAAATTCATATGTACAGCCAAAGCATTAATATATTGTGGATAAAAAGAATTGTTAGCCTACCAAATATTTAGTATATATAAATATATTCAAGTTTGTATTCCTTGAAATATGCTCTTTTATACTAACTAAAATTGAGTTATCAATAAATGATATCTCTAGTTGTCCGGTAGTTAATTATTTTAGCCAGTAGCTTTAGACTGTACTTGTAGCAGCAAGCCAAAGATGTGGAATTCATTCCCTATGGAGATGTGTAAAAGAAAGTTCAATAAATGATTACTCTTATTTTCTCTTCAAGTTTTCTTTCATCAATTTGTTCTCCTTCTTTGAATATATCAAGGGAGGCCATTGATGCCATAGCCAGTTGACCAATGTAATCCTCAAACAGCTCACTTCCAAACAGCATTGCAAAAATTGCTGTAGGATCAATTATTGCCTCTCTATAAAACATCCATCCATGAATGATGGATTCATGAATAATCTAATAATTCCAACTGTTCAAGCATAATCACTAATTGTACTCAAACATATATACCCTGAATATGTAAATAACATCAGATTGACTATATACTAAAATCTAGACTGAAATAATAGTCAAAGTGCAAAGGAATTCACCTGAAAAAAGATATCAGTTGGAAGTCGAAGCGATTTGACCAAATAAAACGCCATTTTATCCAGAAAATTAGTTGGAACATGATGCTTCTTTAAATCTATTCTCAGATCCGGCTTATATGCATCCCAAGGCTACAGAAGAAATTCAACAATAAAGCAAAATCAGAGGATGTCACGCTGTAAATAGCAAACATGTTAAAAAAAACGACAAAACTTACTCTAAAGCAAGACCATTTCCACTCGGTGCCATCAGGCTTTACGATTTTTTTCGGACCGACTCCCCAATAACTAGCTAATTCTTTCTTCTCGGTTAGAGGAGAAACACCGGTCTCTTTCTTCGCCACGTCATCTTCTGCGTTTATAGATGGCACTGCGGCAGCGGAGCTACAGAACCTCGCTTGAAACGTACTTCCCCATAAGGCTTGTGATATGACTGGCGTGT
The DNA here is from genome assembly GCA_030737815.1 of Allium fistulosum. Lineage (NCBI taxonomy): Eukaryota > Viridiplantae > Streptophyta > Magnoliopsida > Asparagales > Amaryllidaceae > Allium > Allium fistulosum. Next base: position 612,967,476 of record CM060907.1, read on the forward strand.
GGCCATACCGCTCGAGTAGATGTGGACTGAGTTGCTTAATAGGGGTTCGAACCAACAAAGGAAGCACTAAATCATCTTCGATCGAGCAATTGAAGACGGCAGCTTTAATTTTTCCCAAAGCCCTAATTTCGAGCAAAAAGAACGAGCGGCCAACATTTTTACAGAGCGAAGTAGAGGAATGAAATAAAAGGGTCAGCTTGTTTTTTTAATTGAAAATTAGGGTACCTATTACAACAGACGTTTTTAGCCCGTTGTAAAATTGGCACCTATTACAACGGTCCAGTATGGACCGTTGTAATAGCTATCTATTACAACAGGCAACCGATGCCCGTTGTAAAAAGGACATTGTATGTGGCATCTTTTTCAACGGGCCTGAATAAACCGTTGTAATAGCCATCTATTACAACGGGCAACCAATGCCCGTTGTAAAAAGGGCGTTGTAATAGGGGATTTTTGTTGTAGTGATTACTCCTATGATAGTAGATCTTGAACGTCTCAACTAGTAAAATATTGGCTAAAACAAATTCTAAGACCAACAATCATTGTTGCTGTCATTTCGATCCCTGGACAGCAACAATCAGACGCATTTTTAATCAATATACTTCAAAATTTCAAAAATCTCAAAACATGAAACTTTTAGAACAAATTCTTAGTTTTTCGGAACATCAAAGATTATTGAATTTGGATAAAAATTGTAAAAGTTATGCTTAATTTAGTTTCAGATTCAACAACAGAGCAAATAATAGTTTTGCTCTCGGGATTGCCATAGAAACACTCAAATTTAAAATAGATAACTTCAAAACTCTGAAAAACACAAAACATGAAACTTGTAGTATATGATCTATGCTTTCCAAAACATCTAAAATTCTTAAATTTGGTTAAGAAACGTAAAAGTTATGCTTAATTTAGTTTCAGATTCAACAATAGAGCAGATAATAGTTTTGCTCTCGGGATTGGAATAGAAACACTCAAATTTGAAATAGATAACTTCAAAATTCTAAAAAACACAAAACATGAAACTTGTAGTATATGATCTAAACTTTCCAAAACTTCTAAAATTACTAAATTTGGTTAAGAAACGTAAAAGTTATAGCAAAATTCGTTTCATCCACAATCACAAAACAAATATTACAGCGGTAATCTTTTTTTTCCCAGCAAATTCACCACTATAAACCGTCCTTAACCGCATGAACCCAAAATAGAAAGTGTAGGGAACCATCACGTTAGATATGCAGCAAAGTTAGGGTTGAAAGCTTCTCCGGTTTGGATCAATTTGATGATTTCAGGATCCTTTGTTAGCTTCAACAGTTGAAAAAGTTGAAACAAGAACATGCATGAACAAAAGAGAAAGTTATACCCAATTCATATCTAATTCTAGGATTTTGATGATATAATTCTGTAGTATTGGTGGAGATTACCTTCAATTCTCCTAATTTGGTGATTCTTCTTGAATTGGCAGCAAATTGGGTGAAAATTTTGTTTTAGTTAAAGGTAACCTTTTTTTTTCAGTTGACTGTAAGTTTGTTCTTTTCTGTTTCTGAGGAAGAAGAACTAAACTATGTACACTAGTTTGTTTCTCACCAGAAACATCCAGATAATGGATTTTAGGTTTTAAAACCTAACCCAAAAAGCCCAAAGCAATATTATTTAGAGAAAATGCAAGGCTATGTATATGTATTAGGCTATTTTACCTTAAATTCACATATTTCTCAATATAAACTCAAAAAAAAATATGCAACCAACTGTTATGAAACAAAAAATTGTTATTTACACAAAATAAAATTTATTTCAATAATAAAATGTTATTTTCATAAATAAAACCATATTTTTGACAATATTTTACAATTTTCAAAATTTTAGTGTAAAAACACGAATTTTAAAGCATAATTTGTTCAAAAATCATTTTCATTGTCAAATAAGTTATAACAAAACATTATAACTCTTTTTAAAATAACAAAATATTATTTTAAACAATATTCCATCTTTTAATTTTAATAAAATACATATTTTCTAAATATTTCTTCTTTTAAATTCAATAACAGGTTAATATTGGCAATAATTACTAATATTAATGCATTGATTCAACTAAAATCCAATAAATAATTATTTTCACTCCAAATTCTCAAAGTAAAGTTTTTAAAACGCTATTTTCAGCAATTTATATTTATTTCAAAAATTATATGTTGAAACACATCAATTGATTAATTTATTAACTCTAATTTTATAAGATCACATTGTTTATTTGAAATAAATAAATAAAAATTAAATCAAATTTATTTTATCCATTTTATTTTTAATATTAAATTATAACTAACGTTATAATTAAATATTATAGGTAATCACCAATACCAGGTTTGTTACAAAGCTAGCTAGAACTTGATATTAGTATAAGATAAGAGGAATATAAGTGCATAAGGGAATTCATCCTTTAACTATAAAGGATGGGTACAAGTATAGTATAATCTCAATGCATGGTATATGTTTACCAAGGGTTGTCGCATCAACAAGTTTAATTCAACATAAGAGAGTCATACTTAATGGCATTCAACGCTAATACAAGGAATCATATGAAAGTCATGAGAGAAACTCATTAAAATTCCAATATGAATCTCATGGAACTCAAGATAAAGCTCTAATATCATAAAAACGAAATCACAATATATAACATCTCATGTAGCTCTAGGCTATCGATGTAACAAAAATATCTCAAAATAGTGAAATCGTATAAAACTCAGAAAATTGAAAAAAACCCCGAATTGGCCAGATCCCTTATTGCAAAGCTGAAGCAATGTTGCACGTGCTAAACTCTTGTCCAGTGCTATTTATAATTTAGGTACCTAACTCGTGGTCCCGAAGGTCATACTCATGGTGACCGATGTCACATAACTCGTGGTGACCGAAGTCACAAAACTCATGGTGATCGAAGTCACATAACTTGTGGTGACCGAAGTCACATAACTCAGATGACCCGAAGGCCTATAGCACGGGCATACTCGTGGATGTGTCACAAACTCTTGGAAAGGAACCCGAAAAGTGTTAGCGTGCGTCCCATACCACACATTTGCACTAAACGATTTACTAACCGCTAGTTAACTCCACATCATAAAAATTGGTGCAGCCAAGAAAGAGAATTCGACGATGTAAATCGAATCCGTCTAGGATATCACACGATTAGTGGAAATAATCGGTGAAACGATGATAAATCGGTGAATGTAAGAATACCCAAATGCCCAAATCCGTTGATCACGAAGATACCAGATTCTAGCAATCTTCTACACGTTGATTGCGCATGATGCCGTGAGAGAAGATCTACAATTCTTCGAACGTTGATCAAGCGCACTTAATTCCGTGAATTGGCTTCAACAATCGTTGATTCGAGCGCACTCGAATGCCGAAAGTGGAGATAGGAGATAACACTAACTACCAATTTTAATGGAGGCAAGAAGCACAAACCAAATTTTATTTCAAAATCAACCATCTTTTACAAATGGCCTCTCATCCCTATTTATAGAGATTTACAACTCAACACACAACTTAAGAAAATTACAACACAAGTGACTTACAAAACAAACAACCTAACAACAAACATCTCGAACAACTTAACAAATACAACCGACTTAACAAAATACAGCAAACGACTTAAGAAAAACATCACAACAGTACACGACTTAAAAAAGTAGTGGTTTGAACTTCAGGAGCGACTTAAGCTTCGCAGCAGCATAAGGTCGAGCGACCTAAAACAAACAGCGGCATAAGAAATTCTTCTTGCGACCTAAGCTGGAGTGACTCAAGGGATGGCAGCGACCTACTGAATTTCGCGATGTAGGAAGATTCGCGACCTAAAGAAAATCGTTCGCGACTTAAGGAGGAGCACGGCTTCACGTGACCTAAGGAAGCTCGAGCGGCATAGATCGATCACGACCTAACTGCATCTACCTCGCGAATATGCTGGAGTGTTGTTCGCGACATAAGGAGGAGCACGGCTTCACGAGACCTAAGGAAGCTTGAGTGGCATAGGTCGATCGCGACCTAACTACATCTGAAGACTGGCGACCTAGGCTCCGCGATTCAGGCCTTCGCGATTTAGGGCTTCGTGATTTAGGGGAAGCGATTTCATCATCTTGCGTTGCATCATCATCTCGCGCTGCATCATCCTCACCGGGTTGAGGAAAATTCATCCTCGAATTTAAAAGTTCTTCCACATTGGGTTGATCATCTCCATAATAAGGTATAAGATGTTTAACATCAAACACGTTAGAAGTATACACATCCTCCGGCAGCTTCAACCTATAAGCATTTTCATTGATTAGTTTCACAATCTTTACAGGACCAATATTTCGAGCTTTAAGTTTATTGTATGCTCCCACTGGAAAACAATCCTTCGTTAGTACAGCATATACTAAATCTCCTTCGTTAAATTCAGCACTTCTTCTCTTCAGATCCGCAGATCGTTTATACTTCTCATTCGCCTTCTCCAATCGTTCCTGAACGATTCTATGGAATTCTATCAACCCATCAACAAAATCAGCAGCCCGCTTAACTGTCCCCTTCGGTTGTGGTACTATCGTTAAATCCAACGGCCCCTTTGATAAGCTTGAATATACAATCTGAAATGGACTGTAACCAGTGCTTCGGTTAACAATATGGTTATGAGCAAACTCTGCCTGGCACAACTTTAAGTCCCAACTCTTCAAATTGTCCGACAGAAGACATCTCAACAGATTTCCCAATGATCTATTCACAACTTCAGTTTGCCCATCCGTCTGAGAATGATATGCACTACTAAAATTCAGTTTCGTCCCAACCATCTTCCACGGACTCAACCAAAAGTGACTCAGAAATCGGGTATCTCGGTCAGAAACAATAGATTCAGGTAACCCACGTAAATGATAGATTTCTTTAAAGAATAAATGTGCCACATGAACTACATCCGTCGTTTTCTTACAAGCAATGAAATGTGCCATCTTCGAGAAACGGTCTACTACAACATATATAGAATCATTTCCCCATTGAGTTCTAGGCAATCCCAAAACGAAATCCATGCTAACATCAACCCATGGTCTAGTAGGCACGGGCAATGGCATATACAATCCTGCATTCGTAGCTGTCCCCTTGGAAACTTGATATATGTGACATCTCTGCACAAATCTTTCAACTTCTTTTCTCATCAATGACCATAAATAAGATTGTGACACCAACTGCAAGGTACGATCTCTGCCCACCTGACTCTCTTCATGCAATTCTTTGACAATCTTCAACCTCAAGCTACAATCCGGAATACACATTCGATTTCCTCTAAACAAGAATCCATCTTTCATCACAAAATCATCAGAACTCCCTTCCTACACCTGATCCAGCACTTTCGCAAAATAAGAATCTGAAATAAGCAACTCTGGCAACAAATCAAATCCCACTACTTCCACTCGCATAGTTGTCAGCAAATGATTTCTACGGCTCAATGCATCGGCAACTCGGTTAGTAACTCCTGATTTGTGCTTCACAACGAAAGTAAACTGTTGTAAATAAGCAACCCACGAAGCATGTCTTGCTGAAATTTTATCTTGCCCCTGCAAATGTTCCAAAGCTTCATGGTCAGTGTATAGCACAAATTCTTTATGAAATAGATAGTGTCTCCAATGCTTTATGGCTTGGACTATAGCATAGAATTCCAAGTCATAAGTATTGTATCTCGTTTTAGCTCCCGTCAGTTTCTCACTAAAGTAGGCAATAGGATGACCCCTTTGACTCAATGTTCCCCCAATTCCAACCTTGGACGCATCAGTATTTAGCTCAAAGAGCAACTGAAAGTCCGGGTATCTAAAAATGGGCGTTGTGGTCAAGAGATTCTTGATTCTCTGAAAAGCAGAATCAGCCTCTTCAGTCCAAACAAACTTCTTCCCTTTCATACATTCCGTAACTGGTGCCATCAGGCTACTGAATTGTGGAATGAATCTTCGGTAGAATGATGCTAAACCATGAAAACTCCACACTTCTATTAATGTCTTAGGTTGTGGCCAATTTCGAATAGCTTCAACTTTACTCTGATCAACTTGAATACCATCCTTCGACACAATATAGCTCAAGAATAGAATACTTGTAGTCATGAAGATACACTTCTTCATTGCAGCATAAAATTCCTCACGTCGTAAAACTAACAAAACTTCCTGCAAATGCTGTAGGTGTTCTTCAGTGCTTCCACTATAGATCAAGATGTCATCAAAATATACCACTACGAACTTCCCGATAAATGGTCGAAAAATCTGGTTCATGACTCTCATGAATGTACTTGGAGCATTTGACAAGCCAAACGGCATCACCAACCATTCGTACAGACCCTCTCGAGTTTTAAAAGTAGTCTTCCACTCATCACCCGGTCTAATACGAATCTAATGGTATCCACTTTTCAAGTCAATCTTCGAAAACACAACAGCACCGCTCAACTGATCCAACAGATCATCCAGTCTCAGCATAGGAAATCGATATCTCACAGTAATCTTATTCAATGCTCTACTATCTGTGCACATTCTCCACGTTCCATCCTTCTTCAGCACCAACAAAGCTGGCACTGCACAAGGACTCAAACTCTCCTGAACACGCCCTTGTTCCAGTAATTCCTCTACCTGTCTTCTCAACTCCTCGTGTTCTTTTGGACTCATCCGATAGTGCGGTCTATGAGGCAATGCAGCACCTGGCACCAAGTCAATCCGATGCTGTATTTCTCTAAGCGGTGGTAACTCCTTCAGCAATTCCTCTGGAAACACATCTTTGAGTTCCTCCAAAACTGGCTTCACTTTCTTTGGAACTTCAGTAACTTCACTGCTTTCATGCCCAATCAACATAAAAACTTCAGGGCTCTCATCTACCTCTTCCATGAACTCCTTCAAGGACAACAAAGTCTTCAATTCCTCAATCTCCTCCAGCTTGTTCTCATTCTGCTATCGCTTCTTCGGAACTAAAGTGATTTTCGTGCCCTTGAACAAGAAACTGTAGTTATTTGTTCGACCAATATGATGTACCTCCCGATCGTACTGCCACGGCCTTCCCAACAGCAAATGGCAAACATCCATGTCAACCACGTCACACCAAATCTCATCTTTGTATTTCTTCCCAATAGAAAATGGAACATGAGCTCGCCTCTCTACCTTCACTTCTCCTCCTTTCCTCAACCAAGCAAGTTTATAAGGACTAGGATGTTTCTCCGTTTTCAACTTCAACTTCCTCACAGCTTCCATTGAAATGATATTATCACAACTCGCAGCGTCAATGACAAATTTACAGACCTTCCCCAAAATAGTGCACGTTGACTGAAAAATGTTACTCCTCAACCAACTCGACTCCTCTTCCTGCTTCGGGGTTAAACAAGATCTCCGTAGCATCAGATTACATCCCTCGTCTCCCGACACCTCTTCTTCCTCCTCATCACGGTATCAATTGAGATCTTCTTCAACATCCTCATCTTCCACTTCAGCAATCATAGTTCTCTTCTTCGATTTCAGAAATTCGTTGCTCTTGTGACCCACTTCCTGGCAATTATAGCATTTGAAATTGGTGTTGACTTTTGGTTTAGCCACTTCATGAACAACCAGCTTACTCGATGCTTTAGGAACATTTGAACTACTACCCGCTCCTTTGTGCTGCCCCGTAGAACTTGGAAACACACCTCCCCCACGTCTACCTTGTTTCTCCCAAGCCAAAGCCTTTTGATGTGCTTCTGGCACAGATCTAGGGTCGAACATGTTCACCATATCCTGGATCTGTGTTCTAAGTCCCCCAACAAACCTAGCGGTCAATTGTTCTACTGTCTCCATAATGTCATTTCGAGCAATCAACTGGTAAAACTCATCAGCATAATCAGTAACAGTCTTCGTTCCTTGCCTCAGGTTCTGTAATCTCTGATACATCAGTGATTGGTAATTGTAGGGCAAGAAAGTAGCCTTCATCAACTTCTTCATCTTCTCCCAAGGAACAATCTTCGACTTCCCCATCAGCTCTCTAGTAAGTTTGGTTTGCTGCCACCACGCCATAGCTCTCCCCCTCAACCTAGTAGCAACCAACTTCACTTTACGATCTTCCGAAACCTCCTTGAAGTCAAAAATTTCCTCAACATAAGCTAGCCAATCAAGAAATTCCTCGGCCTGCATACCTCCCTTGAATTCCGGTATTTCAGTTTTCATCCCGGACTCCCATTTGTGATTATACTCCGAATGATTTCTTCCTTGACTTCGTCCTCGTCCATGAACACTACCACCATCAAACTCCTTATCAAAATCTGATGCATATCGATGTCGATCATGACCACCAACATCTTTAACACCACCATTTCTACCACCAACATCCCTTCGATCTACATTCCTCCGATCACGATCATCCACATCTCTTTCACGATCGTCAACATTTCTACGATCATGATCTTCTCTTCTCTCTCGATCTGAATGTGGTGAAACTCTATTTCCCCCATGGCTCGATTCAGGTGAAACTCTTCTTCTACTTTGATTCATTTCAAGCATCATTCTCTCTAATCGACCAATTCCCTCATCAAACTTCTCATTGAATTTATCACTAATTCGTTGCTCCATTTGTTCGGCCTCTTCTCTTCCATACAAAGCATCAACATTGCGATGACATTGAACTCGTCTTGGTGGCATGATTGAACTTCAAACAAAACTTCAAAAATTCAAACACTTTTCGAACTTTGATCCAAAATGATATGGATCGAAACTCCCAACTTGTTGCAACTTCACGATGAACACGATGAACACCAAACATCTCAACAATGCAAATCCGATCTCCAAACTTCAAATTCTCGAAACCCAATTCTCGAAATGATGCAAACTTCTCGCAATCTAGCTCTGATACCAAATGATGCAGCCAAGAAAGCGAATTCGACGATGTAAATCGAATCCGTCCAGGATCTCACACAATTAGCGGAAATAATCAGTGAAACGATGATAAATCGGTGAATGTAAGAATACCCAAATGCCCAAATCCATTAATCACGAAGATACCGGATTCTAGCAATCTTCTACACGTTGATCGCGCACGATACCGTGAGAGAAGATCTATAATTCATCGAACGTTGATCAAGCGCACTTGATCCCGTGAATTGGCTTCAACAATCGTTGATTTGAGCGCACTCGAATGCCGAAAGTGGAGATAGGAGATAACACTCAACTACCAATTTTAATGGAGGCAAGAAGCACAAACCAAATTTTATTTCAAAATCAACCATCTTTTACAAATGGCCTCACATCCTTATTTATAGAGATTTACAACTCAACACACGACTTAAGAAATTTACAACACAAGTGACTTACAAAACAAACGACCTAACAACAAACATCTCGAACGACTTAACAAATACAACCGACTTAACAATATACATCAAACGACTTAAGAAAAACATCACAACAGTACATGACTTAACAAAGCAGTGGTTTGAACTTCAGGAGCGACTTAAGCTTCGCAACAGCATAAGGTCGAGCGACCTAAAACAAACAGCGGCATAAAAAATTCTTCTTGCGACCTAAGCTGGAGCGACTCAAGGGATGGCCGCGACCTACTGAATTTCGCGACGTAGGAAGATTCACGACCTAAAGAAAATCGTTCGCGACTTAAGGAGGAGCACGGCTTCACGCGACCTAAGGAAGCTCGAGCGGCATAGGTCGATCGCGACCTAACTGCATCTGCCTCGCGACTATGCTGGAGTGTTGTTCGCGACATAAGGAGGAGCACGGCTTCACGTGACCTAAGGAAGCTCGAGCGGCATAGGTCGATCGCGACCTAACGGCAACTGAAGACTGGCGACCTAGGCTCCGCGATTCAGGCCTTCGCGATTTAGGGGAAGCGATTTCATCATCTTGCGTTGCATCATCATCTCGCGCTGCATCAAAAATAAAATCTCAAACCTCAAAAATCTCATAATACTCATATATCTTGCCTCGTATCATCGACAAGTGCAAATAAATATCATAGTAGTTTCTCATAAACCATAATTCCCACAAGGGAAAAATCAAATCTCAAGACTCGCCTCATCTCATCGGCGAGTAATACAACATTTATAAGTAGTTCTCATCGATTATTACTCCTATGATAGGAGATCTCGAACGTCTCAACTAGTCAAATATTGGCTGAAACAAATTCTAAGACCAACAATCATTGTTGCTATCATTTCGATCTCTGAACAGCAACAATCTGACGCATTTTTAATCAATATACTTCAAAATTTCAAAAACTTCAAAACATTAAACTTTTAGAACAAATTCTTAGCTTTCCGGAACATCAAAGATTATTGAATTTGGATAAAAATTGAAAAAGTTATGCTTAATTTAGTTTCAGATTCAACAACAAAGCAAATAATAGTTTTGCCCTAGGGATTGCAATAGAAACACTCAAATTTGAAATAGATAACTTCAAAATTCTATAAAACACAAAACATTAAACTTGTAGTATATGATCTAAGCTTTCCAAAACATCTAAAATTCTTAAATTTGGTTAAGAAACGTTAAAGTTATGCTTAATTTAGTTTCAGATTCAACAAGAGCAAATAATAGTTTTGCTCTCGGGATTGCAATAGAAACAGTCAAATTTGAAATAGATAACTTTAAAATTCTATAAAACACAAAACATGAAACTTGTAGTATATGATCTGTGCTTTCCAAAACATCTAAAATTCTTAAATTTGGTTAAGAAACTTAAAAGTTATGCTTAATTTAGTTTCAAATTCAACAGCAGAGCAAATAATAGTTTTGCTCTCGGGATTGCAAAAGAAACACTCAAATTTGAAATAGATAACTTCAAAATTCTAAAAAACACAAAACATGAAACTTGTAGTATATGATCTATGCTTTCCAAAACATCTAAAATTCTTATATTTGGTTAAGAAACGTAAAAGTTATGCTTAATTTAATTTCAGATTCAACAATAGAGAAAATAATAGTTTTGCTCTCGGGATTGCAATAGAAACACTCAAATTTGAAATAGATAACTTCAAAATTCTGAAAACCACAAAACATGAAACTTGTAGTATATGATCTAGGCTTTCCAAAACATCTAATATTCATAAATTTGGTTAAGAAACGTAAAAGTTATGCTTAATTTAGTTTTAGATTGAACAACAGAGCAAATAATAGTTTTGCTCTCGGGATTGCAATAGAAACACTCTAATTTGAAATAGATAGCTTCAAAATTTTGAAAAACACAAAACATAAAACTTGTATTATGTGATCTAAGCTTTCCAAAACATATAAAATTATTAAATTAGGTTAAGAAAAGTAAAAGTTATAGCAAAATTCGTTTCTACCACAATCACAAAACAAATATTACACTAGTCATCTTTTTTTTTCCAGCAAATTCACCACTGTAAACTGTCCTTAACCGCATGAACCCAAAATAGAAAGCGTGAGGAAACCCTCACCTTAGATATGCAGCAAAGTTTGGGTTGAAAGCTTCTCTGGTTTGGATCAATTTGATGATTTTCAGGCTCCTTTGATAGCTTCAGCAGTTGAAAAAGTTGAAAAAAGAACATGCAATAAAAAAAGAGAAAGTTATACACAATTCATATCTAATTCTAGGATTTTGATGATATAATTCTGTAGTACTGGTGGAGATTACCTTCTATTCTCCTAATTTGGTGAATTCTCCTTGAATTGGCAGCAAATTGTGTGAAAATTTTGTTTTAGTTGAAGGTAACCATTATATTTTTTTTTCAGTTTACTGTAAGTTTGTTCTTTTCTGTTTCTAAGGAAGAAGAACTAAAGTACGTACACTAGTTTGTTTCTCACCAGAAACATCCAGATAATGGATTTTAGGTTTTAAAACCTAACCCAAAAAGCCAAAAGCAATATTATTTAGAGAAAATGCAAGGCTATGTATATGTATTAGGTTATTTTACCTTAAATTCACATATTTCTCAATATAAACTCTAAAAATAATATATGCAACCAACTGTTATGAAACAAAAATTGTTATTTACACAAAATAAAATTTATTTCAGTAATAAAATGTTATTTTCATAAATAAAACCATATTTTTGACAATATTTTACAATTTTCAAAATTTTAGTGTAAAAACACGAATTTTAAAGCATAATTTGTTCAAAAATCATTTTCATTGTCAAATAAGTTATAACAAAACATTATAAATCTTTTTAAAATAACAAAATATTATTTTAAAAAATATTCCATCTTTTAATTTTAATAAAATACATATTTTCTACATATTTCTTCTTTTAAATCCAATAACAGGTTAATATTGGCAATAATTACCAATATTAATGCATTGATTCAACTAAATTCCAATAAATAATTATTTTCACTCCAAATTCTCAAAGTAAAGTTTTTAAAACTCTATTTTCATCAATTTATATTTATTTCAACAATTATATATTGAAACACATCAATTGATTAATTTATTAAACTCTAATTTAATAAGATCACATTGTTTATTTGAAATAAATAAATAAAAATTAAATCAAATTTATTTTCTCCATTTTATTTTCAATACTAAATTATAACTAACGTTATAATTAAATATCATAGGTAATCACCAATACAAGGTTTGTTACAAAGCTAGCTAGAACTTGATATTAGTATAAGATAAGAGGAATATAAGTGCATTAGGGAATTCATCCTTTAACTATAAAGGATGAGTACAAGTATAGTATAATCTCAATGCATGGTATATGTTTACCAAGGGTTGTCGCATGAATAGTTTTAATTCAACATAAGAGACTCATACTTAATGGCATTCAACGCTAATACAAGGAATCATATGAAAGTCATGAGAGATACTCATTAAAATTCCAATATGAATCTCGTGGAACTCAAGATAAAGCTCAAATATCATAAAAACGAAATCACAATATATAACATCTCAGGTAGCTCTAGGCTATCGATGTAACAAAAATATCTCAAAATAGTGAAATCGTATAAAACACAGAAAATTCAAAAAAAACCCCAATTGGCCAGATCCCTTATTGCAAAGCTGAAGCAATGTTGCACGTGCTAAATTCTTGTCCAGTGCTATTTATAATTTAGGTATCTAACTCATGGACCCGAAGGTCATACTCATGGTGACCGATGTCACATAACTCATGATGACCGAAGTCATAAAACTCATGGTGACCGAAGTCACATAACTTGTGGTGACCGAAGTCACAAAACTCAGATGACCCGAATGTCTATAGAACGGGCATACTCGTGGATGTGTCACAAACTCTCGGAAAGGAACCCGAAAAGTGTTAGCGTGCGTCCCATACCACACGTTCGCACTAAACGGTTTACTAACCGCTAGTTAACTCCACATCATAAAAATAAAATCTCAAACCTCAAAAATCTCATAATACTCATATATCTTGCCTCGTATCATCGACAAGTGCAAATAAATCTCATAGTAGTTTCTCATAAACCATAATTCCCGCAAGGGAAAAGTCAAATTTCAAGACTCGCCTCATCTCATCGGCAAGTAATACAACATTTATAAGTAGTTCTCATCGATTATTAGTCCTATGATAGGAGATATCGAACGTCTCAACTAGTCAAATATTGGCTGAAACAAATTCTAAGACCAACAATCATTGTTGTTGTCATTTCGATCTCGGGACAGCAACAATCAGACGCATTTTTAATCAATATACTTCGAAATTTCAAAAACCTCAAAACAAGAAAATTTTAGAACAAATTCTTATCTTTCCAGAACATCAAAGATTATTGAATTTGGATAAAAATTGAAAAAGTTATGCTTAATTTAGTTTCAGATTCAACAACAGAGCAAATAATAGTTTTGCTCTCGGGATTGCAATAGAAACACTTAAATTTGAAATAGATAACTTCAAAATTCTGTAAAACACAAAACATGAAACTTGTAGTATATGATCTAAGCTTTCCAAAACATATAAAATTATTAAATTTGGTTAAGAAACGTAAAAGTAATGCTTAATTTAGTTTCAGATTCAACAACAGAGCAAATAATAATTTTGCTCTCGGGATTGCAAAATAATCACTCAAATTTGAAATAGATAATTTCAAAATTCTAAATAACACAAAACATGAAACTTGTAGTATATGATCTATGCTTTCCAAAACATCTAAAATTCTTATATTTGGTTAAAAAACGTAAAAGTTATGCTTAATTTAGCTTCAGATTCAACAACAGAGCAAATAATAGTTTTTCTCTCGGGATTGCAATAGAAACACTCAAATTTGAAATAGATAACTTCAAAATTCTGAAAAACACAAAACATGAAACTTGTAATATATGATCTAGGCTTTCCAAAACATCAAAAATTCTTAAATTTGGTTAAGAAACGTAAAAGTTATGCTTAATTTAGTTTTATATTCAATAACAGAGGAAATAATAGTTTTGCTCTCGGGATTGCAATAGAAACACTCAAATTTGAAATAGATAAATTCAAAACTCTGTAAAACACAAAACATGAAACTTGTAGTATTTGACCTATGCTTTCCAAAACATCTAAAATTCTTAAATTTGGTTAAGAAACGTAAAATATATGCTTAATTTAGTTTTGGATTCAACAACAGAGCAGATAATAGTTTTGCTCTCGGGATTGCAATAGAAACACTCAAATTTGAAATATATAACTTCAAAACTCTAGAAAACACAAAACATGAAACTTGTATTATATGATCTAGCTTTCCAAAACATCTAAAATTATTAAATTTGGTTAAGAAACATAAAAGTTGTAAAGACCCGCAAATCCGTCTTCCGAAAACCCGACACTGCTACGTCCACTGTAGCAATTGCCGAACAATCGGATGGCGAAAACGCGAAACTTTAATATTTAAAAGAAGAGGAGGAAGAGAAGATAGAAGAAAAAGAAAGAAAAACAACAACCGAACGACAGAACAGCAACAGAAAACAATATCAGAATCTTACACATCGCAGCAGGACAATATATAATAGATAAATGAATAATCTTTAAAACAAAGAATTTTATCAGTTTATACATACATCAGTCATCAGAGTCATATACAACAATGGACAGTTATATAACCTGTCCTCATACAGAATACACAGCGGAATAAATACTATCAGATACAAATACTACGTCTCGCCATCCAGCTTATCTCCAAAGCTCCAGAATATCCAGAATATCCTGATAACATAACTCTAGGCTGCCCGTGTGGAAATTGATGGGCACCCAGAGTTTAGAAGGGAAACAATAAACTCCGAGTCAGTCATGGTGACTGGTGTGAGATCGTAAAACAATTATTTTTAAAATAAAAACGGGATAATTTTCAAAGTCAATTCGAAATGCTTTTGGAAAATGAAACTACCATAAGACCTCCCACCACACACACAATGCAAACGCAGAATTGGAGGAGATTTCTTCTTATGATAGTCAAAGATGCTTGATACGCAAAATCAAATCATTTTTGATATTATTATTAGTGCATAGTGTAGAAAACATTTCGAAAGTATAATATTAATCTTAGCCAACATACGACCAGTATCGTATGCCTACTATAGCTACCATCTAAACAGTGGTGACCACCGTACGTAAATGGCAGGTTCTACAACTAATACCGTACAAATCACGTATTGGAGTTTTGATTTCCAACAAATGGTCAGGCTAAGGAACTTCCTATCCACGATGGGTACGTCCCTGGAATAGACGACCCGAGAACCTAACGTTACGGTTAGATCTCTGCCAACACAAGGCCGGGTTACCTCTGCAAAAATAGGTAACTACTGACACGCGTATGCCATCCCCCGATCGTCACCGATCTTCCCGAGGATCCCCGATTTCCAACAAACCACAAAGTAATAATAACTGTGTAGCAACCACAGAGGTTAAGTATCTGGGCTCCATACCATGATACCACCTTTATCCAGAAGGAATGACATACACTAAGGGGCGCTACTCCCTAGAACCTTGCCGCATCCTTCCTGTTTCGACCATTTCCGGGGTGTGAGGCTCGACGAAGTCTCGTCCACAAAGCTACGCTTTCTACAAAAAGCCCTGCTTCGGGTCAAACAAAAATGATCAACCTATGATCACAAAGATATAAGATCAAACAAATGATCATATCACAAATGATCAAACACTGATCATTTCACAGCAACACTTAGTATGCCACGTTACCAAATTGGGATATATCGCTGATAAATTTCAACTACATAACCTCTGAGCTCGTACGTCTCAGAGAAGGGTGTTAAGCTAAGAGAATAAATTCTCCGCCACCAACAGATATGTATTTGAAAGAAATCAGCTTTATATCTCAAATTGTAACGTCAGACACACAATCCATATAAGTCTGTTCCGGAATCGAACAGAACCGAAGGCACTTCTCACGAAGCTCTTGCATTTCCGGATAATTTTCAATCACGTCAGGACTTCCCGTCACTAAGGGTGATAAAACCTCTAAATCGAAGATCAGTCGATGTAGAGTAACTCGACGGTAATCCTTCCGTTTTCAAAAATATCCGGTCTTCAACACCGGTCTTCCATTGCGATTCATAACGACGTATCACATATTCGGAATGGGTTATACGACCCCATGGTCCTTTCCCGGCTAACCCGAATAGTGAGCGATTATTCAAAAATAAGTGTGGCATTCAAATTCATCCAATTCACAACAAATACCTATCTAAAGGTAATTATTGATAGTCGGTTATTTAACTATCAATAAAGATGCGCAACATCATCAGATTCCAAATAATTTTCCAAATTATTTATCTTCAAAAATATCTTACTAGATATAAAATTTCCACACTTTAAAAATAAATCAATATTTATTTTTAAAACGAATTCCCATTTCTTTTTATAAATTCCATAGTGAATTTATACTTATCGAATATCTACTGATATTCGATTTTTCAAATCGATTTCAATATTCAATTTTGATTTATCTTTAAGAAGATAAATTCTCAAAAAAAAACGTTTCATTTCGTTTTGGAAAACATTCCCATACTTATTTAAAAATAAGTCAGTAATTCACAAATCCATTTATTTTCAACATTTGAAAATATTCGATATACTTAAAATCAAATTAAGTATATATTTATTCTTTAAGGAAATCTATTTTCTATAACAACATCAATTTGAGTCAAAAACGAATGTTACGTAAAACATCGTTACGACGACTCAAAAATCACTAGTATAGGGATTCGAAATTAAGATAGATATGTAAAACCCAATACTAGATAAAACATTTCCTTTCGGAAATCATTTACTATAACAACAGTGTTATAGTCCACCATTTCCTTATTTCTCGAAAACGCCTATTTCAACAAGAACTGTTGAAATCTATGTTTTCGATTCACAATACATTTTAAAACATCTTTAAAATGTTTAACTTCATCTTTTTATATCACTTCTTCAAAAATGAATCTATTTTACTTAACAATATATTCACTGTCCAAAATCGTGAATAAAATTTACTTAATCCCATTTCAATCATTTCTACACATTTTTATCACATTCAATCTATTTCGAATTTATAAGCACGTTTATAAATCCTATTTCTCTTTTTAATAACAACTTCGACTTATAAACCTTCTTTTATCGACTTCTATATTTAACTTATCAAAATAAGTGACTTTGGGTTTATAAACAACTTTTATAAGTTCCAATTCTATTTATAAAACTTCAATCCCAAATCAATTTCGATATTGATTTCTAAATTTATTTTCAACTTTAAATAAAACTTCCCATACTGATTTCTCAAAATTTCATTTCCAAATATTAAATCAATTATAGATTGATTTCTAATTATATTCATCCTTACTAAAATAAATTCCTTATCTTCCTTCAAATTATTCAATATCCTGTTTTTAAATGGATTCTTTAAATTGAACTCATTTTACATTGATTTCCCAAATCATTTCAATTTACCAATTAAATTTCTAATTGGATTTCCAACTTATCTCCTTTTAAATAAATTCTTTTTAAAGAAATAAATTTCTATTGTCTTCTTTCAATCTATTTAGAAATCCAGATTTTAAATTAATTTCCTCAATTTAAAATCACTATTATACGAAATTCATTTATTTAACATTTTCACTTTATTCTGGAAATAAATTCGATAAGATTATAAAAATTAACTTTTTATACTTTAAAATTCCTTTCTTCGAATTTATTAAATTTCTAAAATCAAATTCACTTAGAAATTTCTATTTTTGATTTCCAAAAATTCAATTTCGTTTATTTTTGGAATCCAATGATATCAAACATCCATTCAGCTAAATTTTAGCTTTCAACAATTTTCCAGACATCGATATGATCAATAACATCAATATAATCATTCACAGATTCATATCACAGTATAAATAAATTCAATCAAAGTGAGGGGTCCAGTTGGATCCCTCCAACCTGTTTCCCTGCATCCAAAGATGTTAGCACAATACCAATTCCGCTCCAGTACGGAATTATCGCGGTATATAGGTTTTTATAAATCCGCTTACTAACGGCGCAATAGGGTCTCATCCGCTATACGAGGCGGGAAATCAATCAATCCAATATATACATATGCCAATATGTATATACTGCTATATATATAGATATATCCTATCATATCTAATACAAACAGCAATCATAGAAATCAAACAATAACTGTAAAAATTCCACATTTTATTCGAGTGAGAAAAATCTCACCTTAGCTTTTTATTTGCCATCCATTTCCAACTTGACTCGATTTTTTCTTGATTTTATACCTTGTATAAATAATTATACGAATTCATTAATATTTGAACAGACGAACAAATATTTTCCCATTTTAAACAGATTTAGTTAACAAATTATTAGACCATTTCATTAACTAACAATTTTTCTTCAAATTAATATCTTTAAATCAATTTTCTTTTAATAAAATTTGTTAAACTAAAATTTACTCTAAAATCCTAACGAAAGATTTTCTATTTCTCTTTTATAACAACTTTAATAATTTCAAACTCTTATAAAATTTTCTCTGTTTGACATAGACATATCATACTCAATTTTAAATTCAGATGAGCCAATAGTATATCTGATAGATAAAAAAAATGATCTCACATTAAATTAAAAGTTTTAAATCCATACACCTTAAACTAAGATGTCTAAAATCAAATTACCTTACTGTATTTTTTTTTCTTTTCCCATATATATTTACTGTAAAATCACCCTTTTCTTCTTCTTAAATCAGTATATATATATATATATATATAATTCAAAAAAAATAAAAATAAAAACTATTTTACCTTACTGTCGATTGAACTGCTGCTCGAACGTTTTCGAGCTGTCTCCACCACTGCCAGATGCCGAGGAATCCACGCTGCCAACGACGAACGCGAGAAACCCACTGGAAAAAAATCATACTGCTTCCTCTCGAGATCGCCTCACCATCGCCGACCTCCCCTCCAGACTTGAGCCTTCCACCAGCGACCCAAAATCAACCTCGAACTCGAGCCTGCCATTGCCGCCGCTCGAACGCGAACTCGAGTTCGTCGCGAACCCTAGACGTGCCCTAGTTCTGGCCACCGCGAGACACTACCGCCTGCTAAAACTCGCCTAACTCCTCTTGCCTCGCTGACGAACCCCCAAAATCAAACAAGCCCCTCGCAACCCTGCCCCATTCGAGAGCCACGCATCCATCAACCGCGAAGCCCTACCACGCGCGATGTCGAGCTTCCAACCTCTCTTCACAAACATCGATTGACAGGTTTGGTTTGAGTCTCGCGAACGATTCGAACAAATCGATGCCGGGAAGAAGAAAAGATGTCGCCATTGATTTGATTTTTTTTTCTTTCTTCTCTGCGAATCGATTTTGAAATGGAAAATAAAAACGAGGGGAATATCGATTTAAACTAGAAGAATTTGTTTCTTGGCCATTTTCGTTTGATTTTTAAAACTGAAAATGGGAGTATCGTTCGCCATTTTTAATTCTCGAACGAACGAACGAAAATAATTTGCTTGAAAGTTTTCTCTGAATCGAAACAGAAGAAGACGTGATTCCAGGGAACGAGATGATGGTGTTTTGTACGAGAGGAGACATTTGCGTGCTGAAGTTAACAGGCTACAGTGTTTTGAGTTGAGGCCAAAAGTGCTGATGTTGACCAAATACAAATTCAAATTTAAATCGAATTCGTTTTAAAACTTCAATGCGTTTATCTATCGTGTGCACACATATAAACACCGAAAAATACGATATTTGAAATCCGACAACAATTCAACGTTACGGACCCAATGGAACTGGTTTCGTCGAATTCCGAGACTGTTTGAAAAATGACTATTTTTAATTATCGGTTCAAACCGTTAATTCCAAAACTGAACGAATCACTTCTAAATTCGATTCTGAGAGTTCCATTATCTTCAGTTTTATAATTATGAATTTTAAAAGTTTTTGGAATATTTTTCTTCAACTTATAATTGAAGATTCAAATTTTTATTCAACTTCAATAGATTAAATTATACCATTTAATCGCCAAATTCAAATGGGAATCGGGGATTCAAATTAAATCGTCGTTCAAATATTTAAAATTAATTAAATATCATCAATTCAATTTGTTCGAAATTCTGGGTCGTTACAGACTTCCCCCCTTAAAAGAATTTCGTCCTCGAAATTACAAGTTAGGAAGAAAGGTCCTTAACTCGTCTACTCTTTTTCCAACATCTAATAGTTTTATCAATTCATCAAAACAAATCTTTCTATTAAAGATTCGTTATCATCTCAACTAGTTTTTCAACTTCAATTACATGTTTCAAACAACATTGTTTACTTCTCAATTCAAATTCGAGTTTAAATTCAAATTTAAACTTCCAAATTTTCTCAAAAATTTTCTAACACCCTAAATTTTCGAAAAATTTCGCCAGCGTCTCCTTTGCGCGGCTAATACGGTACGACTACAAAACGTCCCTACGGACTCTCAGATTTCAAAAAGAAAAAGAAAAAGCCAAGCGGCTAGACCAGAAATCATCAAAAACTCATATTTGAATTCAAATACGTACCTTTTCGAGCAATTCAAATTATCTGTGAAATCAAATTCAATTCCCTTTATACCTGTATATCCTACTAGCCATTATATCTAGTTACATATATTCAAACTATTTTGCAAATTCTGTTACAAAATTTTCAATATAACTGCTTATATCATCATTACTTCACTATTGAAGTTACACCTATTCAATTTTGTTCAATCTTTACATTTCAAACTTCATTTTAATTTACTTTACCATTTCAATTCAATTCAATTTGGATTCTATTTATCTCCTGAATATTGAATTTTATCGATCAGTTTCAATTCCAGTTTTATCTTCATTCAATTAGCTTCACTTACTAATTTTAGTTTAATACTTCACAATCCAATTCAAATTCAGTCTTACATTCTTACAAATTCAAAATGAATCTTAGCATTTCAATTTTATTCTCTTGCACTTACAATCGCAATTTTATTTGTTTGTTCTCACATTCTTTCATTTTCAATTCGAATCCAAATTTTATTCTTTTGTTCAATTATCAACTTAGAATAATTTCAATATCAAGTTTCACTTAAAGAATTTCACTCTTCATTTAATTGATTCACTTATACTTACTTTGATTTAACTTCATTCCTTAAGTTAAATTTATTCGACCAAAATTCAAATTTGTATAAGTTATCAACTTAGTTATATTTCATAGTATTCCAGAGTCTTAGCAACATTTCAAAATTATTTTGAAAACAATTCGAATTATCTTTTGAATTTTCTAAAACACAAATCCAAATTCTCAAGAAAACTTCGATTTAAACAATTTGGCAGCAATTCCTCCTTTGGAAACCCGAAAATGAACACCGGTGATGCCATGGTCATCATCGGAATTATTTTCCAGCGACCGAAAAGAGTTTAGAGCTTTTATCTCTCTAAAATACTTTTCAAAACCTTCGAAATCCATTTTCAAATCAAAAAGATTTAACTTTCCAAATCACCAAAATTTTCAAATTCTTTTCAAACATTTCCAAAAACTTCTCTGGAATTTCGTTTTAAATTACAAATCACATTTATAATTTGTATTCTCGAATTTCATTTGTATGTGAATTTATTTCTTAACTTTGGAGTTACGATTTGAATTTCTTATTCAATTTCAGTGATGATAATTCACTATTATTACTTCCTAACATCCATGCAACCATATACTATAGTAGTTCATAGAAAATTATTTCTTTTCTATACAAAAATAGTTTTGGGTAAAATTATTTCATTTACCCTATTCAAAACAATACTGTGCCGAACTGTTCTATTCGAGCGTTTAGAAACCCCTTCGATACAGTTTTGCAAGACTGTGCCGACGAAGGTTCATATACCACTCAACAAACCAATCATCACAATACAAAACAATTTTATATTCAAATAACAAATACGCGCTCATATCTATAATTACACTCAAACTCATTCTAGAGTACTGCTGACTCTATTTCTAATGAGTAACACCCAACAGAGCAGGGTTGTCGCTTAACCATATGCTCTGATACCAACTGTAAAGACCCGCAAATCCGTCTTCCGAAAACCCGACACTGCTACGTCCACTGTAGCAATTGCCGAACAATCGGATGGCGAAAACGCGAAACTTTAATATTTAAAAGAAGAGGAGGAAGAGAAGATAGAAGAAAAAGAAAGAAAAACAACAACCGAACGACAGAACAGCAACAGAAAACAATATCAGAATCTTACACATCGCAGCGGGACAATATATAATAGATAAATGAATAATCTTTAAAACAAAGAATTTTATCAGTTTATACATACATCAGTCATCAGAGTCATATACAACAATGGACAGTTATATAACCTGTCCTCATACAGAATACACAGCGGAATAAATACTATCAGATACAAATACTACGTCTCGCCATCCAGCTTATCTCCAAAGCTCCAGAATATCCAGAATATCCTGATAACATAACTCTAGGCTGCCCGTGTGGAAATTGATGGGCACCCAGAGTTTAGAAGGGAAACAATAAACTCCGAGTCAGTCATGGTGACTGGTGTGAGATCGTAAAACAATTATTTTTAAAATAAAAACGGGATAATTTTCAAAGTCAATTCGAAATGCTTTTGGAAAATGAAACTACCATAATACCTCCCACCACACACACAATGCAAACGCAGAATTGGAGGAGATTTCTTCTTATGATAGTCAAAGATGCTTGATACGCAAAATCAAATCATTTTTGATATTATTATTAGTGCATAGTGTAGAAAACATTTCGAAAGTATAATATTAATCTTAGCCAACATACGACCAGTATCGTATGCCTACTATAGCTACCATCTAAACAGTGGTGACCACCGTACGTAAATGGCAGGTTCTACAACTAATACCGTACAAATCACGTATTGGAGTTTGGATTTCCAACAAATGGTCAGGCTAAGGAACTTCCTATCCACGATGGGTACGTCCCTGGAATAGACGACCCGAGAACCTAACGTTACGGTTAGATCTCTGCCAACACAAGGCCGGGTTACCTCTGCAAAAAAAGGTAACTACTGACACGCGTATGCCATCCCCCGATCGTCACCGATCTTCCCGAGGATCCCCGATTTCCAACAAACCACAAAGTAATAATAACTGTGTAGCAACCACAGAGGTTAAGTATCTGGGCTCCATACCATGATACCACCTTTATCCAGAAGGAATGACATACACTAAGGGGCGCTACTCCCTAGAACCTTGCCGCATCCTTCCTGTTTTGACCATTTCCGGGGTGTGAGGCTCGACGAAGTCTCGTCCACAAAGCTACGCTTTCTACAAAAAGCCCTGCTTCGGGTCAAACAAAAATGATCAACCTATGATCACAAAGATATAAGATCAAACAAATGATCATATCACAAATGATCAAACACTGATCATTTCACAGCAACACTTAGTATGCCACGTTACCAAATTGGGATATATCGCTGATAAATTTCAACTACATAACCTCTGAGCTCGTACGTCTCAGAGAAGGGTGTTAAGCTAAGAGAATAAATTCTCCGCCACCAACATATATGTATTTGAAAGAAATCAGCTTTATATCTCAAATTGTAACGTCAGACACACAATCCATATAAGTCTGTTCCGGAATCGAACAGAACCGAAGGCACTTCTCACGAAGCCCTTGCATTTCCGGATAATTTTCAATCACGTCAGGACTTCCCGTCACTAAGGGTGATAAAACCTCTAAATCGAAGATCAGTCGATGTAGAGTAACTCGACGGTAATCCTTCCGTTTTCAAAAATATCCGGTCTTCAACACCGGTCTTCCATTGCGATTCATAACGACGTATCACATATTCGGAATGGGTTATACGACCCCATGGTCCTTTCCCGGCTAACCCGAATAGTGAGCGATTATTCAAAAATAAGTGTGGCATTCAAATTCATCCAATTCACAACAAATACCTATCTAAAGGTAATTATTGATAGTCGGTTATTTAACTATCAATAAAGATGCGCAACATCATCAGATTCCAAATAATTTTCCAAATTATTTATCTTCAAAAATATCTTACTAGATATAAAATTTCCACACTTTAAAAATAAATCAATATTTATTTTTAAAACGAATTCCCATTTCTTTTTATAAATTCCATAGTGAATTTATACTTATCGAATATCTACTGATATTCGATTTTTCAAATCGATTTCAATATTCAATTTTGATTTATCTTTAAGAAGATAAATTCTCAAAAAAAAACGTTTCATTTCGTTTTGGAAAACATTCCCATACTTATTTAAAAATAAGTCAGTAATTCACAAATCCATTTATTTTCAACATTTGAAAATATTCGATATACTTAAAATCAAATTAAGTATATATTTATTCTTTAAGGAAATCTATTTTCTATAACAACATCAATTTGAGTCAAAAACGAATGTTACGTAAAACATCGTTACGACGACTCAAAAATCACTAGTATAGGGATTCGAAATTAAGATAGATATGTAAAACCCAATACTAGATAAAACATTTCCTTTCGGAAATCATTTACTATAACAACAGTGTTATAGTCCACCATTTCCTTATTTCTCGAAAACGCCTATTTCAACAAGAACTGTTGAAATCTATGTTTTCGATTCACAATACATTTTAAAACATCTTTAAAATGTTTAACTTCATCTTTTTATATCACTTCTTCAAAAATGAATCTATTTTACTTAACAATATATTCACTGTCCAAAATCGTGAATAAAATTTACTTAATCCCATTTCAATCATTTCTACACATTTTTATCACATTCAATCTATTTCGAATTTATAAGCACGTTTATAAATCCTATTTCTCTTTTTAATAACAACTTCGACTTATAAACCTTCTTTTATCGACTTCTATATTTAACTTATCAAAATAAGTGACTTTGGGTTTATAAACAACTTTTATAAGTTCCAATTCTATTTATAAAACTTCAATCCCAAATCAATTTCGATATTGATTTCTAAATTTATTTTCAACTTTAAATAAAACTTCCCATACTGATTTCTCAAAATTTCATTTCCAAATATTAAATCAATTATAGATTGATTTCTAATTATATTCATCCTTACTAAAATAAATTCCTTATCTTCCTTCAAATTATTCAATATCCTGTTTTTAAATGGATTCTTTAAATTGAACTCATTTTACATTGATTTCCCAAATCATTTCAATTTACCAATTAAATTTCTAATTGGATTTCCAACTTATCTCCTTTTAAATAAATTCTTTTTAAAGAAATAAATTTCTATTGTCTTCTTTCAATCTATTTAGAAATCCAGATTTTAAATTAATTTCCTCAATTTAAAATCACTATTATACGAAATTCATTTATTTAACATTTTCACTTTATTCTGGAAATAAATTCGATAAGATTATAAAAATTAACTTTTTATACTTTAAAATTCCTTTCTTCGAATTTATTAAATTTCTAAAATCAAATTCACTTAGAAATTTCTATTTTTGATTTCCAAAAATTCAATTTCGTTTATTTTTGGAATCCAATGATATCAAACATCCATTCAGCTAAATTTTAGCTTTCAACAATTTTCCAGACATCGATATGATCAATAACATCAATATAATCATTCACAGATTCATATCACAGTATAAATAAATTCAATCAAAGTGAGGGGTCCAGTTGGATCCCTCCAACCTGTTTCCCTGCATCCAAAGATGTTAGCACAATACCAATTCCGCTCCAGTACGGAATTATCGCGGTATATAGGTTTTTATAAATCCGCTTACTAACGGCGCAATAGGGTCTCATCCGCTATACGAGGCGGGAAATCAATCAATCCAATATATACATATGCCAATATGTATATACTGCTATATATATAGATATATCCTATCATATCTAATACAAACAGCAATCATAGAAATCAAACAATAACTGTAAAAATTCCACATTTTATTCGAGTGAGAAAAATCTCACCTTAGCTTTTTATTTGCCATCCATTTCCAACTTGACTCGATTTTTTCTTGATTTTATACCTTGTATAAATAATTATACGAATTCATTAATATTTGAACAGACGAACAAATATTTTCCCATTTTAAACAGATTTAGTTAACAAATTATTAGACCATTTCATTAACTAACAATTTTTCTTCAAATTAATATCTTTAAATCAATTTTCTTTTAATAAAATTTGTTAAACTAAAATTTACTCTAAAATCCTAACGAAAGATTTTCTATTTCTCTTTTATAACAACTTTAATAATTTCAAACTCTTATAAAATTTTCTCTGTTTGACATAGACATATCATACTCAATTTTAAATTCAGATGAGCCAATAGTATATCTGATAGATAAAAAAAATGATCTCACATTAAATTAAAAGTTTTAAATCCATACACCTTAAACTAAGATGTCTAAAATCAAATTACCTTACTGTATTTTTTTTTCTTTTCCCATATATATTTACTGTAAAATCACCCTTTTCTTCTTCTTAAATCAGTATATATATATATATATAATTCAAAAAAAATAAAAATAAAAACTATTTTACCTTACTGTCGATTGAACTGCTGCTCGAACGTTTTCGAGCTGTCTCCACCACTGCCAGATGCCGAGGAATCCACGCTGCCAACGACGAACGCGAGAAACCCACTGGAAAAAAATCATACTGCTTCCTCTCGAGATCGCCTCACCATCGCCGACCTCCCCTCCAGACTTGAGCCTTCCACCAGCGACCCAAAATCAACCTCGAACTCGAGCCTGCCATTGCCGCCGCTCGAACGCGAACTCGAGTTCGTCGCGAACCCTAGACGTGCCCTAGTTCTGGCCACCGCGAGACACTACCGCCTGCTAAAACTCGCCTAACTCCTCTTGCCTCGCTGACGAACCCCCAAAATCAAACAAGCCCCTCGCAACCCTGCCCCATTCGAGAGCCACGCATCCATCAACCGCGAAGCCCTACCACGCGCGATGTCGAGCTTCCAACCTCTCTTCACAAACATCGATTGACAGGTTTGGTTTGAGTCTCGCGAACGATTCGAACAAATCGATGCCGGGAAGAAGAAAAGATGTCGCCATTGATTTGATTTTTTTTTCTTTCTTCTCTGCGAATCGATTTTGAAATGGAAAATAAAAACGAGGGGAATATCGATTTAAACTAGAAGAATTTGTTTCTTGGCCATTTTCGTTTGATTTTTAAAACTGAAAATGGGAGTATCGTTCGCCATTTTTAATTCTCGAACGAACGAACGAAAATAATTTGCTTGAAAGTTTTCTCTGAATCGAAACAGAAGAAGACGTGATTCCAGGGAACGAGATGATGGTGTTTTGTACGAGAGGAGACATTTGCGTGCTGAAGTTAACAGGCTACAGTGTTTTGAGTTGAGGCCAAAAGTGCTGATGTTGACCAAATACAAATTCAAATTTAAATCGAATTCGTTTTAAAACTTCAATGCGTTTATCTATCGTGTGCACACATATAAACACCGAAAAATACGATATTTGAAATCCGACAACAATTCAACGTTACGGACCCAATGGAACTGGTTTCGTCGAATTCCGAGACTGTTTGAAAAATGACTATTTTTAATTATCGGTTCAAACCGTTAATTCCAAAACTGAACGAATCACTTCTAAATTCGATTCTGAGAGTTCCATTATCTTCAGTTTTATAATTATGAATTTTAAAAGTTTTTGGAATATTTTTCTTCAACTTATAATTGAAGATTCAAATTTTTATTCAACTTCAATAGATTAAATTATACCATTTAATCGCCAAATTCAAATGGGAATCGGGGATTCAAATTAAATCGTCGTTCAAATATTTAAAATTAATTAAATATCCTCAATTCAATTTGTTCGAAATTCTGGGTCGTTACAAAAGTTATAGTAAAATTCGTTTCAGCCACAATCACAAAACAAATATTACAGCAGTTATCTTTTTTTCCAGCAAATTCACCACTGTAAACCGCCCTTAACCGCATGAACCCAAAATAGAAAGCATGAGGGAACCCTCACCTTAGATATGCAGCAAAGTTTGGGTTGAAAGCTTCTCCGGTTTGGATCAATTTGGTGATTTTGAGGCTCCTTTGTTAGCTTCAGTAGCTGAAAAAGTTGAAACAAGAACATGCAAGAACAAAAGAGAAAGTTATACACAATTCATATCAAATTTTAGGATTTTAATGATATAATTCTGTAGTATTGGTAGAGATTACCTTCTATTCTCCTAATTTGGTTATTTCTTCTTGAATTGGCAGCAAATTGGTTGAAAATTTTGTTTTAGTTGAAGGTAACCATTATATATTTTTTTCAGTTTACTGTAAGTTTGTTCTTTTCTGTTTCTGAGGAGGAAGAACTAAACTACGTATACTAGTTTGTTTCTCACCAGAAACATCCAGATAATGGATATTAGGTTTTAAAACCTAACCCAAAAAGCCCAAATCAATATTATTTAGAGAAAATGCAAGGCTATGTATATGTATTAGGCCATTTTACCTTAAATTCACATATTTCTCAATATAAACTCAAAAAACAAATATGCAACCAACTGTTATGAAACAAAAATTGTTATTTACACAAAATAAAATTTATTTCAATAATAAAATGTTATTTTCATAAATAAAACCATATTTTTGACAATATTTTACAATTTTCAAAATTTTAGTGTAAAAACACAAATTTTAAAACATAATTTGTTCAAAAATCATTTTCATTGTCAAATAAGTTATAAAAAAAACAGTATAACTCTTTATAAAATAACAAAATATTATTTTAAACAATATTCCATCTTTTAATTTTAATAAAATACATATTTTCTACATATTTCTTCTTTTAAATTCAATAACAGGTTAATATTGGCAATAATTAATAATATTAATGCATTGATTCAACTAAAATCCAATAAATAATTATTTTCACTCCAAATTCTCAAAGTAAAGTTTTTAAAACTCTATTTTCATCAATTTATATTTATTTCAAAAATTATATTTTGAAACACATCAATTGATTAATTTATTAACTTTAATTTAATAAGATCACATTGTTTATTTGAAATAAATAAACAAAAATTAAATCAAATTTATTTTCTCCATTTTATTTTCAATATTAAATTATAACTAACGTTATAAATAAATATCATAGGTAATCACCAATACCAGGTTTGTTACAAAGCTAGCTTGAACTTGATATTAGTATAAGATAAGAGGAATATAAGTGCATAAGGGAATTCATCCTTTAACTATAAAGGATGGGTACAAGTATAGTATAATCTCAATGCATGGTATATGTTTACCAAGGGTTGTCGCATGAATAGGTTTAATTCAACATAAGAGACTCATACTTAATGGCATTCAACGCTAATACAAGGAATCATATGAAAGTCATTAGAGAAACTCATTAAAATTCCAATATGAATCTCGTGGAACTCAAGATAAAGCTCAAATATCATAAAAACGAAATCACAATATATAACATCTCATGTAGCTCTAGGCTATCGATGAAACAAAAATATCTCAAAATAGTGAAATCGTATAAAACTCAGAAAATTCAAAAAAACCCGGAATTGGCCAGATCCCTGATTGCAAAGCTGAAGCAATGTTGCACGTGTTAAACTCTTGTCCAGTGCTATTTATAATTTAGGTACCTAACTCGTGGACCTGAAGGTCATACTCATGGTTACCTATGTCACATAACTCGTGGTGACCGAAGTCACAAAACTCATGGTGACCGAAGTCACATAACTTGTGGTGACCGAAGTCACATAACTCAGATGACCCGAATGTCTATAGAACGGGCATACTCATGGATGTGTCACAAACTCTCGGAAAGGAACCCGAAAAGTGTTAGCGTGCGTCCCATACCACACGTTCGCACTAACCGTTTTACTAACCGCTAGTTAACTCCATATCATAAAAATAAAATCTCAAACCTCAAAAATCTCATAATACTCATATATCTTGCCTCGTATCATCGACAAGTGCAAATAAATCTCATAGTAGTTTCTCATAAACCATAATTCCCGCAAGGGAAAAGTCAAATTTCAAGACTCGCCTCATCTCATCGGCAAGTAATACAACATCTATAAGTAGTTCTCATCGATTATTAGTCCTATGATAGGAGATATCGAACGTCTCAACTAGTCAAATATTGGCTGAAACAAATTCTAAGACCAACAATCATTGTTGTTGTCATTTCGATCTCGGGACAGCAACAATCAGACGCATTTTTAATCAATATACTTCGAAATTTCAAAAACCTCAAAACAAGAAACTTTTAGAATAAATTCTTATCTTTCCAGAACATCAAAGATTATTGAATTTGGATAAAAATTGAAAAAGTTATGCTTAATTTAGTTTCAGAATCAACAACAGAGGAAATAATAGTTTTGCTCTCGGGATTGCAATAGAAACACTTAACTTTGAAATAGATAACTTCAAAATTCTGTAAAACACAAAACATGAAACTTGTAGTATATGATTTAAGCTTTCCAAAACATCTAAAATTCTTAAATTTGGTTAAGAAATGTAAAAGTTATGCTTAATTTAGTTTCAGATTCAACAACAGAGCAAATAATAATTTTGCTCTCGGGATTGCAAAATAATCACTCAAATTTGAAATAGATAATTTCAAAATTCTAAAAGACAAAAAACATGAAACTTGTAGTATATGATCTATGCTTTCCAAAACATCTAAAATTCTTATATTTGGTTAAAAAACGTAAAAGTTATGCTTAATTTAGTTTCAGATTCAACAACAGAGCAAATAATAGTTTTCCTCTCGGGATTGCAATAGAAACACTCAAATTTGAAATAGATAACTTAAAAATTCTGAAAAACACAAAACATGAAACTTGTAATATATGATCTAGGCTTTCCAAAACATCAAAAATTCTTAAATTTGGTTAACAAACGTAAAAGTTATGCTTAATTTAGTTTTATATTCAATAACAGAGGAAATAATAGTTTTGCTCTCGGGATTGCAATAGAAACACTCAAATTTGAAATAGATAAATTCAAAACACTATAAAACACAAAACATGAAACTTGTAGTATTTGATCTATGCTTTCCAAAACATCTAAAATGTAAAGACCCGATTTTCCGTACCCCTTGAATAGACACTAATCTCCATCTATTTACTCAAGGTGAACGAAAAGACGAACCATTAGGGTTTTAAAAGAAGAGGTAGAAGAAAAGATAGAAGAAAAGAGAAAGAAGAAACAAAAGAAATAGAGCAGAAACAGAAACAATATCAGAATCTCACATATCGCAGCAGAACAATATATAAAAGATAAATCAGTAATCTTTAAAACAAAGAACTATATCATTTTTTACATACATCAATCATCAGAGTCAATATACAACAATAGACAGTTATAAAAACTTGTCCTCATATAGAATACACAGCGGAATAAATACTATCACATACAAATACTACGTCTCGCCATCCAGCTCATCTCCAAAGCTCCAGAATATCCAGAATATCCTGATAATATAACTCTAGGCTGCCCGTGTGGAAATTGGTGGGCACCCAGAGTTTAGAAGGGAAACAATAAACTCCGAGTCAGTCATGGTGACTGGTGTGAGATCGTAAAACAGTTATTTTTCACAAAGAAAATAAAACAAATTCGCAATGCTTTTGAAAAATGAAACTACCATAAGATGTAACGACCCGTATTTTTAACACTTTAAAAATACGAATTAAAATAAAAATTTTGGATAAAAATCCGAAGGAAATAAAATTTTGTGTTGTTAAATGTGAATTACAAGTTAAAAAGCAAAACTGAATTCTGAAATAACTTATTTGTAAATTAAATATGGATGTTAACTTGTAGTGAATGTAAATAATGAATTGAATTTGATTGTAAACCAAATTGGTTATGATTGTAAACAAGAATAAATAAAATGGTAGATTTAATATTGAAGTTATAATATGGAAATCAACGTAAATGAATGTAATTTAATATTACTTTGAATTTAAATAAGATGATAGCTGAAGAAAATGAAAGTAAATGAATTATAAACCATTGATAATAATATATAAGTAAATGGTTGATTCAATAATGAAAGTGTAAATCGAAATAAAAGAATTCATTTGGAATTAAATAACTTGAATTTGAATTACAATATAATTGAACGCTGAATCTAATATAATCTTTTATAGTGGATTTATAATGGAAAATTGCGTTGTAAAAGATTGTTAATTACTGTGAAATTAAAAATGGAATTTGTGAACAATTGAAATTTGATTTAAAATTTAATAATTTAAAATTGGGAATTTTATATTGAAATTAAACCGTCGAATAATTTATTTTTCGAATATTGGATTTAATTAGACAATTAAATCGATAATTTAATAAGTTAAATTTCAGAAATAATTGAAATCGAGTTGAATATGATTGAAAATGATTTGTAAAATTTTTTCTTATCATATTGGAGTTATAGTAATGTTATAGAACTTTTAAAATTGAATTTAAAGTTAATTTGTGAAAATTGAATATTTTAATATTTTATTATCGACTGAAAAATAGCCATTTTTCGAACAGTCTCAGAATTGAACGAAACTCATTCCATTGGATCCGTAATAGTTTGTTATTGTCGGATTTCAATTTTCGTACCAATCGGAGTTATCGTTTGACCGTGGCAGCTCGAAATGCATCGAATTGTTTTTAATATTAATTCGGCGAGGGAAAATAGTCATTTTTCAAAAAGTCTCGGATTTCGACGAAACCAGTTTCATCGGATCCGTAATGTCATATTATTGTAGAGTTTCAAATTTCGTGTCAATCGGATTTACCGTTTGTCCGGGACGAGCCCAAACGCACAGAAATTTGATTAACCGATTTAATTTTAAATCGATCATTTATTCCCGTAACTCGCACAGATGATCGAATTAGCTTCCGAAACCTGTTCCATTGTGTTCGGAACGCGGGGTAAACCTTAGAAACGTCAGTCGGCACGCTTCGTTTGGAGTTCGGAAAATCCGGGATGAATAGTGTCGCGTATTTTTCTATAAAAGCCCCTCACTTTCTCTATTTTCCAAAAACCCTAGGGTTTCATCCCTTAGCCGCCACTTTTAATTCAATGGCCAGAAAATTTCGAAACTTCTTCCTCATTTTCCTCTCAATCCATCAACAATTAGCAAAAGTCGTCAACTACAAAGTTGTAGAGGACGACGAGAGCTTCAAATCCATACGGAGATGATCGAAAACGGAGCAACGGATCAACGGGAAATCGTGCTGGAAGCTGCTGCGTTTTTCATGCATTTCGAGGCAGAGGGGGTGGCCGAGCTTGCTAGGGTTCCAGGCGTGGGTAGCTTTCGTCGAAGGCTTTGGAATGGTGGTGCCTGATCGTCGTGTAGTGGTCGGTGGGGTTGGCAAGAATTGATGGAAGAATGACGGCTATGGGTTGGTTGTGAACGTGATGTTCACGTTGGAGAAGAAGCACATAGGGGCGGTCCAGATCTGAAGCAAGCTGATCCAACGGCAAAGGTTGATTAGGGTTTGAAAATTTAAAAAAAAATAAAAGCTGAAATTGTTTTATTTAAATTCGTGTAAACTTTAAAATAGCATAACTTTTTCATACGAGGTCCGATTGGAACGAAACTTTTTGCGTTGCGATCGTAATGACGAGAGCTTCGAAATGAAACTGGTTTGGATGGATTTGGAGACGGTGGAAATTTGGGCTAAAGTTGGGCGTCGTCCAGTTTTAGTTCCAAACCGGAACGTCTCGGCGACAACAGAAAAAAAGTGAGTGTTTATACGCTCACAATTGACTAAAATAATTTTTGTTAGTTAAATTTATATTCTGAAGTGATATGAAATTTATTGGCTGTTGTTTGGTAGGTTTAATTATCATATGTCTTGATATATGAATTAATTGATAAAATTTAAATTGACCGTTAAAATAAATTTAAATTGGCAGTATATTACTCGATATTGATAATTATAAAATTGTTGTGAATGTTATTGGCTTTATGGTTGATTGGTTGATGGATGTTATTGGTCGATATTGGTTGTTTATTTATTTTGATATATCATGCTATCATCATGAATATTGTTTATTGCATATAAAATTGTAAACTGAATCATTTCGAATAAATTAAGGAATAGGTTGAAATGATATACCTATGACATCTATTTGGATTGAAATGATACATATCCATCCTTGAAATTAAAATCGAAATAATTATCCACTTGGCCATAGGTTAGAAAATTATATACGGACACCGGGTTGGTTAAATTAAATGATTTTAAAAGTTGTTTTGAAATTATTTAAATGAATTGATTTTAAGAATAAAATCCAATTTATGGAGATTGAATTATTTTGAATTGAAGATCGAGATGTTGGAATTTAAACTTGGTAAATGAAATTGTTTAATTATTCAAAGTTTAGATTTTTAAGAAAAAGATTGAAATACGACGTAAATTTTCGAAAGTTGATTTGTTTTAAAAGATTGGACTTTTAATCGAACTCTGAATATTTCTAAGAAAATTTATATGAAATGATATTTCAAGTTTGAGTTTGGAATTGAAAATTAATTTGAAATTGAGATTTAATTAATTTGGAATTTAATTGAAATTCAAAGAAATTTGTGAATTGGACTAAATTGAAACTATCGAATTCAATTTGAAGATAAAATTGATCTGAATAGGATTTGAACTGAAATTGATTTGGAATGTAATACTTAAATGAATTCTTGAAATTCGAATGTTAATCTAAGTTTATTGAATTGGAATTGTTCCAGAAATTAAGTAAACTACTTAATACAGATGTGTAATTTGAAGTATATTCTAATTTGAATACGAAATGGTTTTAAAGCGAATCTTATATAAATATATGAACTGTTTTGAAATGTGAAATATTTAAAATTTCGAAATATATTGGAAGTGAATTTGTTTATTTTATGGTTCAAATATGTATTTGAAATTGATTTTTGAAATCGAAATGAGATATTGAGGCGAAAAATGATTTTGAAATCGAAATGAGATATTGAGGCGAAAATGATTTTTGAAATGAAATTGTATACTTTGAGTAAATATGATGATATTTGAATGGATTTGATTTTGAAGCGAATATGATATTTGATATCAATTATGAATCGATTTGAAATGTAAAAGAGCCACCGGTGTAAAAATACGTAGTTATTAAAGAGACCGGGATCGGATATGGACATACTCTCTATCGATACCGAAAACCACTTTAATAACTAATACACGCGGAGTGTTGATCCAGAATGAAGAGGATGGTTTTGATGTACGTTGCTGATTTGAAGTAAGAGAACGTTAATGGATGCTTTGACACTTATGTCAAATTTGAAATGACTAAAACAGGAGCCATACCCGTGCCAGTGAGGTTAGCTGCCTCTAGCATTCACACTCCTTCGTATACTATATCTACTTTGTTGTCGATTGGTGATCACCCTTGATTTGGGAGTGATGTGATGCGGTGGGCGATCGTAGCAGCGATGCGTTACCACCAGCCGGAGACGCGAAACGGTAGTATCCTACCTTGGGCATTGCCTCACGTGCCTTGTCATACTTTTACCCTTATGCGCAACCACTACGATTTTGATTTAGTGTTAGTGTATCACGGCGCGTCACTATCCACTGACGGTTTACTGGTGTGTTATATGCAAACTGTACACTAGGGCTTAAAAATGTGTTAAGGGGGATCAATGTAAAGCCTTAACACTATGAAAAATATTTATTTTACTTGATAGACATTACATATATAGCGTATTGTACTACATAGTAGATAGTTTAACGGATCCTTAAGAGATGGAAAATCCCGTAACATCTCTTAAGTTATTGCACTTAAGTTGACACTGGATAGGAGATGTCAAACCCCGTAAACATCTCTGACGCCGTCACACTCATATTTCTTGTTCGATTTGACTTACATGAGATATTTTAGTCCTGACTCGAGTGTTTTGTCTTTTCATTACGCTCGGGTCAGCCTGAGCATTTCAGATAAGGTTGAAGATCTATTCTGGAGGACGAAGACGGAGTTTGGTATTACATCATTTGTATTCTGCTACTGTATTATTTTTCCGCTGCATTGTTGTATTATCTCTGATATGTATGTAACTCTGATTTATGATGTATAATAATAATCAAGTTTATTTATTTAACAGCTTCATGAACTGTTATTTTATTATTATATCTTGTTCCTTCCGCTGCAAGATTCTGAGTTTGCTTCTGTTCTTTCTCTCCTTTTCTTATTTAACCCCAATAACCATCTGCCTTTTTGAACGGTTTGAGTTGGACATGTGTGGATTATTGTCGACTTGAACGGTCAAAAATGCGGGTCGTTACATAAGACCTCCCACCACACACACAATGCAAACGCAGAATTGGAGGAGATTTCTTCTTATGATAGTCAAAGATGCTTACTACGCCAATCATTGGATATTATTATTAATGTCTAGTGTGAAAAACATTTCGAAAGTATAATATTAATCTTAGCCAGCATAGACATTCCGAACTATGCCTACTATAGCTACCATCTAAACAGTGGGGCGCCACCATAAGTAAATGGCAGGTTCTACAACTAATACCGTACAAAGTTCGTATTTGGAAGGTGGATTTCCAACAAATGGTCAGGCTAAGGAACTTCCTTTCCTTCTGCCGAATAGGATCGCCTCTGGCTGGACGTCCCGAGAGACAAACTGCTCTCTACCAAACAAGGCCGGGTTACCCCTGTAATAGGTAACTCACGAATATGTCATCACCCGGTCCTTTGGGACCTTTATCCGAGCGCTCGATATCCAACATCACACATCATAAAGAAAGTGTATCCACATGAGTAAGTATCTGGGCTCCATACCATGATACCACCCCTTTCCAGAAGGAAATGACATACCCTAAAGGGCGCGACCCTCATAACCTTGCCGCAACATTCCTGTTTCGACCATTTCCGGGTTGTTGAGGCCCTGACGAAGTCTCGTCCACAAAGCTACGCTTTCTCAAAAAGCCCTTCTTCGGGTCAAACAAAATGATCAACCTATGATCACAAAGATATAAGATCAAACAAATGATCATATCACAAATGATAAAACACTGATCATTTCACAGCAACACTCAGTATGCCACGTTACCAAATTGGGATATATCGCTGATAACTTCAACTACATAACCTCTGAGCTCGTACGTCTCAGAGAAGGGTGTTAAGCTAAGAGAATAAATTCTCCGCCACCAACAGATATGTATTTGAAAGAAATCAGCTTTATATCTCAATGTGTAATGTCAGACACACAATCCATACAAGTCTGTTCCGGGATCGAACAGAACCGAAGGCACTTCTCACGAAGCCCTTGCAAATCCGGATAATTTCCAATCACGTCCGGACTTCCCGTCACTAAGGGTGATAAAACCTCTAAACCGGAGATCAGCCGATGTAGAGTAACTCGACGGTAATCCTTCCGTTTTCAAAAATATCCGGTCTTCAACATCGGTCAGCAAATGCGATTCATAACGACGTATCACGTATTCGGAATGGGTTATACGACCCCATGGTCCTTTCCCGGCTAACCCGAATAGTGAGCGCTTATTTAAAATAAGTGTGGCATTCAAACTCATCCAATTCACAACAAATACCATTCAAGGTAATTATTGATAGTCGGTTATTTAACTATCAATAAAGATGCGCAACATCATCAGATTCCAAATAATTTTCCAAATTATTTAATTTCCAAAAATATCTTTACTAGATATATTATTTCCACACTTAACCATTTGAAAACAATTTCAAATCAATTTCCACATTTCAATTTTATCTTTAAAAGATAAAATCTCAAAACAGTTCATTTCATATTGGAAAAGCCTTTCCATACTTATTTAAAATAAGTAATTCACAAAACTATTTATTTTCAACACTTAGAAAATATTCGATATACTTAAATCAAAATTAAGTATAAATTCATTCTTTAAGGAAATCATTCTTTAAACACATTTTATTTGAGTCAAAACGAATGTTACGTAAAACATCGTTACGACGACTCAAAATCACTAGTATAGGGATTCGGAATTTAGATAGATATATGAATCCCAATACCATACAAAAATATTTCCTTTCGGAAACCATTTACTATAACAACAGTGTTATAGTCCACCATTTCCTTATTTCTCGAAAACGTCTATTTCAACAATAAATGTTGAAATCTATGTATTCGATACTTATCACGTTTTAAAACATCTTTTAAAACAATTACTTCATTTCTGTAATATCGCTTTCCCAAAACAAGTTCATTTTACTTAACAATATATTCACTATCCAAAATCGTGAATATACTTTACTATTTACATTTCACTATTTTCTACACGTTTTATTTCGATAATAATTCGCTATCCAAAATCGCGAATATATCTCCTTTGATAATCTTCTATATTTAATTTATCAAATTCAATCGATTGGTTTCCGAATTTATAAAACAACGTTTATAAATTCCATTTTCTATTTTCTATAACAACTCCGGTTTATAAATCTCATTTTATTAACTTCAAAAATTCACTTATAAGAATAAGTGATTTCGGATTTATAAAACAACGTTTATAAATCACATTTGTACTTTATAACGATTTCAACTTACAAAATCATTTCATTTTGCAATTTCTATTTATATCCCATCTAAGTGCAAAAGTCAAATTTATAAGTAAATTTCTTATAAATCTTTTATTCTACAATATCTATTTACTTTATAACTTCACGTTATAAATCTATTAATTTCATTCACTTATGAAATCCATTTATACTTCTTTCTAACACTTATCAAAATTCGTTTTATAAGTCCAATATTTTGATTTACAAAAATATCAATTTTTATAAATCTTTCTATACAAATCGTTTATAGTTATTCAAAAATCCCAACTTAAACCATTTTATAAATAAATCAACTTTTATTTCAAAAACGACACTTCGGTTATACTTCACTAAAAATTATATCTTTTATAACTTTAAAATTTTACGTTTATAAATTGATTCAAAAATTCCATAAAACGTATATTTTCAAAAATCACTTTAAAAACCCTTTTTAAAGTAAAAGTCGTTATTTTTACATTTCCAAAACTGAATCCGATGATGCTACAGCACCAATTGGTCAATCACAACAACAACATCATATATCAACATATGATAACAGAATATACATCAATCCTGTAAATAAATAACTACTGGTGAGGAATCCAGTTGGATCCCTCCAACCTGTTTCCCTGCATCCAAAGACGTTAGCACAATACCAATTCCGCTCCAGTACGGAATTATCGCGGTATATGGGTTTTATAAAAATCCGCTTACTAACGGCGCAATAGGGTCTCATCCGCTATACGAGGCGGGAAAATCATCAATCCAATATATACATATGCCAATATGTATATATTGCTATATATAGATATATCCTATTATATCTAATATCACATCCAATAGCAATCATCAATCAATAATAACTGTAAATTCCACTTTCATTTTGAGTGAGAAAAATCTCACCTTGATTTTCCAATAGAAATTTGTAGCGTTTATTTCGAATGAAATTAACGGACGTTTAATTTCACTCAAAATTTTCATTGACCCCGATCGCTTCCAATCCGGTTGCATCACGTAGTATTCGCGAATACGATTCCGACGCATTTTGTTTCGTCGAATTCCGACCTCGTATCAATAAGATATTGCATTTCAAAGTTTATACAATTTAAATCATAATTAATTTACAATTAAAATTAAATTTCAAACCCTCACACTACCATAGCCGTTAATCTCGATTGTACAGATCGTGGCCGTGTGATCTATTTCTTCCCACTCGAAAACATTTCCAGTTTCGTTCGTTCGAACCCAACGTCGTCCCCCTTCATCGAATTTCGCGACACCCATCGCCAACCCCCACGTCGATCAGCGAACATCATTTGAAATCCCACGTCTCCACCTACCACCACGCCAAGTTTCAACGAGCTCGGCCTCGTATGCTCCTCGAAAAATGCGTGAGAAGGTCGAATTTTCAAGCGAAGACTGTCAACGATCGGCTTCATAGAAAATGATCTCCACCGTTGATCACTTAGAGTTCGACGAGCTCTTCATTTCCGTAGTTAAAACTTTCTGCTAATTGTCAACGGATCGTGAGATATCTGAGGAAGAAGATGATGCATCTCTGGCCATTGAAAATAAACATGGCGGCTGCAGTTTTCTAGGGTTAGGGTTTAGTTTTAATGCAAATGAAAATAGTTAGGTCCTTTTATAGAAAAACGACGAACACTATTCATCCCAAAATTTCCGAACTCCAATTTACGCGCGGTGACTGGCGTTTCTGGGGTTTATCCCGCGTTCCGAACGCAATGGAACAGGTTTCGGAAGCTAATTCGATCGTATGTGTGATAAACGATCAATCTAAATTAAACCGATTTAAATCAATTTCGAGGCGTTTTGGCTTCCCCCGGACAAACGGTAAATCCAAAAATTACGAAATTTGAAATCTTACAATAATATCACATTACGGATCCGATGAAACTGGTTTCGTCGAAATCCGAGACTTTCTGAAAAATGACTATTTTTAACTCGCCGAATTAAAATTAAAACGATATCGATGCGTTTGAAGCTGCCACGGTCAAATGATAACTTCGATTGCTACGAAAATTGAAATCCGATAATAATAAACTATTACGGATCCAATTGAACTAGTTTCGTTCAATTCTGAGACTGTCCCAAAAATGGCTAATTTCACTAGTCAATTAAATATTAAAATACTCAATTTTCACAAATTAACTTTAAATTAAATTTTAAAAGTTCTGTAACATTTCTATAACTTCAATATGATTTAATATAACTTTATAAATCATTTTCAATCACATTAAATCCAGATTTCAATTATTTCTAGAATTTCAACTATTAATATATTCGATTTATTAGCCAATTAAATCCATATATTCGAATTTTAAATTATTTGACTTATTAATTCTACAAATTAATATTTAAAATCAATTAAATATTCGAATTTCAAATATCAGAAATTCTGGGTCGTTACAAATTTCCCCCCTTAAAAGAATTTCGTCCTCGAAATTACCAAGTAAGGAAAAGATACAAAATCCGTTAACTTTCCAAAACAAACCGTTCAAATTAGATTTTCAAATCTGTTAAGTGTTTAACTTCTCCAAAATTCATAGTTAACTTCTCACAAAATCTTTACTAAGTTTTCAAATCATAACTTAGTTTTCAAAATTTTCAAATTTCTCTAAAATATTCTAACGCCTTAAATTTTCAGAAAATTTCGCCAGCGTCTCCTTTGCGCGGCTCAATCCGAAAAAAAATGACAGTGTATATATATCACAAATATACATCCCATCAAGTGATGAGGCATCCCGTAGGGAAAAAAGTGTAAAAGTACGATATTTAATCCGAGATATGTACCTTATTATATTTTTAGCGAGCGTATACGGCTAATATAGCGCGAAAGCGAGCTCCAAATGCGAAGCAACGCCATCCGCACCTACTAAACACTCAACAAACCATATGAGAACATGTAGATATGAAAATATAGTCAATATACATCATATAGCAACATAATACTACATATGTCAACTTAGCAAATGCAACAAACAACAAATGCAACCATCATCCAATAAACATTCAACACTTTATAACCAAATCAATATAGATTCACTTCTCATTAACATTCATTGAATTGGTTTTCAATTTACTCACATTTGATTCGTTAATATTGGATTTAACTAACATTCATTCATTTGTTTCCAATTAGTTTACATTCACTAATTTACATTCATGTTGGTTCATTTTCAATTTGAATCAAATTCATTTCTATTCAAATTTACATATTATCAATTTGAATTTAATCACTTTGCTTCCAATTTATCGATTCAATTTCATTAACCCTTAATGAATTACACGAAATCAACTAACAATCAATATTACAACCAATGTATAACCAATCATAACCAAATTTATTCAATTTACATTTCTTTACATTCAATTTGG
The DNA here is from genome assembly GCA_030737815.1 of Allium fistulosum. NCBI lineage: Eukaryota > Viridiplantae > Streptophyta > Magnoliopsida > Asparagales > Amaryllidaceae > Allium > Allium fistulosum. The sequence goes on from CM060907.1 coordinate 613,009,832, forward strand.
TTCAACACTTTAAGTTTCAATTTGTTGATATTAAATTGATTTCCATTCAATTATTCAATTCCTTTAGCTTCTAATGAATTAACACCTATATTCATTGCTTCGTATCAATTATTTATATTCAATTGATTGACATTCAATCCATTTATTAATTCAATTGCTAATTCATTTTAACAAATAAAATTGAATTTTATATAACTCAAGTTCACATTCATTTAATAAATTCACTTTATTAATTTCTTTGATATCAAAATAAACTTCACTTCAACATCACTTAAGTTATTTTCCATTTCAAACATCATTTGTTCAACTTAACTTAAGTTTCCACTTATAAATCCAATTCAGATTTTGTTTTTCTTAACAAAATTCATTTAACCTTTTACCAAAATCAAATTTCATCAATCATTCAAATTTATATCACATTTGACTTTCTTTTAGTTAAATTTCACATCATATTTCATTATGCTACTCAAATTCATTAACTTTACCAAAGTTAAATCTATTATCTCATATCATAAGTATAAATCTTATTTCACTTATATTTACCATATTTAAATTTGGACTTTAATTTTCAAATTTGTTTATCACAACAAAACCTCAATTTCCAATTTACTATGGTAGCAAATCAATCACACAGAAACTCGAAAATGATACTGATGATGCTGCAGTCATCACCCTTATTATTTCCCAGCAACAATAGTGAAATCAGTGCTTAAATTCTTTCAAAAATTTCCTTTTATTCATAAATCACATTTATAAATCTCTTTGCACATAATTTCACTTCTTACATATAAGATTATTTTACCATTGTAAATCATTTTAATTATAACTTCATACATTATAATTCATTGGTTTATACAATTTACTCTTTCACAATTGTTGTTTTCATTTACTTATTCAAACAACTTTAACTAACTTGTATATATTTACATTTTCAAACAATCAAACAATCAATTATATACACTTTAACACTGAAAAATTATTTCTTTATATATAAAATATAATCGAGGTAAAATTATTCCATTTACCCAATTTAAAACAATACTGTGCCGAATTGTTCTATATAAGTGTTTAGAGATCCCTATCGATAGAGTTGTACGGACAATACCGACCAGAATCCATATACCACTCAACAAACCAATCATCACAATATAAAACAATTTTATATTAACTAACAAATACGCACTCATATCTATTATTACACTCAAACTCATTCTAGAGTACTACTGACTCTATCTCTAATGAGTAACACCCAACAGAGCAGGGTTGTCGCTTAACCATATGCTCTGATACCACGTTGTAAAGACCCGATTTTCCGTACCCCTTGAATAGACACTAATCTCCATCTATTTACTCAAGGTGAATGAAAAACCGAACCATTAGGGTTTTAAAAGAAGAGGTAGAAGAAAAGATAGAAGAAAAGAGAAAGAAGAAACAAAAGAACAAGAGCAGAAACAGAAACAATATCAGAATCTCACATATCGCAGCGGAACAATATATAATAGATAAATCAGTAATCTTTAAAACAAAGAACTATATCATTTTTTACATACATCAATCATCAGAGTCAATATACAACAATGGACAGTTATAAAAACTTGTCCTCATATAGAATACACAGCGGAATAAATACTATCACATACAAATACTACGTCTCGCCATCCAGCTCATCTCCAAAGCTCCAGAATATCCAGAATATCCTGATAATATAACTCTAGGCTGCCCGTGTGGAAATTGGTGGGCACCCAGAGTTTAGAAGGGAAACAATAAACTCCGAGTCAGTAATGGTGACTGGTGTGAGATCGTAAAACAGTTATTTTTCACAAAGAAAATAAAACAAATTCGCAATGCTTTTGGAAAATGAAACTACCATATGACCTCCCACCACACACACAATGCAAACGCAGAATTGGAGGAGATTTCTTCTTATGATAGTCAAAGATGCTTACTACGCCAATCATTGGATATTATTATTAATGTCTAGTGTGAAAAACATTTCGAAAGTATAATATTAATCTTAGCCAGCATAGACATTCCGAACTATGCCTACTATAGCTACCATCTAAACAGTGGAGCGCCACCATAAGTAAATGGCAGGTTCTACAACTAATACCGTACAAAGTTCGTATTTGGAAGGTGGATGTCCAACAAATGGTCAGGCTAAGGAACTTCCTTTCCTTCTGCCGAATAGGATCGCCTCTGGCTGGACGTCCCGAGAGACAAACTGCTCTCTGCCAAACAAGGCCGGGTTACCCCTGTAACAGGTAACTCACGAATATGTCATCACCCGGTCCTTTGGGACCTTTATCCGAGCGCTCGATATCCAACATCACACATCATAAAGAAAGTGTATCCACATGAGTAAGTATCTGGGCTCCATACCATGATACCACCCCTTTCCAGAAGGAAATGACATACCCTAAAGGGCGCGACCCTCATAACCTTGCCGCAACATTCCTGTTTCGACCATTTCCGGGTTGTTGAGGCCCTGACGAAGTCTCGTCCACAAAGCTACGCTTTCTCAAAAAGCCCTGCTTCGGGTCAAACAAAATGATCAACCTATGATCACAAAGATATAAGATCAAACAAATGATCATATCACAAATGATCAAACACTGATCATTTCACAGCAACACTCAGTATGCCACGTTACCAAATTGGGATATATCGCTGATAACTTCAACTACATAACCTCTGAGCTCGTACGTCTCAGAGAAGGGTGTTAAGCTAAGAGAATAAATTCTCCGCCACCAACAGATATGTATTTGAAAGAAATCAGCTTTATATCTCAAAGTGTAATGTCAGACACACAATCCATACAAGTCTGTTCCGGGATCGAACAGAACCGAAGGCACTTCTCACGAAGCCCTTGCAAATCCGGATAATTTCCAATCACGTCCGGACTTCCCGTCACTAAGGGTGATAAAACCTCTAAACCGGAGATCAGCCGATGTAGAGTAACTCGACGGTAATCCTTCCGTTTTCAAAAATATCCGGTCTTCAACACCGGTCAGCAAATGCGATTCATAACGACGTATCACGTATTCGGAATGGGTTATACGACCCCATGGTCCTTTCCCGGCTAACCCGAATAGTGAGCGCTTATTTAAAATAAGTGTGGCATTCAAACTCATCCAATTCACAACAAATACCATTCAAGGTAATTATTGATAGTCGGTTATTTAACTATCAATAAAGATGCGCAACATCATCAGATTCCAAATAATTTTCCAAATTATTTAATTTCCAAAAATATCTTTACTAGATATATTATTTCCACACTTAACCATTTGAAAACAATTTCAAATCAATTTCCACATTTCAATTTTATCTTTAAAAGATAAAATCTCAAAACAGTTCATTTCATATTGGAAAAGCCTTTCCATACTTATTTAAAATAAGTAATTCACAAAACTATTTATTTTCAACACTTAGAAAATATTCGATATACTTAAATCAAAATTAAGTATAAATTCATTCTTTAAGGAAATCATTCTTTAAACACATTTTATTTGAGTCAAAACGAATGTTACGTAAAACATCGTTACGACGACTCAAAATCACTAGTATAGGGATTCGGAATTTAGATAGATATATGAATCCCAATACCATACAAAAATATTTCCTTTCGGAAACCATTTACTATAACAACAGTGTTATAGTCCACCATTTCCTTATTTCTCGAAAACGTCTATTTCAACAATAAATGTTGAAATCTATGTATTCGATACTTATCACGTTTTAAAACATCTTTTAAAACAATTACTTCATTTCTGTAATATCGCTTTCCCAAAACAAGTTCATTTTACTTAACAATATATTCACTATCCAAAATCGTGAATATACTTTACTATTTACATTTCACTATTTTCTACACGTTTTATTTCGATAATAATTCGCTATCCAAAATCGCGAATATATCTCCTTTGATAATCTTCTATATTTAATTTATCAAATTCAATCGATTGGTTTCCGAATTTATAAAACAACGTTTATAAATTCCATTTTCTATTTTCTATAACAACTCCGGTTTATAAATCTCATTTTATTAACTTCAAAAATTCACTTATAAGAATAAGTGATTTCGGATTTATAAAACAACGTTTATAAATCACATTTGTACTTTATAACGATTTCAACTTACAAAATCATTTCATTTTGCAATTTCTATTTATATCCCATCTAAGTGCAAAAGTCAAATTTATAAGTAAATTTCTTATAAATCTTTTATTCTACAATATCTATTTACTTTATAACTTCACGTTATAAATCTATTAATTTCATTCACTTATGAAATCCATTTATACTTCTTTCTAACACTTATCAAAATTCGTTTTATAAGTCCAATATTTTGATTTACAAAAATATCAATTTTTATAAATCTTTCTATACAAATCGTTTATAGTTATTCAAAAATCCCAACTTAAACCATTTTATAAATAAATCGACTTTTATTTCAAAAACGACACTTCGGTTATACTTCACTAAAAATTATATCTTTTATAACTTTAAAATTTTACGTTTATAAATTGATTCAAAAATTCCATAAAACATATATTTTCAAAAATCACTTTAAAAACCCTTTTTAAAGTAAAAGTCGTTATTTTTACATTTCCAAAACTGAATCCGATGATGCTACAGCACCAATTGGTCAATCACAACAACAACATCATATATCAACATATGATAACAGAATATACATCAATCCTGTAAATAAATAACTACTGGTGAGGAATCCAGTTGGATCCCTCCAACCTGTTTCCCTGCTTCCAAAGACGTTAGCACAATACCAATTCCGCTCCAGTACGGAATTATCGCGGTATATGGGTTTTATAAAAATCCGCTTACTAACGGCGCAATAGGGTCTCATCCGCTATACGAGGCGGGAAAATCATCAATCCAATATATACATATGCCAATATGTATATATTGCTATATATAGATATATCCTATTATATCTAATATCACATCCAATAGCAATCATCAATCAATAATAACTGTAAATTCCACTTTCATTTTGAGTGAGAAAAATCTCACCTTGATTTTCCAATAGAAATTTGTAGCATTTATTTCGAATGAAATTAAACGGACGTTTAATTTCACTCAAAATTTTCATTGACCCCGATCGCTTCCAATCCGGTTGCATCACGTAGTATTCGCGAATACGATTCCGACGCATTTTGTTTCATCGAATTCCGACCTCGTATCAATAAGATATTGCATTTCAAAGTTTATACAATTTAAATCATAATTAATTTACAATTAAAATTAAATTTCAAACCCTCACACTACCATAGCCGTTAATCTCGATTGTACAGATCGTGGCCGTGTGATCTATTTCTTCCCACTCGAAAACATTTCCAGTTTCGTTCGTTCGAACCCAACGTCGTCCCCCTTCATCGAATTTCGCGACACCCATCGCCAACCCCCACGTCGATCAGCGAACATCATTTGAAATCCCACGTCTCCACCTACCACCACGCCAAGTTTCAACGAGCTCGGCCTCGTATGCTCCTCGAAAAATGCGTGAGAAGGTCGAATGTTCAAGCGAAGAATGTCAACGATCGGCTTCATAGAAAATGATCTCCACCGTTGATCACTTAGAGTTCGACGAGCTCTTCATTTCCGTAGTTAAAACTTTCTGCTAATTGTCAACGGATCGTGAGATATCTGAGGAAGAAGATGATGCATCTCTGGCCATTGAAAATAAACATGGCGGCTGCAGTTTTCTAGGGTTAGGGTTTAGTTTTAATGCAAATGAAAATAGTTAGGTCCTTTTATAGAAAAACGACGAACACTATTCATCCCGAAATTTCCGAACTCCGATTTACGCGCGGTGACTGGCGTTTCTGGGGTTTATCCCGCGTTCCGAACGCAATGGAACAGGTTTCGGAAGCTAATTCGATCGTATGTGTGATAAACGATCAATCTAAATTAAACCAATTTAAATCGATTTCGAGGCGTTTTGGCTTCCCCCGGACAAACGGTAAATCCAAAAATTACGAAATTTGAAATCTTACAATAATATCACATTACGGATCCGATGAAACTGGTTTCGTCGAAATCCGAGACTTTCTGAAAAATGACTATTTTTAACTCGCCGAATTAAAATTAAAACGATATCGATGCGTTTGAAGCTGCCACGGTCAAATGATAACTTCGATTGCTACGAAAATTGAAATCCGATAATAATAAACTATTACGGATCCAATTGAACTAGTTTCGTTCAATTCTAAGACTGTCCCAAAAATGGCTAATTTCACTAGTCAATTAAATATTAAAATATTCAATTTTCACAAATTAACTTTAAATTAAATTTTAAAAGTTCTGTAACATTTCTATAACTTCAATATGATTTAATATAACTTTATAAATCATTTTCAATAACATTAAATCCAGATTTCAATTATTTCTAGAATTTCAACTATTAATATATTCGATTTATTAGCCAATTAAATCCATATATTCGAATTTTAAATTATTCGACTTATTAATTCTACAAATTAATATTTAAAATCAATTAAATATTCGAATTTCAAATATCAGAAATTCTGGGTCGTTACATAAAATTCTTAAATTTGGTTAAGAAACGTAAAATATATGCTTAATTTAGTTTTGAATTCAACAACAGAGCAGATAATAGTTTTGCTCTCGGGATTGCAATAGAAACACTCAAATTTGAAATATATAACTTCAAACCTCTAGAAAACACAAAACATGAAACTTGTAATATATGATCTAGCTTTCCAAAACATCTAAAATTATTAAATTTGGTTAAGAAACATAAAAGTTATAGCAAAATTCGTTTCAGCCACAATCACAAAACAAATATTACAGCAGTTATCTTTTTTTTCCAGCAAATTCACCACTGTAAACCGCCCTTAACCGCATGAACCCAAAATAGAAAGCATGAGGGAACCCTCACCTTAGATATGCAGCAAAGTTTGGGTTGAAAGCTTCTACGGTTTGGATCAATTTGGTGATTTTGAGGCTCCTTTGTTAACTTCAGTAGCTGAAAAAGTTGAAACAAGAACATGCAAAAACAAAAGAGAAAGTTATACACAATTCATATCAAATTTTAGGATTTTGATGATATAATTCTATAGTATTGGTAGAGATTACCTTCTATTCTCCTAATTTGGTGATTTCTTCTTGAATTGGCAGCAAATTGGGTGAAAATTTTGTTTTAGTTGAAGGTAACCATTATATTTTTTTTTCAGTTTACTGTAAGTTTGTTCTTTTCTGTTTCTGAGTAAGAAGAACTAAACTACGTATACTAGTTTGTTTCTCACCAGAAACATCCAGATAATGGATATTAGGTTTCAAAACCTAACCCAAAAAGCCCAAATCAATATTATTTAGAGAAAATGCAAGGCTATGTATATGTATTAGGCCATTTTACCTTAAATTCACATATTTCTCAATATAAACTCAAAAAAAAAATTGCAATCAACTGTTATGAAACAAAAATTGTTATTTACACAAAATAAAATTTATTTCAATAATAAAATGTTATTTTCATAAATAAAACCATATTTTTGACAATATTTTACAATTTTCAAAATTTTAGTGTAAAAACACAAATTTTAAAGCATAATTTGTTCAAAAATCATTTTCATTGTCAAATAAGTTATAACAAAACATTATAACTATTTATAAAATAACAAAATATTATTTTAATCAATATTCCATCTTTTAATTTTAATAAAATACATATTTTCTACATATTTCTTCTTTTAAATTCAATAGCAGGTTAATATTGGCAATAATTACTAATATTAATGCATTGATTCAACTAAAATCCAATAAATAATTATTTTCACTCCAAATTCTCAAAGTAAAGTTTTTAAAACTCTATTTTCATCACTTTATATTTATTTCAAAAATTATATGTTGAAACACATCAATTGATTAATTTATTAACTTTAATTTAATAAGATCACATTGTTTATTTGAAATAAATAAAAAAAAATTAAATCAAATTTATTTCTCCATTTTATTTTCAATATTAAATTATAACTAACGTTATAATTAAATATCATAGGTAATCACCAATACCAGGTTTGTTACAAAGCTAGCTAGAACTTGATATTAGTATAAGATAAGAGGAATATAAGTGCATAAGGGAATTCATCCTTTAACTATAAAGGATGGGTACAAGTATAGTATAATCTCAATGCATGGTATATGTTTACCAAGGGTTGTCGCATGAATAGGTTTAATTCAACATAAGAGACTCATACTTAATGGCATTCAACGCTAATACAAGGAATCATATGAAAGTCATGAGAGAAACTCATTAAAATTCCAATATGAATCTCGTGGAACTCAAGATAAAGATCAAATATCATAAAAACGAAATCACAATATATAACATTTCATGTAGATCTAGGCTATCGATGAAACAAAAATATCTCAAAATAGTGAAATTGTATAAAACTCAGAAAATTCAAAAAAACCCGGAATTGGCCAGATTCCTGATTGCAAAGCTGAAGCAATGTTGCATGTGCTAAACTCTTGTCCAGTGCTATTTATAATTTAGGTACCTAACTCGTGGACCCGAAGGTCATACTCATGGTTACCTATGTCACATAACTCGTGGTGACTGAAGTCACAAAACTCATGGTGACCGAAGTCACATAACTTGTGGTGACCGAAGTCACATAACTCAAATGACCCGAAGGTCTATAGCACGGACATACTCGTGGATGTGTCACAAACTGTCGGAAAGGAACCCGAAAAGTGTTAGCGTGCGTCCCATACCACACGTTCACACTAAACGGTTTACTAACCGCTAGTTAACTCCACGTCATAAAAATAAAATCTCAAACCTCAAAAATCTCATAATACTCATATATCTTGCCTCGTATCATCGACAAGTGCAAATAAATCTCATAGTAGTTTCTCATAAACCATAATTCCCACAAGGGAAAAATCTAATCTCAAGACTCGCCTCATCTCATCGGTGAATAATACAACATTTATAAGTAGTTCTCATCGATTATTACTCCTATGATAGGAGATCTCGAACGTCTCAACTAGTCAAATATTGGCTGAAACAAATTCTAAGACCAACAATCATTGTTGCTGTCATTTCGATCTCGGGACAGCAACAATCAGACGCATTTTTAATCAATATGCTTCAAAATTTCAAAAACCTCAAAACATGAAACTTTTAGAACAAATTCTTAGCTTTCCGGAACATCAAAGATTATTCAGTTTGGATAAAAATTGAAAAAGTTTTGCTTAATTTAGTTTCAGATTCAACAACAGAGCAAATAATAGTTTTGTTCTCGGGATTGCAATAGAAACACTCAAATTCGAAATAGATAACTTCAAAACTCTGTAAAACACAAATCATGAAACTTGTAGTATATGATCTACGCTTTCCAAAACATATAAAATTCTTAAATTTGGTTAACAAACGTAAAAGTTATGCTTAATTTAGTTTCAGATTCAACAGTAGAGCAAATAATAGTTTTGCTCTCGGGATTGCAAAAGAAACACTCAAATTTGAAATAGATAACTTCAAAATTCTAAAAAACACAAAACATGAAACTTGTAGTATATGATATATGCTTTCCAAAACATCTAAAATTCATAAATTTGGTTAAGAAACATAAAAGTTATGCTTAATTTAGTTTCAGATTCAACAACAGAGCAAATAATAGTTTTGCTCTCGGGATTGCTATAGAAACACTCAAATTTGAAATAGATAACTTCAAAATTTTGAAATACACAAAACATGAAACTTGTAATAAATGATCTATGCTTTCCAAATCATCTAAAATTCTTAAATTTGGATAAGAAATGTAAAAGTTATCCTTAATTTAGTTTCAGACTCAACAACAGAGCAAATAATAGTTTTGCTCTCGGGATTGCAAAAGAAACACTCAAATTTGAAATAGATAACTTCAAAATTCTGAATAACACAAAACATGAAACTTGTACTAAGTGATCTACGCTTTCCAAACCATCTAAAATTCTTAAATTTGGTTTAGAAACGTAAAAGTTATAGCAAAATCCGTTTCAGCCACAATCACAAAACAAATATTACAGTAGTTATCTTTTTTTTTCCAGTAAATTCACCACTGTAAACCGTCCTTAGCCGCATGAACCCAAAATAGAAAGCGTGAGGGAAACCTCACCTTAGATATGCAACAAAGTTTGGGTTGAAAGATTCTTCGGTTTGGATAAATTTGATGATTTTGAGGCTCCTTTATTAGCTTCAACAGCTGAAAAAGATGAAACAAGAACATGCAAGAACAAAAGAGAAAGTTATACACAATTCATATCTAATTCTAGGATTTTGATAATATAATTCGGTAGTATTGGTGGAGATTACCTTCTATTCTCTTAATTTGGTGATTTCTTCTTGAATTGGCAGCAAATTGGGAGAAAATTTTGTTTTAGTTGAAGGTAACCATTATTTTTTTTTTCAATTCACTATAAGTTTGTTCTTTTCTGTTTCTGCGGAAGAAGAACTAAACTACGTACACTAGTTTGTTTCTCACCAGAAACATCCAGATAATGAATTTTAGGTTTTAAAACCTAACCCAAAAAGCCCAAAGCAATATTATTGAGAGAAAATGCAAGGCTATGTATATGTATTAGGCTATTTTACCTTAAATTCACATATTTCTCAATATAAACTCAAAAAAAAAATATGCAACCAACTGTTATGAAACAAAAATTGTTATTTACACAAAATAATTTTTTTTCAATAATAAAATGTTATTTTCATAAATAAAACCATATTTTTGACTATATTTTACAATTTTCAAAATTTTAGTGTAAAAACACGAATTTTAAAGGATAATTTGTTCAAAAATCATTTTCATTGTCTAATAAGTTATAACAAAACATTATAACTCTTTTTAAAATAACAAAATATTATTTTAAACAATATTCCATCTTTTAATTTTAATAAAATACTTATTTTCTACATATTTCTTCTTATAAATTCAATAACAGGTTAATATTGGCAATAATTAACAATATTAATCCATTGATTCAACTAAAATCCAATAAATAATTATTTTCACTTCAAATTCTCAAAGTAAAGTTTTTAAAACTCTATTTTCATCAATTTTTATTTATTTCAAAAATTAAATGTTGAAACACATCAATTGATTAATTTATTAACTCTAATTTAATAAAACCACATTGTTTATTTGAAATAAAAAAAAATTAAATCAAATTTAATTTCTCCATTTTATTTTCAATATTAAATTATAACTAACGTTATAATTAAATATTGTAGGTAATCACAAATACCAGGGTTGTTACAAAGCTAGCTAGAACTTGATATTAGTATAAGAGAAGAGGAATATAAGTGCATAAGGGAATTCATTCTTTAACTATAAGATGGGTACAAGTATAGTATAATCTCAATGCATGGTATATGTTTACCAAGGGTTGTCGCATGAATAGGTTTAATTCAACAAAAGAGACTCATACATAATGGCATTCAACGCTAATACAAGGAATCATATGAAAGTCATGAGAGAAACTCTCTAAAATCCCAATATGAATCTCATGGAACTCAAGATAAAGTTAAAATATCATAAAAACGAAATCACAATATATAACATCTCATGAAGCTCTAGGCTATCTATGTAACAAAAATATCTCAAAATAGTGAAATCGTATAAAACTCAGAAAATTCAAAAAAACCCCTGATTGACCAGATCCCTGATTGCAAATCAGAAGCAATGTTGCATGTGCTAAACTCTTGTCCAGTGCTATTTATAATTTAGGTACCTAACTCGTGTACTCGAAAATCATACTCATGGTGACCGATGTCACATAACTCACGGTGACCGAAGTCACAAAACTCATGGTGACCGAAGTCACATAACTTGTGGTGACCGAAGTCACATAACTCAGATGACCCAAAGGTCAGCACGGGCATACCCGTGGATGTGTCACAAACTCTCGGAAAGAAACCCGAAAAGTGTTAGCCTGCGTCCCATACCACACGTTCACACTAAACGGATTACTAACCGCTAGTTAACTCCACATCATAAAAATAAAATCTCAAACCTCAAAAATCTCATAATACTCATATATCTTGCCTCGTATCATCAACAAGTGCAAATAAATCTCATAGTAGTTTCTCATAAACCATAATTCCCGCAAGGGAAAAAACAAATCTCAAGACTCGCCTCATCTCATCGGCAAGTAATACAACATATATAAGTGGTTCTCATCGATTATTACTCATATGATAGGAGATCTCGAACGTCTCAACTAGTCAAATATTGGCTGAAACAAATTCTAAGACCAACAATCATTGTTGCTGTCATTTCGATCTCGGGACAGCAACAATCAGACGTATTTTTAATCAATATACTTCAAAATTTCAAAAACCTCAAAACATGAAACTTTTAGAACAAATTCTTAGCTTTCCGGAACATCAAAGATTATTGAATTTGGATAAAAATTGAAAAAGTTATGCTTAATTTAGTTTCAGATTCAACAACAGAGAAAATAATAGTTTTGCTCTTGGGATTGCAATAGAAACACTCAAATTTGAAATAGATAACTTCAAAATTCTATAAAACACAAAACATGAAACTTGTAGTATATGATCTATGCTTTCCAAAACATCTAAAATACTTAAATTTGGTGAAGAAACGTTAAAGTTATGCATAATTTAGTTTCAGATTCAACAACAAGGCAAATAATAGTTTTGCTCTCGGGATTGCAATAGAAACACTCAAATTTGTAATAGATATCTTCAAAATTCTATAAAACACAAAACATGAAACTTGTAGCATATGATCTACGCTTTCCAAAACATCTAAAATTCTTAAATTTGGTTAAGAAACTTAAAAGTTATGCTTAATTTAGTTTCAGATTCAACAACAGAGCAAATAATAGTTTTGCTCTCGGGATTGCAAAAGAAACACTCAAATTTGAAATAGATAACTTCAAAATTCTAAAAAACACAAAACATGAAACTTGTAGTATATGATCTATGCTTTCCCAAACATCTAAAATTCTTATATTTGGTTAAGAAACGTAAAAGTTATGCTTAATTTAGTTTCATATTCAACAGAGCAAATAATAATTTTCTCTCGGGATTGCAATAGAAACACTCAAATTTGAAACAGATAACTTCAAATTCTGAAAAACACAAAACATGAAACTTGTAGTATATGATTTAGGCTTTCCAAAACATTTAAAATTCTTAAATTTGGTTAAGAAACGTAAAAGTTATGCTTAATTTAGTTTTTGATTCAACAACAGAGCAAATAATAGTTTTACTCTTGGGATTGCAATAGAAACACTTAAATTTGAAATAGATAGCTTCAAAATTTTGAAAAACACAAGACATTAAACTTGTAGTATGTGATCTAAGCTTTCCAAAACATCTAAAATTATTAAATTTGGTTAAGAAAAGTAAAAGTTATAGCAAAATTCGTTTCAGCCACAATTACTAAACAAATATTACACCAGTCATCTTTTTTCCCCAGCAAAATTCACCACTGTAAACTGTCCTTAACCGCATGTACCCAAAATAGAAAGCATAAGGGAACCCTTACCTTAGATATGCAGCAAAGTTTGGGTTGAAAGCTTCTCCGGTTTGGATCAATTTGATGATTTTCAGGCTTCTTTGTTAGCTTCAGCAGCTGAAAAAGTTGAAACAAGAACATGCAAGAACAAAAGAGAAAGTTTTACGTTTCTTAACCATTATATACATGCAAATTGTGTGAAAATTCTAGGATTTTGATGATATAATTCTATAGTATTGGTGGAGATCACCTTCTATTCTCCTAATTTGGTGATTTCTTCTTGAATTGGCAGCAAATTGTGTGAAAATTTTGTTTTAGTTGAAGGTAACCATTATATATTTTTTTCAGTTTACTGTAAGCTTGTTCTTTTCTGTTTCTGAGAAAGAAGAACTAAACTATGTACACTAGTTTGTTTCTCACCAGAAACATCCAGATAATGGATTTTAGGTTTTAAAACCTAACCCAAAAAGCCTAAAGCAATATTATTTAGAGAAAATGCAAGGCTATGTATATGTATTACGCTATTTTACCTTAAATTCACATATTTCTCAATATAAACTCAAAAAAAATATATGCAACCAACTGTTATGAGACAAAAATTGTTATTTACACAAAAGAAATTTTATTTCAATAATAAAATGTTATTTTCATAAATAAAACCAAATTTTTGACAATATTTTACAACTTTCAAAATTTTAGTGTAAAAACACGAATTTTAAAGCATAATTTGTTCAAAAATCATTTTCATTGTCAAATAAGTTATAACAAAACATTATAACTCTTTTTAAAATAACAAAATATTATTTTAAATAATATTCCATCTTTTAATTTTAATAAAATACATATTTTCTACATATTTCTTTTTTTAAATTCAATAACAGGTTAATATTAGCAATAATTACCAATATTAATGCATTGATTCAACTAAAATCCAATAAATAATTATTTTCACTCCAAATTCTCAAAGTAAAGTTTTTAAAACTCTATGTTCATCAATTTATATTTATTTCAACAATTATATATTGAAACACATCAATTGATTAATTTATTAACTCTAATTTAATAAGATCACATTGTTTATTTGAAATAAACTAGTGTGAACCCCTTGCTACGCACACGGTTGTCGTTTTAGAATTTTAAATTTAACATAATTGTAAAAAACTTATGAATAGTAGAATATACATTTACGAATGCAATTCTAATAGATTTATCTATGTATTAAATGCGCAGATAAAATAAATTTAGGGTACAATCTAAATATTAAATATAAATTATTATTTTAATGCGTAGTAGCAAATGAAAAAAATTGAACTAATTTCATAAAAGTACAAACAAATTACAATAACAAAATATTTTTTCTGTTATCAGCACACGATTTATTTAACATATTTTTGCTGACCTAATCCAAAGATCACACAATCATTATAAGCTTAAATACATGTAGATGAGGCACCATTGCTTGTGACAAAATAAGCTACAGTCGAAGACAAATAAATAAAAGTAGACTGTGCAATATTTCCAACAAATGAATATCTTATATTGAACCGCAAAGGAAACTATTCCCAAACAAAATATGTAAAACTGCTGACTTGCACTAAGTTGCATGCGAATTTTTTTTTAAGAAGTAAGCCTTGAGTTGAACATCTAAATAAATTGTAAGTTTATTTACATGAAAGACAAAATTCCAAGCCTTCGTTAATTTTGAGTTGTCCACCAGTTGAATAGACATGACATGCGAACCAGATACTTCATAATCTTCATATTAGAGGAAGATATTTTGATCTTTCCAGCAATGAATACTGTCATGGCCCGCAAATCCGTCCCTCTTGATTAACCACTAATCTCCATTGATTAACTCAAAATGAACGGGAATACGAACTATGATGGTTTAAGAAGAAGAAAAGAGTAGAAGAAGAAGAGAAACACAGAAGAAGAAGGAAGAACAACAGAACAACATCAGAACAGAAAACAATATCAGAATCTTACACGTCGCAGCGGAACAATATACAATAGATAATTACTAGTCTTTTAAAACAAAGAACTATATCATTTTATACATACATCAATCATCAGAGTCAATATACAACAATGGATAGTTATATAAACTTGTCCTCATACAGAATACACAGCGGAATAAATACTATCAGATACAAATACTACGTCTCGTCCTCCAGCTTATCTCCAAAGCTCCAGAATATCCAGAATATCCTGATAATATAACTCTATGCTGCCCGTGTGGAAATTGGTGGGCACCCAGAGTTTAGAAGGGAAACAATAAACTCCGAGTCAGTCATGGTGACTGGTGTGAGATCGTAAAACAGTTATTTATCTTTAAAATAAACAACAGAAAAACTTTAATGTCAATTCGCAATGCTTTTGGAAAATGAAACTACCATAAGACCTCCCACCACACACACAATGCAAACGCAGACTTGGAGGAGATTTATTCTTATGATAGTCAAAGATGCTTACTACGCAAAAATCAAATTCTTTTTGATATTATTATTAGTGCATAGTGGAAAACATTTCGAAAGTAGAATATAAATCTTAGCCAGCATAGGTACCATTATATTATGCCTGCTATAGCTGCCATATTAGATGGCAGGTTCTACAACTAAAACCGTACAAGGCTCGTATTGTTTCTTTGGATTTCCAACAAATGGTCAGGCTAAGGAACTTCCTATCCACGATGGGTACGTCCCTGGAATAGACGACCCGAGAACCTAACCGGATCTCTGCCAACACAAGGCCGGGTTACCTCTGCAAAAATAGGTAACTACTGACACGCGTATGCCATCCCCCGATCGTCACCGATCTTCCCGAGGATCCCCGATTTCCAACAACCACAAAGAAATAAATTTTTTGCAGCAACCACAGAGGTTAAGTATCTGGGCTCCATACCATGATAGCACCTTTATCCAGAAGGAATGACATACACTAAGGGGCGCTACTCCCTAAAACCTTGCCGCATTCTTCCTGTTTCGACCATTTCCGGGGTGTGAGGCTCGACGAAGTCTCGTCCACAAAGCTATGCTTTCTCAAAAAGCCCTGCTTCGGGTCAAACAAAATGATCAACCTATGATCACAAAGATATAAGATCAAACAAATGATCATATCGCAAATGATCAAACACTGATCATTTCACAGCAACACTCAGTATGCCACGTTACCAAATTGGGATATATCGCTGATAAATTTCAACTACATAACCTCTGAGCTCGTACGTCTCAGAGAAGGGTGTTAAGCTAAGAGAATAAATTCTCCGCCACCAACAGAAATGTATTTGAAAGAAATCAGCTTTATATCTCAAATTGTAACGTCAGACACACAATCCATACAAGTCTGTTCCGGGATCGAACAGAACCGAAGGCACTTCTCACGAAGCCCTTGCATATCCGGATAAATTTCTAATCACGTCGGGACTTCCCGTCACTAAGGGTGATAAAACCTCTAAATCGAAGATCAGTCGATGTAGAGTAACTCGACGGTAATCCTTCCGTTTTCAAAAATATCCGGTCTTCAACACCGGTCTTCAAATGCAATTCATAACGACGTATCACATATTCGGAATGGGTTATACGACCCCATGGTCCTTTCCCGGCTAACCCGAATAGTGAGCGTATATTTAAAAACAAGTGTGGCATTCAAATTCATCCAATTCACAACAAATACCTATCTAAAGGTAATTATTGATAGTCGGTTATTTAACTATCAATAAAGATGCACAACATCATCAGATTCCAAATAATTTTCCAAATCATTTCATCTTCAAAAATATCTTTACTAGATATAAAATTTCCACACTTAACCGTTTGGAAACAGTTTCAAATCAATTTCCACATTTCATTTTTATCTTTGAAGATAAAATCTCAAAACAGTTCATTTCATATTGGAAAAGCATTTCCATACTTATAAAAAAAAATAAGTATTTCACAAATCTATTTATTTTCAACATTTGAAAATATTCGATATACTTAAATCAAATTTAAGTATAAATTCATTCTTTAAGGAAATCATTTACTATAACAATATTTATTTGAGCCAAAACGAATGTTACATAAAACATTGTTACGACGACTCAAAACCACTAGTATAGGGATTCGAAATTTAGATAGATATATAAATCCCAATACTACATCAAAAACATTTCCTTTCGGAAATCATTTACTATAACAATAGTGTTATAGTCCATCATTTCCTTATTTTCCGAAAACGTCTATTTCAACAATAAAATGTTGAAATCTATGTATTCGATTCATAATTCATTTTAAAACATCTTTAAAATGTTTAACTTCATTTTTAATATCACTTTTTCAAAAATGAATCCATTTTATTCAACAATATATTCACTGTCCAAAATCGTGAATATACTTCACTAACCCCATTCCAATATTTTTCTACACATTTTATTTCAATAAAAATTCGCTTTCCAAAATCGCGAATATATCTTCTTTAATAACCTTCTATGTTTAATTTATCAAATCCAATTGATTTCGAATTTATAAAACAACGTTTATAAATTCTATTTCTATTTATAAAAACTTCAATTTATAAATCTTCTTTATTTACCAATTCAATTCACAATTCAATTTATATACCACAATTCATATTATAAGTTAAATACTTATAATTTCATTTATTTACAAAGATCATTCTTTTAAAACTTTACAACTGTAAAGTTTACCCTTTTATAAACCCATTTTAACATCATTTCCAAATACTACATCAATTACAGATTGATTTCCAAAATTTTATCATTTCTAAATAATTTCCTTATTCTTTCCAATTTATTCAATATTCTATTTTTAAAAGAATTCTTCAATTTGAAATCATTTTTACATTGATTTCCCAAGTTATTTCAATTCATAAATTTAATTTCTAATTGGACTTCCACATATTTTATTTTAAATAAATTCCTTTTGAAGAGAATAAATTTCTTTGTCTCTTTCAATCTATATAAAAATCCAAATTTAAATTAAATTCTTCAATTTAAAATCACTATTATACGAAATTCATTTATTTAACATTTTCACTTGATTCTGGAATAAATTCAATAAGATTTCAAAAATCAGCCTTTATTCTTTTAAATTCTTTTCTTCAAATTTATTAAATTTCTAAAATTAAATTTACTTAAAAAATTTCTACTTGAATTAAAAAAATTCAATTTCATTTAGTTTTGGAATCCAATGATATCAAACATCCATTCAGCTAAATTTTTAGCTTTCAATCAATTTCCAGACATCGATATGATCAATAACATCAATATAATCATTCACAGATTCATACCACAGTATAAATAAAATCAATCAATGTGAGGGGTCCAGTTGGATCCCTCCAACCTGTTTCCCTGCATCCAAAGACGTTAGCACAATACCAATTCCGCTCCAGTACGGAATTATCGCGGTATATGGGTTTTTATAAAAATCCGCTTACTAACGGCGCAATAGGGTCTCATCCGCTATACGAGGCGGGAAATCATCAATCCAATATATACATATGCCAATATGTATATATTGCTATATATATAATAGATATATCCTACTATATCTAATATCACATTCAATAGAAATCAAACAGTCAATAATAACTGTAAAAATCAAATTTCCTTCGAGTGAGAAAATCTCACCTTAGCTTTTATATATGCAATCCATTTCCATTTTGACCATTTCTTCTTGATTTTAAACCTTGTATAAATAATTATACAATTCTATTAATATTTTGAATTTATCGATCAATTAATTCCTTTCAATAAATTAAATTTCGAACTGTTTTCCCTCTACAGCTTTAATTAACCACGATTTTATTTTAAACTCAAAAATTTATTCTTAATATATTAAACAGAATTATCTTATTACAGTGAACAAAAAACAAAAAATCTATTTTCACATAACGTTTTCAAATTCCTATTTCAATCTTTTCAAAAATAATTTCTAAGTGAACTTTTTCAAATTTCAAAACCCTTCTGAAAAAAAATTCTTTAACTCATATATTCACTACTTTTATTCCAATAAACATTTTTCTCTGAAAATAAAATTTATGTTTCTACTTATGTTATAGTTTACTTAAATTTAGAACTGCATAGCATATCAGATTTCTTTACTGTAAATATATATTTTTTTCTCTGTTCAATTATAGATATACACATATAAAATTAATTCCAGCAACGATACCTTACAGCATATCCAAACTCGATCGCCATGAGATGCCGCCAGCCTTCCAGCGTCGCATGAACGCGACCCCTACGTGCGCGAACTCTAAATCCACACGCCATCACCAGACTGCCACCGCGAAGTCCTCCATGGCAAACGCGACTTCGACGAAATTGCCAACAGCCCAGCCTTCTCTTGGCATCGAAGACCCCCTGCTCGAGATCACCACGATGCTGCCCTGAATCGCGCCTCCAGTTACTCGAATACTTGCCTCGCCTAGATCGAGATATCCCCAATTTCCTGCGCACGTGGCCATCAATACCCACTCACCAGTCGTCCCCTCCCACGCGTACGCGTCCTACTTCCACGCGGTCACTAGCTCCAATCTCAATCGCGACCGCAACCACCGAAGTCCAACAATCCATCATAATGTCGCCCCACGCCCTATCTCGCCCAAATCGAGATCGCGACCTCGATTGATGAAGACCAATTTCAGTTGAAACGAAGGCGGAAGGATGAGTGCGATCGAAGTCTGGGCGACCATTTTTCTCTTCGATTTCTCGGTTTGGTTTTGCGAAAGAAGGCCGGTGATTTTTCTTTTTTGAACGAATGGGTTTCGAATTTTTATTTGAACGAGCGGCCATTTTTATCTTTCGATTTGAACTTGTTCTCGTTCTGCTTTGATTTGAAACCAGGGAGGAAAATAAAATTGAACGAGGTATGGTTTACGTAATGGGTTGCACGATCTTTTCTTCGTGATTTCTGGCGTGTTTAAAGGAACGAACGTGTGATGTTTACAAATTTAAATTTTAAATTTAAATTGAATTCCATTTAAATTCCAACGCGTTTAACTATCGTATGGTCACACAACAACTCCAAATGCTACGAAATTTGAAATACGGTAATAATACAATATTACGGACCCAATGGAACTGGTTTCGTCGAATTCCGAGACTGCGCCTCGGACGGCTATTTTTAAATATCGATACGAACGATATAATTTCAAATCTGAACAAATCACTTCCAAATTCGATTCGGAAGCTTCTGTCATCTCCAGTAATATCAATATAGATTTTTCAAAGCCTTTGAAATATTTTTCTTCAGCTTAAAATTGAAGATTTAAATTTTTATCCAGTTCAATAGATTAAATTATAAAATTTAATCGCCAAATTCCAAGTTAAATTCGGGATTCAAATTAAATCACCGTTCAAATATTTAAAATTAATTAAATATTTTCAATTTAATTTGTTCAAAATTCTGGGTCGTTACAGACTTCCCTCCTTAAAAGAATTTCGTCCTCGAAATTACAAGTTAGGAAAAGTGGTCCTTAACTCGTCTACTATTTTTCACAATCTAATAGTTTTATCAATCTTTCAAAACAAATCTCTCTACTAAAGATTCGTTATTAATTCAACTAAATTTCTAAACTTTTCATAGTTTTCAAACATCATTGTTTTCTTCAAAATTTAAATTCAAACTTTCAAAAATTTCTCAAAAATTTTCTAACACTCGGAATTTTCGAAAAATTTCGCCAGCGTCTCCTTTGCGCGGCTAATACGGTACGACTACAAAACGTCCCTACGGACTCTCAGATTTCAAAAAGAAAAAGAAAAAGCCAAGCGGCTAGAGAAATAAGTCATCAAATCTCATATTCAAATTTAAATACATACCTTTTTCGAGCAATTTAAATTCATCTTTGAAGATCAAATCCAATTTATAACACCTGTATATCCTACTAGCCATAATATCTAGTTACAGCATTCAAACTATTTTGCAAATTCGATTACAAAATTTCGATATAAACTACTTATACCATCTTTAATTCACTATTGAAGTTATATCCATTATCTTCAATTTTACATTTCAAATTTTATTTGAATTCAATTTCACATTTCAATTTCTCATTTGAGTTAAATTTACCATTCAATTCAATTTGAATTCTACTTATCTTCTGAATATTGAATTTATCAATTACCTTTCATTCAACTGATTCATAACTTTATTTTAAATCAGTTCCAATTACTAATTGATTACAAATTTCAATTTATTTTATTCAAATTTGTTTCCAACATTTAGTTTCAATTCCAGTTTTATCTTCATTCCCTAATTCATTCGTTCAATTTGAATCTCATTCAAATCAGATTTCAAATATTCTATAAGTTATCATCTTATTTACATCTTGATTTATACAATCATTTATACATTCACATTCACGATTCCATTTCATTAAGGAATTTTATTTTCAATTATCTTCTTGGAATTCTATTTTCATTTGTAAATCATATTTACAATTCATATTCATAATTTTTTTTATTCATATATGAATTTATTTCCTTATACTTTCAATTCACATTTATAGATTTCATTTGTTAATGAACTTGAATTCCAATCACAATTACATATTTTACATTAACAATTTCTATTTGTATAAGTTATCAATTCAATAATATTCCATAAATATTCTTATAAAGTATTCCAGAGTCCTACTAACATTTTCAAAAATCATTTTTTGAAACAATTCAAATTACCCTTTTAATCTCCAAAACAAAAACCCAAATTTTCCAAACACTTTCCGTTTAAAACAATTTAGCATCAATTTCTCTTTTGGAAACCCAAAAATGAATTCTAATGATGTGGCCATCATTATCAGGATTATTTTCCAGCGACCTAAAAGAGTTTAGAGCTTTCAACTCTCCAAAATACTTTTCAAAACCTTTGAAATTCATTTCCAAATTCAAAAAGATTTAAACTTTCCAAATCTCCAAAATATTCAAATTCCTTTCAAAACATTTCCAAAAACTTCTCTGGAATTCCGTTTCGAATTACAAATCACATTTATAATTTATATTCTCAAATTTCATTTATATGTGAATTTATTTCTTAACTTTCGAGTTACGATTCCAGTTTCTTATTTAAATTTCAATGATAATAGATTAATATTATCACTTCTAACATCCATGCAACCATATACTATAATAATTCATAGAAAATGATTTCTTTTCTATACGAAAATAGTTTTGGGTAAAATTATTTCATTCACCCTATTTTTAAAACAATACTATGTCGTCTTGCCTCGTTTAAGTGTTTAGAAATCTCTATCGATAATATGGCGTCCCACATACCGACCAAAATTCATAAACATCTCAACGGATAAGCAAACACAATATAAAAAAAAATTATATTCACTAACAAATACGCGCTCATATCTATTATTACACTCAACTCATTCTAGAGTACTGCTGACTCTATCTCTAATGAGTAACACCCAACAGAGCAGGGTTGTCGCTTAACCATACGCTCTGATACCAAATGTCATGGCCCGCAAATCCGTCCCTCTTGATTAACCACTAATCTCCATTGATTAACTCAAAATGAACGGGAATACGAACTATGATGGTTTAAGAAGAAGAAAAGAGTAGAAGAAGAAGAGAAACACAGAAGAAGAAGGAAGAACAACAGAACAACATCAGAACAGAAAACAATACCAGAATCTTACACGTCGCAGCGGAACAATATACAATAGATAATTACTAGTCTTTTAAAACAAAGAACTATATCATTTTATACATACATCAATCATCAGAGTCAATATACAACAATGGACAGTTATATAAACTTGTCCTCATACAGAATACACAGCGGAATAAATACTATCAGATACAAATACTATGTCTCGTCCTCCAGCTTATCTCCAAAGCTCCAGAATATCCAGAATATCCTGATAATATAACTCTAGGCTGCCCGTGGGGAAATTGGTGGGCACCCAGAGTTTAGAAGGGAAACAATAAACTCCGAGTCAGTCATGGTGACTGGTGTGAGATCGTAAAACAGTTATTTATCTTTAAAATAAACAACAGAAAAACTTTAATGTCAATTCGCAATGCTTTTGGAAAATGAAACTACCATAAGACCTCCCACCACACACACAATGCAAACGCAGACTTGGAGGAGATTTCTTCTTATGATAGTCAAAGATGCTTACTACGCAAAAATCAAATTCTTTTTTATATTATTATTAGTGCATAGTGGAAAACATTTCGAAAGTAGAATATAAATCTTAGCCAGCATAGGTACCATTATATTATGCCTTCTATAGCTGCCATATTAGATGGCAGGTTCTACAACTAAAACCGTACAAGGCTCGTATTGTTTCTTTGGATTTCCAACAAATGGTCAGGCTAAGGAACTTCCTATCCACGATGGGTACGTCCCTGGAATAGACGACCCGAGAACCTAACCGGATCTCTGCCAACACAAGGCCGGGTTACCTCTGCAAAAATAGGTAACTACTGACACGCGTATGCCATCCCCCGATCGTCACCGATCTTCCCGAGGATCCCCGATTTCCAACAACCACAAAGAAATAAATTTTTTGCAGCAACCACAGAGGTTAAGTATCTGGGCTCCATACCATGATACCACCTTTATCCAGAAGGAATGACATACACTAAGGGGCGCTACTCCCTAAAACCTTGCCGCATTCTTCCTGTTTCGACCATTTCTGGGGTGTGAGGCTCGACGAAGTCTCGTCCACAAAGCTATGCTTTCTCAAAAAGCCCTGCTTCGGGTCAAACAAAATGATCAACCTATGATCACAAAGATATAAGATCAAACAAATGATCATATCGCAAATGATCAAACACTGATCATTTCACAGCAACACTCAGTATGCCACGTTACCAAATTGGGATATATCGCTGATAAATTTCAACTACATAACCTCTGAGCTCGTACGTCTCAGAGAAGGGTGTTAAGCTAAGAGAATAAATTCTCCGCCACCAACAGAAATGTATTTGAAAGAAATCAGCTTTATATCTCAAATTGTAACGTCAGACACACAATCCATACAAGTCTGTTCCGGGATCGAACAGAACCGAAGGCACTTCTCACGAAGCCCTTGCATATCCGGATAAATTTCTAATCACGTCGGGACTTCCCGTCAGTAAGGGTGATAAAACCTCTAAATCGAAGATCAGTCGATGTAGAGTAACTCGACGGTAATCCTTCCAATTTCAAAAATATCCGGTCTTCAACACCGGTCTTCAAATGCAATTCATAACGACGTATCACATATTCGGAATGGGTTATACAACCCCATGGTCCTTTCCCGGCTAACCCGAATAGTGAGCGTATATTTAAAAACAAGTGTGGCATTCAAATTCATCCAATTCACAACAAATACCTATCTAAAGGTAATTATTGATAGTCGGTTATTTAACTATCAATAAAGATGCGCAACATCATCAGATTCCAAATAATTTTCCAAATCATTTCATCTTCAAAAATATCTTTACTAGATATAAAATTTCCACACTTAACCGTTTGGAAACAGTTTCAAATCAATTTCCACATTTCATTTTTATCTTTGAAGATAAAATCTCAAAACAGTTCATTTCATATTGGAAAAGCATTTCCATACTTATAAAAAAAAATAAGTATTTCACAAATCTATTTATTTTCAACATTTGAAAATATTCGATATACTTAAATCAAATTTAAGTATAAATTCATTCTTTAAGGAAATCATTTACTATAACAATATTTATTTGAGTCAAAACGAATGTTACGTAAAACATTGTTACGACGACTCAAAACCACTAGTATAGGGATTCGAAATTTAGATAGATATATAAATCCCAATACTACATCAAAAACATTTCCTTTCGGAAATCATTTACTATAACAATAGTGTTATAGTCCATCATTTCCTTATTTTCCGAAAACGACTATTTCAACAATAAAATGTTGAAATCTATGTATTCGATTCATAATTCATTTTAAAACATCTTTAAAATGTTTAACTTCATTTTTAATATCACTTTTTCAAAAATGAATCCATTTTATTCAACAATATATTCACTGTCCAAAATCGTGAATATACTTCACTAACCCCATTCCAATATTTTTCTACACATTTTATTTCAATAAAAATTCGCTTTCCAAAATCGCGAATATATCTTCTTTAATAACCTTCTATGTTTAATTTATCAAATCCAATTGATTTCGAATTTATAAAACAACGTTTATAAATTCTATTTCTATTTATAAAAACTTCAATTTATAAATCTTCTTTATTTACCAATTCAATTCACAATTCAATTTATATACCACAATTCATATTATAAGTTAAATACTTATAATTTCATTTATTTACAAAGATCATTCTTTTAAAACTTTACAACTGTAAAGTTTACCCTTTTATAAACCCATTTTAACATCATTTCCAAATACTACATCAATTACAGATTGATTTCCAAAATTTTATCATTTCTAAATAATTTCCTTATTCTTTCCAATTTATTCAATATTCTATTTTTAAAAGAATTCTTCAATTTGAAATCATTTTTACATTGATTTCCCAAGTTATTTCAATTCATAAATTTAATTTCTAATTGGACTTCCACATATTTTATTTTAAATAAATTCCTTTTGAAGAGAATAAATTTCTTTGTCTCTTTCAATCTATTTAAAAATCCAAATTTAAATTAAATTCTTCAATTTAAAATCACTATTATACGAAATTCATTTATTTAACATTTTCACTTGATTCTGGAATAAATTCAATAAGATTTCAAAAATCAGCCTTTATTCTTTTAAATTCTTTTCTTCAAATTTATTAAATTTCTAAAATTAAATTTACTTAAAAAATTTCTACTTGAATTACAAAAATTCAATTTCATTTATTTTTGGAATCCAATGATATCAAACATCCATTCAGCTAAATTTTTAGCTTTCAATCAATTTCCAGACATCGATATGATCAATAACATCAATATAATCATTCACAGATTCATACCACAGTATAAATAAAATCAATCAATGTGAGGGGTCCAGTTGGATCCCTCCAACCTGTTTCCCTGCATCCAAAGACGTTAGCACAATACCAATTCCGCTCCAGTACGGAATTATCGCGGTATATGGGTTTTTATAAAAATCCGCTTACTAACGGCGCAATAGGGTCTCATCCGCTATACGAGGCGGGAAATCATCAATCCAATATATACATATGCCAATATGTATATATTGCTATATATATAATAGATATATCCTACTATATCTAATATCACATTCAATAGAAATCAAACATTCAATAATAACTGTAAAAATCAAATTTCCTTCGAGTGAGAAAATCTCACCTTAGCTTTTATATATGCAATCCATTTCCATTTTGACCATTTCTTCTTGATTTTAAACCTTGTATAAATAATTATACAATTCTATTAATATTTTGAATTTATCGATCAATTAATTCCTTTCAATAAATTAAATTTCGAACTGTTTTCCCTCTACAGCTTTAATTAACCACGATTTTATTTTAAACTCAAAAATTTATTCTTAATATATTAAACAGAATTATCTTATTACAGTGAACAAAAAACAAAAAATCTATTTTCACATAACGTTTTCAAATTCCTATTTCAATCTTTTCAAAAATAATTTCTAAGTGAACTTTTTCAAATTTCAAAACCCTTCTGAAAAAAAATTCTTTAACTCATATATTCACTGCTTTTATTCCAATAAACATTTTTCTCTGAAAATAAAATTTATGTTTCTACTTATGTTATAGTTTACTTAAATTTAGAACTGCATAGCATATCAGATTTCTTTACTGTAAATATATTTTTTTTTCTCTGTTCAATTATAGATATACACATATAAAATTAATTCCAACAACGATACCTTACAGCATATCCAAACTCGATCGCCATGAGATGCCGCCAGCCTTCCAGCGTCGCATGAACGCGACCCCTACGTGCGCGAACTCTAAATCCACACGCCATCACCAGACTGCCACCGCGAAGTCCTCCATGGCAAACGCGACTTCGACGAAATTGCCAACAGCCCAGCCTTCTCTTGGCATCGAAGACCCCCTGCTCGAGATCACCACGATGCTGCCCTGAATCGCGCCTCCAGTTACTCGAATACTCGCCTCGCCTAGATCGAGATATCCCCAATTTCCTGCGCACGTGGCCATCAATACCCACTCACCAGTCGTCCCCTCCCACGCGTACGCGTCCTACTTCCACGCGGTCACTAGCTCCAATCTCAATCGCGACCGCAACCACCGAAGTCCAACAATCCATCATAATGTCGCCCCACGCCCTATCTCGCCCAAATCGAGATCGCGACCTCGATTGATGAAGACCAATTTCAGTTGAAACGAAGGCGGAAGGATGAGTGCGATCGAAGTCTGGGCGACCATTTTTCTCTTCGATTTCTCGGTTTGGTTTTGCGAAAGAAGGCCGGTGATTTTTCTTTTTTGAACGAATGGGTTTCGAATTTTTATTTGAACGAGCGGCCATTTTTATCTTTCGATTTGAACTTGTTCTCGTTCTGCTTTGATTTGAAACCAGGGAGGAAAATAAAATTGAACGAGGTATGGTTTACGTAATGGGTTGCACGATCTTTTCTTCGTGATTTCTGGCGTGTTTAAAGGAACGAACGTGTGATGTTTACAAATTTAAATTTTAAATTTAAATTGAATTCCATTTAAATTCCAACGCGTTTAACTATCGTATGGTCACACAACAACTCCAAATGCTACGAAATTTGAAGTACGGTAATAATACAATATTACGGACCCAATGGAACTGGTTTTGTCGAATTCCGAGACTGCGCCTCGGACGGCTATTTTTAAATATCGATACGAACGATATAATTTCAAATCTGAACAAATCACTTCCAAATTCGATTCGGAAGCTTCTGTCATCTCCAGTAATATCAATATAGATTTTTCAAAGCCTTTGAAATATTTTTCTTCAGCTTAAAATTGAAGATTTAAATTTTTATCCAGTTCAATAGATTAAATTATAAAATTTAATCGCCAAATTCCAAGTTAAATTCGGGATTCAAATTAAATCACCGTTCAAATATTTAAAATTAATTAAATATTTTCAATTTAATTTGTTCAAAATTCTGGGTCGTTACAGACTTCCCTCCTTAAAAGAATTTCGTCCTCGAAATTACAAGTTAGGAAAAGTGGTCCTTAACTCGTCTACTATTTTTCACAATCTAATAGTTTTATCAATCTTTCAAAACAAATCTCTCTACTAAAGATTCGTTATTAATTCAACTAAATTTCTAAACTTTTCATAGTTTTCAAACATCATTGTTTTCTTCAAAATTTAAATTCAAACTTTCAAAAATTTCTCAAAAATTTTCTAACACTCGGAATTTTCGAAAAATTTCGCCAGCGTCTCCTTTGCGCGGCTAATACGGTACGACTACAAAACGTCCCTACGGACTCTCAGATTTCAAAAAGAAAAAGAAAAAGCCAAGCGGCTAGAGAAATAAGTCATCAAATCTCATATTCAAATTTAAATACATACCTTTTTCGAGCAATTTAAATTCATCTTTGAAGATCAAATCCAATTTATAACACCTGTATATCCTACTAGCCATAATATCTAGTTACAGCATTCAAACTATTTTGCAAATTCGATTACAAAATTTCGATATAAACTACTTATACCATCTTTAGTTCACTATTGAAGTTATATCCATTATCTTCAATTTTACATTTCAAATTTTATTTGAATTCAATTTCACATTTCAATTTCTCATTTGAGTTAAATTTACCATTCAATTCAATTTGAATTCTACTTATCATCTGAATATTGAATTTATCAATTACCTTTCATTCAACTGATTCATAACTTTATTTTAAATCAGTTCCAATTACTAATTGATTACAAATTTCAATTTATTTTATTCAAATTTGTTTCCAACATTTAGTTTCAATTCCAGTTTTATCTTCATTCCCTAATTCATTCGTTCAATTTGAATCTCATTCAAATCAGATTTCAAATATTCTATAAGTTATCATCTTATTTACATCTTGATTTATACAATCATTTATACATTCACATTCACGATTCCATTTCATTAAGGAATTTTATTTTCAATTATCTTCTTGGAATTCTATTTTCATTTGTAAATCATATTTACAATTCATATTCATAATTTTTTTTATTCATATATGAATTTATTTCCTTATACTTTCAATTCACATTTATAGATTTCATTTGTTAATGAACTTGAATTCCAATCACAATTACATATTTTACATTAACAATTTCTATTTGTATAAGTTATCAATTCAATAATATTCCATAAATATTCTTATAAAGTATTCCAGAGTCCTACTAACATTTTCAAAAATCATTTTTTGAAACAATTCAAATTACCCTTTTAATCTCCAAAACAAAAACCCAAATTTTCCAAACACTTTCCGTTTAAAACAATTTAGCATCAATTTCTCTTTTGGAAACCCAAAAATGAATTCTAATGATGTGGCCATCATTATCAGGATTATTTTCCAGCGACCTAAAAGAGTTTAGAGCTTTCAACTCTCCAAAATACTTTTCAAAACCTTTGAAATTCATTTCCAAATTCAAAAAGATTTAAACTTTCCAAATCTCCAAAATTTTCAAATTCCTTTCAAAACATTTCCAAAAACTTCTCTGGAATTCCGTTTCGAATTACAAATCAAATTTATAATTTATATTCTCAAATTTCATTTATATGTGAATTTATTTCTTAACTTTCGAGTTACGATTCCAGTTTCTTATTTAAATTTCAATGATAATAGATTAATATTATCACTTCTAACATCCATGCAACCATATACTATAATAATTCATAGAAAATGATTTCTTTTCTATACGAAAATAGTTTTGGGTAAAATTATTTCATTCACCCTATTTTTAAAACAATACTATGTCGTCTTGCCTCGTTTAAGTGTTTAGAAATCCCTATCGATAATATGGCGTCCCACATACCGACCAAAATTCATAAACATCTCAACGGATAAGCAAACACAATATAAAAAAAAATTATATTCACTAACAAATACGCGCTCATATCTATTATTACACTCAACTCATTCTAGAGTACTGCTGACTCTATCTCTAATGAGTAACACCCAACAGAGCAGGGTTGTCGCTTAACCATACGCTCTGATACCAAATGTCATGGCCCGCAAATCCGTCCCTCTTGATTAACCACTAATCTCCATTGATTAACTCAAAATGAACGGGAATACGAACTATGATGGTTTAAGAAGAAGAAAAGAGTAGAAGAAGAAGAGAAACACAGAAGAAGAAGGAAGAACAACAGAACAACATCAGAACAGAAAACAATATTAGAATCTTACACGTCGCAGCGGAACAATATACAATAGATAATTACTAGTCTTTTAAAACAAAGAACTATATCATTTTATACATACATCAATCATCAGAGTCAATATACAACAATGGACAGTTATATAAACTTGTCCTCATACAGAATACATAGCGGAATAAATACTATCATTTACAAATACTACGTCACGTCCTCCAGCTTATCTCCAAAGCTCCAGAATATCCAGAATATCCTGATAATATAACTCTAGGCTGCCCGTGTGGAAATTGGTGGGCACCCAGAGTTTAGAAGGGAAACAATAAACTCCGAGTCAGTCATGGTGACTGGTGTGAGATCGTAAAACAGTTATTTATCTTTAAAATAAACAACAGAAAAACTTTAATGTCAATTCGCAATGCTTTTGGAAAATGAAACTACCATAAGACCTCCCACCACACACACAATGCAAACGCAGACTTGGAGGAGATTTCTTCTTATGATAGTCAAAGATGCTTACTACGCAAAAATCAAATTCTTTTTTATATTATTATTAGTGCATAGTGGAAAACATTTCGAAAGTAGAATATAAATCTTAGCCAGCATAGGTACCATTATATTATGCCTTCTATAGCTGCCATATTAGATGGCAGGTTCTACAACTAAAACAGTACAAGGCTCGTATTGTTTCTTTGGATTTCCAACAAATGGTCAGGCTAAGGAACTTCCTATCCACGATGGGTACGTCCCTGGAATAGACGACCCGAGAACCTAACCGGATCTCTGCCAACACAAGGCCGGGTTACCTCTGCAAAAATAGGTAACTACTGACACGCGTATGCCATCCCCCGATCGTCACCGATCTTCCCGAGGATCCCCGATTTCCAACAACCACAAAGAAATAAATTTTTTGCAGCAACCGCAGAGGTTAAGTATCTAGGCTCCATACCATGATACCACCTTTATCCAGAAGGAATGACATACACTAAGGGGCGCTACTCCCTAAAACCTTGCCGCATTCTTCCTGTTTCGACCATTTCCGGGGTGTGAGGCTCGACGAAGTCTCGTCCACAAAGCTACGCTTTCTCAAAAAGCCCTGCTTCGGGTCAAACAAAATGATCAACCTATGATCACAAAGATATAAGATCAAACAAATGATCATATCGCAAATGATCAAACACTGATCATTTCACAGCAACACTCAGTATGCCACGTTACCAAATTGGGATATATCGCTGATAAATTTCAACTACATAACCTCTGAGCTCGTACGTCTCAGAGAAGGGTGTTAAGCTAAGAGAATAAATTCTCCGCCACCAACAGAAATGTATTTGAAAGAAATCAGCTTTATATCTCAAATTGTAACGTCAGACACACAATCCATACAAGTCTGTTCCGGGATCGAACAGAACCGAAGGCACTTCTCACGAAGCCCTTGCATATCCGGATAAATTTCTAATCACGTCGGGACTTCCCGTCACTAAGGGTGATAAAACCTCTAAATCGAAGATCAGTCGATGTAGAGTAACTCGACGGTAATCCTTCCGTTTTCAAAAATATCCGGTCTTCAACACCGGTCTTCAAATGCAATTCATAACGACGTATCACATATTCGGAATGGGTTATACGACCCCATGGTCCTTTCCCGGCTAACCCGAATAGTGAGCGTATATTTAAAAACAAGTGTGGCATTCAAATTCATCCAATTCACAACAAATACCTATCTAAAGGTAATTATTGATAGTCGGTTATTTAACTATCAATAAAGATGCGCAACATCATCAGATTCCAAATAATTTTCCAAATCATTTCATCTTCAAAAATATCTTTACTAGATATAAAATTTCCACACTTAACCGTTTGGAAACAGTTTCAAATCAATTTCCACATTTCATTTTTATCTTTGAAGATAAAATCTCAAAACAGTTCATTTCATATTGGAAAAGCATTTCCATACTTATAAAAAAAAATAAGTATTTCACAAATCTATTTATTTTCAACATTTGAAAATATTCGATATACTTAAATCAAATTTAAGTATAAATTCATTCTTTAAGGAAATCATTTACTATAACAATATTTATTTGAGTCAAAACGAATGTTACGTAAAACATTGTTACGACGACTCAAAACCACTAGTATAGGGATTCGAAATTTAGATAGATATATAAATCCCAATACTACATCAAAAACATTTCCTTTCGGAAATCATTTACTATAACAATAGTGTTATAGTCCATCATTTCCTTATTTTCCGAAAACGACTATTTCAACAATAAAATGTTGAAATCTATGTATTCGATTCATAATTCATTTTAAAACATCTTTAAATTGTTTAACTTCATTTTTAATATCACTTTTTCAAAAATGAATCCATTTTATTCAAAAATATATTCACTGTCCAAAATCGTGAATATACTTCACTAACCCCATTCCAATATTTTTCTACACATTTTATTTCAATAAAAATTCGCTTTCCAAAATCGCGAATATATCTTCTTTAATAACCTTCTATGTTTAATTTATCAAATCCAATTGATTTCGAATTTATAAAACAACGTTTATAAATTCTATTTCTATTTATAAAAACTTCAATTTATAAATCTTCTTTATTTACCAATTCAATTCACAATTCAATTTATATACCACAATTCATATTATAAGTTAAATACTTATAATTTCATTTATTTACAAAGATCATTCTTTTAAAACTTTACAACTGTAAAGTTTACCCTTTTATAAACCCATTTTAACATCATTTCCAAATACTACATCAATTACAGATTGATTTCCAAAATTTTATCATTTCTAAATAATTTCCTTATTCTTTCCAATTTATTCAATATTCTATTTTTAAAAGAATTCTTCAATTTGAAATCATTTTTACATTGATTTCCCAAGTTATTTCAATTCATAAATTTAATTTCTAATTGGACTTCCACATATTTTATTTTAAATAAATTCCTTTTGAAGAGAATAAATTTCTTTGTCTCTTTCAATCTATTTAAAAATCCAAATTTAAATTAAATTCTTCAATTTAAAATCACTATTATACGAAATTCATTTATTTAACATTTTCACTTGATTCTGGAATAAATTCAATAAGATTTCAAAAATCAGCCTTTATTCTTTTAAATTCTTTTCTTCAAATTTATTAAATTTCTAAAATTAAATTTACTTAAAAAATTTCTACTTGAATTACAAAAATTCAATTTCATTTATTTTTGGAATCCAATGATATCAAACATCCATTCAGCTAAATTTTTAGCTTTCAATCAATTTCCAGACATCGATATGATCAATAACATCAATATAATCATTCACAGATTCATACCACAGTATAAATAAAATCAATCAATGTGAGGGGTCCAGTTGGATCCCTCCAACCTGTTTCCCTGCATCCAAAGACGTTAGCACAATACCAATTCCGCTCCAGTACGGAATTATCACGGTATATGGGTTTTTATAAAAATCCGCTTACTAACGGCGCAATAGGGTCTCATCCGCTATACGAGGCGGGAAATCATCAATCCAATATATACATATGCCAATATGTATATATTGCTATATATATAATAGATATATCCTACTATATCTAATATCACATTCAATAGAAATCAAACAGTCAATAATAACTGTAAAAATCAAATTTCCTTCGAGTGAGAAAATCTCACCTTAGCTTTTATATATGCAATCCATTTCCATTTTGACCATTTCTTCTTGATTTTAAACCTTGTATAAATAATTATACAATTCTATTAATATTTTGAATTTATCGATCAATTAATTCCTTTCAATAAATTAAATTTCGAACTGTTTTCCCTCTACAGCTTTAATTAACCACGATTTTATTTTAAACTCAAAAATTTATTCTTAATATATTAAACAGAATTATCTTATTACAGTGAACAAAAAACAAAAAATCTATTTTCACATAACGTTTTCAAATTCCTATTTCAATCTTTTCAAAAATAATTTCTAAGTGAACTTTTTCAAATTTCAAAACCCTTCTGAAAAAAAATTCTTTAACTCATATATTCACTACTTTTATTCCAATAAACATTTTTCTCTGAAAATAAAATTTATGTTTCTACTTATGTTATAGTTTACTTAAATTTAGAACTGCATAGCATATCAGATTTCTTTACTGTAAATATATATTTTTTTCTCTGTTCAATTATAGATATACACATATAAAATTAATTCCAGCAACGATACCTTACAGCATATCCAAACTCGATCGCCACGAGATGCCGCCAGCCTTCCAGCGTCGCATGAACGCGACCCCTACGTGCGCGAACCCTAAATCCACACGCCATCACCAGACTGCCACCGCGAAGTCCTCCATGGCAAACGCGACTTCGACGAAATTGCCAACACCCTAGCCTTCTCTTGGCATCGAAGACCCCCTGCTCGAGATCACCACGATGCTGCCCTGAATCGCGCCTCCAGTTACTCGAATACTCGCCTCGCCTAGATCGAGATATCCCCAATTTCCTGCGCACGCGGCCATCAATACCCACTCACCAGTCGTCCCCTCCCACGCGTACGCGTCCTACTTCCACGCGGTCACTAGCTCCTATCTCAATCGCGACCGCAACCACCGAAGTCCAACAATCCATCATAATGTCGCCCCACGCCCTATCTCGCCCAAATCGAGATCGCGACCTCGATTGATGAAGACCAATTTCAGTTGAAACGAAGGCGGAAGGATGAGTGCGATCGAAGTCTGGGCGACCATTTTTCTCTTCGATTTCTCGGTTTGGTTTTGCGAAAGAAGGCCGGTGATTTTTCTTTTTTGAACGAATGGGTTTCGAATTTTTATTTGAACGAGCGGCCATTTTTATCTTTCGATTTGAACTTGTTCTCGTTCTGCTTTGATTTGAAACCAGGGAGGAAGATAAAATTGAACGAGGTATGGTTTACGTAATGGGTTGCACGATCTTTTCTTCGTGATTTCTGGCGTGTTTAAAGGAACGAACGTGTGATGTTTACAAATTTAAATTTTAAATTTAAATTGAATTCCATTTAAATTCCAACGCGTTTAACTATCGTATGGTCACACAACAACTCCAAATGCTACGAAATTTGAAATACGGTAATAATACAATATTACGGACCCAATGGAACTGGTTTCGTCGAATTCCGAGACTGCGCCTCGGACGTCTATTTTTAAATATCGATACGAACGATATAATTTCAAATCTGAACAAATCACTTTCAAATTCGATTCGGAAGCTTCTGTCATCTCCAGTAATATCAATATAGATTTTTCAAAGCCTTTGAAATATTTTTCTTCAGCTTAAAATTGAAGATTTAAATTTTTATCCAGTTCAATAGATTAAATTATAAAATTTAATCGCCAAATTCCAAGTTAAATTCGGGATTCAAATTAAATCACCGTTCAAATATTTAAAATTAATTAAATATTTTCAATTTAATTTGTTCAAAATTCTGGGTCGTTACAAATACGGTCTAGTGAATCTACATGGAAATATACTATGTTAGCTCATTGACAAATAAGCATACTTCACTGTAAAAACAAACTTGATAGGTTGACTAAAATTGTATCCACATTAACAAATACTTTTTTCAGCAGCATAAATATTCGACGTTTATATTACATTTAGATAAAAAAATCAATCATCGATTATTCAAATCTATGAACGGGAAACCATGCTTATTTAACCTCGGTTACTGAAATTTCCTTTAACGGAAGAAATAAGCATGGAATTTTTTTGTGTTTTTTGTAATTGCTTCCTGCATTACCATGAGTTCTACTACTGTTTTCAAAGCTGGGGATGCCACTGTATGGACTATTGGAAAAACTGATTAAGGAACGTGGGCTTCAAAGAAAATTGTCCATATTGGCGACACTGTCTTGTTGAATATAGCAGTCAGTACCACAATATGATAGGAGGTCGGCAAATCCAACTACGATAACTACAACACAAACTCGTCAATGTCGAACCATGCAACTGGCAACGACTCCATAGTGATCTAGTCGGGAGGGGATCACTTTTTCCTATGTGGGTTTCCTGGTCATTGTGCCTGAGGCCAAAATTTTAAGGTCTATACCCTAACAAAAGGCACCTCTGCTGCCCCTTACATCTCCCCTACAACCACCCCTCCCCAATGCCTACTAGAAGCTATAGCAGTCCTATGATGATTACTCGTTCGACTGCAAGCACCACTCCCGTGTCTCTTGTAGCTACTGCTGCTAAAAGCCAAGTTGCTTTCACTTTGACCTCCTCTAGATTTAGCTTTGTTGTTTTTATTGCTCCACTTACTGAAGCTATTGTCTAGTTTTATTATTTCCATTTTAATCCACTTTTTAGTTTCGCCCTATCTTGTTTAATCATGTGTTGTATTATGACTGGTTTTTGACTATTAACAAATATGATTATGAATGTTATTTTTTAGTATGAATTTGCTTAGGTAAAAAAACAAAAACAAAATATACTTATTATCGGCTAACTTTCAAACACTTGCTTTGAATCAAACAGTTATGAAATGTAGTCGTTGGGCCAAATCATAAAAATGCCTTTTTTATGAGTAGCTTCCCTATGCAAAATAATATCATATTGTAACAACTTAGCACCAGTGAACAAATGTTTGAACAAATTGTGTCCATTTTAGATATATTTAATTTTAGAGTACATTTTCATTTTCATACACTTGAAAGAGGAATTGCTTTTATAAACTCATTATGAACCAACCGACACATAAAATTTAATGTCAATCGGTCAACCATTAATGCAAATAAAAGAAAATAGTATTGAAACAATACTATGTGTGCTTCAAGTTTATGTAACCTTGAGGAAGTTCACTTTCATGTTTACTGTAGTTTTGTTATGAGCTATTTGACAACCAAAAAATTGTTTAGTTTAGAGAGAGTATCTTCGGTGTAGTGTCAGGTAAGAGAAAAGTAATAGAGTAGAAAAGAGACAAATATACGTAAAAGGAGCGAGTAGTTGTTTTGTTTGACCGAGGTTTTTAAGTTTAGGGTTTATTCGCTAACATAAAGTACTTGGTTTGTTTATAAGTTGGTTGACTCATGGCTTATAACAGTCACCATATTTTTTCATGAGAAAATGTTTGTCGTATTTGTAATGTGATTGATTAGTGGATAACTTTATGCATATTTCTTTAGCACACTGAAGACATGATCATTGCAACAGAATCATATTTTTACAACATTAGACCAGATTCGACCATTGTAATATGTTATTGACTATGTTATGAGTAACTACCTAAAAACCCAACTTTCTAATAAATATAATGCAGTAATACAAAGCCTTTATTTTAGATTTGATACCATATAATAGATTATAGTTTACCACCACATGTTTTCGTTATATATGATGATAGCTTCCAACATCCTCATTAGCTTTATCTAAGATTTTAAACAAACTTAAAAATATTAAACACTCACCTTTTCCCTATGACTTGGAATAATACCAAAGTTAAACCTTTGTTTTTACCTTCTGCACTCAATATATATACCGTTCACCGACCAAGAAGGAAGGGAAAAGTGTTGATGATCCTTGGAGGGACTGGTTATGATGCAAAGCAATAATTTTGTATGACACTGTGATTACTTGTGAATTATAGGATATATATTAACCATGTACCAAAGCTATATACGATGAAAAATGAGAAAAAAGGTAAAATTGGAACAAAACTGCAAAAAATACAACAGTTTAGCTCTACCTCTTTTTGTAGTTTGTGAAGTAACAGAGGTATCACAGTTTATTGAGCTCAACATGGAAGGCGCCCTGCAAATATAGATTTGAGCGAATAATCCATTACATGGTGTAAGTAATATGATAAATGTTTGTATAATTTCAATTGCATGTCTAGTCAACTATACGAAAGTACCTATCTGGAACCATGCATGTTTAAGTCACCTTATAATCAGCATTAGATTTAAAATCCATGTGTTGAAGTTCAAGTTATAGAAGACTATCCAATCGAGAATGGTTTCATACTTCACATACATAGATGCACTCATTTCAGAGACTGATGTTTCCATTTTTAGTTATAAAAAACAGTTTATACATGAAGGTAACGCAAACACACCATCGGTTTATTAACTGTTTGAAATACCCATTAGGGTGAGTTGGAAATGAAGTAATCTTGAGGATAATCGAATAAGTTAATGATTAAAAAATAAAATTATTCACTGCACGACATGTTACAAACTTGCTACATTAGCTTATCAGATATGAGTCATGAACTGTCTTGCAAATGTTTTTGAAATTGATATGTAGGGCAGTAACTCGTTAAAAAAAATTCATGATCTGGTTGAGGTGCATCATGAATGCAAATAGTATAAAAGTCAGCTGTCTAATGATGACAGCTAATTTTTCCCTCTATTCTAACCCTTACTCATCCAATATATGTTCATAGCACATTAATATCAAACAAACATCTTCAGTTAAAAAAATCATATATACCTTGATAATGTGTGTGTGTATACAGACACGTTATATTTACATTCTGAAGATAATGTATGTAATCATGCATGCACGCACGCATGTTATGCATGCATGCATGCATGTATCTAGTCTATTAGATTATATAATAGCTTTTCACTTTTCCACTATATTGTACATGGGAAATGGAAAGTAAGCATATAATCGTGGATCTAAAACAACTTTTACACCAAAGTTTCCCATTTGTAACAGAGCCTCAAATTATAACCAACTTTTAGCTATTGATCGCATCAATTGGGTGACATGTCTAGCTGTTGTCGAATGAAAATACAATTAAATATTAGATGAATAAATTGAAAATGTAGAATTTTTATCATACAACAATCATGTAGCTGGAACTTAACCAAGTGAAAATGAGAATGAAATCGGCCTTACTTCACAACATGACTACGACGATGATAAACGTAGGACCAGTAGGCGCTCTCATCAAATTAATTTAACTTAGTAATCAACAACCCAAGAAAAATAAAAGTATATGATAATGTTTGGTACTAAGTTCGCTACATTAATAAGTACTATGTGATGTTATATGATACTGATAAATAGATATTTTATTACAGTAATAAGTGAATTTTACACAAACAAGTGTTTTCCTGAGTTGTTGAATACTAAGTTCGCACTAGTAGAAAATAATGTCAGGATTCTTACCTTTGAATTTTGAAGCATTATTATCAAAGGTAAGAATCCCGACAGACCTTATTTCATGACACTAAAACATCATATAACAAAATATACATAAAGCAAAGACATGCGACGAACTAAATATTGGAAATGAGAACCATGATTACTAATTTTTCTTTCCACTCATTTATCTTTAAGCTTTATTACAAACATGTGCATTTAAAAACCATACTCCTATTGAAACAACTCATACGTATGTCTATATATATATATATATATATACACACACACACCAACACACACAAACCTTAAATCAATCGTTGTTATGTACACACATTTCGTTACAGAAGTGAAATATGTCTATGTTTAACAATTGATATCATAGATCAACTGATCACTATGCATCCTATGTCATATACAGGTATTCTTGGAATTTGAACTATTAGTTTAAGAAATTGATATCATAGATTAACTATATCCTATGTCCTATGCGTTCTATGTCGTACGTAGGTATTAATGGAATTTGAAATATTATTTTAACAAACTGATATCATTGATCAACTAATCACTACCTAACCACAACAGGGCGACCAAGCAAACCAACTTGAAGTGCAGGAACAAAAAGTGAAGCTATACAGGAGCAGCTGCAAATCCAAATATCCCAAAAATGGAATTCAAATATAACGCATCATGAAAATCATTTACTTATGGATGATTCGAACATTTACTCAGTTCCCTTTTGTTAATAGGTGAACAAATATTGTGCATTTAATCAGACAAATTGATATCATAGATAAACCAATCACTACCTAACCACAACATATTCGACCAAGCAAACCAACCTAAAGTGCAGGAATTTAAAGTGAAGCTATACATGAGCAATTGCAAATCAAAATATCCCTAAATTGGAATTTGGACATAATGCATCATGAAAATCATTTAAATAGGGCAAACACAAACATTTATCCAGATTCCTTTTGTTAATTTTTGAACAAATACTGAGTGCATTTAATTAGTTGAAATGACAATAGTGAACACGCATACCCAATTTTTTCTCCAAACATCGAAGGGACGATGGGCGTAGGTCGGGTGAGGGAGAAGCAACCGGGCCAACGAATGGAAAGGGACACCAAATCGATGCAGAAGACTATATATGGAAAATGAACGTTGGGTCCGAATGGGAGCAAATTCAACGGAAAAAACCGATGGGAATTTGACGGCAACAGGGGAAACAACAACGATAATCAGCCGTTGGGGCAGACGAAATCAGCGATTCGTTGAAATTGTGAAGCAGATCTAAGACTAGGAGGAGGGAACTTCCTAATTCATCATTGAATTAAGCAAGCGACTTATTTGGTCGCTTCTTGTAGGAAATTTGGGGTAGGTAGTGTTTAGGGAAGGAGAGACTGTTGGACCCCTGAACGAAAAACTTTCGATTTCTTGCATGAAGACGGGAAAGGAGGATGAAGCAGAGAGGAAGGTCGGGAAAGAAAGAAGTATAAAGCGTGACGGTTCAATTCACAAATTACCAAGGGGGCTTTTGTTCCCTTGAAATGCAACTCAGTAATAATATAATAGTATAGATAAAAAAAAATTAAATCAAATTTATTTTCTCCATTTTATTTTCAATATTAAATTATAACTAACGTTATAATTAAATATCATAGGTAATCACCAATACTAGGTTTGTTACAAAGCTAGCTAGAACTTGATATTAGTATAAGATAAGAGGAATATAAGTGCATAAAGGAATTCATCCTTTATCTATAAAGGATGGGTACAAGTATAGTATAATCTCAATGCATGGTATATGTTTACCAAGGGTTGTCGCATGAATAGGTTTAATTCAACATAAGAGACTCATACTTAATGGAATTCAACGCTAATACAAGGAATCATATGAAAGTCGTGAGAGAAACTCATTAAAATTCCAATATGAATCTCGTGGAACTCAAGATAAAGCTCAAATATCATAAAAACAAAATCACAATATATAGCATCTCATGTAGCTCTAGGCTATCGATGTAAAATAAAATATCTCAAAATAGTGATATCGTATAAAACTCAGAAAATTCAAAAAACCCCGAATTGGCCAGATCCCTTATTGCAAAGCAGAAGCAATGTTGCACGTGCTAAACTCTTGTCCAGTGCTATTTATAATTTAGGTACCTAACTCGTGGACCCAAAGGTCATACTCATGGTGACCGATGTCACATAACTCGTGGTGACCGAAGTCACATAACTCATGGTGACTGAAGTCACATAACTTGTGGTGACCGAAGTCACATAACTCAGATGACCCGAAGGTCTATAGCACGGGCATACCCGTGGATGTGTCACAAACTCTCGGAAAGGAACCCGAAAAGTGTTAGCACGCGTCCCATACCACACGTT
The DNA here is from genome assembly GCA_030737815.1 of Allium fistulosum. Taxonomy (NCBI): domain Eukaryota; kingdom Viridiplantae; phylum Streptophyta; class Magnoliopsida; order Asparagales; family Amaryllidaceae; genus Allium; species Allium fistulosum. The sequence continues at coordinate 613,052,132 of CM060907.1, forward strand.
CAAACTAAACGGATTACCAACCGCTAGTTAACTCCACATCATAAAATAAAATCTCAAACCTCAAAAATCTCATAATACTCATATATCTTGCCTCGTATCATCGACAAGTGCAAATAAATCTCATAGTAGTTTCTCATAAACCATAATTCCCGCAAGGGAAAAATCAAACCTCAAGACTCGCCTCATCTCATCGGCGAGTAATACAACATTTATAAGTAGTTCTCATCGATTATTACTCCTATGATAGGAGATCTCGAACGTCTCAACTAGTCAAATATTGGCTGAAACAAATTCTAAGACCAACAATCATTTTGGTTGTCATTTCGATCTCGGGACAGCAACAATTAGACGCATTTTTAATCAATATACTTAAAAATTTCAAAAACCTTAAAACATGAAACTTTTAGAACAAATTCTTAGCTTTTCGGAACATCAAAGATTATTGAATTTGGATAAAAATGGAAAAAGTTATGCTTAATTTTGTTTCAGATTTAACAACAGAGCAAATAGTAGTTTTGCTCTCGGGATTGCAATAGAAACACTCAAATTTGAAATAGATAGCTTCAAAATACTGTAAAATTTAAAACATGAAACTTGTAGTATATGATCTATGCTTTCCAAAACATCTAAAATTCTTAAATTTGGTTATGAAACGTAAAAGTTATGCTTAATTTAGTTTCAGATTCAACGATAGAGCGAACAATAGTTTTGCTCTCGGGATTGCAATAGAAACACTCAAATTTGAAATAGAAAACTTCAAAATTCTGTAAAACACAAAACATGAAACTTGTAGTATATGATTTTTGCTTTCCAAAACATCTAAAATTCTTAAATTTGGTGAAGAAACGTAAAAGTTATGCTTAATTTAGTTTTAGATTCAACAACAGAGCAAATAATAGTTTTCCTCTTGGGATTGCAATAGAAACACTTAAATTTGAAATAGATAGCTTCAAAATTTTGAAAAACACAAAACATTAAACTTGAAATATGTGATCTAAGCTTTCCAAAACATCTAAAATTATTAAATTTGGTTAAGAAAAGTAAAAGTTATAGCAAAATTCGTTTCAGCCACAATCACAAAACAAATATTACAGCAGTCATCTTTTTTTTCCCAGCAATTTCACCACTGTAACCGTCCTTAACCGCATGAACCCAAAATAGAAAGCGTGAGGGAACCCTCACCATAGATATGCAGCAAAGTTTGGGTTGAAAGCTTCTCCGGTTTGGATCAATTTGATGATTTTCAGGCTCCTTTGTTAGCTTCAGCAGCTGAAAAAGTTGAAACAAGAACATGCAAGAACAAAAGAGAAAGTTATACACAATTCATATCTAATTCTAGGATTTTGATGATATAATTCTATAGTATTGGTGGAGATCACCTTCTATTCTCCTAATTTGGTGATTTCTTCTTGAATTGGCAGCAAATTGTGTGAAAATTTTGTTTTAGTTGAAGGTAACCATTATATATTTTTTTCAGTTTACTGTAAGTTTGTTCTTTTCTGTTTCTGAGGAAGAAGAACTAAACTATGTACACTAGTTTGTTTCTCACCAGAAACATCCAGATAATGGATTTTAGGTTTTAAAACCTAACCCAAAAAGCCTAAAGCAATATTATTTAGAGAAAATGCAAGGCTATGTATATGGATTAGGCTATTTTACCTTAAATTCACATATTTCTCAATATAAACTCAAAAAAAAAATATGCAACCAACTGTTATGAAACAAAAATTGTTATTTACACAAAAGAAAATTTATTTCAATAATAAAATGTTATTTTCATAAATAAAACCAATTTTTTGACAATATTTTACAATTTTCAAAATTTTAGTGTAAAAACACGAATTTTAAAGCATAATTTGTTCAAAAATCATTTTCATTGTCAAATAAGTTATAACAAAACATTATAACTCTTTTTAAAATACCAAAATATTATTTTAAACAATATTCAATCTTTTAATTTTAATAAAATACATATTGGTGATTTCTGTATTATTGGTGGAGATTACCTTCTATTCTCCTAATTTGGTGATTTCTTCTTGAATTGGCAGCAACTTGGGTGAAAATTTTGTTTTAGTTGAAGGTAACCATTATATTTTTTTTCAGTTTACTGTAAGTTTGTTCTTTTCTATTTCTGAGGAAGAAGAACTAAACTACGTACATTAGTTTGTTTCTCACCAGAAACATCCAGATAATAGATTTTAGGTTTTAAAACCAAACTCAAAAAGCCCAAAGCAGTATTATTTAGAGAAAATGCAAGGCTATGTATATGTATTAGGCTATTTTACATTAAATTCACATATTTCTCAATATAAACTCAAAAAAAATATATGCAACCAACAGTTATTAAAAAAAAAATTGTTATTTACACAAAATAAAATTTATTTCAATAATAAAATGTTATTTTCATAAATAAAACCATATTTTTTACAATATTTTACTATTTTCAAAATTTTAGTGTAAAAACACGAATTTTAAATCATAACTTGTTCAAAAATCATTTTCATTGTCAAATAAGTTATAACAAAACATTATAACTCTTTCTAAAATAACAAAATATTATTTTAAACAATATTCCATCTTTTAATTTTAAAAAAATACATATTTTCTACATATTTCTTCTTTTAAATTCAATAACAGATTAATGTTGGCAATAATTACCAATATTAATGCATTGATTCAACTAAAATCCAATAAATAATTATTTTCACTCCAAATTCTCAAAGTAAAGTTTTTAAAACTCTATTTTCATCAATTTAAATTTATTTCAACAATTATATGTTGAAACACATCAATTGATTAATTTATTAACTCTAATTTAATAAGATCACATTGTTTATTTGAAATTAAAAAAAATTAAATCAAATTTATTTTCTCCATTTTATTTTCAATATTAAATTATAACTAATGTTATAATTTAATATCATAGGTAATCACCAATACTAGGCTTGTTACAAAGCTAGCTAGAACTTGATATTAGTATAAGATAAGAGGAATATAAGTGCATAAGGGAATTCATACTTTAACTATAAAGGATGGGTACAAGTATAGTATAATCTCAATGCATGGTATATGTTTACCAAGGGTTGTCGCATGAATAGGTTTAATTCAACATAAGAGACTCATACTTGATGGCATTCAACGTTAATACAAGGAATCATATGAAAGTCATGAGAGAAACTCATTAAAATTCCAATATGAATCTCATGGAACTAAAGATAAAGTTCAAATATCATAAAAACGAAATCACTATATATAACATCTCATGTAGTTCTAGGCTATCGATGTAACAAAAATATCTCAAAATAGTGAAATCGTATAAAACTCAGAAAATTCAAAATAACCCCTGATTGGCCAGATCCCTGATTGCAAAGCTGAAGCAATGTTGCACGTGCTAAACTCTTGTCCAGTGCTATTTATAATTTAGGTACATAACTCGTGTACCCGAAGGTCATACTCATGTTGATCGATGTCACATAACTCATGGTGATCGAAGTCACAAAACTCATGGTGACCGAAGTCACATAACTTGTGGTTACCGAAGTCACATAACACAGATGACCCAAAGGTCTATAGCACTGGCATACTCGTGGATGTGTCACAAACTCTGGGAAATATACCCGAAAAGTGTTAGCGTGCGTCCCATACCACACGTTCGCACTAAACGGTTTACTAACCGCTAGTTAACTCCACATCATAAAAATAAAATCTCAAACCTCAAAAATCTCATAATACTCATATATCTTGCCTCGTATCATCGGCAAATGCAAATAAATCTCATAGTAGTTTCTCATAAACCATAATTCCCACAAGGGAAAAATCTCATCTCAAGGCTCGCCTCATCTCATCGGCGAGTAATACAACATTTTTAAGTAGTTCTCATCGATTATTACTCCTACAATAGGAGATCTCGAACGTCTCAACTAGTCAAATATTGGATGAAACAAATTCTAAGATCAACAATCATTCTTGCTGTCATTTCGATCTCGGGACAGCAACAATCAGACACATTTTTAATCAATATACTTAAAAATTTCAAAAATCACAAAACATGAAACTTTTAGAACAAATTCTTAGCTTTCCGGAACATCAAAGATTTTTGAATTTGGATAAAAATTGAAAAAGTTATGCTTAATTTAGTTTCAGATTCAACAACAGAGCAAATAATAGTTTTGCTCTCGGGATTGCAATAGAAACACTCAAATTTGAAATAGATAACTTCAAAATTCAGTAAGACACAAAACATGAAACTTGTAGAATATGATCTAAGCTTTCCAAAACATCTAAAATTCTTAAATTTGATTAAGATACGTAAAAGTTATGCTTAATTTAGTTTCAGATTCAACAACAGAACAAATAATAGTTTTGCTCTCGGGATTGCAAAAGAAACACTCAAATTTGAAATAGAAAATTCTGTAAAACACAAAACATGAAACTTGTAGTATATGATCTAAGCTTTCTAAAACATCTAAAATTCTTAAATTTGGTTAAGAAACGTAAAAGTTATGCTTAATTTAGTTTCAGATTGAACAACAGAGCAAATAATAGTTTTGCTCTCGGGATTGCAAAAGAAACACTCAAATTTGAAATGGATAACTTCAAAATTTTAAAAAACACAAAACATGAAACTTGTATTATATGATCTATGCTTTCCAAAACATCTAAAATTCTTATATTTGGTTAAGAAACGTAAAAGTTATACTTAATTTAGTTTCAGATTCAACAATATAGCAAATAATAGTTTTGCTCTTGGGATAGCAATAGAAACACTCAAATTTGAAACAGATAACTTCAAAATTCTGAAAAACACAAAACATGAAACTTGTAGTATATGATCTAGGCTTTCCAAAACATTTAAAATTCTTAAATTTGGTTAAGAAACGTAAAAGTTATGCTTAATTTAGTTTTAGATTCAACAACAGAGCAAATAATGGTTTTCCTCTCGGGATTGCAATAAAAACACTAAAATTTGAAATAGATAACTTCAAAATTTTGGAAAACACAAAACATGAAATTTGTAGTATATGATCAATGCTTTCCAAAACATCTAAAGTTCTTAAATTAGGTTTAGAAATGTAAAAGTTATGCTTAATTTAGTTTCAGATTCAACAGAAGAGCAGATAATAGTTTTGCTCTCGGGATTGCAATAGAAACACTCAAATTTGAAATAGATAACTTCAAAACTCTGAAAAAACAAAACATGAAACTTGTAGTATATGATCTAAGATTTCCAAAACATCTAAAATTATTAAATTTGGTTAAGAAACGTAAAAGCTATAGCAAAATTCGTTTCAGCCACAATCACAAAACAAATATTACAGCAGTCATCTTTTTTTTCCAGCAAATTCACCACTGTAAACCACCCTTAACCGCATGAACCCAAAATAGAAAGTGTGAGGGAACCCTCACCTTAGATATGCAGCAAAGTTTGGGTTGAAAGATTCTTCGGTTTGGATCAATTTGATGATTTTGAGGCTCCTTTATTAGCGTCAGCAGCTGAAAAAGTTGAAATAAGAACATGCAAGAACAAAAGAGAAAGTTATACACAATTCATATCTAATTCTAGGATTTTGATGATATAATTCGGTAGTATAGGTGGAGATTACCTTCTATTCTCTTAATTTGGTGATTTCTTCTTGAATTGGCAGCAAATTGGGTGAAAATTTTGTTTTAGTTGAAGGTAACCATTATATATTTTTTTCAGTTCAGTGTAAGTTTGTTCTTTTCTGTTTCTGAGGAAGAAGAACTAAACTACGTACACTAGTTTGTTTCTCACTAGAAACATCCAGATAATGGATTTTAGGTTTTAAAACTTAACCCAAAAGGCCCAAAGCAATATTATTTAGAGAAAATGCAAGGCTAGGTATATGTATTAGGCTATTTTACCTTAAATTCACATATTTCTCAATATAAACTCAAAAAAAAAATATGTGCAACCAACTGTTATGAAACAAAAATTGTTATTTACACAAAAAAAAATTTCCAAAAAAAAATGTTATTTTCATAAATAAAACAATATTTTTGACAATATTTTACAATTTACAAAATTTTAGTGTAAAAACACGAATTTTAAAGCATAATTTGTTCAAAAATCATTTTCATTGTCAAATAAGTTATAACAAAACATTATAACTCTTTTTAAAATAGCAAAATATTATTTGAAACAATATTCCATCTTTTAATTTTAATAAAATACATATTTTCTACATATTTCTTCTTTTAAATTCAATAACAGGTTAATATTTGCAATAATTACTAATATTAATGCATTGTTTCAACTAAAATCCAATAAATAATTATTTTCACTCCAAATTGTCAAAGTAAAGTTTTTGAAACTCTATTTTCATCAATTTATATTTATTTCAAAAATTATATGTTGAAACACATCAATTGATTAATTTATTAACTCTAATTTAATAAGATCACATTGTTTATTTGAAATAAATAAATAAAAATTAAATCAAATTTATTTTCTCCATTTTATTTTCAATATTAAATTATAACTAACGTTATAATTAAATATCATAGGTAATCACCAATACCAGGTTTGTTACAAAGCTAGCTAGAACATGAAATTAGTATAAGATAAGAGGAATATAAGTGCATAAGGGAATTCATCCTTTAACTATAAAGGATGGGTACAAGTATAGTATAATCTCAATGCATGGTATATGTTTACCAAGGGTTGTCGCATGAATAGGTTTAATTCAACATAAGAGACTCATACTTAATGGCATTCAACGCTAATACAAGGAATCATATGAAAGTCATGAGAGAAACTCATTAAAATTCCAATATGAATCTCGTGGAACTCAAGATAAAGCTCAAATATCATAAAAACGAAATCACAATATATAACATCTCATGTAGCTCTAGGCTATCGATGTAACAGAAATATCTCAAAATAGTGAAATGGTATAAAACTCAGAAAATTCAAAAAAACCCCGAATTGGCCTGATCCCTTATTGCAAAGTTGAAGCAATGTTGCACGTGCTAAATTCTTGTCCAGTGCTATTTATAATTTAGGTACCTAACTCGTGGACACGAAGGTCATACTCATGGTGACCGATATCACATAAATCGTGGTGACCGAAGTCACAAAACTCATGGTGACTGAAGTCACATAACTTGTGGTGACCGAAGTCACATAACTCAGATGACCCGAAGGTCTATAGCAAGTGCATACTCGTGGATGTGTCACAAACTCTCGGAAAGGAACCTGAAAAGTGTTAGCATGCATCCCATACCACACGTTCGCACTAAACGGTTTAATAACCGCTAGTTAACTCCAAATCATAAAAATAAAATCCCAAACCTCAAAAATCTCATAATACTCATATATCTTGCCTCGTATCATCGACAAGTGCAAATAAATCTCATAGTAGATTCTCATAAACCATAATTCCCGCAAGGGAAAAGTCAAATTTCAAGACTCGCCTCATCTCATCGGCGAGTAATACAACATTTATATGTAGTTCTCATGGATTATTACTCCTATGATAGGAGACCTCGAACGTCTCAACTAGTCAAATATTGGCTGAAACAAATTCTAAGACCAACAATCATTGTTGCTATCATTTCGATCTCGGGACAGCAACAATCAGACGCATTTTTAATCAATATACTTCAAAATTTCAAAAACCTCAAAACATGAAACTTTTAGAACAAATTCTTAGCTTTCCAGAACATCAAAGAATATTGAATTTGGATAAAAATTGAAAAAATTATGCTTAATTTAGTTTCAGATTCAACAACAGAGAAAATAATAGTTTTGCTCTCGGTATTGCAATAGAAACACTCAAATTTTAAATAGATAACTTCAAAATTCTGTAAAACACAAAACATGAAACTTGTAGTATATGATCTAAGCTTTCCAAAACATCAAAAATTCTTAAATTGGGTTAAGAAACGTAAAAGTTATGCTTAATTTAGTTACAGATTCAACAACAGAGTAAATAATAGTTTTGCTCTCGGGATTGCAAAAGAAACACTCAAATTTGAAATAGATAACTTAAAAATTCTAAAAAACACAAAACATGAAACTTGTAGTATATGATCTAGGCTTTCCAAAACATCTAAAATTCTTAAATTTGGTTAAGTAACGTAAAAGTTATGCTTAATTTAGTTTTAGATTCAACAACAGAGAAAATAATAGTTTTGCTCTCGGGATTGCAAAAAAAATACTCAAATTTGAAATAGATAACTTCAATATTTTGGAAAATACAAAACATGAAACTTGTAGCATTTGATATATGCTTTCCAAAACATCTAAAATTCTTAAATTTGGTTAAGAAACGTAAAAGTTATGCTTAATTTAGTTTCAGATTAAACAACAGGGCAGATAATAGTTTTGCTCTCGGGATTGCAATAGAAACACTCAAATTTGAAATAGATAACTTCAAAACTCTAGAAAACACAAAACATGAAACTTGTAGTATATTATCTAGCTTTCCAAAACATCTAAAATTATTAAATTTGGTTAAGAAACGTAAAAGTTATAGTAAAATTCGTTTCAGCCACAATCACAAAACAAATAATACAGTAGTCATCTTTTTTTTCCAGCAAATTCACCACTGTAAACCGCCCTTAACCGCATGAACCCAAAATAGAAAGCGTGAGGGAACTCTCACCTTAGATATGCAGCAAAGTTTGGGTTGAAAGCTTCTCCGGTTTGGATCAATTTGATGATTTTGAGGCTCCTTTGTTAGCTTCAGCAGCTGAAAAAGTTGAAACAAGAACATGCAAGAACAAAAGAGAAAGTTATACCCAATTCATATCTAATTTTAGGATTTTGATGATATAATTCTATAGTATTGGTGGAGATTACCTTCTATTCTCCTAATTTGGTGATTTCTTCTTGAATTGGCAGCAAATTGGGTGAAAATTTGGTTTTAGTTGAAGGTAAACATTATATTTTTTTCTGTTTACTATAAGTTTGTTCTTTTCTGTTTCTGAGGAAGAAGAACTAAACTACGTATACTAGTTTGTTTCTCACCAGAAACATCCAGATAATGGATATTGGGTTTTAAAACCTAACCCAAAAAGCCCAAATCAATATTATTTAGAGAAAATGCAAGGCTATGTATATGTATTAGGCCATTTTACCTTAAATTCACATATTTCTCAATATAAAGTCAAAAAAATATGAAACCAACTGTTAGGAAACAAAAATTGTTATTTACCCAAAATAAAATTTATTTCAATAATAAAATGTTATTTTCATAAATAAAACCATATTTTTGACAATATTATACAATTTTCAAAATTTTAGTGTAAAAACACGAATTTTAAAGCATAATTTGTTCAAAAATCATTTTCATTGTCAAATAAGTTATAACAAAACATTATAACTCTTTTTAAAATAGCAAAATATTATTTGAAACAATATTCCATCTTTTAATTTTAATAAAATACATATTTTCTATATATTTCTTCTTTTAAATTCAATAACAGGTTAATATTTGCAATAATTACTAATATTAATGCATTGTTTCAACTAAAATCCAATAAATAATTATTTTCACTCCAAATTGTCAAAGTAAAGTTTTTGAAACTCTATTTTCATCAATTTATATTTATTTCAAAAATTATATGTTGAAACACATCAATTGATTAATTTATTAACTCTAATTTAATAAGATCACATTGTTTATTTGAAATAAATAAATAAAAATTAAATCAAATTTATTTTCTCCATTTTATTTTCAATATTAAATTATAACTAACGTTATAATTAAATATCATAGGTAATCACCAATACCAGGTTTGTTACAAAGCTAGCTAGAACTTGATATTAGTATAAGATAAGAGGAATATAAGTGCATAAGGGAATTCATCCTTTAACTATAAAGGATGGGTACAAGTATAGTATAATCTCAATGCATGGTATATGTTTACCAAGGGTTGTCGCATGAATAGGTTTAATTCAACATAAGAGACTCATACTTAATGGCATTCAATTTTAATACAAGGAATCATATGAAAGTCATGAGAGAAACTCATTAAAATTCCAATATGAATCTCGTGGAACTCAAGATAAAGCTCAAATATCATAAAAACGAAATCACAATATAGAACATCTCATGTAGCTCTAGGCTATCGATGTAACAAAAATATCTCAAAATAGTGAAATCATATAAAACTCAGAAAATTCAAAAAAACCCCGAATTGGCCAGATCCCTGATTGCGAAGCTGAAGCAATGTTGCACGTGCTAAACTCTTGTCCAGTGCTATTTATAATTTAGGTACCTAACTCGTGGACCCGAAGGTCATACTCATGGTGACCGATATCACATAAATCGTGGTGACCGAAGTCACAAAACTCATGGTGACTGAAGTCACATAACTTGTGGTGACCGAAGTCACATAACTCAGATGACCCGAAGGTCTATAGCAAGTGCATACTCGTGGATGTGTCACAAACTCTCGGAAAGGAACCTGAAAAGTGTTAGCATGCATCCCATACCACACGTTCGCACTAAACGGTTTAATAACCGCTAGTTAACTCCACATCATAAAAATAAAATCCCAAACCTCAAAAATCTCATAATACTCATATATCTTGCCTCGTATCATCGACAAGTGCAAATAAATCTCATAGTAGTTTCTCATAAACCATAATTCCCGCAAGGGAAAAGTCAAATTTCAAGACTCGCCTCATCTCATCGGCGAGTAATACAACATTTATAAGTAGTTCTCATGGATTATTACTCCTATGATAGGAGATCTCGAACGTCTCAACTAGTCAAATATTGGCTGAAACAAATTCTAAGACCAACAATCATTGTTGCTATCATTTCGATCTCGGGACAGCAACAATCAGACGCATTTTTAATCAATATACCTCAAAATTTCAAAAACCTCAAAACATGAAACTTTTAGAACAAATTCTTAGCTTTCCAGAACATCAAAGAATATTGAATTTGGATAAAAATTGAAAAAATTATGCTTAATTTAGTTTCAGATTCAACAACAGAGAAAATAATAGTTTTGCTCTCGGTATTGCAATAGAAACAATCAAATTTTAAATAGATAACTTCAAAATTCTGTAAAACACAAAACATGAAACTTGTAGTATATGATCTAAACTTTCCAAAACATAAAAAATTCTTAAATTGGGTTAAGAAACGTAAAAGTTATGCTTAATTTAGTTACAGATTCAACAACAGAGTAAATAATAGTTTTGCTCTCGGGATTGCAAAAGAAACACTCAAATTTGAAATAGATAACTTAAAAATTCTAAAAAACACAAAACATGAAACATGTAGTATATGATCTAGGCTTTCCAAAACATCTAAAATTCTTAAATTTGGTTAAGTAACGTAAAAGTTATGCTTAATTTAGTTTTAGATTCAACAATAGAGAAAATAATAGTTTTGCTCTCGGGATTGCAAAAAAAATACTCAAATTTGAAATAGATAACTTCAATATTTTGGAAAATACAAAACATGAAACTTGTAGCATTTGATATATGCTTTCCAAAACATCTAAAATTCTTAAATTTGGTTAAGAAACGTAAAAGTTATGCTTAATTTAGTTTCAGATTAAACAACAGGGCAGATAATAGTTTTGCTCTCGGGATTGCAATAGAAACACTCAAATTTGAAATAGATAACTTCAAAACTCTAGAAAACACAAAACATGAAACTTGTAGTATATTATCTAGCTTTCCAAAACATCTAAAATTATTAAATTTGGTTAAGAAACGTAAAAGTTATAGTAAAATTCGTTTCAGCCACAATCACAAAACAAATAATACAGTAGTCATCTTTTTTTTCCAGCAAATTCACCACTGTAAACCGCCCTTAACCGCATGAACCCAAAATAGAAAGCGTGAGGGAACTCTCACCTTAGATATGCAGCAAAGTTTGGGTTGAAAGCTTCTCCGGTTTGGATCAATTTGATGATTTTGAGGCTCCTTTGTTAGCTTCAGCAGCTGAAAAAGTTGAAACAAGAACATGCAAGAACAAAAGAGAAAGTTATACCCAATTCATATCTAATTTTAGGATTTTGATGATATAATTCTATAGTATTGGTGGAGATTACCTTCTATTCTCCTAATTTGGTGATTTCTTCTTGAATTGGCAGCAAATTGGGTGAAAATTTGGTTTTAGTTGAAGGTAAACATTATATTTTTTTCTGTTTACTATAAGTTTGTTCTTTTCTGTTTCTGAGGAAGAAGAACTAAACTACGTATACTAGTTTGTTTCTCACCAGAAACATCCAGATAATGGATATTGGGTTTTAAAACCTAACCCAAAAAGCCCAAATCAATATTATTTAGAGAAAATGCAAGGCTATGTATATGTATTAGGCCATTTTACCTTAAATTCACATATTTCTCAATATAAAGTCAAAAAAAATATGAAACCAACTGTTAGGAAACAAAAATTGTTATTTACCCAAAATAAAATTTATTTCAATAATAAAATGTTATTTTCATAAATAAAACCATATTTTTGACAATATTATACAATTTTCAAAATTTTAGTGTAAAAACACAAATTTTAAAGCATAATTTGTTCAAAAATCATTTTCATTGTCAAATAAGTTATAACAAAACATTATAACTCTTTTTAAAATAACAAAATATTATTTCAAACAATATTCCATCTTTTAATTTTAATAAAATACATATTTTCTACATATTTCTTCTTTTAAATTTAATAACAGGTTAATATTGGCAATAATTACTAATATTAATGCATTAATTCAACTAAAATCCAATAAATGATTATTTTCACTCCAAATTCTCAAAGTAGATTTTTTAAAACTCTATTTTCATCAATTTATATTTATTTCAAAAATTATATGTTGAAACACATCAATTGATTAATTTATTAACTCTAATTTAATAAGATCACATTGTTTATTTGAAATAAATAAACAAAAATTAAATCAAATTTATTTTCTCCATTTTATTTTCAATATTAAATTATAACTAAATTATAATTAAATATCATAGGTAATCACCAATACCAGGTTTGTTACAAAGCTAGCTAGAACTTGATATTAGTATAAGATAAGAGGAATATAAGTGCATAAGGGAATTCATCCTTTAACTATAAAGGATGGGTACAAGTATAGTATAATCTCAATGCATGGTATATGTTTACCAAGGGTTGTCGCATGAATAGGTTTAATTCAACATAAGAGACTCATACTTAATGGCATTCAATTTTAATACAAGGAATCATATGAAAGTCATGAGAGAAACTCATTAAAATTCCAATATGAATCTCGTGGAACTCAAGATAAAGCTCAAATATCATAAAAACGAAATCACAATATAGAACATCTCATGTAGCTCTAGGCTATCGATGTAACAAAAATATCTCAAAATAGTGAAATCATATAAAACTCAGAAAATTCAAAAAAACCCCGAATTGGCCAGATCCCTGATTGCGAAGCTGAAGCAATGTTGCACGTGCTAAACTCTTGTCCAGTGCTATTTATAATTTAGGTACCTAACTCGTGGACCCGAAGGTCATACTCATGGTGACCGATGTCACATAACTCGTGGTGACCGAAGTCACAAAACTCATTGTGACCGAAGTCACATAACTTGTGGTGACCGAAGTCACATAACTTAGATGACCCGAAGGACTATAGCACGGGCATACTCGTGGATGTGTCACAAACTCTCGGAAAGGAACCCGAAAAGTGTTAGCTTGCGTCCCATACCACACGTTCGCACTAAACGGTTTACTAACCGCTAGTTAACTCCACATCATAAAAATAAAATCTCAAACCTCAAAATTCTCGTAATACTCATATATCTTGCCTCGTATCATCGACAAGTGCAAATAAATCTCATAGTAGTTTCTCATAAACCATAATTCCCGCAAGGGAAAAATCTAATCTCAAGACTCGCCTCATCTCATCGGCGAGTAATACAACATTTATAAGTAGTTCTCATCGATTATTACTCCTATGATAGGAGATCTCGAACGTCTCAACTAGTCAAATATTGGCTGAAACAAATTCTAAGATCAACAATCATTCTTGTTGTCATTTCGATCTCGGGGCATCAACAATCAGACACATTTTTAATCAATATACTTAAAAATTTCAAAAATCACAAAACATGAAACTTTTAGAACAAATTCTTAGCTTTCCGGAAATCAAAGATTATTGAATTTGGATAAAAATTGAAAAAGTTATGCTTAATTTAGTTTCAGATTCAACAACAGAGCAAATAATAGTTTTGTTCTCGGGATTGCAATAGAAACACTCAAATTTGAAATTGATAACTTAAAAATTCTGTAAAACACAAAACATAAAACTTGTAGTATATGATCTATGCTTTCCAAAACATCTAAAATTCTTAAATTTGATTAAGAAACGTAAAAGTTATGCTTAATTTAGTTTCAGATTCAACAACAGAGCAAATAATAGTTTTGCTCTCGGGATTGCAATAGAAACACTCAAATTCGAAATAGATAACTTCAAAACTCTTTAAAACACAAAACATGAAACTTGTAGTATATGATCTACGCTTTCCAAAACATCTAAAATTCTTAAAATTGGTTAAGAAACGTAAAAGTTATGCTTAATTTAGTTTCAAATTCAACAACAGAGCAAATAATAGTTTTGCTCTCGGGATTGCAAAAGAAACACTCAAATTTGAAATAGATAACTTCAAAATTCTAAAAAACACAAAACATGAAACTTGTGTTATATCATCTATGCTTTCCAAAACATCAAAAATTCATATATTTGGTTAAGAAATGTAAAAGTTATGCTCAATTTAGTTTCAGATTCAACAATAGAGCAAATAATAGTTTTGCTCTCGGGATTGCTATAGAAACACTCAAATTTGAAATAGATAACTTCAAAATTTTGAAAAACAAAAATCATGAAACTTGTAATATATGATCTAGGCTTTCCAAATCATCAGAAAAATTTAAATTTGGTTAAGAAACCTAAAAGTTATGCTTAATTTAGTTTCAGATTCAACAGTAGAGCAAATAATAGTTTTCCTCTCGGGATTGCAAAAGAAACACTCAAATTTGAAATAGATAACTTCAAAATTCTGAAAAACACAAAACATGAAACATGTAGTATGTTAACTCCTTTATTTCGGCGACCTAAAACTCTGCGACCTAACAGCTCTTAACGACCTAAAAGGCCTCACGACTTAAGGAAACTCACGACCTAAAAGCTTCACGAGTTAGCAGACTCTACGACCTAAAGTGGGTTACGACCTAGCTACAGAAAAAACCAAGCGACCTAGAAAACTCCATGACCTTAAAACCACGCGACTTAACTCCAGTGATGACCTACCGACCTAAGAACCTCACGACCTAACATACTTGACGACCTAAGGACCTCGCGACCTAACATACCTAACTCCAGAAAGGACCCAACGACCTAAGGAAGTTAGCGACCTAAAGTGGCTGCGAGTTAAGAAAGTCTGCGACCTAAGGAAGTTAGCGAACTAAAGTGGCTACGAGTTAAGAAAGTCTGCGACCTAAGGACTTCGTGACCTAAGGGATTTGACGATCTAGCAGACTCTAAGAGTTACCGACCTAAAGTTATCCACGACCTAACTCCTGAAGTAAACTTCACAACTTAACGACCTAAAGACTCCACGAGCTAGAAGAAAAGAAAGGCACGACCTATCTTAGGTCGCCTACGACTTACCACTTCAGATGAATCTAAGCGCAACTCTATCAGCCCAGCCTCCTAAGTTGCAAGTTGACCACGACCTCTCTTAGGTCGCTCGCGACCTACGACCTAACTTAGGTCGTACGCGACCTAAGACTTAGAGCAATATTTCTGTCCAGAATCACTCCTATAAATACCCCACTACCTTCAACATGAAGGGGACTTTTTGGCCAATCATTTCTTGAAGCATCGTTACTCTTCCGAACTCTCAACTCATTCGACAATTGAAGATCTTCGAACATTCGAGACACTACAACAAGCTTCGGGAGGAATTTCCTACATCCAACACGGATTCATCAAGTTTCATCATCGAAGTTTGAGCTAGTAGTCGAGATTGTCTTTGAGATCAAATTGTATTGTTTTCATGAGTGTATTGTAACCAGATTCAGTAATAAAGAGATTTAAAGTGGACGTAGGCTCGATCTCAAGCCGAACCACTATAAACTGCTGTCTTTTACCGCTTTTTCACTATTTTACTACTTACTTCTTGTTCCCGTCACACGGGTGGTGCTTTCAAAATTCTACTACACACACCGGGTGTTAGCGTTCACTTTTTAGCGTTAACATTTTGTTGCTTTCACTGAGAACCCAACTCAGGCGATAATTCATCATTGCTTCGCGGAAGTTTGTTGAAAGAATTTCCTTCAAAACCAGAAGTCTATCAGACATAATGGCTCCTGGAAAAAAACGTAAGTCTGTCAGATCTAATGATGACCATGACAATACTGCCACTTCTCTTTCTCCATGTCAGGCAGCCCCAAGCATCGGGGTGACGCGAGAAGAGTTAGATGCTGTTGTGTCCGGACTGTACCAGCAGATTGAAACTCAGAATAATTTGATGATGGAAAAGTTAAATGCTCTGCTCGGGGCTAATCAAAGACCAGTAAATAACGAAGAAAACTTGGCTGATGCTGTTCCCAATTTCGAAGGGAGAAATATTCCTCAAGAAAGATCTGGTGCCACTGAAGGGGCACCTCCCCAAGCAGAAGGATCCAGGCCATCGCCAGTTCTCCCCGAACGTTTGCCCGGACAAACTTCTGAGAAAATGGCCGAAGCCTATTCTGCAAAGTCACTGAACAATGAGGAATATCTCTCCGGCATGATTCGGCAGATAATGAAAGAAAGCATGTAGAGAAACGAAGATGAGAATGATTGGGGATTTGCTCCGAGCAAAACTCCATTTACTGAAAGGATTCTAAAGGCTGAGTTTCCCAAAAAATTCGTTCCTCCTACCATTCCTGCTTATCGAGGAACAAGTGATCCGAATCAATTCTTGTACAAATATGATTGGCATATGACCGGTGCAAGAGCGTCAGATGAGATTAAGTGCCGATACTTTCCAGTGTACTTGGAAGGTGTGGCTCTACTTTGGTTCACAAAACTTCCAATCCGGTCTGTAGATCAATTCTCCGACTTAACGCAGAAGTTCAAAGAAAAGTTCAGATTGTATGCTTCAAAAGCTAAGGATATAATGTCGCTGTCTAGTCTTGAACAAGCTCCCGGAGAATCAATCAAATCTTTCTTGAGCCGCTTCAATATAGCTTTAGCCGAAGTGGATAATGCAGAACCGCGTATGATCCTGACCTACTTGGTACGAGCCATCAACAAATCGAGTGAATTTGGGAAATGGCTAAAAATGCAGGAACCAAATTCCCTTGAGAAGTTTTATAAAAAGGCCGATGAATTCATGCGCGTGGAAAACCTTTCCGCATCAGCAAAGGTGGTTATTGCTAAGGACAACAATAATGATCTTGCTCCTAACAAAAGAGATTCTGGGAATCGGAAAAGGGAAAACGACGGAGGAAATAACCAGGGAAATGAGAAGAAACTCCGCCGCTTTGATCCGTCAGATTTTACTCCTTTAATTGATACACCAGGAAATATCTTTTTCGCAACAAAGGATGTTGTCAAGTATCCTAAGCCACCTGAGATGAGAAGAGGTGCAGTGCGCAATGGGAAATTCTGCCAATTTCACAATCAACCCGGCCATGACACTGATCAATGTCGCCAGTTAAAAAGTGTGATTGAAGAATTGTTGAAAGAGGGTAAGCTTCAACAATATGTGAAGCAAAGCGGAGTCGATCCAACCACATCCACTCTGGGGCAACAACAACCTACCCTTCAATCCGTCTCTTGCAACAACACAGCAGTGCAAGAGTCCGAGCAGCTTATCATTAATGTTGTCACAGGAGGTCCATACCCAACAAGTGGAAGTTGGGACGACTGCTAATTACCCACAAAACTGCGGCTGGGGGATCTTTCACTCTCTCTGGCATATGAATTCAAAACTACGAATACAGTAGAAATCGATGACCGATCTGGAGATTCTGGAACAACAATTACTTGCATCCATGTTTTACTTAACAACATTGCTTAAATTTGTAAAATGATGGTGGATGTATAACTTTTGTATTGTAAACCATTGAAAATATCAATGTTATTCAATAATAAAGAACTATAAAACTTGTGTTCTCTAATGCTATAAAATGCCTGTCTCATTTCGATATGCAAGTTTCTTTAGAAAATTTCTAAAATGTCGATTATATATTTCAGGCTATCAAAGCAAAGAATACTTACTCCACACATCCCAAGACTCAGCGACTCCTATGAATCACTCAACAATGTTAAGCCACAGAAGAGGTGCTATTCACAAACCGTTGGTGATTCCACCAAAGCGAGCACCTTCCTAACGAGCAGGTTCCAAACTCTTGCTAACTAATCGCGATCGTTTGTTTAAACAAACATCCGGTAAAGTAGCTTGCGTCTGCCCCATGGATTCACTCAATGATAAAGTACGCTCCTCTGGCAACAAGGAAACGCCTTGGAAAAAGAGTGGAACATGCACTTGGAATGGTAAAAAGGAATCGCTAAGAAGTAGATGGTGGGAGGACACAAGCAACAAAGCTCTCTTTGAGGCACAACTCTTCGGAGAAGACCTCTTCGGGAGCAGAAAGACCTTTTCGGGGGCACATTTCATCGGAGATGAAGTGTAAAATGCTCCTCTTCGGAGGCCCACTTCACCAGAATTGAAATGCAAAAATTGCTTCTCTTCGGAGACCAAAATTGCTTCTCTTCGGAGACCAAAAATTGCTTCTCTACGGAGACCCAAAATTGCTTCTCTTCGGAGACCAAAAATTGCTTCTCTTCGGAGACCAAAAATTGCTTCTCTTCGAAGACCAAAAATTGCTTCTCTTCGGAGACCAAAAATTGCTTCTCTACGGAGACCAAAAATTGCTTCTCTTCGGAGACCAAAAATTGCTTCTCTACGGAGACCAAAAATTGCTTCTCTTCGGAGACCAAAAATTGCTTCTCTTCGGAGACCAAAAATTGCTTCTCTTCGGAGACCAAAAATTGCTTCTCTTCGGAGACCAAAAATTGCTTCTCTTCGGAGACCAAAATTGCTTCTCTTCGGAGACCAAAAATTGCTTCTCTTCGGAGACCAAAATTGCTTCTCTTCGGAGACCAAAATTGCTTCTCTTCGGAGACCAAAAATTGCTTCTCTTCGGAGACCAAAATTGCTTCTCTTCGGAGACCAATATCGCTTCTCTTCGGAGACCAAAAGACCTCTTCAGAGGCACACTTCACCTTGCTTGAAGTACCAAACATAAGCCCTCTTCGGAGGCAAAAAAACAAAGCCTTCTTCGGAAGCACTAAACAAATCAAAAAATTCTTCAGAAAGTTCACTTCACTGCGTAGGAAAATCTACTTTTTAACAAATGATAGTGATCATCCCCAAAAGTAGAAGTGTTCTTCAGAAAGAAAGAGAAAGTAAAAATTTCTCCAATACGAAACGTATTCTATTAAAAGCAGAATAGTATTTCCTCAAATCGGAAGAATTATTCTCTAAAATAAGAATACAAGTCTTTATAGAATATCGCAGTGAGCCGTGATACGGGGGCATATAACTATATTAATAGAAACAACACTCAACCATCATACCACGAGCTCACTGCAATATCATATAAAGTAAATAAATCATTTATTCTACATTACAATGGGAAATAAATGCATTCTCACATACACAAGAATTTGTACAAGTAAAATAGCTATTTTATTCAATACTATGAAAAATTCTTTACATGTGCAGATCTCAAAAAGAAGCGAGGACCGGTATCCGCACAATCTCCGGTCAACACATAAAAAAGTAAAAAAGCAAAACGGAGAGAATAAAATCAAGCTCATTTCTCCTTCTTCCCACCTTTGGAGCCTTTACCCGGCCTAATGATTAGTTTCTGAAGTCGCTGTGGACGGGTCGGGGAGGAAGGAAAAAGAGGCACAGCTGAATCAACTTCCGCTTCTTCTCCAGCGACAGAAGTGCTTTTCTTCCCTTTCTTTGAAATCACGCGCTTCCCCTTCTTTTTTGAAGAAGACTCACTGCCTGGAGTAAAAAACTCAGAAAGCTTTGTGTCATCATCATAAGATTGCTCCGGGGTCTTCTCGCCTTCTTCAAGTTCCCCAGTCTTTTGCTCTTGTGAAACAACCGGATCGTCCAAGTCTTTGAGAGCTTCAATTTTCTCTTCTTGCGATCCTGGTTGAGAAGTAGGAAGAGGAGTGACTTGGGAAGGAGGAGGAACAGCAGCCGAAGAAGGAGAAGTTGGCGCAGCTTTTCGAACTTCCACTACAGAAAAAAAGAAGTCAAAATCAGTACTCTCCGAAAAAAGAGAAGATATTGGATCACCATGACTTAAGTAATAAGCGAGAAATTCATCAAGATCAGTTGAATCGAATGCATAATCCACTTGAGCCAGATCTGAATCGAAGTTACCTGGAGAAGTCGGTTTTGACAAATCAATTTCAAATTTATCAGCCTCAGTGTCTTCTTGACTCTTCTCCTCGATTTGAGTAAGGGGAGACTCGGTTGTGACGGGCTTAGCCTCAACGTTTTTTGCAGGAGAAGAAAAGTGAGAGCTGGAACCAACGATATCGACGTCGGTCGAAATCGAAGTGTGGACAGGGGCAGTTAAAGATATTTTCTTCTCTGGATGTTCTTCTTCCACTATTCCAGCTCTAGCTTTAGCGAGTTGCTCTTTTACTCTAACAAGAGTGGCACGAGCACCATCGTCAAGGTAAAGTGCTTCAAGCTCCGTCTCGTTGTAGCCAGCTCCCCCGAGCATATCGATAGCAGCCTCCCATACTTCGGCTAGGGTGATTTCATATTTTGGTCCCAAGAATGATAGACTCCCGCGTCCCAAGACGTTGTGAATGTAAAAATCGAATAAAGTAGAGTCAATGCTTGCTTTAGTTGCTTCGTGAGACTCTTCGGCCGCAACATGTCCGCCAACCGCGTCATCACGCTCCTTCTCAACTTTAAGAAGCTTAGCTTTTAACATCTAAATCTCCGCGTTTTGGGAAATAGCTGTTCCCCGTAGCTTAGCATTTTCTTTGCGGTATTTCTCAACAACGTGCTGCTCAGCTACTAGCTTCATTTCGGCATCTCTTTGTGCAGCGTGTGCGTCCCGCACTTGCTTCTGAAAGACTTCTTCTTTCTGAGTATGCGACGCAGAAGAAGAGGCGAGATCTTCCTTAAGTTTCTTGACTTCAGATTCAAGCCTTGCATTGTCATCCGCGATGCTCGTCATCTCCGCGTCGTGCTGCTTGCACCATTTATCCCATTCAGCCTTATCGTTCTCCAGAGTCAGCATGTTTTCGAGATTCATATGGTTGACTCTTTGGAGTTCATCAACAAGTTTTTGCCACTGCGACATCCTCTCAATGTCAAGCTTAACCGCATCAAGATTTCTAAGCATAGCTTGCTTGTCGATCGGGACCAAATCTAAGTCAAAGCGCACTCCTTTTAGGCACCAATTCAGAAATCGGCTCTGAAGTGTTGGAGGGCCATCTTTAACTTGGTACTGGGGCCTTTTGATGATCACTTGGATATCGGATTTCTTTAAAGGAGGAGAGTCGGATGGGATATTAGAAGAGATAGGAGCGTCAGTTTTTTCAGAAATTGCAGACGCGTCCTTTTCATCAAGTCTAACCCGTTTACTCGGGTCTGCGGCGGCATGACTCTTTCCTTTATCATCGTGATATTTTCTTTTATGAGAGTCATCGTCCTTTTTTCTCTGCTGTTCTTCATAAGCTCGCCTCTCTTGAGCCTTACTAATTTCCCGTTCCTCATCAGATTCCCTGCGAGTGGGGAGATAGCGTCCGTAATCATAAGAATTGCACCCTCCATAGCGCCGAAGGTTATCGTAATATGAGCCACTTCGCCCCATCGAAGAATCTGAAAAAGAAAAGGAGACAAGCCTTAAAATCTTCAAAGAAAAGGAATTTAAGTGCGTATAAGTGCCAAAAAATCCTAAGTGTGTGCGGCGTGCAAACTACGCACGTCAAACTACAAACCACGCTTTGATGTGGGAACGGAGACGACTGGTGTAGAAGGTGTCGAAGCTTGTTTAAAAGAAGAAGTCGCTTCTACAACAAGAGAGATCTCTTTTGAAATATCATCTTTAAAAATCTCCTGAGAAGTTATCATTATATCGCTTAAGTTATCAAAAGTATCATCGCCGCGATGCCCAGCAGAACTCTCTTTTTCGACTTCCACGTCAGCCGTCTTTTCAGAAATGTGAGGATTTTCCTCCTCTTCAATAACTGGAGAAAGTATTAACTTGTTGGATGACCCCGTAACATTAATAAAAGCGGAACACTTCACCAGTGAAGTCTCACCGGTGGTTTCTTTCAGTAAAGGTTCTTCGGCAAGGGCTGGGGCATCTGACGTCTTAGCCGGAGAATCAGGAACTTCAGGAGGCTGGATGGAACGAGAAGAATGTAGAAGTTCGAATTGGTGCAAAAGTTCATCTTTTAACAAGAATTTGGCGCTTCTCTCTTCCATAGCCATAGCATTTAAAGTTTCAAAAATCGACTTGAGGCTGGGATTTCTTAGCGGGGGAGGAAGTGCTGAAAAAAGAAAAGGATGAGGATAAGCATTTGATAAATTCGAGTTTCGAAAAAGCTCATGAGATGAATAGAGAAAGGCAATCTTACTCCCGACTCTCCAAACGGCGTAGAATCCCGCTGGGCATCGAACAAAGAAGAATTGATTTAGAAACCCGTGAGCACTATCGGGTAAATCCAAAATCAACTTCCGATTCCTGGCTCCTCTTACAAGCACGATTGAAGGGTGATCTTTATTCTTAGCAAAGGTGCATAGATAGCAAATTTCATCGAAGCTCGGGAGACGGTCAAGCGTCCTCCTAAACAGAACACACAACCCCATCAGAACGGTGTAACCGTTGGGGTGTAGCTGGAAAGGCGAGATAGCTAATCGAAGGAAAAGTTCTCGGAGAAATTCATTGAAAGGTGGAATAGCTCCGCTTAAACACATCTGGCGATTCACTGCGACAAAACCGAGAGGTGGCCTGTCAGCTGTATCACTTGCTCCAGGGAATATAGCGTCTGATTCGGCAATACCGAATTGGGTGCACAGTTGTCTAAAAACTTTGTGGCTCAGAGTGGTCGGAGTTCTCTCCGGAGGATCGATCAGTGGGTTGGCAATCAGGATAGCTTCTTCGACTGGTCCTGAATCTTCTTGTGGAGATGTCATTCTACACAATCAACTGGATATTTAAATATGAAGGTGCACGTTTACTAAAAAGTGTGAAGTGTTGTGCAAAACTAAAACGATAACAAGCAAGTATAACTGAAATTGAAATAGTTGACATTTGTCGATTATAAAGTTTCGAGGCTTGTCATTTTAAGTTCAAATACAATGTTGTGTTGATGCAAACAAATCAGCTTAGGTTTATTATTTCAGCTTTGCTTTAATACTTCATCTGAATTTATCGTTTCACAGCATTTCATTCACAAAATTCATGTAGGTTAATTGTTCTTTATCTTCTAATCTGTCATTCGATGTGGGCAGTCAATGGCAGTGTATTTGTCCCGTTTTTCTGCAAATGTTGTGTTTAACAGGTTATTAACATTAGAGTAAAAGCAATCTATAAAGAAGTGCAACACAGTTCAAATTTGATCAAAATTCAAAGGCCAGTCGAGCTCTGTCCAAATTTCACAAGTGTTAGGTCGTCCAGCGACCTAGCATAGGTCGGACTCTTTTTAGGTCGCACAGCACAAGTAGGAAAGGTCAAGGCGATGTAAATTTGGCAAGTCCTAACTCGGCCGCGACTTAGAGCTTATGTCGCAGAAATTAGGTCGTTCGATTGTTAAGTCGTTATGTTCAAAGTTCAGTTGAGTCCAAAGGTTCAAAGTCTTAGGTCGCTCACGAACCAGCATAGGTCGGAAAGTTCGGCTTTATCTAAGTCGCAGGAATTCTTAGGTCGCAAGGATGTTTAGGTCGGTCAAATATCTTAGGTCGTAAGTCGTAGGTCGCGGAAGGCTCAGCACAAAACTCTTAAGTCGTACAAATCTGTTAAGTCGCCGACTTCCCCTCCACGCAATCCCTTAATGGATCCGATAACCCGATACTGCCATTAGAAAGAAAACGATCATCCTTTTCTTGAATTCAATTCATCTCTACATACCGCCAAATCGTCCAGCAAATTCACTTCAAATCCTTCCGATCCATTACAAACATTACCTTGCATTCATGAATCACATCAACATATCGAATGGAGATTGGAAGTCGATTGTAATAATCGCTCAAAAAATGAAACACGAACGCATGGAATTGGACTTGGGTCGGAAAACATGAACTCATGATGGGGCAGCGATTATGGTGGGACAGAGATTGAATTCACTTACGCAATATTTTGGAAAGGATGAATCGTCGACTAAACAAGTTGAATTCTCCCTTGGAAGCTCAAAGATTCGTCAATGGTAACGGAAAATCAAAGCAGAAGGATAAGGAGGAAGAAGGCGACCTAACAGTTTATATGAGGCTGAGAGAGGAAGGCGAATAGGCACGCAAGTTTTAGGTCGTCCACGATCTAGCAAGAGTAAGTCGAAGCACACGACCTATGACATTGGCGTGTACTTCGAGGGGCAAATGTTAACTCCTTTATTTCGGCGACCTAAAACTCTATGACCTAACAGCTCTTAACGACCTAAAAGGCCTCACGACTTAAGGAAACTCACGACCTAAAAGCTTCACGAGTTAGCAGACTCTACGACCTAAAGTGGGTTACGACCTAGCTACAGAAAAAACCAAGCGACCTAGAAAACTCTGCGACCTTAAAACCACGCGACTTAACTCCAGTGATGACCTACCGACCTAAGAACCTCACGACCTAACATACTTGACGACCTAAGGACCTCGCGACCTAACATACCTAACTCCAGAAAGGACCCAACGACCTAAGGAAGTTAGCGACCTAAAGTGGCTGCGAGTTAAGAAAGTCTGCGACCTAAGGACTTCGCGACCTAAGGGATTTGACGATCTAGCAGACTCTACGAGTTACCGACCTAAAGTTATCTACGACCTAACTCCTGAAGTAAACTTCACAACTTAACGACCTAAAGACTCCACGAGCTAAAAGAAAAGAAAGGCACGACCTATCTTAGGTCGCCTACGACTTACCACTTCAGATGAATCTAAGCGCAACTCTATCACCCCAGCCTCCTAAGTTGCAAGTTGACCACGACCTCTCTTAGGTCGCTCGCGACCTACGACCTAACTTAGGTCGTACGCGACCTAAGACTTAGAGTAATATTTTTGTCCAGAATCACTCATATAAACACCCCACTACCTTCAACATGAAGGGGACTTTTTGGCCGATCATTTCTTGAAGCGTCGTTACTATGCCGAACTCTCAACTCATTCGACAATTGAAGATCTTCGAACATTCGAGACACCACAACAAGCTTCGGGAGGAATTTCCTACATCCAACACGGATTCATCAAATTTCATCATCGAAGTTTGAGCTAGTAGTCGAGATTGTCTTTGAGATCAAATTGTATTGTTTTCATGAGTGTATTGTATCGTATTATAACCAGATTCAGTAATAAAGAGATTTAAAGTGGACGTAGGCTCGATCTCAAGCCGAACGACTATAAACTGCTGTCTTTTACCGCTTTTTCACTATTTTACTGCTTACTTCTTGTTCCCGTCACACGGGTGGTGCTTTCACAATTCTACTACACACACCGGGTGTTAGCGTTCACTTTTTAGCGTTAACATAGTAAGTGATCTACGCTTTCCAAAACATCTAAAATTCTTAAATTTGGTTTAGCAACATGAAAGTTATAGCAAAATTCGTTTCATCCACAATCACAAAAAAAATATTACAGCAGTCATCTTTTTTTTTCCAGCAAATTCACCACTGTAAACCGTCCTTAACCGCATGAACCCAAAATAGAAAGCGTGAGGGAAACCTCACCTTAGATATGCAGCAAAGTTTGGGTTGAAAGATTCTCCGGTTTGGATCAATTTGATGATTTTGAGGCTCCTTTATTAGCTTCAGCAGCTGAAAAAGTTGAAACAAGAACATGCAAGAACAAAAGAGAAAATTATACACAATTCATATCTAATTCTAGGATTTTGATGATATAATTCTGTAGTATTGGTGGAGATTACCTTTTATTCTCTTAATTTGGTGATTTCTTCTTGAATTGGCAGCAAATTGGGTGAAAATTTTGTTTTAGTTGAAGGTAACCATTATTATTTTTTTTCAGTTCACTGTAAGTTTGTTCTTTTCTATTTCTAAGGAAGAAGAACTAAACTACGTACACTAGTTTGTTTCTCACCAGAAACATCCAGATAATGGATTTTAGGTTTTAAAACCTAACCCAAAAAGCCCAAAGCAATATTATTTAGAAAAAATGCAAGGCTATGTATATGTATTAGGCTATTTTACCTTAAATTCACATATTTCTCAATATAAACTCAAAAAAAATATATGCAACCATCTGTTATGAAAAAAAAATTGTTATTTACACAAAATAAAAAAATTTCAATAATAAAATGTTATTTTCATAAATAAAACCATATTTTTGGCAATATTTTACAATTTTCAAAATTTTAGTGTAAAAACACGAATTTTAAAGGATAATTTGTTCAAAAATCATTTTCATTTTCAAATAAGTTATAACAAAACATTATAACACTTTTTAAAATAACAAAATATTATTTTAAACAATATTCCATCTTTTAATTTTAATAAAATACATATTTTCTACATATTTCTTCTTTTAAATTCAATAACAGGTTAATATTGGCAATAATTACCAATATTAATGCATTGATTCAACTAAAATCCAATAAATAATTATTTTCACTCCAAATTCTCAAAGTAAAGTTTTTAAAACTCTATTTTCATTAATTTTTATTTATTTCAAAAATTATATGTTGAAACACATCAATTGATTAATTTATTAACTCTAATTTAATAAGATCACATTGTTTATTTGAAATAAATAAAAAAAATAAATCAAATTTATTTTCTCCATTTTATTTTCAATATTAAATTATAACTAACATTATAATTAAATATCATAGGTAATCACCAATACCAGGTTTGTTACAAAGCTAGCTAGAACTTGATATTAGTATAAGATAAGAGGAATATAAGTGCATAAGGGAATTCATCCTTTAACTATAAAGGATGGGTACAAGTATAGTATAATCTCATGGTATATGTTTACCAAGGGTTGTCGCATGAATAGGTTTAATTCAACATAAGAGACTCATACATAATGGCATTCAACGCTAATACAAGGAATCATATGAATGTCATGAGAGAAACTTATTAAAATTCCAATATGAAACTCATGGAACTCAAGATAAAGTTCAAATATCATAAAAACGAAATCACAATATATAACATCTCATGAAGCTCTAGGCTATCTATGTAACAAAAATATCTGAAAATAGTGAAATCGTATAAAACTCAGAAAATTCAAAAAAACCACTGATTGGCCAGATCCCTGATTGCAAAGCTGAAGCAATGTTGCACGTGCTAAACTCTTGTTCAGTGCTATTTATAATTTAGGTACCTAACTCGTGTACCCGAAGGTCATACTCATGTTGACCGATGTCACATTACTCGTGGTGACCGAAGTCACATAACTCATGGTGACCGAAATCACATAACTTGTGGTGACCGAAGTCGCATAACTCAGATGACCCGAAGGTCTATAGCACTGGCATACTCGTGGATGTGTCACAAACTCTTGGAAAGAAACCCGAAAAGTTTTAGCGTGCGTCTCATACCACACGTTCGCACTAAACGGTTTACTAACTGCTAGTTAACTCCACATCATAAAAATAAAATCTCAAACCTCAAAAATCTCATATATCTTGCCTCGTATCATCGGCAAGTGCAAATAAATCTCATAGTAGTTTCTCATAAACCATAATTCCCACAAGGGAAAAATCTCATCTCAAGGCTCGCCACGTCTCATCGGCTAGTAATACAACATTTTTAAGTAGTTCTCATCGATTATTACTCCTACAATAGGAGATCTCGAACGTCTCAACTAGTCAAATATTGGCTGAAACAAATTCTAAGATCAACAATCATTCTTGTTGTCATTTCGATCTCGGGACAGCAACAATCAGACACATTTTTAATCAATTTACTTCAAAATTTCAAAAATCTCAAAACATGAATCTTTTAGAACAAATTCTTAGCTTTCCAGAACATCAAAGATTATTGAATTTGGATAAAAATTGAAAAAGTTATGCTTAATTTAGTTTCAGATTCAAAAACAGAGCAAATAATAGTTTTGCTCTCGGGATTGCAATAGAAACACTCAAATTTGAAATAGATAACTTCAAAATTCTGTAAAACACAAAACATGAAACTTGTAGAATATCATCTAAGCTTTGCAAAACATCTAAAATTCTTAAATTTGGTTAAGAAACTTAAAAGTATGCTTAATTTAGTTTCAGATTTAACAACAGAGCAAATAATAGTTTTGCTCTCGGGATTGCAATAGAAACACTCAAATTTGAAATAGATAACTTCAAAATTCTGTAAAACACAATTAATGAAACTTGTAGTATATGATCTAAGCTTTCTAAAACATCTCAAATTCTTAAATTTGGTTAAGAAACGTAAAAGTTACGCTTAATTTAGTTTCAGATTCAACAACAGAGCAAATAATAGTTTTGCTCTCGGGATTGCAAAAGAAACACTCAAATTTGAAATAGATAACTTCAAAAATTTAAAAAACACAAAACATGAAACTTGTATTATATGATCTATGCTTTCCAAAACATCTAAAATTCATATATTTGGTTAAGAAACGTAAAAGTTATACTTAATTTAGTTTCAGATTCAACAACAGAGCAAATAATAGTTTTGCCCTTGGGATTGCAATAGAAACACTCAAATTTAAAATAGATAACTTCAAAATTCTGAAAAACACAAAACATGATACTTGTAATATATGATCTAGGCTTTCCAAAACATCTAAAATTCTTAAATTTGGTTTAGAAACGTAAAAGTTATGCTTAATTTAGTTTAAGATTCAACAATAGAGCAAATAATAGTTTTGCTCTCGAGATTGCAATAGAAACACTCAAATTTGAAATATATAACTTCAAAATCCTGAAAAACACCAAACATTAAACTTGTAGTGTTTGATCTATGCTTTCCAAAACATCTAAAATTCTTAAATTTGGTTAAGAAACGTAAAAGTTATGCTTAATTTAGTTTCAGATTCAACAACAGAGCAGATAATAGTTTTGCTCTCGGGATTGCAATAGAAACACTCAAATTTGAAATAGATAACTTCAAAATTCTTAAAAACACAAAACATGAAACTTGTAGTATATGATCTATGCTTTCCAAAACGTCTAAAATTCTTAAATTTTGTTAAGAAACGTAAAAGTTATGCTTAATTTAGTTTCAGATTCAACAACAGAGCAAATAATAGTTTTGCTCTCGGGATTGCAATAGAAACACTCAAATTCGAAATAGATAACTTGAAAACTCTGTAAAACACAAAACATGAAACTTGTAGTATATGATCTACGCTTTCCAAAAAATCTAAAATTCTTAAATTTGGTTAAGAAACATAAAAGTTATGCTTAATTTAGATTCAGATTCAAAAATAGAGCAAATAATAGTTTTGCTCTCGGGATTGCAAAAGAAACATTCAAATTTGAAATAGATAACTTCAAAATTCTTAAAAACACAAAACATGAAACTTGTAGTATATGATCTATCCTTTCCAAAACATCTAAAATTCATATATTTGGTTAAGAAACGTAAAAGTTATGCTTAATTTCATTTCAGATTCAACAATAGAGAAAATAATAGTTTTGCTCTCCGGATTGCTATAGAAACACTCAAATTTGAAATAGATTAACTTCAAAATTTTGTAAAATACAAAACATGAAACTTGTAATATATGATCTAGGCTTTCCAAAACATCTAAAATTCTTAAATTTGGTTAAGAAACGTAAAAGTTATGATTAATTTAGTTTCAGATTCAACAATAGAGCAAATAATAGTTTTGCTCTCCGGATTACAATAGAAACACTCAAATTTGAAATAGATAACTTCAAAATTCTGAAAAACACAAAACATGAAACTTGTAGTAAGTGATCTACGCTTTCCAAAACATCTAAAATTCTTAAATTTGGTTAGAAACGTAAAAGTTATAGCAAAATTCGTTTCATCCACAATCACAAAAAAAATATTACAGCAGTCATCTTTTTTTTTCCAGCAAATTCACCACTGTAAACCGTCCTTAACTGTAACGACCCGAGATTTTCGATCCCGAAAATTTCAGATAGTTAGGAAAAGAAGAAAGAGATAGAAGAAGAAGAAACAGAAAACAAGTCACAGAATCTCACATTCGCAGCGGATCGAAATATAATATCATATAATACCATTTATACAAAGAAACTGTATCAGTTAAATTACACTTTAATACATCAGAGTTACATCATATACACAATCACTGGACATATATATAATCAACATGTCCAAATATACAACAATATATCACAGCGGGATACACTCCATACGTTTCTGCCATCCAGCTCGTCTCCTGAGCTCCAGAACGTCCTTACCTGAAAATCTGTAATACTCGGTCTGACCCGAGCATTACATCAAAGTAACACCCGGGTCAGGCTGGAAACCAGCGTGAGTAAACCCATATAACATGAAATACTAATCCAATTTAAAAGGAAACCCGGGTAACTCGAACTTCTCTACGAGTTCATTACTTGTTGTGCTCAACACTTATGACTCAAATACTAAGTATTCTAACTTAGTTCAAAGGTTCATATTATTACATTCCAACCGATTGACATCACATATCAATTTACATAGAATCGAAGTGGTTTCGGGTATTAACTAATACCCGATTCCTGTCTCTTCGAATCCAATGTCATCATAACCCAAGTTATTCAAATGATACACAATTCAAACTTTAAATACAGGATGTCACTGTTTTAACCCAACATATTATATCACATAGCATTCCATATCACATACCAAAGATATCAACTAATCTAAGGCATACAATATCATTTAATCATTCATAGCAAGATTAATCAACCACACCATCTATAATCAATTCAATTAACCACAATTGAATTAAATCAATTATTTAAATTACTTTTAAATCTTACTTATTAATTAATTACAAACCAATTCATTAATCATCCAAAAATCATCCATCTTAATTAATCCTCCTTGATTAATTTATTTTATTAAGAAATTAACTCTTAATTAATTATACAAATTAATTTACCTTCACCCATTCACATTTATCACATGTGTCCTTGATTAATCACTCAAATTTATTACCCTATAATCATTTGCATGGATTAATCATCCTGTAATTAACCTCACTTATTAATTGACTAACCCTTAGTTAATTTCCTTAATTAATCAACCCTTTAATTAATTTCACTAAGTAATTATTTCCCAATTACCTCCCTTAAGTAATCACCTTTAATTACTTTCATCAAGTAAATATCTAATTAATTAACCTCTAATTATCAATGCATTAATTAATTAATCCCTTTGTCATAAATTAATTTATGCTTAAACCTATTTAATTACATTATCAAGATTGTTTAAAATAAACTTTTTCTTTTTCTTTTTAAAGTGAATAAATATTGAAATTCTTTAATCCCAAAATAATTCTATTCTCAACTTCTAATAAAATTTCATCTTAAACAGATCCCTTATTTATTTAAAATTGGAAAGGTTGGTATATTGCTTATCCTAGATAAATTTGAAACTGAAATCTTGTTATTCCTTTCCAGCATATCACGAACCTGCAAACAAAACATGTAACCCACGTTTACCCCCAGATTTTCCCGAGCCAAACCCTGAGAACTCCCGAACCAGCATTAACTTCGAGCAACTATACAGAATTCACGAGTTCAATCCCGAGACACAGCTTCTTCCAAAAAGAAAAACATAAAAGCTTCCTTCTTCCACTGATACATCGAGCATCGGTGCACGTGCACCGCCGATTCATCCTTCTCCGATCGCACTCGTGACCTCAGAAAAGTCACCTTCAACTCCCTCATCACGATCGACCACCCAGAAATTTAAATCTCCGCGCGAATTCATATCGAGTGAATACGAACCCATCAGCCTGAAAACCCATCGTCAATCTTCTCAACTACGTCCGCCTCTGCTCACCGGAGACCACAACCATTTGCCTAGACCACCGCCTGCTTCCCACCTTCCTAATTCCGCAACTCCTGTTCAACTCGACTCCACGTCGATATCACAGTTGCCCAGAACCCAAATTCGATCAGGCCTACGCCTTAAACCCTAAGTTAAGTCACGCCATCATCCACGATGCCCAGAAAAATGGATTACCATTTTTCACTTGACCCCCGGCCTATAAACTTCCTCTGGCCACGATCCCTATGCCTCTGACCAACGTGATTGCCAGAATTCGACGAAATACCAATTTCCGGTCTTCTCACAATTACTCAACAACCATGCATGTAAAAATCATAAGATTTCTATCAAAAATCATCATATTCGAATATGATTCAATTAATATGATCAAAACTTAAAATCTTAAAAATCTAATTTTTGCTTTGAATTTTATTTCCACTGTCATTCTTAACTACCAGATAGTTTTCAATCCAATTATGCTTAAATATATTTTTAAAACCTTGTTTATATAAAAAAACAAACAAGTCTTATTTGATCTCCGCATTCTATAAGAGATTACAAGAGTAGACATTAAATTTTTTTTTTATAATCCTGTAAATATAAACAGAGAGTTCTCTATGTATACAGACATGTATACATAACACTTCATTTTTTTTTAACAGACAACATAATTTCATTCATGCAAAATAATTAACACATCATCTTTCCAAACATCATTCCATGAAATCAGATTAACAGTTTTAACTTAGATGAACTCACAGTTTAAAGAAGAACAGAGGAGCTCTTTCCTGGAAGTTGATTTCTTTCGAAACTGGAAAGTTGAACTGCTATTATGACCTGGATCCCAACTTGGATCTTATGTTGTTGAATTTAGTTGTCTAATACTTATTCTGGTTTGGCCTTGTCAGATTTTGATTTTTGTTTTGCTAGGTTTTAGTTTTGAATCCACTAAGAAAATGAGAAGAGGAGAAGTATGGTTATATATATAGTCTGGTTTCTTTATTTTCTTTTGTTTGTCTTGGCTTGTTCGAATGGAATAAATGAAGGCAGTTGAATAGAAGAATGAAGCTTACAGGGTAAGCTAAGCCTGAGATTTGTGTACATGCTTTGTACCACTGGTACACAAAGGGTCAGAGATTTTTCTCTTGACCAGGCAATATTTTATGAAGGTGAAATGATTTATAAAGGTTGCGAATTGACCTTATTTTGAGCTTGAGATGATGGCATTAAATGTCTTGTTTCTTAATTAGTTTACATATTATAATTATGTTTTCTGTGTATATAGATATTTATACAAAGATATATACTTTTGTAGGTAGGTTTGGCTTATGAATGAAGATATTGTGTAAAAATGTTTGTTTTGTTATTAACTTCCAGTTTGAATAGTTCACACATATATGGTTGTGTTAGTTTATTTTATATTTTGCAGGTAGATGTTCTTGTGAAAGAAGATTATTTTGTTTAACTATTATCTAGCTTGAATAATTATATACCTATGTTTGACTGGCTTAACTTATACATTTGGGTTTTGTCTGGTTTACTTCTATACACTTGTGCTTTATTTTGATTCTATACTTTGTGCTTATTTTATTCTATGCTTTTAAATTTACAGTTTATATTGTATACTTTCTTATTCATTTTAATTCCATTTGTATGTTAACTATCAATGTTTAAATTAGATTCATAAGTTTGACTTACTTATATTTATATTTATATTTATATTGATAGAATTTGGTTTTATTTCAACATTACGATCTATATATAATATTTACCAAATGTAAACAAAGTAAATTATTTTAATTCAATTATATAAGATAAGTTTATTGTAAATATTATTGAGATATTTTATTCTAAATTTTCAAAATCAATTTCCTTTTAAAAATACAAATCCATACAAATAAATGGCAATTATTCCAAAAGTCATATTCATTTTAAAATGATAAGTTCACTCTTTATTTAAATTAGATTAAATATTCATTAAAATAATACTGCTAAAATACCGGGTCGTCACATTCCTTCCCCCTTAAAACTTTTCGTCCTCGAAAAGGAACGAAGCCAGAATTATTAAAAATGCTTAAAATCAGATAAATTTTCTTTGATCATTTCCGTTTAATATCTATATAACATTATTCCAAAATAGTTTTTATAAAATACTTTTTATAACTCGATGTTTCAACAAGTCCATCCTCGTTCTCATAGAAATTCGGTCATACGTTGATCAGGCGTATGACTGAAAATCTATAAATGCTTGGCAGACCCGTTTCCAACATCCAGTGAAAATATTGGGAAAATAATTTTATTGAAAATATAGAAATAGTTTTGAAATAGAGGAAATATCTTTGGTGAGAATGCTCTGGAAATCATCACACCCATCCATGGTCATAGTTACATCCTGGGTTACGTTGCCGTCGCAGCAAAAGTCCATGTAACTGATTACACCATAGAACCCACGACAGATCGCAGTTACATCCAGGGTTACGTTGCCGTCGCAGCAAAAGTCCATGTAATTGTTGGCTCTCAGCGGCACACACGATTTACGCTGTCAAAATGAAACTTCTCCACTCCTACATAGGTCGCAGTCTACCGATGTAAAATCAAACATAGACTGTTGGCTCTCAGCGGCTCACACGACTTTCGCTATGGTCTGCAGTAGATCGCAGTGACATCGAGTTACACTGTCGTCACAGCATAACCCAAATGCCTCTTTGGGCACCAGCCCCTCGACTTTCGCTACACAATAATCCTCAGGAACTAGTTTTGTACGGACTCCTCACAGGATCAACTTTAGAACCTCTCCCTTAGAGGCTCAAGGCAGTACCACCCTGTGGCACTCCTGAGAAGTTCATTTCAAGGGAGCGCCTTTTTCCCCAGAGCCCAATCTCAAAACACTTTATACTATACACATATAGTATTTTCTCAAAATCATACACCTAGTATGAAGAACATATAAGGCTCCTTTATACAAAATCGATTCCCAAAATCGATAATTTCCAAAGTGGGCTTTTCCAAATCTCAATATTGATTTTACCCAAAAATCAAAAGCCTTTCCAAATCCATAGGTTCCCAAAACCTTTCCTCAAAATTCTTTTCAAAATCATTTTCACAAAAATCGCTTTTTATATAAACATATATAATAAAAGTTTTGAAAAATCTTTGAATCAATTTGTACTTATATAAATCCACCTTTATATTTCAAATATTTTCAAAAATCATTTTCTTCTGGCAATAGTTTCAACAAGGGAAGATTTATTTTATATAACAAGATATATAATTTTATTTATCCCAAATCAAATATTCAAATTAAATTACTTATAAAGTCACTTGCCAAATTACTTACTTTTATAAAGTAAATTTTAATCATAGAGATATTCAATCTCCATTTTACTTCATCATATATTTCTCAAAATATCCTTTCAATTTCAAAAATCATTTACAGTTCTTATCCACAAATTTTTCAATATCAACTTTTATTGAAACATGTACGATGTCCACATATCATTCGTATGCAATACCAATTTGATCGCTCACTCGATCACACAATTTCACTTCCGAACTAGTATTGTCCACCCGACTTCCTAGTGCGGACACAGATCTGGTTTCTTGATCAGAAACCGTCATTCTCCTTGCATAGCCATAACTATGATAGAGAATATCCAGAACCAATCAAAAATCCATATCCAGGTTCGCCGTCGAAAATCGAGCGAAAAATCCCAACTCGGATCGATAATGCTATCTCGAAATTCTATGCTCGAATCTGGATCAAATCACTATGCGAATAGAATAATATACGTACATCCTACGTATTTAACTTCATTGATTATTAACCAAATCAATTTCCTTTCTATTCACATTCACTTTAATTTTCATTCACTTATTCACATTTGCTTTAATCCCCACTTGGATTATCACTTCACTTCTTATCTCAGTTGGGTATTTGATCATGAACAGTTTGAACTCCGACCAGTTTATATTTAGAAACAGCTTGAAAATAGATAAGTAGTTGATAAATAATTATTAGTTTGTAAAATAGCTGTAAAATAGTTAAGAAATTATAAATAGTTGAAAAAAATAATAAAATAATTACTAAATAGTCGTAAAATAGTAACTGGTAATTAGTTTATAAAACAGTTGGAAAATTGTCAAATAGTTCCAAAAGTAATCGTAAAATAAATATAAGATAGTTTGGGGTTTTAGAAGAAAGATTATATAGTAAATAGTTTGGAAAAATAGATTTGTATTAAAACAATTTATTTTAAAAATAGTCCAGAGCCAAACTGTTCAACTTCCCAAACTCCATTTTAATCAATTTCCCATTCAATTGATCCTGTCTCAATTCAACTTGAATTATCCACAATTTCTTTCCCAATTCAAATCAAATTCCATTTGACTTTAAACATATTCACTTTAATTACAACTTCAAATTATTAAAATTAATTCAGACTAATTTCAAATTGAATCCACTTCAATTTCAAATCATTCAATTTCTATATGAATCAATCCCAATTCCCATTTGAATTTGAACTCATTCAATCTTCAATTTTATTACAAATTAATCCAATTCAAATTTTCCATTTGAATTTTATACTTATCCTTTTTCAATCATAATTCCAATTAATTCAAATCGAATTCCATTTGGACCAATTCAATTTAAATTCCAAATTTACACCATCTCGAATTATATAAATTCGAGTTAAATCTTTAAATGTTAATTTAACCCCTTTAAATCAATTAACTCAAATCTTTAAACAATTTTAATTTTGAGTCCAATTCTCAAAATTCCATTTTAAATTATCTTTTATTTAACATATTTCAAAACTCAAAACAATTAATTCTTCAGATTCTAATTTATTATCCATTTTTAACTTCAAAACCAATTCTCAGTTTCATAAATTATTTATTACAATAGAATGTTATCAGGATGAATAAACATCCAAATTTATCCGAACACCCATTTTACAACATCCATTTTCAATTCCCAGATCTCAAACCCATTTGAGATCACTTATAATTCCCTACCAAACCAACCCATTTAACTTTCCTAAGTTAAATCTCAATTTCATCTTGAAATTTCCAATTCAGGTTGTTTATTCCAACTTATTTAACTTTTCCAAAGTTAAATTCAATTTACTTAATCCAGTCAACCGTACCAAACTTTGAATTCCTATTTCAAAATTCAAACTTCACATTTAAATTTTTATAAGTTCAAAAACTTACCACTTTGGATTTTCATATCACATTCCAAATTTAAAACTCACAATTAGAGTTTATTTCAACCCATTTTTTGATATTATGTATATTCCCCATATACATATTTATTTCTTAGCCCACCAGGCTATACTTCAAAATTTAAACCATCTTTGGTTTTAATTTAAGACAGATCTCTTTTTAAGGTTTCAAACAACTTCTTATTTTAAAATAAGATCACATTCAAATATATTCTGAATAATATTATTTATTCTTTTCTTTTAACACTTTGAAACAATTCAAATGTTTCTAAACTTAGGTTTAAACTTCGCAATTTAAATTCGTTCTAATTTACAAGTTATACTCATTTAGTTTATATCCTTAACACATTTTATTTTGCTTACTCATTAACACACATTTATTATTAAACACAACAATCATTTATGATAATAACCAAGATTATCATATTAGGAAACCAATTCATTATTATCTTATTCTGAAACTTTTCCCCTAAATTCAAGATTTAATTTCAGTTTGAATCCATTTTAAACTTACCTTTATTTAATTTCAATTTGGTTGTATTTCTATTACCTCTTAATTTAATTTCAATAATTTAACAACCAATTACCTTAATATTTATTAGAAAGAAACATTGCTTTATATATATCAAAATATATTCTTATATGAAATCAGTTAAAATCTTTATATAAGAAAATAACAAGTACGCTCTCATATATATATACACTCAACCCATTCTAGGGTACTACTGATCCTATCCTTATGAGTAATCCCACCAGAGCCAAGGTTTTCGCTTAACCTTCGCTCTGATACCAACTGTAACGACCCGAGATTTTCGATCCCGAAAATTTCAGATAGTTAGGAAAAGAAGAAAGAGATAGAAGAAGAAGAAACAGAAAACAAGTCATAGAATCTCACATTCGCAGCGGATCGAAATATAATATCATATAATACCATTTATACAAAGAAACTGTATCAGTTAAATTACACTTTAATACATCAGAGTTACAACATATACACAATCACTGGACATATATATAATCAACATGTCCAAATATACAACAATATATCACAGCGGGATACACTCCATACGTTTCTGCCATCCAGCTCGTCTCCTGAGCTCCAGAACGTCCTTACCTGAAAATCTGTAATACTCGGTCTGACCCGAGCATTACATCAAAGTAACACCCGGGTCAGGCTGGAAACCAGCGTGAGTAAACCCATATAACATGAAATACTAATCCAATTTAAAAGGAAACCCGGGTAACTCGAACTTCTCTACGAGTTCATTACTTGTTGTGCTCAACACTTATGACTCAAATACTAAGTATTCTAACTTAGTTCAAAGGTTCATATTATTACATTCCAACCGATTGACATCACATATCAATTTACATAGAATCGAAGTGGTTTCGGGTATTAACTAATACCCGATTCCTGTCTCTTCGAATCCAATGTCATCATAACCCAAGTTATTCAAATGATACACAATTCAAACTTTAAATACAGGATGTCACTGTTTTAACCCAACATATTATATCACATAGCATTCCATATCACATA
The DNA here is from genome assembly GCA_030737815.1 of Allium fistulosum. Taxonomy (NCBI): domain Eukaryota; kingdom Viridiplantae; phylum Streptophyta; class Magnoliopsida; order Asparagales; family Amaryllidaceae; genus Allium; species Allium fistulosum. The sequence continues at coordinate 613,091,063 of CM060907.1, forward strand.
CCAAAGATATCAACTACTCTAAGGCATACAATATCATTTAATCATTCATAGCAAGATTAATCAACCACACCATCTATAATCAATTCAATTAACCACAATTGAATTAAATCAATTATTTAAATTACTTTTAAATCTTACTTATTAATTAATAACAAACCAATTCATTAATCATCCAAAAATCATCCATCTTAATTAATCCTCCTTGATTAATTTATTTTATTAAGAAATTAACTCTTAATTAATTATACAAATTAATTTACCTTCACCCATTCACATTTATCACATGTGTCCTTGATTAATCACTCAAATTTATTACCCTATAATCATTTGCATGGATTAATCATCCTGTAATTAACCTCACTTATTAATTGACTAACCCTTAGTTAATTTCCTTAATTAATCAACCCTTTAATTAATTTCACTAAGTAATTATTTCCCAATTACCTCCCTTAAGTAATCACCTTTAATTACTTTCATCATGTAAATATCTAATTAATTAACCTCTAATTATCAATGCATTAATTAATTAATCCCTTTGTCATAAATTAATTTATGCTTAAACCTATTTAATTACATTATCAAGATTGTTTAAAATAAACTTTTTTTTTCTTTTTAAAGTGAATAAATATTGAAATTCTTTAATCCCAAAATAATTCTATTCTCAACTTCTAATAAAATTTCATCTTAAACAGATCCCTTATTTATTTAAAATTGGAAAGGTTGGTATATTGCTTATCCTAGATAAATTTGAAACTGAAATCTTGTTATTCCTTTCCAGCATATCACGAACCTGCAAACAAAACATGTAACCCACGTTTACCCCTAGATTTTCCCGAGCCAAACCCTGAGAACTCTCGAACCAGCATTAACTTCGAGCAACTATACAGAATTCACGAGTTCAATCCCGAGACACAGCTTCTTCCAAAAAGAAAAACATAAAAGCTTCCTTCTTCCACTGATACATCGATTATCGGTGCACGTGCACCGCCGATTCATCCTTCTCCGATCGCACTCGTGACCTCAGAAAAGTCACCTTCAACTCCCTCATCACGATCGACCACCCAGAAATTTAAATCTCCACGCGAATTCAAATCGAGTGAATACGAACCCATCAGCCTGAAAACCCATCGTCAATCTTCTCAACTACGTCTGCCTCTGCTCACCGGAGACCACAACCATTTGCCTAGACCACCGCCTGCTTCCCACCTTCCTAATTCCGCAACTCCTGTTCAACTCGACTCCACGTCGATATCATAGTTGCCCAGAACCCAAATTCGATCAGGCCTACGCCTTAAACCCTAAGTTAAGTCACGCCATCATCCACGATGCCCAGAAAAATGGATTACCATTTTTCACTTGACCCCCGGCCTATAAACTTCCTCTGGCCACGATCCCTATGCCTCTGACCAACGTGATTGCCAGAATTCGACGAAATACCAATTTCCGGTCTTCTCACAATTACTCAACAACCATGCATGTAAAAATCATAAGATTTCTATCAAAAATCATCATATTCGAATATGATTCAATTAATATGATCAAAACTTAAAATCTTAAAAATCTAATTTTTGCTTTGAATTTTATTTCCACTGTCATTCTTAACTACCAGATAGTTTTCAATCCAATTATGCTTAAATATATTTTTAAAACCTTGTTTATATAAAAAAACAAACAAGTCTTATTTGATCTCCGCATTCTATAAGAGATTACAAGAGTAGACATTAATTTTTTTTTTTTATAACCCTGTAAATATAAACAGAGAGTTCTCTATGTATACAGACATGTATACATAACACTTCATTTTTTTTTAACAGACAACATAATTTCATTCATGCAAAATAATTAACACATCATCTTTCCAAACATCATTCCATGAAATCAGATTAACAGTTTTAACTTAGATGAACTCACAGTTTAAAGAAGAACAGAGGAGCTCTTTCCTGGAAGTTGATTTCTTTCGAAACTGGAAAGCTGAACTGCTATTATGACCTGGATCCCAACTTGGATCTGATGTTGTTGAATTTAGTTGTCTAATACTTATTCTGGTTTGGCCTTGTCAGATTTTGATTTTTGTTTTGCTAGGTTTTAGTTTTGAATCCACTAAGAAAATGAGAAGAGGAGAAGTATGGTTATATATATAGTCTGGTTTCTTTATTTTCTTTTGTTTGTCTTGGCTTGTTCGAATGGAATAAATGAAGGCAGTTGAATAGAAGAATGAAGCTTACAGGGTAAGCTAAGCCTGAGATTTGTGTACATGCTTTGTACCACTGGTACACAAAGGGTCAGAGATTTTTCTCTTGACCAGGCAATATTTTATGAAGGTGAAATGATTTATAAAGGTTGCGAATTGACCTTATTTTGAGCTTGAGATGATGGCATTAAATGTCTTGTTTCTTAATTAGTTTACATATTATAATTATGTTTTCTGTGTATATAGATATTTATACAAAGATATATACTTTTGTAGGTAGGTTTGGCTTATGAATGAAGATATTGTGTAAAAATGTTTGTTTTGTTATTAACTTCCAGTTTGAATAGTTCACACATATATGGTTGTGTTAGTTTATTTTATATTTTGCAGGTAGATGTTCTTGTGAAAGAAGATTATTTTGTTTAACTATTATCTAGCTTGAATAATTATATACCTATGTTTGACTGGCTTAACTTATACATTTGGGTTTTGTCTGGTTTACTTCTATACACTTGTGCTTTATTTTGATTCTATACTTTGTGCTTATTTTATTCTATGCTTTTAAATTTACAGTTTATATTGTATACTTTCTTATTCATTTTAATTCCATTTGTATGTTAACTATCAATGTTTAAATTAGATTCATAAGTTTGACTTACTTATATTTATATTTATATTTATATTTATATTGATAGAATTTGGTTTTATTTCAACATTACGATCTATATATAATATTTACCAAATGTAAACAAAGTAAATTATTTTAATTCAATTATATAAGATAAGTTTATTGTAAATATTATTGAGATATTTTATTCTAAATTTTCAAAATCAATTTCCTTTTAAAAATACAAATCCATACAAATAAATGGCAATTATTCCAAAAGTCATATTCATTTTAAAATGATAAGTTCACTCTTTATTTAAATTAGATTAAATATTCATTAAAATAATACTGCTAAAATACCGGGTCGTCACATTAACCGCATGAACCCAAAATAGAAAACATGAGGGAAACCTCACCTTAGATATGCAGCAAAGTTTGGGTTGAAAGATTCTCCGGTTTGGATCAATTTGATGATTTTGAGGCTCCTTTATTAGCTTCACCAGCTGAAAAAGTTGAAACAATAACATGCAAGAACTAAAGAGAAAGTTATACACAATTCATATCTAATTCTAGGATTTTGATGATATAATTCGGTAGTATTGGTGGAGATTACCTTCTATTCACTTAATTTGGTGATTTCTTCTTGAATTGGCAGCAAATTGGGTGAAAATTTTGTTTTAGTTGAAGGTAACCATTATATTTTTTTTCAGTTCACTGTAAGTTTGTTCTTTTCTGTTTCTGAGGAAGAAGAACTAAACTACGTACACTAGTTTGTTTCTCACCAGAAACATCTAGATAATGGATTTTAGGTTTTAAAACATAACCCAAAAAGCCCAAAGCAATATTATTTAGAAAAAATGCAAGGCTATGTATATGTATTAGGCTATTTTACCTTAAATTCACATATTTCTCAATATAAACTCAAAAAAAATATATGCAAACAACTATTATGAAACAAAAATTGTTATTTACACAAAATAAAATTTTTTCAATAATAAAATGTTATTTATATAAATAAAACCATATTTTTGGCAATATTTTACAATTTTCAAAATTTTAGTGTAAAACACGAATTTTAAAGGATAATTTGTTCAAAAATCATTTTCATTTTCAAATAAGTTATAACAAAACATTATAACTCTTTTTAAAATAACAAAATATTATTTTAAACAATATTCCATCTTTTAATTTTAATAAAATACATATTTTCTACATATTTCTTCTTTTAAATTCAATAACAGGTTAATATTGGCAATAATTACCAATATTAATGCATTGATTCAACTAAAATCCAATAAATAATTATTTTCACTCCAAATTCTCAAAGTAAAGTTTTTAAAACACTATTTTCATTAATTTTTATTTATTTCAAAAATTATATGTTGAAACACATCAATTGATTAATTTATTAACTCTAATTTAATAAGTTCACATTGTTTATTTGAAATAAATAAAAAAAATTAAATCAAATTAATTTTCTTCATTTTATTTTCAATATTAAATTATAACTAACGTTATAATTAAATATCATAGGTAATCTCCAATACCAGGTTTGTTACAAAGCTAGCTAGAACTTGATATTAGTATAAGATAAGAGGAATATAAGTGCATAAGGGAATTCATCCTTTAACTATAAAGGATGGGTACAAGTATAGTATAATCTCAGTGCATGGTATATGTTTACCAAGGGTTGTCGCATGAATAGGTTTAATTCAACATAAGAGACTCATACATAATGGCATTCAACGCTAATACAAGGAATCATATGAAAGTCATGAGAGAAACTCATTAAAATTCCAATATGAAACTCATGGAACTCAATATAAAGTTCAAATATCATAAAAACGAAATCACAATATATAACATATCATCAAGCTCTAGGCTATCTATGTAACAAAAATATCTCAAAATAGTGAAATCGTATTAAACTCAGAAAATTCAAAAAAACCCCTGATTGGCCAGATCCCTGATTGCAAAGCTGAAGCAATGTTGCATGTGCTAAACTCTTGTCCCCGATGTCACATAACTCGTGGTGACCGAAGTCACATAACTCATGGTGACCGAAATCACATAACTTGTGGTGACCGAAGTCACATAACTCAGATTACCCGAAGGTCTATAGCACTGGCATACTCGTGGATGTGTCACAAACTCTTGGAAAGAAACCCGAAAAGTGTTAGCGTGCGTCCCATACCACACGTTTGCACTAAACGGTTTACTAACTACTAGTTAACTCCACATCATAAAAATAAAATCTCAAACCTCAAAAATCTCATATATCTTGCCTTGTATCATCGGCAAGTGCAAATAAATCTCATAGTAGTTTCTCATAAACCATAATTCCCACAAGGGAAAAATCTCATCTCAAGGCTCGCCATGTCTCATCGGCTAGTAATACAACATTTTTAAGTAGTTCTCATCGATTATTACTCCTACAATAGGAGATATCGAACGTCTCAACTAGTCAAATATTGGCTGAAACAAATTCTAAGATCAACAATCATTCTTGCTGTCATTTCGATATTGGGACAGCAACAATCAAACACATTTTTAATCAATTTACTTCAAAATTTCAAAAATCTCAAAACATGAATCTTTTAGAACAAATTCTTAGCTTTCGAGAACATCAAAGATTATTGAATTTGGATAAAAATTGAAAAAGTTATGCTTAATTTAGTTTCAGATTCAAAAACAGAGCAAATAATAGTTTTGCTCTCAGGATTGCAATAGAAACACTCAAATTTGAAATAGATAACTTCAAAATTCTGTAAAACACAAAACATGAAACTAGTAGAATATCATCTAAGCTTTGCAAATCATCTAAAATTCTTAAATTTGGTTAAAAACTTAAAATAATGCTTAATTTAGTTTCATATTTAACAAAAGAGCAAATAATAGTTTTGCTCTCGGGATTGCAATAGAAACACTCAAATTTGAAATAGATAACTTCAAAATTCTGTAAAACACAATTAATGAAACTTGTAGTATATGATCTAAGCTTTCTAAAACATCTCAAATTCTTAAATTTGGTTAAGAAACGTAAAAGTTATCCTTAATTTAGTTTCATATTCAACAACAGAGCAAATAATAGTTTTGCTCTCGGGATTGCAAAAGAAACACTCAAATTTGAAATAGATAACTTCAAAATTTTAAAAAACACAAAACATGAAACTTGTATTATATGATCTATGCTTTCCAAAACATCTAAAATTCATATATTTGGTTAAAAAACGTAAAAGTTATACTTAATTTAGTTTCAGATTCAACAACAGAGCAAATAATAGTTTTGCTCTTGGGATTGCAATAGAAACACTCAAATTTGAAATAGATAACTTCAAAATTCTGAAAAACACAAAACATGAAACTTGTAATATATGATCTAGGCTTTCCAAAACATCAAAAATTATTAAATTTGGTTTAGAAACGTAAAAGTTATGCTTAATTTAGTTTAGGATTCAATAATAGAGCAAATAATAGTTTTGCTCTCGAGATTGCAATAGAAACACTCAAATTTGAAATATATAACTTCAAAATCCTGAAAAACACCAAACATTAAACTTGTAGTGTTTGATCTATGATTTCCAAAACATCTAAAATTCTTAAATTTGGTTAAGAAACGTAAAAGTTATGCTTAATTTAGTTTCAGATTCAACAACAGAGCAGATAATAGTTTTGCTCTCGGGATTGCAATATAAACACTCAAATTTGAAATAGATAACTTCAAAATTATTAAAAACACAATACATGAAACTTGTAGTATATGATCTATTCTTTCCAAAACGTGTAAAATTCTTAAATTTTGTTAAGAAACGTAAAAGTTATGCTTAATTTAGTTTCATATTCAACAACAGAGCAAATAATAGTTTTGCTCTCGAGATTGCAATAGAAACACTCAAATTCGAAATAGATAACTTCAAAACTCTGTAAAACACAAAACATGAAACTTGTAGTATATGATCTACGCTTTCCAAAAAATCTAAAATTCTTAAATTTGGTTAAGAAACATAAAAGTTATGCTTAATTTAGTTTCAGATTCAACAATAGAGCAAATAATAGTTTTGCTCTCGGGATTGCAAAAGAAACACTCAAATTTGAAATAGATAACTTCAAAATTCTAAAAAACACAAAACATGAAACTTGTAGTATATGATCTATCCTTTCCAAAACATCCAAAATTCATATATTTGGTTAAGAAACGTAAAAGTTATGCTTAATTTCGTTTCAGATTCAACAATAGAGCAAATAATAGTTTTGCTCTCCGGATTGCTATAGAAACACTCAAATTTGAAATAGATTAACTTCAAAATTTTGTAAAATACAAAACATGAAACTTGTAATATATGATCTAGGCTTTCCAAAACATCTAAAATTCTTAAATTTGGTTAAGAAACGTAAAAGTTATGCTTAATTTAGTTTCAGATTCAACAATAGAGCAAATAATAGTTTTGCTCTCCAGATTACAATAGAAACACTCAAATTTGAAATAGATAACTTCAAAATTCTGAAAAACACAAAACATGAAACTTGTAGTAAGTGATCTACGCTTTCCAAAACATCTAAAATTCTTAAATTTGGTTAGAAACGTAAAAGTTATAGCAAAATTCGTTTCATCCACAATCACAAAAAAAATATTACAGCAGTCATCTTTTTTTTCGAGCAAATTCACCACTGTAAACCTTCCTTAACCGCATGAACCCAAAATAGAAAGCATGAGGGAAACCTCACCTTAGATATGCAGCAAAGTTTGGGTTGAAAGATTCTCCGGTTTGGATCAATTTGATGATTTTGAGGCTCCTTTATTAGCCTCAGCAGCTGAAAAAGTTGAAACAAGAACATGCAAGAACTAAAGAGAAAGTTATACACAATTCATATCTAATTCTAGTATTTTGATGATATAATTCGGTAGTATTGGTGGAGATTACCTTCTATTCTCTTAATTTGGTGATTTCTTCTTGAATTGGCAGCAAATTGGGTGAAAATTTTGTTTTAGTTGAAGGTAACCATTATAATTTTTTTTCAGTTCACTGTAAGTTTGTTCTTTTCTGTTTCTAAGGAAGAAGAACTAAACTACATACACTAGTTTGTTTCTCACCAGAAACATCCAGATAATGGATTTAAGGTTTTAAAACCTAACCCAAAAAGCACAATGCAATATTATTTAGAAAAAATGGAAGGCTATGTATATGTATTAGGCTATTTTACCTTAAATTCACATATTTCTCAATATAAACTCAAAAAAAAATATGCAACCAACTGTTATGAAACAAAAATTGTTATTTACACAAAATAAAAAATTTTCAATAATAAAATGTTATTTTCATAAATAAAACTATATTTTTGGCAATATTTTACAATTTTCAAAATTTTAGTGTAAAAACACGAATTTTAAAGGATAATTTGTTCAAAAATCATTTTCATTTTCAAATAAGTTATAACAAAACATTATAACTCTTTTTAAAATAACAAAATATTATTTTAAACAATATTCCATCTTTTAATTTTAATAAAATACATATTTTCTACATATTTCTTCTTTTAAATTCAATAACAGGTTAATATTGGCAATAATTACCAATATTAATGCATTGATTCAACTAAAATACAATAAATAATTATTTTCACTCCAAATTATCAAAGTAAAGTTTTTAAAACTCTATTTTCATTAATTTTTATTTATTTCAAAAATTATATGTTGAAACACATCAATTGATTAATTTATTAACTCTAATTTAATAAGATCACATTGTTTATTTGAAATAAATAAAAAAATTAAATCAAATTTATTTTCTCCATTTTATTTTCAATATTAAATTATAACTAACATTATAATTAAATATCATAGGTAATCACCAATACCAGGTTTGTTACAAAGCTAGCTAGAACTTGATATTAGTATAAGATAAGAGGAATATAAGTGCATAAGGGAATTCATCCTTTAACTATAAAGGATGGGTACAAGTATAGTATAATCTCAATGCATGGTATATGTTTACCAAGGGTTGTCGCATGAATAGGTTTAATTCAACATAAGAGACTCATACATAATGGCATTCAACGCTAATACAAGGAATCATATGAATGTCATGAGAGAAACTTATTAAAATTCCAATATGAAACTCATGGAACTCAAGATAAAGTTCAAATATCATAAAAAAGAAATCACAATATATAACATCTCATGAAGCTCTAGGCTATCTATGTAACAAAAATATCTCAAAATAGTGAAATCGTATAAAACTCAGAAAATTAAAAAAACCCGCTGATTGGCCAGATCCCTGATTGCAAGGCTGAAGCAATGTTGCAAGTGCTAAACTCTTGTCCAGTGCTATTTATAATTTAGGTACCTAACTCGTGTACCCGAAGGTCATACTCATGTTGACCGATGTCACATTACTCGTGGTGACCGAAGTCACATAACTCATGGTGACCGAAATCACATAACTTGTGGTGACCGAAGTCGCATAACTCAGATGACCCGATGGTCTATAGCACTGGCTTACTCGTGGATGTGTCACAAACTCTTGGAAAGAAACCCGAAAAGTGTTAGCGTGCGTCCCATACCACACGTTCGCACTAAACGGTTTACTAACTGCTAGTTAACTCCACATCATAAAAATAAAATCTCAAACCTCAAAAATTTCATATATCTTGCCTCGTATCATCGGCAAGTGCAAATAAATCTCATAGTAGTTTCTCATAAACCATAATTCCCACAAGGGAAAAATCTCATCTCAAGGCTCGCCACGTCTCATCGGTTAGTAATACAACATTTTTAAGTAGTTCTCATCGATTATTACTCCTACAATAGGAGATCTCGAACGTCTCAACTAGTCAAATATTGGGTGAAACAAATTCTAAGATCAACAATCATTCTTGCTGTCATTTCGATCTCGGGACAGCAACAATCAGACACATTTTTCATCAATTTACTTCAAAATTTCAAAAATCTCAAAACATGAATCTTTTAGAACAAATTCTTAGCTTTCCAGAACATCAAAAATTATTGAATTTGGATAAAAATTGAAAAAGTTATGCTTAATTTAGTTTCAGATTCAAAAACAGAGCAAATAATAATTTTGCTCTCGGGATTGCAATAGAAACACTCAAATTTGAAATAGATAACTTCAAAATTCTGTAAAACACAAAACATGAAACTTGTAGAATATCAACTAAGCTTTGCAAAACATCTAAAATTCTTAAATTTGGTTAAGAAACTTAAAAGTATGCTTAATTTAGTTTCAGATTTAACAACAGAGCAATAATAGTTTTGCTCTCGGGATTGCAATAGATACACTCAAATTTGAAATAGATAACTTCAAAATTCTGTAAAACACAATTAATGAAACTTGTAGTATATGATCTAAGCTTTCTAAAACATCTCAAATTCTTAAATTTGGTTAAGAAACGTAAAAGTTACGCTTAATTTAGTTTCAGATTCAACAACAGAGCAAATAATAGTTTTGCTCTCGGGATTGCAAAAGAAACACTCAAATTTGAAATAGATAACTTCAAAATTTTAAAAAACACAAAACATGAAACTTGTATTATATGATCTATGCTTTCCAAAACATCTACAATTCATATATTTGGTTAAGAAACGTAAAAGTTATACTTAATTTAGTTTCAGATTCAACAACAGAGCAAATAATAGTTTTGCCCTTGGGATTGCAATAGAAACACTCAAATTTGAAATAGATAACTTCAAAATTATGTAAAACACAAAACATGAAACTTGTAATATATGATCTAGGCTTTCGAAAACATCTAAAATTTTTAATTTTGGTTTAGAAACGTAAAAGTTATGCTTAATTTAGTTTAAGATTCAACAATAGAGCAAATAATAGTTTTACTCTCGAGATTGCAATAGAAACACTCAAATTTGAAATGTATAACTTCAAAATCCTGAAAAACACCAAACATTAAACTTGTAGTGTTTGATCTATGCTTTCCAAAACATCTAAAATTCTTAAATTTGGTTAAGAAATGTAAAAGTTATGCTTAATTTAGTTTCAGATTCAACAATAGAGCAGATAATAGTTTTGCTCTCGGGATTGCAATAGAAACACTCAAATTTGAAATAGATAACTTCAAAATTCTTAAAAACACAAAACATGAAACTTCTAGTATATGATCTATGCTTTCCAAAACGTTTAAAATTCTTAAATTTTGTTAAGAAACGTAAAAGTTATGCTTAATTTAGTTTCAGATTCAACAGAGCAAATAATAGTTTTTCTCTCGGAATTGCAATAGAAACACTCAAATTCGAAATAGATAACTTCAAAACTGTGTAAAACACAAAACATGAAACTTGTAGTATATGATCTACGCTTTCGAAAAAATCTAAAATTCTTAAATTTGGTTAAGAAACATAAAAGTTATGCTTAATTTAGTTTCAGATTCAACAATAGAGCAAATAATAGTTTTGCTCTCGGGATTGCAAAAGAAACACTCAAATTTGAAATAGATAACTTCAAAATTCTAAAAAACACAAAACATGAAACTTGTAGTATATGATCTATCCTTTCCAAAACATCTAAAATTCATATATTTGGTTAAGAAACGTAAAAGTTATGCTTAATTTCGTTTCAGATTCAACAATAGAGCAAATAATAGTTTTGCTCTCCGGATTGCTATAGAAACACTCAAATTTGAAATAGATAAATTCAAAATTTTGTAAAATACAAAACATCAAACTTGTAATATATGATCTAGGCTTTCCAAAACATCTAAAATTCTTAAATTTGGTTAAGAAACGTAAAAGTTATGCTTAATTTAGTTTCAGATTCAACAATAGAGCAAATAATAGTTTTGCTCTCCGGATTACAATAGAAACACTCAAATTTGAAATAGATAACTTCAAAATTCTAAAAAACACAAAACATGAAACTTGTAGTAAGTGATCTACGCTTTCCAAAACATCTAAAATTCTTAAATTTGGTTAGAAACGTAAAAGTTATAGCAAAATTCGTTTCATCCACAATCACAAAAAAAATATTACAGCAGTCATCTTTTTTTTTTCCAGCAAATTCACCACTGTAAACCGTCCTTAACCGCATGAAGCCAAAATAGAAAACATGAGGGAAACCTCACCTTAGATATGCAGCAAAGTTTGGGTTGAAAGATTCTCCGGTTTGGATTAATTTGATGATTTTGAGGCTCCTTTATTAGCTTCACCAGCTGAAAAAGTTGAAACAAGAACATGCAAGAACTAAAGAGAAAGTTATACACAATTCATATCTAATTCTAGGATTTTGATGATATAATTCGGTAGTATTGGTGGAGATTACCTTCTATTCTCTTAATTTGGTGATTTCTTCTTGAATTGGCAGCAAATTGGGTGAAAATTTTGTTTTAGTTGAAGGTAACCATTATATTTTTTTCAGTTCACTGTAAGTTTGTTCTTTTCTGTTTCTGAGGAAGAAGAACTAAACTACGTACACTAGTTTGTTTCTCACCAGAAACATCCAGATAATGGATTTTAGGTTTTAAAACCTAACCCAAAAAGCCCAAAGCAATATTATTTAGAAAAAATGCAAAGCTATGTATATGTATTAGGCTATTTTACCTTAAATTCACATATTTCTCAATATAAACTAAAAAAAAAAATATGCAACCAACTGTTATGAAACAAAAATTGTTATTTACACAAAATCAAAATTTTTCAATAATAAAATGTTATTTTCATAAATAAAACCATATTTTTGGCAATATTTTACAATTTTCAAAATTTTAGTGTAAAACACGAATTTTAAAGGATAATTTGTTCAAAAATCATTTTCATTTTCAAATAAGTTATAACAAAACATTATAACTCTTTTTAAAATAACAAAATATTATTTTAAACAATATTCCATCTTTTAATTTTAATAAAATACATATTTTCTACATATTTCTTCTTTTAAATTCAATAACAGGTTAATATTGGCAATAATTACCAATATTAATGCATTGATTCAACTAAAATCCAATAAATAATTATTTTCACTCCAAATTCTCAAAGTAAAGTTTTTAAAACTCTATTTTCATTAATTTTTATTTATTTCAAAAATTATATGTTGAAACACATCAATTGATTAATTTATTAACTCTAATTTAATAAGATCACATTGTTTATTTGAAATAAATAAAAAAATTAAATCAAATTTATTTTCTCCATTTTATTTTCAATATTAAATTATAACTAACATTATAATTAAATATCATAGGTAATCACCAATACCAGGTTTGTTACAAAGCTAGCTAGAACTTGATATTAGTATAAGATAAGAGGAATATAAGTGCATAAGGGAATTCATCCTTTAACTATAAAGGATGGGTACAAGTATAGTATAATCTCAATGCATGGTATATGTTTACCAAGGGTTGTCGCATGAATAGGTTTAATTCAACATAAGAGACTCATACATAATGGCATTCAACGCTAATACAAGGAATCATATGAATGTCGTGAGAGAAACTTATTAAAATTCCAATATGAAACTCATGGAACTCAAGATAAAGTTCAAATATCATAAAAAAGAAATCACAATATATAACATCTCATGAAGCTCTAGGCTATCTATGTAACAAAAATATCTCAAAATAGTGAAATCGTATAAAACTCAGAAAATTAAAAAAAACCGCTGATTGGCCAGATCCCTGATTGCAAAGCTGAAGCAATGTTGCAAGTGCTAAACTCTTGTCCAGTGCTATTTATAATTTAGGTACCTAACTCGTGTACCCGAAGGTCATACTCATGTTGACCGATGTCACATTACTCGTGGTGACCGAAGTCACATAACTCATGGTGACCGAAATCACATAACTTGTGGTGACCGAAGTCGCATAACTCAGATGACCCGAAGGTCTATAGCACTGGCTTACTCGTGGATGTGTCACAAACTCTTGGAAAGAAACACGAAAAGTGTTAGCGTGCGTCCCATACCACACGTTCGCACTAAACGGTTTACTAACTGCTAGTTAACTCCACATCATAAAAATAAAATCTCAAACCTCAAAAATTTCATATATCTTGCCTCGTATCATCGGCAAGTGCAAATAAATCTCATAGTAGTTTCTCATAAACCATAATTCCCACAAGGGAAAAATCTCATCTCAAGGCTCGCCACGTCTCATCGGCTAGTAATACAACATTTTTAAGTAGTTCTCATCGATTATTACTCCTACAATAGGAGATCTCGAACGTCTCAACTAGTCAAATATTGGCTGAAACAAATTCTAAGATCAACAATCATTCTTGCTGTCATTTCGATCTCGGGACAGCAACAATCAGACACATTTTTAATCAATTTACTTCAAAATTTCAAAAATCTCAAAACATGAATCTTTTAGAACAAATTCTTGCTTTCCAGAACATCAAAAATTATTGAATTTGGATAAAAATTGAAAAAGTTATGCTTAATTTAGTTTCAGATTCAAAAACAGAGCAAATAATAGTTTTGCTCTCGGGATTGCAATAGAAACACTCAAATTTGAAATAGATAACTTCAAAATTCTGTAAAACACAAAACATGAAACTTGTAGAATATCAACTAAGCTTTGCAAAACATCTAAAATTCTTAAATTTGGTTAAGAAACTTAAAAGTATGCTTAATTTAGTTTCAGATTTAACAACAGAGCAATAATAGTTTTGCTCTCGGGATTGCAATAGATACACTCAAATTTGAAATAGATAACTTCAAAATTCTGTAAAACACAATTAATGAAACTTGTAGTATATGATCTAAGCTTTCTAAAACATCTCAAATTCTTAAATTTGGTTAAGAAACGTAAAAGTTACGCTTAATTTAGTTTCAGATTCAACAATAGAGCAAATAATAGTATTGCTCTCGGGATTGCAAAAGAAACACTCAAATTTGAAATAGATAACTTCAAAATTTTAAAAAACACAAAACATGAAACTTGTATTATATGATCTATGCTTTCCAAAACATCTAAAATTCATATATTTGGTTAAGAAACGTAAAAGTTATACTTAATTTAGTTTCAGATTCAACAACAGAGCAAATAATAGTTTTGCCCTTGGGATTGCAATAGAAACACTCAAATTTGAAATAGATAACTTCAAAATTCTGAAAAACACAAAACATGAAACTTGTAATATATGATCTAGGCTTTCCAAAACATCTAAAATTTTTAAATTTGGTTTAGAAACGTAAAAGTTATGCTTAATTTAGTTTAAGATTCAACAATAGAGCAAATAATAATTTTGCTCTCGAGATTGCAATAGAAACACTCAAATTTGAAATGTATAACTTCAAAATCCTGAAAAACACCAAACATTAAACTTGTAGTGTTTGATCTATGCTTTCCAAAACATCTAAAATTCTTAAATTTGGTTAAGAAACGTAAAAGTTATGCTTAATTTAGTTTCAGATTCAACAACAGAGCAGATAATAGTTTTGCTCTCGGGATTGCAATAGAAACACTCAAATTTGAAATAGATAACTTCAAAATTCTTAAAAACACAAAACATGAAACTTGTAGTATATGATCTATGCTTTCCAAAACGTCTAAAATTCTTAAATTTTGTTAAGAAACGTAAAAGTTATGCTTAATTTAGTTTCAGATTCAACAACAGAGCAAATAATAGTTTTTCTCTCGGAATTGCAATAGAAACACTCAAATTCGAAATAGATAACTTCAAAAGTGTGTAAAACACAAAACATGAAACTTGTAGTATATGATCTACGCTTTCGAAAAAATCTAAAATTCTTAAATTTGGTTAAGAAACGTAAAAGTTATGCTTAATTTAGTTTCAGATTCAACAATAGAGCAAATAATAGTTTTGCTCTCGGGATTGCAAAAGAAACACTCAAATTTGAAATAGATAACTTCAAAATTCTAAAAAACACAAAACATGAAACTTGTAGTATATGATCTATCCTTTCCAAAACATCTAAAATTCATATATTTGGTTAAGAAACGTAAAAGTTATGCTTAATTTCGTTTCAGATTCAACAATAGAGCAAATAATAGTTTTGCTCTCCGGATTACAATAGAAACACTCAAATTTGAAATAGATAACTTCAAAATTATGAAAAACACAAAACATGAAACTTGTAGTAAGTGATCTACGCTTTCCAAAACATCTAAAATTCTTAAATTTGGTTAGAAACGTAAAAGTTATAGCAAAATTCGTTTCATCCACAATCACAAAAAAAATATTACAGCAGTCATCTTTTTTTTTCCAGCAAATTCACCACTGTAAACCGTCCTTAACCGCATGAAGCCAAAATAGAAAACATGAGGGAAACCTCACCTTAGATATGCAGCAAAGTTTGGGTTGAAAGATTCTCCGGTTTGGATTAATTTGATGATTTTGAGGCTCCTTTATTAGCTTCACCAGCTGAAAAAGTTGAAACAAGAACATGCAAGAACTAAAGAGAAAGTTATACACAATTCATATCTAATTCTAGGATTTTGATGATATAATTCGGTAGTATTGGTGGAGATTACCTTCTATTCTCTTAATTTGGTGATTTCTTCTTGAATTGGCAGCAAATTGGGTGAAAATTTTGTTTTAGTTGAAGGTAACCATTATATTTTTTTCAGTTCACTGTAAGTTTGTTCTTTTCTGTTTCTGAGAAAGAAGAACTAAACTACGTACACTAGTTTGTTTCTCACCAGAAACATCCAGATAATGGATTTTAGGTTTTAAAACCTAACCCAAAAAGCCCAAAGCAATATTATTTAGAAAAAATGCAAAGCTATGTATATGTATTATGCTATTTTACCTTAAATTCACATATTTCTCAATATAAACTAAAAAAAAAAATATGCAACCAACTGTTATGAAACAAAAATTGTTATTTACACAAAATAAAATTTTTTCAATAATAAAATGTTATTTTCATAAATAAAACCATATTTTTGGCAATATTTTACAATTTTCAAAATTTTAGTGTAAAACACGAATTTAAAGGATAATTTGTTCAAAAATCATTTTCATTTTCAAATAAGTTATAACAAAACATTATAACTCTTTTTAAAATAACAAAATATTATTTTAAACAATATTCCATCTTTTAATTTTAATAAAATACATATTTTCTACATATTTCTTCTTTTAAATTCAATAACAGGTTAATATTGGCAATAATTACCAATATTAATGCATTGATTCAACTAAAATCCAATAAATAATTATTTTCACTCCAAATTCTCAAAGTAAAGTTTTTAAAACACTATTTTCATTAATTTTTATTTATTTCAAAAATTATATGTTGAAACACATAAATTGATTAATTTATTAACTCTAATTTAATAAGATCACATTGTTTATTTGAAATAAATAAAAAAAATTAAATCAAAATTATTTTCTCCATTTTATTTTCAATATTAAATTATAACTAACGTTATAATTAAATATCATAGGTAATCACCAATACCAGGTTTGTTACAAAGCTAGCTAGAACTTGATATTAGTATAAGATAAGAGGAATATAAGTGCATAAGGGAATTCATCCTTTAACTATAAAGGATGGGTACAAGTATAGTATAATCTCAATGCATGGTATATGTTTAACAAGGGTTGTCGCATGAATAGGTTTAATTCAACATAAGAGACTCATACATAATGGCATTCAACGCTAATACAAGGAATCATATGAAAGTCATGAGAGAAACTCATTAAAATTCCAATATGAAACTCATGGAACTCAATATAAAGTTCAAATATCATAAAAACGAAATCACAATATATAACATCTCATGAAGCTCAAGGCTATCTATGTAATAAAAATATCTCAAAATAGTGAAATCGTATAAAACTCAGAAAATTCAAAATAACCCCGAATTGGCCAGATCCCTGATTGGAAAGCTGAAGCAATGTTGCACGTGCTAAACTCTTGTCCAGTGCTATTTATAATTTAGGTACCTAACTCGTGGACCCGAAGGTCATACTCATTGTGATCGATGTCACATAACTCGTGGTGACCGAAGTCACAAAACTGATGGTGACCGAAGTCACATAACTTGTGGTAACTGAAGTCACATAACTTGTGGTAACCGAAGTCACATAACTCATGGTGACCGAAGTCACATAACAGCGTTTAGAGTTTTTATGCTGTTGGAAGATGTTTTTTAATAAGGGGGGTATGCATGAAAAGAAAGCGTTTAGAGTTTTTATGCTGTTGGAAGATGTTTTTTTAAAAAAGCGGGGTATGCATGAAAAGACAGCGTTTAGAGTTTTTATGCTGTTGGAAGATGTTTTTTTTAATAAGGGTGGTATGCATGAAAAGACAGCGTTTAGAGTTTTTATGCTGTTGGAAGATGTTTTTTTTAATAAGGGGGGTATGCATGAAAAGACAGCGTTTAGAGTTTTTATGCTGTTGGAAGATGTTTTTTTTAACAAGGGGGGTATACATGAAAAGACAGCGTTTAGAGTTTTTATGCTGTTGGAAGATGTTTTTTTAACAAGGGGGGTATGCATGAAAAGACAACGTTTTGAGTTTATACGCTGTTGAAAGATGTTTTTTTTAATAAGTGGGTTATGCATGAAAAGACAGCGTTTAGAGTTTTTATGCTGTTGGAAGATGTTTTTTAATAAGGGGAGTATGCATGAATAGACATCGTTTAGAATTTTAATGCTATTGTAAGATATTTTTTTCAATTAGGGGGGTATGCATGAAAAGATAGCATTTAGAGTTTTTATGCTGTTGGAAGATGTTTTTTTAAATAGGAGGTATGCATGAAAAGACAGCGTTCAGAGTTTTTATGCTGTTGGATGATGTTTTTTTAATAAGGGGGGTATGCATGAATAGACAGCGTTTAGAGTTTTTATGCTGTTGGAAGATGTTTTTTCAATAAGGGTGTATGCATGAAAAGACAGCGTTTAGAATTTTTATGCTGTTGGAAGATGTTTTTTTAAGAAGGGGAGTATGCATGAAAAGACAGCGTTTAGAGTTTTTATGCTGTTGGAAGATGTTTCTTTTAACAATGGGTGTATTCATGAAAAGACAGCGTTTTGAGTTTTTATGCTGTTGGAAGATTTTTTTTTAATAAGGGGGCTATGCATGAAAAGACAGCGTTTAGAGTTTTTTTTTATGCTATTGGAAGATGTTTTTTAATAAAGGGTATGCATGAAAAGACAGCGTTTAGAGTTTTTATGCTGTTGGAAGATGTTTTTTTTAATAAGGGGGGTATTCATGAAAAGACAGCGTTTTGAGTTTTTATGCTGTTGGAAGATGTTTTTTTAATAAATGGATATGCATGAAAAGACAGCGTTTAGAGTTTTTATGCAGTTGGAAGATGTTTTTTTTAATAAGTGGGGTATGCATGAAAAGACAGCGTTTAGAGTTTTTATGCTGTTGGAAGATGTTTTTTTTAATAAGGGGGTATGCATGAAAAGACGGCGTTTAGAGTTTTTATGCTGTTGGAAGATGTTTTTTTAATAAGGGGGGTATGCATGAAAAGACAGCGTTTAGAGTTTTTATGCTGTTGAAAGATGTTTTTTTAATAAAGAGAGTATGCATGAAAAGACAGCGTTTAGAATTTTTATGCTGTTGGAAGATGTTTTTTTTAATAAGGGTGTATGCATGAAAAGACAGCGTTTAGAGTTTTTATGCTGTTGGAAGATGTTTTTTTTAATAAGGGGGGTATGCATGAAAATACAACGTTTAGAGTTTTTATGCTGTTGGAAGATGTTTTTTTTAATAAGGGGGTATGCATGAAAAGACAGCGTTTAGAGTTTTTATGCTATTGGAAGATGTTTTTTAATAAGGGGGGTATGCATGAAAAGAAAGCGTTTAGAGTTTTTATGCTGTTGGAAGATGTTTTTTTAAAAAAGCGGGGTATGCATGAAAAGACAACGTTTAGAGTTTTTATGCTGTTGGAAGATGTTTTTTTGAATAAGGGTGGTATGCATGAAAAGACAGCGTTTAGAGTTTTTATGCTGTTGGAAGATGTTTTTTTTAATAAGGGGGGTATGCATGAAAAGACAGCGTTTAGAGTTTTTATGCTGTTGGAAGATGTTTTTTTAACAAGGGGGGTATACATGAAAAGACAGCGTTTAGAGTTTTTATGCTGTTGGAAGATGTTTTTTTAACAAGGGGGGTATGCATGAAAAGACAACGTTTTGAGTTTATACGCTGTTGAAAGATGTTTTTTTTAATAAGTGGGTTATGCATGAAAAGACAGCGTTTAGAGTTTTTATGCTGTTGGAAGATGTTTTTTAATAAGGGGAGTATGCATGAATAGACATCGTTTAGAGTTTTAATGCTATTGTAAGATGTTTTTTTTAATTAGGGGGGTATGCATGAAAAGATAGCGTTTAGAGTTTTTATGCTGTTGGAAGATGTTTTTTTAAATAGGAGGTATGCATGAAAAGACAGCGTTCAGAGTTTTTATGCTGTTGGATGATGTTTTTTTAATAAGGGGTGTATGCATGAATAGACAGCGTTTAGAGTTTTTATGCTGTTGGAAGATGTTTTTTCAATAAGGGTGTATGCATGAAAAGACAGCGTTTAGAATTTTTATGCTGTTGGAAGATTTTTTTTTAAGAAGGGGAGTATGCATGAAAAGACAGCGTTTAGAGTTTTTATGCTGTTGGAAGATGTTTCTTTTAACAATGGGGGTATTCATGAAAAGACAGCGTTTTGAGTTTTTATGCTGTTGGAAGATTTTTTTTTAATAAGGGGGCTATGCATGAAAAGACAGCGTTTAGAGTTTTTTTTATGCTATTGGAAGATGTTTTTTAATAAAGGGTATGCATGAAAAGACAGCGTTTAGAGTTTTTATGCTGTTGGAAGATGTTTTTTTTAATAAGGGGGGTATTCATGAAAAGACAGCGTTTTGAGTTTTTATGCTGTTGGAAGATGTTTTTTTAATAAGGGGATATGCATGAAAAGACAGCGTTTAGAGTTTTTATGCAGTTGGAAGATGTTTTTTTTAATAAGTGGGGTATGCATGAAAAGACAGCGTTTAGAGTTTTTATGCTGTTGGAAGATGTTTTTTTTAATAAGGGGGTATGCATGAAAAGACGGCGTTTAGAGTTTTTATGCTGTTGGAAGATGTTTTTTTAATAAGGGGGTATGCTTGAAAAGACAGCGTTTAGAGTTTTTATGCTGTTGAAAGATGTTTTTTTAATAAAGAGAGTATGCATGAAAAGACAGCGTTTAGAATTTTTATGCTGTTGGAAGATGTTTTTTTTAATAAGGGTGTATGCATGAAAAGACAGCGTTTAGAGTTTTTATGCTGTTGGAAGATGTTTTTTTTAATAAGGGGGGTATGCATGAAAATACAACGTTTAGAGTTTTTATGCTGTTGGAAGATGTTTTTTTTAATAAGGGGGGTATGCATGAAAAGACAGCGTTTAGAGTTTTTATGCTATTGGAAGATGTTTTTTAATAAGGGGGGTATGCATGAAAAGAAAGCGTTTAGAGTTTTTATGCTGTTGGAAGATGTTTTTTTAAAAAAGCGGGGTATGCATGAAAAGACAGCGTTTAGAGTTTTTATGCTGTTGGAAGATGTTTTTTTAATAAGGGTGGTATGCATGAAAAGACAGCGTTTAGAGTTTTTATGCTGTTGGAAGATGTTTTTTTTAATAAGGGGGGTATGCATGAAAAGACAGCGTTTAGAGTTTTTATGCTGTTGGAAGATGTTTTTTTTAACAAGGGGGGTATACATGAAAAGACAGCGTTTAGAGTTTTTATGCTGTTGGAAGATGTTTTTTTAACAAGGGGGTATGCATGAAAAGACAACGTTTTGAGTTTATACGCTGTTGAAAGATGTTTTTTTTAATAAGTGGGTTATGCATGAAAAGACAGCGTTTAGAGTTTTTATGCTGTTGGAAGATGTTTTTTAATAAGGGGAGTATGCATGAATAGACATCGTTTAGAGTTTTAATGCTATTGTAAGATGTTTTTTTTAATTAGGGGGGTATGCATGAAAAGATAGCGTTTAGAGTTTTTATGCTGTTGGAAGATGTTTTTTTAAATAGGAGGTATGCATGAAAAGACAGCGTTCAGAGTTTTTATGCTGTTGGATGATGTTTTTTTAATAAGGGGGGTATGCATGAATAGACAGCGTTTAGAGTTTTTATGCTGTTGGAAGATGTTTTTTCAATAAGGGTGTATGCATGAAAAGACAGCGTTTAGAATTTTTATGCTGTTGGAAGATGTTTTTTTAAGAAGGGGAGTATGCATGAAAAGACAGCGTTTAGAGTTTTTATGCTGTTGGAAGATGTTTCTTTTAACAATGGGGGTATTCATGAAAAGACAGCGTTTTGAGTTTTTATGCTGTTGGAAGATTTTTTTTTAATAAGGGGGCTATGCATGAAAAGACAGCGTTTAGAGTTTTTTTTTATGCTATTGGAAGATGTTTTTTAATAAAGGGTATGCATGAAAAGACAGCGTTTAGAGTTTTTATGCTGTTGGAAGATGTTTTTTTTAATAAGGGGGGTATTCATGAAAAGACAGCGTTTTGAGTTTTTATGCTGTTGGAAGATGTTTTTTTAATAAATGGATATGCATGAAAAGACAGCGTTTAGAGTTTTTATGCAGTTGGAAGATGTTTTTTTTAATAAGTGGGGTATGCATGAAAAGACAGCGTTTAGAGTTTTTATGCTGTTGGAAGATGTTTTTTTTAATAAGGGGGTATGCATGAAAAGACGGCGTTTAGAGTTTTTATGCTGTTGGAAGATGTTTTTTTAATAAGGGGGTATGCATGAAAAGACAGCGTTTAGAGTTTTTATGCTGTTGAAAGATGTTTTTTTAATAAAGAGAGTATGCATGAAAAGACAGCGTTTAGAATTTTTATGCTGTTGGAAGATGTTTTTTTTAATAAGGGTGTATGCATGAAAAGACAGCGTTTAGAGTTTTTATGCTGTTGGAAGATGTTTTTTTTAATAAGGGGGGTATGCATGAAAATACAACGTTTAGAGTTTTTATGCTGTTGGAAGATGTTTTTTTTAATAAGGGGGTATGCATGAAAAGACAGCGTTTAGAGTTTTTATGCTATTGGAAGATGTTTTTAATAAGGGGGGTATGCATGAAAAGAAAGCGTTTAGAGTTTTTATGCTGTTGGAAGATGTTTTTTTAAAAAAGCGGGGTATGCATGAAAAGACAACGTTTAGAGTTTTTATGCTGTTGGAAGATGTTTTTTTGAATAAGGGTGGTATGCATGAAAAGACAGCGTTTAGAGTTTTTATGCTGTTGGAAGATGTTTTTTTTAATAAGGGGGGTATGCATGAAAAGACAGCGTTTAGAGTTTTTATGCTGTTGGAAGATGTTTTTTTTAACAAGGGGGGTATACATGAAAAGACAGCGTTTAGAGTTTTTATGCTGTTGGAAGATGTTTTTTTAACAAGGGGGGTATGCATGAAAAGACAACGTTTTGAGTTTATACGCTGTTGAAAGATGTTTTTTTTAATAAGTGGGTTATGCATGAAAAGACAGCGTTTAGAGTTTTTATGCTGTTGGAAGATGTTTTTTAATAAGGGGAGTATGCATGAATAGACATCGTTTAGAGTTTTAATGCTATTGTAAGATGTTTTTTTTAATTAGGAGGGTATGCATGAAAAGATAGCGTTTAGAGTTTTTATGCTGTTGGAAGATGTTTTTTTAAATAGGAGGTATGCATGAAAAGACAGCGTTCAGAGTTTTTATGCTGTTGGATGATGTTTTTTTAATAAGGGGTGTATGCATGAATAGACAGCGTTTAGAGTTTTTATGCTGTTGGAAGATGTTTTTTCAATAAGGGTGTATGCATGAAAAGACAGCGTTTAGAATTTTTATGCTGTTGGAAGATGTTTTTTTTAAGAAGGGGAGTATGCATGAAAAGACAGCGTTTAGAGTTTTTATGCTGTTGGAAGATGTTTCTTTTAACAATGGGGGTATTCATGAAAAGACAGCGTTTTGAGTTTTTATGCTGTTGGAAGATTTTTTTTTAATAAGGGGGCTATGCATGAAAAGACAGCGTTTAGAGTTTTTTTTTATGCTATTGGAAGATGTTTTTTAATAAAGGATATGCATGAAAAGACAGCGTTTAGAGTTTTTATGCTGTTGGAAGATGTTTTTTTTAATAAGGGGGGTATTCATGAAAAGACAGCGTTTTGAGTTTTTATGCTGTTGGAAGATGTTTTTTTAATAAGGGGATATGCATGAAAAGACAGCGTTTAGAGTTTTTATGCAGTTGGAAGATGTTTTTTTTAATAAGTGGGGTATGCATGAAAAGACAGCGTTTAGAGTTTTTATGCTGTTGGAAGATGTTTTTTTTAATAAGGGGGTATGCATGAAAAGACGGCGTTTAGAGTTTTTATGCTGTTGGAAGATGTTTTTTTAATAAAGGGGGTATGCTTGAAAAGACAGCGTTTAGAGTTTTTATGCTGTTGAAAGATGTTTTTTTAATAAAGAGAGTATGCATGAAAAGACAGCGTTTAGAATTTTTATGCTGTTGGAAGATGTTTTTTTTAATAAGGGTGTATGCATGAAAAGACAGCGTTTAGAGTTTTTATGCTGTTGGAAGATGTTTTTTTTAATAAGGGGGGTATGCATGAAAATACAACGTTTAGAGTTTTTATGCTGTTGGAAGATGTTTTTTTTAATAAGGGGGGTATGCATGAAAAGACAGCGTTTAGAGTTTTTATGCTATTGGAAGATGTTTTTTAATAAGGGGGGTATGCATGAAAAGAAAGCGTTTAGAGTTTTTATGCTGTTGGAAGATGTTTTTTTAAAAAAGCGGGGTATGCAAGAAAAGACAGCGTTTAGAGTTTTTATGCTGTTGGAAGATGTTTTTTTTAATAAGGGTGGTATGCATGAAAAGACAGCGTTTAGAGTTTTTATGCTGTTGGAAGATGTTTTTTTTAATAAGGGGGGTATGCATGAAAAGACAGCGTTTAGAGTTTTTATGCTGTTGGAAGATGTTTTTTTTAACAAGGGGGGTATACATGAAAAGACAGCGTTTAGAGTTTTTATGCTGTTGGAAGATGTTTTTTTAACAAGGGGGTATGCATGAAAAGACAACGTTTTGAGTTTATACGCTGTTGAAAGATGTTTTTTTAATAAGTGGGTTATGCATGAAAAGACAGCGTTTAGAGTTTTTATGCTGTTGGAAGATGTTTTTTAATAAGGGGAGTATGCATGAATAGACATCGTTTAGAGTTTTAATGCTATTGTAAGATGTTTTTTTTAATTAGGGGGGTATGCATGAAAAGATAGCGTTTAGAGTTTTTATGCTGTTGGAAGATGTTTTTTTAAATAGGAGGTATGCATGAAAAGACAGCGTTCAAAGTTTTTATGCTGTTGGATGATGTTTTTTTAATAAGGGGGGTATGCATGAATAGACAGCGTTTAGAGTTTTTATGCTGTTGGAAGATGTTTTTTCAATAAGGGTGTATGCATGAAAAGACAGCGTTTAGAATTTTTATGCTGTTGGAAGATGTTTTTTTTAAGAAGGGGAGTATGCATGAAAAGACAGCGTTTAGAGTTTTTATGCTGTTGGAAGATGTTTCTTTTAACAATGGGGGTATTCATGAAAAGACAGCGTTTTGAGTTTTTATGCTGTTGGAAGATTTTTTTTTTAATAAGGGGGCTATGCATGAAAAGACAACGTTTAGAGTTTTTTTTTATGCTATTGGAAGATGTTTTTTAATAAAGGGTATGCATGAAAAGACAGCGTTTAGAGTTTTTATGCTGTTGGAAGATGTTTTTTTAATAAGGGGGGTATTCATGAAAAGACAGCGTTTTGAGTTTTTATGCTGTTGGAAGATGTTTTTTTAATAAGGGGATATGCATGAAAAGACAGCGTTTAGAGTTTTTATGCAGTTGGAAGATGTTTTTTTTAATAAGTGGGGTATGCATGAAAAGACAGCGTTTAGAGTTTTTATGCTGTTGGAAGATGTTTTTTTTAATAAGGGGGTATGCATGAAAAGACGGCGTTTAGAGTTTTTATGCTGTTGGAAGATGTTTTTTTAATAAGGGGGGTATGCTTGAAAAGACAGCGTTTAGAGTTTTTATGCTGTTGAAAGATGTTTTTTTAATAAAGAGAGTATGCATGAAAAGACAGCGTTTAGAATTTTTATGCTGTTGGAAGATGTTTTTTTTAATAAGGGTGTATGCATGAAAAGACAGCGTTTAGAGTTTTTATGCTGTTGGAAGATGTTTTTTTTAATAAGGGGGGTATGCATGAAAATACAACGTTTAGAGTTTTTATGCTGTTGGAAGATGTTTTTTTTAATAAGGGAGGTATGCATGAAAAGACAGCGTTTAGAGTTTTTATGCTATTGGAAGATGTTTTTTAATAAGGGGGGTATGCATGAAAAGAAAGCGTTTAGAGTTTTTATGCTGTTGGAAGATGTTTTTTTAAAAAAGCGGGGTATGCATGAAAAGACAGCGTTTAGTGTTTTTATGCTGTTGGAAGATGTTTTTTTTAATAAGGGTGGTATGCATGAAAAGACAGCGTTTAGAGTTTTTATGCTGTTGGAAGATGTTTTTTTTAATAAGGGGGGTATGCATGAAAAGACAGCGTTTAGAGTTTTTATGCTGTTGGAAGATGTTTTTTTTAACAAGGGGGGTATACATGAAAAGACAGCGTTTAGAGTTTTTATGCTGTTGGAAGATGTTTTTTTAACAAGGGGGGTATGCATGAAAAGACAACGTTTTGAGTTTATACGCTGTTGAAAGATGTTTTTTTTAATAAGTGGGTTATGCATGAAAAGACAGCGTTTAGAGTTTTTATGCTGTTGGAAGATGTTTTTTAATAAGGGGAGTATGCATGAATAGACATCGTTTAGAGTTTTAATGCTATTGTAAGATGTTTTTTTTAATTAGGGGGGTATGCATGAAAAGATAGCGTTTAGAGTTTTTATGCTGTTGGAAGATGTTTTTTTAAATAGGAGGTATGCATGAAAAGACAGCGTTCAGAGTTTTTATGCTGTTGGATGATGTTTTTTTAATAAGGGGGTTATGCATGAATAGACAGCGTTTAGAGTTTTTATGCTGTTGGAAGATGTTTTTTCAATAAGGGTGTATGCATGAAAAGACAGCGTTTAGAATTTTTATGCTGTTGGAAGATGTTTTTTTTAAGAAGGGGAGTATGCATGAAAAGACAGCGTTTAGAGTTTTTATGCTGTTGGAAGATGTTTCTTTTAACAATGGGGGTATTCATGAAAAGACAGCGTTTTGAGTTTTTATGCTGTTGGAAGATTTTTTTTTAATAAGGGGGCTATGCATGAAAAGACAGCGTTTAGAGTTTTTTTTTATGCTATTGGAAGATGTTTTTTAATAAAGGGTATGCATGAAAAGACAGCGTTTAGTGTTTTTATGCTGTTGGAAGATGTTTTTTTTAATAAGGGGGGTATTCATGAAAAGACAGCGTTTTGAGTTTTTATGCTGTTGGAAGATGTTTTTTTAATAAGGGGATATGCATGAAAAGACAGCGTTTAGAGTTTTTATGCAGTTGGAAGATGTTTTTTTTAATAAGTGGGGTATGCATGAAAAGACAGCGTTTAGAGTTTTTATGCTGTTGGAAGATGTTTTTTTTAATAAGGGGGTATGCATGAAAAGACGGCGTTTAGAGTTTTTATGCTGTTGGAAGATGTTTTTTTAATAAGGGGGGTATGCATGAAAAGACAGCGTTTAGAGTTTTTATGCTGTTGAAAGATGTTTTTTTAATAAAGAGAGTATGCATGAAAAGACAGCGTTTAGAATTTTTATGCTGTTGGAAGATGTTTTTTTTAATAAGGGTGTATGCATGAAAAGACAGCGTTTAGAGTTTTTATGCTGTTGGAAGATGTTTTTTTTAATAAGGGGGGTATGCATGAAAATACAACGTTTAGAGTTTTTATGCTGTTGGAAGATGTTTTTTTTAATAAGGGGGTATGCATGAAAAGACAGCGTTTAGAGTTTTTATGCTATTGGAATATGTTTTTTTAAAAAGAGGGGTATGCATGAAAAGACAACGTTTAGAGTTTTTATGCTGTAGGAAGATGTTTTTTTTAATAAGGGGTGTATGCATGAAAAGACAACGTTTAGAGTTTTTATGCTGTTGGAAGATGTTTTTTTTAATAAGAGGGGTATGCATGAAAAGACAGCATTTAAAGTTTTTATGCTGTTGGAAGATACATATATATACGTATATATAGATACATATACACATATATATTGATACAAACAAGGGGGTATGCATGAAAAGATAGCGTTTAGAGTTTTTATGCTGTTGGAAGATGTTTTTTTAATAAGGGGGGTATGCATGAAAATACAGCGTTTAGAGTTTTTATGCTGTTGGAAGATGTTTTTTTAATAAGGGGGGTATGCATGAAAAGACAACGTTTAGAGTTTTTATGCTGTTGGAAGATGGTTTTTTAATAAGGGGGTATGCATGAAAAGACAGCGTTTAGAGTTTTTATGCTGCTAGATGATGTTTTTTTAATAAGGGGGGTATGCATGAATAGACAGCGTTTAGAGTTTTTATGCTGTTGGAAGATGTTTTTTCAATAAGGGTGTATGCATGATAAGACAGCGTTTAGAGTTTTTATGCTGTTGGAACATGTTTTTTTAATAAGGGGATATGCATGAAAAGACAGCGTTTAGAGTTTTTATGCTGTTGAAAGATGTTTTTTTTAATAAAGACGGTATGCATGAAAAGACAGCGTTTAGAATTTTTATGCTGTTGGAAGATGTTTTTTTTAGTAAGGGTGTATGCATGAAAAGACAGCGTTTAGAGTTTTTATGCTGTTGGAAGATGTTTTTTTAATAAGGTGGGTATGCTTGAAAAGACAACATTTAGAGCTTTTATGCTGTAGGAAGATGTTTTTTTAATAAGGGGGTATGCATGAAAAGACAGCGTTTAGAGTTTTTATGCTGTTTGAAGATGTTTTTTAATAAGGGGAGTATTCATGAATAGACAGCGTTTAGAGTTTTAATGCTGTTGTAAGATGTTTTTTTTAATTAGGGGGGTATGCATGAAAAGACAGCGTTTAGAGTTTTTATGCTGTTGGAAGATGTTTTTTTAAATAGGAGGTATGCATGAAAAGACAGCGTTCAGAGTTTTTATGCTGTTGGATGATGTTTTTTTTAATAAGGGGGGTATGCATGAATAGACAGCGTTTAGAGTTTTTATGCTGTTGGAAGATGTTTTTTCAATAAGGGTGTATGCATGAAAAGACAGCGTTTAGAGTTTTTATGCTGTTGGAAGATGTATTTTTTAAGAAGGGGAGTATGCATGAAAAGACAGCGTTTAGAGTTTTTATTCTGTTGGAAGATGTTTTTTTTAACAATGGGGGTATTCATGAAAAGACAGCGTTTTTAGTTTTTATGCTGTTGGAAGATTTTTTTTTAATAAGGGGGCTATGCATGAAAAGACAGCGTTTAGAGTTTTTTTATGCTATTGGAAGATGTTTTTTAATAAAGGGTATGCATAAAAAGACAGCGTTTAGAGTTTTTATGCTGTTGGAAGATGTTTTTTTAATAAGGGGGGTATTCATGAAAAGACAGCGTTTTGAGTTTTTATGCTGTTGGAAGATGTTTTTTTTAATAAGGGGATATGCATGAAAAGACAGCGTTTAGAGTTTTTATGCAGTTGGAAGATGTTTTTTTTAATAAGTGGGGTATGCATGAAAAGACAGCGTTTAGAGTTTTTATGCTGTTGGAAGATGTTTTTTTTAATAAGGGGGTATGCATGAAAAGAGGGCGTTTAGAGTTTTATGCTGTTGGAAGATGTTTTTTTAATAAGGGGGTATGCATGAAAAGACAGCGTTTAGAGTTTTTATGCTGTTGAAAGATGTTTTTTTTTTAATAAAGAGGGTATGCATGAAAAGACAGCGTTTAGAATTTTTATGCTGTTGGAAGATGTTTTTTTTAATAAGGGTGTATGCATGAAAAGACAGCGTTTAGAGATTTTATGCTGTTGGAAGATGTTTTTTTTAATAAGGGGGGTATGCATGAAAATACAACGTTTAGAGTTTTTATGCTGTTGGAAGATATTTTTTTTAATAAGGGGGTATGCATTAAAAGACACCGTTTAGAGTTTTATGCTATTGGAATATGTTTTTTTAAAAAGGGGGGTATGCATGAAAAGACAACGTTTAGAGTTTTTATGCTGTAGGAAGATGTTTTTTTAATAAGGGGTGTATGCATGAAAAGACAACGTTTAGAGTTTTTATGCTGTTGGAAGATGTTTTTTTTAATAAGAGGGGTATGCATGAAAAGACAGAATTTAAAGTTTTTATGCTGTTGGAAGATACATATATATATACGTATATATAGATACATATACACATATATATTGATACAAACAAGGGGGGTATGCATGAAAAGATAGCGTTTAGAGTTTTTATGCTGTTGGAAGATGTTTTTTTAATAAAGGGGGTATGCATGAGAATACAGCGTTTAGAGTTTTTATGCTGTTGGAAGATGTTTTTTTAATAAGGGGGGTATGCATGAAAAGACAACGTTTAGAGTTTTTATGCTGTTGGAAGATGTTTTTTTTAATAAGGGGGTATGCAAGAAAAGACAGCGTTTAGAGTTTTTATGCTGCTAGATGATGTTTTTTTTAATAAGGGGGGTATGCATGAATAGACAGCGTTTAGAGTTTTTATGCTGTTGGAAGATGTTTTTTCAATAAGGGTGTATGCATGATAAGACAGCGTTTAGAGTTTTTATGCTGTTGGAACATGTTTTTTTAATAAGGGGATATGCATGAAAAGACAGCGTTCAGAGTTTTTATGCTGTTGAAAGATGTTTTTTTTTTAATAAAGACGGTATGCATGAAAAGACAACGTTTAGAATTTTTATACTGTTGGAAGATGTTTTTTTTAGTAAGGGTGTATGCATGAAAAGACAGCGTTTAGAGTTTTTATGCTGTTGGAAGATGTTTTTTTAATAAGGTGGGTATGCATGAAAAGACAACATTTAGAGTTTTTATGCTGTAGGAAGATGTTTTTTTTAATAAGGGGGTATGCATGAAAAGACAGTGTTTAGAGTTATTATGCTGTTGGATGATGTTTTTTTAATAAGAGTGGTATGTATGAAAAGACAGCGTTTAGAGTTTTTATGCTGTTGGAAGATGTTTTTCTTAATAAGGGGGTATGCATAAAAGACAGCGTTTAGAGTTTTTATGCTGTTGGAAGATTTTTTTTAATAAGGTGGTATGTATGAAAAGACAGCGTTTAGAGTTTTTATGTTGTTGGAAGATGTTTTTTTAATAAGGGGGGTATCCATGAAAAGACAGCGTTCAGAGATTTTATGCTGTTGGAAGATGTTTTTTTTAATAAGGGGGGTATGCATGAAAAGACAGCGTTTAGAGTTTTTATGCTATTGGAAGATGTTTTTTAATAAGGGGGGTATGCATGAAAAGACAGCGTTTAGAGTTTTTATGCTGTTGGAAGATGTTTTTTTAAAAAAGCGGGGTATGCATGAAAAGACAGCGTTTAGAGTTTTTATGCTGTTGGAAGATGTTTTTTTTAATAAGGGTGGTATGCATGAAAAGACAGCGTTTAGAGTTTTTATGCTGTTGGAAGATGTTTTTTTTAATAAGGGGGGTATGCATGAAAAGACAACGTTTAGAGTTTTTATGCTGTTGGAAGATGTTTTTTTTAACAAGGGGGGTATACATGAAAAGACAGCGTTTAGAGTTTTTATGCTGTTGGAAGATGTTTTTTTTAACAAGGGGGGTATGCATGAAAAGACAACGTTTTGAGTTTATACGCTGTTGAAAGATGTTTTTTTTAATAAGTGGGTTATGCATGAAAAGACAGCGTTTAGAGTTTTTATGCTGTTGGAAGATGTTTTTTAATAAGGGGGGTATGCATGAATAGACAGCGTTTAGAGTTTTAATGCTGTTGTAAGATGTTTTTTTTTAATTAGGGGGGTATGCATGAAAAGATAGCGTTTAGAGTTTTTATGCTATTGGAAGATGTTTTTTTTAAATAGGAGGTATGCATGAAAAGACAGCGTTCAGAGTTTTTATGCTGTTGGAAGATTTTTTTTTAATAAGGGGGCTATGCATGAAAAGACAGCGTTTAGAGTTTTTATGCTATTGGAAGATGTTTTTTAATAAAGGGTATGCATGAAAAGACAGCGTTTAGAGTTTTTATGCTGTTGGAAGATGTTTTTTTAATAAGGGGGGTATTCATGAAAAGGCAGCGTTTTGAGTTTTTATGCTGTTGGAAGATGTTTTTTTTAATAAGGGGATATGCATGAAAAGACAGCGTTTAGAGTTTTTATGCGGTTGGAAGAAGTTTTTTTTAATAAGTGGGGTATGCATGAAAAGACAGCGTTTAGAGTTTTTATGCTGTTGGAAGATGTTTTTTTTAATAAGGGGGTATGCATGAAAAGAGGGGTTTAGAGTTTTTATGCTGTTGGAAGATGTTTTTTTAATAAGGGGGGTATGCATGAAAAGACTGCGTTTAGAGTTTTTATGCTGTTGAAAGATGTTTTTTTTTAATAAAGAGGGTATGCATGAAAAGACAGCGTTTAGAATTTTTATGCTGTTGGAAGATGTTTTTTTTAATAAGGGTGTATGCATGAAAAGACAGCGTTTAGAGTTTTTATGCTGTTGGAAGATGTTTTTTTTAATAAGAGGGGTATGCATGAAAATACAACGTTTAGAGTTTTTATGCTGTTGGAAGATGTTTTTTTTAATAAGGGGGTATGCATGAAAAGACAGCGTTTAGAGTTTTTATGCTATTGGAATATGTTTTTAAAAAAAGGGGGGTATGCATGAAAAGACAGCGTTTAGAGTTTTTATGCTGTTGGAAGATGTTTTTGTTTAACAAGAGGGGTATGCATGAAAAGACATCGTTTTGAGTTTTTATGCTGTTGGAAGATGTTTTTTTTAATAAGGGAAGTATGCATGAAAAGACAGCGTTTAGAGTTTTTATGCTGTTGGAAGATGTTTTTTAATAAGGGGAGTATGCATGAAAAGACAGCGTTTAGTGTTTTTATGTTGTTGGAAGATGTTTTTTTAAAAAAGGGGGGTATGCATGAAAAGACAGCGTTTAGAGTTTTTATGCTGTTGGAAGATGTTTTTTTTAATAAGGGGAGTATGCATGAAAAGACAGCGTTTAAAGTTTTTATACTGTTGGAAGATGTTTTTTTAATAAGGGGGGTATGCATGAAAATACAGCGTTTAGAGTTTTTATGCCGTTGGAAGTTGTTTTTTTTAGAATGGGGTATGCATGAAAAGACAGCGTTTAGAGTTTTTATGCTGTTGGAAGATGTTTTTTTTAATAAGAGTGGTATGCATGAAAAGACAGCGTTTAGAGTTTTTATGGTGTTGGATGATGTTTTTTTAATAAGAGTGGTATGCATGAAAAGACAGCGTTTAGAATTTTTATGCTGTTGGAAGATGTTTTTTTAATAAGGGGGTATGCATAAAAGACAGCGTTTAGAGTTTTTATGCTGTTGGAAGATGTTTTTTTAATAAGGTGGTATGCATGAAAAGACAGCGTTTAGAGTTTTTATGCTGTTGGAAGATGTTTTTTAATAAGGGGGTATGCATGAAAAGACAGCGTTTAGAGTTTTTATGCTGTTGGAAGATGTTTTTTAATAAGGGGGGTATGCATGAAAAGACAGCGTTTAGAGTTTTTATGCTGTTGGAAGATGTTTTTAAAAAAAAAGGGGGGTATGCATGAAAAGACAGCGTTTAGAGTTTTTATGATGTTGGAAGATATTATTTTTAATAAGGAGGGTATGCATGAAAAGACATCGTTTTGAGTTTTTATGCTGTTGGAAGATGTTTTTTTTAATAAGGGGAGTATGCATGAAAAGACAGCGTTTAGAGTTTTTATGATGTTGGAAGATGTTTTTTTTTAAAAAAGGGGGGTATGCATGAAAAGACAGCGTTTAGAGTTTTTATGCTGTTGGAAGATATTTTTTTTAATAAGGGCGGTATGCATGAAAAGACATCGTTCAGAGATTTTATGCTTTTGGAAGATGTTGTTTTTAATAAGGGGGGTATGCATGAAAAGACAGCGTTTAGAGTTTTTATACTGTTGGAAGATGTTTTTTTAATAAGGGGGTATGCATGAAAATACAGCGTTTAGAGTTTTTATGCCGTTGGAAGTTGTTTTTTTTAGAATGGGGTATGCATGAAAAGACAGCGTTTAGAGTTTTTATGCTGTTGGAAGATGTTTTTTTTAATAAGAGTGGTATGCATGAAAAGACAGCGTTTAGAGTTTTTATGCTGTTGGATGATGTTTTTTTAATAAGAGTGGTATCCATGAAAAGACAGCGTTTAGAATTTTTATGCTGTTGGAAGATGTTTTTTTAATAAGGGGGTATGCATAAAAGACAGCGTTTAGAGTTTTTATGCTGTTGGAAGATGTTTTTTTAATAAGGTGGTATGCATGAAAAGACAGCGTTTAGAGTTTTTATGCTGTTGAAAGATGTTTTTTAATAAGGGGGTATGCATGAAAAGACAGCGTTTAGAGTTTTTATGCTGTTGGAAGATGTTTTTTAATAAGGGGGGTATGCATGAAAAGACAGCGTTTAGAGTTTTTATGCTCTTGGAAGATGTTTTTTTAATAAGGGGGTATGCATGAAAAGACAGCGTTTAGAGTTTTTATGATGTTAGAAGATGTTTTTTTTAATAAGGGGGTATGCATGAAAAGACAGCGTTTAGAGTTTTTATGATGTTGGAAGATATTTTTTTTAATAAGGGGGGTATGCATGAAAAGACATCGTTCAGAGATTTTATGCTGTTGGAAGATGTTGTTTTTAATAAGGGGGTATGCATGAAAAGACAGCGTTTAGAGTTTTTATGTTGTTGGAAGATGTTTTTTTAATAAGGGGATATGCATGAAAAGACAGCGTTTAGAGTTTTTATGCGGTTGGAAGATGTTTTTTTTAATAAGTGGGGTATGCATGAAAAGACAGCGTTTAGAGTTTTTATGCTGTTGGAAGATGTTTTTTTTAATAAGGGGGTATGCATGAAAAGACGGCGTTTAGAGTTTTTATGCTGTTGGAAGATGTTTTTTTAATAAGGGGGGTATGCATGAAAAGACAGCGTTTAGAGTTTTTATGCTGTTGAAAGATGTTTTTTTTTAATAAAGAGGGTATGCATGAAAAGACAGCGTTTAGAATTTTTATGCTGTTGGAAGATGTTTTTTTTAATAAGTGTGTATGCATGAAAAGACAGCGTTTAGAGTTTTTATGCTGTTGGAAGATGTTTTTTTTAATAAGAGGGGTATGCATGAAAATACAACGTTTAGAGTTTTTATGCTGTTGGAAGATGTTTTTTTTAATAAGGGGGTATGCATGAAAAGACAGCGTTTAGAGTTTTTATGCTATTGGAATATGTTTTTTTTAAAAAGGGGGTATGCATGAAAAGACAGCGTTTAGAGTTTTTATGCTGTTGGAAGATGTTTTTGTTTAACAAGAGGGGTATGCATGAAAAGACACCGTTTTGAGTTTTTATGCTGTTGGAAGATGTTTTTTTTAATAAGGCGAGTATGCATGAAAAGACAGCGTTTAGAGTTTTTATGCTGTTGGAAGATGTTTTTTAATAAGGGGGGTATGCATGAAAAGACAGCGTTTAGTGTTTTTATGTTGTTGAAAGATGTTTTTTTAAAAAAGGGGGGTATGCATGAAAAGACAGCGTTTAGAGTTTTTATGCTGTTGGAAGATGTTTTTTTAATAAGGGGAGTATGCATGAAAAGACAGCGTTTAAAGTTTTTATACTGTTGGAAGATGTTTTTTTAATAAGGGGGGTATGCATGAAAATACAGCGTTTAGAGTTTTTATGCCGTTGGAAGTTGTTTTTTTTAGAATGGGGTATGCATGAAAAGACAGCGTTTAGAGTTTTTATGCTGTTGGAAGATGTTTTTTTTAATAAGAGTGGTATGCATGAAAAGACAGCGTTTAGAGTTTTTATGCTGTTGGATGATGTTTTTTTAATAAGAGTGGTATGCATGAAAAGACAGCGTTTAGAATTTTTATGCTGTTGGAAGATGTTTTTTTAATAAGGGGGTATGCATAAAAGACAGCGTTTAGAGTTTTTATGCTGTTGGAAGATGTTTTTTTAATAAGGTGGTATGCATAAAAAGACAGCGTTTAGAGTTTTTATGCTGTTGGAAGATGTTTTTTAATAAGGGGGTATGCATGAAAAGACAGCGTTTAGAGTTTTTATGCTGTTGGAAGATGTTTTTTAATAAGGGGGGTATGCATGAA
Source organism: Allium fistulosum (assembly GCA_030737815.1). Lineage (NCBI taxonomy): Eukaryota > Viridiplantae > Streptophyta > Magnoliopsida > Asparagales > Amaryllidaceae > Allium > Allium fistulosum. Next base: position 613,126,968 of record CM060907.1, read on the forward strand.
AAGACAGCGTTTAGAGTTTTTATGCTGTTGGAAGATGTTTTTAAAAAAAAGGGGGGTATGCATGAAAAGACAGCGTTTAGAGTTTTTATGCTGTTGGAAGATATTTTTTTTAATAAGGGGGGTATGCATGAAAAGACATCGTTCAGAGATTTTATGCTTTTGGAAGATGTTGTTTTTAATAAGGGGGGTATGCATGAAAAGACAGCGTTTAGAGTTTTTATGCTGTTGGAAGATGTTTTTTTAATAAGGGGGTATGCATGAAAATACAGCGTTTAGAGTTTTTATGCCGTTGGAAGTTGTTTTTTTAGAATGGGGTATGTATGAAAAGACAGCGTTTAGAGTTTTTATGCTGTTGGAAGATGTTGTTTTTAATAAGGGTGGTATGCATGAAAAGACAGCGTTTAGAGTTTTTATGCTGTTGGATGATGTTTTTTTAATAAGAGTGGTATGCATGAAAAGACAACGTTTAGAATTTTTATGCTGTTGGAAGATGTTTTTTTAATAAGAGGGTATGCATAAAAGACAGCGTTTAGAGTTTTTATGCTGTTGGAAGATGTTTTTTAATAAGGTGGTATGCATGAAAAGACAGCGTTTAGAGTTTTTATGCTGTTGGAAGATGTTTTTTAATAAGGGGGTATGCATGAAAAGACAGCGTTTAGAGTTTTTATGCTGTTGGAAGATGTTTTTTAATAAGGGGGGTATGCATGAAAAGACAGCGTTTAGAGTTTTTATGCTGTTGGAAGATGTTTTTTTAATAAGGGGGTATGCATGAGAAGACAACGTTTAGAGTTTTTATGATGTTGGAAGATGTTTTTTTTAATAAGGGGTATGCATGAAAAGACAGCGTTTAGAGTTTTTATGATGTTGGAAGATATTTTTTTTTAATAAGGGGGGTATGCATGAAAAGACATCGTTCAGAGATTTTATGCTGTTGGAAGATGTTGTTTTTAATAAGGGGGGTATGCATGAAAAGACAGCGTTTAGAGTTTTTATACTGTTGGAAGATGTTTTTTTAATAAGGGGGGTATGCATGAAAATACAGCGTTTAGAGTTTTTATGCTGTTGGAAGATGTTTTTTTAATAAGGGGGGTATGCATGAAAATACAGCGTTTAGAGTTTTTATGCTGTTGGAAGATGTTTTTTTTAATAAGGGGTATGCATGAAAAGACAGCGTTTATAGTTTTTATGCTGCTAGATGATGTTTTTTTAATAAGGGGGGTATGCATGAATAGACAGCGTTTAGAGTTTTTATGATGTTGGAAGATGTTTTTTCAATAAGGGTGTATGCATGATGAGACAACGTTTAGAGTTTTTATGCTGTTGGAAGTTGTTTTTTTTAATAAGAGTGGTATGCATGAAAAGACAGCGTTTATAGTTTTTATGCTATTGGAAGATGTTTTTTTTAACAATGGGGGTATTCATGAAAAGACAGCGTTTTGAGTTTTTATGCTGTTGGAAGATGTTTTTTTTAATAAGGGGATATGCATGAAAAGACAGCGTTTTGTGTTTTTATGCTGTTGGAAGATGTTTTTTTAATAAGAGGGTATGCATGAAAAGACAGCGTTTAGAGTTTTTATGCTGTTGGAAGATGTTTTATTAATAAGGGGGGTATGCATGAAAAGACAGCGTTTAGAGTTTTTATGCTGTTGGAAGATGTTTTTTTTAATAAAGAGGGTATGCATGAAAAGACAACGTTTAGAGTTTTTATGCCGTTGGAAAATGTTTTTTTTTAATAAGGGGATATGCATGAAAAGACAACGTTTAGAGTTTTTATGTTGTTGGAAGATGTTTTTTTAATAAGGGGTGTATGCATGAAAAGACAACGTTTAGAGTTTTTATGCTGTTGGAAAATGTGTTTTTAATAAGAGGGGTATGCATGAAAAGACAGCGTTAAAAGTTTTTATGCCGTTGGAAGATGTTTTTTTTAAAATGGGGTATGCATGAAAAGACAGCGTTTAGAGTTTTTATGCTGTTGGAAGATTTTTTTTTAATAAGAGTGGTATGCATGAAAAGACAGCGTTTATAGTTTTTATGTTGTTGGAAGATGTTTTTTTAATACGGGGGTATGCATAAAAGTCAACGTTTAGAGTTTTTATGCTGTTGGAAGATGTTTTTTTTAATAAGGGGGTATGCATGAAAAGACAGCGTTTAGAGTTTTTATGCTGTTGGAAGATATTTTTTTTAATAAGGGGGTTATGCATGAAAAGACATCGTTCAGAGTTTTTATGCTGTTGGAAGATGTTTTTTAATAAGGGGGTATGCATGAAAAGACAGCGTTTAGAGTTTTTATGCTGTTGGAAGATGTTTTTTAATAAGGGGGGTATGCATGAAAAGACAGCGTTTAGAGTTTTTATGCTGTTGGAAGATGTTTTTTTAATAAGGTGGTATGCATGAAAAGACAGCGTTTAGAGTTTTTATGATGTTGGAAGATGTTTTTTTTAATAAGGGGGTATGCATGAAAAGACAGCGTTTAGAGTTTTTATGATGTTGGAAGATATTTTTTTTAATAAGGGGGGTATGCATGAAAAGACATCGTTCAGAGATTTTATGCTGTTGGAAGATGTTGTTTTTAATAAGGGGGGTATGCATGAAAAGACAGCGTTTAGAGTTTTTATACTGTTGGAAGATGTTTTTTTAATAAGGGGGGTATGCATGAAAATACAGCGTTTAGAGTTTTTATGCTGTTGGAAGATGTTTTTTTTTAATAAGGGGGTATGCATGAAAAGACAGCGTTTATAGTTTTTATGCTGCTAGATGATGTTTTTTTAATAAGGGGGGTATGCATGAATAGACAGCGTTTAGAGTTTTTATGATGTTGGAAGATGTTTTTTCAATAAGGGTGTATGCATGATAAGACAACGTTTAGAGTTTTTATGCTGTTGGAAGTTGTTTTTTTAATAAGAGTGTTATGCATGAAAAGACAGCGTTTATAGTTTTTATGCTGTTGGAAGATGTTTTTTTTAACAATGGGGGTATTCATGAAAAGACAGCGTTTTGAGTTTTTATGCTGTTGGAAGATGTTTTTTTTAATAAGGGGATATGCATGAAAAGACAGCGTTTTGTGTTTTTATGCTGTTGGAAGATGTTTTTTTAATAAGGGGGTATGCATAAAAAGACAGCGTTTAGAGTTTTTATGCTGTTGGAAGATGTTTTTTTAATAAGGGGGGTATGCAGGAAAAGACAGCGTTTAGAGTTTTTATGCTGTTGGAAGATGTTTTTTTTAATAAAGAGGGTATGCATGAAAAGACAACGTTTAGAGTTTTTATGCCGTTGGAAAATGTTTTTTTTAATAAGGGGATATGCATGAAAAGACAACGTTTAGAGTTTTTATGTTGTTGGAAGATGTTTTTTTAATAAGGGGTGTATGCATGAAAAGACAACGTTTACAGTTTTTATGCTGTTGGAAAATGTGTTTTTAATAAGAGGGGTATGCATGAAAAGACAGCGTTAAAAGTTTTTATGCCGTTGGAAGATGTTTTTTTTTAAAATGGGGTATGCATGAAAAGACAGCGTTTATAGTTTTTATGCTGTTGGAAGATTTTTTTTAATAAGAGTGGTATGCATGAAAAGACAGCGTTTATAGTTTTTATGCTGTTGGAAGATGTTTTTTTAATAAGGGGGTATGCATAAAAGTCAACGTTTAGAGTTTTTATGCTGTTGGAAGATGTTTTTTTAATAAGGGGGTATGCATGAAAAGACAGCGTTTAGAGTTTTTATGCTGTTGGAAGATATTTTTTTTAATAAGGGGGTTATGCATGAAAAGACATCGTTCAGAGATTTTATGTTGTTGGAAGATGTTGTTTTTAATAAGGGGGGTATGCATGAAAAGACAGCGTTTAGAGTTTTTATACTGTTGGAAGATGTTTTTTTAAAAGGGGGGTATGCACTAAAATACAGCGTTTAGAGTTTTTATGCTGTTGGAAGATGTTTTTTTAACAAGGGGGGTATGCATGAAAAGACAACGTTTAGAGTTTTTATGCTGTTGGAAGATGTTTTTTTTAATAAGGGGGTATGCATGAAAAGACAGCGTTTAGAGTTTTTATGCTGCTAGATGATGTTTTTTTGAATAAGTGGGGTATGCATGAATAGACAGCGTTTAGAGTTTTTATGCTGTTGGAAGATGTTTTTTCAATAAGGGTGTATGCATGAAAAGACAGCGTTTAGAGTTTTTATGCTGTTGGAAGATGTTTTTTTTAAGAATGGGAGTATGCATGAAAAGACAGCGTTTAGAGTTTTTATGCTGTTGGAAGATGTTTTTTTTAATAAGAGTGGTATGCATGAAAAGACAGCGTTTAGAGTTTTTATGCTGTTTGAAGATGTTTTTTTAATAAGGGGGGTATGCATGAAAAGACAGCGTTTAGAGTTTTTATGCTGTTGAAAGATGTTTTTTCTAATAAAGAGGGTATGAATGAAAAGACAGCGTTTAGAATTTTTATCCTGTTGGAAGATGTTCTTTTTTAATAAGGGTGTATGCATGAAAAGACAGCGTTTAGAGTTTTTATGCTGTTGGAAGATGTTTTTTTTAATAAGGGGGGTATGCATGAAAATACAACGTTTAGAGTTTTTATGTTGTTGGAAGATGTTTTTTTAATAAGGAGGTACGCATGAAAAGACAGCGTTTAGAGTTTTTATGCTATTGGAATATGTTTTTTTAAAAAGGGGGGTATGCATGAAAAGACAGCGTTTAGAGTTTTTATGCTGTTGGAAGATGTTTTTGTTTAACAAGAGGGATATGCATGAAAAGACAGCGTTTAGAGTTTTTATGCTATTGGAATATGTTTTTTTAAAAAGGGGGGTATGCATGAAAAGACAGCGTTTACAGTTTTTATGCTGTTGGAAGATGTTTTTGTTTAACAAGAGGGGTATGCATGAAAAGACATCGTTTTGAGTTTTTATGCTGTTGGAAGATGTTTTTTTAATAAGGGGAGTATGCATGAAAAGACAGCGTTTAGAGTTTTTATGCTGTTGAAAGATGTTTTTTAATAAGGGGGGTATGCATGAAAAGACAGCGTTTAGAGTTTTTATGCTGTTGGAAGATGTTTTTTTAAAAAAGGGGGGTATGCATGAAAAGACAGCGTTTAGAGTTTTTATGCTGTTGGAAGATATTTTTTTTTAATAAGGGGGGTATGCATGAAAAGACATCGTTCAGAGATTTTATGCTGTTGGAAGATGTTGTTTTTAATAAGGGGGGTATGCATGAAAAGACAGCGTTTAGAGTTTTTATACTGTTGGAAGATGTTTTTTTAATAAGGGGGTTATGCATGAAAATACAGCGTTTAGAGTTTTTATGCCGTTGGAAGTTGTTTTTTTTAGAATGGGGTATGCATGAAAAGACAGCGTTTAGAGTTTTTATGCTGTTGGAAGATGTTTTTTCTAATAAGAGTGGTATGCATGAAAAGACAGCGTTTAGAGTTTTTATGCTGTTGGATGATGTTTTTTTAATAAGAGTGGTATGCATGAAAAGACAGTGTTTAGAATTTTTATGCTGTTGGAAGATGTTTTTTTTAATATGGGGGTATGCATAAAAGACAGCGTTTAGAGTTTTTATGCTGTTGAAAGATGTTTTTTTAATAAGGTGGTATGCATGAAAAGACAGCGTTTAGAGTTTTTATGCTGTTGGAAGATGTTTTTTAATAAGGGGGGTATGCATGAAAAGACAGTGTTTAGATTTTTTATGCTGTTGGAAGATGTTTTTTTTAATAAGGGGGGTATGCATGAAATGACAGCGTTTAGAGTTTTTATGCTGTTGGAAGATGTTTTTTAATAAGGGGGATATGCATGAAAAGACAACGTTTAGAATTTTTATGCTGTTGTAAGATGTTTTTAAAAAAAAGGGGGGTATGCATGAAAAGACAGCGTTTAGAGTTTTTATGCTGTTGGAAGATGTTTTTAAAAAAAAGGGGGGTATGCATGAAAAGACAGCGTTTAGAGTTTTTATGCTGTTGGAAGATGTTTTTTTTAAGAAGGAGGGTATGCATGAAAAGACAGCGTTTAGAGTTTTTATGTTGTGGGAAGATGTTTTTTTAATAAAGGGTGTATGCATGAAAAGACAACGTTTAGAGTTTTTATGCTGTTGGAAAATGTTTTTTTTAATAAGAGGGGTATGCATGAAAAGACATCGTTAAAAGTTTTTATGCCGTTGGAAGTTGTTTTTTTTTAGAATGGGGTATGCATGAAAAGACAGCGTTTAGAGTTTTTATGCTGTTGGAAGATGTTTTTTTAATAAGAGTGGTATGCATGAAAAGACAGCGTTTATAGTTTTTATGCTGTTGGAAGATGTTTTTTTAATAAGGGGGTATGCATAAAAGACAACGTTTAGAGTTTTTATGCTGTTGGAAGATGTTTTTTTAATAAGGGGGTATGCATGAAAAGACAGCGTTTAGAGTTTTTATGCTGTTGGAAGATATTTTTTTTAATAAGGGGGGTATGCATGAAAATACAGCGTTTAGAGTTTTTATGCTGTTGGAAGATGTTTTTTTAATAAAGGGGGTATGCATGAAAATACAGCGTTTAGAGTTTTTATGCTGTTGGAAGATGTTTTTTTAATAAGGGGGGTATGCATGAAAATACAGCGTTTAGAGTTTTTATGCTGTTGGAAGATGTTTTTTTAATAAGAGGGGTATGCATGAAAATACAGCGTTTATAGTTTTTATGCTGTTGGAAGATGTTTTTTTTAATAAGGGGGTATGCATGAAAAGACAACGTTTATAGTTTTTATGCTGCTAGATGATGTTTTTTTAATAAGGGGGGTATGCATGAATAGACAGCGTTTAGAGTTTTTATGCTGTTGGAAGATGTTTTTTCAATAAGGGTGTATGCATGATAAGACAGCGTTTAGAGTTTTTATGCTGTTGGAAGTTGTTTTTTTAATAAGAGTGGTATGCATGAAAAGACAGCGTTTATAGTTTTTATGCTGTTGGAAGATGTTTTTTTTAATAAGGGGGTATGCATAAAAGACAACGTTTTGAGTTTTTATGCTGATGGAAGATGTTTTTTTAAAAAGGGATATGCATGAAAAGACAGCGTTTAGAGTTTTTATGCTGTTGGAAGATGTTTTTTTTAATAAGGGGGTATGCATGAAAAGACAGCGTTTAGAGTTTTTATGCTGTTGGAAGATGTTTTTTTAATAAGGGGGGTATGCATGAAAAGACAGCGTTTAGAGTTTTTATGCTGTTGGAAGATGTTTTTTTAATAAAGAGGGTATGCATGAAAAGACAGCGTTTAGAGTTTTTATGCTGTTGGAAGATGTTTTTTTTAAGAAGGAGGGTATGCATGAAAAGACAGCGTTTAGAGTTTTTATGTTGTGGGAAGATGTTTTTTTAATAAAGGGTGTATGCATGAAAAGACAACGTTTAGAGTTTTTATGCTGTTGGAAGATGTTTTTTTAATAAGAGGGGTATGCATGAAAAGACAGCGTTAAAAGTTTTTATGCCGTTGGAAGATGTTTTTTTTAGATTGGGGTATGCATGAAAAGACAGCGTTTAGAGTTTTTATGCTGTTGGAAGAATTTTTTTTTAATAAGAGTGGTATGCATGAAAAGACAGCGTTTATAGTTTTTATGCTGTTGGAAGATGTTTTTTTTAATAAGGGGGTATGCATAAGTCAACGTTTAAAGTTTTTATGCTGTTGGAAGATGTTTTTTTTAATAAGAGGGTATGCATGAAAAGACAGCGTTTAGAGTTTTTATGCTGTTGGAAGATATTTTTTTTAATAAGGGGGTTATGCATGAAAAGACATCGTTCAGAGATTTTATGCTGTTGGAAGATGTTGTTTTTAATAAGTGGGGTATGCATGAAAAGACAGCGTTTAGAGTTTTTATACTGTTGGAAGATGTTTTTTTAATAAGGGGGGTATGCATGAAAATACAGCGTTTAGAGTTTTTATGCTGTTGGAAGATGTTTTTTTAATAAGGGGGGTATGCATGAAAAGACAACGTTTAGAGTTTTTATGCCGTTGGAAAATGTTTTTTTTAATAAGGGGATATGCATGAAAAGACAACGTTTAGAGTTTTTATGTTGTTGGAAGATGTTTTTTTAATAAGGGGTGTATGCATGAAAAGACAACGTTTAGAGTTTTTATGCTGTTGGAAAATGTGTTTTTAATAAGAGGGGTATGCATGAAAAGATAGCGTTAAAAGTTTTTATGCCGTTGGAAGATGTTTTTTTTAAAATGGGGTATGCATGAAAAGACAGCGTTTAGAGTTTTTATGCTGTTGGAAGATTTTTTTTAATAAGAGTGGTATGCATGAAAAGACAGCGTTTATAGTTTTTATGTTGTTGGAAGATTTTTTTTTAATAAGGGGGTATGCATAAAAGTCAACGTTTAGAGTTTTTATGCTGTTGGAAGATGTTTTTTTAATAAGGGGGTATGCATGAAAAGACAGCGTTTAGAGTTTTTATACTGTTGGAAGATATTTTTTTTAATAAGGGGGTTATGCATGAAAAGACATCGTTCAGAGATTTTATGCTGTTGGAAGATGTTGTTTTTAATAAGGGGGGTATGCATGAAAAGACAGCATTTAGAGTTTCTATACTGTTGGAAGATGTTTTTTTTAATAAGGGGGTATGCATGAAAATACAGCGTTTAGAGTTTTTATGCTGTTGGAAGATGTTTTTTTAACAAGGGGGGTATGCATGAAAAGAGAACGTTTAGAGTTTTTATGCTGTTGGAAGATGTTTTTTTTAATAAGGGGGTATGCATGAAAAGACAGCGTTTAGAGTTTTTATGCTGCTAGATGATGTTTTTTTGAATAAGTGGGGTATGCATGAATAGACAGCGTTTAGAGTTTTTATGCTGTTGGAAGATGTTTTTTCAATAAGGGTGTATGCATGAAAAGACAGCGTTTAGAGTTTTTATGCTGTTGGAAGATGTTTTTTTTAAGAATGGGAGTATGCATGAAAAGACAGCGTTTAGAGTTTTTATGCTGTTGGAAGATGTTTTTTTTAATAAGAGTGGTATGCATGAAAAGACAGCGTTTAGAGTTTTTATGCTGTTGGAAGATGTTTTTTTAATAAGGGGGGTATGCATGAAAAGACAGCGTTTAGAGTTTTTATGCTGTTGAAAGATGTTTTTTCTAATAAAGAGGGTATGCATGAAAAGACAGCGTTTAGAATTTTTATGCTGTTGGAAGATGTTTTTTTTTAATAAGGGTGTATGCATGAAAAGACAGCGTTTAGAGTTTTTATGCTGTTGGAAGATGTTTTTTTTAATAAGGGGGGTATGCATGAAAATACAACGTTTAGAGTTTTTATGCTGTTGGAAGATGTTTTTTTAATAAGGGGGTACGCATGAAAAGACAGCGTTTAGAGTTTTTATGCTATTGGAATATGTTTTTTTAAAAAGGGGGGTATGCATGAAAAGACACCGTTTAGAGTTTTTATGCTGTTGGAAGATGTTTTTGTTTAACAAGAGGGGTATGCATGAAAAGACATCGTTCAGAGATTTTATGTTGTTGGAAGATGTTGTTTTTAATAAGGGGGGTATGCATGAAAAGACAGCGTTTAGAGTTTTTATACTGTTGGAAGATGTTTTTTTAAAAGGGGGGTATGCACTAAAATACAGCGTTTAGAGTTTTTATGCTGTTGGAAGATGTTTTTTTAACAAGGGGGGTATGCATGAAAAGACAACGTTTAGAGTTTTTATGCTGTTGGAAGATGTTTTTTTTAATAAGGGGGTATGCATGAAAAGACAGCGTTTAGAGTTTTTATGCTGCTAGATGATGTTTTTTTGAATAAGTGGGGTATGCATGAATAGACAGCGTTTAGAGTTTTTATGCTGTTGGAAGATGTTTTTTCAATAAGGGTGTATGCATGAAAAGACAGCGTTTAGAGTTTTTATGCTGTTGGAAGATGTTTTTTTTAAGAATGGGAGTATGCATGAAAAGACAGCGTTTAGAGTTTTTATGCTGTTGGAAGATGTTTTTTTTTAATAAGAGTGGTATGCATGAAAAGACAGCGTTTAGAGTTTTTATGCTGTTTGAAGATGTTTTTTTAATAAGGGGGGTATGCATGAAAAGACAGCGTTTAGAGTTTTTATGCTGTTGAAAGATGTTTTTTCTAATAAAGAGGGTATGCATGAAAAGACAGCGTTTAGAATTTTTATCCTGTTGGAAGATGTTCTTTTTTAATAAGGGTGTATGCATGAAAAGACAGCGTTTAGAGTTTTTATGCTGTTGGAAGATGTTTTTTTTAATAAGGGGGGTATGCATGAAAATACAACGTTTAGAGTTTTTATGTTGTTGGAAGATGTTTTTTTAATAAGGAGGTACGCATGAAAAGACAGCGTTTAGAGTTTTTATGCTATTGGAATATGTTTTTTTAAAAAGGGGGGTATGCATGAAAAGACAGCGTTTAGAGTTTTTATGCTGTTGGAAGATGTTTTTGTTTAACAAGAGGGATATGCATGAAAAGACAGCGTTTAGAGTTTTTATGCTATTGGAATATGTTTTTTTAAAAAGGGGGGTATGCATGAAAAGACAGCGTTTACAGTTTTTATGCTGTTGGAAGATGTTTTTGTTTAACAAGAGGGGTATGCATGAAAAGACATCGTTTTGAGTTTTTATGCTGTTGGAAGATGTTTTTTTAATAAGGGGAGTATGCATGAAAAGACAGCGTTTAGAGTTTTTATGCTGTTGAAAGATGTTTTTTAATAAGGGGGGTATGCATGAAAAGACAGCGTTTAGAGTTTTTATGCTGTTGGAAGATGTTTTTTTAAAAAAGGGGGGTATGCATGAAAAGACAGCGTTTAGAGTTTTTATGCTGTTGGAAGATATTTTTTTTTAATAAGGGGGGTATGCATGAAAAGACATCGTTCAGAGATTTTATGCTGTTGGAAGATGTTGTTTTTAATAAGGGGGGTATGCATGAAAAGACAGCGTTTAGAGTTTTTATACTGTTGGAAGATGTTTTTTTAATAAGGGGGTTATGCATGAAAATACAGCGTTTAGAGTTTTTATGCCGTTGGAAGTTGTTTTTTTTTAGAATGGGGTATGCATGAAAAGACAGCGTTTAGAGTTTTTTGCTGTTGGAAGATGTTTTTTCTAATAAGAGTGGTATGCATGAAAAGACAGCGTTTAGAGTTTTTATGCTGTTGGATGATGTTTTTTTAATAAGAGTGGTATGCATGAAAAGACAGTGTTTAGAATTTTTATGCTGTTGGAAGATGTTTTTTTTAATAAGGGGGTATGCATAAAAGACAGCGTTTAGAGTTTTTATGCTGTTGAAAGATGTTTTTTTAATAAGGTGGTATGCATGAAAAGACAGCGTTTAGAGTTTTTATGCTGTTGGAAGATGTTTTTTAATAAGGGGGGTATGCATGAAAAGACAGTATTTAGATTTTTTATGCTGTTGGAAGATGTTTTTTTTAATAAGGGGGGTATGCATGAAATGACAGCGTTTAGAGTTTTTATGCTGTTGGAAGATGTTTTTTAATAAGGGGGATATGCATGAAAAGACAACGTTTAGAGTTTTTATGCTGTTGTAAGATGTTTTTAAAAAAAAGGGGGGTATGCATGAAAAGACAGCGTTTAGAGTTTTTATGCTGTTGGAAGATGTTTTTAAAAAAAAGGGGGGTATGCATGAAAAGACAGCGTTTAGAGTTTTTATGCTGTTGGAAGATGTTTTTTTTAAGAAGGAGGGTATGCATGAAAAGACAGCGTTTAGAGTTTTTATGTTGTGGGAAGATGTTTTTTTAATAAAGGGTGTATGCATGAAAAGACAACGTTTAGAGTTTTTATGCTGTTGGAAAATGTTTTTTTTAATAAGAGGGGTATGCATGAAAAGACATCGTTAAAAGTTTTTATGCCGTTGGAAGTTGTTTTTTTTTAGAATGGGGTATGCATGAAAAGACAGCGTTTAGAGTTTTTATGCTGTTGGAAGATGTTTTTTTAATAAGAGTGGTATGCATGAAAAGACAGCGTTTATAGTTTTTATGCTGTTGGAAGATGTTTTTTTAATAAGGGGGTATGCATAAAAGACAACGTTTAGAGTTTTTATGCTGTTGGAAGATGTTTTTTTAATAAGGGGGTATGCATGAAAAGACAGCGTTTAGAGTTTTTATGCTGTTGGAAGATATTTTTTTTAATAAGGGGGGTATGCATGAAAATACAGCGTTTAGAGTTTTTATGCTGTTGGAAGATGTTTTTTTAATAAAGGGGGTATGCATGAAAATACAGCGTTTAGAGTTTTTATGCTGTTGGAAGATGTTTTTTTAATAAGGGGGGTATGCATGAAAATACAGCGTTTAGAGTTTTTATGCTGTTGGAAGATGTTTTTTTAATAAGAGGGGTATGCATGAAAATACAGCGTTTATAGTTTTTATGCTGTTGGAAGATGTTTTTTTTAATAAGGGGGTATGCATGAAAAGACAACGTTTATAGTTTTTATGCTGCTAGATGATGTTTTTTTAATAAGGGGGGTATGCATGAATAGACAGCGTTTAGAGTTTTTATGCTGTTGGAAGATGTTTTTTCAATAAGGGTGTATGCATGATAAGACAGCGTTTAGAGTTTTTATGCTGTTGGAAGTTGTTTTTTTAATAAGAGTGGTATGCATGAAAAGACAGCGTTTATAGTTTTTATGCTGTTGGAAGATGTTTTTTTTAATAAGGGGGTATGCATAAAAGACAACGTTTTGAGTTTTTATGCTGATGGAAGATGTTTTTTTAATAAGGGATATGCATGAAAAGACAGCGTTTAGAGTTTTTATGCTGTTGGAAGATGTTTTTTTTAATAAGGGGGTATGCATGAAAAGACAGCGTTTAGAGTTTTTATGCTGTTGGAAGATGTTTTTTTAATAAGGGGGGTATGCATGAAAAGACAGCGTTTAGAGTTTTTATGCTGTTGGAAGATGTTTTTTTAATAAAGAGGGTATGCATGAAAAGACAGCGTTTAGAGTTTTTATGCTGTTGGAAGATGTTTTTTTTAAGAAGGAGGGTATGCATGAAAAGACAGCGTTTAGAGTTTTTATGTTGTGGGAAGATGTTTTTTTAATAAAGGGTGTATGCATGAAAAGACAACGTTTAGAGTTTTTATGCTGTTGGAAGATGTTTTTTTAATAAGAGGGGTATGCATGAAAAGACAGCGTTAAAAGTTTTTATGCCGTTGGAAGATGTTTTTTTTAGATTGGGGTATGCATGAAAAGACAGCGTTTAGAGTTTTTATGCTGTTGGAAGAATTTTTTTTTTAATAAGAGTGGTATGCATGAAAAGACAGCGTTTATAGTTTTTATGCTGTTGGAAGATGTTTTTTTTAATAAGGGGGTATGCATAAGTCAACGTTTAAAGTTTTTATGCTGTTGGAAGATGTTTTTTTTAATAAGGGGGTATGCATGAAAAGACAGCGTTTAGAGTTTTTATGCTGTTGGAAGATATTTTTTTTAATAAGGGGGTTATGCATGAAAAGACATCGTTCAGAGATTTTATGCTGTTGGAAGATGTTGTTTTTAATAAGTGGGGTATGCATGAAAAGACAGCGTTTAGAGTTTTTATACTGTTGGAAGATGTTTTTTTAATAAGGGGGTTATGCATGAAAATACAGCGTTTAGAGTTTTTATGCTGTTGGAAGATGTTTTTTTAATAAGGGGGGTATGCATGAAAAGACAACGTTTAGAGTTTTTATGCCGTTGGAAAATGTTTTTTTTAATAAGGGGATATGCATGAAAAGACAACGTTTAGAGTTTTTATGTTGTTGGAAGATGTTTTTTTAATAAGGGGTGTATGCATGAAAAGACAACGTTTAGAGTTTTTATGCTGTTGGAAAATGTGTTTTTAATAAGAGGGGTATGCATGAAAAGACAGCGTTAAAAGTTTTTATGCCGTTGGAAGATGTTTTTTTTAAAATGGGGTATGCATGAAAAGACAGCGTTTAGAGTTTTTATGCTGTTGGAAAATTTTTTTTAATAAGAGTGGTATGCATGAAAAGACAGCGTTTATAGTTTTTATGTTGTTGGAAGATTTTTTTTTAATAAGGGGGTATGCATAAAAGTCAACGTTTAGAGTTTTTATGCTGTTGGAAGATGTTTTTTTAATAAGGGGGTATGCATGAAAAGACAGCGTTTAGAGTTTTTATACTGTTGGAAGATATTTTTTTTAATAAGGGGGTTATGCATGAAAAGACATCGTTCAGAGATTTTATGCTGTTGGAAGATGTTGTTTTTAATAAGGGGGGTATGCATGAAAAGACAGCATTTAGAGTTTCTATACTGTTGGAAGATGTTTTTTTAATAAGGGGGTATGCATGAAAATACAGCGTTTAGAGTTTTTATGCTGTTGGAAGATGTTTTTTTAACAAGGGGGGTATGCATGAAAAGAGAACGTTTAGAGTTTTTATGCTGTTGGAAGATGTTTTTTTTAATAAGGGGGTATGCATGAAAAGACAGCGTTTAGAGTTTTTATGCTGCTAGATGATGTTTTTTTGAATAAGTGGGGTATACATGAATAGACAGCGTTTAGAGTTTTTATGCTGTTGGAAGATGTTTTTTCAATAAGGGTGTATGCATGAAAAGACAGCGTTTAGAGTTTTTATGCTGTTGGAAGATGTTTTTTTTAAGAATGGGAGTATGCATGAAAAGACAGCGTTTAGAGTTTTTATGCTGTTGGAAGATGTTTTTTTTAATAAGAGTGGTATGCATGAAAAGACAGCGTTTAGAGTTTTTATGCTGTTGGAAGATGTTTTTTTAATAAGGGGGTAATGCATGAAAAGACAGCGTTTAGAGTTTTTATGCTGTTGAAAGATGTTTTTTCTAATAAAGAGGGTATGCATGAAAAGACAGCGTTTAGAATTTTTATGCTGTTGGAAGATGTTTTTTTTTAATAAGGGTGTATGCATGAAAAGACAGCGTTTAGAGTTTTTATGCTGTTGGAAGATGTTTTTTTTAATAAGGGGGGTATGCATGAAAATACAACGTTTAGAGTTTTTATGCTGTTGGAAGATGTTTTTTTAATAAGGGGGTACGCATGAAAAGACAGCGTTTAGAGTTTTTATGCTATTGGAATATGTTTTTTTAAAAAGGGGGGTATGCATGAAAAGACACCGTTTAGAGTTTTTATGCTGTTGGAAGATGTTTTTGTTTAACAAGAGGGGTATGCATGAAAAGACAGCGTTTAGAGTTTTTATGCTATTGGAATATGTTTTTTTAAAAAGGGGGGTATGCATGAAAAGACAGCGTTTAGAGTTTTTATGCTGTTGGAAGATGTTTTTGTTTAACAAGAGGGGTATGCATGAAAAGACATCGTTTTGAGTTTTTATGCTGTTGGAAGATGTTTTTTTTAATAAGGGGAGTATGAATGAAAAGACAACGTTTAGATTTTTTATGCTGTTGGAAGATGTTTTTTAATAAGGGGGGTATGCATGAAAAGACAGCGTTTAGAGTTTTTATGCTGTTGGAAGATGTTTTTTTAAAAAAGGGGGGTATGCATGAAAAGACAGCGTTTAGAGTTTTTATGCTGTTGGAAGATATTTTTTTTTAATAAGGGGGGTATGCATGAAAAGACATCGTTCAGAGATTTTATGCTGTTGGAAGATGTTGTTTTTAATAAGGGGGGTATGCATGAAAAGACAGCGTTTAGAGTTTTTATACTTTTGGAAGATGTTTTTTTAATAAGGGGGTTATGCATGAAAATACAGCGTTTAGAGTTTTTATGCCGTTGGAAGTTGTTTTTTTTAGAATGGGGTATGCATGAAAAGACAGCGTTTAGAGTTTTTATGCTGTTGGAAGATGTTTTTTCTAATAAGAGTGGTATGCATGAAAATACAGCGTTTAGAGTTTTTATGCTGTTGGATGATGTTTTTTTAATAAGAGTGGTATGCATGAAAAGACAGCGTTTAGAATTTTTATGCTGTTGGAAGATGTTTTTTTAATAAGGGGGTATGCATAAAAGACAGCGTTTAGAGTTTTTATGCTGTTGAAAGATGTTTTTTTAATAAGGTGGTATGCATGAAAAGACAGCGTTTAGAGTTTTTATGCTGTTGGAAGATGTTTTTTAATAAGGGGGGTATGCATGAAAAGACAGTGTTTAGATTTTTTATGCTGTTGGAAGATGTTTTTTTTAATAAGGGGGGTATGCATGAAAAGACAGCGTTTAGAGTTTTTATGCTGTTGGAAGATGTTTTTTAATAAGGGGGATATGCATGAAAAGACAGCGTTTAGAGTTTTTATGCTGTTGGAAGATGTTTTTAAAAAAAAGGGGGGTATGCATGAAAAGACAGCGTTTAGAGTTTTTATGCTGTTGGAAGATGTTTTTTAAAAAAAGGGGGGTATGCATGAAAAGACAGCGTTTAGAGTTTTTATGCTGTTGGAAGATGTTTTTTTTAAGAAGGAGGGTATGCATGAAAAGACAGCGTTTAGAGTTTTTATGTTGTGGGAAGATATTTTTTTAATAAAGGGTGTATGCATGAAAAGACAATGTTTAGAGTTTTTATGCTGTTGGAAAATGTTTTTTTTAATAAGAGGGGTATGCATGAAAAGACATCGTTAAAAGTTTTTATGCCGTTGGAAGTTGTTTTTTTTTAGAATGGGGTATGCATGAAAAGACAGCGTTTAGAGTTTTTATGCTGTTGGAAGATGTTTTTTTAATAAGAGTGGTATGCATGAAAAGACAGCGTTTATAGTTTTTATGCTGTTGGAAGATGTTTTTTTAATAAGGGGGTATGCATCAAAGACACCATTTAGAGTTTTTATTCTGTTGGAAGATGTTTTTTTAATAAGGGGGTATGCATGAAAAGACAGCGTTTAGAGTTTTTATGCTGTTGGAAGATATTTTTTTTAATAAGGGGGGTATGCATGAAAAGACAGCGTTTAGAATTTTTATGCTGTTGGAAGATGTTTTTTTTAATAAGTGTGTATGCATGAAAAGACAGCGTTTAGAGTTTTTATGCTGTTGGAAGATGTTTTTTTAATAAGAGGGGTATGCATGAAAATACAGCGTTTATAGTTTTTATGCTGTTGGAAGATGTTTTTTTTAATAAGGGGGTATGCATGAAAAGACAACGTTTATAGTTTTTATGCTGCTAGATGATGTTTTTTTAATAAGGGGGGTATGCATGAATAGACAGCGTTTAGAGTTTTTATGCTGTTGGAAGATGTTTTTTCAATAAGGGTGTATGCATGATAAGACAGCGTTTAGAGTTTTTATGCTGTTGGAAGTTGTTTTTTTTAATAAGAGTGGTATGCATGAAAAGACAGCGTTTATAGTTTTTATGCTGTTGGAAGATGTTTTTTTTAATAAGGGGGTATGCATAAAAGACAACGTTTTGAGTTTTTATGCTGTTGGAAGATGTTTTTTTAATAAGGGGATATGCATGAAAAGATAGCGTTTAGAGTATTTATGCTGTTGGAAGATGTTTTTTTTAATAAGGGGGTATGCATGAAAAGACAGCGTTTAGAGTTTTTATGCTGTTGGAAGATGTTTTTTTAATAAAGAGGGTATGCATGAAAAGACAGCGTTTAGAGTTTTTATGCTGTTGGAAGATGTTTTTTTTAAGAAGGAGGGTATGCATGAAAAGACAGCGTTTAGAGTTTTTATGTTGTGGGAAGATGTTTTTTTAATAAAGGGTGTATGCATGAAAAGACAACGTTTAGAGTTTTTATGCTGTTGGAAGATGTTTTTTTAATAAGAGGGGTATGCATGAAAAGACAGCGTTAAAAGTTTTTATGCCGTTGGAAGATGTTTTTTTAGATTGGGGTATGCATGAAAAGACAGCGTTTAGAGTTTTTATGCTGTTGGAAGATTTTTTTTTAATAAGAGTGGTATGCATGAAAAGACAGCGTTTATAGTTTTTATGCTGTTGGAAGATGTTTTTTTTAATAAGGGGGTATGCATAAGTCAACGTTTAAAGTTTTTATGCTGTCGGAAGATGTTTTTTTAATAAGGGGGTATGCATGAAAAGACAGCGTTTAGAGTTTTTATGCTGTTGGAAGATATTTTTTTTAATAAGGGGGTTATGCATGAAAAGACATCGTTCAGAGATTTTATGCTGTTGGAAGATGTTTTTGTTTAACAAGAGGGGTATGCATGAATAGACAGCGTTTAGAGTTTTTATGCTGTTGGAAGATGTTTTTTTAATAAGGGGGGTATGCATGAAAAGACAGCGTTTAGAGTTTTTATGCTGTTGGAAGATGTTTTTTCTAATAAGAGTGGTATGCATGAAAAGACAGCGTTTAGAGTTTTTATGCTGTTGGATGATGTTTTTTTAATAAGAGTGGTATGCATGAAAAGACAGTGTTTAGAATTTTTATGCTGTTGGAAGATGTTTTTTTTAATAAGGGGGTATGCATAAAAGACAGCGTTTAGAGTTTTTATGCTGTTGAAAGATGTTTTTTTAATAAGGTGGTATGCATGAAAAGACAGCGTTTAGAGTTTTTATGCTGTTGGAAGATGTTTTTTAATAAGGGGGGTATGCATGAAAAGACAGTGTTTAGAGTTTTTATGCGGTTGGAAGAAGTTTTTTTTAATAAGTGGGGTATGCATGAAAAGACAGCGTTTAGAGTTTTTATGCTGTTGGAAGATGTTTTTTTTAATAAGAGGGTATGCATGAAAAGACGGCGTTTAGAGTTTTTATGCTGTTGGAAGATGTTTTTTTAATAAGGGGGGTATGCATGAAAAGACTGCGTTTAGAGTTTTTATGCTGTTGAAAGATGTTTTTTTTAATAAAGAGGGTATGCATGAAAAGACAGCGTTTAGAATTTTTATGCTGTTGGAAGATGTTTTTTTTTAATAAGGGTGTATGCATGAAAAGACAGCGTTTAGAGTTTTTATGCTGTTGGAAGATGTTTTTTTTAATAAGAGGGGTATGCATGAAAATACAACGTTTAGAGTTTTTATGCTGTTGGAAGATGTTTTTTTTAATAAGGGGGTATGCATGAAAAGACAGCGTTTAGAGTTTTTATGCTATTGGAATATGTTTTTAAAAAAAGGGGGGTATGCATAAAAAGACAGCGTTTAGAGTTTTTATGCTGTTGGAAGATGTTTTTGTTTAACAAGAGGGGTATGCATGAAAAGACATCGTTTTGAGTTTTTATGCTGTTGGAAGATGTTTTTTTTAATAAGGGAAGTATGCATGAAAAGACAGCGTTTAGAGTTTTTATGCTGTTGGAAGATGTTTTTTAATAAGGGGAGTATGCATGAAAAGACAGCGTTTAGTGTTTTTATGTTGTTGGAAGATGTTTTTTTAAAAAAGGGGGGTATGCATGAAAAGACAGCGTTTAGAGTTTTTATGCTGTTGGAAGATGTTTTTTTTAATAAGGGGAGTATGCATGAAAAGACAGCGTTAAAAGTTTTTATACTGTTGGAAGATGTTTTTTTAATAAGGGGGGTATGCATGAAAATACAGCGTTTAGAGTTTTTATGCCGTTGGAAGTTGTTTTTTTTAGAATGGGGTATGCATGAAAAGACAGCGTTTAGAGTTTTTATGCTGTTGGAAGATGTTTTTTTTAATAAGAGTGGTATGCATGAAAAGACAGCGTTTAGAGTTTTTATGGTGTTGGATGATGTTTTTTTAATAAGAGTGGTATGCATGAAAAGACAGCGTTTAGAATTTTTATGCTGTTGGAAGATGTTTTTTTAATAAGGGGGTATGCATAAAAGACAGCGTTTAGAGTTTTTATGCTGTTGAAAGATGTTTTTTTAATAAGGTGGTATGCATGAAAAGACAGCGTTTAGACTTTTTATGCTGTTGGAAGATGTTTTTTAATAAGGGGGTATGCATGAAAAGACAGCGTTTAGAGTTTTTATGCTGTTGGAAGATGTTTTTTAATAAGGGGGGTAAGCATGAAAAGACAGCGTTTAGAGTTTTTATGCTGTTGGAAGATGTTTTTAAAAAAAAAGGGGGTATGCATGAAAAGACAGCGTTTAGAGTTTTTATGATGTTGGAAGATATTTTTTTTAATAAGGAGGGTATGCATGAAAAGACATCGTTTTGAGTTTTTATGCTGTTGGAAGATGTTTTTTTTAATAAGGGGAGTATGCATGAAAAGACAGCGTTTAGAGTTTTTATGCTGTTGGAAGATGTTTTTTTTTTAAAAGGGGGGTATGCATGAAAAGACAGCGTTTAGAGTTTTTATGCTGTTGGAAGATATTTTTTTTAATAAGGGGGGTATGCATGAAAAGACATCGTTCAGAGATTTTATGCTTTTGGAAGATGTTGTTTTTAATAAGGGGGGTATGCATGAAAAGACAGCGTTTAGAGTTTTTATACTGTTGGAAGATGTTTTTTTAATAAGGGGATATGCATGAAAATACAGCGTTTAGAGTTTTTATGCCGTTGGAAGTTGTTTTTTTTAGAATGGGGTATGCATGAAAAGACAGCGTTTAGAGTTTTTATGCTGTTGGAAGATGTTTTTTTTAATAAGAGTGGTATGCATGAAAAGACAGCGTTTAGAGTTTTTATGCTGTTGGATGATGTTTTTTTAATAAGAGTGGTATCCATGAAAAGACAGCGTTTAGAATTTTTATGCTGTTGGAAGATGTTTTTTTAATAAGGGGGTATGCATAAAAGACAGCGTTTAGAGTTTTTATGCTGTTGGAAGATGTTTTTTTAATAAGGTGGTATGCATGAAAAGACAGCGTTTAGAGTTTTTATGCTATTGAAAGATGTTTTTTAATAAGGGGGTATGCATGAAAAGACAGCGTTTAGAGTTTTTATGCTGTTGGAAGATGTTTTTTAATAAGGGAGGTATGCATGAAAAGACAGCGTTTAGAGTTTTTATGCTCTTGGAAGATGTTTTTTTAATAAGGGGGTATGCATGAAAAGACAGCGTTTAGAGTTTTTATGATGTTAGAAGATGTTTTTTTTAATAAGGGGGTATGCATGAAAAGACAGCGTTTAGAGTTTTTATGATGTTGGAAGATATTTTTTTTAATAAGGGGGTATGCATGAAAAGACATCGTTCAGAGATTTTATGCTGTTGGAAGATGTTGTTTTTAATAAGGGGGGTATGCATGAAAAGACAGCGTTTAGAGTTTTTATGTTGTTGGAAGATGTTTTTTTAATAAGGGGATATGCATGAAAAGACAGCGTTTAGAGTTTTTATGCGTTTGGAAGATGTTTTTTTTAATAAGTGGGGTATACATGAAAAGACAGCGTTTAGAGTTTTTATGCTGTTGGAAGATGTTTTTTTTAATAAGGGGGTATGCATGAAAAGACGGCGTTTAGAGTTTTTATGCTGTTGGAAGATGTTTTTTTAATAAGGGGGGTATGCATGAAAAGACAGCGTTTAGAGTTTTTATGCTGTTGAAAGATGTTTTTTTTTTAATAAAGAGGGTATGCATGAAAAGACAGCGTTTAGAATTTTTATGCTGTTGGAAGATGTTTTTTTTAATAAGTGTGTATGCATGAAAAGACAGCGTTTAGAGTTTTTATGCTGTTGGAAGATGTTTTTTTTAATAAGAGGGGTATGCATGAAAATACAACGTTTAGAGTTTTTATGCTGTTGGAAGATGTTTTTTTTAATAAGGGGGTATGCATGAAAAGACAGCGTTTAGAGTTTTTATGCTATTGGAATATGTTTTTTTAAAAAGGGGGTATGCATGAAAAGACAGCGTTTAGAGTTTTTATGCTGTTGGAAGATGTTTTTTTAATAAGGGGGTATGCATCAAAGACACCATTTAGAGTTTTTATTCTGTTGGAAGATGTTTTTTTAATAAGGGGGTATGCATGAAAAGACAGCGTTTAGAGTTTTTATGCTGTTGGAAGATATTTTTTTTTAATAAGGGGGGTATGCATGAAAATACAGCGTTTAGAGTTTTTATGCTGTTGGAAGATGTTTTTTTAATAAGGGGGGTATGCATGAAAATACAGCGTTTATAGTTTTTATGCTGTTGGAAGATGTTTTTTTTAATAAGGGGGTATGCATGAAAAGACAACGTTTATAGTTTTTATGCTGCTAGATGATGTTTTTTTAATAAGGGGGGTATGCATGAATAGACAGCGTTTAGAGTTTTTATGCTGTTGGAAGATGTTTTTTCAATAAGGGTGTATGCATGATAAGACAGCGTTTAGAGTTTTTATGCTGTTGGAAGTTGTTTTTTTTAATAAGAGTGGTATGCATGAAAAGACAGCGTTTATAGTTTTTATGCTGTTGGAAGATGTTTTTTTTAATAAGGGGGTATGCATAAAAGACAACGTTTTGAGTTTTTATGCTGTTGGAAGATGTTATTTTAATAAGGGGATATGCATGAAAAGACAGCGTTTAGAGTATTTATGCTGTTGGAAGATGTTTTTTTAATAAGGGGGTATGCATGAAAAGACAGCGTTTAGAGTTTTTATGCTGTTGGAAGATGTTTTTTTAATAAAGAGGGTATGCATGAAAAGACAGCGTTTAGAGTTTTTATGCTGTTGGAAGATGTTTTTTTTAAGAAGGAGGGTATGCATGAAAAGACAGCGTTTAGAGTTTTTATGTTGTGGGAAGATGTTTTTTTAATAAAGGGTGTATGCATGAAAAGACAACGTTTAGAGTTTTTATGCTGTTGGAAGATGTTTTTTTTATAAGAGGGGTATGCATGAAAAGACAGCGTTAAAAGTTTTTATGCCGTTGGAAGATGTTTTTTTTAGATTGGGGTATGCATGAAAAGACAGCGTTTAGAGTTTTTATGCTGTTGGAAGATTTTTTTTTAATAAGAGTGGTATGCATGAAAAGACAGCGTTTATAGTTTTTATGCTGTTGGAAGATGTTTTTTTTAATAAGGGGGTATGCATAAGTCAACGTTTAAAGTTTTTATGCTGTTGGAAGATGTTTTTTTAATAAGGGGGTATGCATGAAAAGACAGCGTTTAGAGTTTTTATGCTGTTGGAAGATATTTTTTTTAATAAGGGGGTTATGCATGAAAAGACATCGTTCAGAGATTTTATGCTGTTGGAAGATGTTTTTGTTTAACAAGAGGGGTATGCATGAATAGACAGCGTTTAGAGTTTTTATGCTGTTGGAAGATGTTTTTTTAATAAGGGGGGTATGCATGAAAAGACAGCGTTTAGAGTTTTTATGCTGTTGGAAGATGTTTTTTCTAATAAGAGTGGTATGCATGAAAAGACAGCGTTTAGAGTTTTTATGCTGTTGGATGATGTTTTTTTAATAAGAGTGGTATGCATGAAAAGACAGTGTTTAGAATTTTTATGCTGTTGGAAGATGTTTTTTTTAATAAGGGGGTATGCATAAAAGACAGCGTTTAGAGTTTTTATGCTGTTGAAAGATGTTTTTTTAATAAGGTGGTATGCATGAAAAGACAGCGTTTAGAGTTTTTATGCTGTTGGAAGATGTTTTTTAATAAGGGGGGTATGCATGAAAAGACAGTGTTTAGAGTTTTTATGCGGTTGGAAGAAGTTTTTTTTAATAAGTGGGGTATGCATGAAAAGACAGCGTTTAGAGTTTTTATGCTGTTGGAAGATGTTTTTTTTAATAAGAGGGTATGCATGAAAAGACGGCGTTTAGAGTTTTTATGCTGTTGGAAGATGTTTTTTTAATAAGGGGGGTATGCATGAAAAGACTGCGTTTAGAGTTTTTATGCTGTTGAAAGATGTTTTTTTTTAATAAAGAGGGTATGCATGAAAAGACAGCGTTTAGAATTTTTATGCTGTTGGAAGATGTTTTTTTTTAATAAGGGTGTATGCATGAAAAGACAGCGTTTAGAGTTTTTATGCTGTTGGAAGATGTTTTTTTTAATAAGAGGGGTATGCATGAAAATACAACGTTTAGAGTTTTTATGCTGTTGGAAGATGTTTTTTTTAATAAGGGGGTATGCATGAAAAGACAGCGTTTAGAGTTTTTATGCTATTGGAATATGTTTTTAAAAAAAGGGGGGTATGCATAAAAAGACAGCGTTTAGAGTTTTTATGCTGTTGGAAGATGTTTTTGTTTAACAAGAGGGGTATGCATGAAAAGACATCGTTTTGAGTTTTTATGCTGTTGGAAGATGTTTTTTTTAATAAGGGAAGTATGAATGAAAAGACAGCGTTTAGAGTTTTTATGCTGTTGGAAGATGTTTTTTAATAAGGGGAGTATGCATGAAAAGACAGCGTTTAGTGTTTTTATGTTGTTGGAAGATGTTTTTTTAAAAAAGGGGGGTATGCATGAAAAGACAGCGTTTAGAGTTTTTATGCTGTTGGAAGATGTTTTTTTTAATAAGGGGAGTATGCATGAAAAGACAGCGTTTAAAGTTTTTATACTGTTGGAAGATGTTTTTTTAATAAGGGGGGTATGCATGAAAATACAGCGTTTAGAGTTTTTATGCCGTTAGAAGTTGTTTTTTTTAGAATGGGGTATGCATGAAAAGACAGCGTTTAGAGTTTTTATGCTGTTGGAAGATGTTTTTTTTAATAAGAGTGGTATGCATGAAAAGACAGCGTTTAGAGTTTTTATGGTGTTGGATGATGTTTTTTTAATAAGAGTGGTATGCATGAAAAGACAGCGTTTAGAATTTTTATGCTGTTGGAAGATGTTTTTTTAATAAGGGGGTATGCATAAAAGACAGCGTTTAGAGTTTTTATGCTGTTGAAAGATGTTTTTTTAATAAGGTGGTATGCATGAAAAGACAGCGTTTAGACTTTTTATGCTGTTGGAAGATGTTTTTTAATAAGGGGGTATGCATGAAAAGACAGCGTTTAGAGTTTTTATGCTGTTGGAAGATGTTTTTTAATAAGGGGGGTAAGCATGAAAAGACAGCGTTTAGAGTTTTTATGCTGTTGGAAGATGTTTTTAAAAAAAAAGGGGGGTATGCATGAAAAGACAGCGTTTAGAGTTTTTATGATGTTGGAAGATATTTTTTTTAATAAGGAGGGTATGCATGAAAAGACATCGTTTTGAGTTTTTATGCTGTTGGAAGATGTTTTTTTTAATAAGGGGAGTATGCATGAAAAGACAGCGTTTAGAGTTTTTATGCTGTTGGAAGATGTTTTTTTTTTAAAAAGGGGGGTATGCATGAAAAGACAGCGTTTAGAGTTTTTATGCTGTTGGAAGATATTTTTTTTAATAAGGGGGGTATGCATGAAAAGACATCGTTCAGAGATTTTATGCTTTTGGAAGATGTTGTTTTTAATAAGGGGGGTATGCATGAAAAGACAGCGTTTAGAGTTTTTATACTGTTGGAAGATGTTTTTTTAATAAGGGGGTATGCATGAAAATACAGCGTTTAGAGTTTTTATGCCGTTGGAAGTTGTTTTTTTTAGAATGGGGTATGCATGAAAAGACAGCGTTTAGAGTTTTTATGCTGTTGGAAGATGTTTTTTTTAATAAGAGTGGTATGCATGAAAAGACAGCGTTTAGAGTTTTTATGCTGTTGGATGATGTTTTTTTAATAAGAGTGGTATCCATGAAAAGACAGCGTTTAGAATTTTTATGCTGTTGGAAGATGTTTTTTTAATAAGGGGGTATGCATAAAAGACAGCGTTTAGAGTTTTTATGCTGTTGGAAGATGTTTTTTTAATAAGGTGGTATGCATGAAAAGACAGCGTTTAGAGTTTTTATGCTGTTGAAAGATGTTTTTTAATAAGGGGGTATGCATGAAAAGACAGCGTTTAGAGTTTTTATGCTGTTGGAAGATGTTTTTTAATAAGGGGGGTATGCATGAAAAGACAGCGTTTAGAGTTTTTATGCTCTTGGAAGATGTTTTTTTAATAAGGGGGTATGCATGAAAAGACAGCGTTTAGAGTTTTTATGATGTTAGAAGATGTTTTTTTTAATAAGGGGGTATGCATGAAAAGACAGCGTTTAGAGTTTTTATGATGTTGGAAGATATTTTTTTTAATAAGGGGGGTATGCATGAAAAGACATCGTTCAGAGATTTTATGCTGTTGGAAGATGTTGTTTTTAATAAGGGGGGTATGCATGAAAAGACAGCGTTTAGAGTTTTTATGTTGTTGGAAGATGTTTTTTTAATAAGGGGATATGCATGAAAAGACAGCGTTTAGAGTTTTTATGCGGTTGGAAGATGTTTTTTTTAATAAGTGGGGTATGCATGAAAAGACAGCGTTTAGAGTTTTTATGCTGTTGGAAGATGTTTTTTTTAATAAGGGGGTATGCATGAAAAGACGGCGTTTAGAGTTTTTATGCTGTTGGAAGATGTTTTTTTAATAAGGGGGGTATGCATGAAAAGACAGCGTTTAGAGTTTTTATGCTGTTGAAAGATGTTTTTTTTTTAATAAAGAGGGTATGCATGAAAAGACAACGTTTAGAATTTTTATGCTGTTGGAAGATGTTTTTTTTAAT
Source organism: Allium fistulosum (assembly GCA_030737815.1). Classification (NCBI taxonomy): domain Eukaryota; kingdom Viridiplantae; phylum Streptophyta; class Magnoliopsida; order Asparagales; family Amaryllidaceae; genus Allium; species Allium fistulosum. The sequence goes on from CM060907.1 coordinate 613,153,160, forward strand.
AAGTGTGTATGCATGAAAAGACAGCGTTTAGAGTTTTTATGCTGTTGGAAGATGTTTTTTTAATAAGAGGGGTATGCATGAAAATACAACGTTTAGAGTTTTTATGCTGTTGGAAGATGTTTTTTTTAATAAGGGGGTATGCATGAAAAGACAGCGTTTAGAGTTTTTATGCTATTGGAATATGTTTTTTTAAAAAGGGGGTATGCATGAAAAGACAGCGTTTAGAGTTTTTATGCTGTTGGAAGATGTTTTTGTTTAACAAGAGGGGTATGCATGAAAAGACACCGTTTTGAGTTTTTATGCTGTTGGAAGATGTTTTTTTTAATAAGGGGAGTATGCATGAAAAGACAGCGTTTAGAGTTTTTATGCTGTTGGAAGATGTTTTTTAATAAGGGGGGTATGCATGAAAAGACAGCGTTTAGTGTTTTTATGTTGTTGAAAGATGTTTTTTTAAAAAAGGGGGGTATGCATGAAAAGACAGCGTTTAGAGTTTTTATGCTGTTGGAAGATGTTTTTTTAATAAGGGGAGTATGCATGAAAAGACAGCGTTTAAAGTTTTTATACTGTTGGAAGATGTTTTTTTAATAAGGGGGGTATGCATGAAAATACAGCGTTTAGAGTTTTTATGCCGTTGGAAGTTGTTTTTTTTAGAATGGGGTATGCATGAAAAGACAACGTTTAGAGTTTTTATGCTGTTGGAAGATGTTTTTTTTAATAAGAGTGGTATGCATGAAAAGACAGCGTTTAGAGTTTTTATGCTGTTGGATGATGTTTTTTAAATAAGAGTGGTATGCATGAAAAGACAGCGTTTAGAATTTTTATGCTGTTGGAAGATGTTTTTTTAATAAGGGGGTATGCATAAAAGACAGCGTTTAGAGTTTTTATGCTGTTGGAAGATGTTTTTTTAATAAGGTGGTATGCATAAAAAGACAGCGTTTAGAGTTTTTATGCTGTTGGAAGACGTTTTTTAATAAGGGGGTATGCATGAAAAGACAGCGTTTAGAGTTTTTATGCTGTTGGAAGATGTTTTTTAATAAGGGGGGTATGCATGAAAAGACAGCGTTTAGAGTTTTTATGCTGTTGGAAGATGTTTTTAAAAAAAAAGGGGGGTATGCATGAAAAGACAGCGTTTAGAGTTTTTATGCTGTTGGAAGATATTTTTTTTAATAAGGGGGGTATGCATGAAAAGACATCGTTCAGAGATTTTCTGCTTTTGGAAGATGTTGTTTTTAATAAGGGGGGTATGCATGAAAAGACAGCGTTTAGAGTTTTTATACTGTTGGAAGATGTTTTTTTAATAAGGGGGTATGCATGAAAATACAGCGTTTAGAGTTTTTATGCCGTTGGAAGTTGTTTTTTTAGAATGGGGTATGTATGAAAAGACAGCGTTTAGAGTTTTTATGCTGTTGGAAGATGTTTTTTTAATAAGAGTGGTATGCATGAAAAGACAGCGTTTAGAATTTTTATGCTGTTGGATGATGTTTTTTTAATAAGAGTGGTATGCATGAAAAGACAACGTTTAGAATTTTTATGTTGTTGGAAGATGTTTTTTTAATAAGAGGGTATGCATAAAAGACAGCGTTAAGAGTTTTTATGCTGTTGGAAGATGTTTTTTAATAAGGTGGTATGCATGGAAAGACAGCGTTTAGAGTTTTTATGCTGTTGGAAGATGTTTTTTAATAAGGGGGTATGCATGAAAAGACAGCGTTTAGAGTTTTTATGCTGTTGGAAGATGTTTTTTAATAAGGGGGGTATGCATGAAAAGACAGCGTTTAGAGTTTTTATGCTGTTGGAAGATGTTTTTTTAATAAGGGGGTATGCATGAAAAGACAGCGTTTAGAGTTTTTATGATGTTGGAAGAGGTTTTTTTAATAAGGGGGTATGCATGAAAAGACAGCGTTTAGAGTTTTTATGATGTTGGAAGATATTTTTTTTTAATAAGGGGGGTATGCATGAAAAGACATCGTTCAGAGATTTTATGCTGTTGGAAGATGTTGTTTTTAATAAGGGGGGTATGCATGAAAAGACAGCGTTTAGAGTTTTTATACTGTTGGAAGATGTTTTTTTAATAAGGGGGGTATGCATGAAAATACAGCGTTTAGAGTTTTTATGCTGTTGGAAGATGTTTTTTTAATAAGGGGGGTATGCATGAAAATACAGCGTTTAGAGTTTTTATGCTGTTGGAAGATGTTTTTTTTAATAAGGGGTATGCATGAAAAGACAGCGTTTATAGTTTTTATGCTGCTAGATGATGTTTTTTTAATAAGGGGGGTATGCATGAATAGACAGCGTTTAGAGTTTTTATGATGTTGGAAGATGTTTTTTCAATAAGGGTGTATGCATGATAAGACAACGTTTAGAGTTTTTATGCTGTTGGAAGTTGTTTTTTTTAATAAGAGTGGTATGCATGAAAAGAAAGCGTTTATAGTTTTTATGCTGTTGGAAGATGTTTTTTTTAACAATGGGGGTATTCATGAAAAGACAGCGTTTTGAGTTTTTATGCTGTTGGAAGATGTTTTTTTTAATAAGGGGATATGCATGAAAAGACAGCGTTTTGTGTTTTTATGCTGTTGGAAGATGTTTTTTTAATAAGAGGGTATGCATGAAAAGACAGCGTTTAGAGTTTTTACGCTGTTGGAAGATGTTTTTTTAATAAGGGGGGTATGCATGAAAAGAAAGCGTTTAGAGTTTTTATGCTGTTGGAAGATGTTTTTTTTAATAAAGAGGGTATGCATGAAAAGACAACGTTTAGAGTTTTTATGCCGTTGGAAAATGTTTTTTTTAATAAGGGGATATGCATGAAAAGACAACGTTTAGAGTTTTTATGTTGTTGGAAGATGTTTTTTTAATAAGGGGTGTATGCATGAAAAGACAACGTTTAGAGTTTTTATGCTGTTGGAAAATGTGTTTTTAATAAGAGGGGTATGCATGAAAAGACAGCGTTAAAAGTTTTTATGCCGTTGGAAGATGTTTTTTTTAAAATGGGGTATGCATGAAAAGACAGCGTTTAGAGTTTTTATGCTGTTGGAAGATTTTTTTTTAATAAGAGTGGTATGCATGAAAAGACAGCGTTTATAGTTTTTATGTTGTTGGAAGATGTTTTTTTAATACGGGGGTATGCATAAAAGTCAACGTTTAGAGTTTTTATGCTGTTGGAAGATGTTTTTTTAATAAGGGGGTATGCATGAAAAGACAGCGTTTAGAGTTTTTATGCTGTTGGAAGATATTTTTTTTAATAAGGGGGTTATGCATGAAAAGACATCGTTCAGAGATTTTATGTTGTTGGAAGATGTTGTTTTTAATAAGGGGGGTATGCATGAAAAGACAGCGTTTAGAGTTTTTATGCTGTTGGAAGATGTTTTTTAATAAGGGGGGTATGCATGAAAAGACAGCGTTTAGAGTTTTTATGCTGTTGGAAGATGTTTTTTTAATAAGGGGGTATGCATGAAAAGACAGCGTTTAGAGTTTTTATGATGTTGGAAGATGTTTTTTTTAATAAGGGGGTATGCATGAAAAGACAGCGTTTAGAGTTTTTATGATGTTGGAAGATATTTTTTTTTAATAAGGGGGGTATGCATGAAAAGACATCGTTCAGAGATTTTATGCTGTTGGAAGATGTTGTTTTTAATAAGGGGGGTATGCATGAAAAGACAACGTTTAGAGTTTTTATACTGTTGGAAGATGTTTTTTTAATAAGGGGGGTATGCATGAAAATACAGCGTTTAGAGTTTTTATGCTGTTGGAAGATGTTTTTTTTAATAAGGGGGTATGCATGAAAAGACAGCGTTTATAGTTTTTATGCTGCTAGATGATATTTTTTTAATAAGGGGGGTATGCATGAATAGACAGCGTTTAGAGTTTTTATGATGTTGGAAGATGTTTTTTCAATAAGGGTGTATGCATGATAAGACAACGTTTAGAGTTTTTATGCTGTTGGAAGTTGTTTTTTTAATAAGAGTGTTATGCATGAAAAGACAGCGTTTATAGTTTTTATGCTGTTGGAAGATGTTTTTTTTAACAATGGGGGTATTCATGAAAAGACAGCGTTTTGAGTTTTTATGCTGTTGGAAGATGTTTTTTTTAATAAGGGGATATGCATGAAAAGACAGCGTTTTGTGTTTTTATGCTGTTGGAAGATGTTTTTTTAATAAGGGGGTATGCATGAAAAGACAGCGTTTAGAGTTTTTATGCTGTTGGAAGATGTTTTTTTAATAAGGGGGGTATGCATGAAAAGACAGCGTTTAGAGTTTTTATGCTGTTGGAAGATGTTTTTTTTAATAAAGAGGGTATGCATGAAAAGACAACGTTTAGAGTTTTTATGCCGTTGGAAAATGTTTTTTTTAATAAGGGGATATGCATGAAAAGACAACGTTTAGAGTTTTTATGTTGTTGGAAGATGTTTTTTTAATAAGGGGTGTATGCATGAAAAGACAACGTTTACAGTTTTTATGCTGTTGGAAAATGTGTTTTTAATAAGAGGGGTATGCATGAAAAGACAGCGTTAAAAGTTTTTATGCCGTTGGAAGATGTTTTTTTTAAAATGGGGTATGCATGAAAAGACAGCGTTTATAGTTTTTATGCTGTTGGAAGATTTTTTTTTAATAAGAGTGGTATGCATGAAAAGACAGCGTTTATAGTTTTTATGTTGTTGGAAGATGTTTTTTTAATAAGGGGGTATGCATAAAAGTCAACGTTTAGAGTTTTTATGCTGTTGGAAGATGTTTTTTTAATAAGGGGGTATGCATGAAAAGACAGCGTTTAGAGTTTTTATGCTGTTGGAAGATATTTTTTTTAATAAGGGGGTTATGCATGAAAAGACATCGTTCAGAGATTTTATGTTGTTGGAAGATGTTGTTTTTAATAAGGGGGGGTATGCATGAAAAGACAGCGTTTAGAGTTTTTATACTGTTGGAAGATGTTTTTTTAAAAGGGGGGTATGCACTAAAATACAGCGTTTAGAGTTTTTATGCTGTTGGAAGATGTTTTTTTAACAAGGGGGGTATGCATGAAAAGACAACGTTTAGAGTTTTTATGCTGTTGGAAGATGTTTTTTTTAATAAGGGGGTATGCATGAAAAGACAGCGTTTAGAGTTTTTATGCTGCTAGATGATGTTTTTTTGAATAAGTGGGGTATGCATGAATAGACAGCGTTTAGAGTTTTTATGCTGTTGGAAGATGTTTTTTCAATAAGGGTGTATGCATGAAAAGACAGCGTTTAGAGTTTTTATGCTGTTGGAAGATGTTTTTTTTAAGAATGGGAGTATGCATGAAAAGACAGCGTTTAGAGTTTTTATGCTGTTGGAAGATGTTTTTTTTTAATAAGAGTGGTATGCATGAAAAGACAGCGTTTAGAGTTTTTATGCTGTTTGAAGATGTTTTTTTAATAAGGGGGGTATGCATGAAAAGACAGCGTTTAGAGTTTTTATGCTGTTGAAAGATGTTTTTTCTAATAAAGAGGGTACGCATGAAAAGACAGCGTTTAGAATTTTTATCCTGTTGGAAGATGTTCTATTTAATAAGGGTGTATGCATGAAAAGACAGCGTTTAGAGTTTTTATGCTGTTGGAAGATGTTTTTTTTAATAAGGGGGGTATGCATGAAAATACAACGTTTAGAGTTTTTATGCTGTTGGAAGATGTTTTTTTAATAAGGAGGTACGCATGAAAAGACAGCGTTTAGAGTTTTTATGCTATTGGAATATGTTTTTTTAAAAAGGGGGGTATGCATGAAAAGACAGCGTTTAGAGTTTTTATGCTGTTGGAAGATGTTTTTGTTTAACAAGAGGGATATGCATGAAAAGACAGCGTTTAGAGTTTTTATGCTATTGGAATATGTTTTTTTAAAAAGGGGGGTATGCATGAAAAGACAGCGTTTACAGTTTTTATGCTGTTGGAAGATGTTTTTGTTTAACAAGAGGGGTATGCATGAAAAGACATCGTTTTGAGTTTTTATGCTGTTGGAAGATGTTTTTTTAATAAGGGGAGTATGCATGAAAAGACAGCGTTTAGAGTTTTTATGCTGTTGAAAGATGTTTTTTAATAAGGGGGGTATGCATGAAAAGACAGCGTTTAGAGTTTTTATGCTGTTGGAAGATGTTTTTTTAAAAAAGGGGGGTATGCATGAAAAGACAGCGTTTAGAGTTTTTATGCTGTTGGAAGATATATTTTTTTAATAAGGGGGGTATGCATGAAAAGACATCGTTCAGAGATTTTATGCTGTTGGAAGATGTTGTTTTTAATAAGGGGGGTATGCATGAAAAGACAGCGTTTAGAGTTTTTATACTGTTGGAAGATGTTTTTTTAATAAGGGGGTTATGCATGAAAATACAGCGTTTAGAGTTTTTATGCCGTTGGAAGTTGTTTTTTTTAGAATGGGGTATGCATGAAAAGACAGCGTTTAGAGTTTTTATGCTGTTGGAAGATGTTTTTTCTAATAAGAGTGGTATGCATGAAAAGACAGCGTTTAGAGTTTTTATGCTGTTGGATGATGTTTTTTTAATAAGAGTGGTATGCATGAAAAGACAGTGTTTAGAATTTTTATGCTGTTGGAAGATGTTTTTTTTAATAAGGGGGTATGCATAAAAGACAGCGTTTAGAGTTTTTATGCTGTTGAAAGATGTTTTTTTAATAAGGTGGTATGCATGAAAAGACAGCGTTTAGAGTTTTTATGCTGTTGGAAGATGTTTTTTAATATGGGGGATATGCATGAAAAGACAGTGTTTAGATTTTTTATGCTGTTGGAAGATGTTTTTTTTAATAAGGGGGGTATGCATGAAAAGACAGCGTTTAGAGTTTTTATGCTGTTGGAAGATGTTTTTTAGTAAGGGGGATATGCATGAAAAGACAACGTTTAGAGTTTTTATGCTGTTGTAAGATGTTTTTAAAAAAAAAGGGGGTATGCATGAAAAGACAGCGTTTAGAGTTTTTATGCTGTTGGAAGATGTTTTTTAAAAAAAGGGGGGTATGCATGAAAAGACAGCGTTTAGAGTTTTTATGCTGTTGGAAGATGTTTTTTTTAAGAAGGAGGGTATGCATGAAAAGACAGCGTTTAGAGTTTTTATGTTGTGGGAAGATGTTTTTTTAATAAAGGGTGTATGCATGAAAAGACAACGTTTAGAGTTTTTATGCTGTTGGAAAATGTTTGTTTTAATAAGAGGGGTATGCATGAAAAGACATCGTTAAAAGTTTTTATGCCGTTGGAAGTTGTTTTTTTTTAGAATGGGGTATGCATGAAAAGACAGCGTTTAGAGTTTTTATGCTGTTGGAAGATGTTTTTTTAATAAGAGTGGTATGCATGAAAAGACAGCGTTTATAGTTTTTATGCTGTTGGAAGATGTTTTTTTAATAAGGGGGTATGCATAAAAGACAACGTTTAGAGTTTTTATGCTGTTGGAAGATGTTTTTTTAATAAGGGGGTATGCATGAAAAGACAGCGTTTAGAGTTTTTATGCTGTTGGAAGATATTTTTTTTAATAAGGGGGGTATGCATGAAAATACAGCGTTTAGAGTTTTTATGCTGTTGGAAGATGTTTTTTTAATAAGGGGGGTATGCATGAAAATACAGCGTTTAGAGTTTTTATGCTGTTGGAAGATGTTTTTTTAATAAGGGGGGTATGCATGAAAATACAGCGTTTAGAGTTTTTATGCTGTTGGAAGATGTTTTTTTAATAAGAGGGGTATGCATGAAAATACAGCGTTTATAGTTTTTATGCTGTTGGAAGATGTTTTTTTTAATAAGGGGGTATGCATGAAAAGACAACGTTTATAGTTTTTATGCTGCTAGATGATGTTTTTTTAATAAGGGGGGTATGCATGAATAGACAGCGTTTAGAGTTTTTATGCTGTTGGAAGATGTTTTTTCAATAAGGGTGTATGCATGATAAGACAGCGTTTAGAGTTTTTATGCTGTTGGAAGTTGTTTTTTTTAATAAGAGTGGTATGCATGAAAAGACAGCGTTTATAGTTTTTATGCTGTTGGAAGATGTTTTTTTTAATAAGGGGGTATGCATAAAAGACAACGTTTTGAGTTTTTATGCTGATGGAAGATGTTTTTTTAATAAGGGATATGCATGAAAAGACAGCGTTTAGAGTTTTTATGCTGTTGGAAGATGTTTTTTTTAATAAGGGGGTATGCATGAAAAGACAGCGTTTAGAGTTTTTATGCTGTTGGAAGATGTTTTTTTAATAAGGGGGGTATGCATGAAAAGACAGCGTTTAGAGTTTTTATGCTGTTGGAAGATGTTTTTTTAATAAAGAGGGTATGCATGAAAAGACAGCGTTTAGAGTTTTTATGCTGTTGAAAGATGTTTTTTTTAAGAAGGAGGGTATGCATGAAAAGACAGCGTTTAGAGTTTTTATGTTGTGGGAAGATGTTTTTTTAATAAAGGGTGTATGCATGAAAAGACAACGTTTAGAGTTTTTATGCTGTTGGAAGATGTTTTTTTAATAAGAGGGGTATGCATGAAAAGACAGCGTTAAAAGTTTTTATGCCGTTGGAAGATGTTTTTTTTAGATTGGGGTATGCATGAAAAGACAGCGTTTAGAGTTTTTATGCTGTTGGAAGAATTTTTTTTTTTAATAAGAGTGGTATGCATGAAAAGACAGCGTTTATAGTTTTTATGCTGTTGGAAGATGTTTTTTTAAATAAGGGGGTATGCATAAGTCAACGTTTAAAGTTTTTATGCTGTTGGAAGATGTTTTTTTTAATAAGGGGGTATGCATGAAAAGACAGCGTTTAGAGTTTTTATGCTGTTGGAAGATATTTTTTTTAATAAGGGGGTTATGCATGAAAAGACATCGTTCAGAGATTTTATGCTGTTGGAAGATGTTGTTTTTAATAAGTGGGGTATGCATGAAAAGACAGCGTTTAGAGTTTTTATACTGTTGGAAGATGTTTTTTTAATAAGGGGGGTATGCATGAAAATACAGCGTTTAGAGTTTTTATGCTGTTGGAAGATGTTTTTTTAATAAGGGGGGTATGCATGAAAAGACAACGTTTAGAGTTTTTATGCCGTTGGAAAATGTTTTTTTTAATAAGGGGATATGCATGAAAAGACAACGTTTAGAGTTTTTATGTTGTTGGAAGATGTTTTTTTAATAAGGGGTGTATGCATGAAAAGACAACGTTTAGAGTTTTTATGCTGTTGGAAAATGTGTTTTTAATAAGAGGGGTATGCATGAAAAGACAGCGTTAAAAGTTTTTATGCCGTTGGAAGATGTTTTTTTTAAAATGGGGTATGCATGAAAAGACAGCGTTTAGAGTTTTTATGCTGTTGGAAGATTTTTTTTAATAAGAGTGGTATGCATGAAAAGACAGCGTTTATAGTTTTTATGTTGTTGGAAGATTTTTTTTTAATAAGGGGGTATGCATAAAAGTCAACGTTTAGAGTTTTTATGCTGTTGGAAGATGTTTTTTTAATAAGGGGGTATGCATGAAAAGACAGCGTTTAGAGTTTTTATACTGTTGGAAGATATTTTTTTTAATAAGGGGGTTATGCATGAAAAGACATCGTTCAGAGATTTTATGCTGTTGGAAGATGTTGTTTTTAATAAGGGGGGTATGCATGAAAAGACAGCATTTAGAGTTTCTATACTGTTGGAAGATGTTTTTTTTAATAAGGGGGTATGCATGAAAATACAGCGTTTAGAGTTTTTATGCTGTTGTAAGATGTTTTTTTAACAAGGGGGGTATGCATGAAAAGACAACGTTTAGAGTTTTTATGCTGTTGGAAGATGTTTTTTTTAATAAGGGGGTATGCATGAAAAGACAGCGTTTAGAGTTTTTATGCTGCTAGATGATGTTTTTTTGAATAAGTGGGGTATGCATGAATAGACAGCGTTTAGAGTTTTTATGCTGTTGGAAGATGTTTTTTCAATAAGGGTGTATGCATGAAAAGACAGCGTTTAGAGTTTTTATGCTGTTGGAAGATGTTTTTTTTAAGAATAGGAGTATGCATGAAAAGACAGCGTTTAGAGTTTTTATGCTGTTGGAAGATGTTTTTTTTAATAAGAGTGGTATGCATGAAAAGACAGCGTTTAGAGTTTTTATGCTGTTGGAAGATGTTTTTTTAATAAGGGGGGTATGCATGAAAAGACAGCGTTTAGAGTTTTTATGCTGTTGAAAGATGTTTTTTCTAATAAAGAGGGTATGCATGAAAAGACAGCGTTTAGAATTTTTATGCTGTTGGAAGATGTTTTTTTTTAATAAGGGTGTATGCATGAAAAGACAGCGTTTAGAGTTTTTATGCTGTTGGAAGATGTTTTTTTTAATAAGGGGGGTATGCATGAAAATACAACGTTTAGAGTTTTTATGCTGTTGGAAGATGTTTTTTTAATAAGGGGGTACGCATGAAAAGACAGCGTTTAGAGTTTTTATGCTATTGGAATATGTTTTTTTAAAAAGGGGGGTATGCATGAAAAGACAGCGTTTAGAGTTTTTATGCTGTTGGAAGATGTTTTTGTTTAACAAGAGGGGTATGCATGAAAAGACAGCGTTTAGAGTTTTTATGCTATTGGAATATGTTTTTTTAAAAAGGGGGGTATGCATGAAAAGACAGCGTTTAGAGTTTTTATGCTGTTGGAAGATGTTTTTGTTTAACAAGAGGGGTATGCATGAAAAGACATCGTTTTGAGTTTTTATGCTGTTGGAAGATGTTTTTTTTAATAAGGGGAGTATGAATGAAAAGACAACGTTTAGATTTTTTATGCTGTTGGAAGATGTTTTTTAATAAGGGGGGTATGCATGAAAAGACAGCGTTTAGAGTTTTTATGCTGTTGGAAGATGTTTTTTTAAAAAAGGGGGGTATGCATGAAAAGACAGCGTTTAGAGTTTTTATGCTGTTGGAAGATATTTTTTTTTAATAAGGGGGGTATGCATGAAAAGACATCGTTCAGAGATTTTATGCTGTTGGAAGATGTTGTTTTTAATAAGGGGGGTATGCATGAAAAGACAGCGTTTAGAGTTTTTATACTTTTGGAAGATGTTTTTTTAATAAGGGGGTTATGCATGAAAATACAGCGTTTAGAGTTTTTATGCCGTTGGAAGTTGTTTTTTTTTAGAATGGGGTATGCATGAAAAGACAGCGTTTAGAGTTTTTATGCTGTTGGAAGATGTTTTTTCTAATAAGAGTGGTATGCATGAAAAGACAGCGTTTAGAGTTTTTATGCTGTTGGATGATGTTTTTTTAATAAGAGTGGTATGCATGAAAAGACAGTGTTTAGAATTTTTATGCTGTTGGAAGATGTTTTTTTTAATAAGGGGGTATGCATAAAAGACAGCGTTTAGAGTTTTTATGCTGTTGAAAGATGTTTTTTTAATAAGGTGGTATGCATGAAAAGACAGCGTTTAGAGTTTTTATGCTGTTGGAAGATGTTTTTTAATAAGGGGGGTATGCATGAAAAGACAGTGTTTAGATTTTTTATGCTGTTGGAAGATGTTTTTTTTAATAAGGGGGGTATGCATGAAAAGACAGCGTTTAGAGTTTTTATGCTGTTGGAAGATGTTTTTTAATAAGGGGGATATGCATGAAAAGACAGCGTTTAGAGTTTTTATGCTGTTGGAAGATGTTTTTAAAAAAAAGGGGGGTATGCATGAAAAGACAGCGTTTAGAGTTTTTATGCTGTTGGAAGATGTTTTTTAAAAAAAGGGGGGTATGCATGAAAAGACAGCGTTTAGAGTTTTTATGCTGTTGGAAGATGTTTTTTTAAGAAGGAGGGTATGCATGAAAAGACAGCGTTTAGAGTTTTTATGTTGTGGGAAGATATTTTTTTAATAAAGGGTGTATGCATGAAAAGACAACGTTTAGAGTTATTATGCTGTTGGAAAATGTTTTTTTTAATAAGAGGGGTATGCATGAAAAGACATCGTTAAAAGTTTTTATGCCGTTGGAAGTTGTTTTTTTTAGAATGGGGTATGCATGAAAAGACAGCGTTTAGAGTTTTTATGCTGTTGGAAGATGTTTTTTTAATAAGAGTGGTATGCATGAAAAGACAGCGTTTATAGTTTTTATGCTGTTGGAAGATGTTTTTTTAATAAGGGGGTATGCATCAAAGACACCATTTAGAGTTTTTATTCTGTTGGAAGATGTTTTTTTAATAAGGGGGTATGCATGAAAAGACAGCGTTTAGAGTTTTTATGCTGTTGGAAGATATTTTTTTTTAATAAGGGGGGTATGCATGAAAATACAGCGTTTAGAGTTTTTATGCTGTTGGAAGATGTTTTTTTAATAAGGGGGGTATGCATGAAAATACAGCGTTTATAGTTTTTATGCTGTTGGAAGATGTTTTTTTTTAATAAGGGGGTATGCATGAAAAGACAACGTTTATAGTTTTTATGCTGCTAGATGATGTTTTTTTAATAAGGGGGGTATGCATGAATAGACAGCGTTTAGAGTTTTTATGCTGTTGGAAGATGTTTTTTCAATAAGGGTGTATGCATGATAAGACAGCGTTTAGAGTTTTTATGCTGTTGGAAGTTGTTTTTTTTAATAAGAGTGGTATGCATGAAAAGACAGCGTTTATAGTTTTTATGCTGTTGGAAGATGTTTTTTTTAATAAGGGGGTATGCATAAAAGACAACGTTTTGAGTTTTTATGCTGTTGGAAGATGTTTTTTTAATAAGGGGATATGCATGAAAAGACAGCGTTTAGAGTATTTATGCTGTTGGAAGATGTTTTTTTTAATAAGGGGGTATGCATGAAAAGACAGCGTTTAGAGTTTTTATGCTGTTGGAAGATGTTTTTTTAATAAAGAGGGTATGCATGAAAAGACAGCGTTTAGAGTTTTTATGCTGTTGGAAGATGTTTTTTTTAAGAAGGAGGGTATGCATGAAAAGACAGCGTTTAGAGTTTTTATGTTGTGGGAAGATGTTTTTTTAATAAAGGGTGTATGCATGAAAAGACAACGTTTAGAGTTTTTATGCTGTTGGAAGATGTTTTTTTAATAAGAGGGGTATGCATGAAAAGACAGCGTTAAAAGTTTTTATGCCGTTGGAAGATGTTTTTTTTAGATTGGGGTATGCATGAAAAGACAGCGTTTAGAGTTTTTATGCTGTTGGAAGATGTTTTTAAAAAAAAGGGGGGTATGCATGAAAAGACAGCGTTTAGAGTTTTTATGCTGTTGGAAGATGTTTTTTAAAAAAAGGGGGGTATGCATGAAAAGACAGCGTTTAGAGTTTTTATGCTGTTGGAAGATGTTTTTTTTAAGAAGGAGGGTATGCATGAAAAGACAGCGTTTAGAGTTTTTATGTTGTGGGAAGATATTTTTTTAATAAAGGGTGTATGCATGAAAAGACAACGTTTAGAGTTATTATGCTGTTGGAAAATGTTTTTTTTAATAAGAGGGGTATGCATGAAAAGACATCGTTAAAAGTTTTTATGCCGTTGGAAGTTGTTTTTTTTAGAATGGGGTATGCATGAAAAGACAGCGTTTAGAGTTTTTATGCTGTTGGAAGATGTTTTTTTAATAAGAGTGGTATGCATGAAAAGACAGCGTTTATAGTTTTTATGCTGTTGGAAGATGTTTTTTTAATAAGGGGGTATGCATCAAAGACACCATTTAGAGTTTTTATTCTGTTGGAAGATGTTTTTTTAATAAGGGGGTATGCATGAAAAGACAGCGTTTAGAGTTTTTATGCTGTTGGAAGATATTTTTTTTTAATAAGGGGGGTATGCATGAAAATACAGCGTTTAGAGTTTTTATGCTGTTGGAAGATGTTTTTTTAATAAGGGGGGTATGCATGAAAATACAGCGTTTATAGTTTTTATGCTGTTGGAAGATGTTTTTTTTTAATAAGGGGGTATGCATGAAAAGACAACGTTTATAGTTTTTATGCTGCTAGATGATGTTTTTTTAATAAGGGGGGTATGCATGAATAGACAGCGTTTAGAGTTTTTATGCTGTTGGAAGATGTTTTTTCAATAAGGGTGTATGCATGATAAGACAGCGTTTAGAGTTTTTATGCTGTTGGAAGTTGTTTTTTTTAATAAGAGTGGTATGCATGAAAAGACAGCGTTTATAGTTTTTATGCTGTTGGAAGATGTTTTTTTTAATAAGGGGGTATGCATAAAAGACAACGTTTTGAGTTTTTATGCTGTTGGAAGATGTTTTTTTAATAAGGGGATATGCATGAAAAGACAGCGTTTAGAGTATTTATGCTGTTGGAAGATGTTTTTTTTAATAAGGGGGTATGCATGAAAAGACAGCGTTTAGAGTTTTTATGCTGTTGGAAGATGTTTTTTTAATAAAGAGGGTATGCATGAAAAGACAGCGTTTAGAGTTTTTATGCTGTTGGAAGATGTTTTTTTTAAGAAGGAGGGTATGCATGAAAAGACAGCGTTTAGAGTTTTTATGTTGTGGGAAGATGTTTTTTTAATAAAGGGTGTATGCATGAAAAGACAACGTTTAGAGTTTTTATGCTGTTGGAAGATGTTTTTTTAATAAGAGGGGTATGCATGAAAAGACAGCGTTAAAAGTTTTTATGCCGTTGGAAGATGTTTTTTTTAGATTGGGGTATGCATGAAAAGACAGCGTTTAGAGTTTTTATGCTGTTGGAAGATGTTTTTAAAAAAAAGGGGGGTATGCATGAAAAGACAGCGTTTAGAGTTTTTATGCTGTTGGAAGATGTTTTTTAAAAAAAGGGGGGTATGCATGAAAAGACAGCGTTTAGAGTTTTTATGCTGTTGGAAGATGTTTTTTTTAAGAAGGAGGGTATGCATGAAAAGACAGCGTTTAGAGTTTTTATGTTGTGGGAAGATATTTTTTTAATAAAGGGTGTATGCATGAAAAGACAACGTTTAGAGTTATTATGCTGTTGGAAAATGTTTTTTTTAATAAGAGGGGTATGCATGAAAAGACATCGTTAAAAGTTTTTATGCCGTTGGAAGTTGTTTTTTTTAGAATGGGGTATGCATGAAAAGACAGCGTTTAGAGTTTTTATGCTGTTGGAAGATGTTTTTTTAATAAGAGTGGTATGCATGAAAAGACAGCGTTTATAGTTTTTATGCTGTTGGAAGATGTTTTTTTAATAAGGGGGTATGCATCAAAGACACCATTTAGAGTTTTTATTCTGTTGGAAGATGTTTTTTTAATAAGGGGGTATGCATGAAAAGACAGCGTTTAGAGTTTTTATGCTGTTGGAAGATATTTTTTTTTAATAAGGGGGGTATGCATGAAAATACAGCGTTTAGAGTTTTTATGCTGTTGGAAGATGTTTTTTTAATAAGGGGGGTATGCATGAAAATACAGCGTTTATAGTTTTTATGCTGTTGGAAGATGTTTTTTTTTAATAAGGGGGTATGCATGAAAAGACAACGTTTATAGTTTTTATGCTGCTAGATGATGTTTTTTTAATAAGGGGGGTATGCATGAATAGACAGCGTTTAGAGTTTTTATGCTGTTGGAAGATGTTTTTTCAATAAGGGTGTATGCATGATAAGACAGCGTTTAGAGTTTTTATGCTGTTGGAAGTTGTTTTTTTTAATAAGAGTGGTATGCATGAAAAGACAGCGTTTATAGTTTTTATGCTGTTGGAAGATGTTTTTTTTAATAAGGGGGTATGCATAAAAGACAACGTTTTGAGTTTTTATGCTGTTGGAAGATGTTTTTTTAATAAGGGGATATGCATGAAAAGACAGCGTTTAGAGTATTTATGCTGTTGGAAGATGTTTTTTTTAATAAGGGGGTATGCATGAAAAGACAGCGTTTAGAGTTTTTATGCTGTTGGAAGATGTTTTTTTAATAAAGAGGGTATGCATGAAAAGACAGCGTTTAGAGTTTTTATGCTGTTGGAAGATGTTTTTTTTAAGAAGGAGGGTATGCATGAAAAGACAGCGTTTAGAGTTTTTATGTTGTGGGAAGATGTTTTTTTAATAAAGGGTGTATGCATGAAAAGACAACGTTTAGAGTTTTTATGCTGTTGGAAGATGTTTTTTTAATAAGAGGGGTATGCATGAAAAGACAGCGTTAAAAGTTTTTATGCCGTTGGAAGATGTTTTTTTTAGATTGGGGTATGCATGAAAAGACAGCGTTTAGAGTTTTTATGCTGTTGGAAGATTTTTTTTTTAATAAGAGTGGTATGCATGAAAAGACAGCGTTTATAGTTTTTATGCTGTTGGAAGATGTTTTTTTTAATAAGGGGGTATGCATAAGTCAACGTTTAAAGTTTTTATGCTGTTGGAAGATGTTTTTTTAATAAGGGGGTATGCATGAAAAGACAGCGTTTAGAGT
Organism: Allium fistulosum; assembly: GCA_030737815.1. Taxonomy (NCBI): domain Eukaryota; kingdom Viridiplantae; phylum Streptophyta; class Magnoliopsida; order Asparagales; family Amaryllidaceae; genus Allium; species Allium fistulosum. The sequence goes on from CM060907.1 coordinate 613,169,382, forward strand.
TTTTATGCTGTTGGAAGATATTTTTTTTAATAAGGGGGTTATGCATGAAAAGACATCGTTCAGAGATTTTATGCTGTTGGAAGATGTTTTTGTTTAACAAGAGGGGTATGCATGAAAAGACAGCGTTTAGAGTTTTTATGGTATTGGAATATGTTTTTTTAAAAAGGGGGGTATGCATGAAAAGACAGCGTTTAGAGTTTTTATGCTATTGGAATATGTTTTTTTAAAAAGGGGGGTATGCATGAAAAGACAGCGTTTAGAGTTTTTATGCTGTTGGAAGATGTTTTTGTTTAACAAGAGGGGTATGCATGAAAAGACATCGTTTTGAGTTTTTATGCTGTTGGAAGATGTTTTTTTTAATAAGTGGAGTACGCATGAAAAGACAGCGTTTAGAGTTTTTATGCTGTTGGAAGATGTTTTTTAATAAGGGGGGTATGCATGAAAAGACAGCGTTTAGAGTTTTTATGCTGTTGGAAGATGTTTTTTAAAAAAAGGGGGGTATGCATGAAAAGACAGCGTTTAGAGTTTTTATGCTGTTGGAAGATGTTTTTTTTAAGAAGGAGGGTATGCATGAAAAAACAGCGTTTAGAGTTTTTATGTTGTGGGAAGATGTTTTTTTAATAAAGGGTGTATGCATGAAAAGACAACGTTTAGAGTTTTTATGCTGTTGGAAAATGTTTTTTTAATAAGAGGGGTATGCATGAAAAGACATCGTTAAAAGTTTTTATGCCGTTGGAAGTTGTTTTTTTAGAATGGGGTATGCATGAAAAGACAGCGTTTAGAGTTTTTATGCTGTTGGAAGATGTTTTTTTTAATAAGAGTGGTATGCATGAAAAGACAGCGTTTAGAGTTTTTATGCTGTTGGATGATGTTTTTTTTAATAAGAGTGGTATGCATGAAAAGGCAGCGTTTAGAATTTTTATGCTGTTGGAAGATGTTTTTTTTAATAAGGGGGTATGCATAAAAGACAGCGTTTAGAGTTTTTATGCTGTTGGAAGATGTTTTTTTAATAAGGTGGTATGCATGAAAAGACAGCGTTTAGAGTTTTTATGCTGTTGGAAGATGTTTTTTAATAAGGGGGGTATGCATGAAAAGACAGAGTTTAGAGTTTTTATGCTGTTGGAAGATGTTTTTTTAATAAGGGAGGTATGCATGAAAAGACAGCGTTTAGAGTTTTTATGCTGTTGGAAGATGTTTTTTAATAAGGGGGGTATGCATGAAAAGACAGCGTTTAGAGTTTTTATGCTGTTGGAAGATGTTTTTAAAAAAAAGGGGGTATGCATGAAAAGACAGCGTTTAGAGTTTTTATGTTGTTGGAAGATGTTTTTTAAAAAAAGGGGGGTATGCATGAAAAGACAGCGTTTAGAGTTTTTATGTTGTTGGAAGATGTTTTTTTTAAGAAGGAGGGTATGCATGAAAAGACAGCGTTTAGAGTTTTTATGTTGTGGGAAGATGTTTTTTTAATAAAGGGTGTATGCATGAAAAGACAACGTTCAGAGTTTTTATGCTGTTGGAAAATGTTTTTTTTAATAAGAGGGGTATGCATGAAAAGACATCGTTAAAAGTTTTTATGCCGTTGGAAGTTGTTTTTTTTAGAATGGGGTATGCATGGAAAGACAGCGTTTAGAGTTTTTATGCTGTTGGAAGATGTTTTTTTAATAAGAGTGGTATGCATGAAAAGACAGCGTTTATAGTTTTTATGCTGTTGGAAGATGTTTTTTTAATAAGGGGGTATGCATAAAAGACAACGTTTAGAGTTTTTATGCTGTTGGAAGATGTTTTTTTTAATAAGGGGGTATGCATGAAAAGACAGCGTTTAGAGTTTTTATGCTGTTGGAAGATATTTTTTTTAATAAGGGGGGTATGCATGAAAAGACATCGTTCAGAGATTTTATGCTGTTGGAAGATGTTGTTTTTAATAAGGGGGGTATGCATGAAAAGACAGCGTTTGTAACGATAACGAATTTTGCCCGCTCGAAAATCGACATCCATACTTTACATCGTACTCGAATGCCGTAGATTCGATTGTTCAAATCCGAGTCGCCGGAGCTTATAACAACATTAAGTAAATAACACAGCGGAATAAAAGAATAATACATTGATATACAATATCTGATACAACAGAGTGATACAATGAATATCAATATACATCAGAGATATGATACAACAAATAGCAACGGAAAGAAAACGATAACATCAGCAGCGGATAATCTTCATCTTCAAAGTACGATTCAGAAATAGTTTGAACTCCCAATAACGATGCACAAAGATAAGCAAGTGCAATCCATATACAAAGACTGAACTAGCTCCAGAAAATCTACTAAATCTGAATATCTGAAAAACCAAACTCTAGACTGCTCGTGTAGAAAATTTTGAGCATCCAGAGTTTAGGAAAGAAACAATAAACTCCGGATCAGTCATGGGACTGGTGTGAGCAACAAAAACAGTTTATCTTTAAAACAAATAGCATAGAATTTTAAAGTCAATTCGCAATGCTTTTGGAAAATGAAACTACCATAAGACCTCCCACCACACACACAATGCAAATGCAGACTTGGAGGAGATTTCTTCTTATGATAGTCAAAGATGCTTACTACGCAAAATCAAATCTTGATATTATTATTAGTGCATAGTGCAGAAAACATTTCGAAAGTAGAATATAAATCTTAGCCAGCATAGGTACCATTATATTATGCCTGCTATAGCTACCATATTAGATGGCAGGTTCTACAACTAATACCGTACAGGGTTTCGTATTGAAGTTTGGATTTCCAACAAATGGTCAGGCCAAGGAACTTCCCATTGCTACATGGAAACGCCTCTGGAAAGACGTCCCGAGAACCTAACCGGATCTCTGCCAACACAAGGCCGGGTTACCTCTGCAAAAATAGGTAACTACTGACACGAGTATGCCATCTCCCGGTTGTAACAACCTTTAACCGGGGCCCCGAGCAACAAATCACAAAGTAAGATATATATATATATATATACTTGCGACATCCACATAAGTAAGTATCTGGGCTCCATACCATGATACCACTTCTATCCAGAAGGAAATGAACATACACTAAGGGGCGCTACTCCCTATAACCTTGCTGCATCTTTCCTGTTTTGACCATTTCGGGGTGTGAGGTTCGACGAAGTCTCGTCCACAAAGCTATGTTTTTTCAAAAAGCCATGCTTTGGGTCAACAGATGATCAACCTATGATCACAAAGATATAAGATCAAACAAATGATCATATCGCAAATGATCAAACACTGATCATCACACAGCAACACTCAGCATGTCACATTACCAAATTGGGATATATCGCTGATAAATTTCAACTACATAACCTCTGAGCTCGTACGTCTCAGAGAAGGGTGTTAAGCTAAGAGAATGAATTCTCCGCCACCAACAGAAATGTATTTGAAAGAAATCGGCTTTATATCTCAAAGTGTAATGTCAGACATGTAACCATACAAGTCTGTTCCGGGTTCGAACAGAACCGAAGGCACTCCTTACGAAGCCCTTGCAATTCCGGGTATTCACAATCCCGTCCGGACTTCACATCACAAAGGGTGATAAAATCTCTATACCGGGGACCAGTCGGTGCAGAGACATTCGACGAGTTGTCCTTTCGTTTTCGTAAATATCCGGTCTTCAACACCGGTTTTCAAATGCTATCCATATACGACGTATCATTATTCGGAATGGGTTATATGACACAAATGTCTTTTCCCGGTTAACCCGAATAACGAGCGAAATCTTTAAAAACATATGGATATTGGGATTTCAATTAAGTCACAACTTAATAATTCAACTTCTTTCTTCAAATGGTTTAACAAATTACCATTTCAAATCTTTTAAACAAAAAGATTTATTTCACAAAGTTCACCCAGTTTCACAAAAATCCATTCACAGATTTCTAAACAATTTCCGTTTTAATTGGATTAACTCGTTAAATCTTTAAAACAAGATTCAACTTATAGCTTTCAAAACAATGTCATTTCGAATGTTTTAATCAAATTATCATTTTAAATCTGTTAAAAATAAACAGGTTCAATTCATAGCTTTCAAAAACATTTCAATTATAACTTGGAAAACCATCTTTCAATTCATACTTGAAATTCCTTTAAATAGGAATTTCATTTCTTATATATGAAAGCTTTTATCATTTGAAAACAAACAGTTTTCATTTAAGAAAAATCCAATTTTATTTGCACGGGTTAAAGTCCTTGAATTATATTCGCATTTCAAAATCAATACTTTTAAAATGGTTTAACCCTTATATAACGAGTATAACATCTTTAATCCCTAGTTTCAAATTATAAAATTCAATTTCACATCTTGAATTTAAGTTTAAATCAAATTATTTAAACTTCAAAACTTTATCAAATTATTCAAAATAAATTTCATCTTTGAAATTCCATTTCAAAAGCTTTTCACTTTAAACCCAAATTTCTAATTTCAAAATCAATTGAAATTAAAATTTCAATTTTAAAAACAACAAATTTAAATTATCTGTGACTTAACCGATTTCCACGTGAAATCCATATTTGTGTGTGTATGGTGTAGTCCAGGGGTTTCACACACAATAGTGCAACACAATGAATCATCACAGATCAAAATACAGGATATAGATGATAAGCGATATAAACTATAACGCTTATCGTTTATGCACAAACCACAGATATATAAATATCACAGATAATAAATTACATCACAGATAATTAATCACAGATCATAACATAAATCAGGGTGTATCACAAAGCATCATAAATCAGGGATATCAACAATCAAGTCATCCAATAGAATCCAAATATTCGTAAGTAAGATCAGTTAATTATCTGATTAATTTAAATCAAATTAATTTCTTATGAATTATAAATCCTGGTTAAATCAACATTGATAATTTACAAATCATTTTGATTAATTATCCTTTAATCTTTTATTAATTATCCATTAATAATAAATTAATTAACCTTTAATTATCAACCTTTAATTATTAAACAATTAATCTTTAATTATCTAATTCACCATTTAATTAATTATCTTCAATTAATTACTTTAATTAATTTTTCCTTGATTAATTATCATTCCTTAAATCTTTATTTAATTAACCTTTACTTACTTAATTAATCTTTACTTAATTTCCTTTTGATCAATTATCCTTAATTAATCAAAATAAGTAATTGTCTCTAATTACTTAATCAACTCTAACCATTAATTAGTTCCTTTTAACTAAATAATTATCTTTAAGTAATTTAACATCATTTTTAAATTTCATGAATTCGCTTAAGACCTTAAGATAAACTCTTTATCCTTATTCAAAAATTAATTGTATTTAAGTTTATTTAATAAACTTTTGCGATAATTCTTCATGACACACACTTCAACTTAAACCTTTTAATTACTTAAAGCCATTACATCACATCCTTTAAACTTATTTATTATCTAAATTTATAAAACTCTATTTTATTTCAAATCTGGAATTGTTTACATTCTTCCTTTACAAATTCAAATTCCATTTTAAATTTAAGTACTTGTTTAAAAATCCACTTAATTACTTGAACACTTTTGGTTACTAAAACAATTTAAAATTTAAAACCTGGTTTATTCACAAACTAAGTTTTCAACTAAACTTGAATTTAGTATTTTAAACTTTGATTTATAAACTCAGTTTAAAACTTAATTCATAATTTTAAAATTTAATTTAATATTTCAAAACAGCAAAACAGGTCAGGTTGAAACTGGAACAACCCTGACCCGTGATTGCTCGAATCTGCTTCGAGTCGCATCTGCATTTTCCTCGTGCCATCCCCGAAGTAGAATCAACTCCAACATCTTCGAGTTACCCCCGAAACACACGCGAGAACACCCCGAGACCATCCTTCTTCCCCAAATCAACTCATCCTGACACACACGTATACGCGTGCACGTGCACGCTCCGGCGCCTGCCTCCGGTCAACTTCGACGACTTCCCCTCAACGACGGTCGTCACTCAAACCAATCTCGGCCATCAGATCGATGATAAAAACATCGAAACAAATTCGAGCGTTCAAGCTCGATACTGCAACAAACCAACCCACCAGAATCCACCTCGTCCTCCCACCTCTGGCCATCGGAGGCCATGAAAACTTCGTCAGAGCTTCGTCGACGTCACCTCCATCTTTCCCCCAAACCACGGCGAACTCGATCCATCCTTCAACTTCCAGTCACGATATTTCGAACGCGACCCAAAACAAGAACTAAAACCCTACAACGATGATCTGCCGCCGCCACGGTGAGCTAATAATTCACCTACTATTTTTGTCAACATCGTCAAACCCCAAGCTCACTTCAGCCCTGATCCCGAGGCCCCAAAGTTCCCCGATCGTCTGAAAATACTCAAAACCCATTCTCTGTTCATCTCGCTATATCTCGTCATTCACAAGCTTAAAAATCTTGAATTTTATTTTAAAAATCGTAGTTTTCCAAGTCGAACCCGATGATGTAGATGAATCAATAAATCATAAGATTCGAATTTATTGTGTTTATGAAATTTTTTCTTCACTGTAATATTCACACTTCCAGATATAAAATGAAGATTTTTCTACTTATGTTTGATTTTTAGAAATGAAGTTACACTCCTATAAACATCTTTCACTCAGTGATTACAGTCTAGAATTGTTTGGGTGTGATGATCTTGAATTCAAACAGGTTTAAGATCTGGAATGTATGAACAAAGCAAGCTTTGTTTTGTTTCAGTCATGCAGACATGTGTGTGTTACAGGTAAACATATTCAATATTTACCCACAACAACACTCAAATATTGATCATAACTATCAAGCTACCATCATCACAGAGATCAAGAATATTGGTTCAAAGATAAATTTGCTCACCTGTTTCCTGGAAGAACAAAGAAGAACAGAGGAGCTTTGGAGCTAACATTTCATTTGCTTAATCTTTTGATTTGCCTGAAATAGTGTTGTTGATTTCCAGGCTTGATTACCCAGATTTACTTAACTGTTTTGATCTTCATCTAATTTAAATTGTTGCCTTTGATTCAATTACTTTATCTCTGTTTCCAGGTTTGCTCTGGAACTTTACTTGATTTCGTTAAATGATCTTGAGTTTGAAATTGTAAGGTGATGTTTTATATTTTTTTCTTTGCTCAGGTTTCAAGTGATCAAACTGATGAAGAGGAGTTGGTATATAGGAGAGAAGTTGATATAAAGGAAAAAGAAGTTTACAGGGATTATTCTACTTGTACAACATGTATGGGCTGACATGATATTAGAGGTAAGGCTGGTATGTTGCTAGAGATGGAAACATGTACATTTTTATTTGTTCCCTTGTCTTTATGTCCTGCATTTCGGTTGATAGATGAAGTTAGGGTGTACCAAAGATATTTTATGTTGATATCACTTGCCTTGCTTGTTTCAGTTGTACATGCTGGGTGTCTTCTTTCTCAAGCCTACACTTACTTATGTATATATTAGTTAACTTTAAATGTTGTTATTTTGTATTTGTATTTGTTTGTTTGAACACTTTTACTTTGTTTTGTTTCTTATTTATGCATTTGTTTATTTAGCTAGTTTTCATTACTTTGTTTTGTATAATTTATAAAATTTATCTCATATTATTTTTCTATTCCTAGTTTAAATCTTTGTTGTTATCTTATCTTAATAGTTATTGTCTTTTATTATTTTATAAACTCAATTATTTATTTTATAAATTCAAACCATTATTAAACCATCAATTCTAATATTTAATAGTATTATCCATTTTTTATTTACAATTTAAACTCAAGTCAAAATATATATCTATATATTTATTATTTTCAAATCCACTCATATTTGAGTCGGGGAAACTTGCTCCAATTTTCTAAATAAATTTACAAATTTTTATCCAAAAATTTATTTAATTACTCTATTTAATTCAAAAATTCAATAAATTATTAATTTAAATTAAATTAAAATCTAGGGTCGTTACAGCGTTTAGAGTTTTTATACTGTTGGAAGATGTTTTTTTAATAAGGGGGGTATGCATGAAAATACAGCGTTTAGAGTTTTTATGCTGTTGGAAGATGTTTTTTTAATAAGGGGGGTATGCATGAAAATACAGCGTTTAGAGTTTTTATGCTGTTGGAAGATGTTTTTTTTAATAAGGGGGTATGCATGAAAAGACAGCGTTTATAGTTTTTATGCTGCTAGATGATGTTTTTTTAATAAGGGGGGTATGCATGAATAGACAACGTTTAGAGTTTTTATGCTGTTGGAAGATGTTTTTTCAATAAGGGTGTATGCATGATAAGACAGCGTTTAGAGTTTTTATGCTGTTGGAAGTTGTTTTTTTTAATAAGAGTGGTATGCATGAAAAGACAGCGTTTATAGTTTTTATGCTGTTGGAAGATGTTTTTTTTAATAAGGGGGTATGCATAAAAGACAACGTTTTGAGTTTTTATGCTGTTGGAAGATGTTTTTTTTAATAAGGGGATATGCATGAAAAGACAGCGTCTAGAGTTTTTATGCTGTTGGAAGATGTTTTTTTAATAAGGGGGTATGCATGAAAAGACAGCGTTTAGAGTTTTTATGCTGTTGGAAGATGTTTTTTTAATAAGGGGGGTATGCATGAAAAGACAGCGTTTGGAGTTTTTATACTGTTGGAAGATGTTTTTTGTAATAAAGAGGGTATGCATGAAAAGACAACGTTTAGAGTTTTTATGCTGTTGGAAAATGTTTTTTTTAATAAGGGGATATGCATGAAAAGACAACGTTTAGAGTTTTTATGTTGTTGGAAGATGTTTTTTTAATAAGGGGTGTATGCATGAAAAGACAACGTTTAGAGTTTTTATGTTGTTGGAAGATGTTTTTTTAATAAGGGGGTATGCATGAAAAGACAGCGTTTAGAGTTTTTATGCTGTTGGAAGATGTTTTTTTAATAAGGGGGTATGCATGAAAAGACAGCGTTTATAGTTTTTATGCTGCTAGATGATGTTTTTTTAATAAGGGGGGTATGCATGAATAGACAACGTTTAGAGTTTTTATGCTGTTGGAAGATGTTTTTTCAATAAGGGTGTATGCATGATAAGACAGCGTTTAGAGTTTTTATGCTGTTGGAAGTTGTTTTTTTTAATAAGAGTGGTATGCATGAAAAGACAGCGTTTATAGTTTTTATGCTGTTGGAAGATGTTTTTTTTAATAAGGGGGTATGCATAAAAGACAACGTTTTGAGTTTTTATGCTGTTGGAAGATGTTTTTTTTAATAAGGGGATATGCATGAAAAGACAGCGTCTAGAGTTTTTATGCTGTTGGAAGATGTTTTTTTAATAAGGGGGTATGCATGAAAAGACAGCGTTTAGAGTTTTTATGCTGTTGGAAGATGTTTTTTTAATAAGGGGGGTATGCATGAAAAGACAGCGTTTGGAGTTTTTATACTGTTGGAAGATGTTTTTTGTAATAAAGAGGGTATGCATGAAAAGACAACGTTTAGAGTTTTTATGCTGTTGGAAAATGTTTTTTTTAATAAGGGGATATGCATGAAAAGACAACGTTTAGAGTTTTTATGTTGTTGGAAGATGTTTTTTTAATAAGGGGTGTATGCATGAAAAGACAACGTTTAGAGTTTTTATGCTGTTGGAAAATGTTTTTTTTAATAAGAGGGGTATGCATGAAAAGACAGCGTTAAAAGTTTTTATGCCGTTGGAAGATGTTTTTTTTAGAATGGGGTATGCATGAAAAGACAGCGTTTAGAGTTTTTATGCTGTTGGAAGATGTTCAGTTTACTGTAAGTTTGTTCTTTTCTATTTCTGAGGAAGAAGAACTAAACTACGTACACTAGTTTGTTTCTCACCAGAAACATCCAGATAATGGATTTTAGGTTTTAAAACCTAACCCAAAACGCCCAAAGCAATATTATTTAGAGAAAATGCAAGGCTATGTATATGTATTAGGCTATTTTACCTTAAATTCACATATTTCTCAATATAAACTCAAAAAAATAATATGCAACCAACTGTTATGAAACAAAAATTGTTATTTACACAAAATAAAATTTATTTCAATAATAAAATGTTATTTTCATAAATAAAACCATATTTTTGACAATATTTTACAATTTTCAAAATTTTAGTGTAAAAACCCGAATTTTAAAGCATAATTTGTTCAAAAATCATTTTCATTGTCAAATAAGTTATAACAAAACATGATAACTCCTTTTAAAATAACAAAATATTATTTTAACATTATTCCATCTTTTAATTTTAATAAAATAAATATTTTCTACATATTTCTTCTTTTAAATTTAATAACAGGTTAATATTGGTAATAATTACTAATATTAATGCATTGATTCAACTAAAATCCAATAAATAATTATTTTCACTCCAAATTCTCAAAGTAAAGTTTTTAAAACTCTATTTTCATCAATTTATATTTATTTCAAAAATTATATGTTGAAACACATCAATTGATTAATTTATTAACTCTAATTTAATAAGATCACATTGTTTATTTGAAATAAATAAATAAAAATAAATCAAATTTATTTTCTCTATTTTATTTTCAATATTAAATTATAACTAACGTTATAATTAAATATCATAGGTAATCACCAATACCAGGTTTGTTACAAAGCTAGTTAGAACTTGATATTAGTATAAGATAAGAGGAATATAAGTGCATAAGGGAATTCATCCTTTAACTATAAAGGATGGGTACAAGTATAGTATAATCTCAATGCATGGTATATGTTTACCAAGGGTTGTCGCATCAATAGGTTTAATTCAACATAAGAGACTCATACTTAATGGCATTCAACGCTAATACAAGGAATCATATGAAAGTCATGAGAGAAACTCATTAAAATTCCAATATGAATCTCGTGGAACTCAAGATAAAGCTCAAATATCATAAAAACGAAATCACAATATATAACATCTCATGTAGCTCTAGGCTATCGATGTAACAAAAATATCTCAAAATAGTGAAATCGTATAAAACTCAGAAAATTCAAAAAAACCCTGAATTGGCCAGATCCCTTATTGCAAAGCTGAAGCAATGTTGCACGTGCTAAACTCATGTTCAGTGCTATTTATAATTTAGGTACCTAACTCATGGACCCGAAGGTCATACTCATGGTGATCGATGTCACATAACTCGTGGTGACCGAAGTCACAAAACTCATGGTGACCGAAGTCACATAACTTGTGGTGACCGAAGTCACATAACTCAGATGACCCGAAGGTCTATAGCACCGGCATACTCGTGGATGTGTCACAAACTCCCGGAAAAAAACCCGAAAAGTGTTAGCGTGCGTTTCATACCCCACGTTCGCACTAAACGGTTTACTAACCGCTAGTTAACTCCACATCATAAAAATAAAATCTCAAACCTCAAAAATCTCATAATACTCATATACCTTGCCTCGTATCATCGACAAGTGCAAATAAATCTCATAATAGTTTCTCATAAACCATAATTCCCGCAAGGGAAAAATCAAATCTCAAGATTCGCCTCATTTCCTCGGCGAGTAATACAACATTTATAAGTAGTTCTCATCGATTATTACTCCTATGATAGGAGATCTCGAACGTCTCAACTAGTCAAATATTGGCTGAAACAAATTCTAAGACCAACAATCATTGTTGTTGTCATTTCGATCTCGGGACAGCAACAATCAGATGAATTTTTAATCAATATACTTCAAAATTTCAAAAACCTCAAAACATGAAACTTTTTAAACAAATTCTTAGATTTCCGGAACATCAAAGATTATTGAATTTGGATAAAAATTGACAAAGTTATGCTTAATTTAGTTTCAGATTCAACAATAGAGCAAATAATAGTTTTGCTCTCGGGATTGCAATAGAAACACTCAAATTTGAAATAGATAGCTTCAAAATTCTGTAAAACAAAACATGAAACTTGTAGTATATGATCTAAGCTTTCCAAAACATCTAAAATTCTTAAATTTGGTTAAGAAACGTTAAAGTTATGCTTAATTTAGTTTCAGATTCAACAACCGAGCAAGTAATAGTTTTGCTCTCGGAATTGCAATAGAAACACTCAAATTTGAAATAGATAACTTCAAAATTCTAAAAAACACAAAACATGAAACTTGTAGTATATGATCTATGCTTTTCAAAACATCTAAAATTCTTAAATTTGGTTAAGAAACGTAAAAGTTATGCTTAACTTAGTTTCAGATTCAACAACAGAGCAAATAATAGTTTTATTCTCGAGATTGCAATAGAAACACTCAAATTTGAAATAGATAGCTTCAAAATTTTGAAAACACAAAACGTAAAACTTGTAGTATGTGATCTATGCTTTATAAAACATCTAAAATTAATAAATTTGGTTAAGAAACGTAAAAGTTGTGCTTAATTTAGTTTCAGATTCAACAACAGAGCAAATAATAGTTTTGCTCTCGGGATTGCAATAGAAACACTCAAATTAGAAATAGATAACTTCAAAATTCTGAAAAACACAAAACATTAAACTTGTAGTATATGATCTAGGCCTTCCAAAACATCTAAAATTCTTAAATTTGGTTAAGAAACGTAAAAGTTATGCTTAATTTAGTTTCAGATTCAACAACAGAGCAGATAATAGTTTTATTCTCGGGATTGCAATAGAAACACTCAAATTTGAAATAGATAGCTTCAAAATTTTGAAAAACACAAAACGTAAAACTTGTAGTATGTGATCTAAGCTTTCTAAAACATCTAAAATTAATAAATTTGGTTAAGAAAAGTAAAAGTTATTGCAAAATTCGTTTCAGCCACAATCACAAAACAAATATTACACCAGTCATCTTTTTTTTCCAGCAAATTCACCTCTATAAACTGTCCTTAACTGCATGAACCCAAAATAGAAAGTGTGAGGGTACCCTCACCTTAGATATGCAGCAAAGTTTGGGTTGAAAGCTTCTCCGGTTTGGATCAATTTGATGATTTTCAGGCTCCTTTGTTAGCTTCATCAGCTGAAAAAGTTGAAACAAGAACATGCAAGAACAAAAGAGAAAGTTATACACAATTCATATCTAATTCTAGGATTTTGATGATATAATTATGTAGTATTGGTGGATATTACCTACTATTCTCCTAATTCGGTGATTTCTTCTTGAATTGGCAGCAAATTGTGTGAAAATTTTGTTTTAGTTGAAGTTAACCATTATAATTTTTTTTTCAGTTTACTGTAAGTTTGTTTTTTTCTGTTTCTGAGGAAGAAGAACTAAACTATGTACACTAGTTTGTTTCTCACCAAAAACATCCAGATAATGGATTTTAGGTTTTAAAACCTAACCCAAAAAGCCCAAAGCAATATTATTTAGAGAAAATGCAAGGCTATGTATATGTATTACGCTATTTTACCTTAAATTCACATATTTCTCAATATAAACTCAAAAAAAATATATGCAACCAACTGTTATGAAACAAAAATTGTTATTTACACAAAATAAAATTTATTTCAATAATAAAATGTTATTTTCATAAATAAAACCATATTTTTAACAATATTTTACAATTTTCAAAATTTTAGTGTAAAAACACGAATTTTAAAGCATAATTTGTTCAAAAATCATTTCATTGTCAAATAAGTTATAACAAAACATTATAACTCTTTTTAAAATAACCAAATATTATTTTTAACAATATTCCATCTTTTAATTTTAATAAAATACATATTTTCTACATATTTCTTCTTTTAAATTCAATAACAGGTTAATATTGGCAATAATTACCAATATTAATGCAATGATTCAACTAAAATCCAATAAATAATTATTTTCACTCCAAATTCTCAAAGTAAAGTTTTTAAAACTTTATTTTCATCAATTTATATTTATTTCAACAATTATATGTTGAAACACATCAATTGATTAATTTATTAACTCTAATTTAATAAGATCACATTGTTTATTTGAAATAAATAAATAAAAATTAAATCAAATTTATTTTCTCCATTTTATTTTCAATATTAAATTATAACTAATGTTATAATTAAATATTATAGGTAATCACCAATACCAGGTTTGTTACAAAGCTAGCTAGAACTTGATATTAGTATAAGATAAGAGGAACATAAGTGCATAAGGGAATTCATCCTTTAACTATAAAGGATGGGTACAAGTATAGTATAATCTCAATGCATGGTATATGTTTACCAAGGGTTGTCGCATGAATAGGTTTAATTCAACATAAGAGACTCATACTTAATTGCATTGAACGCTAATACAAGGAATCATATGAAAGTCATGAGAGAAACTCATTAAAATTCCAATATGAATCTCGTGGAACTCAAGATAAAGCTCAAATATCATAAAAACAAAATCACAATATATAACATCTCAAGTAGGAATGGCAATGGGGCGGGTTGGGGCGGGTTTCTTGTGCCCCAGGCCCGCCCCGGTGTTTTTAGACCCCGCCCCAGACCCGCCCCGTAGACCCGGTGCGGGTCCAGAATTTTGCCCCAACCCGAGACCCGTACGGGTCAGGGTAGACCCGCCCCGCCCCGAGACCCGGTGAAGGTTTTTGTATTGATTCAAAATTGTGTGCTAATGTACATGTATTTATATTTGTTGTCACTAAATGATACATTAAATACAAATAACAATGTGTTTACAATTATAAAGGAAGATAATAAAAATGTGGTGTACAAAATAATTCAAAAAAATATGCATATGTTATTTTATAAATATCAATGATGCAGCTTAATACTATGAACTTTTTATAGCTTATTGATTGTAACATTATAATATCCATGTCATAATCAAACATACATAGATATATATATATATATATATAAAGATTAGCAAATCATCGTTATAATACTAAAGCGATTTCATGAGATCTTAGAAGTGCGGGTCGGGTTGGGGCGGGTCAGCCAAGCCCCGACCCGACCCTAGACCCAGAGCTCTCAAGAACGGGTCACGGGTCTACCCACCCCGTTGACCCAATGAGGCGGGTCTGGGCGGGCCAAAACAGGGTCGGGTCAACCGGGTTTTGACACTAGACCCGCCCCATTGCCATCCCTCATCTCAAGTAGCTCTAGGTTATCGATGTAACAAAAATATCTCAGAATAGTGAAATCATATAAAACTCAGAAAATTCAAAAAACCCCGAATTGGCCAGATCCCTTATTGCAAAGCTGAAGCAATGTTGCACATGCTAAATTCTTGTCCAAAGCTATTTATAATTTAGGTACCTAACTCGTGGACCCGAAGGTCATACTCATGGTGACCGATGTCACATAACTCGTGATGACCGAAGTCACAAAACTCATGGTGACCGAAGTCACATAACTTGTGGTGACCGAAGTCACATAACTCAAATGACCCGAATGTCTATAGAACGGGCATACTCGTGGATGTGTCACAAACTCTCGGAAAGGAACCCGAAAAGTGTTAGCATGCGTCCCATACCACACGTTCGTACTAAACGGTTTACTAACCGCTAGTTAACTCCACATCATAAAAATAAAATCTCAAACCTCAAAAATCTCATAATACTCATATATCTTGCCTCGTATCATCGACAAGTGAATATAAATCTCAAAGTAGTTTCTCATAAACCATAATTCCCGCAAGGGAAAAGTCAAATTTCAAGACTCGCCTCATCTCATCGGCGAGTAATACAACATTTATAAGTAGTTCTCATCGATTATTACTCCTATGATAGGAGATCTCGAACGTCTCAACTAGTCAAATATTGGCTGAAACAAATTCTAAGACCAACAGTCATTGTTGGTGTCATTTCGATCTCGGGACAGCAACAATCAGACGCATTTTACATCAATATACTTCGAAATTTCAAAAACCTCAAAACATGAAACTTTTAGAACAAATTCTTAGCTTTCCGGAACATCAAAGATTATTGAATTTGGATAAAAATTGAAAAAGTTATGCTTAATTTAGTTTCAGATTCAACAACAGAGCAAATAATAGTTTTGCTCTCGGGATTGCAATCGAAACACTCAAATTTGAAATAGATAACTTCAAAATTCAGTAAAACACAAAACATGAAACTTGTAGTATATGATCTAAGCTTTCCAAAACATCTAAAATTCTTAAATTTGGTTAATAAACGTAAAAGTTATGCTTAATTTAGTTTCAGATTCAACAACAGAGCAAATAATAGTTTTGCTCTCGGGATTGCAAAATAATCACTCAATAGATAACTTCAAAATTCTAAAAAACACTAAAATTCTTATATTTGGTTAAGAAACGTAAAAGTTATGCTTAATTTAGTTTCAAATTCAACAACAGAGCAAATAATAGTTTTGCTCTCGGGATTGCAATAGAAACACTAAAATTTGAAATAGATAACTTCAAAATTCTTAAAAACACAAAACATTAAACTTGTAGTATATGATCTAGGCTTTCCAAAATATCAAAAATTCTTAAATTTGGTTAAGAAACGTAAAAGTTATGCTTAATTTAGTTTTATATTCAACAACAGAGGAAATAATAGTTTTGCTCTCGGGATTGCAATAGAAACACTCAAATTTGAAATAGATAACTTCAAAACTCTGTAAAACACAAAACATGAAACTTGTAGAATTTTATCTATGCTTTCCAAAACATTTAAAACTCTTAAATTTGGTTAAGAAACGTAAAATATATGCTTAATTTAGTTTTAGATTCAAAACAGAGCAGATAATAGTTTTGCTCTCGGGATTGCAATAGAAAAACTCAAATTTGAAATATATAACTTCAAAACTCTAGAAAACACAAAACATGAAACTTGTAGTATATGATCTAGCTTTCCAAAACATCTAAAATTATTAAATTTGGTTAAGAAACATAAAAGTTATAGCAAAATTCGTTTCAGCCACAATCACAAAACAAATATTACAGCAGTTATCTTTTTTTTCCAGCAAATTCACCACTGTAAACCGCCCTTAACCGCATGAACCCAAAATAGAAAGCGTGAGGGAACCCACACCTTAGATATGCAGTAAAGTTTGGGTTTAAAGCTTCTCCGGTTTGGATCAATTTGATGATTTTTGAGGCTCCTTTGTTAGCTTCAGCATCTGAAAAAGTTGAAACAAGAACATGCAAGAACAAAAGAGAAAGTTATACACAATTCATATCAAATTTTAGGATTTTAATGATATAATTCTGTAGTATTAGTAGAGATTTCCTTCTATTCTCCTAATTTGGTGATTTCTTTTTTAATTGGCAGCAAATTGGGTGAAAATTTTGTTTTAGTTGAAGGTAACCATTATATTTTTTTTTCAGTTTACTGTAAGTTTGTTCTTTTCTGTTTCTGAGGAAGAAGAACTAAACTACGTATACTAGTTTGTTTCTCACCAGAAACATCCAGATAATGGATATTAGGTTTTAAAACCTAACCCAAAAAGCCCAAATCAATATTATTTAGAGAAAATGCAAGGCTATGTATATGTATTAGGCCATTTTACCTTAAATTCACATATTTCTCAATATAAACTCAAAAAAAAATATGCATCTAACTGTTATGAAACAAAAAAATTTATTTACACAAAATAAAATTTATTTCAATAATAAAATGTTATTTTCATAAATAAAACCATATTTTGACAATATTTTACAATTTTCAAAATTTTAGTGTAAAAACACAAATTTTAAAGCATAATTTGTTCAAAAATCATTTTCATTGTCAAATAAGTTATAACAAAACATTATAACTCTTTTTAAAATAACAAAATATTATTTTAAACAATATTCCATCTTTTAATTTTAATAAAATACATATTTTCTACATATTTCTTCTTTTAAATTCAATAACAGGTTAATATTGGCAATAATTACTAATATTAATGCATTGATTCAACTAAAATCCAATAAATAATTATTTTCACTCCAAATTCTCAAATTAAAGTTTTTAAAACCCTATTTTCATCAATTTATATTAATTTCAAAAATTATATGTTGAAACACATCAATTGATTAATTTATTAACTTTAATTTAATAAGATCACATTGTTTATTTGAAATAAATAAACAAAAATTAAATCAAATTTATTTTCTCCATTTTATTTTCAATATTAAATTATAACTAACGTTATAATTAAATATCATAGGTAATCACCAATACCAGGTTTGTTACAAAGCTAACTAGAACTTGATATTAGTATAAGATAAGAGGAATATAAGTGCATAAGTGAATTCATCCTTTAACTATAAAGGATGGGTACAAGTATAGTATAATCTCAATGCATGGTATATGTTTACCAAGGGTTGTCGCATGAATAGGTTTAATACAACATAAGAGACTCATACTTAATGGCATTCAACGCAAATACAAGGAATCATATGAAAGTAATGAGAGAAACTCATTAAAATTCCAATTTGAATCTCGTGGAACTCAAGATAAAGCTCAAATATCATAAAAATGAAATTACAATATATAACATCTCATGTAGCTCTAGGATATCGATGAAACAAAAATATCTCAAAATAGTGAAATCGTATAAAACTCAGAAAATTCAAAAAAACCCCGAATTGGCCAGATCTCTAATTGCAAAGCTGAAGCAATGTTCACGTGCTAAACTCTTGTCCAGTGCTATTTATAATTTAGGTACCTAACTCGTGGACCCGAAGGTCATACTCATGGTTACCTATGTCACATAACTCGTGGTGACCGAAGTCACAAAACTCATGGTGACCGAAGTCACATAACTTGTGGTGACCGAAGTCACATAACTCAGATGACCCAAAGGTCTATAGCACGGGCATACTCGTGGATGTGTCACAAACTGTAGGAAAGTAACCCGAAAAGTGTTAGCGTGCGTCCCATACCACACGTTCACACTAAATGGTTTACTAACCGCTAGGTAACTCCACATCATAAAAAAAAAATCTCAAACATCAAAAATCTCATAATACTCATATATCTTGCCTCGTATCATCGACATGTGCAAATAAATCTCATAGTAGTTTCTCATAAACCATAATTCCCGCAAGGGAAAAATCTAATCTCAAGACTCGCCTCATCTCATCGGTGAATAATACAACATTTATAAGTAGTTCTCATCGATTATTACTCCTATGATAGGAGATCTCGAACGTCTCAACTAGTCAAATATTGGCTGAAACAAATTCTAAGACCAACAATCATTATTGCTGTCATTTCGATCTCGGGACAACAACAATCAGACGCATTTTTAATCAATATACTTCAAAATTTCAAAAACCTCAAAACAAGAAACTTTTAGAACAAATTCTTATCTTTCCGAAACATCAAAGATTATTCAGTTTGGATAAAAATTGAAAAAGTTATGCTTAATTTAGTTTCAGATTCAACAACAGAGCAAATAATAGTTTTGTTCTCGGGATTGCAATAGAAACACTCAAATTTGAAATAGATAACTTAAAAATTCTGTAAAACACAAAACATGAAACTTGTAGTATATAGTCTATTCTTTCCAAAACATCTAAAATTCTTAAATTTGGTTAAGAAACGTAAAAGTTATGCTTAATTTAGTTTCAGATTCAACAATAGAGCAGATAATAGTTTTCCTCTCGGGATTGCAATAGAAACACTCAAATTCGAAATAGATAACTTCAATACTCTGTAAAACACAAAACATGAAACTTGTAGTATATGATCTACGCTTTCCAAAACATATAAAATTCTTAAATTTGGTTAAGAAACGTAAAAGTTATGCTTAATTTAGTTTCACATTAAACAGCAGAGCAAATAATAGTTTTGCTCTCGGGATTGCAAAAGAAACACTCAAATATGAAATAGATAACTTCAAAATTCTAAAAACACAAAACATGAAACTTGTAGTATATGATATATTCTTTCCAAAACATCAAAAATTCATAAATTTAGTTAAGAAACGTAAAAGTTATGCTTAATTTAGTTTCAGATTCAACAACAGAGCAAATAATAGTTTTGCTCTCGGGATTGCTATAGAAACACTCAAATTTGAAATAGATAACTTCAAAATTTTGAATAACACAAAACATGAAACTTGTAATATATTATCTATGCTTTCCAAATCATCCAAAATTTTTAAATTTGGTTAAGAAACGTAAATGTTATGCTTAATTTAGTTTCAGACTCAACAATAGAGCAAATAATAGTTTTGCTCTCGGGATTGCAAAAGAAACACTCAAATTTGAAATAGATAACTTCAAAATTCTGAAAAACACAAAACATGAAACTTTTAGGATCTACGCTTTCCAAAACATCTAAAATTCTTAAATTTGGTTTAGAAACGTAAAAGTTATAGCAAAATTCGTTTCAGCCACAATCACAAAACAAATATTACAGTAGTCATCTTTTTTTTCCAGCAAATTCACCACTGTAAACCGTCCGTAACCGCATGAACCCAAAATAGAAAGCGTGAGGGAAACCTCACCTTAGATATGCAGCAAAGTTTTGGTAGAAAGATTCTCCGGTTTGGATCAATTTGATGATTTTGAGGCTCCTTTATTAGCTTCAGCAGCTGAAAAAGTTAAAACAAGAACATGCAAGAACAAAAGAGAAAGTTACACACAATTCATATCTCTAGGATTTTGATAATATAATTCGGTAGTATTGGTGGAGATTACCTTCTATTCTCTTAATTAGGTGATTTCTTCTCGAATTGGCAGCAAATTGGGTGAAAAATTTGTTTTAGTTGAAGGTAACCATTATATTTTTTTTCAGTTCACTGTAAGTTTGGTCTTTTCTGTTTCTGTGGAAGAAGAACTAAACTACGTACACTAGTTTGTTTCTCACCAGAAACATCCAGATAATGAATTTTTGTTTTTAAAACCTAACCCAAAAAGCCCAAAGCAATATTATTGAGAGAAAATGCAAGGCTATGTATATGTATTAGGCTATTTTACCTTAAATTCACATATTTCTCAATATAAACTCAAAAAAAATATATGCAACCAACTGTTATGAAAAAAAAAATTTATTTACACAAAATAATTTTTTTTTCAATAATAAAATGTTATTTTTATAAATAAAACCATATTTTTGACAATATTTTACAATTTTCAAAATTTTAGTGTAAAAACACGGATTTTAAAGGATAATTTGTTCAAAAATCATTTTCATTGTCAAATAAGTTATAACAAAACATTATTACTCTTTTTAAAATAACAAAATATTATTTTAAACAATATTCCATCTTTTAATTTTAATAAAATACATATTTTCTACATATTTTTTCTTTTAAATTCAATAACAGGTTAATATTGGCAATAATTACCAATATTAATGCATTGATTCAACTAAAATCCAATAAATAATTATTTTCACTCCAAATTCTCAAAGTAAAGTTTTTAAAACTCTATTTTCATCAATTTTTATTTATTTCAAAAATTAAATGTTGAAACACATCAATTGGTTAATTTATTAACTCTAATTTAATAAAACCACATTGTTTATTTGAAATAAAAAAAAATTAAATAAAATTTATTTTCTCCATTTTATTTTCAATATTAAATTATAACTAACGTTATAATTAAATATCGTAGGTAATCACCAATACCAGGTTTGTTACGAAGCTGGCTAGAACTTGATATTAGTATAAGATAAGAGGAATATAAGTGAATAATGGAATTCATCCTTTAACTATAAGATGGGTACAAGTATAGTATAATCTCAATGCATGGTATATGTTTACCAAGGGTTGTCGCATGAATAGGTTTAATTCAACATAACAGACTCATACATAATGGCATTCAACGCTAATACAAGGAATCATATGAATGTCATGAGAGAAACTTATTAAAATTCCAATATGAAACTCATGGAACTCAAGATAAAGTTCAAATATCATATAAAAGAAATCACAATATATAACATCTCATGAAGCTCTAGGCTATCTATGTAACAAAAATATCTCAAAATAGTGAAATCGTATAAAACTCAGAAAATTAAAAAAAACCGCTGATTGGCCAGATCCCTGATTGCAAAGCTGAAGCAATGTTGCACGTGCTAAACTCTTGTCCAGTGCTATTTATAATTTAGGTACCTAACTCGTGTACCCGAAGGTCATACTCATGTTGACCGATGTCACATTACTCGTGGTGACCGAAGTCACATAACTCATGGTGACCGAAATCACATAACTTGTGGTGACCGAAGTCGCATAACTCAGATGACCCGAAGGTCTATAGCACTCGCATACTCGTGGATGTGTCACAAACTGTCGGAAAGGAACCCGAAAAGTGTTAGCGTGCGTCCCATACCACACGTTCGCACTAAACGGTTTACTAACTGCTAGTTAACTCCACATCATAAAAATAAAATCTCAAACCTCAAAAATCTCATAAAACTCATATATCTTGCCACGTATCATCTGCAAGTGCAAATAAATCTCATAGTAGTTTCTCATTAACCATAATTCCCGCAAGGGTAAAATCTAATCTCCAGACTCGCCTCATCTCATCGGTGAGTAATACAACATTTATAAGTAGTTCTCATCAATTATTCACTACAACAAAACAAGCTTTTTACAACGGGCAATGCCCGTTGTAATATGTGTTCCACAACGGACAGCGGACCGTTGTAATAGGCGATGTTGTAATAGGTCACCCATATTTTACAACGGGCAATGCCCGTTGTAATACATCTTTTTACAACGGGCAATGCCCGTTGTAATACACCTTTTTACAACGGACAATGCCCGTTGTAATATGGAATATTGCAACGGTTTCTGACCGTTGCAAAATAAATGCAAATTTAAAAAAAATTACAGTAGCATACCTTCATACCAATAATGAATAATTTAACTAGTAATAAATATTATCATAAAACAACCAAAATCACATTCGAAAAGACTAAAAGCTAGATAAAATTCCAAGACATTCCAAAAAGTTAGATAAGTTTACATTGACATAGTTCTAATATACACTATTTTTCATTTATTTAGTTCTCTACCCAATTCTCTACCTAGTTCTCTGCACCATTTCACATTTACAAACAAACCACCCACCATAGTCATTCACTTCCTCCATATTTAACTAACTTCTCCCTCATACAACTGTGCATTTCCCTTCTGCACACTTTAGCTGACTGTCTTACATAAATGTAGCCAATTGTATTCAACATATCGACTCCATAAGCTGTAACAAAATCAAATTATGATATTATCCCATATACAGAAAGGACATTGACATGAAAGACCTGCATAATTTAGATGAAATAGTTTAATTATGGATAATTTATCTAATGATGAACAAGGGAGCACCAACAGGAAAATTAAGAGGGATAAGCTGATTCCTCTGAGGCATACACAAGGGTCACCGCTAGGAAGAAATGCATGTCTAGCATAGCACACATTGTTATTCTTTAAATAGTCATTTAGGAGGGAACAAAGAGACAAAACAGATTAACTTTTGTTTGAAAATCACCAAGTTCATTGCAGAGAGATCTTATACATGGCAGGGAATGCATAAGAATATTAAAATTTGGAATCAGTAAAAACTACCAAGTAAATGAGAAACTTCTGGTACAAGATTGCTACTCCATAGATATTGACTTATGAACATTGAATGCTTGTCCCACTGCCAAAGGTTCCCCGCGAAGGGTTACTTGTTAGGTTGATGAGGCCAAATTCCGTGGAAAGAAAAAACACACTACATGCTTTCTCTTGATGTAGTAAAAAGGAAATTACCATATTCCACACATGCATGCATTTGAGAACTATTTGCTTTTTAAGTAAAATATAAAAATACAGGATTGATGTAATTAGTTCATCTGGTTTCATTAGCTAGCAACTAAGACAAATTCATATCCTTCTCTTCTTAAAATGGGTGAGTACAGGTATGAGTGAAATAACTTACTACTACAGAACTTTCACACACATATTGAAACATTTCAAATTTACCAACAGAACTATGAATATCATAATTTAGGAGGAATAAGAAAATATTGGGGTGTTTTTAACCTACACTGGAAAGTCGTGACATCTTAGCTTCGGCTTGAATAATAAAAGCATCCTCGTTTCCTTGAACATACTGATTAAGTCGATCTTTCAAAATGTTTGCTAGTTTTTCTTCTCTCTCCCTTTGAACAACCTATGGGAATAAATATAATTGTGTTTAATGAAAAGTAAGTACATGAAAAAAGAAAAACAGATATAGATATACAAGTTCATTATGAATTATGGGCGTGCAAAAAGAGGATAGGACTGAACAATTATCACTGTTTTTACTCAAATAACATGTGGAAAAAAGAACTATCACATGCATATTGTATAAATTCATATGTATAGCCAAAGCATTAATATATTGTGGATAAAAAGAATTGTTAGCCTACCAAATATTTAGTATATATAAATATATTCAAGTTTGTATTCCTTGAAATATGCTCTTTTATACTAACTAAAATTGAGTTATCAATAAATGATATCTCTAGTTGTCCGGTAGTTAATTATTTTAGCCAGTAGCTTTAGACTGTACTTGTAGCAGCAAGCCAAAGATGTGGAATTCATTCCCTATGGAGATGTGTAAAAGAAAGTTCAATAAATGATTACTCTTATTTTCTCTTCAAGTTTTCTTTCATCAATTTGTTCTCCTTCTTTGAATATATCAAGGGAGGCCATTGATGCCATAGCCAGTTGACCAATGTAATCCTCAAACAGCTCACTTCCAAACAGCATTGCAAAAATTGCTGTAGGATCAATTATTGCCTCTCTATAAAACATCCATCCATGAATGATGGATTCATGAATAATCTAATAATTCCAACTGTTCAAGCATAATCACTAATTGTACTCAAACATATATACCCTGAATATGTAAATAACATCAGATCGACTATATACTAAAATCTAGACTGAAATAATAGTGAAAGTGCAAAGGAATTCACCTGAAAAAAATTATCAGTTGGAAGTCGAAGCGATTTGACCAAATAAAACGCCATTTTATCCAGAAAATTAGTTGGAACATGATGCTTCTTTAAATCTATTCTCAGATCCGGCTTATATGCATCCCAAGGCTACAGAAGAAATTCAACAATAAAGCAAAATCAGAGGATGTCACGCTGCAAATAGCAAACATGTTAAAAAAAACGACAAAACTTACTCTAAAGTAAGACCATTTCCACTCGGTGCCATCAGGCTTTACGATTTTTTTCGGACCGACTCCCCAATAACTAGGTAATTCTTTCTTCTCTTTTAGAGGAGAAACACCGGTCTCTTTCTTCGCCACGTCATCTTCTGCGTTTATAGATGGCACTGCGGTAGCGGAGCTACAGAACCTCGCTTGAAACGTACTTCCCCATAAGGCTTGTGATATGACTGGCGTGTGGCCGTACCGCTCGAGTAGATGTGGACTGAGTTGCTTAATAGGGGTTCGAACCAACAAAGGAAGCACTAAATCATCTTCGATCGAGCAATTGAAAACGGCAGCTTTAATTTTTCCCAAAGCCCTAATTTCGAGCAAAAAGAACGAGCGGCCAACATTTTTACAGAGCGAAGTAGAGGAATGAAATAAAAGGGTCAGCTTGTTTATTTAATTGAAAATTAGGGTACCTATTACAACAGACGTTTTTAGCCCGTTGTAAAATTGGCACCTATTACAACGGTCCAGTATGGACCGTTGTAATAGCTATCTATTACAACAGGCAACCGATGCCCGTTGTAAAAAGGACATTGTATGTGGCATCTTTTTCAACGGGCCTGAATGAACCGTTGTAATAGCCGTCTATTACAACGGGCAACCAATGCCCGTTGTAAAAAGGGCGTTGTAATAGGGGATTTTTGTTGTAGTGATTACTCCTATGATAGTAGATCTTGAACGTCTCAACTAGTAAAATATTTGCTAAAACAAATTCTAAGACCAACAATCATTGTTGCTGTCATTTCGATCCCTGGACAGCAACAATCAGACGCATTTTTAATCAACATACTTCAAAATTTCAAAAATCTCAAAACATGAAACTTTTAGAACAAATTCTTAGCTTTTCGGAACATCAAAGATTATTGAATTTGGATAAAAATTGTAAAAGTTATGCTTAATTTAGTTTCAGATTCAACAACAGAGCAAATAATAGTTTTGCTCTCGGGATTGCCATAGAAACACTCAAATTTAAATTAGATAACTTCAAAACTCTGAAAAACACAAAACATGAAACTTGTAGTATATGATCTATGCTTTCCAAAACATCTAAAATTCTTAAATTTGGTTAAGAAACGTAAAAGTTATGCTTAATTTAGTTTCAGATTCAACAATAGAGCAGATAATAGTTTTGCTCTCGGGATTGCAATAGAAACACTCAAATTTGAAATAGATAACTTCAAAATTCTAAAAAACACAAAACATGAAACTTGTAGTATATGATCTAAACTTTCCAAAACATCTAAAATTACTAAATTTGGTTAAGAAACTTAAAAGTTATAGCAAAATTCGTTTCATCCACAATCACAAAACAAATATTACAGCAGTAATCTTTTTTTTTCAAGCAAATTCACCACTATAAACCGTCCTTAACCGCATGAACCCAAAATAGAAAGTGTAGGGAACCCTCACGTTAGATATGCAGCAAAGTTAGGGTTGAAAGCTTCTCCGGTTTGGATCAATTTGATGATTTTCAGGATCCTTTGTTAGCTT
Organism: Allium fistulosum; assembly: GCA_030737815.1. Classification (NCBI taxonomy): domain Eukaryota; kingdom Viridiplantae; phylum Streptophyta; class Magnoliopsida; order Asparagales; family Amaryllidaceae; genus Allium; species Allium fistulosum. The sequence continues at coordinate 613,195,899 of CM060907.1, forward strand.
CAACAGTTGAAAAAGTTGAAACAAGAACATGCATGAACAAAAGAGAAAGTTATACACAATTCATATCTAATTCTAGGATTTTGATGATATAATTCTGTAGTATTGGTGGAGATTACCTTCAATTCTCCTAATTTGGTGATTCTTCTTGAATTGGCAGCAAATTAGGTGAAAATTTTGTTTTAGTTAAAGGTAACCATTATTATTATTTTCAGTTGACTGTAAGTTTGTTCTTTTCTGTTTCTGAGGAAGAAGAACTAAACTACGTACACTAGTTTGTTTCTCACCAGAAACATCCAGATAATGGATTTTAGGTTTTAAAACCTAACCCAAAAAGCCCAAAGCAATATTATTTAGAGAAAATGCAAGGCTATGTATATGTATTAGGCTATTTTACCTTAAATTCACATATTTCTCAATATAAACTCAAAAAAAAATATATGCAACAAACTGTTATGAAACAAAAAATTGTTATTTACACAAAATAAAATTTATTTCAATAATAAAATGTTATTTTCATAAATAAAACCATATTTTTGACAATATTTTACAATTTACAAAATTTTAGTGTAAAAACACGAATTTTAAAGCATAATTTGTTCAAAAATCATTTTCATTGTCAAATAAGTTATAACAAAACATTATAACTCTTTTTAAAATAACAAAATATTATTTTAAACAATATTCCATCTTTTAATTTTAATAAAATACATATTTTCTAAATATTTCTTCTTTTAAATTCAATAACAGGTTAATATTGGCAATAATTACTAATATTAATGCATTGATTCAACTAAAATCCAATAAATAATTATTTTCACTCCAAATTCTCAAAGTAAAGTTTTTAAAACGCTATTTTCATCAATTTATATTTATTTCAAAAATTATATGTTGAAACACATCAATTGATTAATTTATTAACTCTAATTTTATAAGATCACATTGTTTATTTGAAATAAATAAATAAAAATTAAATCAAATTTATTTTATCCATTTTATTTTCAATATTAAATTATAACTAACGTTATAATTAAATATTATAGGTAATCACCAATACCAGGTTTGTTACAAAGCTAGCTAGAACTTGATATTAGTATAAGATAAGAGGAATATAAGTGCATAAGGGAATTCATCCTTTAACTATAAAGGATGGGTACAAGTATAGTATAATCTCAATGCATGGTATATGTTTACCAAGGGTTGTCGCATCAACAGGTTTAATTCAACATAAGAGAGTCATACTTAATGGCATTCAACGCTAATACAAGGAATCATATGAAAGTCATGAGAGAAACTCATTAAAATTCCAATATGAATCTCATGGAACTCAAGATAAAGCTCTAATATCATAAAAACGAAATCACAATATATAACATCTCATGTAGCTCTAGGCTATCGATGTAACAAAAATATCTCAAAATAGTGAAATCGTATAAAACTCAGAAAATTCAAAAAAACCCCGAATTGGCCAGATCCCTTATTGCAAAGCTGAAGCAATGTTGCACGTGCTAAACTCTTGTCCAGTGCTATTTATAATTTAGGTACCTAACTCGTGGTCCCGAAGGTCATACTCATGGTGACCGATGTCACATAACTCGTGGTGACCGAAGTCACAAAACTCATGGTGACCGAAGTCACATAACTTGTGGTGACCGAAGTCACATAACTCAGATGACCCGAAGGCCTATAGCACGGGCATACTCGTGGATGTGTCACAAACTCTTGGAAAGGAACCCGAAAAGTGTTAGCGTGCGTCCCATACCACACATTCGCACTAAACGGTTTACTAACCGCTAGTTAACTCCACATCATAAAAATTGATGCAGCCAAGAAAGAGAATTCGACGATGTAAATCGAATCCGTCCAGGATATCACACGATTAGTGGAAATAATCGGTGAAACGATGATAAATCGGTGAATGTAAGAATACCCAAATGCCCAAATCCGTTGATCACGAAGATACCAGATTCTAGCAATCTTCTACACGTTGATTGCGCATGATGCCGTGAGAGAAGATCTACAATTCTTCGAACGTTGATCAAGCGCACTTGATTCCGTGAATTGGCTTCAACAATCGTTGATTCGAGCGCACTCGAATGCCGAAAGTGGAGATAGGAGATAACACTAACTACCAATTTTAATGGAGGCAAGAAGCACAAACCAAATTTTATTTCAAAATCAACCATCTTTTACAAATGGCCTCTCATCCCTATTTATAGAGATTTACATCTCAACACACAACTTAAGAAAATTACAACACAAGTGACTTACAAAACAAACAACCTAACAACAAACATCTCGAACAACTTAACAAATACAACCGACTTAACAAAATACAGCAAACGACTTAAGAAAAACATCAGAACAGTACACGACTTAACAAAGTAGTGGTTTGAACTTCAGGAGCGACTTAAGCTTCGCAGCAGCATAAGGTCGAGCGACCTAAAACAAACAGCGGCATAAGAAATTCTTCTTGCGACCTAAGCTGGAGTGACTCAAGGGATGGCAGCGACCTACTGAATTTCGCGACATAGGAAGATTCGCGACCTAAAGAAAATCGTTCGCGACTTAAGGAGGAGCACGACTTCACGTGACCTAAGGAAGCTCGAGCGGCATAGGTCGATCACGACCTAACTGCATCTGCCTCGTGACTATGCTGGAGTGTTGTTCGCGACATAAAGAGGAGCACGGCTTCACGAGACCTAAGGAAGCTCGAGTGGCATAGGTCGATCGCGACCTAACTACATCTGAAGACTGGCGACCTAGGCTCCGCGATTCAGGCCTTCGCGATTTAGGGCTTCGTGATTTAGGGGAAGCGATTTCATCATCTTGCGTTGCATCATCATCTCGCGCTGCATCATCCTCACCGGGTTGAGGAAAATTCATCCTCGAATTTAAAAGTTCTTCCACATTGGGTTGATCATCTCCATAATAAGGTATAAGATGTTTAACATTAAACACGTTAGAAGTATACACATCCTCCGGCAGCTTCAACCTATAAGCATTTTCATTGATTAGTTTCACAATCTTTACAGGACCAATCTTTCGAGCTTTAAGTTTATTGTATGCTCCCACTGGAAAACAATCCTTCGTTAGTACAGCATATACTAAATCTCCTTCGTTAAATTCAGCACTTCTTCGCTTCAGATCCGCAGATCGTTTATACTTCTCATTCGCCTTCTCCAATCGTTCCTGAACGATTCTATGGAATTCTATCAACCCATCAACAAAATCAGCAGCCCGCTTAACTGTCCCCTTCGGTTGTGGTACTATCGTTAAATCCAACGGCCCCTTTGATAAGCTTGAATATACAATCTGAAATGGACTGTAACCAGTGCTTCGGTTAACAATATGGTTATGAGCAAACTCTGCCTGGCACAACTTTAAGTCCCAACTCTTCAAATTGTCCGACACAAGACATCTCAACAGATTTCCCAATGATCTATTCACAACTTCAGTTTGCCCATCCGTCTGAGAATGATATGCACTACTAAAATTCAGTTTCGTCCCAACCATCTTCCACGGACTCAACCAAAAGTGACTCAGAAATCGGGTATCTCGGTCAAAAACAATAGATTCAGGTAACCCATGTAAACGATAGATTTCTTTAAAGAATAAATGTGCCACATGAACTACATCCTTCGTTTTCTTACAAGCAATGAAATGTGCCATCTTCGAGAAACGGTCTACTACAACATATATAGAATCATTTCCCCATTGAGTTCTAGGCAAACCCAAAACGAAATCCATGCTAACATCAACCCATGGTCTAGTAGGCACGGGCAATGGCATATACAATCCTGCATTCGTAGCTGTCCACTTGGAAACTTGATATATGTGACATCTCTGCACAAATCTTTCAACTTCTTTTCTCATCGATGACCAGAAATAAGATTGTGACACCAACTGCAAGGTACGATCTCTGCCCACCTGACTCTCTTCATGCAATTCTTTGACAATCTTCAACCTCAAGCTACAATCCGGAATACACATTCGATTTCCTCTAAACAAGAATCCATCTTTCATCACAAAATCATCAGAACTCCCTTCCTACACCTGATCCAGCACTTTCGCAAAATAAGAATCTGAAATAAGCAACTCTGGCAACAAATCAAATCCCACTACTTCCACTCGCATAGTTGTCAGCAAATGATTTCTACGGCTCAATGCATCGGCAACTCGGTTAGTAACTCCTGATTTGTGCTTCACAACGAAAGTAAACTGTTGTAAATAAGCAACCCACGAAGCATGTCTTACTGAAATTTTATCTTGCCCCTGCAAATGTTCCAAAGCTTCATGGTCAGTGTATAGCACAAATTCTTTATGAAATAGATAGTGTCTCCAATGCTTTATGGCTTGGACTATAGCATAGAATTCCAAGTCATAAGTATTGTATCTCGTTTTAGCTCCCGTCAGTTTCTCACTAAAGTAGGCAATAGGATGACCCCTTTGACTCAACGTTCCCCCAATTCCAACCTTGGACGCATCAGTATTTAGCTCAAAGAGCAACTGAAAGTCCGGGTATCTAAAAATGGGCGTTGTGGTCAAGAGATTCTTGATTCTCTGAAAAGCAGAATCAGCCTCTTCAGTCCAAACAAACTTCTTCCCTTTCATACATTCCGTAACTGGTGCCATCAGGCTACTGAATTGTGGAATGAATCTTCGGTAGAATGATGCTAAACCATGAAAACTCCACACTTCTGTTAATGTCTTAGGTTGTGGCCAATTTCGAATAGCTTCAACTTTACTCTGATCAACTTGAATACCATCCTTCGACACAATATAGCTCAAGAATAGAATACTTGTAGTCATGAAGATACACTTCTTCATTGCAGCATAAAATTCCTCACGTCGTAAAACTAACAAAACTTCCTGCAAATGCTGTATGTGTTCTTCAGTGCTTCCACTATAGATCAAGATGTCATCAAAATATACCACTACGAACTTCCCGATAAATGGTCGAAAAATCTGGTTCATGACTCTCATGAATGTACTTGGAGCATTTGACAAGCCAAACGGCATCACCAACCATTCGTACAGACCCTCTCGAGTTTTAAAAGCAGTCTTCCACTCATCACCCGGTCTAATACGAATCTGATGGTATCCACTTTTCAAGTCAATCTTCGAAAACACAACAGCACCGCTCAACTGATCCAACAGATCATCCAGTCTCAGCATAGGAAATCGATATCTCACAGTAATCTTATTCAATGCTCTACTATCTGTGCACATTCTCCACGTTCCATCCTTTTTCGGCACCAACAAAGCTGGCACTGCACAAGGACTCAAACTCTCCTGAACACGCCCTTGTTCCAGTAATTCCTCCACCTGTCTTCTCAACTCCTCGTGTTCTTTTGGACTCATCCGATAGTGCGGTCTATGAGGCAATGCAGCACCTGGTACCAAGTCAATCTGATGCTGTATTTCTCTAAGCGGTGGTAACTCCTTCAGCAATTCCTCTGGAAACACATCTTTGAATTCCTCCAAAACTGGCTTCACTTTCTTTGGAACTTCAGTAACTTCACTGCTTTCATGCCCAATCAACATAAAAACTTCAGGGCTCTCATCTACCTCTTCCATGAACTCCTTCAAGGACAACAAAGTCTTCAATTCCTCAATCTCCTCCAGCTTGTTCTCATTCTGCTATTGCTTCTTCGGAACTAAAGTGATTTTCATGCCCTCGAACAAGAAACTGTAGTTATTTGTTCGACCAATATGATGTACCTCCCGATCGTACTGCCACGGCCTTCCCAACAGCAAATGGCAAACATCCATGTCAACCACGTCACACCAAATCTCATCTTTGTATTTCTTCCCAATAGAAAATGGAACATGAGCTCGCCTCTCTACCTTCACTTCTCCTCCTTTCCTCAACCAAGCAAGTTTATAAGGACTAGGATGTTTCTCCGTTTTCAACTTCAACTTCCTCACAGCTTCCATTGAAATGATATTATCACAACTCGCAGCGTCAATGACAAATTTACAGACCTTCCCCAAAATAGTGCACGTTGACTGAAAAATGTTACTCCTCAACCAACTCGACTCCTCTTCCTGCTTCGGGGTTAAACAAGATCTCCGTAGCATCAGATTACATCCCTCGTCTCCCGACACCTCTTCTTCCTCCTCATCACGGTATCAATTGAGATCTTCTTCAACATCCTCATCTTCCACTTCAGCAATCATAGTTCTCTTCTTCGATTTCAGAAATTCGTTGCTCTTGTGACCCACTTCCTGGCAATTATAGCATTTGAAATTGGTGTTGACTTTTGGTTTAGCCACTTCATGAACAACCAGCTTACTCGATGCTTTAGGAACATTTGAACTACTACCCGCTCCTTTGTGCTGCCCCGTAGAACTTGGAAACACACCTTCCCCACGTCTACCTTGTTTCTCCCAAGCCAACGCCTTTTGATGTGCTTCTGGCACAAATCTAGGGTCGAACATGTTCACCATATCCTGGATCTGTGTTCTAAGTCCCCCAACAAACCTAGCGGTCAATTGTTCTTCTGTCTCCATAATGTCATTTCGAGCAATCAACTGGTAAAACTCATCAGCATAATCAGTAACAGTCTTCGTTCCTTGCCTCAGGTTCTGTAATCTCTGATACATCAGTGATTGGTAATTGTAGGGCAAGAAAGTAGCCTTCATCAACTTTTTCATCTTCTCCCAAGGAACAATCTTCGACTTCCCCATCAGCTCTCTAATAAGTTTGGTTTGCTGCCACCACGCCATAGCTCTCCCCCTCAACCTAGTAGCAACCAACTTCACTTTACGATCTTCCAGAACCTCCTTGAAGTCAAAAATTTCCTCAACATAAGCTAGCCAATCAAGAAATTCCTCGGCCTGCATACCTCCCTTGAATTCCGGTATTTCAGTTTTCATCCCGGACTCCCATTTGTGATCATACTCCGAATGATTTCTTCCTTGACTTCGTCCTCGTCCATGAACACTACCACCATCAAACTCCTTATCAAAATCTGATGCATATCGATGTCGATCATGACCACCAACATCTCTACCACCACCATTTCTACCACCAACATCCCTTCGATCTACATTCCTCCGATCACGATCATCCACATCTCTTTCACGATCGTCAACATTTCTACGATCATGATCTTCTCTTCTCTCTCGATCTGAATGTGGTGAAACTCTATTTCCCCCATGGCTCGATTCAGGTGAAACTCTTCTTCTACTTTGATTCATTTCAAGCATCATTCTCTCTAATCGACCAATTCCCTCATCAAACTTCTCATTGAATTTATCACTAATTCGTTGCTCCATTTGTTCGGCCTCTTCTCTTCCATACAAAGCATCAACATTGCGATGACATTGAACTCGTCTTGGTGGCATGATTGAACTTCAAACAAAACTTCAAAAATTCAAACACTTTTCGAACTTTGATCCAAAATGATATGGATCGAAACTCCCAACTTGTTGCAACTTCACGATGAACACGATGAACACCAAACATCTCAACAATGCAAATCCGATCTCCAAACTTCAAATTCTCGAAACCCAATTCTCGAAATGATGCAAACTTCTCACGATCTAGCTATGATACCAAATGATGCAGCCAAGAAAGCGAATTCGACGATGTAAATCGAATCCGTCAAGGATCTCACACAATTAGCGGAAATAATCAGTGAAACGATGATAAATCGGTGAATGTAAGAATACCCAAATGCCCAAATCCGTTGATCACGAAGATACCGGATTCTAGCAATCTTCTACATGTTGATCGCGCACGATACCGTGAGAGAAGATCTACAATTCATCGAACGTTGATCAAGCGCACTTGATCCCGTGAATTGGCTTCAACAATCGTTGATTTGAACGCACTCGAATGCCGAAAGTGGAGATAGGAGATAACACTCAACTACCAATTTTAATGGAGGCAAGAAGCACAAACCAAATTTTATTTCAAAATCAACCATCTTTTACAAATGGCCTCACATCCTTATTTATAGAGATTTACAACTCAACACACGACTTAAGAAAATTACAACACAAGTGACTTACAAAACAAACGACCTAACAACAAACATCTCGAACGACTTAACAAATACAACCGACTTAACAATATACAGCAAACGACTTAAGAAAAACATCACAACAGTACATGACTTAACAAAGCAGTGGTTTGAACTTCAGGAGCGACTTAAGCTTCGCAACAGCATAAGGTCGAGCGACCTAAAACAAACAGCGGCATAAAAATTCTTCTTGCGACATAAGCTGGAGCGACTCAAGGGATGGCAGCGACCTACTGAATTTCGCGACGTAGGAAGATTCACGACCTAAAGAAAATCGTTCGCGACTTAAGGAGGAGCACGGCTTCACGCGACCTAAGGAAGCTCGAGCGGCATAGGTCGATCGCGACCTAACTGCATCTGCCTCACGACTATGCTGGAGTGTTGTTCGCGACATAAGGAGGAGCACGGCTTCACGTGACCTAAGGAAGCTCGAGCGGCATAGGTCGATCGCGACCTAACTGCAACTGAAGACTGGCGACCTAGGCTCCGCGATTTAGGCCTTCGCGATTTAGGGGAAGCGATTTCATCATCTTGCGTTGCATCATCATCTTGCGCTGCATCAAAAATAAAATCTCAAACCTCAAAAATCTCATAATACTCATATATCTTGCCTCGTATCATCGACAAGTGCAAATAAATCTCATAGTAGTTTCTCATAAACCATAATTCCCGCAAGGGAAAAATCAAATCTCAAGACTCGCCTCATCTCATCGGCGAGTAATACAACATTTATAAGTAGTTCTCATCGATTATTACTCCTATGATAGGAGATCTCGAACGTCTCAACTAGTCAAATATTGGCTGAAACAAATTCTAAGACCAACAATCATTGTTGCTATCATTTCGATCTCTGAACATCAACAATCTGACGCATTTTTAATCAATATACTTCAAAATTTCAAAAACCTCAACATTAAACTTTTAGAACAAATTCTTAGCTTTCCGGAACATCAAAGATTATTGAATTTGGATAAAAATTGAAAAAGTTATGCTTAATTTAGTTTCAGATTCAACAACAAAGCAAATAATAGTTTTGCCCTAGGGATTGCAATAGAAACACTCAAATTTGAAATAGATAACTTCAAAATTCTATAAAACACAAAACATTAAACTTGTAGTATATGATCTAAGCTTTCCAAAACATCTAAAATTCTTAAATTTGGTTAAGAAACGTTAAAGTTATGCTTAATTTAGTTTCAGATTCAACAAGAGCAAATAATAGTTTTGCTCTTGGGATTGCAATAGAAACAGTCAAATTTGAAATAGATAACTTTAAAATTCTATAAAACACAAAACATGAAACTTGTAGTATATGATCTGTGCTTTCCAAAACATCCAAAATTCTAAAATTTGGTTAAGAAACTTAAAAGTTATGCTTAATTTAGTTTCAAATTCAACAGCAGAGCAAATAATAGTTTTGCTCTCGGGATTGCAAAAGAAACACTCAAATTTGAAATAGATAACTTCAAAATTCTAAAAAACACAAAACATGAAACTTGTAGTATATGATCTATGCTTTCCAAAACATCTAAAATTCTTATATTTGGTTAAGAAACGTAAAAGTTATGCTTAATTTAATTTCAGATTCAACAATAGAGAAAATAATAGTTTTGCTCTCGGGATTGCAATAGAAACACTCAAATTTGAAATAGATAACTTCAAAATTCTGAAAACCACAAAACATGAAACTTGTAGTATATGATCTAGGCTTTCCAAAACATCTAATATTCATAAATTTGGTTAAGAAATGTAAAAGTTATGCTTAATTTAGTTTTAGATTGAACAACAGAGCAAATAATAGTTTTGCTCTCGGGATTGCAATAGAAACACTCTAATTTGAAATAGATAGCTTCAAAATTTTGAAAAACACAAAACATAAAACTTGTATTATGTGATCTAAGCTTTCCAAAACATATAAAATTATTAAATTAGGTTAAGAAAAGTAAAAGTTATAGCAAAATTCGTTTCAGCCACAATCACAAAACAAATATTACACTAGTCATCTTTTTTTTTCTAGCAAATTCACCACTGTAAACTGTCCTTAACCGCATGAACCCAAAATAGAAAGCGTGAGGAAACCCTCACCTTAGATATGCAGCAAAGTTTGGGTTGAAAGCTTCTCTGGTTTGGATCAATTTGATGATTTTCAGGCTCCTTTGATAGCTTCAGCAGTTGAAAAAGTTGAAAAAAGAACATGCAATAAAAAAAGAGAAAGTTATACACAATTCATATCTAATTCTAGGATTTTGATGATATAATTCTGTAGTACTGGTGGAGATTACCTTCTATTCTCCTAATTTGGTGAATTCTTCTTGAATTGGCAGCAAATTATGTGAAAATTTTGTTTTAGTTGAAGGTAACCATTATATTTTTTTTTCAGTTTACTGTAAGTTTGTTCTTTTCTGTTTCTAAGGAAGAAGAACTAAAGTACGTACACTAGTTTGTTTCTCACCAAAAACATCCAGATAATGGATTTTAGGTTTTAAAACCTAACCCAAAAAGCCAAAAGCAATATTATTTAGAGAAAATGCAAGGCTATGTATATGTATTAGGTTATTTTACCTTAAATTCACATATTTCTCAATATAAACTCAAAAAAAAAAATATGCAACCAACTGTTATGAAACAAAAATTGTTATTTACACAAAATAAAATTTATTTCAGTAATAAAATGTTATTTTCATAATTAAAACCATATTTTTGACAATATTTTACAATTTTCAAAATTTTAGTGTAAAAACACGAATTTTAAAGCATAATTTGTTCAAAAATCATTTTCATTGTCAAATAAGTTATAACAAAACATTATAAATCTTTTTAAAATAACAAAATATTATTTTAAACAATATTCCATCTTTTAATTATAATAAAATACATATTTTCTACATATTTCTTCTTTTAAATCCAATAACAGGTTAATATTGGCAATAATTACCAATATTAATGCATTGATTCAACTAAATTCCAATAAATAATTATTTTCACTCCAAATTCTCAAAGTAAAGTTTTTAAAACTCTATTTTCATCAATTTATATTTATTTCAACAATTATATATTGAAACACATCAATTGATTAATTTATTAAACTCTAATTTAATAAGATCACATTGTTTATTTGAAATAAATAAATAAAAATTAAATCAAATTTATTTTCTCCATTTTATTTTCAATATTAAATTATAACTAACATTATAATTAAATATCATAGGTAATCACCAATACAAGGTTTGTTACAAAGCTAGCTAGAACTTGATATTAGTATAAGATAAGAGGAATATAAGTGCATAAGGGAATTCATCCTTTAACTATAAAGGATGAGTACAAGTATAGTATAATCTTAATGCATGGTATATGTTTACCAAGGGTTGTCGCATGAATAGTTTTAATTCAACATAAGAGACTCATACTTAATGGCATTCAACGCTAATACAAGGAATCATATGAAAGTCATGAGAGATACTCATTAAAATTCCAATATGAATCTCGTGGAACTCAAGATAAAGCTCAAATATCATAAAAACGAAATCACAATATATAACATCTCAGGTAGCTCTAGGCTATCAATGTAACAAAAATATCTCAAAATAGTGAAATCGTATAAAACACAGAAAATTCAAAAAAACCCGCAATTGGCCAGATCCCTTATTGCAAAGCTGAAGCAATGTTGCACGTGCTAAATTCTTGTCCAGTGCTATTTATAATTTAGGGATCTAACTCATGGACCCGAAGGTCATACTCATGGTGACCGATGTCACATAACTCGTGATGACCGAAGTCATAAAACTCATGGTCACCGAAGTCACATAACTTGTGGTGACCGAAGTCACAAAACTCAGATGACCCGAATGTCTATAGAACGGGAATACTCGTGGATGTGTCACAAACTCTCGGAAAGGAACCCGAAAAGTGTTAGCGTGCGTCCCATACCACACGTTCGCACTAAACGGTTTACTAACCGCTAGTTAACTCCACATCATAAAAATAAAATCTCAAACCTCAAAAATCTCATAATACTCATATATCTTGCCTCGTATCATCGACAAGTGCAAATAAATCTCATAGTAGTTTCTCATAAACCATAATTCCCGCAAGGGAAAAGTCAAATTTCAAGACTCGCCTCATCTCATCGGCAAGTAATACAACATTTATAAGTAGTTCTCATCGATTATTAGTCCTATGATAGGAGATATCGAACGTCTCAACTAGTCAAATATTGGCTGAAACAAATTCTAAGACCAACAATCATTGTTGTTGTCATTTCGATCTCGGGACAGCAACAATCAGACGCATTTTTAATCAATATACTTCGAAATTTCAAAAACCTCAAAACAAGAAACTTTTAGAACAAATTCTTATCTTTCCGGAACATCAAAGATTATTGAATTTGGATAAAAATTGAAAAAGTTATGCTTAATTTAGTTTCAGATTCAACAACAGAGCAAATAATAGTTTTGCTCTCGGGATTGCAATAGAAACACTTAAATTTGAAATAGATAACTTCAAAATTCTGTAAAACACAAAACATGAAACTTGTAGTATATGATCTAAGCTTTCCAAAACATATAAAATTATTAAATTTGGTTAAGAAACGTAAAAGTTATGCTTAATTTAGTTTCAGATTCAACAACAGAGCAAATAATAATTTTGCTCTCGGGATTGCAAAATAATCACTCAAATTTGAAATACATAATTTCAAAATTCTAAATAACACAAAACATGAAACTTGTAGTATATGATCTATGCTTTCCAAAACATCTAAAATTCTTATATTTGGTTAAAAAACGTAAAAGTTATGCTTAATTTAGTTTCAGATTCAACAACAGAGCAAATAATAGTTTTTCTCTCGGGATTGCAATAGAAACACTCAAATTTGAAATATATAACTTCAAAATTCTGAAAAACACAAAACATGAAACTTGTAATATATGATCTAGGCTTTCCAAAACATCAAAAATTCTTAAATTTGGTTAAGAAACGTAAAAGTTATGCTTAATTTAGTTTTATATTCAATAACAGAGGAAATAATAGTTTTGCTCTCGGGATTGCAATAGAAACACTCAAATTTGAAATAGATAAATTCAAAACTCTGTAAAACACAAAACATGAAACTTGTAGTATTTGATCTATGCTTTCCAAAACATCTAAAATTCTTAAATTTGGTTAAGAAACGTAAAATATATGCTTAATTTAGTTTTGGATTCAACAACAGAGCAGATAATAGTTTTGCTCTCGGGATTGCAATAGAAACACTCAAATTTGAAATATATAACTTCAAAACTCTAGAAAACACAAAACATGAAACTTGTAGTATATGATCTATCTTTCCAAAACATCTAAAATTATTAAATTTGGTTAAGAAACATAAAAGTTATAGTAAAATTCGTTTCAGCCACAATCACAAAACAAATATTACAGCAGTTATCTTTTTTTTTCCAGCAAATTCACCACTGTAAACCGCCCTTAACCGCATGAACCCAAAATAGAAAGCTTGAGGGAACCCTCACCTTAGATATGCAGCAAAGTTTGGGTTGAAAGCTTCTCCGGTTTGGATCAATTTGGTGATTTTGAGGCTCCTTTGTTAGCTTCAGTAGCTGAAAAAGTTGAAACAAGAACATGCAAGAACAAAAGAGAAAGTTATACACAATTCATATCAAATTTTAGGATTTTAATGATATAATTCTGTAGTATTGGTAGAGATTACCTTCTATTCTCCTAATTTGGTTATTTCTTCTTGAATTGGCAGCAAATTGGGTGAAAATTTTGTTTTAGTTGAAGGTAACCATTATATATTTTTTTCAGTTTACTGTAAGTTTGTTCTTTTCTGTTTCTGAGGAGGAAGAACTAAACTACGTATACTAGTTTGTTTCTCACCAGAAACATTCAGATAATGGATATTAGGTTTTAAAACCTAACCCAAAAAGCCCAAATCAATATTATTTAGAGAAAATGCAAGGCTATGTATATGTATTAGGCCATTTTACCTTAAATTCACATATTTCTCAATATAAACTCAAAAAAAAAATATGCAACCAACTGTTATGAAACAAAAATTGTTATTTACACAAAATAAAATTTATTTCAATAATAAAATGTTATTTTCATAAATAAAACCATATTTTTGACAATATTTTACAATTTTCAAAATTTTAGTGTAAAAACACAAATTTTAAAACATAATTTGTTCAAAAATCATTTTCATTGTCAAATAAGTTATAAAAAAAATAGTATAACTCTTTATAAAATAACAAAATATTATTTTAAACAATATTCCATCTTTTAATTTTAATAAAATACATATTTTCTACATATTTCTTCTTTTAAATTCAATAACAGGTTAATATTGGCAATAATTAATAATATTAATGCATTGATTCAACTAAAATCCAATAAATAATTATTTTCACTCCAAATTCTCAAAGTAAAGTTTTTAAAACTCTATTTTCATCAATTTATATTTATTTCAAAAATTATATGTTGAAACACATCAATTGATTAATTTATTAACTTTAATTTAATAAGATCACATTGTTTATTTGAAATAAATAAACAAAAATTAAATCAAATTTATTTTCTCCATTTTATTTTCAATATTAAATTATAACTAACGTTATAAATAAATATCATAGGTAATCACCAATACCAGGTTTGTTACAAAGCTAGCTTGAACTTGATATTAGTATAAGATAAGAGGAATATAAGTGCATAAGGGAATTCATCCTTTAACTATAAAGGATGGGTACAAGTATAGTATAATCTCAATGCATGGTATATGTTTACCAAGGGTTGTCTCATGAATAGGTTTAATTCAACATTAGAGACTCATACTTAATGGCATTCAACGCTAATACAAGGAATCATATGAAAGTCATGAGAGAAACTCATTAAAATTCCAATATGAATCTCGTGGAACTCAAGATAAAGCTCAAATATCATAAAAATGAAATCACAATATATAACATCTCATGTAGCTCTAGGCTATCGATGAAACAAAAATATCTCAAAATAGTGAAATCGTATAAAACTCAGAAAATTCAAAAAAACCCGGAATTGGCCAGATCCCTGATTGCAAATCTGAAGCAATGTTGCATGTGCTAAACTCTTGTCCAGTGCTATTTATAATTTAGGTACCTAACTCGTGGACCTGAAGGTCATACTCATGGTTACCTATGTCACATAACTCGTGGTGACCGAAGTCACAAAACTCATGGTGACCGAAGTCACATAACTTGTGGTGACCGAAGTCACATAACTCAGATGACCCGAATGTCTATAGAACGGGCATACTCGTGGATGTGTCACAAACTCTCGGAAAGGAACCCGAAAAGTGTTAGCGTGCGTCCCATACCACACGTTCGCACTAAACGGTTTACTAACCGCTAGTTAACTCCATATCATAAAAATAAAATCTCAAACCTCAAAAATCTCATAATACTCATATATCTTGCCTCGTATGATCGACAAGTGCAAATAAATCTCATAGTAGTTTCTCATAAACCATAATTCCCGCAAGGGAAAAGTCAAATTTCAAGACTCGCCTCATCTCATCGGCAAGTAATACAACATTTATAAGTAGTTCTCATCGATTATTAGTCCTATGATAGGAGATATCGAACTTCTCAACTAGTCAAATATTGGCTGAAACAAATTCTAAGACCAACAATCATTGTTGTTGTCATTTCGATCTCGGGACAGCAACAATCAGACGCATTTTTAATCAATATACTTCGAAATTTCAAAAACCTCAAAACAAGAAACTTTTAGAATAAATTCTTATCTTTCCAGAACATCAAAGATTATTGAATTTGGATAAAAATTGAAAAAGTTGTGCTTAATTTAGTTTCAGAATCAACAACAGAGCAAATGATAGTTTTGCTCTCGGGATTGCAATAGAAACACTTAACTTTGAAATAGATAACTTCAAAATTCTGTAAAACACAAAACATGAAACTTGTAGTATATGATCTAAGCTTTCCAAAATATCTAAAATTCTTAAATTTGGTTAAGAAATGTAAAAGTTATGCTTAATTTAGTTTCAGATTCAACAACAGAGCAAATAATAATTTTGCTCTCGGGATTGCAAAATAATCACTCAAATTTGAAATAGATAATTTCAAAATTCTAAAAGACACAAAACATGAAACTTGTAGTATATGATCTATGCTTTCCAAAACATCTAAAATTCTTATATTTGGTTAAAAAACGTAAAAGTTATGCTTAATTTAGTTTCAGATTCAACAACAGAGCAAATAATAGTTTTCCTCTTGGGATTGCAATAGAAACACTCAAATTTGAAATAGATAACTTAAAAATTCTGAAAAACACAAAACATGAAACTTGTAATATATGATCTAGGCTTTCCAAAACATCAAAAATTCTTAAATTTGGTTAAGAAACATAAAAGTTATGCTTAATTTAGTTTTATATTCAATAACAGAGGAAATAATAGTTTTGCTCTCGGGATTGCAATAGAAACACTCAAATTTGAAATAGATAAATTCAAAACTCTATAAAACACAAAACATGAAACTTGTAGTATTTGATCTGTGCTTTCCAAAACATCTAAAATTCTTAAATTTGGTTAAGAAACGTAAAATATATGCTTAATTTAGTTTTGGATTCAACAACAGAGCAGATAATAGTTTTGCTCTCGGGATTGCAATAGAAACACTCAAATTTGAAATATATAACTTCAAAACTCTAGAAAACACAAAACATGAAACTTGTAATATATGATCTAGCTTTCCAAAACATCTAAAATTATTAAATTTGGTTAAGAAACATAAAAGTTATAGCAAAATTCGTTTCAGCCACAATCACAAAACAAATATTACAGCAGTTATCTTTTTTTTCCAGCAAATTCACCACTGTAAACCGCCCTTAACCGCATGAACCCAAAATAGAAAGCATGAGGGAACCCTCACCTTAGATATGCAGCAAAGTTTGGGTTGAAAGCTTCTACGGTTTGGATCAATTTGGTGATTTTGAGGCTCCTTTGTTAGCTTCAGTAGCTGAAAAAGTTGAAACAAGAACATGCAAAAACAAAAGAGAAAGTTATACACAATTCATATCAAATTTTAGGATTTTGATGATATAATTCTGTAGTATTGGTAGAGATTACCTTCTATTCTCCTAATTTGGTGATTTCTTCTTGAATTGGCAGCAAATTGGGTGAAAATTTTGTTTTAGTTGAAGGTAACCATTTTTTTTTCTTTTCAGTTTACTGTAAGTTTGTTCTTTTCTGTTTCTGAGGAAGAAGAACTAAACTACGTATACTAGTTTGTTTCTCACCAGAAACATCCAGATAATGGATATTAGGTTTTAAAACCTAACCCAAAAAGCCCAAATCAATATTATTTAGAGAAAATGCAAGGCTATGAAACAAAAATTGTTATTTACGCAAAATAAAATTTATTTCAATAATAAAATGTTATTTTCATAAATAAAACCATATTTTTGACAATATTTTACAATTTTCAAAATTTTAGTGTAAAAACACGAATTTTAAAGCATAATTTGTTCAAAAATCATTTCATTGTCAAATAAGTTATAACAAAACATTATAACTATTTATAAAATAACAAAATATTATTTTAAACAATATTCCATCTTTTAATTTTAATAAAATACATATTTTCTACATATTTCTTCTTTTAAATTCAATAGTAGGTTAATATTGGCAATAATTACTAATATTAATGCATTGATTCAACTAAAATCCAATAAATAATTATTTTCACTCCAAATTCTCAAAGTAAAGTTTTTAAAACTCTATTTTCATCACTTTATATTTATTTCAAAAATTATATGTTGAAACACATCAATTAATTAATTTATTAACTTTAATTTAATAAGATCACATTGTTTATTTGAAATAAATAAACAAAAATTAAATCAAATTTATTTCTCCATTTTATTTTCAATATTAAATTATAACTAACGTTATAATTAAATATCATAGGTAATCACCAATACCAGGTTTGTTACAAAGCTAGCTAGAACTTGATATTAGTATAAGATAAGAGGAATATAAGTGCATAAGGGAATTCATCCTTTAACTATAAAGGATGGGTACAAGTATAGTATAATCTCAATGCATGGTATATGTTTACCAAGGGTTGTCGCATGAATAGGTTTAATTCAACATAAGAGACTCATACTTAATGGCATTCAACGCTAATACAAGGAATCATATGAAAGTCATGAGAGAAACTCATTAAAATTCCAATATGAATCTCGTGGAACTCAAGATAAAGCTCAAATATCATAAAAACGAAATCACAATATATAACATCTCATGTAGCTCTAGGCTATCGATGAAACAAAAATATCTCAAAATAGTGAAATTGTATAAAACTCAGAAAATTAAAAAAAACCCGGAATTGGCCAGATTCCTGATTGCAAAGCTGAAGCAATGTTGCACGTGCTAAACTCTTGTCCAGTGCTATTTATAATTTAGGTACCTAACTCGTGGACCCGAAGGTCATACTCATGGTTACCTATGTCACATAACTCGTGGTGACCGAAGTCACAAAACTCATGGTAACCGAAGTCACATAACTTGTGGTGACCGAAGTCACATAACTCAGATGACCCGAAGGTCTATAGCACGGACATACTCGTGGATGTGTCACAAACTGTCGGAAAGGAACCCGAAAAGTGTTAGCGTGCGTCCCATACCACACGTTCGCACTAAACGGTTTACTAACCGCTAGTTAACTCCATATCATAAAAATAAAATCTCAAACCTCAAAAATCTCATAATACTCATATATCTTGCCTCGTATCATCGACAAGTGCAAATAAATCTCATAGTAGTTTCTCATAAACCATAATTCCCACAAGGGAAAAATCTAATCTCAAGACTCGCCTCATCTCATCGGTGAATAATACAACATTTATAAGTAGTTCTCATCGATTATTACTCCTATGATAGGAGATCTCGAACGTCTCAACTAGTCAAATATTGGCTGAAACAAATTCTAAGACCAACAATCATTGTTGCTGTCATTTCGATCTCGGGACAGCAACAATCAGACGCATTTTTAATCAATATGCTTCAAAATTTCAAAAACCTCAAAACATGAAACTTTTAGAACAAATTCTTAGCTTTCCGGAACATCAAAGATTATTCAGTTTGGATAAAAATTGAAAAAGTTTTGCTTAATTTAAATTCAGATTCAACAACAGAGCAAATAATAGTTTTGTTCTCGGGATTGCAATAGAAACACTCAAATTCGAAATAGATAACTTCAAAACTCTGTAAAACACAAATCATGAAACTTGTAGTATATGATCTACGCTTTCCAAAACATATAAAATTCTTAAATTTGGTTAAGAAACGTAAAAGTTATGCTTAATTTAGTTTCAGATTCAACAGTAGAGCAAATAATAGTTTTGCTCTTGGGATTGCAAAAGAAACACTCAAATTTGAAATAGATAACTTCAAAATTCTAAAAAACACAAAACATGAAACTTGTAGTATATGATATATGCTTTCCAAAACATCTAAAATTCATAAATTTGGTTAAGAAACATAAAAGTTATGCTTAATTTAGTTTCAGATTCAACAACAGAGCAAATAATAGTTTTGCTCTCGGGATTGCTATAGAAACACTCAAATTTGAAATAGATAACTTCAAAATTTTGAAAAATACAAAACATGAAACTTGTAATAAATGATCTATGCTTTCCAAATCATCTAAAATTCTTAAATTTGGATAAGAAACGTAAAAGTTATGCTTAATTTAGTTTCAGACTCAACAACAGAGCAAATAATAGTTTTGCTCTCGGGATTGCAAAAGAAACACTCAAATTTGAAATAGATAACTTCAAAATTCTGAAAAACACAAAACATGAAACTTGTACTAAGTGATCTACGCTTTCCAAACCATCTAAAATTCTTAAATTTGGTTTAGAAACGTAAAAGTTATAGCAAAATCCGTTTCAGCCACAATCACAAAACAAATATTACAGTAGTTATCTTTTTTTTCCAGCAAATTCACCACTGTAAACCGTCCTTAACCGCATGAACCCAAAATAGAAAGCGTGAGGGAAACCTCACCTTAGATATGCAGCAAAGTTTGGGTTGAAAGATTCTTCGGTTTGGATAAATTTGATGATTTTGAGGCTCCTTTATTAGCTTCAACAGCTGAAAAAGTTGAAACAAGAACATGCAAGAACAAAAGAGAAAGTTATACACAATTCATATCTAATTCTAGGATTTTGATAATATAATTCGGTAGTATTGGTGGAGATTACCTTCTATTCTCTTAATTTGGTGATTTCTTCTTGAATTGGCAGCAAATTGGGTGAAAATTTTGTTTTAGTTGAAGGTAACCATTATTTTTTTTTTCAATTCACTATAAGTTTGTTCTTTTCTGTTTCTGCGGAAGAAGAACTAAACTACGTACACTAGTTTGTTTCTCACCAGAAACATCCAGATAATGAATTTTAGGTTTTAAAACCTAACCCAAAAAGCCCAAAGCAATATTATTGAGAGAAAATGCAAGGCTATGTATATGTATTAGGCTATTTTACCTTAAATTCACATATTTCTCAATATAAACTCAAAAAAAAAATATGCAACCAACTGTTATGAAACAAAAATTGTTATTTACACAAAATAATTTTTTTTCAATAATAAAATGTTATTTTCATAAATAAAACCATATTTTGACTATATTTTACAATTTTCAAAATTTTAGTGTAAAAACACGAATTTTAAAGGATAATTTGTTCAAAAATCATTTTCATTGTCAAATAAGTTATAACAAAACATTATAACTCTTTTTAAAATAACAAAATATTATTTTAAACAATATTCCATCTTTTAATTTTAATAAAATACTTATTTTCTACATATTTCTTCTTATAAATTCAATAACAGGTTAATATTGGCAATAATTAACAATATTAATCCATTGATTCAACTAAAATCCAATAAATAATTATTTTCACTTCAAATTCTCAAAGTAAAGTTTTTAAAACTCTATTTTCATCAATTTTTATTTATTTCAAAAATTAAATGTTGAAACACATCAATTGATTAATTTATTAACTCTAATTTAATAAAACCACATTGTTTATTTGAAATAAAAAAAAATTAAATCAAATTTAATTTCTCCATTTTATTTTCAATATTAAATTATAACTAACGTTATAATTAAATATCGTAGGTAATCACAAATACCAGGGTTGTTACAAAGCTAGCTAGAACTTGATATTAGTATAAGAGAAGAGGAATATAAGTGCATAAGGGAATTCATCCTTTAACTATAAGATGGGTACAAGTATAGTATAATCTCAATGCATGGTATATGTTTACCAAGGGTTGTCGCATGAATAGGTTTAATTCAACATAAGAGACTCATACATAATGGCATTCAACGCTAATACAAGGAATCATATGAAAGTCATGAGAGAAACTCTCAAAAATCCCAATATGAATCTCATGGAACTCAAGATAAAGTTAAAATATCATAAAAACGAAATCACAATATATAACATCTCATGAAGCTCTAGGCTATCTATGTAACAAAAATATCTCAAAATAGTGAAATCGTATAAAACTCAGAAAATTCAAAAAAACCCCTGATTGACCAGATCCCTGATTGCAAAGCAGAAGCAATGTTTCATGTGCTAAACTCTTGTCCAGTGCTATTTATAATTTAGGTACCTAACTCGTGTACTCGAAAATCATACTCATGGTGACCGACGTCACATAACTCGCGGTGACCGAAGTCACAAAACTCATGGTGACCGAAGTCACATAACTTGTGGTGACCGAAGTCACATAACTCAGATGACCCAAAGGTCAGCACGGGCATACCCGTGGATGTGTCACAAACTCTCGGAAAGAAACCCGAAAAGTGTTAGCCTGCGTCCCATACCACACGTTCACACTAAACGGATTACTAACCGCTAGTTAACTCCACATCATAAAAATAAAATCTCAAACCTCAAAAATCTCATAATACTCATATATCTTGCCTCGTATCATCGACAAGTGCAAATAAATCTCATAGTAGTTTCTCATAAACCATAATTCCCGCAAGGGAAAAATCAAATCTCAAGACTCGCCTCATCTCATCGGCAAGTAATACAACATATATAAGTGGTTCTCATCGATTATTACTCATATGATAGGAGATCTCGAACGTCTCAACTAGTCAAATATTGGCTGAAACAAATTCTAAGACCAACAATCATTGTTGCTGTCATTTCGATCTCGGGACAGCAACAATCAGACGTATTTTTAATCAATATACTTCAAAATTTCAAAAACCTCAAAACATGAAACTTTTAGAACAAATTCTTAGCTTTCCGGAACATCAAAGATTATTGAATTTGGATAAAAATTGAAAAAGTTATGCTTAATTTAGTTTCAGATTCAACAACAGAGAAAATAATAGTTTTGCTCTCGGGATTGCAATAGAAACACTCAAATTTGAAATAGATAACTTCAAAATTCTGTAAAACACAAAACATGAAACTTGTAGTATATGATCTATGCTTTCCAAAACATCTAAAATACTTAAATTTGGTGAAGAAACGTTAAAGTTATGCATAATTTAGTTTCATATTCAACAACAAAGCAAATAATAGTTTTGCTCTCGGGATTGCAATAGAAACACTCAAATTTGTAATAGATATCTTCAAAATTCTATAAAACACAAAACATGAAACTTGTAGCATATGATCTACGCTTTCCAAAACATCTAAAATTCTTAAATTTGGTTAAGAAACTTAAAAGTTATGCTTAATTTAGTTTCAGATTCAACAACAGAGCAAATAATAGTTTTGCTCTCGGGATTGCAATAGAAACACTCAAATTTGAAATAGATAACTTCAAAATTCTAAAAAACACAAACATGAAACTTGTAGTATATGATCTATGCTTTCCCAAACATCTAAAATTCTTATATTTGGTTAAGAAACGTAAAAGTTATGCTTTATTTAGTTTCATATTCAACAACAGAGCAAATAATAATTTTGCCCTCGGGATTGCAATAGAAACACTCAAATTTGAAATAGATAACTTCAAATTCTGAAAAACACAAAACATTAAACTTGTAGTATATGATTTAGGCTTTCCAAAACATTTAAAATTCTTAAATTTGGTTAAGAAACGTAAAAGTTATGCTTAATTTAGTTTTAGATTCAACAACAGAGCAAATAATAGTTTTACTCTTGGGATTGCAATAGAAACACTTAAATTTGAAATAGATAGCTTCAAAATTTTGAAAAACACAAAACATTAAACTTGTAGTATGTGATCTAAGCTTTCCAAAACATCTAAAATTTTTAAATTTGGTTAAGAAAAGTAAAAGTTATAGCAAAATTCGTTTCAGCCACAATTACAAAACAAATATTACACCAGTCATCTTTTTTTCCCAGCAAATTCACCACTGTAAACTGTCCTTAACCGCATGTACCCAAAATAGAAAGCATAAGGGAACCCTTACCTTAGATATGCAGCAAAGTTTGGGTTGAAAGCTTCTCCGGTTAGGATCAATTTCATGATTTTCAGGCTCTTTTGTTAGCTTCAGCAGCTGAAAAAGTTGAAACAAGAACATGAAAGAACAAAAGAGAAAGTTATACACAATTCATATCTAATTCTAGGATTTTGATGATATAATTCTATAGTATTGGTGGAGATCACCTTCTATTCTCCTAATTTGGTGATTTCTTCTTGAATTGGCAGCAAATTGTGTGAAAATTTTGTTTTAGTTGAAGGTAACCATTATATATTTTTTTCAGTTTACTGTAAGCTTGTTCTTTTCTGTTTCTGAGAAAGAAGAACTAAACTATGTACACTAGTTTGTTTCTCACCAGAAACATCCAGATAATGGATTTTAGGTTTTAAAACCTAACCCAAAAAGCCTAAAGCAATATTATTTAGAGAAAATGCAAGGCTATGTATATGTATTACGCTATTTTACCTTAAATTCACATATTTCTCAATATAAACTCAAAAAAAATATATGCAACCAACTGTTATGAGACAAAAATTGTTATTTACACAAAAGAAATTTTATTTCAATAATAAAATGTTATTTTCATAAATAAAACCAAATTTTTGACAATATTTTACATCTTTCAAAATTTTAGTGTAAAAACACGAATTTTAAAGCATAATTTGTTCAAAAATCATTTTCATTGTCAAATAAGTTATAACAAAACTTTATAACTCTTTTTAAAATAACAAAATATTATTTTAAATAATATTCCATCTTTTAATTTTAATAAAATACATATTTTCTACATATTTCTTTTTTTAAATTCAATAACAGGTTAATATTAGCAATAATTACCAATATTAATGCATTGATTCAACTAAAATCCAATAAATAATTATTTTCACTCCAAATTCTCAAAGTAAAGTTTTTAAAACTCTATGTTCATCAATTTATATTTATTTCAACAATTATATATTGAAACACATCAATTGATTAATTTATTAACTCTAATTTAATAAGATCACATTGTTTATTTGAAATAAACTAGTGTGAACCCGTGCTACGCACACGGTTGTCGTTTTAGAATTTTAAATTTAACATAATTGTAAAAAACTTATGAATAGTAGAATATACATTTACGAATGCAATTCTAATAGATTTATCTATGTATTAAATGCGCATATAAAATAAATTTAGGGTACAATCTAAATATTAAATATAAATTATTATTTTAGTGCGTAGTAGCAAATGAAAAAAATTGAACTAATTTCATAAAAGTACAAACAAATTACAATAACAAAATATTTTTTCTGTTATCAGCACACGATTTATTTAACATATTTTTGCTGACCTAATCCAAAGATCACACAATCATTATAAGCTTAAATACATGTAGATGAGGCACCATTGCTTGTGACAAAATAAGCTACAGTCGAAGACAAATAAATAAAAGTAGACTGTGCAATATTTCCAACAAATGAATATCTTATATTGAACCGCAAAGGAAACTATTCCCAAACAAAATATGTAAAACTGCTGACTTGCACTAAGTTGCATGCGAATTTTTTTTTAAGAAGTAAGCCTTGAGTTGAACATCTAAATAAATTGTAAGTTTATTTACATGAAAGACAAAATTCCAAGCCTTCGTTAATTTGGAGTTGTCCACCAGTTGAATAGACATGACATGCGAACCAGATACTTCATAATCTTCATATTAGAGGAAGATATTTTGAGCTTTCCAGCAATGAATACGGTCTAGTGAATCTGCATGGAAATATACTATGTTAGCTCATTGACAAATAAGCATACTTCACTGTAAAAACAAACTTGATAGGTTGACTAAAATTGTATCCACATTAACAAATACTTTTTTCAGCAGCATAAATATTCGACGTTTATATTACATTTAGATAAAAAAATCAATCATCGATTATTCAAATCTATGAACGGGAAATCATGCTTATTTAACCTCGGTTACTGAAATTTCCTTTAACGGAAGAAATAAGCATGGAATTTTTTTGTGTTTTTTGTAATTTCTTCCTGCATTACCATGAGTTCTACTACTGTTTTCAAAGCTGGGGATGCCACTGTATGGACTGTTGGAAAAACTGATTAAGGAACGTGGGCTTCTAAGAAAATTGTCCATATTGGCGACACTGTCTTGTTGAATATAGCAGTCAGTACCACAATATGATAGGAGGTCGACAAATCCAACTACGATAACTACAACACAAACTCGTCAATGTCGAACCATGCAACTGGCAACGACTCCATAGTGATCTAGTCGGGAGGGGATCACTTTTTCCTATGTGGGTTTCCTGGTCATTGTGCCTGAGGCCAAAATTTTAAGGTCTATACCCTAACAAAAGGCACCTCTGCTGCCCCTTACATCTCCCCTACAACCACCCCTCCCCAATGCCTACTGGAAGCTATGGCAGTCCTATGATGATTACTCGTTCGACTGCAAGCACCACTCCCGTGTCTCTTGTAGCTACTGCTGCTAAAAGCCAAGTTGCTTTCACTTTGACCTCCTCTAGATTTAGCTTTGTTGTTTTTATTGCTCCACTTACTGATGCTATTGTCTAGTTTTCTTATTTCCATTTTAATCCACTTTTTAGTTTCGCCCTATCTTGTTTAATCATGTGTTGTATTATGACTGGTTTTTGACTATTAACAAATATGATTATGAATGTTATTTTTTAGTATGAATTTGCTTAGGTAAAAAAACAAAAATAAAATATACTTATTATCGGCTAACTTTCAAACACTTGCTTTGAATCAAACAGTTATGAAATGTAGTCGTTGGGCCAAATCATAAAAATGCCTTTTTTATGAGTAGCTTCCCTATGCAAAATAATATCATATTGTAACAACTTAGCACCAGTGAACAAATGTTTGAACAAATTGTGTCCATTTTAGATATATTTAATTTTAGAGTACATTTTCAATTTCATACACTTGAAAGAGGAATTGCTTTTATAAACTCATTATGAACCAACCGACACATAAAATTTAATGTCAATCGGTCAACCATTAATGCAAATAAAAGCAAATAGTATTGAAACAATACTATGTGTGCTTCAAGTTTATGTAACCTTGAGGAAGTTCACTTTCATGTTTACTGTAGTTTTGTTATGAGCTATTTGACAACCAAAAAATTGTTTAGTTTAGAGAGAGTATCTTCAGCGTAGTGTCAGGTAAGAGAAAAGTAATAGAGTAGAAAAGAGACAAATATACGTAAAAGGAGCGAGTAGTTGTTTTGTTTGACCGAGGTTTTTAAGTTTAGGGTTTATTCGCTAACATAAAGTACTTGGTTTGTTTATAAGTTGGTTGACTCATGGCTTATAACAGTCACCATATTTTTTCATGAGAAAATGTTTGTCGTATTTGTAATGTGATTGATTAATGGATAACTTTATGCATATTTCTTTAGCACACTGAAGACATGATCATTGCAACAGAATCATATTTTTACAACATTAGACCAGATTCGACCATTGTAATATGTTATTGACTATGTTATGAGTAACTACCTAAAAACCCAACTTTCTAATAAATACAATGCAGTAATACAAAGCCTTTATTTTAGATTTGATACCATATAATAGATTATAGTTTACCACCACATGTTTTCGTTATATATGATGATAGCTTCCAACATCCTCATTAGCTTTATCTAAGATTTTAAACAAACTTAAAAATATTAAACACTCACCTTTTCCCTATGACTCGGAATAATACCAAAGTTAAACCTTTGTTTTTACCTTCTGCACTCAATATATATACCGTTCACCGACCAAGAAGGAAGGGAAAAGTGTTGATGATCCTTGGAGGGACTGGTTATGATGCAAAGCAATAATTTTGTATGACACTGTGATTACTTGTGAATTATAGGATATATATTAACCATGTACCAAAGCTATATACGATGAAAAATGAGAAAAAAGGTAAAATTGGAACAAAACTGCAAAAAATACAACAGTTTAGCTCTACCTCTTTTTGTAGTTTGTGAAGTAACAGAGGTATCACTGTTTATTGAGCTCAACATGGAAGGCGCCCTGCAAATATAGATTTGAGCGAATAATCCATTACATGGTGTAAGTAATATGATAAATGTTTGTATAATTTCAATTGCATGTCTAGTCAACTATACGAAAGTACCTATCTGGAACCATGCATGTTTAAGTCACCTTATAATCAGCATTAGATTTAAAATCCATGTGTTGAAGTTCAAGTTATAGAAGACTATCCAATCGAGAATGGTTTCATACTTCACATACATAGATGTACTCATTTCAGAGACTGATGTTTCCATTTTTAGTTATAAAAAACAGTTTATACATGAAGGTAACGCAAACACACCATCGGTTTATTAACTGTTTGAAATACCCATCAGGGTGAGTTGGAAATGAAGTAATCTTGAGGATAATCGAATAAGTTAATGATTAAAAAATAAAATTATTCACTGCACGACATGTTACAAACTTGCTACATTAGCTTATCAGATATGAGTCATGAACTGTCTTGCAAATGTTTTTGAAATTGATATGTAGGGCAGTAACTCGTTAAAAAAAATTCATGATCTGGTTGAGGTGCATCATGAATGCAAATAGTATAAAAGTCAGCTGTCTAATGATGACAGCTAATTTTTCCCTCTATTCTAACCCTTACTCATCCAATATATGTTCATAGCACATTAATATCAAACAAACATCTTCAGTTAAAAAAAATCATATATACCTTGATAATGTGTGTGTGTGTATACAGACACGTTATATTTACATTCTGAAGATAATGTATGTAATCATGCATGCACGCACGCATGTTATGCATGCATGCATGCATGTATCTAGTCTATTAGACTATATAATAGCTTTTCACTTTTCCACTATATTGTACATGGGAAATGGAAAGTAAGCATATAATCGTGGATCTAAAACAACTTTTACACCAAAGTTTCCCATTTGTAACAGAGCCTCAAATTATAACCAACTTTTAGCTATTGATCGCATCAATTGGGTGACATGTCTAGCTGTTGTCGAATGAAAATACAATTAAATATTAGATGAATAAATTGAAAATGTAGAATTTTTATCATACAACAATCATGTAGCTGGAACTTAACCAAGTGAAAATGAGAATGAAATCGGCCTTACTTCACAACATGACTACGACGATGATAAATGTAGGACCAGTAGGCGCTCTCATCAAATTAATTTAACTTAGTAATCAACAACCCAAGAAAAATAAAAGTATATGATACTGTTTGGTACTAAGTTCGCTACATTAATAAGTACTATGTGATGTTATATGATACTGATAAATAGATATTTTATTACAGTAATAAGTGAATTTTACACAAACAAGTGTTTTCCTGAGTTGTTGAATACTAAGTTCGCACTAGTAGAAAATAATGTCAGGATTCTTACCTTTGAATTTTGAAGCATTATTATCAAAGGTAAGAATCCCGACAGACCTTATTTCATGACACTAAAACATCATATAACAAAATATACATAAAGCAAAGACATGCGATGAACTAAATATTGGAAATGAGAACCATGATTACTAATTTTTCTTTCCACTCATTTATCTTTAAGCTTTATTACAAACATATGCATTTAAAAACCATACTCCTATTGAAACAACTCATACGTATGTCTATATATATATATATACACACACACACACACCAACACACACAAACCTTAAATCAATCGTTGTTATGTACACACATTTCGTTACAGAAGTGAAATATGTCTATGTTTAACAATTGATATCATAGATCAACTGATCACTATGCATCCTATGTCATATACAGGTATTCATGGAATTTGAAGTATTAGTTTAAGAAATTGATATCATAGATTAACTATATCCTATGTCCTATGCGTTCTATGTCGTACGTAGGTATTAATGGAATTTGAAATATTATTTTAACAAACTGATATCATTGATCAACTAATCACTACCTAACCTCAACAGGGCAACCAAGAAAACCAACTTGAAGTGCAGGAACAAAAAGTGAAGCTATATAGGAGCAACTGCAAATCCAAATATCCCAAAAATGGAATTCAAATATAACGCATCATGAAAATCATTTACTTATGGATGATTCGAACATTTACTCAGTTCCCTTTTGTTAATAGGTGAACAAATATTGTGCATTTAATCAGACAAATTGATATCATAGATAAACCAATCACTACCTAACCACAACATATTCGACCAAGCAAACCAACCTAAAGTGCAGGAATTTAAAGTGAAGCTATACATGAGCAATTGCAAATCAAAATATCCCTAAATTGGAATTTGGACATAATGCATCATGAAAATCATTTAAATAGGGCAAACCCAAACATTTATCCAGATTCCTTTTGTTAATTTTTGAACAAATACTGAGTGCATTTAATTAGTTGAAATGACAATAGTGAACATGCATACCCAATTTTTTCTCCAAACATCGAAGGGACGATGGGCGTAGGTCGGGTGAGGGAGAAGCAACCGGGCCAACGAATGGAAAGGGACACCAAATCGATGCAGAAGACTATATATGGAAAATGAACGTTGGGTCCGAATGGGAGCAAATTCAATGGAAAAAACCGATGGGAATTTGACGGCAACAGGGGAAACAACAGCGATAATCAGCCGTTGGGGCAGACGAAATTAGCGATTCGTTGAAATTGGGAAGCAGATCTAAGACTAGGAGGAGGGAACTTCCTAATTCATCATTGAATTAAGCAAGCGACTTATTTGGTCGCTTCTTATAGGAAATTTGGGGTAGGTAGTGTTTAGGGAAGGAGAGACTGTTGGACCCCTGAACGAAAAACTTTGGATTTCTTGCATGAAGACGGGAAAGGAGGATGAAGCAGAGAGGAAGGTCGGGAAAGAAAGAAGTATAAAGCGTGACGGTTCAATTCACAAATTACCAAAGGGGCTTTTGTTCCCTTGAAATGCAACTCAGTAATAATATAATAGTATAGATACAAAAAAATTAAATCAAATTTATTTTCTCCATTTTATTTTCAATATTAAATTATAACTAACGTTATAATTAAATATCATAGGTAATCACCAATACTAGGTTTGTTACAAAGCTAGCTAGAACTTGATATTAGTATAAGATAAGAGGAATATAAGTGCATAAAGGAATTCATCCTTTATCTATAAAGGATGGGTACAAGTATAGTATAATCTCAATGCATGGTATATGTTTACCAAGGGTTGTCGCATGAATAGGTTTAATTCAACATAAGAGAATCATACTTAATGGAATTCAACGCTAATACAACTAATCATATGAAAGTCGTGAGAGAAACTCATTAAAATTCCAATATGAATCTCGTGGAACTCAAGATAAAGCTCAAATATCATAAAAACAAAATCACAATATATAGCATCTCATGTAGCTCTAGGCTATCGATGTAAAATAAAATATCTCAAAATAGTGATATCGTATAAAACTCAGAAAATTCAAAAAAACCGCGAATTGGCCAGATCCCTTATTGCAAAGCAGAAGCAATGTTGCACGTGCTAAACTCTTGTCCAGTGCTATTTATAATTTCGGTACCTAACTCATGGACCCAAAGGTCATACTCATGGTGACCGATGTCACATAACTCGTGGTGACCGAAGTCACATAACTCATGGTGACCGAAGTCACATAACTTGTGGTGACCGAAGTCACATAACTCAGATGACCCGAAGGTCTATAGCACGGGCATACCCGTGGATGTGTCACAAACTCTCGGAAATGAACCCGAAAAGTGTTAGCACGCGTCCCATACCACACGTTCAAACTAAACGGATTACTAACCGCTAGTTAACTCCACATCATAAAATAAAATCTCAAACCTCAAAAATCTCATAATACTCATATATCTTGCCTCGTATCATCGACAAGTGCAAATAAATCTCATAGTAGTTTCTCATAAACCATAATTCCCGCAAGGGAAAAATCAAATCTCAAGACTCGCCTCATCTCATCGGCGAGTAATACAACATTTATAAGTAGTTCTCATCGATTATTACTCCTATGATAGGAGATCTCGAACGTCTCAACTAGTCAAATATTGGCTGAAACAAATTCTAAGACCAACAATCATTTTGGCTGTCATTTCGATCTCGGGACAGCAACAATTAGACGCATTTTTAATCAATATACTTAAAAATTTCAAAAACGTTAAAACATGAAACTTTTAGAACAAATTCTTAGCTTTTCGGAACATCAAAGATTATTGAATTTGGATAAAAATGGAAAAAGTTATGCTTAATTTTGTTTCAGATTTAACAATAGAGCAAATAGTAGTTTTGCTCTCGGGATTGCAATAGAAACACTCAAATTTGAAATAGATAGCTTCAAAATACTGTAAAATTTAAAACATGAAACTTGTAGTATATGATCTATGCTTTCCAAAACATCTAAAATTCTTAAATTTGGTTATGAAACGTAAAAGTTATGCTTAATTTAGTTTCAGATTCAACGATAGAGAAAATAATAGTTTTGCTCTCGGGATTGCAATAGAAACACTCAAATTTGAAATAGAAAACTTCAAAATTCTGTAAAACACAAAACATGAAACTTGTAGTATATGATTTTTGCTTTCCAAAACATCTAAAATTCTTAAATTTGGTGAAGAAACGTAAAAGTTATGCTTAATTTAGTTTTAGATTCAACAACAGAGCAAATAATAGTTTTCCTCTTGGGATTGCAATAGAAACACTTAAATTTGAAATAGATAGCTTCAAAATTTTGAAAAACACAAAACATTAAACTTGAAATATGTGATCTAAGCTTTCCAAAACATCTAAAATTATTAAATTTGGTTAAGAAAAGTAAAAGTTATAGCAAAATTCGTTTCAGCCACAATTACAAAACAAATATTACACCAGTCATCTTTTTTTCCCCAGCAATTTCACCATTGTAACCGTCCTTAACCGCATGAACCCAAAATAGAAAGCGTGAGGGAACCCTTACCTTAGATATGCAGCAATGTTTGGGTTGAAAGCTTCTCCGGTTTGGATCAATTTGATGATTTTCAGGCTCCTTTGTTAGCTTCAGCAGCTGAAAAAGTGGAAACAAGAACATGCAAGAACAAAAGAGAAAGTTATACACAATTCATATCTAATTCTAGGATTTTGATGATATAATTCTATAGTATTGGTGGAGATCACCTTCTATTCTCCTAATTTGGTGATTTCTTCTTGAATTGGCAGCAAATTGTGTGAAAATTTTGTTTTAGTTGAAGGTAACCATTATATATTTTTTTCAGTTTACTGTAAGTTTGTTCTTTTCTGTTTCTGAGGAAGAAGAACTAAACTATGTACACTAGTTTGTTTCTCACCAGAAACATCCAGATAATGGATTTTAGGTTTTAAAACCTAACCCAAAAAGCCTAAAGCAATATTATTTAGAGAAAATGCAAGGCTATGTATATGGATTAGGCTATTTTACCTTAAATTCACATATTTCTCAATATAAACTCAAAAAAAATATATGCAACCAACTGTTATGAAACAAAAATTGTTATTTACACAAAAGAAAATTTATTTCAATAATAAAATGTTATTTTCATAAATAAAACCAATTTTTCGACAATATTTTACAATTTTCAAAATTTTAGTGTAAAAACACGAATTTTAAAGCATAATTTGTTCAAAAATCATTTTCATTGTCAAATAAGTAATAACAAAACATTATAACTCTTTTTAAAATACCAAAATATTATTTTAAACAATATTCAATCTTTTAATTTTAATAAAATACATATTTTCTACATATTTCTTTTTTTAAATTCAATAATAGGTTAATATTAGCAATAATTACCAATATTAATGCATTGATTCAACTAAAATCCAATAAATAATTATTTTCACTCCAAATTCTCAAAGTAAAGTTTTTAAAACTCTATTTTCATCAATTTATATTTATTTCAACAATTATATATTGAAACACATCAATTGATTAATTTATTAACTCTAATTTAATAAGATCACATTGTTTATTTGAAATAAATAAATAAAAATTAAATCAAATTTATTTTCTCCATTTTATTTTCAATATTAAATTATAACTAACGTTATAATTAAATATCATAGGTAATCACCAATACTAGTTTTGTTACAAAGCTAGCTAGAACTTGATATTAGTATAAGATAAGAGGAATATAAGTGCATAAAGGAATTCATCCTTTATCTATAAAGGATGGGTACAAGTATAGTATAATCTCAATGCATGTTATATGTTTACCAAGGGTTGTCGCATGAATAGGTTTAATTCAACATAAGAGACTCATACTTAATGGCATTCAACGCTAATACAAGGAATCATATGAAAGTCGTGAGAGAAACTCATTAAAATTCCAATATGAATCTCGTGGAACTCAAGATAAAGCTCAAATATCATAAAAACGAAATCACAATATATAACATCTCATGTAGCTCTAGGCTATCGATGTAACAAAAATATCTCAAAATAGTGAAATCGTATAAAACTCAGAAAATTCAAAAAAAACCCCGAATTGGCCAAATCCCTTATTGCAAAGCTGAAGCCATGTTGCACGTGCTAAACTCTTGTCTAGTGCTATTTATAATTTAGGTACCGAACTCGTGGACCCGAAGGTCATACTCATGGTGACCGATGTCACATAACTCGTGGTGACCGAAGTCACAAAACTCATGGTGACCGAAGTCACATAACTTGTGGTGACCGAAGTCACATAACTCAGTTGACCCAAAGGTCTATAGCATGTGCATACTCGTCGATGTGTCACAAACTCTCGGAAAGGAACCCGAAAAGTGTTTGCGTGCCTCCCATACCACACATTCGCACTAAACGGTTTATTAACTGCTAGTTAACTCCACATCATAAAAATAAAATCTCAAACCTCAAAAATCTCATAATACTCATATATCTTGCCTCGTATCATCGACAAGTGCAACTAAATCTCATAGTAGTTTCTCATAAACCATAATTCCCGCAAGGGAAAAATCTAATCTCAAGACTCGCCTCATCTCATCGCGGAGTAATACAACATTTATAAGTAGTTCTCATCGATTATTACTCCTATGATAGGAGATCTCGAACGTCTCAACTAGTCAAATATTGGCTGAAACAAATTCTAAGACCAACAATCATTTTGGCTGTCAATTCGATCTCAGGACAGCAACAATCAGACGCATTTTTAATCAATATACTTCAAAATTTCAAAAACCTCAAAACATGAAACTTTTAGAACAAATTCTTAGCTTTCCGGAACATCAAAGATTATTGAATTTGGATAAAAATTGAAAAGGTTATGCTTAATTTTGTTTCAGATTTAACAACAGAGAAAATAATAGTTTTGCTCTCGGGATTGCAATAGAAACACTCAAATTTGAAATAGATAGCTTTAAAATTCTATAAAATACAAAACATGAAACTTGTAGTATATGATCTATGCTTTCAAAAACATCTAAAATTCCTAAATTTGGTTATGAAACGTAAAAGTTATGCTTAATTTAGTTTCAGATTCAACGATAGAGCAAATAATAGTTTTGCTCTCGGGATTGCAATAGAAACACTCAAATTTGAAATAGATAACTACAAAATTCTGTAAAACACAAAACATGAAACTTGTAGTATATGATCTAAGCTTTCCAAAATATATAAAATTCTTTAATTTGAGTAAGAAATGTAAAAGTTATGCTTAATTTAGTTTCAAATTCAACAACAGAGCAAATAATAGTTTTGCTCTCGGGATTGCAAAAGAAACACTCAAATTTGAAAAAGATAACTTCAAAATTCTAAAAAACACAAAATATGAAACTTGTATTATATGATATATGCTTTCCAAAACATCTAAAATTCATATATTTGGTTAAGAAACGTAAAAGTTATGCTTAATTTAGTTTCAAATTCAACAACAGAGCAAATAATAGTTTTGCTCTCGGGATTGCAATAGAAACACTCAAATTTTCTACATATTTTCTACATATTGCAATAGAAACACTCAAATCAATGTCATCTTTCTAAAATAACAAAATATTATTTTAAACAATATTCCATCTTTTAATTTTAAAAAAATACATATTTTCTACATATTTCTTCTTTTAAATTCAATAACAGATTAATGTTGGCAATAATTACCAATATTAATGCATTGATTCAACTAAAATCCAATAAATAATTATTTTCACTCCAAATTCTCAAAGTAAAGTTTTTAAAACTCTATTTTCATCAATTTAAATTTATTTCAACAATTATATGTTGAAACACATCAATTGATTAATTTATTAACTCTAATTTAATAAGATCACATTGTTTATTTGAAATTAAAAAAAATTAAATCAAATTTATTTTCTCCATTTTATTTTCAATATTAAATTATAACTAATGTTATAATTTAATATCATAGGTAATCACCAATACTAGGGTTGTTACAAAGCTAGCTAGAACTTAATATTAGTATAAGATAAGAGGAATATAAGTGCATAAGGGAATTCATACTTTAACTATAAAGGATGGGTACAAGTATAGTATAATCTCAATGCATGGTATATGTTTACCAAGGGTTGTCGCATGAATAGGTTTAATTCAACATAAGAGACTCATACTTAAAGGCATTCAACGTTAATACAAGGAATCATATGAAAGTCATGAGAGAAACTCATTAAAATTCCAATATGAATCTCATGGAACTCAAGATAAAGTTCAAATATCATAAAAACGAAATCACTATATATAACATCTCATGTAGTTCTAGGCTATCGATGTAACAAAAATATCTCAAAATAGTGAAATCGTATAAAACTCAGAAAATTCAAAAAAACCCCTTATTGGCCAGATCCCTGATTGCAAAGTTGAAGCAATGTTGCACGTGCTAAACTCTTGTCCAGTGCTATTTATAATTTAGGTACATAACTCGTGTACCCGAAGGTCATACTCATGTTGATCGATGTCACATAACTCATGGTGACCGAAGTCACAAAACTCATGGTGACCGAAGTCACATAACTTGTGGTTACCGAAGTCACATAACACAGATGACCCAAAGGTCTATAGCACTGGCATACTCGTGGATGTGTCACAAACTGTGGGAAAGATACCCGAAAAGTGTTAGCGTGCGTCCCATACCACACGTTCGCACTAAACGGTTTACTAACCGCTAGTTAACTCCACATCATAAAAATAAAATCTCAAACCTCAAAAATCTCATAATACTCATATATCTTGCCTCGTATCATCGGCAAATGCAAATAAATCTCATAGTAGTTTCTCATAAACCATAATTCCCACAAGGGAAAAATCTCATCTCAAGGCTCGCCTCATCTCATCGGCGAGTAATACAACATTTTTAAGTAGTTCTCATCGATTATTACTCCTACAATAGGAGATCTCGAACGTCTCAACTAGTCAAATATTGGATGAAACAAATTCTAAGATCAACAATCATTCTTGCTGTCATTTCGATCTCGGGACAGCAACAATCAGACACATTTTTAATCAATATACTTAAAAATTTCAAAAATCACAAAACATGAAACTTTTAGAACAAATTCTTAGCTTTCCGGAACATCAAAGATTTTTGAATTTGGATAAAAATTGAAAAAGTTATGCTTAATTTAGTTTCAGATTCAACAACAGAGCAAATAATAGTTTTGCTCTCGGGATTGCAATAGAAACACTCAAATTTGAAATAGATAACTTCAAAATTCAGTAAGACACAAAACATGAAACTTGTAGAATATGATCTAAGCTTTCCAAAACATCTAAAATTCTTAAATTTGATTAAGAAACGTAAAAGTTATGCTTAATTTAGTTTCTGATTCAACAACAGAACAAATAATAGTTTTGCTCTCGGGATTGCAAAAGAAACACTCAAATTTGAAATAGAAAATTCTGTAAAACACAAAACATGAAACTTGTAGTATATGATCTAAGCTTTCTAAAACATCTAAAATTCTTAAATTTGGTTAAGAAACGTAAAAGTTATGCTTAATTTAGTTTCAGATTGAACAACAGAGCAAATAATAGTTTTGCTCTCGGGATTGCAAAAGGAACACTCAAATTTGAAATGGATAACTTCAAAATTTTAAAAAACACAAAACATGAAACTTGTATTATATGATCTATGCTTTCCAAAACATCTAAAATTCTTATATTTGGTTAAGAAACGTAAAAGTTATACTTAATTTTGTTTCAGATTCAACAATATAGCAAATAATAGTTTTGCTCTTGGGATAGCAATAGAAACACTCAAATTTGAAATAGATAACTTCAAAATTCTGAAAAACACAAAACATGAAACTTGTAGTATATGATCTAGGCTTTCCAAAACATTTAAAATTCTTAAATTTGGTTAAGAAACGTAAAAGTTATGCTTAATTTAGTTTTAGATTCAACAACAGAGCAAATAATGGTTTTCCTCTCGGGATTGCAATAAAAACACTAAAATTTGAAATAGATAACTTCAAAATTTTGGAAAACACAAAACATGAAATTCGTAGTATATGATCAATGCTTTCCAAAACATCTAAAATTCTTAAATTAGGTTTAGAAATGTAAAAGTTATGCTTAATTTAGTTTCAGATTCAACAGTAGAGCAGATAATAGTTTTGCTCTCGGGATTGCAATAGAAACACTCAAATTTGAAATAGATAACTTCAAAACTCTGAAAAAACAAAACATGAAACTTGTAGTATGTGATCTAAGCTTTCTAAAACATCTAAAATTAATAAATTTGGTTAAGAAAAGTAAAAGTTATAGCAAAATTCGTTTCAGCCACAATCACAAAACAAATATTACAGCAGTCATCTTTTTTTTCCAGCAAATTCACCACTGTAAACCACCCTTAACCGCATGAACCCAAAATAGAAAGTGTGAAGGAACCCTCACCTTAGATATGCAGCAAAGTTTGGGTTGAAAGATTCTCCGGTTTGGATCAATTTGATGATTTTGAGGCTCCTTTATTAGCGTCAGCAGCTGAAAAAGTTGAAATAAGAACATGCAAGAACAAAAGAGAAAGTTGTACACAATTCATATCTAATTCTAGGATTTTGATGATATAATTCGGTAGTATAGGTGGAGATTACCTTCTATTCTCTTAATTTGGTGATTTCTTCTTGAATTGGCAGCAAATTGGGTGAAAATTTTGTTTTAGTTGAAGGTAACCATTATATTTTTTTTTCAGTTCAGTGTAAGTTTGTTCTTTTCTGTTTCTGAGGAAGAAGAACTAAACTACGTACACTAGTTTGTTTCTCACTAGAAACATCCAGATAATGGATTTTAGGTTTTAAAACTTAACCCAAAAAGCCCAAAGCAATATTATTTAGAGAAAATGCAAGGCTAGGTATATGTATTAGGCTATTTTACCTTAAATTCACATATTTCTCAATATAAACTCAAAAAAAAATATGTGCAACCAACTGTTATGAAACAAAAATTGTTATTTACACAAAAAAAAAATTTCCAAAAAAAAAAATGTTATTTTCATAAATAAAACAATATTTTTGACAATATTTTACAATTTTCAAAATTTTAGTGTAAAAACACGAATTTTAAAGCATAATTTGTTCAAAACTCATTTTCATTGTCAAATAAGTTATAACAAAACATTATAACTCTTTTTA
This sequence comes from Allium fistulosum, assembly GCA_030737815.1. Taxonomy (NCBI): domain Eukaryota; kingdom Viridiplantae; phylum Streptophyta; class Magnoliopsida; order Asparagales; family Amaryllidaceae; genus Allium; species Allium fistulosum. The sequence goes on from CM060907.1 coordinate 613,234,996, forward strand.
AAATAGCAAAATATTATTTGAAACAATATTCCATCTTTTAATTTTAATAAAATACATATTTTCTACATATTTCTTCTTTTAAATTCAATAACAGGTTAATATTTGCAATAATTACCAATATTAATGCATTGTTTCAACTAAAATCCAATAAATAATTATTTTCACTCCAAATTGTCAAAGTAAAGTTTTTGAAACTCTATTTTCATCAATTTATATTTATTTCAAAAATTATATGTTGAAACACATCAATTGATTAATTTATTAACTCTAATTTAATAAGATCACATTGTTTATTTGAAATAAATAAATAAAAATTAAATCAAATTTATTTTCTCCATTTTATTTTCAATATTAAATTATAACTAACGTTATAATTAAATATCATAGGTAATCACCAATACCTGGTTTGTTACAAAGCTTGCTAGAACATGAAATTAGTATAAGATAAGAGGAATATAAGTGCATAAGGGAATTCATCCTTTAACTATAAAGGATGGGTACAAGTATAGTATAATCTCAATGCATGGTATATGTTTACCAAGGGTTGTCGCATGAATAGGTTTAATTGAACATAAGAGACTCATACTTAATGGCATTCAACGCTAATACAAGGAATCATATGAAAGTCATGAGAGAAACTCATTAAAATTCCAATATGAATCTCGTGGAACTCAAGATAAAGCTCAAATATCATAAAAACGAAATCACAATATATAACATCTCATGTAGCTCTAGGCTATCGATGTAACAGAAATATCTCAAAATAGTGAAATGGTATAAAACTCAGAAAATTCAAAAAAACCCCGAATTGGCCTGATACCTTATTGCAAAGCTGAAGCAATGTTGCACGTGCTAAATTGTTGTCCAGTGCTATTTATAATTTAGGTACCTAACTCGTGGACCCGAAGGTCATACTCATGGTGACCGATATCACATAACTCGTGGTGACCGAAGTCACAAAACTCATGGTGACTGAAGTCACATAACTTGTGGTGACCGAAGTCACATAACTCAGATGACCCGAAGGTCTATAGCAAGTGCATACTCGTGGATGTGTCACAAACTCTCGGAAAGGAACCTGAAAAGTGTTAGCATGCATCCCATACCACACGTTCGCACTAAACGGTTTAATAACCGCTAGTTAACTCCACATCATAAAAATAAAATCCCAAACCTCAAAAATCTCATAATACTCATATATCTTGCCTCGTATCATCGACAAGTGCAAATAAATCTCATAGTAGTTTCTCATAAACCATAATTCCCGCAAGGGAAAAGTCAAATTTCAAGACTCGCCTCATCTCATCGGCGAGTAATACAACATTTATAAGTAGTTCTCATCGATTATTACTCCTATGATAGGAGATCTCGAACGTCTCAACTAGTCAAATATTGGCTGAAACAAATTCTAAGACCAACAATCATTGTTGCTATCATTTCGATCTCGGGACAGCAACAATCAGACGCATTTTTAATCAATATACTTCAAAATTTCAAAAACCTCAAAACATGAAACTTTTAGAACAAATTCTTAGCTTTCCAGAACATCAAAGATTATTGAATTTGGATAAAAATTGAAAAAATTATGCTTAATTTAGTTTCAGATTCAACAACAGAGAAAATAATAGTTTTGCTCTCGGTATTGCAATAGAAACACTCAAATTTTAAATAGATAACTTCAAAATTCTGTAAAACACAAAACATGAAACTTGTAGTATATGATCTAAGCTTTCCAAAACATCAAAAATTCTTAAATTGGGTTAAGAAACGTAAAAGTTATGCTTAATTTAGTTACAGATTCAACAACAGAGCAAATAATAGTTTTGCTCTCGGGATTGCAAAAGAAACACTCAAATTTGAAATAGATAACTTAAAAATTCTAAAAAACACAAAACATGAAACTTGTAGTATATGATCTAGGCTTTCCAAAACATCTAAAATTCTTAAATTTGGTTAAGTAACGTAAAAGTTATGCTTAATTTAGTTTTAGATTCAATAACAGAGAAAATAATAGTTTTGCTCTCGGGATTGCAAAAAAAATACTCAAATTTGAAATAGATAACTTCAATATTTTGGAAAATACAAAACATGAAACTTGTAGTATTTGATATATTCTTTCCAAAACATCTAAAATTCTTAAATTTGGTTAAGAAACGTAAAAGTTATGCTTAATTTAGTTTCAGATTAAACAACAGGGCAGATAATAGTTTTGCTCTCGGGATTGCAATAGAAACACTCAAATTTGAAATAGATAACTTCAAAACTCTAGAAAACACAAAACATGAAACTTGTAGTATATTATCTAGCTTTCCAAAACATCTAAAATTATTAAATTTGGTTAAGAAACGTAAAAGTTATAGTAAAATTCGTTTCAGCCACAATCACAAAACAAATAATACAGTAGTCATCTTTTTTTTCCAGCAAATTCACCACTGTAAACCGCCCTTAACCGCATGAACCCAAAATAGAAAGCGTGAGGGAACCCTCACCTTAGATATGCAGCAAAGTTTGGGTTGAAAGCTTCTCCGGTTTGGATCAATTTGATGATTTTGAGGCTCCTTTGTTAGCTTCAGCAGCTGAAAAAGTTGAAACAAGAACATGCAAGAACAAAAGAGAAAGTTATACCCAATTCATATCTAATTTTAGGATTTTGATGATATAATTCTATAGTACTGGTGGAAATTACCTTCTATTCTCCTAATTTGGTGATTTCTTCTTGAATTGGCAGCAAATTGGGTGAAAATTTGGTTTTAGTTGAAGGTAAACATTATATTTTTTTCTGTTTACTGTAAGTTTGTTCTTTTCTGTTTCTGAGGAAGAAGAACTAAACTACGTATACTAGTTTGTTTCTCACCAGAAACATCCAGATAATGGATATTGGGTTTTAAAACCTAACCCAAAAAGCCCAAATCAATATTATTTAGAGAAAATGCAAGGCTATGTATATGTATTAGGCCATTTTACCTTAAATTCACATATTTCTCAATATAAAGTCAAAAAAAAATATGAAACCAACTGTTAGGAAACAAAAATTGTTATTTACCCAAAATAAAATTTATTTCAATAATAAAATGTTATTTTCATAAATAAAACCATATTTTTGACAATATTATACAATTTTCAAAATTTTAGTGTAAAAACACAAATTTTAAAGCATAATTTGTTCAAAAATCATTTTCATTGTCAAATAAGTTATAACAAAACATTATAACTCTTTTTAAAATAACAAAATATTATTTCAAACAATATTCCATCTTTTAATTTTAATAAAATACATATTTTCTACATATTTCTTCTTTTAAATTCAATAACAGGTTAATATTGGCAATAATTACTAATATTAATGCATTAATTCAACTAAAATCCAATAAATGATTATTTTCACTCCAAATTCTCAAAGTAAATTTTTTAAAACTCTATTTTCATCAATTTATATTTATTTCAAAAATTATATGTTGAAACACATCAATTGATTAATTTATTAACTCTAATTTAATAAGATCACATTGTTTATTTGAAATAAATAAACAAAAATTAAATCAAATTTATTTTCTCCATTTCATTTTCAATATTAAATTATAACTAAATTATAATTAAATATCATAGGTAATCACCAATACCAGGTTTGTTACAAAGCTAGCTAGAACTTGATATTAGTATAAGATAAGAGGAATATAAGTGCATAAGGGAATTCATCCTTTAACTATAAAGGATGGGTACAAGTATAGTATAATCTCAATGCATGGTATATGTTTACCAAGGGTTGTCGCATGAATAGGTTTAATTCAACATAAGAGACTCATACTTAATGGCATTCAATGCTAATACAAGGAATCATATGAAAGTCATGAGAGAAACTCATTAAAATTCCAATATGAATCTCGTGGAACTCAAGATAAAGCTCAAATATCATAAAAACGAAATCACAATATAGAACATCTCATGTAGCTCTAGGCTATCGATGTAACAAAAATATCTCAAAATAGTGAAATCGTATAAAACTCAGAAAATTCAAAAAAACCCCGAATTGGCCAGATCCCTGATTGCGAAGCTGAAGCAATGTTGAACGTGCTAAACTCTTGTCCAGTGCTATTTATAATTTAGGTACCTAACTCGTGGACCCGAAGGTCATACTCATGGTGACCGATGTCACATAACTCGTGGTGACCGAAGTCACAAAACTCATTGTGACCGAAGTCACATAACTTGTGGTGACCGAAGTCACATAACTTAGATGACCCGAAGGACTATAGCACGGGCATACTCGTGGATGTGTCACAAACTCTCGGAAAGGAACCCGAAAAGTGTTAGCTTGCGTCCCATACCACACGTTCGCACTAAACGGTTTACTAACCGCTAGTTAACTCCACATCATAAAAATAAAATCTCAAACCTCAAAAATCTCGTAATACTCATATATCTTGCCTCGTATCATCGACAAGTGCAAATAAATCTCATAGTAGTTTCTCATAAACCATAATTCCCGCAAGGGAAAAATCTAATCTCAAGACTCGCCTCATCTCATTGACGAGTAATACAACATTTATAAGTAGTTCTCATCGATTATTACTCCTATGATAGGAGATCTCGAACGTCTCAACTAGTCAAATATTGGCTGAAACAAATTCTAAGATCAACAATCATTCTTGCTGTCATTTCGATCTCGGGACATCAACAATCAGACACATTTTTAATCAATATACTTAAAAATTTCAAAAATCACAAAACATGAAACTTTTAGAACAAATTCTTAGCTTTCCGGAAATCAAAGATTATTGAATTTGGATAAAAATTGAAAAAGTTATGCTTAATTTAGTTTCAGATTCAACAACAGAGCAAATAATAGTTTTGTTCTCGGGATTGCAATAGAAACACTCAAATTTGAAATTGATAACATAAAAATTCTGTAAAACACAAAACATAAAACTTGTAGTATATGATCTATGCTTTCCAAAACATCTAAAATTCTTAAATTTGATTAAGAAACGTAAAAGTTATGCTTAATTTAGTTTCAGATTCAACAACAGAGCAAATAATAGTTTTGCTCTCGGGATTGCAATAGAAACACTCAAATTCGAAATAGATAACTTCAAAACTCTTTAAAACACAAAACATGAAACTTGTAGTATATGATCTACGCTTTCCAAAACATCTAAAATTCTTAAAATTGGTTAAGAAACGTAAAAGTTATGCTTAATTTAGTTTCAAATTCAACAATAGAGAAAATAATAGTTTTGCTCTCGGGATTGCAAAAGAAACACTCAAATTTGAAATTGATAACTTCAAAATTCTAAAAAACACAAAACATGAAACTTGTATTATATCATCTATGCTTTCCAAAACATCAAAAATTCATATATTTGGTTAAGAAATGTAAAAGTTATGCTTAATTTAGTTTCAGATTCAACAATAGAGCAAATAATAGTTTTGCTCTCGGGATTGCTATAGAAACACTCAAATTTGAAATAGATAACTTCAAAATTTTGAAAAACACAAATCATGAAACTTGTAATATATGATCTAGGCTTTCCAAATCATCAAAAAATTTTAAATTTGGTTAAGAAACCTAAAAGTTATGCTTAATTTAGTTTCAGATTCAACAGTAGAGCAAATAATAGTTTTGCTCTCGGGATTGCAAAAGAAACACTCAAATTTGAAATAGATAACTTCAAAATTCTGAAAAACACAAAACATGAAACATGTAGTATGTTAACTCCTTTATTTCGGCGACCTAAAACTCTGCGACCTAACAGCTCTTAACGACCTAAAAGGCCTCACGACTTAAGGAAACTCACGACCTAAAAGCTTCACGAGTTAGCAGACTCTACGACCTAAAGTGGGTTACGACCTAGCTACAGAAAAAACCAAGCGACCTAGAAAACTCCACGACCTTAAAACCACGCGACTTAACTCCAGTGATGACCTACCGACCTAAGAACCTCACGACCTAACATACTTGACGACCTAAGGACCTCGCGACCTAACATACCTAACTCCAGAAAGGACCCAACGACCTAAGGAAGTTAGCGACCTAAAGTGGCTGCGAGTTAAGAAAGTCTGCGACCTAAGGAAGTTAGCGACCTAAAGTGGCTGCGAGTTAAGAAAGTCTGCGACCTAAGGACTTCGCGACCTAAGGGATTTGACGATCTAGCAGATTCTAAGAGTTACCGACCTAAAGTTATCTACGACCTAACTCCTGAAGTAAACTTCACAACTTAACGACCTAAAGACTCCACGAGCTAAAAGAAAAGAAAGGCACGACCTATCTTAGGTCGCCTACGACTTACCACTTCAGATGAATCTAAGCGCAACTCTATCAGCCCAGCCTCCTAAGTTGCAAGTTGACCACGACCTCTCTTAGGTCGCTCGCGACCTACGACCTAACTTAGGTCGTACGCGACCTAAGACTTAGAGCAATATTTATGTCCAGAATCACTCCTATAAATACCCCACTTCCTTCAACATGAAAGGGACTTTTTGGTCGATCATTTCTTGAAGCATCGTTACTCTTCCGAACTCTCAACTCATTCGACAATTGAAGATCTTCGAACATTCGAGACACTACAACAAGCTTCGGGAGGAATTTCCTACATCCAACACGGATTCATCAAGTTTCATCATCGAAGTTTGAGCTAGTAGTCGAGATTGTCTTTGAGATCAAATTGTATTGTTTTCATGAGTGTATTGTATCGTATTGTAACCAGATTCAGTAATAAAGAGATTTAAAGTGGACGTAGGCTCGATCTCAAGCCGAACCACTATAAACTGCTGTCTTTTACCGCTTTTTCACTATTTTACTACTTACTTCCTGTTCCCGTCACACAGGTGGTGCTTTCAAAATTCTACTACACACACCGGGTGTTAGCGTTCACTTTTTAGCGTTAACATTTTGTTGCTTTCACTGAGAACCCAACTCAGGCGATAATTCATCATTGCTTCACGGAAGTTTGTTGAAAGAATTTCCTTCAAAACCAGAAGTCTATCAGACATAATGGCTCCTGGAAAAAAACGTAAGTCTGTCAGATCTAATGATGACCATGACAATACTGCCACTTCTCTTTCTCCATGTCAGGCAGCCCCAAGCATCGGGGTGACGCGAGAAGAGTTAGATGCTGTTGTGTCCGGACTGTACCAGTAGATTGAAACTCAGAATAATCTGATGATGGAAAAGTTAAATGCTCTGCTCGGGGCTAATCAAAGACCAGTAAATAACGAAGAAAACTTGGCTGATGCTGTTCCCAACTCCGAAGGGAGAAATATTCCTCAAGAAAGATCTGGTGCCACTGAAGGGGCACCTCCCCAAGCAGAAGGATCCAGGCCATCGCCAGTTCTCCCCGAACGTTTGCCCGGACAAACTTCTGAGAAAATGGCCGAAGCCTATTCTGCAAAGTCACTGAACAATGAGGAATATCTCTCCGGCATGATTCGGTAGATAATGAAAGAAAGCATGTAGAGAAACGAAGATGAGAACGATTGGGGATTTGCTCCGAGCAAAACACCATTTACTGAAAGGATTCTAAAGGCTGAGTTTCCCAAAAAATTCGTTCCTCCTACCATTCCTGCTTATCGAGGAACAAGTGATCCAAATCCATTCTTGTACAAATATGATTGGCATATGACCGGTGCAAGAGCGTCAGATGAGATTAAGTGCCGATACTTTCCAGTGTACTTGGAAGGTGTGGCTCTACTTTGGTTCACAAAACTTCCAATCCGGTCTGTAGATCAATTCTCCGACTTAACGCAGAAGTTCAAAGAAAAGTTCAGATTGTATGCTTCAAAAGCTAAGGATATAATGTCGCTGTCTAGTCTTGAACAAGCTCCCGGAGAATCAATCAAATCTTTCTTGAGCCGCTTCAATATAGCTTTAGCCGAAGTGGATAATGCAGAACCGCGTATGATCCTGACCTACTTGGTACGAGCCATCAACAAATCGAGTGAATTTGGGAAATGGCTAAAAATGCGGGAACCAAATTCCCTTGAGAAGTTTTATAAAAAGGCCGATGAATTCAAGCGCGTGGAAAACCTTTCCGCATCAGCAAAGGTGGTTATTGCTAAGGACAACAATAATGATCTTGCTCCTAACAAAAGAGATTCTGGGAATCAGAAAAGGGAAAACGACGGAGGAAAGAACCAAGGAAATGAGAAGAAACTCCGCCGCTTTGATCCGTCAGATTTTACTCCTTTAATTGATACACCAGGAAATATCTTTTTCGCAACAAAGGATGTTGTCAAGTATCCTAAGCCACCTGAGATGAGAAGAGGTGCAGTGCGCAATGGGAAATTCTACCAATTTCACAATCAACCCGGCCATGACACTGATCATTGTCGCCAGTTAAAAAGTGTGATTGAAGAATTGTTGAAAGAGGGTAAGCTTCAACAATATGTGAAGCAAAGCGTAGTCGATCCAACCACATCCACTCTGGGGCAACAACAACCTACCCTTCAATCCGTCTCTTGCAACAACACAGCAGTGCAAGAGTCCGAGCAGCTTATCATTAATGTTGTCACAGGAGGTCCATACCCAGCAAGTGGAAGTTGGGACGACTGCTAATTACCCACAAAACTGCGGCTGGGGGATCTTTCACTCTCTCTGGCATATGAATTCATAGCTACGAATCCAGTAGAAATCGATGACCGATCTGGAGATTCTGGAACAACAATTACTTGCATCCATGTTTTACTTAACAACATTGCTTAAATTTGTAAAATGATGGTGGATGTATAACTTTTGTATTGTAAACCATTGAAAATATCAATGTTATCCAATAATAAAGAACTATAAAACTTGTGTTCTCTAATGCTATAAAATGCCTGTCTCATTTCGATATGCAAGTTTCTTTAGAAAATTTCTAAAATGTCGATTATATATTTCAGGCTATCAAAGCAAAGAATACTTACTCCACACATCCCAAGACTCAGCGACTCCTATGAATCACTCAACAATGTTAAGCCACAGAAGAGGTGCTATTCACAAACCGTTGGTGATTCCACCAAAGCGAGCACCTTCCTAACGAGCAGGTTCCAAACTCTTGCTAACTAATCGCGATCGTTTGTTTAAACAAACATCCGGTAAAGTAGCTTGCGTCTGCCCCATGGATTCACTCAACGATAAAGTACGCTCCTCTGGCAACAAGGAAACGCCTTGGAAAAAGAGTGGAACATGCACTTGGAATGGTAAAAAGGAATCGCTAAGAAGCAGATGGTGGGAGGACACAAGCAACAAAGCTCTCTTTGAGGCACAACTCTTCGGAGAAGACCTCTTCGGGAGCAGAAAGACCTTTTCGGGGGCACATTTCATCGGAGATGAAGTGTAAAATGCTCCTCTTCAGAGGCCCACTTCACCAGAATTGAAATGCAAAAATTGCTTCTCTTCGGAGACCAAAATTGCTTCTCTTCGGAGACCAAAAATTGCTTCTCTACGGAGACCCAAAATTGCTTCTCTTCGGAGACCAAAAATTGCTTCTCTTCGGAGACCAAAAATTGCTTCTCTACGGAGACCAAAAATTGCTTCTCTTCGGAGACCAAAAATTGCTTCTCTACGGAGACCAAAAATTGCTTCTCTTCGGAGACCAAAATTGCTTCTCTTCGGAGACCAAAAATTGCTTCTCTTCGGAGACCAAAAATTGCTTCTCTTCGGAGACCAAAATTGCTTCTCTTCGGAGACCAAAAATTGCTTCTCTTCGGAGACCAAAATTGCTTCTCTTCGGAGACCAAAAATTGCTTCTCTTCGGAGACCAAAATTGTTTCTCTTCGGAGACCAATATCGCTTCTCTTCGGAGACCAAAAGACCTCTTCAGAGGCACACTTCACCTTGCTTGAAGTACCAAACATAAGCCCTCTTCGGAGGCACAAAAACAAAGCCTTCTTCGGAAGCACTAAACAAATCAAAAAATTCTTCAGAAAGTTCACTTCACTGCGTAGGAAAATCTACTTTTTAACAAATGATAGTGATCATCCCCAAAAGTAGAAGTGTTCTTCAGAAAGAAAGAGAAAGTAAAAATTTCTCCAATACGAAACGTATTCTATTAAAAGCAGAATAGTATTTCCTCAAATCGGAAGAATTATTCTCTAAAATAAGAATACAAGTCTTTATAGAATATCACAGTGAGCCGTGATACGGGGGCATATAACTATATTAATAGAAACAACACTCAACCATCATACCACGAGTTCACTGCAATATCATATAAAGTAAATAAATCATTTATTCTACATTACAATGGGAAATAAATGCATTCTCACATACACAAGAATTTATACAAGTAAAATAGCTATTTTATTCAATACTATGAAAAATTCTTTACATGTGCAGATCTCAAAAAGTAGCGAGGACCGGTATCCGCACAATCTCCGGTCAACACATAAAAAAGTAAAAAAGCAAAACGGAGAGAATAAAATCAAGCTCATTTCTTCTTCTTCCCACCTTTGGAGCCTTTACCCGGCCTAATGATTAGTTTCTGAAGTCGCTGTGGATGGGTCGGGGAGGAAGGAAAAAGAGGCACAGCTGAATCAACTTCCGCTTCTTCTCCAGCGACAGAAGTGCTTTTCTTCCCTTTCTTTGAAATCATGCGCTTCCCCTTCTTTTTCGAAGAAGACTCACTGCCTCGAGTAAAAAACTCAGAAAGCTTTGTGTCGTCATCATAAGATTGCTCCGGGGTCTTCTCGCCTTCTTCAAGTTCCCCAGTCTTTTGCTCTTGTGAAACAACCGAATCGTCCAAGTCTTTGAGAGATTCAATTTTCTCTTCTTGCGATCCTGGTTGAGAAGTAGGAAGAGGAGTGACTTGGGAAGGAGGAGGAACAGCAGCCGAAGAAGGAGAAGTTGGCGCAGCTTTTGGAACTTCCACGACAGAAAAAAAGAAGTCAAAATCAGTACTCTCCGAAAAAAGAGAAGATATTGGATCACCAGGACTTAAGTAATAAGCGAGAAATTCATCAAGATCAGTTGAATCGAATGCATAATCCACTTGAGCCAGATCTGAATCGAAGTTACCTGGAGAAGTCGGTTTTGACAAATCAATTTCAAATTTATCAGCCTCAGTGTCTTTTTGACTCTTCTCCTCGATTTGAGTAAGGGGAGACTCCGTTGTGACGGGCTTAGCCTCAACGTTTTTTGCAGGAGAAGAAAAGTGAGAGCTGGAACCAACGATATCGACGTCGGTCGAAATCGAAGTGTGGACAGGGGCAATTAAAGATATTTTCTTCTCTGGATGTTCTTCTTCCACTATTCCAGCTCTAGCTTTAGCGAGTTGCTCTTTTCCTCTAACAAGAGTGGCACGAGCACCATCGTCAAGGTAAAGTGCTTCAAGCTCCGTCTCGTTGTAGCCAGCTCCCCCGAGCATATCGATAGCAGCCTCCCATACTTCGGCTAGGGTGATTTCATATTTTGGTCCCAAGAATGATAGACTCCCGCGTCCCAAGACGTTGTGAATGTAAAAATCGAATAAAGTAGAGTCAATGCTTGCTTTAGTTGCTTCGTGAGACTCTTCGGCCGCAACTTGTCCGCCAACCGCGTCATCACGCTCCTTCTCAACTTTAAGAAGCTTAGCTTTTAACATCTCAATCTCCGCGTTTTTGGAAATAGCTGTTCCCCGTAGCTCAGCATTTTCTTTGCGGTATTTCTCAACAATGTGCTGCTCAGCTACTAGCTTCATTTCGGCATCTCTTTGTGCAGCGTGTGCGTCCCGCACTTGCTTCTGAAAGACTTCTTCTTTCTGAGTATGCGACGCAGAAGAAGAGGTGAGATCTTCCTTAAGTTGCTTGACTTCAGATTCAAGCCTTGCATTGTCATCCGCGATGCTCGTCATCTCCGCGTCGTGCTGCTTGCACCATTTATCCCATTCAGCCTTATCGTTCTCCAAAGTCAGCATGTTTTCGAGATTCATATGGTTGACTCTTTGGAGTTCATCAACAAGTTTTTTCCACTGCGACATCCTCTCAATGTCAAGCTTAACCGCATCAAGATTTCTAAGCATATCTTGCTTGTCGATCGGGACCAAATCTAAGTCAAAGCGCACTCCTTTTAGGCACCAATTCGGAAATCGGCTCTGAAGTGTTGGAGGGCCATCTTTAACTTGGTACTGGTGCCTTTTGATGATCACTTGGATATCGGATTTCTTTAAAGGAGGAGAGCCGGATGGGATATTAGAAGAGATAGGAGCGTCAGTTTTTTCAGAAATTGCAGACGCGTCCTTTTCATCAAGTCTAACCCGTTTACTCGGGTCTGCGGCGACATGACTCTTTCCTTTATCATCGTGATATTTTCTTTTATGAGAGTCATCGTCCTTTTTTCTCTGCTGTTCTTCATAAGCTCGCCTCTCTTGAGCCTTCCTAATTTCCCGTTCCTCATCAGATTCCCTGCGAGTGGGGAGATAGCGTCTGTAATCATAAGAATTGCACCCTCCATAGCGCCGAAGGTTATCGTAATATGAGCCACTTCGCCCCATCGAAGAATCTGAAAAAGAAAAGGAGACAAGCCTTAAAATCTTCAAAGAAAAGGAATTTAAGTGCGTATAAGTGCCAAAAAATCCTAAGTGTGTGCGGCGTGCAAACTACGCACGTCAAACTACAAACCACGCTTTGATGTGGGAACGGAGACGACTGGTGTAGAAGGTGTCGAAGCTTGTTTAAAAGAAGAAGTCGCTTCTACAACAGGAGAGATCTCTTTTGAAATATCATCTTTAAAAATCTCCTGAGAAGTTATCATTATATCGCTTAAGTTATCAAAAGTATCATCGCCGCGATGCCCAGCAGAACTCTCTTTTTCGACTTCCACGTCAGCCGTCTTTTCAGAAATGTGAGGATTTTCCTCCTCTTCAATAACTGGAGAAAGTATTAACTTGTTGGATGACACCGCAACATTAATAAAAGTGGAACACTTCACCAGTGAAGTCTCACCGGTGGTTTCTTTCAGTAAAGGTTCTTCGGCAAGGGCTGGGGCATCTGACGTCTTAGCCGGAGAATCAGCAACTTCAGGAGGCTGGATGGAACGAGAAGAATGTAGAAGTTCGAATTGGTGCAAAAGTTCATCTTTTAACAAGAATTTGGCGCTTCTCTCTTCCATAGCCATAGCATTTAAAGTTTCAAAAATCGACTTGAGGCTGGGATTTCTTAGCGGGGGAGGAAGTGCTGAAAAAAGAAAAGGATGAGGATAAGCATTTGATAAATTCGAGTTTCGAAAAAGCTCATGAGATGAATAGAGAAAGGCAATCTTACTCCCGACTCTCCAAACGGCGTAGAATCCCGGTGGGCATCGAACAAAGAAGAATTGATTTAGGAACCCGTGAGCACTATCGGGTAAATCCAAAATCAACTTCCGATTCCTGGCTCCTCTTACAAGCACGATTGAAGGGTGATCTTTATTCTTAGCAAAGGTGCATAGATAGCAAATTTCATCGAAGCTCGGGAGACGGTCAAGCGTCCTCCTAAACAGAACACACAACCCCATCAGAACGGTGTAACCGTTGGGGTGTAGCTGGAAAGGCGAGATAGCTAATCGAAGGAAAAGTTCTCGGAGAAATTCATTGAAAGGTGGAATAGCTCCGCTTAAACACATCTGGCGATTCACTGCGACAAAACCGAGAGGTGGCCTGTTAGCTGTATCACTTGCTCCAGGGAATATAGCGTCTGATTCGGCAATACCGAATTGGGTGCACAGTTGTCTAAAAACTTTGTGGCTCAGAGTGGTCGGAGTTCTCTCCGGAGGATCGATCAGTGGGTTGGCAATCAGGATAGCTTCTTCGACTGGTCCTGAATCTTCTTGTTGAGATGTCATTCTACACAATCAACTGGATATTTAAATATGAAGGTGCACGTTTACTAAAAAGTGTGAAGTATTGTGCAAAACTAAAACGATAACAAGCAAGTATAACTGAAATTGAAATAGTTGACATTTGTCGATTATAAAGTTTCGAGGCTTGTCATTTTAAGTTCAAATACAATGTTGTGTTGATGCAAACAAATCAGCTTAGGTTTATTATTTCAGCTTTGCTTTAATACTTCATCTGAATTTATCGTTTCACAGCATTTCATTCACAAAATTCATGTATGTTAATTGTTCTTTATCTTCTGATCTGTCATTCGATGTGGGCAGTCAATGGCAGTGTATTTGTCCCGTTTTTCTGCAAATGTTGTGTTTAACAGGTTATTAACATTAGAGTAAAAGCAATCTATAAAGAAGTGCAACACAGTTCAAATTTGATCAAAATTCAAAGGCCAGTCGAGCTCTGTCCAAATTTCACAAGTGTTAGGTCGTCCAACGACCTAGCATAGGTCGGACTCTTTTTAGGTCGCACAGCACAAGTAGGAAAGGTCAAGGCGATGTAAATTTGGCAAGTCCTAACTCGGCCGCGACTTAGAGCTTATGTCGCAAAAATTAGGTCGTTCGATTGTTAAGTCGTTATGTTCAAAGTTCAGTTGAGTCCAAAGGTTCAAAGTCTTAGGTCGCTCACGAACCAGCATAGGTCGGAAAGTTCGGCTTTATCTAAGTCGCAGGAATTCTTAGGTCGCAAGGATGTTTAGGTCGGTCAAATATCTTAGGTCGTAAGTCGTAGGTCGCGGAAGGCTCAGCACAAAACTCTTAAGTCGTACAAATCTGTTAAGTCGCCGACTTCCCCTCCACGCAATCCCTTAATGGATCCGATAACCCGATACTGCCATTAGAAAGAAAACGATCATCCTTTTCTTGAATTCAATTCATCTCTACATACCGCCAAATCGTCCAGCAAATTGACTTCAAATCCTTCCGATCCATTACAAACATTACCGTGCATTCATGAATCACATCAACATATCGAATGGAGATTGGAAGTCGATTGTAATAATCGCTCAAAAAATGAAACACGAACGCATGGAATTGGACTTGGGTCGGAAAACATGAACTCATGATGGGGCAGCGATTATGGTGGGACAGAGATTGAATTCACTTAATCAATATTTTGGAAAGGATGAATCGTCGACTAAACAAGTTGAATTCTTCCTTGGAAGCTCAAAGATTCGTCAATGGCAACGGAAAATCAAAGCAGAAGGATAAGGAGGAAGAAGGCGACCTAACAGTTTATATGAGGCTGAGAGAGGAAGGCGAATAGGCACGCAAGTTTTAGGTCGTCCACGATCTAGCAAGAGTAAGTCGAAGCACACGACCTAAGACATTGGCGTGTACTTCGAGGGGCAAATGTTAACTCCTTTATTTCGGCGACCTAAAACTCTATGACCTAACAGCTCTTAACGACCTAAAAGGCCTCACGACTTAAGGAAACTCACGACCTAAAAGCTTCACGAGTTAGCAGACTCTACGACCTAAAGTGGGTTACGACCTAGCTACAGAAAAAACCAAGCGACCTAGAAAACTCCGCGACCTTAAAACCACGCGACTTAACTCCAGTGATGACCTACCGACCTAAGAACCTCACGACCTAACATACTTGACGACCTAAGGACCTCGCGACCTAACATACCTAACTCCAGAAAGGACCCAACGATCTAAGGAAGTTAGCGACCTAAAGTGGCTGCGAGTTAAGAAAGTCTGCGACCTAAGGACTTCGCGACCTAAGGGATTTGACGATCTAGCAGACTCTACGAGTTACCGACCTAAAGTTATCTACGACCTAACTCCTGAAGTAAACTTCACAACTTAACGACCTAAAGACTCCACGAGCTAAAAGAAAAGAAAGGCACGACCTATCTTAGGTCGCCTACGACTTACCACTTCAGATGAATCTAAGCGCAACTCTATCAGCCCAGCCTCCTAAGTTGCAAGTTGACCACGACCTCTCTTAGGTCGCTCGCGACCTACGACCTAACTTAGGTCGTACGCGACCTAAGACTTAGAGCAATATTTCTGTCCAGAATCACTCCTATAAATACCCCACTACCTTCAACATGAAGGGGAATTTTTGGCCGATCATTTCTTGAAGCGTCGTTACTCTGCCGAACTCTCAACTCATTCGACAATTGAAGATCTTCGAACATTCGAGACACCACAACAAGCTTCGGGAGGAATTTCCTACATCCAACACGGATTCATCAAGTTTTATCATCGAAGTTTGAGCTAGTAGTCGAGATTGTCTTTGAGATCAAATTGTATTGTTTTCATGAGTGTATTGTATCGTATTATAACCAGATTCAGTAATAAAGAGATTTAAACTGGACGTAGGCTCGATCTCAAGCCGAACGACTATAAACTGCTGTCTTTTACCGCTTTTTCACTATTTTACTGCTTATTTCTTGTTCCCGTCACACGGGTGGTGCTTTCACAATTCTACTACACACACCGGGTGTTAGCGTTCACTTTTTAGCGTTAACATAGTAAGTGATCTACGCTTTCCAAAACATCTAAAATTCTTAAATTTGGTTTAGCAACGTGAAAGTTATAGCAAAATTCGTTTCATCCACAATCACAAAAAAAATATTACAGCAGTCATCTTTTTTTTTCCAGCAAATTCACCACTGTAAACCGTCCTTAACCGCATGAACCCAAAATAGAAAGCGTGAGGGAAACCTCACCTTAGATATGCAGCAAAGTTTGGGTTGAAAGATTCTCCGGTTTGGATCAATTTGATGATTTTGAGGCTCCTTTATTAGCTTCAGCAGCTGAAAAAGTTGAAACAAGAACATGCAAGAACAAAAGAGAAAATTATACACAATTCATATCTAATTCTAGGATTTTGATGATATAATTCTGTAGTATTGGTGGAGATTACCTTTTATTCTCTTAATTTGGTGATTTCTTCTTGAATTGGCAGCAAATTGGGTGAAAATTTTGTTTTAGTTGATGGTAACCATTATTTTTTTTTTTCAGTTCACTGTAAGTTTGTTCTTTTCTGTTTTAGAGGAAGAAGAACTAAACTACGTACACTAGTTTGTTTCTCACCAGAAACATCCAGATAATGGATTTTAGGTTTTAAAACCTAACCCAAAAAGCCCAAAGCAATATTATTTAGAAAAAATGCAAGGCTATGTATATGTATTAGGCTATTTTACCTTAAATTCACATATTTCTCAATATAAACTCAAAAAAAATATATGCAACCAACTGTTATGAAACAAAAATTGTTATTTACACAAAATAAAAAATTTTCAATAATAAAATGTTATTTTCATAAATAAAACCATATTTTTGGCAATATTTTACAATTTTCAAAATTTTAGTGTAAAAACACGAATTTTAAAGGATAATTTGTTCAAAAATCATTTTCATTTTCAAATAAGTTATAACAAAACATTATAACACTTTTTAAAATAACAAAATATTATTTTAAACAATATTCCATCTTTTAATTTTAATAAAATACATATTTTCTACATATTTCTTCTTTTAAATTCAATAACAGGTTAATATTGGCAATAATTACCAATATTAATGCATTGATTCAACTAAAATCCAATAAATAATTATTTTCACTCCAAATTCTCAAAGTAAAGTTTTTAAAACTCTATTTTCATTAATTTTTATTTATTTCAAAAATTATATGTTGAAACACATCAATTGATTAATTTATTAACTCTAATTTAATAAGATCACATTGTTTATTTGAAATAAATAAATAAAAATTAAATCAAATTTATTTTCTCCATTTTATTTTCAATATTAAATTATAACTAACATTATAATTAAATATCATAGGTAATCACCAATACCAGGTTTGTTACAAAGCTAGCTAGAACTTGATATTAGTATAAGATAAGAGGAATATAAGTGCATAAGGGAATTCATCCTTTAACTATAAAGGATGGGTACAAGTATAGTATAATCTCAATGCATGGTATATGTTTACCAAGGGTTGTCGCATGAATAGGTTTAATTCAACATAAGAGACTCATACATAATGGCATTCAACGCTAATACAAGGAATCATATGAATGTCATGAGAGAAACTTATTAAAATTCCAATATGAAACTCATGGAACTCAAGATAAAGTTCAAATATCATAAAAACGAAATCACAATATATAACATCTCATGAAGCTCTAGGCTATCTATGTAACAAAAATATCTAAAAATAGTGAAATCGTATAAAACTCAGAAAATTCAAAAAAACCACTGATTGGCCAGATCCCTGATTGCAAAGCTGAAGCAATGTTGCACGTGCTAAACTCTTCTCCAGTGCTATTTATAATTTAGGTACCTAACTCGTGTACCCGAAGGTCATACTCATGTTGACCGATGTCCCATTACTCGTGGTGACCGAAGTCACATAACTCATGGTGACCGAAATCACATAACTTGTGGTGACCGAAGTCGCATAACTCAGATGACCCGAAGGTCTATAGCACTGGCATACTCGTGGATGTGTCACAAACTCTTGGAAAGAAACCCGAAAAGTGTTAGCGTGCGTCTCATACCACACGTTCGCACTAAACGGTTTACTAACTGCTAGTTAACTCCACATCATAAAAATAAAATCTCAAACCTCAAAAATCTCATATATCTTGCCTCGTATCATCGGCAAGTGCAAATAAATCTCATAGTAGTTTCTCATAAACCATAATTCCCACAAGGGAAAAATCTCATCTCAAGGCTCGCCACGTCTCATCGGCTAGTAATACAACATTTTTAAGTAGTTCTCATCGATTATTACTCCTACAATAAGAGATCTCGAACGTCTCAACTAGTCAAATATTGGCTGAAACAAATTCTAAGATCAACAATCATTCTTGTTGTCATTTCGATCTCGGGACAGCAACAATCAGACACATTTTTAATCAATTTACTTCAAAATTTCAAAAATCTCAAAACATGAATCTTTTAGAACAAATTCTTAGCTTTCCAGAACATCAAAGATTATTGAATTTGGATAAAAATTGAAAAAGTTATGCTTAATTTAGTTTCAGATTCAAAAACAGAGCAAATAATAGTTTTGCTCTCGGGATTGCAATAGAAACACTCAAATTTGAAATAGATAACTTCAAAATTCTGTAAAACACAAAACATGAAATTTGTAGAATATCATCTAAGCTTTGCAAAACATCTAAAATTCTTAAATTTGGTTAAGAAACTTAAAAGTATGCTTAATTTAGTTTCAGATTTAACAACAGAGCAAATAATAGTTTTGCTCTCGGGATTGCAATAGAAACACTCAAATTTGAAATAGATAACTTCAAAATTCTGTAAAACACAATTAATGAAACTTGTAGTATATGATCTAAGCTTTCTAAAACATCTCAAATTCTTAAATTTGGTTAAGAAACGTAAAAGTTACGCTTAATTTAGTTTCAGATTCAACAACAGAGCAAATAAAAGTTTTGCTCTCGGGATTGCAAAAGAAACACTCAAATTTGAAATAGATAACTTCAAAATTTTAAAAAACACAAAACATGAAACTTGTATTATATGATCTATGCTTTCCAAAACATCTAAAATTCATATATTTGGTTAAGAAACGTAAAAGTTATACTTAATTTAGTTTCAGATTCAACAGCAGAGCAAATAATAGTTTTGCCCTTGGGATTGCAATAGAAACACTCAAATTTAAAATAGATAACTTCAAAATTCTGAAAAACACAAAACATGAAACTTGTAATATATGATCTAGGCTTTCCAAAACATCTAAAATTCTTAAATTTGGTTTAGAAACGTAAAAGTTATGCTTAATTTAGTTTAAGATTCAACAATAGAGCAAATAATAGTTTTGCTCTCGAGATTGCAATAGAAACACTCAAATTTGAAATATATAACTTCAAAATCCTGGAAAACACCAAACATTAAACTTGTAGTGTTTGATCTATGCTTTCCAAAACATCTAAAATTCTTAAATTTGGTTAAGAAACGTAAAAGTTATGCTTAATTTAGTTTCAGATTCAACAACAGAGCAGATAATAGTTTTGCTCTCGGGATTGCAATAGAAACACTCAAATTTGAAATAGATAACTTCAAAATTCTTAAAAACACAAAACATGAAACTTGTAGTATATGATCTATTCTTTCCAAAACGTTCAAAATTCTTAAATTTTGTTAAGAAACGTAAAAGTTATGCTTAATTTAGTTTCAGATTCAACAACAGAGCAAACAATAGTTTTGCTCTCGGGATTGCAATAGAAACACTCAAATTCGAAATAGATAACTTGAAAACTCTGTAAAACACAAAACATGAAACTTGTAGTATATGATCTACGCTTTCCAAAAAATCTAAAATTCTTAAATTTGGTTAAGAAACATAAAAGTTATGCTTAATTTAGTTTCAGATTCAACAATAGAGCAAATAATAGTTTTGCTCTCGGGATTGCAAAAGAAACACTCAAATTTGAAATAGATAACTTCAAAATTCTTAAAAACACAAAACATGAAACTTGTAGTATATGATCTATCCTTTCCAAAACACCTAAAATTCATATATTTGGTTAAGAAACGTAAAAGTTATGCTTAATTTCGTTTCAGATTCAACAATAGAGCAAATAATAGTTTTGCTCTCCGGATTGCTATAGAAAGACTCAAATTTGAAATAGATTAACTTCAAAATTTTGTAAAATACAAAACATGAAACTTGTAATATATGATCTAGGCTTTCCAAAACATCTAAAATTCTTAAATTTGGTTAAGAAACGTAAAAGTTATGCTTAATTTAGTTTCAGATTCAACAATAGAGCAAATAATAGTTTTGCTCTCCGGATTACAATAGAAACACTCAAATTTGAAATAGATAACTTCAAAATTCTGAAAAACACAAAACATGAAACTTGTAGTAAGTGATCTACGCTTTCCAAAACATCTAAAATTCTTAAATTTGGTTAGATACGTAAAAGTTATAGCAAAATTCGTTTCATCCACAATCACAAAAAAAATATTACAGCAGTCATCTTTTTTTTTCCAGCAAATTCACCACTGTAAACCGTCCTTAACCGCATGAACCAAAAATAGAAAACATGAGGGAAACCTCACCTTAGATATGCATCAAAGTTTGGGTTGAAAGATTCTCCGGTTTGGATCAATTTGATGATTTTGAGGCTCCTTTATTAGCTTCACCAGCTGAAAAAGTTGAAACAAGAACATGCAAGAACTAAAGAGAAAGTTATACACAATTCATATCTAATTCTAGGATTTTGATGATATAATTCAGTAGTATTGGTGGAGATTACCTTCTATTCACTTAATTTGGTGATTTCTTCTTGAATTGGCATCAAATTGGGTGAAAATTTTGTTTTAGTTGAAGGTAACCATTATATTTTTTTTCAGTTCACTGTAAGTTTGTTCTTTTCTGTTTCTGAGGAAGAAGAACTAAACTACGTACACTAGTTTGTTTCTCACCAGAAACATCTAGATAATGGATTTTAGGTTTTAAAACATAACCCAAAAAGCCCAAAGCAATATTATTTAGAAAAAATGCAAGGCTATGTATATGTATTAGGCTATTTTACCTTAAATTCACATATTTCTCAATATAAACTCAAAAAAAATATATGCAACCAACTATTATGAAACAAAAATTGTTATTTACACAAAATAAAAAATTTTCAATAATAAAATGTTATTTTCATAAATAAAACCATATTTTTGGCAATATTTTACAATTTTCAAAATTTTAGTGTAAAACACGAATTTTAAAGGATAATTTGTTCAAAAATCATTTTCATTTTCAAATAAGTTATAAATAAACATTATAACTCTTTTTAAAATAACAAAATATTATTTTAAACAATATTCCATCTTTTAATTTTAACAAAATACATATTTTCTACATATTTCTTCTTTTAAATTCAATAACAGGTTAATATTGGCAATAATTACCAATATTAATGCATTGATTCAACTAAAATCCAATAAATAATTATTTTCACTCCAAATTCTCAAAGTAAAGTTTTTAAAACTCTATTTTCATTAATTTTTATTTATTTCAAAAATTATATGTTGAAACACATCAATTGATTAATTTATTAACTCTAATTTAATAAGTTCACATTGTTTATTTGAAATAAATAAAAAAAATTAAATCAAATTAATTTTCTTCATTTTATTTTCAATATTAAATTATAACTAACGTTATAATTAAATATCATAGGTAATCTCCAATACCAGGTTTGTTACAAAGCTAGCTAGAACTTGATATTAGTATAAGATAAGAGGAATATAAGTGCATAAGGGAATTCATCCTTTAACTATAAAGGATGGGTACAAGTATAGTATAATCTCAATGCATGGTATATGTTTACCAAGGGTTGTCGCATGAATAGGTTTAATTCAACATAAGAGACTCATACATAATGGCATTCAACGCTAATACAAGGAATCATATGAAAGTCATGAGAGAAACTCATTAAAATTCCAATATGAAACTCATGGAACTCAATATAAATTTAAAATATCATAAAAACGAAATCACAATATATAACATCTCATGAAGCTCTAGGCTATCTATGTAACAAAAATATCTCAAAATAGTGAAATCGTATTAAACCAAAGAAATTTCAAAAAAACCCCTGATTGGCCAGATCCCTGATTGCAAAGCTGAAGCAATGTTGCATGTGCTAAACTCTTGTCCGGTGCTATTTATAATTTAGGTACCTAACTCGTGTACCCGAAGGTCATACTCATGTTGACCGATGTCACATAACTCGTGGTGACCTAAGTCACATAACTCATGGTGACCGAAATCACATAACTTGTGGTGACCGAAGTCACATAACTCAAATTACCCGAAGGTCTATAGCACTGGCATACTCGTGGATGTGTCACAAACTCTTGGAAAGAAACCCGAAAAGTGTTAGCGTGCGTCCCATACCACACGTTTGCACTAAACTGTTTACTAACTGCTAGTTAACTCCACATCATAAAAATAAAATCTCAAACCTCAAAAATCTCATATATCTTGCCTTGTATCATCGGCAAGTGCAAATAAATCTCATAGTAGTTTCTCATAAACCATAATTCCCACAAGGGAAAAATCTCATCTCAAGGCTCGCCACGTCTCATCGGCTAGTAATACAACATTTTTAAGTAGTTCTCATCGATTATTACTCCTACAATAGGAGATATCGAACGTCTCAACTAGTCAAATATTGGCTGAAACAAATTCTAAGATCAACAATCATTCTTGCTGTCATTTCGATATTGGGACAGCAACAATCAAACACATTTTTAATCAATTTATTTCAAAATTTCAAAAATCTCAAAACATGAATCTTTTAGAACAAATTCTTAGCTTTCGAGAACATCAAAGATTATTGAATTTGGATAAAAATTGAAAAAGTTATGCTTAATTTAGTTTCAGATTCAAAAACAGAGCAAATAATAGTTTTGCTCTCAGGATTGCAATAGAAACACTCAAATTTGAAATAGATAACTTCAAAATTCTGTAAAACACAAAACATGAAACTTGTAGAATATCATCTAAGCTTTGCAAAACATCTAAAATTCTTAAATTTGGTTAAAAACTTAAAATAATGCTTAATTTAGTTTCAGATTTAACAAAAGAGCAAATAATAGTTTTGCTCTCGGGATTGCAATAGAAACACTCAAATTTGAAATAGATAACTTCAAAATTCTGTAAAACACAATTAATGAAACTTGTAGTATATGATCTAAGCTTTCTAAAACATCTCAAATTCTTAAATTTGGTTAAGAAACGTAAAAGTTATCCTTAATTTAGTTTCATATTCAACAACAGAGCAAATAATAGTTTTGCTCTCGGGATTGCAAAAGAAACACTCAAATTTGAAATAGATAACTTCAAAATTTTAAAAAACACAAAACATGAAACTTGTATTATATGATCTATGCTTTCCAAAACATCTAAAATTCATATATTTGGTTAAAATACGTAAAAGTTATACTTAATTTAGTTTCAGATTCAACAACAGAGCAAATAATAGTTTTGCTCTTGGGATTGCAATAGAAACACTCAAATTTGAAATAGATAACCTCAGAATTCTGAAAAACACAAAACATGAAACTTGTAATATATGATCTAGGCTTTCCAAAACATCTAAAATTCTTTAATTTTGTTTAGAAACGTAAAAGTTATGCTTAATTTAGTTTAAGATTCAACAATAGAGCAAATAATAGTTTTGCTCTCGAGATTGCAATAGAAACACTCAAATTTGAAATATATAACTTCAAAATCCTGAAAAACACCAAACATTAAACTTGTAGTGTTTGATCTATGCTTTCCAAAACATCTAAAATTCTTAAATTTGGTTAAGAAACGTAAAAGTTATGCTTAATTTAGTTTCAGATTCAACAACAGAGCAGATAATAGTTTTGCTCTCGGGATTGCAATATAAACACTCAAATTTGAAATAGATAACTTCAAAATTCTTAAAAACACAAAACATGAAACTTGTAGTATATGATCTATGCTTTCCAAAACGTCTAAAATTCTTAAATTTTGTTAAGAAACGTAAAAGTTATGCTTAATTTAGTTTCAGATTCAACAACAGAGCAAATAATAGTTTTGCTCTCGAGATTGCAATAGAAACACTCAAATTCGAAATAGATAACTTCAAAACTCTGTAAAACACAAAACATGAAACTTGTAGTATATGATCTACGCTTTCCAAAAAATCTAAAATTCTTAAATTTGGTTAAGAAACATAAAAGTTATGCTTAATTTAGTTTCAGATTCAACAATAGAGCAAATAATAGTTTTGCTCTCGGGATTGCAAAAGAAACACTCAAATTTGAAATAGATAACTTCAAAATTCTAAAAAACACAAAACATGAAACTTGTAGTATATGATCTATCCTTTCCAAAACATCTAAAATTCATATATTTGGTTAAGAAACGTAAAAGTTATGCTTAATTTCGTTTCAGATTCAACAATAGAGCAAATAATAGTTTTGCTCTCCGGATTGCTATAGAAACACTCAAATTTGAAATAGATTAACTTCAAAATTTTGTAAAATACAAAACATGAAACTTGTAATATATGATCTAGGCTTTCCAAAACATCTAAAATTCTTAAATTTGGTTAAGAAACGTAAAAGTTATGCTTAATTTAGTTTCAGATTCAACAATAGAGCAAATAATAGTTTTGCTCTCCAGATTACAATAGCAACACTCAAATTTGAAATAGATAACTTCAAAATTCTGAAAAACACAAAACATGAAACTTGTAGTAAGTGATCTACGCTTTCCAAAACATCT
The DNA here is from genome assembly GCA_030737815.1 of Allium fistulosum. NCBI lineage: Eukaryota > Viridiplantae > Streptophyta > Magnoliopsida > Asparagales > Amaryllidaceae > Allium > Allium fistulosum. The sequence goes on from CM060907.1 coordinate 613,260,069, forward strand.
AAAATTCTTAAATTTGGTTAGAAACGTTGTTAACTCCTTTATTTCAGCGACCTAAAACTCTACGACCTAAGGAAAAGCTACGACCTAAGAATGTTGCGACCTAAGGAAAAGCTGCGACCTAAGAATGTTGCGACCTAAGGAAAGGCTACGACTTAAGAGGCTCTACGACCTAAGAATGTTGCGACCTAAGGAAAGGCTACGACTTAAGAGGCTCTGCGACCTAAGAATGTTGCGACCTAAGGAAAAGCTGCAACCTAACTACATAGCGATCTAACCGAGAAAGTCCACGACTTATCAAGATAAGAAGTTAGCGACCTAACTTCTTCGCGACCTAAGGTCCAGAAGGGTTCGCGACCTAAGGCTGCAGAAGACCTCGCAACCTAAGGAGGCAGGAAAGCTTCGCGACCTAAGATCCAGAAGGCCTTGCGACCTTGCAGCAGAAAGGATTGCGACCTATGGAACTCAACGACCTAAGGTAGCTAGCGACCTAAAGGACTTAACAACCTAAGGTAGTTAGCGACCTAAGGAACTTGACGACTTAAATAGGTTAGCGACCTAACTATTAAAGGAGGTTCAGCGCCCTACGACCTAGAGCTCCCACAGCTATTCTGTAACTCGCGTGCGACCTATTACTTGATCAAATGAAGACAAGTACAGTAACTCCTGAAGCCGCAAGGGGACAGCGACCTAGCTTAGGTCGCTCGCGACCTACGACCTAACTAAGGTCGTGCGCGACCTAAGACTTAGGCAAATTTCCTGCCCAGAAATCAGCTTCTATAAATAGGACATCACTTCCAACATGAGGAGGACTTTTGGGCAAATCATTTCTACAGCGCTGTTACTCCGTCGAACTCTTCATTCATTCAGTAATCAAGGATCCTTCAAGAATTCACGACACTACAACAAGCTTCGAGAGAAATTCCTTACATCCGAGATGGATTCATCGAGTTTCACCGTCGAAGATTGAGCTAGTAGTCTAGATTGTTTCTTGTGATCGAATTGTACTGTTTCTTGAAGAGATTTGTATCAAATTGTAACCGAATCAGCAATAAGAGACTATAAAGTGGACGTAGGCTCAATTACGGGCCGAACCACTATAAATCCGTTGTTCATTTACTACATTTCTGCTATTTTCCTGCTTAATTTCTGTTCCCGTCACACGGGTGGTGCTTTCACGATCTTATTACACACACCGGGTGTTATCGTTCATATTTTAACGTTAACATTTTGGTGCTTTCACTGAGAATCCAACTCAGGCTACCATTCACCATTGCTTCTCAGAAGTTTGCTGAAAGAATTTCCTATAAAACCAGAAATTTATCAGACATAATGGCTCCTGGAAGGAAACGAAAGTCTGTCAGAACTGATGATGACCGTGACAATACTGCCACTTCTCTCTCTCCAAATCAGGCAGCTCCAAGCGTCGGTGTTACGCGACAGGAGTTAGATGCTGCTGTATCCGGACTATACCAGCAGATTGAAACTCAGAATAACCCGATGATGGAAAGGTTGAACGCTCTATTTGGTACGAGTCAAAGACCAGTAAATAATGAGGGAGACTTTGCTAATGCTGCTCCCAATTCTGAGGGAAGAAATATTCCTCACGGGGGATCAGGTGCTGCCGAAGGGGCACCCCTCCAGGCTGAAGGATCCAGGCCGTCACCAGTTCTTCATGAGCATTTACCTGGACAAACTCCCGAAAAGATGGCTGAGGTTTACTCTGCGAAATCTCTGAACAATGAGGAATATCTCTCTGGTATGATCAAGCAAATAATGAAAGAGAGCATGCAAAGAGATGAAGACGAAAGTGAATGGGGATTCGCACCAAGTAGAACTCCGTTTACCGAGAAGATTCTGAAAGCTGAATTTCCTAGAAAGTTTGTTCCCCCCACTATTCCTGCTTATCGGGGGACAAGTGATCCAAATCAGTTCTTGTATAAATACGACTGGCATATGACCGGCGCAAGGGCGACCGACGAGATAAAGTGCCGATATTTCCCAGTTTATTTAGAAGGAGTGGCGCTTCTCTGGTTTACCAAGCTTCCAGTCCGATCTGTAGACCAGTTTTCCGATCTCACCCGAAAATTCAAAGAGCAATTCAGGCTATACGCTTCAAAGGCAAAAGATATAATGTCACTGTCCAGTCTTGAACAGAATCCGGGAGAGCCTATTAAGTCATTCTTGAACCGCTTCAACTTAGCTCTGGCAGAAGTCGATAATGCAGAGCCACGAATGATCTTGACCTATTTGATGCGTGCTATTGACAAATCGAGCGAATTTGGAAAATGGCTGAAAATGAAGGAACCAAATTCGCTCGAGAAATTCTACAAAAAGGCTGACGAATTTATACGCTTAGAGAATCTTTCCGCACCAGCTAAAGTTGTGACAACGGTGGCGGAAAATAATGCTACTACTCAAATCAAGAAAGAACCGGCAGATCAGAAAAGGGAAAGTAATGGTGGGAAAAGGCAGAAAGACTTCAAAAAGCCCCGCTTTCTTAAACCATCAGACTTTACTCCTCTGACCGATACCCCGGAAAATATCTTCATCGCCACTAAGGATGCTGTTGAATTTCCAAGACCACCGGCCGTGAAAGTTGGGAAGAATGTTGTTCAAAGCGGAAGATTTTGCAAGTTTCACAACCAACCAGGGCATGATACCAATGAGTGCCGCCATTTGAAAAGTCTGATTGAAGAATTGCTAAGAGAGAATAAGTTGCAGCAATACGTCAAGAGGAATAGAAAGGACCCATCTTCGTCCAACCAAGGGCAGTTACCTCCAACTAATTCATCTGATTCAGGAGAAAGGCCTGCTGGAAAGGAAAAACCTGTTATTAATGTGATCACAGGGGGACCTCACCCGGCTGGCAGAAGTTGGGGTGAAATGTAAAGGTATGCAAAAGCTTTGAAGTATGCACCAACCGAAGAAAGTGTCTTAATCCTGGAAGATGCTTCACCTCTAAAGCAGCAAAAAACTTTCCATGATGATATTATGTTCAGAGCCAGGGATTCTGTTAATGTGGAAGCTCCTACCGAGGACCCTATGGTTGTCTCTATCGGTATTGGGCCGGCTATTGTCAGAAGAGTGTTAGTTGATAGTGGTGCCTCATGCAACATCCTCTTTAAAAGGACATTTGACCAAATGAAAATTCCGATGACTGATGTACATGCTTCTTCACACAAGATCGCCGGATTTACAGGAGAGCTGAAACAGCCGATTGGAACAGTGGACTTGTTTGTTGAAATGGGCGAAGGACCCAAGAAATTGGTTCGGAAGCAAACTTTTGTAATTGTGGATGGATTCTCCGCCTATAACGCTTTCTTGGGCCGGCCTACTCTTGCTGCCTTCAGGGCCGTCCTCGCTCCTTGGTGCTTAACAATGAAATTTCCTACTGATAATGGGATTGCTGTTATTAAAGGAGATCAAAACGCAGGACGAGAATGTTATCTTGTAGAACTCCGAGAGGCCAGGAGAAAAGAAATGGGGAAAGATGCGGCAGCTCCGCTCCGCATCAAGGAACCGACCCTGTAGCAACTACGGAGCGGCCCCTGTACTGGCGAACACAGCAATGCAAGAAAAGAAATGGATCCCAGGAAAGCCAGTACAGGGGAGAATAGAGTGGTACCCGTGGAGGTAACGGTACCAGTATCTGTAGACCCGAAAGACCCAAATAAAGTACTCAATGTGGGTTCACAGCTAAGTATAACAGTTCAAAACACACTGATATCATTCTTAAAAGCCAATCTAGATGTGTTCGCCTGGTGTCATGCTGATATGTGCGGAATCTCTCCAACAATTGCTGTCCACACCCTGAATGTCGATCCGAAATTCACACCAGTAAAACAGAAAAGAAGAACTCAAGGTCCAGAAAGGTCAGCAGCTTTAAAGGAAGAGGTAGATCGTCTCTTAGAGAATAATTTCATCAAAGAATCCACTTATCCAAATTGGGTTTCAAATCCAGTACTGGTTAAGAAGGCAAATGGAAAGTGGAGAGTGTGCATTGATTTCTCTGATCTAAACAAAGCTTGCCCCAAAGACTGCTTCCCGTTGCCTAGAATCGATCAACTAGTAGATGGGACGGCTGGACATGAGTTGTTATCTTTTATGGATGCCTATTCTGGATACAATTAGACTATGATGAATGAACCAGATCAGGAGGACACAAGTTTCATTACCGATGTGGGACTCTACTATTACAAAGTCATGCCATTCGGGTTAAAGAATGCTGGGGCAACATACCAAAGACTTGTCAACGCTATGTTCAAGCCTCCGATTGGCAAAACGATGGAAGTCTATGTTGATGATATGTTAGTAAAGTCAAAGAAAGCAGTAGACCACATGGACCACCTGGCAGAAATGTTCTCAATTCTTCGGAAGTACGGAATGAAGCTCAATCCATTGAAAGGTTCATTCGGAGTAGAGTCTGGAAAATTTCTGGGTTTCATCATAAGCGCTAGGGGCATCGAGGCCAATCCCGCTCAAATCACAGCTCTAAGAGAAGTTAAAGCCCCTAGAACAAAGAAAGAACTGCAAAGTCTTAATGGAAAGGTTGCCGCTCTTAGTCGCTTCATTTCCAAGGCCACAGACAAATGCATTCCCTTCTTTGATGCTCTAAAGAAAGGAAAGAAAAATTTCGAATGGACTCCTGAATGTCAGAATGCTTTCGATCAACTGATTCATCATATGAGAACTCCTCCGGTCCTTTCCAAGCCTAGTGATGGTGAAGACCTCTTCATCTATCTGGCAATTTCATCCCATGCTTTAAGTGCAGCACTCGTACGAGAAGATATGAAAATACAACGTCCGGTTTACTACATCAGCAAACGGTTTGCTGGGGCTGAGATGAATTATTCAAAGATAGAAAAACTTGCTATTGTCTGCTAATCGCTTCCAGGAAATTGAGGCCCTATTTTCAATCTCATCCTATCAAGGTCCTGACTGATCAGCCTTTGAAGCAAGTCTTGTATCGTCCTGAAACTTCGGGTCGCCTCTTGAAGTGGAACATAGAACTCAGCCAATATGACATCACTTACCATCCCCGAAGAGCAATTAACGGACAAGCTTTAGCAGATTTCATTGCGGAATCCACTGACAAAGGTGACAGTAAGGAAGAAACAACTGACTGCATTCCGATACAGTGGAAGTTGTATGTTGATGGCTCGAGAAATGATTATTGTTCTGGGGCAGGAGTTGTGCTCGAAACTCCCGAAGGACGATCACTATGTTATGCATTGAGACTGGAATTTCCTTCGACAAACAATGAAGCAGAATATGAAGCCCTTATTGCCGGATTGAAAATCGCCAAGGAATTGAATATCAAAGTGATACAGATTTTCAGTGATTCTCAGCTTATTGTCTGCCAGGTGAAGAAGGAATTTCAAGCCAAAGGAGGGAATTTGCCTGCATATTTGACAAAAACTTCCGAACTCCTCAATGATTTAGATCACTACTCAATAAGCCACATACCCCGAGAGGAAAATATGAAGGCGGATTCTTTAGCGAAGTACTCAAGTTCCGGAGAAGCTCAATTACTAGGATTAGTTCCTGTAGAAGTTCTGTCAGCTCCAAGCATTGATGAAATGGATGTTGATTGGATTATGACTACGTCTCAAGAGCATGAATCATGGATGACTCCGATCAAAGAATACTTACTCAGTGGTTCCCTGCCAGAGAGTTCTAAGGAACGTCGAAAATTATTAAGAAAAGCATCGAGGTATATAATTCAAGATGGCCGATTACACAGGCGGGGATTTTCGAACCCACTACTCCGATGTGTAACTAAGGAAGAAGCCAAGACCATCTTAACAAAGGTGCACGGAGGAGAATGTGGAGACCATTCAGGTGGTCAAACACTTGCAAAGAAAATTCTCCGATATGGATACTTCTGGCCGGATATCAATCGAGATGCTGCAACTTTTTCCAGGAAATGTGACAAATGCCAACGATTTGCAAAAATCCCAAGAGCACCCTCCACTGAACTCACACAAATGGTCAGTCCATGGCCATTTGCCATCTGGGGGATAGACCTAATTGGACCATTACCGATCGCCAAATCAGGGATTAAATATGCTATTGTTGTCGTTGATTATTTCACCAAGTGGGCTGAAGCTGAACCTTTGGCCACCATCAGTTCTAAAAAGATGATAAATTTTGTAACGAAGAATATCATTTGCAGATATGGTGTGCCACAGAAGATAATCACCGACAATGGCACTCAATTCGAAAGTGAAGAACTCCAGGGTTTTTGCAAACGGTTCAGAATTCGAAAAAGCTTCTCAGCAGTGGCTCATCCGCAGGCAAATGGGCAAGTGGAAGCAGTTAACAAGATCATCAAGTCAACTATCAAAAAGCAACTTGAAAAGGCAAAAGGTGGTTGGGTTGATAAGCTTCCATTAGCACTATGGGCGTACAGAACTACTCACAAAACTGCGACTGGGCACACTCCATTTTCACTGGCATACGGATCTGAGGCAATGATTCCAGTAGAAGTAGAGGTTCCTTCACATAGAAGAGTTCATTTCAATGAAACCGAAAATGAAAAACTGCAACTTGAAGCGCTTGATTTTCTTGATGAGAAAAGAGAGGAAGCTAGGCTCAGAGTTTCAGCTCATCAGCAGAGAATAGCCAGGCATTTCAATTCCAAAGTTCACCAACGCAGCTTTGAAATCGGAGACTTGGTTCTGAAAAGGATCATGACAGCAACTGGTGTGTTTGGGCCAAACTGGGAAGGGCCATATGTCATAGGCACTAAACTTCTTGATGGCACTTTCAAACTCATAACTGTTGAAGGAGATCCAATTCCAAGTGCCTGGAACAGCAACCATTTGCGTCCTTACTTTACTTGAAAAGAGCTCTGCTCAAAATTGTAAAATGATGATGAATGTATCAGTTGTATTGTGAAACATTGTAAATCAGTGTAAATGAATGAAAGCTATAAAGTGGACGTAGGCCCGATTTTTGGCCGAACCACTATAAATCTTGTGTTCTTTACTATTTCATGATGCCTGTTTTATTTTGATATGTAAATACTTTAAATGTATCGCTAAAATATCAATTCAAAATTGCAGGACATTATAACAAGGCTTGCTCATCACAAAGCTAAGCAACTTCCATAAATCAGCTATTACACGAAAACCAAGCCACAAAAATTTTATCCAAACTCAAATCCCAAGCAAGGAAAACCTCACATAAAAAGTTGCCGACTCCATTGTGACAAACCTTCGTTCACTAGTCGAGATTGTCGCTATAAATAGACATCCAACTAGATAACTTGCGTTTGTCTCGTAGAGTCATTCAATAGTGAAGTCCACTCCTTCGGATAAAGCAATTTACTTGTAAGAGGAAAAGAGGAAGATGTGCTTGGGAACGATAATAAGAGAGCGCTAACAGGCAGATGATGAGAGAAAGTTGCCAAGCAAACAAAGGAGCAGACAATGGGAGGTATGCATCTCAACAGGAAGGCCAGAAGATCCACTAAAGCGGAAGTAACAGGACCCTCGCTAACTGGTCGTGATGCATCCGATCAGATAGCTTACGTCCGTCCCGTGGATCCACTCGCCCCTGAGACGCAACCTACCCGGCACACCAACCAACCAAAGCCCTCTAACGAGGCACACCAATAAATGGGAGTGCTTTCCTCAACCAAAAAGATCGGTGGGACCACCGAAGGAGCATCTTGTTTATTGATTGCGGTCGTTTGTACAAACAAACATCCAATCAAGCAACTTACGCCTGCCCCGCGAACCCATCCGACCATGAGAAAGTAAATCCCAGGCACTCAAAAGCCCTCTTCGGAGGCACAAGCCCTCTTCGGAGGCACATGACCTCTTCGGAGGCAAAAGCCCTTTCCCAAGGCACCACAAGCCCTCTTCGGAGGCACATGACCTCTTCGGAGGCAAAAAGCCCTTTCCCAAGGCACCGCAAGCCCTCTTCGGAGGCACAAGCCCTCCTCGGAGGCACAAGCCCTTTTCAAAGGCACAAGACCTCTTCGGAGGCACAACTCTTTAAGAGGAGCCCTCTCCGGAGGCATGTCCCAAAATAAAATGCTTGAACAAAAAGCATCGTCCAGAAGCACAGTTCAACTCTCAAAGGAAGGACTAACTTGTTCATCTCGAAAAGTTCCTCCTAAAAAAAAAGTTGAAAAATGCTACAAAATTCTTTCAGAAAAGCTCATTTCACTTCATAGGGAAATTCACTTCTTAATAAATAAAAGTGATTATCCCCGAAAGTTGAAGCGTTCTTCAGAAAGAGAAAATAAAAATTCTTCTAAAGACTGGATATACTCTATTAAGAGCAGAATAATTCTCCCCTTAAAAGCGGAATAATTGTCCTCTGAAGTAAGAGTGTTAGTCTTAAAAAAGCTAGGAATATTGCAATGCACTTACGGCATGGGGGCAATACTATACAATTCAATTATATTAATAAAAGCAACATGCCACAAGTTCGTTGCAATATCACGGAAAACAGATGTGGAATAAATGCATTCTCAAACGCAGACAAAAAGTTTGCACAAGTAAGAAGAATCGTTTGTTCTACACTTAAAATAAAAGATAGATCATTCTCACATACACAAGAGTTTGTACAAGTAAAATAATTGTTTTATTTAGTACTATGAAAATTCTTTACATGTGCAGATATCTCAAAAAGCAAAAGCGGGAACCGGTACCCGCACAATCCCCGGTCAATACATGCAAAGAGCAAAAATAATAAGTAAAAAATCCAGCTTGATTATTCCTTCTTCTCACCACCTTTGGAGCCCTTTCCCGGCCTAATGACTAGCTTTTGAAGTCGTTGTGAACGGGCAGGGGCAGAAGGAGAAAGCGGTGCGGCCAGATCAACTACTGCTTCATCTTCAGTGGAAGTCTTCTTCTTCTTCCTTACAGCACGTTTCCCCTTCCTCTTTGAAGAAGACTCGCTCCCCGGAGTAGCAAGCAATGTTGAGAGCTTCGTGTCGTCATCAAGAGACCGCTCCGGGGTCTTCTCAATGTCTTCAAGATCCTCCGCCTTCTGTTCCTGAGAAGCAGCCGGATCATCCAAGCCTTGAAGAGCTTCGATTTTCTCTGCCTGTGATCCCGGTTGGGAAGCAGAAGGAGGAGTAATTTGGGAAGACGGAGGAACGGCAATCGAAGGAGTGAAAGCTTGTGTAGTGCTTGGTGCCTCCGCTGTAGAAGAAAAGAAGTTAAAATCAGCATCCCTCGAAAATAAAGAAGGCATCGGTTCATCAAAGTTTAAGTAACAAGTAAGAAGGTCATCGAATTCGGCTAAGTCAAATGACTGGTTCATTAGACCCGAGACGACACCAAGAGTACCAGGAGGAGTTGGCTTTGCAAGATCCACCTCAAACTTCTCGGCTTCAATATCATCCAGTGCCTCATCTTCAGTAGGAGTAGTTGCAGTTTCCTGGGCAACTTTAGCTAGTTGTAAAGAATGAGAGCTGGAATCTATAATATTAATGTCAGCTGAAGTAGAAGTTTGAACGGGGGCAGTTAAAGGAGCTTCTTCTTTTGGAGGCTCTTCTCCCATTGTTTCAGCTCGTACTTTGGCAAGTTGCTCCTTCCCCTTAACAAGAGCGACACGATTCTCATCATTGAGATAGCGCTCCTCAAGTTCCAGCTCATTATAGCCGGCCCCGCCAAGCATATCCATCGCGACTTCCCACACTTCAGCCAATGTAATTTCATAATCGGGACCAAGAAAAGAGAGGCTCCCACGACCCAGAACGCTGTGTAAATAAAAGTCGAATAAGGTAGAGCTGATGTCTGCTTTCGTCGCCTCATGTGATTGCTCAGCCGCTTCCTTTTCGGCAACGGCAGCAACCCGGCCAGCGGTAGCCTCATCACGCTCTGCCTCAACTTTAGCAAGACGAGACTTTAGTAACTCAATCTCTACGTTCTGAGAGGTGACCTTTTCCCGCAAATCGGTGTTTTCTGTGCGGTATTTCTCAGTAATATGCTGTTCAGCGGCAAGCTTCATTTCAACATCTCTCTGTGCAGCATGGGCATCCCGCACTTGTTTTTGAAAGACTTCTTCTTTTTGAATATGAGATGCAGAAGAAGAGGCAAGATCTTCCTTAAGATTTTTAACCTCGGACTCAAGTTTTGCATAACCATCAGCAATATTTGTCATCTTGAGATTATGCTGTTTGCAAATTTTGTCCCACTCCGCCTTGTCGTTTTCCATAGTCAGCATTGCCTCAAGGTTTGCACGATTAACCCTTTGGAGTTCATCGACAAGCTTCTGCCACTGCGACATCCTCTCGATATTAAGCCTGACTGCGTCAAGGCTGCTAAGCATGTCTGATTTATCAATCGGAACTATGTTTAAGTCAAAGCGCACCCCTTTTAGGCACCAATTCGGAAAACAGCTCTGAAGTGTTGGGGGGCCGTCCTTGACTTGATATTGCGGTCTGTTAATGATAGTCTGAATGTCAGATTTCTTCAGAGGAGGAGAGCTAGCCAGAATATCAGAAGGAATGGGAGCGTCGGTCTTTTCAGAAATTTCAGATGCGTCAATCGGTTTAGATCGTTTGCTCGGTTCATCGGCAATCTGAGTTTTTCCCTTATCATCGTAAGACTTCCGCTTATGAGAGTAGTCACTCCTATGCGAAGAGTCATATCGCTCGGCATCTTTCCTTCTTTGCCACTGATCATAATCCCGCTTCTCCTGGGCTTTCCTTCGAGCCCTCTCTTCATCTGTTTCTTTTGGGGTATCAAGGTACTTCCTAAAGTCATAGGTGCCGCGGCCTCCATGGTACTTGAATGAGTCATAATATGAACCTGTACGTCCCATTGGAGAACCTGAAAGCAAAAAAGGAGTAAAGTTTAGAAATTTCCAGGAAAAAGAGGATGAATGTTTATAAGTGCTGGAAAATCCTAAGTGTGTGTGGCGTGCAAGCTACATGCGTCAAACTACAGACCATGCTTTAGTGTGGAAACAGAGACGACTGACGTAGTAGGCGTCCGGGTTTGTTCAAAGGTGGAAGTCGCCTCGACAACGGGAGAAGTTGCTTTTGGATTGTTATCCCCAAAAAGCTCTTGAGAAGTTATCATGATATCGCTCAAGCCATCAAAGGTGTCATCACCCAGAAGTTCAGCAGACTTCTCTTTTTCAACCTCTGTATCAATGGATTCCTCAGGAACTCGAGGATTCTCTTCCTCCTCAGTAATTGGGGTAAGCGCCGACTTGCTGACTAACCCTACGACATCGATGGATGCAGAACATTTTACCAAAGCAGCCTCCGTGACGGGTGTTTCTGATGCAGTTTCTTCTACAGAAGCTGGGGCATTCGAGGCCTCTGCTTGGGAATCTGAAGCAACTAACGTTTCCGCATCAGAACTAGAAATTTCATGACTCTGAGTCGATCTAGAAGGATGTAAAAGGCCAAACTGGTGCAGGAATTCATCTTTCAGCAAGAATTTGGCGCTCCTCTCTTCAGCGTCAACAGCACTCAAAGTATCTAAAATCGACTTACGGCTGGTATCTCGAAGAAGAGAAGGAAGTGCTGCACGAAGAAAGAATGGAATTAAGCATTTGATGGTTCGAATCATGAAAAATTTAGAAAAATGAATCGGTAAGAGGTAATCTTACTTCCGACTCTCCAAACAGCATAAAATCCCGGAGGACAGCGAACATAAAAGAATTGAGTCAAGAATCCCTGGGCACTTTCAGGCAAGTCCAGAATTAGTTTGCGATTCCTAGCACTCCTCACAAGTATGATGGAAGGATGGTCCTTGTTCTTTGCGAATGTGCACAAGAAGCGAATTTCATCAAAAGAGGGAAAACGGTCCAACGTTCTCCTGAAAAGCACACACAATCCCAGTAGGATGGAGTATCCGTTAGGGTGTAGTTGAAAGGGAGAAATAGTTAGCCGAAGGAGGAGTTCCCGAAGACAATCATTAAATGGAGGAATGGCTCCACTTGAACACATCTGCCGGTTCACAGCAACGAAGCCAAAAGGCGGCCTGTCAGCAGTGTCGCTTGGCCCAGGAAGTAAAGCATCTGCTTCGGCAATGCCAAATTGGATGCATAGTTGTCGGAAGACTTTATGACTTAGAGTAGTAGGAGTCCTTTCCGGAGGATCGTTTAGTGGAGTAGCAATTGGAAAAGCTTCTCCGGCTATTTCCAAGTCTTCCTGTTGAGATTCCATTCTACACAAGGAACTGGACGATCAAATATTAAGGTGCACGTTTCCTAAAGAGAGTGAAGTGTTGTGCAAAACTAATACAATAACGAGCAAATGTAAATGAAACTGAACTAATTGATACTTGTTAATTATAAAGTTTCAGGGCTTAATATTTTAAGTCCAGGAATAGTGTTGCGTTAATGCAAATAAATCAGCTTTAGTTGATAACTTCAATTTTGCTTTAATGCTTCACTTAGATTTGTTAGTTCACAGCATTTCATTCACGAAGTTCATTTAAGTTTGATTTTCTTTGACAACTAATCTGTTATTTGATGTGGGCAATCAATAGCAGTATATTCGTCCCATTTTTCTGTGAATGTTGCTTCTAAACAGGTTATTAACATTAAAAGTTGAGGCAATCCGAGAAGAAGTGCAAAACCCAAAATAATTCAAGTTCAGAAAACCAGTCAAAAGCTGTTCAAAGTTCCAAGTGTTAGGTCGCTTACGACCTAACACAGGTTGCAATGTTCTTATGCTATGTTCAGATTGAAAGTTCAAGACTGTGAAAAATTGCCTAAGTATTAGGTCGTTCAGCGACCTATCATGAGTCAGGATTTCTGTAGGTCGCATGTTGCAACTGAATGGATTAAGGTGGGGCAATTCTCTTAAGTCCTAGGTCGAGCACAATTGTTTTTAGGTTGGAGATACTCTAGGTCGCAAATGTCGTCAGGTCGCAAAGGCTAAGGTCGTTAAGCATTCCCACGCGACCTAACTCTTAGGGCGTTCGAATCTGATAGGTTGTTGACTTCTTCTCCAAGCAACATCATATTGTGTCCAATAACCCAATACCACCCGTTCAAAAAAGGAATCATCATCCCCTTCATCCTACCTCAACCTATCACCGATTAACTAGAGAATCAATGGCAAACCCTACAGATCCGTAGCAAAACCTTTCGTATGATCGTAAATCATCCCAACACGTCAAATGACGAACGAAAGTCGATTGAGACTACCGTACAAAAAAGCGTGATGCATGGAATTGGGCTTAGGTCGAGCGACAACGATTCATGTTCAAAGCAGTGACTATGGGCAAGTATAAGCTGATCCACTTACGAATTATGATCGGCGAGGAAGAATCGTTGGCTGATTGAGTCAAATTTGTCTCTGGAAGATCGAAAAAACTGTTAATGGCGATGGAGGCTCAGGACAGTAGGGTAAGGAAGAAGGTGCGACCTAACTAATTTATATGGGACTGAAGGAGGGAGGTGAACAGGCATTCACGTTTTAAGTCGATTCGCGACCTAGCAAAGTTGAGTCGAAGCATACGACCTAGAGTATAGTCATATACTTCGAGGGGCAAATGTTAACTCCTTTATTTCAGCGACCTAAAACTCTACGACCTAAGGAAAAGCTACGACCTAAGAATGTTGCGACCTAAGGAAAAGCTGCGACCTAAGAATGTTGCGACCTAAGGAAAGGCTACGACTTAAGAGGCTCTGCGACCTAAGAATGTTGCGACCTAAGGAAAGGCTACGACTTAAGAGGCTCTGCGACCTAAGAATGTTGCGACCTAAGGAAAAGCTGCGACCTAACTACATAGCGATCTAACTGAGAAAGTCCACGGCTTATCAAGATAAGAAGTTAGCGACCTAACTTCTTCGCGACCTAAGGTCCAGAAGGGTTCGCGACCTAAGGCTGCAGAAGACCTCGCAACCTAAGGAGGCAGGAAAGCTTCGCGACCTAAGATCCAGAAGGCCTTGTGACCTTGCAGCAGAAAGGATTGCGACCTATGGAACTCAACGACCTAAGGTAGCTAGCGACCTAAAGGACTTAACAACCTAAGGTAGTTAGCGACCTAAGGAACTTGACGACTTAAATAGGTTAGCGACCTAACTATTAAAGGAGGTTCAGCGCCCTACGACCTAGAGCTCCCACAGCTATTCTGTAACTCGCGTGCGACCTATTACTTGATCAAATGAAGACAAGTATAGTAACTCCTGAAGCCGCAAGGGGACAGCGACCTAGCTTAGGTCGCTCGCGACCTACGACCTAACTAAGGTCGTGCGCGACCTAAGACTTAGGCAAATTTCCTGCCCAGAAATCAGCTTCTATAAATAAGACATCACTTCCAACATGAGGAGGACTTTTGGGCAAATCATTTCTACAGCGCTGTTACTCCGTCGAACTCTTCATTCATTCAGTAATCAAGGATCCTTCAAGCATTCACGACACTACAACAAGCTTCGAGAGAAATTCCTTACATCCGAGATGGATTCATCGAGTTTCACCGTCGAAGATTGAGCTAGTAGTCTAGATTGTTTCTTGTGATCGAATTGTACTGTTTCTTGAAGAGATTTGTATCAAATTGTAACCGAATCAGCAATAAGAGACTATAAAGTGGACGTAGGCTCAATTACGGGCCGAACCACTATAAATCCGTTGTTCATTTACTACATTTCTTCTATTTTCCTGCTTAATTTCTGTTCCCGTCACACGGGTGGTGCTTTCACGATCTTATTACACACACCGGGTGTTATCGTTCATATTTTAACGTTAACAAACGTAAAAGTTATAGCAAAATTCGTTTCATCCACAATCACAAAAAAAATATTACAGCAGTCATCTTTTTTTTTCGAGCAAATTCACCACTGTAAACCTTCCTTAACCGCATGAACCCAAAATAGAAAGCATGAGGGAAACCTCACCTTAGATATGCAGCAAAGTTTGGGTTGAAAGATTCTCCGGTTTGGATCAATTTGATGATTTTGAGGCTCCTTTATTAGCCTCAGCAGCTGAAAAAGTTGAAACAAGAACATGCAAGAACTAAAGAGAAAGTTATACACAATTCATATCTAATTCTAGGATTTTGATGATATAATTCGGTAGTATTGGTGGAGATTACCTTCTATTCTCTTAATTTGGTGATTTCTTCTTGAATTGGAAGCAAATTGGGTGAAAATTTTGTTTTAGTTGAAGGTAACCATTATAATTTTTTTTCAGTTCACTGTAAGTTTGTTCTTTTCTGTTTCTGAGGAAGAAGAACTAAACTACATACACTAGTTTGTTTCTCACCAGAAACATCCAGATAATGGATTTAAGGTTTTAAAACCTAACCCAAAAAGCCCAAAGCAATATTATTTAGAAAAAATGGAAGGCTATGTATATGTATTAGGCTATTTTACCTTAAATTCACATATTTCTCAATATAAAGTCAAAAAAAATATGCAACCAACTGTTATGAAACAAAAATTGTTATTTACACAAAATAAAAAAATTTCAATAATAAAATGTTATTTTCATAAATAAAACTATATTTTTGGCAATATTTTACAATTTTCAAAATTTTAGTGTAAAAACACGAATTTTAAAGGATAATTTGTTCAAAAATCATTTTCATTTTCAAATAAGTTATAACAAAACATTATAACTCTTTTTAAAATAACAAAATATTATTTTAAACAATATTCCATCTTTTAATTTTAATAAAATACATATTTTCTACATATTTCTTCTTTTAAATTCAATAACAGGTTAATATTGGCAATAATTACCAATATTAATGCATTGATTCAACTAAAATCCAATAAATAATTATTTTCACTCCAAATTCTCAAAGTAAAGTTTTTAAAACTCTATTTTCATAAATTTTTATTTATTTCAAAAATTATATGTTGAAACACATCAATTGATTAATTTATTAACTCTAATTTAATAAGATCACATTGTTTATTTGAAATAAATAAAAAAATTAAATCAAATTTATTTTCTCCATTTTATTTTCAATATTAAATTATAACTAACATTATAATTAAATATCATAGGTAATCACCAATACCAGGTTTGTTACAAAGCTAGCTAGAACTTGATATTAGTATAAGATAAGAGGAATATAAGTGCATAAGGGAATTCATCCTTTAACTATAAAGGATGGGTACAAGTATAGTATAATCTCAATGCATGGTATATGTTTACCAAGGGTTGTCGCATGAATAGGTTTAATTCAACATAAGAGACTCATACATAATGGCATTCAACGCTAATACAAGGAATCATATGAATGTCATGAGAGAAACTTATTAAAATTCCAATATGAAACTCATGGAACTCAAGATAAAGTTCAAATATCATAAAAAAGAAATCACAATATATAACATCTCATGAAGCTCTAGGCTATCTATGTAACAAAAATATCTCAAAATAGTGAAATCGTATAAAACTCAGAAAATTAAAAAAAACCGCTTATTGGCCAGATCCCTGATTGCAAAGCTGAAGCAATGTTGCAAGTGCTAAACTCTTGTCCAGTGCTATTTATAATTTAGATACCTAACTCGTGTACCCGAAGGTCATACTCATGTTGACCGATGTCACATTACTCGTGGTGACCGAAGTCACATAACTCATGGTGACCGAAATCACATAACTTGTGGTGACCGAAGTCGCATAACTCAGATGACCCGAAGGTCTATAGCACTGGCTTACTCGTGGATGTGTCACAAACTCTTGGAAAGAAACCCGAAAAGTGTTAGCGTGCGTCCCATACCACACGTTCGCACTAAACGGTTTACTAACTGCTAGTTAACTCCACATCATAAAAATAAAATCTCAAACCTCAAAAATTTCATATATCTTGCCTCGTATCATCGGCAAGTGCAAATAAATCTCATAGTAGTTTCTCATAAACCATAATTCCCACAAGGGAAAAATCTCATCTCAAGGCTCGCCACGTCTCATCGGCTAGTAATACAACATTTTTAAGTAGTTCTCATCGATTATTACTCCTACAATAGGAGATCTCGAACGTCTCAACTAGTCAAATATTGGCTGAAACAAATTCTAAGATCAACAATCATTCTTGTTGTCATTTCGATCTCGGGACAGCAACAATCAGACACATTTTTAATCAATTTACTTCAAAATTTCAAAAATCTCAAAACATGAATCGTTTAGAACAAATTCTTAGCTTTCCAGAACATCAAAAATTATTGAATTTGGATAAAAATTGAAAAAGTTATGCTTAATTTAGTTTCAGATTCAAAAACAGAGCAAATAATAGTTTTGCTCTCGGGATTGCAATAGAAACACTCAAATTTGAAATAGATAACTTCAAAATTCTGTAAAACACAAAACATGAAACTTGTAGAATATCAACTAAGCTTTGCAAAACATCTAAAATTCTTAAATTTGGTTAAGAAACTTAAAAGTATGCTTAATTTAGTTTCAGATTTAACAACAGAGCAATAATAGTTTTGCTCTCGGGATTGCAATAGAAACACTCAAATTTGAAATAGATAACTTCAAAATTCTGTAAAACACAATTAATGAAACTTGTAGTATATGATCTAAGCTTTCTAAAACATCTCAAATTCTTAAATTTGGTTAAGAAACGTAAAAGTTACGCTTAATTTAGTTTCAGATTCAACAACAGAGCAAATAATAGTTTTGCTCTCGGGATTGCAAAAGAAACACTCAAATTTGAAATAGATAACTTCAAAATTTTAAAAAACACAAAACATGAAACTTGTATTATATGATCTATGCTTTCCAAAACATCTAAAATTCATATATTTGGTTAAGAAACGTAAAAGTTATACTTAATTTAGTTTCAGATTCAACAACAGAGCAAATAATAGTTTTGCCCTTGGGATTGCAATAGAAACACTCAAATTTGAAATAGATAACTTCAAAATTCTGTAAAACACAAAACATGAAACTTGTAATATATGATCTAGGCTTTCCAAAACATCTAAAATTTTTAAATTTGGTTTAGAAACGTAAAAGTTATGCTTAATTTAGTTTAAGATTCAACAATAGAGCAAATAATAGTTTTGCTCTCGAGATTGCAATAGAAACACTCAAATTTGAAATATATATCTTCAAAATCCTGAAAAACACCAAACATTAAACTTGTAGTGTTTGATCTATGCTTTCCAAAACATCTAAAATTCTTAAATTTGGTTAAGAAACGTAAAAGTTATGCTTAATTTAGTTTCAGATTCAACAACAGAGCAGATAATAGTTTTGCTCTCGGGATTGCAATAGAAACACTCAAATTTGAAATAGATAACTTCAAAATTCTTAAAAACACAAAACATGAAACTTGTAGTATATGATCTATGCTTTCCAAAACGTCTAAAATTCTTAAATTTTGTTAAGAAACGTAAAAGTTATGCTTAATTTAGTTTCAGATTCAACAACAGAGCAAATAATAGTTTTTCTCTCGGAATTGCAATAGAAACACTCAAATTCGAAATAGATAACTTCAAAACTGTGTAAAACACAAAACATGAAACTTGTAGTATATGATCTACGCTTTCGAAAAAATCTAAAATTCTTAAATTTGGTTAAGAAACATAAAAGTTATGCTTAATTTAGTTTCAGATTCAACAATAGAGCAAATAATAGTTTTGCTCTCGGGATTGCAAAAGAAACACTCAAATTTGAAATAGATAACTTCAAAATTCTAAAAAACACAAAACATGAAACTTATAGTATATGATCTATCCTTTTCAAAACATCTAAAATTCATATATTTGGTTAAGAAACATAAAAGTTATGCTTAATTTCATTTCAGATTCAACAATAGAGCAAATAATAGTTTTGCTCTCCGGATTGCTATAGAAACACTCAAATTTGAAATAGATAAATTCAAAATTTTGTAAAATACAAAACATCAAACTTGTAATATATGATCTAGGCTTTCCAAAACATCTAAAATTCTTAAATTTGGTTAAGAAACGTAAAAGTTATGCTTAATTTAGTTTCAGATTCAACAATAGAGCAAATAATAGTTTTGCTCACCGGATTACAATAGAAACACTCAAATTTGAAATAGATAACTTAAAAATTCTAAAAAACACAAAACATGAAACTTGTAGTAAGTGATCTACGCTTTCCAAAACATCTAAAATTCTTAAATTTGGTTAGAAACGTAAAAGTTATAGCAAAATTCGTTTCATCCACAATCACAAAAAAAATATTACAGCAGTCATCTTTTTTTTTTCCAGCAAATTCACCACTGTAAACCGTCCTTAACCGCATGAAGCCAAAATAGAAAACATGAGGGAAACCTCACCTTAGATATGCAGCAAAGTTTGGGTTGAAAGATTCTCCGGTTTGGATCAATTTGATGATTTTGAGGCTCCTTTATTAGCTTCACCAGCTGAAAAAGTTGAAACAAGAACATGCAAGAACTAAAGAGAAAGTTATACACAATTCATATCTAATTCTAGGATTTTGATGATATAATTCGGTAGTATTGGTGGAGATTACCTTCTATTCTCTTAATTTGGTGATTTCTTCTTGAATTGGCAGCAAATTGGGTGAAAATTTTGTTTTAGTTGAAGGTAACCATTATATTTTTTCAGTTCACTGTAAGTTTGTTCTTTTCTGTTTCTGAAGAAGAAGAACTAAACTACGTACACTAGTTTGTTTCTCACCAGAAACATCCAGATAATGGATTTTAGGTTTTAAAACCTAACCCAAAAAGCCCAAAGCAATATTATTTAGAAAAAATGCAAGGCTATGTATATGTATTAGGCTATTTTACCTTAAATTCACATATTTCTCAATATAAACTAAAAAAAAAAAATATGCAACCAACTGTTATGAAACAAAAATTGTTATTTACACAAAATAAAAAATTTTCAATAATAAAATGTTATTTTCAT
The DNA here is from genome assembly GCA_030737815.1 of Allium fistulosum. NCBI lineage: Eukaryota > Viridiplantae > Streptophyta > Magnoliopsida > Asparagales > Amaryllidaceae > Allium > Allium fistulosum. The sequence goes on from CM060907.1 coordinate 613,279,857, forward strand.
AAATAAAACCATATTTTTGGCAATATTTTACAATTTTCAAAATTTTAGTGTAAAACACGAATTTTAAAGGATAATTTGTTCAAAAATCATTTTCATTTTCAAATAAGTTATAACAAAACATTATAACTCTTTTTAAATTAACAAAATATTATTTTAAACAATATTCCATCTTTTAATTTTAATAAAATACATATTTTCTACATATTTCTTCTTTTAAATTCAATAACAGGTTAATATTGGCAATAATTACCAATATTAATGCATTGATTCAACTAAAATCCAATAAATAATTATTTTCACTCCAAATTCTCAAAGTAAAGTTTTTAAAACACTATTTTCATTAATTTTTATTTATTTCAAAAATTATATGTTGAAACACATAAATTGATTAATTTATTAACTCTAATTTAATAAGATCACATTGTTTATTTGAAATAAATAAAAAAAATTAAATCAAATTTATTTTCTCCATTTTATTTTCAATATTAAATTATAACTAACGTTATAATTAAATATCATAGGTAATCACCAATACCAGGTTTGTTACAAAGCTAGCTAGAACTTGATATTAGTATAAGATAAGAGGAATATAAGTGCATAAGGGAATTCATCCTTTAACTATAAAGGATGGGTACAAGTATAGTATAATCTCAATGCATGGTATATGTTTAACAAGGGTTGTCGCATGAATAGGTTTAATTCAACATAAGAGACTCATACATAATGGCATTCAACGCTAATACAAGGAATCATATGAAAGTCATGAGAGAAACTCATTAAAATTCCAATATTAAACTCATGGAACTCAATATAAAGTTCAAATATCATAAAAACGAAATCACAATATATAACATCTCATGAAGCTCAAGGCTATCTATGTAACAAAAATATCTCAAAATAGTGAAATCGTATAAAACACAGAAAATTCAAAATAACCCCGAATTGGCCAGATCCCTGATTGCAAAGCTGAAGCAATGTTGCACGTGCTAAACTCTTGTCCAGTGCTATTTATAATTTAGGTACCTAACTCGCGGACCCGAAGGTCATACTCATTGTGATCGATGTCACATAACTCGTGGTGACCGAAGTCACAAAACTCATGGTGACCGAAGTCACATAACTTGTGGTAACTGAAGTCACATAACTTGTGGTAACCGAAGTCACATAACTCATGGTGACCGAAGTCACATAACAGCGTTTAGAGTTTTTATGCTGTTGGAAGATGTTTTTTAATAAGGGGGGTATGCATGAAAAGACAGCGTTTAGAGTTTTTATGCTGTTGGAAGATGTTTTTTTAAAAAAGCGGGGTATGCATGAAAAAACAGCGTTTAGAGTTTTTATGCTGTTGGAAGAGGTTTTTTTTAATAAGGGTGGTATGCATGAAAAGACAGCGTTTAGAGTTTTTATGCTGTTGGAAGATGTTTTTTTTTAATAAGGGGGGTATGCATGAAAAGACAGCGTTTAGAGTTTTTATGCTGTTGGAAGATGTTTTTTTTTAACAAGGGGGGTATACATGAAAAGACAGCGTTTAGAGTTTTTATGCTGTTGGAAGATGTTTTTTTAACAAGGGGGGTATGCATGAAAAGACAACGTTTTGAGTTTATACGCTGTTGAAAGATGTTTTTTTTAATAAGTGGGTTATGCATGAAAAGACAGCGTTTAGAGTTTTTATGCTGTTGGAAGATGTTTATTAATAAGGGGAGTATGCATGAATAGACAGCGTTTAGAGTTTTAATGCTGCTGTAAGATGTTTTTTTAATTAGGGGGGTATGCATGAAAAGACAGCGTTTAGAGTTTTTATGCTGTTGGAAGATGTTTTTTTAAATAGGAGGTATGCATGAAAAGACAGCGTTCAGAGTTTTTATGCTGTTGGATGATGTTTTTTTTAATAAGGGGGGTATGCATGAATAGACAGCGTTTAGAGTTTTTATGCTGTTGGAAGATGTTTTTTCAATAAGGGTGTATGCATGAAAAGACAGCGTTTAGAGTTTTTATGCTGTTGGAAGATGTTTTTTTTAAGAAGGGGAGTATGCATGAAAAGACAGCGTTTAGAGTTTTTATGCTGTTGGAAGATGTTTTTTTAACAATGGGGGTATTCATGAAAAGACAGCGTTTTGAGTTTTTATGCTGTTGGAAAATTTTTTTAAATAAGGGGGCTATGCATGAAAAGACAGCGTTTTGAGTTTTTTATGCTATTGGAAGATGTTTTTTAATAAAGGGTATGCATGAAAAGACAGCGTTTAGAGTTTTTATGCTGTTGGAAGATGTTTTTTTTAATAAGGGGGGTATTCATGAAAAGACAGCGTTTTGAGTTTTTATGCTGTTGGAAGATGTTTTTTTAATAAGGGGATATGCATGAAAAGACAGCGTTTAGAGTTTTTATGCAGTTGGAAGATGTTTTTTTAATAAGTGGGGTATGCAAGAAAAGACAGCGTTTAGAGTTTTTATGCTGTTCGAAGATGTTTTTTTAATAAGGGGTTATGCATGAAAAGACGGCGTTTAGAGTTTTTATGCTGTAGGAAGATGTTTTTTTAATAAGGGGGGTATGCATGAAAAGACAGCGTTTAAAGTTTTTATGCTGTTGAAAGATGTTTTTTTAATAAAGAGGGTATGCATGAAAAGACAGCGTTTAGAATTTTTATGCTGTTGGAAGATGTTTTTTTTAATAAGGGTGTATGCATGAAAAGACAGCGTTTAGAGTTTTTATGCTGTTGGAAGATGTTTTTTTTAATAAGGGGGGTATGCATGAAAATACAACGTTTAGAGTTTTTATGCTGTTGGAAGATTTTTTTTTTTAATAAGGGGGTATGCATGAAAAGACAGCGTTTAGAGTTTTTATGCTATTGGAATATGTTTTTTTAAAAAGAGGGGTATGCATGAAATGACAGCGTTTAGAGTTTTTATGCTGTAGGAAGATGTTTTTTTTAATAAGGGGTGTATGCATGAAAAGACAACGTTTAGAGTTTTTATGCTGTTGGAAGATGTTTTTTTTAATAAGAGGGGTATGCATGAAAAGACAGCATTTAAAGTTTTTATGTTGTTGGAAGATACATATATATACGTATATATAGATACATATACACATATATATTGATACAAACAAGGGGGGTATGCATGAAAAGATAGCGTTTAGAGTTTTTATGCTGTTGGAAGATGTTTTTTTAATAAGGGGGGTATGCATGAAAATACAGCGTTTAGAGTTTTTATGCTGTTGGAAGATGTTTTTTTAATAAGGGGGGTATGCACGAAAAGACAACGTTTAGAGTTTTTATGCTGATGGAAGATGTTTTTTTTTAATAAAGACAGTATGCATGAAAAGACAGCGTTTAGAATTTTTATGCTGTTGGAAGATGTTTTTTTTAATAAGGGTGTATGCATGAAAGACAACGTTTAGAGTTTTTATGCTGTTGGAAGATGTTTTTTTAATAAGGGGGGTATGCATGAAAATACAACGTTTAGAGTTTTTATGCTGTTTGAAGATGTTTTTTTAATAAGGGGGTATGCATGAAAAGACAGCGTTTAGAGTTTTTATGTTGTTGGAACATGTTTTTTCAATAAGGGGATATGCATGAAAAGACAGCGTTTAGAGTTTTTATGCTGTTGGAAGATGTTTTTTTAATAAGGTGGGTATGCATGAAAAGACAACATTTAGAGTTTTTATGCTGTAGGAAGATGTTTTTTTTAATAAGGGGGTATGCATGAAAAGACAGCGTTTAGAGTTTTTATGATGTTGGAAGATGTTTTTTAATAAGGGGAGTATGCATGAATAGACAGCGTTTAGAGTTTTAATGCTGTTGTAAGATGTTTTTTTTAATTAGGGGGGTATGTATGAAAAGACAGCGTTTAGAGTTTTTATGCTGTTGGAAGATGTTTTTTTAAATAGGAGGTATGCATGAAAAGACAGCGTTCAGAGTTTTCATGCTGTTGGATGATGTTTTTTTAATAAGGGGGGTATGCATGAATAGACAGCGTTTAGAGTTTTTATGCAGTTGGAAGATGTTTTTTCAATAAGGGTGTATGCATGAAAAGACAGCGTTTAGAGTTTTTATGCTGTTGGAAGATGTTTTTTTTAAGAAGGGGAGTATGCATGAAAAGACAACGTTTAGAGTTTTATGCTGTTGGAAGATGTTTTTTTTAACAATGGGGGTATTCATGAAAAGACAGCGTTTTGAGTTTTTATGCTGTTGGAAGATTTTTTTTTAATAAGGGGGCTATGCATGAAAAGACAGCGTTTAGAGTTTTTTTTATGCTATTGGAAGATGTTTTTTAATAAAGGGTATGCATGAAAAGACAGCGTTTAGAGTTTTTATGCAGTTGGAAGATGTTTTTTTAATAAGGGGGTATTCATGAAAAGACAGCGTTTTGAGTTTTTATGCTGTTGGAAGATGTTTTTTTTAATAAGCGGATATGCATGAAAAGACAGCGTTTAGAGTTTTTATGCAGTTGGAAGATGTTTTTTTTAATAAGTGGGGTATGCATGAAAAGACAGCGTTTAGAGTTTTTATGCTGTTGGAAGATGTTTTTTTTAATAAGGGGGTATGCATGAAAAGACGGCGTTTAGAGTTTTTATGCTGTTGGAAGATGTTTTTTTAATAAGGGGGGTATGCATGAAAAGACAACGTTTAGAGTTTTTATGCTGTTGAAAGATGTTTTTTTAATAAAGAGGGTATGCATGAAAAGACAGCGTTTAGAATTTTTATGCTGTTGGAAGATGTTTTTTTTAAAAAGGGTGTATGCATGAAAATACAGCGTTTAGAGTTTTTATGCTGTTGGAAGATGTTTTTTTTTAATAAGGGGGGTATGCATGAAAATACAACGTTTAGAGTTTTTGTGCTGTTGGAAGATGTTTTTTTTAATAAGGGGGTATGCATGAAAAGACAGCGTTTAGAGTTTTTATGCTATTGGAATATGTTTTTTTAAAAAGGGGGGTATGCATGAAAAGACAGCGTTTAGAGTTTTTATGCTGTAGGAAGATGTTTTTTTTAATAAGGGGTGTATGCATGAAAAGACAACGTTTAGAGTTTTTATGCTGTTGAAGGATGTTTTTTTTAATAAGAGGGGTATGCATGAAAAGACAGCATTTAAAGTTTTTATGCTGTTGGAAGATACATATATATACGTATATATAGATACATATACACATATATATTGATACAAACAAGGGGGTTATGCATGAAAAGATAGCGTTTAGAGTTTTTATGCTGTTGGAAGATGTTTTTTTAATACGGGGCGTATGCATGAAAATACAGCGTTTAGAGTTTTTATGCTGTTGGAAGATGTTTTTTTAATAAGGGGGGTATGCATGAAAAGACAACGTTTAGAGTTTTTATGCTGTTGGAAGATGTTTTTTTTAATAAGGGGGTATGCATGAAAAGACAGCGTTTAGAGTTTTTATGCTGCTAGATGATGTTTTTTTTAATAAGGGGGGTATGCATGAATAGACAACGTTTAGAGTTTTTATGCTGTTGGAAGATGTTTTTTCAATAAGGGTGTATGCATGATAAGACAGCGTTTAGAGTTTTTATGCTGTTGGAACATGTTTTTTTTAATAAGGGGATATGCATGAAAAGACAGCGTTTAGAGTTTTTATGCTGTTGAAAGATGGTTTTTTTTAATAAAGACGGTATGCATGAAAAGACAGCGTTTAGAATTTTTATGTTGTTGGAAGATGTTTTTTTCAGTAAGGGTGTATGCATGAAAAGACAGCGTTTAGAATTTTTATGCTGTTGGAAGATGTTTTTTTAATAAGGTGGGTATGCATGAAAAGACAACATTTAGAGTTTTTATGCTGTAGGAAGATGTTATTTTTAATAAGGGGGTATGCATGAAAAGACAGCGTTTAGAGTTTTTATGCTGTTGGATGATGTTTTTTTAATAAGAGTGGTATGCATGAAAAGACAGCGTTTAGAGTTTTTATGCTGTTGGAAGATGTTTTTCTTAATAAGGGGGTATGCATAAAAGACAGCGTTTAGAGTTTTTATGCTGTTGGAAGATGTTTTTTTTAATAAGGTGGTATGCATGAAAAGACAGCGTTTAGAGTTTTTATGGTGTTGGAAGATGTTTTTTTTAATAAGGGGGGTATCCATGAAAAGACAGCGTTCAGAGATTTTATGCTGTTGGAAGATGTTTTTTTTAATAAGGGGGGTATGCATGAAAAGACAGCGTTTAGAGTTTTTATGCTATTGGAAGATGTTTTTTAATAAGGGGGGTATGCATGAAAAGACAGCGTTTAGAGGTTTTATGCTGTTGGCAGATGTTTTTTTAAAAAAGCGGGGTATGCATGAAAAGACAGCGTTTAGAGTTTTTATGCTGTTGGAAGATGTTTTTTTTAATAAGGGTGGTATGCATGAAAAGACAGCGTTTAGAGTTTTTATGCTATTGGAAGATGTTTTTTTTAAAAAGGGGGGTATGCATGAAAAGACAGCGTTTAGAGTTTTTATGCTGTTGGAAGATGTTTTTTTTAACAAGGGGGGTATACATGAAAAGACAGCGTTTAGAGTTTTTATGCTGTTGGTAGATGTTTTTTTAACAAGGGGGGTATGCATGAAAAGACAACGTTTTGAGTTTATACGCTGTTGAAAGATGTTTTTTTAATAAGTGGGTTATGCATGAAAAGACAGCGTTTAGAGTTTTTATGCTGTTGGAAGATGTTTTTTAATAAGAGGGGTATGCATGAATAGACAACGTTTAGAGTTTTAATGCTGTTGTAAGATGTTTTTTTAATTAGGGGGGTATGCATGAAAAGACAGCGTTTAGAGTTTTTATGCTGTTGGAAGATGTTTTTTTTAAATAGGAGGTATGCATGAAAAGACAACGTTCAGAGTTTTTATGCTGTTGGATGATGTTTTTTTTAATAAGGGGGGTATGCATGAATAGACAGCGTTTAGAGTTTTTATGCTGTTGGAAGATGTTTTTTCAATAAGGGTGTATGCATGAAAAGACAGCGTTTAGAGTTTTTATGCTGTTGGAAGATGTTTTTTTTAAGAAGGGGAGTATGCATGAAAAGACAGCGTTTAGAGTTTTTATGCTGTTGGAAGATATTTTTTTTAACAATGGGGGTATTCATGAAAAGACATCGTTTTGAGTTTTTATGCTGTTGGAAGATTTTTTTTAATAAGGGGGCTATGCATGAAAAGACAGCGTTTAGAGTTTTTATGCTATTGGAAGATGTTTTTTAATAAAGGGTATGCATGAAAAGACAGCGTTTAGAGTTTTTATGCTGTTGGAAGATGTTTTTTTAATAAGGGGGGTATTCATGAAAAGACAGCGTTTTGAGTTTTTATGCTGTTGGAAGATGTTTTTTTAATAAGGGGATATGCATGAAAAAAAAAGCGTTTAGAGTTTTTATGCGGTTGGAAGATGTTTTTTTTAATAAGTGGGGTATGCATGAAAAGACAGCGTTTAGAGTTTTTATGCTGTACGAAGATGTTTTTTTTAATAAGGGGGTATGCATGAAAAGACGGCGTTTAGAGTTTTTATGCTGTTGGAAGAGGTTTTTTTAATAAGGGGGGTATACATGAAAAGACAGCGTTTATAGTTTTTATGCTGTTGAAAGATGTTTTTTTAATAAGGGTGTATGCATGAAAAGACAGCGTTTAGAATTTTTATGCTGTTGGAAGATGTTTTTTTTAATAAGGAGGGTATGCATGAAAAGACAGCGTTTAGAATTTTTATGCTGTTGGAAGATGTTTTTTTTAATAAGGGTGTATGCATGAAAAGACAGCGTTTAGAGTTTTTATGCTGTTGGAAGATGTTTTTTTTAATAAGAGGGGTATGCATGAAAATACAACGTTTAGAGTTTTTATGCTGTTGGAAGATGTTTTTTTTAATAAGGGGGTATGAATGAAAAGACAGCGTTTAGAGTTTTTATGCTATTGGAATATGTTTTTTTAAAAAGGGGGGTATGCATGAAAAGACAGCGTTTAGAGTTTTTATGCTGTTGGAAGATGTTTTTGTTTAACAAGAGGGGTATGCATGAAAAGACATCGTTTTGAGTTTTTATGCTGTGGAAGATGTTTTTTTAATAAGGGTAGTATGCATGAAAAGACAGCGTTTAGAGTTTTTATGCTGTTGGAAGATGTTTTTTAATAAGGGGGTATGCATGAAAAGACAACGTTTAGTGTTTTTATGCTGTTGGAAGATGTTTTTTTAAAAAAGGGGGGTATGCATGAAAAGACAGCGTTTAGAGTTTTTATGTTGTTGGAAGATGTTTTTTTAAGAAGGAGGGTATGCATGAAAAGACAGCGTTTAGAGTTTTTATGTTGTGGGAAGATGTTTTTTTAATAAAGGGTGTATGCATGAAAAGACAACGTTTATAGTTTTTATGCTGTTGGAAAATGTTTTTTTAATAAGAGGGGTATGCATGAAAAGACATCGTTAAAAGTTTTTATGCCGTTGGAAGTTGTTTTTTTTAGAATGGGGTATGCATGAAAAGACAGCGTTTAGAGTTTTTATGCTGTTGGAAGATGTTTTTTTAATAAGAGTGGTATGCATGAAAAAACAGCGTTTAGAATTTTTATGCTGTTGGATGATGTTTTTTTAATAAGAGTGGTATGCATGAAAAGACAGCGTTTAGAATTTTTATGCTGTTGGAAGATGTTTTTTTTAATAAGGGGGTATGCATAAAAGACAGCGTTTAGAGTTTTTATGCTGTTGGAAGATGTTTTTTTAATAAGGTGGTATGCATGAAAAGACAGCTATTAGAGTTTTTATGCTGTTGGAAGATGTTTTTTAATAAGGGGGGTATGCATGAAAAGACAGTGTTTAGAGTTTTTATGCTGTTGGAAGATGTTTTTTTTAATAAGGGGGGTATGCATGAAAAGACAGCGTTTAGAGTTTTTATGCTGTTGGAAGATGTTTTTTAACAAGGGGGGTATGCATGAAAAGACAGCGTTTAGAGTTTTTATGCTGTTGGAAGATGTTTTTTAAAAAAAGGGGGGTATGCATGAAAAGACAGCGTTTAGAGTTTTTATGCTGTTGGAAGATGTTTTTAAAAAAAGGGGGGGTATGCATGAAAAGACAGCGTTTAGAGTTTTTATGCTGTTGGAAGATGTTTTTTTTAAGAAGGAGGGTATGCATGAAAAGACAGCGTTTAGAGTTTTTATGTTGTGGGAAGATGTTTTTTTAATAAAGGGTGTATGCATGAAAAGACAACGTTTAGAGTTTTTATGCTGTTGGAAAATATTTTTTTTAATAAGAGGGGTATGCATGAAAAGACATCGTTAAAAGTTTTTATGCCGTTGGAAGTTGTTTTTTTTTAGAATGGGGTATGCATGAAAAGACAGCGTTTAGAGTTTTTATGCTGTTGGAAGATGTTTTTTTAATAAGAGTGGTATGCATGAAAAGACAGCGTTTATAGTTTTTATGCTGTTGGAAGATGTTTTTTTAATAAGGGGGTATGCATAAAAGACAACGTTTAGAGTTTTTATGCCGTTGGAAGATGTTTTTTTTAATAAGGGGGTATGCATGAAAAGACAGCGTTTAGAGTTTTTATGCTGTTGGAAGATATTTTTTTTTAATAAGCGGGGTATGCATGAAAAGACATCGTTCAGAGATTTTATGCTGTTGGAAGATGTTGTTTTTAATAAGGGGGGCATGCATGAAAAGACAACGTTTAGAGTTTTTATACTGTTGGAAGATGTTTTTTTAATAAGGAGGGTATGCATAAAAATACAGCGTTTAGAGTTTTTATGCTGTTGGAAGATGTTTTTTTAATAAGGGGGGTATGCATGAAAATACAGCGTTTAGAGATTTTATGCTGTTGGAAGATGTTTTTTTTAATAAGGGGGTATGCATGAAAAGACAGCGTTTATAGTTTTTATGCTGTTGGAAGATGTTTTTTTTAATAAGGGGAGTATGCATGAAAATACAGCGTTTAGAGTTTTTATGCTGTTGGAAGATGTTTTTTTTAATAAGGGGGTATGCATGAAAAGACAGCGTTTATAGTTTTTATGCTGTTGGAAGATGTTTTTTTAATAAGGGGGTATGCATGAAAAGACAACGTTTAGAGTTTTTATGCTGTTGGAAGATATTTTTTTTTAATAAGGGGGGTATGCATGAAAATACAGCGTTTAGAGTTTTTATGCTGTTGGAAGATGGTTTTTTAATATGGGGGGTATGCATGAAAATACAGCGTTTAGAGTTTTTATGCTGTTGGAAGATGTTTTTTTTTAATAAGGGGGTATGCATGAAAAGACAGCGTTTATAGTTTTTATGCTGTTGGAAGATGGTTTTTTAATATGGGGGTTATGCATAAAAATACAGCGTTTAGAGTTTTTATGCTGTTGGAAGATGTTTTTTTAATAAGGGGGGTATGCATGAAAATACAGCGTTTAGAGATTTTATGCTGTTGGAAGATGTTTTTTTTAATAAGGGGGTATGCATGAAAAGACAGCGTTTATAGTTTTTATGCTGTTGGAAGATGTTTTTTTAATAAGAGTGGTATGCATGAAAAGACAGCGTTTATAGTTTTTATGCTGTTGGAAGATGTTTTTTTAATAAGGGGGTATGCATGAAAATACAGCGTTTAGAGTTTTTATGCTGTTGGAAGATATTTTTTTTTAATAAGGGGGGTATGCATGAAAATACAGCGTTTAGAGTTTTTATGCTGTTGGAAGATGGTTTTTTAATATGGGGGGTATGCATGAAAATACAGCGTTTAGAGTTTTTATGCTGTTGGAAGATGTTTTTTTTTAATAAGGGGGCATGCATGAAAAGACAACGTTTAGAGTTTTTATGCTGTTGGAAGATGTTTTTTTTTAATAAGGGGGTATGCATGAAAAGACAGCGTTTATAGTTTTTATGCTGCTAGATGATGTTTTTTTAATAAGGGGGGTATGCATGAATAGACAGCGTTTAGAGTTTTTATGCTGTTGGAAGATGTTTTTTTTAATAAGGGGGTATGCATGAAAAGACAGCGTTTATAGTTTTTATGCTGTTGGAAGATGTTTTTTTAATAAGAGTGGTATGCATGAAAAGACAGCGTTTAGAGTTTTTATGCTGTTGGAAGATTTTTTTTTAATAAGAGTGGTATGCATGAAAAGACAGCGTTTATAGTTTTTATGCTGTTGGAAGATTTTTTTTTTAATAAGGGGGCATGCATAAGTCAACGTTTAAAGTTTTTATGCTGTTGGAAGATGTTTTTTTAATAAGGGGGTATGCATGAAAAGACAGCGTTTAGAGTTTTTATGCTGTTGGAAGATATTTTTTTTAATAAGGGGGTTATGCATGAAAAGACATCGTTCAGGGATTTTATGCTGTTAGAAGATGTTGTTTTTAATAAGGGGGGTATGCATGAAAAGACAGCGTTTAGAGTTTTTACACTGTTGGAAGATGTTTTTTTAATAAGGGGGGTATGCATGAAAATACAGCGTTTAGAGTTTTTATGCTGTTGGAAGATGTTTTTTTAATAAGGGGGGTATGCATGAAAAGACAACGTTTAGAGTTTTTATGCTGTTGGAAGATGTTTTTTTTAATAAGGGGGTATGTATGAAAAGACAGCGTTTAGAGTTTTTATGCTGCTAGATGATGTTTTTTTAATAGGGGGGTATGCATGAATAGACAGCGTTTAGAGTTTTTATGCTGTTGGAAGATGTTTTTTCAATAAGGGTGTATGCATGAAAAGACAACGTTTAGAGTTTTTATGCTGTTGGAAGATGTTCTTTTTAAGAAGGGGAGTATGCATGAAAAGACAGCGTTTAGAGTTTTTATGCTGTTGGAAGATGTTTTTTTAATAAGAGTGGTATGCATGAAAAGACAGCGTTTAGAGTTTTTATGCTATTGGAAGATGTTTTTTTAATAAGGGGGATATGCATGAAAAGACAGCGTTTAGAGTTTTTATATTGTTGGAAGATGTTTTTTTAATAAGGGGGGTATGCATGAAAATACAGCGTTTAGAGTTTTTATGCTGTTGGAAGATGTTTTTTTAATAAGGGGGGTATGCATGAAAAGACAACATTTAGAGTTTTTATGCTGTTGGAAGATGTTTTTTTAATAAGGGGGTATGCATGAAAAGACAGCGTTTAGAGTTTTTATGCTGCTAGATGATGTTTTTTTTAATAAGTGGGGTATGCATGAATAGACAGCGTTTAGAGTTTTTATGCTGTTGGAAGATGTTTTTTCAATAAGGGTGTATGCATGAAAAGACAGCGTTTAGAGTTTTTATGTTGTTGGAAGATGTTTTTTTTAAGAAGGGGAGTATGCATGAAAAGACAGCGTTTAGAGTTTTTATGCTGTTGGAAGATGTTTTTTTTAATAAGAGTGGTATGCATGAAAAGACAGCGTTTAGAGTTTTTATGCTGTTGGAAGAAGTTTTTTTATTAAGGGGGGTATGCATGAAAAGACAGCGTTTAGAGTTTTTATGCTGTTGAAAGATGTTTTTTTAATAAAGAGGGTATGCATGAAAAGACAACGTTTAGAATTTTTATGCTGTTGGAAGATGTTTTTTTTAATAAGGGTGTATGCATGAAAAGACAACGTTTAGAGTTTTTATGCTGTTGAAAGATGTTTTTTTTTAATAAGGGGGGTATGCATGAAAATACAACGTTTAGAGTTTTTATGCTGTTGGAAGATGTTTTTTTTAATAAGGGGGTATGCAGGAAAAGACAGTGTTTAAAGTTTTTATGCTATTGGAATATGATTTTTTAAAAAGGGGGGTATGCATGAAAAGACAGCGTTTAAAGTTTTTATGCTGTTGGAAGATGTTTTTGTTTAACAAGAGGGGTATGCATGAAAAGACAGCGTTTAGAGTTTTTATGCTATTGGAATATGTTTTTTTAAAAAGGGGGGTATGCATGAAAAGACAGCGTTTAGAGTTTTTATGCTGTTGGAAGATGTTTTTGTTTAACAATAGGGGTATGCATGAAAAGACATCGTTTTGAGTTTTTATGCTGTTGGAAGATGTTTTTTTTAATAAGGGGAGTATGCATGAAAAGACAGCGTTTAGAGTTTTTATGCTGTTGGAAGATGTTTTTTAATAAGGGGGGTATGCATGAAAAGACAGCGTTTAGAGTTTTTATGATGTTGGAAGATGTTTTTTTAAAAAAGGGGGTATGCATGAAAAGACAACGTTTAGAGTTTTTATGCTGTTGGAAGATGTTTTTTTAAGAAGGAGGGTATGCATGAGAAGACAGCGTTTAGAGTTTTTATGTTGTGGGAAGATGTTTTTTTAATAAAGGGTGTATGCATGAAAAGACAACGTTTAGAGTTTTTATGCTGTTGGAAAAAGTTTTTTTTAATAAGAGGGGTATGCATGAAAAGACATCGTTAAAAGTTTTTATGCCGTTGGAAGTTGTTTTTTTTAGAATGGGGTATGCATGAAAAGACAGCGTTTAGAGTTTTTATGCTGTTGGAAGATGTTTTTTTTAAATAAGAGTGGTATGCATGAAAAGACAGCGTTTAGAGTTTTTATGCTGTTGGATGATGTTTTTTTAATAAGAGTGGTATGCATGAAAAGACAGCGTTTAGAATTTTTATGCTGTTGGAAGATGTTTTTTTAATAAGGGGGTATGCATAAAAGACAGCGTTTAGAGTTTTTATGCTGTTGGAAGATGTTTTTTTAATATGGTGGTATGCATGAAAAGACAGCGTTTAGAGTTTTTATGCTGTTGGAAGATGTTTTTTTAATAAGGGGGGTATGCATGAAAAGACAGCGTTTAGAGTTTTTATGCTGTTGGAAGATGTTTTTTAATAAGGGGGGTATGCATGAAAAGACAGCGTTTAGAGTTTTTATGCTGTTGGAAGATGTTTTTAAAAAAAAGGGGGGTATGCATGAAAAGACAGCGTTTAGAGTTTTTATGCTGTTGGAAGATGTTTTTAAAAAAAGGGGGGTATGCATGAAAAGACAGCGTTTAGAGTTTTTATGCTGTTGGAAGATGTTTTTTTTAAGAAGGAGGGTATGCATGAAAAGACAGCGTTTAGAGTTTTTATGTTGTGGGAAGATGTTTTTTTAATAAAGGGTGTATGCATGAAAAGACAACGTTCAGAGTTTTTATGCTGTTGGAAAATGTTTTTTTTAATAAGAGGGGTATGCATGAAAAGACATCGTTAAAAGTTTTTATGCCGTTGGAAGTTGTTTTTTTTTAGAATGGGGTATGCATGGAAAGACAGCGTTTAGAGTTTTTATGCTGTTGGAAGATGTTTTTTTAATAAGAGTGGTATGCATGGAAAGACAGCGTTTATAGTTTTTATGCTTTTGGAAGATGTTTTTTTTAATAAGAGTGGTATGCATGAAAAGAAAATACGTACCTACGGACTCTCAGATTTCAAAAAGAAAAGAAAAAGCCAAGCGGCTAGACAAGAAATCATCAAAAACTCATATTAAAACTCAAATACGTACCTTTTTCGAGCAATTCAAATCCCTTTATACACCTGTATATCCTACTAGCCATTATATCTAGTTACAGCATTCAAATCATTTTGCAAATTCGATTACAAATTTTCAATATATACTTCTTATATCCTCTTTAAATTCGCTATTGAAGTTACATATTCAATTTCGTTCAATTTTTCATTTCACATTCATTTGAACTTATAATTCACATTTTCAATTCTATTGGACTTCAATTTATCGTCATTTATAATCATTGAATTTAATTCGTTCAAACCTTATCCATTTGGTCAATAATCAATTAGCTTCACTTACTAACTTTCAGTTTAATACTTCATTTATCAAATTCAATTCCAGTTCCATTTACTTTCAAATTCAAAATGAATTTTAACATTCAATTTCATTTTCTGGCACTTGCAATCGCAATTTATTCATTCATTCACTAATTCATTCGTTTTTCAATTTGAATTTCATTCTAATCAAATTTCAAATATTCTATAAGTTATCAACTTATTAATATTTCGTAAGTATTTTAAATAGGATTCCAGAGTCGTTTCAACCTTTTCAAAACCATTTGAAAACAATTCAAATTATCCTTTTAATTTCCAAAACAAAATCCAAATTTTCCAAACACTTCCAAAGCTCCAAAATATCCAGAATATCCTGATAATTTAACTCTAGACTGCCCGTGTGGAAATTGGTGGGCACCCAGAGTTTAGAAGGGAAACAATAAACTCCGAGTCAGTCATGGTGACTGGTGTGAGATCGTAAAACAGTTATTCTTTAAAATAAACAACAAAATAATTTTTAAAGTCAATTCGCAATGCTTTTGGAAAATGAAACTACCATAAGACCTCCCACCACAGACACAATGCAAACGCAGACTTGGAGGAGATTTCTTCTTATGATAGTCAAAGATGCTTACTACGCAAAAATCAAATTCTTTTTGATATTATTATTAGTGCATAGTGGAAAACATTTCGAAAGTATAATATAAATCTTAGCCAGCATAGGTACCATTATATTATGCCTGCTATAGCTGCCTCCTGAGGAGACAGGTTATACAATTGAAATCGTAAAGGCTCGTATTGTTTCTTTGGATTTCCAACAAATGTTCAGGCAAAGGAACTTCCTATCCACGATGGGTACGTCCCTGGAATAGACGACCCGAGAACCTAACCGGATCTCTGCCAACACAAGGTCGGGTTACCTCTGCAAAAATAGGTAACTACTGACACGCGTATGCCATCCCCCGATCGTCACCGATCTTCCCGAGGATCCCCGATTCGCAACAACCACAAAGAAATAAATTTTGCAGCAACCACAGAGGTTAAGTATCTGGGCTCCAGACCATGATAACACCTTTATCCAGAAGGAATGACATACACTAAGGGGCGCTACTCCCTAGAACCTTGCCGCATCCTTCCTGTTTCGACCATTTCCGGGGTGTGAGGCTCGATGAAGTCTCGTCCACAAAGCTACGCTTTCTACAAATCCCTGCTTCGGGTCAAACAAAAATGATCAACCTATGATCACAAAGATATAAGATCAACCAAATGATCATATCACAAATGATCAAACACTGATCATTTCACAGCAACACTTAGTATGCCACGTTACCAAATTGGGATATATCGCTGATAAATTTCAACTACATAACCTCTGAGCTCGTACGTCTCAGAGAAGGGTGTTAAGCTAAGAGAATAAATTCTCCGCCACCAACAGAAATGTATTTGAAAGAAATCAGCTTTACATCTCAAATTGTAACGTCAGACACACAATCCATACAAGTCTGTTCCGGGATCGAACAGAACCGAAGGCACTTCTCACGAAGCCCTTGCATATCCGGATAACTTTCAATCACGTCAGGACTTCCCGTCACTAAGGGTGATAAAACCTCTAAATCGGAGATCAGCCGATGTAGAGTAACTCGACGGTAATCCTTCCGTTTTCAAAAATATCCGGTCTTCAACACCGGTCTTCGAATGCAATTCATAACGACGTATCACATATTCGGAATGGGTTATACGACCCCATGGTCCTTTCCCGGCTAACCCGAATAGTGAGCGCTTATTTAAAAATAAGTGTGGCATTCAAATTCATCCAATTCACAACAAATACCTATCTAAAGGTAATTATTGATAGTCGGTTATTTAACTATCAATAAAGATGCGCAACATCATCAGATTCCAAATAATTTTCCAAATTATTTCATCTTTCAAAATATCTTTATTAGATATAAAATTTCCACACTTCAAAAATAAATCAACGTTTATTTTTAAACAACTTCCCTTTCTTTTATAAATTCCATAGTGAATTTATATTTCAAAAATATATACTGATATACGATTTTCAATCGTTTTCAATTATTCAATTTCAATTTATCTTTAAGAAGATAAAATCTCAAAACGTTTCGTTTCATTTTGGAAATGTATTTCCTTACTTATTTAATAATAAGTATTTCACAAATCATTTATTTCCAACACTTGAAAAATATTCGATATACTTAAATCAAATTAAATATATATTTCATTCTTTAAGGAAATCTATTTTCTATAACAACATCAATTTGATTCAAAACGAGTGTTACGTAAAACATCGTTACGACGACTCAAAAATCACTAGTGTAGGGATTCGGATGTTAAGATAGGTATGTAAATCCCAATACTAGATAAAAATATTTCCTTTCGGAAGCCATTTACTATAACAACAGTGTTATAGTCCATCATTTCCTTAAATTCCTCGAAAACGTCTATTTCAACAATAAAAGTTGAAATCTATGATTTCGATATATAACAATTTTAAAACATCGTTAAAACAATTAATTTCCTCTTAAATATCCCTTTCCCAAACATGTCTATTTTACTTAACAATATATTCACTGTCCAAAATCGTGAATATACTTCACTAATTACATTTCACTATTTTCTACACGTTTTATTTCAATAATAATTCGCTATCCAAAATCGCGAATATATCTCCTTTGATAACCTGCTACATTTAATTTATCAAATTCAATTGATCTCGAATTTATAAAACAACGTTTTATAAATTCTCTTTCTATCTTTATTTTATAACCACTTTGATTTATAAATCTTCTTTATAAATCAATTCGATAGATATTCCATTTAAAGGCAAAAATCCAATTTCCAAGTAACCTTCTTATAATCTTTTATTCTACAATTCCATTCATTTTATAACTTCATACTTTATAAATCTATAAAACTTCAAATTTTATAAATCTATAAACTTCACAATTTATAATCCTATAAATTTCCTATCTTTACAACTTATAATTTTATAAGTTTCATATCTTTACAAATTTAACACTTATAAAACTCGTTTAAAATTCCAATAATTTTAATTGATAAATATCAATTTTTGTACATCTTTTATATCCATCGTTTTTAATAATTCGAAAATCCACATTTAAACTATTTTATAAATTACTTAACTGTTTATTTCAAAAATCATCTCTGGGTTATATTTCACCCAAAATCTTAACCTTTATAACTTTAATAATTTTAACGTTTGTAAATTAATTCAAAAATTTAATAACGTATACTTACAAATAATCACTTTAAAAATCTCTTTTAAAGTTAAAATCGTTATTTTAAAACTTCAAAAGCTTGAATCCAATGATGCCACGCATCAATTAGTCCATCACAACATCAGACATCATATATCAATATGATAACAGAATCTACATCAATATATTTGTAAATAAATAAATACAGTTGAGGAATCCAGTTGGATCCCTCCAACCTGTTTCCCTGCATCCAAAGACGTTAGCACAATACCAATTCCACTTCGAGGTGGAATATCGCGGTATATGGGTTTTTATAAACATCCGCTTACTAACGGCGCAATAGGGTCTCATCCGCTATACGAGGCGGGAAATCAACAATCCAATATATACATATGCCAATATGTATATATTGCTATATATAACAGATATATCCTATCATATCTAATATCACATCCAATAGAAATCATCAATAACTGCAAAAATTCCACTTTAAATTTGAGTGAGAAAAATCTCACCTTAGCTTTATTAGCATCCATTTCCATTCTTGACTCGATTTCTTCATTGTATTAACCTTGTATGAACATTTATACGATTTATCAATATTCGAATTAAATCGAACAATTTATTTCGTTTTAACAATTTAATCAACTATTGAATTTATTTCAACTAATACCTTTAATTTTTTAAACCACTCATCAAATTAAATATAAATATCATCGTTAAAACCTCTATATATTTTAAACTGTATATATATATTTTCTTTTACTGCTGTATATATTTTTAGTCATTGTATATCTATTTTATTAAATACAAACAGAATTGCTTTTACATTTTTCTTTCAGTATCAAAGCATTTTTAATAAAAATCTGAAAATAGAGTTTTATCTTTACTGTACATTCATTCACGTATACATATATATGTATACACTACAAAAACTAAAATATACCTTATTGAAAATCATTTCTCTGTCTGTATAAGTATTTACGAATATATATTTATTTACGTATAACCTAAATAAAATAAAAATTGGAAAAAAATCGATTCAATACCTTACTGTCGAACGAGACTCTATCTCGCGATTCAATACTTCGCCCAAATGAAAGTAGCTGAGTATCACTCGCTTCCACATCCACCCATCTCGATATGCCATGACCTTGGCATCACATCACAGTTTCAGGCGACGCTGCGTAATCCATTTCGAGCTTCCAGACAACGCACGCCAGCGCGAGAGCGACTCGCGACACTCCAGTCTTCACCAACCTCGACGAAACCATCGCGACCCCAACCTCGCGAAACCCCCAGCGCCGAAACCCTAGACCACTCGCCTTCGTCTGCCTTCACCTCTCGCACGCGACGCCGAGCCTAACGCGAGCTACCAAGGTGTACCGTTGCAAGTTCGCCCTAACAGCCTTCGCGAGCACGAATGCGGCAACCCCATCGATCTTGACCATGATTCAATCAACTCCCATACGCGCGCGAACCTGCTCCGAGCCTTTCCCCCATTGACGCGACCCAGATTGAAGTCGAATCTTAGGAGAACGAACGAATTCGATTTCGTTCGAGTATATTTTTTTTTCTCTGTTGGATTTAGAACCGAGGAGGGAGTTGCGTGATAATTTAAAATGAATGGGCAAGTATCGGCATTATAAAATAAAACGACGTGATTTTAGGCGCGATTTCTGGCTGAAGGAAAGGAGAGGAATGGGTTGCGTGATTTCGTTCGTGATTTTGAACGAGATTCTAGGCGTAATTAAAGGAGGAGAACATACTGTTGTTGACCAGTTTAAAAATTTAATTTTTAAATTTGAATTTGTTTTGAAACTTCAACGCGTTTTGTAACCGTACGGTCACAAAACAACTCTGATAAATACGAAACTTGAAATCCAGTAATAATTCAATATTACGGACCTAATGGAACTAGTTTCGTCGAATTCCGAGGCTGTTTGAAAAATGGCTATTTTTAAATATCGGTTCGAACGATTAAATTCAATACTGCACAGAACAGTTTCAAATTCAATCCTGACAGTTCGATTAGCTTCGGTATTATCAATACGAATTTTAAAAGCTTTCGAAATAATTTTCTTCAACTTAAAATTGAAGATATAAATTTTTATTCAACTCTCAATATATTAAATTTTATACTTTAATCGTCAAATATATATATATATCGGGGATTCAAATTAAATTATCGTTCAAATATTTAAAATTAATTAAATATTCTCAATTTAATTTGTTCAAAATTCTGGGTCGTTACAGACTTCCCTCCTTAAAAGAATTTCGTCCTCGAAATTACAAGTTAGGAAAAATGTCCTTAACTCGTCTACTATTTTTCACAATCCAATAGTTTTATCAAATTCTTTCAAAACAAATCTTCTACTAAAGATTCGTTATCATTTAACTCGTTTTCCAACTTCAATTATAGTTCAAAACAACATTGTTTTACTTCAAAATTCAAATTCGAGTTTAAATTCAAATTTAAACTTCCAAAATTTCTCAAAAATTTTCTAACACTCGGAATTTTCGAAAATTTTTGCCAGCGTCTCCTTTGCGCGGCTAATACGGTACGACTACAAAACGTCCCTACGGACTCTCAGATTTCAAAAAGAAAAGAAAAAGCCAAGCGGCTAGACAAGAAATCATCAAAAACTCATATTAAAACTCAAATACGTACCTTTTTCGAGCAATTCAAATCCCTTTATACACCTGTATATCCTACTAGCCATTATATCTAGTTACAGCATTCAAATCATTTTGCAAATTCGATTACAAATTTTCAATATATACTTCTTATATCCTCTTTAAATTCGCTATTGAAGTTACATATTCAATTTCGTTCAATTTTTCATTTCACATTCATTTGAACTTATAATTCACATTTTCAATTCTATTGGACTTCAATTTATCGTCATTTATAATCATTGAATTTAATTCGTTCAAACCTTATCCATTTGGTCAATAATCAATTAGCTTCACTTACTAACTTTCAGTTTAATACTTCATTTATCAAATTCAATTCCAGTTCCATTTACTTTCAAATTCAAAATGAATTTTAACATTCAATTTCATTTTCTGGCACTTGCAATCGCAATTTATTCATTCATTCACTAATTCATTCGTTTTTCAATTTGAATTTCATTCTGATCAAATTTCAAATATTCTATAAGTTATCAACTTATTAATAGTTCGTAAGTATTTTAAATAGGATTCCAGAGTCGTTTCAACTTTTTCAAAACCATTTGAAAACAATTCAAATTATCCTTTTAATTTCCAAAACAAAATCCAAATTTTCCAAACACTTCCATTTAAAACAATTTGGCAGCAATTCCTCTTTTGGAAACCCGAAAATGAACACCAATGATGCCGCGGTCATCATCGAAGTTATTTTCCCGCGACCGAAAAGAGTTTAGAGCTTTTCATCTCTTCAAAACATTTTTCAAACCTTTGAAATTCATTTTCAAATCAAAAATGATTTAAACTTTCCAAATCTCCAAAATTTTCAAATTCTTTTCAAAACATTTCCAAAAACTTCTCTGGAATTCCGTTTTAAATTACAAATCACATTTATAATTTACATTCTCAATTTTCATTTGTACATGGATTTATCTCTTAACTTTGGAGTTACAATTCCAATTTCTTATTCAATTTTAGTGATGATAATTCACTATTATTACTTCCTAACATCCATGCAACCATATACTATAGTACTTTATAGAAAATCATTTCTTTTCTATACAAAAATAGTTTTGGGCAAAATTATCTCATTTACCCTATTCAAAACAATACTGTGCCGAATTGTTCTATTCAAGTGTTTAGAGATCCCTATCAATGATCGTTAATTACTCGTATTGACCAGAATCCATATACCACTCAATAAATCAATTATCACAATATAAAACAATTTTTTATATATTCACTAACAAATACGCGCTCATATCTATTATTACACTCAACTCATTCTAGAGTACTACTGACTCTATCTCTAATGAGTAACACCCAACAGAGCAGGGTTGTCGCTTAACCATATGCTATGATACCACTTTGTCACATACCGGATTTTTCGACTTTCGAAAATTCAACATCGATACTCACTTTATCGACTGCCGAGAAATCGAACGCCGGAAACTCCAATAGTGATGGTTTTAGAAAGAAGAAAAAGGCAGAAGAAGAAGAGAACAGAAGAAGAAAGAAGAGAAGAAAGAAAGAAGAACAACAGAACAACATCAGAACAGAAACAATATTAGAATCTTACACATCGCAGCGGAACAATATATAATAGATAAATGAATAATCTTTAAAACAAAGGACTATATCATTTTATACATACATCAATCATCAGAGTCAATATACAACTCAGTACAACAATGGACAGTTTTATACTTGTCCTCATACAGAATACACAGCGGAATAAATACTATCAGATACAAATACTACGTCTCGTCATCCAGCTTATCTCCAAAGCTCCAGAATATCCAGAATATCCTGATAATTTAACTCTAGACTGCCCGTGTGGAAATTGGTGGGCACCCAGAGTTTAGAAGGGAAACAATAAACTCCGAGTCAGTCATGGTGACTGGTGTGAGATCGTAAAACAGTTATTCTTTAAAATAAACAACAAAATAATTTTTAAAGTCAATTCGCAATGCTTTTGGAAAATGAAACTACCATAAGACCTCCCACCACACACACAATGCAAACGCAGACTTGGAGGAGATTTCTTCTTATGATAGTCAAAGATGCTTACTACGCAAAAATCAAATTCTTTTTGATATTATTATTAGTGCATAGTGGAAAACATTTCGAAAGTATAATATAAATCTTAGCCAGCATAGGTACCATTATATTATGCCTGCTATAGCTGCCTCCTGAGGAGACAGGTTATACAATTGAAATCGTAAAGGCTCGTATTGTTTCTTTGGATTTCCAACAAATGGTCAGGCTAAGGAACTTCCTATCCACGATGGGTACGTCCCTGGAATAGACGACCCGAGAACCTAACCGGATCTCTGCCAACACAAGGCCGGGTTACCTCTGCAAAAATAGGTAACTACTGACACGCGTATGCCATCCCCCGATCGTCACCGATCTTCCCGAGGATCCCCGATTCGCAACAACCACAAAGAAATAAATTTTGCAGCAACCACAGAGGTTAAGTATCTGGGCTCCATACCATGATACCACCTTTATCCAGAAGGAATGACATACACTAAGGGGCGCTACTCCCTAGAACCTTGCCGCATCCTTCCTGTTTCGACCATTTCCGGGGTGTGAGGCTCGATGAAGTCTCGTCCACAAAGCTACGCTTTCTACAAAGCCCTGCTTCGGGTCAAACAAAAATGATCAACCTATGATCACAAAGATATAAGATCAACCAAATGATCATATCACAAATGATCAAACACTGATCATTTCACAGCAACACTCAGTATGTCACGTTACCAAATTGGGATATATCGCTGATAAATTTCAACTACATAACCTCTGAGCTCGTACGTCTCAGAGAAGGGTGTTAAGCTAAGAGAATAAATTCTCCGCCACCAACAGAAATGTATTTGAAAGAAATCAGCTTTACATCTCAAATTGTAACGTCAGACACACAATCCATACAAGTCTGTTCCGGGATCGAACAGAACCGAAGGCACTTCTCACGAAGCCCTTGCATATCCGGATAACTTTCAATCACGTCAGGACTTCCCGTCACTAAGGGTGATAAAACCTCTAAATCGGAGATCAGCCGATGTAGAGTAACTCGAGGGTAATCCTTCCGTTTTAAAAAATATCCGGTCTTCAACACCGGTCTTCGAATGCAATTCATAACGACGTATCACATATTCGGAATGGGTTATACGACCCCATGGTCCTTTCCCGGCTAACCCGAATAGTGAGTGCTTATTTAAAAATAAGTGTGGCATTCAAATTCATCCAATTCACAACAAATACCTATCTAAAGGTAATTATTGATAGTCGGTTATTTAACTATCAATAAAGATACGCAACATCATCAGATTCCAAATAATTTTCCAAATTATTTCATCTTTCAAAATATCTTTATTAGATATAAAATTTCCACACTTCAAAAATAAATCAACGTTTATTTTTAAACAACTTCCCTTTCTTTTATAAATTCCATAGTGAATTTATATTTCAAAAATATATACTGATATACGATTTTCAATCGTTTTCAATTATTCAATTTCAATTTATCTTTAAGAAGATAAAATCTCAAAACGTTTCGTTTCATTTTGGAAATGTATTTCCTTACTTATTTAATAATAAGTATTTCACAAATCATTTATTTCCAACACTTGAAAAATATTCGATATACTTAAATCAAATTAAGTATATATTTCATTCTTTAAGGAAATCTATTTTCTATAACAACATCAATTTGAGTCAAAACGAGTGTTACGTAAAACATCGTTACAACGACTCAAAAATCACTAGTATAGGGATTCGGATTTTAAGATAGGTATGTAAATCCCAATACTAGATAAAAATATTTCCTTTCGGAAGCCATTTACTATAACAACAGTGTTATAGTCCATCATTTCCTTAAATTCCTCGAAAACGTCTATTTCAACAATAAAAGTTGAAATCTATGATTTCGATATATAACAATTTTAAAACATCGTTAAAACAATTAATTTCCTCTTAAATATCCCTTTCCCAAACATGTCTATTTTACTTAACAATATATTCACTGTCCAAAATCGTGAATATACTTCACTAATTACATTTCACTATTTTCTACACGTTTTATTTCAATAATAATTCGCTATCCAAAATCGCGAATATATCTCTTTTGATAACCTGCTACATTTAATTTATCAAATTCAATTGATCTCGAATTTATAAAACAACGTTTTATAAATTCTCTTTCTATCTTTATTTTATAACCACTTTGATTTATAAATCTTCTTTATAAATCAATTCGATAGATATTCCATTTAAAGGCAAAAATCCAATTTCCAAGTAACCTTCTTATAATCTTTTATTCTACAATTCCATTCATTTTATAACTTCATACTTTATAAATCTATAAAACTTCAAATTTTATAAATCTATAAACTTCAAATCTTCACAATTTATAATCCTATAAATTTCCTATCTTTACAACTTATAATTTTATAAGTTTCATATCTTTACAAATTTAACACTTATAAAACTCGTTTAAAATTCCAATAATTTTAATTGATAAATATCAATTTTTGTACATCTTTTATATCCATCGTTTTTAATAATTCGAAAATCCACATTTAAACTATTTTATAAATTACTTAACTGTTTATTTCAAAAATCATCTCTGGGTTATATTTCACCCAAAATCTTAACCTTTATAACTTTAATAATTTTAACGTTTGTAAATTAATTCAAAAATTTAATAACGTATACTTACAAATAATCACTTTAAAAATCTCTTTTAAAGTTAAAATCGTTATTTTAAAACTTCAAAATCTTGAATCCAATGATGCCATGCATCAATTAGTCCATCACAACATCAGACATCATATATCAATATGATAACAGAATCTACATTAATATATCTGTAAATAAATAAATACAGTTGAGGAATCCAGTTGGATCCCTCCAACCTGTTTCCCTGCATCCAAAGACGTTAGCACAATACCAATTCCACTTCGAGGTGGAATATCGTGGTATATGGGTTTTTATAAACATCCGCTTACTAACGGCGCAATAGGGTCTCATCCGCTATACGAGACGGGAAATCATCAATCCAATATATACATATGCCAATATGTATATATTGCTATATATAATAGATATATCCTATCACATCTAATATCACATCCAATAGAAATCATCAATAACTGCAAAAATTCCACTTTAAATTTGAGTGAGAAAAATCTCACCTTAGCTTTATTAGCATCCATTTCCATTCTTGACTCGATTTCTTCATTGTATTAACCTTGTATGAACATTTATACGATTTATCAATATTCGAATTAAATCGAACAATTTATTTCGTTTTAACAATTTAATCAACTATTGATTTTATTTCAACTAATACCTTTAATTTTTTAAACCACTCATCAAATTTAATATAAATATCATCGTTAAAACCTCTATATATTTTAAACTGTATATATATATTTTCTTTTACTGCTGTATATATTTTTAGTCATTGTATATCTATTTTATTAAATACAAACAGAATTGCTTTTACATTTTTCTTTCAGTATCAAAGCATTTTTAATAAAAATCTGAAAATAGAGTTTTATCTTTACTGTACATTCATTCACGTATACATATATATGTATACACTTCAAAAACTAAAATATACCTTATTGAAAATCATTTCTCTGTCTGTATAAGTATTTACGAATATATATTTATTTACGTATAACCTAAATAAAATAAAAATTGGAAAAAAATCGATTCAATACCTTACTGTCGAACGAGACTCTATCTCGCGATTCAATACTTCGCCCAAATGAAAGTAGCTGAGTATCACTCGCTTCCACATCCACCCATCTCGATATGCCACGACCTTGGCATCACATCACAGTTTCAGGCGACGCCGCGTAATCCATTTCGAGCTTCCAGACAACGCACGCCAGCGCGAGAGCGACTCGCGACACTCCAGTCTTCACCAACCTCGACGAAACCATCGCGACCCCAACCTCGCGAAACCCCCAGCGCCGAAACCCTAGACCACTCGCCTTCGTCTGCCTTCACCTCTCGCACGCGACGCCGAGCCTAACGCGAGCTACCAAGGTGTACCGTTGCAAGTTCGCCCTAACAGCCTTCGCGAGCACGAATGCGGCAACCCCATCGATCTTGACCATGATTCAATCAACTCCCATACGCGCGCGAACCTGCTCCGAGCCTTTCCCCCATTGACGCGACCCAGATTGAAGTCGAATCTTAGGAGAACGAACGAATTCGATTTCGTTCGAGTATATTTTTTTTCTCTGTTGGATTTAGAACCGAGGAGGGAGTTGCGTGATAATTTAAAATGAATGGGCAAGTATCGGCATTATAAAATAAAACGACGTGATTTTAGGCACGATTTCTGGCTGAAGGAAAGGAGAGGAATGGGTTGCGTGATTTCGTTCGTGATTTTGAACGAGATTCTAGGCGTAATTAAAGGAGGAGAACATACTGCTGTTGACTAGTTTAAAAATTTAATTTTTAAATTTGAATTCGTTTTGAAACTTCAACGCGTTTTGTAACCGTGCGGTCACAAAACAACTCTGATAAATACGAAACTTGAAATCCAGTAATAATTCAATATTACGGACCCAATGGAACTAGTTTCGTCGAATTCCGAGGCTGTTTGAAAAATGGCTATTTTTAAATATCGGTTCGAACGATTAAATTCAATACTGCACAGAACAGTTTCAAATTCAATCCTGACAGTTCGATTAGCTTCGGTATTATCAATACGAATTTTAAAAGCTTTCGAAATAATTTTCTTCAACTCAAAATTGAAGATATAAATTTTTATTCAACTCTCAATATATTAAATTTTATACTTTAATCGTCAAATATATATATATATATATATCGGGGATTCAAATTAAATTATCGTTCAAATATTTAAAATTAATTAAATATTCTCAAATTAATTTGTTCAAAATTCTGGGTCGTTACACAAAGTTTAGGAAAGAAACAATAAACTCCGGATCAGTCATGGGACTGGTGTGAGCAACAAAAACAGTTTATCTTTAAAACAAATAGCATAGAATTTTAAAGTCAATTCGCAATGCTTTTGGAAAATGAAACTACCATAAGACCTCCCACCACACACACAATGCAAACGCAGACTTGGAGGAGATTTCTTCTTATGATAGTCAAAGATGCTTACTACGCAAAATCAAATCTTGATATTATTATTAGTGCATAGTGCAGAAAACATTTCGAAAGTAGAATATAAATCTTAGCCAGCATAGGTACCATTATATTATGCCTGCTATAGCTACCATATTAGATGGCAGGTTCTACAACTAATACCGTACAGGGTTTCGTATTGAAGTTTGGATTTCCAACAAATGGTCAGGCCAAGGAACTTCCCATTGCCACATGGAAACGCCTCTGGAAAGACGTCCCGAGAACCTAACCGGATCTCTGCCAACACAAGGCCGGGTTACCTCTGCAAAAATAGGTAACTACTGACATGAGTATGCCATCTCCCGGTTGTAACAACCTTTAACCGGGGCCCCGAGCAACAAATCACAAAGTAAGATATATATATATACTTGCGACATCCACATAAGTAAGTATCTGGGCTCCATACCATGATACCACTTCTATCCAGAAGGAAATGAACATACACTAAGGGGCGCTACTCCCTATAACCTTGCTGCATCTTTCCTGTTTTGACCATTTCGGGGTGTGAGGTTCGACGAAGTCTCGTCCACAAAGCTATGTTTTTTCAAAAAGCCATGCTTTGGGTCAACAGATGATCAACCTATGATCACAAAGATATAAGATCAAACAAATGATCATATCGCAAATGATCAAACACTGATCATCACACAGCAACACTCAGCATGTCACATTACCAAATTGGGATATATCGCTGATAAATTTCAACTACATAACCTATGAGCTCGTACGTCTCAGAGACGGGTGTTAAGCTAAGAGAATGAATTCTCCGCCACCAACAGAAATGTATTTGAAAGAAATCGGCTTTATATCTCAAAGTGTAATGTCAGACATGTAACCATACAAGTCTGTTCTGGGTTCGAACAGAACCGAAGGCACTCCTTACGAAGCCCTTGCAATTCCGGGTATTCACAATCCCGTCCGGACTTCCCATCACAAAGGGTGATAAAATCTCTATACCGGGGACCAGTCGGTGCAGAGACATTCGATGAGTTGTCCTTTCGTTTTCGTAAATATCCGGTCTTCAACACCGGTCTTCAAATGCTATCCATATACGACGTATCATTATTCGGAATGGGTTATATGACACAAATGTCTTTTCCCGGTTAACCCGAATAACGAGCGAAATCTTTAAAAACATATGGATATTGGGATTTCAATTAAGTCACAACTTAATAATTCAACTTCTTTCTTCAAATGGTTTAACAAATTACCATTTCAAATCTTTTAAACAAAAAGATTTATTTCACAAAGTTCACCCAGTTTCACAAAAATCCATTCACAGATTTCTAAACAATTTCCGTTTTAATTGGATTAACTCGTTAAATCTTTAAAACAAGATTCAACTTATAGCTTTCAAAACAATGTCATTTCGAATGTTTTAATCAAATTATCATTTTAAATCTGTTAAAAATAAACAGGTTCAATTCATAGCTTTCAAAAACATTTCAATTATAACTTGGAAAACCATCTTTCAATTCATACTTGAAATTCCTTTAAATTGGAATTTCATTTCTTATATATGAAAGCTTTTATCATTTGAAAACAAACAGTTTTCATTTAAGAAAAATCCAATTTTATTTGCACGGGTTAAAGTCCTTGAATTATATTCGCATTTCAAAATCAATACTTTTAAAATGGTTTAACCCTTATATAACGAGTATAACATCTTTAATCCCTAGTTTCAAATTATAAAATTCAATTTCACATCTTGAATTTAAGTTTAAATCAAATTATTTAAACTTCAAAACTTTATCAAATTATTCAAAATAAATTTCATCTTTGAAATTCCATTTCAAAAGCTTTTCACTTTAAACCCAAATTTCTAATTTCAAAATCAATTAAAATTAAAATTTCAATTTTAAAAACATCAAATTTAAATTATCTGTGACTTAACCGATTTCCACGTGAAATCCATATTTGTGTGTGTATGGTGTAGTCCAGGGGTTTCACACACAATAGTGCAACACAATGAATCATCACAGATCAAAATACAGGATATAGATGATAAGCGATATAAACTATAACGCTTATCGTTTATGCACAAACCACAGATATATAAATATCACAGATAATAAATTACATCACAGATAATTAATCACAGATCATAACATAAATCAGGGTGTATCACAAAGCATCATAAATCAGGGATATCAACAATCAAGTCATCCAATAGAATCCAAATATTCGTAAGTAAGATCAGTTAATTATCTGATTAATTTAAATCAAATTAATTTCTTATGAATTATAAATCCTGGTTAAATCAACATTGATAATTTACAAATCATTTTGATTAATTATCCTTTAATCTTTTATTAATTATCCATTAATAATAAATTAATTAACCTTTAATTATCAACCTTTAATTATTAAACAATTAATCTTTAATTATCTAATTCACCATTTAATTAATTATCTTCAATTAATTACTTTAATTAATTTTTCCTTGATTAATTATCATTCCTTAAATCTTTATTTAATTAACCTTTACTTACTTAATTAATCTTTACTTAATTTCCTTTTGATCAATTATCCTTAATTAATCAAAATAAGTAATTGTCTCTAATTACTTAATCAACTCTAACCATTAATTAGTTCCTTTTAACTAAATAATTATCTTTAAGTAATTTAACATCATTTTTAAATTTCATGAATTCGCTTAAGACCTTAAGATAAACTCTTTATCCTTATTCAAAAATTAATTGTATTTAAGTTTATTTAATAAACTTTTGCGATAATTCTTCATGACACACACTTCAACTTAAACCTTTTAATTACTTCAAGCCATTACATCACATCCTTTAAACTTATTTATTATCTAAATTTATAAAACTCTATTTTATTTCAAAT
Source organism: Allium fistulosum (assembly GCA_030737815.1). Classification (NCBI taxonomy): domain Eukaryota; kingdom Viridiplantae; phylum Streptophyta; class Magnoliopsida; order Asparagales; family Amaryllidaceae; genus Allium; species Allium fistulosum. The sequence continues at coordinate 613,310,408 of CM060907.1, forward strand.
CTGGAATTGTTTACATTCTTCCTTTACAAATTCAAATTCCATTTTAAATTTAAGTACTTTTTTAAAAATCCACTTAATTACTTGAACACTTTTGGTTACTAAAACAATTTAAAATTTAAAACCTGGTTTATTCACAAACTAAGTTTTCAACTAAACTTGAATTTAGTATTTTAAACTTTGATTTATAAACTCAGTTTAAAACTTAATTCATAATTTTAAATTTTAATTTAATATTTCAAAACAGCAAAACATGTCAGGTTGAAACTGGAACAACCCTGACCCGTGATTGCTCGAATCTGCTTCGAGTCGCATCTGCATTTTCCTCGTGCCATCCCCGAAGTAGAATCAACTCCAACATCTTCGAGTTACCCCCGAAACACACGCGAGAACACCCCGAGACCATCCTTCTTCCCCAAATCAACTCATCCTGACACACACGTATACGCGTGCACGTGCACGCTCCGGCGCCTGCCTCCGGTCAACTTCGACGACTTCCCCTCAACGACGATCGTCACTCAAACCAATCTCGGCCATCAGATCGATGATAAAAACATCGAAACAAATTCGAGCGTTCAAGCTCGATACTGCAACAAACCAACCCACCAGAATCCACCTCGTCCTCCCACCTCTGGCCATCGGAGGCCATGAAAACTTCGTCAGAGCTTCGTCGACGTCACCTCCATCTTTCCCCCAAACCACGGCGAACTCGATCCATCCTTCAACTTCCAGTCACGACATTTCGAACGCGACCCAAAACAAGAACTAAAACCCTACAACGATGATCTGCCGCCGCCACGGTGAGCTAATAATTCACCTACTATTTTTGTCAACATCGTCAAACCCCAAGCTCACTTCAGCCCTGATCCCGAGGCCCCAAAGTTCCCCGATCGTTTGAAAATACTCAAAACCCATTCTCTGTTCATCTCGCTATATCTCGTCATTCACAAGCTTAAAAATCTTGAATTTTATTTTAAAAATCGTAGTTTTCCAAGTCGAACCCGATGATGTAGATGAACCAATAAATCATAAGATTCGAATTTATTGTGTTTATGAAATTTTTTCTTCACTGTAATATTCACACTTCCAGATATAAAATGAAGATTTTTCTACTTATGTTTGATTTTTAGAAATGAAGTTACACTCCTATAAACATCTTTCACTCAGTGATTACAGTCTAGAATTGTTTGGGTGTGATGATCTTGAATTCAAACAGGTTTAAGATCTGGAATGTATGAACAAAGCAAGCTTTGTTTTGTTTCAGTCATGCAGACATGTGTGTGTTACAGGTAAACATATTCAATATTTACCCACAACAACACTCAAATATTGATCATAACTATCAAGCTACCATCATCATAGAGATCAAGAAAATTGGTTCAAAGATAAATTTGCTCACCTGTTTCCTGGAAGAACAAAGAAGAACAGAGGAGCTTTGGAGCTAACATTTCATTTGCTTAATCTTTTGATTTGCCTGAAACAGTGTTGTTGATTTCCAGGCTTGATTACCCAGATTTACTTAACTGTTTTGATCTTCATCTAATTTAAATTGTTGCCTTTGATTCAATTACTTTGTCTCTGTTTCCAGGTTTGCTCTGGAACTTTACTTGATTTCGTTAAATGATCTTGAGTTTGAAATTGTAAGGTGATGTTTTATATTTTTTTTCTTTGCTCAGGTTTCAAGTGATCGAACTGATGAAGAGGAGTTGGTATATAGGAGAGAAGTTGATATAAAGGAAAAAGAAGTTTACAGGGATTATTCTACTTGTACAACATGTATGGGCTGACATGATATTAGAGGTAAGGCTGGTATGTTGCTAGAGATGGAAACATGTACATTTTTATTTGTTCCCTTGTCTTTATGTCCTGCATTTCGGCTGATAGATGAAGTTAGGGTGTACCAAAGATATTTTATGTTGATATCACTTGCCTTGCTTGTTTCAGTTGTACATGCTGGGTGTCTTCTTTCTCAAGCCTACACTTACTTATGTATATATTTGTTAAATTTAAATGTTGTTATTTTGTATTTGTATTTGTTTGTTTGAACACTTTTACTTTGTTTTGTTTCTTATTTATGCATTTGTTTATTTAGCTAGTTTTCATTACTTTGTTTTGTATAATTTATAAAATTTATCTCATATTATTTTTCTATTCCTAGTTTAAATCTTTGTTGTTATCTTATCTTAATAGTTATTGTCTTTTATTATTTTATAAACTCAATTATTTATTTTATAAATTCAAACCATTATTAAACCATCAATTCTAATATTTAATATTATTATCCATTTTTTATTTACAATTTAAACTCAAGTCAAAATATATATCTATATATTTATTATTTTCAAATCCACTCATATTTGAGTCGGGGAAACTTGCTCCAATTTTCTAAATAAATTTACAAATTTTTATCCAAAAATTTATTTAATTACTCTATTTAATTCAAAAATTCAATAAATTATTAATTTAAATTAAATTAAAATCTGGGGTCGTTACAGCGTTTAGAGTTTTTATACTGTTGGAAGATGTTTTTTTAATAAGGGGGGTATGCATGAAAATACAGCGTTTAGAGTTTTTATGCTGTTGGAAGATGTTTTTTTAATAAGGGGGGTATGCATGAAAATACAGCGTTTAGAGTTTTTATGCCGTTGGAAGATGTTTTTTTTAATAAGGGGGTATGCATGAAAAGACAGCGTTTATAGTTTTTATGCTGCTAGATGATGTTTTTTTAATAAGGGGGGTATGCATGAATAGACAACGTTTAGAGTTTTTATGCTTTTGGAAGATGTTTTTTCAATAAGGGTGTATGCATGATAAGACAGCGTTTAGAGTTTTTATGCTGTTGGAAGTTGTTTTTTTAATAAGAGTGGTATGCATGAAAAGACAGCGTTTATAGTTTTTATGCTGTTGGAAGATGTTTTATTTAATAAGGGGGTATGCATAAAAGACAACGTTTTGAGTTTTTATGCTGTTGGAAGATGTTTTTTTTAATAAGGGGATATGCATGAAAAGACAGCGTCTAGAGTTTTTATGCTGTTGGAAGATGTTTTTTTTAATAAGGGGGTATGCATGAAAAGATAGCGTTTAGAGTTTTTATGCTGTTGGAAGATGTTTTTTTAATAAGGGGGGTATGCATGAAAAGACAGTGTAACGACCCGGAATTTCTGAACCCGAAAATTCCAGATAGTTAAGAAAAGAAGAAAGAGATAGAAGAAGAAGAAACAGAAACAAAACAAAGGACCTCACAATCGCAGCGGAACAAAATATAATATCAAATAATAATAGTTTACAAAAGAACACTGTATCAGTTGATTACATTTAAATACATCAAAGTTACAACATATACACAAACAATGGACAGATACAATCAACATGTCCCAGACAAACTACAATATAACACAGCGGAATACACTCCATACGCTCCTGCCATCCAGCTCGTCTCCTGAGCTCCAGAACGTCCTTACCTGAAAATCTGTAATACTCGGTCTGACCCAAGCATTACATCAAAGTAACACCCGGGTCAGGCTGGAAACCAGCGTGAGTAAACCCATATAACTTGAAATACCAAGTTATGAAACTTATTTGCAAAGCAGGGTAACTCGTATCTTCTACGAGTTCTCAACCTATTTAAGTCAATTACTTATTCCAAACAATATCTAAGAATCACAACTCAGTTTAAATATCCATGGTTCTTAACTTATTTCAATCCAGCCTGTTTGCTTCTAAATCCAAATTTAGAAAGAACTTTCATTACAACGAAGTGATTTCGGGTATCTGCTGATACCCGACCCCGGTCTCTTCGATTCAATATCATCTTGATCTCAATTGTTTAAGTGGATACAATTTAACTTTAAATACATGTACTCATATCAAATCAATTATCGATAGATAACTCATAATATCACAATTCAATCCATCGTATCATATCACAGTACATTACAAGTTATCAAACTAGTTATAAATCAAATCATTCAACTCAATTCAATCACTCATGATCCAAATCAATTAATCACATACTTCCGTTAATTTAATTTAACCAATTAAATTAATTACTTATGGATTTATTACACATCCCAGCTTAATTAACATTAATAAATTTACCCACTTAAAATACTTTCATTATCCTTCCCTTAATTACCTATATCACTCGGTTATCCTTACTTGATTAATCTCATTAATTAACCAACCTTAATTAAATTCATTGATTAATTAACCTTTAATTATCTATCTCTAAATTTTCCTTAATTAATTAACTTTAATAACTTTCCTTAATCAATTAATCCTTAATTATTAATCAATGAATTAGTAAATAAATCTTTAATTACTCAACCCTTAATAAAAGATGAACCATTATCTTAATTACTTCCTTAATTATCATTTTATAAACTTCGGAATCAAAAATCATTAACTTACAGATCACATAAGTCCTTAAGTTTACTTAATGATAATCACCTCGTCTTCTTAATTATTACTTAATTACATTATTAATTAAGTTTTAAATTAAACATATGTATATATATATTTTAATTTGGAAATCTTGTTTATTTTACTTTTACACTTGTACCCTTCTAATGTTTGAACATGTTCATATTCATTCTTAAAAACTTGTTCATACTTTATATTAAAACCCAGTAATATAATTGTTTAAATAAAATTTATCTTCTTTACCCATTTAATCTGGTCAAAACCAAATTTAACAAGAAAAAGGAACCCGAGCCTATCTCCAGATTACCCGAGTAACACACGAGACATCACTAATCCCTCATCACTTCGAGTACACTCGCAAACAATCACGATATTAACTCGAGGAAAAGAAGCTTCCTGCCAACTTCTTACTCATCTGATACATCGTGGACACGGTGCACATGCACCGTCGCCTCTGGCCATCGGTGATCGATGCGGCCACCTTCGACAATCATTCGTACCCATACGTCCACGAGACAGCACCCAGATCGTACGCAAAATCCACGAATCGAAATCGAGCTATCAACCCGACCAAACCCAAAACGCCATGGCCAGAACTCCTCGATTTCCGACGCCATTGACCAACGAGAAGCCTCGTCAACCTTCCCAAAACTTCGTCAACCCTTCCTACTATCATTTCCAAAAACCTCGTGCAACTCGATGCTTGAACCAGGCCTCTACGCTCAATTTCCCGACCTCGGCTCAAATTAGGTTTAGAAACTTTTACCCCACGCCGCCGACTCCATGACGAACGTGAGCATGTTCGACTATTTTTCCCAACATCGTCGTACACCATTCTACCTCCATGCCAAGCCCCGACCATCAACCATCCTTCGATCGCCTGAATTCGTTCGAAACCCAATTTTTGATCAACCCAAAACTGCTCTCACAATACCCAACTAAAAATCATAAAACTCGTCCTAAAAATCCTATCTTCTAGTGTCGATTCATATTATATAATTGAACCAGTAATTCGTGACATTCGAATTTACCCGAATTTAAGTTTCCCTTTGTAAAATTAAGTTTTTTCCATACTGTATGTACTTATACTTCTTTGAAACTATTTTTAAATCATACTCCATACTTAAACACATATATTTACTTTTGAAACCAAAGCCTGATACTGAGTAGATAATATGTAATTGAATTTCTTTGGTCGTTTCTACCCTATGGCCAAAACAGAGAGGAAGATGCATGCTTCAGCATTGTCAAATATAAATATATATTCAGAGCTTCATGCCTACAATACACTATATATCTATGCAAAGATTAAACAATACTTAAGGGTTAACAGACTGTTTACTCACCTGGTAATAAACTTTGAACAGAGAATAAAGCTTTTGGTTTTTGAGGAGTATCAGCTTTGATCTTGCTTATTCCAGACTTCAAGTTGTTGATGATAACTGATTGTGATAAATGTTATTAAGTTCAGGTTGTAGTTTTCTTTGCTTCACCCCTTTTTTATATAATGCTCAGCTTGAATAAATCGAAATAGAGATGGTATATAAAAGATAATCGTATACAGGGTTTGACAATACTGGTACATGGATTTTTATTTGTACTAAAAATATTTGTTTATGCGATGATCAGAGATTTTTTTCCCATTGTTTGGTGGCTGATACGATGTGTTATTGTGTACTAAAGACCTTGTATTAATTACCATTGTCCTTTATCTCCTAGTCTACATACTTATCTCATTTTGTTTGAACGTATATATGACTGCCTTCCTTTGCAAGTCTTCGTGTGTGTGTGTGTATATATATATATATATATATATATATTTAATCCTTTAGCTAATTCGAACCCAAAATATAGAACAAAGAAGAGATATTTATAAAGGAAGAGGTAGGCTGCATTCTTTTGTATTCAGTAAGCTTCCTTTCTTTTCATCATTCTTTTAATCTTTATCTTATCTTTCCTGTGGTCGGAAATTTTCTTTGATCTGATCTATCTTTTGCCATTGATTTGAAATTTTGTAGGCTTGAAAGGATAGGTTTTAATGTTGTGTTCCCTAAGTTGACCACATGTATACATAGATATTCTCCTACATACCTAAATTCTACATACAAACACTTATGAACATAGTTGTCTTATTGCATATCTTCATACTTATCCCATTTTTATTTGTACAATCTTGTATACATGTTATTTATTTTATATGTTTACATAACCATCAATTATTTTATATATTTATTTCTATTTGAAACTTCAACTACCAAATACTTCATTTACTTATTTATTACTTATCTTTATACTTGTGTTACTATCATAGTTTTCTCATGTGTATGTTTATGTTCATATATTTATACTAATGTTTAGATATTGATAAGATTTATTTTCTAACAGATTCATCATATCAATTTTTTTCTTTTCTGAAACTCTATAATTCAATATTTTGTTATAGTTTTTAAATCAATCTATATATACAATCCAACATTTTAACCATCAGAATTTCATTTGTTCGACAAATCAAAACTACATTTCAATGATTAGTTCAGTTAATTACCAATTAACAATAGTTGTAAAATTCAGGTCGTCACATTCCTCTCCCCTTAAAACTTTTCGTCCTCGAAAAGGAACGAAGCCAGAATTATTAAAATGCTTAAAATCAAACAAATATCCTTAATCACTTTTAAAACACTTTTAAATATCTATATAATATTATTCCAAAATAGTTTTTATAAAATACTTTTTATAACTCGATGTTTCGACAAGTCCATCCTTGTTCTTACAGAAATTCGGTCTTACGTTGATCAGGCGTAGGACTGAAAATCTATAAGTACTCGGCAAACTCGTTTCCAACACCCAGTGAAAACACTTTGGAAAATAATTTTATTGAAAATATAGAAAACGGTTTTCGAAAATAGAGGAAATAGCTTTGGTAAAAATGCTCTGGAAATCATCACCCCCATCCATGGTCGCAGTTAACCCGATGGTTACGTTGCCGTCCCGGCAAAATCCACAGATAACTGTAGGTCTCCGCGCCCCTCAATTACGCCATGGAACCCGCTACAGATCGCAGCTACAACTGGGGTTACGTAGCTATCACAGCAAAAACCCATATAACTGTAGGCATCAGCGCCACCGAATTTCGCTACCAAAAGAATGAAACTCCTCCACTCGACCATAGATCGCAGTCTACCGATGTTGCGTTGCCTTCCCGGCAAAATCAAGTGTAGACCGTTGGCACTCATCCTCCACACGATTTACGCTATGGTCCCCACACAGTAGATCGCAGCGACATCGAGTTACACTGTCGTCAGAGCATAACCCAAATGCCCCTGTAGGCATCAGCGCCATCGACTTTCGCTACCAAATAATCCTCAGGAACTAGTTTGTCCGGACTCCTCACAGGATCAACTTTAGAACCTCCCCTTTAGAGGCTCAAGGCAGTACCACTCAGTGGCACTCCTGAGAAGTTCATTCAAGGGAGCGCCTTTTTCCCTAGAGCCACTTTCAAAACACTTTATACTATACACATATAGTATTTCCCAAATCATACACCGAGTATGAATCACATATAAGTGCCTTTACACAAAATCGATTCCCAAAATCGAGAATTCTCCAAATAGGCTTTTCCAAATTCAAATATTGATTTTACTCAAAAATCAAAAGCCTTTTCAGAAATCCATAGGTTCCCAAAATATTTCCTCAAAACACCAAATCCTTTTTTATAAATACATATATATAAAAGTTTCGAAAAATCTTTGGATCAATTTGTACTGGTATAAATTCACTATAATACTTCAAATACCTTCAAAAATCATTTTCTTCTGGCAATAGATTCAACAAGGGGAGTTTTCCATATATGACAAAGATATATAACTTTGTTTAGCCCAAATCAATATTCAAATTTTGATTATTCTTTTATAAAGTTATTAACCACATTACTTTTTTTCATAAAGTAAATTTTAATCATAAAAATTTCCAATTTTCATTTTACTCATCATATATTCCACAAAATATACTTTCAATTTTAAAAATCATTTACAGTTCTTATCTACAAAATTTCAATATCAATTTCATTCAAACCCGTACGATGTCCACATATCATTCGTACGCAATACCAATCTGATCGCTCACTCGATCACACAATTTCACTTCCGAACTAGTATCGTCCACCCGACTTCCTAGTGCGGACTCAGATCTGGTTTCTTGATCAGAAACCGTCATTCTCCTTGCATAGTCACACCTATGATAGAGAATATCCAGAACCAATCAAAAATCCATATCCAGGTTCACCGTCGAAAATCGAGCGAAAAATCCCAACTCGGATCGATAATACTATCTCGAAATTCTGTGCTCGAATCTGGATCAAATCACTATTCGAATAGAATAATATACGTACATCTTTCGTATTTATCTTCATTGATTATCAGTTAAATCAATTCCCTTTCTATTCACATTCACCTAAATTTTCATTCACTTATTCACTTTTGTCTTAATCCCCATTTGGATTATCACTTCAATTCTTATCTCAGTTGGGTATTTACTCAATAACAGTTTGAACTCCGTCCCATTTATATTTAGAAAATAGCTTGAAAAATTTAAAAATAGATAAGTAGTAGAAAAATAATTAATAGTTTGCAGAATAGTTGTAAAATAGTTAACTAAAAATAAAATAGTTGTAAAATAGTTAAATAGTTTCAGCAATCTTAGATAATTTCAAAATAATTGTAAATAATAATTAATTTGTGAAATACATGAAAATAGTAATAAGTTTAGAAAACAATTGGAAAAAAATAGTTAAATAGCCCCAAATAATTATTTAATAAGTATAAAATAGTTCGGGGTTTGAAAAGAAGGTTACATATACTAAATAGATAGGGAAATAGATTAAAAACAGTTTATATTAAAACAATTTATATTGAAAATAATCCAGAGTCAAAACCGTTCACTTCCTCTTCAATTCAATTTAAATTTCCATTTAAATTGACCCAACTTCCATTTCAAATAACTCCAAATTCCATTGGACTTGATTTATTCCCAATTCAAGTTGAATCAATCCTGATTTCTTTCTCAATCTAAATCAAATTCCATTTGATTTTAAACCTGTTCAACTTTAATCATAATTTCAAATTATTCCAATCAATTTTAGTCTATTATCGATTGAACCCACTTCAATTTCAAATCATTTCAATTTAATCCAATCCAAATTCCCATTTAAATTTTTAAACTTATACACCTTCAATCTCAAATCCAATTAATTCAAATCAGATTCAATTTGAACTAATTCAATTTCAATCTTAATTTTAAAACATCTCGAATTATATAAATTCGAGTTAAATTCTCAAAGGTTGGTTTAACTTTTTTTTTTAAACCAAATTAACTTTTGTTTTTACATCAATAACCCAAATCTTTAGACAATTTAATTTTGAGTCAAATTCTAAAAATTTCATTTTAAATTATCTTTACTTAACTTATTTCATAGTTCAAATAAGAGTTCAAAACAATTTTATCTTAAAAATTCAATTTATCACCCAAATTTTATCTTCCATTTTGAAACCAGTTCTTAAACAATTTTACACATTTAATTCTTAAGTACAAAGTGATCCCATAAATTTTCTGCAATGGATGTATATTACCTCAATCCATTTCTTAATTTAATTAGAATAATCCAATTCACAGTTTCATGGATTATTAATAACAAAAGGATGATATCGGGATAAGCCAAAGTAAATAAACATCCAGATTATTTAAAACAGCATCCATCAATAACACACATTTCCCATTTCCAGATCTCAAATCCGTTTGAGATCACACATAACTCCCATTTCAAAACAACCCATTTAACTTCACTAAGTAAAATTTAATTTCATCTTGAAATTTCCAATTTAGGTTGTTCTTATTTAACTTCCCCTAAATTAAATTCAATTCATTCATTCATTCAGTCAACCTTACTCAAATTTGAATTTCTACAAATTTTCAAATTTCTAATAATATTCATTCTACTCATTAGTTCAAAACTTATATCACTTTGGGTTTCACATCACTTTCCTAGGATTATTCAAAACTCAATCTTAGAGTTTATTTCAAATATACATATTTATTTCCTTTACACACCAAATTACTTTAAATTTTAAACCACCTTTGGTTTTAAATTCAAAACATATTCCTATAAATTTTCAAACAACTCTAGTTTGAATCAAGCTCTTTTATTCAAATAATACTATTTATTATTTCTTTCAAACACTTGGAACAAATTCCCATATTTTCTGGACTTAGATTACTACTTCACCATTTAAACCCTTTTCAATTTCAATTCATAAGTCATACTCACCTAAATGTTTACTTCCATAAACATTTTATTTTTGCTAAATCATTAATAAACATTTCATCATTTTAGGAGAATAACCAAAGTTATTGCAACTGGAAACCAATTCCAATTATCTATTTCTAAAAATTCTTCTTCGAATCCAAGATTTTAATTCCAGTTTGAACCCATTTCAAACTTATCTTCATTCAATTTCAATTTGGTTGTATTATTATTACCACTTAATTCTTATTATTTTATTTAATTCCAAAATTTTTATCAACCAGTTACCTTAACATTTATTGGTTAAGGAATATTGCTTTATATATATCAAAATATATCCTTACTTAAAATCATTTAAAATCTTTTATATAAGAAAATAACAAGTACGCTCTCATATATATATATATATATACACTCAACTCATTCTAGGGTACTATTGACCCTATCCTTATGAGTATCCCCCACCAGAGCCAAGGTTCTCGCTTAACCTTTCAGCTCTGATACCAACTGTAACGACCCGGAATTTCTGAACCCGAAAATTCCAGATAGTTAAGAAAAGAAGAAAGAGATAGAAGAAGAAGAAACAGAAACAAAACACAGGACCTCACAATCGCAGCGGATCAAAATATAATATCAAATAATAATAGTTTACAAAAGAACACTGTATCAGTTGATTACATTTAAATACATCAAAGTTACAACATATACACAAACAATGGACAGATACAATCAACATGTCCCAGACAAACTACAATATAACACAGCGGAATACACTCCATACGCTCCTGCCATCCAGCTCGTCTCCTGAGCTCCAGAACGTCCTTACCTGAAAATCTGTAATACTCGGTCTGACCCGAGCATTACATCAAAGTAACACCCGGGTCAGGCTGGAAACCAGCGTGAGTAAACCCATATAACTTGAAATACCAAGTTATGAAACTTATTTGCAAAGCAGGGTAACTCGTATCTTCTACGAGTTCTCAACCTATTTAAGTCAATTACTTATTCCAAACAATATCTAAGAATCACAACTCAGTTTAAATATCCATGGTTCTTAACTTATTTCAATCTAGCCTGTTTGCTTCTAAATCCAAATTTAGAAAGAACTTTCATTACAACGAAGTGATTTCGGGTATCTGCTGATAACCGACCCCGGTCTCTTCGATTCAATATCATCTTAATCTCAATTGTTTAAGTGGATACAATTTAACTTTAAATACATGTACTCATATCAAATCAATTATCGATAGATAACTCATAATATCACAATTCAATCCATCGTATCATATCACAGTACATTACAAGTTATCAAACTAGTTATAAATCAAATCATTCAACTCAATTCAATCACTCATGATCCAAATCAATTAATCACATACTTCCGTTAATTTAATTTAACCAATTAAATTAATTACTTATGGATTTATTACACATCCCAGCTTAATTAACATTAATAAATTTACCCACTTAAAATACTTTCATTATCCTTCCCTTAATTACCTATATCACTCGGTTATACTTACTTGATTAATCTCATTAATTAACCAACCTTAATTAAATTCATTGATTAATTAACCTTTAATTATCTATCTCTAAATTTTCCTTAATTAATTAACTTTAATAACTTTCCTTAATCAATTAATCCTTAATTATTAATCAATGAATTAGTAAATAAATCTTTAATTACTCAACCCTTAATAAAAGATGAACCATTATCTTAATTACTTCCTTAATTATCATTTTATAAACTTCGGAATCAAAAATCATTAACTTACAGATCACATAAGTCCTTAAGTTTACTTAATGATAATCACCTCGTCTTCTTAATTATTACTTAATTACATTATTAATTAAGTTTTAAATTAAACATAAGTATATATATATTTTAATTTGGAAATCTTGTTTATTTTACTTTTACACTTGTACCCTTCTAATGTTTGAACATGTTCATATTCATTCTTAAAAACTTGTTCATACTTTATATTAAAACCCAGTAATATAATTGTTTAAATAAAATTTATCTTCTTTACCCATTTAATCTGGTCAAAACCAAATTTAACAAGAAAAAGGAACCCGAGCCTATCTCCAGATTACCCGAGTAACACACGAGACATCACTAATCCCTCATCACTTCGAGTCCACTCGCAAACAATCACGATATTAACTCGAGGAAAAGCAGCTTCCTGCCAACTTCTTACTCATCTGATACATCGTGCACACGGTGCACATGCACCGTCGCCTCTGGCCATCGGTGATCGATGCGGCCACCTTCGACAATCATTCGTACCCATACGTCCACGAGACAGCACCCAGATCGTACGCAAAATCCACGAATCGAAATCGAGCTATCAACCCGACCAAACCCAAAACGCCATGGCCAGAACTCCTCGATTTCCGACGCCATTGACCAACGAGAAGCCTCGTCAACCTTCCCAAAACTTCGTCAACCCTTCCTACTATCATTTCCAAAAACCTCGTGCAACTCGATGCTTGAACCAGGCCTCTACGCTCAATTTCCCGACCTCGGCTCAAACTAGGTTTAGAAACTTTTACCCCACGCCGCCGACTCCATGACGAACGTGAGCATGTTCGACTATTTTTCCCAACATCGTCGTACACCATTCTACCTCCTTGCCAAGCCCCGACCATCAACCATCCTTCGATCGCCTGAATTCGTTCGAAACCCAATTTTTGATCAACCCAAAACTGCTCTCACAATACCCAACTAAAAATCATAAAACTCGTCCTAAAAATCCTATCTTCTAGTGTCGATTCATATTATATAATTGAACCACTAATTCGTGACATTCGAATTTACCCGAATTTAAGTTTCCCTCTGTAAAATTAAGTTTTTTCCATACTGTATGTACTTATACTTCTTTGAAACTATTTTTAAATCATACTCCATACTTAAACACATATATTTACTTTTGAAACCAAAGCCTGATACTGAGTAGATAATATGTAATTGAATTTCTTTGGTCGTTTCTACCCTGTGGCCAAAACAGAGAGGAAGATGCATGCTTCAGCATTGTCAAATATAAATATATATTCAGAGCTTCATGCCTACAATACACTATATATCTATGCAAATATTAAACAATACTTAAGGGTTAACAGACTGTTTACTCACCTGGTAATAAACTTTGAACAGAGAATAAAGCTTTTGGTTTTTGAGGAGTATCAGCTTTGATCTTGCTTATTCCAGACTTCAAGTTGTTGATGATAACTGATTGTGATAAATGTTATTAAGTTCAGGTTGTAGTTTTCTTTGCTTCACCCCTTTTTTATATAATGCTCAGCTTGAATAAATCGAAATAGAGATGGTATATAAAAGATAATCGTATACAGGGTTTGACAATACTGGTACATGGATTTTTATTTGTACTAAAAATATTTGTTTATGCGATGATCAGAGATTTTTTTTCCCATTGTTTGGTGGCTGATACGATGTGTTATTGTGTACTAAAGACCTTGTATTAATTACCATTGTCCTTTATCTCCTAGTCTACATACTTATCTCATTTTGTTTGAACGTATATATGACTGCCTTCCTTTGCAAGTCTTCGTGTGTGTGTGTATATATATATATATATATTTAATCCTTTAGCTAATTCGAACCCAAAATATAGAACAAAGAAGAGATATTTATAAAGGAAGAGGTAGGCTGCATTCTTTTGTATTCAGTAAGCTTCCTTTCTTTTCATCATTCTTTTAATCTTTATCTTATCTTTCCTGTGGTCGGAAATTTTCTTTGATCTAATCTATCTTTTGCCATTGATTTGAAATTTTGTAGGCTTGAAAGGATAGGTTTTAATGTTGTGTTCCCTAAGTTGACCACATGTATACATAGATATTCTCCTACATACCTAAATTCTACATACAAACACTTATGAACATAGTTGTCTTATTGCATATCTTCATACTTATCCCATTTTTATTTGTACAATCTTGTATACATGTTATTTATTTTATATGTTTACATAACCATCAATTATTTTATATATTTATTTCTATTTGAAACTTCAACTACCAAATACTTCATTTACTTATTTATTACTTATCTTTATACTTGTGCTACTATCATAGTTTTCTCATGTGTATGTTTATGTTCATATATTTATACTAATGTTTAGATATTGATAAGATTTATTTTCTAAAAGATTCATCATATCAATTTTTTTCTTTTCTGAAACTCTATAATTCAATATTTTGTTATAGTTTTTAAATCAATCTATATATACAATCCAACATTTTAACCATCAGAATTTCATTTGTTCGACAAATCAAAACTACATTTCAATGATTAGTTCAGTTAATTACCAATTAACAATAGTTGTAAAATTCAGGTCGTCACAGACAGCGTTTAGAGTTTTTATGCTGTTGGAAGATGTTTTTTTTAATAAAGAGGGTATGCATGAAAAGACAACGTTTAGAGTTTTTATGCTGTTGGAAAATGTTTTTTTAATAAGGGGATATGCATGAAAAGACAACGTTTAGAGTTTTTATGTTGTTGGAAGAAGTTTTTTTAATAAGGGGTGTATGCATGAAAAGACAACGTTTAGAGTTTTTATGCTATTGGAAAATGTTTTTTTAATAAGAGGGGTATGCATGAAAAGACAGCGTTAAAAGTTTTTATGCCGTTGGAAGATGTTTTTTTTAGAATGGGGTATGCATGAAAAGACAGCGTTTAGAGTTTTTATGCTGTTGGAAGATGTTCAGTTTATTGTAAGTTTGTTCTTTTCTATTTCTGAGGAAGAAGAACTAAACTACGTACACTAGTTTGTTTCTCACTAGAAACATCCAGATAATGGATTTTAGGTTTTAAAACCTAACCCAAAACGCCCAAAGCAATATTATTTAGAGAAAATGCAAGGCTATGTATATGTATTAGGCTATTTTACCTTAAATTCACATATTTCTCAATATAAACTCAAAAAAAAAATGCAACCAACTGTTATGAAACAAAAATTGTTATTTACACAAAATAAAATTTATTTCAATAATAAAATGTTATTTTCATAAATAAAATCATATTTTTGACAATATTTTACAATTTTCAAAATTTTAGTGTAAAAACCCAAATTTTAAAGCATAATTTGTTCAAAAATCATTTTCATTGTCAAATAAGTTATAACAAAACATTATAACTCCTTTTAAAATAACAAAATATTATTTTAAACATTATTCCATCTTTTAATTTTAATAAAATAAATATTTTCTACATATTTCTTCTTTTAAATTTAATAACAGGTTAATATTGGTAATAATTACTAATATTAATGCATTGATTCAACTAAAATCCAATAAATAATTATTTTCACTCCAAATTCTCAAAGTAAAGTTTTTAAAACTCTATTTTCATCAATTTATATTTATTTCAAAAATTATATGTTGAAACACATCAATTGATTAATTTATTAACTCTAATTTAATAAGATCATATTGTTTATTTGAAATAAATAAATAAAAATAAATCAAATTTATTTTCTCCATTTTATTTTCAATATTAAATTATAACTAACGTTATAATTAAATATCATAGGTAATCACCAATACCAGGTTTGTTACAAAGCTAGTTAGAACTTGATATTAGTATAAGATAAGAGGAATATAAGTGCATAAGGGAATTCATCCTTTAACTATAAAGGATGGGTACAAGTATAGTATAATCTCAATGCATGGTATATGTTTACCAAGGGTTGTCGCATCAATAGGTTTAATTCAACATAAGAGACTCATACTTAATGGCATTCAACGCTAATACAAGGAATCATATGAAAGTCATGAGAGAAACTCATTAAAATTCCAATATGAATCTCGTGGAACTCAAGATAAAGCTCAAATATCATAAAAACGAAATCACAATATATAACATCTCATGTAGCTCTAGGCTATCGATGTAACAAAAATATCTCAAAATAGTGAAATCGTATAAAACTCAGAAAATTCAAAACAACCCTGAATTGGCCAGATCCCTTATTGCAAAGCTGAAGCAATGTTGCACGTGCTAAACTCTTGTTCAGTGCTATTTATAATTTAGGTACCTAACTCATGGACCCGAAGGTCATACTCATGGTGATCGATGTCACATAACTCGTGGTGACCGAAGTCACAAAACTCATGGTGACCGAAGTCACATAACTTGTGGTGACCGAAGTCACATAACTCAGATGACCCGAAGGTCTATAGCACCGGCATACTCGTGGATGTGTCACAAACTCCCGAAAAAAAACCCGAAAAGTGTTAGCGTGCGTTTCATACCCCACGTTCGCACTAAACGGTTTACTAACCGCTAGTTAACTCCACATCATAAAAATAAAATCTCAAACCTCAAAAATCTCATAATACTCATATACCTTGCCTCGTATCATCGACAAGTGCAAATAAATCTAATAATAGTTTCTCATAAACCATAATTCCCGCAAGGGAAAAATCAAATCTCAAGATTCGCCTCATTTCCTCGGCGAGTAATACAACATTTATAAGTAGTTCTCATCGATTATTACTCCTATGATAGGAGATCTCGAACGTCTCAACTAGTCAAATATTGGCTGAAACAAATTCTAAGACCAACAATCATTGTTGCTGTCATTTCGATCTCGGGACAGCAACAATCAGATGAATTTTTAATCAATATACTTCAAAATTTCAAAAACCTCAAAACATGAAACTTTTTAAACAAAGTCTTAGCTTTCCGGAACATCAAAGATTATTGAATTTGGATAAAAATTGACAAAGTTATGCTTAATTTAGTTTCAGATTCAACAATAGAGCAAATAATAGTTTTGCTCTCGGGATTGCAATAGAAACACTCAAATTTGAAATAGATAGCTTCAAAATTCTGTAAAACACAAAACATGAAACTTGTAGTATATGATCTAAGCTTTCCAAAACATCTAAAATTCTTAAATTTGGTTAAGAAACGTTAAAGTTATGCTTAATTTAGTTTCAGATTCAACAACCGAGCAAGTAATAGTTTTGCTCTCGGAATTGCAATAGAAACACTCAAATTTGAAATAGATAACTTCAAAATTCTAAAAAACACAAAACATGAAACTTGTAGTATATGATCTATGCTTTTCAAAACATCAAAAATTCTTAAATTTGGTTAAGAAACGTAAAAGTTATGCTTAATTTAGTTTCAGATTCAACAACAGAGCAAATAATAGTTTTATTCTCGGGATTGCAATAGAAACACTCAAATTTGAAATAGATAGCTTCAAAATTTTGAAAAACACAAAACGTAAAACTTGTAGTATGTGATCTATGCTTTCTAAAACATATAAAATTAATAAATTTGGTTAAGAAACGTAAAAGTTGTGCTTAATTTAGTTTCAGATTCAACAACAGAGCAAATAATAGTTTTGCTCTCGGGATTGCAATAGAAACACTCAAATTAGAAATAGATAACTTCAAAATTCTGAAAAACACAAAACATTAAACTTGTAGTATATGATCTAGGCCTTCCAAAACATCTAAAATTCTTAAATTTGGTTAAGAAACGTAAAAGTTATGCTTAATTTAGTTTCAGATTCAACAACAGAGCAGATAATAGTTTTATTCTCGGGATTGCAATAGAAACACTCAAATTTGAAATAGATAGCTTCAAAATTTTGAAAAACACAAAACGTAAAACTTGTAGTATGTGATCTAAGCTTTCTAAAACATCTAAAATTAATAAATTTGGTTAAGAAAAGTAAAAGTTATTGCAAAATTCGTTTCAGCCACAATCACAAAACAAATATTACACCAGTCATCTTTTTTTTCCAGCAAATTCACCTCTGTAAACCGTCCTTAACTGCATGAACCCAAAATAGAAAGTGTGAGGGAACCCTCACCTTAGATATGCAGCAAAGTTTGGGTTGAAAGCTTCTCCGGTTTGGATCAATTTGATGATTTTCAGGCTCCTTTGTTAGCTTCAGCAGCTGAAAAATTTGAAACAAGAACATGCAAGAACAAAAGAGAAAGTTATACACAATTCATATCTAATTCTAGGATTTTGATGATATAATTATGTAGTATTGGTGGATATTACCTTCTATTCTCCTAATTCGGTGATTTCTTCTTGAATTGGCAGCAAATTGTGTGAAAATTTTGTTTTAGTTGAAGTTAACCATTATAATTTTTTTTCCAGTTTATTGTAAGTTTGTTTTTTTCTGTTTCTGAGGAAGAAGAACTAAACTATGTACACTAGTTTGTTTCTCACCAAAAACATCCAGATAATGGATTTTAGGTTTTAAAACCTAACCCAAAAAGCCCAAAGCAATATTATTTAGAGAAAATGCAAGGCTATGTATATGTATTACGCTATTTTACCTTAAATTCACATATTTCTCAATATAAACTCAAAAAAAATATATGCAACCAACTGTTATGAAACAAAAATTGTTATTTACACAAAATAAAATTTATTTCAATAATAAAATGTTATTTTCATAAATAAAACCATATTTTTAACAATATTTTACAATTTTCAAAATTTTAGTGTAAAAACACGAATTTTAAAGCATAATTTGTTCAAAAATCATTTCATTGTCAAATAAGTTATAACAAAACATTATAACTCTTTTTAAAATAACAAAATATTATTTTTAACAATATTCCATCTTTTAATTTTAATAAAATACATATTTTCTACATATTTCTTCTTTTAAATTCAATAACAGGTTAATATTGGCAATAATTACCAATATTAATGCAATGATTCAACTAAAATCCAATAAATAATTATTTTCACTCCAAATTCTCAAAGTAAAGTTTTTAAAACTTTATTTTCATCAATTTATATTTATTTCAACAATTATATGTTGAAACACATCAATTGATTAATTTATTAACTCTAATTTAATAAGATCACATTGTTTATTTGAAATAAATAAATAAAAATTAAATCAAATTTATTTTCTCCATTTTATTTTCAATATTAAATTATAACTAATGTTATAATTAAATATTATAGGTAATCACCAATACCAGGTTTGTTACAAAGCTAGCTAGAACTTGATATTAGTATAAGATAAGAGGAATATAAGTGCATAAGGGAATTCATCCTTTAACTATAAAGGATGGGTACAAGTATAGTATAATCTCAATGCATGGTATATGTTTACCAAGGGTTGTCGCATGAATAGGTTTAATTCAACATAAGAGACTCATACTTAATTGCATTGAACGCTAATACAAGGAATCATATGAAAGTCATGAGAGAAACTCATTAAAATTCCAATATGAATCTCGTGGAACTCAAGATAAAGCTCAAATATCATAAAAACAAAATCACAATATATAACATCTCAAGTAGGAATGGCAATGGGGCGGGTTGGGGCGGGTTTCTTGTGCCCCAGGCCCGCCCCGGTGTTTTTAGACCCCGCCCCAGACCCGCCCCGTAGACCCGGTGCGGGTCCAGAATTTTGCCCCAACCCGAGACCCGTACGGGTCAGGGTAGACCCGCCCCGCCCCGAGACCCGGTGAAGGTTTTTGTATTGATTCAAAAATTGTGTGCTAATGTACATGTATTTATATTTGTTGTCACTAAATGATACATTAAATACAAATAACAATGTGTTTACAATTATAAAGGAAGATAATAAAAATGTGGTGTACAAAATAATTCAAAAAAATATGAATATGTTATTTTATAAATATCAATGATGCAGCTTAATACTATGAACTTTTTATAGCTTATTGATTGTAACATTATAATATCCATGTCATAATCAAACATACATAGATATATATATATATATAAAGATTAGCAAATCATCGTTATAATACTAAAGCGATTTCATGAGATCTTAGAAGTGCGGGTCGGGTTGGGGCGGGTCAGCCAAGCCCCGAACTGACCCTAGACCCAGAGCTCTCAAGAACGGGTCACGGGTCTACCCGCCCCGTTGACCCAATGAGGCGGGTCTGGGCGGGCCAAAACAGGGTCGGGTCAACCGTGTTTTGACACTAGACCCGCCCCATTGCCATCCCTCATCTCAAGTAGCTCTAGGTTATCGATGTAACAAAAATATCTCAAAATAGTGAAATCATATAAAACTCAGAAAATTCAAAAAACCCCGAATTGGCCAGATCCCTTATTGCAAAGCTGAAGCAATGTTGCACATGCTAAATTCTTGTCCAAAGCTATTTATAATTTAGGTACCTAACTCGTGGACCCGAAGGTCATACTCATGGTGACCGATGTCACATAACTCGTGATGACCGAAGTCACAAAACTCATGGTGACCGAAGTCACATAACTTGTGGTGACCGAAGTCACATAACTCAAATGACCCGAATGTCTATAGAACGGGCATACTCGTGGATGTGTCACAAACTCTCGGAAAGGAACCCGAAAAGTGTTAGCGTGCGTCCCATACCACACGTTCGCACTAAACGGTTTACTAACCGCTAGTTAACTCCACATCATAAAAATAAAATCTCAAACCTCAAAAATCTCATAATACTCATATATCTTGCCTCGTATCATCGACAAGTGAATATAAATCTCAAAGTAGTTTCTCATAAACCATAATTCCCGCAAGGGAAAAGTCAAATTTCAAGACTCGCCTCATCTCATCGGCGAGTAATACAACATTTATAAGTAGTTCTCATCGATTATTACTCCTATGATAGGAGATCTCGAACGTCTCAACTAGTCAAATATTGGCTGAACCAAATTCTAAGACCAACAGTCATTGTTGGTGTCATTTCGATCTCGGGACAGCAACAATCAGACGCATTTTTCATCAATATACTTCGAAATTTCAAAAACCTCAAAACATTAAACTTTTAGAACAAATTCTTAGCTTTCCGGAACATCAAAGATTATTGAATTTGGATAAAAATTGAAAAAGTTATGCTTAATTTAGTTTCAGATTCAACAACAGAGCAAATAATAGTTTTGCTCTCGGGATTGCAATCGAAACACTCAAATTTGAAATAGATAACTTCAAAATTCAGTAAAACACAAAACGTGAAACTTGTAGTATATGATCTAAGCTTTCCAAAACATCTAAAATTCTTAAATTTGGTTAATAAACGTAAAAGTTATGCTTAATTTAGTTTCAGATTCAACAATAGAGCAAATAATAGTTTTGCTCTCGGGATTGCAAAATAATCACTCAAATTTGAAATAGATAACTTCAAAATTCTAAAAAACACTAAAATTCTTATATTTGGTTAAGAAACGTAAAAGTTATGCTTAATTTAGTTTCAAATTCAACAACAGAGCAAATAATAGTTTTGCTCTCGGGATTGCAATAGAAACACTAAAATTTGAAATAGATAACTTCAAAATTCTTAAAAACACAAAACATTAAACTTGTAGTATATGATCTAGGCTTTCCAAAATATCAAAAATTCTTAAATTTGGTTAAGAAACGTAAAAGTTATGCTTAATTTAGTTTTATATTCAACAACAGAGGAAATAATTGTGACGACCGCCCATGACCCCTGCACCGAATCTAGAGATAGAGCGCTGTAAAGTGTGCCAGGCGACCATGGACGATTGTCAAGGTAAGATTTAAAACAATAGAATCTATCGTATTACTCACAGCGCATGGACAAAATACAATAGAACATATATATAGTGAAGCTTTACAGAACAAAATGACATCATATAAAACTCCATAATAGTTGAATACAAGCATCCACATAGTCAATACATCCAGCCTCACTACATATCTCTCAGAGAATACAAAACAGCGGAATATCCAGTACATATAAGAAGAAAATATGCAACCCTCTAGCTCATCTTCGATATCAGCATCGTGAGAAGAGAACAGCACCTGTCACCTGCTACCTAATCTGCCCGTCCCAAAATGGACGAACAGCCCAAGGCAATAAGAATTAAAACATAAAGCCTTGAGTCAGACAACAGTCTTAGTGAGCAGTAAATTAACTAACAACATACCAAAAGAGCATAAAGGAAAAGGAATAGGAATACAAACCTCCCACTCCAACCTCATTCTACAGTGATAGCCTCCAGACACATACTAAGCAGAAGCAAACATAGTAGAGCATACAATTTAAAGTAAAGCTACTATCACTCGAGTCAAGGGCGATGTTTTCCAAGTACCAAGGCCTAAATCAGATAAGCACCCAGAAAATACCGCTCTTCCGTCCGAAATGACGTTACAACCAAACATCCATGACTCTGGCTATCACTGTTATCATTGCTTCGATATCACCGTTAATTGAATGACCAGCACATTCTTTCAGCCGTCCGTCAAGGGCTAATGGAAACCCCGGTTCTAGACATAACTCCCGCACGTCGTCGCAGCCCGTGCCTAGGACTATCGAATCTGCCCAGAGTACTCGACCATCAACAGTTAGCCGTTGGGACTATCGAATCTGCCCAAACGTACTCTTGCTTAGAGCATGCCAGAACCTTCAACAACGATGCTATCCAAGCTTCCTAGTCATCCTCCTCGACGACTATTCTCATATCCATTCATTATCCTCAACTCGAATCATATCACCGAGTTATCAACATGCTTGGAATGATCCCGTCTGGATTAGACCAAGTCTTCATCACATGATTGCCTTGCTTCATTACATCCTCGCAAAACCTCATCTCAACATCACATCATTAAATCTATGCATAAGAGCTTCATCATCCCGCTACATATGCCACGAGCAGCTTTTCCAATTCAAGAGCCTTTCCCTTAGCTTTTGAATCACCTTCGATCTAAATCTAATCATCAATCATCTAGTTCATAACAATCAATCAAATCAAACATCAATCCAAGCAATCAAGCATTCAAAAATGATCTAAGTAGACAATTATAACAATAATGGCATTTTCGTAATTAAAGAGTTGAAAGTCCAATAAGCATGAAAACATGGATTATATCTCTACAAACTTGATGAATGAACTTGCATAGGTTAACATATGATAAAATGGATGTAACATCATCATGAACAATGGATCTATATGGATCTACACTTAGGATGAAGAAAATGCATGGAAATCACTATTTTAACACCAAATCGAGCCAACAATCCGATATACTCCTTTGGATCCGTGTGAGAGATAATCACCACTCACCAAATCGCCTAAACAACCTCAAATCAATACGCTTCAGATCTGGACATCTAAGGATCAAGCTTGATCTATCACGAATCCGCTTCAAACGATGAAATCTCTCTTGAAAAGATGAAGATCTTCAACTTTAGCTCTTGAATCTTCAATCTTGATCTTTGATTTGGATGGAAGGAAGCACTAGATTAGAGTGGAGAAAAGAAGTGAAGAAGTGTAGAAGTCGAGCTCTCAAAATGGCAGCACTTCGTCGCTTCAAAATCCGGATCCCAAAAATAAAGAGAAGCTCTCCTATTTATAGCAGAAAATACCCTAAGTCGTAACTCGGCTATCTTCTTAAGTCGCTGCCGACTTAACACTATGCCGACCTACGACCTAAAGCCTTGCCATCCTACGACTTAACCAGAAGCATCTGCGACCTAACAACTGCTATCTCCTAAGTCGGTCACGACTTATAGCATGCGCGCCTACGACTCAACAAAACCCAAATCCCCTACGACTTAAGACTCATGCGCCTCTAGCGACTTACCACTAGTCACGACTTATAACTTGGCAGAAGATACGACTTAACAGATCTGTGCTTCTACGACTTAACAAACAACTGGGTTACGACTCAACCCCTAAGTCGTCTACGACTTAACACATAGGCTAACTCTTAAGGTCGCCAACTTGTTAACTCCTTAGGTCGCTAACCCACCCAGTCGACTTAACTTGGTAACAACTTAACCCTTAGGTCGCTTACGACCTAACCAACCAAGCTACCAGACGACCTAACACATAGCGACCTATCCCTTAACTCGGTCACTACGACCTAACTCTAACCTTAAGTCGTCTACAATCATAAGTCGGTCAACCCACTAACTCGTCCAACCGACCTAACTTCTATACGCTCTAAGTCGTTGCCGACCTAACCACACTAACCCAGTAACCACTAGGTCGCTTACTCCACTAGGTCTGCCTACCCTTGAGTCGCCATATCCTTAAGTCGGTCAGTTCTTTAGGTCGTTAACTCGCTCTGCCGACCTAATACTTAACTAAATCCTAGGTTGCATAATTCTATAGGTCGCTCCAACTAACCCACGACCTAACACTAACTCGCCGAATTCCTTAACTCGGTCACGACTTAGCTCTTAGGTCATTCACGACCTAGGACTTAGACAAATCTGCCTAAAAATCTGAAATGACTTAAAATGCAAAAATTCCAGATTTTGACGAACTTGTCGATCCGTAAAAATACGGGTCGTTACATTCTCTCCCTCTTAGGAATTTCGCCCCCGAAATTCCAAGCAATCAAAAACTATTCTGTACGCCTACCATCCATAGCAATCATCAAACCATGCATCCAATTCTAACTTAGCGTACAGAATTCTAAAATTAGAACAAGTTACAATATCGCGAGATGACACGACACCTTAGGGCCATACCTTGAAGAGTTCAAGATGAGCTGCCTTCATCCTCTCTTCCACCTCCCACGTACAGTCGTTATCATCATCACTCCATTGTATCTTGAGCAACTTAACTACCTTCCTCCTAAGCTGTTTCGTGTCGGTTTCGACAACACGAAGCGGCTTACGAGGTCTTCTTTCGACTGGATCAACTTCGAAATCTTCACAGTTATCAGCAGAAACTACTGTATTCGAGTCGTGCACATACTTCCGTAGATATGATACATGAAAAACATTGTGCACACTCGACATCTTCTCTGGTAACTCCAATCTGTAAGCGAGCTTTCCAATTCGCTCGATGATCGGGAATGGTCCAACAAATCTCGGAGTCAATTTTCCTCTCTTCCCGAATCGAATAACATTCTTCAGTGGAGAAATCTTCACAAAAACCATATCTCCTGCGTCGAATTCCAAATCCTTTCGACGCTTATCAGCATAACTCTTCTGACGGTCTTGGGCTGCCTTCATTCGTTGCCGAATGATCTCTATACAATCTGAAGTCTGACGAATCATCTCTGGCCCAAGCATCAACTTTTCTCCAGTTTCCAACCAACATGTCGGAGAGTTACACGGTCTTCCATACAATGCCTCATATGGTGCCATACCAATACTTGACTGGTAACTATTGTTGTACGCAAACTCCACCAAATGCAGGTGATCTTCCCATGATCCTCCGAAGTCCAAAACACAAGCTCTGAGGAGATCTTCCAAAACCCGGTTGACTCTCTCGGTCTGACCATCCGTTTGGGGATGATAAGCTGTACTTAAACACAACTCGATTCCCAAGACTTCCTGGAAGCTCTTCCAAAATCCACTAGTGAACAATGGATCTCTATCGCTCACTATACTCTTCGGAATACCATGGAATCGAACTATCCACTTAACATACAGCTCAGCCAACTTTGATGCAGTCCTAGTCGATCGAACAGGAATGAATCGTGCACTCTTAGTCAGACGATCCACAATGACCCAAATCCCTTCATTTCCCGTCCTGGTTCTAGGCAATCCATCGATAAAATCCATCAACACTTGTTCCCACTTCCATGTAGGAACTTCTAATGGTTGAAGCAATCCACTTGGCTTCTTCTGTTCGGCTTTTACCAACTGGCAGTTCATACATTTGGAAATAAAATTTCCAACATCCTTCTTCATACCTTCCCAGTAGTAGGTTCTCTTCATATCCCGATACATCTTATTTCCACCTGGATGAATTATCAACTTCGAGTGATGACTTTCCTTCAGAACTTCACTCCTCAATTCATCTATATCGGGAACAACTAGTCGTCCTTGCTTCCGAAGCCAACCCTCTCGATCGATCTCGAATCCTTTATCCTTTTCTGGATCCAATCCAGATTCCAATTCACGGATAATCTTGACAAGCTTATCATCTCGCTTTTGGCTCTCACCAATCCTTTCCACAAGAGTGGGTTTTATTGATAAGTTTGCCAACATCTCAGGTTCCAATTCACATCTAGGCCTGAAGTCAAATCCAGCTAAATACTCGAGATTCTTCAATTCAGAAAACATGGCTCCCAATCCTGCATGTCTTCGACTTAATGCATCTGCCACTGCGTTACCTTTTCCCGGAGTATAAGCTATACCAAAATCATATGATGCCAAAAACTCTAGCCAACGTTGCTGCCGAAGATTCAAATCCTTTTGGGAGAAAAGATACTTCAGCGACTTGTGATCCGTAAACAACTCGAATCGAACTCCCAACAGATAATGTCTCCACATCTTCAGAGCAAATACAATCGCCGCCAATTCCAAATCATGAGTTGGGTAATTCCTTTCATGCGGCTTCAGTTGTCGACTGGCATACGCAACCACTTTATCCTTCTGCATCAGCACTGCTCCAAGTCTAGTACCACATGCGTCGGTGTAAACCACCATCTCATCATTCCCACTTGGAATAGTCAAAACAGGAGCACTCGTCAATCTCTCTTTCAGGATTCCGAAAGCTTGCTCACACTTAGCATCCCAACTGAACACTTGGTTCTTTTTCATCAATCCTGTTAACGGTGCAGCTACCTTGGAGAAGTCTTTGATAAACCGTCGATAATATCCTGCTAATCCAAGAAAACTTCTCACATCAGATGCATTCTTAGGTCTAACCCAATCCTGGATTGCTGCCACCTTAGCGGGATCAACCGCTATTCCACTTCTAGAAATCACATGGCCTAAGAACCTCACTTCACTCTTCCAGAAGTGACACTTCGAAAACTTAGCTTTCAACTGATGTTTCCGTAAGATTTCCAACACAATACGCAAGTGCGTCTTGTGCTCTTCTTCCGTTCTGGAATAAATCAGAATATCATCCACGAACACAAGTACAAACTTGTTCAACTGATCTCTGAACACTCTATTCATAAGATCCACAAAATATGCTGGCGCGTTAGTCAATCCAAACGGCATTACCAGCCACTCAAAGAAACCGGATGGTGTCCTAAAAGCAGTCTTCGGCACACTATCCTTAGCCACTCTCAACTGGTGAAATCCCGTTGCCAAATCCATCTGAGAAAACACCTTAGCTTCGTGAAGCTGATCAAACAAGTCATCTATTCTCGGCAAAGGATACTTGTTCTTCTTAGTCACCTTATTCAGCTCACGATAATCCACACACAATCTCAACGATCCATCTGCCTTGGTTGCAAACACAACTGGTGCACCCCACTCGGACACACTACGCCGAATGAATCCTTTCTGCAAAAGATCATCATCTTGCACCCTCAACTCCTGCTGTTCCCTAGGCGCCATCCGCCTAAGAGGCATCACAACAGGTCTGGCTCCTTCAACTAGATCTATACGAAACTCGATCTCTCTATGCGGCGGCAACCCTTTGACTTCGTCAAAGACATCCTCGAATCCATTAGCGATCGGCACTGATGACAGTCCATCCTGTGGAACAACTAGCGAATACATGAAGCTCATGAAGACGCCTTCTTCATGCTTACATCGTATCACAATCTTTCGCCCCTCCACATTCTCGACTGTCACTTCCAACCTTTCGCAATCAACCTTAGCCGCATACTTCCTAAGCCAGTCCATACCCAAAATAATTCCGAACCCCGCAAAGTTCAGAACAAAGCAATCACAAACAAAAGAGCAACCATGACTCGATACAACTAGACCACGACATAACATACACAAACAAGACGAACCCCCAACTGGATTAGTCACAACCAATGGCCTATCAACAATATCCGGTTCCAAACCTAACCGGCCTACGAGTTCATTACAAACAAACGAATGCGACGCTCCAGTATCAAACAAAACTCTAACTGGAACACCACATAGGAAAAGAGTACCTTGAACAACCACACTCTTTCCTTTCTCTTCAGCAGTAGGAGCTTTCGAAGACGACGGAACAGCTCCTAAAGCATAGGCTTGCACAATCTGCCTGTCCTTCCTTGGTTCTGGACAATTCTTCCTGAAATGCCCCGGCTTGTCACAGTTATGACACTTCATCGGCACCTTAGGATTCTTACAATCCTTCGAGAAATGGCCCTTCTGCTGACAGTTGTAGCAAGTCACCTCGCCTTTCGGCTTCTTCTGGCCATCCTTACCCTTCTGCTGCTGCTGCTTCCTCTTCTTGTTTCCACCCTGCTGGGGTTTAGACTCTTCCCTAGTCACAGCAACAACAGATCCTTCCTTAGGAAACAGACTCTCATGCCTAAGAGCTTTCTCCACAAGCTTCTCAAATGAATCGTCCAAATGATCCACCAACTGTCCCCCAAGATAACTATCCAAGCCGGTCACAAACTTCTCATTCTTCTGGTAAGCAGACTCAATATATGACCGGGCATACTTGGACAAAGCTTCAAACTCAGAAACATACTCAAGAACAGATCTTCCACCCTGCTTGAGCTCCACAAACCTCTTGAACAGAACAGACTTCTGAGCTGTAGAAATGAACTTAGCTTCAAATCTGACTTGGAATTGCTCCCAAGTAATCTCTTCTTCCGGAGTAGTGATGGTAATAGAGTTCCACCAATCAGAGGCTCTCCCTTGAAGCTGCCTTGATGCCAACTTCCTCTTAGTTGCATCATCAATTCCCAAATCACCAAAGATCCTTCTACAAGCATCTATCCATCTCTGGACTTCGATAGTTGATTCTGTTCCCAAGAAAACCTTCCCTCCAAGAGCAGTATAGTCCTTGCACAACTTAGCAAAATCCACTGGTTTCGGAGTTTGAACTTGAACTCCAACATCAACTGCTGCCCCCGGAACTGGTATACTTCTCATGATCGAAGTCATCATAGCTTCGAACATGGCTGCATAATCAGCAGTCTCTTCAGTAGCACGGCGTTCCCTAGCAGCTGGTCTCCCTCTTCGACTCATTCTCAATATCTATAAAAAGGAATGATTAGAACATCTAGAGAAACAACTGCATAAAGGACTAACTTACTGCTAAACTACTATATTATATGTAGTAATCATCCATCAAAATACAATTACGTCTCTCATACGTAGTTACGACAGCGAGCGTTGGGTAAAATCGATTAACCAATGCTCTGATACCAAATGTGACGACCGCCCATGACCCCTGCACCGAATCTAGAGATAGAGCGCTATAAAGTGTGCCAGGCGACCATGGACGATTGTCAAGGTAAGATTTAAAACAACAGAATCTATCGTATTACTCACAGCGCATGGACAAAATACAATAGAACATATGTATAGTGAAGCTTTACAGAACAAAATGACATCATATAAAACTCCATAATAGTTGAATACAAGCATCCACATAGTCAATACATCCAGCCTCACTACATATCTCTCAGAGAATACAAAACAGCGGAATATCCAGTACATATAAGAAGAAAATATGCAACCCTCTAGCTCGTCTTCGATATCAGCATCGTGAGAAGAGAACAGCACCGGTCACCTGCTACCTAGTCTGCCCGTCCCAAAATGGACGAACAGCTCAAGGCTTTATGTTTTAATTCTTATTGCCTTGGAAAATTCAAAAAAACCCCGAATTGGCCAGATCTCTAATTGCAAAGCTGAAGCAATGTTCACGTGCTAAACTCTTGTCCAGTGCTATTTATAATTTAGGTACCTAACTCGTGGACCCGAAGGTCATACTCATGGTTACCTATGTCACATAACTCGTGGTGACCGAAGTCACAAAACTCATGGTGACCGAAGTCACATAACTTGTGGTGACCGAAGTCACATAACTCAGATGACCCAAAGGTCTATAGCACGGGCATACTCGTGGATGTGTCACAAACTGTAGGAAAGTAACCCGAAAAGTGTTAGCGTGCGTCCCATACCACACGTTCACACTAAATGGTTTACTAACCGCTAGGTAACTCCACATCATAAAAATAAAATCTCAAACATCAAAAATCTCATAATACTCATATATCTTGCCTCGTATCATCGACATGTGCAAATAAATATCATAGTAGTTTCTCATAAACCATAATTCCCGCAAGGGAAAAATCTAATCTCAAGACTCGCCTCATCTCATCGGTGAATAATACAACATTTATAAGTAGTTCTCATCGATTATTACTCCTATGATAGGAGATCTCGAACGTCTCAACTAGTCAAATATTGGCTGAAACAAATTCTAAGACCAACAATCATTGTTGCTGTCATTTCGATCTCGGGACAACAACAATCAGACGCATTTTTAATCAATATACTTCAAAATTTCAAAAACCTCAAAACAAGAAACTTTTAGAACAAATTCTTATCTTTCCGGAACATCAAAGATTATTCAGTTTGGATAAAAATTGAAAAAGTTATGCTTAATTTAGTTTCAGATTCAACAACAGAGCAAATAATAGTTTTGTTCTCGGGATTGCAATAGAAACACTCAAATTTGAAATAGATAACTTAAAAATTCTGTAAAACACAAAACATGAAACTTGTAGTATATAGTCTATTCTTTCCAAAACATCTAAAATTCTTAAATTTGGTTAAGAAACGTAAAAGTTATGCTTAATTTAGTTTCAGATTCAACAATAGAGCAGATAATAGTTTTCCTCTCGGGATTGCAATAGAAACACTCAAATTCGAAATAGATAACTTCAATACTCTGTAAAACACAAAACATGAAACTTGTAGTATATGATCTACGCTTTCCAAAACATATAAAATTCTTAAATTTGGTTAAGAAACGTAAAAGTTATTCTTAATTTAGTTTCAGATTAAACAGCAGAGCAAATAATAGTTTTGCTCTCGGGATTGCAAAAGAAACACTCAAATTTGAAATAGATAACTTCAAAATTCTAAAAAACACAAAACATGAAACATGTAGTATATGATATATTCTTTCCAAAACATCAAAAATTCATAAATTTAGTTAAGAAACGTAAAAGTTATGCTTAATTTAGTTTCAGATTCAACAACAGAGCAAATAATAGTTTTGCTCTCGGGATTGCTATAGAAACACTCAAATTTGAAATAGATAACTTCAAAATTTTGAATAACACAAAACATGAAACTTGTAATATATTATCTATGCTTTCCAAATCATCCAAAATTCTTAAATTTGGTTAAGAAACGTAAAAGTTATGCTTAATTTAGTTTCAGACTCAACAATAGAGCAAATAATAGTTTTGCTCTCGGGATTGCAAAAGAAACACTCAAATTTGAAATAGATAACTTCAAAATTCTGAAAAACACAAAACATGAAACTTTTAGGATCTACGCTTTCCAAAACATCTAAAATTCTTAAATTTGGTTTAGAAACGTAAAAGTTATAGCAAAATTCGTTTCAGCCACAATCACAAAACAAATATTACAGTAGTCATCTTTTTTTTCCAGCAAATTCACCACTGTAAACTGTCCGTAACCGCATGAACCCAAAATAGAAAGCGTGAGGGAAACCTCACCTTAGATATGCAGCAAAGTTTTGGTTGAAAGATTCTCCGGTTTGGATCAATTTGATGATTTTGAGGCTCCTTTATTAGCTTCAGCAGCTGAAAAAGTTAAAACAAGAACATGCAAGAACAAAAGAGAAAGTTACACACAATTCATATCTCTAGGATTTTGATAATATAATTCGGTAGTATTGGTGGAGATTACCTTCTATTCTCTTAATTAGGTGATTTCTTCTCGAATTGGCAGCAAATTGGGTGAAAAAATTGTTTTAGTTGAAGGTAACCATTATATTTTTTTTCAGTTCACTGTAAGTTTGGTCTTTTCTGTTTCTGTGGAAGAAGAACTAAACTACGTACACTAGTTTGTTTCTCACCAGAAACATCCAGATAATGAATTTTTGTTTTTAAAACCTAACCCAAAAAGCCCAAAGCAATATTATTAAGAGAAAATGCAAGGCTATGTATATGTATTAGGCTATTTTACCTTAAATTCACATATTTCTCAATATAAACTCAAAAAAAATATATGCAACCAACTGTTATGAAACAAAAAAATTTATTTACGCAAAATATTTTTTTTTTTCAATAATAAAATGTTATTTTTATAAATAAAACCATATTTTTGACAATATTTTACAATTTTCAAAATTTTAGTGTAAAAACACGGATTTTAAAGGATAATTTGTTCAAAAATCATTTTCATTGTCAAATAAGTTATAACAAAACATTATTACTCTTTTTAAAATAACAAAATATTATTTTAAACAATATTCCATCTTTTAATTTTAATAAAATACATATTTTCTACATATTTTTTCTTTTAAATTCAATAACAGGTTAATATTGGCAATAATTACCAATATTAATGCATTGATTCAACTAAAATCCAATAAATAATTATTTTCACTCCAAATTCTCCAAGTAAAGTTTTTAAAACTCTATTTTCATCAATTTTTATTTATTTCAAAAATTAAATGTTGAAACACATCAATTGATTAATTTATTAACTCTAATTTAATAAAACCACATTGTTTATTTGAAATAAAAAAAAATTAAATCAAATTTATTTTCTCCATTTTATTTTCAATATTAAATTATAACTAACGCTATAATTAAATATCGTAGGTAATCACCAATACCAGGTTTGTTACGAAGCTGGCTAGAACTTGATATTAGTATAAGATAAGAGGAATATAAGTGCATAATGGAATTCATCCTTTAACTATAAGATGGGTACAAGTATAGTATAATCTCAATGCATGGTATATAAAATAAACACTTGGGTACTCAAATTTTTACGAGTAGCCAAGGGATTCAGGTTTAGCTTTGACGAATATTCTGGAGGAGCAATGGAGCAGGAGGCTTCGGCGTTCGTAGATATAGTATTCCGCTGTGTTGATATCTGTGATAGTGACTTGTCTTGTATTTGAGTTGTAATGTCTAGACAGATGTTTATAACTGTCTAGTAAGTGATGTATATGCTGTGTAACTCTGATAATTTGTTGTATACTATGTAATAGTTTATGTTATTAATATAATTTATTCGTTCCGCTGTGAGATCGTTGTTGTTGTTTCTTTCTTTCTTCTCTTCTTTTCTATTTTCTACCCCATTCTTTCTTCATAATGATGCGACTTTCTGGGCATAGGAAGTCGGGTTGTTTCATTTGGTATCAGAGCCTTATATTTGGAAAATCTTGAAACTATTTTTGAACTTTAAAATCTGAATGCCTTTCTTTGAAACCTTAGACTTGCATGCCTCTTTTGATTTAAAACTTGAGTGATTGCTACTGAAACTTGCATAAAATAAAAATTGAAGATTGAATGAGTTCAAAATACAATGGAAATTGAAGTATTGAGTCAATTTAAATGGAAGTGGAAATTTAAATTGAATTAATGGGAAATTAATTGGAAATGGAGATTGGGAAATTAAACAGTTTGGCTCTGGATTATTTTCAAATTGTTTTAATACAAGTATATTTTTCCAACTATACAATCTTTCTTCTTAAACCCCAAACTATCTTATTCTTATTTTACAATTATTTTGAAACTGTCTTATAAACTAATTATTATTTTTCAGTTACTTATATCTAATCACTATTTTAAAAACTATTTTGCAATTACCTAACTATTATAATACTTAACTATTTTACAGCTATTTTACAAACTAATAACTATTTTTCAACTACTTATCTATTTTAAAACCTTTTCAAGCTATTTTTAAATTTAAATTGGTCAGACCGAGTATTACAGATTTTCAGGTAAGGACGTTCTGGAGCTCAGGAGGCAAGCTGGATGGCAGGAACGTATGGAGTGATATCTATTATTGTTGATTATCTGAGACATGTTTTCGAATTGTCCTGTATTGCGTAATAGTGTAACTCTGATATATAAATGTATAAGTGTATTGATACAGTTCTTTTTGTAAAACTGTTATTTATGTGATATTATATTTTGATCCGCTGCGAATGTGAGAATTTGGGATTCTGTGTTCTGTTTTCTTCTTCTTCTATCTCTTTCTTTTTCTTTTCCTAACTATCTGGGATTTTCGGGTTCGGAATTTCCGGATCGTTACATTTGGTATTACCAAGGGTTGTCGCATGAATAGGTTTAATTCAACATAACAGACTCATACATAATGGCATTCAACGCTAATACAAGGAATCATATGAATGTCATGAGAGAAACTTATTAAAATTCCAATATGAAACTCATGGAACTCAAGATAAAGTTCAAATATCATAAAAAAGAAATCACAATATATAACATCTCATGAAGCTCTAGGCTATCTATGTAACAAAAATATCTCAAAATAGTGAAATCGTATAAAACTCAGAAAATTAAAAAAAACCGCTGATTGGCCAGATCCCTGATTGCAAAGCTGAAGCAATGTTGCACGTACTAAACTCTTGTCCAGTGCTATTTATAATTTAGGTACCTAACTCGTGTACCCGAAGGTCATACTCATGTTGACCGATGTCACATTACTCGTGGTGACCGAAGTCACATAACTCATGGTGACCGAAATCACATAACTTGTGGTGACCGAAGTCGCATAACTCAGATGACCCGAAGGTCTATAGCACTCGCATACTCGTGGATGTGTCACAAACTGTCGGAAAGGAACCCGAAAAGTGTTAGCGTGCGTCCCATACCACACGTTCGCACTAAACGGTTTACTAACTGCTAGTTAACTCCACATCATAAAAATAAAATCTCAAACCTCAAAAATCTCATAAAACTCATATATCTTGCCTCGTATCATCTGCAAGTGCAAATAAATCTCATAGTAGTTTCTCATAAACCATAATTCCCGCAAGGGTAAAATCTAATCTCAAGACTCGCCTCATCTCATCGGTGAGTAATACAACATTTATAAGTAGTTCTCATCAATTATTCACTACAACAAAACAAGCTTTTTACAACGGGCAATGTCCGTTGTAATATGTGTTCCACAACGGACAGCGGACCGTTGTAATAGGCGATGTTGTAATAGGTCACCCATATTTTACAACGGGCAATGCCCGTTGTAATACATCTTTTTACAACGGGCAATGCCCGTTGTAATACACCTTTTTACAACGGACAATGCCCGTTGTAATATGGAATATTGCAACGGTTTCTGACCGTTGCAAAATAAATGCAAATTTTAAAAAAAATTACATCAGCATACCTTCATACCAATAATGAATAATTTAACTAGTAATAAATATTATCATAAAACAACCAAAATCACATTCGAAAAGACTAAAAGCTAGATAAAATTCCAAGACATTCCAAAAAGTTAGATAAGTTTACATTGACATAGTTCTAATATACACTATTTTTCATTTATTTAGTTCTCTACCCAATTCTCTACCTAGTTCTCTGCACCATTTCACATTTACAAACAAACCACCCACCACAGTCATTCACTTCCTCCATATTTAACTAACTTCTCCCTCATACAACTGTGCATTTCCCTTCTGCACACTTTAGCTGACTGTCTTACATAAATGTAGCCAATTGTATTCAACATATCGACTCCATAAGCTGTAACAAAATCAAATTATGATATTATCCCATATACAGAAAGGACATTGACATGAAAGACCTGCATAATTTAGATGAAATAGTTTAATTATGGATAATTTATCTAATGATGAACAAGGGAGCACCAACAGGAAAATTAAGAGGGATAAGCTGATTCCTCTGAGGCATACACAAGGGTCACCGCTAGGAAGAAATGCAAGTCTAGCATAGCACACATTGTTATTCTTTAAATAGTCATTTAGGAGGGAACAAAGAGACAAAACAGATTAACTTTTGTTTGAAAATCACCAAGTTCATTGCAGAGAGATCTTATACATGGCAGGGAATGCATAAGAATATTAAAATTTGGAATCAGTAAAAACTACCAAGTAAATGAGAAACTTCTGGTACAAGATTGCTACTCCATAGATATTGACTTATGAACATTGAATGCTTGTCCCACTGCCAAAGGTTCCCCGCGAAGGGTTACTTGTTAGGTTGATGAGGCCAAATTCCGTGGAAAGAAAAAACACACTGCATGCTTTCTCTTGACGTAGTAAAAAGGAAATTACCATATTCCACACATGCATGCATTTGAGAACTATTTGCTTTTTAAGTAAAATATAAAAATACAGGATTGATGTAATTAGTTCATCTGGTTTCATTAGCTAGCAACTAAGACAAATTCATATCCTTCTCTTCTTAAAATGGGTGAGTACAGGTATGAGTGAAATAACTTACTACTACAGAACTTTCACACACATATTGAAACATTTCAAATTTACCAACAGAACTATGAATATCATAATTTAGGAGGAATAAGAAAACATTGGGGAGTTTTTAACCTACACTGGAAAGTCGTGACATCTTAGCTTCGGCTTGAATAATAAAAGCATCCTCGTTTCCTTGAACATACTGATTAAGTCGATCTTTCAAAATGTTTGCTAGTTTTTCTTCTCTCTCCCTTTGAACAACCTATGGGAATAAATATAATTGTGTTTAATGAAAAGTAAGTACATGAAAAAAGAAAAACAGATATAGATATACAAGTTCATTATGAATTCTGGGCGTGCAAAAAGAGGATAGGACTGAACAATTATCACTGTTTTTACTCAAATAACATGTGGACAAAAGAACTATCACATGCATATTGTATAAATTCATATGTACAGCCAAAGCATTAATATATTGTGGATAAAAAGAATTGTTAACCTACCAAATATTTAGTATATATAAATATATTCAAGTTTGTATTCCTTGAAATATGCTCTTTTATACTAACTAAAATTGAGTTATCAATAAATGATATCTCTAGTTGTCCGGTAGTTAATTATTTTAGCCAGTAGCTTTAGACTGTACTTGTAGCAGCAAGCCAAAGATGTGGAATTCATTCCCTATGGAGATGTGTAAAAGAAAGTTCAATAAATGATTACTCTTATTTTCTCTTCAAGTTTTCTTTCATCAATTTGTTCTCCTTCTTTGAATATATCAAGGGAGGCCATTGATGCCATAGCCAGTTGACCAATGTAATCCTCAAACAGCTCACTTCCAAACAGCATTGCAAAAATTGCTGTAGGATCAATTATTGCCTCTCTATAAAACATCCATCCATGAATGATGGATTCATGAATAATCTAATAATTCCAACTGTTCAAGCATAATCACTAATTGTACTCAAACATATATACCCTGAATATGTAAATAACATCAGATCGACTATATACTAAAATCTAGACTGAAATAATAGTCAAAGTGCAAAGGAATTCACCTGAAAAAAGATATCAGTTGGAAGTCGAAGCGATTTGACCAAATAAAACGCCATTTTATCCAGAAAATTAGTTGGAACATGATGCTTCTTTAAATCTATTCTCAGATCCGGCTTATATGCATCCCAAGGCTACAGAAGAAATTCAACAATAAAGCAAAATCAGAGGATGTCACGCTGCAAATAGCAAACATGTTAAAAAAAACTACAAAACTTACTCTAAAGCAAGACCATTTCCACTCGGTGCCATCAGGCTTTACGATTTTTTTCGGACCGACTCCCCAATAACTACCTAATTCTTTCTTCTCGGTTAGAGGAGAAACACCGGTCTCTTTCTTCGCCACGTCATCTTCTGCGTTTATAGATGGCACTACGGCAGCGGAGCTACAGAACCTCGCTTGAAACGTACTTCCCCATAAGGCTTGTGATATGACTGGCGTGTGGCCGTACCGCTCGAGTAGATGTGGACTGAGTTGCTTAATAGGGGTTCGAACCAACAAAGGAAGCACTAAATCATCTTCGATCGAGCAATTGAAGACGGCAGCTTTAATTTTTCCCAAAGCCCTAATTTCGAGCAAAAAGAACGAGCGGCCAACATTTTTACAGAGCGAAGTAGAGGAATGAAATAAAAGGGTCAGCTTGTTTTTTTAATTGAAAATTAGGGTACCTATTACAACAGACGTTTTTAGCCCGTTGTAAAATTGGCACCTATTACAACGGTCCAGTATGGACCGTTGTAATAGCTATCTATTACAACAGGCAACCGATGCCCGTTGTAAAAAGGACATTGTATGTGGCATCTTTTTCAACGGGCCTGAATGAACCGTTGTAATAGCCGTCTATTACAACGGGCAACCAATGCCCGTTGTAAAAAGGGCGTTGTAATAGGGGATTTTTGTTGTAGTGATTACTCCTATGATAGTAGATCTTGAACGTCTCAACTAGTAAAATATTTGCTAAAACAAATTCTAAGACCAACAATCATTGTTGCTATCATTTCGATCCCTGGACAGCAACAATCAGACGCATTTTTAATCAACATACTTCAAAATTTCAAAAATCTCAAAACATGAAACTTTTAGAACAAATTCTTAGCTTTTCGGAACATCAAAGATTATTGAATTTGGATAAAAATTGTAAAAGTTATGCTTAATTTAGTTTCAGATTCAACAACAGAGCAAATAATAGTTTTGCTCTCGGGATTGCCATAGAAACACTCAAATTTAAAATAGATAACTTCAAAACTCTGAAAAACACAAAACATGAAACTTGTAGTATATGATCTATGCTTTCCAAAACATCTAAAATTCTTAAATTTGGTTAAGAAACGTAAAAGTTATGCTTAATTTAGTTTCAGATTCAACAATAGAGCAGATAATAGTTTTGCTCTCGGGATTGCAATAGAAACACTCAAATTTGAAATAGATAACTTCAAAATTCTAAAAAACACAAAACATGAAACTTGTAGTATATGATCTAAACTTTCCAAAACATCTAAAATTACTAAATTTGGTTAAGAAACTTAAAAGTTATAGCAAAATTCGTTTCATCCACAATCACAAAACAAATATTACAGCAGTAATCTTTTTTTTTTCCAGCAAATTCACCACTATAAACCGTCCTTAACCGCATGAACCCAAAATAGAAAGTGTAGGGAACCCTCACGTTAGATATGCAGCAAAGTTAGGGTTGAAAGCTTCTCCGGTTTGGATCAATTTGATGATTTTCAGGATCCTTTGTTAGCTTCAACAGTTGAAAAAGTTGAAACAAGAACATGCATGAACAAAAGAGAAAGTTATACACAATTCATATCTAATTCTAGGATTTTGATGATATAATTCTGTAGTATTGGTGGAGATTACATTCAATTCTCCTAATTTGGTGATTCTTCTTGAATTGGCAGCAAATTGGGTGAAAATTTTGTTTTAGTTAAAGGTAACCATTTTTTTTTTCAGTTGACTGTAAGTTTGTTCTTTTCTGTTTCTGAGGAAGAAGAACTAAACTACGTACACTAGTTTGTTTCTCACCAGAAACATCCAGATAATGGATTTTAGGTTTTAAAACCTAACCCAAAAAGCCCAAAGCAATATTATTTAGAGAAAATGCAAGGCTATGTATATGTATTAGGCTATTTTACCTTAAATTCACATATTTCTCAATATAAACTCAAAAAAAATATATGCAACCAACTGTTATGAAACAAAAAATTGTTATTTACACAAAATAAAATTTATTTCAATAATAAAATGTTATTTTCATAAATAAAACCATATTTTTGACAATATTTTACAATTTTCAAAATTTTAGTGTAAAAACACGAATTTTAAAGCATAATTTGTTCAAAAATCATTTTCATTGTCAAATAAGTTATAACAAAACATTATAACTCTTTTTAAAATAACAAAATATTATTTTAAACAATATTCCATCTTTTAATTTTAAAAAAAAATACATATTTTCTAAATATTTCTTCTTTTAAATTCAATAACAGGTTAATATTGGCAATAATTACTAATATTAATGCATTGATTCAACTAAAATCCAATAAATAATTATTTTCACTCCAAATTCTCAAAGTAAAAGTTTTTAAAACGCTATTTTCATCAATTTATATTTATTTCAAAAATTATATGTTGAAACACATCAATTGATTGATTTATTAACTCTAATTTTATAAGATCACATTGTTTATTTGAAATAAATAAATAAAAATTAAATCAAATTTATTTTATCCATTTTATTTTCAATATTAAATTATAACTAACGTTATAATTAAATATTATAGGTAATCACCAATACCAGGTTTGTTACAAAGCTAGCTAGAACTTGATATTAGTATAAGATAAGAGGAATATAAGTGCATAAGGGAATTCATCCTTTAACTATAAAGGATGGGTACAAGTATAGTATAATCTCAATGCATGGTATATGTTTACCAAGGGTTGTCGCATCAACAGGTTTAATTCAACATAAGAGAGTCATACTTAATGGCATTCAACGATAATACAAGGAATCATATGAAAGTCATGAGAGAAACTCATTAAAATTCCAATATGAATCTCATGGAACTCAAGATAAAGCTCTAATATCATAAAAACGAAATCACAATATATAACATCTCATGTAGCTCTAGGCTATCGATGTAACAAAAATATCTCAAAATAGTGAAATCGTATAAAACTCAGAAAATTCAAAAAAACCCCGAATTGGCCAGATCTCTTATTGCAAAGCTGAAGCAATGTTGCACGTGCTAAACTCTTGTCCAGTGCTATTTATAATTTAGGTACCTAACTCGTGGTCCCGAAGGTCATACTCATGGTGACAGATGTCACATAACTCGTGGTGACCGAAGTCACAAAACTCATGGTGACCGAAGTCACATAACTTGTGGTGACCGAAGTCACATAACTCAGATGACCCGAAGGCCTATAGCACGGGCATACTCGTGGATGTGTCACAAACTCTTGGAAAGGAACCCGAAAAGTGTTAGCGTGCGTCCCATACCACACATTCGCACTAAACGGTTTACTAACCGCTAGTTAACTCCACATCATAAAAATTGATGCAGCCAAGAAAGAGAATTCGACGATGTAAATCGAATCCGTCCAGGATATCACACGATTAGTGGAAATAATCGGTGAAACGATGATAAATCGGTGAATGTAAGAATACCCAAATGCCCAAATCCGTTGATCACGAAGATACCAGATTCTAGCAATCTTCTACACGTTGATTGCGCATGATGCCGTGAGAGAAGATCTACAATTCTTCGAACGTTGATCAAGCGCACTTGATTCCGTGAATTGGCTTCAACAATCGTTGATTCGAGCGCACTCGAATGCCGAAAGTGGAGATAGGAGATAACACTAACTACCAATTTTAATGGAGGCAAGAAGCACAAACCAAATTTTATTTCAAAATCAATCATCTTTTACAAATGACCTCTCATCCCTATTTATAGAGATTTACAACTCAACACACAACTTAAGAAAATTACAACACAAGTGACTTACAAAACAAACAACCTAACAACAAACATCTCGAACAACTTAACAAATACAACCGACTTAACAAAATACAGCAAACGACTTAAGAAAAACATCACAACAGTACACTACTTAACAAAGTAGTGGTTTGAACTTCAGGAGCGACTTAAGCTTCGCAGCAGCATAAGGTCGAGCGACATAAAACAAACAGCGGCATAAGAAATTCTTCTTGCGACCTAAGCTGGAGTGACTCAAGGGATGGCAGCGACCTACTGAATTTCGCGACGTAGGAAGATTCGCGACCTAAAGAAAATCGTTCGCGACTTAAGGAGGAGCACGGCTTCACGTGACCTAAGGAAGCTCGAGCGGCATAGGTCGATCACGACCTAACTGCATCTGCCTCGCGACTATGCTGGAGTGTTGTTCGCGACATAAGGAGGAGCACGGCTTCACGAGACCTAAGGAAGCTCGAGTGGCATAGGTCGATCGCGACCTAACTACATCTGAAGACTGGCGACCTAGGCTACGCGATTCAGGCCTTCGCGATTTAGGGCTTCGTGATTTAGGGGAAGCGATTTCATCATCTTGCGTTGCATCATCATCTCGCGCTGCATCATCCTCACCGGGTTGAGGAAAATTCATCTTCGAATTTAAAAGTTCTTCCACATTGGGTTGATCATCTCCATAATAAGGTATAAGATGTTTAACATTAAACACGTTAGAAGTATACACATCCTCCGGCAGCTTCAACCTATA
Organism: Allium fistulosum; assembly: GCA_030737815.1. NCBI lineage: Eukaryota > Viridiplantae > Streptophyta > Magnoliopsida > Asparagales > Amaryllidaceae > Allium > Allium fistulosum. The sequence goes on from CM060907.1 coordinate 613,352,951, forward strand.
AGCATTTTCATTGATTAGTTTCACAATCTTTACAGGACCAACCTTTCGAGCTTTAAGTGTATTGTATGCTCCTACTGGAAAACAATCCTTCGTTAGTACAGCATATACTAAATCTCCTTCGTTAAATTCAGCACTTCTTCGCTTCAGATCCGCAGATCGTTTATACTTCTCATTCGCCTTCTCCAATCGTTCCTGAACGATTCTATGGAATTCTATCAACCCATCAACAAAATCAGCAGCCCGCTTAACTGTCCCCTTCGGTTGTGGTACTATCGTTAAATCCAACGGCCCCTTTGATAAGCTTGAATATACAATCTGAAATGGACTGTAACCAGTGCTTCGGTTAACAATATGGTTATGAGCAAACTCTGCCTGGCACAACTTTAAGTCCCAACTCTTCAAATTGTCCGACACAAGACATCTCAACAGATTTCCCAATGATCTATTCACAACTTCAGTTTGCCCATCCATCTGAGAATGATATGCACTACTAAAATTCAGTTTCGTCCCAACCATCTTCCACGGACTCAACCAAAAGTGACTCAGAAATCGGGTATCTCGGTCAGAAACAATAGATTCAGGTAACCCATGTAAACGATAGATTTCTTTAAAGAATAAATGTGCCACATGAACTACATCTGTCGTTTTCTTACAAGCAATGAAATGTGCCATCTTCGAGAAACGGTCTACTACAACATATATAGAATCATTTCCCCATTGAGTTCTAGGCAAACCCAAAACGAAATCCATGCTAACATCAACCCATGGTCTAGTAGGCACGGGCAATGGCATATACAATCCTGCATTCGTAGCTGTCCCCTTGGAAACTTGATATATGTGACATCTCTGCACATATCTTTCAACTTCTTTTCTCATCGATGACCAGAAATAAGATTGTGACACCAACTGCAAGGTACGATCTCTGCCCACCTGACTCTCTTCATGCAATTCTTTGACAATCTTCAACCTCAAGCTACAATCCGGAATACACATTCGATTTCCTCTAAACAAGAATCCATCTTTCATCACAAAATCATTAGAACTCCCTTCCTACACCTGATCCAGCACTTTCGCAAAATAAGTGTAACGACCCGGAAATTTCGAACCCGAAATTTCCAGATAGTTAGAAGAAAAAGAAAAGAGATAGAAGAAAGAACAGAACAAGGCATAGATTCTCACATTCGCAGCGGATCAAAATACAATATCAAATAATAATATCAGTTATACAAAGAAAACTGTATCAGTCAATTACATTTTTATACATCAGAGTTACAACATTTCACAATCACTATACAGTTAAAATAACTCGTCCCAATAATTAACAATATATCACACTCCATACGTTCCTGCCATCCAGCTCGCCTCCTGAGCTCCAGAACGTCCTTACCTGAAATCTGTAATACTCGGTCTGACCCGAGCATTACATCAAAGTAACACCCGGGTCAGGCTGGAAACCAGCGTGAGTAAACTCATTTAACATGAAATTTCAATTCATAGAACTTATCCAAACCCGGGGTACTCATACTTTACTATAAGTAAACAACTTATATAGTCAACACTTATTTCCATAAAACTATATCTAAGTATCCAACTTAGTTTAAATGGTCCATATAATCCCTAACCGGCCTATTTGATTTCACATATCAATTTATAAAGAATTATAGAAGATTTCAAATCGAAGTGGTTTCGGGTATTTACTGATACCCGACCCCGGTCTCTTCGAATTCAATGTCATCTTAATTCCAGTTGTTTAAGTGGATACAAATTAACTTTAAACATAGTTTCTCACAGCAAATCAATTATCGATAGATAACTCATAATATCACAGTTTAACCCATCATATCATATCACAATACATCACAACTCATATCAGAGATATTCAAACAAACCAAGGTATTCAATACAATTCAATCATCCATAAGTAAGATCAACTGATCCCTCGATTATAATTAATTTAAACCAGATTAATTTCTTATGAATGAATTACTAATCCTGGTTAATTAATATTAATTATTTACAAATCATTTTAATTAATAACCTTTAATCATTTATTAATTAACCTTTAATTATTTAATTATCCTTTAATTAATTATCCTTAATAAATTACATTAATTAATTAACCCTTAATTAATAAACCATCCCTTAATCATTTTCATTAATTAATTAACCTTTATTTAATTAATTATTCTCAAATTAATTACCTTAATCAATTAATCACATTAATTAATTATCCTTAATTAATTACTCAATTTAATTATCTTATAATCACTTATTTTGATTTATTATCCTTTTATTAATTACCTTTAGTAATTATACTCAATCAATTTCCAAAGTGATTATTCTATATTTATCAAACCAATTTATTATCTAAAATTAATTTTGTTAATTTAATTATTCCAAATCATTAGTTAATTACATTAAGTGATTAACTTTTAATTAATTTCACAAATTAATTATCTATAATTAATCTCAACCTTAATTAAAGGTAATTCTTTACCTCCATTAATTACTTATTAAACTTCATTAGAAAATATTTAGTAATCAATTTCATAATTAAATATATATATTTTATTTTTAAAACAAAACAAATTTAACATTTAATTTTAACATTTAAATCTTTGGAATTTATTAAAACTTGTTTTAATAAATTTACTTTAGAAACACTGGTTAACATTCCTAAAAAAAAACTTATTCATTTTAACACACTTTAAAACTTAACCATGCTTTCATAAAAAAAAACAACTGGTTATTATTTTATAAAACATGTCCATTTTATAAACTTGTTAATATACCAAAGCAAACCCAAGACAATACAAAAAAAATCCCGAGTAAAATCACAAAACACTCGAGCTTTCTCTCTACTTCGAGTCAATCGAGCAAAAGACTCGAGTAAAACTTGAACTTTCCCTGAAGCCTCGAACAAATCCTGAAACGACATGCACGTGTGCACGATGCACACTGATCTGGTCATCTCCGACCATCATGGCGACCTCCATCAAGTCATCGACAACTACTACGACCCAAACGACCACCCAGCTTCGACTCATCGCGCCGGAAATCGAAATGAGTCACCCGACTAAAAACTGGAACCACTGATCAACCCAAAAGCGCCTCGCTCTGCTACGTCACGACACCAAGAACCTCGCGAATCCGACCCCAACTCCGTCGATTGTCCACACACCATTTCCCCCCGGTCCGGTGCGACTCGATGCACCGTCGACGACGATACAGCCTTGCAAAATCTGGTCAACCCACAGAGCTCCTAAACCCTAAATCCTTGTCGTTCAATCACTCTGGTGATCGAGAAATCGTTCGAGCATTTTTCCCGTGATCCACAGACATTCAGCTTCCTTCACCAACGATCACGCCACTCATCCCTCTGCCGATCAACAGAATTTGACAAAAATGTCTTTTCCGTTCAACCCTAAAATCCCACCTCAAATCAAAATTAAAAATCAAAATTTTATTATTAAAATTCATCACTTGCAAGATCGAATCAGGTTATACAATTAAAATAAGAAATTTTGAACATTGATTTTCTGATTATTTTAGATCATTACTGACATTTATTGTTTTTGAAATAAATATCCAACATAAACACTTGCAATTACTTTTAAAAATGACTTTATATTGTTATGAACATTTTCATTTCAGGAATCATAACTTGAATTGGTTAGAATAAGAAGATACGAATTTTATTTGATGAAATTGTAGCCTGTAATATAACAGAGAGGTATATACAGACATGCATAGCCAATCTACCTATGTATGTATACATACTGACAATTTTCTTTCATTCATACAACATTTTCCATAACAAAACTTCAAACATTCATTAAGATATATAACAGATTCAAATCTGAAATAGTAGTTTACTCACCTCACTGAAGAACAGAGGCCTGGTTTTAATGCTCTGATCTGAAAGCTTGCTTTTGTTTTCTGAAACTTGGTTTATCTGGATCAGTTTGATTTATGATGATCTGATGTTTGATTTACTTTGATGTTGAATTTGTTGCTTTGAAAACTTGATTACTTCAGGTCAGAGTTTTATCCTTTGATCTTGATCTTGCATTTTGATTACTTCAGTTTTTTTTTCAGATTCAGTTTTGAATTTTATTCAGGCTTCAGGTCTCTTTGTTTTATGGCTTTAGGAAGTTTACGATTTTTTTCTAAAGCTTGGTAGAATTAGAAGAAATGAGAAGGAGGGGATTTGATAGTTTATATATCTCATTTTCCTATTTTTATAAATTTTTCCTCCATGATAAAACTAAATGACACTTGTCTTTCTTCCTTCTTAATCATCTAACACTTGTATTTTAAAAGACTAATGAGATAACACATGTAATTATACATGAATTTATTTATTTTTAAATGGTATAAAGCTTTTTATATTCAATTCCTTATTTAATAATTACATTTCTTAGTATATATATAAATCCTTTAAAAGAAAATTATAGAACAACTATATTTCAAAATAAAATCATATATAATATATTTTAAATCCAAATTAAGATATATATATATATTATTTTTAAATCTAATTTATTTTAAGATATTTATCTTTTTGAATTTCAAATTCAAATCCAAATTCTATTTAAAATCTTCTTATGTCTATATATATACACAATCCTTATTATTTGTTTTAAAAGATTAATTTGTAAAACTTTAAGTAATTATATTAGAAGATTATCAAATATTTATTCCAATATTTAAAATTCAATTTTTATTATATTTTCAAATTCACTTACATAACCAGATATCTTTTATTATCAGAATTTTATCTGTTCAATTGAATAAACCATTTAATTATCCAATTATCAGATGCCCAAAAATCCGGGTTATCACATTCCTCCCCCCTTAAAATCTTTTCGTCCTCGAAAAGGAACGAAGCCAAAATTTATTATTTACCTATTATTAGATAAATTTTCTCTTTGAACATATTTTTTTTTAAAAACACTTTAAAAAATCTTTATAATATTACTAAATTAGTTTTTATAAAAATACTTTTATAACTCGATGTTTCAACAAGTCCATTCTCGTTCTCACAGAAATTCGGTCATACGTTGATCAGGCGTAAGACTGAAAATCTATAAGTACTTAGCAGAACCATTTTCAACACCCAGTGAAAATATTTGGAAAACACTTTATTTGAAAATATCGAAAATGTTTTTGAAAATAGAGGAAATATCTTTGGTGAGAATGCTCTGGAAATCATCACCCCCATCCATGGTCACAGTTACATCACGGGTTACGTTGCCATCGCAGCAAAAGTCCATGTAACTGATAACAGCATGGAACCCACAACAGATCGCAGTTACATTCCAGGGTTACGTTGCCATCGCAGCAAAAGTCCATGTAACTGTTGGCTCTCAGCAGCACACACGATTTCGCTGTCAAAATGAAACTCCTCCACATAGGTCGCAGTCTACCGATATAAAATCAAACGTAGACTGTTGGCTCTCAGCGGCTCAAACGACTTTCGCTATGTTACCATAGTGTCACAGTCTACCGATATAAAATCAAACGTAGACAGTTGGCTCTCAGCGGCACACATGACTTCCGCTATGGTCTGCAGTAGATCGCAGTGACATTGAGTTAAATTGTTGTCATAGCATAACCCAAATGCCTCTGTGGGCACCAGCCCCTCGACTTTCGCTACACAAATAATCCTCCGGAACTAGTTTTGTCCGGACTCCTCACAGGATCAACTTTAGAATCCCCCCTTGGGGTTCAAGGCAGTACCACCCAGTGGCACTCCTAAGAAGTTCATTTTAAGGGAGCGCCTTTTTCCCCAGAGCTATTCTCAAAACACTTTATACTATATACTTATAGTATCTTCAAATCATACCCTTTATGATTTATCAAAATCTCCTTTACACAAAATCGATTACCAAAATCGATAATTCTCAAACTAGGCTTTCCAAAATCCAAAATTGATTTTCCTAAAAATCAAAAGCCCTTTCCAAAATCCATAGGTTCCCAAAACCTTTTCCAAAATCATTCTCATAAGATCCTTTATATATATATAGATATAGATATATATAACTTTGAAAATCTTTGGATCATTTCAAACTTTGTATAAAACCTCTTTTATACTTCAAATATTTCAAAAAACCCTTTTATTCTGGCTAGATTCAATAAGGGGAGTTTATCAGATTACAAAATATAACTTTGTTTATTGCCAAATCAAATATTCAAGTTTGATTTCTTTATAAAGTTATTTATCATTTACTTACTTCCATAAAGTAAATTTTAACCAAAGAAATATCCAATTCCATTATATTTCACAAATATACTTTTCATTTCAAAGACCATTTTACAATCCTTATCCACAAATTCCAATATCAATTTCATTCAAACTCGTACGATGTACATATATCATCCGTACGCTATACCAATTTAATCGCTCACTCGATCACACAATTTCACTTCCGAACTAGTATCGTCCACCCGACTTCCTAGTGCGGACTCAGATCTGGTTTCTTGATCAGAAACCGTCATTCTCCTTGCATAGTCGTAGCTATGATAGAGAATATCCAGAACCAATCAAAACCCATATCCAGGTTCGCCGTAGAAAATCGAGTGAAAAATCCCAACTCGGATCGATAATACTATCTCGAAATTCTGTGCTCGAATCTGGATCAAATCACTATGCGAATAGAATAATATATGTATATCCTACGTATTTATCTTTATTGGTTATTAGCCAAATCAATTCTCTTTTCTATTCACATTTCCTTTAATTCCATTCACATTATTCTCAATTGCTTCCATTTCCAATTGAGCTATTACTTTAATTACAAACAGTTTGAACTCTGACCTATTTAAATTTAAAAATAGCTTGAAAAAGTTTAAAATATATAAGTAGTTGAAAAATAGTTATTAGTTTGTAAAATAGCTGTAAAATAGTTAAGTAGGTATAAAATAGTTAGATAATTGCAAAATAGATTTTAAAATAATAATTAGATATAAGTAACTGAAAAATAGTAATTAGTTTATAAGATAGTTTCAAAATAGTTAAATAATTCCAAAATAATTATAAAATAAGTATAAGATAGTTTGGGTTTAAGAAGAAAGATTGTATAGTAAATAGTTTGGAAAAATATATTTGTATTTAAACAATTTATTTTGAAAATAATCCAGAGCCAAACTGTTTAATTTCCCAATCTCCATTTCCAAATAATTTCCCATCAATTCAATTTAAATTCCACTTCCATTTAAATTGACTCAATACTTCAATTTCCATTGAAATTGATTTAATTCCAATTCAAGTTGAATTAACCTTAATTCTTTCCCAAATTCAAATCAAATTCCATTTGATTTTTAAACTTATTCAACTTTAATCTCAATTCCAAATTATTTCAAATCAATTTGGATTAATTTCAAATTGAACCAGCTCCAATTTCAAATCCTTTCAATTATAATTTACCATTTGAATTTTTAAACTTATACATCTTCAATCACAATTCTAATTAATTCAAATCAAATTCAATTTGAACTAATTATATTTAAATCTCAATTTTAAACTATCTCGAATTATATAAATTCAAGTTAAAATTTTTAAATATTGATTTAATTCCTTAAATCACAATTCCTTTACTTTTAAATTAATTCAACCTTTATTTTTTTATTTTAACAAATTAAATCTTCAGATTCTAATTTATTATCCATTTTCAATTTCCAAATCTCAAACCCATTTTGAGATCACTCATAACTCCCATTTAAATTAACTATTTAACTACCCAAGTTAAATTTAAATTTCATCTTGAAATTTCCAATTCAAGTTATTTATTCAAACTTATTTAACTTCCTCCAAGTTAAATTTACTTAATCCGGTCGACTTTTCACAATTTGAATTCCCATTCAAATTTTAAACTTCAGATTAATAGTTTTTCCCCTTTTAAGTTTTAAAAAAAAACTTACTTTACTTTGGGTTTCACATCACATTCCAATTTAAAACTCAACACTAAGTGTTTATTTCAAATCATCATTGGTATTATGTATATTCCTCATATATACATTTTCTTTATACACCAAGTTATACTTTAAATTTTTAAACCACCTTTGGTTTTAATTCAAAACAAACTTCTTTAAAACAATTTCAAGTTTTCTGGATTTAGATTTAAAATTTCATAATTTTAAATTATCTTCAATTCCAATTTATAAGTTATACTCACTTAAATGTTTACTTCCCTAAAACATTTCATTTTGCTTAATCATTAACAACATTCATTATTAAACACAACTACCATTTATGATAATAACCAAGGTTATCATATCTGGAAACCAATTTATTATTATCTTTATTTCTACAAATTCAAGATTTTAATTTCAGTTTGGATTCATTTCAAACTTAACTTTATTCAATTTTAATTTGGTTGTATTACTATTACCACTTAATTTAATTCCAATATTTTAACAACCAATTTCTTTATATTTATTAGAAAGAAATATCATTTTATATATCAAAATATATTCTTATTTAAAATCATTTAAAATCTTTATATATAAAAATAACAAGTACGCTCTCATATATATATACACTCAACTCGTTCTAGGGTACCATTGACCCTATCCTTAACGAGTAATCCCAACAGAGCCAAGGTTCTCGCTTAACCTTTGCTCTGATACTGTCACATCCCAAAATTTTCGACTTTCGAAAATTCGACATCGATACTCACTTTATCGACTGCCGAGCAATCGAGTGCCGGAAACTCCAATAGTGAGGGTTTTAAGAAAAAGAAAAAAGTAGAAGAAGAAGAAGATAGAAGAAAAAGAGAAGAAAGAAAGAAGAAGAACAACAGAAAACATCTGAACGACATCAATAGAAACACAGAACAGAGACAATATCAGAATCTCACATATCGCAGCGGAACAATATATAATAGATAAATGAATATCATTTAAAACAAAAGAATTATATCTGTTATTACATTACATCACATCATATCATCAGAGTCAATAAACAACAATGGACAGTTATATAACTTGTCCTCATACAGAATACACAGCGGAATAAATACTATCAGATACAAATACTACGTCTCGTCATCCAGCTTATCTCCAAAGCTCCAGAATATCCTGATAATCTAACTCTAGACTGCCCGTGTGGAAATTGGTGGGCACCCAGAGTTTAGAAGGGAAACAATAAACTCCGAGTCAGTCATGGTGACTGGTGTGAGATCGTAAAACAGTTATTCTTTAAAAATAAACAGCAGAGAATTTTAAAGTCAATTCGCAATGCCTTTGGAAAATGAAACTACCATAAGACCTCCCACCACACACACAATGCAAACGCAGAATTGGAGGAGATTTCTTCTTATGATAGTCAAAGATGCTTACTACGCAAAATCAAATCACTTTTTGATATTATTAATAGTGCATAGTGTAGAAAACATTTCGAAAGTATAATATTAATCTTAGCCAACATACGACCAGTATCGTATGCCTACTATAGCTACTATGTTCAATAGCAGGTTACCGCCACATTCCATAGCAGGTAATACAACTAAAACCGTACACGTCGCGTATTGTTTCTTTGGATTTCCAACAAATGGTCAGGCAAAGGAACTTCCTATCCACGATTGGGTACGTCCCTGGAATAGACGACCCGAGAATCTAACGTTACGGTTAGATCTCTGCCAACACAAGGCCGGGTTACCTCTGCAAAAATAGGTAACTACTGACACGCGTATGCCATCCCCCGATCGTCACCGATCTTCCCGAGGATCCCCGATTCGCAACAAACCACATAGATAATAAGAATGCAGTAACCACAGAGGTTAAGTATCTGGGCTCCATACCATGATACCACCTTTATCCAGAAGGAATGACATACACTAAGGGGCGCTACTCCCTAGAACCTTGCTGCATCCTTCCTGTTTCGACCATTTCCGGGGTGTGAGGCTCGACGAAGTCTCGTCCACAAAGCTACGCTTTCTCAAAAAGCCCTGCTTCGGGTCAAACAAAATGATCAACCTATGATCACAAAGATATAAGATCAAACAAATGATCATATCACAAATGATCAAACACTGATCATTTCACAGCAACACTCAGTATGCCACGTTACCAAATTGGGATATATCGCTGATAAATTTCAACTACATAACCTCTGAGCTCGTACGTCTCAGAGAAGGGTGTTAAGCTAAGAGAATAAATTCTCCGCCACCAACAGAAATGTATTTGAAAGAAATCAGCTTTATATCTCAAATTGTAACGTCAGACACACAATCCATACAAGTCTGTTCCGGGATCGAACAGAACCGAAGGCACTTCTCACGAAGCCCTTGCATTTCCGGATAATTTTCTAATCACGTCCGGACTTCCCGTCACTAAGGGTGATAAAACCTCTAAATCGAAGATCAGTCGGTGTAGAGTAACTCGACGGTAATCCTTCCGTTTTCAAAAATATCCGGTCTTCAACACCGGTCTTCAAATGCGATTCATAACGACGTATCACATATTCGGAATGGGTTATACGACCCCATGGTCCTTTCCCGGCTAACCCGAATAGTGAGCGTTAATTCAAAAATAAGTGTGGCATTCAATTTCATCCAATTCACAACAAATACCTACTCAAGGTAATTATTGATAGTCGGTTATTTAACTATCAATAAAGATGCGCAACATCATCAGATTCCAAATAATTTTCCAAATTATTCATTTTCCAAAATATCTTTACTAGATATAAAATTTCCACACTTCAGAAATAAATCAACATTTATTTTTAAGACGAATTCCCATTTCTTTTATAAATTCCAAAGTGAATTTATAATTTCAAAATATCTACTAATATGCGATTTTCAAATCGTTTTCAATATTCAATTTCAATTTATCTTTACAAAGATAAATTCTCAAAAACATTTCATTTTATTTTGGAAAAGCATTTCCATTCTTATTAATAATAAGAATTTCACAAGTCTATTTATTTTCAACATTTTGAAAATATTCGATATACTTAAATCAAATTAAGTATATATTCATTCTTTAAGGAAATCATTTATTATAACAACATGTATTTGAGTCAAAACGAATGTTACGTAAAACATCGTTACGACGACTCAAAATCACTAGTATAGGGATTCGAAATTAAAATAGATATATAAATCCCAATACTATATAAAACATTTCCTTTCGGGAATCATTTACTATAACAACAGTGTTATAGTCCACCATTTCCTTATTTTTTCGAAAACGTCTATTTCAACAATGAATGTTGAAATCTATGTATTCGATATCATAATACATTTTAAAAACATCTCTAAAATGTTTAACTTCAATTTCAATGTCACTTTTCCCAAAACTATCCATTTTACTTAACGATCTATTCACTATCCAAAATCGTGAATATATCTCCTTTAACAACCTTCTATATTCAATTTATCAAATCCAATTGATTTCGAATTTATAAAACAACGTTTATAAATTCAACTTTATATTTTCTAACAACTTCGATTTATAAATTTCCTTTAATGACCCATTCAATTTTATAACTCAACGTATACATCAAAAATCCATATTATAAGTTAAATACTTATAATTTATTTATTTTAAAAGAAATCGTTCTTTTAAACTTTACAAACTGTAAATAAACCCATTTTAACATCATTTCCATTTTTAAATCCACATTCCCAAATATTCGCTTTTAACCCCAAAATCAAATCCCAGATTGATTTCTAATTTTACTTCAATACCAAATCAATTTCAATATTCATTTCTAAATTAATTTCCCATCCCAAATCATTTTGTATTGATTTTTTTTCTAAACTTGTTTCAATTTGCCAATTAAATTTATAATTGGACTTCCAACTTATTTCATTTTAAACAAATTCCTCTTAAAGAAAATAAATCTCTTTATCTTTTTCCAACTATTTAGAAATCTAAATTTTAATCAAATTCTCCAATTTAAAATCACTATTATACGAAATTCATTTATTTAACGTTTTCACTTGATTCTGGAATAAATTCAATAAGATTTCAAAAATCAGCCTTTATTCTTTTAAATTCTTTTCTTCAAATTTATTAAATTTCTAAAATCAATTCACTTAAAAATTCCTACTTGAATTTCAAAAATTCAATTTCGTTTATTTTTGGAATCCAAGGATATCAAAACATCCATTCAGCTAAATCTTAGTTTTCAACAATTTCCAGGCATCAATATGATTAATAGCATCACTATAATCATTCACAGATTCATATCACAATAGAAATGAATTAAATAAATGTGAGGGGTCCAGTTGGATCCCTCCAACCTGTTTCCCTGCATCCAAAGATGTTAGCACAATACCAATTCCGCTCCAGTACGGAATTATCGCGGTATATAGGTTTTTATAAATCCGCTTACTAACGGCGCAATAGGGTCTCATCCGCTATACGAGGCGGGAAATCAACAATCCAGTATATACATATGCCAATATGTATATACTGCTATATATATAGATATATCCTATCATATCTAATACCACATTCACATAGAAATCAGTCAATCAATAAATAACTGAAAATTCCACTTTTAAATCGAGTGAGAAAAATCTCACCTTAGCTTTTAATTGCAATCCATTTTCCATTTCAGTTTTGTTTTCTCGATTTTTAACCTGGTATAACAATTTTATACAGTTTATCAATATTCGAAATAAAATCGAACAATTATTTATCGTTTAAATAAATTTATGTTAATCTAAAAATTAAATTTTAACTGATGATTTATTTTTATTTCTTTCTTACTTGAACTATATATACCTATATTAAAACGATAATTTATATGAATTTAAAACTTTTCAAAATCTTACTTATATTTTTCTGCATATATATATACATATATACAGAATCTTTTAAACTGAAATAAAATTTTGTTTTAAACCTTACTGCAATTTGAATTCGAAATTATACTTCTTCAAACATATATATATTAAAACAATAATGTTTTATACTTTACAGTAATCGATATATTTTTTTCTCTGTACGCCTATAAGAGTTTAAAACTGCATATATATTTCAAATCCATTAAATTGAGTTAAAGATAAATTTATACCTTACTGCCTATTTGAATTTTTCGCTCGAAACCTTCGAACAATCGGAACCCCAGCACTGACGAACTCGAGATATCACTGCCGTTCCCACTTCGTCGTCGCCCGCGATTCAATCGCCACCAACAGAAATGTTCGACTCCTATCCCCAAATCGCGAAACCCTAAAACACTGTCGATCACGACCACGCCAGCAACCACGTCGCCGCCTTCGAAGACGCGCGCCCTACATCGCGACCCAGACAACAGCGAACCATAGTTCGAGCAATTCTCCAAATCACGACCACTGAATCACCCACCTCCCTAAATCGAGTTGCCGCCTGCCACCATCCATCGCGAGTCGCCCCTTCGCTCGCGTGCGCGCTCGTCGCCCACCATCACCGGCGACGTGAATCTTTGCCCTAGCCTGCCGCGATTTTAAAATTGAACGAGAGTGGCCCTTGCTTCGATTTCGTTTTAATGAGAGTAGAGGGCTTCGGCTGCCATTTCTATTTGAACGAGAGTTTTTTTTATTTTCTTCTTCGAACTGATTTAGAACGGGATTATTTAAATTTGAAGGGGGATGGGTTGCACGAACATTTCGTGATTTCAAGCATGGGCTACGGCGTGATTTAAGGGAAGAGAACGTGTGATTTTAGGCAAGAATCTAGGGACGTTGTCTGAAATAAAATTTTAAATTTAAATTGAAACCGTTCAAAATTTCAATACGTTTGCCTGTCGTATTCTCACATATCAACTTCGAAAAATACGAAATTGGAAATCCGACAATAATTCAATATTACGGACCCAATGGAACTGGTTTCGTCGAATTCCGAGACTGTGCCTCGGACGGCTATTTTTAAATATCGATCGAACGATATAAATTTCAAATCTGAACAGATTGTTTCCCAAATCAATTTCTGAAGCTTCTATTATCCTCAGTATTACCAATACGAATTATTAAAAGCTTTTGAAATATTTTTCTTCGGCTTAAAATTGAAGATTCAAATTTTTGTTCAGCATTCAATAGATTAAATTATAAATTTTAATCGTCAAATTCCCAGTTAACTTCGGGATTCAAATTAAATCGTCGTTCAAATATTTAAAATAAATTAAATATTCTCAATTTAATTTGGTCAAAATTCTGGGTCGTTACAGACTTCCCTCCTTAAAAGAATTTCGTCCTCGAAATTACAAGTTAGGAAAAATGGTCCTTAACTCGTCTACTATTTTTCACAATTTAATAGTCTTATTAATTCATCAAAACAAATCTCTCTACTAAAGATTCGTTATTATTCAACTAACTTTCTAACTTCAATTATAAGTTCCAAACAACATTGTTTACTTCCAAATTCAAATTCGAGTTTAAATTCAAACTTAACTTTCAAAATTTTCTCAAAAATTTTCTAACACTCGAAATTTTCGAAAAATTTCGCCAGCGTCTCCTTTGCGCGGCTAATACGGTACGACTACAAAACGTCCCTACGGACTCTCAGATTTCAAAAAGAAAAAGAAAAAGCCAAGCGGCTAGAGAGAAATCATCAAAAACTCATATTATAATTCAAATACATACCTTTTGTCGAGCAATTCAAATTATCTGTGAAATAAATTTTCCAATCCCTTTATACACCTGTATATCCTACTAGCCATTATATCTAGTTACACATCCAAACTATTTTGCAAATTCGATTACAAAATTTTCACTACTTACTTCTGATATCATTTTTACTTCACTATTGAAGTTATATATCTATTTCATTCAATTTTACATTTCCATTCATTTGTATTTAGTTTACCATTTCAACTAAATTTGGATTCAATTTACTGTTCCAATCTAATTTGGATTCAATTCAACTTCTGCATATCGAATTTCATTTCCTTGCACTTGCAATTGCAAATTTATTCACAAATTCATTCATTTACAATTTCAAATATTTCTACAAGTCTTTGACTTACTTACATTTTGATTTATAAAATCATTTATCCATTCACATTACTAATTCCATTATGAATTTTATCTTCAATTATCCTCTTTGAATTCTATTTTCATTTATTTTCATAATTCAGTACTCAATTCCAGAGTCTTTTCAACCTTTTCAAAACCATTTTGAAAACAATTCAAATTATCCTTTGAATTTCCAAAACAAAACCCAAATTTCAAACAACTTTCCATTTAAAATAATTTGGCAGCAATTCCTCTTTTGGAAACCCGAAAATGAACATCAGTGATGCTGCAGTCATTACCGAAGTTATTTTCCAGCGACCGAAAAGAGTTTAGAGCTTTTCATTCCTTCAAAACATTATTCAAAACCTTTGAAATTCATTTTCAAATCAAAAAGGAATTTAAACTTTCCAAATCTCCAAAATCTTCAAATTCTTTTCAAAACATTTCCAAATACTTCTCTGGAATCCCGTTTTGAATTACAATTCACATTTATAATTTACATTCTTTAAATTTCGTTTGTATGAATTTTATTTCTTAACTCTAGAGTTATGATTTCAATTCAGTTTCAATAGTAATGATAACATTTCAATATCATCACTTTCCTAACAACCAAGCATCCATATACTATAGTACTTCATAGAAAATCATTCCTTTAATATACAAAAATAATTTTGGGCAAAATTATTTCATTCACCTTATTTTAAAACAATACTGTGCCGAATTGTTCTATTCGAGTGTTTAGAGATCCCTATCAATGATCGTTAATTACTCGTATTGACCAGAATCCATATACCACTCAACAAATCAATCATCACAATATAAAACAATTTTTTTATATTCACTAACAAATACGCGCTCGTATCTATTATTACACTCAACTCATTCTAGAGTACTGCTGACTCTATCTATAATGAGTAACACCCAACAGAGCAGGGTTGTCGCTTAACCATATGCTCTGATACCACTTTGTCACATCCCTAAATTTTCGACTTTCGAAAATTCGACATCGATACTCACTTTATCGACTGCCGAGCAATCGAGTGCCGGAAACTCCAATACTGAGGGTTTTAAGAAAAAGAAAAAAGTAGAAGAAGAAGAAGATAGAAGAAAAAGAGAAGAAAGAAAGAAGAAGAACAACAGAAAACATCTGAACGACATCAATAGAAACACAGAACAGAGACAATATCAGAATCTCACATATCGCAGCGGAACAATATATAATAGATAAATGAATATCATTTAAAACAAAAGAATTATATCTGTTATTACATTACATCACATCATATCATCAGAGTCAATAAACAACAATGGACAGTTATATAACTTGTCCTCATACAGAATACACAGCGGAATAAATACTATCAGATACAAATACTACGTCTCGTCATCCAGCTTATCTCCAAAGCTCCAGAATATCCTGATAATCTAACTCTAGACTGCCCGTGTGGAAATTGGTGGGCACCCAGAGTTTAGAAGGGAAACAATAAACTCCGAGTCAGTCATGGTGACTGGTGTGAGATCGTAAAACAGTTATTCTTTAAAAATAAACAGCAGAGAATTTTAAAGTCAATTCGCAATGCCTTTGGAAAATGAAACTACCATAAGACCTCCCACCACACACACAATGCAAACGCAGAATTGGAGGAGATTCCTTCTTATGATAGTCAAAGATGCTTACTACGCAAAATCAAATCACTTTTTGATATTATTAATAGTGCATAGTGTAGAAAACATTTCGAAAGTATAATATTAATCTTAGCCAACATACGACCAGTATCGTATGCCTACTATAGCTACTATGTTCAATAGCAGGTTACCGCCACATTCCATAGCAGGTAATACAACTAAAACCGTACACGTCGCGTATTGTTTCTTTGGATTTCCAACAAATGGTCAGGCAAAGGAACTTCCTATCCACGATTGGGTACGTCCCTGGAATAGACGACCCGAGAATCTAACGTTACGGTTAGATCTCTGCCAACACAAGGCCGGGTTACCTCTGCAAAAATAGGTAACTACTGACACGCGTATGCCATCCCCCGATCGTCACCGATCTTCCCGAGGATCCCCGATTCGCAACAAACCACATAGATAATAAGAATGCAGTAACCACAGAGGTTAAGTATCTGGGCTCCATACCATGATACCACCTTTATCCAGAAGGAATGACATACACTAAGGGGCGCTACTCCCTAGAACCTTGCTGCATCCTTCCTGTTTCGACCATTTCCGGGGTGTGAGGCTCGACGAAGTCTCGTCCACAAAGCTACGCTTTCTCAAAAAGCCCTGCTTCGGGTCAAACAAAATGATCAACCTATGATCACAAAGATATAAGATCAAACAAATGATCATATCACAAATGATCAAACACTGATCATTTCACAGCAACACTCAGTATGCCACGTTACCAAATTGGGATATATCGCTGATAAATTTCAACTACATAACCTCTGAGCTCGTACGTCTCAGAGAAGGGTGTTAAGCTAAGAGAATAAATTCTCCGCCACCAACAGAAATGTATTTGAAAGAAATCAGCTTTATATCTCAAATTGTAACGTCAGACACACAATCCATACAAGTCTGTTCCGGGATCGAACAGAACCGAAGGCACTTCTCACGAAGCCCTTGCATTTCCGGATAATTTTCTAATCACGTCCGGACTTCCCGTCACTAAGGGTGATAAAACCTCTAAATCGAAGATCAGTCGGTGTAGAGTAACTCGACGGTAATCCTTCCGTTTTCAAAAATATCCGGTCTTCAACACCGGTCTTCAAATGCGATTCATAACGACGTATCAAATATTCGGAATGGGTTATACGACCCCATGGTCCTTTCCCGGCTAACCCGAATAGTGAGCGTTAATTCAAAAATAAGTGTGGCATTCAATTTCATCCAATTCACAACAAATACCTACTCAAGGTAATTATTGATAGTCGGTTATTTAACTATCAATAAAGATGCGCAACATCATCAGATTCCAAATAATTTTCCAAATTATTTATTTTCCAAAATATCTTTACTAGATATAAAATTTCCACACTTCAGAAATAAATCAACATTTATTTTTAAGACGAATTCCCATTTCTTTTATAAATTCCAAAGTGAATTTATAATTTCAAAATATCTACTAATATGCGATTTTCAAATCGTTTTCAATATTCAATTTCAATTTATCTTTACAAAGATAAATTCTCAAAAACATTTCATTTTATTTTGGAAAAGCATTTCCATTCTTATTAATAATAAGAATTTCACAAGTCTATTTATTTTCAACATTTTGAAAATATTCGATATACTTAAATCAAATTAAGTATATATTCATTCTTTAAGGAAATCATTTATTATAACAACATGTATTTGAGTCAAAACGAATGTTACGTAAAACATCGTTACGACGACTCAAAATCACTAGTATAGGGATTCGAAATTAAAATAGATATATAAATCCCAATACTATATAAAACATTTCCTTTCGGGAATCATTTACTATAACAACAGTGTTATAGTCCACCATTTCCTTATTTTTTCGAAAACGTCTATTTCAACAATGAATGTTGAAATCTATGTATTCGATATCATAATACATTTTAAAAACATCTCTAAAATGTTTAACTTCAATTTCAATGTCACTTTTCCCAAAACTATCCATTTTACTTAACGATCTATTCACTATCCAAAATCGTGAATATATCTCCTTTAACAACCTTCTATATTCAATTTATCAAATCCAATTGATTTCGAATTTATAAAACAACGTTTATAAATTCAACTTTATATTTTCTAACAACTTCGATTTATAAATTTCCTTTAATGACCCATTCAATTTTATAACTCAACGTATACATCAAAAATCCATATTATAAGTTAAATACTTATAATTTATTTATTTTAAAAGAAATCGTTCTTTTAAACTTTACAAACTGTAAATAAACCCATTTTAACATCATTTCCATTTTTAAATCCACATTCCCAAATATTCGCTTTTAACCCCAAAATCAAATCCCAGATTGATTTCTAATTTTACTTCAATACCAAATCAATTTCAATATTCATTTCTAAATTAATTTCCCATCCCAAATCATTTTGTATTGATTTTTTTTCTAAACTTGTTTCAATTTGCCAATTAAATTTATAATTGGACTTCCAACTTATTTCATTTTAAACAAATTCCTCTTAAAGAAAATAAATCTCTTTATCTTTTTCCAACTATTTAGAAATCTAAATTTTAATAAAATTCTCCAATTTAAAATCACTATTATACGAAATTCATTTATTTAACGTTTTCACTTGATTCTGGAATAAATTCAATAAGATTTCAAAAATCAGCCTTTATTCTTTTAAATTCTTTTCTTCAAATTTATTAAATTTCTAAAATCAATTCACTTAAAAATTCCTACTTGAATTTCAAAAATTCAATTTTGTTTATTTTTGGAATCCAAGGATATCAAAACATCCATTCAGCTAAATCTTAGTTTTCAACAATTTCCAGGCATCAATATGATTAATAGCATCACTATAATCATTCACAGATTCATATCACAATAGAAATGAATTAAATAAATGTGAGGGGTCCAGTTGGATCCCTCCAACCTGTTTCCCTGCATCCAAAGATGTTAGCACAATACCAATTCCGCTCCAGTACGGAATTATCGCGGTATATAGGTTTTTATAAATCCGCTTACTAACGGCGCAATAGGGTCTCATCCGCTATACGAGGCGGGAAATCAACAATCCAGTATATACATATGCCAATATGTATATACTGCTATATATATAGATATATCCTATCATATCTAATACCACATTCACATAGAAATCAGTCAATCAATAAATAACTGAAAATTCCACTTTTAAATCGAGTGAGAAAAATCTCACCTTAGCTTTTAATTGCAATCCATTTTCCATTTCAGTTTTGTTTTCTCGATTTTTAACCTGGTATAACAATTTTATACAGTTTATCAATATTCGAAATAAAATCGAACAATTATTTATCGTTTAAATAAATTTATGTTAATCTAAAAATTAAATTTTAACTGATGATTTATTTTTATTTCTTTCTTACTTGAACTATATATACCTATATTAAAACGATAATTTATATGAATTTAAAACTTTTCAAAATCTTACTTATATTTTTCTGCATATATATATACATATATACAGAATCTTTTAAACTGAAATAAAATTTTGTTTTAAACCTTACTGCAATTTGAATTCGAAATTATACTTCTTCAAACATATATATATTAAAACAATAATGTTTTATACTTTACAGTAATCGATATATTTTTTTCTCTGTACGCCTATAAGAGTTTAAAACTGCATATATATTTCAAATCCATTAAATTGAGTTAAAGATAAATTTATACCTTACTGCCTATTTGAATTTTTCGCTCGAAACCTTCGAACAATCGGAACCCCAGCACTGACGAACTCGAGATATCACTGCCGTTCCCACTTCGTCGTCGCCCGCGATTCAATCGCCACCAACAGAAATGTTCGACTCCTATCCCCAAATCGCGAAACCCTAAAACACTGTCGATCATGACCACGCCAGCAACCACGTCGCCGCCTTCGAAGACGCGCGCCCTACATCGCGACCCAGACAACAGCGAACCATAGTTCGAGCAATTCTCCAAATCACGACCACTGAATCACCCACCTCCCTAAATCGAGTTGCCGCCTGCCACCATCCATCGCGAGTCGCCCCTTCGCTCGCGTGCGCGCTCGTCGCCCACCATCACCGGCGACGTGAATCTTTGCCCTAGCCTGCCGCGATTTTAAAATTGAACGAGAGTGGCCCTTGCTTCGATTTCGTTTTAATGAGAGTAGAGGGCTTCGGCTGCCATTTCTATTTGAACGAGAGTTTTTTTTATTTTCTTCTTCGAACTGATTTAGAACGGGATTATTTAAATTTGAAGGGGGATGGGTTGCACGAACATTTCGTGATTTCAAGCATGGGCTACGGCGTGATTTAAGGGAAGAGAACGTGTGATTTTAGGCAAGAATCTAGGGACGTTGTCTGAAATAAAATTTTAAATTTAAATTGAAACCGTTCAAAATTTCAATACGTTTGCCTGTCGTATTCTCACATATCAACTTCGAAAAATACGAAATTGGAAATCCGACAATAATTCAATATTACGGACCCAATGGAACTGGTTTCGTCGAATTCCGAGACTGTGCCTCGGACGGCTATTTTTAAATATCGATCGAACGATATAAATTTCAAATCTGAACAGATTGTTTCCCAAATCAATTTCTGAAGCATCTATTATCCTCAGTATTACCAATACGAATTATTAAAAGCTTTTGAAATATTTTTCTTCGGCTTAAAATTGAAGATTCAAATTTTTGTTCAGCATTCAATAGATTAAATTATAAATTTTAATCGTCAAATTCCCAGTTAACTTCGGGATTCAAATTAAATCGTCGTTCAAATATTTAAAATAAATTAAATATTCTCAATTTAATTTGGTCAAAATTCTGGGTCGTTACAGATACCAACTGTAACGACCCGGAAATTTCGAACCCGAAATTTCCAGATAGTTAGAAGAAAAAGAAAAGAGATAGAAGAAAGAACAGAATAAGGCACAGATTCTCACATTCGCAGCGGATCAAAATACAATATCAAATAATAATATCAGTTATACAAAGAAAACTGTATCAGTCAATTACATTTTTATACATCAGAGTTACAACATTTCACAATCACTATACAGTT
Organism: Allium fistulosum; assembly: GCA_030737815.1. NCBI lineage: Eukaryota > Viridiplantae > Streptophyta > Magnoliopsida > Asparagales > Amaryllidaceae > Allium > Allium fistulosum. Next base: position 613,374,626 of record CM060907.1, read on the forward strand.
AAAATAACTCATCCCAATAATTAACAATATATCACACTCCATACGTTCCTGCCATCCAGCTCGCCTCCTGAGCTCCAGAACGTCCTTACCTGAAATCTGTAATACTCGGTCTGACCCGAGCATTACATCAAAGTAACACCCGGGTCAGGCTGGAAACCAGCGTGAGTAAACTCATTTAACATGAAATTTCAATTCATAGAACTTATCCAAACCCGGGGTACTCATACTTTACTATAAGTAAACAACTTATATAGTCAACACTTATTTCCATAAAACTATATCTAAGTATCCAACTTAGTTTAAATGGTCCATATTATCCCTAACCGGCCTATTTGATTTCACATATCAATTTATAAAGAATTATAGAAGATTTCAAATCGAAGTGGTTTCGGGTATTTACTGATACCCGACCCCGGTCTCTTCGAATTCAATGTCATCTTAATTCCAGTTGTTTAAGTGGATACAAATTAACTTTAAACATAGTTTCTCACAGCAAATCAATTATCGATAGATAACTCATAATATCACAGTGTAACCCATCATATCATATCACAATACATCACAACTCATATCAGAGATATTCAAACAAACCAAGGTATTCAATACAATTCAATCATCCATAAGTAAGATCAACTGATCCCTCGATTATAATTAATTTAAACCAGATTAATTTCTTATGAATGAATTACTAATCCTGGTTAATTAATATTAATTATTTACAAATCATTTTAATTAATAACCTTTAATCATTTATTAATTAACCTTTAATTATTTAATTATCCTTTAATTAATTATCCTTAATAAATTACATTAATTAATTAACCCTTAATTAATAAACCATCCCTTAATCATTTTCATTAATTAATTAACCTTTATTTAATTAATTATTCTCAAATTAATTACCTTAATCAATTAATCACATTAATTAATTATCCTTAATTAATTACTCAATTTAATTATCTTATAATCACTTATTTTGATTTATTATCCTTTTATTAATTACCTTTAGTAATTATACTCAATCAATTTCCAAAGTGATTATTCTTAATTTATCAAACCAATTTATTATCTAAAATTAATTTTGTTAATTTAATTATTCCAAATCATTAGTTAATTACATTAAGTGATTAACTTTTAATTAATTTCACAAATTAATTATCTATAATTAATCTCAACCTTAATTAAAGGTAATTCTTTACCTCCATTAATTACTTATTAAACTTCATTAGAAAATATTTAGTAATCAATTTCATAATTAAATATATATATTTTATTTTTAAAACAAAACAAATTTAACATTTAATTTTAACATTTAAATCTTTGGAATTTATTAAAACTTGTTTTAATAAATTTACTTTAGAAACACTGGTTAACATTCCTAAAAAAAACTTATTCATTTTAACACACTTTAAAACTTAACCATGCTTTCATAAAAAAAAACAACTGGTTATTATTTTATAAAACATGTCCATTTTATAAACTTGTTAATATACCAAAGCAAACCCAAGACAATACAAAAAAAATCCCGAGTAAAATCACAAAACACTCGAGCTTTCTCGCTACTTCGAGTCAATCGAGCAAAAGACTCGAGTAAAACTTGAACTTTCCCTGAAGCCTCGAACAAATCCTGAAACGACGTGCACGTGTGCATGATGCACACTGATCTGGTCATCTCCGACCATCATGGCGACCTCCATCAAGTCATCGACAACTACTACGACCCAAACGACCACCCAGCTCCGACTCATCGCGCCGGAAATCGAAATGAGTCACCCGACTCAAAACTGGAACCACTGATCAACCCAAAAGCGCCTCGCTCTGCTACGTCACGACACCAGGAACCTCGCGAATTCGACCCCAACTCCGTCGATTGTCCACACACCATTTCCCCCCGGTCCGGTGCGACTCGATGCACCGTCGACGACGATACAGCCTTGCAAAATCTGGTCAACCCACAGAGCTCCTAAACCCTAAATCCTTGTCGTTCAATCACTCTGGTGATCGAGAAATCGTTCGAGCATTTTTCCCGTGATCCACAGACATTCAGCTTCCTTCACCAACGATCACGCCACTCATCCCTCTGCCGATCAACAGAATTTGACAAAAATGTCTTTTCCGTTCAACCCCAAAATCCCACCTCAAATCAAAACTAAAAATCAAAATTTTATTATTAAAATTCATCACTTGCAAGATCGAACCAGGTTATACAATTAAAATAAGAAATTTTGAACATTGATTTTTCGATTATTTTAAATCATTACTGACATTTATTGTTTTTGAAATAAATATCCAACATAAACACTTGCAATTACTTTTAAAAATGACTTTATATTGTTATGAACATTTTCATTTCAGGAATCATAACTTGAATTGGTTAGAATAAGAAGATACGAATTTTATTTGATGAAATTGTAGCCTGTAATATAACAGAGAGGTATATACAGACATGCATAGCCAATCTACCTATGTATGTATACATACTGACAATTTTCTTTCATTCATACAACATTTTCCATAACAAAACTTCAAACATTCATTAAGATATATAACAGATTCAAATCTGAAATAGTAGTTTACTCACCTCACTGAAGAACAGAGGCCTGGTTCTAATGCTCTGATCTGAAAGCTTGCTTTTGTTTTCTGAAACTTGGTTTATCTGGATCAGTTTGATTTATGATGATCTGATGTTTGATTTACTTTGATGTTGAATTTGTTGCTTTGAAAACTTGATTACTTCAGGTCAGAGTTTTATCCTTTGATCTTGATCTTGCATTTTGATTACTTCAGTTTTTTTTTCAGATTCAGTTTTGAATTTTATTCAGGCTTCAGGTCTCTTTGTTTTCTGGCTTTAGGAAGTTTACGATTTTTTTCTAAAGCTTGGTAGAATTAGAAGAAATGAGAAGGAGGGGATTTGATAGTTTATATATCTTATTTTCCTATTTTTATAAATTTTTCCTCCATGATAAAACTAAATGACACTTGTCTTTCTTCCTTCTTAATCATCTAACACTTGTATTTTAAAAGACTAATGAGATAACACATGTAATTATACATGAATTTATTTATTTTTAAATGGTATAAAGCTTTTTATATTCAATTCCTTATTTAATAATTACATTTCTTAGTATATATATAAATCCTTTAAAAGAAAATTATAGAACAACTATATTTCAAAATAAAATCATATATAATATATTTTAAATCCAAATTAAGATATATATATATATATATTATTTTTAAATCCAATTTATTTTAAGATATTTATCTTTTTGAATTTCAAATTCAAATCCAAATTCTATTTAAAATCTTCTTATGTCTATATATACACAATCCTTATTATTTGTTTTAAAAGATTAATTTGTAAAACTTTAAGTAATTATATTAGAAGATTATCAAATATTTATTCCAATATTTAAAATTCAATTTTTATTATATTTTCAAATTCACTTACATAACCAGATATCTTTTATTATCAGAATTTTATCTGTTCAATTGAATAAACCATTTAATTATCCAATTATCAGATGCCCAAAAATCCGGGTTATCACAATAAGAATCTGAAATAAGCAACTCTGGCAACAAATCAAATCCCACTACTTCCACTCGCATAGTTGTCAGCAAATGATTTCTACGGCTCAATGCATCGGCAACTCGGTTAGTAACTCCTGATTTGTGCTTCACAACGAAAGTAAACTGTTGTAAATAAGCAACCCACGAAGCATGTCTTGCTGAAATTTTATCTTGCCCCTGCAAATGTTCCAAAGCTTCATGGTCAGTGTATAGCACAAATTCTTTATGAAATAGATAGTGTCTCCAATGCTTTATGGCTTGGACTATAGCATATAATTCCAAGTCATAAGTATTGTATCTCGTTTTAGCTCCCGTCAGTTTCTCACTAAAGTAGGCAATAGGATGACCCCTTTGACTCAACGTTCCCCCAATTCCAACCTTGGACGCATCAGTATTTAGCTCAAAGAGCAACTGAAAGTCCGGGTATCTAAAAATGGGCGTTGTGGTCAAGAGATTCTTGATTCTCTGAAAAGCAGAATCAGCCTCTTCAGTCCAAACAAACTTCTTCCCTTTCATACATTCCGTAACTGGTGCCATCAGGCTACTGAATTGTGGAATGAATCTTCGGTAGAATGATGCTAAACCATGAAAACTCCACACTTCTGTTAATGTCTTAGGTTGTGGCCAATTTCGAATAGCTTCAACTTTACTCTGATCAACTTGAATACCATCCTTCGACACAATATAGCTCAAGAATAGAATACTTGTAGTCATGAAGATACACTTCTTCATTGCAGCATAAAATTCCTCACGTCGTAAAACTAACAAAACTTCCTGCAAATGCTGTAGGTGTTCTTCAGTGCTTCCACTATAGATCAAGATGTCATCAAAATATACCACTACGAACTTCCCGATAAATGGTCGAAAAATCTAGTTCATGACTCTCATGAATGTACTTGGAGCATTTGACAAGCCAAACGGCATCACCAACCATTCGTACAGACCCTCTCGAGTTTTAAAAGCAGTCTTCCACTCATCACCCGGTCTAATACGAATCTGATGGTATCCACTTTTCAAGTCAATCTTCGAAAACACAACAGCACCGCTCAACTGATCCAACAGATCATCCAGTCTCAGCATAGGAAATCGATATCTCACAGTAATCTTATTCAATGCTCTACTATCTGTGCACATTCTCCACGTTCCATCCTTTTTCGGCACCAACAAAGCTGGCACTGCACAAGGACTCAAACTCTCTTGAACACGCCCTTGTTCCAGTAATTCCTCCACCTGTCTTCTCAACTCCTCGTGTTCTTTTGGACTCATCCGATAGTGCGGTCTATGAGGCAATGCAGCACCTGGCACCAAGTCAATCTGATGCTGTATTTCTCTAAGCGGTGGTAACTCCTTCAGCAATTCCTCTGGAAACACATCTTTGAATTCCTCCAAAACTGGCTTCACTTTTGGAACTTCAGTAACTTCACTGCTTTCATGCCCAATCAACATAAAAACTTCAGGGCTCTCATCTACCTCTTCCATGAACTCCTTCAAGGACAACAAAGTCTTCAATTCCTCAATCTCCTCCAGCTTGTTCTCATTCTGCTATCGCTTCTTCGGAACTAAAGTGATTTTCGTGCCCTCGAACAAGAAACTGTAGTTATTTGTTCGACCAATATGATGTACCTCCCGATCGTACTACCACGGCCTTCCCAACAGCAAATGGCAAACATCCATGTCAACCACGTCACACCAAATCTCATCTTTGTATTTCTTCCCAATAGAATATGGAACATGAGCTCGCCTCTCTACCTTCACTTCTCCTCCTTTCCTCAACCAAGCAAGTTTATAAGGACTAGGATGTTTCTCCGTTTTCAACTTCAACTTCCTCACAGCTTCCATTGAAATGATATTATCACAACTCGCAGCGTCAATGACAAATTTACAGACCTTCCCCAAAATAGTGCACGTTGACTGAAAAATGTTACTCCTCAACCAACTCGACTCCTCTTCCTGCTTCGGGGTTAAACAAGATCTCCGTAGCATCAGATTACATCCCTCGTCTCCCGACACCTCTTCTTCCTCCTCATCACGGTATCAATTGAGATCTTCTTCAACATCCTCATCTTCCACTTCAGCAATCATAGTTCTCTTCTTCGATTTCAGAAATTCGTTGCTCTTGTGTCCCGCTTCCTGGCAATTATAGCATTTGAAATTGGTGTTGACTTTTGGTTTAGCCACTTCATGAACAACCAGCTTACTCGATGCTTTAGGAACATTTGAACTACTACCTGCTCCTTTGTGCTGCCCCGTAGAACTTGGAAACACACCTCCCCCACGTCTACCTTGTTTCTCCCAAGCCAACGCCTTTTGATGTGCTTCTGGCACAGATCTAGGGTCGAACATGTTCACCATATCCTGGATCTGTGTTCTAAGTCCCCCAACAAACCTAGCGGTCAATTGTTCTTCTGTCTCCATAATGTCATTTCGAGCAATCAACTGGTAAAACTCATCAGCATAATCAGTAACAGTCTTCGTTCCTTGCCTCAGGTTCTGTAATCTCTGATACATCAGTGATTGGTAATTGTAGGGCAAGAAAGTAGCCTTCATCAACTTCTTCATCTTCTCCCAAGGAACAATCTTCGACTTCCCCATCAGCTCTCTAGTAAGTTTGGTTTGCTGCCACCACGCCATAGCTCTCCCCCTCAACCTAGTAGCAACCAACTTCACTTTACGATCTTCCGGAACCTCCTTGAAGTCAAAAATTTCATCAACATAAGCTAGCCAATCAAGAAATTCCTCGGCCTGCATACCTCCCTTGAATTCCGGTATTTCAGTTTTCATCCCGGACTCCCATTTGTGATCATACTCCGAATGATTTCTTCCTTGACTTCGTCCTCGTCCATGAACACTACCACCATCAAACTCCTTATCAAAATCTGATGCATATCGATGTCGATCATGACCACCAACATCTCTACCACCACCATTTCTACCACCAACATCCCTTCGATCTACATTCCTCCGAGCACGATCATCCACATCTCTTTCACGATCGTCAACATTTCTACGATCATGATCTTCTCTTCTCTCTCGATCTGAATGTGGTGAAACTCTATTTCCCCCATGGCTCGATTCAGGTGAAACTCTTCTTCTACTTTGATTCATTTCAAGCATCATTCTCTCTAATCGACCAATTCCCTCATCAAACTTCTCATTGAATTTATCACTAATTCGTTGCTCCATTTGTTCGGCCTCTTCTCTTCCATACAAAGCATCAACATTGCGATGACATTGAACTCGTCCTGGTGGCATGATTGAACATCAAACAAAACTTCAAAAATTCAAACACGTTTCGAACTTTGATCCAAAATGATATGGATCGAAACTCCCAACTTGTTGCAACTTCACGATGAACACGATGAACACCAAACATCTCAACAATGCAAATCCGATCTCCAAACTTCAAATTCTCGAAACCCAATTCTCGAAATGATGCAAACTTCTTGCGATCTAGCTCTGATACCAAATGATGCAGCCAAGAAAGCGAATTCGACGATGTAAATCGAATCCGTCCAGGATCTCACACAATTAGCGGAAATAATCAGTGAAACGATGATAAATCGGTGAATGTAAGAATACCCAAATGCCCAAATCCGTTGATCACGAAGATACCAGATTCTAGCAATCTTCTACACGTTGATCGCGCACGATACCGTGAGAGAAGATCTACAATTCATCGAACGTTGATCAAGCGCACTTGATCCCGTGAATTAGCTTCAACAATCGTTGATTTGAGCGCACTCGAATGCCGAAAGTGGAGATAGGAGATAACACTCAACTACCAATTTTAATGGAGGCAAGAAGCACAAACCAAATTTTATTTCAAAATCAACCATCTTTTACAAATGGCCTCACATCCTTATTTATAGAGATTTACAACTCAACACACGACTTAAGAAAATTACAACACAAGTGACTTACAAAACAAACGACCTAACAACAAACATCTCGAACGACTTAACAAATACAACCGACTTAACAATATACAGCAAACGACTTAAGAAAAACATCACAACAGTACATGACTTAACAAAGCAGTGGTTTGAACTTCAGGAGCGACTTAAGCTTCGCAACAGCATAAGGTCGAGCGACCTAAAACAAACAGCGGCATAAAAAATTCTTCTTGCGACCTAAGCTGGAGCGACTCAAGGGATGGCAGCGACCTACTGAATTTCGCGACGTAGGAAGATTCACGACCTAAAGAAAATCGTTCACGACTTAAGGAGGAGCACGGCTTCACGCGACCTAAGGAAGCTCGAGCGGCATAGGTCGATCGCGACCTAACTGCATCTGCCTCGCGACTATGCTGGAGTGTTGTTCGCGACATAAGGAGGAGCACGGCTTCACGTGACCTAAGGAAGCTCGAGCGGCATAGGTCGATCGCGACCTAACTGCAACTGAAGACTGGCGACCTAGGCTCCGCGATTCAGGCCTTCGCGATTTAGGGGAAGCGATTTCATCATCTTGCGTTGCATCATCATCTCGCGCTGCATCAAAAATAAAATCTCAAACCTCAAAAATCTCATAATACTCATATATCTTGCCTCGTATCATCGACAAGTGCAAATAAATCTCATAGTAGTTTCTCATAAACCATAATTCCCGCAAGGGAAAAATCAAATCTCAAGACTCGCCTCATCTCATCGGCGAGTAATACAACATTTATAAGTAGTTCTCATCGATTATTACTCCTATGATAGGAGATCTCGAACGTCTCAACTAGTCAAATATTGGCTGAAACAAATTCTAAGACCAACAATCATTGTTTCTATCATTTCGATCTCTGAACAGCAACAATCTGACGCATTTTTAATCAATATACTTCAAAATTTCAAAAACCTCAAAACATTAAACTTTTAGAACAAATTCTTAGCTTTCCGGAACATCAAAGATTATTGAATTTGGATAAAAATTGAAAAAGTTATGCTTAATTTTGTTTCAGATTCAACAACAAAGCAAATAATAGTTTTGCCCTAGGGATTGCAATAGAAACACTCAAATTTGAAATAGATAACTTCAAAATTCTATAAAACACAAAACATTAAACTTGTAGTATATGATCTAAGCTTTCCAAAACATCTAAAATTCTTAAATTTGGTTAAGAAACGTTAAAGTTATGCTTAATTTAGTTTCAGATTCAACAAGAGCAAATAATAGTTTTGCTCTCGGGATTGCAATAGAAACAGTCAAATTTGAAATAGATAACTTTAAAATTCTATAAAACACAAAACATGAAACTTGTAGTATATGATCTGTGCTTTCCAAAACATCTAAAATTCTTAAATTTGGTTAAGAAACGTAAAAGTTATGCTTAATTTAGTTTCAAATTCAACAGCAGAGCAAATAATAGTTTTGCTCTCGGGATTGCAAAAGAAACACTCAAATTTGAAATAGATAACTTCAAAATTCTAAAAAACACAAAACATGAAACTTGTAGTATATGATCTATGCTTTTCAAAACATCTAAAATTCTTATATTTGGTTAAGAAACGTAAAAGTTATGCTTAATTTAATTTCAGATTCAACAATAGAGAAAATAATAGTTTTGCTCTCGGGATTGCAATAGAAACACTCAAATTTGAAATAGATAACTTCAAAATTCTGAAAACCACAAAACATGAAACTTGTAGTATATGATCTAGGCTTTCCAAAACATCTAATATTCATAAATTTGGTTAAGAAACGTAAAAGTTATGCTTAATTTAGTTTTAGATTGAACAACAGAGAAAATAATAGTTTTGCTCTCGGGATTGCAATAGAAACACTCTAATTTGAAATAGATAGCTTCAAAATTTTGAAAAACACAAAACATAAAACTTGTATTATGTGATCTAAGCTTTCCAAAACATATAAAATTATTAAATTAGGTTAAGAAAAGTAAAAGTTATAGCAAAATTTGTTTCAGCCACAATCACAAAACAAATATTACACTAGTCATCTTTTTTTTTCCAGCAAATTCACCACTGTAAACTGTCCTTAACCGCATGAACCCAAAATAGAAAGCATGAGGAAACCCTCACCTTAGATATGCAGCAAAGTTTGGGTTGAAAGCTTCTCTGGTTTGGATCAATTTGATGATTTTCACGCTCCTTTGATAGCTTCAGCAGTTGAAAAAGTTGAAAAAAGAACATGCAATAAAAAAAGAGAAAGTTATACACAATTCATATCTAATTCTAGGATTTTGATGATATAATTCTGTAGTACTGGTGGAGATTACCTTCTATTCTCCTAATTTGGTGAATTCTTCTTGAATTGGCAGCAAATTGTGTGAAAATTTTGTTTTAGTTGAAGGTAACCATTATATTTTTTTTTCAGTTTAATGTAAGTTTGTTCTTTTCTGTTTCTAAGGAAGAAGAACTAAAGTACGTACACTAGTTTGTTTCTCACCAGAAACATCCAGATAATGGATTTTAGGTTTTAAAACCTAACCCAAAAAGCCAAAAGCAATATTATTTAGAGAAAATGCAAGGCTATGTATATGTATTAGGTTATTTTACCTTAAATTCACATATTTCTCAATATAAACTCAAAAAAAATAATATGCAACCAACTGTTATGAAACAAAAATTGTTATTTACACAAAATAAAATTTATTTCAGTAATAAAATGTTATTTTCATAAATAAAACCATATTTTTGACAATATTTTACAATTTTCAAAATTTTAGTGTAAAATCACGAATTTTAAAGCATAATTTGTTCAAAAATCATTTTCATTGTCAAATAAGTTATAACAAAACATTATAAATCTTTTTAAAATAACAAAATATTATTTTAAACAATATTCCATCTTTTAATTTTAATAAAATACATATTCTCTACATATTTCTTCTTTTAAATCCAATAACAGGTTAATATTGGCAATAATTACTAATATTAATGCATTGATTCAACTAAATTCCAATAAATAATTATTTTCACCCCAAATTCTCAAAGTAAAGTTTTTAAAACTCTATTTTCATCAATTTATATTTATTTCAACAATTATATATTGAAACACATCAATTGATTAATTTATTAAACTCTAATTTAATAAGATCACATTGTTTATTTGAAATAAATAAATAAAAATTAAATCAAATTTATTTTCTCCATTTTATTTTCAATATTAAATTATAACTAACGTTATAATTAAATATCATAGGTAATCACCAATACAAGGTTTGTTACAAAGCTAGCTAGAACTTGATATTAGTATAAGATAAGAGGAATATAAGTGCATAAGGGAATTCATCCTTTAACTATAAAGGATGAGTACAAGTATAGTATAATCTCAATGCATGGTATATGTTTACCAAGGGTTGTCGCATGAATAGTTTTAATTCAACATAAGAGACTCATACTTAATGGCATTCAACGCTAATACAAGGAATCATATGAAAGTCATGAGAGATACTCATTAAAATTCCAATATGAATCTCGTGGAACTCAAGATAAAGCTCAAATATCATAAAAACGAAATCACAATATATAACATCTCAGGTAGCTCTAGGCTATCGATGTAACAAAAATATCTCAAAATAGTGAAATCGTATAAAACATAGAAAATTCAAAAAAACCCCCAATTGGCCAGATCCCTTATTGCAAAGCTGAAGCAATGTTGCACGTGCTAAATTCTTGTCCAGTGCTATTTATAATTTAGGTATCTAACTCATGGACCCGAAGGTCATACTCATGGTGACCGATGTCACATAACTCGTGATGACCGAAGTCATAAAACTCATGGTGACCGAAGTCACATAACTTGTGGTGACCGAAGTCACAAAACTCAGATGACCCGAATGTCTATAGAACGAGCATACTCGTGGATGTGTCACGAACTCTTGGAAAGGAACCCGAAAAGTGTTAGCGTGCGTCCCATACCACACGTTCGCACTAAACGGTTTACTAACCGCTAGTTAACTCCACATCATAAAAATAAAATCTCAAACCTCAAAAATCTCATAATACTCATATATCTTGCCTCGTATCATCGACAAGTGCAAATAAATCTCATAGTAGTTTCTCATAAACCATAATTCCCGCAAGGGAAAAGTCAAATTTCAAGACTCGCCTCATCTCATCGGCAAGTAATACAACATTTATAAGTAGTTCTCATCGATTATTAGTCCTATGATAGGAGATATCGAACGTCTCAACTAGTCAAATATTGGCTGAAACAAATTCTAAGACCAACAATCATTGTTGTTGTCATTTCGATCTCGGGACAGCAACAATCAGACGCATTTTTAATCAATATACTTCGAAATTTCAAAATCCTCAAAACAAGAAACTTTTAGAACAAATTCTTATCTTTCCGGAACATCAAAGATTATTGAATTTGGATAAAAATTGAAAAAGTTATGCTTAATTTAGTTTCAGATTCAACAACAGAGCAAATAATAGTTTTGCTCTCGGGATTGCAATAGAAACACTTAAATTTGAAATAGATATCTTCAAAATTCTGTAAAACACAAAACATGAAACTTGTAGTATATGATCTAAGCTTTCCAAAACATATAAAATTATTAAATTTGGTTAAGAAACGTAAAAGTTATGCTTAATTTAGTTTCAGATTCAACAATAGAGCAAATAATAATTTTGCTCTCGGGATTGCAAAATAATCACTCAAATTTGAAATAGATAATTTCAAAATTCTAAATAACACAAAACATGAAACTTGTAGTATATGATCTATGCTTTCCAAAACATCTAAAATTCTTATATTTGGTTAAAAAACGTAAAAGTTATGCTTAATTTAGTTTCAGATTCAACAACAGAGCAAATAATAGTTTTTCTCTCGGGATTGCAATAGAAACACTCAAATTTGAAATAGATAACTTCAAAATTCTGAAAAACACAAAACATGAAACTTGTAATATATGATCTAGGCTTTCCAAAACATCAAAAATTCTTAAATTTGGTTAAGAAACGTAAAAGTTATGCTTAATTTAGTTTTATATTCAATAACAGAGGAAATAATAGTTTTGCTCTCGGGATTGCAATAGAAACACTCAAATTTGAAATAGATAAATTCAAAACTCTGTAAAACACAAAACATGAAACTTGTAGTATTTGATCTATGCTTTCCAAAACATCTAAAATTCTTAAATTTGGTTAAGAAACGTAAAATATATGCTTAATTTAGTTTTGGATTCAATAACAGAGCAGATAATAGTTTTGCTCTCGGGATTGCAATAGAAACACTCAAATTTGAAATATATAACTTCAAAACTCTAGAAAACACAAAACATGAAACTTGTAGTATATGATCTAGCTTTCCAAAACATCTAAAATTATTAAATTTGGTTAAGAAACATAAAAGTTATAGTAAAATTCGTTTCAGCCACAATCACAAAACAAATATTACAGCAGTTATCTTTTTTTTCCAGCAAATTCACCACTGTAAACCGCCCTTAACCGCATGAACCCAAAATAGAAAGCATGAGGGAACCCTCACCTTAGATATGCAGCAAAGTTTGGGTTGAAAGCTTCTCCGGTTTGGATCAATTTGGTGATTTTGAGGCTCCTTTGTTAGCTTCAGTAGCTGAAAAAGTTGAAACAAGAACATGCAAGAACAAAAGAGAAAGTTATACACAATTCATATCAAATTTTAGGATTTTAATGATATAATTCTGTAGTATTGGTAGAGATTACCTTCTATTCTCCTAATTTGGTTATTTCTTCTTGAATTGGCAGCAAATTGGGTGAAAATTTTGTTTTAGTTGAAGGTAACCATTATATATTTTTTTCAGTTTACTGTAAGTTTGTTCTTTTCTGTTTCTGAGGAGGAAGAACTAAACTACATATACTAGTTTGTTTCTCACCAGAAACATTCAGATAATGGATATTAGGTTTTAAAACCTAACCCAAAAAGCCCAAATCAATATTATTTAGAGAAAATGCAAGGCTATGTATATGTATTAGGCCATTTTACCTTAAATTCACATATTTCTCAATATAAACTCAAAAAAAAATATGCAACCAACTGTTATGAAACAAAAATTGTTATTTACACAAAATAAAATTTATTTCAATAATAAAATGTTATTTTCATAAATAAAACCATATTTTTGACAATATTTTACAATTTTCAAAATTTTACTGTAAAAACACAAATTTTAAAACATAATTTGTTCAAAAATCATTTTCATTGTCAAATAAGTTATAAAAAAAATAGTATAACTCTTTATAAAATAACAAAATATTATTTTAAACAATATTCCATCTTTTAATTTTAATAAAATACATATTTTCTACATATTTCTTCTTTTAAATTCAATAACATGTTTATATTGGCAATAATTAATAATATTAATGCATTGATTCGACTAAAATCCAATAAATAATTATTTTCACTCCAAATTCTCAAAGTAAAGTTTTTAAAACTCTATTTTCATCAATTTATATTTATTTCAAAAATTATATGTTGAAACACATCAATTGATTAATTTATTAACTTTAATTTAATAAGATCACATTGTTTATTTGAAATAAATAAACAAAAATTAAATCAAATTTATTTTCTCCATTTTATTTTCAATATTAAATTATAACTAACGTTATAAATAAATATCATAGGTAATCACCAATACCAGGTTTGTTACAAAGCTAGCTTGAACTTGATATTAGTATAAGATAAGAGGAATATAAGTGCATAAGGGAATTCATCCTTTAACTATAAAGGATGGGTACAAGTATAGTATAATCTCAATGCATGGTATATGTTTACCAAGGGTTGTCGCATGAATAGGTTTAATTCAACATAAGAGACTCATACTTAATGGCATTCAACGCTAATACAAGGAATCATATGAAAGTCATGACAGAAACTCATTAAAATTCCAATATGAATCTCGTGGAACTCAAGATAAAGCTCAAATATCATAAAAACGAAATCACAATATATAACATATCATGTAGCTCTAGGCTATCGATGAAACAAAAATATCTCAAAATAGTGAAATCGTATAAAACTCAGAAAATTCAAAAAAACCCGGAATTGGCCAGATCCCTGATTGCAAAGCTGAAGCAATGTTGCACGTGCTAAACTCTTGTCCAGTGCTATTTATAATTTAGGTACCTAACTCGTGGACCTAAAGGTCATACTCATGGTTACCTATGTCACATAACTCGTGGTGACCGAAGTCACAAAACTCATGGTGACCGATGTCACATAACTTGTGGTGACCGAAGTCACATAACTCAGATGACCCGAATGTCTATAGAACGGGCATACTCGTGGATGTGTCACAAACTCTCGGAAAGGAACCCGAAAAGTGTTAGCGTGCGTCCCATACCACACGTTCGCACTAAACAGTTTACTAACCGCTAGTTAACTCCATATCATAAAAATAAAATCTCAAACCTCAAAAATCTCATAATACTCATATATCTTGCCTCGTATCATCGACAAGTGCAAATAAATCTCATAGTAGTTTCTCATAAACCATAATTCCCGCAAGGGAAAAGTCAAATTTCAAGACTCGCCTCATCTCATCGGCAAGTAATACAACATTTATAAGTAGTTCTCATCGATTATTAGTCCTATGATAGGAGATATCGAACGTCTCAACTAGTCAAATATTGGCTGAAACAAATTCTAAGACCAACAATCATTGTTGTTGTCATTTCGATCTCGGGACAGCAACAATCAGACGCATTTTTAATCAATATACTTCGAAATTTCAAAATCCTCAAAACAAGAAACTTTTAGAACAAATTCTTATCTTTCCGGAACATCAAAGATTATTGAATTTGGATAAAAATTGAAAAAGTTATGCTTAATTTAGTTTCAGATTCAACAACAGAGCAAATAATAGTTTTGCTCTCGGGATTGCAATAGAAACACTTAAATTTGAAATAGATATCTTCAAAATTCTGTAAAACACAAAACATGAAACTTGTAGTATATGATCTAAGCTTTCCAAAACATATAAAATTATTAAATTTGGTTAAGAAACGTAAAAGTTATGCTTAATTTAGTTTCAGATTCAACAATAGAGCAAATAATAATTTTGCTCTCGGGATTGCAAAATAATCACTCAAATTTGAAATAGATAATTTCAAAATTCTAAATAACACAAAACATGAAACTTGTAGTATATGATCTATGCTTTCCAAAACATCTAAAATTCTTATATTTGGTTAAAAAACGTAAAAGTTATGCTTAATTTAGTTTCAGATTCAACAACAGAGCAAATAATAGTTTTTCTCTCGGGATTGCAATAGAAACACTCAAATTTGAAATAGATAACTTCAAAATTCTGAAAAACACAAAACATGAAACTTGTAATATATGATCTAGGCTTTCCAAAACATCAAAAATTCTTAAATTTGGTTAAGAAACGTAAAAGTTATGCTTAATTTAGTTTTATATTCAATAACAGAGGAAATAATAGTTTTGCTCTCGGGATTGCAATAGAAACACTCAAATTTGAAATAGATAAATTCAAAACTCTGTAAAACACAAAACATGAAACTTGTAGTATTTGATCTATGCTTTCCAAAACATCTAAAATTCTTAAATTTGGTTAAGAAACGTAAAATATATGCTTAATTTAGTTTTGGATTCAATAACAGAGCAGATAATAGTTTTGCTCTCGGGATTGCAATAGAAACACTCAAATTTGAAATATATAACTTCAAAACTCTAGAAAACACAAAACATGAAACTTGTAGTATATGATCTAGCTTTCCAAAACATCTAAAATTATTAAATTTGGTTAAGAAACATAAAAGTTATAGTAAAATTCGTTTCAGCCACAATCACAAAACAAATATTACAGCAGTTATCTTTTTTTTCCAGCAAATTCACCACTGTAAACCGCCCTTAACCGCATGAACCCAAAATAGAAAGCATGAGGGAACCCTCACCTTAGATATGCAGCAAAGTTTGGGTTGAAAGCTTCTCCGGTTTGGATCAATTTGGTGATTTTGAGGCTCCTTTGTTAGCTTCAGTAGCTGAAAAAGTTGAAACAAGAACATGCAAGAACAAAAGAGAAAGTTATACACAATTCATATCAAATTTTAGGATTTTAATGATATAATTCTGTAGTATTGGTAGAGATTACCTTCTATTCTCCTAATTTGGTTATTTCTTCTTGAATTGGCAGCAAATTGGGTGAAAATTTTGTTTTAGTTGAAGGTAACCATTATATATTTTTTTCAGTTTACTGTAAGTTTGTTCTTTTCTGTTTCTGAGGAGGAAGAACTAAACTACATATACTAGTTTGTTTCTCACCAGAAACATTCAGATAATGGATATTAGGTTTTAAAACCTAACCCAAAAAGCCCAAATCAATATTATTTAGAGAAAATGCAAGGCTATGTATATGTATTAGGCCATTTTACCTTAAATTCACATATTTCTCAATATAAACTCAAAAAAAAATATGCAACCAACTGTTATGAAACAAAAATTGTTATTTACACAAAATAAAATTTATTTCAATAATAAAATGTTATTTTCATAAATAAAACCATATTTTTGACAATATTTTACAATTTTCAAAATTTTACTGTAAAAACACAAATTTTAAAACATAATTTGTTCAAAAATCATTTTCATTGTCAAATAAGTTATAAAAAAAATAGTATAACTCTTTATAAAATAACAAAATATTATTTTAAACAATATTCCATCTTTTAATTTTAATAAAATACATATTTTCTACATATTTCTTCTTTTAAATTCAATAACATGTTTATATTGGCAATAATTAATAATATTAATGCATTGATTCGACTAAAATCCAATAAATAATTATTTTCACTCCAAATTCTCAAAGTAAAGTTTTTAAAACTCTATTTTCATCAATTTATATTTATTTCAAAAATTATATGTTGAAACACATCAATTGATTAATTTATTAACTTTAATTTAATAAGATCACATTGTTTATTTGAAATAAATAAACAAAAATTAAATCAAATTTATTTTCTCCATTTTATTTTCAATATTAAATTATAACTAACGTTATAAATAAATATCATAGGTAATCACCAATACCAGGTTTGTTACAAAGCTAGCTTGAACTTGATATTAGTATAAGATAAGAGGAATATAAGTGCATAAGGGAATTCATCCTTTAACTATAAAGGATGGGTACAAGTATAGTATAATCTCAATGCATGGTATATGTTTACCAAGGGTTGTCGCATGAATAGGTTTAATTCAACATAAGAGACTCATACTTAATGGCATTCAACGCTAATACAAGGAATCATATGAAAGTCATGACAGAAACTCATTAAAATTCCAATATGAATCTCGTGGAACTCAAGATAAAGCTCAAATATCATAAAAACGAAATCACAATATATAACATATCATGTAGCTCTAGGCTATCGATGAAACAAAAATATCTCAAAATAGTGAAATCGTATAAAACTCAGAAAATTCAAAAAAACCCGGAATTGGCCAGATCCCTGATTGCAAAGCTGAAGCAATGTTGCACGTGCTAAACTCTTGTCCAGTGCTATTTATAATTTAGGTACCTAACTCGTGGACCTAAAGGTCATACTCATGGTTACCTATGTCACATAACTCGTGGTGACCGAAGTCACAAAACTCATGGTGACCGATGTCACATAACTTGTGGTGACCGAAGTCACATAACTCAGATGACCCGAATGTCTATAGAACGGGCATACTCGTGGATGTGTCACAAACTCTCGGAAAGGAACCCGAAAAGTGTTAGCGTGCGTCCCATACCACACGTTCGCACTAAACAGTTTACTAACCGCTAGTTAACTCCATATCATAAAAATAAAATCTCAAACCTCAAAAATCTCATAATACTCATATATCTTGCCTCGTATCATCGACAAGTGCAAATAAATCTCATAGTAGTTTCTCATAAACCATAATTCCCGCAAGGGAAAAGTCAAATTTCAAGACTCGCCTCATCTCATCGGCAAGTAATACAACATTTATAAGTAGTTCTCATCGATTATTAGTCCTATGATAGGAGATATCGTACGTCTCAACTAGTCAAATATTGGCTGAAACAAATTCTAAGACCAACAATCATTGTTGTTGTCATTTCGATCTCGGGACAGCAACAATCAGACGCATTTTTAATCAATATACTTCGAAATTTCAAAAACCGCAAAACAAGAAACTTTTAGAATAAATTCTTATCTTTCCAGAACATCAAAGATTATTGAATTTGGATAAAAATTGAAAAAGTTATGCTTAATTTAGTTTCAGATTCAACAACAGAGCAAATAATAGTTTTGCTCTCGGGATTGCAATAGAAACACTTAACTTTGAAATAGATAACTTCAAAATTCTGTAAAACACAAAACATGAAACTTGTAGTATATGATCTAAGCTTTCCAAAACATCTAAAATTCTTAAATTTGGTTAAGAAATGTAAAAGTTATGCTTAATTTAGTTTCAGATTCAACAATAGAGCAAATAATAATTTTGCTCTCGGGATTGCAAAATAATCACTCAAATTTGAAATAGATAATTTCAAAATTCTAAAAGACACAAAACATGAAACTTGTAGTATATGATCTATGCTTTCCAAAACATCTAAAATTCTTATATTTGGTTAAAAAACGTAAAAGTTATGCTTAATTTAGTTTCAGATTCAACAACAGAGCAAATAATAGTTTTCCTCTTGGGATTGCAATAGAAACACTCAAATTTGAAATAGATAACTTAAAAATTCTGAAAAACACAAAACATGAAACTTGTAAAATATGATATAGGCTTTCCAAAACATCAAAAATTCTTAAATTTGGTTAAGAAACGTAAAAGTTATGCTTAATTTAGTTTTATATTCAATAACAGAGGAAATAATAGTTTTGCTCTCGGGATTGCAATAGAAACACTCAAATTTGAAATAGATAAATTCAAAACTCTGTAAAACACAAAACATGAAACTTGTAGTATTTGATCTATGCTTTCAAAAACATCTAAAATTCTTAAATTTGGTTAAGAAACGTAAAATATATGCTTAATTTAGTTTTGGATTCAACAACAGAGCAGATAATAGTTTTGCTCTCGGGATTGCAATAGAAACACTCAAATTTGAAATATATAACTTCAAAACTCTAGAAAACACAAAACATGAAACTTGTAATATATGATCTAGCTTTCCAAAACATCTAAAATTATTAAATTTGGTTAAGAAACATAAAAGTTATAGCAAAATTCGTTTCAGCCACAATCACAAAACAAATATTACAGCAGTTATCTTTTTTTTCCAGCAAATTCACCACTGTAAACCGCCCTTAACCGCATGAACCCAAAATAGAAAGCATGAGGGAACCCTCACCTTAGATATGCAGCAAAGTTTGGGTTGAAAGCGTCTACGGTTTGGATCAATTTGGTATTTTGAGGCTCCTTTGTTAGCTTCAGTAGCTGAAAAAGTTGAAACAAGAACATGCAAAAACAAAAGAGAAAGTTATACACAATTCATATCAAATTTTAGGATTTTGATGATATAATTTTGTAGTTTTGGTAGAGATTACCTTCTATTCTCCTAATTTGGTGATTTCTTCTTGAATTGGCAGCAAATTGGGTGAAAATTTTGTTTTAGTTGAAGGTAACCATTATATATTTTTTTCAGTTTACTGTAAGTTTGTTCTTTTCTGTTTCTGAGGAGGAAGAACTAAACTACGTATACTAGTTTGTTTCTCACCAGAAACATCCAGATAATGGATATTAGGTTTTAAAACCTAACCCAAAAAGCCCAAATCAATATTATTTAGAGAAAATGCAAGGCTATGTATATGTATTAGGCCATTTTACCTTAAATTCACATATTTCTCAATATAAACTCAAAAAAAAAATGCAACCAACTGTTATGAAACAAAAATTGTTATTTACACAAAATAAAATTTATTTCAATAATAAAATGTTATTTTCATAAATAAAACCATAATTTTGACAATATTTTACAATTTTCAAAATTTTAGTGTAAAAACACAAATTTTAAAGCATAATTTGTTCAAAAATCATTTTCATTGTCAAATAAGTTATAACAAAACATTATAACTATTTATAAAATAACAAAATATTATTTTAAACAATATTCCATCTTTTAATTTTAATAAAATACATATTTCTTCTTTTAAATTCAATAGCAGGTTAATATTGGCAATAATTACTAATATTAATGCATTGATTCAACTAAAATCCAATAAATAATTATTTTCACTCCAAATTCTCAAAGTAAAGTTTTTAAAACTCTATTTTCATCACTTTATATTTATTTCAAAAATTATATGTTGAAACACATCAATTGATTAATTTATTAACTTTAATTTAATAAGATCACATTGTTTATTTGAAATAAATAAACAAAAATTAAATCAAATTTATTTCTCCATTTTATTTTCAATATTAAATTATAACTAACGTTATAATTAAATATCATAGGTAATCACCAATACCAGGTTTGTTACAAAGCTAGCTAGGACTTGATATTAGTATAAGATAAGAGGAATATAAGTGCATAAGGGAATTCATCCTTTAACTATAAAGGATGGGTACAAGTATAGTATAATCTCAATGCATGGTATTTGTTTACCAAGGGTTGTCGCATGAATAGGTTTAATTCAACATAAGAGACTCATACTTAATGGCATTCAACGCTAATACAAGGAATCATATGAAAGTCATGAGAGAAACTCATTAAAATTCCAATATGAATCTCGTGGAACTCAAGATAAAGCTCAAATATCATAAAAATGAAATCACAATATATAACATCTCATGTAGCTCTAGGCTATCGATGAAACAAAAATATCTCAAAATAGTGAAATTGTATAAAACTCAGAAAATTCAAAAAAACCCGGAATTGGCCAGATTCCTGATTGCAAAGCTGAAGCAATGTTGCACGTGCTAAACTCTTGTCCAGTGCTATTTATAATTTAGGTACCTAACTCATGGACCCGAAGGTCATACTCATGGTTACCTATGTCACATAACTCGTGGTGACCGAAGTCACAAAACTCATGGTGACCGAAGTCACATAACTTGTGGTGACCGAAGTCACATAACTCAGATGACCCGAAGGTCTATAGCACGGACATACTCGTGGATGTGTCACAAACTGTCGGAAAGGAACCCAAAAAGTGTTAGCGTGCGTCCCATACCACACGTTCACACTAAACGGTTTACTAACCGCTAGTTAACTCCACGTCATAAAAATAAAATCTAAAACCTCAAAAATCTCATAATACTCATATATTTTGCCTCGTATCATCGACAAGTGCAAATAAATCTCAAAGTAGTTTCTCATAAACCATAATTCCCACAAGGGAAAAATCTAATCTCAAGACTCGCCTCATCTCATCGGTGAATAATACAACATTTATAAGTAGTTCTCATCGATTATTACTCCTATGATAGGAGATCTCGAACGTCTCAACTAGTCAAATATTGGCTAAAACAAATTCTAAGACCAACAATCATTGTTGCTGTCATTTCGATCTCGGGACAGCAACAATCAGACGCATGTTTAATCAATATGCTTCAAAATTTCAAAAACCTCAAAACATGAAACTTTTAGAACAAATTCTTAGCTTTCCGAAACATCAAAGATTATTCAGTTTGGATAAAAATTGAAAAAGTTTTGCTTAATTTAGTTTCAGATTCAACAACAGAGCAAATAATAGTTTTGTTCTCGGGATTGCAATAGAAACACTCAAATTCGAAATAGATAACTTCAAAACTCTGTAAAACACAAATCATGAAACTTGTAGTATATGATCTATGCTTTCCAAAACATATAAAATTCTTAAATTTGGTTAAGAAACGTAAAAGTTATGCTTAATTTAGTTTCAGATTCAACAGTAGAGCAAATAATAGTTTTGCTCTCGGGATTGCAAAAGAAACACTCAAATTTGAAATAGATAACTTCAAAATTCTAAAAAACACAAAACATGAAACTTGTAGTATATGATATATGCTTTCCAAAACATCTAAAATTCATAAATTTGGTTAAGAAACATAAAAGTTATGCTTAATTTAGTTTCAGATTCAACAACAGAGCAAATAATAGTTTTGCTCTCGGGATTGCTATAGAAACACTCAAATTTGAAATAGATAACTTCAAAATTTTGAAAAACACAAAACATGAAACTTGTAATAAATGATCTATGCTTTCCAAATCATCTAAAATTCTTAAATTTGGATAAGAAACGTAAAAGTTATGCTTAATTTAGTTTCAGACTCAACAACAGAGCAAATAATAGTTTTGCTCTCGGGATTGCAAAAGAAACACTCAAATTTGAAATAGATAACTTCAAAATTCTGAAAAACACAAAACATGAAACTTGTACTAAGTGATCTACGCTTTCCAAACCATCTAAAATTCTTAAATTTGGTTTAGAAACATAAAAGTTATAGCAAAATCCGTTTCAGCCACAATCACAAAACAAATATTATAGTAGTTATCTTTTTTTTCCAGCAAATTCACCACTGTAAACCATCCTTAACCGCATGAACCCAAAATAGAAAGCGTGAGGGAAACCTCACCTTAGATATGCAGCAAAGTTTGGGTTGAAAGATTCTTCGGTTTGGATAAATTTGATGATTTTGAGGCTCCTTTATTAGCTTCAACAGCTGAAAAAGTTGAAACAAGAACATGCAAGAACAAAAGAGAAAGTTATACACAATTCATATCTAATTCTAGGATATTGATAATATAATTCGGTAGTATTGGTGGAGATTACCTTCTATTCTCTTAATTTGGTGATTTCTTCTTGAATTGGCAGTAAATTGGGTGAAAATTTTGTTTTAGTTGAAGGTAACCATTATTTTTTTTTTCAATTCACTATAAGTTTGTTCTTTTCTGTTTCTGCGGAAGAAGAACTAAACTACGTACACTAGTTTGTTTCTCACCAGAAACATCCAGATAATGAATTTTAGGTTTTAAAACCTAACCCAAAAAGCCCAAAGCAATATTATTGAGAGAAAATGCAAGGCTATGTATATGTATTAGGCTATTTTACCTTAAATTCACATATTTCTCAATATAAACTCAAAAAAAATATATGCAACCAACTGTTCTGAAACAAAAATTGTTATTTACACAAAATAATTTTTTTTCAATAATAAAATGTTATTTTCATAAATAAAACCATATTTTTGACTATATTTTACAATTTTCAAAATTTTAGTGTAAAAACACGAATTTTAAAGGATAATTTGTTCAAAAATCATTTTCATTGTCAAATAAGTTATAACAAAACATTATAACTCTTTTTAAAATAACAAAATATTATTTTAAACAATATTCCATCTTTTAATTTTAATAAAATACTTATTTTCTACATATTTCTTCTTATAAATTCAATAACAGGTTAATATTGGCAATAATTAACAATATTAATCCATTGATTCAACTAAAATCCAATAAATAATTATTTTCACTTCAAATTCTCAAAGTAAAGTTTTTAAAACTCTATTTTCATCAATTTTTATTTATTTCAAAAATTAAATGTTGAAACACATCAATTGATTAATTTATTAACTCTAATTTAATAAAACCACATTGTTTATTTGAAATAAAAAAAATTAAATCAAATTTAATTTCTCCATTTTATTTTCAATATTAAATTATAACTAACGTTATAATTAAATATCGTAGATAATCACAAATACCAGGGTTGTTACAAAGCTAGCTAGAACTTGATATTAGTATAAGAGAAGAGGAATATAAGTGCATAAGGGAATTCATCCTTTAACTATAAGATGGGTACAAGTATAGTATAATCTCAATGCATGGTATATGTTTACCAAGGGTTGTCGCATGAATAGGTTTAATTCAACATAAGAGACTCATACATAATGGCATTCAACGCTAATACAAGGAATCATATGAAAGTCATGAGAGAAACTCTCTAAAATCCCAATATGAATCTCATGGAACTCAAGATAAAGTTAAAATATCATAAAAACGAAATCACAATATATAACATCTCATGAAGCTCTAGGCTATCTATGTAACAAAAATATCTCAAAATAGTGAAATCGTATAAAACTCAAAAAATTCAAAAAACCCCTAATTGACCAGATCCCTGATTGCAAAGCAGAAGCAATGTTGCATGTGCTAAACTCTTGTCCAGTGCTATTTATAATTTAGGTACCTAACTCGTGTACTCGAAAATCATACTCATGGTGACCGATGTCACATAACTCGCGGTGACCGAAGTCACAAAACTCATGGTGACCGAAGTCACATAACTTGTGGTGACCGAAGTCACATAACTCAGATGACCCAAAGGTCAGCACGGGCATACCCGTGGATGTGTCACAAACTCTCGGAAAGAAACCCGAAAAGTGTTAGCCTGCGTCCCATACCACACGTTCACACTAAACGGATTACTAACCGCTAGTTAACTCCACATCATAAAAATAAAATCTCAAACCTCAAAAATCTCATAATACTCATATATCTTGCCTCGTATCATCGACAAGTGCAAATAAATCTCATAGTAGTTTCTCATAAACCATAATTCCCGCAAGGGAAAAATCAAATCTCAAGACTCGCCTCATCTCATCGGCAAGTAATACAACATATATAAGTGGTTCTCATCGATTATTACTCATATGATAGGAGATCTCGAACGTCTCAACTAGTCAAATATTGGCTGAAACAAATTCTAAGACCAACAATCATTGTTGCTGTCATTTCGATCTCGGGACAGCAACAATCAGACGTATTTTTAATCAATATACTTCAAAATTTCAAAAACCTCAAAACATGAAACTTTTAGAACAAATTCTTAGCTTTCCGGAACATCAAAGATTATTGAATTTGGATAAAAATTGAAAAAGTTATGCTTAATTTAGTTTCAGATTCAACAACAGAGAAAATAATAGTTTTGCTCTCGGGATTGCAATAGAAACACTCAAATTTGAAATAGATAACTTCAAAATTCTGTAAAACACAAAACATGAAACTTGTAGTATATGATCTATGCTTTCCAAAACATCTAAAATACTTAAATTTGGTGAAGAAACGTTAAAGTTATGCATAATTTAGTTTCAGATTCAACAACAAAGCAAATAATAGTTTTACTCTCGGGATTGCAATAGAAACACTCAAATTTGTAATAGATATCTTCAAAATTCTATAAAACACAAAACATGAAACTTGTAGCATATGATCTACGCTTTCCAAAACATCTAAAATTCTTAAATTTGGTTAAGAAACTTAAAAGTTATGCTTAATTTAGTTTCAGATTCAACAACAGAGCAAATAATAGTTTTGCTCTCGGGATTGCAAAAGAAACACTCAAATTTGAAATAGATAACTTCAAAATTCTAAAAAACACAAAACATGAAACTTGTAGTATATGATCTATGATTTCCCAAACATCTAAAATTCTTATATTTGGTTAAGAAACGTAAAAGTTATGCTTAATTTAGTTTCATATTCAACAATAGAGCAAATAATAATTTTGCTCTCGGGATTGCAATAGAAACACTCAAATTTGAAATAGATAACTTCAAATTCTGAAAAACACAAAACATGAAACTTGTAGTATATGATTTAGGCTTTCCAAAACATTTAAAATTCTTAAATTTGGTTAAGAAACGTAAAAGTTATGCTTAATTTAGTTTTAGATTCAACAACAGAGCAAATAATAGTTTTACTCTTGGGATTGCAATAGAAACACTTAAATTTGAAATAGATAGCTTCAAAATTTTGAAAAACACAAAACATTAAACTTGTAGTATGTGATCTAAGCTTTCCAAAACATATAAAATTATTAAATTTGGTTAAGAAAAGTAAAAGTTATAGCAAAATTCGTTTCAGCCACAATTACAAAACAAATATTACACCAGTCATCTTTTTTTCCCAGCAAATTCACCACTGTAAACTGTCCTTAACCGCATGTACCAAAAATAGAAAGCATAAGGGAACCCTTACCTTAGATATGCAGCAAAGTTTGGGTTGAAAGCTTCTCCGGTTTGGATCAATTTGATGATTTTCAGGCTCCTTTGTTAGCTTCAGCAGCTGAAAAAGTTGAAACAAGAACATGCAAGAACAAAAGAGAAAGTTATACCCAATTCATATCTAATTCTAGGATTTTGATGATATAATTCTATAGTATTGGTGGAGATCACCTTCTATTCTCCTAATTTGGTGATTTCTTCTTGAATTGGCAACAAATTGTGTGAAAATTTTGTTTTAGTTGAAGGTAACCATTATATATTTTTTTCAGTTTACTGTAAGCTTGTTCTTTTCTGTTTCTGAGAAAGAAGAACTAAACTATGTACACTAGTTTGTTTCTCACCAGAAACATCCAGATAATGGATTTTAGGTTTTAAAACCTAACCCAAAAAGCCTAAAGCAATATTATTTAGAGAAAATGCAAGGCTATGTATATGTATTACGCTATTTTACCTTAAATTCACATATTTCTCAATATAAACTCAAAAAAAATATATGCAACCAACTGTTATGAGACAAAAATTGTTATTTACACAAAAGAAATTTTATTTCAATAATAAAATGTTATTTTCATAAATAAAACCAAATTTTTGACAATATTTTACAACTTTCAAAATTTTAGTGTAAAAACACGAATTTTAAAGCATAATTTGTTCAAAAATCATTTTCATTGTCAAATAAGTTATAACAAAACATTATAACTCTTTTTAAAATAACAAAATATTATTTTAAATAATATTCCATCTTTTAATTTTAATAAAATACATATTTTCTACATATTTCTTTTTTTAAATTCAATAACAGGTTAATATTAGCAATAATTACCAATATTAATGCATTGATTCAACTAAAATCCAATAAATAATTATTTTCACTCCAAATTCTCAAAGTAAAGTTTTTAAAACTCTATGTTCATCAATTTATATTTATTTCAACAATTATATATTGAAACACATCAATTGATTAATTTATTAACTCTAATTTAATAAGATCACATTGTTTATTTGAAATAAACTAGTGTGAACCCGTGCTACGCACACGGTTGTCGTTTTAGAATTTTAAATTTAACATAATTGTAAAAAACTTATGAATAGTAGAATATACATTTACGAATGCAATTCTAATAGATTTATCTATGTATTAAATGCGCAGATAAAATAAATTTAGGGTACAATCTAAATATTAAATATAAATTATTATTTTAATGCGTAGTAGCAAATGAAAAAAATTGAACTAATTTCATAAAAGTACAAACAAATTACAATAACAAAATATTTTTTCTGTTATCAGCACACGATTTATTTAACATATTTTTGCTGACCTAATCCAAAGATCACACAATCATTATAAGCTTAAATACATGTAGATGAGGCACCATTGCTTGTGACAAAATAAGCTACAGTCGAAGACAAATAAATAAAAGTAGACTGTGCAATATTTCCAACAAATGAATATCTTATATTGAACCGCAAAGGAAACTATTCCCAAACAAAATATGTAAAACTGCTGACTTGCACTAAGTTGCATGCGAATTTTTTTTTAAGAAGTAAGCCTTGAGTTGAACATCTAAATAAATTGTAAGTTTATTTACATGAAAGACAAAATTCCAAGCCTTCGTTAATTTGGAGTTGTCCACCAGTTGAATAGACATGACATGCGAACCAGATACTTCATAATCTTCATATTAGAGGAAGATATTTTGAGCTTTCCAGCAATGAATACGGTCTAGTGAATCTGCATGGAAATATACTATGTTAGCTCATTGACAAATAAGCATACTTCACTGTAAAAACAAACTTGATAAGTTGACTAAAATTGTATCCACATTAACAAATACTTTTTTCAGCAGCATAAATATTCGACGTTTATATTACATTTAGATAAAAAAATCAATCATCGATTATTCAAATCTATGAACGGGAAACCATGCTTATTTAACCTCGGTTACTGAAATTTCCTTTAACGGAAGAAATAAGCATGGAATTTTTTTGTGTTTTTTGTAATTTCTTCCTGCATTACCATGAGTTCTACTACTGTTTTCAAAGCTGGGGATGCCACTGTATGGACTGTTGGAAAAACTGATTAAGGAACGTGGGCTTCTAAGAAAATTGTCCATATTGGCGACACTGTCTTGTTGAATATAGCAGTCAGTACCACAATATGATAGGAGGTCGGCAAATCCAACTACGATAACTACAACACAAACTCGTCAATGTCGAACCATGCAACTGGCAACGACTCCATAGTGATCTAGTCGGGAGGGGATCACTTTTTCCTATGTGGGTTTCCTGGTCATTGTGCCTGAGGCCAAAATTTTAAGGTCTATACCCTAACAAAAGGCACCTCTGCTGCCCCTTACATCTCCCCTACAACCACCCCTCCCCAATGCCTACTGGAAGCTATGGCAGTCCTATGATGATTACTCGTTCGACTGCAAGCACCACTCCCGTGTCTCTTGTAGCTACTACTGCTAAAAGCCAAGTTGCTTTCACTTTGACCTCCTCTAGATTTATCTTTGTTGTTTTTATTGCTCCACTTACTGATGCTATTGTCTAGTTTTCTTATTTCCATTTTAATCCACTTTTTAGTTTTGCCCTATCTTGTTTAATCATGTGTTGTATTATGACTGGTTTTTGACTATTAACAAATATGATTATGAATGTTATTTTTTAGTATGAATTTGCTTAGGTAAAAAAACAAAAACAAAATATACTTATTATCGGCTAACTTTCAAACACTTGCTTTGAATCAAACAGTTATGAAATGTAGTCGTTGGGCCAAATCATAAAAATGCCTTTTTTATGAGTAGCTTCCCTATGCAAAATAATATCATATTGTAACAACTTAGCACCAGTGAACAAATGTTTGAACAAATTGTGTCCATTTTAGATATATTTAATTTTAGAGTACATTTTCATTTTCATACACTTGAAAGAGGAATTGCTTTTATAAACTCATTATGAACCAACCGACACATAAAATTTAATGTCAATCGGTCAACCATTAATGCAAATAAAAGCAAATAGTATTGAAACAATACTATGTGTGCTTCAAGTTTATGTAACCTTGAGGAAGTTCACTTTCATGTTTACTGTAGTTTTGTTATGAGCTATTTGACAACCAAAAAATTGTTTAGTTTAGAGAGAGTATCTTCAGTGTAGTGTCAGGTAAGAGAAAAGTAATAGAGTAGAAAAGAGACAAATATACGTAAAAGGAGCGAGTAGTTGTTTTGTTTGACCGAGGTTTTTAAGTTTAGGGTTTATTCGCTAACATAAAGTACTTGGTTTGTTTATAAGTTGGTTGACTCATGGCTTATAACAGTCACCATATTTTTTCATGAGAAAATGTTTGTCGTATTTGTAATGTGATTGATTAGTAGATAACTTTATGCATATTTCTTTAGCACACTGAAGACATGATCATTGCAACAGAATCATATTTTTACAACATTAGACCAGATTCGACCATTGTAATATGTTATTGACTATGTTATGAGTAACTACCTAAAAACCCAACTTTCTAATAAATACAATGCAGTAATACAAAGCCTTTATTTTAGATTTGATACCATATAATAGATTATAGTTTACCACCACATGTTTTCTTTATATATGATGATAGCTTCCAACATCCTCATAGCTTTATCTAAGATTTTAAACAAACTTAAAAATATTAAACACTCACCTTTTCCCTATGACTCGGAATAATACCAAAGTTAAACCTTTGTTTTTACCTTCTGCACTCAATATATATACCGTTCACCGACCAAGAAGGAAGGGAAAAGTGTTGATGATCCTTGGAGGGACTGGTTATGATGCAAAGCAATAATTTTGTATGACACTGTGATTACTTGTGAATTATAGGATATATATTAACCATGTACCAAAGCTATATACGATGAAAAATGAGAAAAAAGGTAAAATTGGAACAAAACTGCAAAAAATACAACAGTTTAGCTCTACCTCTTTTTGTAGTTTGTGAAGTAACAGAGGTATCACAGTTTATTGAGCTCAACATGGAAGGCGCCCTGCAAATATAGATTTGAGCGAATAATCCATTACATGGTGTAAGTAATATGATAAATGTTTGTATAATTTCAATTGCATGTCTAGTCAACTATACGAAAGTACCTATCTGGAACCATGCATGTTTAAGTCACCTTATAATCAGCATTAGATTTAAAATCCATGTGTTGAAGTTCAAGTTATAGAAGACTATCCAATCGAGAATGGTTTCATACTTCACATACATAGATGCACTCATTTCAAAGACTGATGTTTCCATTTTTAGTTATAAAAAACAGTTTATACATGAAGGTAACGCAAACACACCATCGGTTTATTAACTGTTTGAAATACCCATCAGGGTGAGTTGGAAATGAAGTAATCTTGAGGATAATCGAATAAGTTAATGATTAAAAAATAAAATTATTCACTGCACGACATGTTACAAACTTGCTACATTAGCTTATCAGATATGAGTCATGAACTGTCTTGCAAATGTATTTGAAATTGATATGTAGGGCAGTAAATCGTTAAAAAAAATTCATGATCTGGTTGAGGTGCATCATGAATGCAAATAGTATAAAAGTCAGCTGTCTAATGATGACAGCTAATTTTTCCCTCTATTCTAACCCTTACTCATCCAATATATGTTCATAGCACATTAATATCAAACAAACATCTTCAGTTAAAAAAAATCATATATACCTTGATAATGTGTGTGTGTATACAGACACGTTATATTTACATTCTGAAGATAATGTATGTAATCATGCATGCACGCACGTATGTTATGCATGCATGCATGCATGTATCTAGTCTATTAGACTATATAATAGCTTTTCACTTTTCCACTATATTGTACATGGGAAATGGAAAGTAAGCATATAATCGTGGATCTAAAACAACTTTTACACCAAAGTTTCCCATTTGTAACAGAGCCTCAAATTATAACCAACTTTTAGCTATTGATCGCATCAATTGGGTGACATGTCTAGCTGTTGTCGAATGAAAATACAATTAAATATTAGATGAATAAATTGAAAATGTAGAATTTTTATCATACAACAATCATGTAGCTGGAACTTAACCAAGTGAAAATGAGAATGAAATCGGCCTTACTTCACAACATGACTATGACGATGATAAACGTAGGACCAGTAGGCGCTCTCATCAAATTAATTTAACTTAGTAATCAACAACCCAAGAAAAATAAAAGTATATGATACTGTTTGGTACTAAGTTCGCTACATTAATAAGTACTATGTGATGTTATATGATACTGATAAATAGATATTTTATTACAGTAATAAGTGAATTTTACACAAACAAGTGTTTTCCTGAGTTGTTGATTACTAAGTTCGCACTAGTAGAAAATAATGTCAGGATTCTTACCTTTGAATTTTGAAGCATTATTATCAAAGGTAAGAATCCCGACAGACCTTATTTCATGACACTAAAACATCATATAACAAAATATACATAAAGCAAAGACATGCGACAAACTAAATATTGGAAATGAGAACCATGATTACTAATTTTTCTTTCCACTCATTTATCTTTAAGCTTTATTACAAACATATGCATTTAAAAACCATACTCCTATTGAAACAACTCATACGTATGTCTATATATATATATATACACACACACCAACACACACAAACCTTAAATCAATCGTTGTTATGTACACACATTTCGTTACAGAAGTGAAATATGTCTATGTTTAACAATTTATATCATAGATCAACTGATCACTATGCATCCTATGTCATATACAGGTATTCATGGAATTTGAAGTATTAGTTTAAGAAATTGATATCATAGATTAACTATATCCTATGTCCTATGCGTTCTATGTCGTACGTAGGTATTAATGGAATTTGAAATATTATTTTAACAATCTGATATCATTGATCAACTAATCACTACCTAACCACAACAGGGCGACCAAGCAAACCAACTTGAAGTGCAGGAACAAAAAGTGAAGCTATACAGGAGCAACTGCAAATCCAAATATCCCAAAAATGGAATTCAAATATAACGCATCATGAAAATCATTTACTTATGGATGATTCGAACATTTACTCAGTTCCCTTTTGTTAATAGGTGAACAAATATTGTGCATTTAATCAGACAAATTGATATCATAGATAAACCAATCACTACCTAACCACAACATATTCGACCAAGCAAACCAACCTAAAGTGCAGGAATTTAAAGTGAAGCTATACATGAGCAATTGCAAATCAAAATATCCCTAAATTGGAATTTGGACATAATGCATCATGAAAATCATTTAAATAGGGCAAACGCAAACATTTATCCAGATTCCTTTTGTTAATTTTTGAACAAATACTGAGTGCATTTAATTAGTTGAAATGACAATAGTGAACACGCATACCCAATTTTTTCTCCAAACATCGAAGGGACGATGGGCGTAGGTCGGGTGAGGGAGAAGCAACCGGGCCAACGAATGGAAAGGGACACCAAATCGATGCAGAAGAGTATATATGGAAAATGAACGTTGGGTCCGAATGGGAGCAAATTCAATGGAAAAAACCGATGGGAATTTGACGGCAACAGGGGAAACAACAGCGATAATCAGCCGTTGGGGCAGACGAAATCAGCGATTCGTTGAAATTGGGAAGCAGATCTAAGACTAGGAGGAGGGAACTTCCTAATTCATCATTGAATTAAGCAAGCGACTTATTTGGTCTCTTCTTGTAGGAAATTTGGGGTAGGTAGTGTTTAGGGAAGGAGAGACTGTTGGACCCCTGAACGAAAAACTTTGGATTTCTTGCATGAAGACGGGAAAGGAGGATGAAGCAGAGAGGAAGGTCGGGAAAGAAAGAAGTATAAAGCGTGACGGTTTAATTCACAAATTACCAAGGGGGCTTTTGTTCCCTTGAAATTCAACTCAGTAATAATATAATAGTATAGATAAAAAAAAATTAAATCAAATTTATTTTCTCCATTTTATTTTCAATATTAAATTATAACTAACGTTATAATTAAATATCATAGGTAATCACCAATACCAGGTTTGTTACAAAGCTAGCTAGAACATGAAATTAGTATAAGATAAGAGGAATATAAGTGCATAAGGGAATTCATCCTTTAACTATAAAGGATGGGTACAAGTATAGTATAATCTCAATGCATGGTATATGTTTACCAAGGGTTGTCGCATGAATAGGTTTAATTCAACATAAGAGACTCATACTTAATGGAATTCAACGCTAATACAAGGAATCATATGAAAGTCGTGAGAGAAACTCATTAAAATTCCAATATGAATCTCGTGGAACTCAAGATAAAGCTCAAATATCATAAAAACAAAATCACAATATATAGCATCTCATGTAGCTCTAGGCTATCGATGTAAAATAAAATATCTCAAAATAGTGATATCGTATAAAACTCAAAAAATTCAAAAAAACCCCGAATTGGCCAGATCCCTTATTGCAAAGCAGAAGCAATGTTGCACGTGCTAAACTCTTGTCCAGTGCTATTTATAATTTAGGTACCTAACTCGTGGACCCAAAGGTCATACTCATGGTGACCGATGTCACATAACTCGTGGTGACCGAAGTCACATAACTCATGGTGACCGAAGTCACATAACTTGTGGTGACCGAAGTCACATAACTCAGATGACCCGAAGGTCTATAGCACGGGCATACCCGTGGATGTGTCACAAACTCTCGGAAAGGAACCCGAAAAGTGTTAGCACGCTTCCCATACCACACGTTCAAACTAAACGGATTACTAACCGCTAGTTAACTCCACATCATAAAATAAATTCTCAAACCTCAAAAATCTCATAATACTCATATATCTTGCCTCGTATCATCGACAAGTGCAAATAAATCTCATAGTAGTTTCTCATAAACCATAATTCCCGCAAGGGAAAAATCAAATCATAAGACTCGCCTCATCTCATCGGCGAGTAATACAACATTTATAAGTAGTTCTCATCGATTATTACTCCTATGATAGGAGATCTCGAACGTCTCAACTAGTCAAATATTGGCTGAAACAAATTCTAAGACCAACAATCATTTTGGCTGTCATTTCGATCTCGGGACAGCAACAATTAGACGCATTTTTAATCAATATACTTAAAAATTTCAAAACCTTAAAACATGAAACTTTTAGAACAAATTCTTAGCTTTTCGGAACATCAAAGATTATTGAATTTGGATAAAAATGGAAAAAGTTATGCTTAATTTTGTTTCAGATTTAACAACAGAGCAAATAGTAGTTTTGCTCTCGGGATTGCAATAGAAACACTCAAATTTGAAATAGATAGCTTCAAAATACTGTAAAATTTAAAACATGAAACTTGTAGTATATGATCTATGCTTTCCAAAACATCTAAAATTCTTAAATTTGGTTATGAAACGTAAAAGTTATGCTTAATTTAGTTTCAGATTCAACGATAGAGCAAATAATAGTTTTGCTCTCGGGATTGCAATAGAAACACTCAAATTTGAAATAGAAAACTTCAAAATTCTGTAAAACACAAAACATGAAACTTGTAGTATATGATTTTTGCTTTCCAAAACATCTAAAATTCTTAAATTTGGTGAAGAAACGTAAAAGTTATGCTTAATTTAGTTTTAGATTCAACAACAGAGCAAATAATAGTTTTCCTCTTGGGATTGCAATAGAAACACTTAAATTTGAAATAGATAGCTTCAAAATTTTGAAAAACACAAAACATTAAACTTGAAATATGTGATCTAAGCTTTCCAAAACATCTAAAATTATTAAATTTGGTTAAGAAAAGTAAAAGTTATAGCAAAATTCATTTCAGCCACAATTACAAAACAAATATTACACCAGTCATCTTTTTTTCCCCAGCAATTTCACCACTGTAACCGTCCTTAACCGCATGAACCCAAAATAGAAAGCGTGAGGGAACCCTTACCTTAGATATGCAGCAAAGTTTGGGTTGAAAGCTTCTCCGGTTTGGATCAATTTGATGATTTTCAGGCTCCTTTGTTAGCTTCAGCAGCTGAAAAGTTGAAACAAGAACATGCAAGAACAAAAGAGAAAGTTATACACAATTCATATCTAATTCTAGGATTTTGATGATATAATTCTATATTATTGGTGGAGATCACCTTCTATTCTCCTAATTTGGTGATTTCTTCTTGAATTGGCAGCAAATTGTGTGAAAATTTTGTTTTAGTTGAAGGTAACCATTATATATTTTTTTCAGTTTACTGTAAGTTTGTTCTTTTCTATTTCTGAGGAAGAAGAACTAAACTATGTACACTAGTTTGTTTCTCACCAGAAACATCCAGATAATGGATTTTAGGTTTTAAAACCTAACCCAAAAAGCCTAAAGCAATATTATTTAGAGAAAATGCAAGGCTATGTATATGGATTAGGCTATTTTACCTTAAATTCACATATTTCTCAATATAAACTCAAAAAAAATATATGCAACCAACTGTTATGAAACAAAAATTGTTATTTACACAAAAGAAAATTTATTTCAATAATAAAATGTTATTTTCATAAATAAAATCAATTTTTTGACAATATTTTACAATTTTCAAAATTTTAGTGTAAAAACACGAATTTTAAAGCATAATTTGTTCAAAAATCATTTTCATTGTCAAATAAGTTATAACAAAACATTATAACTCTTTTTAAAATACCAAAATATTATTTTAAATAATATTCAATCTTTTAATTTTAATAAAATACATATTTTCTACATATTTCTTTTTTTAAATTCAATAATAGGTTAATATTAGCAATAATTACCAATATTAATGCATTGATTCAACTAAAATCCAATAAATAATTATTTTCACTCCAAATTCTCAAAGTAAAGTTTTTAAAACTCTATTTTCATCAATTTATATTTATTTCAACAATTATATATTGAAACACATCAATTGATTACTTTATTATCTCTAATTTAATAAGATCACATTGTTTATTTGAAATAAATAAATAAAAATTAAATCAAATTTATTTTCTCCATTTTATTTTCAATATTAAATTATAACTAACGTTATAATTAAATATCATAGGTAATCACCAATACTAGTTTTGTTACAAAGCTAGCTAGAACTTGATATTAGTATAAGATAAGAGGAATATAAGTGCATAAAGGAATTCATCCTTTATCTATAAAGGATGGGTACAAGTATAGTATAATCTCAATGCATGTTATATGTTTACCAAGGGTTGTCGCATGAATAGGTTTAATTCAACATAAGAGACTCATACTTAATGGCATTCAACGCTAATACAAGGAATCATATGAAAGTCGTGAGAGAAACTCATTAAAATTCCAATATGAATCTCGTGGAACTCAAGATAAAGCTCAAATATCATAAAAACGAAATCACAATATATAACATCTCATGTAGCTCTAGGCTATCGATGTAACAAAAATATCTCAAAATAGTGAAATCGTATAAAACTCAGAAAATTCAAAAAAAACCCCGAATTGGCCAAATCCCTTATTGCAAAGCTGAAGCCATGTTGCACGTGCTAAACTCTTGTCTAGTGCTATTTATAATTTAGGTACCGAACTCGTGGACCCGAAGGTCATACTCATGGTGACCGATGTCACATAACTCGTGGTGACCGAAGTCACAAAACTCATGGTGACCGAAGTCACATAACTTGTGGTGACCGAAGTCACATAACTCAGTTGACCCAAAGGTCTATAGCACGTGCATACTCGTGGATGTGTCACAAACTCTCGGAAAGGAACCCGAAAAGTGTTTGCGTGCCTCCCATACCACACATTCGCACTAAACGGTTTATTAACTGCTAGTTAACTCCACATCATAAAAATAAAATCTGAAACCTCAAAAATCTCATAATACTCATATATCTTGCCTCATATCATCGACAAGTGCAACTAAATCTCATAGTAGTTTCTCATAAACCATAATTCCCGCAAGGGAAAAATCTAATCTCAAGACTCGCCTCATCTCATCGGGGAGTAATACAACATTTATAAGTAGTTCTCATCGATTATTACTCCTATGATAGGAGATCTCGAACGTCTCAACTAGTCAAATATTGGCTGAAACAAATTCTAAGACCAACAATCATTTTGGCTGTCAATTCGATCTCGGGACAGCAACAATCAGACGCATTTTTAATCAATATACTTCAAAATTTCAGAAACCTCAAAACATGAAACTTTTAGAACAAATTCTTAGCTTTCCGGAACATCAAAGATTATTGAATTTGGATAAAAATTGAAAAAGTTATGCTTAATTTTGTTTCAGATTTAACAACAGAGCAAATAATAGTTTTGCTCTCGGGATTGCAATAGAAACACTCAAATTTGAAATAGATAGCTTCAAAATTCTACAAAATACAAAACATGAAACTTGTAGTATATGATCTATGCTTTCAAAAACATCTAAAATTCCTAAATTTGGTTATGAAACGTAAAAGTTATGCTTAATTTAGTTTCAGATTCAACGATAGAGCAAATAATAGTTTTGCTCTCGGGATTGCAATAGAAACACTCAAATTTGAAATAGATAACTACAAAATTCTGTAAAACACAAAACATGAAACTTGTAGTATATGATCTAAGCTTTCCAAAATATATAAAATTCTTTAATTTGATTAAGAAATGTAAAAGTTATGCTTAATTTAGTTTCAAATTCAACAACAGAGCAAATAATAGTTTTGCTCTCGGGATTGCAAAAGAAACACTCAAATTTGAAAAAGATAACTTCAAAATTCTAAAAAACACAAAATATGAAACTTGTATTATATGATATATGCTTTCCAAAACATCTAAAATTCATATATTTGGTTAAGAAACGTAAAAGTTATGCTTAATTTAGTTTCAAATTCAACAACAGAGCAAATAATAGTTTTGCTCTCGGGATTGCAATAGAAACACTCAAATTTGAAATAGATAACTTCAAAATTCTGAAAACCCAAAACTTAAAACTTGTAATATATGATCTAAGCTTTCCAAAACATCTAAAATTCTTAAATTTGGTTAAGAAACGTAAAAGTTATGCTTAATTTAGTTTTAGATTCAACAATAGAGCAAATAATAGTTTTACTCTCGGGATTGCAATAAAAACATTCAAATTTGAAATAGATAACTTCAAAATTTTGAAAAACACAAAACATGAAACTTGTAGTATGTGATCTATAATCTCCAAAACATCTAAAATTATTTAATTTGGTTAAGAAACATAAAAGTTATAGGAAAAATCATTTCAGCCACAATCACAAAACAAATATTACAGCAGTCATCTTTTTTTTTCCAGCAAATTCACCAATGTAAACCGTCCTTAACCGCATGAACCAAAAATAGAAAGCGTGAGGGAACCCTCACCATAGATATGCAGCAAAGTTTGGGTTGAAAGCTTCTCCGTTTTTGATCAATTTGATGATTTTCAGGCTCCTTTGTTAGCTTCAGTAGCTGAAAAAGTTGAAACAAGAACATGCAAGAACAAAAGAGAAAGTTATACACAATTCATATCTAATTCTAGGATTTTGATGATATAATTCTATAGTATTGGTGGAGATCACCTTCTATTCTCCTAATTTGGTGATTTCTTCTTGAATTGGCAGCAAATTGTGTGAAAATTTTGTTTTAGTTGAAGGTAACCATTATATTTTTTTTTCAGTTTACTGTAAGTTTGTTCTTTTCTGTTTCTGAGGAAGAAGAACTAAACTATGTACACTAGTTTGTTTCTCACCAGAAACATCCAGATAATGGATTTTAGGTTTTAAAACCTAACCCAAAAAGCCTAAAGCAATATTATTTAGAGAAAATGCAAGGCTATGTATATGGATTAGGCTATTTTACCTTAAATTCACATATTTCTCAATATAAACACACACAAAAAATATGCAACCAACTGTTAGGAAACAAAAATTGTTATTTACACAAAAGAAAATTTATTTCAATAATAAAATGTTATTTTCATAAATAAAACCAATTTTTTGACAATATTTTACAATTTTCAAAATTTTAGTGTAAAAACACGAATTTTAAAGCATAATTTGTTCAAAAATCATTTTCATTGTCAAATAAGTTATAACAAAACATTATAACTCTTTTTAAAATACCAAAATATTATTTTAAACAATATTCAATCTTTTAATTTTAATAAAATACATATTGGTGATTTTTGTATTATTGGTGGAGATTACCTTCTATTCTCCTAATTTGGTGATTTCTTCTTGAATTGGCAGCAACTTGGGTGAAAATTTTGTTTTAGTTGAAGGTAACCATTATATTTTTTTTCAGTTTACTGTAAGTTTGTTCTTTTCTATTTCTGAGGAAGAAGAACTAAACTACGTACACTAGTTTGTTTCTCACCAGAAACATCCAGATAATAGATTTTAGGTTTTAAAACCAAACTCAAAAAGCCCAAAGCAGTATTACTTAGAGAAAATGCAAGGCTATGTATATGTATTAGGCTATTTTACATTAAATTCACATATTTCTCAATATAAACTCAAAAAAAATATATGCAACCAACAGTTATTAAAAAAAATTGTTATTTACACAAAATAAAATTTATTTCAATAATAAAATGTTATTTTCATAAATAAAACCATATTTTTTACAATATTTTACTATTTTCAAAATTGTAGTGTAAAAACACGAATTTTAAATCATAACTTGTTCAAAAATCATTTTCATTGTCAAATAAGTTATAACAAAACATTATAACTCTTTCTAAAATAACAAAATATTATTTTAAACAATATTCCATCTTTTAATTTTAAAAAAATACATATTTTCTACATATTTCTTCTTTTAAATTCAATAACAGATTAATGTTGGCAATAATTACCAATATTAATGCATTGATTCAACTAAAATCCAATAAATAATTATTTTCACTCCAAATTCTCAAAGTAAAGTTTTTAAAACTCTATTTTCATCAATTTAAATTTATTTCAACAATTATATGTTGAAACACATCAATTGATTAATTTATTAACTCTAATTTAATAAGATCACATTGTTTATTTGAAATTAAAAAAAATTAAATGAAATTTATTTTCTCCATTTTATTTTCAATATTAAATTATAACTAATGTTATAATTTAATATCATAGGTAATCACCAATACTAGGGTTGTTACAAAGCTAGCTAGAACTTGATATTAGTATAAGATAAGAGGAATATAAGTGCATAAGGGAATTCATACTTTAACTATAAAGGATGGGTACAAGTATAGTATAATCTCAATGCATGGTATATGTTTACCAAGGGTTGTCGCATGAATAGGTTTAATTCAACATAAGAGACTCATACTTAATGGCATTCAACGTTAATACAAGGAATCATATGAAAGTCATGAGAGAAACTCATTAAAATTCCAATATGAATCTCATGGAACTCAAGATAAAGTTCAAATATCATAAAAACGAAATCACTATATATAACATCTCATGTAGTTCTAGGCTATCGATGTAACAAAAATATCTCAAAATAGTGAAATCGTATAAAACTCAGAAAATTCAAAAAAACCCCTGATTGGCCAGATCCCTGATTGCAAAGCTGAAGCAATGTTGCACGTGCTAAACTCTTGTCCAGTGCTATTTATAATTTAGGTACATAACTCGTGTACCCGAAGGTCATACTCATGTTGATCGATGCCACATAACTCATGGTGACCGAAGTCACAAAACTCATGGTGACCGAAGTCACATAACTTGTGGTTACCGAAGTCACATAACACAGATGACCCAAAGGTCTATAGCACTGGCATACTCGTGGATGTGTCACAAACTCTGGGAAAGATACCCGAAAAGTGTTAGCGTGCGTCCCAAACCACACGTTCGCACTAAACGGTTTACTAACCGCTTGTTAACTCCACATCATAAAAATAAAATCTCAAACCTCAAAAATCTCATAATACTCATATATCTTGCCTCATATCAACGGCAAATGCAAATAAATCTCATAGTAGTTTCTCATAAACCATAATTCCCACAAGGGAAAAATCTCATCTCAAGGCTCGCCTCATCTCATCGGCGAGTAATACAACATTTTTAAGTAGTTCTCATCGATTATTACTCCTACAATAGGAGATCTCGAACGTCTCAACTAGTCAAATATTGGATGAAACAAATTCTAAGATCAACAATCATTCTTGCTGTCATTTCGATCTCGGGACAGCAACAATCAGACACATTTTTAATCAATATACTTAAAAATTTCAAAAATCACAAAACATGAAACTTTTAGAACAAATTCTTAGCTTTCCGGAACATCAAAGATTTTTGAATTTGGATAAAAATTGAAAAAGTTATGCTTAATTTAGTTTCAGATTCAACAATAGAGCAAATAATAGTTTTGCTCTCGGGATTGCAATAGAAACACTCAAATTTGAAATAGATAACTTCAAAATTCAGTAAGACACAAAACATGAAACTTGTAGAATATGATCTAAGCTTTCCAAAACATCTAAAATTCTTAAATTTGATTAAGAAACGTAAAAGTTATGCTTAATTTAGTTTCAGATTCAACAACAGAACAAATAATAGTTTTGCTCTCGGGATTGCAAAAGAAACACTCAAATTTGAAATAGAAAATTCTGTAAAACACAAAACATGAAACTTGTAGTATATGATCTAAGCTTTCTAAAACATCTAAAATTCTTAAATTTGGTTAAGAAACGTAAAAGTTATGCTTAATTTAGTTTCAGATTGAACAACAGAGCAAATAATAGTTTTGCTCTCGGGATTGCAAAAGAAACACTCAAATTTGAAATGGATAACTTCAAAATTTTAAAAAACACAAAACATGAAACTTGTATTATATGATCTATGCTTTCCAAAACATCTAAAATTCTTATATTTGGTTAAGAAACGTAAAAGTTATACTTAATTTAGTTTCAGATTCAACAATATAGCAAATAATAGTTTTGCTCTTGGGATAGCAATAGAAACACTCAAATTTGAAATAGATAACTTCAAAATTCTGAAAAACACAAAACATGAAACTTGTAGTATATGATCTAGGCTTTCCAAAACATTTAAAATTTTTAAATTTGGTTAAGAAACGTAAAAGTTATGCTTAATTTAGTTTTAGATTCAACAACAGAGCAAATAATGGTTTTCCTCTCGGGATTTTAATAAAAACACTAAAATTTGAAATAGATAACTTCAAAATTTTGGAAAACACAAAACATGAAATTTGTAGTATATGATCAATGCTTTCCAAAACATCTAAAATTCTTAAATTAGGTTTAGAAATGTAAAAGT
Organism: Allium fistulosum; assembly: GCA_030737815.1. Lineage (NCBI taxonomy): Eukaryota > Viridiplantae > Streptophyta > Magnoliopsida > Asparagales > Amaryllidaceae > Allium > Allium fistulosum. The sequence goes on from CM060907.1 coordinate 613,417,352, forward strand.
TATGCTTAATTTAGTTTCAGATTCAACAGTAGAGCAGATAATAGTTTTGCTCTCGGGATTGCAATAGAAACACTCAAATTTGAAATAGATAACTTCAAAACTCTGAAAAAACAAAACATGAAACTTGTAGTATATGATCTAAGATTTCCAAAACATCTAAAATTATTAAATTTGGTTGAGAAACGTAAAAGTTATAGCAAAATTCGTTTCAGCCACAATCACAAAACAAATATTACAGCAGTCATCTTTTTTTTCCAGCAAATTCACCACTGTAAACCACCCTTAACCGCATGAACCCAAAATAGAAAGTGTGAGGGAACCCTCACCTTAGATATGCTGCAAAGTTTGGGTTGAAAGATTCTCCGGTTTGGATCAATTTGATGATTTTGAGGCTCCTTTATTAGCGTCAGCAGCTGAAAAAGTTGAAATAAGAACATGCAAGAACAAAAGAGAAAGTTATACACAATTCATATCTAATTCTAGGATTTTGATGATATAATTCGGTAGTATAGGTGGAGATTACCTTCTATTCTCTTAATTTGGTGATTTCTTCTTGAATTGGCAGCAAATTGGGTGAAAATTTTGTTTTAGTTGAAGGTAACCATTATATATTTTTTTCAGTTCAGTGTAAGTTTGTTCTTTTCTGTTTCTGAGGAAGAAGAACTAAACTACGTACACTAGTTTGTTTCTCACTAGAAACATCCAGATAATGGATTTTAGGTTTTAAAACTTAACCCAAAAAGCCCAAAGCAATATTATTTAGAGAAAATGCAAGGCTAGGTATATGTATTAGGCTATTTTACCTTAAATTCACATATTTCTCAATATAAACTTAAAAAAAATATGTGCAACCAACTGTTATGAAACAAAAATTGTTATTTACACAAAAAAAAAATTCCCAAAAAAAATATGTTATTTTCATAAATAAAACAATATTTTTGACAATATTTTACAATTTTCAAAATTTTAGTGTAAAAACACGAATTTTAAAGCATAATTTGTTCAAAAATCATTTTCATTGTCAAATAAGTTATAACAAAACATTATAACTCTTTTTAAAATAGCAAAATATTATTTGAAACAATATTCCATCTTTTAATTTTAATAAAATACATATTTTCTACATATTTCTTCTTTTAAATTCAATAACAGGTTAATATTTGCAATAATTACCAATTAATGCATTGTTTCAACTAAATTCCAATAAATAATTATTTTCACTCCAAATTGTCAAAGTAAAGTTTTTGAAACTCTATTTTCATCAATTTATATTTATTTCAAAAATTATATGTTGAAACACATCAATTGATTAATTTATTAACTCTAATTTAATAAGATCACATTGTTTATTTGAAATAAATAAATAAAAATTAAATCAAATTTATTTTTTCCATTTTATTTTCAATATTAAATTATAACTAACGTTATAATTAAATATCATAGGTAATCACCAATACCAGGTTTGTTACAAAGCTAGCTAGAACATGAAATTAGTATAAGATAAGAGGAATATAAGTCCATAAGGGAATTCATCCTTTAACTATAAAGGATGGGTACAAGTATAGTATAATCTCAATGCATGGTATATGTTTACCAAGGGTTGTCGCATGAATAGGTTTAATTCAACATAAGAGACTCATACTTAATGGCATTCAACGCTAATACAAGGAATCATATGAAAGTCATGAGAGAAACTCATTAAAATTCAAATATGAATCTCGTGGAACTCAAGATAAAGCTCAAATATCATAAAAACGAAATCTCAATATATAACATCTCATGTAGCTCTAGGCTATCGATGTAACAGAAATATCTCAAAATAGTGAAATGGTATAAAACTCAGAAAATTCAAAAAAACCCCGAATTGGCCTGATCCCTTATTGCAAAGCTGAAGCAATGTTGCACGTGCTAAATTCTTGTCCAGTGCTATTTATAATTTAGGTACCTAACTCATGGACCCGAAGGTCATACTCATGGTGACCGATATCACATAACTCGTGGTGACCGAAGTCACAAAACTCATGGTGACTGAAGTCACATAACTTGTGGTGACTGAAGTCACATAACTCAGATGACCCGAAGGTCTATAGCAAGTGCATACTCGTGGAAGTGTCACAAACTCTCGGAAAGGAACCTGAAAAGTGTTAGCATGCATCCCATACCACACGTTCGCACTAAACGGTTTAATAACCGCTAGTTAACTCCACATCATAAAAATAAAATCCCAAACCTCAAATATCTCATAATACTCATATATCTTGCCTCGTATCATCGACAAGTGCAAATAAATCTCATAGTAGTTTCTCATAAACCATAATTCCCGCAAGGGAAAAGTCAAATTTCAAGACTCGCCTCATCTCATCGGCGAGTAATACAACATTTATAAGTAGTTCTCATCGATTATTACTCCTATGATAGGAGATCTCGAACGTCTCAACTAGTCAAATATTGGCTGAAACAAATTCTAAGACCAACAATCATTGTTGCTATCATTTCGATCTCGGGACAGCAACAATCAGACGCATTTTTAATCAATATACTTCAAAATTTCAAAAACCTCAAAACATGAAACTTTTAGAACAAATTCTTAGCTTTCCAGAACATCAAAGATTATTGAATTTGGATAAAAATTGAAAAAATTATGCTTAATTTAGTTTCAGATTCAACAACAGAGAAAATAATAGTTTTGCTCTCGGTATTGCAATAGAAACACTCAAATTTTAAATAGATAACTTCAAAATTCTGTAAAACACAAAACATGAAACTTGTAGTATATGATCTAAGCTTTCCAAAACATCAAAAATTCTTAAATTGGGTTAAGAAACGTAAAAGTTATGCTTAATTTAGTTACAGATTCAACAACAGAGCAAATAATAGTTTTGCTCTCGGGATTGCAAAAGAAACACTCAAATTTGAAATAGATAACTTAAAAATTCTAAAAAACACAAAACATGAAACTTGTAGTATATGATCTAGGCTTTCCAAAACATCTAAAATTCTTAAATTTGGTTAAGTAACGTAAAAGTTATGCTTAATTTAGTTTTAGATTCAACAACAGAGAAAATAATAGTTTTGCTCTCGGGATTGCAAAAAAAATACTCAAATTTGAAATAGATAACTTCAATATTTTGGAAAATACAAAACATGAAACTTGTAGTATTTGATATATGCTTTCCAAAACATCTAAAATTCTTAAATTTGGTTAAGAAACGTAAAAGTTATGCTTAATTTAGTTTCAGATTAAACAACAGGGCAGATAATAGTTTTGCTCTCGGGATTGCAATAGAAACACTCAAATTTGAAATAGATAACTTCAAAACTCTAGAAAACACAAAACATGAAACTTGTAGTATATTATCTAGCTTTCCAAAACATCTAAAATTATTAAATTTGGTTAAGAAACGTAAAAGTTATAGTAAAATTCGTTTCAGCCACAATCACAAAACAAATAATACAGTAGTCATCTTTTTTTTCCAGCAAATTCACCACTGTAAACCGCCCTTAACCGCATGAACCCAAATTAGAAAGCATGAGGGAACCCTCACCTTAGATATGCAGCAAAGTTTGGGTTGAAAGCTTCTCCGGTTTGGATCAATTTGATGATTTTGAGGCTCCTTTGTTAGCTTCAACAGCTGAAAAAGTTGAAACAAGAACATGCAAGAACAAAAGAGAAAGTTATACCCAATTCATATCTAATTTTAGGATTTTGATGATATAATTCTATAGTATTGGTGGAGATTACCTTCTATTCTCCTAATTTGGTGATTTCTTCTTGAATTGGCAGCAAATTGGGTGAAAATATGGTTTTAGTTGAAGGTAAACATTATATTTTTTTCTGTTTACTGTAAGTTTGTTCTTTTCTGTTTCTGAGGAAGAAGAACTAAACTACGTATACTAGTTTGTTTCTCACCAGAAACATCCAGATAATGGATATTGGGTTTTAAAACCTAACCCAAAAAGCCCAAATCAATATTATTTAGAGAAAATGCAAGGCTATGTATATGTATTAGGCCATTTTACCTTAAATTCACATATTTCTCAATATAAAGTCAAAAAAAAATATGAAACCAACTGTTAGGAAACAAAAATTGTTATTTACCCAAAATAAAATTTATTTCAATAATAAAATGTTATTTTCATAAATAAAACCATATTTTTGACAATATTATACAATTTTCAAAATTTTAGTGTAAAAACACAAATTTTAAAGCATAATTTGTTCAAAAATCATTTTCATTGTCAAATAAGTTATAACAAAACATTATAACCCTTTTTAAAATAACAAAATATTATTTCAAACAATATTCCATCTTTTAATTTTAATAAAATACATATTTTCTACATATTTCTTCTTTTAAATTCAATAACAGGTTAATATTGGCAATAATTACTAATATTAATGCATTAATTCAACTAAAATCCAATAAATGATTATTTTCACTCCAAATTCTCAAAGTAAATTTTTTAAAACTCTATTTTCATCAATTTATATTTATTTCAAAAATTATATGTTGAAACACATCAATTGATTAATTTATTAACTCTAATTTAATAAGATCACATTGTTTATTTGAAATAAATAAACAAAAATTAAATCAAATTTATTTTCTCCATTTTATTTTCAATATTAAATTATAACTAAATTATAATTAAATATCATAGGTAATCACCAATACCAGGTTTGTTACAAAGCTAGCTAGAACTTGATATTAGTATAAGATAAGAGGAATATAAGTGCATAAGGGAATTCATCCTTTAACTATAAAGGATGGGTACAAGTATAGTATAATCTCAATGCATGGTATATGTTTACCAAGGGTTGTCGCATGAATAGGTTTAATTCAACATAAGAGACTCATACTTAATGGCATTCAACGCTAATACAAGGAATCATATGAAAGTCATGAGAGAAACTCATTAAAATTCCAATATGAATCTCGTGGAACTCAAGATAAAGCTCAAATATCATAAAAACGAAATCACAATATATAACATCTCATGTAGCTCTAGGCTATCGATGTAACAAAAATATCTCAAAATAGTGAAATCGTATAAAACTCAGAAAATTCAAAAAAACCCCGAATTGGCCAGATCCCTGATTGCGAAGCTGAAGCAATGTTGCACGTGCTAAACTCTTGTCCAGTGCTATTTATAATTTAGGTACCTAACTCGTGGACCCGAAGGTCATACTCATGGTGACCGATGTCACATAACTCGTGGTGACCGAAGTCACAAAACTCATTGTGACCGAAGTCACATAACTTGTGGTGACCGAAGTCACATAACTTAGATGACCCGAAGGACTATAGCACGGGCATACTCGTGGATGTGTCACAAACTCTCGGAAAGGAACCCGAAAAGTGTTAGCTTGCGTCCCATACCACACGTTCGCACTAAACGGTTTACTAACCGCTAGTTAACTCCACATCATAAAAATAAAATCTCAAACCTCAAAAATCTCGTAATACTCATATATCTTGCCTCGTATCATCGACAAGTGCAAATAAATCTCATAGTAGTTTCTCATAAACCATAATTCCCGCAAGGGAAAAATCTAATCTCAAGACTCGCCTCATCTCATCGGCGAGTAATACAACATTTATAAGTAGTTCTCATCGATTATTACTCCTATGATAGGAGATCTCGAACGTCTCAACTAGTCAAATATTGGCTGAAACAAATTCTAAGATCAACAATCATTCTTGCTGTCATTTCGATCTCGGGACATCAACAATCAGACACATTTTTAATCAATATACTTAAAAATTTCAAAAATCACAAAACATGAAACTTTTAGAACAAATTCTTAGCTTTCCGGTAATCAAAGATTATTGAATTTGGATAAAAATTGAAAAAGTTATGCTTAATTTAGTTTCAGATTCAACAACAGAGCAAATAATAGTTTTGTTCTCGGGATTGCAATAGAAACACTCAAATTTGAAATTGATAACTTAAAAATTCTGTAAAAGACAAAACATAAAACTTGTAGTATATGATCTATGCTTTCCAAAACATCTAAAATTCTTAAATTTGATTAAGAAACGTAAAAGTTATGCTTAATTTAGTTTCAGATTCAACAACAGAGCAAATAATAGTTTTGCTCTCGGGATTGCAATAGAAACACTCAAATTCGAAATAGATAACTTCAAAACTCTTTAAAACACAAAACATGAAACTTGTAGTATATGATCTACGCTTTCCAAAACATCTAAAATTCTTAAAATTGGTTAAGAAACGTAAAAGTTATGCTTAATTTAGTTTCAAATTCAACAATAGAGCAAATAATAGTTTTGCTCTCGGGATTGCAAAAGAAACACTCAAATTTGAAATAGATAACTTCAAAATTCTAAAAAACACAAAACATGAAACTTGTATTATATCATCTATGCTTTCCAAAACATCAAAAATTCATATATTTGGTTAAGAAATGTAAAAGTTATGCTTAATTTAGTTTCAGATTCAACAATAGAGCAAATAATAGTTTTGCTCTCGGGATTGCTATAGAAACACTCAAATTTGAAATAGATAACTTCAAAATTTTGAAATACACAAATCATGAAACTTGTAATATATGATCTAGGCTTTCCAAATCATCAAAAAAATTTAAATTTGGTTAAGAAACCTAAAAGTTATGCTTAATTTAGTTTCAGATTCAATAGTAGAGCAAATAATAGTTTTGCTCTCGGGATTGCAAAAGAAACACTCAAATTTGAAATAGATAACTTCAAAATTCTGAAAAACACAAAACATGAAACATGTAGTATGTTAACTCCTTTATTTCGGCGACCTAAAACTCTGCGACCTAACAGCTCTTAACGACCTAAAAGGCCTCACGACTTAAGGAAACTCACGACCTAAAAGCTTCACGAGTTAGCAGACTCTACCACCTAAAGTGGGTTACGACCTAGCTACAGAAAAAACCAAGCGACCTAGAAAACTCCACGACCTTAAAACCACGCGACTTAACTCCAGTGATGACCTACCGACCTAAGAACCTCACGACCTAACATACTTGACGACCTAAGGACCTCGCGACCTAACATACCTAACTCCAGAAAGGACCCAACGACCTAAGGAAGTTAGCGACCTAAAGTGGCTGCGAGTTAAGAAAGTCTACGACCTAAGGAAGTTAGCGACCTAAAGTGGCTGCGAGTTAAGAAAGTCTGCGACCTAAGGGCTTCGCGACCTAAGGGATTTGACGATCTAGCAGACTCTAAGAGTTACCGACCTAAAGTTATCTACGACCTAACTCCTGAAGTAAACTTCACAACTTAACGACCTAAAGACTCCACGAGCTAAAAGAAAAGAAAGTCACGACCTATCTTAGGTCGCCTACGACTTACCACTTCAGATGAATCTAAGCGCAACTCTATCAGCCCAGCCTCCTAAGTTGCAAGTTGACCACGACCTCTCTTAGGTCGCTCGCGACCTACGACCTAACTTAGGTCGTACGCGACCTAAGACTTAGAGCAATATTTCTGTCCAGAATCACTCCTATAAATACCCCACTACCTTCAACATGAAGGGGACTTTTTGGCCGATCATTTCTTGAAGCATCGTTACTCTTCCGAACTCTCAACTCATTCGACAATTGAAGATCTTCGAACATTCGAGACACTACAACAAGCTTCGGGAGGAATTTCCTACATCCAACACGGATTCATCAAGTTTCATCATCGAAGTTTGAGCTAGTAGTCGAGATTGTCTTTGAGATCAAATTGTATTGTTTTCATGAGTGTATTGTATCGTATTGTAACCAGATTCAGTAATAAAGAGATTTAAAGTGGACGTAGGCTCGATCTCAAGCCGAACCACTATAAACTGCTGTCTTTTACCGCTTTTTCACTATTTTACTACTTACTTCTTGTTCCCGTCACACGGGTGGTGCTTTCAAAATTCTACTACACACACCGGGTGTTAGCGTTCACTTTTTAGCGTTAACATTTTGTTGCTTTCACTGAGAACCCAACTCAGGCGATAATTCATCATTGCTTCGCGGAAGTTTGTTGAAAGAATTTCCTTCAAAACCAGAAGTCTATCGGATATAATGGCTCCTGGAAAAAAACGTAAGTCTGTCAGATCTAATGATGACCATGACAATACTGCCACTTCTCTTTCTCCATGTCAGGTAGCCCCAAGCATCGGGGTGACGCGAGAAGAGTTAGATGCTGTTGTGTCCGGACTGTACCAGCAGATTGAAACTCAGAATAATCTGATGATGGAAAAGTTAAATGCTCTGCTCGGGGCTAATCAAAGACCAGTAAATAACGAAGAAAACTTGGCTGATGCTGTTCCCAACTCCGAAGGGAGAAATATTCCTCAAGAAAGATCTGGTGCCACTAAAGGGGCACCTCCCCAAGCAGAAGGATCCAGGCCATCGCCAGTTCTCCCCGAACGTTTGCCCGGACAAACTTCTGAGAAAATGGCCGAAGCCTATTCTGCAAAGTCACTGAACAATGAGGAATATCTCTCCGGCATGATTCGGCAGATAATGAAAGAAAGCATGTAGAGAAACGAAGATGAGAATGATTGGGGATTTGCTCCGAGCAAAACTCCATTTACTGAAAGGATTTTAAAGGCTGAGTTTCCCAAAAAATTCGTTCCTCCTACCATTCCTGCTTATCGAGGAACAAGTGATCCGAATCAATTCTTGTACAAATATGATTGGCATATGACCGGTGCAAGAGCGTCAGATGAGATTAAGTGCCGATACTTTCCAGTGTACTTGGAAGGTGTGGCTCTACTTTGGTTCACAAAACTTCCAATCCGTTCTGTAGATCAATTCTCCGACTTAACGCAGAAGTTCAAAGAAAAGTTCAGATTGTATGCTTCAAAAGCTAAGGATATAATGTCGCTGTCTAGTCTTGAACAAGCTCCCGGAGAATCAATCAAATCTTTCTTGAGCCGCTTCAATATAGCTTTAGCCGAAGTGGATAATGCAGAACCGCGTATGATCCTGACCTACTTGGTACGAGCCATCAACAAATCGAGTGAATTTGGGAAATGGCTAAAAATGCAGGAACCAAATTCCCTTGAGAAGTTTTATAAAAAGGCCGATGAATTCATGCGCGTGGAAAACCTTTCCGCATCAGCAAAGGTGGTTATTGCTAAGGACAACAATAATGATCTTGCTCCTAACAAAAGAGATTCTGGGAATCAGAAAAGGGAAAACGACGGAGGAAAGAACCAGGGAAATGAGAAGAAACTCCGCCGCTTTGATCCGTCAGATTTTACTCCTTTAATTGATACACCAGGAAATATCTTTTTCGCAACAAAGGATGTTGTCAAGTATCCTAAGCCACCTGAGATGAGAAGAGGTGCAGTGCGCAATGGGAAATTCTGCCAATTTCACAATCAACCCGGCCATGACACTGATCAATGTCGCCAGTTAAAAAGTGTGATTGAAGAATTGCTGAAAGAGGGTAAGCTTCAACAATATGTGAAGCAAAGCGGAGTCGATCCAACCTCATCCACTCTGGGGCAACAACAACCTACCCTTCAATCCGTATCTTGCAACAACACAGCAGTGCAAGAGTCCGAGCAGCTTATCATTAATGTTGTCACAGGAGGTCCATACCCAGCAAGTGGAAGTTGGAACGACTGCTAATTACCAACAAAACTGCGGCTGGGGGATCTTTCACTCTCTCTGGCATATGAATTCAAAACTACGAATCCAGTAGAAATCGATGACCGATCTAGAGATTCTGGAACAACAATTACTTGCATCCATGTTTTACTTAACAACATTGCTTAAATTTGTAAAATGATGGTGGATGTATAACTTTTGTATTGTAAACCATTGAAAATATCAATGTTATTCAATAATAAAGAACTATAAAACTTGTGTTCTCTAATGCTATAAAATGCCTGTCTCATTTCGATATGCAAGTTTCTTTAGAAAATTTCTAAAATGTCGATTATATATTTCAGGCTATCAAAGCAAAGAATACTTACTCCACACATCCCAAGACTCAGCGACTCCTATGAATCACTCAACAATGTTAAGCCACAGAAGAGGTGCTATTCACAAACCGTTGGTGATTCCACCAAAGCGAGCACCTTCCTAACGAGCAGGTTCCAAACTCTTGCTAACTAATCGCGATGTTTGTTTAAACAAACATCCGGTAAAGTAGCTTGCGTCTGCCCCATGGATTCACTCAACGATAAAGTACGCTCCTCTGGCAACAAGGAAACGCCTTGGAAAAAGAGTGGAACATGCACTTGGAATGGTAAAAAGGAATCGCTAAGAGATGCACTTGCACCCTCCATAGCGCCGAAGGTTATCGTAATATGAGCCACTTCGCCCCATCGAAGAATCTGAAAAAGAAAAGGAGACAAGCCCTAAAATCTTCAAAGAAAAGGAATTTAAGTGCGTATAAGTGCCAAAAAATCCTAAGTGTGTGCGGCGTGCAAACTACGCACGTCAAACTACAAACCACGCTTTGATGTGGGAACAGAGACGACTGGTGTAGAAGGTGTCGAAGCTTGTTTAAAAGAAGAAGTCGCTTCTACAATAGGAGAGATCTCTTTTGAAATATCATCTTTAAAAATCTCCTGAGAAGTTATCATTATATCGCTTAAGTTATCAAAAGTATCATCGCCGCGATGCCCAGCAGAACTCTCTTTTTCGAATTCCACGTCAGCCGTCTTTTCAGAAATGTGAGGATTTTCCTCCTCTTCAATAACTGGAGAAAGTATTAACTTGTTGGATGACCCCGAAACATTAATAAAAGCGGAACACTTCACCAGTGAAGTCTCACCGGTGGTTTCTTTCAGTAAAGGTTCTTCGGCAAGGGCTGGGGCATCTGACGTCTTAGCCGGAGAATCAGGAACTTCAGGAGGCTGGATGGAACGAGAAGAATGTAGAAGTTCGAATTGGTGCAAAAGTTCATCTTTTAACAAGAATTTGGCGCTTCTCTCTTCCATAGCCATAGCATTTAAAGTTTCAAAAATCGACTTGAGGCTGGGATTTCTTAGCGGGGGAGGAAGTGCTGAAAAAAGAAAAGGATGAGGATAAGCATTTGATAAATTCGAGTTTCGAAAAAGCTCATGAGATGAATAGAGAAAGGCAATCTTACTCCCGACTCTCCAAACGGCGTAGAATCCCGGTGGGCATCGAACAAAGAAGAATTGATTTAGGAACCCGTGAGCACTATTGGGTAAATCCAAAATCAACTTCCGATTCCTGGCTCCTCTTACAAGCACGATTGAAGGGTGATCTTTATTCTTAGCAAAGGTGCATAGATAGCAAATTTCATCGAAGCTCGGGAGACGGTCAAGCGTCCTCCTAAACAGAACACACAACCCCATCAGAACGGTGTAACCGTTGGGGTGTAGCTGGAAAGGCGAGATAGCTAATCGAAGGAAAAGTTCTCGGAGAAATTCATTGAAAGGTGGAATAGCTCCGCTTAAACACATCTGGCGATTCACTGCGACAAAACCGAGAGGTGGCCTGTCAGCTGTATCACTTGCTCCAGGGAATATAGCGTCTGATTCGGCAATACCGAATTGGGTGCACAGTTGTCTAAAAACTTTGTGGCTCAGAGTGGTCGGAGTTCTCTCCGGAGGATCGATCAGTGGGTTGGCAATCAGGATAGCTTCTTCGACTGGTCCTGAATCTTCTTGTTGAGATGTCATTCTACACAATCAACTGGATATTTAAATATGAAGGTGCACGTTTACTAAAAAGTGTGAAGTGTTGTGCAAAACTAAAACGATAACAAGCAAGTATAACTGAAATTGAAATAGTTGACATTTGTCGATTATAAAGTTTCGAGGCTTGTCATTTTAAGTTCAAATACAATGTTGTGTTGATGCAAACAAATTAGCTTAGGTTTATTATTTCAGCTTTGCTTTAATACTTCATCTGAATTTATCGTTTCACAGCATTTCATTCACAAAATTCATGTAGGTTAATTGTTCTTTATCTTCTAATCTGTCATTCGATGTGGGCAGTCAATGGCAGTGTATTTGTCCCTTTTTTCTGCAAATGTTGTGTTTAACAGGTTATTAACATTAGAGTAAAAGCAATCTATAAAGAAGTGCAACACAGTTCAAATTTGATCAAAATTAAAAGGCCAGTCGAGCTCTGTCCAAATTTCACAAGTGTTAGGTCGTCCAGCGACCTAGCATAGGTCGGAGTCTTTTTAGGTCGCACAGCACAAGTAGGAAAGGTCAAGGCGATGTAAATTTGGCAAGTCCTAACTCGGCCGCGACTTAGAGCTTATGTCGCAGAAATTAGGTCGTTCGATTGTTAAGTCGTTATGTTCAAAGTTCAGTTGAGTCCAAAGGTTCAAAGTCTTAGGTCGCTCACGAACCAGCATAGGTCGGAAAGTTCGGCTTTATCTAAGTCGCAGGAATTCTTAGGTCGCAAGGATGTTTAGGTCGGTCAAATATCTTAGGTCGTAAGTCGTAGGTCGCGGAAGGCTCAGCACAAAACTCTTAAGTCGTACAAATCTGTTAAGTCGCCGACTTCCCCTCCACGCAATCCCTTAATGGATCCGATAACCCGATACTGCCATTAGAAAGAAAACGATCATCCTTTTCTTGAATTCAATTCATCTCTACATACCGCCAAATCGTCCAGCAAATTGACTTCAAATCCTTCCGATCCATTACAAACATTACCGTGCATTCATGAATCACATCAACATATCGAATGGAGATTGGAAGTCGATTGTAATAATCGCTCAAAAAATCAAACACGAACGCATGGAATTGGACTTGGGTCGGAAAACATGAACTCATGATGGGGCAGCGATTATGGTGGGACAGAGATTGAATTCACTTACGCAATATTTTGGAAAGGATGAATCGTCGACTAAACAAGTTGAATTCTCCCTTGGAAGCTCAAAGATTCGTCAATGGCAACGGAAAATCAAAGCAGAAGGATAAGGAGGAAGAAGGCGACCTAACAGTTTATATGAGGCTGAGAGAGGAAGGCGAATAGGCACGCAAGTTTTAGGTCGTCCACGATCTAGCAAGAGTAAGTCGAAGCACACGACCTATGACATTGGCGTGTACTTCGAGGGGCAAATGTTAACTCCTTTATTTCGGCGACCTAAAACTCTACGACCTAACAGCTCTTAACGACCTAAAAGGCCTCACGACTTAAGGAAACTCACGACCTAAAAGCTTCACGAGTTAGCAGACTCTACGACCTAAAGTGGGTTACGACCTAGCTACAGAAAAAACCAAGCGACCTAGAAAACTCCGCGACCTTAAAACCACGCGATTTAACTCCAGTGATGACTTACCGACCTAAGAACCTCACGACCTAACATACTTGACGACCTAAGGACCTCGCGACCTAACATACCTAACTCTAGAAAGGACCCAACGACCTAAGGAAGTTAGCGACCTAAAGTGGCTGCGAGTTAAGAAAGTCTGCGACCTAAGGACTTTGCGACCTAAGGGATTTGACGATCTAGCAGACTCTACGAGTTACCGACCTAAAGTTATCTACGACCTAACTCCTGAAGTAAACTTCACAACTTAACGACCTAAAGACTCCACGAGCTAAAAGAAAAGAAAGGCACGACCTATCTTAGGTCGCCTACGACTTACCACTTCAGATGAATCTAAGCGCAACTCTATCAGCCCAGCCTCCTAAGTTGCAAGTTGACCACGACCTCTCTTAGGTCGCTCGCGACCTACGACCTAACTTAGGTCGTACGCGACCTAAGACTTAGAGCAATATTTCTGTCCAGAATCACTCCTATAAATACCCCACTACCTTCAACATGAAGGGGACTTTTTGGCCGATCATTTCTTGAAGCGTCGTTACTCTGCCGAACTCTCAACTCATTCGACAATTGAAGATCTTCGAACATTCGAGACACCACAACAAGCTTCGGGAGGAATTTCCTACATCCAACACGGATTCATCAAGTTTCATCTTCGAAGTTTGAGCTAGTAGTCGAGATTGTCTTTGAGATCAAATTGTATTGTTTTCATGAGTGTATTGTATCGTATTATAACCAGATTCAGTAATAAAGAGATTTAAAGTGGATGTAGGCTCGATCTCAAGCCGAACGACTATAAACTGCTGTCTTTTACCGCTTTTTCACTATTTTACTGCTTACTTCTTGTTCCCGTCACACGGGTGGTGCTTTCACAATTCTACTACACACACCGGGTGTTAGCGTTCACTTTTTAGCGTTAACATAGTAAGTGATCTACGCTTTCCAAAACATCTAAAATTCTTAAATTTGGTTTAGCAACGTGAAAGTTATAGCAAAATTCGTTTCATCCACAATCACAAAAAAAATATTACAGCAGTCATCTTTTTTTTTCCAGCAAATTCACCACTGTAAACCGTCCTTAACCGCATGAACCCAAAATAGAAAGCGTGAGGGAAACCTCACCTTAGATATGCAGCAAAGTTTGGGTTGAAAGATTCTCCGGTTTGGATCAATTTGATGATTTTGAGGCTCCTTTATTAGCTTCAGCAGCTGAAAAAGTTGAAACAAGAACATGCAAGAACAAAAGAGAAAATTATACACAATTCATATCTAATTCTAGGATTTTGATGATATAATTCTGTAGTATTGGTGGAGATTACCTTTTATTCTCTTAATTTGGTGATTTCTTCTTGAATTGGCAGCAAATTGGGTGAAAATTTTGTTTTAGTTGAAGGTAACCATTATTATTTTTTTCAGTTCACTGTAAGTTTGTTCTTTTCTGTTTCTGAGGAAGAAGAACTAAACTACGTACACTAGTTTGTTTCTCACCATAAACATCCAGATAATGGATTTTAGGTTTTAAAACCTAACCCAAAAAGCCCAAAGCAATATTATTTAGAAAAAATGCAAGGCTATGTATATGTATTAGGCTATTTTACCTTAAATTCACATATTTCTCAATATAAACTCAAAAAAAATATATGCAACCAACTGTTATGAAACAAAAATTGTTATTTACACAAAATAAAAAATTTCAATAATAAAATGTTATTTTCATAAATAAAACCATATTTTTGGCAATATTTTACAATTTTCAAAATTTTAGTGTAAAAACACGAATTTTAAAGGATAATTTGTTCAAAAATCATTTTCATTTTCAAATAAGTTATAACAAAATATTATAACACTTTTTAAAATAACAAAATATTATTTTAAACAATATTCCATCTTTTAATTTTAATAAAATACATATTTTCTACATATTTCTTCTTTTAAATTCAATAACAGGTTAATATTGGCAATAATTACCAATATTAATGCATTGATTCAACTAAAATCCAATAAATAATTATTTTCACTCCAAATTCTCAAAGTAAAGTTTTTAAAACTCTATTTTCATTAATTTTTATTTATTTCAAAAATTATATGTTGAAACACATCAATTGATTAATTTATTAACTCTAATTTAATAAGATCACATTGTTTATTTGAAATAAATAAAAAAATTAATTCAAATTTATTTTCTCCATTTTATTTTCAATATTAAATTATAACTAACATTATAATTAAATATCATAGGTAATCACCAATACCAGGTTTGTTACAAAGCTAGCTAGAACTTGATATTAGTATAAGATAAGAGGAATATAAGTGCATAAGGGAATTCATCCTTTAACTATAAAGGATGGGTACAAGTATAGTATAATCTCAATGAATGGTATATGTTTACCAAGGGTTGTCGCATGAATAGGTTTAATTCAACATAAGAGACTCATACATAATGGCATTCAACGCTAATACAAGGAATCATATGAATGTCATGAGAGAAACTTATTAAAATTCCAATATGAAACTCATGGAACTCAAGATAAAGTTCAAATATCATAAAAACGAAATCACAATATATAACATCTCATGAAGCTCTAGGCTATCTATGTAACAAAAATATCTGAAAATAGTGAAATCGTATAAAACTCAGAAAATTCAAAAAAACCACTGATTGGCCAGATCCCTGATTGCAAAGCTGAAGCAATGTTGCACGTGCTAAACTCTTGTCCAGTGCTATTTATAATTTAGGTACCTAACTCGTGTACCCGAAGGTCATACTCATGTTTATCGATGTCACATTACTCGTGGTGACCGAAGTCACATAACTCATGGTGACCGAAATCACATAACTTGTGGTGACCGAAGTCGCATAACTCAGATGACCCGAAGGTCTATAGCACTGGCATACTCGTGGATGTGTCACAAACTCTTGGAAAGATACCCGAAAAGTGTTAGCGTGCGTCTCATACCACACGTTCGCACTAAATGGTTTACTAACTGCTAGTTAACTCCACATCATAAAAATAAAATCTCAAACCTCAAAAATCTCATATATCTTGCCTCGTATCATCGGCAAGTGCAAATAAATCTCATAGTAGTTTCTCATAAACCATAATTCCCACAAGGGAAAAATCTCATCTCAAGGCTCACCACGTCTCATCGGCTAGTAATACAACATTTTTAAGTAGTTCTCATCGATTATTACTCCTACAATAGGAGATCTCGAACGTCTCAACTAGTCAAATATTGGCTGAAACAAATTCTAAGATCAACAATCATTCTTGTTGTCATTTCGATCTTGGGACAGCAACAATCAGACACATTTTTAATCAATTTACTTCAAAATTTCAAAAATCTCAAAACATGAATCTTTTAGAACAAATTCTTAGCTTTCCAGAACATCAAAGATTATTGAATTTGGATAAAAATTGAAAAAGTTATGCTTAATTTAGTTTCAGATTCAAAAACAGAGCAAATAATAGTTTTGCTCTCGGGATTGCAATAGAAACACTCAAATTTGAAATAGATAACTTCAAAATTCTGTAAAACACAAAACATGAAACTTGTAGAATATCATCTAAGCTTTGCAAAACATCTAAAACTCTTAAATTTGGTTAAGAAACTTAAAAGTATGCTTAATTTAGTTTCAGATTTAACAACAGAGCAAATAATAGTTTTGCTCTCGGGATTGCAATAGAAACACTCAAATTTGAAATAGATAACTTCAAAATTCTGTAAAACACAATTAATGAAACTTGTATTATATGATCTAAGCTTTCTAAAACATCTCAAATTCTTAAATTTGGTTAAGAAACGTAAAAGTTATCCTTAATTTAGTTTCATATTCAACAACAGAGCAAATAATAGTTTTGCTCTCGGGATTGCAAAAGAAACACTCAAATTTGAAATAGATAACTTCAAAATTTTAAAAAACACAAAACATGAAACTTGTATTATATGATCTATGCTTTCCAAAACATCTAAAATTCATATATTTGGTTAAAAAACGTAAAAGTTATACTTAATTTAGTTTCAGATTCAACAATAGAGCAAATAATAGTTTTGCTCTTGGGATTGCAATAGAAACACTCAAATTTGAAATAGATAACTTCAAAATTCTGAAAAACACAAAACATGAAACTTGTAATATATGATCTAGGCTTTCCAAAACATCTAAAATTCTTAAATTTGGTTTAGAAACGTAAAAGTTATGCTTAATTTAGTTTAAGATTCAACAATAGAGCAAATAATAGTTTTGCTCTCGAGATTGCAATAGAAACACTCAAATTTGAAATATATAACTTCAAAATCCTGAAAACACCAAACATTAAACTTGTAGTGTTTGATCTATTCTTTCCAAAACATCTAAAATTCTTAAATTTGGTTAAGAAACGTAAAAGTTATGCTTAATTTAGTTTCAGATTCAACAATAGAGCAGATAATAGTTTTGCTCTCGGGATTGCAATAGAAACACTCAAATTTGAAATAGATAACTTCAAAATTCTTAAAAACACAAAACATGAAACTTATAGTATATGATCTATGCTTTCGAAAACGTCTAAAATTCTTAAATTTTGTTAAGAAACGTAAAAGTTATGCTTAATTTAGTTTCAGATTCAACAACAGAGCAAATAATAGTTTTGCTCCCGGGATTGCAATAGAAACACTCAAATTCGAAATAGATAACTTCAAAACTCTGTAAAACACAAAACATGAAACTTGTAGTATATGATCTACGCTTTCCAAAAAATCTAAAATTCTTAAATTTGGTTAAGAAACATAAAAGTTATGCTTAATTTAGTTTCAGATTCAACAATAGAGCAAATAATAGTTTTGCTCTCGGGATTGCAAAAGAAACACTCAAATTTGAAATAGATAACTTCAAAATTCTAAAAAACACAAAACATGAAACTTGTAATATATATTCTATCCTTTCCAAAACATCTAAAATTCATATATTTGGTTAAGAAACGTAAAAGTTATGCTTAATTTCGTTTCAGATTCAACAATAGAGCAAATAATAGTTTTGCTCTCCGGATTGCTATAGAAACACTCAAATTTGAAATAGATTAACTTCAAAATTTTGTAAAATACAAAACATGAAACTTGTAATATATGATCTAGGCTTTCCAAAACATCTAAAATTCTTAAATTTGGTTAAGAAACGTAAAAGTTATGCTTAATTTAGTTTCAGATTCAACAATAGAGCAAATAATAGTTTTGCTCTCCGGATTACAATAGAAACACTCAAATTTGAAATAGATAACTTCAAAATTCTGAAAAACACAAAACATGAAACTTGTAGTAAGTGATCTACGCTTTCCAAAACATCTAAAATTCTTAAATTTGGTTAGAAACGTAAAAGTTATAGCAAAATTCGTTTCATCCACAATCACAAAAAAAATATTACAGCAGTCATCTTTTTTTTTCGAGCAAATTCACCACTGTAAACCTTCCTTAACCGCATGAACCCAAAATAGAAAGCATGAGGGAAACCTCACCTTAGATATGCAGCAAAGTTTGGGTTGAAAGATTCTCCGGTTTGGATCAATTTGATGATTTTGAGGCTCCTTTATTAGCCTCAGCAGCTGAAAAAGTTGAAACAAGAACATGCAAGAACTAAAGAGAAAGTTATACACAATTCATATCTAATTCTAGGATTTTGATGATATAATTCGGTAGTATTGGTGGAGATTACCTTCTATTCTCTTAATTTGGTGATTTCTTCTTGAATTGGCAGCAAATTGGGTGAAAATTTTGTTTTAGTTGAAGGTAACCATTACAATTTTTTTTCAGTTCACTGTAAGTTTGTTCTTTTCTGTTTCTGAGGAAGAAGAACTAAACTACATACACTAGTTTGTTTCTCACCAGAAACATCCAGATAATGGATTTAAGGTTTTAAAACCTAACCCAAAAAGCCCAAAGCAATATTATTTAGAAAAAATGGAAGACTATGTATATGTATTTGGCTATTTTACCTTAAATTCACATATTTCTCAATATAAACTCAAAAAAAAAATATGCAACCAACTGTTATGAAACAAAAATTGTTATTTACACAAAATAAAAAATTTTCAATAATAAAATGTTATTTTCATAAATAAAACTATATTTTTGGCAATATTTTACAATTTTCAAAATTTTAGTGTAAAAACACGAATTTTAAAGGATAATTTGTTCAAAAATCATTTTCATTTTCAAATAAGTTATAACAAAACATTATAACTCTTTTAAAATAACAAAATATTATTTTAAACAATATTCCATCTTTTAATTTTAATAAAATACATATTTTCTACATATTTCTTCTTTTAAATTCAATAACAGGTTAATATTGGCAATAATTACCAATATTAATGCATTGATTCAACTAAAATCCAATAAATAATTATTTTCACTCCAAATTCTCAAAGTAAAGTTTTTAAAACTCTATTTTCATTAATTTTTATTTATTTCAAAAATTATATGTTGAAACACATCAATTGATTAATTTATTAACTCTAATTTAATAAGATCACATTGTTTATTTGAAATAAATAAAAAAATTAAATCAAATTTATTTTCTCCATTTTATTTTCAATATTAAATTATAACTAACATTATAATTAAATATCATAGGTAATCACCAATACCAGGTTTGTTACAAAGCTAGCTAGAACTTGATATTAGTATAAGATAAGAGGAATATAAGTGCATAAGGGAATTCATCCTTTAACTATAAAGGATGGGTACAAGTATAGTATAATCTCAATGCATGGTATATGTTTACCAAGGGTTGTCGCATGAATAGGTTTAATTCAACATAAGAGACTCATACATAATGGCATTCAACGCTAATACAAGGAATCATATGAATGTCATGAGAGAAACTTATTAAAATTCCAATATGAAACTCATGGAACTCAAGATAAAGTTCAAATATCATAAAAAAGAAATCACAATATATAACATCTCATGAAGCTCTAGGCTATCTATGTAACAAAAATATCTCAAAATAGTGAAATCGTATAAAACTCAGAAAATTAAAATAAACCGCTGATTGGCCAGATCCCTGATTGCAAAGCTGAAGCAATGTTGCAAGTGCTAAACTCTTGTCCAGTGCTATTTATAATTTAGGTACCTAACTCGTGTACCCGAAGGTCATACTCATGTTGACCGATGTCACATTACTCGTGGTGACCGAAGTCACATAACTCATAGTGACCGAAATCACATAACTTGTGGTGACTGAAGTCGCATAACACAGATGACCCGAAGGTCTATAGCACTGGCTTACTCGTGGATGTGTCACAAACTCTTGGAAAGAAACCCGAAAAGTGTTAGCGTGCGTCCCATACCACACGTTCGCACTAAACGGTTTACTAACTGCTAGTTAACTCCACATCATAAAAATAAAATCTCAAACCTCAAAAATTTCATATATCTTGCCTCGTATCATCGGCAAGTGCTAATAAATCTCATAGTAGTTTCTCATAAACCATAATTCCCACAAGGGAAAAATCTCATCTCAAGGCTCGCCACGTCTCATCGGCTAGTAATACAACATTTTTAAGTAGTTCTCATCGATTATTACTCCTACAATAGGAGATCTCGAACGTCTCAACTAGTCAAATATTGGCTGAAACAAATTCTAAGATCAACAATCATTCTTGCTGTCATTTCGATCTCGGGACAGCAACAATCAGACACATTTTTAATCAATTTACTTCAAAATTTCAAAAATCTCAAAACATGAATCTTTTAGAACAAATTCTTAGCTTTCCAGAACATCAAAAATTATTGAATTTGGATAAAAATTGAAAAAGTTATGCTTAATTTAGTTTCAGATTCAAAAACAGTGCAAATAATAGTTTTGCTCTCGGGATTGCAATAGAAACACTCAAATTTGAAATAGATAACTTCAAAATTCTGTAAAACACAAAACATTAAACTTGTAGAATATCAACTAAGCTTTGCAAAACATCTAAAATTCTTAAATTTGGTTAAGAAACTTAAAAGTATGCTTAATTTAGTTTCATATTTAACAACAGAGCAATAATAGTTTTGCTCTCGGGATTGCAATAGAAACACTCAAATTTGAAATAGATAACTTCAAAATTCTGTAAAACACAATTAATGAAACTTGTAGTATATGATCTAAGCTTTCTAAAACATCTCAAATTCTTAAATTTGGTTAAGAAACGTAAAAGTTACGCTTAATTTAGTTTCAGATTCAACAACAGAGCAAATAATAGTTTTGCTCTCGGGATTGCAAAAGAAACACTCAAATTTGAAATAGATAACTTCAAAATTTTAAAAAACACAAAACATGAAACTTGTATTATATGATCTATGCTTTCCAAAACATCTAAAATTCATATATTTGGTTAAGAAACGTAAAAGTTATACTTAATTTAGTTTCAGATTCAACAACAGAGCAAATAATAGTTTTGCCCTTGGGATTGCAATAGAAACACTCAAATTTGAAATAGATAACTTCAAAATTCTGAAAAATACAAAACATGAAACTTGTAATATATGATCTAGGCATTCCAAAACATCTAAAAATTTTAAATTTGGTTTAGAAACGTAAAAGTTATGCTTAATTTAGTTTAAGATTCAACAATAGAGCAAATAATAGTTTTGCTCTCGAGATTGCAATAGAAACACTCA
The DNA here is from genome assembly GCA_030737815.1 of Allium fistulosum. Classification (NCBI taxonomy): domain Eukaryota; kingdom Viridiplantae; phylum Streptophyta; class Magnoliopsida; order Asparagales; family Amaryllidaceae; genus Allium; species Allium fistulosum. Next base: position 613,439,236 of record CM060907.1, read on the forward strand.
AATTTGAAATATATAACTTCAAAATCCTGAAAAACACCAAACATTAAACTTGTAGTGTTTGATCTATGCTTTCCAAAACATCTAAAATTCTTAAATTTGGTTAAGAAACGTAAAAGTTATGCTTAATTTAGTTTCAGATTCAACAACAGAGCAGATAATAGTTTTGCTCTCGGGATTGCAATAGAAACACTCAAATTTGAAATAGATAACTTCAAAATTCTTGAAAACACAAAACATGAAACTTGTAGTATATGATCTATGCTTTCCAAAACGTCTAAAATTCTTAAATTTTGTTAAGAAACGTAAAAGTTATGCTTAATTTAGTTTCAGATTCAACAACATAGCAAATAATAGTTTTTCTCTCGGAATTGCAATAGAAACACTCAAATTCGAAATAGATAACTTCAAAACTGTGTAAAACACAAAACATGAAACCTGTAGTATATGATCTACTCTTTCGAAAAAATTTGAAATTATTAAATTTGGTTAAGAAACATAAAAGTTATGCTTAATTTAGTTTCAGATTCAACAATAGAGCAAATAATAGTTTTGCTCTCGGGATTGCAAAAGAAACACTCAAATTTGAAATAGATAACTTCAAAATTCTAAAAAACACAAAACATGAAACTTGTAGTATATGATCTATCCTTTCCAAAACATCTAAAATTCATATATTTGGTTAAGAAACGTAAAAGTTATGCTTAATTTCGTTTCAGATTCAACAATAGAGCAAATAATAGTTTTGCTCTCCGGATTGCTATAGAAACACTCAAATTTGAAATAGATAAATTCAAAATTTTGTAAAATACAAAACATCAAACTTGTAATATATGATCTAGGCTTTCCAAAACATCCTAAATTCTTAAATTTGGTTAAGAAACGTAAAAGTTATGCTTAATTTAATTTCAGATTCAACAATAGAGCAAATAATAGTTTTGCTCTCCGGATTACAATAGAAACACTCAAATTTGAAATAGATAACTTCAAAATTCTGAAAAACACAAAACATGAAACTTGTAGTAAGTGATCTACGCTTTCCAAAACATCTAAAATTCTTAAATTTGGTTAGAAACGTAAAAGTTATAGCAAAATTCGTTTCATCCACAATCACAAAAAAAATATTACAGCAGTCATCTTTTTTTTTCCAGCAAATTCACCACTGTAAACCATCCTTAACCGCATGAAGCCAAAATAGAAAACATGAGGGAGACCTCACCTTAGATATGCAGCAAAGTTTGGGTTGAAAGATTCTCCGGTTTGGATCAATTTGATGATTTTGAGGCTCCTTTATTAGCTTCACCAGCTGAAAAAGTTGAAACAAGAACATGCAAGAACTAAAGAGAAAGTTATACACAATTCATATCTAATTCTAGGATTTTGATGATATAATTCGGTAGTATTGGTGGAGATTACCTTCTATTCTCTTAATTTGGTGATTTCTTCTTGAATTGGCAGCAAATTGGGTGAAAATTTTGTTTTAGTTGAAGGTAACCATTATATTTTTTTCAGTTCACTGTAAGTTTGTTCTTTTCTGTTTCTGAGGAAGAAGAACTAAACTACGTATATGTATTAGGCTATTTTACCTTAAATTCACATATTTCTCAATATAAACTAAAAAAAAAATATATGCAACCAACTGTTATGAAACAAAAATTGTTATTTACACAAAATAAAATTTTTTCAATAATAAAATGTTATTTTCATAAATAAAACCATATTTTTGGCAATATTTTACAATTTTTAAAATTTTAGTGTAAAACACGAATTTTAAAGGATAATTTGTTCAAAAATCATTTTCATTTTCAAATAAGTTATAACAAAACATTATAACTCTTTTTAAAATAACAAAATATTATTTTAAACAATATTCCATCTTTTAATTTTAATAAAATACATATTTTCTACATATTTCTTCTTTTAAATTCAATAACAGGTTAATATTGGCAATAATTACCAATATTAATGCATTGATTCAACTAAAATCCAATAAATAATTATTTTCACTCCAAATTCTCAAAGTAAAGTTTTTAAAACACTATTTTCATTAATTTTTATTTATTTCAAAAATTATATGTTGAAACACATCAATTGATTAATTTATTAACTCTAATTTAATAAGATCACATTATTTATTTGAAATAAAAAAAAAATTAAATCAAATTTATTTTCTCCATTTTATTTTCAATATTAAATTATAACTAACGTTATAATTAAATATCATAGGTAATCACCAATACCAGGTTTGTTACAAAGCTAGCTAGAACTTGATATTAGTATAAGATAAGAGGAATATAAGTGCATAAGGGAATTCATCCTTTAACTATAAAGGATGGGTACAAGTATAGTATAATCTCAATGCATGGTATATGTTTAACAAGGGTTGTCGCATGAATAGGTTTAATTCAACATAAGAGACTCATACATAATGGCATTCAACGCTAATACAAGGAATCATATGAAAGTCATGAGAGAAACTCATTAAAATTCCAATATGAAACTCATGGAACTCAATATAAAGTTCAAATATCATAAAAACGAAATCACAATATATAACATCTCATGAAGCTCAAGGCTATCTATGTAACAAAAATATCTCAAAATAGTGAAATCGTATAAAACTCAGAAAATTCAAAATAACCCCGAATTGGCCAGATCCCTGATTGCAAAGCTGAAGCAATGTTGCACGTGCTAAACTCTTGTCCAGTGCTATTTATAATTTAGGTACCTAACTCGTGGACCCGAAGGTCATACTCATTGTGATCGATGTCACATAACTCGTGGTGACCGAAGTCACAAAACTCATAGTGACCGAAGTCACATAACTTGTGGTAACTGAAGTCACACAACTTGTGGTAACCGAAGTCACATAACTCATGGTGACCGAAGTCACATAACAGCGTTTAGAGTTTTTATGCTGTTGGAAGATGTTTAATAAGGGGGGTATGCATGAAAAGACAGCGTTTAGAGTTTTTATGCTGTTGGAAGATGTTTTTTTTAAAAAGCGGGGTATGCATGAAAAGACAGCGTTTAGAGTTTTTATGCTGTTGGAAGATGTTTTTTTAATAAGGGTGGTATGCATGAAAAGACGGCGTTTAGAGTTTTTATGCTGTTGGAAGATGTTTTTTTTAATAAGGGGGGTATGCATGAAAAGACAGTGTTTAGAGTTTTTATGCTGTTGGAAGATGTTTTTTTTAACAAGGGGGGTATACATGAAAAGACAGCGTTTAGAGTTTTTATGCTGTTGGAAGATGTTTTTTTAAAAAGGGGGGTATGCATGAAAAGACAACGTTTTGAGTTTATACGCTGTTGAAAGATGTTTTGTTTAATAAGTGGGTTATGCATGAAAAGACAGCGTTTAGAGTTTTTATGCTGTTGGAAGATGTTTTTTAATAAGGGGAGTATGCATGAATAGACAGCGTTTAGAGTTTTAATGCTGTTGTAAGATGTTTTTTTTAATTAGGGGGGTATGCATGAAAAGACAGCGTTTAGAGTTTTTATGCTGTTGGAAGATGTTTTTTTAAATAGGAGGTATGCATGAAAAGACAGCGTTCAGAGTTTTTATGCTGTTGGATGATGTTTTTATTAATAAGGGGGGTATGCATGAATAGACAGCGTTTAGAGTTTTTATGCTGTTGGAAGATGTTTTTTCAATAAGGGTGTATGCATGAAAAGACAGCGTTTAGAGTTTTTATGCTGTTGGAAGATGTTTTTTTTTAAGAAGGGGAGTATGCATGAAAAGACAGCGTTTAGAGTTTTTATGCTGTTGGAAGATGTTTTTTTTAACAATGGGGGTATTCATGAAAAGACAGCGTTTTGAGTTTTTATGCTGTTGGAAGATTTTTTTTAATAAGGGGGCTATGCTTGAAAAGACAGCGTTTAGAGTTTTTTTATGCTATTGGAAGATGTTTTTTAATAAAGGGTATGCATGAAAAGACAGCGTTTAGAGTTTTTATGTTGTTGGAAGATGTTTTTTTTAATAAGGGGGGTATTCATGAAAAGACAGCGTTTTGAGTTTTTATGCTGTTGGAAGATGTTTTTTTTAATAAGGGGATATGCATGAAAAGACATCGTTTAGAGTTTTTATGCAGTTGGAAGATGTTTTTTTTAATAAGTGGGGTATGCATGAAAAGACAGCGTTTAGAGTTTTTATGCTGTTGGAAGATGTTTTTTTTAATAAGGGGGTATGCATGAAAAGACGGCGTCTAGAGTTTTTATGCTGTTGGAAGATGTTTTTTTAATAAGGGGGGTATGCATGAAAAGACAGCGTTTAGAGTTTTTATGCTGTTGAAAGATGTTTTTTTTAATAAAGAGGGTATGCATGAAAAGACAGCGTTTAGAATTTTTATGCTGTTGGAAGATGTTTTTTTTAATAAGGGTGTATGCATGAAAAGACAGCGTTTAGAGTTTTTATGCTGTTGGAAGATGTTTTTTTTAATAAGGGGGGTATGCATGAAAATACAACGTTTAGAGTTTTTATGCTGTTGGAAGATACATATATATACGTATATATAGATACATATACACATATATATTGATACAAACAAGGGGGGTATGCATGAAAAGATAGCGTTTAGAGTTTTTATGCTGTTGGAAGATGTTTTTTTAATAAGGGGGGTATGCATGAAAATACAGCGTTTAGAGTTTTTATGCTGTTGGAAGATGTTTTTTTAATAAGGGGGGTATGCATGAAAAGACAACGTTTAGAGTTTTTATGCTGTTGGAAGATGTTTTTTTTAATAAGGGGGTATGCATGAAAAGACAGCGTTTAGAGTTTTTATGCTGCTAGATGATGTTTTTTTTAATAAGGGGGGTATGCATGAATAGACAGCGTTTAGAGTTTTTATGCTGTTGGAAGATGTTTTTTCAATAAGGGTGTATGCATGATAAGACAGCGTTTAGAGTTTTTATGCTGTTGGAACATGTTTTTTTTAATAAGGGGATATGCATGAAAAGACAGCGTTTAGAGTTTTTATGCTGTTGAAAGATGTTTTTTTTTAATAAAGACGGTATGCATGAAAAGACAGCGTTTAGAATTTTTATGCTGTTGGAAGATGTTTTTTTTAGTAAGGGTGTATGCATGAAAAGACAGCGTTTAGAGTTTTTATGTTGTTGGAAGATGTTTTTTTAATAAGGTGGGTATGCATGAAAAGACAACATTTAGAGTTTTTATGCTGTAGGAAGATGTTTTTTTTAATAAGGGGGTATGCATGAAAAGACAGCGTTTAGAGTTTTTATGCTGTTGGATGATGTTTTTTTAATAAGAGTGGTATGCATGAAAAGACAGCGTTTAGAGTTTTTATGCTGTTGGAAGATGTTTTTCTTAATAAGGGGGTATGCATAAAAGACAGCGTTTAGAGTTTTTATGCTGTTGGAAGATGTTTTTTTTAATAAGGTGGTATGCATGAAAAGACTGCGTTTAGAGTTTTTATTTTGTTGGAAGATGTTTTTTTAATAAGGGGGGTATCCATGAAAAGACAGCGTTCAGAGATTTTATGCTGTTGGAAGATGTTTTTTTTAATAAGGGGGGTATGCATGAAAAGACAGCGTTTAGAGTTTTTATGCTATTGGAAGATGTTTTTTAATAAGGGGGGTATGCATGAAAAGACCGCGTTTAGAGTTTTTATGCTGTTGGAAGATGTTTTTTTTAAAAAGCGGGGTATGCATGAAAAGACAGCGTTTAGAGTTTTTATGCTGTTGGAAGATGTTTTTTTTAATAAGGGGGGTATGCATGAAAAGACAGCGTTTAGAGTTTTTATGCTGTTGGAAGATGTTTTTTTTAACAATGGGGGTATACATGAAAAGACAGCGTTTAGAGTTTTTATGCTGTTGGAAGATGTTTTTTTTAACAAGGGGGGTATGCATGAAAAGACAACGTTTTGAGTTTATACGCTGTTGAAAGATTTTTTTTAATAAGTGGGTTATGCATGAAAAGACAGCGTTTAGAGTTTTTATGCTGTTGGAAGATGTTTTTTAATAAGGGGGGTATGCATGAATAGACAGCGTTTAGAGTTTTAATGCTGTTGTAAGATGTTTTTTTTAATTAGGGGGGTATGCATGAAAAGACAGCGTTTAGAGTTTTTATGCTGTTGGAAGATGTTTTTTTTAAATAGGAGGTATGCATGAAAAGACAGCGTTCAGAGTTTTTATGCTGTTGGATGATGTTTTTTTTTAATAAGGGGGGTATGCATGAATAGACAGCGTTTAGAGTTTTTATGCTGTTGGAAGATGTTTTTTCAATAAGGGTGTATGCATGAAAAGACAGCGTTTAGAGTTTTTATGCTGTTGGAAGATGTTTTTTTTAAGAAGGGGAGTATGCATGAAAAGACAGCGTTTAGAGTTTTTATGCTGTTGGAAGATGTTTTTTTTAACAATGGGGGTATTCATGAAAAGACAGCGTTTAGAGTTTTTATGCTATTGGAAGATGTTTTTTAATAAAGGGTATGCATGAAAAGACAGCGTTTTGAGTTTTTATGCTGTTGGAAGATGTTTTTTTTAATAAGGGGGGTATTCATGAAAAGACAGCGTTTTGAGTTTTTATGCTGTTGGAAGATGTTTTTTTAATAAGGGGATATGCATGAAAAGACAGCGTTTAGAATTTTTATGCGGTTGGAAGATGTTTTTTTTAATAAGTGGGGTATGCATGAAAAGACAGCGTTTAGAGTTTTTATGCTGTTGGAAGATGTTTTTTTTAATAAGGGGGTATGCATGAAAAGACGGCGTTTAGAGTTTTTATGCTGTTGGAAGATGTTTTGTTAATAAGGGGGGTATGCATGAAAAGACAGCGTTTAGAGTTTTTATGCTGTTGAAAGATGTTTTTTTTAATAAAGAGGGTATGCATGAAAAGACAGCGTTTAGAATTTTTATGCTGTTGGAAGATGTTTTTTTAATAAGGGTGTATGCATGAAAAGACAGCGTTTAGAGTTTTTATGCTGTTGGAAGATGTTTTTTTTAATAAGAGGGGTATGCATGAAAATACAACGTTTAGAGTTTTTATGCTGTTGGAAGATGTTTTTTTTAATAAGGGGTTATGCATGAAAAGACAGCGTTTAGAGTTTTTATGCTATTGGAATATGTTTTTTTAAAAAGGGGGGTATGCATGAAAAGACAGCGTTTAGAGTTTTTATGCTGTTGGAAGATGTTTTTGTTTAACAAGAGGGGTATGCATGAAAAGACATCGTTTTGAGTTTTTATGCTGTTGGAAAATGTTTTTTTTAATAAGGGGAGTATGCATGAAAAGACAGCGTTTAGAGTTTTTATGCTGTTGGAAGATGTTTTTTAATAAGGGGGGTATGCATGAAAAGACAGCGTTTAGTGTTTTTATGCTGTTGGAAGATGTTTTTTTAAAAAAGGGGGGTATGCATGAAAAGACAGCGTTTAGAGTTTTTATGCTGTTGGAAGATGTTTTTTTTAAGAAGGAGGGTATGCATGAAAAGACAGCGTTTAGAGTTTTTATGTTGTGGGAAGATGTTTTTTTAATAAAGGGTGTATGCATGAAAAGACAACGTTTAGAGTTTTTATGCTGTTGGAAAATGTTTTTTTTAATAAGAGGGGTATGCATGAAAAGACATCGTTAAAAGTTTTTATGCCGTTGGAAGTTGTTTTTTTAGAATGGGGTATGCATGAAAAGACAGCGTTTAGAGTTTTTATGCTGTTGGAAGATGTTTTTTTAATAAGAGTGGTATGCATGAAAAGACAGCTTTTAGAGTTTTTATGCTGTTGGATGATGTTTTTTTAATAAGAGTGGTATGCATGAAAAGACAGAGTTTAGAATTTTTATGTTGTTGGAAGATGTTTTTTTTTAATAAGGGGGTATGCATAAAAGACAGCGTTTAGAGTTTTTATGCTGTTGGAAGATGTTTTTTTTAATAAGGAGGTATGCATGAAAAGACAGCGTTTAGAGTTTTTATGCTGTTGGAAGATGTTTTTCAATAAGGGGGGTATGCATGAAAAGACAGTGTTTAGAGTTTTTATGCTGTTGGAAGATGTTTTTTTTAATAAGGGGGGTATGCATGAAAAGACAGCGTTTAGAGTTTTTATGCTGTTGGAAGATGTTTTTTAATAAGGGGGTATGCATGAAAAGACAGCGTTTAGAGTTTTTATGCTGTTGGAAGATGTTTTTTAAAAAAAGGGGGGTATGCATGAAAAGACAGCGTTTAGAGTTTTTATGTTGTTGGAAGATGTTTTTTAAAAAAAGGGGGGTATGCATGAAAAGACAGCGTTTAGAGTTTTTATGCTGTTGGAAGATGTTTTTTTTAAGAAGGAGAGTATGCATGAAAAGACAGCGTTTAGAGTTTTTATGTTGTGGGAAGATGTTTTTTTAATAAAGGGTGTATGCATGAAAAGACAACGTTTAGAGTTTTTATGCTGTTGGAAAATATTTTTTTTAATAAGAGGGGTATGCATGAAAAGACATCGTTAAAAGTTTTTATGCCGTTGGAAGTTGTTTTTTTTTTAGAATGGGGTATGCATGAAAAGACAGCGTTTAGAGTTTTTATGCTGTTGGAAGATGTTTTTTTTAATAAGAGTGGTATGCATGAAAAGACAGCGTTTATAGTTTTTATGCTGTTGGAAGATGTTTTTTTAATAAGGGGGTATGCATAAAAGACAACGTTTAGAGTTTTTATGCTGTTGGAAGATGTTTTTTTTAATAAGGGGGTATGCATGAAAAGACAGCGTTTAGAGTTTTTATGCTGTTGGAAGATATTTTTTTTTAATAAGGTGGGTATGCATGAAAAGACATCGTTCAGAGATTTTATGCTGTTGGAAGATGTTGTTTTTAATAAGGGGGGTATGCATGAAAAGACAGCGTTTAGAGTTTTTATACTGTTGGAAGATGTTTTATTAATAAGGGGGGTATGCATGAAAATACAGCGTTTAGAGTTTTTATGCTGTTGGAAGATGTTTTTTTAATAAGGGGGGTATGCATGAAAATACAGCGTTTAGAGTTTTTATGCTGTTGGAAGATGTTTTTTTTAATAAGGGGGTATGCATGAAAAGACAGCGTTTATAGTTTTTATGCTGCTAGATGATGTTTTTTTAATAAGGGGGGTATGCATGAATAGACAGCGTTTAGAGTTTTTATGCTGTTGGAAGATGTTTTTTCAATAAGGGTGTATGCATGATAAGACAGCGTTTAGAGTTTTTATGCTGTTGGAAGTTGTTTTTTTAATAAGAGTGGTATGCATGAAAAGACAGCGTTTATAGTTTTTATGCTGTTGGAAGATGTTTTTTTAATAAGGGGGTATGCATAAAAGACAACGTTTTGAGTTTTTATGTTGTTGGAAGATGTTTTTTTAATAAGGGGATATGCATGAAAAGACAGCGTTTAGAGTTTTTATGCTGTTGGAAGATGTTTTTTTAATAAGGGGGTATGCATGAAAAGACAGCGTTTAGAGTTTTTATGCTATTGGAAGATGTTTTTTTAATAAGGGGGGTATGCATGAAAAGACAGCGTTTAGAGTTTTTATACTGTTGGAAGATGTTTTTTTTAATAAAGAGGGTATGCATGAAAAGACAACGTTTAGAGTTTTTATGATGTTGGAAAATGTTTTTTTAATAAGGTGATATGCATGAAAAGACAACGTTTAGAGTTTTTATGTTGTTGGAAGATGTTTTTTTAATAAGGGGTGTATGCATGAAAAGACAACATTTAGAGTTTTTATGCTGTTGGAAAATGTTTTTTTAATAAGCGGGGTATGCATGAAAAGACAGCGTTAAAAGTTTTTATGCCGTTGGAAAATGTTTTTTTAATAAGCGGGTTATGCATGAAAAGACAGCGTTAAAAGTTTTTATGCCGTTGGAAGATGTTTTTTTTAAAATGGGGTATGCATGAAAAGACAGCGTTTAGAGTTTTTATGCTGTTGGAAGATGTTTTTTTAATAAGGGGGTATGCATAAAAGTCAACGTTTAGAGTTTTTATGCTGTTGGAAGATGTTTTTTTAATAAGGGGGTATGCATGAAAAGACAGCGTTTAGAGTTTTTATGCTGTTGGAAGATATTTTTTTTAATAAGGGGGTTATGCATGAAAAGACATCGTTCAGAGATTTTATGCTGTTGGAAGATGTTGTTTTTAATAAGGGGGGTATGCATGAAAAGACAGCGTTTAGAGTTTTTATACTGTTGGAAGATGTTTTTTTAATAAGGGGGGTATGCATGAAAATACAGCGTTTAGAGTTTTTATGCTGTTGGAAGATGTTTTTTTAATAAGCGGGGTATGCATGAAAAGACAACGTTTAGAGTTTTTATGCTGTTGGAAGAATTTTTTTTAATAAGGGGGTATGCATGAAAAGACAGCGTTTAGAGTTTTTATGCTGCTAGATGATGTTTTTTTAAATAAGTGGGGTATGCATGAATAGACAGCGTTTAGAGTTTTTATGCTGTTGGAAGATGTTTTTTCAATAAGGGTGTATGCATGAAAAGACAGCGTTTAGAGTTTTTATGCTGTTGGAAGATGTTTTTTTTAAGAAGGGGAGTATGCATGAAAAGACAGCGTTTAGAGTTTTTATGCTGTTGGAAGATGTTTTTTTTAATAAGAGTGGTATGCATGAAAAGACAGCGTTTAGAGTTTTTATGCTGTTGGAAGATGTATTTTAATAAGGGGGGTATGCATGAAAAGACAGCGTTTAGAGTTTTTATGCTGTTGAAAGATGTTTTTTTAATAAAGAGGGTATGCATGAAAAGACAGCTGTTAACGTTAAAATATGAACGATAACACCTGGTGTGTGTAATAAGATCGTGAAAGCACCACCCGTGTGACGGGGACAGAAATTAAGCAGGAAAATAGCAGAAATGCAGTAAATGAACAACAGATTTATAGTGGTTCGGCCCGTAATTGAGCCTACGTCCACTTTATAGTCACTTATTGCTGACTCGGTTACAATTTGATACAAATCTCTTCAGGAAACAGTACAATTCGATCACAAGAAACAATTTAGACTACTAGCTCAATCTTCGACGGTGAAACTCGATGAATCCATGTCGGATGTGAGGAATTTCTCTCGAAGCTTGTTGTAGTGTCGCGAATGCTTGAAGGATCCTTGATTACTGAATGAATGAAGAGTTCGACGGAGTAACAGCGCTGTAGAAATGATTTGCCAAAAGTCCCCTCCATGTTGGAAGTGATGGGGTATTTATAGGAGCAGATTTCTGAGCTTTTAATTTGGCCAAGTCATGAGTCGTGACCGACTCATGGTAAGTCGTGACTCGTATTCGACTTATGATGTCTCGCGGGCGCCATATTTGGTTCATCTTGTGGCTCAGTTGGAAGACCAAGTGCTAACTCGTAGCCGACTCATCAGATCAAAGTGGCTCAGGCACGGGCTTTGGATATTAGCTTGATAGCCTTTAAGTCGTAAGCCTGATGAGTCGTAACACCTCATGAGTCGTAAGTCCTCATGAGTCGTAAGTCTTCATGAGTCATAAACCTGATGAGTCATAGATCCAATGAGTCGTAAGACCTTGTGATTCGTAAACCCCATGAGTCGTAAACCTGATGAGTCGTAGTACCTCATGAGTCGTAAGTCTTCGTGAGTCATATACCTGATGAGTCATAGATCCAATGAGTCGTAAGACCTTGTGATTCGTAAACCCCATGAGTCGTAAGCCCTCATGGGTCGTAAGTCCCCATGAGTCGTAATACTCCATGAGTCGTATAGACCTTGACTCGCTAAACCGTCTGGACCATGAGTCGTAGCAAGCTTATCTCGTAAGACCATGAGTCGTATACTCCTTATCTCGTAAGACCATGAGTCGTATACTCCTTATCTCGTAAGACCATGAGTCGTATACTCCTTATCTCTTAAGACCATGAGTCGTAGAAACTTAAGGGTTAACATTTGCCCCTCGAAGTACACGCCTAAGTCGTAGGTCGTGTGCTTCGACTCATCTTATCCCGTGTATGCCTTTTTGTGTTCCACTGCCCAAAGGTATAAAATGCTTGAGTCGTCCCTTCTACCCATTACCTATCTCCTGAGTCGTATCCGCCATTACTATTCCTCCAAGCTTTCTCGAGGCAATACCTTCCTTTTCTAACAATCTACCAATTCGATTCTCCATTCTTTATTGCGTAAGTGTTTCTGATCCATCCTCGACCTTTAATCATCATTGATTCGTGAATTCTCCCCCCATACTTAATCCATCCCCTCGTACAACGCTTTGTTGTGAATTCCACCGTACCGGTAGTTCGTGAACCCGATTTTGCTTGATTTCATCTTTGGATGAATGGGGCGATGGAAATGCAGGGGTACTGTGCTTCAGGCTTTAACTGATTAGGTTGATGAGGCTTTGGTGATCTGAACTTAATTCTTTGGATGGTTCAATGGTGTCGTGGAATTAGGATGGGGATCGTAATTTGATTGAGAGGTTACTGGGTTTGGAAGATAACGGGTTAGAAGAAAAGTCAATGGGTTCAAATCGAGTGAGATGCTAGCAGGGCCATGGTTCAGTAGCTTTGTATGACTCACGAGTCAAGTCTCTTATGACACAATTCTTGAGTCGTAGACGACTCAGGACTTAGGATTTCATGCCGCTTTGGACTGTAGCCTCCTTTTGAGTCGTAGATGACTTATTTTTTTACGACATAGTTCTTGAGTCGTAGACGACATAGTTCTTGAGTCGTAGACGACTTAGGACTGGAGTCTCTTATTTTCACGACTTAAGACCTGAAGTACGATCGACTTGCCTTGTAACCCTTAAGTCGTGGACGAGTCAGAACATCAGTCGTGGACGAGTCAATACATAAGTCGTTGGTGACTCATGACTTGGGCTTTGAACGAACTTTGAACTGCTGCATTTTGAACTGCTGAACTATGAACTGCTGCATTTCCCCACAGATCACTCTAACTTGCAGACTAATAACCTGTCTAATAAAATATCCACAAAGAAATTGGGACGAATATACTGTCACCGACTGCCCATATCAAATGACAGATTAGTTAATAACAGATAATCAACATAAACAGATTGTGTGTATGAAGTGCTTTAAACCAACAAGTTCAAGCAAAGTATTAAAACAACATTGAAATAGTCAACTGAAAATGTCCGGTTTGCATTTAATACTGTACCTGAACTTTTAAATTAACAAGTCCTGAAATTTGATAATCGATCAGTTACCGACTAGCTTAATTCCAGTTTGCATTTATTTGTTGTCTTTGTTAATTTTGCACACACTTCACACTATTTAGGAAACGTGCACCTTCATATTTGAATATCCAGTTGCTTGTGTAGAATGGCTTCTCAACAAGCACTAGTACAAAACAGATTAGTTGCTTCGCCTCATTTGTGTCGGTTGTCCATAAAACCGACACAAATAGTGTAATTTGTGTCGGTTCTTTATTAACAACCGAAACTATTGACTTATGGGGTAAGAAGAAAATGTTAAAAATGTAATTTGCATCTGTTGTTCTTAATAAACCGACACAATTGAAGGGAAGCAATAGATATATTCGTGTCGGTTGTTTGAACAACCGACACAATTAAATACAATAGCATCGGTTGTCCAAAAACCGACACAATAGGCACACAACATTTCCCTCCAAATCCATTTCAGCTTCCCGCGAACGCTAGATTTTAAGGAACGTACCCGACCCGTTTCTTCTTTTCTTCTTCGTTGTTTTATTCCTTCTTCTCTCTACCCGCGTACGCTAAAAATAAATTTTATTCCTTCTTCTCTCTACCCGCGTACGCTACCGCTCTACCCACTGTACTAGGGTCGAGTGATTGAAGAGTTTGCGCTGCGATTTCGTCTGCTTCTGGATCAAGATTTTCGATCTTTTAGGTATGCCTTATTGAATTATTGAAGACTTTGGTTTTTTCGATTTGCGATTTTGGGTTTTTTCGATTTGCGATTTTGGGTTTTTTCGGTTAGAAGAATTGTAGTTAGGATTTGGTTGTTTTGAAGTTTAACATCTGCTCCGTTGGAATTGAAAAGAGAGAATCTGAAAAGTACAATTCATATCATTCAGTACCAATTACAGTTTAGGTGTAATTTTTGACATATACCGTGTATTCATATCATCTAAACGATCTTTTAAAATTTTAAAATCTTCCTACTAATATGTACAATTCAAAACGAGCTCTATCCAAGTAAAATTAAATCGAAAGCTGATTTCAATCATCCATTCGAGAAGTCTAAAATATTGGAAACCCAAATTTGTTAGAATGACAAAGAAATAATATATGATTAAGAGGTCAAATATTGTATATAATTTATCAGTAGGAATATCAGTGAAACAAAATGCTGTAAATTCCAGCTAGCTCTGTACCAAGGAATGCTGGTTGCCTCTGTGCTTTGTATTTTTAACTTCCTTCGATGAGATTGTTCTTATGTTGTACTACAGAGCTACTACTGTGCATACTCCAGTTTTGCATTTGTGCTATTTGCAGGGATTTCTGATTTCTGCTCCATATATTGTCCATTTTGGACTGGGGGTTCTATATATTTACCTCACGTTGCCCGTAGTTCAAGTTGATTTGATTGTCATACTCCTCATAATTCATTTGTCCATTGATTTTTGTGTTTTCTATTTCATCCTGATTATTTGTTGTACTACAAAAAATTTTCCACTTCTGACCATTCTATTTACTTTAGGAACTGAAACTTGTATAACCAGATTGAAAAATTAATATTCTTTCTATTCAATTGATTTATGTCTAAATACTATACTTTGCCTGAATCTGACTTAATATTATTTGTTAGCGTCAGAAGAATATTTATGTCGTTTTCATTAATGTGCATTAAATACCACAATTCATGTTAGGATGTGAGTATAGGATGGATGTAGAGATGTTAATATCCAATTCATGTTAGGATGTGGTACATTAATGCTTCACATGTAGTGATGCATGGAATGAGTATGTTTATATTCAATGAATGGATGCTCCTCCATGTAGAAGGCAAGGGTGTATGCTTTCGAAATGCAATATAAATTTAGAAGACTTCAACAAATCCTTAGTAGCAAAAACTGGCTGCTTTCATGCTTTGTTCTTTGCACCTATCTATTAACTATATATTTCCTATAAGTATATGTGTTTCCACTTTGGTCTTAGGAAAGAAATACTTGTTCAATAGTACAATGGTGGTAAAAACTACCGTATAACTGCATAGTTTCAAAAGAATATTTATTACAAATTTTCATTATTTTCATTACGTTTGTACTCTACAGTAACAATCCTTACCTTGAAATGTTACAAAAAATGATTAGTCATAGGTTATTGGTATATATGAAAGAAGATCAAAGTAATTGATATAAGCAGTATTCTATGAAATAGCAAGCAGGGCTATGTTAAGATAATTTACAGCAAAAATCTTCTAGAGTTAGTTCTGAATATTTGGCGTCATTTATACTTATGATTATTCAATATTGTAATACAAACATAGAAGTAGATTAATTCAAACTGAACTCTCTTGTTTCTCATAGATGATCACTATTGCATCTGAGTTTGAAACAGTTTGAACAACAGTAATCGGATGATGCTTTTATTAGTTTGAATTCAGAAAAGTAGAAAACAAACAACATTTTTTTAGAAACAAACAACATACAAACCTCTAATCACTTTTTCTATTAAGTATTCAGCCCTCTTAAGAGCAAAACAAAGTTTAAATTTCTATGTAACGACTGTGGTTTCCTTTCTCAAATCCAAAGCAAGCTTAGTAGGTATTTGAGTTTTGCTTTTGCCAATGCCCACAGATATTAGTTTCATCTGCATCTTCACAGAAATCACATTTTGTATCCTCTATACAGCCCAATTTGGTCATTTTTCGCATGGTAGGAAGTCTATTCTTCTGTCTGCAATTCATTAATGCAAATTTATTCCACATGCAATTGAAATTAATTTGGTGCCTTTACATATTTGTTATTTTACTGTTGAAAATAATTATTCAATCAATTTTAATTCCAGTGTTTAGTTTCATGTAAACACTCCAAGTCAGATGTATATACTATATTTAAGTTGATTCCACGGTTTTGGATCTTGTTCTTCCTTTTCGTATTGCTTGTTTAACTTTGTTGGAATCAAGGGTCCTAGAACTGATAAATATCTTTGTTGTGTTTTCGTAGACACGTTACTTGTTTTATTAGCTCTTTAGTTTTGTAATTTTTCTAACCCAAACATTAGCATCTGAGATTGCCAGTTGTAAGAAAATGTCAGAATTCCTTTTTTCTTCTTCTATGTTTTGGTGTATTTTTCACCTTGGGTTTGCCTAGTGCGTGTGATGTGTGTGTTGACAAAATCTTCTTACATGTGATAACAGGGAAGCTAATTTGATTTTTTTCTGAACTATATAACTCTGAATAAAACTTGATTACAATACTTTGTATTTGTACTAGCTCAACCACTACATTGCCATCTTGATCAATAAGATGCTTAACATGTTTCCTGTTTTTATTGGCAGAAATACGAGGGTAGAAAATTTTTGAACATCGGCCGCCTTCTGTCAACCACCTTATTTTAAATTTTTGTTTCATTTAGTTGTCTGGACGTGTGTAATTCGCTCCAAACTTAGCAAGTTATTTTGTACTGCTGTACTAAGTTATCTTTACCTGGTTTCTTTTAACAATTATAAGTATGCTTGTTCAACCATCTCATGTATGCTTGTTCTTGCTTTGTTTCATTCTTTTAGATGCATTTTGGTGTTTTTAATTTTGCAGAGTAGTTTAAAAAGAGGATTACCAAGTAGAAAACGAAGGTATACTTTCTTAAATTTTGATTTTTTTAAAATCAGTTTAATCATGAATAATTAGTGAAGTATTTTGTAAATCAAATAAACTCAATTGTTTTGAGTAATTGTTTATATATATAGCATTTTATATATATGTAATAGTAATACACCATTTTAAAAAGAAATGAGAATTGTTTGATGTCTTGTATATATATGCATAATTTTATTTAATACATCAGGACATCTCAATATGTTTCATTGTTTCTTTAAGAAACGAGGCACCTCATTGTCCTTTGCTTTGAAATATGGACCCAACCATGCTTTCTACTTCGCAAATTTTCGAAAATTTAGGCTGCCTTGACTTGCATATTTTTCTTTCTTCTTCTGTCATTGCATACTAAATGCATACTGCAACTGTTCTGTGGCTTGTGCTATTCTATTTTGTTGAATTTTTCAATGTCATAAAACAGCAAATAAGTGAGAAGGCTAGGAAGAGTCAGGCATGCAATGAGCATCCTCACTATTTAGGAAAAGCTGGATATGCAGGGAAGAAGGCTAAATGGATAATTGAAGGCCATAGTTCCTCGACCATATTGCCAGGTGGACCTGTTTTGGATCGGAGTATTGATTGGATTTTGGCACGATGAGGTATATGCATGACATAGTGAAAAACCACAATCAAAGCATCGATTTACAAAAGGTACTACTTTAGTTTTTTTCCTTCATATTATACATTAGCTACATTATAGGTATATTTCGATCAATTTTTTTTCTTTTTTGTTTTAAAACAAATGATTTACACGTAGAAAAGAAAATGAAAATAAAATAAACTCCGGCCGAAAGCAAAGCCCAAAAGCTCAAATACATTACACATTCAATAAAGTATATTCCCTTAACCTCACTTCCAAAACAAATTTCAATATTCGAACACTTCCAAAACCTAATTCATGGTTGATTGCAGTTGTTTGGGTTAATTAATTAGTGCGTAGTTCGGTGGTGAAGGCGGTTGAGGTGATGTTGTTCGTGAGTTGTAGAGGAAGTGTAGGAGGTTGATTTGGGTTTAAGGCGTTCGAAGTTGTGACTGTGGTTGGTGACTGTTTGCTGTCGCGAAGTGATAAGGCAGGATTGATATGTTGAGGTTTAATCAAAGGGGGTGAGGCAGTTGAACCATTTGTATTGGTGGTGATGTATGCTAGTGGGTGCGATTGGTGATGATGGTGAAACAGAGGTGTTGTGAGGTGATAGCAGTGTGAGGGTGGTTGAGTAGAGACGATGTAGTAAGTTGATTGACAGAGGAGCTACAACAGTGGCGACAGATGGCCAGGGTTGATGTCAGAGGTACGACAGTGGGGAAGTGAAGTGTAGTTGAGATGGTTGCACTTGTATATTGAATGGGGATGTAAGTTGCAGCAATGTGGTGTGTAGTTGTTTATGGGATGTAGTGGTTTGTAGTATAAATGATGATGTGTGAGCTGCAGTGGTAAATGACAGTGAGTGGTGATTGTGTGAAATGGAATGTTTTGATAGTTTCTGTGAAAGTAATGTTTGCTGGAATAGGGGAATATGGGTAGGCAGTTCGTGATGTGGTTGGGTAGGAGTGTGCAAGAGAGAAGATGAACTATCATGGTATGTATTACTGTGCAGTGTGGTTTGAAGTGAGTTTTGATGTGTGGAAATGATGGTGCTGAGGTAGAGAGTAGGGATAGCAAGTAGCAGTGACTTGATATTGGGGTATGTGTGCAGTGTATGCTTGGAGAACCTATCATTTATTTCCACCTCAGATTTGAACTTGGGGAACAAGTTTTAGAAGTGGGTGTGAGTGTATCAGCTAGCATGCTTAACTACCACTTGGATTGGCAATCAGACTGGTGTAATGTGCTTTGCAAGAAACACAACTATAAGAAAGTTTAGTGCATAGAAGCATGAAACTAGCTGATCATAGTGTTTCCCTTCTTCCTCATGATCAATTATCAGAGTCAAGCAACCTAGGTGAACATGTTTTTCTAAGCGTTCATACTCCCATTATTCATAATGTTCTATCATCTAACTAGGCTTATCACCTTGCTGAAAACTAAATTTATATAAAACATAAACATCACGGACTTTGAGTTCATTAAATCAAAATAACGAGATATTGCTAAATCAATAATCAGATGAGAATTATGTGTTGGCATGTTGCTAAGGATGATAATAAATGCTCTACGACAATTTTTAATTAAAGAATACTCGACTGATATATGTATATGCAAGGGGGTTACTGTGATGAAGCTATTTGATGTGGTGACATGAACTAGTGGTAGAGCATAGTAGATGATGGCAGCATGATCTTTGTGTAGTACTAAGGTAGTGGATCACATGTGATGCGTTATGGTTTTATGGTGATGTGCAGGCAATTTGTAGGGGTGTATGTTGTATATGAGGAGGAAGAGCAGCGAGAATGTGTGATGGCAGATTGTTCAGGCAATGAAGAGCACAGATATATGATTGTATGATTGTACGATTGTGTGATTGGCATATGTGTGGTTGGTCTTTTAGGTTCTTTTCCTATGTATTAAATTAAAAGCACCGAGTGAAGCTCCTTCGTAATCACTTGTTACGGCACTGAATAAGAGAATAAAAAATGAAAGTAAGCAATCATTTGTTATATTGTGATTTAAAAGGGACATCAAACCAACAAACTTGATGGTAAAACAATGCAAATTAACTAAGAATTATATAACAAATTAACTAAGTATTGTTAGTTTCTAACAATTCATTGACTATTATCACTTTCACTAAGCCTGTGCTAGGAGAAATTGTTTTTTAAGATGCTTGTTAACTCCCACTACTTATCTTAATATTATATAATTAATGAAATCAAATTTTATTCTATCACAGAGTGTGCAAGAATTATAGAATTGTTTAGGCTTGTCATATGAAATGGATAATATTGATCGTGTTTGGGAGATATGTCTCCGTATGGTGGAAAAGAAATTCTACGAAGTGTATTATGTTTTATATTATAGAGAGAGTAGCATGTGCTACATAGACTATATATGTCAGCTGAAATTCATTTGAGATCAAAATAAGAAAATACATTTTCATTGACAAAATAATCTTAAACACATAGGCTTGAGATAACAGGACTAACCCTGACGTGCTGAAAATATTCTTCATGGAACTATTTTATTTGCTTTGGCATGTCCTCCTACCTTATTTGTTTTAGTTCGTCCTCCTTTTTTCCCATTTTCTGCCTGCATCAAGATAGGGTAATATGTAAACATAATTTTGCTTAAAATGAATGATCCTTTCAAGGAGAGCACTCATTGTATGTAAGCATACTTAAAAATCATAAATCTAAGTAGTTTTCTTAGTTACAAGTTAACTACATAGTGGTTTTTTTCTAAGCCAGTAGTTATTCATGTTATTTATTCATGGGGTAAAAAAGTACTTGGTGTGGTTTTACAGCACGAAGAAAAACAACTTAACTACAAATAGAAGAGTGCAAGAGGCAGTCTTTCATGGTAAATTAATAGCAAGTCTAAAACAGATGAGACTGTCTTGTAAGCTTATTTTTCATTTGTGTTTTTTATGTTAAACTTCCAATTATGAATTCAACATCAAGAACTGGGACTAAGGTATTAGCTCAACCATCCTCGGAAACTATGGATCCTGGAAACAATCATTAGCTTAACCATCATCAAATCTCGATTGGAAACAATGAACCTCGGAAAGCCACGTAAACAAACGTACACTTCTATAAAACATGGCACAGTGTGGTTTGTATAGTATGGTAGGTTGGAGTTGAATTGTAGAAGAGCGACAGTAAGACAAGTTTGTACTGGGATGTGACAGGTTATGTTGTTGTATCTGGTTGGATTGGTTTGTAATGTTAGTTTGATGGTTATGAGGAGATATCAGTTGGTGATGAAGTAGGGCCTGTTTGTAAAACAGGGATCTCGAAATAAATTTCCTTGTAGCTATCATTTAATTTGTTTCTAATATTCAGCTTATGGTTCAACCTGTATTTGAATTACATTCCTCTCAGATTGATCTTTTATATATGCAGAGTATTCCTGACTTAATTATTGTCTTTTGTATAACAATTCTCTTAATTGGCAGGACATTGTACGAGACGGTTCTTATGACCAACAAGAGATAGACGAGGTTCGAGAGAATTTAGCTAGTTATATCATGTATAATTGGATGTAGTTGGTTGTGTACGCTGATCTTTTGTAACGTACGTTGGTATTTTGTCATGTACGTTATGTTTGTGATAGATTATATTCTATTTTGGTCTGTAAACATGAATTATGTTGATGGATAATATAATTATATTTTTTTTTCAATCAGTTCATAGTAACGTTGGTTTATAAAAAATTAAAATTCAATTTCATACCGTTTTTATAATCTTAAACGGTAATAATATTTTTTTTTGCTTCAGATATTACTTGTGTCGGTTGTTACTTCAAAGGGAACCGATACAACTGTATATCAATTGTGTCGGTTGAAAAAACAAACATAACCGACACAAATATTAATCATTTGTGTCGGTTGTTAATAAAAAACCGACACAAAACTATGAACAGTTGTGTCGGTTTTTCTAAAAGGACCGACACAATAAACGGCAGTGTGCTTCACTATACAAGCTGATTTGTGTCGGTCCTTTTAGAAAGACCGACACAACTGTTCATAGTTTTGTGTCGGTTCTTTAATAACAACCGACACAAATGGTTGATATTGGTGTCGGTCGTACAACCGACACAACAGAAAAATGTCTTTTGTGTCGTCTTCATATGAGTCGGTTGTAAAACCGACACAACAGGGGTTACACAACCGACACAAATGACCAGTTTTGTACTAGTGAAGGAGATGTAACAGTTCAGACCGGAGAGTCCATTTTCATTCCAGCTCCTTTAGTCAACCCCCCAGAAAGAGCCCCTTCCACTTTATTGTACAAAACTTTTCGGCAATTGTGTACTCAATTTGGCATTGCTGAGGATGACGCTATCCTTCCTGAAAAGAACAACACTGCCGATGTAGCACCTCCTGGCTTTGTGGCGGTCAACCGACAAATGTGCTCGAGCGTAGCCATTCCTCCTTTCAACAATTTTCTTCAACATCTTCTCCGCCAATTGGCAATCGCTCCATTCCAATTACATCCCAATGGTCATGATGTTCTAATGGGGCTATGCGTATTATTCAGCAGAACGCTTAACCGTCTTCCCAGTGTTGATGAAATCTGTTACCTGTGCTCTTTTGTCAGAATCAAAGATCATCCTTCAATCATCGTTATAAGAAGTGCCAGGAATCGCAAACTGGTTGTCGGTCTCCCAGATACTGCTCATGGGTTTTTGACTCAGTATTTTTATGTTCGCTGTCCCCCTGGTTTTTATGCCGTGTGGAGAGAAGGAAGTAAGAATGCCTATCCTTTCTTCTCCTTGTTCTCTGAGTATCTTACAGTCCGAATCACTAAGTGTTTAACTATGCTTTCTCATTTCAGCGCTCCTCTCTCCCTCTAGGGATCCCAGTCATAAGCAAACTCTGGAGAAGCTCATGGCTGTTCCGATTGAAGAACGGGATGTGAAATTTCTGTTGAAAGATGAGTTTCTCCACCAGTTTGGACTTTTACATCCTTCTAGATCGACTAAAATTCATGAAATCTCGAGTTCTGATGCGGAAACGTTAGCTGCTTCAGATTCTCGAGCAGAGACCTCGAATGCCCCAGCTTCTGTAGAAGAAGTTGCATCGGAAGCACCCGTTGCTGAAGTTGCCTTGATAAAATGTTCTACATTTACTGATGTTGTAGGGTCAGCCAGTAAGTCGGCACTTGCCCCAATTATTGAGGAGGAAGAGAATCCCCGAGTTTTTGAGAAATCAATCGATACAGAAGTTGGAAAAGAGAAGTCTGCTGAGTTCCTGGGTGATGACACTTTCGATGGCTTGAGCGATATCATGATAACTTCTCAAGAGCTTTTCGGGGATAATAATCCGAAAGTGACTTCTCCTGCTGTTGAAGCGACTTCCATCCTAAAACAAACCCTGACGCCTACTACGCCAGTCGTTTCTATTTCTACACTAAAGCGTGGTCTGTAGTCTGACGCATGTAGCTTGCACGCCGCACACACTTAGGATTTTTCAGCACTTATAAGCATTTATCCTTTTTTTCTGGAAATCTCTAAACTTTACTTCTTTTCCGTTTTTCAGATTCTCCGATGGGACGCTCCGGCTCATACTTCGACAACTTCCGGCGCTACGGAGGGCGCGATTCTTACGATTATGGACGTTATCTTCCCTCCCGCAAAGAATCTGATGAAGAGCGTGCAGCTAGAAAAGCTCAAGAAAGGCGTGCTTATGAAGAGCAGCAAAGAAGGAGAGAATATGACTCTCATAAAAGAAAATATCACGATGATAAAGGGAAGAAGCATGCTACTGATGACCCAAGTAAACGGGTTAAACTCGATGAGAAGAACGCGTCTGAAATTTCTGAAAAGGCTGACGCTCCTATCCCTTCAGATACTCTGGCCGGCTCTCCTCCTCTAAAGAAGTCTGACATTCAAACAATTATTAACAGGCCACAATATCAAGTTAAAGATGGCCCTCCAATGCTTCAGAGCCGCTTTCCAAATTGGTGCCTAAAAGGAGTGCGCTTCGATTTGGATTTGGTTCCGATTGACAAGCAAGACATGCTTAAAGGTCTTGACGCAGTCAGGCTCAATATCGAGAGGATGTCGCAATGGCAGAAACTTGTCGACGAACTCCAAAGGGTCAATCACTTGAATCTTGAGGCAATGATGACCATGGAGAACGATAAATCAGAATGGGACAAATGGCGCAGGCAGCATGATGCAGAGATGACGAGTATCGCAGACGACAACGCAAAGCTTGCATCTGAAGTCAAGCAACTTAAGGAAGATCTTGACTCATCTTCCGCATCGCATTCCCAAAAGGAAGAAGTCTTTCAGAAGCAGGTACGGGATGCACACGCTGCACAAAGAGACGCCGAAATGAAACTTGCAGCTGAGCAGCACATTACTGAGAAATATCGCACAGAAAATGCTGAGCTACGGGGGACAATTGTGTCCCATAATGCAGAGATTGAGATGCTGAAAGCTAAGCTTCTTAAAGTTGAGAAGGAGCGTGATGACGCGGTCGCCGGTCAAGTTGCGGCCGAAGAGTCTCATGATGCCACTAGAGCTAGCATCGATTCTACTCTATTTGACTTCTATATGCACAACGTTTTGGGCCGTGGTAGCCTTTCCTTTTTGGGTCCCAAATATGAGATTACACTTGCTGAAGTCTGGGAGACTATACTTGACACATTTTCCAGCTATGCGGAAGCAGACCTTGCAGCGCTTTATCTAGACGATGAAGCACGTGATGCGCTTATTAGAGGCAAAGAACAACTTGCCGGAGCTAGAGCCGGGGCAGCGGTAGAAGAATACCCAGAAAAGACAACATCACTACCTGCCCCTGTCCATACTTCAACTTTGACTGATGTCGATATCATTGGTTCTAGCTCTCAATCTCCACTTGCTGCAAAAGATGCTGAAGCTAAACTCGATACTTCCGAGACTCCTCTTTCCCAAATTGAAGAGAAGAGCCAGGAAGAAACTGAAGCTGATAAATATGAAATCGAGCTTGCGAAACCAACTCCTCCAGGTAACTTTGGCGAAGTTCCGGGTCTAATGGACCAGCTACTTGATTTAACCGAGTTTGATGACCTTCTTACTTGTTACTTAAACTTTGGTGAACCGATGCCTTCTTTATTTTCGGGGGATGTTGATTTTAACTTCTTTTCTTCTACAGCGGAGGCACCAAGCACTGCACAAGCTTTCACTCCTTCGGTTGCCGTTCCTCCGTCTTCCCAAATTACTCCTCCTTCCGCTTCCCAACCAGGATCACAGGCAGAGAAAATCGAAGCTCTTCAAGGCTTGGATGATCCGGCTGCTTCTCAGGAGCAGAAGGCGGAGGATTTTGAAGACATTGAGAAGACCCCGGAGCGGTCTCTTGATGACGATACGAAGCTTTCAACATTGCTTGCTACTCCGGGGAGCGAGTCTTCTTCAAAGAGGAAGGGGAAGCGTGCTGTAAGGAAAAAGAAGAAGACTTCCACTGAAGAGGAAGCAGTAGTTGATCTGGCCGTACCGCTTTCTCCTTCTGCCCCTACCCGTTCACAACGACTTCAAAAGCTAATCATTAAACCGGGAAAGGGCTCCAAAGGTGTTGAGAAGAAGGAATAATCAAGCTGGATTTTCTACTTATTATTTTTGCTTTTTGCATGTATTGACCGGGGATTGTGCGGGTACCGGTCCCCGCTTTTGCTTGTTCGAGATATCTGCACATGTAAAGAATTTTTATAGTACTAAATAAAACAATTATTTTACTTGTACAAACTCTTGTGTATGTGAGAATGCATTTGTTTTTTTTTATTTTTAGTGTAGAACAAACGATTCTTTTCACTTGTACAAACTTTTTTGTTTGTGTTTAAGAATGCATTTATCCCACAGCTTTTTCGCGTGATATTGTTATGTGCTTGTGGTATGTTGCTTGAATACTGCTTCTTATTGTTGTAGCCGTATCATATGATATTGCCCCTATACCACAAGTGCATTACAATATCTTTCGCTTTTAGCGAGATCTGTACTCTTATTTTCCATAGAATAAATATTCCGTCTTTGAGGGAATGATTATTCTACTTAAACGGAGCGTGTCTCATTTTCTGATAAGTCTTCACGCTTCAACCTTCGGAGATGTTTACTTCATGTTTTTGAGAAGTGAATTCTCCTACGCGGTAAAGCGAATCTCGGAAGAAGATATTACTTAGCACTTCGATTTCTGGGGAAGAGTTTTTTTTTTAAGATGAACAAGTAGGTCTTCCTTAAGAACCGAAGTGTGCCTCTAATGAGGGCTTTATTTTGGTATTTTTGAGGAGTAGCATGTGGACTCCGAAGAGTAGCATTATGCTTTGTGGAGTATTGGTGTGCCTCCGGAGAGGTCTTGTGCTTCCAAAGAAGTCTTGATTTTGGTCTCCGAAGAGAAGCAATTTTTGTATTTCTACTCGGGTGAAGTGGGTCTCCTAAGAGAAGCATTTTGCACTTTTACCCTGGTGAAATGTGCCTCCGAAAAGGGCTTTTACCTCCGAAGATGGCTTGAGCCTCCGAAGAGGGCTTGTGCCTTCGAAGAGGGCTTGTGCTTCCGAAGAGGGCTTGTGCCTCCGAAAAGGGCTTTTGCCTCCGAAGATGGCTTGTGCCTCCGAAGAGGGCTTGTGATTGCCTGGAAGTTACTTTCTCATGGTCAGAGGTCTACGGGGCGAACGCAAGTTGCTTGATTGGATGTTTGCTTGCACAAACGATCGCAATTAACTAACAAGGTGCCCTTTTGGTAGTCCCACCGATCTTTTTGATTGAGTAAAGCACTCCCATTTATTGGCGTGCCTCGTTAGAGGGCTTTGGTTGGTTGGTGTGCCAGGTAGGTTGCATCTCAGGGGCGAGTGGATCCACGGGGCGGACATACGCTATCTGGTCGGATGCATCACGACCAGTTAGCGAGGGTCTTGTTCCTTCCGATTGGGAAGGCGTCCCTTTAGTGGATCTCCCGGCCTTCCTGTTGAGAGGCATGCCTCCCTTTGCCTGCTTCTTCGTTTGCTTGGCTATTTTCTCTCATCATCTGCCCATTAGCGATCTCTTATCATCATTTTCAAGCACATCTTTTTTTCTTTTGCGAGTAAATTGCTTCATCCGAAGGAGTGTACTTCACCGTTGAATGACTTCAAGAGACAAACGCGAGTTATCTAGTTGGATGCCCGTTCATAACGACAATCTCAACTAGTGAACAAAGGTTTGTCCCAGTGAAGTCGCCAACTCTTTATGTGAAGTTTTCTTTGCGTAGGATTTGAGTTTGGAATTTTTGTTGTTTGGTTTTTGTGCAATAGCTGATTTATAGAGGTCGCTTAGCTTTGTGATGAGCAAGCCTTGTTATAATGTCCTGCAATTTTGAATCGATATTTTAGCGATACATTTAAAGTATTTACATATCGAAATAAAACAGGCATTATGAAATAGTAAAGAACACAAGATTTATAGTGGTTCGGCCAAGAATCGGGCCTACGTCCACTTTATAGCTTTCATTCATTTACACTGATTTACAATGTTTCACAATACAACTGATACATTCATCATCATTTTACAATTTTGAGCAAAGCTCTTTTCAAGTAAAATAAGGGCGCAAATGGTTGCTGTTCCAGGCCCTTGGAATTGGATCTCCTTCAACAGTTATGAGTTTGAAAGTGCCATCAAGAATTTTAGTGCCTATGACATATGGCCCTTCCCAGTTTGGCCCAAACACACCAGTTGCTGTCATGATCCTTTTCAAAACCAAGTCTCCGATTTCAAAGCTGCGTTGGCGAACTTTGGAGTTGAAATGCCTGGCTATTCTCTGCTGATGAGCTGAAACTCTGAGCCTAGCTTCCTTTCTTTTCTCATCAAGAAAATCAAGCGCTTCAAGTTGCAGTTTTTCACTTTCGGTTTCATTAAAATGAACTCTTCTATGTGAAGGAACCTCTACTTCTACTGGAATCATTGCCTCAGATCTGTATGCTAGTGAAAATGGAGTGTGCCTAGTCGCAGTTTTGTGAGTAGTTCTGTATGCCCATAGTGCTAATGGAAGCTTATCAACCCAACCACCTTTTGCTTTTTCAAGTTTCTTTTTGATAGTTGACTTGATAATCTTGTTAACTACTTCCACTTGCACATTTGCCTGCGGATGAGCCACTGCTGAGAAGCTTTTTCGAATTCTGAACCGTTTGCAAAAATCCTGGAATTCTTCACTTTCAAATTGAGTGCCGTTGTCGGTGATTATCTTCTGTGGCACACCATATCTGCAAATGATATTCTTCGTTACAAAATTTATCATCTTTTTAGAAGTGATGGTGGCCAAAGGTTCAGCTTCGGCCCATTTGGTGAAATAGTCAACGGCGACAATAGCATATTTAATTCCTGATTTAGCGATCGGTAATGGTCCAATTAGGTCTATTCCCCAAATGGCAAATGGCCATGGGCTGACCATTTGTGTGAGTTCGGTGGAAGGTGCTCTTGGGATTTTTGCAAATCTTTGGCATTTGTCACACTTCCTGGAGTAAGCTGCAGCATCTCGACTAATATCCGGCCAGAAATACCCATATCGGAGAATTTTCTTTGCAAGCGTTTGACCACCTGAATGGTCTCCACATTCTCCTCCGTGCACCTCTGCTAAGATTGTCTTGGCTTCTTCTTTAGTTACACATCGGAGTAGTGGGATTGAAAATCCCCGCCTGTATAATCGGCCATCTTGAATTATATACCTTGACGCTTTTCTCAATAATTTTCGACGTTCCTTAGAACTTTCTGGTAGAGAACCACTGAGTAAGTATTCTTTGATTGGAGTCATCCATGATTCATGATCTTGAGACGTAGTCATAATCCAATCAATATCCATTTCATCAATGCTTGGAGCTGACAGAACTTCTACAGGAACTAATCCCAGCAATTGAGCTTCTCCGGAACTTGAGTACTTTGCTAAAGAATCCGCCTTCATATTTTCCTCTCGGGGTATGTGGCTTATTGAGTAGTGATCTAAATCATTGAGGAGTTCGGAAGTTTTTGTCAAATATGCAGGCAAATTCCCTCCTTTGGCTTGAAATTCCTTCTTCACCTGGCAGACAATAAGCTGAGAATCACTGAAAATCTGTATCACTTTGATATTCAATTCCTTGGCGAACTTCAATCCGGCAATAAGGGCCTCATATTCTGCTTCATTGTTTGTCGAAGGAAATTCCAGTCTCAATGCATAACATAGTGATCGTCCTTCGGGAGTTTCGAGCACAACTCCTGCCCCAGAACAATAGTCATTTCTCGAGCCATCAACATACAACTTCCACTGTATCGGAATGCAGTCAGTTGTTTCTTCCTTACTGTCACCTTTGTCAGTGGATTCTGTGATGAAATCTGCTAAAGCTTGTCCGTTAATTGCTCTTCGGGGATGATAAGTGATGTCATATTGGCTAAGTTCTATGTTCCACTTCAAGAGACGACCCGAAGTTTCAGGACGATACAGGACTTGCTTCAAAGGCCGATCAGTCAGGACCTTGATAGGATGAGATTGAAAATAGGGCCTCAATTTCCTGGAAGCGATTAGCAGACAATAAGCAAGTTTTTCTATCTTTGAATAATTCATCTCAGCCCCAGCGAACCGTTTGCTGATGTAGTAAACTGGACGTTGTATTTTCATATCTTCTCGTACGAGTGCTGCACTTAAAGCATGGGATGAAATTGCCAGATAGTTGAAGAGGTCTTCACCATCACTAGGCTTGGAGAGGTCCAGAGGAGTTCTCATATGATGAATCAGTTGATCGAAAGCATTCTGACATTCAGGAGTCCATTCGAAAATTTTCTTTCCTTTCTTTAGAGCATCAAAGAAGGGAATGCATTTGTCTGTGGCCATGGAAATGAAGCGACTAAGAGCGGCAACCTTTCCATTGAGACTTTGCAGTTCTTTCTTTGTTCTAGGGGCTTTAACTTCTCTTAGAGCTGTGATTTGAGCAGGATTGGCCTTGATGCCCCTAGCGCTCACAATGAAACCCAGGAATTTCCCAGACTCTACTCCGAATGAACATTTCAATGGATTGAGCTTCATTCCGTACTTTCGAAGGATTGAGAACATCTCTGCCAAGTGATCCATGTGGTCTACTGCTTTCTTTGACTTTACTAACATATCATCAACATAGACTTCCATTGTTTTGCCGATCTGTGGCTTGAACATAGCGTTGACAAGTCTTTGGTATGTTGCCCCTGCATTCTTTAACCCGAATGGCATGACTTTGTAACAGTAGAGTCCCACATCTGTAATAAAGCTTGTATCCTCCTGATCTGGTTCATTCATCATAATCTGATTGTATCCGGAATAGGCATCCATAAAAGATAACAACTCATGTCCAGCCGTCCCATCTACTAGTTGATCGATTCTAGGCAACGGGAAGCAGTCTTTGGGGCAAGCTTTGTTCAGATCTGAGAAATCAATGCATACTCTCCACTTTCCATTTGCCTTCTTAACCAGTACTGGATTTGAAACCCAATTTGGATAAGTGGATTCTTTGATGAAATTATTCTCTAAGAGGCGATCTACCTCTTCCTTCAAAGCTGCTGACCTTTCTGGACCTTGAGTTCTTCTTTTCTGTTTTTACTGGTGTGAATTTCGGATCGACATTCAGAGTGTGAACAGCAATTGTTGGAGAGATTCCGCACATATCAGCATGACACCAAGCGAACACGTCCAGATTTGCTTTTAGAAATGATATCAGTGTATTTTGAACCGTTGTACTTAGTTGCGAACCCACATTAAGTACCTTATTTGGGTCTTTGGAGTCGACATGTATTGGTACCGTAACTTCCACAGGCACCACTCTATTTTCCTCTGCACTGGATTTTCTGGGGTCCATTTCTCGCCTTGCACCACTATGCTCACCAGTGCAGGGGCCACCCTGTATTTGCTATAAGGCTGGGTTTTTGATGCGGAGGGGAGCTGCCGCATCTTTACCCATCTCTCTCTCTTTCTGGCTTCTCGAAGCTCTATAAGATAACATTCACGTCCAGCATTTTGATCTCCCTTGATTACACCAACACCATTTTCTGTAGGAAACTTCATGGTTAGGCACCACGGGGCCAAAATGGCCTTGAATGCAGCTAGAGCTGGCCTGCCTAGGAAAGCATTGTAGGCAGAAAATCCATCAACAATCACAAAGGTTTGTTTTCGAGTTACCCTTTTCTGCCCTTCACCAAGTTCCACGAACAAATCGACAGTTCCGATTGGTTGCTTTGGTTCCCCAGTGAAACCAACGATCTTTTGTGATGAAGCCTGAACGTCGGTCATTGGGATCTTCATCTGGTCAAATGTTTTCTTGAAAAGTATATTGCAGGAAGCACCGCAATCAATGAGTACTCGTCTTACTATTGCTGGCCCAATTCCTGCAGAGATAACTAAGGGATCTATGGTGGGAGCTTCAATACCAATAGAATCCCTAGCCTTGAACAAAATATCATTATCTGAAATCTTTTGCTGTTTTAAGGGTGCTGTATTTTCTACAGCAAAAACATCTTCTTCTGCCGGGATATACTTCAAAGCGTGAGCATATCGTTCCATCTCACCCCAGCTTTTGCCTGTTGGGTGTGGGCCCCCTGAAATGACGTTGATAACGGGCCTCTCAGATTCTTGTGCCACAGCACCTTTACTTGAGCCTGACGGCTGATTAGAGGGTTATTGTCTCTGAGTAGACGAAGATGGATCACTTCTGTTTTTCTTGACATATTGTTGCAGCTTGTTTTCTCTCAATAATTCTTCAATTAAGCTCTTTAAGTGGCGACAGTCATTGGTATCATGACCGGGTTGGTTGTGAAAACGGCAGAACTTTCCATTTCTCATAGCGCTCTTTCCCGGTTTTATCTTAGCCGGTTTGGGATAATCCACAGCATCTTTGGTGGCGAAGAAGATATTTTCCAGAGTGTCGGTCAATGGAGTGAAATCTGAGGGTTTGAAGAAGCGAGGTTTCTTTATATCCTTTTGTTTCTTCCCCTCGTGATTTTCCCTTTTCTGACCTCCGGAATCTTTCTTTTCCGAAGCGGCAGTATTATTTTCCACCTTTGTTGCCACCACCTTCATTGATGCTGGAAGATTTTCCAAGCGTATGAATTCATCAGCTTTCTTGTAGAATTTCTCGAGAGAATTTGGCTCTTTCATCTTCAGCCATTTTCCAAATTCGCTCGATTTGTCGATAGCACGCATCAAATAGGTCAAGATCATCCGTGGCTCTGCGTTATCAACTTCCGCCAGAGCTATATTGAAACGGTTTAGAAATGATTTAATAGGTTCTCCCGGATTCTGTTCAAGACTGGATAGTGACATTATGTCCTTTGCCTTTGAAGCGTATAGCCTGAATTTCTCTTTAAACTTTCTAGTCAGATCGGAAAACTGATCTACTGATCGGACAGGAAGTTTGGTGAACCAGAGAAGTGCCACTCCTTCCAAATATACTGGGAAATACCGGCACTTGATTTCATCAGTTGCTCTCGCACCGGTCATGTGCCAGTCATACTTATACAAGAATTGGTTTGGATCACTTGTTCCCCGATAAGCAGGAATGGTGGGGGGAACAAATTTTCTAGGAAATTCAGCCTTTAGAATCTTCTCGGTAAATGGAGTCTTGCTTGGCGCGAATCCCCATTCACTCTCATCTTCACCTCTCTGCATGCTCTCTTTCATTATTTGCTTGATCATGCCAGAAAGATATTCCTCATTGTTCAAAGATTTTGCGGAGTAGACTTCTGCCATTTTCTCAGATGTTTGCCCGAGCAGATTTTCGTGGAAAATTGGCGATGGTCTAGATCCTTCAGCTCGGAGGGGTGCCCCTTCAGCAGCACCTGATCCCCCCTGAGGAATATTCCTCCCTTCGGAGTTGCGAAGAGCATCAGCGGTGTTTTCTTCATTACCCACTGGTCTTTGGTTGGCACCAAGCAGAGCATTCAGTTTTTCCATCATCAGATTGATTTGACTCTCAATCTGTTGGTATAGTCCGGATACAGCAGCGTCTAGCTCCTCTCGCGTCACCCCGACGCTTGGAGCTGCTTGACTTGGTGAAGCAGAGGTGGCGGTATCATCATGAACATTTTCAGATCTGACAACCTTTCGTTTCCTTCCAAGAGCCATTATGTCTGATAGACTTCTGGTTCTGTAGGAAACCTTTTCAACAAACTTGTGTGAAGCAATGATGGATGGTAACCTGAGTTGGATTCTCAGTGAAGCACCAAAATGTTAACGTTAAAATATGAACGATAACACCCGGTGTGTGTAATAAGATCGTGAAAGCACCACCCGTGTGACGGGGACAGAAATTAAGCAGGAAAATAGCAGAAATGCAGTAAATGAACAACAGATTTATAGTGGTTCGGCCCGTAATTGAGCCTACGTCCACTTTATAGTCTCTTATTGCTGACTCGGTTACAATTTGATACAAATCTCTTCAGGAAATAGTACAATTCGATCACAAGAAACAATTTAGACTACTAGCTCAATCTTCGACGGTGAAACTCGATGAATCCATGTCGGATGTGAGGAATTTCTCTCGAAGCTTGTTGTAGTGTCGCGAATGCTTGAAGGATCCTTGATTACTGAATGAATGAAGAGTTCGACGGAGTAACAGCGCTGTAGAAATGATTTGCCAAAAGTCCCCTCCATGTTGGAAGTGATGGGGTATTTATAGGAGCAGATTTCTGAGCTTTTAATTTGGCCAAGTCATGAGTCGTGACCGACTCATGGTAAGTCGTGACTCGTATTCGACTTATGATGTCTCGCGAGCGCCATATTTGGTTCATCTTGTGGCTCAGTTGGAAGACCAAGTGCTAACTCGTAGCCGACTCATCAGATCAAAGTGGCTCAGGCACGGGCTTTGGATTTTAGCTTGATAGCCTTTAAGTCGTAAGCCTGATGAGTCGTAACACCTCATGAGTCGTAAGTCCTCATGAGTCGTAAGTCTTCATGAGTCATAAACCTGATGAGTCATAGATCCAATGAGTCGTAAGACCTTCTGATTCGTAAACCCCATGAGTCGTAAGCCTGATGAGTCGTAGTACCTCATGAGTCGTAAGTCTTCGTGAGTCATACACCTGATGAGTCATAGATCCAATGAGTCGTAAGACCTTGTGATTCGTAAACCCCATGAGTCGTAAGCCCTCATGGGTCGTAAGTCCCCATGAGTCGTATAGACCTTGACTCGCTAAACCGTCTGGACCATGAGTCGTAGCAAGCTTATCTCGTAAGACCATGAGTCGTATACTCCTTATCTCGTAAGACCATGAGTCGTATACTCCTTATCTCGTAAGACCATGAGTCGTATACTCCTTATCTCGTAAGACCATGTGTCGTAGAAACTTAAGGGTTAACAACAGCGTTTAGAATTTTTATGCTGTTGGAAGATGTTTTTTTTAATAAGGGTGTATGCATGAAAAGACAGCGTTTAGAGTTTTTATGCTGTTGGAAGATGTTTTTGTTTAACAAGAGGGGTATGCATGAAAAGACATCGTTTTGAGTTTTTATGCTGTTGGAAGATGTTTTTTTTAATAAGGGGAGTATGCATGAAAAGACAGCGTTTAGAGTTTTTATGCTGTTGGAAGATGTTTTTTAATAAGGGGGGCATGCATGAAAAGACAGCTTTTAGAGTTTTTATGCTGTTGGAAGATGTTTTTTTTAAAAAAGGGGGTATGCATGAAAAGACAGCGTTTAGAGTTTTTATGCTGTTGGAAGATATTTTTTTTAATAAGGGGGGTATGCATGAAAAGACATCGTTCAGAGATTTTATACTGTTGGAAGATGTTGTTTTTAATAAGGGGGTATGCATGAAAAGACAGCGTTTAGAGTTTTTATACTGTTGGAAGATGTTTTTTTAATAAGGGGGGTATGCATGAAAATACAGCGTTTAGAGTTTTTATGCCGTTGGAAGTTGTTTTTTTTAGAATGGGGTATGCATGAAAAGACAGCGTTTAGAGTTTTTATGCTGTTGGAAGATGTTTTTTTAATAAGAGTGGTATGCATGAAAAGACAGTGTTTAGAGTTTTTATGCTGTTGGATGATGTTTTTTTAATAAGAGTGGTATGCATGAAAAGACAGCGTTTAGAATTTTTATGCTGTAGGAAGATGTTTTTTTAATAAGGGGGTATGCATAAAAGACAGCGTTTAGAGTTTTTATGCTGTTGGAAGATGTTTTTTTAATAAGGTGGTATGCATGAAAGGACAGCGTTTAGAGTTTTTATGCTGTTGGAAGATGTTTTTTAATAAGCGGGGTATGCATGAAAAGACAACGTTTAGAGTTTTTATGCTGTTGGAAGATGTTTTTTTAATAAGGGGGTATGCATGAAAAGACAACGTTTAGAGTTTTTATGCTGCTAGATGATGTTTTTTTTAATAAGTGGGGTATGCATGAATAGACAACGTTTAGAGTTTTTATGCTGTTGGAAGATGTTTTTTTTAATAAGAGTGGTATGCATGAAAAGACAGCGTTTAGAGTTTTTATGCTGTTGGAAGATGTTTTTTTAATAAGGGGGGTATGCATGAAAAGACAGCGTTTAGAGTTTTTATGCTGTTGAAAGATGTTTTTTTTAATAAAGAGGGTATGCATGAAAAGACAGCGTTTATAGTTTTTATGCTGTTGGAAGATGTTTTTTTAATAAGGGGGGTATGCATGAAAAGACAGCGTTTAGAGTTTTTATGCTGTTGAAAGATGTTTTTTTTAATAAAGAGGGTATGCATGAAAAGACAGCGTTTAGAATTTTTATGCTGTTGGAAGATGTTTTTTTTAATAAGGTTGTATGCATGAAAAGACAGCGTTTAGAGTTTTTATGCTGTTGGAAGATGTTTTTGTTTAACAAGAGGGGTATGCATGAAAAGACATCGTTTTGAGTTTTTATGCTGTTGGAAGATGTTTTTTTAATAAGGGGAGTATGCATGAAAAGACAGCGTTTAGAGTTTTTATGCTGTTGGAAGATGTTTTTTAATAAGGGGGGTATGCATGAAAAGACAGCGTTTAGAGTTTTTATGCTGTTGGAAGATGTTTTTTTAAAAAAGGGGGGTATGCATGAAAAACCAGCGTTTAGAGTTTTTATGCTGTTGGAAGATATTTTTTTTAATAAGGGGGGTATGCATGAAAAGACATCGTTCAGAGATTTTATGCTGTTGGAAGATGTTGTTTTTAATAAGGGGGGTATGCATGAAAAGACAGCGTTTAGAGTTTTTATACTGTTGGAAGATGTTTTTTTAATAAGGGGGGTATGCATGAAAATACAGCATTTAGAGTTTTTATGCCGTTGGAAGTTGTTTTTTTAGAATGGGGTATGCATGAAAAGACAGCGTTTAGAGTTTTTATGCTGTTGGAAGATGTTTTTTTTAATAAGAGTGGTATGCATGAAAAGACAGTGTTTAGAGTTTTTATGCTGTTGGATGATGTTTTTTTAATAAGAGTGGTATGCATGAAAAGACAGCGTTTAGAATTTTTATGCTGTTGGAAGATGTTTTTTTTAATAAGGGGGTATGCATAAAAGACAGCGTTTAGAGTTTTTATGCTGTTGGAAGATGTTTTTTTAATAAGGTGGTATGCATGAAAAGACAGCGTTTAGAGTTTTTATGCTGTTGGAAGATGTTTTTTAATAAGGGGGTATGCATGAAAAGACAGCGTTTAGAGTTTTTATGCTGTTGGAAGATGTTTTTTAATAAGGGGGGTATGCATGAAAAGACAGCGTTTAGAGTTTTTATGCTGTTGGAAGATGTTTTTTTTAATAAGGGAGTATGCATGAAAAGACAGCGTTTAGAGTTTTTATGATGTTGGAAGATGTTTTTTTTAATAAGGGGGTATGCATGAAAAGACAGCGTTTAGAGTTTTTATGATGTTGGAAGATATTTTTTTTTAATAAGGGGGGTATGCATGAAAAGACATCGTTCAGAGATTTTATGCTGTTGGAAGATGTTGTTTTTAATAAGGGGGTATGCATGAAAAGACAGCGTTTAGAGTTTTTATACTGTTGGAAGATGTTTTTTTAATAAGGGGGGTATGCATGAAAATACAGCGTTTAGAGTTTTTATGCCGTTGGAAGTTGTTTTTTTTAGAATGGGGTATGCATGAAAAGACAGCGTTTAGAGTTTTTATGCTGTTGGAAGATGTTTTTTTTAATAAGAGTGGTATGCATGAAAAGACAGAGTTTAGAGTTTTTATGCTGTTGGATGATGTTTTTTTAATAAGAGTGGTATGCATGAAAAGACAGCGTTTAGAATTTTTATGCTGTAGGAAGATGTTTTTTTTAATAAGGGGGTATGCATAAAAGACAGCGTTTAGAGTTTTTATGCTGTTGGAAGATGTTTTTTTAATAAGGTGGTATGCATGAAAGGACAGCGTTTAGAGTTTTTATGCTGTTGGAAGATGTTTTTTTAATAAGCGGGGTATGCATGAAAAGACAACGTTTAGAGTTTTTATGCTGTTGGAAGATGTTTTTTTAATAAGGGGGTATGCATGAAAAACAGCGTTTAGAGTTTTTATGCTGCTAGATGATGTTTTTTTTAATAAGTGGGGTATGCATGAATAGACAGCGTTTAGAGTTTTTATGCTGTTGGAAGATGTTTTTTCAATAAGGGTGTATGCATGAAAAGACAGCGTTTAGAGTTTTTATGCTGTTGGAAGATGTTTTTTTTAAGAAGGGGAGTATGCTTGAAAAGACAGCGTTTAGAGTTTTTATGCTGTTGGAAGATGTTTTTTTAATAAGAGTGGTATGCATGAAAAGACAGCGTTTAGAGTTTTTATGCTGTTGGAAGATGTTTTTTTAATAAGGGGGGTATGCATGAAAAGACAGCGTTTAGAGTTTTTATGCTGTTGAAAGATGTTTTTTTTAATAAAGAGGGTATGCATGAAAAGACAGCGTTTAGAATTTTTATGCTGTTGGAAGATGTTTTTTTTAATAAGGGTGTATGCATGAAAAGACAGCGTTTAGAGTTTTTATGCTGTTGGAAGATGTTTTTGTTTAACAAGAGGGGTATGCATGAAAAGACATCGTTTTGAGTTTTTATGCTGTTGGAAGATGTTTTTTTAATAAGGGGAGTATGCATGAAAAGACAGCGTTTAGAGTTTTTATGCTGTTATAAGATGTTTTTTAATAAGGGGGGTATGCATGAAAAGACAGCGTTTAGAGTTTTTATGCTGTTGGAAGATGTTTTTTTTAAAAAAGGGGGGTATGCATGAAAAACCAGCGTTTAGAGTTTTTATGCTGTTGGAAGATATTTTTTTTAATAAGGGGGGTATGCATGAAAAGACATCGTTCAGAGATTTTATGCTGTTGGAAGATGTTGTTTTTAATAAGGGGGGTATGCATGAAAAGACAGCGTTTAGAGTTTTTATACTGTTGGAAGATGTTTTTTTAATAAGGGGGGTATGCATGAAAATACAGCATTTAGAGTTTTTATGCCGTTGGAAGTTGTTTTTTTAGAATGGGGTATGCATGAAAAGACAGCGTTTAGAGTTTTTATGCTGTTGGAAGATGTTTTTTTTAATAAGAGTGGTATGCATGAAAAGACAGTGTTTAGAGTTTTTATGCTGTTGGATGATGTTTTTTTAATAAGAGTGGTATGCATGAAAAGACAGCGTTTAGAATTTTTATGCTGTTGGAAGATGTTTTTTTTAATAAGGGGGTATGCATAAAAGACAGCGTTTAGAGTTTTTATGCTGTTGGAAGATGTTTTTTTAATAAGGTGGTATGCATGAAAAGACAGCGTTTAGAGTTTTTATGCTGTTGGAAGATGTTTTTTAATAAGGGGGTATGCATGAAAAGACAACGTTTAGAGTTTTTATGCTGTTGGAAGATGTTTTTTAATAAGGGGGGTATGCATGAAAAGACAGCGTTTAGAGTTTTTATGCTGTTGGAAGATGTTTTTTTTAATAAGGGAGTATGCATGAAAAGACAGCGTTTAGAGTTTTTATGATGTTGGAAGATGTTTTTTTTAATAAGGGGGTATGCATGAAAAGACAGCGTTTAGAGTTTTTATGCTGTTGGAAGATGTTTTTTTAATAAGAGTGGTATGCATGAAAAGACAGCGTTTAGAGTTTTTATGCTGTTGAAAGATGTTTTTTTAATAAAGAGGGTATGCATGAAAAGACAGCGTTTAGAATTTTTATGCTGTTGGAAGATGTTTTTTTAATAAGGGGGGTATGCATGAAAAGACAGCGTTTAGAGTTTTTATGCTGTTGAAAGATGTTTTTTTTAATAAAGAGGGTATGCATGAAAAGACAGCGTTTAGAATTTTTATGCTGTTGGAAGATGTTTTTTTTAATAAGGGTGTATGCATGAAAAGACAGCGTTTAGAGTTTTTATGCTGTTGGAAGATGTTTTTGTTTAACAAGAGGGGTATGCATGAAAAGACATCGTTTTGAGTTTTTATGCTGTTGGAAGATGTTTTTTTAATAAGGGGAGTATGCATGAAAAGACAGCGTTTAGAGTTTTTATGCTGTTATAAGATGTTTTTTAATAAGGGGGGTATGCATGAAAAGACAGCGTTTAGAGTTTTTATGCTGTTGGAAGATGTTTTTTTTTAAAAAAGGGGGGTATGCATGAAAAACCAGCGTTTAGAGTTTTTATGCTGTTGGAAGATATTTTTTTTAATAAGGGGGGTATGCATGAAAAGACATCGTTCAGAGATTTTATGCTGTTGGAAGATGTTTTTAATAAGGGGGGTATGCATGAAAAGACAGCGTTTAGAGTTTTTATACTGTTGGAAGATGTTTTTTTAATAAGGGGGTATGCATGAAAATACAGCATTTAGAGTTTTTATGCCGTTGGAAGTTGTTTTTTTAGAATGGGGTATGCATGAAAAGACAGCGTTTAGAGTTTTTATGCTGTTGGAAGATGTTTTTTTTAATAAGAGTGGTATGCATGAAAAGACAGTGTTTAGAGTTTTTATGCTGTTGGATGATGTTTTTTTAATAAGAGTGGTATGCATGAAAAGACAGCGTTTAGAATTTTTATGCTGTTGGAAGATGTTTTTTTTAATAAGGGGGTATGCATAAAAGACAGCGTTTAGAGTTTTTATGCTGTTGGAAGATGTTTTTTTAATAAGGTGGTATGCATGAAAAGACAGCGTTTAGAGTTTTTATGCTGTTGGAAGATGTTTTTTAATAAGGGGGTATGCATGAAAAGACAGCGTTTAGAGTTTTTATGCTGTTGGAAGATGTTTTTTAATAAGGGGGGTATGCATGAAAAGACAGCGTTTAGAGTTTTTATGCTGTTGGAAGATGTTTTTTTTAATAAGGGAGTATGCATGAAAAGACAGCGTTTAGAGTTTTTATGATGTTGGAAGATATTTTTTTTTAATAAGGGGGGTATGCATGAAAAGACATCGTTCAGAGATTTTATGCTGTTGGAAGATGTTGTTTTTAATAAGGGGGGTATGCATGAAAAGACAGCATTTAGAGTTTTTATGCTGTTGGAAGATGTTTTTTTAATAAGGGGGGTATGCATGAAAATACAGCGTTTAGAGTTTTTATGCTGTTGGAAGATGTTTTTTTTTAATAAGGGGGTATGCATGAAAAGACAGCGTTTATAGTTTTTATGCTGCTAGATGATGTTTTTTTAATAACGGGGGTATGCAGGAATAGACAGCGTTTAGAGTTTTTATGCTGTTGGAAGATGTTTTTTCAATAAGGGTGTATGCATGATAAGACAGCGTTTAGAGTTTTTATGCTGTTGGAAGTTGTTTTTTTTAATAAGAGTGGTATGCATGAAAAGACAGCGTTTATAGTTTTTATGCTGTTGGAAGATGTTTTTTTTAATAAGGGGGTATGCATAAAAGACAACGTTTTGAGTTTTTATGCTGTTGGAAGATGTTTTTTTTAATAAGAGGATATGCATGAAAAGACAGCGTTTTGAGTTTTTATGCTGTTGGAAGATGTTTTTTTAATAAGGGGGTATGCATGAAAAGACAACGTTTAGAGTTTTTATGCTGTTGGGAGATGTTTTTTTAATAAGGGGGGT
The DNA here is from genome assembly GCA_030737815.1 of Allium fistulosum. NCBI lineage: Eukaryota > Viridiplantae > Streptophyta > Magnoliopsida > Asparagales > Amaryllidaceae > Allium > Allium fistulosum. The sequence continues at coordinate 613,479,457 of CM060907.1, forward strand.
ATGCATGAAAAGACAGCGTTTAGAGTTTTTATGCTGTTGGAAGATGTTTTTTTTTAATAAAGAGGGCATGCATGAAAAGACAACGTTTAGAGTTTTTATGCCGTTGGAAAATGTTTTTTTTAATAAGGGGATATGCATGAAAAGACAACGTTTAGAGTTTTTATGTTGTTGGAAGATGTTTTTTTAATAAGGGGTGTATGCATGAAAAGACAACGTTTAGAGTTTTTATGCTGTTGGAAAATGTTTTTTTAATAAGAGGGGTATGCATGAAAAGACAGCGTTAAAAGTTTTTATGCCGTTGGAAGATGTTTTTTTTTAAATGGGGTATGCATGAAAAGACAGCGTTTAGAGTTTTTATGCTGTTGGAAGATTTTTTTTTTAATAAGAGTGGTATGCATGAAAAGACATCGTTTATAGTTTTTATGTTGTTGGAAGATGTTTTTTTAATAAGGGGGTATGCATAAAAGTCAACGTTTAGGGTTTTTATGCTGTTGGAAGATGTTTTTTTAATAAGGGGGTATGCATGAAAAGACAGCGTTTAGAGTTTTTATGCTGTTGGAAGATATTTTTTTTAATAAGCGGGTTATGCATGAAAAGACATCTTTCAGAGATTTTATGCTGTTGGAAGATGTTGTTTTTAATAAGGAGGGTATGCATGAAAAGACAGCGTTTAGAGTTTTTATACTGTTGGAAGATGTTTTTTTAATAAGGGGGGTATGCATGAAAATACAGCGTTTAGAGTTTTTATGCTGTTGGAAGATGTTTTTTTAATAAGGGGGGTATGCATGAAAAGACAACGTTTAGAGTTTTTATGCTGTTGGAAGATTTTTTTTTTAATAAGGGGGTATGCATGAAAAGACAGCGTTTAGAGTTTTTATGCTGCAAGATGATGTTTTTTTTAATAAGTGGAGTATGCATGAATAGACAGCGTTTAGTGTTTTTATGCTGTTGGAAGATGTTTTTTCAATAAGGGTGTATGCATGAAAAGACAGCGTTTAGAGTTTTTATGCTGTTGGAAGATGTTTTTTTTAAGAAGGGGAGTATGCATGAAAAGACAGCGTTTAGAGTTTTTATGCTGTTGGAAGATGTTTTTTTTAATAAGAGTGGTATGCATGAAAAGACAGCGTTTAGAGTTTTTATGCTGTTGGAAGATGTTTTTTTAATAAGGGGGGTATGCATGAAAAGACAGCGTTTAGAGTTTTTATGCTGTTGAAAGATGTTTTTTTAATAAAGAGGGTATGCATGAAAAGACAGCGTTTAGAATTTTTATGCTGTTGGAAGATGTTTTTTTTAATAAGGGTGTATGCATGAAAAGACAGCGTTTAGAGTTTTTATGCTGTTGGAAGATGTTTTTTTTTAATAAGGGGGGTATGCATGAAAATACAACGTTTTGAGTTTTTATGCTGTTGGAAGATGTTTTTTTTAATAAGGGGGTACGCATGAAAAGACAGCGTTTATAGTTTTTATGCTATTGGAATATGTTTTTTTAAAAAGGGGGGTATGCATGAAAAGACAGCGTTTAGAGTTTTTATGCTGTTGGAAGATGTTTTTGTTTAACAAGAGGGGTATGCATGAAAAGACAGCGTTTAGAATTTTTATGCTATTGGAATATGTTTTTTTAAAAAGGGGGGTATGCATGAAAAGACAGCGTTTAGAGTTTTTATGCTGTTGGAAGATGTTTTTGTTTAACAAAAGGGGTATGCATGAAAAGACATCGTTTTGAGTTTTATGCTGTTGGAAGATATTTTTTTTAATAAGGGGAGTATGCATGAAAAGACAGCGTTTAGAGTTTTTATGCTGTTGAAAGATGTTTTTTAATAAGGGGTGTATGCATGAAAAGACAGCGTTTAGAGTTTTTATGCTGTTGGAAGATGTTTTTTTAAAAAAGGGGGGTATGCATGAAAAGACAGCATTTAGAGTTTTTATGCTGTTGGAAGATATTTTTTTTTAATAAGGGGGGTATGCATGAAAAGACATCGTTCAGAGATTTTATGCTGTTGGAAGATGTTGTTTTTAATAAGGGGGGTATGCATGAAAAGACAGCGTTTAGAGTTTTTATACCGTTGGAAGATGTTTTTTTAATAAGGGCGGTATGCATGAAAATACAGCGTTTAGAGTTTTTATGCCGTTGGAAGTTGTTTTTTTTTAGAATGGGGTATGCATGAAAAGACAGCGTTTAGAGTTTTTATGCTGTTGGAAGATGTTTTTTTAATAAGAGTGGTATGCATGAAAATACAGCGTTTAGAGTTTTTATGCTGTTGGATGATGTTTTTTTAATAAGAGTGGTATGCACGAAAAGACAGCGTTTAGAATTTTTATGCTGTTGGAAGATGTTTTTTTTAATAAGGGGGTATGCATAAAAGACAGCGTTTAGAGTTTTTATGCTGTTGAAAGATGTTTTTTTAATAAGGTGGTATGCATGAAAAGACAGCGTTTAGAGTTTTTATGCTGTTGGAAGATGTTTTTTAATAAGGGGGGTATGCATGAAAAGACAGTGTTTAGATTTTTTATGCTGTTGGAAGATGTTTTTTTTAATAAGGGGGGTATGCATGAAAAGACAGCGTTTAGAGTTTTTATGCTGTTGGAAGATGTTTTTTAATAACGGGGGTATGCATGAAAAGACAACGTTTAGAGTTTTTATGCTGTTGGAAGATGTTTTTTAAAAAAAGGGGGGTATGCATGAAAAGACAGCGTTTAGAGTTTTTATGCTGTTGGAAGATGTTTTTAAAAAAAGGGGGGTATGCATGAAAAGACAGCGTTTAGAGTTTTTATGCTGTTGGAAGATGTTTTTTTTAAGAAGGAGGGTATGCATGAAAAGACAGCATTTAGAGTTTTTATGTTGTGGGAAGATGTTTTTTTAATAAAGGGTGTATGCATGAAAAGACAACGTTTAGAGTTTTTATGCTGTTGGAAAATATTTTTTTTAATAAGAGGGGTATGCATGAAAAGACATCGTTAAAAGTTTTTATGCCGTTGGAAGTTGTTTTTTTTTTAGAATGGGGTATGCATGAAAAGACAGCGTTTAGAGTTTTTATGCTGTTGGAAGATGTTTTTTTAATAAGGGGGTATGCATGAAAAGACAGCGTTTAGAGTTTTTATGCTGTTGGAAGATATTTTTTTAATAAGGGGGTTATGCATGAAAAGACATCGTTCAGAGATTTTATGCTGTTGGAAGATGTTGTTTTTAATAAGGGGGGTATGCATGAAAAGACAGCGTTTAGAGTTTTTATACTGTTGGAAGATGTTTTTTTAATAAGGGGGGTATGCATGAAAATACAGCGTTTAGAGTTTTTATGCTGTTGGAAGATGTTTTTTTAATAAGGGGGGTATGCATGAAAAGACAACGTTTAGAGTTTTTATGCTGTTGGAAGATGTTTTTTTTAATAAAGGGGTATGCATGAAAAGACAGCGTTTAGAGTTTTTATGCTGCAAGATGATGTTTTTTTTAATAAGTGGGGTATGCATGAATAGACAGCGTTTAGAGTTTTTATGCTGTTGGAAGATGTTTTTTCAATAAGGGTGTATGCATGAAAAGACAGCGTTTAGAGTTTTTATGTTGTTGGAAGATGTTTTTTTTAAGAAGGGGAGTATGCATGAAAAGACAGCGTTTAGAGTTTTCATGCTGTTGGAAGATGTTTTTTTTAATAAGAGTGGTATGCATGAAAAGACAGCGTTTAGAGTTTTTATGCTGTTGGAAGATGTTTTTGTTTAACAAAAGGGGTATGCATGAAAAGACATCGTTTTGAGTTTTATGCTGTTGGAAGATTTTTTTTAATAAGGGGAGTATGCATGAAAAGACATCGTTTAGAGTTTTTATGCTGTTGAAAGATGTTTTTTAATAAGGGGTGTATGCATGAAAAGACAGCGTTTAGAGTTTTTATGCTGTTGGAAGATGTTTTTTTAAAAAAGGGGGGTATGCATGAAAAGACAGCATTTAGAGTTTTTATGCTGTTGGAAGATATTTTTTTTAATAAGGGGGGTATGAATGAAAAGACATCGTTCAGAGATTTTATGCTGTTGGAAGATGTTGTTTTTAATAAGGGGGGGTATGCATGAAAAGACAGCGTTTAGAGTTTTTATACTGTTGGAAGATGTTTTTTTAATAAGGGCGGTATGCATGAAAATACAGCGTTTAGAGTTTTTATGCCGTTGGAAGTTGTTTTTTTTAGAATGGGGTATGCATGAAAAGACAGCGTTTAGAGTTTTTATGCTGTTGGAAGTTGTTTTTTTTAATAAGAGTGGTATGCATGAAAAGACAGCGTTTAGAGTTTTTATGCTGTTGGATGATGTTTTTTTAATAAGAGTGGTATGCACGAAAAGACAGCGTTTAGAATTTTTATGCTGTTGGAAGATGTTTTTTTTAATAAGGGGGTATGCATAAAAGACAGCGTTTAGAGTTTTTATGCTGTTGAAAGATGTTTTTTTAATAAGGTGGTATGCATGAAAAGACAGCGTTTAGAGTTTTTATGCTGTTGGAAGATGTTTTTTAATAAGGGGGGTATGCATGAAAAGACAGTGTTTAGATTTTTTATGCTGTTGGAAGATGTTTTTTTTAATAAGGGGGGTATGCATGAAAAGACAGCGTTTAGAGTTTTTATGCTGTTGGAAGATGTTTTTTAATAAGGGGGGTATGCATGAAAAGACAGCGTTTAGAGTATTTATGCTGTTGGAAGATGTTTTTAAAAAAAAGGGGGGTATGCATGAAAAGACAGCGTTTAGAGTTTTTATGCTGTTGGAAGATGTTTTTTTTAAGAAGGAGTGTATGCATGAAAAGACAGCGTTTAGAGTTTTTATGTTGTGGGAAGATGTTTTTTTAATAAAGGGTGTATGCATGAAAAGACAACGTTTAGAGTTTTTATGCTGTTGGAAAATGTTTTTTTTAATAAGAGGGGTATGCATGAAAAGACATCGTTAAAAGTTTTTATGCCGTTGGAAGTTGTTTTTTTTTTAGAATGGGGTATGCATGAAAAGACAGCTTTAGAGTTTTTATGCTGTTGGAAGATGTTTTTTTTAATAAGAGTGGTATGCATGAAAAGACAGCGTTTATAGTTTTTATGCTGTTGGAAGATGTTTTTTTAATAAGGGGGTATGCATAAAAGACAACGTTTAGAGTTTTTATGCTGTTGGAAGATGTTTTTTTAATAAGGGGGTATGCATGAAAAGACAGCCTTTAGAGTTTTTATGCTGTTGGAAGATATTTTTTTTAATAAGGGGGGTATGCATGAAAATACAGCGTTTAGAGTTTTTACGCTGTTGGAAGATGTTTTTTTAATAAGGGGGGTATGCATGAAAATACAGCGTTTAGAGTTTTTATGCTGTTGGAAGATGTTTTTTTTTAATAAGGGGGTATGCATGAAAAGACAGCGTTTACAGTTTTTATGCTGCTAGATGATGTTTTTTTAATAAGGGGGGTATGCATGAATAGACAGCGTTTAGAGTTTTTATGCTGTTGGAAGATGTTTTTTCAATAAGGGTGTATGCATGATAAGACAGCGTTTAGAGTTTTTATGCTGTTGGAAGTTGTTTTTTTTAATAAGAGTGGTATGCATGAAAAGACAGCGTTTATAGTTTTTATGGTGTTGGAAGATGTTTTTTTAATAAGGGGGTATGCATAAAAGACAACGTTTTGAGTTTTTATGCTGTTGAAAGATGTTTTTTTTAATAAGGGGATATGCATGAAAAGACAGCGTTTAGAGTTTTTATGCTGTTGGAAGATGTTTTTTTTAATAAGGAGGTATGCATGAAAAGACAGCGTTTAGAGGTTTTATGCTGTTGGAAGATGTTTTTTTAATAAGGGGGTATGCATGAAAAGACAGCGTTTAGAGTTTTTATGCTGTTGGAAGATGTTTTTTTTAATAAAGAGGGTATGCATGAAAAGACAACGTTTAGAGTTTTTATGATGTTGGAAAATGTTTTTTTAATAAGGGGATATGCATGAAAAGACAACGTTTAGAGTTTTTATGTTGTCGGAAGATGTTTTTTTAATAAGGGGTGTATGCATGAAAAGACAACGTTTAGAGTTTTTATGCTGTTGGAAAATGTTTTTTTTAATAAGAGGGGTATGCATGAAAAGACAGCGTTAAAAGTTTTTATGCCGTTGGAAGATGTTTTTTTTAGAATGGGGTATGCATGAAAAGACAGCGTTTAGAGTTTTTATGCTGTTGGAAGATTTTTTTTTTTAATAAGAGTGGTATGCATGAAAAGTCAACGTTTATAGTTTTTATGCTGTTGGAAGATGTTTTTTTTAATAAGGGGGTATGCATAAGTCAACGTTTAAAGTTTTTATGCTGTTGGAAGATGTTTTTTTAATAAGGGGGTATGCATGAAAAGACAGCGTTTAGAGTTTTAGTGCTGTTGGAAGATATTTTTTTTAATAAGGGGGTTATGCATGAAAAGACATGGTTCAGAGATTTTATGCTGTTGGAAGATGTTATTTTTAATAAGGGGGGTATGCATGAAAAGACAGCGTTTAGAGTTTTTATACTGTTGGAAGATGTTTTTTTAATAAGGGGGGTATGCATGAAAATACAGCGTTTAGAGTTTTTATGCTGTTGGAAGATGTTTTTTTAATAAGGGGGGTATGCATGAAAAGACAACGTTTAGAGTTTTTTTGCTGTTGGAAGATGTTTTTTTTAATAAGGGGGTATGTATGAAAAGACGGCGTTTAGAGTTTTTATGCTGCTAGATGATGTTTTTTTTAATAAGGGGGGTATGCATGAATAGACAGCGTTTAGAGTTTTTATGCTGTTGGAAGATGTTTTTTCAATAAGGGTGTATGCATGAAAAGACAGCGTTTAGAGTTTTTATGGTGTTGGAAGATGTTTTTTTTAAGAAGGGGAGTATGCATGAAAAGACAGCGTTTAGAGTTTTTATGCTGTTGGAAGATGTTTTTTTTAATAAGAGTGGTATGAATGAAAAGACAGCGTTTAGAGTTTTTATGCTGTTGGAAGATGTTTTTTTAATAAGGGGGGTATGCATGAAAAGACAGCGTTTAGAGTTTTTATATTGTTGGAAGATATTTTTTTAATAAGGTGGGTATGCATGAAAATACAGCGTTTAGAGTTTTTATGCTGTTGGAAGATGTTTTTTTAATAAGGGGGGTATGCATGAAAAGACAACGTTTAGAGTTTTTATGCTGTTGGAAGATGTTTTTTTTAATAAGGGGGTATGCATGAAAAGACAGCGTTTAGAGTTTTTATGCTGCTAGATGATGTTTTTTTAATAAGTGGGGTATGCATGAATAGACAGCGTTTAGAGTTTTTATGCTGTTGGAAGATGTTTTTTCAATAAGGGTGTATGCATGAAAAGACAGCGTTTAGAGTTTTTATGTTGTTGGAAGATGTTTTTTTTAAGAAGGGGAGTATGCATGAAAAGACAGCGTTTAGAGTTTTTATGCTGTTGGAATATGTTTTTTTTAATAAGAGTGGTATGCATGAAAAGACAGCGTTTAGAGTTTTTATGCTGTTGGAAGATGTTTTTTTAATAAGGGGGGTATGCATGAAAAGACAGCGTTTAGAGTTTTTATGCTGTTGAAAGATGTTTTTTTAATAAAGAGGGTATGCATGAAAAGACAGCGTTTAGAATTTTTATGCTGTTCGAAAATGTTTTTTTTTAATAAGGGTGTATGCATGAAAAGACAGCGTTTAGAGTTTTTATTGTGTTGAAAGATGTTTTTTTTAATAAGGGGGGTATGCATGAAAATACAACGTTTAGAGTTTTTATGCTGTTGGAAGATGTTTTTTTTAATAAGGGGGTATGCATGAAAAGACAGCGTTTAGAGTTTTTATGCTATTGGAATATGTTTTTTTAAAAAGGGGGTATGCATGAAAAGACAGCGTTTAGAGTTTTTATGCTATTGGAAGATGTTTTTGTTTAACAAGAGGGGTATACATGAAAAGACAGCATTTAGAGTTTTTATGCTATTGGAATATGTTTTTTTAAAAAGGGGGGTATGCATGAAAAGACAGCGTTTAGAGTTTTTATGCTGTTGGAAGATGTTTTTGTTTAACAAGAGGGGTATGCATGAAAAGACATCGTTTTGAGTTTTTATGCTGTTGGAAGATGTTTTTTTTAATAAGGGGAGTATGCATGAAAAGACAACGTTTAGAGTTTTTATGCTGTTGGAAGATGTTTTTTAATAAGGGGGGTATGCATGAAAAGACAGCGTTTAGAGTTTTTATACTGTTGGAAGATGTTTTTTTAAAAAAGGGGGGTATGCATGAAAAGACAGCGTTTAGAGTTTTTATTCTGTTGGAAGATGTTTTTTTTAAGAAGGAAGGTATGCATGAAAAGACAACGTTTAGAGTTTTTATGCTGTTAGAAAATGTTTTTTTTAATAAGGGGATATGCATGAAAAGACAACGTTTAGAGTTTTTATGTTGTTGGAAGATGTTTTTTTAATAAGGGGTGTATACATGAAAAGACAACGTTTAGAGTTTTTATGCTGTTGGAAAATGTTTTTTTTAATAAGATGGGTATGCATGAAAAGACAGCGTTAAAAGTTTTTATGCCGTTGGAAGATGTTTTTTTTAGAATGGGGTATGCATGAAAAGACAGCGTTTAGAGTTTTTACGCTGTTGGAAGATTTTTTTTTTAATAAGAGTGGTATGCATGAAAAGACAGCGTTTATAGTTTTTATGCTGTTGGAAGATGTTTTTTTAATAAGGGGGTGTGCATAAGTCAACGTTTAAAGTTTTTATGCTGTTGGAAGATGTTTTTTTAATAAGGGGGTATGCATGAAAAGACAGCGTTTAGAGTTTTTATGCTGTTGGAAGATATTTTTTTTAATAAGGGGGTTATGCATGAAAAGACATCGTTCAGAGATTTTATGCTGTTGGAAGATGTTGTTTTTAATAAGGGGGGTATGCATGAAAAGACAGCGTTTAGAGTTTTTATACTGTTGGAAGATGTTTTTTTAATAAGGGGGGTATGCATGAAAATACAACGTTTAGAGTTTTTATGCTGTTGGAAGATGTTTTTTTAGTAAGGGGGTTATGCATGAAAAGACAACGTTTAGAGTTTTTATGCTGTTGGAAGATGTTTTTTTTAATAAGGGGGTATGTATGAAAAGACAGCGTTTAGAGTTTTTATGCTGCTAGATGATGTTTTTTTTAATAAGGGGGGTATGCATGAATAGACAGCGTTTAGAGTTTTTATGCTGTTCGAAGATGTTTTTTCAATAAGGGTGTATGCATGAAAAGACAGCGTTTAGAGTTTTTATGGTGTTGGAAGATGTTTTTTTAAAGAAGGGGAGTATGCATGAAAAGACAGCGTTTAGAGTTTTTATGCTGTTGGAAGATGTTTTTTTTAATAAGAGTGGTATGCATGAAAAGACAGCGTTTAGAGTTTTTATGCTGTTGGAAGATGTTTTTTTTAATAAGGGGGGTATGCATGAAAAGACAGCGTTTAGAGTTTTTATATTGTTGGAAGATGTTTTTTTAATAAGGGGGGTATGCATGAAAATACAGCGTTTAGAGTTTTATGCTGTTGGAAGATGTTTTTTTAATAAGGGGGTATGCATGAAAAGACAACGTTTAAAGTTTTTATGCTGTTGGAAGATGTTTTTTTTAATAAGGGGGTATGCATGAAAAGACAGCGTTTAGAGTTTTTATGCTGCTAGATGATGTTTTTTTAATAAGTGGGGTATGCATGAATAGACAGCGTTTAGAGTTTTTATGCTGTTGGAAGATGTTTTTTCAATAAGGGTGTATGCATGAAAAGACAGCGTTTAGAGTTTTTATGTTGTTGGAAGATGTTTTTTTTAAGAAGGGGAGTATGCATGAAAAGACAGCGTTTAGAGTTTTTATGCTGTTGGAAGATGTTTTTTTTAATAAGAGTGGTATGCATGAAAAGACAGCGTTTAGAGTTTTTATGCTGTTGGAAGATGTTTTTTTAATAAGGGGGGTATGCATGAAAAGACAGCGTTTAGAGTTTTTATGCTGTTGAAAGATGTTTTTTTTAATAAAGAGGGTATGCATGAAAAGACAGCGTTTAGAATTTTTATGCTGTTGGAAGATGTTTTTTTTAATAAGGGTGTATGCATGAAAAGACAGCGTTTAGAGTTTTTATGCAGTTGAAAGATGTTTTTTTTAATAAGGGGGGTATGCATGAAAATACAACGTTTAGAGTTTTTATGCTGTTGGAAGATGTTTTTTTAATAAGGGGGTATGCATGAAAAGACAGCGTTTAGAGTTTTTATGCTATTGGAATATGTTTTTTTAAAAAGGGGGTATGCATGAAAAGACAGCGTTTAGAGTTTTTATGCTGTTGGAAGATGTTTTTGTTTAACAAGAGGGGTATGCATGAAAAGACAGCGTTTAGAGTTTTTATGTTATTGGAATATGTTTTTTTAAAAAGGGGGGTATGCATGAAAAGACAGCGTTTAGAGTTTTTATGCTGTTGGAAGATGTTTTTGTTTAACAAGAGGGGTATGCATGAAAAGACATCGTTTTGAGTTTTTATGCTGTTGGAAGATGTTTTTTTTAATAAGTGGAGTATGCATGAAAAGACAGCGTTTAGAGTTTTTATGCTGTTGGAAGATGTTTTTTAATAAGGGGGGTATGCATGAAAAGACAGCGTTTAGAGTTTTTATGCTGTTGGAAGATGTTTTTTTAAAAAAGGGGGGTATGCATGAAAAGACAGCGTTTAGAGTTTTTATGCTGTTGGAAGATGTTTTTTTAAGAAGGAGGGTATGCATGAAAAGACAGCGTTTAGAGTTTTTATGTTGTGGGAAGATGTTTTTTTAATAAAGGGTGTATGCATGAAAAGACAACGTTTAGAGTTTTTATGCTGTTGGAAAATGTTTTTTTTAATAAGAGGGGTATGCATGAAAAGACATCGTTAAAAGTTTTTATGCCGTTGGAAGTTGTTTTTTTTAGAATGGGGTATGCATGAAAAGACAGCGTTTAGAGTTTTTATGCTGTTGGAAGATTTTTTTTTTTAATAAGAGTGGTATGCATAAAAAGACAGCGTTTAGAGTTTTTATGCTATTGGATGATGTTTTTTTAATAAGAGTGGTATGCATGAAAAGACAGCGTTTATAGTTTTTATGCTGTTGGAAGATGTTTTTTTAATAAGGGGGTATGCATGAAAAGACAGCGTTTAGAGTTTTTATGCTGTTGGAAGATATTTTTTTTAATAAGGGGGTTATGCATGAAAAGACATCGTTCAGAGATTTTATGCTGTTGGAAGATGTTGTTTTTAATAAGGGGGGTATGCATGAAAAGACAGCGTTTAGAGTTTTTATACTGTTGGAAGATGTTTTTTTAATAAGGGGGGTATGCATGAAAATACAACGTTTAGAGTTTTTATGCTGTTGGAAGATGTTTTTTTAATAAGGGGGTTATGCATGAAAAGACAACGTTTAGAGTTTTTATGCTGTTGGAAGATGTTTTTTTAATAAGGGGTTATGTATGAAAAGACAGCGTTTAGAGTTTTTATGCTGCTAGATGATGTTTTTTTTAATAAGGGGGGTATGCATGAATAGACAGCGTTTAGAGTTTTTATGCTGTTGGAAGATGTTTTTTTTAATAAGAGTGGTATGCATGAAAAGACAGCGTTTAGAGTTTTTATGCTGTTGGAAGATGTTTTTTTTAATAAGGGGGGTATGCACGAAAAGACAGCGTTTAGAGTTTTTATATTATTGGAAGATGTTTTTTTAATAAGGGGGGTATGCATGAAAATACAGCGTTTAGAGTTTTATGCTGTTGGAAGATGTTTTTTTAATAAGGGGGTATGCATGAAAAGACAACGTTTACAGTTTTTATGCTGTTGGAAGATGTTTTTTTTAATAAGGGGGTATGCATGAAAAGACAGCGTTTAGAGTTTTTATGCTGCTAGATGATGTTTTTTTAATAAGTGGGGTATGCATGAATAGACAGCGTTTAGAGTTTTTATGCTGTTGGAAGATGTTTTTTCAATAAGGGTGTATGCATGAAAAGACAGCGTTTAGAGTTTTTATGTTGTTGGAAGATGTTTTTTTTAAGAAGGGGAGTATGCATGAAAAGACAGCGTTTAGAGTTTTTATGCTGTTGGAAGATGTTTTTTTTAATAAGAGTGGTATGCATGAAAAGACAGCGTTTAGAGTTTTTATGCTGTTGGAAGATGTTTTTTTAATAAGGGGGGTATGCATGAAAAGACAGCGTTTAGAGTTTTTATGCTGTTGAAAGATGTTTTTTTTAATAAAGAGGGTATGCATGAAAAGGCAGCGTTTAGAATTTTTATGCTGTTGGAAGATGTTTTTTTTAATAAGGGTGTATGCATGAAAAGACAGCGTTTAGAGTTTTTATGCAGTTGAAAGATGTTTTTTTTAATAAGGGGGGTATGCATGAAAATACAACGTTTAGAGTTTTTATGCTGTTGGAAGATGTTTTTTTAATAAGGGGGTATGCATGAAAAGACAGCGTTTAGAGTTTTTATGCTATTGGAATATGTTTTTTTAAAAAGGGGGTATGCATGAAAAGACAGCGTTTAGAGTTTTTATGCTGTTGGAAGATGTTTTTGTTTAACAAGAGGGGTATGCATGAAAAGACAGCGTTTAGAGTTTTTATGTTATTGGAATATGTTTTTTTAAAAAGAGGGGTATGCATGAAAAGACAGCGTTTAGAGTTTTTATGCTGTTGGAAGATGTTTTTGTTTAACAAGAGGGGTATGCATGAAAAGACATCGTTTTGAGTTTTTATGCTGTTGGAAGATGTTTTTTTTAATAAGTGGAGTATGCATGAAAAGACAGCGTTTAGAGTTTTTATGCTGTTGGAAGATGTTTTTTAATAAGGGGGGTATGCATGAAAAGACAGCGTTTAGAGTTTTTATGCTGTTGGAAGATGTTTTTTAAAAAAAGGGGGGTATGCATGAAAAGACAGCGTTTAGAGTTTTTATGCTGTTGGAAGATGTTTTTTTAAGAAGGAGGGTATGCATGAAAAGACAGCGTTTAGAGTTTTTATGTTGTGGGAAGATGTTTTTTTAATAAAGGGTGTATGCATGAAAAGACAACGTTTAGAGTTTTTATGCTGTTGGAAAATGTTTTTTTTAATAAGAGGGGTATGCATGAAAAGACATCGTTAAAAGTTTTTATGCCGTTGGAAGTTGTTTTTTTTAGAATGGGGTATGCATGAAAAGACAGCGTTTAGAGTTTTTATGCTGTTGGAAGATGTTTTTTTTAATAAGAGTGGTATGCATGAAAAGACAGCGTTTAGAGTTTTTATGCTATTGGATGATGTTTTTTTAATAAGAGTGGTATGCATGAAAAGACAGCGTTTATAGTTTTTATGCTGTTGGAAGATGTTTTTTTAATAAGGGGGTATGCATGAAAAGACAGCGTTTAGAGTTTTTATGCTGTTGGAAGATATTTTTTTTAATAAGGGGGTTATGCATGAAAAGACATCGTTCAGAGATTTTATGCTGTTGGAAGATGTTGTTTTTAATAAGGGGGGTATGCATGAAAAGACAGCGTTTAGAGTTTTTATACTGTTGGAAGATGTTTTTTTAATAAGGGGGGTATGCATGAAAATACAACGTTTAGAGTTTTTATGCTGTTGGAAGATGTTTTTTTAATAAGGGGGTTATGCATGAAAAGACAACGTTTAGAGTTTTTATGCTGTTGGAAGATGTTTTTTTAATAAGGGGTTATGTATGAAAAGACAGCGTTTAGAGTTTTTATGCTGCTAGATGATGTTTTTTTTAATAAGGGGGGTATGCATGAATAGACAGCGTTTAGAGTTTTTATGCTGTTGGAAGATGTTTTTTCAATAAGGGTGTCTACATGAAAAGACAGCGTTTAGAGTTTTTATGGTGTTGGAAGATGTTTTTTTTAAGAAGGGGAGTATGCATGAAAAGACAGCGTTTAGAGTTTTTATGCTGTTGGAAGATGTTTTTTTTAATAAGAGTGGTATGCATGAAAAGACAGCGTTTAGAGTTTTTATGCTGTTGGAAGATGTTTTTTTAATAAGGGGGGTATGCATGAAAAGACAGCGTTTAGAGTTTTTATATTGTTGGAAGATGTTTTTTTAATAAGGGGGGTATGCATGAAAATACAGCGTTTAGAGTTTTTATGCTGTTGGAAGATGTTTTTTTAATAAGGGGGGTATGCATGAAAAGACAACGTTTAGAGTTTTTATGCTGTTGGAAGATGTTTTTTTAATAAGGGGGTATGCATGAAAAGACAGCGTTTAGAGTTTTTATGCTGCTAGATGATGTTTTTTTAATAAGTGGGGTATGCATGAATAGACAGCGTTTAGAGTTTTTATGCTGTTGGAAGATGTTTTTTCAACAAGGGTGTATGCATGAAAAGACAGCGTTTAGAGTTTTTATGTTGTTGGAAGATGTTTTTTTTAAGAAGGGGAGTATGCATGAAAAGACAGCGTTTAGAGTTTTTATGCTGTTGGAAGATGTTTTTTTTAATAAGAGTGGTATGCATGAAAAGACAGCGTTTAGAGTTTTTATGCTGTTGGAAGATGTTTTTTTAATAAGGGGGGTATGCATGAAAAGACAGCGTTTAGAGTTTTTATGCTGTTGAAAGATGTTTTTTTTAATAAAGAGGGTATGCATGAAAAGACAGCGTTTAGAATTTTTATGCTGTTGGAAGATGTTTTTTTTAATAAGGGTGTATGCATGAAAAGACAGCGTTTAGAGTTTTTATGCAGTTGAAAGATGTTTTTTTTAATAAGGGGGGTATGCATGAAAATACAACGTTTAGAGTTTTTATGCTGTTGGAAGATGTTTTTTTTAATAAGGGGGTATGCATGAAAAGACAGCGTTTAGAGTTTTTATGCTATTGGAATATGTTTTTTTAAAAAGGGGGTATGCATGAAAAGACAGCGTTTAGAGTTTTTATGCTGTTGGAAGATGTTTTTGTTTAACAAGAGGGGTATGCATGAAAAGACAGCGTTTAGAGTTTTTATGTTATTGGAATATGTTTTTTTAAAAAGGGGGTATGCATGAAAAGACAGCGTTTAGAGTTTTTATGCTGTTGGAAGATGTTTTTGTTTAACAAGAGGGGTATGCATGAAAAGACATCGTTTTGAGTTTTTATGCTGTTGGAAGATGTTTTTTTTAATAAGGGGAGTATGCATGAAAAGACAGCGTTTAGAGTTTTTATGCTGTTGGAAGATGTTTTTTAATAAGGGGGGTATGCATGAAAAGACAGCGTTTAGAGTTTTTATGCTGTTGGAAGATGTTTTTTTAAAAAAGGGGGGTATGCATGAAAAGACAGCGTTTAGAGTTTTTATGCTGTTGTAAGATGTTTTTTTAAGAAGGAGGGTATGCATGAAAAGACAGCGTTTAGAGTTTTTATGTTGTGGGAAGATGTTTTTTTAATAAAGGGTGTATGCATGAAAAGACAACGTTTAGAGTTTTTATGCTGTTGGAAAATGTTTTTTTTAATAAGAGGGGTATGCATGAAAAGACATCGTTAAAAGTTTTTATGCCGTTGGAAGTTGTTTTTTTTAGAATGGGGTATGCATGAAAAGACAGCGTTTAGAGTTTTTATGCTGTTGGAAGATTTTTTTTTTAATAAGAGTGGTATACATGAAAAGACAGCGTTTAGAGTTTTTATGCTGTTGGATGATGTTTTTTTAATAAGAGTGGTATGCATGAAAAGACAGCGTTTAGAATTTTTATGCTGTTGGAAGATGTTTTTTTTAATAAGGGGGTATGCATAAAAGACAGCGTTTAGAGTTTTTATGCTGTTGGAAGATGTTTTTTTAATAAGGTGGTATGCATGAAAAGACAGCGTTTAGAGTTTTTATGCTGTTGGAAGATGTTTTTTAATAAGGGGGGTATGCATGAAAAGACAGTGTTTAGAGTTTTTATGCTGTTGGAAGATGTTTTTTTAATAAGGGGGGTATGCATGAAAAGACAGCGTTTAGAGTTTTTATGCTGTTGGAAGATGTTTTTTAATAAGGTGGGTATGCATGAAAAGACAGCGTTTAGAGTTTTTATGCTGTTGGATGATGTTTTTAAAAAAAAGGGGGGTACGCATGTAAAGACAGCGTTTAGAGTTTTTATGCTGTTGGAAGATGTTTTAAAAAAAAAGGGGGTATGCATGAAAAGACAGCGTTTAGAGTTTTTATGCTGTTGGAAGATGTTTTTTTTAAGAAGGAGGGTATGCATGAAAAGACAACGTTTAGAGTTTTTATGTTGTGGGAAGATGTTTTTTTAATAAAGTGTGTATGCATGAAAAGACAACGTTCAGAGTTTTTATGCTGTTGGAAAATGTTTTTTTTAATAAGAGGGGTATGCATGAAAAGACATCGTTAAAAGTTTTTATGCCGTTGGAAGTTGTTTTTTTTAGAATGGGGTATGCATGGAAAGACAGCGTTTAGAGTTTTTATGCTGTTGGAAGATGTTTTTTTTAATAAGAGTGGTATGCATGAAAAGACAGCGTTTATAGTTTTTATGCTGTTGGAAGATGTTTTTTTAATAAGGGGGTATGCATAAAAGACAACGTTTAGAGTTTTTATGCTGTTGGAAGATGTTTTTTTTAAAGGGGGTATGCATGAAAAGACAGCGTTTAGAGTTTTTATGCTGTTGGAAGATATTTTTTTTTAATAAGGGGGGTATGCATGAAAAGACATCGATCAGAGATTTTATGCTGTTGGAAGATGTTGTTTTTAATAAGGGGGGTATGCATGAAAAGACAGCGTTTGTAACGATAACGAATTTTGCCCGCTCGAAAATCGACATCCATACTTTACATCGTACTCGAATGCCGTAGATTCGATTGTTCAAATCCGAGTCGCCAGAGCTTATAACAACATTAAGTAAATAACACAGTGGAATAAAAGAATAATACATTGATATACAATATCTGATACAGCAGAGTGATACAATGAATATCAATATACATCAGAGATATGATACAACAAATAGCAGCGGAAAGAAAACGATAACATCAGCAGCGGATAATCTTCATCTTCAAAGTACGATCCAGAAATAGTTTGAACTCCCAATAACGATGCACAAAGATAAGCAAGTGCAATCCATATACAAAGACTGAACTAGCTCCAGAAAATCTACTAAATCTAAATATCTGAAAAACCAAACTCTAGACTGCTCGTGTAGAAAATTTTGAGCATCCAGAGTTTAGGAAAGAAACAATAAACTCCGGATCAGTCATGGGACTGGTGTGAGCAACAAAAACAGTTTATCTTTAAAACAAATAGCATAGAATTTTAAAGTCAATTCGCAATGCTTTTGGAAAATGAAACTACCATAAGACCTCCCACCACACACACAATGCAAACGCAGACTTGGAGGAGATTTCTTCTTATGATAGTCAAAGATGCTTACTACGCAAAATCAAATCTTGATATTATTATTAGTGCATAGTGCAGAAAACATTTCGAAAGTAGAATATAAATCTTAGCCTGCATAGGTACCATTATATTATGCCTGCTATAGCTACCATATTAGATGGCAGGTTCTACAACTAATACCGTACAGGGTTTCGTATTGAAGTTTGGATTTCCAACAAATGGTCAGGCCAAGGAACTTCCCATTGCCACATGGAAACGCCTCTGGAAAGACGTCCCGAGAACCTAAACGGATCTCTGCCAACACAAGGTCGGGTTACCTCTGCAAAAATAGGTAACTACTGACACGAGTATGCCATCTCCCGGTTGTAACAACCTTTAACCGGGGCCCCGAGCAACAAATCACAAAGTAAGATATATATATATACTTGCGACATCCACATAAGTAAGTATCTGGGCTCCATACCATGATACCACTTCTATCCAGAAGGAAATGAACATACACTAAGGGGCGCTACTCCCTATAACTTTGCTGCATCTTTCCTGTTTTGACCATTTCGGGGTGTGAGGTTCGACGAAGTCTCGTCCACAAAGCTATGTTTTTTCAAAAAGCCATGCTTTGGGTCAACAGATGATCAACCTATGATCACAAAGATATAAGATCAAACAAATGATCATATCGCAAATGATCAAACACTGATCATCACACAGCAACACTCAGCATGTCACATTACCAAATTGGGATATATCGCTGATAAATTTCAACTACATAACCTCTGAGCTCATACGTCTCAGAGAAGGGTGTTAAGCTAAGAGAATGAATTCTCCGCCACCAACAGAAATGTATTTGAAAGAAATCGGCTTTATATCTCAAAGTGTAATGTCAGACATGTAACCATACAAGTCTGTTCCGGGTTCGAACAGAACCGAAGGCACTCCTTACGAAGCCCTTGCAATTCCGGGTATTCACAATCCCGTCCGGACTTCCCATCACAAAGGGTGATAAAATCTCTATACCGGGGACCAGTCGGTGCAGAGACATTCGACGAGTTGTCCTTTCGTTTTCGTAAATATCCGGTCTTCAACACCGGTCTTCAAATGCTATCCATATACGACGTATCATTATTCGGAATGGGTTATATGACACAAATGTCTTTTCCCGGTTAACCCGAATAACGAGCGAAATCTTTAAAAACATATGGATATTGGGATTTCAATTAAGTCACAACTTAATAATTCAACTTCTTTCTTCAAATGGTTTAACAAATTACCATTTCAAATCTTTTAAACAAAAAGATTTATTTCACAAAGTTCATCCAGTTTCACAAAAATCCATTCACAGATTTCTAAACAATTTCCGTTTTAATTGGATTAACTCGTTAAATCTTTAAAACAAGATTCAACTTATAGCTTTCAAAACAAGGTCATTTCGAATGTTTTAATCAAATTATCATTTTAAATCTGTTAAAAATAAACAGGTTCAATTCATAGCTTTCAAAAACATTTCAATTATAACTTGGAAAACCATCTTTCAATTCATACTTGAAATTCCTTTAAATTGGAATTTCATTTCTTATATATGAAAGCTTTTATCATTTGAAAACAAACAGTTTTCATTTAAGAAAAATCCAATTTTATTTGCACGGGTTAAAGTCCTTGAATTATATTCGCATTTCAAAATCAATACTTTTAAAATGGTTTAACCCTTATATAACGAGTATAACATCTTTAATCCCTAGTTTCAAATTATAAAATTCAATTTCACATCTTGAATTTAAGTTTAAATCAAATTATTTAAACTTCAAAACTTTATCAAATTATTCAAAATAAATTTCATCTTTGAAATTCCATTTCAAAAGCTTTTCACTTTAAACCCAAATTTCTAATTTCAAAATCAAATGAAATTAAAATTTCAATTTTAAAAACATCAAATTTAAATTATCTGTGACTTAACCGATTTCCACGTGAAATCCATATTTGTGTGTGTATGGTGTAGTCCAGGGGTTTCACACACAATAGTGCAACACAATGAATCATCACAGATCAAAATACAGGATATAGATGATAAGCGATATAAACTATAACGCTTATCGTTTATGCACAAACCACAGATATATAAATATCACAGATAATAAATTACATCACAGATAATTAATCACAGATCATAACATAAATCAGGGTGTATCACAAAGCATCATAAATCAGGGATATCAACAATCAAGTCATCCAATAGAATCCAAATATTCGTAAGTAAGATCAGTTAATTATCTGATTAATTTAAATCAAATTAATTTCTTATGAATTATAAATCCTGGTTAAATCAACATTGATAATTTACAAATCATTTTGATTAATTATCCTTTAATCTTTTATTAATTATCCATTAATAATAAATTAATTAACCTTTAATTATCAACCTTTAATTATTAAACAATTAATCTTTAATTATCTAATTCACCATTTAATTAATTATCTTCAATTAATTACTTTAATTAATTTTTCCTTGATTAATTATCATTCCTTAAATCTTTATTTAATTAACCTTTACTTACTTAATTAATCTTTACTTAATTTCCTTTTGATCAATTATCCTTAATTAATCAAAATAAGTAATTGTCTCTAATTACTTAATCAACTCTAACCATTAATTAGTTCCTTTTAACTAAATAATTATCTTTAAGTAATTTAACATCATTTTTAAATTTCATGAATTCGCTTAAGACCTTAAGATAAACTCTTTATCCTTATTCAAAAATTAATTGTATTTAAGTTTATTTAATAAACTTTTGCGATAATTCTTCATGACACACACTTCAACTTAAACCTTTTAATTACTTAAAGCCATTACATCACATCCTTTAAACTTATTTATTATCTAAATTTATAAAACTCTATTTTATTTCAAATCTGGAATTGTTTACATTCTTCCTTTACAAATTCAAATTCCATTTTAAGTTTAAGTACTTTTTTAAAAATCCACTTAATTACTTGAACACTTTTGGTTACTAAAACAATTTAAAATTTAAAACCTGGTTTATTCACAAACTAAGTTTTCAACTAAACTTGAATTTAGTATTTTAAACTTTGATTTATAAACTCAGTTTAAAACTTAATTCATAATTTTAAAATTTAATTTAATATTTCAAAACAGCAAAACAGGTCAGGTTGAAACTGGAACAACCCTGACCCGTGATTGCTCGAATCTGCTTCGAGTCGCATCTGCATTTTCCTCGTGCCATCCCCGAAGTAGAATCAACTCCAACATCTTCGAGTTACCCCCGAAACACACGCGAGAACACCCCGAGACCATCCTTCTTCCCCAAATCAACTCATCCTGACACACACGTATACGCGTGCACGTGCACGCTCCGGCGCCTGCCTCCGGTCAACTTCGACGACTTCCCCTCAACGACGATCGTCACTCAAACCAATCTCGGCCATCAGATCGATGATAAAAACATCGAAACAAATTCGAGCTTTCAAGCTCGATACTGCAACAAACCAACCCACCAGAATCCACCTCGTCCTCCCACCTCTGGCCATCGGAGGCCATGAAAACTTCGTCAGAGCTTCGTCGACGTCACCTCCATCTTTCCCCCAAACCACGGCGAACTCGATCCATCCTTCAACTTCCAGTCACGACATTTCGAACGCGACCCAAAACAAGAACTAAAACCCTACAACGATGATCTGCCGCCGCCACGGTGAGCTAATAATTCACCTACTATTTTTGTCAACATCGTCAAACCCCAAGCTCACTTCAGCCCTGATCCCGAGGCCCCAAAGTTCCCCGATCGTCTGAAAATACTCAAATCCCATTCTCTGTTCATCTCACTATATCTCGTCATTCACAAGCTTAAAAATCTTGAATTTTATTTTAAAAATCGTAGTTTTCCAAGTCGAACCCGATGATGTAGATGAATCAATAAATCATAAGATTCGAATTTATTGTGTTTATGAAATTTTTTCTTCACTGTAATATTCACACTTCCAGATATAAAATGAAGATTTTTCTACTTATGTTTGATTTTTAGAAATGAAGTTACACTCCTATAAGCATCTTTCACTCAGTGATTACAGTCTAGAATTGTTTGGGTGTGATGATCTTGAATTCAAACAGGTTTAAGATCTGGAATGTATGAACAAAGCAAGCTTTGTTTTGTTTCAATCATGCAGACATGTGTGTGTTACAGGTAAACATATTCAATATTTACCCACAACAACACTCAAATATTGATCATAACAATCAAGCTACCATCATCACAGAGATCAAGAAAATTGGTTCAAAGATAAATTTGCTCACCTGTTTCCTGGAAGAACAAAGAAGAACAGAGGAGCTTTGGAGATAACATTTCATTTGCTTAATCTTTTGATTTGCCTGAAACAGTGTTGTTGATTTCCAGGATTGATTACCCAGATTTACTTAACTGTTTTGATCTTCATCTAATTTAAATTGTTGCCTTTGATTCAATTACTTTATCTCTGTTTCCAGGTTTGCTCTGGAACTTTACTTGATTTCGTTAAATGATCTTGAGTTTGAAATTGTAAGGTGATGTTTTATATATTTTTTTCTTTGCTCAGGTTTCAAGTGATCGAACTGATGAAGAGGAGTTGGTATATAGGAGAGAAGTTGATATAAAGGAAAAAGAAGTTTACAGGGATTATTCTACTTGTACAACATGTATGGGCTGACATGATATTAGAGGTAAGGCTGGTATGTTGCTAGAGATGGAAACATGTACATTTTTATTTGTTCCCTTGTCTTTATGTCCTGCATTTCGGCTGATAGATGAAGTTAGGGTGTACCAAAGATATTTTATGTTGATATCACTTGCCTTGCTTGTTTCAGTTGTACATGCTGGGTGTCTTCTTTCTCAAGCCTACACTTACTTATGTATATATTTGTTAAATTTAAATGTTGTTATTTTGTATTTGTATTTGTTTGTTTGAACACTTTTACTTTGTTTTGTTTCTTATTTATGCATTTGTTTATTTAGCTAGTTTTCATTACTTTGTTTTGTATAATTTATAAAATTTATCTCATATTATTTTTCTATTCCTAGTTTAAATCTTTGTTGTTATCTTATCTTAATAGTTATTGTCTTTTATTATTTTATAAACTCAATTATTTATTTTATAAATTCAAACCATTATTAAACCATCAATTCTAATATTTAATATTATTATCCATTTTATATTTACAATTTAAACTCAAGTCAAAATATATATCTATATATTTATTATTTTCAAATCCACTCATATTTGAGTCGGGGAAACTTGCTCCAATTTTCTAAATAAATTTACAAATTTTTATCCAAAAATTTATTTAATTACTCTATTTAATTCAAAAATTCAATAAATTATTAATTTAAATTAAATTAAAATCTAGGGTCGTTACAAACTTCCCCCCTTAAAAGAATTTCGTCCTCGAAATTCGCAGGCACGAAACAGCACAGAGATAGATAGATTCGATCTTCTATAATTCCTCAAACTACGATATGAATTCCAAACTCAAGTCGGAATATCTCAGAATATACACCAATTTGTCCCTCTTCCAGACTTCGATCAACCCGAGAAATTATAATAGAATTTCCAAAATTGGGTTTCAAACGATATCGTTTCATTGATACAATTCAATTTTGGCTTCATATTCTATTAATCAATTTAACTCAAATTAAAATTTCCAATTTCAAATTCATTAAGGTTTAAATCAAAAACTGATAAGAAACCGATGAAGATACTAGGTAAGAATTTTCTACAACGATTCGTAGAGCCATCATCATACCGAAACTTCTTCTTGTAGCTGATACGAAGAAATCAAAAGAATTTGGAAACGAATCAAAGAAGATTGATAAGAAGGTTATTTCCACTGTTACAGGGTATTGACCATTTATAGTCGTATTCCCTTGTCCCCTATCTCGTCCTCTTCTTGCACTCATACTCACTATCAGTGGATAGTAAGAGAATTTACTGAGACGTTCAGACGAATATCTTAAGGATATACTCATTCTAGAGTTTACTTCACTCTATCTCTAATGAGCTACTTAATGTGTTACACTCCTGAGCTAAAGTTCAACCTTAGCTCTGATACCAAATGTAACGATAACGAATTTTGCCCGCTCGAAAATCGACATCCATACTTTACATCATACTCGAATGCCGTAGATTTGATTGTTCAAATACGAGTCGCCGGAGCTTATAACAACATTAAGTAAATAACACAGCGGAATAAAAGAATAATACATTGATATACAATATCTGATACAATAGAGTGATACAATGAATATCAATATACATCAGAGATATGATACAACAAATAGCAGCGGAAAGAAAACGATAACATCAGCAGCGGATAATCTTCATCTTCAAAGTACGATCCAGAAATAGTTTGAACTCCCAATAACGATGCACAAAGATAAGCAAGTGCAATCCATATACAAAGACTGAACTAGCTCCAGAAAATCTACTAAATCTGAATATCTGAAAAACCAAACTCTAGACTGCTCGTGTAGAAAATTTTGAGCATCCAGAGTTTAGGAAAGAAACAATAAACTCCGGATCAGTCATGGGACTGGTTTGAGCAACAAAAACAGTTTATCTTTAAAACAAATAGCATAGAATTTTAAAGTCAATTCGCAATGCTTTTGGAAAATGAAACTACCATAAGACCTCCCACCACACACACAATGCAAACGCAGACTTGGAGGAGATTTCTTCTTATGATAGTCAAAGATGCTTACTACGCAAAATCAAATCTTGATATTATTAATAGTGCATAGTGCAGAAAACATTTCGAAAGTAGAATATAAATCTTAGCCAGCATAGGTACCATTATATTATGCCTGCTATAGCTACCATATTAGATGGCAGGTTCTACAACTAATACCGTACAGGGTTTCGTATTGAAGTTTGGATTTCCAACAAATGGTCAGGCCAAGGAACTTCCCATTGCCACATGGAAACGCCTCTGGAAAGACGTCCCGAGAACCTAAACGGATCTCTGCCAACACAAGGTCGGGTTACCTCTGCAAAAATAGGTAACTACTGACATGAGTATGCCATCTCCCGGTTGTAACAACCTTTAACTGGGGCCCCGAGCAACAAATCACAAAGTAAGATATATATATATATACTTGCGACATCCAGATAAGTAAGTATCTGGGCTCCATACCATGATACCACTTCTATCCAGAAGGAAATGAACATACACTAAGGGGCGCTACTCCCTATAACCTTGCTGCATCTTTCCTGTTTTGACCATTTCGGGGTGTGAGGTTCGACGAAGTCTCGTCCACAAAGCTATGTTTTTTCAAAAAGCCATGCTTTGGGTCAACAGATGATCAACCTATGATCACAAAGATATAAGATCAAACAAATGATCATATCGCAAATGATCAAACACTGATCATCACACAGCAACACTCAGCATGTCACATTACCAAATTGGGATATATCGCTGATAAATTTCAACTACATAACCTCTGAGCTCGTACGTCTCAGAGAAGGGTGTTAAGCTAAGAGAATGAATTCTCCGCCACCAACAGAAATGTATTTGAAAGAAATCGGCTTTATATCTCAAAGTGTAATGTCAGACATGTAACCATACAAGTCTGTTCCGGGTTCGAACAGAACCGAAGGCACTCCTTACGAAGCCCTTGCAATTCCGGGTATTCACAATCCCGTCCGGACTTCCCATCACAAAGGGTGATAAAATCTCTATACCGGGGACCAGTCGGTGCAGAGACATTCGACGAGTTGTCCTTTCGTTTTCGTAAATATCCGGTCTTCAACACCGGTCTTCAAATGCTATCCATATACGACGTATCATTATTCGGAATGGGTTATATGACACAAATGTCTTTTCCCGGTTAACCCGAATAACGAGCGAAATCTTTAAAAACATATGGATATTGGGATTTCAATTAAGTCACAACTTAATAATTCAACTTCTTTCTTCAAATGGTTTAACAAATTACCATTTCAAATCTTTTAAACAAAAAGATTTATTTCACAAAGTTCACCCAGTTTCACAAAAATCCATTCACAGATTTCTAAACAATTTCCGTTTTAATTGGATTAACTCGTTAAATCTTTAAAACAAGATTCAACTTATAGCTTTCAAAACAATGTCATTTCGAATGTTTTAATCAAATTATCATTTTAAATCTGTTAAAAATAAACAGGTTCAATTCATAGCTTTCAAAAACATTTCAATTATAACTTGGAAAACCATCTTTCAATTCATACTTGAAATTCCTTTAAATTGGAATTTCATTTCTTATATATGAAAGCTTTTATCATTTGAAAACAAACAGTTTTCATTTAAGAAAAATCCAATTTTATTTGCACGGGTTAAAGTCCTTGAATTATATTCGCATTTCAAAATCAATACTTTTAAAATGGTTTAACCCTTATATAACGAGTATAACATCTTTAATCCCTAGTTTCAAATTATAAAATTCAATTTCACATCTTGAATTTAAGTTTAAATCAAATTATTTAAACTTTAAAACTTTATCAAATTATTCAAAATAAATTTCATCTTTGAAATTCCATTTCAAAAGCTTTTCACTTTAAACCCAAATTTCTAATTTCAAAATCAATTGAAATTAAAATTTCAATTTTAAAAACATCAAATTTAAATTATCTGTGACTTAACCGATTTCCACGTGAAATCCATATTTGTGTGTGTATGGTGTAGTCCAGGGGTTTCAAACACAATAGTGCAACACAATGAATCATCACTGATCAAAATACAGGATATAGATGATAAGCGATATAAACTATAACGCTTATCGTTTATGCACAAACCACAGATATATAAATATCACAGATAATAAATTACATCACAGATAATTAATCACAGATCATAACATAAATCAGGGTGTATCACAAAGCATCATAAATCAGGGATATCAACAATCAAGTCATCCAATAGAATCCAAATATTCGTAAGTAAGATCAGTTAATTATCTGATTAATTTAAATCAAATTAATTTCTTATGAATTATAAATCCTGGTTAAATCAACATTGATAATTTACAAATCATTTTGATTAATTATCCTTTAATCTTTTATTAATTATCCATTAATAATAAATTAATTAACCTTTAATTATCAACCTTTAATTATTAAACAATTAATCTTTAATTATCTAATTCACCATTTAATTAATTATCTTCAATTAATTACTTTAATTAATTTTTCCTTGATTAATTATCATTCCTTAAATCTTTATTTAATTAACCTTTACTTACTTAATTAATCTTTACTTAATTTCCTTTTGATCAATTATCCTTAATTAATCAAAATAAGTAATTGTCTCTAATTACTTAATCAACTCTAACCATTAATTAGTTCCTTTTAACTAAATAATTATCTTTAAGTAATTTAACATCATTTTTAAATTTCATGAATTCGCTTAAGACCTTAAGATAAACTCTTTATCCTTATTCAAAAATTAATTGTATTTAAGTTTATTTAATAAACTTTTGCGATAATTCTTCATGACACACACTTCAACTTAAACCTTTTAATTACTTAAAGCCATTACATCACATCCTTTAAACTTATTTATTATCTAAATTTATAAAACTCTATTTTATTTCAAATCTGGAATTGTTTACATTCTTCCTTTACAAATTCAAATTCCATTTTAAATTTAAGTACTTTTTTAAAAATCCACTTAATTACTTGAACACTTTTGGTTACTAAAACAATTTAAAATTTAAAACCTGGTTTATTCACAAACTAAGTTTTCAACTAAACTTGAATTTAGTATTTTAAACTTTGATTTATAAACTCAGTTTAAAACTTAATTCATAATTTTAAAATTTAATTTAATATTTCAAAACAGCAAAACAGGTCAGGTTGAAACTGGAACAACCCTGACCCGTGATTGCTCGAATCTGCTTCGAGTCGCATCTGCATTTTCCTCGTGCCATCCCCGAAGTAGAATCAACTCCAACATCTTCGAGTTACCCCCGAAACACACGCGAGAACACCCCGAGACCATCCTTCTTCCCCAAATCAACTCATCCTGACACACACGTATACGCGTGCACGTGCACGCTCCGGCGCCTGCCTCCGGTCAACTTCGACGACTTCCCCTCAACGACGATCGTCACTCAAACCAATCTCGGCCATCAGATCGATGATAAAAACATCGAAACAAATTCGAGCGTTCAAGCTCGATACTACAACAAACCAACCCACCAGAATCCACCTTGTCCTCCCACCTCTGGCCATCGGAGGCCATGAAAACTTCGTCAGAGCTTCGTCGACGTCACCTCCATCTTTCCCCCAAACCACGGCGAACTCGATCCATCCTTCAACTTCCAGTCACGACATTTCGAACGCGACCCAAAACAAGAACTAAAACCCTACAACGATGATCTGCCGCCGCCACGGTGAGCTAATAATTCACCTACTATTTTTGTCAACATCGTCAAACCCCAAGCTCACTTCAGCCCTGATCCCGAGGCCCCAAAGTTCCCCGATCGTTTGAAAATACTCAAAACCCATTCTCTGTTCATCTCGCTATATCTCGTCATTCACAAGCTTAAAAATCTTGAATTTTATTTTAAAAATCGTAGTTTTCCAAGTCGAACCCGATGATGTAGATGAATCAATAAATCATAAGATTCGAATTTATTGTGTTTATGAAATTTTTTCTTCACTGTAATATTCACACTTCTAGATATAAAATGAAGATTTTTCTACTTATGTTTGATTTTTAGAAATGAAGTTACACTCCTATAAACATCTTTCACTCAATGATTACAGTCTAGAATTGTTTGGGTGTGATGATCTTGAATTCAAACAGGTTTAAGATCTGGAATGTATGAACAAAGCAAGCTTTGTTTTGTTTCAGTCATGCAGACATGTGTGTGTTACAGGTAAACATATTCAATATTTACCCACAACAACACTCAAATATTGATCATAACTATCAAGCTACCATCATCACAGAGATCAAGAAAATTGGTTCAAAGATAAATTTGCTCACCTGTTTCCTGGAAGAACAAAGAAGAACAGAGGAGCTTTGGAGCTAACATTTCATTTGCTTAATCTTTTGATTTGCCTGAAACAGTGTTGTTGATTTCCAGGCTTGATTAGCCAGATTTACTTAACTGTTTTGATCTTCATCTAATTTAAATTGTTGCCTTTGATTCAATTACTTTATCTCTGTTTCCAGGTTTGCTCTGGAACTTTACTTGATTTCGTTAAATGATCTTGAGTTTGAAATTGTAAGGTGATGTTTTATATTTTTTTTCTTTGCTCAGGTTTCAAGTGATCGAACTGATGAAGAGGAGTTGGTATATAGGAGAGAAGTTGATATAAAGGAAAAAGAAGTTTACAGGGATTATTCTACTTGTACAACATGTATGGGCTGACATGATATTAGAGGTAAGGCTGGTATGTTGCTAGAGATGGAAACATGTACATTTTTATTTGTTCCCTTGTCTTTATGTCCTGCATTTCGGCTGATAGATGAAGTTAGGGTGTACCAAAGATATTTTATGTTGATATCACTTGCCTTGCTTGTTTCAGTTGTACATGCTGGGTGTCTTCTTTCTCAAGCCTACACTTACTTATGTATATATTTGTTAAATTTAAATGTTGTTATTTTGTATTTGTATTTGTTTGTTTGAACACTTTTACTTTGTTTTGTTTCTTATTTATGCATTTGTTTATTTAGCTAGTTTTCATTACTTTGTTTTGTATAATTTATAAAATTTATCTCATATTATTTTTCTATTCCTAGTTTAAATCTTTGTTGTTATCTTTTCTTAATAGTTATTGTCTTTTATTATTTTATAAACTCAATTATTTATTTTATAAATTCAAACCATTATTAAGCCATCAATTCTAATATTTAATATTATTATCCATTTTTTATTTACAATTTAAACTCCTTTCAAAATATATATCTATATATTTATTATTTTCAAATCCACTCATATTTGAGTCGGGGAAACTTGCTCCAATTTTCTAAATAAATTTACAAATTTTTATCCAAAAATTTATTTAATTACTCTATTTAATTCAAAAATTCAATAAATTATTAATTTAAATTAAATTAAAATCTGGGGTCGTTACAGCGTTTAGAGTTTTTATACTGTTGGAAGATGTTTTTTTAATAAGGGGGGTATGCATGAAAATACAGCGTTTAGAGTTTTTATGTTGTTGGAAGATGTTTTTTTAATAAGGGGGGTATGCATGAAAATACAGCGTTTAGAGTTTTTATGCTGTTGGAAGATGTTTTTTTTAATAAGGGGGTATGCATGAAAAGACAGCGTTTATAGTTTTTATGCTGCTAGATGATGTTTTTTTAATAAGGGGGGTATGCATGAATAGACAACGTTTAGAGTTTATATGCTGTTGGAAGATGTTTTTTCAATAAGGGTGTATGCATGATAAGACAGCGTTTAGAGTTTTTATGCTGTTGGAAGTTGTTTTTTTAATAAGAGTGGTATGCATGAAAAGACAGCGTTTATAGTTTTTATGCCGTTGGAAGATGTTTTTTTAATAAGGGGTTATGCATAAAAGACAACGTTTTGAGTTTTTATGCTGTTGGAAGATGTTTTTTTTAATAAGGGGATATGCATGAAAAGACAGCGTCTAGAGTTTTTATGCTGTTGGAAGATGTTTTTTTTAATAAGGGGGTATGCATGAAAAGACAGCGTTTAGAGTTTTTATGCTGTTGGAAGATGTTTTTTTAATAAGGGGGGTATGCATGAAAAGACATCGTTTAGAGTTTTTATGCTGTTGGAAGATGTTTTTTTTAATAAAGAGGGTATGCATGAAAAGACAACGTTTAGAGTTTTTATGCTGTTGGAAAATGTGTTTTTTAATAAGGGGATATGCATGAAAAGACAACGTTTAGAGTTTATATGTTGTTGGAAGATGTTTTTTTAATAAGGGGTGTATGCATGAAAAGACAACGTTTAGAGTTTTTATGCTGTTGGAAAATGTTTTTTTTAATAAGAGGGGTATGCATGAAAAGACAGCGTTAAAAGTTTTTATGCCGTTGGAAGATGTTTTTTTAGAATGGGGTATGCATGAAAAAACAGCGTTTAGAGTTTTTATGCTGTTGGAAGATTTTTTTTAATAAGAGTGGTATGCATGAAAAGACAGCGTTTATAGTTTTTATGCTGTTGGAAGATGTTTTTTTATAAGGGGGTATGCATAAGTCAACGTTTAGAGTTTTTATGCTGTTGGAAGATGTTTTTTTAATAAGGGGGTATGCATGAAAAGACAACGTTTAGAGTTTTTATGCTGTTGGAAGATATTTTTTTAATAAGGGGGTTATGCATGAAAAGACATCGTTCAGAGATTTTATGCTGTTGGAAGATGTTGTTTTTAATAAGGGGTGTATGCATGAAAAGACAGCGTTTAGAGTTTTTATACTGTTGGAAGATGTTTTTTTAATAAGGGGGGTATGCATGAAAATACAGTGTTTAGAGTTTTTATGCTGTTGGAAGATGTTTTTTTAATAAGGGGGGTATGCATGAAAAGACAACGTTTAGAGTTTTTATGCTGTTGGAAGGTGTTTTTTTTAATAAGGGGGTATGTATGAAAAGACAGCGTTTAGAGTTTTTATGCTGCTAGATGATGTTTTTTTTAATAAGGGGGGTATGCATGAATAGACAGCGTTTAGAGTTTTTATGCTGTTGGAAGATGTTTTTTCAATAAGGGTGTATGCATGAAAAGACAGCGTTTAGAGTTTTTATGCTGTTGGAAGATGTTTTTTTAAGAAGGGGAGTATGCATGAAAAGACAGCGTTTAGAGTTTTTATGCTGTTGGAAGATGTTTTTTTAATAAGAGTGGTATGCATGAAAAGACAGCGTTTAGAGTTTTTATGCTGTTGGAAGATGTTTTTTTAATAAGAGGGGTATGCATGAAAAGATAGCGTTTAGAGTTTTTATGCTGTTGAAAGATGTTTTTTTTAATAAAGAGGGTATGCATGAAAAGACAGCGTTTAGAATTTTTATGCTGTTGGAAGATGTTTTTTTTTAATAAGGGTGTATGCATGAAAAGACAGCGTTTAGAGTTTTTATGCTGTTGAAAGATGTTTTTTTTAATAAGGGGGGTATGCATGAAAATACAACGTTTAGAGTTTTTATGCTATTGGAAGATGTTTTTTTTAATAAGGGGGTATGCATGAAAAGACAGCGTTTAGAGTTTTTATGCTATTGGAATATGTTTTTTTAAAAAGGGGGGTATGCATGAAAAGACAGCGTTTAGAGTTTTTATGCTGTTGGAAGATGTTTTTGTTTAACAAGAGGGGTATGCATGAAAAGACATCGTTTTGAGTTTTTATGCTGTTGGAAGATGTTTTTTTAAATAAGGGGGGTATGCATGAAAAAACAGCGTTTAGAGTTTTTATGCTTTTGGAAGATGTTTTTTAATAAGGGGGGTATGCATGAAAAGACAGCGTTTAGAGTTTTTATGCTGTTGGAAGATGTTTTTAAAAAAAAAGGGGTATGCATGAAAAGACAGCGTTTAGAGTTTTTATGATGTTGGAAGATGTTTTTTTAAGAAGGAGGGTATGCATGAAAAGACAGCGTTTAGAGTTTTTATGTTGTGGGAAGATGTTTTTTTAATAAAGGGTGTATGCATGAAAAGACAACGTTTAGAGTTTTTATGCTGTTGGAAAATGTTTTTCTAATAAGAGGGGTATGCATGAAAAGACATCGTTAAAAGTTTTTATGCCGTTGGAAGATGTTTTTTTTAGAATGGGGTATGCATGAAAAGACAACGTTTAGAGTTTTTATGCTGTTGGAAGATGTTTTTTTTAATAAGAGTGGTATGCATGAAAAGACAGCGTTTATAGTTTTTATGCTGTTGGAAGATGTTTTTTTAATAAGGGGGTATGCATAAAAGACAACGTTTAGAGTTTTTATGCTGTTGGAAGATGTTTTTTTTAATAAGGGGGTATGCATGAAAAGACAGCGTTTAGAGTTTTTATGCTATTGGAAGATATTTTTTTAATAAGGGGGGTATGCATGAAAAGACATCGTTCAGAGATTTTATGCTGTTGGAAGATGTTGTTTTTAATAAGGGGGTATGCATGAAAAGACAGCGTTTAGAGTTTTTATACTGTTGGAAGATGTTTTTTTAATAAGGGGGTATGCATGAAAATACAGCGTTTAGAGTTTTTATGCTGTTGGAAGATGTTTTTTTAATAAGGGGGGTATGCATGAAATTACAGCGTTTAGAGTTTTTATGCTGTTGGAAGATGTTTTTTTTTAATAAGGGGGTATGCATGAAAAGACATCGTTTAGAGTTTTTATGCTGCTAGATGATGTTTTTTTAATAAGGGGGGTATGCATGAATAGACAGCGTTTAGAGTTTTTATGCTGTTGGAAGATGTTTTTTCAATAAGGGTGTATGCATGATAAGACAGCGTTTAGAGTTTTTACGCTGTTGGAAGATGTTTTTTTTAATAAGAGTGGTATGCATGAAAAGACAGCGTTTATAGTTTTTATGCTGTTGGAAGATGTTTTTTTTAATAAGGGGGTATGCATAAAAGACAACGTTTTGAGTTTTTATGCTGTTGGAAGATGTTTTTTTTAATAAGGGGATATGCATGAAAAGACAGCGTTTAGAGTTTTTATGCGGTTGGAAGATGTTTTTTTTAATAAGTGGGGTATGCATGAAAAGATAGCGTTTAGAGTTTTTATGCTGTTGGAAGATGTTTTTTTTAATAAGGGGGTATGCATGAAAAGATAGCGTTTAGAGTTTTTATGCTGTTGGAAGATGTTTTTTTAATAAGGGGGGTATGCATGAAAAGACAGCGCTTAGAGTTTTTATGCAGTTGGAAGATGTTTTTTTAAATAAAGAGGGTATGCATGAAAAGACAGCATTTAGAATTTTTATGCTGTTGGAAGATGTTTTTTTAATAAGGGTGTATGCATGAAAAGACAGCGTTTAGAGTTTTTATGCTGTTGGAAGATGTTTTTTTTAATAAGGGGGGTATGCATGAAAATACAATGTTTAGTGTTTTTATGCTGTTGGAAGATGTTTTTTTTAATAAGGGGGTATGCATGAAAAGACAGCGTTTAGAGTTTTTATGTTGTTAGAAGATGTTTTTAAAAAAAAGGGAGGTATGCATGAAAAGACAGCGTTTAGAGTTTTTATGCTGTTGAAAGATGTTTTTTTAATAAGGGGGTATGCATGAAAAGACAGCGTTTAGAGTTTTTATGCTGTTGGATGATGTTTTTTTTAATAAGGGGGGTATGTGTAACGACCCTGAATTTTTAACATTTTAAATGTGAATATTTAATTGAGTTTAAATATTCGAATGATAATTTAAATTGAAATTCAAATATCAGAATGAATTTAGCGATTAAATTGTTGAATTTAATTATTGAAACTGGATAAAAATTTGAATCTTCAATTTTAAGCTGATTAAAAATAATCTGAAGGCTTAGAAAATTTATATTGATAATACCGAAGATAATAAAGGTTTCAGAATTGAAATTGAATCTGCTTTGTTCAGTTTTGAATTTATATCATTTAAATTGAATTTAAAAATAGCCGTCCGAGGCACAGTCTCGGAATTTGACGAAACCAGTTTCATTGGATCCGTAATATTGTATTATTATCGGATTTCAATTTTCGTAATGTTTGGAGTGATCGTTTGGCCGTACAATAAGCAAACGCGCTGAAATTAAATCGAAAATTTAATTTAATAACTGGTCCAAAAAGCTATCTTCTCCATACGTCGAAACCTTTTTCATTGTGTTCGGAATAGGCGTATAACATTACGGACGCCTAGCGGCACGCCTTGATAGGAAGTCGAAATTTTTGGCTTCGTTTTCAAGTCAATTCGAATTTAAATTTGACTAAAGTAATACATTGTTTAACCAGTCAAATATCTGTTACGTCAATTTTCCAATAGCAGAGATTCCCTGCTCTCAGCCTGCTTTCTTTCACTTCGTTAAATCACGTGCAATACGAAAGAAATTATAAAATAAATTGCGAATCTCTTCCTCACTCCAGACAATAATCGAACTCAGGAAATAGAAAAAAAAATGGCGACCTCTTTCGTTCTTCAAAAGACAATCAAATTCAAAATCCCCTAATCGAAAACTACCTGTCGAACGAAAATAAACCAAGGACATCTCCATCAGCCTCGTTCGAGCATTGGATTCGAACGCCTTTCCTTCTTCTTTGGTTCGAAACTGCCCTCCCTCCTCTATGATAATCAAATCGCGAGCTCGTTTTCAAGCTTTCAAGAATCGCAGCCTCGATCTGAGCTAGGGTTCGTGGTTGCAGTTCATAACTGGCGACTTGCGTACGCAAAGAAGAGGAAGTGGTGGCAGTCTCGAGCGGTCAAGCAGGAATGTCGATGTGGGTGGATGTCGTGAGTTACTCGCGAGTCTGGGGCGCGTTGGCGAGCGAAGCGGTGGGATTCGCTGGTGGAAGGCTTGAGTCGTGGGGGTTTTGCGATGGCATTCGCGATGGTGGCATGCGTTTGTCAGGTCGAGGTGGGTTCTCGAGCACGAGTTCGAGTGTGGTGGTCGAGCAATCTCGTTCTAGTGTTGGTCACGTTCTTGTCGGGCTGTGGGCTGTGAAGGATTTTGCAGTAAGGTATAAACTGCATTTAATTTTTTCAATTTATTATAGTAAAATAGAAATATATATACACACCAGATTTTGGAGAATATATGGGAATTTTTAAAATGTTAAAGGAGTTTAAAAACAGAAAGCTCTTTCTTTTTTCTGGTTTGGAAAGAAAAAAAAAATATATTTAGATAAGGTTTTAAAAGGAAAAATTATATAGAGAAATATATATATATGATAAGGATAGATTTGTTAATAAAATTCATCTAGTTGTTTCAGTTGCTGAAAATGATTATTAAAAGGAAATTTAATAATTAATTCAATCTATTTAAAATGGGAGATTAGTT
Source organism: Allium fistulosum (assembly GCA_030737815.1). Taxonomy (NCBI): domain Eukaryota; kingdom Viridiplantae; phylum Streptophyta; class Magnoliopsida; order Asparagales; family Amaryllidaceae; genus Allium; species Allium fistulosum. Next base: position 613,514,627 of record CM060907.1, read on the forward strand.
TGTTGACTAATTCGAATATTAATCGATTGTATAAATTATTTATACAAGGTTAAAATTTTGAGAAAACAACTGGAATGGAAATGGGATGGCAAAATAAATTCAAAGGTGAGATCTTCTCACTCAAATGAAAGTGGATTTTCTTTTACAGTTATTGATTGATGATTGACTATTTGGATGTGTATTAGATATAGTAGGATATATCTATATATATATAGCAATATATACATATTGGCATATGTATATATTGGATTGATTGATTTCCCGCCTCGTATAGCGGATGAGACCCTATTGCGCCGTTAGTAAGCGGATGATATTTTATAAAACCCATATACCGCGATATTCCACCTCGAAGTGGAATTAGTATTGTGCTAACATCTGTGGATGCAGGGAAACAGGTTGGAGGGATCCAACAGGATTCCTCAAAACATTTTAATTGATTTCATATGTTGTTTTGATTGATTATTTATAATCTGTGTATGATTATATCTGTGATTGAATGTATTGAGAGCTAAAATTTAGCCGAATGTATTTTTGGTATCGTTGGATACCAGAAATAAATGAAATTGGATTTCTGAAATTAAAACTGAATTTTTGATGGTTTGGGAAAATAAAAGAATTTGTTTTAAAGGAGATAAATTTATTTGAAATCAAAGTGATAATTGATTGGGTATTTAAAATAAATCTTTGAGGAATCGATATGAAAACTTATTTAATGTTGAATGAAAAATTGATTTTTGTGTTGAAAATAAATTTGGGAATCGATTTGTAAAACGATTTAGTCTTTGGGATTAAAGTTAGAATCAATTTGAAATGTGATTCAGTGTTGAAGTAAATTCAGAAATCAATTTGAAATTCGATTTGGGGTTTGAAATAAAATGGAGAGATCAATTTTTAAAGTTGATTTGGGGTTGAAAATGAACATTTGGAAAACGATTTGAAAATCGGGTAAAAGTGGATTTTTAGGAATGTAAATTCCGAATAGAAGTTGTAAAGGAAAGGCAAATTTGTTTTAAAAAAAAATATTGATTTATTTTTAAAGTGTGGAAAATATGGTTTGAAATCGGATTTTCAAAGTGATGAAGTGCGGAAATAAATTTACAAACTTGAAATGTAAATTTGAAATAAATCGATAAGGATTTATCCAATTGGTTTAAATGGACCATAATATGATTTGAAATTGATTTTCAAACGTGAAGTGTGAAAATGTGATTTGAAATTGATTTTTCAAACGTGAAGTATGAAATACGATTTGAAATGGTTTTTCAAATGTGAAGTGTGGAAGAATATATATCTTGTGAAAAGATTTGAAAATAAATAATTTGGGAAAAATTATTTGAATTGGATGTTTGTTATGAATGTTATTGATAGTTAAATAACCGACTATCAATATTTGCCTTTGAAATGACACTTGATTTGTTTTTGAAACAAACGCTCATTATTCGGTTAAGCCAGGAGAGGACCTTTGTGTCATATAACCCATTCCGAATAGTGATACGTCGTGAATGGATTGCATTTGAAGACCGGTGTGAAGACCGGATATTTATGAAAATGAAAGGACAACCTGTCGAATGTCTCTGCACCGAGTTGCTCCGGTATAGAGATTTATATCACTCTTTTTGTGATGGGAAGTCCAGACGTGATTAGTGAATATCCGGATTGCAAGGGCTTCTTTGGAAGTGCCTTCGGTTCCGTTCGATCCCGGAACGGACTTGTATGGATGTGTGTCTGACGTTACACTTTGAGATGTAAAGCTGGTCTCTATCAAATACATTTCTGTTGGTGGCGGAGAATTTATTCTCTTAGCTTAACACCCTTCTCTGAGACGTACGAGCTCAGAGGTTATGTAGTTGATGGTTACTAGTGATACATTCCCAATTTGGTAATGTGGCACACGAAGTGCTGTTGATCAATTGTGGATCAAAGCGTTGCTTTGTGAAGAAGCGTGGATTTTTGAAAAAGCGTGGCTTTGTGAAAAGGCGTAGCTTTGTGGACGAGACTTCGTCGAGCCTCACAACCCGGTAATGGTCGAAACAGGAATGTGCGGCAAAGGTTTGTGGGGGTAGCGCCCCTAGGGTATGCCATTTCCTTCTGGATAAAAGGTGATATCATGGTATGGAGCCCAGATATTTTACCTATGTTGATTATACTTTGTGGCTGTTGCTTTGTGATTGAGGATCCTCGGATAAAGGTCGGTAACGACCGGGGGATGGCATAGCTTGTGTGTTAGTTACCTAGTTACAGCTGTACAGCGTGAGGTAGCGTCAGTGTGTTAGTTACCTAGTTACAGCTGTACAGCGTGAGGTAGCGTCGGCCTTTTGTTTGCAGAGATCCGGTTAGGATCCGGGGCGTCTTTCCAGATGCGTTTCTATTTCGGTAAGGAAGTTCCTTAGCCTGATCATTTGTTGGAAATCCAAAGAAACAATACGAACCCTGTACGGTTTTTAATTGTATTACCTGCTATGGAATGTGGCGGTAACCTGCTACTGAACGTAGTAGCTATAGTAGATATACAACAATAGTTGTATGTTGGCTAAGATTGATATTATATTTTCGAAATGTTTTCCACACTAGACATTAATAATAATATCAATTGATTTTGCGTAGTAAGCATTTTTGACTATCATAAGGAGAAATCTCCTCCAATTCTGCGTTTGCATTGTGTGTGTGGTAGGAGGCCTTATGGTAGTTTCATTTTCCAAAAGCATTGCGAAGTTGTTTTATTTTCTTTGCGAAAATAACTGTTTTACGATCTCACACCAGTCACCATGACTGACCTGGAGTTTATTGTTCCCTTTCTAAACTCTGGGTGCCCATAATTTTCCACACGGGCAGCCTAGAGTTATTTTATCAGGATTCTGGATATTCTGGAGCTTTGGAGATGAGTTGGATGGCGAAGCGTACTATCGTACTTGTTATTTATTCCGCTGTGTATTTTGTATGAGGACAAGTTTATATAACTGTCCATTGTTGTAAACTCTGATGATTGATGTATGTATAAACTGATATAGTCTTTGTTTTAAAGATTATTGATTTATCTATTATATATTGTTCCGCTGCGATATGTGAGATTCTGATATTGTTCCTGTTCTGTGTTTTCTGTGTTATTCTTCTCTCTTTTTCTTCTATCTTTTCTTCTACCTCTTCTTTTAACCCTAAAGTTTCGCGTTTCCGCCATTCGATTATTCGACAAATTTGGTACAGTGGACGTATCGGTGTCGAGTTTTCGGAAGACGGATTTGCGGGTCTTTACAAGTGGTATCAGAGCATCCAGTTAAGCGACAACCCTGCTCTGTTGGGTGTTACTCATTAGAGATAGAGTCAGTAGTACTCTAGAATGAGTGTGAGTGTAATAATAGATATGAGCGCGTATTTGTTAGTGAATACAAAATTTGTTTTGTATTGTGTTGACTTATCAGCTGATTGTTTATAGATTCTGGTCGGTGCAGGGTGGCCAACTGTAATCGATAGGGGTTTCTAAACTCTTAAACAAGATAAACCGACACAGTATTGTTTTAAATAGGGTAAATGAAATAATTTGCCAAAAACTATTTTTGTATAAAAAAGAAATGATTTTCTATGAATTATAGTAGTATATGGATGCTTGGTTGTTAGAAAGAGATAATATTGAAATATTATCATTGTTATATGGAATTGAATAAGAAATTAAAATAATAACCAAAGATTTGGAGATAAATTCATTTGACAAATGAAATTTATAAATCTGAATTGAAGAAGATAATGAAATAAAATCCATATACGAATGAGATTTGAAAATGTGAATTGTAAATGTAATTTACAAATTGAAATAGAATTCCAGAAAGAATACTTGAAAATAAATTCATTAATGGAATGTAAATAAGTTTGATAACTTATAAATTATTTGAAATCTGATTGGAATAAGATTCAAATTGAAAATGAATGAATTTGTGAATGAATAAATAAAATTTGCAACTGCAACTGCAAGAAAATGAAAGCGAATGTTAAAATTCATTTTGAATTTGTAAGTAAATAGAACTGGAATTGAATTTGATTTGTGGAAAACGAAGTGATGTATTAAACTAAAATTAGTAAGTGAAGCTAATTGAGATTGACCAAATGAATAAGGTTCGAAACGAATTGAATTCAATAATTATAAATGAAAGATTGATTGGATTTATATGGAATTGGTAATCAAGTTTAAATATAAGTGGTAATTGAAAATTAATATGAAAAGTATGGAAAATACTTGTATTGAACTTAAGAAATAAGTGTGAAATTCTTAAGTAAATTTGATATTGAAAATATTCTAAGTTGGTGAATGTGAATATGAAATGCCAATTAAAATTGAATGGAACCAATTGGAAATGAAGTACTATACATGTATGACATATGTTTTCCAAATTAAGGATATGAAAAAGTACCTTCCATTGAAAAAAAAATTGTGAAGGTCTTGGAACTCAGTATGAGTATCCATTTGATCGGGATGTGATCATATTGATTGATCACGATGTATGCTAGCGTAATTCGAGGGGTGTGATACCCACAGTTACAAGCGATTCCACTGAGATAGTGGCGCAGCCGCCGTGTAAACTGCGATCTAGATACCATAGCGAAATTCGAGGGGCGAGATGCCTACGGTTACAAGCGATTCCACTGAGATAGTGGTGTAACCGCCGTGTGAACTACGATCTATGGCAACAACCATGGCGAAATTCAAGAGATGTGAAATCTACAGTTATAAGTGATTCTACTGGGATAGTAGCGAAACCGCCGAGTAACTGTGATCCATGGGGGAACGTGCTTTCCATATCCATTTAAAAAAAAAGGATTTTTAAGTGATTTCAAATTGGGAATTGAGATAAAAGTGAATAAAGCTCAATATTCGAAATTAGAAGATGAATCGAATTCAAGTAAAATTTGAAATGAAAATCTGAATGAAAATCTGAAGATAAAATGAATTCAAATTGAATTGAAATAGTAAAGTAAATTCAAATGAAATTGGAAATGCAAAATTGAATGAAAATAGATATGTAACTTCAATAGTGAAGTAAAAATGTATAAGAAGCATACATTAAAAATTGTGTAGTGGAATTTGCAAAATGATTTGAATATTGTAACTAGATATTATGGCTAGTAGGATATACATGTGTATAATGGAAATTGGATTTGATTTTCGAAGATAATTTGAATTTGCTCGACCAAAAGGTATGTATTTAAATTTCAGTATGAAATTTGATAAGTTTCTGATTTTGCCACTTGGCATTTTGTTTTCTTTTGAGATTTGAGAGTCCGTAGGGACGTTTTGTAGTCGTACCGTATTAGCCGCGCAAAGGAGACGCTGGCGAAATTTTGCAAAATTTTCGATTGTTAGAAAAATTTTGAGAAATTTTGGAAGTTTAAAATTTGAATTGAGAAGTTAAACAATGTTGTTTGAAACTTATAATTGAAGTTAGAAAATTAGTTGAAGTGATAACGAATCTTGAATAAAAAGATTTGTTTTGAAAATGTGATAAAACTATTGGAATGTTGAAAAACAGTAGACGAGTTAAGGACCATTTTTCCTAACTTGTAATTTCGGGACGAAATTCTTTTAATGGGGGAAGATTGTAACGACCCTGAATTTTTAACATTTTAAATGTGAATATTTAATTGAGTTTAAATATTCGAATGATAATTTAAATTGAAATTCAAATATTAGAATGAATTTAGCGATTAAATTGTTGAATTTAATTATTGAAACTGGATAAAAATTTGAATCTTCAATTTTAAGCTGATTAAAAATAATCTGAAGGCTTAGAAAATTTATATTGATAATACCGAAGATAATAAAGGTTTCAGAATTGAAACTGAAACTGCTTTGTTCAGTTTTGAATTTATATCATTTAAATTGAATTTAAAAATAGCCGTCCGAGGCACAGTCTCGGAATTCGACGAAACCAGTTTCATTGGATCCGTAATATTGTATTATTATCGGATTTCAATTTTCGTAATGTTTGGAGTGATCGTTTGGCCGTACGATAAGCAAACGCGCTGAAATTAAATCGAAAATTTAATTTAATAACTGGTCCAAAAAGCTATCTTCTCCATACGATCGAATTTGGAATCGAAACCTTTTTCATTGTGTTCGGAATAGGCGTATAACATTACGGACGCCTAGCGGCACGCCTTGATAGGAAGTCGAAATTTTTGGCTTCGTTTTCAAGTCAATTCGAATTTAAATTTGAATAAAGTAATACATTGTTTAACCAGTCAAATATCTGTTACGTCAATTTTCCAATAGCAGAGATTCCCTGCTCTCAGCCTGCTTTCTTTCACTTCGTTAAATCGCGTTCAATACGAAAGAAATTATAAAATAAATTGCGAAGCTCTTCCACACTCCAGACAATAATCGAACTCAGGAAACAGAAAAAAAATTGGCGACCTCTTTCGTTCTTCACAAGACAATCAAATTCAAAATCCCCTAATCAAAAACTACCTGTCGAACGAAAATAAAACAAGGACATCTCCATCAGCCTCGTTCGAGCATTGGATTCGAAAGCCTTTCCTTCTTCTTTGGTTCGAAACTGCCCTCCCTCCTCTCTGATAATCAAATCGCGAGCTCGTTTTCAAGCTTTCAAGAATCGCAGCCTCGATCTGAGCTAGGGTTCGTGGTTGTAGTTCATAACTGGCGACTCGCGTACGCAAAAAAGAGGAAGTGGCGGCAGTCTCGAGCGGTAAAGTAGGAATGTCGATGTGGGTGGATGTCGTGAGTTACTCGCGAGTCTGGGGCGCGTTGGCGAGCGAAGCGGTGGGATTCGCTGGTGGAAGGCTTGAGTCGTGGGGGTTTTGCGATGGCATTCGCGATGGTGGCATGCGTTTGTCAGGTCGAGGTGGGTTCTCGAGCACGATTTCGAGCGTGGTGGTCGAGCAATCTCGTTCTAGTGTTGGTCACGTTCTTGTCGGGCTGTGGGCTGTGAAGGATTTTGCAGTAAGGTATAAACTGCATTTAATTTTTTCAATTTATTACAGTAAAATAGAAATATATATACACACCAGATTTTGGAGAATATATGGGAATTTTTAAAATGTTAAAGGAGTTTAAAAACAGAAAGCTCTTTCTTTTTTCTGGTTTGGAAAGAAAAAAAATATATTTAGATAAGGTTTTAAAAGGAAAAATTATATAGAGAAATATATATATATGATAAGGATAGATTTGTTAATAAAATTCATCTAGTTGTTTCAGTTGCTGAAAATGATTATTAAAAGGAAATTTAATAATTAATTCAATCTATTTAAAATGGGAGATTAGTTTGTTGACTAATTCGAATATTAATCGATTGTATAAATTATTTATACAAGGTCAAAATTTGGAGAAAACAACTGGAATGGAAATGGGATGGCAAAATAAATTCAAAGGTAAGATCTTCTCACTCAAATGAAAGTGGATTTTCTTTTACAGTTATTGATTGATGATTGACTGTTTGGATGTGTATTAGATATAGTAGGATATATCTATATATATATAGCAATATATACATATTGGCATATGTATATATTGGATTGATTGATTTCCCGCCTCGTATAGCGGATGAGACCCTATTGCGCCGTTAGTAAGCGGATGATATTTTATAAAACCCATATACCACGATATTCCACCTCGAAGTGGAATTGGTATTGTGCTAACATCTGTGGATGCAGGGAAACAGGTTGGAGGGATCCAACAGGATTCCTCAAAACATTTGAATTGATTTCATATGTTGTTTTGATTGATTATTTATAATCTGTGTATGATTATATCTGTGATTGAATGTATTGAGAGCTAAATTTAGCCGAATGTATTTTTGGTATCGTTGGATACCAGAAATAAATGAAATTGGATTTCTGAAATTAAAATTGAATTTTTGATGGTTTGGGAAAATAAAAGAATTTGTTTTAAAGGAAATAAATTTATTTGAAATCAAAGTGATAATTGATTGGGTATTTAAAATAAATCTTTGAGGAATCGATATGAAAACTTATTTAATGTTGAATGAAAAATTGATTTTTGTGTTGAAAATAAATTTGGGAATCGATTTGTAAAATGATTTAGTCTTTGGGATTAAAGTTAGAATCAATTTGAAATGTGATTCAGTGTTGAAGTAAATTCAGAAATCAATTTGAAATTCGATTTGGGATTTGAAATAAAATGGAGAGATCAATTTTTAAAGTTAATTTGGGGTTGAAAATGAACATTTGGAAAACAATTTGAAAATCGGGTAAAAGTGGATTTTTAGGAATGTAAATTCCGAATAGAAGTTGTAAAGCAAAGGGAAATTTGTTTTAAAAATAAATATTGATTTATTTTTAAAGTGTGGAAAATATGGTTTGAAATCGGATTTTCAAAGTGATGAAGTGTGGAAATAAATTTACAAACTTGAAATGTAAATTTGAAATAAATCGATAAGGATTTATCCAATTGGTTTAAATGGACCATAATATGATTTGAAATTGATTTTCAAACGTGAAGTGTGAAAATGTGATTTGAAATTGATTTTTCAAACGTGAAGTATGAAATACGATTTGAAATGGTTTTTCAAATGTGAAGTGTGGAAGAATATATATCTTGTGAAAAGATTTGAAAATAAATAATTTAGGAAAAATTATTTGAATTGGATGTTTGTTATGAATGTTATTGATAGTTAAATAACCGACTATCAATATTTGCCTTTGAAATGACACTTGATTTGTTTTTGAAACAAACGCTCATTATTCGGTTAAGTCGGGAGAGGACCTTTGTGTCATATAACCCATTCCGAATAGTGATACGTCGTGAATGGATTGCATTTGAAGACCGGTGTGAAGACCGGATATTTATGAAAATGAAAGGACAACCTGTCGAATGTCTCTGCACCGAGTTGCTCCGGTATAGAGATTTATATCACTCTTTTTGTGATGGGAAGTCCAGACGTGATTAGTGAATATCCGGATTGCAAGGGCTTCTTTGGAAGTGCCTTCGGTTCCGTTCGATCCCGGAACAGACTTGTATGGATGTGTGTCTGACGTTACACTTTGAGATGTAAAGCTGGTCTCTATCAAATACATTTCTGTTGGTGGCGGAGAATTTATTCTCTTAGCTTAACACCCTTCTTTGAGACGTACGAGCTCAGAGGTTATGTAGTTGATGGTTACTAGTGATACATTCCCAATTTGGTAATGTGGCACACGAAGTGTTGTTGATCAATTGTGGATCAAAGCGTGGTTTGTGAAGAAGCGTGGCTTTGTGGACGAGACTTCGTCGAGCCTCACAACCCGGTAATGGTCGAAACAGGAATGTGCGGCAAAGGTTTGTAGGGGTAGCGCCCCTAGGGTATGCCATTTCCTTCTGGATAAAAGGTGATATCATGGTATGGAGCCCAGATATTTTACCTATGTTGATTATACTTTGTGGCTGTTGCTTTGTGATTAAGGATCCTCGGATAAAGGTCGGTAACGACCGGGGGATGGCATAGCTTGTGTGTTAGTTACCAAGTTACAGCTGTACAGCGTGAGGTAGCGTCAGTGTGTTAGTTACCTAGTTATAGCTGTACAGCGTGAGGTAGCGTCGGCCTTTTGTTTTTTCAGAGATCCGGTTAGGATCCGGGGCGTCTTTCCAGAGGCGTTTCTATTTCGGTAAGGAAGTTCCTTAGCCTGATCATTTGTTGGAAATCCAAAGAAACAATACGAACTCTGTACGGTTTTTAATTGTATTACCTGCTATGGAATGTGGCGGTAACCTGCTACTGAACGTAGTAGCTATAGTAGATATACTACAATAGTTGTATGTTGGCTAAGATTGATATTATATTTTCGAAATGTTTTCCACACTAGACATTAATAATAATATCAATTGATTTTGCGTAGTAAGCATTTTTGACTATCATAAGGAGAAATCTCCTCCAATTCTGCGTTTGCATTGTGTGTGTGGCGGGAGGCCTTATGGTAGTTTCATTTTCCAAAAGCATTGCGAAGTTGTTTTATTTTCTTTGCGAAAATAACTATTTTACGATCTCACACCAGTCACCATGACTGACCTGGAGTTTATTGTTCCCTTTCTAAACTCTGGGTGCCCATAATTTTCCACACGGGCAGCCTAGAGTTATTTTATCAGGATTCTGGATATTCTGGAGCTTTGGAGATGAGTTGGATGGCGAAGCGTACTATCGTACTTGTTATTTATTCCGCTGTGTATTCTGTATGAGGACAAGTTTATATAACTGTCCATTGTTGTAAACTCTGATGATTGATGTATGTATAAACTGATATAGTCTTTGTTTTAAAGATTATTGATTTATCTATTATATATTGTTCCGCTGCGATATGTGAGATTCTGATATTGTTCCTGTTCTGTGTTTTCTGTGTTATTCTTCTCTCTTTTTCTTCTATCTTTTCTTCTACCTCTTCTTTTAACCCTAAAGTTTCGCGTTTCCGCCATTCGATTATTCGACAAATTTGGTACAGTGGACGTATCGGTGTCGAGTTTTCGGAAGACGGATTTGCGGGTCTTTACAGTATGCATGAATAGACATCGTTTAGAGTTTTTATGCTGTTGGAAGATCTTTTTTTTAATAAGGGTGTATACATGAAAAGACAGCGTTTAGAGTTTTTATCTATTGGAAGATGTTTTTTTTAAGAAGGGGAGTATGCATGAAAAGACAACGTTTAGAGTTTTTATGTTGTTGGAAGATGTTTTTTTAATAAGGGGGTATGCATGAAAAGACAGCGTTTAGAGTTTTTACGTTGTTGGAAGATGTTTTTTTTAATAATGGGGGTATGCATGAAAAGACAGCTTTTAGAGTTTTTATGCTGTTGGAAGATGTTTTTTTTAAGAAGGGGGGTATGCATGAAAAGACAGTGTTTAGAGTTTTTATGCTTTTGGAAGATGTTTTTTTACTAAGGTGGTATGCATAAAAGACAGCGTTTAGAGTTTTTATGCTGTTGGAAGATGTTTTTTTAGTAAGGGGTTATGCATGAAAACACAACGTTTAGAGTTTTTATGCTATTGGAAGATGTTTTTTTAATAAGGGGGTATGCATGAAAAGACAGCGTTCAGAGATTTTATGTTGTTGGAAGATGCTTTTTTTAAAAAGGGGGGTATGCATGAAATGACAGCGTTTATAGTTTTTATACTGTTGGAAGATGTTTTTTTAATAAGGGGGGTATGCATGAAAAGACAACGTTTAGAGTTTTTATGCTGTTGGAAGTTGTTTTTTTTTAATAAGGAGGTATGCATGAAAAGACAGTGTTTAGAGTTTTTATGCTGTTGGATGATGTTTTTTTTAGTAAGGGGGGTATGCATGAATAGACAGCGTTTAGAGATTTTATGCTGTTGGAAGATGTTTTTTTAATAAGGGTGTATGCATGAAAAGACAGCGTTTAGAGTTTTAATGCTGTTGGAAGATGTTTTTTTAAGAAAGGGAGCATGCATGAAAAGACAGCGTTTAGAGTTTTTATGCTGTTGGAAGATGTTTTTTTAACAATGGGGGTATGCATGAAAAGACAGCGTTTTGAGTTTTTATGCTGTTGGAAGATATTCTTTTTTAATAAGGGGGGTATGCATGAAAAGACAGCGTTTAGAGTTTTTATGCTGTTGGAAGATGTTTTTTAATAAGGGGGGTATGCATGAAAAGACAGCGTTTAGAGTTTTTATGCTGTTGGAAGATGTTTTTTTTAATAAAGGGGGTATTCATGAAAAGACAGCATTTTGAGTTTTTATGCTGTTGGAAGATGTTTTTTTAATAAGGGGATATGCATGAAAAGACATCGTTTACTGTTTTTATGCCGTTGGAAGGTGTTTTTTTTAATAAGGGGGTATACATGAAAAGACAGCGTTTAGAGTTTTTATCCTGTTGGAAGATGTTTTTTTAATAAGGGGAGTATGCATGAAAAGACAGCGTTTAGAGTTTTTATGCTGTTGGAAGATGTTTTTTTAAAAAAAAAGGGTATGCATGAAAAGATAGCGTTTAGAGTTTTTATGCTGTTGGAAAATGTTTTTTTAACAAAGGGGGTATGCATGAAAAGACAGCGTTTAGAGTTTTTATGCTGTTCGAAGATGTTTTTTTTATAATAAGGGGGTTATGCATGAAAAGAGAGCGTTTAGAGTTTATATGATGTTGGAAGATGTTTTTTTTAATAAGGGAGGTATGCATGAAAAGACAGCGTTTAGAGTTTTTATGCTGTTGGAAGATGTTTTTTTTCTAATAAAGGGGGTATTAATGAAAAGACAGCGTTTAGAGTTTTTATGCTGTTGGAAGATGTTTTTTTAAATAAGGGGGTATGCATGAAAAGACAGCGTTTAGAGTTTTTATACTGTTGAAAGATGTTTTTTTTAATAAGTGAGGTATGCATGAAAAGACAACGTTTAGAGTTTTTATGTTGTTGAAAGATGTTTTTTTTAATAAAGAGGGTATGCATGAAAAGACAGCGTTTAGAGTTTTTATGCTGTTGGAAGATGTTTTTTTTAATTAGGGGGGTATGCATGAAAAGACAACGTTTAGAGTTTTTATGTTGTTGAAAGATGTTTTTTTTAATAAGGGGGTATGCATGAAAAGACAGCGTTTAGAGTTTTTACGTTGTTGGAAGATGTTTTTTTTAAAATGGGGGTATGCATGAAAAGACAGCGTTTACAGTTTTTATGCTGTTGGAAGATGTTTTTTTAAGAAGGGGGGTATGCATGAAAAGACAGCGTTTAGAGTTTTTATATTTTTGGAAGATGTTTTTTTTAATAAGGGGTGTATGCATGAAAAGACAACGTTTAGAGTTTTTATGCTGTTGGAAGATGTTTTTTAATAATAGGGGTATGCATGAAAAGACAGCGTTTTGAGTTTTTATGCTGCTGGAAGATGTTTTTTTTAATAAGGGGATATGCATGAAAAGACAGCGTTTAGAGTTTTTATGCTGTTGAAAGATGTTTTTTTAATAAGGGATACATGAAAAGACAGCGTTTAGAGTTTTTATCCTGTTGGAAGATGTTTTTTTAATAAGGGGAGTATGCATGAAAAGACAGCATTTAGAGTTTTTATGCTGTTGGAAGATGTTTTTTTAATAAGAGTGGTATGCATGAAAAGACAGCGTTTAGAGTTTTTATGCTGTTGGAAGATGTTTTTTTAATAAGGGGCTATGCATAAAAGACAGCGTTTAGAGTTTTTATGCTGTTGGAAGATGTTTTTTTTAATAAGGGGGTATGCACGAAAACACAGCGTTTAGAGTTTTTATGCTGTTGGAAGATGTTTTTTTTAATAAGGGGGGTATGCATGAAAAGACAGCGTTCAGAGATTTTATGTTGTTGGTAGATGTTTTTTTTAATAAGGGGGGTATGCATGAAAAGACAGCGTTTATAGTTTTTATACTGTTGAAAGATGTTTTTTTAATAAGGGGGGTATGCAAGAAAATACAGTGTTTAGAGATTTTATGCTGTTGGAAGATGTTTTTTTAATAAGGGGGTATGCATGAAAAGACAACGTTTAGAGTTTTTATGCTATCGGAAGTTGTTTTTTTTAATAACGGGGTATGCATGAAAAGACATCGTTTAGAGTTTTTATGCTGTTGGATGATGTTTTTTTAATACGGGGGGTATGCATGAATAGACAGCGTTTAGAGATTTTATGCTGTTGGAAGATGTTTTTTTAATAACGGTGTATGCATGAAAAGACAGCGTTTATAGTTTTTATGCTGTTGGAAGATGTTTTTTTTAAGAAGGGGAGTATGCATGAAAAGACAGCGTTTAGATTTTTTATGCTGTTGGAAGATGTTTTTTTTAACAATGGGGGTATGCATGAAAAGACAGCGTTTTGAGTTTTTATGCTGTTGGAAGATGTTCTTTTTTAATAAGGGGGGTATGCATGAAAAGACAGCGTTTAGAGTTTTTATGCTGTTGGAAGATGTTTTTTTTAAGAAGGGGAGTATGCATGAAAAGACAGCGTTTAAAGTTTTTATGCTGTTGGAAGATGTTTTTTTAACAATGGGGGTATGCATGAAAAGACAACGTTTTGAGTTTTTATGCTGTTGGAAGATGTTTGTTTTAATAAGGGGGGTATGCATGAAAAGACATCGTTTAGAGTTTTTATGCTGTTGGAAGATGTTTTTTTAATAAAGCGGTTTATGCATGAAAAGACAGCGTTTAGAATTTTTATGCTGTTGGAAGATGTTTTTTTTAATAAGGGGGTATGCATGAAAAGACAGCGTTTAGAGTTTTTATGCTGTTGGAAGATGTTTTTTTTAATAAAGAGGGTATGCATGAAAAGACAGCGTTTAGAATTTTTATGCTGTTGGAAGATGTTTTTTTTAATAAGGGTGTATGCATGAAAAGACAGCGTTTAGAGTTTTTATGTTGTTGGAAGATGTTTTTTTAATTAGGGGGGTATGCATGAAAAGACAACGTTTAGAGTTTTTATGTAGTTGGAAGATGTTTTTTTTAATAAGGGGGTATGCATGAAAAGACAGCGTTTAGAGTTTTTACGTTGTTGGAAGAGGTTTTTTTAAAAAATGGGGGTATGCATGAAAAGACAGCATTTAGAGTTTTTATGCTGTTGGAAGATGTTTTTTTAAGAAGGGGGGTATGCATGAAAAGACATCATTTAGAGTTTTTATGTTTTTGGATTATGTTTTTTTAATAAGGGGTGTATGCATGAAAAGACAACGTTTAGAGTTTTTATGCTGTTGGAAGATGTTTTTTAATAATGGGGGTATGCATGAAAAGACAGCGTTTTGAGTTTTTATGCTGCTGGAAGATGTGTTTTTTAATAAGGGGATATGCATGAAAAGACAGCGTTTAGAGTTTTTATGCTGTTGGAAGATGTTTTTTTTAATAAGGGATACATGAAAAGACAGCGTTTAGAGTTTTTATCCTGTTGGAAGATGTTTTTTTTAATAAGGGGAGTATGCATGAAAAGACAGCGTTTAGAGTTTTTATGATGTTGGAAGATGTTTTTTTAATAAGAGTGGTATGCATGAAAAGACAACGTTTAGAGTTTTTATGCTGTTGGAAGATGTTTTTTTAATAAGGGGGTATGCATAAAAGACAGCGTTTAGAGTTTTTATGCTATTGAAAGATGTTTTTTTAATAAGGGGGTATGCATGAAAACACAGCGTTTAGAGTTTTTATGCTGTTGGAATATGTTTTTTTTAATAAGGGGGGTATGCATGAAAAGACAGCGTTCAGAGATTTTATGTTATTGGGAGATGTTTTTTTTAATAAGGGGGGTATGCATGAAAAGACAGCGTTTAGAGTTTTTATACTGTTGGAAGATGTTTTTTTAATAAGGGGGGTATGCATGAAAATACAGCGTTTAGAGTTTTTATGCTGTTGGAAGATGTTTTTTTAATAAGGGGGTATGCATGAAAAGACAACGTTTAGAGTTTTTATGCTATTGGAAGATGTTTTTTTTAAGAAGGGAAGTATGCATGAAAAGACAGCGTTTAGAGTTTTTATGCTGTTGGAAGATGTTTTTTTTTAAAAGGGGGGTATGCATGAAAAGACAGCGTTTAGAGTTTTTATGCTGTTGGAAGATGTTTTTTTTAACAAGAGGGGTATGCATGAAAACACAGCGTTTTGAGTTTTTATGCTGTTGGAAGATGTTTTTTTATAATAAGGGGGTATGCATGAGAAGACATCATTTAGAGTTTTTATGCTGTTGAAAGATGTTTTTTAATAAGGGTGGTATGCATGAAAAGACAGCGTTTAGAGTTTTTATGCTGTTGGAAGATGTTTTTTTTAATAAGGGGGGTATTCATGAAAAGATAGTGTTTTGAGTTTTTATGCTGTTGGAATATGTTTTTTTTAATAAGGGGATATGCATGAAAAGATAGCGTTTAGAGTTTTTATGCTGTTGGAAGATGTTTTTTTTAATAAGGGGGGTATGCATGAAAAGACAACGTTTAGAGTTTTTATGCTGTTGGAATATGTTTTTTTTAACAAGTGGTGTATGCATGAAAAGACAGCGTTTTGAGTTTTTATGCTGTTGGAAGATGCTTTTTTTAATAGGGGGGTATGCATGAGAAGACAACGTTTAGAGTTTTTGTGTTGTTGGAAGATGTTTTTTAATAAGGGGGGTATGCATGAAAAGACAGCGTTTAGAGTTTTTATGCTGTTGGAAGATGTTTTTTTTAAATAAGGGGGGTATTCATGAAAAGACAGTGTTTTGAGTTTTTATGCTGTTGGAAGATGTTATTTTTAATAAGGAGAAATGCATGAAAAGACAGCGTTTAGAGTTTTTATGCTGTTGGAAGATGTTTTTTTAATAAGGGGGGTATACCTGAAAAGACAACGTTTAGAGTTTTTATGCTTTTGGAAGATGTTTTTTTTAATAAGGGGGGTATACATGAAAAGACAGCGTTTAGAGTTTTTATGTTGTTGTAAGATGTTTTTTAATAAGGGGGGTATGCATGAAAAGACAGCGTTTAGTGTTTTTATGCTGTTGGAAGATGTTTTTTTTAATAAGGGGGGTATTCATGAAAATACAGTGTTTTGAGTTTTTATGCTGTTGGAAGATGTTTTTTTTAATAAGGGGATATGCATGAAAAGACAGCGTTTAGAGTTTTTATGCTGTTGGAAGATGTTTTTTTAATAAGGGGGGTATACATGAAAAGACAACGTTTAGAGTTTTTATGCTGTTGTAAGATGTTTTTTAATAAGGGGGGGTATGCATGAAAAGACAGCGTTTAGAGTTTTTATGCTGTTGGAAGATGTTTTTTTTAAGAAGGGGAGTATGCATGAAAAGACAGCGTTTAAAGTTTTTATGCTGTTGGAAGATGTTTTTTTAACAATGGGGGTATGCATGAAAAGACAGCATTTTGAGTTTTTATGCTGTTGGAAGATGTTTGTTTTAATAAGGGGGGTATGCATGAAAAGACAACGTTTAGAGTTTTTATGCTGTTGGAATATGTTTTTTTAATAAGGGGGGTATTCATGAAAAGACAGCGTTTTGAGTTTTTATGCTGTTGGAAGATGTTTTTTTTAATAAGGGGGGTATGCATGAAAAGAAAGCGTGTACAGTTTTTATACTGTTGGAAGATGTTTTTTGATAAGGGGGGTATGCATGAAAAGACAGCGTTTAGAGTTTTTATGCTGTTGGAAGATGTTTTTTTAATAAGGGGGGTATGCATGAAAAGACAACGTTTAGAGTTTTTATGCTGTTGGAAGATGTTTTTTTAATAAGGGGGTATGCATGAAAAGACAGCGTTTAGAGTTTTTATGCTGTTGGATGATGTTTTTTCAATAAGGGTGTATGCATGAAAAGACAGCGTTTAGAGTTTTTATGCTATTGGAAGGTGTTTTTTTTAATAAGGGGGGTATACATGAAAAGACAGCGTTTAGAGTTTTTATCCTGTTGGAAGAAGTTTTTTAAAAAAAGGGGGGTATGCATGAAAAGACAACGTTTAAAGTTTTTATGCTGTTGGAAGATGTTTTTTTTAACAAGGGGGGTATGCATGAAAAGACAGCGTTTTGAGTTTTTATGCTGTTGGAAGATGTTTTTTTAATAAGGGGGTATGCATGAAAAGACAGTGTTTAGAGTTTTTATACTGTTGGAAGGTGTTTTTTAATAAGGGGGGTATGCAGGAAAAGACAACGTTTAGAGTTTTTATGCTGTTGGAAGATGTTTTTTTAATAAGGGGAGTATGCATGAAAAGACAGCGTTTAGAGTTTTTATGCTGTTGGAAGAAGTTTTTTTAAAAAAAGGGGGTATTCATGAAAAGACAACGTTTAGAGTTTTTATGCTGTTGGAAAATGTTTTTTTAACAAGGGAGGTATGCATGAAAAGACAACGTTTAGAGTTTTTATGCTGTTGGAAGATGTTTCTTTAAAATAAGGGGGTATGCATGAAAAGACAGCGTTTAGAGTTTTTATGCTGTTGGAAGATGTTTTTTCAATAAGGGTGTATGCATGAAAAGACAGCGTTTAAAGTTTTTATGCTATTGGAAGATGTTTTTTTTAAGAAGGGGAGTATGCATGAAAAGACAGCATTTAGAGTTTTTATGCTGTTGGAAGATGTTGTTTTTAAAAAGGGGGGTATGCATGAAAAGACAGCGTTTAGAGTTTTTATGCTGTTGGAAGATGTTTTTTTTAACAAGAGGGGTATGCATGAAAAGACAGCGTTTTGAGTTTTTATGCTGTTGGAAGATGTTTTTTTATAATAAGGGTGGTATGCATGAGAAGACAGCATTTAGAGTTTTTATGCTGTTGAAAGATGTTTTTTAATAAGGAAGGTATGCATGAAAAGACAGCGTTTAGAGTTTTTATGCTGTTGTAAGATGTTTTTTTAATAAGGGGGGTATTCATGAAAAGACAGTGGTTTGAGTTTTTATGCTGTTGGAATATGTTTTTTTTAATAAGGGGGTATGCATGAAAAGACAGCGTTTAGAGTTTTTATGCTGTTGGAAGTTGTTTTTTTTAATAAGGGGGGTATACATGAAAAGACAGCGTTAAGAGTTTTTATGCTGTTGGAATATGTTTTTTTTAATAAAGGGGTATGCATGAAAAGACAGCGTTTAGAGTTTTTATGCTGTTGGAAGATGTTTTTTTTAACAAGTGGGGTATGCATGAAAAGACAGCGTTTTGAGTTTTTATGCTGTTGGAAGATGTTTTTTTTTAATAGGGGGGTATGCATGAGAAGACAGCGTTTAGAGTTTTTATGCTGTTGGAAGATGTTTTTTAATAAGGGGGGTATGCATGAAAAGACAGCGTTTAGAGTTTTTATGCTGTTGGAAGATGTTTTTTTTAAATAAGGTGGGTATTCATGAAAAGACAGTGTTTTGAGTTTTTATGCTGTTGAAAGATGTTTTTTTTAATAAGGAGATATGCATGAAAAGACAGCGTTTAGAGTTTTTATTCTGTTGGAAGATGTTTTTTTTAATAAGGGGGGTATACATTAAAAGACAGCGTTTAGAGTTGTTATGCTGTTGGAAGATGTTTTTTTAATAAGGGGGGTATGCATAAAAAGACAGTGTTTAGAGTTTTTATGCTGTTGGAAGATGTTTATTTTAATAAGGGGGGTATTCATGAAAAGACAGTGTTTTGAGTTTTTATGCTGTTGGAAGATGTTTTTTTTAATAAGGGGATATGCATGAAAAGACAACGTTTAGAGTTTTTATGCTGTTGGAAGATGTTTTTTTAATAAGGGGGTATACATGAAAAGACAGTGTTTAGAGTTTTTATGCTGTTGGAAAATGTTTTTTTTAATAAGGGGGTATGCATGAATAGACAGCGTTTAGAGCTTTTATGCTGTTGGAAGATGTTTTTTTTAACAAGGGGGGTATGCATGAAAAGACAACGTTTTGAGTTTTTATGCTGTTGGAAGATGTTTTTTTAATAAGGGGGGTATGCATTAAAAGACAGCGTTTAGAGTTTTTATGCTGTTGGAAGATGTTTTTTAATAAGGGGGGTATGCATGAAAAGACAGCCTTTAGAGTTTTTATACTGTTGGAAGATGTTTTTTTGATAAGGGGGGTATGCATGAAAATACAGCGTTTAGAGTTTTTATGCTGTTGGAAGATGTTTTTTTAATAAGGGGGGTATGCATGAAAAGACAACGTTTAGAGTTTTTATGCTGTTGGAAGATGTTTTTTTTAATAAGGGGGTATGCATGAAAAGACAGCGTTTAGAGTTTTTATGCTGTTGGATGATGTTTTTTCAATAAGGGTGTATGCATGAAAAGACAGCGTTTAGAGTTTTTATGCTATTGGAAGGTGTTTTTTTAATAAGGGGGGTATACATGAAAAGACAGCGTTTAGAGTTTTTATCCTGTTGGAAGAAGTTTTTTTAAAAAAGGGGGGTATGCATGAAAAGACAACGTTTAAAGTTTTTATGCTGTTGGAAGATGTTTTTTTTAACAAGGGGGATATGCATGAAAAGACAGCGTTTTGAGTTTTTATGCTGTTGGAAGATGTTTTTTTAATAAGGGGGTATGCATGAAAAGACAGTGTTTAGAGTTTTTATACTGTTGGAAGATGTTTTTTAATAAAGGGGTATGCATGAAAAGACAACGTTTAGAGTTTTTATGCTGTTGGAAGATGTTTTTTTTAATAAGGGGAGTATGCATGAAAAGATAGCGTTTAGAGTTTTTATGCTGTTGGAAGATGTTTTTAAAAAAAAAGGGGGTATGCATGAAAAGACAACGTTTAGAGTTTTTATGCTGTTGTAAAATGTTTTTTTAACAAGGGGGGTATGCATGAAAAGACAACGTTTAGAGTTTTTATGCTGTTGGAAGATGTTTCTTTATAATAAGGGGTATGCATGAAAAGACAGCGTTTAGAGTTTTTATGCTGTTGGAAGATGTTTTTTCAATAAGGGTGTATGCATGAAAAGACAGCGTTTAAAGTTTTTATGCTATTGGAAGATGTTTTTTTTAAGAAGGGGAGTATGCATGAAAAGACAGCGTTTAGAGTTTTTATGCTGTTGGAAGATGTTTTTTTTAAAAAGGGGGGTATGCATGAAAAGACAACGTTTAGAGTTTTTATACTGTTGGAAGATGTTTTTTTTAACAAGAGGGGTATGCATGAAAAGACAGCGTTTTGAGTTTTTATGCTGTTGGAAGATGTTTTTTTATAATAAGGGGGGTATGCATGAGAAGACAGCATTTAGAGTTTTTATGCTGTTGAAAGATGTTTTTTAATAAGGGGGGTATGCATGAAAAGACAGCGTTTAGAGTTTTTATGCTGTTGTAAGATGTTTTTTTAATAAGGGGGGTATTCATGAAAAGACAGTGGTTTGAGTTTTTATGCTGTTGGAATATGTTTTTTTTAATAAGGGGGTATGCATGAAAAGACAGCGTTTAGAGTTTTTATGCTGTTGGAAGATGTTTTTTTAATAAGGGGGGTATACATGAAAAGACAGCGTTTAGAGTTTTTATGCTGTTGGAATATGTTTTTTTTTAATAAAGGGGGTATGCATGAAAAGACAACGTTTAGAGTTTTTATGCTGTTGGAAGATGTTTTTTTTAACAAGTGGGGTATGCATGAAAAGACAGCGTTTTGAGTTTTTATGCTGTTGGAAGTTGTTTTTTTTAATAGGGGGGTATGCATGAGAAGACAACGTTTAGAGTTTTTATGCTGTTGGAAGATGTTTTTTAATAAGGGGGGTATGCATGAAAAGACAGCGTTTAGTGTTTTTATGCTGTTGGAAGATGTTTTTTTTAAATAAGGTGGGTATTCATGAAAAGACAGTGTTTTGAGTTTTTATGCTGTTGGAAGATGTTTTCTTTAATAAGGAGATATGCATGAAAAGACAGCGTTTAAAGTTTTTATTCTGTTGGAAGATGTTTTTTTAATAAGGGGAGTATACATTAAAAGACAGCGTTTAGAGTTGTTATGCTGTTGGAAGATGTTTTTTTTAATAAGGGGGTATGCATGAAAAGACAACGTTTAGATTTTTTATGCTGTTGGAATATGTTTTTTAATAAGGGGGGTATGCATGAAAAGACAGTGTTTAGAGTTTTTATGCTGTTGGAAGATGTTTTTTTAATAAGCGGGGTATTCATGAAAAGACAGTGTTTTGAGTTTTTATGCTGTTGGAAGATGTTTTTTTTAATAAGGGGATATGCATGAAAAGACAGCGTTTAGAGTTTTTATGATGTTGGAAGATGTTTTTTTAATTAGGGGGGTATACATGAAAAGACAGTGTTTAGAGTTTTTATGCTGTTGGAATATGTTTTTTTTAATAAGGGGGGTATGCTTGAATAGACAACGTTTAGAGTTTTTATGCTGTTGGAAGATGTTTTTTTAACAAGGGGGATATGCATGAAAAGACAACGTTTTGAGTTTTTATGCTGTTGGAAGATGTTTTTTTAATAAGGGGGGTATGCATTAAAAGACAACGTTTAGAGTTTTTATGCTGTTGGAAGATGTTTTTTAATAAGGGGGGTATGCATGAAAAGACAACGTTTAGAGTTTTTATGCTGTTGGAAGATGTTTTTTTTAATAAGGGGAGTATGCATGAAAAGACAGCGTTTAGAGTTTTTATGCTGTTGGAAGATGTTTTTTTTAAAAAGGGGGTGAAAAGACAGCGTTTATAGTTTTTATGCTGTTGGAAAATGTTTTTTTAACCGGGCGCTGAACTTTTGCGTCTTCCCATATCAATGCTGCACTGAGAGCATGAGACGAAACCGCTAAGTATATGAAAAGATCTTCACCATTGCCGGGTTGAGAAAGTACTGGAGGCGTTTCCATGTGACGAATCAATTCATCAAAAGCTTTCTGACATTCAGGAGTCCATTCAAAGTTTTTCTTTCCTTTCTTCAGAGCGTCAAAGAAGGGAATGCATTTATCAGTGACCCTGGAAATAAACCGACTTAAAGCAGCAACTTTCCCGTTAAGGCTTTGCAATTCCTTCTTTGTTCTAGGGGCTTTGACTTCTCTTAAAGCAGTAATCTGAGCAGGATTAGCTTCGATGCCCCTAGCACTCACAATGAAACCCAAGAATTTTCTGGACTCTACCCCGAATGAACATTTCAGAGGATTTAGCTTCATCCCATACTTTCGAAGGACCGCCAACATTTCTGCCAAATGTTCCATGTGGTCTACTGCCTTCTTCGATTTCACCAACATATCATCAACATATACTTCCATAGTCTTGCCAATCTGGGGTTTGAACATGGCATTAACTAGTCTCTGATAAGTTGCCCCCGCGTTTTTTAGTCCAAAGGGCATGACCTTATAGCAGTAAAGACCAATATCAATGATGAAGATCGTGTCCTCCTGATCCGGCTCATGCATCATGATTTGATTATATCCTGAGTAAGCATCCATAAAAGACAATAATTCATGCCCGGCTGTTCCATCCACCAACTGATCAATCCCGGGCAATGGGAAACAATCTTTGGGGCATGCTTTATTCAAGCCTGAAAAATCGATGCATACTCTCCACTTTCCATTTGCTTTTTTAACCAACACCGGATTAGAAACCCAATTTGGATAAGTGGATTCTCTGAAGAAGCCATTTTCCATGAGCCGATCTACTTCTTCTTTTAATGCTGTCGACCTTTCAGGACCCTGCGTTCTTCTTTTCTGCTTTCCGGGTGTGAATTTTGGATCAATATTCAAAGCATGCACTGCGATTTCTGGAGATATTCCACACATGTCGGCATGACTCCAAGCGAATACATCCATGTTTGCTTTCAAGAATGATATCAGCATATTCTGAACCGTCACACCGAGTTGTGAACCCACATTCAGCACCTTGTTTGGATCATTCAGGTTGACAGGTATTGGCACCGTCACTTCCACCGGCACCACTCTACTCTCCTCTGCACTGGTTTTTCTAGGATCAATCTCTTTTCGTGCATCACTATGCTCACCAGTGCAGGGTCCACCCCGTAATTGCTATAAGGAGGGCTCTTTGATGCGGAGCGGATCTGCCGCACCTTTACCCATTTCTCTTCTCCTTCTTTCCCGTAACTCTATGAGATAGCATTCTCGCCCGGCATTTTGGTCCCCCTTCACAACACCGACGCCATTATCAGTGGGGAACTTCATGGTCAGGCACCATGGGGCGAGAATGGCCTTAAATGAAGCAAGAATCGGTCGACCCAAGAAGGCATTGTAAGCGGAGAATTCATCAACAATCACAAAAGTTTGTTTTCGGACCACCTTCTTTTCCCCTTCTCCGAGCTCTACAAATAAGTCAATAGTTCCAATAGGTTGTTTTGGTTTTCCAGTGAACGCAACAATTTTCTGTAAGGAAGCTTGGACATCAGCCATGGGAATTTTCATCTGATCGAATGTCTTTCTGAAGAGGACAATGCAAGAGGCACCGCAATCAACAAGCACCCTTCTTACAATGGCCGGTCCGATGCCTGTAGATATCACCAAGGGATCCACGGTGGGAGCCTCAATACCAATAGAATCTCTAGCTCGGAATATGATGTCATCGTTGAAAGTTCTTTGGTTTTTTAAAGGTGCAGCATCTTCCAAGACAAAAACATTTTCTTTCACTGGGGCATATCTCAAAGCGTGAGCATATCTCTCCATCTCACCCCAACTTCTGCCTGCTGGGTGAGGACCCCCTGTGATAACATTAATGACAGGCCTTTCAGATTCCTGCACTGCGGTCCTCTCACCTGAGTCGGATTGATGAGCAGGAACTTGTTGCCCCTGAGTAGATGAGGTCGGGTCACTTCAGTTTGTTTTCACATATTGTTGTAGTTTATTCTGTCTCAACTGCTCTTCAATCAAACTCTTTAGATGGCGACATTCATTAGTGTCGTGGCCAGGTTGATTGTGGAACCGACAGAATCTCCCATTATGCACAACATTTTTCCCAGGTTTCAACTCAGGTGGTTTGGGGTATTCGACAACATCCTTTGTTGCGAAAAAGATATTTTCTGGAGTATCAGTTAAGTGAGTAAGTTCTGAAGGTTTAAAGTGGCGAATTTTCATCACATCTTTCTGCTTTTTCCCACCGTCATTCTCCCTTTTCTGCCCACCAGATTCCTTTTTGTTAGAAACAACATTGCTATTCTTGACTCCAGCCACATCTACTTTTGCTGGCACAGAAAGGCTTTCTAAGCGCATGAATTCATCGGCATTCTTGTAGAACTTCTCAAGTGAATTTGGCTCTTTCATCTTTAGCCATTTTTCAAATTCACTTGATTTGTCAATAGCTCGCATCAAGTAATTCAGAATCATCCGAGTCTCTACATTATCAACTTGAAGCGGTTTAAGAAAGATTTGATAGACTCTCCTGGGTTTTGTTCGAGGCTGGATAGTGACATTATGTCCTTGGCCTACGAAGCATATAATCTGAACTGATCTTTGAATTTCCGAGTTAGATTGGAGAACTGATCTACAGATCGAACTGGCAGCTTCGTGAACCAAAGCAGGGCCACTCCCTCCAAGTACACATGAAATAATCTACACTTGATCTCGTCTGTCGCTCTGGCACCTGTCATATGCCAGTCATACTTGTATAAGAACTGGTTAGGATCGCTTGTCCCCCGATAAGGTGGATTGGTGGGAGGAACAAACTTCTTCGGAAATTCAGCCTTCAGAATTCTTTCAGTAATTAAAAGGAGTTTTGCTTGGAGCAAACCCCCAGTCACTTTCATCTTCCTTGCTTCACATGCTCTCCTTCATAATTTGTCGAATCATTCCCGAGAGGTACTCCTCATCATTTAGAGGCCCCGCGGGACAGACGTCAGCTACTTTTTCGGAAGTTTGCCTTGACAAACGTTCATGAAGAATTGGTTGTGGCCTTGAACCACCAGCTTGGGGAGGTGCCTCTTCGGCGGTGTCAGCTGCCCTCTGAGGAATACTTTTCCCTTGGGAATCATGAACATCCTCAGCAAAGGTTTCTTCATTATTTTCTGGTTGCTAGTTAACTCTAAGCAAAACATTTAACTTGTCCAACATCAAAGTGTTCTGGGCTTCCATTTATTGGTACAACCCAGACACTACAGCATCCAATTCCACCCTTGTGACTCCAACACTAGGAGCCGCTTGATTTGACGCGGGAGAAGTGGCTGTGTTGTCATAAGCATTTGCAGATCTAGTAAATTTACTTTTTCTTCCAGGAGCCATAATTTCAGATAAACTTCTGGTTCGTAGGGAGAGTCTTTCTACAAATCATTATGAAGCAATGATGAATGCACTCCTGAGTTCAGCGTTCTCAGTGAAAGCACCAAAAATGTTAACGCTAAAAATGTACGCTAACACCCTCGTGTGAGTTGTGATATAGCGAAAGCACCACCCGTTGGTATGGGAACTAAAAGAAAGCAGAAAATAGCAGAAAATAGTAAAGAGACAACAATTTTTATAGTGGTTCGGCTCAAAGTCAAGCCTACGTCCACTTAATCTCTTCTATCACTGATTTGATTACAAGTTTTACAATAATTCTTCGATTACAACACAATTAAGACAAGTAGTTATAACTTTGATTCAGAAAAGCTCTTTTGAATTCATGTTGAATGAACTTGATCTTTTACGAAGGTTCCTGGAAGTGTCTCTTTCCTTTGAAGTGTTGTAGAAGTAGAAAAAACAGCAGAGTCTTGGCGCTCCAGAAAATCCGACCCCTTTTCAGTGCGGAGTAGGCGGGGTATTTATAGGAGAAGTTAGGCTTAGGTCGGCCATGTCATAGGTCGTGAGCGACCTAGGAGCGATCTCGAGGTGGCATAAGTCGTTAGCGACTTAATAGAGCCACCCTGAACGAGATATATGCTGTGAGCGACTTAACATGTGTAGTATAGGAGTTATCTTGGCTTGCTTAGGTCGTAAGCGACCTAATAGGAGAGGCAGTACGCATGCGGCTTAACTCTGAAACTTGCTAGGTCGTTAGGTTGCTCTTCCCTTAAATCGTTAGGTCGTTGCCTTTATTGAGTCGCTAGGTCGTTAACCCATTGAGTCGCAGGAGTCTTTAGGTTGTTAGGTCGCTGGAGCTCCTTAAGTCATTGAGTTGTGTCATATTGAGCCGCTTTGTGCTTTAGGTCATTAGGTCGGCCCTGCTATAGGTCGTTAAGTCGCTTATGCCTTGGATAGTTAAGTCGCTTATTCCCTTAGGTCGTTGAGTCGAATAGTTCGCCAAGTCGTGAATAAGAGAGGGTTAACACCATAATTATAAATGCAAATGATTAGAGTATATTTCCATTCACATAACAAAATGGCCAAGTTTACACACGATATAGCAATGCACTTTACACACGTTTACAACACTCTAAAGAGAAAGGCAATGCATGTAGGAAATCAAATAATATACTGGGTCTAGTTCCAAATACCCCAACCTCTTGTACGAAAATGTATTAATAATTTATTCTGAAAAAAATTTCGCATAAATCACTTGCGTATGAATTAAAATCCATTTATCACATATTAACCAAAATATACTGCCTGTACAAGAAATTTATTCTTCTTTGTACGCATGGAAATGTTGTCCTGACGTGCGCAACACACTATTAGCACGCATGCACGTAAAAATGCCAAACACAATGTGATCTAAACACTTATGCACACAGAATGAACCCAAAAATACAAACTTTGCAATAAAACTTTATGCAGACCCATTAATAAAATGTACAATGAAATGTTTCAAAACAAACTGCTGTGAAAATATATAAACCTGGGAACACACGTAACGTGATAAAAATATAAATTAGAAATGTGAGTTTTCTGCACTCACTAAATTTTGCTTCCAAATCAGATTGCCACAAGGAGCGATTGGAACACGAACTCTGAACCGCCATTAATATTTGCACTGAGCTACTGAAGAAAAATGGAACAAAATGAACGTTGCAGTTTTCTTCTTTTCTTTCTTTGTTTTTCTTTTTTTTTAAAATGTATAAGTCAAAGCAACATGGGCTGGCAAACATTTTTGGTACCACTGCATTAAATTGTATACGTGCACTAGAAGAAGAAAAGGACTCACTGCAGTTAAAATAATGATGGTAGCACAGTGAACTCAAACTTTGTATAATAAACTTGGTGACAGTAAGTGTTAAAAAAAATTCCACTTTTGCCTTTTAAACCATTGTTGTAACTGAATAAATGTTCCAACCTGTTTAAATAAAATGGACCATTTATTTTCACATGTAAAGGCAAAATGCAAGTACTTTACAACGTGCACCCTATACCTGACTATGAAAACGATTTCATTTTTTTTCAAATTTTAATTTAAAAAATTTCTATTTAAAATATTTACTTCGACGGTAATTCAAAAATCACGGTCGTTACAGACTTCCCCCTTATAAAAATTACGTCCCCGCAATTTTCATACTAGAAGCAGTCAATACACAAATAATTTATCACAACAAAGATTTTAAAAAAATATATAGATCAAGAATGCTCACCCCCACCCGAAGAGGAGAGAAAACCCAGATAAGAACGCTCGATGAATTCTCTGGTTTTCCAAGTGCAATCTTTGGGGTTTGCGGACCATTGAATTTTCACAAGCGGGACTTCTTTATTTCGAAGTCGTTTAACCTCCGAAGCTAGCACACGAATAGGATTTTGCACCATAGACAAGTCGGGTGAGATCTCAAGATCTTGCAACATATGAGGATCAATAACAGAATCTGAAAGTGAAGCACTATTCAGGAGAGGATCCATCTCCTTAGTTATATGCGGTTAGTATCACAGTTAACTCAAGTCAACTCAAAGTCAAAGTCTTTGGCCAGAGCATTTCAGTTAATAATAATTGTTATTATTGAACCAAGGAATTTGTATTTAGACTATAATGTTGAATGTGGATGAGGTTGGAATTTTGACCGCTCATAAATTCCATAAGTCCAAAGTGATATAGTTTTGACGAAGAGAATTGGTGTAAACAAATGTCACAACCGGGTAACGCTTATTAAACTAAATTGGATTTTACTGAAAATGAGTTAGCGAAATTTGGCCATAATGTCACACCACCTACTAAGTGATGTGTGAATGTTAACATTAGAGTAGTTTGATGTTAATCGCTAACCAAATTTACACCCAAGAGTTACACAACCGTAATGATGAATTCCCTTAAGACCGAACGATTTAATTAGTTTATAATTGCTATAACTTAATTAAATTAATTAATACCTATGAAATATTAATTATTAAATTTAAATATGATTTGAGAAATAAATAATGTTATATATATTTATAACAGTTATAAATATATCGATCGATATACAATATCAACAAGTGATTAAATTAGATTTACTTGCATAGTATTTTGGCTTGGGCTTAGATGGATTTAAGGCCCATCATTAGGGCTACAAAATTTGGGTTTTGGAAACGTCGAGGGGTGGCTAAAACATAGGGAATTGGCTTGGAGATAATGGGTTAAGATAAAGTGAGAATGGGTAAAAAGGTTTTCCTCGTTTCTCTCTATATAACCCTATATATATATATATATATATATATGTATGTATCTCTAAAAACAATTACTAACTTTTTTAGTCACCATTACATTCTACATTTATGATTAAAACATAGCTCTCAATCCACTCCAAAATTCTCAAATGTATTTCAAATTAAAGTAATACTATTCGATAGTTAGAGGTCGGTGGTTACGGACTTGCAATATAACGAATCAAGAACAGTAAAAGGAAGGGAAGTCATTGCTTCAACGTGGATTCAAAGGCATCATTAAATTAGTAATTTTAATTTATATTACAGTAATTAAATTATATTCTATGATCCTATAATGAGCAATTTCATATCTGTTTAAATATATTGCTATTATATGCTTAGTTAGGTGAGATTTTGTAAGTAGATGTGGTTGTCACAAATCAGTTTGGTTATGTGCATAATTTGTTTATTATACAGTTTATTTATGTATAGACAAATGTTGTTTACTGTACAAAATCAATTTTTTTCATTAATAATTATTTTATGTATATTTATTAATAAATTCATATATATATATTAGTGTATATTTCTCTCTCATAGTAGCATATATGCATATATAAAAGGGGCATTTCACTAGAAGGAAAAACTTTGCAGTCCAATTAGTTTCTAGGAGACACATTCAAAGAAATTACTTTCAAGGCCAAAGTCAGCAGAATAATTACTTTCAAGGACAAAGTCAACAGTTCAATTACTTTCAAGGATATAATTTCATAAGTTTTTAGGCCCTAGAAACTAATTATTTTACGTTTTGTCCTTGAAAGTAATTATTTCAGTTATGTGTCCTAAAAACTAATTCCACTTGCTAAAGAGGCCCTTGTGGCTAATTTCCACTATATAAAATATATATATGATATAAAAAAATTAGTACATTTTTTATATATAATATGAATTTATAAATTCGAAAATTAATTATCATACATATATTCATATTTTTAAATTAACATTTATTAAATTTTTGAATTGTTTATTATATATAAAATAATTATTACATTAAAAATTTATATTTATATTTAAAAAAAATACTATATCATTTCAGAAACATATAGAAAAAATTTAGGAATTTTCAATAAAGTTTATTATTTTTAATAATTAATATTATTTTGGAAAAACTGTTTATGAGTTATTAAAAATAATAATTTAGTTGGAAAATTCTTTAAAATTTTTTGTTACCTTTCATTCATGATCATAGAATTTCTAAAATTTTAAAATTTGACTTTTTCGTAATATATTATTTTATATTAAATAATTATTGATGAAATCAATGTATTTGTATTTAAAAATAATAATTCAACTCTGAAAAATCCTCTGATTTTTTCTAAGCTCCGTTTTATGATCCTAGATTTTTGAAAATTGTCAAATTTGAATTTTCATCAATAGATTATTTTATATTAATTTTTTTTGGATGAAAACATTATTTTATTTAACATATATACAAATTAAATTATTATGTTTGCAAAACTAAGTTATTTTTGAATTATAAATAAATTTTAATAATTGTTCTCTCTTTCTATATATATATATATATTTATCTATATATAAATGTTTTATGTTCATATATTATATATAATATATTTATACGTACATATGTGCGTGTGTGTGTATTGTAACACATATACATGCACATATTTATACAATATACATGACATACAAAATGAGATAATATGTCTGTTGCGATGTAAATCCCAACATTTACATATGAGCATATTATACCTTTCACGGATTATTATGTTACACATGCACTCACACATATATGTATATGATACATTTATGTATAAACTAAATGAAATAAAATTAATTTTATATCTTATTATATTTGAATTTAAATAAAATAAATGATTTTATTTAAATGAAATTTAGAAATGTTCTAATTCAGTTAGACTTCATAGGCCCAATAAAAGATCCAATAGGATAAATTTTTTGAAATTCATCCACAACTTCTGCTGCGGGCTAGTCCAGTTCCAACAATTTGGAATATTATTTCCGTCAAACGTAAATCTTGCCTTTATTTTAAAAACAACCGACTAATCTGCTTTATTTCTTTTTAGGGATGGTTACAGTGCAAAATAAACTTGTAATGCTTGTTTGGCTAATACAAAAAGATCATACTTATAGTAATGTAATGTATGTTTTATTTCAATAAGCATATAATCTTTCTGTATGTTGATTCCAGATTTGGAACATTGCTGAACCAATTGCATTTGAACAAAAAAAAGTTCTTTAGGTCGTAAAAAATATGTTAATTTTCAAACCTGTGTTAAGACGCCGTAAATTTTTTTTGTATGTTCATCTGAATCATCAGTACCTTTGACAAATACACTGCTTTTATAGGTTAATTTTTTAGTACCATATTCCTTGGTGTTGAATTCAAATCCATAGACGAAGAATATTGAATAAGTCTTTACATTTCTATTTGGTCCTATCGCAATAGGTTTGAATCCTTCATCACTGACATAATTTGTTAGATTATAAACGTAGTTTGAAAATCAGTTAGCAAATTCCTTACTGAGATCGCCACAAGGATGTTGTGATTCGTAAATACCGCAAATATATATAATATATTGCATTGTAATCAATAAGTATAATTGAAATAAATACGAATTTGGAAATCCATTTATCGAGAATAATTATTTAATATTACCTAATAAATGGTGCAACTTTTGCATAATTAAGAAGAACATATGTGCGTGCTACATGATAACCTATATCGTATAACCATAGTTTTACAAATTTTCCAATAGGTCGGCTATATTGTCTAAAAATAGATATTACTGCTTTAAAAGAATCTTTTTTAATGTCTTCACCATTACGAGGAACACTTACAAATGATAAGTCCATGTGGTCACCAAAATAATGAGAGAAAACTAATGCAGCATCTTCTTCAAGCTATGATTTACAAATCGAAACTTCAATTCGTGCGTTTTGTCTAACTTTTTTCTTCAGAATTTTCAACTACCTATTACAAAATTAATTCACTTTAAATTTGAAATTAAAATTAATATTACGGATATTCAGTGTTACCTCTCAAATATATACATCCATTCATATTGCATAGGACCTCGAAGAAGTGCTTCAGATGAAGGATTAATAGGTAAATGTTAATCCTAAAGGAAATATATTCCCAAGTTTCCAAAGCTGTATAGGGATATCCTCTTAAAGTTTACGTATACGCTAGACTTTTAATGTGATCGAACAAAACTCTTTATGAAACAAACTTAATTCCATGATAACACTTCATACTTTTATGGACAACGGTTCTTTAAAAACCACAGACAATAAATTTTTCATCATGACATGGCAATCATGACTTTTCATCTCACTCGGTTTACTGTTTTTAAACTCAACGCATCCACAGAGATTAGAAATAAATCCCATCAGGACATCTTAGTCCTTCCACCCACCTTAAAACGAGTTTTACTTGCTTGTTGTCTAGCTCATAGCATGTTTTTGGTTTTTTACTATCATTGGGCTTCATACAAAGTTCGAAACGTTTACATAATTCCTCTATATCACGCCTT
The DNA here is from genome assembly GCA_030737815.1 of Allium fistulosum. NCBI lineage: Eukaryota > Viridiplantae > Streptophyta > Magnoliopsida > Asparagales > Amaryllidaceae > Allium > Allium fistulosum. The sequence goes on from CM060907.1 coordinate 613,546,921, forward strand.
GAATTCAGACTTTCCATAATTTTCCCCTTAACATTCAAAATTATATTAAACATATTATCAAACATGTTTTTTTCGTTGTGCATCACATCGATATTATGTCGGACTAAGAGATCTTTCTAGTAAGGTAGCTCTTAAAATATACTTTGTTTCCAACAATTATGAATTATAAATTTATATGGAATTTTAGTCCGTACTCCAGTTTCGTGTGTCTTTGGATATTCCTTTACAAGACAATATAATTCTGCGTTTGACCAAATCATTGGTGGTTGTCTAGTCTCTGCTCTATTAGCTATAAAGTTCCTTATCTCTTCTAAAAGTATGATTAACATGGAAAAAACACCGATGGCCATCGAATCATGTTATTTTTCTTCTATTCTATAGTGAAAATGGTCGTGTTTCTGCCATGCCATAAGGACAAGTTAGACGACTAGCTGTACTCAAACCTGAAAGTATTGCATAAGTCAGAAAATTACCAACAGTTCATAACAAATATGCAAGCATTCGAAAATTCCTTTTTAGAAACGTCATATGTATCAACCCCTTCATGCCATAATGTTTTCAACTCTTCAATCAATGGTGGCATATAAACATCAATTCCTTGTGTCGGATCATCAGAACCATGGACGACAATAGTGAGAAACATATGTAGAGTTTTCATACACATCCATGAAGGTAAATTATAAGGTGTAATGCTAATAGGCCAAGATGAATATTTACTACCAAATTGAGAGAATGGTGAAAATCCATCCGTAAATAAAATAAGTTTGACATTACGGCTCAATGCAACAAACGTGGGAAAGTCTTATCGAAATTTTTCCATGCTTCTCCATTATAAGGATGTCTCAAAGTTCCCTCTTCCTGTGTTCACACTGTGTCGTCTTATATGAGATACGGTAGCAAAAGACGTATATAACTTTTGAAGTCTAGGAATGATGGGTAAATAATGCATTCTCTTATATAGAACTTCCTTTTCTTTCTTTTTTCTTGGATTGTATCTTTCTTCATTACATATGCTGCATTTCCTAAGGTTAATATCATCTTTTCAATAAAACATGCAACCTTTTATACATATGTCTATCTTGTGGTACGGCAGACCGAAAGCAGACATAAGTATTTCATTATATAATGACCATCGCACATCAGATTATTAGGTAGCATATGTCGTTTTATAGCTTGTACAACTGTTGTAAATTTAGCTTCTGTAAAGTTGAATTTTGATTTCATAGTAACATATTCGACAGTTACTGATAATTTGGTTCCGCTTTTACAACCATTCAACAACGGTCTTTTAGCAGCATCCAATAATTCATAAATTCTTTTAGCTTCCACATTCAGTTGTTTTCCGACATTTGCATCTTCATCATCAACATAAATGGTAAGAAACATTGATTGTGCTGCATCTTCAATCATATCTTCTATTAGATTCGGCATAATATAATCATTATTCACCTCATCCTCTGACACTACAGAATTAGGTGCAACAAGTACTCCATGACAATCCCACAAATAATAATCTAGCACAAAACCAACTTGACCTAAATATACTATAACCATATCCGCTTTCCAATGCTTCAAATATTTGCATTTACGACAAGGGCAACAAATTTCTTCGTCTTTTTCATTATTAGATTTAGCGAATCTAATAAATTTGCCATTGTTGAAATGTTTTTTCACCGAACCTTTCATACCAGTTCGCTCTTCGTACATCCACATACGGTCGACAAAATAATTGAAGAATTTCCCTAATTTAAAAATATATGTTTGAAATTTCAACAGCACTTCACTATGAGGAAGTATATGCATAACTTTGCATCCAATAGGTATGTTGTTGTATTTTCTAAAATGAATTAAAGCCTTTTGGGACTAAAGGCTTTAATTTGTTGTGGCTGTATTTGTTAAAATAATATATAACAATTATCTTTAATTAAACATTATATTTATTTCTTAATTTTTACAAATCGATTTTAGTAGAATATTTTTATAATAGAAATTTATTATTTAAAAATACATCCAAAAATACATAAACACAAATTATTATTTTAGTAACTACAAATTGAATTTTAAACCATATTTTATAATTTCTTCAACTACTTAAATAATTATTAATTAAATTTTAAAACATATTTTATGATTTATTTAACTGTCTAAATCTTTAATTTAGCTATTTTGTAAACTAAAATTTCAAATTATGAGAACTTTAGTATTATCACTCCTTTTATTATAATACTTATTTTAAATTATCACAAGTTCATATATATATATACTTGTAATCTATATAATTTTCCTTGATGTGGGGCAACTGGTAGGCTTGCTATGCGAATATCACATTCATATATGATAAGATTCGGTCATGTTAATATGTCATATCGTTGGTTTTGTCGATGACCAAAGGAAGGGCATATGATAGAGACATTTGGAACAGGTATCCAACAGGAAAGATAATCCCAATATATTAACATTTGGAATATGCATCTAATAGAAAAGATAATCCCAATATATCAACATTACTAAAATTTGCTTTGTACGCTTTACAAATTAGGCGTAGCTTTTTAATTTGAATTCATTTATGAATACCTAAATACCAAAAAGAGTAAGAAAGCTTCTTATTGCTTACTTACATTTGCACTTTCATTTTAAAGCTCAATTGCCACGTATGTAAGTCATCACAGCAACTGTATTATAAAGATCGTGAATTTCTTCCTTATATCTCTTATAACATTGATGTTTAACAAATGGTGGCTTACATTTGATGATTACTAATGTAAAAAATTAACACAATATGATAATATAATCCAAATATATATTTGTTTTAATAATCATATCACTAAATATAACAAATTCAGCAAGCAATATACAATGTTCTACAACCAAAATTTAATATGTAGTATTCTAAATTTAACATAACCACTAAGACTCCCGACGTCTCGCCTTTAAAATATTAACATCTTCTTTGAATACTTTAAGAAAAATTATATTAGAGTTGTAGTAAACAGAACTATTTATGTTTACATATATTTAATATAAATTAGGAAAAAACCGATTTAATTTAAAAAATATTAGATAACTGCATAAGTAATCATTTGGATATGTATTGATTAAAATCTTGACATCGTCTGGATTGTCATCTTTTGTGTTACATCATACAAGGTCAAAGCTCACAACACGCTTGACAATGATTCAAGGGTAACTGTGGCACATGGGAATGAATCCAGAACCATAGTAGTCCGTCTTAAGTCATATAGTTTTAACTTTTAAATCAAGACGGTATTCAGGTCTCTAAGGTTATGACTTGCTTGAAATTGTTTTCGCAAGGAAAAGAGTTTTAGAACTAAGACTACAAATAGTCTCACCTCCATCGGTTATAATGGCCGAACTTCTTGGTCATGAGATTATTCAAAATATTAATTTGTAAACTTGTATTTAAAGATAGTTTTTGTTACGTGTACACTTTGTATTTTGCTATTATTTTGGTAACGAGGATGAAGATAGGTCTTTAAACTGAAGCATGTTAGAATCTCGCTAACGTTCACGCAATGATGATGTTATAGAACAATATTGATTTTACGCGTGATTTTGTTTCCCTTTAAATCAACTAATGGCTATCTTTCATTACCATTTTAAATGTAAATGTGCTCTTATCATTGTTGAATACTACTGCACTAATTAAATCCCTGCATTTTGGTATATCTCATTATTCCACATTTGATAACCATAATATCCAACCAGTGTTATCATAACATTTGCACTAAAACACACATTAAAATTATTAGGAAATATTCATATTATTCATTATTTAATTAAGTATATTTGGTAAGCAGTAAACATATTTTCTTTTGATGACAAATAGTACTGGCTTATGCTTTAAATGAAAATGTACTTATTTTACCATGTTATTTTTCGTTTTCCATTAAATAGTTGAAGATTAATAACTTTTATAAATATCAATATTTGCAATTAAGGCTAAAATGATTCTTTAGTCGTATGGCTCGGCAATTTGAGACATATATTTTTTATGCATAGAGTTGTTGAGGTGTAAACTTTAAAAGTAAAAAAGTATGTGCGTATATAAACTTATGAGGTGTATACTTTAAAAGTAAAATAGTGTGCGTATAAAATTAATTATGATTAGATTAAAAATGTATTGAAACAATGGAAGCGACAGCTCAAGAAATACAATAGTGAAAACCGAATTTAGAAGCTATCACTCCTTTTGTAGCGATTACGATCTTTCGACGCTCGAAAGTCGACATTAATACGTCCACTGTATCAAGTGCCGAGCAATCGAATGCTAGAAAACCAAATTGTTATGCTTAAAAAGAAGAGGTAGAAGAAGACAGAAAGAAAGAAAGAAGAAATAATAGAGACAAAATCAGAATGTCACATATCGCAGCGGAACAACATATAATAGATAAATGAATAATCTTTAAATCAAGAAATATATCAGTTTGTACATTACATCATCAGAGTCAATATACACACAAACACATCAATGGACAGCTATATAAACTTGTCTTCATACAGAATACACAGCGAATAATAATATCATATACAAATGCTACGTCTCGCCATCCCGCTCACCACTTGAGCTCCACAGCATCTCCTGAATATCCAGAATGACCTGAAAACCTGACTCTAGGCAGCCCGTGTAGAAAATTATGGGCACCCAGAGTTAGGAAAGGAACAATAAACTCCAAGTCAGTCATGGGACTGGTGTGAGAACTTAAAACAGTTATTATCTTTAAAACAACAACAAAGGAAGTAAAAGACATCCGCAATGCTTTTTGGAAAATGAAACTACCATAAGGCCTCCCGCCACACACACAATGCAAACGCAGAATTGGAGGAGATTTCTCCTTATGATAGTCAAACATGCTTACTACGCAAAATCATTTGATTTGATATTATTATTAGTGCATAGTGCAGAAAAACATTTCGAAAGTATAATATAAATCTTAGCCAGCATAGACATTTCGAACTATGCCTACTATAGCTAGCATCTAAACAGTGGTGACCACCATAAGTAAATGGCAGGTTCTACAACTAATACCGTACAAGGTTCGTATTGGAAATTGAATTTCCAACAAATGGTCAGGCTAAGGAACTTCCTACTGCCACATGGGTATGCCTCTGGCGGGACGTCCCTAGAGCTAACTAGCTCTCTGCCAACACAAGGCCGGGTTACCTCTTACACTAGGTAACTACTACACGAATATGCCACCCCCCGGTCCTTTGGGACCTTTATCCGAGGCGCCTCAACAAAACAACAATCACACAGTAAATGAGATTGGAGTAACTACATAGGTTAAATACCAGGGCTCCATACCTGATACCACCCTTTTCCAGAAGGAAATGACATACCCTATAGGGAGCGACCCTCATAACCTTGCCGCGTCATTCCTGTTTTGGCCATTTCCGGGGTGTGAGGTTTGACGAAGTCTCGTCCTCAAAGCTACGCTTTTTCACAAAGCCACGCTTTGATCAACAAATGATCAATAAAAAACATCACACAACAACACGTAGCATGCCACATTACCAAATTGGGAGTATATCACTAATAACCTTCAACTACATAACATCTGAGCTCGTACGTCTTAGAGAAGGGTGTTAAGCTAAGAGAATAAATTCTCCGCCACCCACAGAAATGTGTTTGAAAGAAATCAGCTTTATATCTCAAAATGTAATGTCAGAAATGTAACCATACAAGTCTGTTCCAGGTTCGAACAGAACCGAAGGCACTTCCAAAGAAGCCCTTGCAATCCGGGTATTCACAATCCCGATCGAACTTCCCATCACAAAGGAAATCTCTATACCGTAGCTAACGGTGCAGAGACAATCGATAGGTCATCCTATCATTTTCACAAATACCCGGTCTTCACCACCGGTCTTCAAATGTTATCCATATCGTCATATCACTTATTCAGAATGAGTTATATGACACAAAGGTCCTTTCCCGGCTAAACCGAATAGTGAGCACAATATTTAAAACATATGGATATAGGGATTTCAATTAAGTCACAACTTATTACCCAAATCCTTTCCATTAAATGGTTTAAACAAATTACCATTTTAAATCTTTAAACAAAAAGATTTACTTCACAAAGTTCACCCAATTTCACAAAGATTCATTCACAAATTCCCAAATCATTTCCCATTTCAATTGGATTAACCCATTAAATCTTTAAATCAAGATTTAAATTATAGCTTTCAAAACTATTCACAATTCAAGTCTTTTATAATATAAAAGATACACCTTTTAAAATCTTCTTTGATCTCAAGATAAAGCTTAATCATCTTCACAAAGGTTAATTCATAGTTTTTCCAAACTATTTTCAATTTCATTTCAACTTGAAATGTTTCGATACAAATTGGAAATCTTTTCACTTTATGAAAGCTATTATTATTTGAAAACAGATAGTTTTCGTTTTGGGAAAAACTGGTTACAATTACACAAGTTAAAGACATCCAAGTATAAATCTTGGATTTAAATTTAAATTTCCAAAACCATATTTTTAAATGGTTAAAAACCCATATAAACACATTTTATAACTTGTACAATCTTTTAGACCATAGTTCCCAAATCATTGAATTCAATTTCAAGTTTTGAATTCAAAATTTAAATCAAATTATTCGAATTTCAATTTTATTAAGTTATTTAAATTAACTCTTATTTTTGAAACCCATTTTCAAAAACTTTCAATTCCAATTCCAAAAGTAATTTGGATTCAAAAATTCAATCTTTAGAATTTTCAAAAATCTCTGACTTAACCGATTTCCACGTGAAATCCACATTGGTGTGTGTATGGTGTAGTCCAGCGGTTTAACACAATAGTGCAACAACATTCAACCATCACAGATCAAATATAACAATATAATTGATAAGCGGTATAAACTATAACGCTTATCTTTCATTCACAGATCATATATATATATATATATATATATATATATATATATATATATATATATATATATCACAGATAAACAAATTACAGGTCACAACACAAATCAGGATATATCACAAAGCATCACATATCAGAGATATCAAACAATTCAACATCTAATATAATCCAAACATCCATAAATAGGATCAATTTAATCATCTGATTAATTTAAATCAGATAAATTTCTATAAATCAATTTTACTAGTTATGGTAAATTAATAATCAATTAATTTCAAATTGATTTTAAAATTTATTTCAAAACACCAAATCAAATTTTCAACGAATTTCCAAATTATTTCCTTTTTAAAATAAATTTCTTTATCTCTTCAAATCTATTTAAAAATCCAAATTTTTAAATAAAGTCTTCAACTTATAAATAATATTATTAAAAATCCCTTAACTAAGCCCTTTCCCCGTAATTTGAAATTTAATTCAATTTGGTTCAGAAATAAATCTTTATCTTTTTAAAACTCATTTTTAATTTATCCAATTCTCAAAAATAAGTTTTAAAATAAACTTTCAACTTGAATTTTAAAAATCCAATTTTTATTTATTTTCGATATCCAACGATACCATATTCGGCTAAACCGTAGCGTTCAACAATTTCAATCACAAAAATAATCACACGGTGATTATAAATAATCAACACACAACATATGAAATAAATTCAAATGTTGAGGAATCCAGTTGGATCCCTCCAACCTGTTTCCCTGCATCCACAGATGTTAGCACAATGCCAATTCCACTTCGAGGTGGAATATCGCGATATATGGGATTTATAAAATACTATCCGCTATTATACGGCGCAATAGGGTCTCATCCGCTATATAATGTGCGAAATCAACTCCAAGTACATATATAATACCAATTCCACATCAAGGTGGAATATCGCGGTATATGTGTTTAATATAATAACCTCCGCTTAATATGCGGCGTATAGGGTCTATTTCAATACAACAGATAGCAATCATCATTCAATTCACACAATCAAGCAATTTAAAATCTAGCTATTTAAAATTTAAATCGAAACACAATTCGATTGAGTGAGAAGTTCTCACCTTGCTTCCAATAGCAGTTGTAGTATTTCGTTTCGAATAAAATTAAACACGCGTTTAATTTTACCCGAAATTATCACTGGCTCCAATCAATCCCAAGACAACTCCATCACATAGTGCTCGTCAATACGATCCAATGCAAGTCGTTCCGTACGAAACCGACCTCGTATGAAAAAGTTATGCAGTTACAAAGTTTGTACAAATTTATATTATATAATTAACAATTTTAATTTCAATTTTTAAACCTAGAATCAATATGGGCCGTAGATTCCTGCTTCTCCACATCAGGCCGTTGCTTCCATTTCTTCCTCCCAGGCAAGCACGTTCGAAAATAACCCAACAGCCGCCACTATTTCGTGATTTAACGCGTGATCATCGACTAGCTATACGATGATCAGGGGATGCCGTTCGAATTGCCTAGCCAAACTCTTCCATCGGTCGAAGTATCAATGAGATCGGTCATCTCCTCACGTGGATAAACTCGCATGAAATCGAGACGAACACGGCAATTTTCCTCACTCCTCGCTGCGAATTGGATAATCATATCCGTATGGATTTGAAGGTCTCACCTAGATCTACAACATTCTAGTTGAAAGTTTCTTGAATTGATTTACGGATTGGAAGAGATTAAGAGGGGAAGAAATGAACGTTTTCGGCCATTGGAATTGTATGCGGCGGCCTGCCCTAGGGTTGTTAGGGTTTGTGCAAAATGATGAAAAACAAGTCCTTTTATAGAAAATTTGACGAAACACTATTCATTCAGAATTTTTCGAACTCCAATCGAAGCATGCCAGCTGACGTTTCTAAGGTTTAACCCACGTTCCGGACACAATGGAACGTGTTTTGGGAGCTAATTTGATCATATGTGCGAGTTACGGAATTAAACGATCAATTTTAAATTAAATCGGTTAAACTAACTTTCTATGCGTTTTGACTTGCCCCGGAGACACGAAATTTGAAATCTTACAATAATATAGCATTACGGATCCGATGAAACTGGTTTCGTTGAAATCCGAGACCGTTCGAAAAATGAATATTTTTACTCGTTAATTAAATATTAAAATATTCAATTTCTACAATTTAACTTTTAATTCGATTTTAAAAGTTTTATCACATCATTCTAACTCCAATATGACTTAATATAACTTTATAAATCATTTTTATACACATTTAATTCAGATTTCAATTATTTCTGGAATTTCAGATATTAAATTATCGATTTAATTATCCAATTAAATCTCTATATTCGAAATTAAATTTATTCGACTTACAAATTTTACTTGTTAATATTTAAAATTAATTAAATATCTGAATTTCAAATGACAGAAATTCTGGGTCGTTACAATCTTCCCCCCTTAAAAGAATTTCGTCCTCGAAATTGCAAAGTAAGAAAAATGCCCCAAATTCATTAACTTTTCAAAAATCCACTTCGTGAAAATTTTATATTCACCTTTTCCAAAACCTTTAACTTAAACCAAAAAAATGGTTTCCATTTCCTAGTTCAATTCCTATATGTTCATTACAATTTAGAAATTGACTTTTCATTAACAAAAATTTTCCAAAATTTCAAAAATATTCTAACTCCCAAAATTTCTAGAAAATTTTGGCAGAGCCTCCTTTGTACGGAGGAGCTTTTGCAATTTCACAATAGATATAAATATATATACATCGACCCACACGGTCGGAAAAGCTGAAAAACAGTTCATATTTCCTATTTTTATTGCGTAGGCGTACCTTTTTAGCATTTTTAAGCAAAACAGTTATTTATTAAGCATTTTGCGCAACCAAATCCAACCGAACGATAGCCCCGACACCTGTACTTACTCAATTTAAATATGTAAGTGACATATATAGGAAATCTATTCACATTGCACTTATTTTCAAATAGCTAACACATAGATTTCATAAGCAATGCAATCCAGATAATTTCCATAAGCAATTTATATGGTTTCAAAACGAATCGAATGCTTCCAACAAAATTTTCAAACCATTCATGTATTCATTTTCAATTAGTTCACATTCACTAATTTACATTCATATTAGTTCACTTTCAATTTAAATCCAATTACGCTTTCAATTTCACTAATTCGATTTCATTAACACTTAATGAATTATACTATATATAATCAACCAACAATCATATAACAACCAATGTATATTCAACACAACCAAATTTATTCACTTTGTTTACCTTCAATTTGGTTTAACACTCTTTAATTTTCCAATTGGTTTAATATTAAGTCGACTTCCATTTGATTCATTCAAATTCCAATTTATTAGCTTTTAAAGAATTAACACTTATATCCATTATTCCATAACAATTTACTTACATTCGATTGATTAACATTCAATTCATTTGTTAATTCAATTGCTAATTCATTTTACAAATAAAGTTGAATTTCATTTATATAACTCAAGTTCACATTCATTTAATTCACTTTGTTATTTCACTTCGACACCAAAATCAACTTCATTTAACATCACTTAAGTTATATTCCATTTCAAATTTCCGCTTACATTTGCTTTCACTATACAACTTAAGCTATATTCCTTTTAAAAATTATTTGTTTAGCTTAACTTAAATTTCCACTTATAAATCAAATTCAGATTTTGTTTTTCTTTACAAAATTGTTTAACCATTTTAACAATTGGTGTTACTTACCTTTTCTCATTCTCCAAGTTATACAACTTATTTATTTAAACTTCCAAATTCATATTATACCACTTTAACATTCAAGTTTATATCTTCAATTTCAATAACTCACCTAAGCTAGTTAAAATCCAATTAAATTTATTTAACCTTCCTTTAGTTAAATTTCAAATCACATATTTTATTATGCTAACTCAATTTCATTTCAACTTTACCAAAGTTAAATTTATTATCTCATATTATAAGTTCAAAACTCGTTTTACTTATATTTATCAATTACAACTTGGATTTTAATTTCAAATTTGTTTATCACAACAAAACTTCAATTTCCAATTTACTATGGTAGCAAATCCATCACACAGAAACTCGAAAATGATACTGATGATGCTGCAGTCATCACCCTTATTATTTCCCAGTAACAGTAGTGAATTCAGTGCTTTAAATTCTTTCAAAAATTCCCTTTTATTTATAAATCCTTTTCTCATATAATTTCACTATTTTACTTTACTTATACAAGATTATTTCACAATTGTAAATCATCTTAATTATAATTCTATACTTATACTGTTAACCCTTAATTCTCCACGACTTAAGAAGTACGCGACTCAAGAGTTAACGAGTTAAGGGAGTGTAAGACTTAACGAGTTAAGAGTTAGATGACCTACGACTCAACAGGCTCCGACCCAAGGAATGGTCCGACTCAACAACCTACGAGTTAAGAAGTTAACGACTTACGACTTAGCATGCTACGACTCATAAAGATTAACTCTTCTACGACTCAACGAGACAAGCTTTCTACGACTCATGGTCTTACGACTCATCAGGTTCAACGAGTCATGGAGTCTACGACTCATGGTCTTACGACTCATCAGGTTCAACGAGTCATGGAGTATACGACTCATGGTCTTACGACTCATCAGGTTCAACGACTCATGAGAACTGACGACTCATCAGGCTTACGACTCATCAGGTTTACGACTCAAGAGGACCTTACGACCTAACAATGTACGAGTTAAAGTACCTGCGAGTTAAGGAGTCTGCGACCTAAGATGTCTACGACCTAGGACTCAACGACTTAACTTGTCCAGCGACCTAAGGGAAGTCGCGACCTAAGGAAGCTTGCGACCTAAAGACTCCGCGACCTAGTAATGTTGCGACCTAACGAGTTACGACTTAGTGGGTTTGTGACTTGAAGGCTGCGAGTTAAAGCCTTACGAGTTAAGGTTTGATAAGTCGACTACGACTTAATACTTGTCAAAGACAACCATCCCTTAGCTCGGCACCGACCTAAGCCTATTCCTTAACTCGGCACCGACCTAAGCCTATTCCTTAACTCGGCACCGACCTAAGCCTATTCCTTAACTCGGCACCGACCTAAGCCTATTCCTTAACTCGGCACCGACCTAAGCCTATTCCTTAACTCGGCACCGACCTAAGCCTATTCCTTAACTCGGCACCGACCTAAGCCTATTCCTTAACTCGGCACCGACCTAAGCCTATTCCTTAACTCGGCACCGATCTATCATAGGTCGGCAGACGACTTAAATACTTAGAGAAAATTCCTGAGTCCAGATCAGCTCCTATAAATACCCCACCATTTCCAACATGAAGGGGACTTTTGGCCATTCATTTCTCCAAGCGCCGTTACGCTGTCGAAGCCTCCTCTCATTCAGCAATCAAAGATCTCCGAGCATTCGAGACACTACAACGATCTTCGAGAAGAGCTCCTAACATCCAACGCGGATTCGTCGAGTTTCATCATTAAAGATCGAGCTAGTAGTCAAGAATGATTTCATGATCAAATTGTATTGTATTTAGAGGGATATTGTATTGAATTGTAATCAAATCAGCAATAAAAGACTATAAAGTGGATGTAAGCTCAATTACGGGCCGAACCACTATAAATCTGTTGTTCATTTACTGCTTTTCTGCTATTCTCAGCTCATATTCTGTTCCCGTACCAACGGGTGGTGCTTTCACGATTCTATTACACACACTGGGTGTTAGCGTTCACTTTTTACCGTTAACATTAATAAAAGTAGTATACAAGCAACATACCACAAGTTCATTGCAATATCATGTAATAAAGATGTGGAGTAAATGCGTTCTTGAAACACAGACAAAAAATTTGTACAAGTGAAAAGAATCGTTTACTCTACACTTCAAATGAAAAACAGATGTATTCCTACATACACAAGGATTTGTACAAGAAAAATATCTATTTTATTTCAACACTATGAGAATTTTTACATTGTACAGGTTACAAAAAGAAGCGGAGACCGGAATCCGCACAATCCCCGGTCAATACAAAAAGCAGAAAATGCAAAATCAAACTCATTTCCCCTTCTTCCCACCCTTGGAACTTTTACCCGGCCTGGTAATTAGTTTCGTAGGCCGCGTCGGAGAAGAAGGAGAAAGAGACTCAGCCGGATCAATCTCTGCCTCATCTCCAGCAGCAGTAGAACTCTTCTTTCCTTTCTTTGAAACCACACGCTTCCCCTTCTTCTTGGAAGAAGACTCACTCCCCGGAGCAAGAAATGTAGAAAGCTTTGTGTCATAATCGAAAGACTGCTCCGGGGTCTTCTCGCTATCTTCCAGACCTTCTGCCTTCTGTTCTTCGGAAGCAGATGGTTCATCTAAACCTTCAAGGGCCGCTATTGGTTCTTCCTGTGAACCAGGCTGGGAAGCTGGAAGAGGTATAACTTGAGAAGGAGGAGGAACGGCAGCTGAAGAAGGAAGAGTTGGGGCAGTTTCTGGGGTGTCTGCTGCATAATAAAAGATATCAAAATCAGTATTCTCCGAGAAAAAAGAAGACCGTGAATCGTCAAAGTTACCTGGAGAAGCCGGTTTAGCGAGATCAATCTCATATTCCCGAGCTTGGAAGTCTTTCATTGCCTCTTCCTCTGTAGGAGTGGTTGCAGTTTCTGTATCAACCTTAGCGGGAGGCGTGGAATGAGAACTAGAGCCAACAATATCCGCATGAGCTAAAACCGAAGTATAAGCAGGAGCAATAGGGGGTGTTTCTTTCTCAGGAAGCTTCTCTCCCGTCGCTTCGGCCCGCACTCGGATGAGCTGCTCTTTTCCTTTGGCAAGGGCAGCGCGATCGCTCTCACTTAAGTAGGTAGCTTGAAGATCTGTTTCAGAGTATCCGGCACCACCAAATAAGTCAATGATTGCCTCCCATACCTCCGCTAAGGTGACTTCATACTCTGGACCCAAAAATGAAAGGCTCCCACGCCCCAGGACACAATGCATATAAAAGTCGAACAGAGTCGCGTCAACGGTGGCTATGGTCGCCTTATGGGATTCTTCGGCTGCAGCTTTACCAGAAAGAACTTCGTCACGTTCTCTTTCAGCCTTCAGTAACTGGGATTGTAGCCTAGCAATTTCTAAGTCTCGAGAGCTGAGTTTCTCCTGAAGACGAGCAGCGTCATCACGATATTTTCTAACAACATGCTGTTCTGCTTCAAGTTTGACTTCAGTATTCCGCTGAGCAGCATGGGCGTCTCGAACTTGTTTTTGAAGCATTTCTTCTTTCTGAGAATAAGAAGTGGAGGAGGTAGCAAGCTCATTTTTAAGTTTTTCAACTTCAGCTTCGAGCTTCCCATAACCATCGCTAATGCTTTTCATCTCCGCGTCATGCTGCTTACGCCATTTGTCCCACTCTGTTTTATCATTTTCCATAGTCATCATCGCTTCAAGGTTCAGATGGTTGACCCTTTGAAGTTCGTCAACCAGCTTCTGCCACCCAGACATTCTTTCGATGTCAAGCTTTACAGCATCGACATTTTTCAGCATCGCCTGCTTATCAATGGGGACCAAGTCCAAATCAAAACGCACTCCTTTCAGACACCAATTCGGAAATCGGCTCTGGAGTGTGGGAGGACCATCTCCAGCTTGGTACTGTGGCCTATTAATGATGGTCTGGATGTCAGATTCCTTAAGGGCAGGAGAACCGGAAGATGTATTAGGAGGAACAGAAGCGGTTGTCTTTTCCGAGATGTTAGATGTGTCTTTCTCACCAAGTCTAGCACGTTTACTGGAATCATCAGAAGTGTGACTCTTCCCCTTATCGTCATAAGATTTCCTTTTATAAGGATCGTCGCTTCTGCGAGAAGAGTCATGTTGCTCGTCCCTTCTCCCGTAGTATTCCTCATCTTCTCTCCGGCGACGCTCTTCATGAGCTCGCCTCTCATGAGCCTTTCGAGCAGCTCTCTCCTCATCAGTTTCTTTCACGGCACTAATATAACTCCTAAAGTCATAAGCCTCACGGCTTCCGTAACGCTGGAATTTGTTGTAGTAAGAGCCGCTTCGCCCCATTAGAGAACCTGAAATTGAAGAAAAAGACCAGTTTTAGAAATCCTCAAATTGAAGAAGCTAAGTGCATAAAAAGTGCCAAGGTTCTAAGTGTGTGTGATGTGCGAACTACGCGCGTCAGACTACAAACCACTTTTGGGTGTAGAAATGGTAGTAAGTTGTGTGGAAGGCGTTGTGGTTTGTTGCAAGAAAGAAGTTGCTTCGATAACAGGAGGAACCACTTTAGAAACATCATCTTTAAAGAGCTCCTGAGAGGTTATCATGATGTCGCTCAGGCTGTCGAAAGTATCATCGCCATGGTGCGTGGGAGAATTATCCTTTTCAACTTCCACCTCAGCCGTCTTTTCAAGAGTATGAAGATTTTCCTCCTCTTCAATAACCGGGGCAAGTGCTAACTTACTGGACGACCCCGCAATGTCGGTAAGAGTAGAACACTTCACCAATGGAGTCTCAACGGTAAATTCTTTCGGTGAAGGTTCTTTAGCAGAAGCAGGGGCATCTGACTCCTCAGCCGAAGAATCAGGGACTTCATGTGGCTGAGTGGAACGGGAAGGATGTAAGAGTCCGAATTCGTGAAGGAACTCATCTCTCAGTAGAAATTGAACGCTCCTCTCCTCAACCGGCACGGCCATAAGCCTCTCAAAGGTAGTCTTGTGACGAGATTCCCTAGAGGGGGAAGGGAGTGCTGAAACAGTAGAAAAAGAAGTTAACACTTGACAATTTGAACTTCAAAGAATTTAGAAAAAGCACAGGGAAAAGGTAGATAATCGTACTTCCCACTCTCCAAATGGCGTAAAATCCCGGGGGACAACGAACAAAGAAAAACTGGCTCAGAAACCCAGGAACGCTTTCAGGAAGACCAATGATCAGTTTGCGATTCCTGGCACTCCTTACAACTATGATAGAGGGATGGTCCTTGATCCTTGTGAATGAGCATAGAAAGCAAATTTCTCCAAAACTGGGGAAACGGTCCAGCGTTCTCCTAAAAAGCACACACAGTCCCAGCAGGATGGCGTAGCCATTAGGATGAAGTTGGAAAGGGGAGATAGATAATCGAAGAAGAAGTTCTCGGAGACAGTCATTAAACGGGGGAATCGCTCCACTCAAGCACATTTGGCGGTTCACCGCGATGAAGCCGTGCGGTGGCCTATCAGCAGTGTCATTTACTCCAGGAAGCAAAGCATCAGATTCAGCGATGCCAAACTGGGTGCATAGTTGGCGGAAGACTTTATGACTCAGGGTGGTAGGAGTCCTTTCTGGGGGATCATTCAACGGAGTAGCGATTGGAAAAGCTTCTCCAGCTGATTCCGAATCTTCTTGATGGGATGTCATTCTACACAATCAGCCGAATGTTCAAAAGTGAAGGTGCACGTTTCCTAAAAGTGTAAAGTGCTGTGCAAAACTAATGAAAATAAGAAAAAGCAAGTATAACTGGAATTAAACTAACTGACAATCAGTCGATTACGAGATTTCAAAACTTGTTAATGCTCAAGTGCAGTGTTAATGCAGACAAATCAGTTCTAGTTAATTATTACGATTCTGCTTTAATACTTCATTTGAGTTGGTTATTGTGTAGCATTTCACTCATACAGTTCATTTAATTGTAATCTTTATCAACTAATCTGTCATCCGATATGGGCAGTCGGTGGCAGTATATTCGTCCCAGTTTTTGTACATGTTATAACAGGCAGTTAGAATTATTGACAATCTATAAAAGAGTGCAACAAAATTCAAGAGTCCAAAGTTCAAACAACTCAAGTCTTAGCATTCAAGGCAGTGGGAAAATTTGCTCAAGTTCTAACTCGGTCACGACTTAACTTAGGGCAGATTTTCCTAAGTCCTAACTCGTTCACGGTCTACAAGATATGCCATGAATCAAGTTGAGTCGTAACTCTCCAATTGTACCACACATTCAAGCAAAATCTGAACAAGTGCTAAGTCGCTAACGACTCAAATGGCTCCTGCGACCTAGGGTCAACTATTCTCTAAGTCGTAAGTCGTGAGGTATAAAAAGAGACTTCAAGTCGTAAGTCGTAAGCCGTAACATCAAAACTGCTGGATCACGCGAAATTACCAATCCATCTAACTCCTGACTCGCTAAATCCTTAACTCGTTAACCATCTATCCATCCAATTCCTAACCCATTTACCTCCTAGCCCGTTAACTTTCCAACCCGTTAATCCATTAACCAGTTAGCCTCTCCATCAACCCTATTTCTAAATCACCGTAAATCGCAAATCGTTGCAAGTCATACTGAGCCACCTTAAGTTCATGGATATCCTGTATAACAGTACTCACAAAGCCCAAAAGGAAAAATCATGGATGAAGGTCGACGGCAATGATCGGCGATTGGGAAAAGGGAAGAGATGCTTACGCGGTGTAATTGGGAATGGCTGGAAATAAATCAGGTCGAAATCGCCTTTGGAAGCTTGAAATTGCGTTAATGGCAGATACGGCTTAAAGAACGAGTAATAGGAAAACGGAGAAAAGAGGAACGACCTAAGCATTTTATACCCCAGGATGAAGGAATTGGAATCGGCCCACACGAGTTAAGATAAGTCGAAACACACGACCTACGACTTAGGCGTGTATTTCGAGGGGCAAATGTTAACCCTTAATTCTCCACGACTTAAGAAGTACGCGACTCAAGAGTTAACGAGTTAAGGGAGTGTAAGACTTAACGAGTTAAGAGTTAGATGACCTACGACTCAACAGGCTCCGACCCAAGGAATGGTCCGACTCAACAACCTACGAGTTAAGAAGTTAACGACTTACGACTTAGCATGCTACGACTCATAAAGATTAACTCTTCTACGACTCAACGAGACAAGCTTTCTACGACTCATGGTCTTACGACTCATCAGGTTCAACGAGTCATGGAGTCTACGACTCATGGTCTTACGACTCATCAGGTTCAACGAGTCATGGAGTATACGACTCATGGTCTTACGACTCATCAGGTTCAACGACTCATGAGAACTGACGACTCATCAGGCTTACGACTCATCAGGTTTACGACTCAAGAGGACCTTACGACCTAACAATGTACGAGTTAAAGTACCTGCGAGTTAAGGAGTCTGCGACCTAAGATGTCTACGACCTAGGACTCAACGACTTAACTTGTCCAGCGACCTAAGGGAAGTCGCGACCTAAGGAAGCTTGCGACCTAAAGACTCCGCGACCTAGTAATGTTGCGACCTAACGAGTTACGACTTAGTGGGTTTGTGACTTGAAGGCTGCGAGTTAAAGCCTTACGAGTTAAGGTTTGATAAGTCGACTACGACTTAATACTTGTCAAAGACAACCATCCCTTAGCTCGGCACCGACCTAAGCCTATTCCTTAACTCGGCACCGACCTAAGCCTATTCCTTAACTCGGCACCGACCTAAGCCTATTCCTTAACTCGGCACCGACCTAAGCCTATTCCTTAACTCGGCACCGACCTAAGCCTATTCCTTAACTCGGCACCGACCTAAGCCTATTCCTTAACTCGGCACCGACCTAAGCCTATTCCTTAACTCGGCACCGACCTAAGCCTATTCCTTAACTCGGCACCGATCTATCATAGGTCGGCAGACGACTTAAATACTTAGAGAAAATTCCTGAGTCCAGATCAGCTCCTATAAATACCCCACCATTTCCAACATGAAGGGGACTTTTGGCCATTCATTTCTCCAAGCGCCGTTACGCTGTCGAAGCCTCCTCTCATTCAGCAATCAAAGATCTCCGAGCATTCGAGACACTACAACGATCTTCGAGAAGAGCTCCTAACATCCAACGCGGATTCGTCGAGTTTCATCATTAAAGATCGAGCTAGTAGTCAAGAATGATTTCATGATCAAATTGTATTGTATTTAGAGGGATATTGTATTGAATTGTAATCAAATCAGCAATAAAAGACTATAAAGTGGATGTAAGCTCAATTACGGGCCGAACCACTATAAATCTGTTGTTCATTTACTGCTTTTCTGCTATTCTCAGCTCATATTCTGTTCCCGTACCAACGGGTGGTGCTTTCACGATTCTATTACACACACTGGGTGTTAGCGTTCACTTTTTACCGTTAACATATACAATTGCTGCTTTTATTTAGATTATTCAAACAACTTTCATTAATTTATATATATTCACATTTTCAACAACCAACCAATTAATTTTATATACACTTTAATATTTATGAAACATTATTTCTTTATATACAAAATATAATCGAGGTAAAATTATTTCATTTACCCAATTTAAAATGATACTGTGTCGGTTCATCTTGTTTAAGAGTTTAGAAACCCCTATCGATACAGTTAGCTAGACTGCACCGACCAAAATCTATAAACAATCAACCGATAAGTCAACACAATACAAAATAATTTCATATTCACTAACAAATACGAGCTCATATCTATTATTAAACTCACACTCATTCTAGAGTACTACTGACTCTATCTCTAATGAGTAATTCCCAACAGAGCCAAGGTTATCGCTTAACCATATGCTTTGATACCACATGTAACGATTACAATCTTTCGACGCTCGAAAGTCGACATTAATACGTCCACTGTATCAACTGCCGAGCAATCGAATGCCGGAAAACCGAATTGTTATGGTTAAAAAGAAGAGGTAGAAGAAGAAAGAAAGAAAGAAGAAATAACAGAAACAATATCAGAATCTCACATATCGCAGCGGAACAACATATAATAGATAAATGAATAATCTTTAAATCAAGAACTATATCAGTTTTTACATTACATCATCTGAGTCAATATACACACAAACACATCAATGGACAGTTATACAAACTTGTCCTCATACAGAATACACAGTGGAATAATAATATCATATACAAATGCTACGTCTCGCCATCCCGCTCGCCACTTGAGCTCCACAGCATCTCCTGAATATCCAGACTGACCTGAAAACCTGACTCTAGGCTGCCCGTGTGGAAAATTATGGGCACCCAGAGTTTAGGAAAGGAACAATAAACTCCAAGTCAGTCATGGGACTGGTGTGAGAACTTAAAACAGTTATTATCTTTAAAACAACAACAAAGGAAGTAAAAGACATCCATAATGCTTTTTGGAAAATGAAACTACCATAAGGCCTCCCGCCACACACACAATGCAAATGCAGAATTGGAGGAGATTTCTCCTTATGATAGTCAAACATGCTTACTACGCAAAATCATTTGATTTGATATTATTATTAGTGCATAGTGCAGAAAAACATTTCGAAAGTATAATATAAATCTAAGCCAGCATAGACATTTCGAACTATGCTTACTATAGCTACTATCTAAACAATGGTGACCACCATAAGTAAATGGCAGGTTCTACAACTAATACCGTACAAGGTTCGTATTGGAAATTGGATTTCCAACAAATGGTCAGGCTAAGGAACTTCCTACTGCCACATGGGTACGCCTCTGGCGCGACGTCCCGAGAACTAACTAGCTCTCTACCAACACAAGGCTGGGTTACCACTTAGACTATGTAACTACTATACGAATATGCCACCCCCCGGTCCTTTGGGACCTTTATCCGAGGCGCCTCAACAAAACAACAATCACACAGTAGAAATGAAATGGAATTTTCAGCGATTTTGACCAGTCGAAAACTTCCGAATTAGTTTAGAACTTGAAGCGAAGTGTTTGTGAAAATAACAAAGTAGAGTTTGTAATTCTAGAATGGAAAGATAGTAAGCCAAAACAAGATCTAAATTCTTGAACATCCTAGTTAAGTAAAGTAAACTGATATTGTATATATATTCCTAGGATATAGTAGAGTATTATATGAATAATAAGTTTTATGGTGTTGATAAACATAAGTTATGTTTTATATGATATTTACAAACTTAAGCAACGTCATATATTAAGCCATAGGCATGCCTTTATTTAGCATTTTGAGCAACTTACTTAGTTATTAAGCATGCATAAGTGAGCCATCGTCAGTCGTAAGACCAAATAGCCACTTGAACACCTATTTTTATCTCAATATAAACGTTAGTCACATATATAAAAAGAGATGGAACAAATATGAATTCATTTAACTTCACAATAACATAGTGTTCAAAATCTAGTTATGATATGTTGGTTGGAAGTTTTCATTTGTTGAAATGGAATGGAATTTTCGGCGATTTTAAGTAGTTAAAAACTTCTGAATTAGTTCAGAACTTGAAGCAAAGTGTTTGTGAAAATTAAAAAGTAGAGTTTGTAATTCTAGAATGGAAAGGCAGTAAGCTAAAACAAGTTTTAAATTCGTGAACATCATGGTTAAGTAAAGTAATCTAATATTTTATATATATTCCTAGGATGTAGTAGAGTATTATATGAATATGAACTTAAGTTTTAAGGTATTAATAAACATAAGCTACGTTTTATAAGATATTTATAAACTTAAGTAACGTCATATGTAATGGTTCATAAATGATTTTAGTATTAAATGAAATACTATTGGGGTAAGTAAAAGCGAATACAAAATAACTAGTGAAGTTAAGAAATAAATGAAATATATACATAAGTTGTACGTACATTATTTTATTCACATAACAGTTATTGATCTAGAGTTCGGGCACACAATTTCAAGGTGATTTACACTTGTCCAAGTTAGGATTTTACACTCTATTCTTAATGGCGAATACTTGATACCGTTCCATGATATGATTCTGAAGTTTTCTATCATAGTATATGGCTATGTAAGGAGAATGAAGGGTTTTTAATCAAGGAGCCTAATCAAAGTCTACGCTAGGGAAGTCTACTGAGTTATACTAGTTCGGAAGTGAAATTTGCTTAACCGAGGAAGTGATCGAAATTGATATTGAGCACGGATAGCATACATACATCATACAGGTTGTAAAGTATTGTATGCTTGTTACATTAGAAATGCAATTTACATGGTTTAAGATGGCATGTTGGTGTAAAAGGATTGGTATATATGAAGTAACATGCTTAGATTTATGATAAATGATGGCTCAGTTGTTGTACTATTCGAATTGTCATGTTTAACTCACCTCTTGGGTTATGTAATTGAAATTCAGGTACATGGAAGCAAAAGCTCGGTAGTTGCTTTTGGTTTCCTGCATAGAGTTTGATTTCTCAACGGATAGGTGTGTGTTTATTCATAACGGGTGTATTTTCTATATGTCATACACTCTATAAGGTATTTAATAAGTATAAATCATTGTTGTGTTGTCCCAAGATACAAGAGGTCCTAAATACGGGCTTATATTAATATTGTGATTTTTCCGGACCTAGCCGTGGAAAGAAGGTGCTGTCGGTTAGGAAATCCAATCTACGGTTTCGATGACAAAAACTATACAATGGAAATCGAATATACATATATATTTATATATACAGGTACTTGCTAGAACAACATCACTAGAAAGACAAGAACGACGCTCAAAGGACACTATAAGAGACTTCAAGTCTATAGGTACAAGGAAGTAAAAGAAAGGATGCACAAAAACTGACATGCACCATATCAGACGTCTGGGTGCACAAGCCCGACGTCTTAAATAGTTCTCTAGAACAACCAAGAGGCTAAACCAGACGTTTGGTAATAGCACTCAGACGTCTGATCCTCTACTATATTCAAAAAATATATAGTATCAGACGTCTGAAACAAATACCAAACGTTTGAATTCAAACTCGATCTTTAGAAATGAACTGCAACTGCCACATGTGAATGGACATCTCCGCTTCTCTTCGCCGTAACTCTTCACCATCAACAAAAGCAACCTTAGAGGATTCATTAATGGATGTAACTACTCAAGATACCTATCTACAACTATATATAGCATCAAGAATCAAGAGAACAAGAACTTACTTCACTTACTTAAGCTTTCTAATTCTATACTCTATCCTATATTCTTGATCTCTGCACTCTAGCAATCTCTACTTGTATTCACTCTTCCATATACTCAGTTCTTTATAGACAATATTCCTTAGAAATATATTGGAAGCAATTGTACTAATCAGTCAACATCTGTGTTATATTATAACACACATTTGACAAGAATAACTCATTGTAACCATGCCTATACCTCCGGGCGAAGCGATGGTTTTTGATAGTCGAATTACGAAGGGGAGCTTCGGGACTGGACGTAGGACGGGAGGTCCGAACCAGTATAAATGTGCTTATTCTATATTCACTTAGATTAATATTATTTTAGTAGCATCATATATTTTGTCACATATACTTGCATATACACTACACGATCCACCCCGTAGACTTTCAATTTGTATTTGAGCAAGGTTTGATCAAAATACAGTAACACGTATTTGAATCACTTTAATATGGCAAGTATTTTTCAAGAAGACCAATCCACAGCACGTCCCCCACTTTTTAATGGTTCTAATTATGCATATTGGTCATCACATATGAGAATTTTTATGGAAGCTAATGGATTAGAAATTTGGTTAGCCACTCAAAATAAATATGAAGCACCTGACACTGCTATGAACACATGGAATGATGCATAAAAAACTGCAGCTTCTAATAATGCCAAAGCTATGAATGTTTTATTTTGTTCATTAGATAAGAATGAATTTTCACGTGTCATGTTATGTAACACTGCATATGATATCTGGCGTACCTTACAAGTTACACACGAAGGCACATACAAAGTTAAGCAAACTAAAATTTCAATTTTACAAAATCAATTCTCATCATTTAAAATGAAACAAAATGAATCTATAGTGGACATGTACTCTAGATTCCAAACTATTCAACACAATTTAATGGCACTAGGAGTTAAATTCACAATTTTTTATTTAGTATCTAGAATACTCAATTCTTTAACTCTAGAGTGGGAAAGAAAAGTATTAGCTACCGAAGAAGCTAATGACCTCTCAACACTCTTAGTTTAAGAATTGATAGGAAATTTAATGTCCTATGAAGCTAATCTGCAGGCAAGAAAAGAAAATAATTCGGAGAAGAAAAACATAGCATTTCTAGCAACAAATGAAGACTCGGACTTAGATGAAGAAGAAATCGTATTTATTGCCAAAAATTAGAACAAATTCAAGAAGTTTAGGAAAATGACCAGATTTCAGAAAGGAGGAAAATCAAGCTCAACAAATCAAACGTCAATCAAATGCTATGAATGTGATCAATTTGGACATATGAAGAAAGATTGTCTCAATCTCAACAATGATAAAAAGAAGAACAAATTTGAAAAATTCAAAAAGAAGAAATATTTCAAAGTAACATGGGATGACTCGGATTCTTCATCATCATCAGATAGTGACAGGGATAATGATGGAGAACAAGCTCATGTATGTTTTATGGCACAAACTGATGAGGTATGTCCCGAACTTAGCTATGATGAATTATTAGAGCTTAGCATGGAATTAGATGATAAATTTAGACAAATTAAAAAATTGAATAAAGAACACATAGCCAAAATAAATCGATTAGAACTTGAAATAGGAATGTTAAAAGTTGAAAAAATTATTTTAGAGGAGGAACTAGAATTATCTCAAGAAAAAAATAAAAGTAGCTTAGTTGAATATGAGACTATATATATTGATTTTGGAAAAGTTAAACTAGAAAAGGATAACCTGTTAAAAGAAAATATCAACTTGAAAAGTAATATAGAAACATTGAAAATTGAAAATTTTGAATTAAAAGAAAATTAGATAAAATTACAAATAATGTATCAAAATTTAATAAAGGAAAACAAGATTTGGAAAATCTTATCAAAAGTTCAAAACCTTCAGGTAATAGAAATGGAATAGGATTTAGAAATATTTCTAAACAAAAAGGGAATAATATTAAGAAGTATAGTTTTATTTATCAAAAGACTAAAAGATCACCTAAGTCTAATACGAATACCAAAAACATAAAAATTTGGATTCCTAAGACAAATAATAATTTGATTAGACAAAAACATATTAATAATTTTCTAGATAATGTAATCTATAATAAAAATTATGTTCATAAAGGTACCAAACCTTCTTGGGTGTGGCTACCTGCTCCTCCTAACATCTAGGACCCTAACAAAGTGTATGGGTACCAATTAAATCATTTTTATCTTCCAGGTACCCAAAATAAAAAATAAGGAGAAATGGATACTGGATAGTGGCTGCTCCAAGCATATGACCGAAAATGCAAAAATGCTATCAAATATAACATATATCGATGGTGGAATGGTAACTTTTGGAGATAACTCAAAAGGATACGTCGTTGGCATCGGAGAAGTCATCAACTCTGGTATTTCTAACTCTCCTATTATTACAAATGTTTTGTTAGTAGAAAATTTAAAACACAATTTACTTATCATTAGTCAATTATGCGACAAAGGTTTTCAAATTAATTTTGAAAAAGATAGATGTAATATTTTCGACAATAACAAACAACTTATCTTTGATTGTTTTAGAAACAAAAATATTTATGTCTTAAATATAAATATAAATATAAATCGAAATTCAAACTTATGCTTAACCACCAATTATGACGATCCATGGTTGTGGCATAAACGATTCTGTCATATTAATTTTAAATATATTAATAAATTAGCAAAATATGAGCTAGTTAGAGGTTTACCTAAAATAAATTATAAAGTAGAAAATTTATGTAACGCTTGTCAATTCGGTAAACTAAAGAAAAGCTCTTTTAAATCTAAAAATAATATTTCTACAAAACAACCGTTAGAATTATTACGTTTAGATTTATTTGGTCTAACTCAAGTACGATCTATAAATCACAACAAATATGTTTTCTTAATAGTTGATGATTTTTCAAGAAATACATGGACCTTATTTTTGAAACATAAAAGTGACACTTTTGGTATGTTTGCTAAAAAAATTAAAAATCAAATGGATTTGGAAATTAAGAATATTCGAAGTGATCACGGTGGAGAATTCGAAAATGATCTTTTTACTAATTTTTGTAACAAAAAGAGCCGACCTATAAGTGGTCCTCCTAACACATGGGATTCACTCCCGACAAAAAACGGTCCAAACGATCTTTATTTGTCTCTCCTAACACCAAGGAGAAAATCGATGATATACATCATTACCAAAAGCAACAAATGGATTTACAACGAGAATTATATTTCGAACAAAAAGTCACTACGAGACGAATGATTTTTCTAGAGCAAGTAGCAACCCAATTTTGCAATTCACAAAAAAAGGATGTACATGAACCACTTCAGATTCCTTGTAATCCTCTAGATCCTTCTGCCTCTTATTGAACACCTTGGGATCCTCCACCTAGGCAATTCTCTGGTTCCCCAAGAACCAACGAACGTGGAAATATTTGGTCTCTACTCAAGCCATGGAAGGATAGCAAATTTGAAGATCGCAATGCTCCATCTTCATCTAAATAAATTTGTTTATTTTCATTGTATTTTCATCTAATTATATTTGTATTTGTTTTTCAAAATTAATAATATTATGTTTCAATAAAATTGATCCCTCAAAAATCAAGCAAAACCTTCCAAAATAAGACTATTTTTAGACATACTGGAGATTTCAGACGTCTGATCAATGCCATCAGACGTCTGACACACTTGTATCACACCATTTTTTTAATCCTTTGCATATATCAGACATCTGATATATACAACCAGACGTCTGAAAATTGTCTCTGCCTCAAACAAAATACAAAACGCACTATTTTAGACGTCTGAAGTTGTTACCAGACGTCTGAACAAAGTATTTGGCTTCTTAACATAAAATTCAGGCCATTTTCAGACGTCTGACATTATATCCAGACGTTTGACAAAACTCTATGTCTTCAAAAATTTACAATTCTGCCTATTCTAGACGTCTGCCAATAACACCCAAACGCTTGAAAATGTTTAGTGTCTTCAAACTAGGGTTAAATCAGACGTCTAATTCACTTCCCAGATGTCTGAAATTCAATCGACAACTATTCGTGACCTTAAAATGACTGTTGTTTCAAATTTTCCAACTTACATTTCATTTCATTTCCACTTTCAAATCTGAAACCCTATTTCTCCAAATCACCATCTCCATAATTTTGCTCAAATTCATGGCGCCCAAAACTAAAAACCCTAGAGTTTCTAAGTGAAAGCAAGAACAAGCTACATCCTCCAACCCACATGTATGCTCCGATGATGAGATTAAGAAATGGATGAATCGAGTACCTCATTCTATCAAAACATATGATGATATCCAGAAGAAAAGGCTACACACAGGTCCCTTCTATAATTTTCTTAAATTCCCTATGTATGATTTGGATGAGATGTGTGAAAATGCTGGGTTACAAAGGTTGATTTCCTTCAATTCGAATAATGTCCAAATCGATCAGCTTGCAATATTCCTTTTCTACGCTAATCTAAATAGCACTGCCATATGGAATACCGATAATGATGATAATTGGCTTTGGTCGAGTGTTTACGAAAACACTATTCGACTTACTCCGGGAATTATAGGCCATACTCTAAGTTGTTCCGACTCCGGAGAATATTTGTATGACATCCCGGATATGAGCCTCAAACCAAGAGATAATATTACCCATCAAATTTGGGAAGATGAAATGCCATGATTTGCTTCAAAATACTTACGACCTAAGGCAAGACTACTCACTAGGATGATTATCAACACAAACATTCCTCGACTTGGCAGCCATGAGCAAATAACAGAATTAGAGCACAAAGCTCTATATGTTATCTTTAGTGGTATGAGGGTAAATTGGGCGAAATTCATATTTGACGAGCTTAAACATTATTGGACTTGATCACGTCCATCAATCATTTACCTTATCTACATCATGCGCCTTCTGCAAGCCAACAACATTCCATCATATTTATTGACTTTTGAGGAGATTGCCCCCAAGTATGCCTCCACAAAATTCTTCTTTCTTATGCACTTACCAAAAATTCCCCCGGATTTTATTTCATTTGAAGAATGGATGCAACGTCGTCATCAAGCTAGACAAGCTAGGCCTCAACCCCAACATCAACCACCACAACCATCACAAGAGCAAGAACAACATCATGAACACACTCCTCCTCCTCCTGCACCTTTTGACTATCCGGGCCAAGACGACATTTTGGAGACTCGCACTGAAACTAATCCAAATGAAGCATTCGAGATTTAACTCTCCAAAATCAACTTATCTTATCAAGAAATCTAAAATTATTGGCTAACTGTATCGATAGCTTCGAAACAACATTTGCTTCTCGCCTAGCAACATTTGAAACATCGCTTTCAACAACATTATCTGTTCTAAAAGAGGTTCTCCAATGAGTCCGTGGCCCTACACCACCTTCGGAAGATTGGCCAACTCCAACGCCTTCTTCTCCTCCTTCAAAACATTCTAAACTTTTTGAAGAGGAAAAAGAACCTCTAGAACATACTCCAAAATCTCCTAGAATACAAGCTAGTTCTTCAAAGAATGAAGATGAAGGAGATGATCAAGCCAAACTTCCCCCAAAAATCCTTAGATATTTTTATAGGTTCCATCTTTTGTACTGTAATGGAATCAAAATCTATTCATGTAATCACTATGTTTAATGGTTATAAAAATGCTTTTTGGCTTGTTACTTATGCGTAATTAGTTACCTATCATCTATTCATGATAATTTAATAAATTGATATATTATAACCTTCCGGCGGTCGGTAGATATTCCAGATTAATAATGTGTACATACTATCTAAAGGCATTATTATTGATTATATCATACATATTCTTGTATTAATGCTTTTTGATAATGCCAAAAGGGGAAGAAATAATGGTAAGCACATATTTAGGGGGAGATGTATAAAATTATATCCAAGTACATTGTATAGTTGTCATCATCAAAAAGGGGGAGAATGTTAGGAAATCCAATCCACGGTTTCGATGACAACAACTATACAATGGAAATCGAATATACATATATATTTATATATACAGGTACTTGCTAGAACAACATCACTAGAAAGACAAGAACGACGCTCAAAGGACACTACAAGAGACTGCAAGTCGATAGGTACAAGGAAGTAAAAGAAAGGATGCACAAAAACTGATATGCACCATATCAAACGTCTGGGTGCACAAGCCAGATGTCTGAAATAGTTCTCTGGAACAACCAAAAGGCTACCTAGACGTCTGGTAATAGCACTTAGATGTCTGATCCTCTACTATATTCAAAAAATATATAGTATCAGACGTTTGAAACAAATACCAAACATCTGAATTCAAACTCGATCTTCAGAATTGAACTGCAACTCCCACATGTGAATGGACATCTCCACTTCTCTTCGCCACAACTCTTCACCATTAACAGAAGCAACCTTAGAGGATTCATTAATGGATGTAACAACTCAAGATACCTATCTACAACTATATATAGCATCAAGAATCAAGAGAACAAGAACTTACTTCACTTACTTACGCTTTCTAATTCTATACTCTATTCTATATTGTTGATCTCTACACTCTAGCAATCTTTACTAGTATTCACTCTTTCATATACTCAGTTCTTCATAGACAATATTCCTTAGAAATATATTGGAAGCAATTGTACTAATCAGTCAACATCCGTGTTATATTAGAACACACATTAGACAAGAACAACTCATTGTAACCAAGCCTATTCCTCCGCACGAAGCGATGGTTTTTGATCGTCGAATTTTAAGGGGGAGCTTCGGGACTGGACGTAGGACGGGAGGTCCGAACCAGTATAAAATTCTGGTGTGCTTATTCTATATTTACTTAGATTAATATTATTTTAGTTTCATCATATATTTTGTCACATATACTTGCGTATACACTACACGATCCACCCCGTAGACTTTCACTGCCAATTATTTTTTTAGCATATGGGATTTTAAAAGCCTAATAACTCATTTTAATTAATTGTTTTTAAAGCCTAAGGGTTTGGAGACATTTTCTTCTTTTGAGAATTTTGAGAACAAAATTCTTTTAAGGTAGTTAACCACCTGAAATTTTTAACGTTTCGAATGAGATTATTTAATCAATTTAAATATTAAAATTTGATTCAAGTGTGATAAATAATAAGAACATCAACTACTAATAAAATGACTTGATTTTAGCAACGTTAAATGAATTTATAGGATTTTTCCATAAATTTTAATTTGGAAAATATTTAAATTATCGTGTGACGTATATTTCAGTAAACGTTGATATTTTTTAAATTTTACATTACAGGATAACCAGTGTATTTTATTATTGTTTTATGATCATGTCATATTGTTATGCGCAATCCTTTTTTTTGTATCGTTCGCGGTTCGTATCCGAACGATAAATTGTGTAGCGAAGTATCGTAAATTTATTTATATACTCCCCCTCTCACTTTTCTCTTTGACTTTTCCTCACTACTCGTTTTCTCTTCTTTTTATTTGCCAGTAAACAAAAATATTGGCCACCTCCTTTTATTAGTTTTTTCCAGAATCACATCAATAAAAATCATCGTCGTTGGTTCCATTGAACTTGTTATGAATCATGACATTAAGGTTGTTGCGTACGGGTGCTCGGGTTGCGAATCAGAGAAGGAGATCAATCTTCACCATATTGGATCGGAGGCGGAGAAGTTGCAAAGTGGAGTTGAATGGAGCAAATGGTGTCAGATTTCTGGAGCGGAGGTGGAGAAAATTTGGATTGAAGGTGCAACAAGGGTTGGTGTATCTGTGTATATGTATAGTTGTTTATAGTGGCGGGAAAATGAATTTGGGGAAGAAGTTGTTTATGATGGTAATTAGTGATTAATTAAGTAATTAATAAATTTAATTAATTTAATTTCTTATAAATCCAAAAACTTGTGCATACAAGGTCCTATCCAAACGCGGTCTTTTGCATTATGCTTGAAGGAACATTACCTACGCACTAGAGTTGATTTTGTAAAGTTGAGAGCAACTTGGATTTGAGCTAAAATTGAACATCGTTCGAATTTAGATCAAAATGTAAAGCGTAAGCGTCAGTTGGAATTTTGGTGAGTTAACTCACCTTTAGATGAACACTATATAATATATGTTAGATATAAATTATTATTTATGTTCTTGAATTATTTTTTTGGTTGTTTGGTTTGGTTGAATTCCCACCTTTAAAAGCGAAATGACATATATATAAAATGAAATATAGAGAATTTTATAAAGGGATTCAGATTCCTCATCAATGTTGAGGTTAATTAATTATATATATATATATATATCCTAAATTGTTGAATGTCAAAGCTTGGTAGTTTGACTTTATTTGATGTGACTTTGATATGTCGCAAAAGTTGAATTCATTTAGTGTGGATCACTGAAAGCTCTCGTTAAGTGTTGTGGTAATTCTAGGCCACATTATAGGATTTTGGAAATATTATTATTGCTGGTTTTGGTTCGAAGAATGATTTTAAATGGGATTTTTAGAATTTTCTATGGTATTTTATTTAGAAATAGGTTTTAAACTTCTCTAGTTAGTCCAAGCTTTTTGAAAATGTTTAGAAGTATTTATTATGGAAAAGTTAACATAATAACATATGTTTATTGAGAAAAGGGATTTATCTTTTGTAGTAAAGCAATTTTTTTAAAAGAAGATAGAAATATTTTGAAATAAGTTTTGTGAAACGCTTTCCATAATAAGTTGTATGGAAAAATAGATTTATAATTGGTTTGATAAATAAAAGAATATATTTGTCAATGATATTTTATAAAAGGGAAATAATATCATTTTGATAAATTGGAATAATGAATCGCATTGTGAGTTTATAGTAACATATGGAATGACCGTTTTATGGACAGTAATTAGTCCTATCCTAAAAATTGGAGAATTGTAATAAGTGTATGAGATTTTAAATTATTTGATTTATATTTAAGAGATTTATAAAAGGAGTTTATAAATAGAAATGAGATTTATAATGATGTTTTATAAATATAAAAGAGATTTATAAAATAATTTTTATAAATAAAAAAAGATTTATAAAAGGAGTTTTATAAATATAAAAGAGTCTAATAAAAAGGAGTTTTATAAAAGGAATGGGATTTGATTTCTATAGATGATCTTTATAACTTATGGTGGTATGGAAAGTTTTTTTTCATACTTAACATCAAATTTCGAGATATGAAAACTTGTCTCTATCTGCGAGAATTAAGAATGTATGTCGAGGAAAGAATAGTTTTCTAACTTGCCTGACTTCATTGTTAATCGAGGGATATCACAAGTTTGAAATCAGAAAGTGATGGTAACTATATTTGGTATGATTTCCATACGACCCATTTACTTACACCCAATTACAGGATAGTGGTTTGGGTTTGTAGTAAACAATACTTTTAAATGACATTTGTTTTTTACCCATTAAATATGATTTTGGAAAAAGGAAAATCTTCCTTAAGATTGTGATATACTTATACCATTGATATAAGTATGGAAAGTGAAATGGCTTGTGAATATACTTATACCGTCGAGATAAGTATATGAATATTTTCAAGAATTGAAAAGAGTAGAGAGTGTTTGTGAATATATCCTTTGAAAAAATGTATTTTTATATGAATATTTGAAAAGAGATTTTAGTTAATAAAAGGATTAATTAAAGAGGATTAGTGGTTACTTATGTGTTAACCATGCTTGGTTTTGATGTGAGATTAAATTTCTAATTGGATTGTTTGTTTATTCGATAGTTAAGTAACCAACTATCCAATCTTGGCTAGTTTTTGGAACTATCGATTATTGGTTCGGAGAGATCGAGAACGGATAAGCATGAGTTATCCAGAAACCACTTCAAACTGGTATAAGTGTTTGAATTGAAGACATATTAAATATAATGGAGAATAAAGACTGAGTTCTATGAAGTACAGGGGCTACTGGCTACTAATCCTGAGGTGATTCCAAAATGGATGTTGTAGAAATAGTGTCATCGGTTTATTGATATTCTAAACAACTTGTGTGGATGAATGTTGGCATTGCATTGTTGCTTGGAAGGAAGTGTTAGCATTCCAAGTAGGATTTTCTAAAAAGGAAAAACATAGCCTATAGCTTGACACCTCACACCCGAAAATAAGGGTGGTCACTTAACCGACTTAACTGATGTAACCGACTTAACCGATCAAAACCGAACCGATTTAACTGCCAGATTCGGTTCACCCTCATTCGGTTTATCGATCGATCCTAACCGTCTAACTTTGGTTTCGTTAACCGTTAATGATTTTAGATCATTCGGTTAACCATTGACCGACCTTATCCGTTAATTTTTTTTAATTCGAGTAGCCCAGCCTACTATAAAAGCACCATATAATTGATATCTACCTAATGCCTAATCCACTGCCTCCCAATCTTCCAGTTATTTCTCACACTCAAAGACTCAAATCAATAAATTCCTACAATGTGAAAACCCCAGCTCCTCTCGTTCGACGCTCGCCATTTCCAATTCTTTCCATCTATTCTCAAGTTTGTATTTCACCGCCGTAATCGCTCTAACCTCCAATTTTGGTTCGCAATCGCTTCAAGTTTTCAATTTCACTGCCTAATGCCTAATCCACTTTCAATTGTAAGAAATGTAAACAGGTGAGTATAAGATAAGAGTTGTCAGTAACCTAGTTTAATTATGTATAAATGTAGTATGTACTTAGTTTTAATTGTTAAGTATCCCTAATTCTGATTATGTTAATTCCAGTTTAGTAATATGAATATAATTCTAACGGAAGAGTTTAAAGGTTTTATGTACATGTATTGGAAGCTGAACATTAATTGTTTTAATGGATCATGCGTTGAAGGTTTTATGTACACAAGTTAGATAAACATGTGATGTACTACTTATTTGTTCCTTTCTTCGCCAACAATCCAAATTAAACTTTTGCCTTATTTGTGCAAGAAGCATAAGTATTTTTGTTATAGTGTCAAAATATTATTTATAGTAGTATTGATATTATAGGTTGAAGATAATAAACTTGATGTGGCATGGTTAGTCGTGGGGATGCAATTAGATTAGGGCTGCATTTCTATTAACGTTGTAGCTGGCAATGATAAAAATATAAGTTGGACATGAAAACTACAAGGTAGTTAGCTATGATTGTCATAATTATTTCTTAAGAAATAACAAAATTCATTTAAAGTCATCAATGTTTAGTTGCAAATAGTTTTTTCAAATAAATAGTTGGTGCAAAAAAAGAGCTACAAAGCACGTAGATATGTATATATGTATGACCAGAAAACAATTTATAGGTTCATGTACATGTTTTAAGAGCTGAAAATGATGCTTAGTTAAACAGTTGCTTAACATTACTTTGTTACTTCGTTGCTTTTTTATAAAGTTATTGACTGGTTTGGTTTGTTGTAGAGTTTATACGTGGGCATGAAAGTCCTGAATCATCTTTAACCAAGGAGACATCATTGATTTGAGACATGGGTGCATGATGTATGTTTTTTTAACACCCCATATTTTTAGTAACATTGTTTAGAATATTTTATTGCCTAAATAAAATAAAATAATGTAAGATGATTAATAGATTGAGATTAAAATTAAGGGTAGTTGTGCCTTGTTAATGTGTAATTCAAAATGAGATGACATGAATAAGATGTGTTAGGAAATATGGAAGGGAAAATGGGAAATATGATGAACTTATACCCTAAACCCTTAGAAAAACAAACACACGTTCATTTCATTTTTTCAAGAAAAAACACCCTAAGGCGGCCACCATTTTCAATCTCAAGAGAAGATAAAAGCTAGGATTTCAAAAAGAAGAAGTGAATCAACTTTTTCAACATCAAATCTCATATCTTTAATCACAAAGCTAAGATGAATGATTACTACATCCCATTTTTCTTATATTTTTCGGATTTAAGGGTAAACCCAAATTATTTTGCAAAATTATGCGATGTTTTAAATGATTGAAGGTTTATATATATGCTTGTTGATGTTTTATGCATATTCATATAAGTTTTTATGATATGTTTGATATGAAAACTCTATTAAATGACATCCAAATCTTGCAAATTTGAATGTAGATCGAAAATGATATTTTAAAGATGGGTTTCAATTTTCATAATTTTTCGAAATATGGTGGATTGTATATTAATTTTCTAGCGAGGAAAATGATTTATTAGGCTATAAATTATTTACGGCAAGATAAAAAATTATTTGGGTTCGAAATTTATTTATGTTAGAAAACATAATAAAAAGGATTTTCTGGAAATTTTATAGAATTTTCCTAACTGTTTTGTTGAATATATAAAATTATTTAAGGTATGAGACTTAAATGTTTTATATATTTAATTAAGGAGAAGGGGTATTTTGCAAATGATTTAAATTAAATAATTAGCTGTGAAATGTGCAGCACTTTTTAATGGTAAAAAAAAGAGGCAACCAATTAAAATTTTACACGTAAAACAGGTTAGGTGAAAAGAACTATTTATTTCAGGCTTTAAAATTGTTTCATTGCTTTCGGCACCTGCTTTCGACTCAGTTAGCTTTCGACCAAGTCCCTCCTCCTCCATCACCATCGAGACCAATGCACCTGGTATCAAGAAATTGGTACATAGCAAATTGGATAGAAGACAAAAGGTATGAGGTCGAAACCATAGGTTCTGAAGGGGTCGAAACATCACTTTGTTTTTTTTAATTAAAATGCGCCTTCTTGCTTATAACTAAATAGCTTTCGACTCAGTTGGCTTTCAACATGATCAATGGATTTAAAAGAGATGGTTTTGAATGGGTTGCACTTTAGTTTTAAATATTTGCTTTCGACAAAGTCGAAACCTTTTTAGCTGCCGCGCTTTACCTTTCGACTACAAAGCTTTCGAAGGGAATGATTTTCTTTTAAAATTGGGCCACTTCTCCAATGCTTTCAAAAGGATGGTTTCGACACCATCACTTCTTTACCTAGGAAATGGTTTCTAAACAGAAGCTTTTGACTTAAAAGTTTAAAAGACCCTTTTTCTATAATTGAAGCTTTTCGACTAGCCTATTTTCATTTGGTGGTTGATAAAAAATATTGTGAGCTGCATTAATTATCGTTTGTCTTGTTTCATACTTGAATGTATTTGATCATCTTCTTTTACAAGCCTACATATACTTATATATTTTATTGTCTTCTATATGTTACTTGTTTTATTGACTATGCAAATGTTGGTG
Source organism: Allium fistulosum (assembly GCA_030737815.1). Classification (NCBI taxonomy): domain Eukaryota; kingdom Viridiplantae; phylum Streptophyta; class Magnoliopsida; order Asparagales; family Amaryllidaceae; genus Allium; species Allium fistulosum. The sequence goes on from CM060907.1 coordinate 613,582,896, forward strand.
GCTGCTAGATATGTATTTTGTGTGCTAGAGATTCAAGCATTTATTATTGTTGTCTTTTGTTTCCATGAGTATATCCTTATCTAAATTTGCTTGTACAATAGATATTTATCATTTTGTTTCTAGTTTTGTTTCATACTTATCTACATATATTTATCTTTTTATCTTTTCTTTTATTTTTACATAACCTGCCTTTGTTTTGCTTCAGCCATTCATTCTTTCGTGTGTCAAAGTCTATATTTTTATTTGGATTCGGGGAAACTCGAATCAATTTATCAATTAATTTCACAATTTTTATTCAAAAATTAAATTAATTATCAATTTAAACTTAGAAAAAATCCGGGATCGTTACAGGTTCCCCCCCTTAAGAAATTTCGTCCTCGAAATTTTCCAGGGAGACACAAAGATAGATAAAGAATGTTTCATCAAATCAAACTGAGCATCTATTCTGCATTTGGCTTACCAAATCAGAATATCAATAATAGATACGAGAACGAATCTTTTTAATAATTTTTTTTTCACAAGATATTCGGGTTATCCGAATCTACGAAGTATGCCGGGGCATCAATCAGTTCGAAGGGATAACTAACCATTCGTAGAATATATCCGGACCCAAAAATAGACGATTATATGGATACAATTTCAATACTTTTAGTTTAGAAGCTAAATTATACCTATCAACCATAGCAACCAAAGCAACCAATTCATCCAAACAAACAATTCTGACTTATTTGGAGTTTATGTCCCATGCAAATATATCAAATCTTCTTCCTGGATCTACCAGGAACCATCGAAGAATTGAAAAAAGATGTTGAACAAAAGAGATTGATAGAGAAAATATTGTTTCCTTGGTGTTACAGGGTATTGACCATTTATAGTCGTAATTCCATGTCCCCTATCTCATCTTCTTCTTGCACTCATACTTACTATCAGTAGATAATAAGAGAATTTACTAAGGTATACAGACATATATCTTAGGGATTACTCATTCTAGGGTATACTTCACCCTATCTCTAATGAGCTACTTAATGTGTTATACTCCTGAGCTAAAGTTCAACCTTAGCTCTGATACCAAATTATAACGATCCTGACTCGGCCTTCGAAAATCGGCACCCGTACTTCACTTGTACTCGAATGTCGCGGATTCAAACGCCGAATCTGGCTCGCCGGAGCTTATAACACATTAAGTATAACAACATAGTGGAAGAAAGAAATGGATAATATCATATACAACTATAATGATACAGTATCCAAAATGATGTACAACAATGATATCTATATGATACAAGAATATCAAAGACAAATAATAATGTTACAGCGGAAACAACAAAAGTGATAACTCCAAACGATCTTTAAAAGAGAATGAGTCCAACAACTCCAACATCAAGCTCGAACCCCTAACACGTTGCACAAAGATAAGAAAAAGCAGTCGGTCGTCCGTGAACTCCAAAAATTGAACTAGCTCCAACTAATCTACTAAACCTGACTATCTGAAAAACCTAACTCTAGACTGCCCGTGTGAAAATTATGGGCACCCAGAGTTTAGGAAGGGAACAATAAACTCCAGGTCAGTCGTGGGACTAGTATGAGTAAACAAAAAAAAACAGTTTATCTTTAAACAAACAACAAAGGAATTTTAAACATTGAAATCCGCAATGCTTTTTGGAAAATGAAACTACCATAAGGCCTCCCACCACACACACAATGCAATCGCAGACTTGGAGGAGATTTCTTCTTATGATAGTCAAATATGCTTAATATGAGAAAACTCTTTTGATATTATTACTAGTGCATAGTGTGAAAATCCTTTCGAAAATATAATATAAATCTTAGCCAGCATAGGTACCATTATATTATGCCTGCTATAGCTGTCGCTTGAGGAGACAGGTTATACAACTGCAATCGTAAAGGGCTCGTATTGTTTCTTTGGATTTCCAACAAATGGTCAGGCTAAGGAACTTCCTATGCCACATGGGAACGCCTCTGGAGGGACGCCTCGAGAGACAACTACTCTCTGCCAACACAAGGCCGGTTACCCCCTTCCCGGGAAGTAAACCTAAGATATGCCACCCCTGGTCGTTTGCGACCTTTATCCGAGGCGCCTAGAGCACAAAGCAACAATCACATAGTAAATGAGATTGGAGCAACCACATAGGTAAATATCTGGGCTCCATACCATAATATCACCTTTTTCCAAAAGGAATGGACATACCCTAGGGGAGCTACCCCTGAAACCTTGCCACATTTTTCCTGTTTCGACCATTTCCGGGGTGTGAGGTCCGATGAGGTCTCGTCCATAAAGCTACGCTTTACACGAAAGACATACTTTGATTAACAAATGATCAACAAATGATCAGCAACACACAGCAATACTTAGCATGCCACACTACCAAATTGGGAGTATATCACTGATAACCTTCAACTACATAACCTCTGAGTTCGTACTTCTCAGAGAAGGGTGTTACGCTAAGAGAATAAATCTCCATCACCAAACATAAATGTATTTGAAAGAAATCAGCTTTATATCTCAAAGTGTAATGTCAGACATATAACCATACAAGTCTATTCCGGGTTCGAATAGAACCGAAGGCACTTCCAAAGAAGCCCTTGCAATCCGAGTATTCACAACCCCGATTGGACTTCCCATCACATATGGAGGTCTCTATACCGGAGCAACTCAATGCAGAGACAATCTATAGGTTATCCTATCATTTTCGCAAAAACCCGGTCTTCAAATGCTATCCATTTACGTCGTATCACTATTCAGAATGGGTTGTATGACACAAAGTCCTCTCCCGGCTAAACCGAATGGTGAGCGCAATATTTAAAAACATATGGATATTGGGATTTCAGTTAAGTCACAACTTATTACCCAAAACTTCTCTTTCAAATGGTTTAAACAAATTACCATTTTAATCTTTTTTACAAAAAGATTCATCTCACAAAGTTCACCCAGTTTCGCAAAGATCTATTAATAGATTTCCAAATCGATTTCCATTTCAATTGGATTAACTCATTAAATCTTTAAATCAAAGATTTAATTGATAGCTTTCAAAAACAATTCCATTTCGACCTTTTATACAAAAGGTACACCTTTCCAATTTCAAAACAAAGTTCAACAAAATTTCACAAAGATTTATTCATAACTCGGAAAACCATTTTCATTTCAAACTTGAAATTCTTTTGACACAAATTGGAAATTCATTCCTTATATGAAAGCTTCTATTATTTAAAAACAAACAGTTTTATTTCGGAAAATCTGATTCATTTATACGAGTTAAAGTCCTTGGGTTAAATTCAAATTTTCAAAACCATACTTTTAAAATGGTTTAATTTCATATAAACACATTTATAACATCTTTAACCATAATTTCCAAACATGGAATTCAATTCCAAATTTTGAATTCAAATTTAAATTAAATTTCAAAACTAAATCAAGTTATTCAAAAATAACTTTAATCTTTGAAATCCCTTTTAAGAAGCTTTAACATTTAATCCCAATCCATTTCCAAAATCAATTGAAATTAAAATTTTCCATTTCAAAACATTAAATTTAAATCATCTGTGACTTAACCGATTTCCACATGAAATCCATATTTGTGTGTGTATGGTGTGGTCCAGGGGTTCTAACACAATAGTGCAACATCATCAGTCATTATAGATACAATCACAACAATATCGATAAGCGGTATGATTTATAATGCTTATCTTCAATCACAAATTCACAGATAAAATAAATTACATTCATCACAGCTTGAATTAAAACAATTCATATCACACATCATCACATAGTTGGGATATCGAACAATTCACACCATTCAATAGAATACAATCATCCATAAATAAGGTTAATTGATGATCTGATTAATTGAAACCAGATTAATTACTAATCCATATTAATTAATTACAAATAAATTAGACCCTTAATTATTAATTAACTAATCTATAATTACAAATTGATTAATCTCTAATCACTTAGTTAATTACAATTATTAATCAATTTACATTCTTAATTGACTCAAAATATAAATTAATTATTTATCTTACATCTCAAATCTTCTTTAATAACTTTAAATAACTTAGTTATTAACCTAAAAGCTTCAATGTTAGATAAAATTTGAACAACATTATTTACTTCATTAATACAAAATTTGTTTAACATCAATAACATAAAAGTTTATTTAGGCTTAACGTTTTGAAACCCTAGACCTGAGAAAATTCCAGTTTTACTCGAGTCTAACCCAAGTGCTCTACCCCATTTCCCCGAGATTTTCACTCGAATGCTTCGAGTCCTCCCTGAGAATCCACGTCTTCCCCAACAGCCAAACCATTCAACCCTCACACGTACACGTGTATAGACGGCCATGCCTCCACTAGTACAAAACTGGTCATTTGTGTCGGTTGTGTAACCCCTGTTGTGTCGGTTTTACAACTGACTCAAATGAAGACGACACAAAAGACATTTTTCTGTTGTGTCGGTTGTACAACCGACACAAATATCAATTATTTGTGTCGGTTGGTAATAGAGAACCGACACAAAACTATGAACAGTTGTGTCGGTCTTTCTAATAGGACCGACACAAATCAGCTTGTATAGTGAAGCAAACCGCCGTTTATTGTGTCGATCCTTTAAGAAAAACCGATAGAATTGTTGCTTGTTTTGTGTCGGTTCCTTATTGACGACCGACACAAATGATTGATATTTGTGTCGGTTATGTTTGTTTTTTCAACCGACACAATTGATATGCAGTTGTATCGGTTCCATTTGAAGTAACAACAAACACAAGTTATATCTGAAGCAAAAAATATATATTATTACCGTTTAAGATTATAAAAACAGTATGAAATTGAATTTTAATTTTTTATAAACGAACGTTACTATGAACTGATTGAACAAAAAATATAATTATATTATCCATCAACATAATTCTTGTTTACAGAACAAAATAGAATATAATCTATCAGAAACATAACGTACATAACAAAATACCAACGTACGTTACAAAAGATCAGCGTACACAACAAAAAACAACTACATCCAATTATACATGATATAACTAACTAAATTCTCTCGAACCTCGTCTACCTCTTGTTGGTTATAGGAACCGTCTCGTACAAAGTCCTGCAATTAAGAGAATTGTTATACAAAAGACAATAATTAAGTCAGGAATGCTCTTCATAAAAGAATCTAAGAGTGTAATTCAAACACAGGTTGAACCATAAGCTGAATATATTATGTATTATCCCCAATCCATATCATACAATCCATTTAATAATTGATTTTCGTTTCCAATTTGTCAAGTTCAATAGTTTACTCGATTATAAACAAATATCTTTACTATTTATTTCCAATTAGAAAATATAATCCAATTCCTATTTTTTCAAAAATATATCAGTTATGATTTCAGATTCATCTACTTTGCATTTCACAAAACAAATTACAACCATAATTATTTTCTTTGTCCAGAACTTGTACACAATCCACAAACGAAGATGTACAAGTTATTATTTCTCAGTATACCATTCAAAACAAGTTACAAAGCAAATAATTGAATTCCAAAACAACCACAGTAAAAAGGCATGCCATAGGGTCCATCGGTAATGAATGTAGTAATGAAATATGTTTCAGGGTCTATCAGTGTTGATGCTAACATAATCCTAACAAACTACAGCTAAAGAACATTTATTTTCCAAATAAGTATATAAAGAAACTAAAAAAAGAACATTTATTTTCTAAATAAAGATCATACAGCTAAAGAGCAGTTTTCATTTTTGTTATAAGAAACTGCACGTTAAACTGCACGTTTTTGTTAAGGTATATTTTTTTTATAACCATAACATCATTATCGTATTGATCGGAGAAATTATATTAAAAAAAACATTTTCTTACTGTGTCGTTGTAGACTTCAAAATGAAAAAGATTGAAGAATATTGTATGGAATAAAATCATTTCATTATCAGCCTCAAATTATAATACTATAGCACGGAGTTGACTATACAAATATTGCGGCAAGAGCACTAGGCCACAATGACTTTAGATCAATATATTCCATAAGAAGTTAAAGAAATTAGTTTGTTTATGATTAGTATATTTCAAATTTTGAATCCAGATTAATTTATGGAGTATATTATATTCAAAGAATTGTTACAATGTTAAGTTAAAAAATTATATAATAAATATATATACCTACCAAGAGCAGATTCTCAAAAGTGAAGCCCGAAAATTTGATGCCTTTAGCTTATCATTGGTTCCACATACAGCAACATATCTGGAACACATTTTTTGCCACCTTCAAACCCAAAATTGTGTGTAGCATGTAAAGATTAAACAAAATTCATTTCTAGAGAGTGTCAATTGAATCAAATCCAATAGAGACGGACTTTTCTTTAGACATGACTCCAGACGACTAGGTTCATCAAGCAAACTATCTTGTAACGATCATGGTGGTACCATTCCAAGATCCTTATTCTGTTGTAGCAATTGTACAAAATGTGAGGGAGTTACTGTTAGTTTAAAATTACACAAGCTATGGCTTCCTCATATGAACTTATCCATGGTTTGACAAAACTAACCCAATTTGCAATAGAAAATTTAATAAAAATAGCAATTTTAATAAACAATTTGTTTCATACAAAAATTTATTATTGTATGGAATAAAATCATTTCATTATCAGCCTCAAATAATCTATGAGCCAAAAATATCTCTTACCATCTATATAACAAGTATTAAAAAAATGAGAAAAATGCTCATATTCTCTAGGCATACAAATTATCACAGTTCCAATCCCAAAGGGGTACGGAAAAAATCACATGATTTTAATAAACAATTTGTTTCATTAAGATTTATAAGAAATAAAATACGGAGTTCTTCCCTTTTTTGAGTATTCTGCTTGGAACCAGAATTATTTTTGCAAAATGAAATTTTCAAAATTCAAGATTTTACACCTTAAACACAATGGAAAAACTTCATCAAAATAACCACAAATTTTGTATATACATGCATTAGATCACGATTCATGCAGAATACGACAGTTTTTATGACAACAGAAACCCAATTTGAGGAATAAAATAGCAGCTGCTTTAGCTGCTAAGAAAAACAAGAAACCAAAGTGTAGCAAAAATGGACGAAGAAAATAAATATAAAATGCTCGATGTATATTCTAAATATATTAGTCAATACAAAAGAATGGTGCATTAAAGCTAATAAACCATACATCAAACCTTATCTAAGCTTACCTCAATTGCAGCTTGTTTGGAATCTAATGATTCAAACTCAACGAAAGCAAAGCAAATATTTCTCAGCTGGAAGAGTAAAAAGAGTTTCAAAGAAAAAACTTAAAAATTAAGATGCAATACGTCTGAACAAACTAATTAAGATTCACAAAAATAAACACATAACTAACCTTGTGGCTTCTGACTTGAAGTCCTCCTTGTTTAATTGGCCCAAATTTTTTGAGAGCCACTTCCACTTCAACAGCAGTGGTAAGCGGATGTAAATTGCGAATGAAGACAGAGTAATCATCTGCTATCAAGAAACTGCATATTAGTTTCGCTGCATATTAGATTTTTTTTTCTAAGTATAATTTTCCAAATGTTGGGATGTAACCTTTTTTGTGATCATTTGTCTCCGAGGAGCTTTCCGTTTTATTTACAGGCGGAACCTCCTTGGTGCTAAGGCCATTCGCAGACTGTGTCAATTTTAAAGATAATTACACTTGACGAAATGAAATAACAATACAATGAAATAACTCTATGTTGGTTAGCACCAAAAGATGCACCAGTAACAAACGCAGAAAACGAGAAAAGTGCAACTCAGAAAATAAAATGAACATTATTAGTGTAAATTTGGAACTTTAGAATCATAGGCCTATAATGACATGCAATATTATGCAATGAAGCAGAACATGATTAAAAAATATATAGTTGGATGGCATAGCAACATCAACAGCATTTTTCAACAAAGAAAAGTACCATCGATTCATCCGACTCTTCCTGAACTGCTTCAGGTACTGCAGATTCATTTATCGACACCCCAGTGTTTTTACTAGAAGCATCCTTTGATGGATGACTTGGAAGTGACAAGGCTGTTAAAAAATTATGGGTTAAACCTAAAAGATTATCAAACAGTGGCGTTATTGTCCATATACCAGAAATGAATGGACATTATCTGGTTTATAGTCATCAACAAACATGAAAACATCGTTCATGACAAAGTAACCACCACCAATTTGGGGGGCCAGTAAAAAGTAATCATACAAATGAAACAACAATCTGTTGAACTACAATACTATACACACACATTACTGCTACAGGCTACTACTACATAAAACATGTATTATGCTGCATGCATCATGTATTTAATACATTAATACACACGTTGCATGTACATGATGTGTCTCAACAAATCTCACTATCTATATCTGTATATATGTTTTCTTTCTAATTTATTTTAATTGTGGTATTGCAGGCATCATGGGTGGTCTTCCTCACCTTCTTTCTACACCATAACCATCACGCATGCATCCATTTAATTATGTTTATATTACATATACACCTACCATCTCTTTATAGAAAATGGGGCCAAATGTTTTTGACGTTTCTTACCTAGAAGGCTCTACGATACATGTCAAGTGTAAACCAAAATGCATTATTTCATGTTAAGCTTTTTCAAAACAAACAATATCCTCAAACTTTGAATCTCATGTACCATATGGTCCTAATTTCTTTATGGAGTATGTTTGTTCTTTTCTAGTATCTGCTTTAATTTGACTAGAGGGAAATGCTAGCGGTTTTAGCTACCACTCAATGTCTGACCCGTTACCTAATTCCTTCGTCTGCAATTCATGTTGAAGATCTTATAATCTGGATCTGAATAATATTTATTATTATAAGTACCATCCATAATTGCAGTCCATTTATGACATTTCCAACCTATAAAGTGATTAAAATTATTTACTGTTAATGGGGTTTCATATAAATTAAGCACAAATAATAAACCAGGAAAAAAGAACAAACCACTAGTGCACTGATTTCAACTGCCACTAGGATCTGAATAATATTTTGTGTTTGTGTGGCATGCACGAGCGCGCGGGTGGGTGTGTGAAAGCAGTGATTTCAACTACACCTATGTATAAATTCCAAACCCGAAATCATACACAAAAAACGACTATGGTTATACATCACCAAACACATAACCTAGTGTCTATGAATTCAGTCACGCAAACAACAAAATCATGTCAAATCTTTGATCAACCAACAACAGTTTTGGAATATACAAAAGTAAACATAATACCAAATTTGGTTACCAGTAATGTATTAATGATATAAATAAGCAGTCAAAATTTACTTCTTGAAATCAACAAGAGTTGGATTGGATCGCAACCCGTGTTAGTTGTACGATCTTATTTCAGAACGAAGAAACTGACTTACCATAACTAATTGCGATTTCAAATAAAACTTTGATTTGAAACAAAACCAAAAGTGATTCAGTTCAGCATTGCTATCTCAGTTCAGCAATCAAAATGGAAAAAAAAGAGGAATGAAAAGAAGCAGCAGCGTACCTATGGTAAAAATTGCATATTGTTCCACTGTCTAATGTAAAGTAGACCTCCAGGTGTTCTATCAACGTTGCTTCCATTGTTTTTGTTCAGGCAAGCGCAAACAAAATGATCTGCTTTGCTTCTGTATTGCTTTAGTACGTGCTTATGCTTTTGAGATAGTTTCTCTTCCTCCAATAATAGCTGTTGTTTGTAAACAAGACAAAACAAGACAATGGTAAAAATAAAGTTATATTCAAACTTCAGAGACCGACACAGAAAGGTTGGACTGAAATCAGGATTTAAGCACATGAAGGGTGTGCCCCATTCGCATTAAGGACAGGTGTCTTAATGTAGGTCATGGGTATGGTTCTATACTTTGATGGAGTAGACCATCGTTTCAATAAAGAATCAACTAGCTCTGTCTCCGTATATTAAAGAGCAGCAATAAACAGTTGGTCTGTCTGACCCTATCTTTACCCCCCACTCCTATCTTTTATTCCAGTGCAGTTAGGACTTGAAAGTGAAAAGACTCAAATGCATCCTCTATTTATTAAAGAATCCACATTTCCAAATACTTGTTTGCTTCCTCTATTTATTAAAGAATCCACATTTTCATCCATGGCCTCAAATGCAGTCTTCTTCTTTGAAGATGACGGTGGATTGGAGCTGGAGGCTTCAGTATTATGACTCATTTGTTCAAGAACTAGGGTAGAGTTGGATTCTTTTTTTCTTGGTGTTGTAGTTTAGGATAATAGAAATAATGGCTCAGAAGGAGAATAATAGATTTATATGGGGGGTTCGTCCCTTTATATAAGAATCGCTACCGCTTAATTCTTTGCGGAAAAATTAGATGGTATTAAGAGATGAGACTTTTAACCCTTTACCTATCCGTGTTATCTAAAAATTCAGGTGTAGAATATCATACTATATCTTCGTATTCTGCAATAACCTTGCACTAGTCACTAACCACGATCAACACTATCCAAGTTAAGTAAACTCCATTTTTTAACAACAGTTACAACCGAGTTGTGAACACAATTTCTATTGGGAATTTTATCAAACAGCAACGCTGCGTCTCAACAGTTGACAATTTTTATATCAGAACAACCGAATAGTAAAAATGTAGGTGATAACGCATAAATTGATTATGTGGTTAAAGGAATCTATGCATAATATACTGTACCATAACATGTAATCATTTGATTTATAAAATCAGCATATAAACAAATAAATATAATGAATAGTGATATAAATAGGACGTAAGATACCCCATATAAACATTTGGCAGCTAGGACTTGAACCCCAGCGAATTTAACATCCCAACTGAACTCTGTAATGGCCCAACCAATCCCACCAAAACAGTGCGCCTTGTCAATTACATATTCCAAATACTCGTTCCCTTCTTCTACTTCCCCTGTTGCCTTCTGCAGCCACAGCGCCGCCCATAGTAGCTCATCTCTGTATCCGCTCACCGACGCATAGTAACTTTTCACGTACCTATGGTAAAAATTGGAATGGAGCGAATGGAGCGAAATCGAAGAGCGAATGGAGCGAAGGAATATTGGAATTTAGTATTGGGAACTAGGGCTAGGTAATTAAAATTTGGGACACTGTGGAACTAATGATCGAATGAAGACGCTAAATTTTCCCTCTAAAATTTAGGGTTCGCGGGAAAAGATGGGGCGGCTGAAATGGATTTGGGGGGAAAGTTGTGTGCCTATGGTGTCGGTTTTTTGACAACCGATGCTATTGTATTTAATTGTGTCGGTTGTTCAAACAACCGACACGAGTAAATCTACTACTTCCCTTCAATTGTGTCGGTTTCTTAAGAACAACAGATGCAAATTCCTTTTTTAACATTTTCTTCTTACCCCATAAGTCAATAGTTTCGGTTGTTAATAAACAACCGACACAAATTCCACTATTTGTGTCGGTTTTATGGACAACCGACACAAATGAGGCGAAGCAACTGATCTGTTTTGTACTAGTGCTCTTCCAACCAACCACATGGTTGCTCTCAGGTCATCGTCGACCACCCTAATCGATTCGAGCAATTCAAGTTACGAAACCATCACTGAATAAAAATCGAGCGAATTCAAGGTCAATCCTTTTCTTCCTGAACCCATTCGATCGCCAAAATTCGCTTTGTCCCACCGCGTGATGACACTGGAATCCATGCGAGCTCGACCAAACCTCCGCCAAACCATTATGCATCGATCCCTTGGGGTGCGATCACTTCCAGTTCGCCAATGGCCACCCAATTGTCTCGGTTTCAAAGTTGATCAAAAACAGCAATCAAACCGTATTTCGACCTGATTTTCCATCCATACTAACTTATAAATTCTACGAACATTTTTTTGCTAATCTTCTACCTCCTAGCAAGCTACGATTTAAATCTCGAGATCCAATGTCTAGCCGATCGCCCGAATTTAGTGAAAAAGGCGATCTCGTTCAACCTTGAATTCCACGCTCATTTCTTCATTAAAAATTCCAATTTCAAATTCATGATTTCTGATAAAGATCCAGGTTATATAGATGAATCAACAAATTACGATGTTTGAAATTCCACTTCTATGTGCATTTGCACCGTTGGTTTTGGGTTTACAGAGTCACTCATGCTTTATTTTGTCCAAATTAAAATTTCAAACCTTAATCTATGTTAAATCAAACATCCTTTGTTTGTAAACTTAGTCCTAACAACAATTGGTTCCAAAGAAATTGAATTTAAATTACAACAGAAGAACTGGAACCATAAACAGAGTAACTTCTGTGGAAAACAACATACATACATCATACATATATATACACAGCAGATCCACCCAATACAAATTTATTTCAACAACACTAGCATGCAACTACCTTTTGCTTTAAAGTTTCAAAGTGAAGTTACTCACCTTGTTTTTAGGAAGAAGAACATAGCTTCTGTGTTGAGTTTGCTAGCTGAAATCATTTTCTTCAATCTTCTTGTTTGTATTGTTGGATTGTTGTTCAAGTTGAAGGGTGTTTAAATTTGAGATGTTGTTTACTACATAATTTTCTTTGCTTTTATGGACGAACTGAAATGAACGAGATTGATATATATAAATTTGAGTTTACAGGTGATAATATGTTTTGTACAAATACTAGAGATATTTTGCTTTGCTTGTTGACTAGCCTATTTTCCTTTGGTGGCTGATGAGAAATATTGTGAGCTGCATTAATTATCATTTGTCTTGTTTCATACTTGAATGTATTTGATCATCTTCTTTTACAAGCCTACAAATACATATATATTTTATTGTCTTCTATATGTTTACTTGTTTTATTGACTATGCAGATGTTGGTGGCTACTAGATATGTATTTTGTGTGCTAGAGATTCAAGCATTTATTATTGTTGTCTTTTGTTTCCATAAGTACATACTTATCTAAATTTGCATGTACAATAGATATTTATCATTTTGTTTCCAGTTTTGTTTCATACTTATCTACATATATTTATCTTTTTATCTTCTTTTTTTACATAACCTGACTTTGTTTTGCTTCAGCCATTCATTCTTTCGTGTGTCAAAGTCTATATTTTTATTTGGATTCAGGGAAACTCGAATCAATTTATTAATTAATTTCACAATTTTTATTCAAAAATTAAATTAATTATCAATTTAAACTTAGAAAAAATTCGGGATCGTTACAGGTTCCCCCCTTAAGAAATTTCGTCCTCGAAATTTGCCAGGGAGACACAAAGATAGATGAAGAATGTTTCATCAAATCAAACTGAGCATCTATTCTGCATTTGGCTTACCAAATCAGAATATCAATAATAGATACGAGAACGAATCTTTTTAATAATTTTTTTTTTCACAAGATATTCGGGTTATCCGGATCTACGAAGTATGCAAGGGCATCGGTCAGTTCGAAGGGATAACTAACCATTTGTAGAATATATTCGGACCCAAAAATAGACAGATATATGGATACAATTTCAAAACATTTAGTTTAGAAACTAAATTATACCTATCAACCATAGCAACCAAAGCAACCAATTCATCCAAACAAACAATTCTGACTTATTTGGAGTTTATGTCCCATGCAAATATATCAAATCTTCTTCCTGGATCTACCAGCACTACAAGAAATTTTATTTTTTGTGGCGCTCAAAAAACGCTAAAAAAACTTTTGGTGGCGTTTTGATAAACGCCGTGAGAAAACATGCAACTAAAAATCCATGATTTTTTGTTGCATTTATTTTAATGCCATTATAAATGCATTTTTGGCAGCGTTTTTCAAATGCCACCATAAATCTTTTTGTAGCGTTTAAAAAACACCACCAAAAGATTTTTTGGCGCTACTAATAGAATTTCAAACTTTACCCCTGTTTTACGGTTGCATTTACTCAACGCCACTATATATATTTCGGTAGCATTTTTGAAACGCTACTAAAAGTTGTTTACTATTTTACACCATTTTTTCATGCTATTATTTCTTGTTAATGGTCTATTTTGGTTCTACTATATCAATCAACAATCACTCACATAATCATCATATTCAAATAAGTTAAAAAACACATTAACCATATAATCAAATAAAATATCCATAACCATTCTAATACCATAGTTTTTCGACAAAATGACCTAACTCACATACAATAACCATTTGTATACAAATTTACACATCGAGTACTAATAAATTTTATATCTAACTAGTGCTAACAAAACGTTTGATTACACATAATTCTTTGTTGCATACACAAGTGAAACTAGCACCATCAAGTCCAAATTTGCTCTCTTCAAAAGTCTGATGCCTACACAAGTGAAATCACAAAAGATAGTCAAACAATTACGTTAACTCGTAGGACTTCAAATATGAGATCAAACATCTACAACATTATACAAGTATATCCTACTATAAATGATGTCATATAAAGTATCAAAGTTATAAAAAAATGAAATAAAGTCCTTTCTTGAGCTTAAATAGTAGGAATCAATTTTGCACACTTATGAACCCTCCTTTGATAGAATGGTGAATCCAACAACCCGAGCAAGAAAAAATGACAATGTAAGCACCTAAATTCATAATACTTTTGTAAATTGTAATTTAATGCATAATATTTAAAGCAATTAGTTAACAATAAAGCAATTAGTTAACAGTTTAGTTAAAGGTACTAAAATTTTAAGTTTAAAATTTAATTTAATTTAAAGTTCTAAGTTAATTTAAAATTAAAGTTAATTTAAAGTTTAAAATTAAAGTTAATTTCAAATTAGAGTTAATTTAAAGTTAAATTAAAGTTAATTTAAAGTTAAATTAAAGTTAATTTAAAGTTTTAAGTTTAAACTTTTAAAAGTTAATTTAATTTTGAATTTAATTTTTAAAAGTTAATTTATTTTATATGTTTTAAGTTTTATATAAATTAAATTATAAGCTTTGATTTTTAAGTTTTAAAAGTTAATTTAAAAGTTTTAAGTTTCAAGTTTTAAAATTTGAATTCTCACAACAATTAGATATGATATCTAAAGAGATTTTAGTTGTTTGAAATTTGAATCACTTGTAAAATATAAGATACAGTATTCTTATACTAACATAACATATATACCTGAGCGGCTTTGCAAAGCATAAGGGCTATGCCACCTGCTCCATGAGACCACTGCACTAAAAGATCGTTCTTATTGCGCTCGCTTGAAGGGTAGTTCCCACCATGTCCATACTAACATAGACCATGGCTGTATTGAAGTCAACATAAGTAGATACATACAGAGTCTTAGACTGAAAGTTATGCGAAGAACTCACAAGGTAGAAAAATCCTTTCGAAGCTTCAACAATCTCTTGGGTCTCTAACTGGAGATGCTGACCTACTTTTTGGGCTTCTGCTACCGTCAGGTGAAGGGCTCCTGTATTTTCTAGATTTTGGCAGAGGGCTTCTTGACCGTCAGGTGAAGCAAGCAACCTCATCACTTCCTCCTCAATCCATACATTCGACCACACCATTCCCTCCACGCACTTTCATCCTCCCCTTCACAAACACAGTAACCACAAACAACTCCTACACCACCCAACTGACAAGTTTTATCACCAACTCAACCCCACACATATTTCATCTTCTACTCCTCCACCATTCTTCTCCTTTTACTCCTGCACATTCAACGTTCATCTCCAATCTTGAAACTGCACATTCATATTGTTAACGCTAAAAAGTGAACGCTAACACCCGGTGTGTGTAATAGAATTGTGAAAGCACCACCCGTTGGTACGGGAACAGAATATAAGCTGAAAATAGTAGAAAAGCAGTAAATGAATAACAGATTTATAGTGGTTCGGCCCGTAATTGAGCCTACGTCCACTTTATAGTCTTTTATTGCTGATTCAGATACAATTCGATACAAATCACTTGTCAAATACAATGCAACTTGATCACACAACAATTTCGACTACTAGCTCAAACTTCGGTGATGAATCTTGCTAAATCCATGTCGGATGAATGAAGTCCTTCACGAAGCTTGTTATAGTGCCTTGAGTGTTGGAAGATCTTTACTTGTTGAATGAGTTGTGAGTGCAGCAGAGTATGGACGCTTGAAGAAATGATTTGCCAAAAAGTCCTTCTCAAGTTGGAAGTGGTGGGGTATTTATAGGAGCAGCTCTGGATTCTGGGCAGAGAAAATGCTAAGTCCTAAGTCGTGGAAGACTTAAGGCAAGTCGGTGACGAGTTAAGGGACTGAGCAAGTGTTAAGTTGTGGCCGACTTATCAGATAGGTAGTACAGGCATAGGTTCTGGACATTCACCTCATAGCTTTTAGGTCGTGGACGACTTAAGCCAAGTCATGGGTTCCTTAAGTCGTAGGTTCTTTAAGTCGTAACATCTTCTTGAGTCGTGTAGACCTTAACTCGCTGAGTCGTTAAGTCGGAACCCCTTTTAACTCTTTAAGTCGTAGATAGCTTAACTCGTTGAGTCGTTTGGACCATGAGTCATAGGTTGTGAAGCTCTTAAGTCGTACACCCACTAAGTCGTAAACTGTTAATTCGTGGCATGTTGAGTCGTAGACTGTCAGGTCGTGTACTTCTTAAGTCTTTAGGAACTGGAGCTATAGGTCATCGACGACTTAAGCTAAGTCATAACCCATTGGTCGGAACCTTCTTAAGTCGTAGTCTTTAGGTCGCAGCATTACTAGGTTACGAAGTTACCTTCAGTAGTTAGGTCGTAGACTCTCTTAGGTCGTATCTCCCTAACCCGGTAGGTCGTAAGTCGTTCAATCCGTAGATCCTCTTTCAGCAGTTAAGTCGTAAGTCGTCGAGTCCTCTTAGGTTTTAGGCTTTTTAACTCGTTGGCTTCTTATAAGTCGTGGCATAATCTGAGTCGTTCATTTCTTAACTCGTAGGTCGTTGCTAAAAGGGAGTTAACATTTGCCCCTCGAAGTACACGCCTTAAGTCGTAGGTCGTGTGCTTCGATTTCCTTAGCTCGCTTCTTGATGAGTGCGCTAGATCGCGACTGACTTAAGATGAGTCGTAAGTCGGATGTGTCGATTCACCTTTCACTGTCCCAGGGTATAAATAGCTTAGGTCGTTCCTTCTTCTCCTTCACCTGTTTCATTCCGTCATTTGCAAGCATTCAAGTTCTTCTCAGACAAACTCAATTACTCGATCGCCAGACATCTTCAATTTCGTATTGCGTAAGTGATCCCATTCTCTGATCAATCCTCGGCTATCACCGAACTATGAATTTCGCTTACCTTATGCCTTGCTTCATGATTTTTGTTTCAATTGATCGCCGAGGAAATCGAAATGGTTTGATTTGGCTTTCGGTGATTTGCGAGAAGAAGGGGAAGAGTTTCAATGCATTAGGTTTGCTGATTCGTGATCTTAGAAGGGATGAAGAGGCCATTATCGGGTTGGAGAATTATGAGGAATGGGATTCTTAGTAGAGGAAAGAATTTGAGGAGAGGAACTGATGCTTTGGTTTGAGTAGGAGATAGCTCGAGATCCCCTGAGAACGACCTAACACTTTCTCAGCTTGGATCGCGCGCGACCTAACTCTTCTGGTTGCTTACTGCAGCATTAGGTTTAGGTCTTTGACGAGTTAGCACTTAAATCCTTAACTTGCGAGCACATCTGAATGACTAGGTCGTGGATGAGATAGCCCTTAACTCGTAACTCGCGAACTCATCCGAACGACTTAATAACTTAAACTCCATTGCTTCTAATTCTTGGACTTAAATGATCTGACTTAAGAGAACATGCCTTGAACACCTTGACTCGCACAATACGACCTACAAGCCCCAACCTATGATAGGTCGTTTAACGACTTATGACTTAGAGGAACTTGCACAGAAGTTGGCTGGATTCTTGAATTTGAACTGTGTTGTGTTTCCTTTCACACTGTCTTGACTTTAATGCTAATAACCTGCTTAATACAACATTCACAGAATACTGGGATGAATATACTGCCACTGACCGCCCACATCGAATGACAGATTAGTTGATAAAGAAAAAATTAAATTAAATGAACTGTATGAGTGAGATGCTATACAATAACCAATTCAAGTGAAGTATTAAAGCAAAATCGTAATGGTAAACTAAAACTGATTTGTCTGCATTAACACTGCACTTGAGCATTAACAAGTTCTGAAATCTCGTAATCGACTGATTGTCAGTTAGTTTAATTCCAGTTATACTTGCTTTTTCTTGTTTTCATTAGATTTGCACAACACTTCACACTTTTAGGAAACGTGCACCTTCACTTTTGAACATTCAGCTGATTGTGTAGAATGGTATCTCATCAAGAAGACTTGGAACCAGCTGGAGAAGCTTTTCCAATTGCTACCCCGTTGAATGATCCCCCGGAAAGGACTCCTACCACTCTGAGTCATAAAGTTTTCCGTCAACTATGCACCTAGTTTGGCATTGTTGAATCTGACGCTTTGCTCCCTGGAGTAAATGACACTGCTGATAGGCCGCCCCACGGCTTTGTCGCAGTGAACCGCCAAATGTGCTTGAGTGGAGCGATTCCCCCGTTTAATGACTGTCTTCGAGAACTTCTCCTTCGATTATCTATCTCCCCTTTTCAACTACACCCTAATGGCTATGCCATCCTGCTGGGACTGTGTGTGCTTTTTAGGAGAACGCTGGACCGTTTTCCCAGTTTTGGAGAAATTTGCTTCCTGTGCTCATTTGCAAAGAACAAAGACCATCCCTCTATCACAGTTGTAAGGAGTGCCAGGAACCGTAAACTGATTATTAGCCTTCCCGAAAGCGTTCCTGGGTTTCTGAGCCAGTTTTTCTTTGTCCGTTGTCCCCCGGGATTTTACGCCATTTGGAGAGTGGGAAGTACGATTATCTATCTTTTCCCTGTGTTTTCTAAATTCTTCGAAGTCCAAATTGTCAAGTGTTAACTTCTTTTTCTACTGTTTCAGCGCTCCCTCCCCCCTCTAGGGAACCTCGTCATAAAACTACCTTCGAGAGGCTTATGGTCGTGCCGGTTAAGGAGAGGAGTATGCAATTTCTATTGAAAGATGAGTTCCTCCATGAATTTGGACTCTTACATCCTTCCCGCTCCACTCAGTCACATGAAGTCCCTGATTCTCCAGCTGAGGAGTCAGATGCTCCCATTTCTGCTAAAGAACCTTCACCGAAAGAACTTACCGTTGAGACTTCATTGGTAAAGTGTTCTACTCTTACCGACATTGCGGGGTCGTCCAGTAAGTTAGCACTTGCCCCGGTTATTGAAGAGGGGGAAAATCTTCACATTCTTGAAAAGACGGCTGAGGTAGAAGTTGAAAAAGATAATTCTCCCATGCATCATGGCGATGATACTTTTGACAGTCTGAGCGACATCATGATAACCTCTCAGGAGCTCTTTAAAGATGATGCCTCTAAAGCGATCTCTTCAGTCATCGAAGCAACTTCTTCTTTGCAACAAACCACAATGCCTTCTATACAAGCCATCACCATTCCCACACAAAAAGTGGTTTGTAGTTTGACGCGCATAGCCCACACGCCACACACACTTAGGATTTTGGCACTTATATGCACTTAGCTCCTTTAATTTGAAAATTTCTAAGACTTGCCTTTCTTTTTCAATTTCAGGTTCTACAATGGGGCGAAGTGGCTCTTACTTTGACAAATTCCAGCGTCATGGAAGCCGCGATGCTTATGACTTTAGGAGTTATATCGGCGCTCCGAAGGAAACTGATGAGGAAAGGGCTGCTAGAAAGGCTCACGAAAGGCGAGCTCATGAAGAATGTCGTCGGAGAGAAGATGAAGAGCACTATGGGAGTAGAGACGAGCGACGTGACTCTTCCCGCAAAAGCGACGATCCTTACAAGAGGAAATCTTATGACGATAAGGGGAAGAGTCATGCTTCTGATGATTCCAGCAAACGGATCAGACTTGGTGAGAAAGACACATCTAATATCTCGGAAAAGACTACCGCTTCTATTCCTCCTAATACATCGTCCGGTTCTCCTACCCTTAAGGAGTGTGACATCCAGGCAATTATTAACAGGCCTCAGTATCAAGCCGGGGACGGGCCTCCCACACTTCAGAGCCAATTTCCAAATTGGTGTTTAAGAGGAGTCCGTTTTGACTTAGATTTGGTTCCCATTGATAAGCAGGTGATGCTGAGAAATGTCGATGCTGTCAAGCTTGACATTGAAAGAATGTCTGGATGGCAGAAGCTGGTTGATGAACTTCAAAGGGTCAACCATATGAACCTTGAGGCGATGATGACCATGGAGAATGATAAATCAGAATGGGACAAATGGCGTAAGCAGCATGATGCGGAGATGAAAAGCAGTAGTGATGGTTATGGGAAGCTCGAAGCTGAAGTTGAAAGACCCAAAAATGAGCTTGCCACTTCTTCCACTTCTTATTCTCAAAAAGAAGAAATGCTTCAAAAACAAGTTCGAGACGCCCATGCTGCTCAGCGAGATACTGAAGTAAAACTTGAAGCAGAACAGCATGTTACTAGAAAATATCATGATGACGCTGCTCAACTTCAGGAGAAAATCAGCTCTCGAGACTTAGAAATTGCGAGGCTGCAATCCCAGTTATTGAAAGCTGAAAGAGAGCGTGATGAAGCTCTCTCTGGTAAGGCTGCGGCTGAAGAATCCCAAAAGGCAACCAAAGCCACCATTGACGCGACTTTATTTGACTTTTTTATGCATTGCGTCCTGGGGCGTGGGAGCCTTTCATTTTTGGGACCAGAATATGAAGTCACCTTAGCAGAAGTATGGGAGGCAATCATCGACTTGTTTGGCAGTGCCGGTTATGCTGAAGCAGATCTTCAAGCTACCTACTTAGGTGAGAGCGACCGCGTTGCCCTTGCCAAAGGAAAAGAGCAGCTTATCCGAGTGCGGGCCGAGGCGACGGGAGAGAAGCTTCCTGAGAGAGAAATACCTCCTATTGCTCCTGCTTATACTTCGGCTTTAGCTTACACGGATATTACTGGCTCTAGTTCTCATTCCACGCCTCCCGCTAAGGTTGACAAAGAAACTGTGACCACTCCTACAGAGGAAGAGGCAATGAAGGACTTCCAGGCTCGGGAATTTGAGATTGATCTCGCTAAACCGGCTTCTCCAGGTAACTTTGACGAGACGAATTCAGTGAATCGTTTATTCGACTTAACCGAGTTCGACGAACTTCTTACTTATTACTTAAGCTTTGACGATTCACGGTCTTCTTTTTTCTCGGAGAATACTGGTTTTGATTTCTTTTATTATGCAGCAGACGTGCCGGAAACTGCACCAATTCTTCCTTCTTCAACTGCCATTCCTCCTCCTTCTCAAGTTACTCCTCTTCCAGCTTCTCAACCAGGTTCACAGGAAGAACCGATAACAGCCCTTCAAGGTTTGGACGAACCACCTGCTTCCGAGGAACAGAAAGCAGAAGATCTGGAATATAGCGAGAAGACCCCGGAGAGGTCTTTTGACTACGACACAAAGCTTTCTACATTTCTTGCTCCGGGGAGTGAGTCTTCTTCCAAGAAGAAGGGGAAACGTGCGGTTTCGAAGAAAGGAAAGAAGAGTTCTTCTGTTGTTGGAGATGAGGCAGAAGTCGATCTGGCTGAGTCTCTTTCTCCTTCTTCTCCGATACGGCCTTCGAAACTAATTACCAGGCCGGGTAAAGGCTCCAAGGGTGGGAAGAAGGAGAAATGAGTTTGATTTTGTCTTTTCTACTTTTTGCATGCATTGACCGGAGATTGTGTAGATACCGGTCTCCGCTCCTTTTTGTAATCTGCACAATGTAAAAAGTTTCCATAGTATTGAATAAAATAACTATTTTACTTGTACAAATTCTTGTGTATGTGAGAACGTATCTGTTTCTCTTTTTTTTAGTGTAGAACAAATGATTCTTTTTTGTTTGAACAAACTTTTTGTTTGTTTTTTGAGAATGCATTTATTCCACATCTATTTTTCATGATATCGTAATGAACTCGCGGTATGTTACTTGCATATTACTTTATTCATGTAACTGAATAGTATAGTGTTGCCCCCATACCGCAAGTACATTGCAACATTTCTAACTTCTTCAAGACTGATACTCTTACTTCATAGAATAACTACTCCACTTTTAAGGGAGGAATCATTCTGCTTTTGATAGAGTATATCTCGTCTTCAGAGAAGTTTTTACTTTCTCTTTCTTCCTGAAGAACACTTCAAATTTTGGGAATGATCACTTTTATTTGTTAAAAAGTGAATTTTCCTACGCAGTGAAATGAGCTTCTGAAGAAGGTTTTGATTTTGTGCCTTAGTAAAGGGTTTATTTTTGGCACTTCAAGCAAGGTGAAGTACGCCTCTGCAGAGGTCTTTTGGTCTCTGAAGAGAAGCAATTTTGGTCTCCGAAGAGAAGCAATTTTGGTCTCCGAAGAGAAGCAATTTTTGGTCTCCGAAGAGAAGCAATTTTGGTCTCCGAAGAGAAGCAATTTTGGTCTCCGAAGAGAAGCAATTTTGGTCTCCGAAGAGAAGCAATTTTGGTCTCCGAAGAGAAGCAATTTTGGTCTCCGAAGTGAAGCAATTTTGGTCTCCGAAGAGAAGCGATTTTGGTCTCCGAAGAGAAGCAATTTTGGTCTCCGAAGAGAAGCGATTTTGGCATTTCAGCTCTGGTGAAGTGGGTCTCCGAAGAGAAGCATTTTGCACTTCTACACGGGTGAAATGTGCCTCGGAAAAGGGCTTTTTAGCATTTCATCACTGGTGAAGTGGGTCTCCGAAGAGAAGCATTTTGCACTTCTATACGGGTGAAATGTGCCTCCGAAAAGGGCTTTTTAGCATTTCATCACTGGTGAAGTGGGTCTCCGAAGAGAAGCATTTTGCACTTCTACACGGGTGAAATGTGCCTTCGAAAAGGGCTTTTTCCTCCGAAGAGGTCTTGAAATTGCCTGGAAGTTACTTTCTCATGGTTGAGTGGATCCACGGGGCGGACGCAAGTTGCTTGATTGGATGTTCGTTTGCACAAACGATCGCAATCAATTAACAAGGGACCTGTTCCTTCAGCTTGGGAAGGTGCCCCTCCGGTGGTTCCACCAATCTTGTTATTGAGAGAAGCACTTTCATTTGTTGGCGTGCCTCGTTAGAGGGCTTTGTTGACCTTTGAGAAGGAGCATCGGTTGGTTGGTGTGCCAGGAAGGTTGCTTCTCAGTGGCGAGTAGATCCACGGGACGGACGCAAGCTGCCTGATCGGATGCATCACGATCAGTTAGCAAGGGCCCTGTTCCTTCTGCTTGGGAAGGTGTCCCTTCGGTGGTTCTACCGGCCCTTTTATTGAGGAGCAAAATTCCTTTTGGTTGCTTCCGTGCTTGCTTGGCCATGTTCTCCCATCATCTGCCCATTAGCGATCTTTTATTATCATTTCCAAGCGTATCTTCGTTCCTTTTGTAAGTAAATTGCCTTATCCGAAGAAGTGGACTTCACTGTTGAATAACTTCATGGGACAAACGCGAGTTGCCTAGCTGGACGTCTGTTTATATTGACAATCACAACTGGTTAACGAAGGCTTGCCCCAATGAAGTTGCCAACTTTTTATGTGAGGTTCTTCTTGTATAGGATTTGAATATGGAATTTTTTGTTGCTTGGTATTTGCTTTAATAAATGATTTGTAAGGCTCGCTTAGCTTTGCGATGGGTAAGCTTTGCTTTAATGACCTGCAATATTAGATCGACATTTTAGCAATACATTTAGAGTATTTACACATCGAAATATAACAGGCATTTTATAATAGAAAACACAGAATGCATAGTTTTTCATTATTCAGTCACGCTGATTTCTCAACGGTTTACAATGCAGAAGTTACACATCCATCATCATTTTTTTTACAAATTTAAGCAACGCTGTCAAGCAAAAAATAGATGCTAGTGATTGTTGTTTCAGAATCTCCGGACTGATTTTCCATTTGCACTAGATTTACAGCTTCGGATTTATATGCCAGAGAAAGTGAAAGATGCCCCAGTTGCAGTTTTGTGGACAATTAGCAGTCGTCCCAACTTCTGCCTGCTGGGTGTGGACCTCCTGTTACAACATTAATGACAAGCTTTTCTGAATTTTGCACTGCAGTGTTGTTGAGAGAATCGGATTGATGGGTAGGACGTTGTTTATCCCGAGTGGATGAGGTTGGAGCGACTCCGCTTCTCTTAACGTATTATTGGAGTTTTCCCTGCTCCAGCAATTCTTCAATCACATTCTTTAATTGGCGACATTGGTCAGTGTCATGGCCAGGTTGATTGTGAAATTGGCAGAATTTTCCATTACGCTTTGCACCTCTCGTCATCTCAGGTGGCTTATGATACCTGACAACGTCCTTTGTTGCAAAAAAGATATTTCTTGGTGTATCAGTTAAAGGAGTATAATTTGAAGGATTAAAGCGGCGAGGTTTCTTTTCATTTCCCTGGCTCTTTCCTCCTTCATTCTCCCTTTTCTGACTTTCAGATTCTCTTTTATTAGATGGGACATTGTTATTATTAGTTTGGGCTGCAACCACTTTCGATGTCGTGGAAAGGCTTTCAAGGCGAATGAACTCGTCGGCCTTTTTATAAAATTTATCAAGTGAGTTTGGTTCCTTCATCTTTAGCCATATTCCAAATTTACTCGATTTATCAATGGCTCGCATCACATAAGTCAGGATCATGCGTGGTTCTGCATTTTCTACTTCGGCTAAAGCTATATTGAAATGGCTCAAGAAAGATTTGATTGATTCCCCGGGCGCTTGTTCAAGGTTAGACAGTGACATTATATCCTTAGATTTTGAAGCATACAATCTGAACTGTTCTTTAAACTTTTGCGTTAAGTCGGAGAACTTATCTACAGACCGAACTGGAAGCTTTGTGAACCAAAGTAAAGCCACACCTTCCAGGTATACTGAAAAGTATCGACACTTGATCTCGTCTGATGCTCTTGCACCGGTCATATGCCAATCGTATTTGTATAGGAAATGATTAGGGTCACTGGTTCCCCTATAAGCTTGGATAGTAGGAGGTGCAAATTTCCTTGGAAACTCCGCTCTCAGGATCCTTTCAGTAAATGGAGTTCTGCTTGGCGCGAATCCCCAGTCAGCCTCATCTTCTTCCCTTTGCATGCTCTCTTTCATGATGCGGCCAACCATTTCAGACAGGTACTCTTTATTGTTCAAAGACACCTCCGGGCAAGCATCGGTTCTTCCCTCGGAAGTTTGCCCGGGTATAGGTTCATGACAAGTTGGTTGCGGCATAGAACCATCAGCTTGGAAAGGTGGCATTTCAGGAAGAGTAGTTTGATGGTTTTCTGGTTGACGATTTGCCCCGAGCAGAGCAGTTAATCTATCCATCATCAAAGCGTTTTGAGTTTCAATTTGTTGGTATAATCCAGAAACTGCGTCGTCCAATTCAGCCCTGGGGACTCCAAAGGTAGGAGTCGCTTGGTCTGTTGTTGGGGAAGCAGAAGTCCCTTCGTGAGCATTTCTGGATCTGATAGGTCTACCACTTCTTCCAGGAGCCATTATTTCGGATCTGGTTTTTAAGAGAGGTTCTTTTTATGAATCTTTGCGAAGCAACGATGGATGATTGCCTGAGTTGGGTTCTCGGTGAAAGCACCAAAATGTTAACGCTAAAAAGTGAACGCTAACACCCGGTGTGTGTAATAGAATTGTGAAAGCACCACCCGTTGGTACGGGAACAGAATATAAGCTGAAAATAGTAGAAAAGCAGTAAATGAATAACAGATTTATAGTGGTTCGGCACGTAATTGAGCCTACGTCCACTTTATAGTCTTTTATTGCTGATTCAGTTACAATTCGACACAAATCACTTGTCAAATACAATGCAACTTGATCACACAACAATTTCAACTACTAGCTCAAACTTCGGTGATGAATCTTGCTAAATCCGTGTCGGATGAATGAAGTCCTTCATGAAGCTTGTTGTAGTGCCTTGAGTGTTGGAAGATCTTTACTTGTTGAATGAGTTGTGAGTGCAACAGAGTATGGACGCTTGAAGAAATGATTTGCCAAAAAGTCCTTCTCAAGTTGGAAGTGGTGGGGTATTTATAGGAGCAGCTCTGGATTCTGGGCAGAGAAAATGCTAAGTCCTAAGTCGTGGAAGACTTAAGGTAAGTCGGTGACGAGTTAAGGGACTGAGCAAGTGTTAAGTCGTGGCCGACTTATCAGATAGGTAGTATAGGCATAGGTTCTGGACATTCACCTCATAGCTTTTAGGTCGTGGACGACTTAAGCCAAGTCATGGGTTCCTTAAGTCGTAGGTTCTTTAAGTCGTAACATCTTCTTGAGTCGTGTAGACCTTAACTCGCTGAGTCGTTAAGTCGGAACCCCTTTTAACTCTTTAAGTCGTAGATAGCTTAACTCGTTGAGTCGTTTGGACCATGAGTCATAGGCTGTGAAGCTCTTAAGTCGTACACCCACTAAGTCGTAAACTGTTAAGTCGTGGCCTGTTGAGTCGTAGACTGTCAGGTCGTGTACTTCTTAAGTCTTTAGGAACTGGAGCTATAGGTCATCGACGACTTAAGCTAAGTCGTAACCCATTAGGTCGGAACCTTCTTAAGTCGTAGTCTTTAGGTCGCAGCATTACTTACGAAGTTACCTTCAGTAGTTAGGTCGTAGACTCTCTTAGGTCGTAGCTCCCTAACCCGGTAGGTCGTAAGTCGTTCAAGCCGTAGATCCCCTTTCAGCAGTTAAGTCGTAAGTGGTCGAGTCCTCTTAGGTTTTAGGCTTTTTAACTCGTTGGCTTCTTATAAGTCGTGGCATAATCTGAGTCGTTCATTTCTTAACTCATAGGTCGTTGCTAAAAGGGAGTTAACACATACTACTTTTTTTCATTTTCAGTAATTATTTATATATAAAAACTGCAAAATATCCTTGGTTGATACCAATTGTTTAACACCGCCAAATCTTGAAACCAAAACCAGTAATAAATATCAAAAGCACTGAAAAAAGCCATGGTTCCTAAAATTCAAGTTCTAATATGAATTCCTTCACTATATAGTTTATTTGACCGTCCAAACATAGAATTTCAAGGTCAGATAACACATAATCATAATTAGCTTAACTAAAGTCAAAAACAAAAAAGTCCTTTTATGATTGTAGCATAGTTTTAACATTCGACACTAAAACACTGACCATGAAGATTGCAGAATAGAAATGTTTGTTCATAACAGGTTTTTGCAAGTGGAAGAAAATTACCTCCATAGATTGAACAATGAAGCATATAAGCGTGTGCTTATGCATATCTTCACAATGAGAATTTGTTACGGAAAGCTAATATCGTATCCCTGCATGTACAGAATATACAAGAAAAATATATATTAAGAAAGATAAAGATAAGGTTAAAGTATACATGGACTAAAAGATGAGAAAAAATTAATAATACATATTGCCTATAATTTGACATCTTTCTAGGCAAGCCATTGTTTTCATGTCCATATTTATTCAAGCTCCATGTCCAGATATAGTTTATCATGTAATGGTTTTGGGACGAAAAAGTGATCATAAGTTTTAATTTTTCTTGTGATTATTTTTAGTATTTAATTTATTTTGGTCTGCAACATTATTTTCCTACTCTTATTTCCTACTTCCTCTATACATAAACAATAGAAAGTAAAGGCCGCAGAACATGAGACAAAGACACCTTTTCCAAAAATAAGTTCACACACACATGAACATATATATACATATACATACTTACATACAGACGTGTGTACACACAACACACACAACACACATACACAACTATGAATTTGATTTATAGGGTTACATCTGTTTTATTCAATAGACATGAAGGGAAACAATTGCAGACATGAACACCACAAAAGTGACACCAATTATTCAATAGAAACAAGTGTATACACACTAGAGCAACAGGACCACACTCTTAAATACATATAAATGGATGTATGCATATGTTACCGACATACAAGTCCTAGTAAGACATTGGATTAATAGAGTATGTTATAACAAACTAGCTGAACTATGATATCCAAAATCAACAGTGCATTAAAATGAAAACAAAGGAGGAGTACTGGAATGCAACTCTCTCAACTATATATACCTAAAAAAATATAAACTCTCATGTGTTTGGGACTGTGTGTGTAAGGGTGTAGATTTGGATATAGGCTGTGTTAGTGAGTGCATTGAAGCGTGGGTGTGCATATGTCTAGTCTACACAAATATTTTCCAAATATTACCTTACAATTAGGGTATAGATTTGGATATATGCGCTATGTTGTCCTCTTAAAAAACATGTCATAAACAAGCTATGTGCAAATATTTTCCAAATATTACCTTGCAGTGTCGCCAACTACACAAATTTCTTGTTCATTTTTACTACCTTCCGCAAACATGCACAGATCAAGCATTCCTCGTGAACCATTATCAAACTCAACAATCACGTATGCGTTGTCGATTTTGTCAGGCACCTGATTCATACTTTCCATCGGTGAGAATCAAGTACTGCAAATTGCTTGGAATGCAAGAGTAATGAATTTTAGCTTTCATATCATGAAATCTTTTAATTTTGCACAATTTTTACACCAGAAGAGATGTTGCAAAATGTTTGATTTCAATAATCTATTTGACAAGTCGAAAAATGTAATTTTAACCTTTCCATTGTAAATTTCATCCTTGTGATTAATATCAATTGCTCCAGAAGCCATCACGCGTACAGGATTTGCTGATGTAAAAAGCCTCATCAAATCAAAAAAGTGACAGCACTTCTCAACCAGTGTTCCTCCTGAATTGACATTGAACCAATTCCAGTTTTTCACCTATACAAATTACCCAGTCTAGGAAATTAACAAGTAAAAGATCATCTATAGTTTACATTATATGGTTAAATGTTTTCAATTGCTAAACTTCAGATATCTCTTTGTGGTTTAGAAAACTATATTGACTTGTCTGGATATGTGTGTGTATCGGGTCTTCAGACAAAAGAAAAGGATATCTATCACACCTTTCATAACCCAAAGTATCATTTTTCACGGATCATGTATAACTAAATACACAACAAATACAAAAATATTGACAAGTGGATGTAATAAAATGATTACTTTTCATTCATGGACACTTAAGAATTCTATCCTATGCAACATTGATATTAAATTGCATGCCTTGTATTTAGTTAAATTTTGACAATACACACATTTTTTACACTTGTTGAACTAGGGACAATTTATTAGGGACCATACATGCATCTACAAAATAATTTGATATAGAATCAGCTCAAGCATTTCTGAACAACCACAAAATTAAAAGGTTAGATAAGAAAACAAAACAAATGAACTCGCCATTTGTATAGGATGCACTTCATGCTCTTTGTAGGCTTTCTGCAGTGTCTTAGCAATAATGTGATATCCCGGAAATTTTGGGCAATAATCAATTTAATAATCTGTTTAAAAATTTAAATTGATTTAATAATCTTTGTTAATAAAGATTTAAATTGGTTTAACAATCTACTTTTATAAATATTTAATTGGTAAATATTATCTTTTAAAGGCTAATTAAATTGTTTTCTATTTATAATGTATATATATAATTGTATATATTGTAAATAGAAAAGTTTTAGATGAATCTAACAAATAAAACATAATTTTCAAGTTCTAATATATTTTGGTAATTTGGGATTTTTGATTTAATTTAATATAAAACTTTTCAAAGTTATTTAATAAATAAATTATATGTTTTTTTGAATACTCAAAGATAAATGTTAATTGTTTAAATTTATTTTAGCTTAAGTTTAAAATAGAAATGAATTAACAAAAAGGTTTGTTTTATTTTATTTTATTTTTGAATATAGCTTGCTAAATATGATTTGAATAATGTATATATATAGTTTAAAATACAATTTTATAAAAGAAACATTAATTCATTTGGAAAGATAGTAAAATAAGTAATTTATTATTAAGGAATAATTTCTTCTATAAATTATTTAGATTTGATAAATTGTTATTTCAAATTGAATTTGTGTAGTTATATGTATATATATAATTTGTTTTATTACATTTTTTTTAAAAAAGAAATGCATATATGTATTTACATATGAATTAATAAATTAAGTTAAAAGCTTTATTTAACATTTTAAATTAAAATAAATTACTTAAAGAACAAATGTCATCATATTAAAGCATAATAGTACATGTGTAATAAAACTAATAATGGTAAAAGACAAGTGTCCCCTACTTATTTTATTTTCTTTAATTTTTGATAAATCCAAAATTAATCTATATACACACATCTCTTTCCTCTTCTCATTCCTTTTCTCATTTTCCAAAAGCAAGAAAACCCTTTCTCAAAAAAAAAAACTGAAATCAGTAAAATTTCTCAAACCAAATCAATGCCTGTAAAACATTGTTCAAATTCAAAACTAAATCTGCAATGTTCCTGCAAACCTGTAACCTTCTCAAATGCAAGATTAAAACTTGTAAAACCCTTTTTATCTTCAGCCTGCAAACACTACTCAACCAGAAATCAAATTCAATAAACTGAAAACAAGTTTGCAAATCAAAATCAAATTCTTCAACCAGAAAATAAAAAGCCTGTTTCTGTTTCAAGCCTGTAATCAATTTCCCAAGTTTTCAAATGCAATCTGGAAGTCATGCCTGCATGCAAACCTGAGAACTAAAGTTTCCATTCCAGTTTCAAAACAAAGAAGCAAATTCCAGCAACTCCATTTAAAAAAAAAAAGTTTTCAAGCTATTTTCAAAAGCAGTCCTCTGTTCAACATTTCTGGTGAGTAAACATCAACTTAAAAATCTTAAGTAATAATGAGCTATTGTTTGTTAGATTTCTGAGATGTTTTATGTTTGCATGTGTATGTATATATATGTATTAGCTGTGTATATGAATGTGTTGCATATGTATATGTATCTGATTGAAAGCATGCATGACTGTTGTTCTTGAATATCTCTGTTCTTAGTTCAGGTTTAATTTTTTTTATCTAAGTTCAAAATCTTCTCCTTTGATCTCTGTTAGACCTTAGTTCCAAAACAAATTTAGTTTGTTTAAACTTGAACTTGAATTTAAAAATAGTTTAAACATGTTTATGTATATATATAGTAACTGGAAATTAAAATTTACAGTAAAAATTTATATATATGTTAAAATCTATTATTACAATTCTCTGATTCAAATACATAACCTGAATTGGTCTGGGTAAACATGATTTTTAAAATGAAAATTATGATTTTTAGATTTGAATTGGATATGAATTTGGGAATTTTATGGAAATTGGGTTTGGGCCAATTTCTGGCGATCTTTGGGTAAGGAGGTCTCAGGGTTTTGTCAGAAGCAAGGTTGGTGATCGGAGTGTTGGAAAATAATGGGTGGTGAGGTGTCTGATGATCGTGGCGACAGCGGCGAGATAAATTTAGGTTCTAAACCTAGTTTGGTTGAGTCTGGAAAATTGGTCAATTCTACTTCCTCTGTACATCGAGCTTGAAGAAATTCTGGGTGAAGGAGGCGTAGCGGGTTAACAACCCATGGCCGGAGTTGTAGGGTTTATCATCGATCAGAGGCGAGTGATTTAGGATTTTCTGGTGATGGGTTTGGGTTTCAGTTCACCCTGGGTACTCGATTTTGAATCGAGGAAGGAGATGAAGTTCTGTTGATCGTGGGTGCTCGTAATGATGTTGGGTGACTTGGCGATGGGATCGTCGTTGATCGGAGAAGGGTCAGGCGCTGGTGCAGGTGCACGTGGTGATCGGTGCACCATTGTTGCTTTAGGAATTGTTTGTTTTCTCGAGTAGGGTCTCGGGGTATAAGGTAGTTGACTCGGGGAAACTCGCGTGATTCTGGGTTGTGGCTCGAGTGTTTCTGGGTTTTTGCAAGCCTGGTTAAACTGTTAAGTTTAACAGTTTTAAAATTTTAACTAAAACAGTTTTCTTAAAATTTAAGTCAAATTGTTTTTAAAAAAAAAGAAAGATGATGTTCTTGGTTTCATGTATACATGGACTGAACCCAAATTGAAATGCTTAAACAGATTTTTAATTTAAAATAAAGTAGGTTTTAAACTCTAAATAATTTAAACTAAATTAAAGTTCTTGAAATTCATTTCTTTGAATTGAATTGTTTATATAAATGAATTTGTATGAATGGTTTTTTTTACAAAAATGTTTTAAGTTAAAAACTTAATGTTATTTTCAAACTTGTTTTGAAATATAAAAGGAAATTTATAAGGAAATGTTTTTATTAAATTAGTTAATGAATAATGATTTATAAATTAACAATTAAAGTTTTCAAGTAATTTATTAACTTAAACTAAGGATTGTTAATTAATGATTAAAGGAAAGTAATTAATGATTACTTTATATTTAAAACTAATTAATGACTTATGCTAAGTAAAGTTTTTTTTTAAATTTATTTAAGATAATGTTTTATCTTAAATAATAATTAAGTGTTAATGATTTATAATTAATTAAGTTGATTAAGAATTTTAAGTTTAGTTAATTAATTTAATTTATTATTTTTAAGGATTAATTAAGTAATTAATTAAGTATAATTATTATTTTAATTAACAAATAATTATGATGATTTAATTAATGGCTAATGATTAATTAAATTGTAATTATTTATTAATTAAGTAATTAAGGGTAGTTAATTACTGATTGAAGATTAATCAAGAATGATTAATATATGTTGTTTAATTAAAGGTTAACTACTTAATGTAATTAATTTAATTAAGTAATTAATAATTAAGTTGTAATTAAGGATCATTAATTAATATAATTAATGATGTAATTAAGATTGGTTAATTAAGTAATAATTAATAAATGAAGTAATTAATCAATGTAATTAATTAAGGATTAATGTAATTAATTATAGTTGATTAAGTTAATTAATTTTAGTTAATTAATTAATGAAGTAATTAAAGGTTAATTACTATAAGTGGTTAAGGATAATTAATTTGAGAAATTAATTGAGGATAAATTACTTGGATGTAATTAAAAGATAATTAATCAAAGATGATTAATTGAAGTGAAATATTAGAAGATAATTAATTAATTAAATTGTAATTAATTAATGGTTAAGTAAGCAGGATTTATAAAATGAAGTAATTAATTTAATTCACTTTAAATTAATTAGAGATGATATAAATCATTACTTATGGATGGATGATAATACTGAATGCTTTGCATTGATTGATATCTCTGATGAGATATATGCTGTATGATATGGATGTTAGTTGAATTGTGATGATAATATGGATTATCTGATAATGTTGATTATCTATTGTGAATTATCTTTCTTTGTGTATAAAGATAATGAATTAAATTGTTTTAACCTTTAAAAACAACTTGGCTTTAAAAGATACGCTTTGGATTTCGATGAGACCGGGATCGGGTTTCCGTATACCGGATTTCCAGGTTTGGAGACCCGAATACCACATCGATCCAAATTAACGATAGGTCGTGAATCAAGTGAAGATGAAGATTCAGAGTGCAAGGGTTATTGTCGTTAACTCTGAGGGTGATTCCAAAACGAGTGTAACGAGATAATGCCTTCGGTTTCGTTCGAACCCGGAACGAACTTGTATGGATTGAATGCTTTCAGAACATCGTCAGGTGGACGATGAGCATTCTAAGTGATGTGTTCTTTTCTAAGGTAATCGTGACCTCAAGCCTCACAAACCGGGAATGGCTAAAACAGGGGAGGTGCAGCAAGGTTAGTGGGTAGCACCCAAGTAGGACAAGATTACCTCTGTCTAGAAGTCCCTTCTTATTTCGGCTTAGTGTGTGCGGTTGCTGATCCCAACCGTGAGGTATCTTGTGCGGGAATTATCCAGTAAGGGATGTTCCGGCCTTGTGTTGCAGGGGATTGGGAGTGATCCTCGGTACGGTGATCTAGGCCACGTACTGTGACGGGCGGTACCCCGGTAGCCCTGCCATTGTATGGAATCCAAACTCCAATAAGTGCCGTACGTATTAGTTGTGCCCAACTATGTTGGAATGTGAGATGTAAGCATTTCAGCTATTTCTGTATTTTACTTGAAAACCCTAGACCCTATTATAATATAACTGGATTTCCTATCAAATGTTTTGGTTAGCGTAAGGTAAAAACTTTTCCATGTTTATGTGTGGGAAGTCTTACGTGATACCTTTGTTTTCAAAAGGTTTTGAAGTTAAACAATTTTAAACCGTTTACTCACACCAGACCCATGTCTGACCCAAGTTGTTTATTTCTGTTTTATAAACTCTTGGGTACTCAAATTTTTACGAGTAGCCAAGGGATTCAGGTTAGTCTTGACGAATTGTGGAGGAGCAATGGAGCAGGAGGCTTCGGCGATTGTAGATATAGTATTCCGCTGTGTTGATATCTGTGTTAGAGTCTTGTATTGTATTGAGTTGTAATATCTAGACAGATGTTTATAACTGTCTAGTATGTGTTGTATAGTTGTGTAAACTCTGATAAGTGTTGTATACTATGTAATAGTTTCTTTATGTTATTAATATAATTTATTCGTTCCGCTGTGAGATCGTTGTTGTTGTTTCTTTCTTTCTTCTCTTCTTTTCTACTTCTCACCCCTTTCTTTCTTATTAACGATGCGACTTTCTATGGAGAGAAAGTCGTGGTCGTTACAGTGGTATCAGAGCATAGGTTGAGCGAATGCCTAAGCTTTTGGTTAAATGAATGTCAGAACACTAGGTTGAGTGAATACCTAGGTTCAGAAGGATTGTTCATTAGAGATAGGATCTGTAACAACCTGTTTGAGTCCGAGTGTATATATATATATGAGAGCGCGTAATTGTTAATTATATAAAAATGGTTTTATATTGTGTTAATTGATCGGTTGAGTGGTATATGGATTCTGGTCAATACGAGTAGCTAACGTTATTGATAGGGATCTCTAAACACTTGAACCAGGCCAACGGACACAATATTGTTTTAAAGAGGTAAATGAAATAATTTTACCCAGAAATAATTTCTATATAAAAAGTATCATTTTAAATATATATATATTTCTACCTATTTATTGGGTTACCTGTTCGGGTTTTCCAATATAAGTTATAAAGGTAGATAAGGTGGTAGTGTGTGTAACACAATTACCAATAGTTGGAGTTTGAATGTTTGAGGTTGGAAGTATATATCGAGACTGTAAACCCAATACCGTCTCGAGTAAGCTTTGCTGTGGTGAAGGATTTCATCGATCTCCGAAGGAAACTGTAATGGTTCGGAGTTTATCTTTGAAGTGAAAGTTTGGATGAGTAGAGTTGGATCTGTCGATGAGGCAGAAATGAGTGATGGTATCTTGATACCTCAGGTAATAGTAGCTGTGTGATGAGATGTAGTGACTATGGATGTTTCCGAAGATGTTTTTCTTTGGAACAAGATTAAGGAAGTGTGTATGCTTCGGTATTGTGGCTGAGTTCAGCATGGTGTTTCTGCTTTGGTTTGGAGTCCGAGTTTCTCGAAGAACTTTGGATAGGAGCATCTGTGGCAGCAGTGCAGCTCGGAGTGTTCTGTGCATTGGCAGGAAATTTTCTGGCTGAACAGTTTTTTTTTTTTCTGAAAATGAAGTTCAGAAGCAGTAGAGTGGATCCATTTCTTCGATGGATTGGATAGTTAAGTATGAGCTGTTCTGATTTATTAAGAGAGAACAGTTTTTCTTTGGAAATAGGTTGGGTTGATCGCAAAAGTGACTTGCGAATTGCTGAGTGTTCTCTTGGGTTATCAGAATTTTTTTTGGATGTCTTCAGGGAAGTTTGAGGTTTGTCCGCAACTGAAGATTTAGTTTTCGTATCGACTAGGATCCCAGGAGTGGAACCGGTGATTCAGCTAGTTGAAGGATGGTTCGTTGAGATGGAGTTTAGCGAAGCAGCTCAAGTTTTGTTGGAGTATCCGAGTTCTCTTTAAGGATTTGTGGAACCATATTCCGGGATGTGCTATCCAGTTTATACTCGATGTTCTTCATCAGCATTTTCTTCTGCTCCAGATCAGAGTTGTGTAGTAGAAGCAGTTTTGGCGAGTGCTCCTGTTTATCCTTTCTGGATTAAAGGAGTAAGTTTAATCTTCTGTTTGAGGTAGAATCGGTGTTTTGGTTTTGGTTGATCTTGAGGAGATCATTCTATTGGGTTGTTTTTGATCCAGTTTGTTTCTAGAGGCATCAGCAAAGTTTGAACTTATCAGAAGGTTGTAGGCAGCCAGGATCGTCAGAAGAATTTGTGAATAAGAGACGGAGGAATTTGAATTTCGAAGACGAAGATTTGATTTTGGATAAGTTTTCTCCGATCAAAGGAGCTATAAGATTGAGTAAGTCTGGGAAGTCAGCTCCGAGATATTTTGGATCTCTTCTGTGTTCTGATTTGGATAAGAGCTTGGTCTACAGGATTGAATTGTCAGTTTGGATAACTGGATTCATTGTGTTTCCGTATCTCTGAGGAAGTACGAGTTTAATCTATCTCTGGTTTTGAAAACAGCAGTTCAAGGAGATGTGGTTGTAAGTCAGACTCGTCTGTAGTCTGATATTTTATTTAGTTTTATAGATAGATGAGTAGGAGCTCTGTAGCTTCGTAGTTTAGATTGTTTGTAAAGCGAGTATTCCGGTATATATATACTTGGGGAAACTCGAGTAAATTCTATCCAGAATTTTTCTCTGAATAGTTAGAATTGTTTGTTTGGATGATTGGTTGCTATGGTTGAAAACATATGATTGTGTTTTTAAAACTAAAATCTTAAGTAGATTATTAAATTACCTTTGCTTTAAATTTCGGGGACGAAATTATTTTAAGGGGGAAGGAATGTGATATCCCGGAAATTTTGGGCAATAATCAATTTAATAATCTGTTTAAAAATTTAAATTGATTTAATAATCTTTGTTAATAAAGATTTAAATTGGTTTAACAATCTACTTTTATAAATATTTAATTGGTAAATATTATCTTTTAAAGGCTAATTAAATTGTTTTCTATTTATAATGTATATATATAATTGTATATATTGTAAATAGAAAAGTTTTAGATGAATCTAACAAATAAAACATAATTTTCAAGTTCTAATATATTTTGGTAATTTGGGATTTTTGATTTAATTTAATATAAAACTTTTCAAAGTTATTTAATAAATAAATTATATGTTTTTTTGAATACTCAAAGATAAATGTTAATTGTTTAAATTTATTTTAGCTTAAGTTTAAAATAGAAATGAATTAACAAAAAGGTTTGTTTTATTTTATTTTATTTTTGAATATAGCTTGCTAAATATGATTTGAATAATGTATATATATAGTTTAAAATACAATTTTATAAAAGAAACATTAATTCATTTGGAAAGATAGTAAAATAAGTAATTTATTATTAAGGAATAATTTCTTCTATAAATTATTTAGATTTGATAAATTGTTATTTCAAATTGAATTTGTGTAGTTATATGTATATATATAATTTGTTTTATTACATTTTTTTTAAAAAAGAAATGCATATATGTATTTACATATGAATTAATAAATTAAGTTAAAAGCTTTATTTAACATTTTAAATTAAAATAAATTACTTAAAGAACAAATGTCATCATATTAAAGCATAATAGTACATGTGTAATAAAACTAATAATGGTAAAAGACAAGTGTCCCCTACTTATTTTATTTTCTTTAATTTTTGATAAATCCAAAATTAATCTATATACACACATCTCTTTCCTCTTCTCATTCCTTTTCTCATTTTCCAAAAGCAAGAAAACCCTTTCTCAAAAAAAAAAACTGAAATCAGTAAAATTTCTCAAACCAAATCAATGCCTGTAAAACATTGTTCAAATTCAAAACTAAATCTGCAATGTTCCTGCAAACCTGTAACCTTCTCAAATGCAAGATTAAAACTTGTAAAACCCTTTTTATCTTCAGCCTGCAAACACTACTCAACCAGAAATCAAATTCAATAAACTGAAAACAAGTTTGCAAATCAAAATCAAATTCTTCAACCAGAAAATAAAAAGCCTGTTTCTGTTTCAAGCCTGTAATCAATTTCCCAAGTTTTCAAATGCAATCTGGAAGTCATGCCTGCATGCAAACCTGAGAACTAAAGTTTCCATTCCAGTTTCAAAACAAAGAAGCAAATTCCAGCAACTCCATTTAAAAAAAAAAAGTTTTCAAGCTATTTTCAAAAGCAGTCCTCTGTTCAACATTTCTGGTGAGTAAACATCAACTTAAAAATCTTAAGTAATAATGAGCTATTGTTTGTTAGATTTCTGAGATGTTTTATGTTTGCATGTGTATGTATATATATGTATTAGCTGTGTATATGAATGTGTTGCATATGTATATGTATCTGATTGAAAGCATGCATGACTGTTGTTCTTGAATATCTCTGTTCTTAGTTCAGGTTTAATTTTTTTTATCTAAGTTCAAAATCTTCTCCTTTGATCTCTGTTAGACCTTAGTTCCAAAACAAATTTAGTTTGTTTAAACTTGAACTTGAATTTAAAAATAGTTTAAACATGTTTATGTATATATATAGTAACTGGAAATTAAAATTTACAGTAAAAATTTATATATATGTTAAAATCTATTATTACAATTCTCTGATTCAAATACATAACCTGAATTGGTCTGGGTAAACATGATTTTTAAAATGAAAATTATGATTTTTAGATTTGAATTGGATATGAATTTGGGAATTTTCTGGAAATTGGGTTTGGGCCAATTTCTGGCGATCTTTGGGTAAGGAGGTCTCAGGGTTTTGTCAGAAGCAAGGTTGGTGATCGGAGTGTTGGAAAATAATGGGTGGTGAGGTGTCTGATGATCGTGGCGACAGCGGCGAGATAAATTTAGGTTCTAAACCTAGTTTGGTTGAGTCTGGAAAATTGGTCAATTCTACTTCCTCTGTACATCGAGCTTGAAGAAATTCTGGGTGAAGGAGGCGTAGCGGGTTAACAACCCATGGCCGGAGTTGTAGGGTTTATCATCGATCAGAGGCGAGTGATTTAGGATTTTCTGGTGATGGGTTTGGGTTTCAGTTCACCCTGGGTACTCGATTTTGAATCGAGGAAGGAGATGAAGTTCTGTTGATCGTGGGTGCTCGTAATGATGTTGGGTGACTTGGCGATGGGATCGTCGTTGATCGGAGAAGGGTCAGGCGCTGGTGCAGGTGCACGTGGTGATCGGTGCACCATTGTTGCTTTAGGAATTGTTTGTTTTCTCGAGTAGGGTCTCGGGGTATAAGGTAGTTGACTCGGGGAAACTCGCGTGATTCTGGGTTGTGGCTCGAGTGTTTCTGGGTTTTTGCAAGCCTGGTTAAACTGTTAAGTTTAACAGTTTTAAAATTTTAACTAAAACAGTTTTCTTAAAATTTAAGTCAAATTGTTTTTAAAAAAAAAAGAAAGATGATGTTCTTGGTTTCATGTATACATGGACTGAACCCAAATTGAAATGCTTAAACAGATTTTTAATTTAAAATAAAGTAGGTTTTAAACTCTAAGTAATTTAAACTAAATTAAAGTTCTTGAAATTCATTTCTTTGAATTGAATTGTTTATATAAATGAATTTGTATGAATGGTTTTTTTTACAAAAATGTTTTAAGTTAAAAACTTAATGTTATTTTCAAACTTGTTTTGAAATATAAAAGGAAATTTATAAGGAAATGTTTTTATTAAATTAGTTAATGAATAATGATTTATAAATTAACAATTAAAGTTTTCAAGTAATTTATTAACTTAAACTAAGGATTGTTAATTAATGATTAAAGGAAAGTAATTAATGATTACTTTATATTTAAAACTAATTAATGACTTATGCTAAGTAAAGTTTTTTTTTAAATTTATTTAAGATAATGTTTTATCTTAAATAATAATTAAGTGTTAATGATTTATAATTAATTAAGTTGATTAAGAATTTTAAGTTTAGTTAATTAATTTAATTTATTATTTTTAAGGATTAATTAAGTAATTAATTAAGTATAATTATTATTTTAATTAACAAATAATTATGATGATTTAATTAATGGCTAATGATTAATTAAATTGTAATTATTTATTAATTAAGTAATTAAGGGTAGTTAATTACTGATTGAAGATTAATCAAGAATGATTAATATATGTTGTTTAATTAAAGGTTAACTACTTAATGTAATTAATTTAATTAAGTAATTAATAATTAAGTTGTAATTAAGGATCATTAATTAATATAATTAATGATGTAATTAAGATTGGTTAATTAAGTAATAATTAATAAATGAAGTAATTAATCAATGTAATTAATTAAGGATTAATGTAATTAATTATAGTTGATTAAGTTAATTAATTTTAGTTAATTAATTAATGAAGTAATTAAAGGTTAATTACTATAAGTGGTTAAGGATAATTAATTTGAGAAATTAATTGAGGATAAATTACTTGGATGTAATTAAAAGATAATTAATCAAAGATGATTAATTGAAGTGAAATATTAGAAGATAATTAATTAATTAAATTGTAATTAATTAATGGTTAAGTAAGCAGGATTTATAAAATGAAGTAATTAATTTAATTCACTTTAAATTAATTAGAGATGATATAAATCATTACTTATGGATGGATGATAATACTGAATGCTTTGCATTGATTGATATCTCTGATGAGATATATGCTGTATGATATGGATGTTAGTTGAATTGTGATGATAATATGGATTATCTGATAATGTTGATTATCTATTGTGAATTATCTTTCTTTGTGTATAAAGATAATGAATTAAATTGTTTTAACCTTTAAAAACAACTTGGCTTTAAAAGATACGCTTTGGATTTCGATGAGACCGGGATCGGGTTTCCGTATACCGGATTTCCAGGTTTGGAGACCCGAATACCACATCGATCCAAATTAACGATAGGTCGTGAATCAAGTGAAGATGAAGATTCAGAGTGCAAGGGTTATTGTCGTTAACTCTGAGGGTGATTCCAAAACGAGTGTAACGAGATAATGCCTTCGGTTTCGTTCGAACCCGGAACGAACTTGTATGGATTGAATGCTTTCAGAACATCGTCAGGTGGACGATGAGCATTCTAAGTGATGTGTTCTTTTCTAAGGTAATCGTGACCTCAAGCCTCACAAACCGGGAATGGCTAAAACAGGGGAGGTGCAGCAAGGTTAGTGGGTAGCACCCAAGTAGGACAAGATTACCTCTGTCTAGAAGTCCCTTCTTATTTCGGCTTAGTGTGTGCGGTTGCTGATCCCAACCGTGAGGTATCTTGTGCGGGAATTATCCAGTAAGGGATGTTCCGGCCTTGTGTTGCAGGGGATTGGGAGTGATCCTCGGTACGGTGATCTAGGCCACGTACTGTGACGGGCGGTACCCCGGTAGCCCTGCCATTGTATGGAATCCAAACTCCAATAAGTGCCGTACGTATTAGTTGTGCCCAACTATGTTGGAATGTGAGATGTAAGCATTTCAGCTATTTCTGTATTTTACTTGAAAACCCTAGACCCTATTATAATATAACTGGATTTCCTATCAAATGTTTTGGTTAGCGTAAGGTAAAAACTTTTCCATGTTTATGTGTGGGAAGTCTTACGTGATACCTTTGTTTTCAAAAGGTTTTGAAGTTAAACAATTTTAAACCGTTTACTCACACCAGACCCATGTCTGACCCAAGTTGTTTATTTCTGTTTTATAAACTCTTGGGTACTCAAATTTTTACGAGTAGCCAAGGGATTCAGGTTAGTCTTGACGAATTGTGGAGGAGCAATGGAGCAGGAGGCTTCGGCGATTGTAGATATAGTATTCCGCTGTGTTGATATCTGTGTTAGAGTCTTGTATTGTATTGAGTTGTAATATCTAGACAGATGTTTATAACTGTCTAGTATGTGTTGTATAGTTGTGTAAACTCTGATAAGTGTTGTATACTATGTAATAGTTTCTTTATGTTATTAATATAATTTATTCGTTCCGCTGTGAGATCGTTGTTGTTGTTTCTTTCTTTCTTCTCTTCTTTTCTACTTCTCACCCCTTTCTTTCTTATTAACGATGCGACTTTCTATGGAGAGAAAGTCGTGGTCGTTACAAATAATTTTCAGTTTTAACAATTGATTAAATTAAAAATAATCCAACATTGTTCACTTCTTACATTTAAGTATTGAATAGTTCTACTGCATACTGAAAAGGGAATACATTTTACCTTAACCAAAAATGGAAATCGATGTTCACGTATAGCAACCATTTTAACATGCCCAAGTTTTCCACTGTGAACTATATCAAGCAGTTTTGCTACAGGAGGCATGTATCTGTATTTCAACCCTACTTGAACCAATATCTCAGGTCTCTTCTTAGCTGCTTCAAGCACCTTAATGGGAGAAAAGAAAAGAAAAAGAATGGATTTTATTAACAATATCCCATGTCAATTGCCTTTTCTTAGATTACCTTTCTAGCATTCATCACTATGACCTACAAAGAAACCATAGGTGGTCAAGAAGCAATTGTACATAATCAGACTACTCTCGTATAACATACTTGACAGTTTACATATTATGTGTTCAAGCAATGAACAAGTGACATATAACATAGCCCCAAAATCTTGATGAACTGATGTATTCAAAGTGAAAATGGTTCATATCAATCATTCATTTATTATCCATCAATCAATACATACAAAGAATATATGTTGACCCTCATCCCCAGAAGCTGCACTTCTCAGTTTTGAGTTCTAATGCTACTTCCTTACCATGGACTAGCAACACAAAGTGCTTTTGGCTCTAAAGTAACTTTAAGAGGGCAACATAGTTTGATCCGAACAAGTGTGCTTGCTACATCCTAATTGGGAAAACCATTGTACAACCGATGTGGTAGAAATATACCCATGTTTTTAATAAGTTTGCAAATAGGCATGTTTTTATTGAACCCGCAAAGTGATTTACAATTATATATACAGAAATTTTCCTTCATTTTATTAGTATCTAATTTGCAATGTACTGATAAAAAATATTTGACACAATAAACTAAAAGCAAGAAAAAGGCAGACACACACCTGAAATTCGCAACTTCAGCTGTTCGAAATCTCAAACTCAAACTCGCCTTCGTCTCTTACAACAGCGCCTCCTCGAATTGATCCACCACCGCTCCACTTCAAATCACCTTCACCGCCTCCGCATTCATTCCACACTCACCTAAATCCAGTTCGAAGTCTGGGTTGGGGGTTTTGATTTTGGTAATTGGGATTTTGATTCGCGAAACTTGGAATTCTGCTTTTAAAATCGTGTTTGCTTTATTTTAGTTCGGTCGTAGTTTTTAAATTAGGAAAATTAGGGCTTGTAGGGTAAATTGGAAGAGACGAATAATTTTTTTTAAGTGGAGTAGTTTGAGAAGAAGAAAAAGTGGTAAAGGAAATTTGAGCGACCACAAAAAACTTTAGCAAAAAATTCCACGAATTACTGGCGGAAGAATTAGCCGCATTTCTTTGTTTATTTTTATATTGTAAAATTACCAACAGTTGCACAAAATTTAAAACGCCACCAATTAATGCAGCTAAAAATAGTTTTTCTTGTAGTGCAGGAACCATCGAAGAATTGAGAAAAGATGTTGAACAAAAGAGATTGATAGAGAAAAGATTGTTTCCTTGTTGTTACAGGTTATTGACCATTTAAAGTCTTATTTCCCTGTCCCCTATCTCATCTTCTTCTTGCACTCATACTTACTATCAGTAGATAGTAAGAGAATTTACTGAGGTATACGGACAGATATCTTAGGGATTACTCATTCTAGGGTATACTTCACCCTATCTCTAATGAGCTACTTAATGTGTTATACTACTGAGCTAAAGTTCAACCTTAGCTCTCATACCAAATTATAACGATCCTGACTCGGCCTTCGAAAATCGGCACCCGTACTTCACTTGTACTCGAATGCCGCAGATTCAAACGTCGAATCTGGCTCGCCGGAGCTTATAACATGTTAAGTATAACAACACAGCAGAAGAAAGAAATGGATAATATCATATACAACTCCAGTGATACAATATCCAAAATGTTGTACAACAATGATATCTATATGATACAAGAATATCATAGAAAAATAATAATGTTACAGCGGAAACAACAGAAGTGATAACTCCAAACGATCTTTAAAAGAGAATGAGTCCAACAACTCCAACATCAAGCTCGAACCCCCATCACATTGCACAAAGATAAGCAAGAGCAGTCGGTCGTCCATGAACTCCAAAAG
This sequence comes from Allium fistulosum, assembly GCA_030737815.1. NCBI lineage: Eukaryota > Viridiplantae > Streptophyta > Magnoliopsida > Asparagales > Amaryllidaceae > Allium > Allium fistulosum. The sequence continues at coordinate 613,626,982 of CM060907.1, forward strand.
CTGAACTAGCTCCAACTAATCTACTATACTAGACTATCTGAAAAACCCAACTCTAGAATGCCCGTGTGAAAATTGTGGGCACCCAGAGTTTAGGAAGGGAACAATAAACTCCAGGTCAGTCGTGGGACTGGTATGAGTAAACAAAAAAAACAGTTTATCTTTAAACAAACAACAAAGGAATTTTAAACATTGAAATCCGCAATGCTTTTTGGAAAATGAAACTACCATAAGGCCTCCCACCATACACACAATGCAATCGCAGACTTGGAGGAGATTTCTTCTTATGATAGTCAAATATGCTTAATACGAGAAAACTCTTTTGATATTATTACTAGTGCATAGTGTGAAAATCCTTTCGAAAATATAATATAAATCTTAGCCAGAATAGGTACCATTATATTATGCCTGCTATAGCTGCTGCATGAGGAGACAGGTTATACAACTGCAATCGTAAAGTGTAAGAGTCCAAAAACTCGGCCTTCGAAAATCGGCACCCGTACTTCACTTGTACTCGAATGCTGTAGATTCAAACGCCGAATCTGGCTTCCCGGAGCTTATAACACAGTAAGTATAACAACACAGTGGAATAAAGAAATCAATGATATCATATACAACTCCAATAAATACAATATCCAGAATGATATAAAACAATGATATCAATATGATACAACAATATCAGAGATAAATAATGATACAACAGAAATAAAAAGTGATACTCCAAATGATCTGAAAAAGAGAATGAATCCAACAACTCCAACATCAAGCTCGAACCACCATCACGTTGCACCAAGATAAGCAGGTGCAGTCATCCACTCCGATGAACTGAACTAGCTCCAGATAATCTACTAAACCGGAATATTTGAGAAACCCAACTCTAGACTGCCCGTGTGGAAAATTATGGGCACTCAAAGTTTAGGAAGGGAACAATAAACTCCGAGTCAGTAATGGGACTGGTGTGAGTAACAAAAATAGTTTATCTTTAAACAAACAACAAAAGAATTTTAAACAATGAAACCCGCAATGCTTTTGGAAAATGAAACTACCATAAGACCTCCCGCCACACACACAATGCAAATGCAGAATTGGAGGAGATTTCTTATTATGATAGTCAAACATGCTTACTATGAAAAATCATTGGATTATTATTATTAGTGCATAGTGGAAATCATTTCGAAAGTATAATATTAATCTTAGCCAGCATAGACATTCCGAACTATGTCTACTATAGCTACCATCTAAACAGTGGTGACCACCATAAGTAAATGGCAGGTTCTACAACTAAAACCGTACTGGGTTCGTATTAGAAATTGGATTTCCAACAAATGGTCAGGCTAATGAACTTCCTACTGCCACATGGGTACGCCTCTGGATGGACGTCCCGAGAACCAAACCGGATCTCTGCCAACACAAGGCCGGGTTACCCCTTACACTAGGTAACTACTTCTCGAGTATGCCACCCCCCGTTCCTTTGGGACCTTTATCTGAGGTACCTCGATCACAAAGCAACAAACACACAGAAAATGAGATTGGAGCAACCACATAGGTTAAATATCAGGGCTCCATACCTGATACCACCCTTTTCCAGAAGGAAATGACATACCCTAAAGGGAGCGACCTTCATAACCTTGCCGCATCATTCCTGTTTTGACCATTTCCGGGTTGTGAGGTCCTGATGCAGTCTCGTCCACAAAGCTACGCTTTTTCACAAAGCCATGCTTTGATCAAAAAATGACCATCAACACACAGCAACACTCAACATGCCACACTACCAAATTGGGAGTATATTACTGATAACCTTTAACTACATAACCTCTGAGCTCGTACGTCTCAGAGAAGGGTGTTAAGCTAAGAGAATAAATCTCCACCACCAAACAGAAATGTATTTGAAAGAAATCAGCTTTATATCTCAAAGTGTAATGTCAGACATACAACCATACAAGTCTATTCCGGGTTCGAACAGAACCGAAGGCACTTCCAAAGAAGCCCTTGCAATCCGGGTATTCACAATCCCGATCGGACTTCCCATCACTTATGGAATCTCTATACCGGGAGCTGCCCAGTGTAGAGACAATCGATAGGTTATCCTGTCGTTCTCGCAAATACCCGGTCTTCAACACTGGTCTTCAATTGCTATCCATATACGACATATCACTTATTCGGAATTGGTTTTATGACACAAAGGTCCTCTCCCGGCTAAACCGAATAGTTTGCGCAATATTTAAAAACATATGGATATTGGGATTTCAGTTAAGTCACAACTTATTACCCAAAACTTCTCTTCAAATGGTTTAAACACATTACCATTTTAAATCTGTTAAAAATAAACAGATTTAATTCATAGCTTTCAAAAAGAATTCACTCATAACTTGGAAAACCGTTTTTTAATTCAAGCTTGAAATTCCTTTAACTTAAATTGGAAATTCATTTCTTATATGAAAGCTTTTATCCTTTGAAAACAATTAGTTTCCATTCTGGAAAATCTGATTCATTTATACGAATTACAATCCTTGGGTTAAATTCAAATTCTCAAAACCATACTTTTAAAATGGTTCAACTTCATATAAACACATTTATAACATCTTAACCACAATTTCCAAACATGGAATTCAATTCCAAATTAAATTATTTAAATTGAAAAACTTTACCAAGTTATTCAAAATAACTTTTTCTCTTTAAAATTCCTTTTCAAAAGCTTTAATATTTAACCCAAATCCATTTCCAAAATCAATTGAAATTAAAATTTCAATTTCAAAAAATTATTAAATTTAAATCATCTGTGACTTAACCGATTTCCTCGTGAAATCCATATTTGTGTGTGTAAAAGTGTGGTTGTGACGACCCGAAATTCCACGCCCGGAAAATCGCATCATCGATAAGAAAGAAAGGGGTGAGAAATAGAAAAGATAAAGAAGAAAGAACAAAACAACATCAGAATCTCAACAACGGAACGAATGAAATATAATATATAACATAGTATCATATACATCAGAGTTACACAGATAATACAACACATACTAGACAGTTATAAACACATGTCTAGTTAATACAACTCGATACAACACAAAACATCACAGAGATACAACACAGCGGAAATACACAAACTCTAACACAACGGAACCAATCTATATTTATACGCTGAAGCCTCCTGCTCCATTGCTCCTCCACAATTCGTCAAAGCTAACCTGCTACCCTTGGCTACTCGTAAAAATTTGAGTACCCGAGAGTTTAGGAAAAACAGAAATAAACTCCGGGTCAGACATGGGTCTGGTATGAGTAAACGATTAAAGCTGCTTAACTTTTAAAAACCTTTGAAACAAAGGTATCACGTAAGACTCCCCACACATAAACATGGGTAAGTTTTTACCTTACGCTAACCAAACATTTGATAGGAAATCCAGTTATATTATAATAGTGTCTAGGGTTTTCAAGTAAAATACAGAAATAGCTGGAATGCTTACATCTCACGTTCCAACATAGTTGGGCACAACTAATACGTACATCACTTATTGGAGATTGGATTCCATACAATGGCAGGGCTACTGGGGTACCGCCCGTCACAGTACGTGGCCTAGATCACCGTACCGAGGACCCACCCTAAGTCCCCTGCAACACAAGGCCGGAACATCCCTTACTGGATAATTCCCGGATAAGAAACCCCGCGGTTGTAGCTAGCAACCGCCACACAGCCGAATAAAAAGGGACTCTAGACAGGGGAAATCTTACCCTACTTGGGTGCTACCCACTAACCTTGCTGCACCTCCCCTGTTTTAGCCATTCCCGGTTGATGAGGCTTGAGGCTACGATTACCTTTAGAGAACACATCTCTTAGAATGCTCATCGCCCGCCTGACGATGTTCTGAAAGCATTCGATCCATATAAGTTCGTTCCGGGTTCGAACGAAACCGAAGGCATTATCTCGTTACACTCATTTTGGAATCACCCTCAGAGTTAACGACAATAACCCTTGCAATTTGAACCACCATCTCGAATCTATAAGTACTATCTCCGTCAAACTCATTACGGAATCACCCACAGAGTTATACTGACGAATAGTTCTTATACCTCGAGTCTTCACTTGCTCCATTTGGATTTCACGACCTAACGTTATTTTGGATCGATGTGGTATTCGGGTCTCCAGACCTAGAATCCCGGTATACGGAAACCCGATCCCGGTCTCATCGAAATCCAAACCGTATCTTTTAAGGTCAAGTTGTTTTAAAGTTAAAACAATTTAATTCAATTATCTATATACACAGAGATAGATAAATCACAATATAACAATGGATAATAACATCATCATCATAAACAGATAATCCATATTATCTACTCAAACAGATAATCAATATCATCATACTTAAACAAGCATCCATAACACATAGATATTACTCATATCTGAGATCACAATCAATCAAGAAAATCAATATCATCCATCATAAGCAATGATTAATAATCACACATTTATAATTAATTTAAAATAAATTAAATTAATTACAAATCTCTAATTAATTTAAAGTAAATTAAATTAATTACTCCATTATTATAAATCTTGCTTACATAACCATTAATTAATTACAAGTTAATTAATTAATCATTTCCTACTTCCATCTTAATTTATCATCCTTGATTAATTATCTTTTAATTACACTTAAGTAATTATCCTTTAATTATTTTCACAAATTAATTATCTTATACCAAATATAGAAAGTAACCTTTTAAATTACTAAAATTAATTACATTACTTCTTTAACTAATTTCATAAATGAATTCCTTCATTTATTAATTATTTCCAAATAAATCCATTTTAACTTACATCATTAATTACAATATTTAATGATCTCTAATTGCATTTATTTTAGTAATATATCTTCAATTAACCAAATTGTTAATCACCTAGATTAACTCCATTCAGTAATTAACTACCCTTAATTACTTCAATAAATAATTTAATTACTCCATAATTAATTATTCTCTAATTAATCCCTTGATTAATTTATACAAAGTAATTATACCCAAATTACTCTCATTTTTAAATCATCCACAATTAATTACTTCCTTAAGTAATTATACTTATCACATCATTAAAGGTTATTTAAATTAATTAAACTAAATTAATTAACTTAAACAATTCATATTAGACTTCATTAATTACAATGTGAAATAAATTTCTTAATTACTTCCGTAAGTAATTTATACTTAAATAATTCACAACTGATTTTCTTAAATTAATAAACTTAATTAATTATCAAGATTAATCATATTCATTCATTATTTAATCATCCTAGTTAATAACATTCATTCATTTTTAACACTCCTTTAAATTACTTTTCTAAAGTAATTAAATTAAGATTTATTATTAACTACAATTAAATTTCATCTTTACTACTCATAAATAAATCCTTAATTATTTTATTAATTAAGTATTCAATGTAACTTAATTAATTCTTACTTACTTTATTAATTAATAATCATAGATTAATAATCAACTCTTATTTAATAAATGATTCTTAATTATCCATTTATTTATCCTAAATTAATTATCTTAAACCTTAATTAACTAATTTAACTTTTAATTACTAAACTAATTAATCTCATCATTAATTAATCAAATTAGATAATTATTCATTTACTTAATAATTCCAAATCTATAAATCTTCATTTATTTAAAAGGTAAAGCATTTTCTTATTAATGATCAACTTCTCATTTACAAATGCCTTGGAACATTTTACTTTTGACTCTACTTTTACATTTCATTTCAATTTTAGATTGAAGATAATTTACAACCTAACTTAGCTAATTAAAACATTTAAATATACTTTAACATTATAAAGTTATAAAACATTTCATTTTTATAAAACTTATATTTATTTAAACTAGGAGACAAAATAAATTTGAATCCTATCTTAAAATTTGGTTTCAAATTCTATTTTTAAAACCCTGTCTTTAAATTTTAAACCCAGATTTAAATTTTGAAAACTTCAAACTGCCAGGCTAAATTAAACTGGCAACACAACCTGATCCGAGACTGTCCACAAATTCTTCGAGTCGAACAGAGAAAAACTCGGCCCATTCTTCACCTTACTCGAGAAACACGCGACCATTCCTGCTACCCAATCTCCTCTGCATACACCAGTGCAACGCCGTGCACGTGCACAAGCGTCGGAGTCGCTACCATCTCTGACGATCCTTCCAACACATCGAATAGAAACGCTGCAACCATCCCTGATCACCAAAACATACCCCACCTGCCTCGAATCAATTTCGAGCTACCCAGAAAAAAACTGGAACCCATTTCCATGGATAAAACCACCTTAAGGTATCATCTCCGATCACCAGACGAAGAGAAACTCCGGCCACATCATCTTCGTTCCTCCATGAACCCACCTCCAAAACCCTATTGAACTCGATCACCCTGAGAAGTGGCGCGACCTCATTTTCCTTGGCCGACCAAAACTAGGTTTAAATATTACATCCCCTTCTCATCATCGCCCCAACGATCGTGAACCACTCCAGACATTTTCCTGAACACTCAGACCACCTATGCATCTTCAGTAACCACCACGAACTCCCAGATCAACTGGGTTGACAAAGGCAACCCAAAATTCCCAAAACAACTAAACCAGGACTGCTTACTCAAACCATCACTAAAAAATGTGATTCAAGCTTTACAAATCAGGATTTTGTATAGGGATTCACTTTATAAACTTGAATTGATAATTCAAGATATTTGAATATATCACTTATTTTATCCATTAACTGTTTTTAAGGATTTTCTTAGAGTAGTCCACTTTGTTTAATTAAAATACAAAATTTAAAACTTACTTTATAATCAAACAAACAAATTTTGTTTTGACCCTAAGTTCTATCATCAAGAAAATCAAGCAGAATTGATTTTGGAAGTAAGGCAAGAGCTTGAGAACTTAAACAGAGGTAATCTATAGGTTATCAACATTCATATATTACTTTTTACCAAACAAGAGCAATGTACATATGAATATTCACACAAACATACTTTTAGATATTAACATACAACACAAGTTACTTCATCTATAAGTCATCTACATCAAAACAAAAGGGGTCTCATGTTTATTGTTTTCAAGGCAGAGACTTAAATCAGGATCAGGGAAGTTTTAAAACAACAAATATACTCACATCATAGATTCACAAAGAAACTTGCACATACATATATATACACATCAAACAAGTCATAAGCACAGAGATGTTAGATTACTTAAATTTTTAGATTAGAAGTTTACTCACCTGGAAATATTTGAAAACAGAGATCGCTTTTGTTTTGTTTTTGAAATCTGCAGTTGACTCTCCCTTCAGTAAATTCCCTTTTAACTTGAATATGTGGTGATGTTTTCTTTTCTTTTTAATTTCAGTTCTCTGCTATATCTTTTCTTTGAACGAATTAAAGACTTGAAGACATATACATATATATGAAAGGTTTGTATACAGGTTCAAGTACTGAACACCATGTTGTATAATTACTTTATACATTTTTTTGTACAACAAAAGACCTTCTTTCAAGGGCTGATGTGATTCTTGTTTTATGGCTGAGTAAATAGCATTAAATGAAGGCATGTTCACCATGCTTCTTTGCTCCTTGTATACTTACAGCAATATGCTGTTTAGTTGGATTTCGTGGAGGCTTGCGTTAATTACCCTATGTACATATTACTTTGTTTATTCCTTTGCCTTGCACCATGTATTTTGCTAAAGTGTATAATATTTAACTTAAGTTTTAGTTTAAAATTGATAAGGTTATTGTTATTGCTGTTATGTTAGCTTGTTATGTGTTTCTATCTCTAACAATAAATGTGTTTATTTTTTTATTTTAAAACATAAACTATCAAATATATAATTACCTATTATCATTCTATTTTATACTTACCTTAAATATTTATAAGGTATATTTTGTTACCTATAATTATTATATTTATTTTAGAGATTTATATAAATTTTAAAACCATAATTTCTTTTAAAATACATATAACAATTTTCATTTATAATAAAAATCTACTTATATAGACATTATATTATAAATAAAGCTCATTATTACATTAGAATAATTCATAAAAGAATTTATAACTTATATTTATCAAGCTATACTTTTAAAAAGAAAAAAAATCATTTAAACAACTTTAACTTAAATCTTGAGTATATTCTAAAGCCAAATAGTTATTTATTAAATATTGAATTTAATCAAATTTAAACAGACATTGACTATTTACAATATATACAAATATATATATATATATATATATATATAAGTAAATAGAAAACAATTTATTAGGCTTTAAAAGATAATTTATCAGTTAAATATACATTTAAAAGAAAATTATTAAATCAATTCATATCTTATTAACAAAGATATACCAAATCAATTTAATATTTAATATAGATTATTAAATTGATATTGTTCAAAATTCCGGGATATCACATTCCTCCCCTCTTAAAAGAATTTCGTCCCCGAAATTTAAAACAAAGGTAATTTAATAATCTCATTAATGATTTAATTTTAAACACAAGCATATATCATCAATATATATTAACAACCATAGCAATCAATCATCCAATCAAACAAATCTAACTATTCAAACACAATACTAGATAGAATTTCCTCGAGTTTCCTCGAGTATAAATACCGGGTTACTCGCTCTATAGAATCCAAACAATCAATACTACTAAGCTACACACAACTAGATCTACAAACAAGATAGGATATCAGACTATAAAGTCTGACTCAACATCCAAAACTCCCTGAACTGCTGGTTCTACAACCAGAAATAGAATCTTACACGTACTCCCTCAGAGATACGTGAAACACAACGAATCTCAGTTATCCAAACAGACAATTCACTCCTGCAGATCAAACACTTATCCAAAATCAAATCTCCGATAATTCAAATTACTTCGGACGATCCTGGGATGCCTACATCCTTACTGATCAGCTTATCCTTCGCTGATGCCCTCGAAACATCCTGAACCAAAACAATCAACAAAATGATCTTTCCAAGATCAACCAAAACTCAGAACTCCAAAATCAGAAGACGGATCTCACTACTCTTATCCGGAAGAGATAAAACAGATGCTCTCCAAACTACTTCCGCTGCACAACTCTGATCCGAGCAGATGAAAATGCTGATGACGAACACAAGCAAAGACCGGGAAAAACACTTCCCAAAAATATGGTTCACCCGATCCAAAAATAAAACTCAGAAGTTCCTCCAAAACCTGAGCCGCTTCACTAAGATCTTCCTCTAAAATCCATCCTACTACTAAGCGGAACCATCGGTACCACTCCTGGAATCAAGTCGACACCATCTGAAACTCCAGATGCTGACAAAACTCTGACTTCCTACAGACATCCAGAAAGTCTTGGAAAACCCAAGAGAACACTCAGACTGTCGCAAGTCACTTTTGCGATCAACCCAATCTAATATCCAAAGAAAAACTGTTCTCTCTTTACCAAGCAGAACAGCTTACACTTAACTAGCCAATCCAACGAAGAAACAGAACCACTCTGATGCTTCTGAAATCCACTGCTAAGCTAGAAAGCTTCCTTGTCCACACACAGAACATTCCGAGCTACACTGCTGACACCGATGCCCAAAAACTACAAATCCAGAGGCTCTTCAAGAAACTCGAACCTCAAACCAAACAGAAACACTCTGCTACACTCAGCCACACCACCGAAGCAAACACACTCTTAAAACTTGTTCCAAAGAAAACATTTTTGGAAACATCCATAGTCACTGTGTCTCATCACACAGCTACTAATCCCTGAGATATCAAGATATTATCTCTAGCTTCTGTCCAACCGACAGATCCAATTCTACTCAAAGATGGACTCCGAACCTTTACAGGTTTCCTTCAGAGATCGATGAAATCCTTACATCAACAAAGCTCACTCGAGACGGTATTAGGTTTACAGTCTCGACAAATACACTTCCAACCATTGGTAGTCGTGTTTCACACACCACTACACTATCTACCTTTATAACTTATATTGGAAAACCCAAACAAGTAATCCAACAGACAGGTAGAAATAGATAAATATATATATATAGATAAAAATTACAAGTACGCTCTCTCAGGATAGACACCACTCCAGAGCCTAGGTATTCACTCAACCTATTGCTCTGATACCAACTGTGACGACCCGAAATTCCACGCCCGGAAAATCGCATCATCGATAAGAAAGAAAGGGGTGAGAAATAGAAAAGATAAAGAAGAAAGAACAAAACAACATCAGAATCTCAACAGCGGAACGAATGAAATATAATATATCACATAGTATCATATACATCAGAGTTACACAGATAATACAACACATACTAGACAGTTATAAACACATGTCTAGTTAATACAACTCGATACAACACAAAACATCACAGAGATACAACACAGCGGAAATACACAAACTCTAACACAACGGAACCAATCTATATTTATACGCTGAAGCCTCCTGCTCCATTGCTCCTCCACAATTCGTCAAAGCTAACCTGCTACCCTTGGCTACTCGTAAAAATTTGAGTACCCGAGAGTTTAGGAAAAACAGAAATGAACTCCGGGTCAGACATGGGTCTGGTATGAGTAAACGATTAAAGCTGCTTAACTTTTAAAAACCTTTGAAACAAAGGTATCACGTAAGACTCCCCACACATAAACATGGGTAAGTTTTTACCTTACGCTAACCAAACATTTGATAGGAAATCCAGTTATATTATAATAGTGTCTAGGGTTTTCAAGTAAAATACAGAAATAGCTGGAATGCTTACATCTCACGTTCCAACATAGTTGGGCACAACTAATACGTACGTCACTTATTGGAGATTGGATTCCATACAATGGCAGGGCTACTGGGGTACCGCCCGTCACAGTACGTGGCCTAGATCACCGTACCGAGGACCCACCCTAAGTCCCCTGCAACACAAGGCCGGAACATCCCTTACTGGATAATTCCCGGATAAGAAACCCCGCGGTTGTAGCTAGCAACCGCCACACAGCCGAATAAAAAGGCACTCAAGACAGGGGAAATCTTACCCTACTTGGGTGCTACCCACTAACCTTGCTGCACCTCCCCTGTTTTAGCCATTCCCGGTTGATGAGGCTTGATGCTACGATTACCTTTAGAGAACACATCTCTTAGAATGCTCATCGCCCGCCTGACGATGTTCTGAAAGCATTCGATCCATATAAGTTCGTTCCGGGTTCGAACGAAACCGAAGGCATTATCTCGTTACACTCATTTTGGAATCACCCTCAGAGTTAACGACAATAACCCTTGCAATTTGAACCACCATCTCGAATCTATAAGTACTATCTCCGTCAAACTCATTACGGAATCACCCACAGAGTTATACTGACGAATAGTTCTTATACCTCGAGTCTTCACTTGCTCCATTTGGATTTCACGACCTAACGTTATTTTGGATCGATGTGGTATTCGGGTCTCCAGACCTAGAATCCCGGTATACGGAAACCCGATCCCGGTCTCATCGAAATCCAAACCGTATCTTTTAAGGTCAAGTTGTTTTAAAGTTAAAACAATTTAATTCAATTATCTATATACACAGAGATAGATAAATCACAATATAACAATGGATAATAACATCATCATCATAAACAGATAATCCATATTATCTACTCAAACAGATAATCAATATCATCATACTTAGACAAGCATCCATAACACATAGATATTACTCATATCTGAGATCACAATCAATCAAGAAAATCAATATCATCCATCATAAGCAATGATTAATAATCACACATTTATAATTAATTTAAAATAAATTAAATTAATTACAAATCTCTAATTAATTTAAAGTAAATTAAATTAATTACTCCATTATTATAAATCTTGCTTACATAACCATTAATTAATTACAAGTTAATTAATTAATCATTTCCTACTTCCATCTTAATTTATCATCCTTGATTAATTATCTTTTAATTACACTTAAGTAATTATCCTTTAATTATTTTCACAAATTAATTATCTTATACCAAATATAGAAAGTAACCTTTTAAATTACTAAAATTAATTACATTACTTCTTTAACTAATTTCATAAATGAATTCCTTCATTTATTAATTATTTCCAAATAAATCCATTTTAACTTACATCATTAATTACAATATTTAATGATCTCTAATTGCATTTATTTTAGTAATATATCTTCAATTAACCAAATTGTTAATCACCTAGATTAACTCCATTCAGTAATTAACTACCCTTAATTACTTCAATAAATAATTTAATTACTCCATAATTAATTATTCTCTAATTAATCCCTTGATTAATTTATACAAAGTAATTATACCCAAATTACTCTCATTTTTAAATCATCCACAATTAATTACTTCCTTAAGTAATTATACTTATCACATCATTAAAGGTTATTTAAATTAATTAAACTAAATTAATTAACTTAAACAATTCATATTAGACTTCATTAATTACAATGTGAAATAAATTTCTTAATTACTTCCGTAAGTAATTTATACTTAAATAATTCACAACTGATTTTCTTAAATTAATAAACTTAATTAATTATCAAGATTACTCATATTCATTCATTATTTAATCATCCTAGTTAATAACATTCATTCATTTTTAACACTCCTTTAAATTACTTTTCTAAAGTAATTAAATTAAGATTTATTATTAACTACAATTAAATTTCATCTTTACTACTCATAAATAAATCCTTAATTATTTTATTAATTAAGTATTCAATGTAACTTAATTAATTCTTACTTACTTTATTAATTAATAATCATAGATTAACAATCAACTCTTATTTAATAAATGATTCTTAATTATCCATTTATTTATCCTAAATTAATTATCTTAAACCTTAATTAACTAATTTAACTTTTAATTACTAAACTAATTAATCTCATCATTAATTAATCAAATTAGATAATTATTCATTTACTTAATAATTCCAAATCTATAAATCTTCATTTATTTAAAAGGTAAAGCATTTTCTTATTAATGATCAACTTCTCATTTACAAATGCCTTGGAACATTTTACTTTTGACTCTACTTTTACATTTCATTTCAATTTTAGATTGAAGATAATTTACAACCTAACTTAGCTAATTAAAACATTTAAATATACTTTAACATTATAAAGTTATAAAACATTTCATTTTTATAAAACTTATATTTATTTAAACTAGGAGACAAAATAAATTTGAATCCTATCTTAAAATTTGGTTTCAAATTCTGTTTTTAAAACCCTGTCTTTAAATTTTAAACCCAGATTTAAATTTTGAAAACTTCAAACTGCCAGGCTAAATTAAACTGGCAACACAACCTGACCCGAGACTGTCCACAAATTCTTCGAGTCGAACAGAGAAAAACTCGGCCCATTCTTCACCTTACTCGAGAAACACGCGACCATTCCTGCTACCCAATCTCCTCTGCATACACCAGTGCAACGCCGTGCACGTGCACAAGCGTTGGAGTCGCTACCATCTCTGACGATCCTTCCAACACATCGAATAGAAACGCTGCAACCATCCCTGATCACCAGAACATACCCTACCTGCCTCGAATCAATTTCGAGCTACCCAGAAAAAAACTGGAACCCATTTCCATGGCTAAAACCACCTTAAGGTATCATCTCCGATCACCAGACGAAGAGAAACTCCGGCCACATCATCTTCGTTCCTCCACGAACCCACCTCCAAAACCCTATTGAACTCGATCACCCCGAGAAGTGGCGCGACCTCATTTTCCTTGGCCGACCAAAACTAGGTTTAATTATTACATCCCCTTCTCATCGTCGCCCCAACGATCGTGAACCACTCCAGACATTTTCCTGAACACTCAGACCACCTATGCATCTTCAGTAACCACCACGAACTCCCAGATCAACTGGGTTGACAAAGGCAACCCAAAATTCCCAAAACAACTAAACCAGGACTGCTTACTCAAACCATCACTAAAAAATGTGATTCAAGCTTTACAAATCAGGATTTTGTATAGGGATTCACTTTATAAACTTGAATTGATAATTCAAGATATTTGAATATATCACTTATTTTATCCATTAACTGTTTTTAAGGATTTTCTTAGAGTAGTCCACTTTGTTTAATTAAAATACAAAATTTAAAACTTACTTTATAATCAAACAAACAAATTTTGTTTTGACCCTAAGTTCTATCATCAAGAAAATCAAGCAGAATTGATTTTGGAAGTAAGGCAAGAGCTTGAGAACTTAAACAGAGGTAATCTATAGGTTATCAACATTCATATATTACTTTTTACCAAACAAGAGCAATGTACATATGAATATTCACACAAACATACTTTTAGATATTAACATACAACACAAGTTACTTCATCTATAAGTCATCTACATCAAAACAAAAGGGGTCTCATGTTTATTGTTTTCAAGGCAGAGACTTAAATCAGGATCAGGGAAGTTTTAAAACCACAAATATACTCACATCATAGATTCACAAAGAAACTTGCACATACATATATATACACATCAAACAAGTCATAAGCACAGAGATGTTAGATTACTTAAATTTTTAGATTAGAAGTTTACTCACCTGGAAATATTTGAAAACAGAGATCGCTTTTGTTTTGTTTTTGAAATCTGCAGTTGACTCTCCCTTCAGTAAATTCCCTTTTAACTTGAATATGTGGTGATGTTTTCTTTTCTTTTTAATTTCAGTTCTCTGCTATATCTTTTCTTTGAACGAATTAAAGACTTGAAGACGTATACATATATATGAAAGGTTTGTATACAGGTTCAAGTACTGAACACCATGTTGTATAATTACTTTATACATTTTTTTGTACAACAAAAGACCTTCTTTCAAGGGCTGATGTGATTCTTGTTTTATGGCTGAGTAAATAGCATTAAATGAAGGCATGTTCACCATGCTTCTTTGCTCCTTGTATACTTACAGCAATATGCTATTTAGTTGGATTTCGTGGAGGCTTGCATTAATTACCCTATGTACATATTACTTTGTTTATTCCTTTGCCTTGCACCATGTATTTTGCTAAAGTGTATAATATTTAACTTAAGTTTTAGTTTAAAATTGATAAGGTTATTGTTATTGCTGTTATGTTAGCTTGTTATGCGTTTCTATCTCTAACAATAAATGTGTTTATTTTTTTATTTTAAAACATAAACTATCAAATATATAATTACCTATTATCATTTTATTTTATACTTACCTTAAATATTTATAAGGTATATTTTGTTACCTATAATTATTATATTTATTTTAGAGATTTATATAAATTTTAAAACCATAATTTCTTTTAAAATACATATAACAATTTTCATTTATAATAAAAATCTACTTATATAGACATTATATTATAAATAAAGCTCATTATTACATTAGAATAATTCATAAAAGAATTTATAACTTATATTTATCAAGCTATACTTTTAAAAAGAAAAAAAAATCATTTAAACAACTTTAACTTAAATCTTGAGTATATTCTAAAGCCAAATAGTTATTTATTAAATATTGAATTTAATCAAATTTAAACAGACATTGACTATTTACAATATATACAAATATATATATATATATAAGTAAATAGAAAACAATTTATTAGCCTTTAAAAGATAATTTATCAGTTAAATATACATTTAAAAGAAAATTATTAAATCAATTCATATCTTATTAACAAAGATATACCAAATCAATTTAATATTTAATATAGATTATTAAATTGATATTGTTCAAAATTCCGGGATATCACAGTGGTCCAGGGGTTTCACACAGTAGTGCAACATCAATAAATCATCACAGATCAGAATACCGAAATATAGTTGATAAGCGATATAACTATAACGCTTATCTTTTATTCACAGATCACAGATATATAAATTACAGATAATATATTACATTCATCCCAGATAAATGAACTACAGTACAGATCACACACAAACCAGAATATATCACACAGCATCACAGATCAGGGAATATTAACAATTCAACCATTCAGTCAAGTCCAAACATTCACAAGTAAACCTATTAATCAACTGATTAATTTAAATCAGATGTATCAATTAATAATCCGGGTTAATTATTATAATTTAATTACAAATTATTTGAAATAAATCTTCCTTTCAAATTTATTAGTTAACTCTTAATTATTAACAAATCATTCTTAATTAATGAATCAATTAACGTTTAATTATTTAATAAATCTTAATTAATCACCATTATTAATTAATCCTTTAATTTATTAAAAAATAATTTACTCAAATTTCAAACCATCATTCAATTAATTACATTCGGTAATTATATATTAATCGCTTTTCTAAGTAATTATATTTCCAAAATTTTCTAGTGATTATTCTGAATTAATTAACTTAAGTAACTAACTTGAACAAATTCAATTAACTCAACTAATTACACTGAATAATTAATTCCACAATTATTGTCATTAAGTAAGTGTTAACGGTAAAAAGTGAACGCTAACACCCGGTGTGTGTAATAAACTTGTGAAAGCACCACCCGTTGGTACGGGAACAGAATATGAGCTGAAAATAGCAGAAAAAGCAGTAAATGAACAACAGATTTATAGTGGTTCAGCCCGTAATTGAGCCTACATCCACTTTATAGTCTTTTATTACTGATTTGATTACAATTCAATACAATATCCCTTTAAATGCAATACAACTTGATCATGAAATCATTCTTGACTACTAGCTCGATCTTTAATGATGAAACTCGACGAATCCGCGTTGGATGCTAGGAGCTCTTCTCGAAGATCGTTGCGGTGTCTCGAATGCTTGAAGATCTTTGATTGCTGAATGAGAGGAGGCTTCGACAGCGTAACGGCGCTTGGAGAAATGAATGGCCAAAAGTCCCCTTTATGTTGGAAGTGGTGGGGTATTTATAGGAGCTGATCTGGACTCAGGAATTTTCTCTAAGTATTTAAGTCGTCTGCCGACCTATGATAGATCGGTGATGAGTTAAGGAATAGGCTTAGGTCGGTGGCGAGTTAAGGAATAGGCTTAGGTCGGTGGCGAGTTAAGGAATAGGCTTAGGTCGGTGGCGAGTTAAGGAATAGGCTTAGGTCGGTGGCGAGTTAAGGAATAGGCTTAGGTCGGAACCTTCTTAAGTCGGAGCCTTTCATAACTCGGAATCTTCCTTAGGTCGTAGCCCTTGAGTCACAGATTACCTTAAGTCGGCAGGCTCCTAACTCGGCACACCTCTTAAGTCGGCAGCTCTTCTCAGTAGTTAGATCGGCAACTGTTGGGTCAGATCTCTCCTTAGGTCGTAGCCTGTTAAGTCGGAGATCTTGTTAACTCGGAGCTTTCCTTAAGTCGGTTACGCCTTCGAATTGTTAGGTCGTCTTCTTTCTTAAGTCGGCAAGCACCTTAACTCGGCATACTTTCTTAGGTCGGCAAGCACCTTAACTCGGCATGCTTTCTTAGGTCGGCAAGCACCTTAACTCGGCATACTTTCTTAGGTCGGCAAGCACCTTAACTCGGCATACTTTCTTAGGTCGGCAAGCACCTTAACTCGGCATACTTTCTTAGGTCGGCAAGCACCTTAACTCGGCATGCTTTCTTAGGTCGGCAAGCACCTTAACTCGGCATACTTTCTTAGGTCGTGAGTCGAAAAGGGGATTAACATTTGCCCCTCGAAGTATATGCCTAAGCCATAGGTCGTATGCTTCGATTCTTTTAATTCTTTGGTTAGGTCGGTGCCGACTTAACAAATGCCTTAGGTCGTACACCGTGCAAGTCGACTCACCTTCCAGCATATAAATAGTTGCATCCTTCTTCCTCTTCCTCATCTGTTCCTTTTCTCGAATCTGCCATTGAAGCACTTTTAGAGCTCTCAGAGACAAACTCCAACCATCCAATCGCCGATCATCTTCTTGTTATACTTCGTAAGTCGATCTGGTCATCGTTCACCCATGCTCGCTGTCGAATCGATAACTCCCAGTTTTTGACTTCCATTTGTGTTTAGATGCTGCGATTCATTGTGCATAACTTTTTGATTGTTCGTCAATCGCCATCGACCATGTTGTAATCGTAATAGGGCAGTAATACATTGGATTCGCAGCAAATTTGATTCGACTTGAATTGGCTCCTTGGGTGGTCCAATGGTGTGATGGAATGAGGATCGTTGTTGACTGTGAGGCTATTGGGTTAACGGGTTAAGAATTAGGGAAGAAAATTAGTCGAGGTATTGGCTCGGTCACGACCTAGGGATTTTACGCGATCCAGTGACTTTCATGACTTAAGCCGGAGCCGACTTAGCAGTTCCATGCGACCTAGGTTTTGTGTCGCCTCCGAGTTAGGACTTAGAGGATTCCTGGCTTTGACTCATAGGGAACCTTCCTTAGGTCGTCACCGAGTTAGGACTTGGAGGATTCCTGGCTTTGACTCATAGGGAACCTTCCTTAGGTCGTCACCGAGTTAGGACTTGGAGGATTCCTGGCTTTGACTCATAGGGAACCTTCCTTAGGTCGTCACCGAGTTAGGACTTGGAGGATTCCTGGCTTTGACTCATAGGGAACCTTCCTTAGGTCGTCACCGAGTTAGGACTTAGACTTTCGGCCACCCAACAGATGATTTTTGAACTGTGCCCGAACTTCGAGCTGTTGAACTATGAACTGTGAACTGTGAACTGTTGAACTATGAACTGTGTTGCATGCATTTTACACATTGCTTCAATTTTGCAAACTAACAATCCTGCTTAATACAACATTCACAGAATACTGGGACGAATATACTATCACCGACTGCCCATATCGAGTGACGGATTAGTTGATAACGAGAAAGTTAAATTAAATGAATATGAACGAGATGTTGTACAATAACTAATTCAAGTGAAGTATTAAAACAAAATCGTAATAGTCAAGTGAAACTGACTTGTCTGTATTAACACTGCACTTGATCATTGACAAGTTCTGAAATTTTGTAATCGATTGACTGTCAACTAATTTAATTCCCGTTATGCTTGTTGTTTATTTTCATTAGTTTTTTGCACAACACTTCACACTTTTAGGGAACGTGCACCTTCACATTTGAACATTCAGCTGATTGTGTAGAATGTCTTCTCCACAAGAAGGAACAGAGCAAGCTGAAGATGTGTTTCCAGTTGCTATCCCGCTGAACGATCCTCCAGAGAGGACTCCTACTACTTTGAACCATAAGGCCTTTCGTCAACTATGCATCCAGTTTGGCATTGCTGAGGCTGACGCTTTGCTTCCCGAAATAAATGATACTGCTGACAGACCGCCCCATGGCTTTGTCGCGGTTAACCGCCAAATGTGCTTGAGCGGGGCTATCCCCCCATTCAATGACTGCATTCGAGAACTTCTTCTCCAACTATCTATTTCCCCTTTCCAGTTACATCCCAATGGCTACGCCATCTTGCTGGGACTATGCGTGCTTTTCAGGAGAACACTGGGCCGCTTCCCTACCTTCGGAGAAATTCGCTATCTTTGTACTTTTTCCAAAAATAAAGATCATCCCTCCATCATAGTTGTGAGGAGTGCGAGAAATCGTAAGTTGATCACCGGTCTCCCTGAGAGTGTTCACAGTTTTCTGAGCCCGTTCTTCTACGTTCGCTGCCCTCCTGGGTTTTATGCTATTTGGAGAATAGGGAGTAAGATCACTTGCATTTGTTTCTTACGTTCTTTCAAATTTACCGAAGTTCGGATTATCAAGTGCTAACTTCGCTCTTTTTTCCTTTTCAGCACTTCCTCCTCCTTCCAAAAATCTCAATCACAAGGTGACTTTCGAGAGGCTTATGGCGGTGCCTGTAGAGGAGAGGAGCATCCAATTTCTATTAGATGATGAGCTTCTGCACCAATTTGGGCTTCTGCACCCTTCCAGGTCGACTCGAGTTCATGAAATTCCTAGCTCTGATGCAGAAACATCGGCTGCATTGGATTCTCAAGCAGAGGCGTTAAATGCCCCGGTTTTTGCGGAAGAAGCTGCTTCAAAAACACCTGCCCTGGATACTGCTTTGATAAAGTGCTCTGGATCCACTGATGTTGTAGGGTTGGCTGGCAAGTCGGAACTTCCCCCAACTATTGAGGAAGAAGAGAATCCTCGAGCTTCTGAAAAATCAATTGATGTGGAACTTGAGAAAGAGAAATCTGCTGAACACTTGGGTGACGATACCTTTGATGGCTTGAGTGACATTATGATAACCTCTCAGGAGCTCTTTAAAGATGATGCTTCTAAAGTGGTTCCTCCTGTTATCGAAGCAACTTCTTCTTTGCAACAATCCACAACACCTTCCACACAACTTATTGCCATTTCTACACCCAAAAGTGGTTTGTAGTCTGACGCGCGTAGTTTACACATCACACACACTTAGAATTTTGGTACTTATATGCACTTAGCTTCTTCAACTTGAGGATTTCTAAAACTGGTCTTTTTCTTCAATTTCAGGTTCTCTGATGGGGCGAAGCGGCTCTTACTTCAACAAATTTCAGCGCTACGGAAGCCGTGAAGCTTACGACTTTAGGAGTTATATCAGTGCCGTGAAAGAAATTGATGAGGAGAGAGCTGCTCGAAAGGCTCATGAGAGGCGAGCTCATGAAGAGCGTCGCCGGAGAGAAGATGAGGAATACTACGGGAGAAGGGACGAGCAACATGACTCTTCTCGCAGAAGCGACGATCCTTATAAAAGGAAATCTTACGACGATAAGGGGAAGAGTCACACTTCTGATGATTCCAGTAAACGTGCCAGACTTGGTGAGAAAGACACATCTAACATCTCGGAAAAGACAACCGCTTCTGTTCCTCCTAATACATCTTCCGGTTCTCCTGCCCTTAAGGAATCTGACATCCAGACCATCATTAATAGGCCACAGTACCAAGCTGGAGATAGTCCTCCCACACTCCAGAGCCGATTTCCGAATTGGTGTCTGAAAGGAGTGCGTTTTGATTTGGACTTGGTCCCCATTGATAAGCAGGCGATGCTGAAAAATGTCGATGCTGTAAAGCTTGACATCGAAAGAATGTCTGGGTGGCAGAAGCTGGTTGATGAACTTCAAAGGGTCAACCATCTGAATCTTGAAGCGATGATGACCATGGAAAATGATAAGTCTGAGTGGGATAAATGGCGTAAGCAGCATGACTCGGAGATGAAAAGCATTAGCGATGGTTATGTAAAGCTCGAAGCTGAAGTTGAAAGACTTAAAAAAGAGCTTGCTACTTCTTCCACTTCTTATTCTCAGAAAGAAGAAATGCTTCAAAAACAAGTTCGAGACGCCCACGCTGCTCAGAGAGATACTGAAGTCAAACTTGAAGCAGAACAACATGTTACTAGAAAATATCGTGATGACGCTGCTCAACTTCTGGAGAAACTCAGCTCTCGAGACTTAGAAATTGCTAGGCTACAATCCCAGTTACTGAAGGCTGAAAGAGAACGTGATGAAGTTCTCTCTGGTAAAGCTGCAGCCGAAGAATCCCATAAGGCGACCCTAGCCACCGTTGACGCGACCCTGTTCGACTTCTATATGCATTGTGTCCTGGGGCGTGGGAGCCTTTCATTTTTGGGACCAGAGTATGAAGTCACCCTAGAGGAGGTGTGGGAGGCAATCATTGACTTATTTGGTGGTGCCGGATACTCCGAAACAGATCTTCAAGCTACCTACCTAAGTGAGAGCGATCGCGATGCCCTTGCCAAAGGAAAAGAGCAGCTCGTCCGAGTGCGGGCCGAAGCGACGGGAGAGAAGCTTCCTGGGAAAGAAACACCCCCTATTGCTCCTGCTTATACTTCGACTTTAGCTCATGCGGATATTGCTGGCTCTAGTTCTCATTCCACGCCTCCCGCTAAGGTTGACACAGAAGCTGTAACCACCCCTACAGAGGAAGAGGCAATGAAAGACTTCCAAGCTCGGGAATTTGAGATTGATCTCGCTAAACCGGCTTCTCCAGGTAACTTTGACAATTCACGGTTTTCTTTTTTCTCGGAGAATACTGATTTTGATATCTTTTATTATGCAGCAGACGCCCCAGAAACTGCCCCAACTCTTCCTTCTTCAGCTGCCGTTCCTCCTCCTTCTCAAGTTATACCTCTTCCAGCTTCCCAACCTGGTTCACAGGAAGAACCAATAGTGGCCCTTCAAGGTTTAGATGAACCATCTGCTTCCGAAGAACAGAAGGCAAAAGGTCTGGAGGATAGCGAGAAGACCCCGGAGCAGTCTTTCGATTATGACACAAAGCTTTCTACATTTCTTGCTCCGGGGAGTGAGTCTTCTTCCAAGAAGAAGGGGAAGCGTGTGGTTTCAAAGAAAGGAAAGAAGAGTTCTACTGCTGCTGGAGATGAGGCAGAGATTGATCCGGCTGAGTCTCTTTCTCCTTCTTCTCCAACGCGGCCTACGAAGCTAATTACCAGGCCGGGTAAAAGTTCCAAGGGTGGGAAGAAGGGGAAATGAGTTTGATTTTGCATTTTCTGCTTTTTGTATTGACCGGGGATTGTGCGGATTTCGGTCTCCGCTTCTTTTTGTAACCTGTACAATGTAAAAATTTCTCATAGTGTTGAAATAAATAGATATTTTTCTTGTACAAATCCTTGTGTATGTAGGAATACATCTGTTTTTCATTTGAAGTGTAGAGTAAATGATTCTTTTTGCTTGTACAAATTTTTGGTCTGTGTTTCAAGAACGCACTTACTCCACATCTTTATTACGTGATATTGCAATGAACTTGTGGTATGTTGTTTGTATATTACTTTTATTAATGTAACTGAATTGTATAATGTTGCCCCCATACCACAAGTATATTGTAATACTTCTTGATTTCACAAGACCGATACTCTTATTTTAGAGAATAACTTTCCACTTTTTCAGGGAAGAATTATTCTGCTTTTAATAGAGTATATCTTGTCTTTGGAGAAATCTTTATTTTCTTTTTCTTCCTGAAGAAAACTTCGACTTTTGGGAATGATCACTTTTATTTGTTTGAAAGTGAATTTTCCTGTACAGTGAAATGAGCTTCTGAGGAAGGTTTTGATTTTCGTGCCCCGATAAAGGGTTTATTTTTGGTACTTCAAGCAAGGTGAAGTACGCCTCTGAAGAGGTCTTTTGGTCTCCGAAGAGAAGCGATTTTAGTCTCCGAAGAGAAGCAGTTTTGGTCTCCGAAGAGAAGCAATTTTGGTCTCCGAAGAGAAGCAGTTTTGGTCTCCGAAGAGAAGCAATTTTGGTCTCCGAAGAGAAGCAGTTTTGGTCTCCGAAGAGAAGCAATTTTGGTATTTCATCTCTGGTGAAGTGGGTCTCCGAAGAGAAGCATTTTGCACTTCTACACGGGTGAAATGTGCCTCCGAAAAGGGCTTTTGCCTCCGAAGATGGCTTGTGCCTCCGAAAAGGTCTTGTGCCTCCGAAGAGGGCTTGTGCCTCCGAAGAGGGCTTGTGCCTCCGAAAAGGGCTTGTGCCTCCGAAGAGGTCTTGTGATTGCCTGGAAGTTACTTTCTCATGGTCGGAGGGGTCTACGGGACAAGCGTAAGTTGTTTGATTGGATGTTTGTTTGTACAAACGATTGCAATCAATTAACAAGGTGCCCCTTTGGTAGTCCCACCGATCTTTTTGATTGAGGAAAGTTCTCCATTTATTGGCGTGCCTCGTTAGAGGGCTTTGTTGACCCTTGGGAAGGAGCATCAGTTGGTTGGTGTGCCAGGAAGGTTGCGTCTTAGGGGCAAGTAGATCCATGGGATGGACACAAGCTGCCTGATCGGATGCATCACAATCAGCCAGCGAGGGTCTTATTCCTTCTGCTCGGGAAGGTATCCCTTTAGTGGATCTACCTGCCTTCCTGTTGAGAGGCATACCTTCCTTTGGCTGCTTCCATGTTTTCCTGCTCATGTTGTATCATCATCCGCCAATCTGCGATCCTTTATCATCGTTTCCAAGCGCATGTTCCTTCCTTTTGCAAGTAAATTGCTTTATCCGAAGAAGTAGACTTCACTGTTGAATGACTCCACAGAGTAAACACAAGTTATTTGGTTGGATGCCTTTTTATATTAACGATCGCAACAAGTTAACGAGGGCTTGACATAGTGGAGCCGTCAACTTTTTATGTGAAGCTCCTCTTGTATGGGATTTGAGTTTGAAATTTTTGTTGCTTGAAATTTGCTAAATGATTTGTAAGGCTCGCTTAGCTTTGCGATGGGTGAGCTTTGCTTTAATGGCCTGCAGTATTAGATCAATATTTTAGCAATACATTTAGAGTATTTACACATCGAAATATAACAGGCATTTTATAACAGAAAACACAATGCATAGTTTTTCATTATTGAGTCACGCTGATTTCTCAGCGGTTTACAATGCAGAAGTTACACATCTATTATTATCTTTACACATTCAAGCAATGCTGTTAAGTAAAAATGAATGCTAGTTATTATTGTTTCAGAATCTCCAAGCTGGATTTCCATTTGTGCTTGATTCATAGCTTTTGGATTTTTATGCCAGAGAAAGTGAGAGATGCCCCAGCCGCAATTTTGTGGGTAATTAGTAGTCATCCCAACTTCTGCTTGCTGGGTATAATCCGCCTGTGATAGCATTAATGACAAGCTTTTCTGAATCTTGCACTGCAGTGTTGTTGTGAGAATCGGATTGATGGGTAGGATGTTGTTGATCCCGAGTGGATGAGGTTGGATTGACTCCGCTTTTCTTAACATATTGTTGGAGTTTACCTTGTTCCAACAATTCTTCAATCACTTTCTTTAACTGGCGACATTGGTCAGTGTCATGGCCAGGTTGATTGTGAAATTGGCAGAATTTCCCATTACTCTTTGCACCTTTCGTCATCTCAGGTGGCTTAGGATACTGGACAACGTCTTTTGTTGCAAAATAGATATTCCTTGGTGTATCAGTTAAAGGGGTATAATCTGATGAATTAAAGCGGCGAGGTTTCTTTTCATTTCCCTGGTTCTTTCCTCCTTCATTCTCCCTTTTCTGACTTTCAGATTCTCTTTTCTTAGATAGGACACTGTTGTCATTAGTTTGGGCAGCAACCACCTTTGACGTCGTAGAAAGGTTCTCAAGGCGAATGAACTCGTCGGCCTTTTTATAGAATTTATCAAGTGAGTTCGGTTCCTTCATCTTTAGCCATATTCCAAATTCACTCGATTTATCAATGGCTCTCATCAAATAAGTCAGGATCATACGTGGTTCTGCATTTTCTACTTCGGCTAAAGCTATATTGAAACGGCTCAAGAAAGATTTGATTGATTCTCCGGGCGCTTGTTCAAGGTTAGACAGTGACATTATATCCTTAGCTTTTGAAGCATACAATCTGAACTGTTCTTTAAACTTTTGCGTTAAGTCGGAGAATTTATCTACAGACCGAACTGGAAGCTTTGTGAACCAAAGTAAAGCCACCCCTTCTAGGTATACCGGAAAGTATCGACACTTGATCTCGTCTGATGCTCTTGCACCAGTCATATGCCAATCGTACTTGTAGAGGAAATGATTAGGGTCACTGGTTCCCCTATAGGCTTGGATAGTAGGAGGTGCAAATTTCCTTGGAAACTCCGCTCTTAGGATCCTTTCAGTAAACGGAGTTCTGCTCGGCGCAAATCCCCAGTCAGCCTCATCCTCTTCCCTTTGCATGCTCTCTTTCATGATGCGGCCAACCATTTCAGACAGGTACTCCTTATTGTTCAAAGACACCTCCGGGCAAGTATTAGTTCTTCCCTCGGAATTTTGCCCGGGCATCTGCTCATGACAAGTTGGTTGCGGCATAGAACCGTCAGCTTGGAAAGGTGGCATTTCAGGAAGAGTAGTTCGACGGTTTTCTGGTTGACGATTTGCCCCGAGCAGAGCAGTTAATCTATCCATCATCAAAGCGTTTTGAGTTTCAATTTGTTGATATAATCCAGAAACTGCGTCATCCAATTCAGCCCTGGTGACCCCAACGGTTGGAGTTGCTTGGTCTGTTATTGGGGAAGCGGAAGTTCCTTCGTGAGCGTTTCCGGATCTGATAGGTCTACCTCTTCTTCCAGGAGCCATTATTTCAGATCTGGTCTTTAAAGAGAAGTTCTTTTTATGAATCTTTGCGAAACAACGGTGGATGATCGCCTGAGTTGGGTTCTCAGTGAAAGCACCAAAATGTTAACGGTAAAAAGTGAACGCTAACACCCGGTGTGTGTAATAAACTTGTGAAAGCACCACCCGTTGGTACGGGAACAGAATATGAGCTGAAAATAGCAGAAAAAGCAGTAAATGAACAACAGATTTATAGTGGTTCGGCCCGTAATTGAGCCTACATCCACTTTATAGTCTTTTATTACTGATTTGATTACAATTCAATACAATATCCCTTTAAATGCAATACAACTTGATCATGAAATCATTCTTGACTACTAGCTCGATCTTTAATGATGAAACTCGACGAATCCGCGTTGGATGCTAGGAGCTCTTCTCGAAGATCGTTGCGGTGTCTCGAATGCTTGAAGATCTTTGATTGCTGAATGAGAGGAGGCTTCGACAGCGTAACGGCGCTTGGAGAAATGAATGGCCAAAAGTCCCCTTTATGTTGGAAGTGGTGGGGTATTTATAGGAGCTGATCTGGACTCAGGAATTTTCTCTAAGTATTTAAGTCGTCTGCCGACCTATGATAGATCGGTGATGAGTTAAGGAATAGGCTTAGGTCGGTGGCGAGTTAAGGAATAGGCTTAGGTCGGTGGCGAGTTAAGGAATAGGCTTAGGTCGGTGGCGAGTTAAGGAATAGGCTTAGGTCGGTGGCGAGTTAAGGAATAGGCTTAGGTCGGAACCTTCTTAAGTCGGAGCCTTTCATAACTCGGAATCTTCCTTAGGTCGTAGCCCTTGAGTCACAGATTACCTTAAGTCGGCAGGCTCCTAACTCGGCACACCTCTTAAGTCGGCAGCTCTTCTCAGTAGTTAGATCGGCAACTGTTGGGTCAGATCTCTCCTTAGGTCGTAGCCTGTTAAGTCGGAGATCTTGTTAACTCGGAGCTTTCCTTAAGTCGGTTACGCCTTCGAATTGTTAGGTCGTCTTCTTTCTTAAGTCGGCAAGCACCTTAACTCGGCATACTTTCTTAGGTCGGCAAGCACCTTAACTCGGCATGCTTTCTTAGGTCGGCAAGCACCTTAACTCGGCATACTTTCTTAGGTCGGCAAGCACCTTAACTCGGCATACTTTCTTAGGTCGGCAAGCACCTTAACTCGGCATACTTTCTTAGGTCGGCAAGCACCTTAACTCGGCATGCTTTCTTAGGTCGGCAAGCACCTTAACTCGGCATACTTTCTTAGGTCGTGAGTCGAAAAGGGGATTAACAGTAAGTATACTTAATAGTTCCACAATTGATTATTATTAGATTAATTAATCTAATTTATTATTAAAATTTATCACATTAATTAATTATTCAAATAAATCTTGGTTAATGACCTTTATCAATTATTAAATTTCTTTAATTACTTTTCTAAAGAAATTTGCTTATATTAATCATTGTTGATTATAAATTGATTTACTATTAAAAACTCATTAATCTTTATTAATTAAAGTAAACTCATTTATATTTATGATTTGATTGTTATTACCATATATTGAAACATTGTTTCAAATTTCCTTTTTAACTTTAGCATATTTAACTTATTTTAAACACTTAAGTTCTAAAACTTAATTAAATTTCAAAGTTTTAAAATCTGATTTGGAATTAGTGCCAGGTTTAAATTTTTAGATTTTAACTTGTTTAAATTTTCATTTACAGATTCAATTCTACTTTAAATTCAAATTCTCCCATACCTTTAATTGTTTTTATATTAATAAAACGAATTAATTTAAAACTTTATTTATCTTCTGTTAACGCTTAAAATTGAACGCTAACACCCGGTGTGTGTAATAGAATTGTGAAAGCACCACCCGTGTGACGGGAACAGGAATTAAGCAGTAAAATAGCGAAAAAGCAGTAAAAGACAGCAGTTTATAGTGGTTCGGCTTGAAATCGAGCCTACGTCCACTTTGAATCTCTTTATTACTGAATCTGGTTACAAAATGATACAATACACTTGCGAAATACGATATATTTCAATCCCTAAACACTTTCGACTATTAGCTCAAGCTTCGATGTCGAAGCTCTCCTCGAATTCGTGTTGAATGCGGTAGATTTCTCTCAAAGCTTGTTGTAATGTCTTGAGTGATTAGAGTTCTTCAAATGTTGGGTGAGTTGAGAATTCGGTAGAGTAACAACGCTTCAGAAAATGATCGGCCAAAAGTCCTTCTCATGTTGAAGGTAGTGGGGTATTTATAGGAGTTAAATTCAGGACAGAAATTTTGTCCCAAGTCTTAGGTCACGTACGACCTAAGTTAGGTCGTAGGTCGCGAGCGACCTAAGTTAGGTCGTGGTCTCCACACGACTTAGGAAGCTGGACTGATGGAGTTACACTCGATTTCATCTGAAGTGGTAAGTCGTAAGCGACCTAAGATAGGTCGTGCCTCCTTTCCCTTCTTTTAGCTCGTTAAGCTGCTTGGTGAAGTTAGATCGTGTATTCTGCTAAGTCGTGAAGCTCTTAGGTCGGTAAGCTTTAGGTCGTTAAATCCTTAGCTCGTTTGCCTCTTAAGTCGTAGGTCGCTGAGCCGCTTCAGGAGTTAGGTCGTGAACCCATTTAGGTCGGTTGGTCGTGACATTCCTTAGGTCGTTAAGTCCCTTAGGTCGCTAACTTCCTTAGGTCGTTATTTCCCTTAGGTCGCTAACTTCCTTAGGTCGTTAAGTCCCTTAGGTTGCTAACTTCCTTAGGTCGTGAAGTCTGGAGCCACTAGATCGTGAAGCTTGCTAGGTCGTTAGATCGTTCTGCTCCTTAAGTCGTTAAGTTCCTTAGGTCGTAGAGTCTTGAGTCATAGAGTTTTAGGTCGGCACAAAAATATGAGTTAACATTTGCCCCTCGAAGTGCAAGCCTATGCCATAGGTCGTGTGCTTCGACTTAACTTTGCTACGTTGTGAACGACCTAAAACTTAGCAAACTCGTACGCCTGTTCGCCTTCCTCTCTCAGCCCCATATAAATTAGTTAGGTCGCTCCTTCCTCCCCACCTTACTGTTCTGAACTTTCACTGCCTTTGATGAATTCTCAATCTTTCGAAAGCGAATTCAATCCAGCTAATCACCGATTCATTCCTACCAGCATATTACGTAAGTGAATCCAATCTCTACTCCTCCATTATCACCGCTCGATCGTGAATCCACGTTTTCCGACCCAAGTTTAATTTCGTGTGCCATGCTTCATTTTTTAATGGTTATTTCGATCGATTTTTGATCGTCGTTTGATACGTCGTGGTGATTTATGAACGCATGGTGATTTTCACAATGGATCGGAGGGGTTGGTAATCGATTTGCTAGGCGATTTGGGGGTATGTGGAGATTGAAATGAAGAGGACGACAAATTCTTTTGTAATGGCGGTATTGGGTTATCGGGTCGAGTAAGGTGTTGCGTGGAGAGGAAGTCATCGACCTACCAGATCTGGACGACCTAAAAGTTAGGTCGTGATGAAATTCTTGGCGACCTAAGCCTTACGATCTAAGAATTGCTGCGACTTAAACGAAGCCAAACAACCTTTTTTGTGACCTGAATATTTTCCGACCTATGCCAAGTCATGTGCGACCTAGGACTTAGAGAAAATTGCATTGCCTTGAGTCATTTACTTGCATTGTGCGACCTAAGGATGTCTCGACCTATGATAGGTCGCTGAACGACCTAGGACTTAACCGACTCTGCACAACCTTGAACGCTTTAACTTGCACAGCACGACCTAAAAATGCCTCGACTCCTGCTAGGTCGTGAGCGACCTAATACTTGGAAATTTGAGCAGAAGTTGACTGAATTTCAAACTGTTTGAACTGCTTGGACTTTGTTGAACTTAATTGTACTTTTTCACAGATTATACCATCCTTTAAAGCTGTCAACCTATTAAATACAACATTTGCAAAGAACTGGGACAAAAATACTACCATTGACTGCCCACATCGAATGACAGATTAGTTGACAAAAATCAATTAACATACATGAATTTTGTGAATGAAATGCTGTGAAACGATAAATTTAAATGAAGTATTAAAGCAAAGCTGAAATAATCAACCTAAGCTGATTTGTTTGCATCAACACAACATTGTATTTGAACTTAAAATGACAAGCCTCGAAACTTTATAATCGACAAATGTCAACTATCTCAATTTCAGTTATACTTGCTTGTTATTGTTTTAGTTTTGCACAACACTTCACACTTTTAGGAAACGTGCACCTTCATATTTAAATATCCAGTTGATTGTGTAGAATGACATCTCCACAAGAGGACTCAGGACCAGCCGAAGAAGCCTTCCCGATTGCTAATCCATTAATCGATCCTCCGGAGAGAACTCCGACCACTCTGAGCCTCAAAGTTTTCAGACAACTGTGTTCCCAGTTCGGTATTGCTGAATCAGATGCCATATTCCCTGGAGCTAACGACACTGCTGACAGGCCACCTCTCGGTTTTGTCGCAGTGAATCGCCATATGTGCTTGAGTGGGGCTATTCCACCTTTCAACGAATTTCTCTGAGAACTCTTTCTTCGATTAGCCATCTCACCCTTCCAGCTACACCCTAACGGTTACGTTGTTCTGATGGGGTTGTGTGTTCTGTTTAGAAGGATGCTCGACCGTCTCCCGAGCTTCGATGAAATTTGTTATCTATGCACCTTTTCTAAGAATAAAGATCATCCTTCAATCGTGGTTGTAAGAGGTGCTAGAAATCAGAAATTG
The DNA here is from genome assembly GCA_030737815.1 of Allium fistulosum. NCBI lineage: Eukaryota > Viridiplantae > Streptophyta > Magnoliopsida > Asparagales > Amaryllidaceae > Allium > Allium fistulosum. The sequence continues at coordinate 613,657,719 of CM060907.1, forward strand.
ATTTTGGATTTGCCTGATGGTGCTCACGGGTTTCTAAATCAATTCTTCTTTGTTCGATGCCCTCCGGGATTCTATGCTGTTTGGAGAATCGGGAGTAAGATTGCCTTTCTCTGTTCATCTTATAAGTTTTTCGAAACCCGAGTTATCAAATGCTTATCTTCATTCTTTTCTTTTTTCAGCACTTCCTCCCCCGCATAGAAATCCCGGCCTCAAGTCAATCTTCAAAACTTTAAATGCTGTGGCTATGGAAGAGAGAAACACCAAATTCTTGTTGAAAGATGAATTTTTGCACCAGTTCGAACTTCTGCATTCTTCTCGTTCCACCCAGCCTCATGAGATTCCTGATTCTCCAGCAACGACGTCAGATGCCCCAGCCCCTGCTAAAGAACTTTCACTGAAAGAACCCACCGTTGAGACTTCACTAGTGAAGTGTTGTACTTCTAATGATGTTATGGGGTCGTCTAGCAAGCTTGCACTTGCCCTGGTTATTGAAGAAGAAGAAGGAAAAGAATCTCCCTGCCATTCCGGAGAGGTGGCCAATGTAGAGGCTGAAGGAAAAAATTCCGTTAGGCACAATGGCGATGACATTTTTGAGGGGTTAAGTGACTTGATGATAACCTCTCATGAACTATTTAAAGATGATGGATCAAAAGCGATCTCTCCTGTCGTTGTTGGGTGAATTTTCACCACCTGACCAACACCTAGCCGGACCAGGATCTAGCCGGACCAGGATCTAGCCGGACCAGGACCTAGCCGGACCAACTCCAAGCCGGACCAAATCCTAGCCGGACAAACTCCTAGCCGGACCAACACCTAGCCGGACCAGGATCTAGCCGGACCAGGACCTAGCCGGACCAACTCCTAGCCGGACCAAATCCTAGCCGGACCAACACCTAGCCGGACCAGGATCTAGCCGGACCAGGACCTAGCCGGACCAACTCCTAGCTGGACCAACTCCAAGCCGGACCAACACCTAGCCGGACCAACACCTAGCCGGACCAGGATCTAGCCGGACCAGGACCTAGCCGGACCAACTCCTAGCCGGACCAACACCTAGCCGGACCAGGATCTAGCCGGATCAGGACCTAGCCGGACCAACTCCTAGCCGGACCAACTCCAAGCCGGACCAACTCCTAGCCGGACCAACACCTAGCCGGACCAGGATCTAGCCGGACCAGGACCTAGCCGGACCAACTCACCTCCCATGCTTCGCCGAACCAACTCACCTCCTACCACCGGACCAAACGCTGCCGGACCAAGACGTGCCAGGCCAGATCACATCAGCCCAGGCCTACCAGCAGCTATATACATCCAAGACCCCTGCTCCCACCCTCACTCTATAAATAGAGGGGCAGGGGTACGACAATGGGGGACAAGTTTGAGAGCTCAAGCACGGAAGGAACTTTCAAACAACTTTCTTTTACTTGTACCAAAGCTTTGTACTTGTAATCACAACAAAAGAAGAGAAATAACATATAAAGTGGACGTAGGCACATTCTGGCTGAACCACTATAAATCTGCGTGTCTTTTTACAGTTTAGCCCCTGTTTTTCATATATTTGCATAAACCTCCAAAATCACTAAGAACAACATAAGATCTACTAAATCATACAACTTTGAGGTGTTTGTCCATTTTTTGTGCAAACAGTCGTCGAAGCAACTTCTTCCTTGCGGCAAACTACAACACCTTCTACACAAGCCGTTGCCATTCCCACACCACAGAGTGGTTTGTAGTCTGATGCGCGTAGCTTGCACGCCACACACACTTAGGATGCTAAGCACTTTTATGCACTTAAATTCTCTACTTCGAAGATTTCTAAGACTTGTTTTTCTTCAATTTCAGGTTCTTTAATGGGGCGAAGTGGCTCATATTACGACAACTTTCAGTGCTATGGAGGGCGCGATTCTTACGATTACGGACGCTATCTCCCCACTCACAAAGAATCTAACGAAGAGCGTGCAGTTAGAGAAGCTCGAGAGCGGCGAGCTTATGAGGAACAGCAGAGAAAAAGGGACGATGACTCCCACAAAAGAAAATATCATGACGATAAAGGGAAGAGCCATGCTACTGAAGACCCGAGTAAACGGGTTAAACTTAGTGAAAAGGACGCATCTGGAATTTTTGATAAAACTGACGCTCCTATCTCTTCTGATATCCCATCCGGTTCTCCTACTTTAAATAAGTCCGACATCCAAGCGATCATCAACAGGCCCCAGTATCAAGTTAAAGATGGCCCTCCAACACTTCAAAGCCGATTTCCGAATTGGTGCCTAAAAGGAGTGCGCTTTGACTTAGATTTGGTCCCGATCGATAAGTAAGCCATGCTTAGAAATCTTGATGCAGTTAAGCTTGACATTGAGAGGATGTCGCAATGGCAAAAACTTATTGATGAACTCCAAAGAGTCCACCATATGAATCTTGAAAACATGCTGACTATGGAGAATGATAAGACTGAATGGGCTAAAATTTGCAAGCAGCACGATGCGGAGATGACGAGCATCGCGGATGATAACGCAAGGCTTGAATCTGAAGTCAAGCGACTTAAGGAAGATCTCGCCTCTTCTTCTGCATCGCATACTCAAAAAGAAGAAGTCTTTCAGAAGCAAGTGCGAGATGCACACACTGCGCAAAGGGATGCTGAGATGAAGCTTGCAGCCGAACAACTCATCATCGAAAAATACCGCGAAGAAAACGCTCAATTGCGGAAAACATTTAACTCCCAGAACGCAGAGATAGAAATGCTAAAAGCTAGGCTTCTTAAAGTTGAGAAAGAGCGTGACAATGCGGTTGCTGGACAAGTTGCGGCTGAAGAGTCTCACGAAGCAACCAAGGCCAGCATCGACTCAACTTTATTTGACTTTTATATTCACAGTGTCTTGGGGCGCGGGAGTCTCTCATTCTTGGGACCAAAATATGAAATCACCATAGCTAAAGTATGCGAGACTGCGATCGATATGCTCGGGGGAGCTGGCTACAATGAGACGGCGCTTGAGGCAATTTATCTTGATGAGGATACTCGTGCTGCTCTTGCTAGAGGAAAAGAGCAACTCGCTGAAGCTAGAGCTGGAACAGTGGCAGAAGAACACTTAGAAAAGAAAATATCTTTAACTGCCCCTGTCCACACTTTGATTTCGACCGATGTTGATATCGTTGGTTCCAGCTCTCACTCTCCTCTTCCTGCAAAAGACATTGAGGCTAAGCCCGTCACTACCGAGTCTCCCCTTACTCAGATTGAGGAAAAGAGCCAAGAAGACATCGAGGCTGAAAAATTTGAAATTAAACTGTCAAAACCAACTTCCCCAGGTAACTTCGATTCAGATCTGGCTCAAGTGGATTATTCATTCGATTCAATTTATTTGGATGAATTTCTTGCTTATTACTTAAGTCCTGGTGATCCAATATCTTCTCTTTTTTCGGAGAATACTGATTTTGACTTCTTTTCTTCTGTAGCGGAAGCACCGAGCACTGTGCACTCTTCCCCTCTTCCAGTTGTTCCTCCTCCATCTCTTCAAGTCACTCCTGCTTCTCAACTAGGGTCGCAGGAAGAACAAATAGAAGCTCTCCAAGGCTTGGAGGATCCACCCGCTTCTCAAGAACAGAAAGGGAAAGGGATGGAGGACAGTGAGAAGACTCCGGAGCAGTCATTTTATGACGATACAAAGCTTTCCACGCTGCTGACTCCGGGAAGCGAATCTTCTTCAAAGAGGAAAGGAAAGCGTGCACTAAAGAAGAAGAGACGTGCATCAGCTGGGGATGACAAAATAGAAGAAGACCCAACCACTCCTCCTTCTCCATCCCGTCCACGCCGGATTCCGAAATTAAACATCAAGCCAGGCAAAGGCTCCAAAGGTGGCGGACAGAAGGAGTGATAAGTTGGATTTTGTACTTCTTATTTTGCTTTTCGCATATATCGACCGGAAATTGTGCGAGTACCGGTCCTCGCTTTTTTGATATCTGCAGATGTAAAGAATTTTCACAGTATTGAATAAAATAATTCTTTTACTTGTACAAACTCTTGTGTATGTAAGAATACACCTGTTTCTCATTTTTAGTGTAGAATAAACGATTCTTTTTTACTTGTACAAACTTTTTGTCTGTGTTTGAGAATACATTTATTCCACATCCTTTTTACGAGATATTGCAATGAACTTGTGGTATGTTGCTTGTATATTACTTCTATTAATGTAACTGAATTGTATAATGTTGCCCCCATACCACAAGTGCATTGCAACATTTCTTGCTTTTACAAGACTGATACTCTTATTTCAGAGAATAACTATTCCACTTTTAAGGGAAGGATCATTCTGCTTTTAATAGAGTATATCTCGTTTTTGGAGAAATTTTTACTTTCTCTTTCTTTCTTGAAGAACACTTCAACTTTCGGAGATGATCACTATTATTTGTTAAAAAGTGGATTTTCCTACGCAGTGAAATGAGCTTCTAAAGAAGGTTTTGATTTTGTGCCCCGGTGAAGGGCTTATTTTTGGTACTTCGAGCACGGTGAAGTGTGCCTCCGAAGAGGTCTTTTTGTAGCATTTCAACTTTTTAGGAAGAACTTTTTGAGATGAATAAGTTAACATTCCTTTGAGAGTTGAAATCTGCTTCCGAAGAAGGCTTTTTTGTTTGAGCATTCTATTTTGGGACATGCCTCCGAAGAGGGCTCCTCTGAAGAGTTGTGCCTCCAAAGAGGGCTTGTGCCTCCGAAGAGGGCTTGCGGTGCCTCGGGAGAGGGCTTTTGCCTCCGAAGAGGGCATGTGCCTCCGAAGAGGGCTTGTGGTGCCTCGGGAGAGGGCTTTTGCCTCCGAAGAGGGCATGTTCCTCCGAAGAGGGCTTGTGGTGCCTCGGGAGAGGTCTTTTGCCTCCGAAGAAGGCATGTGCCTCCGAAGAGGGCTTATGCCTCTGAAGAGGGCTTGTGCCTCCGAAGAGGGCTTTTTGATTGCCTGGAAGTTACTTTCTCATGGTTGGATGGATCCACGAGGCGGACGCAAGTTGCTTGATCAGATGTTCGTTTGCACAAACGATCGTAATCAATTAACAAGGGCCCTGTTCCTTCAGCTTGGGAAGGTGCCCCTCCGGTGGTTCCACCAATCTTTTTTGATTGAGGAAAGCACTTTCATTTTTCGGCGTGCCTCGTTAGAGGGCTTTGAATGGTGTTCCAGGGAAGTTGCGTTTCTGTTTGCCTGTTAATGTTTTCTCGTCATCTATTCACCAGCGATCCTTTATTATCGTTCCAAGCGCATCTTCCTTTCTTTTGCAAGTAAATTGCTTTATCCGAAGAAGTAGACTTCACTGTTGAGTGACTTCACGGGGCAAACGCAAGTTACTTGGTTGAATGTCTTTTTATATTGACGATCGCAACCAGTTAACGAGTGCTTGACACAGTGGAGTCGCCAACTTTTTATGTAAAGTTCTTCTTGTATAGGAAGTGAATCTGGAATTTTTTGTCGCTTGGTATTTGCTTAATAGGTGATTTATAGGGATCGCTTGACTTTGTGACGAGTAAGCCTTGTTTTAATGTCCTACAATTTTGAATCGACATTTTAGCAATACATTTAAAGTATTTATATATCGAAATGAAACAGGCATTATAAAATAGTAAAGAACACAAGATTTATAGTGGTTCGGCCGAGAATCGGGCCTACATCCACTTTATAGCTTTCATTCATTTACACTGATTTACAATGTCTTACAATACAACTGATACATCCATCACTATTTTACAATTTTGAGCAAAGCTTTTTTAAGTAAAATAATGACGTAAGTGGTTGCTGTTCCAGGCTCTTGGAATTGGATCTCCTTCAATGGTTATGAGTTTGAAAGTGCCATCAAGAAGTTTATTGCCTATGACATATGGCCCTTCCCAGTTTGGTCCAAACACACCAGTTGCTGTCATGATCCTTTTCAAGACTAAGTCACCGACCTCAAAGCTGCGTTGGCGAACTTTAGAGTTGAAGTGCCTGGCTATCCTTTGCTGATAAGCTGAAACTCTAAGCCTAGCTTCTTCTCCTTTTTCATCAAGAAAATCAAGGTCTTCAAGTTGCAGTTTTTCATTTTCAACCTCGTTGAAATGAATTCTTCAGTGTGAAGGGACTTCTACTTCCACTAGAATCATTGCTTCTAATCCGTATGCCAGTGAAAATGGAGTGTGCCCAGTCGCAGTTTTGTGAGTAGTTCTGTATGCCCATAGTGCTAGTGGAAGCTTATCGACCCAACCACCTTTTGCTTTTTCGAGTTGCTTTTTGATGGTTGACTTGATAATTTTGTTTACCGCTTCCACTTGCCCATTTGCCTGTGGATGAGCCACTGCTGAGAAGCTTTTTCGAATTCTGAACCGTTGGCAAAAGTCTTGGAATTCTTCACTTTCAAACTGAGTGCCATTGTCTGTGATTATTTTCTACGGCACACCATACCTGCAAATGATAATTTTAGTTACAAAATTTATCATCTTTTTAGAGGTAATAGTGGCTAAGGGTTCAGCTTCAGCCCATTTAGTGAAATAATCAACAGCGACAATAGCATATTTGATTCCAGATTTAGCGATCGGTAAAGGTCCAATCAAGTCTATTCCCCAAATGGCGAATGGCCATGGGCTGACCATTTGCGTGAGCTTGGTGGAAGGCGCCTTTGGGATTTTTGCAAATCTTTGGCATCTGTCGCACTTTCGGGAGTACATAGCAGCATCTCGATTAATATCTGGCCAGAAATACCCGTATCGGAGAACTTTCTTGGCTAGAGTTTGATCTCCTGAATGATCCCCACATTCTCCTCCGTGTACCTCTGCTAAAATCGTCTTGGCTTCTTCCTTGGTTACACATCGGAGTAATGGCATTGAGAATCCCTGTCTGTACAAGCGGTCGTCTTGGATTATATATCTTGATGCTTTCCTTAACAGTTTTCGACGTTCTTTAGAACTTTCTGGCAGGGAACCATTGAGTAAATATTCTTTGATTGGAGTCATCCATGATTCATGCTCTTGAGACGTGGCCATAATCCAATCAATATCCATCTCGTCAATGCTTGGGGCTGACAAAACTTCCATAGGAACTAATCCCAATAATTGAGCCTCTCCGGAACTTGAGTATTTTGCTAGAGAATCCGCCTTCATGTTTTCTATCCGAGGAACGTGACTTATCGTGTAATGATTGAAATCTTCGAGAAGTTCACATGCCTTTGACAAGTATGCGGGCAGATTCCCACCTTTAGCTTGGAACTCTTTCTTTACCTGGCAAACAATAAGTTGGGAATCGCTAAAGATCTGTAACACTTTGATGTTTAGTTCCTTGGCAATTTTTAAACCGGCAATGAGAGCTTCATACTCTGCTTCATTGTTTGTTGAAGGAAACTCCAGGCTCAATGCATAACACAATGATCGTCCTTCGGGGGTTTCAAGCACAACCCCTGCCCCAGAACAATAATCATTTCTCGAACCGTCAACATACAACTTCTACTGGATTTGAACGCCATCAGTTGTTTCTTTCTCACTGTCACCTTTGTCAGTAAATTCCGCAATGAAGTCCGCTAAAGCTTGTCCGTTGATTGATCTTCGGGGATGGTAAGTGATGTCATATTGGCTGAGTTCAATGTTCCATTTCAAAAGACGACCCGAAGTTTCAGGACGATACAGGACTTGCTTTAGAGGTTGATCAGTAAGGACCTTGATAGGATGAGATTGAAAGTATGGCCACAACTTCCTGGAAGCAATTAGCAAACAATAGGCAAGCTTTTCTATCTTTGAATAATTCATTTCTGCCCCAGTGAACCGTTTGCTGATATAATAGACTGGACGCTGTACTTTCATATATTCCCATACAGGTGCTGCACTTAGAGCATGAGATGAAATTGCTAAATAGATGAAAAGATCTTCACCATCACTAGGCTTGGAAAGAACTGGAGGCGTTTCCATATGACGAATTAGTTCATCGAAAGCATTCTGGCATTCGGGAGTCCATTCAAAAATTTTCTTTCCTTTCTTTAGAGCATCAAAGAAGGGAATGCATTTGTCTATGGCCTTGGAAATGAAACGACTCAGAGTAGCAACTTTTCCATTGAGGCTTTGCAGTTCTTTCTTTGTTTTAGGAGCTTTGACCTCTCTTAGAGCTGTGATTTGAGTAGGATTGGCCTTGATGCCCCTAGCGCTTACGATGAAACCCAAAAATTTTCCGGACTCTACCCCGAATGAACATTTCAATGGATTGAGCTTCATTCCGTACTTTCGAAGGATTGTAAACATTTCCGCCAAGTGATCCATGTGGTCTATTGCTTTCTTTGACTTTACCAACATATCATCAACATAAACTTCCATAGTTTTGCCGATCTGAGGTTTGAACATCGCATTGACGAGTCTTTGGTAGGTTGCCTCAGCGTTCTTTAATCCGAAAGGCATAACTTTGTAGCAGTAGAGACCCACATCCGTGATAAAGCTTGTGTCTTCCTGATCTGACTCATGCATCATAATCTGATTGTATCTGGAGTAAGCATCCATAAAAGATAAAAACTCATGCCCAGCCGTTCCATCCACCAATTGATCGATTCTAGGCAACGGGAAGCAGTCTTTGGGGCAGGCTTTGTTCAGATCTGAAAAGTCGATGCATACTCTCCACTTTCCATTTGCCTTCTTAACCAGTACTGGATTTGAAACCGAATTTGGATAAGTGGATTCTCTGATGAAACCATTCTCCATGAGCCGATCTACTTCTTCCTTAAGCGCTGCTGACCTTTCTGGACCTTGGGTTCTTCTTTTCTGTTTAACTGGTGTGAATTTTGGATCGATATTCAGAGTATGCACAGCAATTTCCGGAGAGATCCCACACATATCAGCATGACACCAAGCGAACACATCCAGATTTGCTTTTAAAAATGATATCAGCGTGTTTTGAACTGTTATGCTTATTTGTGAACCCACATTGAGCACTTTGTTTGGGTCTTTCGAGTCGACGGGTATTGGTACTGTTACTTCCACGGGTACCACCCTATTCTCCACTGCACTGGCTTTTCTGGGATCCATTTCTTTCCTTGCATTACTGTGTTCGCCAGTACAGGGGCCACCCCGTAGTTGCTACAAGGTTGGGGCTTTGATGCGGAGCGGAGCTGCCGCATCTTTTCCCATTTCTCTTTTCCTGGCCTCTCGGATTTCAACAAGATAACATTCTCGTCCCACGTTCTGATCTCCCTTAATGACAGCAACCCCATTATCAGTGGGAAATTTCATTGTCAAGCACCACGGGGCGAGAATAGCCTTAAAAGCAGCAAGTGTAGGCCGACCCAAGAAGGCATTATAGGCAGAGAATTCATCAACAATTATAAAAGTTTGCTTCCAAACCACCTTCTTATGTCCTTCTCCTAATTCAACAAACAAGTCCACTGTTCCAAATGGCTGTTTTGGCTCCCCTGTAAATCCGGCGATCTTCTGAGATGAAGCCTGTACGTCTGCAATTGGAATTTTCATTTGGTCAAATGTTTTCTTAAAGAGTATGTTGCATGAGGCACCGCTATCAACCAGTACCCTTCTTACAATAGCCGGTCCAATACCGACAGAAACAACCAAAGGGTCCTCAGTAGGAGCCTCCACACCAACAGAATCCCTAGTTCTAAATATGATATCATCATGAAAAGTCTTTTGCTGCTTCAGGGGCACAGCATCTTCCAAGACCAAGACACTTTCTTCAGCTGGAGCATATTTCAAAGCTCTAGCATACCTTTCCATCTCACCCCAACTCTTGCCAGCCGGATAGGGTCCTTCTGTGATCACATTGATAACAGGTCTTTATGTTTCTTGTGCAGCGGGCCTCTCTCCTTAACCAGATGAATGAGCTGGAGGTTGGTGCCCCTGGTTAGATGAAGACGGGTCCTTTCTATTCCTTTTAACGTACTGCTGCAGCTTATTCTCTCTCAACAATTCTTCAATCAGGCTTTTCAAGTGGCGGCACTCATTGGTATCATGGCCTGGTTGGTTATGAAATTTGCAAAATCTTCCGCTTTGAGCAGCATTTTTCCCAACTTTTACTGCCGGCGGTTTTGGAAATTCAACAGCATCCTTAGTGGCGATGAAAATATTCTTCGGTGTATCAGTTAGAGAGGTGAAATCTGAGGGCTTGAGAAAGCGGGGCTTTTTGAGATCCTTTTGCTTCTTTCCACCATTACTCTCCCTTTTCTGATTTACGGATTCTTTTTTGTTCTAAGCCGCGCCATTATTTTCCACCACTGTTGTCACAACTTTAGCTGACGCGGAGAGATTTTCTAGGCGCATGAACTCATCATCCTTCTTGTAGAACATTTCGAGCGAGTTCGGTTCCTTCATTTTCAACCATTTTCCAAATTCGCTTGACTTGTCAATAGCCCACATTAAGTAGGTTAAAATCATTCGCGGTTGTGCGTTATCAACTTCAGCTAAGGCTACGTTAAAACGATTCAAAAAGGATTTGATGGTTTCTCTAGGGTTCTGTTCGAGACTTGAACGAGACATTATATCCTTTGCTCTTGAAGTGTACAATCTGAATTGTTCCTTGAATTATCGAGTCAAATCGGAAAATTGATCAACAAATCGCACAGGAAGCTTGGTAAACCAAAGTAACGCTACTCCTTCCAAGTATACCGGGAAATACCGGCATTTAATCTCATCAGTTGCTCTGGCGCCAGTCATGTGCCAATCATACTTGTACAGGAATTGATTCGGGTCACTTCTTCCTCGATACGCAGGAATGGTAGGAGGAACGAATTTTCTGGGAAACTCAGCCTTTAGAATCCTCTCAGTGAATGGAGTTTTACTTGGAGCAAATCCCCAATCATTCTCATCTTCGTTTCTCTGCATGCTTTCTTTCATTATCTGCCGAATCATGCCGGAAAGATACTCCTCATTGTTTAGCGACTTTGTAGAATAGGCTTCAGCGGCACCAGATCTTTCTTGAGGAATATTTATCCCTTCGGAGTTGGGAACTGTAACGATCCCGAAATTTAATTTAATTTAAATGGATAATTAAAAGAATTTTTGAATAAAAAATTGTTAAATTAATCGATAAATGAATTCGAGTTTCCCCAAAACGAATAAATGTTTGTTTCGAACAAATATTTTAAACAAATTTATAGTTATATAAAATAATAAAAGCAAATACAAAATACTTAAGCTAATAAATATGAAGTAAAATAATTATAGAATCTCATTTAAAATAATAGAACAAAAGTATAGAAATAAAACAAAATAAAATATATTCCAGTAAGTATAAAGACAAGTATGCAACCTAAGTTAAATTAATACAAATAACTAAAACAACATAACAATATATAACATTTCAAAGTAATAAAACAAATAAACATATCTATGAACACAAACAAAATTATCTCAGCCGAAAACAAGGCATAAAACAAAACAAATGGGAACTGGAAAAGCAAGACAAAAGTAAAGAATAAACAAAGCCGTAGCCACCAAAGTAGATCCATCAGCCACCATAACAAATCATTTCATCCCACCAAAATATGGCTACAGCCGAAAAACAAAATGTATGGGAGCTGCCAGGCATATAAAATATGTAGCCTATAGGGTAGAATGCAAAGCTAAAGTTGAAAATAAACTGACAAAACTAATACAACATCATCTCTTAGCCGAGTTTGAAAGCCAAGAATAAGTATATTGTACAAAGCAATAAATGCAACATGCCTCATGCATTTAATGCAAATGTCTTCAGCATGCTTTTTGTACAAATAATATAGTGCATATTATTTTTTTATATATGCATCAATCCTCATTTTAGTTCATTATCACAACTGAGTAAAATAGGAGCAAACTCAAACAAACTCAACATTAAAACAAACAAACAACTCGAACCAAAGATTGAAGAAAGAAGACTTCATCTTGCAAGTTCAAGTCTGCTTCAAGTAGCAGATCAAAAACAAATGCCAGCTTTCAAATTTAACTTTGCATTTCCAGGTTGTTTCTGTTCTTTCCCCTCTGTTCTTCTCTGCTTCTTCCCATCAAGGTGAGCAAACTCTTTTGAAACTTCTAATATTGATCTGTGGTTTGAATTGATATGAATGAGTGCCGATACGTGTATAAATGCATATGTATTCACTGTGCATGTTTAGATGTTGTTCTTCTCTGGTTATTGATTTCAGGGTTGATCAATTGATTAAAACTTAAATTTGTTTTCATCAAATCATTGTTAAGGATTAAGGTCTTCAACCGAACAAGAAGTTTAGTCTTTAACCAAGATTTTAAACCTGTTTCAACATGTCAGAGGAAAATATACCACTGTCAGTTTGATTTAAAAGTAAACAAGAATTTTTTTTTTTTTTGATAAATTCAATCGTTACGAAAAGTTAATTCAAGTTCATAGCTCGAACCCTTATTGCAAGTTATGATTTTTAAACCATAAATGAAGATTTTTAATTTGGTATTTGGTGAGCAGTTTGTATTTGAATAGAAACTGCAATTTTTCGAATTTAGGATAACTCAATCAATTTAATTGTTGAAATTTAGATTTAAGCAAGAATAGATGTTAGTGATGTTGTAAAAATTTCTAGATAATTTTTCTATGTTGTAAATTGAGGTGTCGAGTGGAGTTTAGGGTTTTAGGCTGTTCTTTTGTTCGTCTCGGCTATCTAGGAATGACGACGTGGAGAAGGGACCGGAGGCCATCGCGAGGCACGCCGTAGAAGCTGGGGATCGAGCGTGAGTTACGGTGAGGATGGGGAAGATTTTTAATGACGTGATCGTCGGCGTTTTGGATTTTCGATGATGGCGAAGTTTTCAAATTTCGACCTGGAAGCTTATTTTTGATTTTCGATTCGATTTTCATTTCTGAGTGGTTGAAAGGGTTATCGAGTTCAACGTTGATTTGTCTGGGGTCTCGGAGCTGATGGGGGTGGCGATGGGTGGTTGTATACGTGCACAAGGAAATGGGTGTGCATATCAGAGCAGACCTTGGAGGGAGAAGAAGAAATTGGGGAAGAAGGATGGTCTCGGGGAAGAACCCGTGAGATTTGGTGGGAAACTCGGGTATGAGTACGAGTAGAACACGAGTGATAGTCGTATTCCCAGATTTCAACTTAAAAATTAAACTAAGTTTTAAAGAAATTAAAAGAAGAAGAAGTAACGAATGAAAGGGGAGAAGAATGACCCGTGAGATCTGGTGGGAAACTCGAGAGGCTACTCGAGTAGATCTGGGGGGGATTCTCGGGTTGTTGATGTTGGGTGAACTGTTTGCAAACTCCAGAATAAAAGAATTTAGGTTATATTCCCTTAAAACAATTTTCTATAATCATTATTGATTAACTGTTTAAAAAGGAGTTATGAAGAAGGATTAACTAATTTATATTTGTAATGAATTAAGTAATTAAAGATTTATAAGGTAATTAAAGAATGATTTATTTTTTTATTTATAAATTAATAAATTTAATTTATTAGAAATGATTAATAATAAACTATTTCTTAAGGAAGTGATTAAAGAAATGTTATTTGTTAATGAAGATAATTAACTAAGAATTACTAAGTAATTAATTAATGTGATATTTTGTTAATAATTAATTAGATTAACTAATTTAGATAATCAAGTATAAATTGTTTAAATTGTTGATTAGTTCAAATTATGTAATTGGTTTAAAGGCTAATTTAATTTTATATGATTAATTAAGAAGATTAATTAAAGCGTTTGATAAATTAATTTATATCAAGTGATTTGTAATCAATTAATCAGAATTTGATAATTAATTCATAAGTAATTAAATTACTTGGAAATAAATTGAATCAATTAGGATTAAACAATTAATTAATCCTGTTTATAAATTATTATTGAATGCTTGAATTGTTTCTAAATGTTTGCATTGTATGAATTGCCTTGAATTGATTGGCCTAGTTGATCTGTGATATCCTATTCTGTGAATTAAGCTGTGTGTAATTTATTTATTTATTTATCTGTGATACATATATCTGTGATCTGCCATCTGTAAAATGGAAGATGAGCGTTATAGTTTATATCGCTTATCAATTATATCCTGTATTTTGATCTGTGATAATTCATTGTGTTAAACCCCTGGACTACACTTTTACACACACAAATATGGGTTTCACGTGGAAATCGATTAAGTCACAGATAATTTAAAGTTAATATTTTTGAAATTGAAATTTTTAATTTCAATTGATTTTGAAATCGGAAATTTGGGTTTAAAGTGAAAAGCTTTTGAAATGGAATTTCAAAGATAAAAGTTATTTTAAATAACTTAACCGAGTTTTGAAAATTTAAATAGTTAGATTTAAATTGGGATTCAAGTTTGAAATTAAGCTATGATTTGGAAACTAGGGAGTAAAGATGATATAAATGTGTTTATATGAATTTAAACCATTTTAAAAGTATAAGTTGGGAATTTGGATTTAACCCAAGAACCTTAACTCGTATAAATGAATCTGGTTTCCAGAATGAAAACTGTTTGTTTTCAAAGAATAAAAGCTTTTAGATAAGAAATGAAATTCCAATTTAGGTAAAGGAATTTCAAGATTTAATTGAAAAATGGTTTTCCAAGTTATATATGAATTCTTTTCGAAAGCTATGAATTAAATCTGTTTATTTTTAACAGATTTAAAATGATGTTTTGTTAAACCATTCGAAATGAAATTGTTTTGAAAGCTATTTGTTAAATCTTTGATTTAAAGATTCAACGAATTAATTAAATTGAAATGGAAATCGATTTGGAAAATCTATGAATGAATCTTTGTGAAATTAAGTGAACTTTGTGAATTAAATCTTTTTGTTTAAAAAAGATTAAAATGGAAATTCGTTTAACCATTTGAAAGAGAAAGTTTGGGTTTAAATTGTGACTTAATTGAAATCCCATTATCCATTTGTTTTTGAATATTGCGCTGACTATTCGGGTTAGCCGGGAAAAGACATCTGTGTCATATAACCCATTCCGAATAGTGATACGTCGTATATGGATAGCATTTGAAGATCGGTGTTGAAGACCGGATATTTTCGAAAATGAAAGGACAACCTGTCGAACGTCTCTGCACTGGGTAGCTCCCGGTATAGAGATTTATATTACTCTTTTTGTGATGGGAAGTCTGGACGTGATTTGAAAATTATCCGGATTTGCAAGGGCTTCGTGAGAAGTGCCTTCGGTTCTGTTCGAACCCGGAACAGACTTGTATGGATTGTATGTCTGACATTACACTTTGAGATATAAAGCCGATTTCTTTCAAATACATATCTGTTTGGTGGCGGAGAATTTATTCTTTTAGCTTAACACCCTTCTCTGAGACGTACGAGCTCAGAGGTTATGTAGTTGAAGTTATCAGCGATATATCCCAATTTGGTAATTTGGCATGCTGAGTGTTGCTGTGTGATGATCAGTGTTTGATCATTTGCGATATGATCATTTGTTTGATCATTTATCTTTGTGATCATAGGTTGATCATCTGTTGACCCAAAGCGTGGCTTTTTGAAAAAGCGTAGCTTTGTGGACGAGACTTCGTCGAGCCTCACAACCCGGTAATGGTCGAAACAGGAATCGTGCGGCAAGGTTTTCAGGGGTAGCTCCCCTAGGGTATGACCATTCCTTCTGGAAAAGGGTAGTATCATGGTATGGAGCCCAGATACTTACTCATGTGGACACACTTTATTTATGACGTGTGATGTTGGATTAGAGGTACCTCGGTTAAAGGTCCCAAAGGACCGGGGGTGGCATATCTGAGGTTTCTTTTATCCCTTGGGAAAAGGGGTTGCCGGCCTTGTTTGGCAGAGAACAGTTGGTTCTCGGAGCGTCCCGCCAGAGGCGTTTCTTTCGTGGAATAGGAAGTTCCTTAGCCTGACCATTTGTTGGAAATCCAAACAAAACAATACGAGCCCTGTACGGTTTTAGTTGTATTACCTGCCATGGAATGTGGTGGTAACCTGCTATTGAACATGGTAGCTATAGTAGGCAAAAGTGCGAAATGTCTATGCTGGCTAAGATTTATATTCTACTTTCGAAATTTTTTCTACACTATGCACTAATAATAATATCAAAAATGATTTGATTTTGCGTAGTAAGCATCTTTGACTATCATAAGAAGAAATCTCCTCCAATTCTGCGTTTGCATTGTGTGTGTGGTGGGAGGTCTTATGGTAGTTTCATTTTCCAAAAGCATTGCGAATTGACTTTAAAATTCTCTGCTATTTGTTTTTAAAGATAAACTGTTTTTGTTGCTCACACCAGTCCCATGACTGATCCGGAGTTTATTGTTTCTTTTCTAAACTCTGGATGCTCAAAATTTTCTACACGAGCAGTCTAGAGTTTGGTTTTTCAGATATTCAGATTTAGTAGATTATCTGGAGCTAGTTCAGTCTTTGGATCAGACTACACTTGCTTATCTTTGTGCCTCGTTATTGGGAGTTCGAGCTATTTATGGATTGGCGCTTTGAAGATGGAGATTATCCGCTGCTGATGTTATCGTTTTCTTTTCCGCTGCTATTTATTGTATCATATCTCTGATGTATATAGATATTCATTGTATCATCATTGTATCTGGATATTGTATCAGATGTTGTATATCTATATTCTTTTTATTCCGCTGTGATATTTACTTAACTGTGTTATAAGCTCCGGCGACTCGGATTTGAACGCTCGAATCTACGACATTCGAGTACGATGTAAAGTATGGATGTCGATTTTCGAACGCGAAAATCTGGGACGTTACATTTGGTATCAGAGCTAAGGTTGAACTTTAGCTCAGGAGTATAACACGTTAAGTAGCTCATTAGAGATAGAGTGAAGTAAACTCTAGAATGAGTAATTCTCAGATATCCGTCTGAACGTCTCAGTAAATTCACTTACTATCCACTGATAGTAGATATGAGTGCTAGAAGAAGACGAGATAGGGGACAAGGGAATACGACTATAAATGGTCAATACCCTGCGACAGTGGAAACAACTTTCTTATCAATCTTCTTTGATTCGTCTTTCCAGATTCTTTTGACTGCTTCGTACCAGCTACAAGACGAAGTTGTAGAAAGTCGTTACTTCATATTTCATCGGTTTCTTATCAGCTTTTTGATTTAAACCTTAATGAATTTGAAATTGGAAATTTTAAATTGAGATAAATTGATTAATAGAATATGAAGTTAAATTGAATTAAATCGATAAAATGATTTCGTTTGAAACCGAATTTGAAATTTTATTTGAAATTTCTTGTGAATACCAAAGTCCGAAGATGGACAAATTGGTATGTATTCTGAGATATTCCGACTTGAATTCAGAATCCGTATCTTGTGTTTGAGAAATTATAGGAGATCGAATTTGTCTATCTCTGTGTTGTTTTCGTGCCTGCGAATTTCGAGGACGAAATTCTTTTAGGGGGGAAGTTTGTAACGATCCCGAAATTTAATTTAATTTAAATGGATAATTAAAAGAATTTTTGAATAAAAAATTGTAAAATTAATCGATAAATGAATTCGAGTTTCCCCAAAACGAATAAATGTTTGTTTCGAACAAATATTTTAAACAAATTTATAGTTATATAAAATAATAAAAGCAAATACAAAATACTTAAGCTAATAAATATGAAGTAAAATAATTATAGAATCTCATTTAAAATAATAGAACAAAAGTATAGAAATAAAACAAAATAAAATATATTCAAGTAAGTATAAAGACAAGTATGCAACCTAAGTTAAATTAATACAAATAACTAAAACAACATAACAATATATAACATTTCAAAGTAATAAAACAAATAAACATATCTATGAACACAAACAAAATTATCTCAGCCGAAAACAAGGCATAAAACAAAACAAATGGGAACTGGAAAAGCAAGACAAAAGTAAAGAATAAACAAAGCCGTAGCCACCAAAGTAGATCCATCAGCCACCATAACAAATCATTTCATCCCACCAAAATATGGCTACAGCCGAAAAACAAAATGTATGGGAGCTGCCAGGCATATAAAATATGTAGCCTATAGGGTAGAATGCAAAGCTAAAGTTGAAAATAAACTGAAAAAACTAATACAACATCATCTCTTAGCCGAGTTTGAAAGCCAAGAATAAGTATATTGTACAAAGCAATAAATGCAACATGCCTCATGCATTTAATGCAAATGTCTTCAGCATGCTTTTTGTACAAATAATATAGTGCATATTATTTTTTTATATATGCATCAATCCTCATTTCAGTTCATTATCACAACTGAGTAAAATAGGAGCAAACTCAAACAAACTCAACATTAAAACAAACAAACAACTCGAACCAAATATTGAAGAAAGAAGACTTCATCTTGCAAGTTCAAGTCTGCTTCAAGTAGCAGATCAAAAACAAATGCCAGCTTTCAAATTTAACTTTGCATTTCCAGGCTGTTTCTGTTCTTTCCCCTCTGTTCTTCTCTGCTTCTTCCCATCAAGGTGAGCAAACTCTTTTGAAACTTCTAATATTGATCTGTGGTTTGAATTGATATGAATGAGTGCCGATATGTGTATAAATGCATATGTATTCACTGTGCATGTTTAGATGTTGTTCTTCTCTGGTTATTGATTTCAGGGTTGATCAATTGATTAAAACTTAAATTTGTTTTCATCAAATCATTGTTAAGGATTAAGGTCTTCAACCAAACAAGAAGTTTAGTCTTTAACCAAGATTTTAAACCTGTTTCAACATGTCAGAGGAAAATATACCACTGTCAGTTTGATTTATAAGTAAACAAGAATTTTTTTTTTTGATAAATTCAATCGTTACGAAAAGTTAATTCAAGTTCATAGCTCGAACCCTTATTGCAAGTTATGATTTTTAAACCATAAATGAAGATTTTTAATTTGGTATTTGGTGAGCAGTTTGTATTTGAATAGAAACTGCAATTTTTCGAATTTAGGATAACTCAATCAATTTAATTGTTGAAATTTAGATTTAAGCAAGAATAGATGTTAGTGATGTTGTAAAAATTTCTAGATAATTTTTCTATGTTGTAAATTGAGGTGTCGAGTGGAGTTTAGGGTTTTAGGCTGTTCTTTTGTTCGTCTCGGCTATCTAGGAATGACGACGTGGAGAAGGGACCGGAGGCCATCGCGAGGCACGCCGTAGAAGCTGGGGATCGAGCGTGAGTTACGGTGAGGATGTGGAAGATTTTTAATGACGTGATCGTCGGCGTTTTGGATTTTCGATGATGGCGAAGTTTTCAAATTTCGACCTGGAAGCTTATTTTTGATTTTCGATTCGATTTTCATTTCTGAGTGGTTGAAAGGGTTATCGAGTTCAACGTTGATTTGTCTGGGGTCTCGGAGCTGATGGGGGTGGCGATGGGTGGTTGTATACGTGCACAAGGAAATGGGTGTGCATATCAGAGCAGACCTTGGAGGGAGAAGAAGAAATTGGGGAAGAAGGATGGTCTCGGGGAAGAACCCGTGAGATTTGGTGGGAAACTCGGGTATGAGTACGAGTAGAACGCGAGTGATAGTCGTATTCCCAGATTTCAACTTAAAAATTAAACTAAGTTTTAAAGAAATTAAAAGAAGAAGAAGTAACGAATGAAAGGGGAGAAGAATGACCCGTGAGATCTGGTGGGAAACTCGAGAGGCTACTCGAGTAGATCTGGGGGGGATTCTCGGGTTGTTGATGTTGGGTGAACTGTTTGCAAACTCCAGAATAAAAGAATTTAGGTTATATTCCCTTAAAACAATTTTCTATAATCATTATTGATTAACTGTTTAAAAAGGAGTTATGAAGAAGGATTAACTAATTTATATTTGTAATGAATTAAGTAATTAAAGATTTATAAGGTAATTAAAGAATGATTTATTTTTTTATTTATAAATTAATAAATTTAATTTATTAGAAATGATTAATAATAAACTATTTCTTAAGGAAGTGATTAAAGAAATGTTATTTGTTAATGAAGATAATTAACTAAGAATTACTAAGTAATTAATTAATGTGATATTTTGTTAATAATTAATTAGATTAACTAATTTAGATAATCAAGTATAAATTGTTTAAATTGTTGATTAGTTCAAATTATGTAATTGGTTTAAAGGCTAATTTAATTTTATATGATTAATTAAGAAGATTAATTAAAGCGTTTGATAAATTAATTTATATCAAGTGATTTGTAATCAATTAATCAGAATTTGATAATTAATTCATAAGTAATTAAATTACTTGGAAATAAATTGAATCAATTAGGATTAAACAATTAATTAATCCTGTTTATAAATTATTATTGAATGCTTGAATTGTTTCTGAATGTTTGCATTGTATGAATTGCCTTGAATTGATTGGCCTAGTTGATCTGTGATATCCTATTCTGTGAATTAAGCTGTGTGTAATTTATTTATTTATTTATCTGTGATACATATATCTGTGATCTGCCATCTGTAAAATGGAAGATGAGCGTTATAGTTTATATCGCTTATCAATTATATCCTGTATTTTGATCTGTGATAATTCATTGTGTTGCACTATTGTGTTAAACCCCTGGACTACACTTTTACACACACAAATATGGGTTTCACCTGGAAATCGATTAAGTCACAGATAATTTAAAGTTAATATTTTTGAAATTGAAATTTTTAATTTCAATTGATTTTGAAATCGGAAATTTGGGTTTAAAGTGAAAAGCTTTTGAAATGGAATTTCAAAGATAAAAGTTATTTTAAATAACTTAACCGAGTTTTGAAAATTTAAATAGTTAGATTTAAATTGGGATTCAAGTTTGAAATTAAGCTATGATTTGGAAACTAGGGAGTAAAGATGATATAAATGTGTTTATATGAATTTAAACCATTTTAAAAGTATAAGTTGGGAATTTGGATTTAACCCAAGAACCTTAACTCGTATAAATGAATCAGGTTTCCAGAATGAAAACTGTTTGTTTTCAAAGAATAAAAGCTTTTAGATAAGAAATTAAATTCCAATTTAGGTAAAGGAATTTCAAGATTTAATTGAAAAATGGTTTTCCAAGTTATAAATGAATTCTTTTCGAAAGCTATGAATTAAATCTGTTTATTTTTAACAGATTTAAAATGATGTTTTGTTAAACCATTCGAAATGAAATTGTTTTGAAAGCTATTTGTTAAATCTTTGATTTAAAGATTCAAAGAATTAATTAAATTGAAATGGAAATCGATTTGGAAAATCTGTGAATGAATCTTTGTGAAATTAAGTGAACTTTGTGAATTACATCTTTTTGTTTAAAAAAGATTAAAATGGAAATTCGTTTAACCATTTGAAAGAGAAAGTTTGGGTTTAAATTGTGACTTAATTGAAATCCCATTATCCATTTGTTTTTGAATATTGCGCTGACTATTCGGGTTAGCCGGGAAAAGACATCTGTGTCATATAACCCATTCCGAATAGTGATACGTCGTATATGGATAGCATTTGAAGATCGGTGTTGAAGACCGGATATTTTCGAAAATGAAAGGACAACCTGTCGAACGTCTCTGCACTGGGTAGCTCCCGGTATAGAGATTTATATTACTCTTTTTGTGATGGGAAGTCTGGACGTGATTTGAAAATTATCCGGATTTGCAAGGGCTTCGTGAGAAGTGTCTTCGGTTCTGTTCGAACCCGGAACAGACTTGTATGGATTGTATGTCTGACATTACACTTTGAGATATAAAGCCGATTTCTTTCAAATACATATCTGTTTGGTGGTGGAGAATTTATTCTTTTAGCTTAACACCCTTCTCTGAGACGTACGAGCTCAGAGGTTATGTAGTTGAAGTTATCAGCGATATATCCCAATTTGGTAATGTGGCATGCTGAGTGTTGCTGTGTGATGATCAGTGTTTGATCATTTGCGATATGATCATTTGTTTGATCATTTATCTTTGTGATCATAGGTTGATCATCTGTTGACCCAAAGCGTGGCTTTTTGAAAAAGCGTAGCTTTGTGGACGAGACTTCGTCGAGCCTCACAACCCGGTAATGGTCGAAACAGGAATCGTGCGGCAAGGTTTTCAGGGGTAGCTCCCCTAGGGTATGACCATTCCTTCTGGAAAAGGGTAGTATCATGGTATGGAGCCCAGATACTTACTCATGTGGACACACTTTATTTATGACGTGTGATGTTGGATTAGAGGTACCTCGGTTAAAGGTCCCAAAGGACCGGGGGTGGCATATCTGAGGTTTCTTTTATCCCTTGGGAAAAGGGGTTGCCGGCCTTGTTTGGCAGAGAACAGTTGGTTCTCGGAGCGTCCCGCCAGAGGCGTTTCTTTCGTGGAATAGGAAGTTCCTTAGCCTGACCATTTGTTGGAAATCCAAACAAAACAATACGAGCCCTGTACGGTTTTAGTTGTATTACCTGCCATGGAATGTGGTGGTAACCTGCTATTGAACATGGTAGCTATAGTAGGCATAAGTGTGAAATGTCTATGCTGGCTAAGATTTATATTCTACTTTCGAAATTTTTTCTACACTATGCACTAATAATAATATCAAAAATGATTTGATTTTGCATAGTAAGCATCTTTGACTATCATAAGAAGAAATCTCCTCCAATTCTGCGTTTGCATTGTGTGTGTGGTGGGAGGTCTTATGGTAGTTTCATTTTCCAAAAGCATTGTGAATTGACTTTAAAATTCTCTGCTATTTGTTTTTAAAGATAAACTGTTTTTGTTGCTCACACCAGTCCCATGACTGATCCGGAGTTTATTGTTTCTTTTCTAAACTCTGGATGCTCAAAATTTTCTACACGAGCAGTCTAGAGTTTGGTTTTTCAGATATTCAGATTTAGTAGATTATCTGGAGCTAGTTCAGTCTTTGGATCAGACTACACTTGCTTATCTTTGTGCCTCGTTATTGGGAGTTCGAGCTATTTATGGATTGGCGCTTTGAAGATGGAGATTATCCGCTGGTGATGTTATCGTTTTCTTTTCCGCTGCTATTTATTGTATCATATCTCTGATGTATATAGATATTCATTGTATCATCATTGTATCTGGATATTGTATCAGATGTTGTATATCTATATTCTTTTTATTCCGCTGTGATATTTACTTAACTATGTTATAAGCTCCGGCGACTCGGATTTGAACGCTCGAATCTACGACATTCGAGTACGATGTAAAGTATGGATGTCGATTTTCGAACGCGAAAATCTGGGATGTTACAGGAACAACATCAGCAAAGTTTTCTTCATTATTCACTGGTCTTTGATTAGCCCCGAGCAGAGCATTCAGCTTTTCCATCATCAGATTATTCTGAGTTTCAATCTGCTGATACAGTCCAGACACAGCAGCGTCTAATTCCTCTCGCGTCACCCCGACGCTTGGAGCTGCTTGACTTGGAGAAAGGGAAGTGGCAGTATTGTCGCGGTCATCATTGGATCTGACAGACTTACGTTTTCTTCTAGGAGCCATTATGTCTAATAGACTTCTAGTTTTGAAGGAAACTTTTTCAACAAACTTCCGTGAAGCAATGGTGAATGATCGCCTGAGTTGGGTTCTCAGTGAAAGCACCAAAATGTTAATGCTTAAAATTGAACGCTAACACCCGGTGTGTGTAATAGAATTGTGAAAGCACCACCCGTGTGACGGGAACATGAATTAAGCAGTAAAATAGCGAAAAAGCAGTAAAAGACAGCAGTTTATAGTGGTTCGGCTTGAAATCGAGCCTACGTCCACTTTGAATCTCTTTATTACTGAATCTGGTTACAAAATGATACAATACACTTGCAAAATACGATATATTTTAATCCCTAAACACTTTCGACTATTAGCTCAAGCTTCGATGTCGAAGCTCTCCTCGAATTCATGTTGAATGCAGTAGATTTCTCTCAAAGCTTGTTGTAATGTCTTGAGTGATTAGAGTTCTTCAAATGTTGGGTGAGTTGAGAATTCGGCAGAGTAACAACGCTTCAGAAAATGATCGGCCAAAAGTCCTTCTCATGTTGAAGGTAGTGGGGTATTTATAGGAGTTAAATTCTGGACAGAAATTTTGTCCCAAGTCTTAGGTCGCGTACGACCTAAGTTAGGTCGTAGGTCGCGAGCGACCTAAGATAGGTCGTGGTCTCCACACGACTTTGGAAGCTGGACTGATGGAGTTACACTCGATTTCATCTGAAGTGGTAAGTCGTAAGAGACCTAAGATAGGTCGTGAGCGACCTAAGATAGGTCGTGAGCGACCTAAGATAGGTCGTGCCTCCTTTCCCTCCTTTTAGCTCGTTAAGCTGCTTGGTGAAGTTAGGTCCTGTATTCTGCTAAGTCGTGAAGCTCTTAGGTCGGTAAGCTTTAGGTCGTTAACTCCTTAGCTTGTTTGCCTCTTAAGTCGTAGGTCGCTGAGCCGCTTCAGGAGTTAGGTCGTGAACCCATTTAGGTCGGTAGGTCGTGACATTCCTTAGGTCGTTAAGTCCCTTAGGTCGCTAACTTCCTTACGTCGTTAAGTCCCTTAGGTCGCTAACTTCCTTAGGTCGTGAAGTCTGGAGCCACTAGATCGTGAAGCTTGCTAGGTCGTTAGATCGTTCTGCTCCTTAAGTCGTTAAGTTCCTTAGGTCGTAGAGTCTTGAGTCGCAGAGTTTTAGGTCGGCACAAAAATATGAGTTAACATCTTCAAACTAAATTTCAATTCAAACTGAAATCTTTATTTACATTTTAATTTAAACTCAGTTTAATTTATTGATTTAAAATTTAAATTTTAGTTTTAAAATTCCAAAACAGAAACAGTTCAGGTTGAAAGCCTGTAACAAAATTTTGACCCGAGCCCTGACCATTTTGCTTCGAGAAAAACACTTATTTCTTGCGCTTGAACCCGAGCCAACCCACCTTCTTCCTCAACATTATAACCACCCAGATATACCAATGCCCACGTGCACGTGCACGACCACCAGATCGATGATCGACCATCACCGACCCCCTCACCAATTCACTGACGACGCCGTTGTCCCTTCCAAACACCCAGATTATCGGAATATGTTGAGAATCAAAATCGAACAAAAACAAGCTTCCACTAGAATCAACTCGATCACCTGAAACTGGCTCGTGCCGCCGCCTCTGGCCGTCGTAGACCCTACGACCACGTCCAGAGATTCGCCAGAACCCCCTCTCCTTATTCCCCCAGGTCCGATGACCTTAAACTCACCGTTGACACTGCAGTAACCATAGAACCTCAACCATCCCCAAATGCAAATCGAACCCTAGTTCGACGTCCACCCGCTGCCACGGCTATTAATAAAATTACCAACTATTTTTCCCCGCATCCCCATACCTTCAGCCTCCTCCAGTAAAAATCCCGAGGCTAAATGATTACACGATCATCAAAAATCGAGCAAATTCTCGATTCCGATCAACTTCCGATATCTCACGATACGCACAGCTAAAAATCATAATATTTGTTTTAAAAATCATAGTTTTTATATTCGAATCTGATGATATAATCAAAACTTAAAATTTTAATGCTCGATTTTTTCTGATTTAAAATACTTATTACTGTAATTTCTATTTCCACCATATTTATTTCGTATTATTTTCTTGGAATTATTTTTAAAAATAACTATATGATGTTATCAACATTTTCTTTTCAGGATTTAAGGCTTGAATTGGTTTAAACAAGGAGATATGGATTTTTCTTAAAACTTGATAACCTGTTACTAACAGAGGTATGAATATATATGATATTCAGACATGCACCACTAAATCCTTACACATATGAACTTATCAGCAAAATTTCTAATCAAACTTCAAGGATACTCACAAACATCAGATCACTAAACTATGTTAAGGGTTTTAAAAGAGATAATTTTCTCACAGGTAAAAGAAACAAAGAAATCTAGCTTACGAAGAAGGTTTACTCACATTGATTTGAAAATGAACAGAGCTGCTACTAGAAACAGACTTGAATTTTGCAAGCTGAAACCCATTCTTGATTCTCTGGTTTTAATAAATTGTGTTGTTGTTTAAGTTGTATCTTGTTTAAGTATGAAATAATATTTGCTTCAGATTTTTTGTTTCTCAGTTGGAATAGAACGAAATTGAAATGAGGAAGGTTGATGTATATGAAAAATGAAGTTACAGGGTAATGTATATTTTGTACAGGGTGATAAATTATGTTGTACAAAAGATCAGGGATATTTTTATATTTGGGGGCTGATGAGATGATTATCTGTGCGTGCATTAATTTGTTGGTACAAACTCAATTTTTTTTATTCATTTTGTTTGTACAAATATGAGATATTTCCTTTACAATCTTTTCACTATATTTTTTTTGTTTACCCTTGAATATATGTTTTCTTTTGCAAGTGTATATACATAACTATGTATATTTATTCACACTAGAATATACTTGAATGTATTTTTATTTTATTTTATTTTCTTTTGCAATATCACTTTAAAATATAATAAATTTCCATTTTAATTTTGCTTTACTTTATAATATTCATTTTTATAGTTTATATAATTCTAGAATTATTTAATATGTTTATTTCACATTTTATATAACTATAAATCTATTTGAAATATTTGTTTAACATCAACACTTATTTGAATTCTATAAATATATTTTTATAAACTCAATTGTTATTATTAAACCATTTATTTTAGATTTAAACTCAAATTCAATATATATATATATATATAAATTCATATTTACTCATATATGCACATATATACATATATTCACACATATATACAATATTTAACTCTAAATGATTTAACACATTTTTATTTGATTTCGGGGAAACTTGAATCAATTTATTAATGAATTTCACAATTTTTATCCAAAAATTAAATTAATTATCAATTTAGATTTAACTAAAATCCGGGGTCGTTACAACCTTCCCCCCTTAAAAGAATTTCATCCTCGAAATTTGCCAAAGAGACACAAGGATAGATGAAGAATATTTCATCAACCCAAACTGAATATCTATTCTGCATTTGACTTACCAAATCAGAATATCAATAAGATACAAGAAAGAATCTTTTTAAATTTCTATTCACAAGATACTCGGGTTATCCAGATCTATGAAATATGTAGGGGCATCGGTTAGTTCGAAGGGATAACTAACCATTCGTAGAACATATCCGGACCCAAAAATAGACAGATATATGGATGCAATTCCAAAACTTTCAGTTTAGAAACTAAAGTATACCTATCAACCATAGCAACCAAAGCAAACAATTCATCCAAACAAACAATTTTGGTCCATCCGGAGTTTATGTCCCATACAAATATATCAAATCTCCTTCTGGATCTACCAGGAACTATCAAAGAATTGAGAAGAGATGACGAACAAAAGAGATTGATAGAGCAAAGATTATTTCCTTGTTGTTACTGGGTATCGACCATTTATAGTCGTATTCCCCTGTCCTCTATCTCATCCTCTTCTTACACTCATACTTACAATCAGTGGATAGTAAGAGAATTTACTGAGGTATACAGACAGATATCTTAGGGATTACTCATTCTAGGGTATACTTCACCCTATCTCTAATGAGTTACTTAATGTGTTATACTCCTGAGCTAAAGTTCAACCTTAGCTCTGATACCAAATGTAAGAGTCCAAAAACTTGGCCTTCGAAAATCGGCACCCGTACTTCACTTGTACTCGAATGCCGTTGATTCAAACGCCGAATCTGGCTTCCCAAAGCTTATAACACAGTAAGTATAACAATACAGCGTGTGACGACCGCCCATGACCCCTGCACCGAACCTAAAGATAGTGCGCTGTAAAGTGTGACAGGCAGCCATGGACGATTGCCAAGGTAAATTAAAACAGCAGAATGTATCGTATTACTCACAGCGCATGGACAAAATACAATAGAATATATATATATATATATATATATATATAGTGAAGCTTCACAGAATAGAATCTCATCAATAGAACTTCATAATAGTTGAATACAAACATCTGAATAGTCAGTACAACAAGCCTCACTACATAACACTCAGAGAATATACAAGCAGCGGAACATCCAGTACATATAGTAATAAAATAATATGCAATCCTCCAGCTCGTCTTCGTCATCAGCATCGTGGGAAGCAAGAACAGCACCTGTCACCTACTACCTAGTCTGCCCGTCCCAAAATGGACGAACAGCCCAAGGCAATAAGAGTTAAAACATAAAGCCTTGAGTCAGACAATAGTCTTAGTGAACTGTAAATTAACTAACAACATACCAAAAGAACATAAAGGAAAAGGAATAGGAATACAACCCTCCCACTCCACCTCTTTCTACAGTGATAGCCCCCAGACACACACTAAGCAGAAGCAAACATAGCAAAGCATACAATTTAAAGTAAAGCAATTATCACTCGAGTCAAGGGTGATGTTTTCCAAGTACAAACCCCCAAGGCCTAAACCAAGATCAGATAAGCACCCAGAAAACACTGCTCTTGAGACCGAATGACGATACAACCAAACATCCATGACTCTGGCTATCACTGTTATTGTTGCTTCGATATCATCATTAATTGAATGACCGGCTCATTCTTTCATCCGTCCGTCAAGGGCTAATGGAAACCCCGGTTCTAGACATAACTCCGCACGTCATCGTGACCCGTACCTAGGACTATCGAATCTGCCCAGAGTACTTGACTACCAATCAGTAGCCTTCAGGGACTATCGAATCTGCCCAACGTACTCTTGCTTTGAGCATGCTAGAACCTTCAACAACGATGAGATCTCAGCCTTCTAGTCATCCTCCTCGACGACTATTTCCATACTAGCTCAAGCGCCTCTCGAGCAAACCATTATCCTCAAACTCGAACCATTTCACTGAGTTGTCAACATGCTTGGAATGATCCCGTCTGGATTAGACCAAGGCTATCTCATATCATGCTTCGCCTCATCATCATCATAGCAAAGCCTCATCCCAACATCATCATCGAATCTATCCATATGAGCTTCATCATCCGCTACATATGCCACGTGCAGCTTTTCCAATTCAAGAGCCTTTCCCTTAGCTTTTGAATCATCCTCGATCATCTTGTCTAAATCAAATCATCAATCATCTAATTCATAGCAATCAATCAAGTCAAACATTAATCCAAGTAATCAAGCATTCAAATATGATCTAATGAACAATATTAACAATAATGGCAATTTCGTAAATAAAGAGTTGAAAGTCTAACAAGCATGAAAACATGAGCAATATCTCTATAATCTTGATGAATGAAATTGCATAGGTTAACATATAGTAAAATGGATGTCAAATCATCATGAACAATGGATCTATACGGATCTATACTTAGGTTTACGAAAATGCATGGAAATCACTACTTTAACACAAAATCAAGCCAACGATCCGATATACTCCTTTGGATCCGTGTGAGAGATAATAACCACTCACCAAATCACCTAAACAACTCAAAAGAAACACACTTCAGATCTGGATAGCGAAGGATCAAACTTGATCTATCACAAATCCGCTTCAAACGATGAAATCTCTCTTCGATGGATGAAGATCTTCAATCTAAGCTCTTGGATCTTCAATTTGATCTTCGATTTGGATGGAAGTAATCACAAGATTAGAGTGGAGAAAAGAAGTGAAGAAGTGTAGAAGTCGAGCTCTCAAAATGGCAGCACTTCGTAGCTTCGAAATCCGGATCCCAAAAATGAAGAGGAACCTTCCTATTTATAGGCTGAAAAACCCTTAGGTCGTCCACTTTTAGGTCGTCCACGACCTATAGAGCATCACGACCTACGACCTATCGAAACCCCTCAATCTACGACCTAATGACCTAAGCTTATGCGCACTCACGACCTACCAGTCTACGACTTACGACCTAGCGCAAGCGCGCGACCTATAGATCCTACGATCTAACAAATCAACCCCTACGTGACCTATCACAAACTATACGACTTAACACTTCACGACTTAACTACGCGTGACATACGACCTATCACATGCGCTCCTTAACGACCCAGCGACTTAACAGCAGATGCGCTTCCGCGACCTAAAAATGCCACGACCTAAGACACTGTGCGACCTAACGACTCAACAATTACGCGACTTAACTGGGTTACGACCTAACCACTTACGACCTAATACTTAGCGACCTAACAACCCACGACCTAACTCCTAAGTCTTCTACAACTTAACTTCCTTAGGTCGCTCACTGCTACCCTAGCTTCCTTAGGTCATCGCCGACCTACCCCTTAGGTCGTTAACTCGCCAAAACTCTTAAGTCACCAACTTTCCTTAAGTCGTCTACTATCTTAAGTCTGAATCCTATAAGTCGCTACTCCTTAAGTCGTTCACTCGACCTAAGCCACCACACGACCTAACCTCCACACGACTTATCCCAACCCTTAGGTCGTCTACGACATAACCTCCTTCACGACCTAAGCTATCATACGACTTAACTCTTAAGTCGCTCCACTCCACTAGGTCATTTACTCCTTAGCACGCATCTTCCTTAGGTCGCACCAAACTCCTATACGACCTAGGACTTAAAACTTTGAACGACTTATCAACAATGCGACCAAATGTCAACTGTTTTACGATGTTTCGATCCGTGAAAATATGGGTCGTTACATTCTCTCCCCCTTAGGAATTTCGCCCCCGAAATTCCAAACAAACAAAGCAATCAAAGACTATTCTGCATGCCTACCATCCATAGCAATCAACAAACCATGCATCCAATTCTAGCTTAGCATGCAGAATTCTAAAACTTAGAACAAGTTAAAATTTCGTTAGATGACACGACACCTTAGGGCCATACCTTGAAGAGTTCGGGATGAGCTGCTTTCATCCTCTCTTCCACCTCCCATGTACAGTCGTTATCATCATCACTCCATTGTATCTTGAGCAACTTAACTACCTTCCTCCTAAGCTGTTTCGTGTCGGTTTCCACAACACGAAGCGGCTTACGAGGTCTCTTATCGACTGGATCAACTTCGAAATCTTCACAGCTATCAGCAGAAACTACTGTATTCGAGTCGTGCACATACTTCCGTAGATACGATACATGAAAAACATTGTGCACACTCGACATCTTCTCTGGTAACTCCAATCTGTAGGCGAGCTTTCCAATTCGCTCGATGATCGGGAATGGTCCAACAAATCTCGGAGTCAGTTTTCCTTTCTTCTCGAATCGAATAACATTCTTCAGTGGAGAAATCTTCACAAAAACCATATCACCTACGTCGAATTCCAAATCCTTACGACGCTTATCGGCATAACTTTTCTGACGGTCTTGGGCTGCCTTCATTCGTCGCCGAATGATCTCTATACAATCTGAAGTCTGTCGAATCATCTCTGGCCCAAGCATCAGCTTTTCTCCTGTTTCTAACCAACATGTCGGAGAGTTACACGGTCTTCCATACAATGCTTCATACGGTGCCATACCAATGCTTGACTGGTAACTGTTATTATACGAAAATTCCACCAAATGAAGGTGATCCTCCCATGATCCTCCGAAATCCAAAACACAAGCTCTGAGGAGATCTTCCAAAACTCGGTTAACTCTCTCGGTCTAACCATCTGTTTGAGGGTGATAAGCTGTACTCAAACATAACTTGGTTCCCAAAACCTCCTGAAAGCTCTTCCAAAATCCACTAGTGAACAATGGATCTCGATCGCTCACTACTCTTCGGAATACCATGGAATCGAACAATCCACTTAACATACAACTCAGCCAACTTTGATGCAGTCCTAGTCGATCGAACATGAATGAATCTTGCACTCTTAGTCAGACGATCTACGATAACCCAAATCCCTTCATTTCCCGTTCTTGTTCTAGGTAACCCATCAATAAAATCTATCGATATTTGCTCCCACTTCCATGTAGGAACTTCTAATGGCTGAAGCAATCCACTTGGCTTCTTCTGCTCGGCTTTCACCAACTGGCAGTTCATGCAATTGGAAATGAAATTTCCAACATCCTTCTTCATACCTTCCCAGTAATAGGTTCTCTTCATATCCCGATACATCTTATTTCCACCTGGATGAATAGTCAGCTTCGAGTGATGACTTTCCTTCAAAACTTCATCTCTCAATCCATCTATATCGAGAACAACTAGTTGTCCTTGGTTCCGAAGCCAACCTTCTTGATCGACCTCGAATCCTTTATCCTTCTCTGGGTCCAATCCAGATTCCAAATCACGGATAATCTTGACAAGCTTATCGTCTCGCTTTTGGCTCTCGCCAATCCTTTCCACAAGAGTCGGTCTTATCGATAAGTTTTCCAACATCTCAGGTTCCAATTCGCATCTGGGCCTGAAGTCAAATCCAGCTAAATACTCGAGACTCTTCCATTCTGAAAACATGACTCCCAATCCTGCATGTCTTCGACTTAACGCATCTGCCACTGCGTTACCCTTTCCCGGAGTATAAGCTATACCAAAATCATATGATGCCAAAAACTCTAGCCAACGTTGCTGTCCAAGATTCAAATCCTTTTGGGAGAAAAGATACTTCAACGACTTATGATCTGTAAACAACTCAAATCGAACTCCCAATAGATAATGTCTCCACATCTTCAGAGCAAATACAATCGCCGCTAATTCCAAATCATGAGTCGGGTAATTCCTTTCATGTGGCTTCAGTTGTCGACTTGCATACGCAACAACTTTATCCCTCTGCATCAGCACTGCTCCAAGTCAAGTACCACATGCGTCGGTGTAAACCACTATCTCATCATTCCCACTTGGAATAGTCAAAACAGGAGCACTTGTCAACCGCTCTTTCAGGATTCCGAAAGCTTGCTCACACTTATCTTCCCATCTGAACACTTTGTTCTTCTTCGTTAATCCTGTTAATGGTGAAGCCACTTTGGAGAAGCCTTTGATAAATCGATGGTAATATCCTGCTAATCCAAGAAAACTTCTCACATCAGGTGCATTCTTAGGTCTACCCCAATCCTGGATTGCTGCCACCTTAGCGAGATCAACCGCTATTCCATTTCCAGAGATAACATGGCCTAAGAACCTCACTTCACTCTTCTAGAAGTGACACTTCGAAAACTTAGCCTTCAGCTGATGTTTCCACAAGATTTCCAAAACAATATGCAAGTGCATCTTATGCTCTTCTTCAGTTCTGGAATAAATCAGAATATCATCCACGAACACTAGTACCAACTTATTCAACTGATCTCTGAACACTCTATTCATAAGATCCACAAAATATGCTGGCGCATTAGTCAATCCAAACGGCATTACCAGCCACTCAAAGAAACCGGATGGTGTCCTAAAAGCAGTCTTCGGTACACTATCCTTAGCCACTCTCAACTGGTGAAATCCTGTTGCCAAATCCATCTGAGAAAACACCTTAGCTTCGTGAAGCTGATCAAACAAGTCATCTATTCTCGGCAATGGATACTTGTTCTTCTTAGTCACTTTATTCAGCTCACGATAATTCACACACAACCTCAGCGATCCATCCGCTTTGGTAACAAACACAACTGGTGCACCCCATTCGGACACACTACGCCGAACGAATGCTTTCTGTAAAAGATCATCAACTTGCACCCTCAACTCCTGCTATTCCCTAGGCGCCATCCGCCTAAGAGGCATCACAACAGGTCTGGCTCCCTCAACTAGATCTATACGAAACTCGATCTCTCTATGCGGCGGTAACCCTTTGACCTCATCAAAGACATCCTCAAATCCATTAACGATTGGCAACGATGACAGTCCATCCCGTGGAACAACCAGCGAATACATGAAGCTCATGAAGATGCCTTCTTCATGCTTACATCGTATCACAATCCTTCGCCCCTCCACATTCTCGATTGTCACCTCCAACCTCTCACAATCAACCTTTGCCGCATACTTCCTAAGCCAGTCCATACCCAAAATAATTCCGAACCCCGCAAAGTTCAGAACAAAACAATCACAAACAAAAGAGCAATCATGACTCGATACAATCAGACCACGGCATAACATACACAAACAAGACGAACCCCCAACTGGATTAGTCACAACCAATGGCCTATCAACGATATCCGGTTCTAAACCTAACCGGCCCACAAGTTCATTACAAACAAAAGAATGCGACGCCCCAGTATCAAACAACACTCTAACTGGAACACCACAAATGGAGAGAGTACCCTGAACCACCACACTCTTTCCCTTCTCTTCAGCGGTAGGAGCTTTCGAAGACGATGGAACAGCTCCCAAAGCATAAGCTTGCACAATCTGCTTGTCCTTCCGTGGTTCTGGACAATTCCTCCTAACATGCCCCAGCTTGTCACAGTTGTGGCACTTCATCGGCACCTTCGGATTCTTACAATCCCTGGAGAAATGGCCCTTCTGCTGACAATTGTAGCAGGTCACTTCGCCCTTCGGTTTCTTCTGGCCATCCTTACCCTTTTGCTGCTGCTGCTTCCTCTTCTTGTTTCCACCCTACTGAGGTTTAGGCTCCTCCTTGGTCACAGCAATGACAGATGCTTCCTTAGGAAACAGATTCTCGTGCCTGAGAGCTTTCTCCACAAGCTTCTCAAATGAATCGTCCAAATGATCCACCAACTGCCTCCCAAGATAACTGTCCAAGCCTGTCACAAACTTCTCATTCTTCTGATAAGCAGATTCAATATACGACCGGGCATACTTGGACAAAGCTTCAAACTCCGATACATACTCAAGAACTGGTCTTCCACCCTGCTTGAGCTCCACAAACTTCTTGAACAGAATAGACTTCTGAGCTATAGAAATGAACTTAGCTTCAAATCTGACTTGGAATTGCTCCCAAGTAATCTCTTCGTCCGGAGTATCAATAGTGATAGAGTTCCACCAATCAGAAGCTCTTCCTTGAAGCTGCCTTGATGCAAGCTTCCTTTTAGTTGCATCCTCAATTCCCAAATCACCAAAGATCCTTCTACAAGCATCTATCCACCTCTGAACTTCAATGGTTGATTCTGTTCCCAAGAAAACCTTTCCTCCAAGAGCAGTATAGTCTTTACACAGCTTAGCAAAATCCACCGGCTTTGGAGTTTGAACTTGAACTCCAACATCCACCGATGGCCCTGGAGCTGGCATCCTTCTCATGATCGAAGTCATCATAGCTTCGAGCATAGCAGCATAATCAGCAGCCCCTTCAGTAGCACGACCTTCCCTAGCAGCTGGTCTCCCTCTTCGACTCATTCTCAATATCTATAAAAAGGAATGATTAGCACACCTTGAGAAACAACTGCATAAAGGACTCAAACTCTACTATCTACTATATTATATATAGTAGTCATCCATCAAAATACAATTACGTCTCTCATATGTGGTTACGTCAGTGAGCATTGGGTAAAATCGATTAATCAATGCTCTGATACCAAATGTGACGACCGGCCATGACCCCTGCACCGAACCTAAAGATAGTGCGCTGTAAAGTGTGCCAGGCAGCCATGGACGATTGCCAAGGTAAATTAAAACAGCAGAATCTATAGTATTACTCACAGCGCATGGACAAAATACAATATAATATATATATAGTGAAGCTTCACAGAATAGAATCTCATCAATAAAACTTCATAATAGTTGAATACAAACATCCAACAAGCCTCACTACATAACACTCAGAGAAATATACAAGCAACGGAACATCCAGTACATATAGTAAGAAAATAATAGGCAATCCTCCAGCTCGTCTTCGTCATCAGCATCGTGGGAAGCAAGAACAGCACCTATCACCTGCTACCTAGTCTGCCCGTCCCAAAATGGACGAACAGCCCAAGACAATAAGAGTTAAAACATAAATCCTTGAGTCAGACAACAGTCTTATTGAACGGTAAATTAACTAACAACATACCAAAAGAACATAAAGGAAAAGGAATAGGAATACAACCCTCCCACTCCACCTCTTTCTACAGTGATAGCCCCAGACACACACTAAGCAGAAGCAAACATAGCAAAGCATACAATTTAAAGTAAAGCAATTATCACTCGAGTCAAGGGCGATGTTTTCCAAGTACAAATCCCCAAGGCCTAAACCAAGATCAGATAAGCACCCAGAAAACACTGCTCTTGAGACCGAACTACGATACAACCAAACATCCATGACGCTGGCTATCACTGTTATCGTTGCTTCGATATCATCGGTAATTGAATGACCGGCTCATTCTTTCATCCGTCCGTCAAGGGCTAATGGAAACCCCGGTTCTAGACATAACTCAGCACGTCATCGTGACCCGTGCCTAGGACTATCGAATCTGCCCAGAATACTTGACTACCAATCAGTAGCCTTCAAGGACTATCGAATCTGCCCAACGTACTCTTGCTTTGAGCATGCTAGAACCTTCAACAACGATGAGATCTCAGCCTTCTAGTCATCCTCCTCGACGACTATTTCCATACTAGCTCAAGCGCCTCTCGAGCAAACCATTATCCTCAAACTCGAACCATTTCACCGAGTTGTCAACATGCTTGGAATGATCCCGTCTGGATTAGACCAAGGCTATCTCATATCATGCTTCACCTCATCATCATCATAGCAAAGCCTCATCCCAACATCATCATCGAATCTATCCATATGAGCTTCATCATCCGCTACATATGCCACGTGCAGCTTTTCCAATTCAAGAGCCTTTCCCTTAGCTTTTGAATCATCCTCGATCATCTTGTCTAAATCAAATCATCAATCATCTAATTCATAGCAATCAATCAAGTCAAACATTAATCCAAGTAATCAAGCATTCAAATATGATCTAATGAACAATATTAACAATAATGGCAATTTCGTAAATAAAGAGTTGAAAGTCTAACAAGCATGAAAACATGAGCAATATCTCTATAATCTTGATGAATGAACTTTCATAGGTTAACATATAGTAAAATGGATGTCAAATCATCATGAACAATGGATCTATACGGATCTATACTTAGGTTTACGAAAATGCATGGAAATCACTACTTTAACACAAAATCAAGCCAACGATCCGATATACTCCTTTGGATCCGTGTGAGAGATAATAACCACTCACCAAATCACCTAAACAACTCAAAAGAAACACACTTCAGATCTGGATAGCGAAGGATCAAACTTGATCTATCACAAATCCGCTTCAAACGATGAAATCTCTCTTCGATGGATGAAGATCTTCAATCTAAGCTCTTGGATCTTCAATTTGATCTTCGATTTGGATGGAAGTAATCACAAGATTAGAGTGGAGAAAAGAAGTGAAGAAGTGTAGAAGTCGAGCTCTCAAAATGGCAGCACTTCGTCGCATCGAAATCCGGATCCCAAAAATGAAGAGGAACCTTCCTATTTATAGGCTGAAAAACCCTTAGGTCGTCCACTTTTAGGTCGTCCACGACCTATAGAGTATCACGACCTACGACCTATCGAAACCCCTCAATCTACGACATAACGACCTAAGCTTATACGCACTCACGACCTACCAGTCTACGACTTACGACCTAGCGCAAGCGCGCGACCTATAGATCCTACGATCTAACAAATCAAACCCTACGCGACCTATTACAAACCATACGACTTAACACTTCGCGACTTAACTACGTGCGACTTACGAGCTATAACATGCGCTCCTTAACGACCCAGCGACTTAACAGCAGATGCGCTTCCGCGACCTAAAAATGCCACGACCTAAGAACTGTGCGACCTAACGACTCAATAATTACGCGACTTAACTGGGTTACGACCTAACCCCTTACGACCTAATACTTAGCGACCTAACAACCCACGACCTAACTCCTAAGTCTTCTACGACTTAACTTCCTTAGGTCGCTCACTGCTACCCCAGCTTCCTTAGGTCGTCGCCGACCTACCCCTTAGGTCGTTAACTCGCCAAAACTCTTAAGTCACCAACTTTCCTTAAGTCGTCTACTATCTTAAGTCTGAATCCTATAAGTCGCTACTCCTTAAGTCGTTCACTCGACCTAAGCCACCACACGACCTAACCTCCACACGACTTATCCCAACCCTTAGGTCGCCTACGACATAACCTCCTTCACGACCTAAGCTATCATACGACTTAACTCTTAAGTCGCTCCACTCCACTAGGTCATTTACTCCTTAGCTCGCATCTTCCTTAGGTCGCTCCAAACTCCTATACGACCTAGGACTTAAAACTCTGAACGACTTATCAACAATGCGACCAAATGTCAACTGTTTTACGATGTTTCGATCCGTGAAAATACGGGTCGTTACACAGTGGAATAAATAAATCGATGATATCATATACAAGTCCAATAAATACAATATCTAGAATGATATACAACAATGATATCATTATGATACAACAATATCAGAGATAAATAATGATACAACGGAAATAAAAAGTGATACTCCAAATGATCTGAAAAAGAGAATGAATCCAACAACTCCAACATCAAGCTCGAACCACCATCACGTTGCACTAAGATAAGCATGTGCAGTCATCCACTCCGATGAAGTGAACTAGCTCCAAATAATCTACTAAACCTGAATATCTGAGAAACCCAACTCTAGACTTCCCGTGTGGAAAATTGTGGGCACCCAGAGTTTAGGAAGGAAACAATAAACTCCGACTCAGTCATGGGACTGGTGTGAATAACAAAAACAGTTTATCTTTAAACAAACAACAAAAGAATTTTAAACATTGAAACCCGCAATGCTTTTGGAAAATGAAACTACCATATGACCTCCCGCCACACACACAATGCAAACGCAGAATTGGAGGAGATTTCTTCTTATGATAGTCAAACATGCTTACTACGCAAAATCATTGGATTATTATTATTAGTGCATAGTGGAAATCATTTCGAAAGTATAACATTAATCTTAGCCAGCATAGACATTCCGAACTATGCCTACTATAGCTACCATCTAAACAGTGGTGACCACCATAAGTAAATGGCAGGTTCTATAACTAAAACCGTACTGGGTTCGTATTGGAAATTGGATTTCCAATATATGGTCAGGCTAAGGAACTTCCTACTTCCACATGGGTACGCCTCTGGATGGACGTCCCGAGAACCTAACCGGATCTCTGCCAACACAAGGCCGGGTTACCCCTTACACTAGGTAACTACTTCTTGAGTATGCCACCACCCGATCCTTTGGGACCTTTATCCGAGGTACCTCGATCACAAAGCAACAACCACACAGAAAATGAGATTGGAGCAACCACATAGTTAAAATATCAGGGCTCCATACCTGATACCACCCTTTTCCAGAAGGAAATGACATACCCTAAAGGGAGCGACCCTCATAACTTGCCGCATCATTCCTATTTTGACCATTTCCGGGTTGTGAGGTCCTGATGCAGTCTCGTCCACAAAGCCATGCTTTGATCAACAAATGATCAATAAATGACCATCAACACACAGCAACACTCAACATGCCACACTACCAAATTGGGAGTATATCACTGATAACCTTCAACTACATAACCTCTGAGCTCATACATCTTAGAGAAGGGTGTTAAGCTAAGAGAATAAATCTCCGCCACCAAACAGAAATTTATTTGAAAGAAATCAGCTTTATATCTCAAAGTGTAATGTCAGACATACAACCATACAAGTCTGTTCCGGGTTCAAAATGAACCGAAGGCACTTCCAAAGAAGCCCTTGCAATCAGGGTTTTCATAATCCCGATCGGACTTCCTATCACTTAGGAAATCTCTATACCGGGAGCTGCACTGTGTAGAGACAATCGATAGGTTATCCTATCGTTCTCGCAAATACCCGGTCTTCAACACCGGTCTTCAATTGTTATCCATATACGACGTATCACTTATTCGAAATGGGTTATACGACACAAAGGTCCTCTCCCGGCTAAACCGAATAGTGAGCGCAATATTTAAAAACATATGGATATTGGGATTTCAGTTAAGTCACAACTTTTTACCCAAAACTTCTCTTCAAATGGTTTAAACACATTACCATTTTAAATCTGTTAAAAATAAACAGCTTCAATTAATAGGTTTTACAAAGAATTCACTCATAACTTGGAAAACCGTTTTTCAATTCAAACTTGAAATTTCTTTAACTTAAATTGGAAATTCATTTCTTATATGAAAGCTTTTATCCTTTGAAAACAATTAGTTTCCATTCTGGAAAATCTGATTCATTTATACGAATTACAATCCTTGGGTTAAATTCAAATTCTCAAAACCATACTTTTAAAATGGTTCAACTTCATATAAACACATTTATAACATCTTAACCACAATTTCCAAACATGGAATTCAATTCCAAATTAAATTATTTAAATTGAAAAACTTTACCAAGTTATTCAAAATAACTTTTTCTCTTTAAAATTCCTTTTCAAAAGCTTTAACATTTAACCCAAATCCATTTCCAAAATCAATTGAAATTAAAATTTCAATTTCAAAAAAATATTAAATTTAAATCATCTGTGACTTAACCGATTTCCTCGTGAAATCCATATTTGTGTGTGTAAAAGTGTGGTCCAGGGGTTTCACACAGTAGTGCAACATCAATAAATCATCACAGATCAGAATACCGAAATATAGTTGATAAGCGGTATAACTATAACGCTTATCTTTTATTCACAGATCACAGATTTATAAATTACAGATAATATATTACATTCATCCCAGATAAATGAACTACATTACAGATCACACACAAACCAGAATATATCACACAACATCAATTAATTACATTCAGTAATTATCTATTAATCGCTTTTCTAAGTAATAATATTTTCAAAATTTTCAAGTGATTATTCTGAATTAATTAACTTAAGTAACTAACTTGAACAAATTCAATTAACTCAACTAATTACACTAAATAATTAATTCCACAATTATTGTCATTAAGTAATTATACTTAATAGTTCCACAATTGATTATTATTAGATTAATCAATCTAATTTATTG
Organism: Allium fistulosum; assembly: GCA_030737815.1. Lineage (NCBI taxonomy): Eukaryota > Viridiplantae > Streptophyta > Magnoliopsida > Asparagales > Amaryllidaceae > Allium > Allium fistulosum. The sequence goes on from CM060907.1 coordinate 613,698,381, forward strand.
TTAAAATTTATCACATTAATTAAGTATTCAAATAAATCTTAGTTAATGACCTTAATAAATTATTAAATTTTTTAATTACTTTTCTAAAGAAATTTGCTTATATTAATCATTGTTGATTATAAATTGATTTACTTTTAAAAACTCATTAATCTTTATTAATTAAAGTAAACTTATTTATATTTATGATTTGATTGTTATTACCATATATTGAAACATTATTTCAAATTTCCTTTTTAACTTTAGCATATTTAACTTATTTTAAACACTTAAGTTCTAAAACTTAATTAAATTTCAAAATTTTAAATTCTGACTTGGAATTAGTGCCAGGTTTAAATTTTTAGATTTTAACTTGTTTAAATTTTCATTTACAGATTCAATTCTACTTTAAATTCAAATTCTCCCATACCTTTAATTGTTTTTATATTAATAAAATGAATTAATTTAAAACTTTATTTATCTTCAAACTAAATTTCAATTCAAACTGAAATATTTATTTACATTTTAATTTAAACTCGGTTTAAATTCTTGATTTAAAATTTAAATTTTAGTTTTAAAACTCCAAAACGGAAACAGTTCAGGTGGAAAGCCTGTAACAAAATTTTGACCCAAGCCCTGACCATTTTACTTCGAGAAGAACGCTTGTTTCTTCGCGCTTGAACCTGAGCCAACCCACCTTCTTCCCCAACATTATAACCTCCCAGATATACCAATGCCCACGTGCACGTGCACGACCACTAGATCGATGATCGACCATCACCGACCCCCTCACCAATTCACTAACGACGCAGTTGTCCCTTCCAAACACCCAGATTATCGGAATATGTTGAGAATCAAAATCGAACAAAAACAAGCTTCCACTGGAATCAACTCGATCACCTGAAACTGGCTCGTGCCGTCGCCTCTGGCCGTCATAGACCCTGCGACCATGTCCAGAGATTCGCCAGAACCACCTCTCCATATTCCCCCAGGTCCGATGACCTTAAACTCACTGTTGACACTGCAGTAACCATAGAACCTCAACCATCCCCAAAAGCAAATCGAACCCTAGTTCGACGTCCACCCGCCGCCACGGCAATTAATAAAATTACTAACTATTTTTCCCCGCATCCCCATACCTTCAGCCTCCTCCAGTAAAAATCCCGAGGTTAAATGATTACGCGATCATAAAAAATCGAGCAAATTCTCGATTTTGATCAACTTCCGATATCTCACGATACTCACAGCTAAAAATTATAATATTTGTTTTAAAATCATAGTTTTTATATTCGAATCTGATGATATAATCAAAACTTAAAATTTTAATGCTTGGTTTTTCTGATTTAAAATACTTATTACTGTAATTTCTATTTTCACCATATTTATTTCATATTATTTTCTTGGAATTATTTTTAAAAATAACTCTATGATCTTATCAACATTTTATTTTCAGGATTTAAGGCTTGAATCGGTTTAAACAAGGAGATAAGGATTTTTCTTAAAACTTGATAACCTGTTACTAACGAAGGTATGAATATATATGATATTCAGACATGCACCCCTAAATCCTTACACATATGAACATATCAGAAAAATTTCTAATCAAACTTCAAGGATACTCACAAACATCAGATCACCAAACCATGTTAAGGGTTTTAAAAGAGACAATTTGCTCATAGGTAAAAGAAACAAAGAATTCTAGTTACAAAGAAGGTTTACTCACATTGATTTGAAAATGAACAGAGCTGCTACTTGAAACAGACTTGAATTTTGCAAGCTGAAACCCATTCTTGATTCTCTGGTTTAAAAAATTGTGTTGTTGTTAAAGTTGTATCTTGTTTAAGTATGAAATAATATTTGCTTCAGATTTTTTGTTTCTCAGTTGGAATAGAATGAAATTGAAATGAGGAAGGTTGATGTATATGAAAAATGAAGTTACATGGTAATGTATATTTTGTACAGGGTGATAAATTATGTTGTACAAAAGATCAGGGATATTTTTATCTTTGGGGGCTGATGGGATGATTATCTGTGCGTGCATTAATTTGTTGGTACAAACTCATAATTTTTTTATTCATTTTGTTTGTACAAATATGAGATATTTCCTTTACAAGCTTTTCACTATTTTTTTGTTTACCCTTGAATATATGTTTTCTTTTGCAAGTGTATATACATAGCTATGTATATATATTCACACTAGAATATACTTGAGTGTATTTTTATTTTATTTTCTTTTCTTTTGCAATATCACTTTAAAATATAATAAATTTCCATTTTAATTTTGTTTTACTTTATAATATTCATTTTTATAGTTTACATAATTCTAGAATTATTTAATATGTTCATTTCACATTTTATATAACTATAAATCTATTTGAAATATTTGTTTAACATCAACACTTATTTGAATTCTATAAATATATTTTTATAAACTCAATTGTTATTATTAAACCATTTATTTTAGATTTAAACTCAAATTCAATATGTATATATATATATATAAATTCATATTTACTCATATATGCACATATACACATATATTCACACATATATACAATATTTAACTCTAAATGATTTAACGCATTTTTATTTGATTTCGGGGAAACTCGAATCAATTTATCAATGAATCTCACAATTTTTATCCAAAAATTAAATTAATTATCAATTTAAATTTAACTAAAATCCGGGGTCGTTACATAAAGGGCTCGTATTGTTTCTTTGGATTTCCAACAAATGGTCAGGCTAAGGAACTTCCTATGCCACATGGGAACACCTCTGGAGGGACACCCAGAGAGACAACTGCTCTCTGCAAACACAAGGCCAGTTACCCCCTTCCTGGGAAGTAAACCTAAGATATGCCACCCCCGGTCATTTACGATCTTTATCCGAGACGCCTCGAGCACAAAGCAACAATCACACAGTAAATGAGATTGGAGCAACCACACAAGTAAATAACTGGGCTCCATACCAAAATATCACCTTTTTCCAGAAGGAATGGACATACCCTAGGGGAGCTACCCCTGAAACCTTGCCGAATTTTTCCTATTTTGACCATTTCCGGGGTGTGAGGTACGATGAGTTCTCGTCCACAAAGCTACGCTTTACACGAAAGCCATGCTTTGATCAACAAATGATCAACAAATGAGCATCCACACACAACAACACTCAGCATGCCACACTACCAAATTGGGAGTATATCACTGATAACCTTCAACTACATAACCTCTAAGCTCATACGTCTTAGAGAAGGGTGTTAAGCTAAGAGAATAAATCTCCGCCACCAAACAGAAATGTATTTGAAAGAAATCAGCTTTATATCTCAAAGTGTAATGTCAGACATACAACCATACAAGTCTGTTCCGGGTTCGAACAGAACCGAAGCCACTTCCAAAGAAGCCCTTGCAATCCGGGTATTCACAATCCCGATCAGACTTCCCATCACTTAGGGAATCGCTATACCGGGAGCTACCCAGTGCAGAGACAATCGATAGGTTATCCTATCATTCTCGCAAATACCCGGTCTTCAACACCGGTCTTCAATTGTTATCCATATACGACGTATCACTTATTCGGAATGGGTTATATGACACAAAGGTCCTCTCCCGGCTAAATCAAATTGTGAGCTCAATATTTAAAAACATATGGATATTGGGATTTCAGTTAAGTCACAACTTTTTACCCAAAACTTCTCTTCAAATGGTTTAAACACATTACTATTTTAAATCTGTTAAAAATAAACAGCTTCAATTAATAGGTTTTAAAAAGAATTCACTTGTGATATCCCAGAATTTTAGGCAAAATCAATTTAATAACCTATATTAAAAATTAAATTGATTTGATAATCTTTGTTAATAAAATTGAATTTAATTTAATAATCTAATTAAATAAATATTTAAATTGGTGGATTATATCTTTTAATAAGGTTAATAAAATATTTCTATTTATAATGTATATATATAATTGTATATATTGTAAATAGATGAGTTGGTTTGAATTTAACAAATAAAATTATGTTTTCAAATTTCTAATATATTTTGGTAAGTGGAAATTATGATTTAAATTTAATATTAAGCTTTTCAAAGCTATTTTATAAATAATTATATGGTTTAAAAAAATACATAAGATAAAGGTTAATTGTTTAAAAATAGATTTAAGCTTAAGTTTAAATTTAAATAAAAAGGTTTGTTTTATTTCTTTTAAATATTACTTGATATATATGATTAAAAATAGAAGTTTAAATACAATTTACATATGGTATTAATTCATCGAATAATATAAGTAATTTATAATCTCTTTTATAAATTATTTAAAATAGTCAAATTTGATATTTTCAATACTTTGTTTTTAGAAATATAAATAGACTTTAAATAAAATAGAATTATTATTTTAGAAATTAAATAGTAGTTATATATGCATATATATAACTTAATTATAAATTGAATTTTTAAATTTAATTTGAATTTGAATTAAATTTTGAAATTCAAAAGAATAAACATTTTTAAAATATTTGGATAAGCTTTCATTTATATATAATTTGTTTATAACATTTTCTTAAAAAGAAATTCAAATATATACATTTAAATAAAGTATAAAAACTCTTATTTACATTTAAAAATAAATAAAATTATGCATTAAATACTTAAAAGACAAATGTCATTATATTAAAGCCTAATGTGACATATGTTAAGTAATAAATAAAACTACATGACAAATGTCAAGATAAATAACAAGTGTCTTTTTAATTATTTTGATTTTCTTTTGTTTTTAACAAACCACATTTTAACTTATAAATACATATGTTTCCCCTCTTTATTTTCTTTTCTATCTTTTTTTCAATTCAAAACCAAGAAGAACTCAAACCAAAAATCTCAGAACAAAAATCTGATACTCAATCATCTCATAAACAAAAGATTTATCAAAATCAAAAGCTTCTGCACCATTTTCCTGGAATCTGTAAACAAATCATGTTCAAAACAAATCAATTAGCAAAACTCTTCAAATACAAAATCAAAACCCTCGTTATCAAAAAGGCCTGCATCATATTTATCAAATCTGGAAAAATGATTTCTGCATGCACCTGGAAATGAAGCAAATCTGCATCATTTTTCTCTACAACCTGGAATCAACTTTGAAAATCAAAGAGCCTGCATGCATGTAATTTGGAAAGGGAGCAAAAGCATTTTAGTCTCTGAACATCTCAGCACTCAAGTTTTAAAAGTTTAAAGCTTTTCAAAAAAATAAATTAAAGAGGCTGCCTCTGTTTGAATCAGGTGAGTAACAATTTTTGATAACTACTTAAGTTAAATCATGGTTGCCTAATTTAGTATGATTTCTGTTGCCTGGTTTGCTCTGGAAATAAGATTTGCCTGTGTGAATTTTTACAAGTATATTTGTGGATGAATGATATATGAATGTATGCTGTAGTCTGCAATGACTCTGTTCCCTGATTCAAGTCCATTTTTTTTACTTAAATTCCTTATCACCTGATCTAATCATTATTATCAATTGAGATATAAACAAAAATTGTTTGTGTGATCATAAGTTTAAGCTTAAAATTTTAATTAAGTTAAAATGAATACAAACTTCCTCTGGAAACCAAAATGGTCTGGAAACATGAGTTTTGTTCAAAACTTAAATTCTTTAATTTATTAAATTAAGATTGTAATCTGAAACCTTAAAAGAAAATATGATTTTTAAATCAGAAAACAAAATTTTTAGTTTGGGATTTGGGAAGCAGTTCTGTGATGAACTAAAAAGAGGAATTTGGGGTTTTCTGGTGATCTCGGGGTTCTGGAGGGTTGAAGTTTCTTCTGGAGGAAGAGGAGCGAATGGTGAGGCCGGGAAAAATTCCAGAAAGATGGTCAGAGACCAGTGGTGGCGATAGTTGTCTGTTTTTGTTTGTAGACCTAGTTTTGACGATGGCTGGAAGTTTGATCATCTCGAGTCCTAGAATTGATCGAGTGTCACTATACTTAGGGAAATGATAGCATGGGTGTTAGCGAAGGCGAGGCCGGAAGTTCAGCAACTCCGATGGTCGGAGGAGCAAGGAGGAAGTTGTTCCAGGCTTTATTTTCTGTTCCAGGATGGGTTGAATGCTCGATTCGATTTCGAGTTCGTAGTGATGCTGTTGGTGGTCGGGATATAGTTCTCAGGTGATCGCCGATGTGAAGAAGTCGTCGTGGTTGACCAGGATGGTCGGAGGATGGTGGTTGACTGTGCACGTGCACGGTTGCGAGTATCTGAAGTTGTTTTGGGGAAACGATGTACTCGGGGTTTTCTCGAGTAAATTTAGTTTTTGCTCGGAGTAAATAGGGTTTGGACTCGAAGTTTTAAAGTAAAGGCTCGAGTAAAATTTGATGTTGCCAGGTTTTAAAAACTGTTTGTTTTTAAATTTTAAATGAATTTAAAATTTGAAAACAAGATTTTAAACCAAGTTTAAAATCACAATTTTAAATAGGGATTCAAAACTGAATCTGTGATCTAGTTTTAAAAATTAAATCAAATTTTATAAAATGAAAGGTTTTAACAACTTTAAAATGTTAAAGTATTTTATAAAATGGTTTTTAAAATCTGGGAATAAAAATTTAAACAGGATTTTAAATTTAAGTTTAAATCTGGATTCAAAATTGAATTTGAATCTTAGTTTGAAATAAAAGAAAGTTTTTAAATTTTAAAATGTTTTTAAAACAACTTTGAATGATAAGCATATTTAAAATCACAATTAGTATTTTCTTTATCATGTAATTTAAAAGGTTTTTGAATTGATTTTAAAACATTGTTAAAGTTTTAAATTATTTTCATTTTAAATTCTTAAATTTAAAATGAAATTGAAAGTAAATTTAAAACAAATTGTTGTTAAAATGCTTTGCTAATGATAATTTAATCATTAATGAGATTAAGGTTTATCTTAAATTATTTAGAACTTAATGATTTATAATTCAATAAATTATTAAGGAAATTAAAGGATAATTAATCAATTTAATTAATTAATGATTTGGGTTAATAAATTTAGTAATTATGGGTTTAAAATTGATTAATTAAGGTTTAATTAAATTAATTAAAGGTTAATTAATTTGGAATTAAGGATCATTAATTAGAATAAGCTAAGATTATTAATTAATGGTTAGGAATAAATTAATCAAGTAATTAAGGATGAATAAAGTTGTTGTTAGGTACTTAATTAATTAAAGATTAATTTATTGGTGATTAGAATTAATTAATTTGAAATTAATAATGGTTAATCAAAGTTTAATTATTTAAGAAAAATAATTAAAGAATAATTAATAGTTAATGTAGATCATTAATTTGGGTTAAATAAGTAATTAATTAATGTGATTAATTTTGATAATTAAATAGATTAATTAATTAAGGTTAATCATTTGTGAAATTGTTTAATTAAATATAATTTCTTAATGGAAGTAATTTAAGGAATAAATTACTCATTGTAATTAATTGAGTTTAAATTAATTAGTTAAGTTAATTAATTAAGTTTAATTAATTTAAGATAATAATTTAATGATTTGTGAAGTATAATTACTTAATGTAATTTAATGAAGTATAATTACTTATGAAAGTAATTAATAGATAATTACTGATGTAATTAATGGAGTAATTAAGGGTAGTTAATTACTTAATGGAATTAATCAAGGGATTAATTAAGAAATTAATTAAGTAATAATTAATTTATTTTAAGAAGTAATTAAGGGTAGTTAATTACTGAATGAGATTAATCAAAGGTGATTGATAATTATGATTTAATTGAAGATTAATTACTTAATGTAATTAATTTAAATAAAGTAATTAATGATAAAATGTAATTAAGGATCATTAATTAATATAATTAATGATGTAATTAAGAATTGATTAATTAAGGAATAATTAATAAATAAAGTGATTAATTAATGTAATTAATTAAGGAGTAATGTAATTAATTATAGTTAATTAATAAATGAAGTAATTAAAGGTTAATTACTATAAGTGGTTAAGAGTAATTAATTTGTGAAATTAATTTAAATGCTAATTACCTGAATGTAATTAAATGTTAATTAATCAAGGATGATTAATTAAAATAATTGGATAATGGTTGATTAATTAAGTGATAATTAATTAATAGTGATTTAAGCAAGATTGATAATGATGGAAGTAATTAATTTAATTTACTTTAAATTAATTAGAGATGAAGTATTTAATTTAATTCATTTTAAATTAATTATAGATGGTTATTAATAAATCATTGCTTATGTATGGATGATATTGATTTGTCTTGAATGGTTTGAGATCTCAGATATGAGATAGTATCAATTGATACTGTATTATTTGGATGCTTTGGTTGCATAGTGATGATGATATGGATTATCTGCTTATAATGATAATGTTGATTATCTATTGTGAATCTGTGAATTATCTATCTGTGTGTATATAGATAATAGAATTGAATTGTTTTAACCTTAAAACAACTTGGCCCTTAAAAGATACGTTTTGGATTTCGATGAGACCGGGATCGGGTTTGCTACATTACAGCGTGATAGGGGGTTCTCGCTTTGCGTTAGGTGGCGAACGGGAGACTCTTACCCCTACATGCCCCCGGGGGTAGTATAAGGCCTTGCGGGGTTGGTTGCGACTCGAGAGGGTGGCCGTAAAAGCAAACCCGAGGTATCACTGTGAGCCACAGCGGGGCTGGGATGGTTGAAAAGCCTACCGGTCGTGAACCGTTGCTGAAGGTTGAAAAGCCTAGGACGTCACATTTGGTATCGGAGCATAGGTTGAGCGAATGCCTAAGCTTTTGGTTAAGTGAATATCAGAACACTAGGTTGAGTGAATACCTAGGTTCGGAAGGATTGTTCATTAGAGATAGGATCTGTAGCAACCTGTTGAGTCTGAATATATATATACGAGAGCGCATATTTGTTAGTTATATAAAATGGTTTTATATTGTGTTAATTGATCGGTTGAGTGGTATATGGATTCTGGTCAATACGAGTAGCTAACGTTATTGATAGGGATCTCTAAACACTTGGACCAGGCCAACGGACACAATATTGTTTTAAAAAGGTAGATGAAATAATTTTACCCAGATATAATTTCTATATAAAAAAGTATCATTTTAAATGTATATGGTATTTGTAATGATTGGTTGAGATGATAACAATTTATCATCTAGGATTAGGAGTCTGAGTGTTGAGGTTGGAAGTGTATTTGTCGAGACTGTAGACCTAATACCGTCTCGAGTGAACTTTGCAATTGTAAGGATTTCACAATCTCTAAAGAAAACCTGTTAAGGTTCGGAGTTTATCTTTGTAGTTTGGATGAATAGAGTTAGATCTGTCGGTTAGGCAGAAGCGAGTGATGGTATCTCAGGAAATTGTAGCTGTGTGATGAGATGTAGTGACTATGGATGTTCCCGAAGATGTTTTCTTTGGAACAAGTTAATGAAGTGTGTCCGTTACGGTGTTGTGGCTGAGTTCAGTAGGGTGTTTCTGTTTGGTTTGAGGTTCGAGTTTCTCGAAGAGCTTTGGATAAGGAAATCTTTGGCATCGGTGGTAGCGTTGCAGCTCAGAGTATTCTGTATGTTGGAAGGAAGTGTCTGGCTGAGCAGTTTTCTGAAGGAGAAGTTCAGAAGCAGTAGAGTGTATCCATTTCTTCGATGGATTGGATAGTTAAGTATAAGCTGTTCTGATTGGTAAAGAGAGAACAGTTTTCTTTGGAATTTGGCTGGGTTGATCGCAAAAGTGACTTGCGATTGCTGAGTATTCTCTTGAGTTATCTGAGATTTTCTGGGATGTGTTGTCCAGTTTGTGCTTGTATTCTTCATCAGCATTCTACTCCAGATCAGAGTGGTGCAGCAGAAGCAGTTTGGGAGTGTATCTGTTTGTCTTTTCCGGATAGGAGAAGTAAGTTCAGTCTTCTGATGATTGAGGAGTTGGTGTTCTTGGTTTTGGAACCAGCAGTTCTGGAGGATTTGGTTGTCGAGTCAGACTCGTCTATAGTCAGATATCCTGTCTAGTTTGTAGATCTAGATGAGTAGGAGCTCTGGAGCTTCATAGTTTAGATTGTTTGTAGAGCGAGTATCCTGGTATATATATATACTTGGGGAAACTCAAGGAAATTCTATCCAGAATTTTGTCTGGATAGTTAGAATTGTTTGTTTGGATGATTGGTTGCTATAATGTTAGCATATGGATGATAGTATATGCTTGTGATTTAAATAGATTATTAAATTACCTTTGTTTAAAATTTCAGGGACGAAATTATTTTAAGGGGGGAGGAATGTGATATCCCAGAATTTTAGGCAAAATCAATTTAATAACCTATATTAAAAATTAAATTTATTTGATAATCTTTGTTAATAAAATTGAATTGAATTTAATAATCTAATTAAATAAATATTTAAATTGGTGGATTATATCTTTTAATAAGGTTAATAAAATATTTCTATTTATAATGTATATATATAATTGTATATATTGTAAATAGATGAGTTGGTTTGAATTTAACAAATAAAATTATGTTTTCAAATTTCTAATATATTTTGGTAAGTGGAAATTATGATTTAAATTTAATATTAAGCTTTTCAAAGCTATTTTATAAATAATTATATGGTTTAAAAAAATACATAAGATAAAGGTTAATTGTTTAAAAATAGATTTAAGCTTAAGTTTAAATTTAAATAAAAAGGTTTGTTTTATTTCTTTTAAATATTACTTGATATATATAATTAAAAATAGAAGTTTAAATACAATTTACATATGGTATTAATTCATCGAATAATATAAGTAATTTATAATCTCTTTTATAAATTATTTAAAATAGTCAAATTTGATATTTTCAATACTTTGTTTTTAGAAATATAAATAGACTTTAAATAAAATAGAATTATTATTTTAGAAATTAAATAGTAGTTATATATGCATATATATAACTTAATTATAAATTGCATTTTTAAATTTAATTTGAATTTGAATTAAATTTTGAAATTCAAAAGAATAAACATTTTTAAAATATTTGGATAAGCTTTCATTTATATATAATTTGTTTATAACATTTTCTTAAAAAGAAATTCAAATATATACATTTAAATAAAGTATAAAAACTCTTATTTACATTTAAAAATAAATAAAATTATGTATTAAATACTTAAAAGACAAATGTCATTATATTAAAGCCTAATGTGACATATGTTAAGTAATAAATAAAACTACATGACAAATGTCAAGATAAATAACAAGTGTCTTTTTAATTATTTTGATTTTCTTTTGTTTTTAATAAACCACATTTTAACTTATAAATACATATGTTTCCCCTCTTTATTTTCTTTTCTATCTTTTTTTCAATTCAAAACCAAGAAGAACTCAAACCAAAAATCTCAGAACAAAAATCTGAAACTCAATCATCTCATAAACAAAAGATTTATCAAAATCAAAAGCTTCTGCACCATTTTCCTGGAATCTGTAAACAAATCATGTTCAAAACAAATCAATTAGCAAAACTCTTCAAATACAAAATCAAACCCCTCGTTATCAAAAAGGCCTGCATCATATTTATCAAATCTGGAAAAATGATTTCTGCATGCACCTGGAAATGAAGCAAATCTGCATCATTTTTCTCTGCAACCTGGAATCAACTTTGAAAATCAAAGAGCCTGCATGCATGTAATTTGGAAAGGGAGCAAAAGCATTTTAGTCTCTGAACATCTCAGCACTCAAGTTTTAAAAGTTTAAAGCTTTTCAAAAAAATAAATTAAAGAGGCTGCCTCTGTTTGAATCAGGTGAGTAACAATTTTTGATAACTACTTAAGTTAAATCATGGTTGCCTAATTTAGTATGATTTCTGTTGCCTGGTTTGCTCTGGAAATAAGATTTGCCTGTGTGAATATTTACAAGTATATTTGTGGATGAATGATATATGAATGTATGCTGTAGTCTGCAATGACTCTGTTCCCTGATTCAAGTCCATTTTTTTTACTTAAATTCCCTATCACCTGATCTAATCATTATTATCAATTGAGATATAAACAAAAATTGTTTGTGTGATCATAAGTTTAAGCTTAAAATTTTAATTAAGTTAAAATGAATACAAACTTCCTCTGGAAACCAAAATGGTCTGGAAACATGAGTTTTGTTCAAAACTTAAATTCTTTAATTTATTAAATTAAGATTGTAATCTGAAACCTTAAAAGAAAATATGATTTTTAAATCAGAAAACAAAATTTTTAGTTTGGGATTTGGGAAGCAGTTCTGTGATGAACTAAAAAGAGGAATTTGGGGTTTTCTGGTGATCTCGGGGTTCTAGAGGGTTGAAGTTTCTTCTGGAGGAAGAGGAGCGAATGGTGAGGCCGGGAAAAATTCCAGAAAGATGGTCAGAGACCAGTGGTGGCGATGGTTGTCTGTTTTTGTTTGTAGACCTAGTTTTGACGATGGCTGGAAGTTTGATCATCTCGAGTCCTAGAATTGATCGAGTATCACTATACTTAGGGAAATGATAGCATGGGTGTTAGCAAAGGCGAGGCCGGAAGTTCAGCAACTCCGATGGTCGGAGGAGCAAGGAGGAAGTTGTTCCAGGCTTTATTTTCTGTTCCAGGATGGGTTGAATGCTCGATTCGATTTCGAGTTCGTAGTGATGCTGTTGGTGGTCGGGATATAGTTCTCAGGTGATCGCCGATGTGAAGAAGTCGTCGTGGTTGACCAGGATGGTCGGAGGATGGTGGTTGACTGTGCACGTGCACGGTTGCGAGTATCTGAAGTTGTTTTGGGGAAACGATGTACTCGGGGTTTTCTCGAGTAAATTTAGTTTTTGCTCGGGGTAAATAGGGTTTGGACTCGAAGTTTTAAAGTAAAGGCTTGAGTAAAATTTGATGTTGCCAGGTTTTAAAAACTGTTTGTTTTTAAATTTTAAATGAATTTAAAATTTGAAAACAAGATTTTAAACCAAGTTTAAAATCACAATTTTAAATAGGGATTCAAAACTGAATCTGTGATCTAGTTTTAAAAATTAAATCAAATTTTATAAAATGAAAGGTTTTAACAACTTTAAAATGTTAAATTATTTTATAAAATGGTTTTTAAAATCTGGGAATAAAAATTTAAACAGGATTTTAAATTTAAGTTTAAATCTGGATTCAAAATTGAATTTGAATCTTAGTTTGAAATAAAAGAAAGTTTTTAAATTTTAAAATGTTTTTAAAACAACTTTGAATGATAAGCATATTTAAAATCACAATTAGTATTTTCTTTATCATGTAATTTAAAAGGTTTTTGAATTGATTTTAAAACATTGTTAAAGTTTTAAATTATTTTCATTTTAAATTCTTAAATTTAAAATGAAATTGAAAGTAAATTTAAAACAAATTGTTGTTAAAATGTTTTGCTAATGATAATTTAATCATTAATGAGATTAAGGTTTATCTTAAATTATTTAGAACTTAATGATTTATAATTCAATAAATTATTAAGGAAATTAAAGGATAATTAATCAATTTAATTAATTAATGATTTGGGTTAATAAATTTAGTAATTATGGGTTTAAAATTGATTAATTAAGGTTTAATTAAATTAATTAAAGGTTAATTAATTTGGAATTAAGGATCATTAATTAGAATAAGCTAAGATTATTAATTAATGGTTAGGAATAAATTAATCAAGTAATTAAGGATGAATTAAGTTGTTGTTAGGTACTTAATTAATTAAAGATTAATTTATTGGTGATTAGAATTAATTAATTTGAAATTAATAATGGTTAATTAAAGTTTAATTATTTAAGAAAAATAATTAAAGAATAATTAATAGTTAATGTAGATCATTAATTTGGGTTAAATAAGTAATTAATTAATGTGATTAATTTTGATAATTAAATAGATTAATTAATTAAGGTTAATCATTTGTGAAATTGTTTAATTAAATATAATTTCTTAATGGAAGTAATTTAAGGAATAAATTACTCATTGTAATTAATTGAGTTTAAATTAATTAGTTAAGTTAATTAATTAAGTTTAATTAATTTAAGATAATAATTTAATGATTTGTGAAGTATAATTACTTAATGTAATTTAATGAAGTATAATTACTTATGAAAGTAATTAATAGATAATTACTGATGTAATTAATGGAGTAATTAAGGGTAGTTAATTACTTAATGGAATTAATCAAGGGATTAATTAAGAAATTAATTAAGTAATAATTAATTTATTTTAAGAAGTAATTAAGGGTAGTTAATTACTGAATGAGATTAATCAAAGGTGATTGATAATTATGATTTAATTGAAGATTAATTACTTAATGTAATTAATTTAAATAAAGTAATTAATGATAAAATGTAATTAAGGATCATTAATTAATATAATTAATGATGTAATTAAGAATTGATTAATTAAGGAATAATTAATAAATAAAGTGATTAATTAATGTAATTAATTAAGGAGTAATGTAATTAATTATAGTTAATTAATAAATGAAGTAATTAAAGGTTAATTACTATAAGTGGTTAAGAGTAATTAATTTGTGAAATTAATTTAAATGCTAATTACCTAAATGTAATTAAATGTTAATTAATCAAGGATGATTAATTAAAATAATTGGATAATGGTTGATTAATTAAGTGATAATTAATTAATAGTGATTTAAGCAAGATTGATAATGATGGAAGTAATTAATTTAATTTACTTTAAATTAATTAGAGATGAAGTATTTAATTTAATTCATTTTAAATTAATTATAGATGGTTATTAATAAATCATTGCTTATGTATGGATGATATTGATTTGTCTTGAATGGTTTGAGATCTCAGATATGAGATAATATCAATTGATACTGTATTATTTGGATGCTTTGGTTGCATAGTGATGATGATATGGATTATCTGCTTATAATGATAATGTTGAATATCTATTGTGAATCTGTGAATTATCTATCTGTGTGTATATAGATAATAGAATTGAATTGTTTTAACCTTAAAACAACTTGGCCCTTAAAAGATACGTTTTGGATTTCGATGAGACCGGGATCGGGTTTGCTACATTACAGCGTGATAGGGGGTTCTCGCTTTGCGTTAGGTGGCGAACGGGAGACTCTTACCCCTACATGCCCCCGGGGGTAGTATAAGGCCTTGCGGGGTTGGTTGCGACTCGAGAGGGTGGCCGTAAAAGCAAACCCGAGTTATCACTGTGAGCCACAGCGGGGCTGGGATGGTTGAAAAGCCTACCGGTCGTGAACCGTTGCTGAAGGTTGAAAAGCCTAGGATGACACATTTGGTATCGGAGCATAGGTTGAGCGAATGCCTAAGCTTTTGGTTAAGTGAATATCAGAACACTAGGTTGAGTGAATACCTAGGTTCGGAAGGATTGTTCATTAGAGATAGGATATGTAGCAACCTGTTGAGTCTGAATATATATATACGAGAGCGCGTATTTGTTAGTTATATAAAATGGTTTTATATTGTGTTAATTGATCGGTTGAGAGGTATATGGATTCTGGTCAATACGAGTAGCTAACGTTATTGATAGGGATCTCTAAACACTTGGACCAGGCCAACGGACACAATATTGTTTTAAAAAGGTAGATGAAATAATTTTACCCAGATATAATTTCTATATAAAAAAGTATCATTTTAAATGTATATGGTATTTGTAATGATTGGTTGAGATGATAACAATTTATCATCTAGGATTAGGAGTCTGAGTGTTGAGGTTGGAAGTGTATTTGTCGAGACTGTAGACCTAATACCGTCTCGAGTGAACTTTGCAATTGTAAGGATTTCACAATCTCTAAAGAAAACCTGTTAAGGTTCGGAGTTTATCTTTGTAGTTTGGATGAATAGAGTTAGATCTGTCGGTTAGGCAGAAGCGAGTGATGGTATCTCAGGAAATTGTAGCTGTGTGATGAGATGCAGTTACTATGGATGTTCCCAAAGATGTTTTCTTTGGAACAAGTTAATGAAGTGTGTCCGTTACGGTGTTGTGGCTGAGTTCAGTAGGGTGTTTCTGTTTGGTTTGAGGTTCGAGTTTCTCGAAGAGCTTTGGATAAGGAAATCTTTGGCATCGGTGGTAGCATTGTAGCTCGGAGTATTCTGTATGTTGGAAGGAAGTGTCTGGCTGAGCAGTTTTTTGAAGGAGAAGTTCAGAAGCAGTAGAGTGTATCCATTTCTTCGATGGATTGTGTTAACGGTAAAAAGTGAACGCTAACACCCGGTGTGTGTAATAAACTTGTGAAAGCACCACCCGTTGGTACGGGAACAGAATATGAGCTGAAAATAGCAGAAAAAGCAGTAAATGAACAACAGATTTATAGTGGTTCGGCCCGTAATTGAGCCTACATCCACTTTATAGTCTTTTATTGCTGATTTGATTACAATTCAATACAATATCCCTCTAAATATAATACAACTTGATCATGAAACCATTCTTGACTATTAGCTCGATCTTTAATGATAAAACTCGACGAATCCGCGCTGGATGTTAGGAGCTCTTCTCGAAGATCGTTGTTGTGTCTCGAATGCTTGAAGATCTTTGATTGCTGAATGAGAGGAGGCTTTGACAGCGTAACGGCGCTTGGAGAAATGAATGGCCAAAAGTCCCCTCTAAATTGGAAGTGATGGGGTATTTATAGAAGCTGATCTGGACTTAGGAAATTTCTCTAAGTCTTTAAGTCGGCGCCGACTTATAGTAAGTCGCAAGTTTTAAGTCAACCACGAGATAGACATGCGCTGTGTTAACGCTTGAACATCCAAAATGAACAAAGTCATAAGTCGGCAGCGACTTATCATCTGTCGTTGGTCTTAACTCGGAAACTTATGTATCTCGCAAACTTTTAAGTCGGAGTTTTCTTAAGCAGTTAGGTCGGTATGGCTTTAGGTCGGTGCCTTTCCATAACTCGGAGTCTTTCCTAACTCGGCGCCTTTCTTAACTCGGCAACCTGTTAAGTCGGCACACTTTATAAGTCGAATGCTCCTTAACCCGGTAGGTCATAAGTCCACATAGGTTGCAGCCATCCTTAACTCGCAAACCGTTAAGTCGTAGCTCTCTTAGGTCGGCAAGCATCATGACTCGGCATCCTTCTTAAGTCGGTCTTAACTTCTGAGTCACAGATCTTCTTAAGTCGGCCTTAACTTCTGAGTCACAGATCTTCTTAAGTCGGCAGGCTCTTAACTCGGCATCCTTCTTAAGTCGGTCTTAACTTCTGAGTCACAGATCTTCTTAAGTCGGCAGGCTCCTAAGTCGGCACAACTCTTAAGTCGGCAGCTCTTCTCAGTAGTTAGATCGGCAACTGTTGGGTCAGAGCTTTCCTTAAGTCGGTTACGCCTTTAGCTTGTTAGGTCGTCTTCTGTCTTAGGTCGGCAAGCACCTTAACTCGGCATACCTTCTTAAGTCGTGAGTCGAAAAGGGGTTAACATTTGCCCCTCGAAGTATACGCCTAAACCATAGGTCGTATGCTTCGATTCTCTTAACTCTCTGGTTAGGTCGGAGGCGACTTAACGTAAGTCTTAAGTCGTACATCATGTGTCGATTCGTCTTTCACTGCCCCAGTGAGTAAATAGCTTAAGCCGTCCCTTCTCTTCCTTCACCTGTTCCAGCTTCTTATGCCGCCATTAACAAA
This sequence comes from Allium fistulosum, assembly GCA_030737815.1. NCBI lineage: Eukaryota > Viridiplantae > Streptophyta > Magnoliopsida > Asparagales > Amaryllidaceae > Allium > Allium fistulosum. Next base: position 613,715,939 of record CM060907.1, read on the forward strand.
GTTCTTCAATTTCGAATACAAATTCAAGTCCACCACCCAGCGATTCACCCTTGCTATCCAATTGCGTAAGCGTTTTCGATCCTTTTTCACTTCACGTTCGTCATTGAACCATGAATTCTAACCTCCGAGCCCCGAATCGAAATCATACGTCGCGCTTCACTTTGAATCGTGCTGTGATCAATTTATAATCGTCACTAGTTGTTGATGTGATTTACGAACGCATGACAGTAGGTAAGGTTTATAACAGATTGGAGATGTGTTGAATTGTTGTTCCAGCGACTTTGTGATATGAAGGGAACGGTGAAATTCGAGTTGATTGGTGGAAGGAGGTGAAATTTATGGTGGAGGAGAAGTAGCTTGAGACGACTCAAAACATTCATGCGACCTAACTATCTCAGCAGCCCAGTTTTCTCTTGCGACTTAACTATTCGCCGACATAAGCCTTAGGTCGTGGCCGAGCTAGGACTTAGACATTCATGCCGTTCTGACTTGAGACCTTTTGCACGCAGCCCGACTTAACTTATCACACAGCTTCTTATATTAGGTCGTTACCGACCTAGAACTTGGAATAATTTCAACTTATTTTTCACAACAAGGCTATAGGTCGCAGCCGAGTTATGACTTAGAGAATTTCTGGTTGCCTCGAACTATTTTTGTTTCTTTATTCGACCTAAGACTCAGGGACCGCCGACCTAGACCCATAGAGAATCTCTTAAGTCGTCACCGAGTTAATACTTGGGTTTTCAGCAAACTAAGCAGATGACTTTTAAACTTTGCCTGGACTTCGAACTGTTGAACTATAAACCATGTTGCATGTATTTCTTTTTACGGATTGCTTCAATTTTGCAAACTAACAACCCTGCTTAAAACAACATTCACAGAATACTGGGACGAATATACTGTCACTGACTGCCCATATCAAATGACAGATTAGTTGGTAAAGAGAAAGTTAAATTAAATGAATATGAATGAGATGCTGTACAATAACCAATTCAAGTGAAGTATTAAAACAAAATCATAATAGTCAAATGGAACTGACTTGTCTGTATTAACACTGCACTTGATCATTGACAAGTTCTGAAATTCTGTAATCGATAATTTAATTCCAGTTATGCTTGTCTTTTATTTTCATTAGTTTCTGCACAACACTTCACACTTTTAGGGAACGTGCACCTTCACATTTGAACATTCAGCTGATTGTGTAGAATGTCTTCTCCACAAGAAGGAACAGAACAAGCTGAAGATGTATTTCCAGTTGCTATTCCGCTGAACGATCCTCCAGAGAGGTCTCCTACTACCTTGAGCCATAAAGCCTTTCGTCAACTATGCACCCAGTTTGGCATTGCTGAAGCTGACGCTTTGCTTCCTGAAACAAATGATACTGCTGACAGGCCGCCCCATGGCTTCGTTGCAGTTAACCGCCAAATGTGCTTGAGCGGAGCTATCCCCCCATTCAATGACTGCATTCGAGAACTTCTTCTCCAACTATCTATCTCCCCTTTTCAGTTACATCCCAATGGCTACGCCATCTTGTTGGGACTATGCGTGCTTTTTAGGAGAACGCTGGGCCGCTTTCCTACCTTCGGAGAAATTCGCTATCTTTGTACCTTTGCCAAGAATAAAGATCATCCCTCCATTATAGTTGTAAGGAGTGCGAGGAATCGTAAGTTGATCACCGGTCTCCCTGAAAGTGTTCACAGTTTCCTGAGCCCGTTCTTTTATGTCCGCTGTCCTCCTGGGTTTTATGCTATTTGGAGAATAGGGAGTAAGATCACTTGCACTTGTCTCTTATGTTCCTTCAAACTTACCGAAGTTCGGATTATCAAGTGCTAACTTCGATCTTTTCTTTTTCTTTTCAGCACTTCCTTCTCCTTCTAAAAATCTTAGTCACAAAGTGACTTTCGAGAGGCTTATGGCGGTGCCTGTGGAGGAGAGGAGTATCCAGTTTCTATTAGATGATGAACTTTTGCACCAATTTGGGCTTCTACACCCTTCCAGGTCGACTCGAATTCATGAAACTCCTAGCTCTGATGCAGAAACGTCGGCTGCTTCGGGTTCTCAAACAGAGGCGTCAAATGCCCCAGTTTCTGCGGAAGAAGCTGCATCAAAAACACTCGTCATGGATGCTGCTTTGATAAAGTGTTCTGGATCCACTGATGCTGTAGGGTTAGCTGGCAAGTCGGCACTTCCCCCAATTATTGAGGAAGAAGAGAATCTTCGAGCTTCTGAAAAATCAACTGATGTGGAAGTTGAGAAGGAGAAATCTGCCGAATACTTGGGCGATGACACCTTCGATGGCTTGAGTGACATTATGATTACTTCTCAAGAGCTTTTCAAGGATAATATTCCAAAGGCAAACTCTCCTGTCATTGAAGCGAATTCCTCTTTGAAACAGATCTCGACGCCTTCGACACCTGTCGTCTCCGTTCCTGCACTGAAGCATGGTTTGTAGTTTGACGCGCGTAGTTCGCACGCCTCACACACTTAGGATTTTTCTGCACTTATAAGCATTTACTTTTTCCTTCTGGAAATTTCTAAACTTTACTTCTTTCCTGTTTTCAGATTCTCCGATGGGACGCTCCGGCTCATATTATGACTCATTTCAGCGCCATGGAGGCCGTGGATCCTATGACTTCAGGAAATATCTTGGTGACCAGAGAGAGACAGATGAGGAACGGGCCCAAAGGAAGGCTCAAGAAAAATGGGACTATGAGCAGCGGCAGAGAAGAAGGGATGCTGATCGATACGATTCTTCCTACAAAACTCACGATTCTCATAAGCGAAAAACTTATGATGACAAAGGGAAGACTCAAATTACTGATGAATCGAGCAAACGGTCTAAGCCAAGTGACGCGTCTGCTATTTCTGAAAAGATCAATGCTCCCATTTCTTCTGACATTCCGGCCGGTTCTCCTCCTCTAAAGGAAACTGACATTCAAACCATCATTAACAGGCCACAATATCAAGCTAAAGACGGCCCTCCAACGCTTCAGAGCCGATTTCCGAATTGGTGTCTAAGAGGAGTCCGCTTTGACTTAGATTTGGTTCCCATTGATAAGCAGGCAATGCTGAGAAATGTCGATGCCGTCAAGCTTGATATTGAAAGAATGTCTGGATGGCAGAAGTTGGTTGATGAACTTCAAAGGGTCAACCATCTTAACCTTGAGGCAATGATGACGATGGAGAATGATAAAGCAGAATGGGACAAATGGCGTAAGCAGCATGACGTGGAAATGACGAGTATTGCAGACGACAATGCAAAGCTTGCGTCTGAAGTTAAGCAGCTTAAGGAAAATCTCGCTTCTTCTTCTGCATCATATACTCAAAAAGAAGAAGTCTTTCAGAAGCAGGTGCGGGACGCACACGCTGCACAAAGGGATGTAGAAATGAAGCTTGCCGCCGAACAGCACGTTAAAGAGAAGTACCGCGCAGAAAACGCCGAACTGCGGGAAAAGGTCACCTCCCAGAACATGGAGATTGAGTTACTAAAGTCTCGACTTGCTAAAGCTGAGGCAGCTCGTGATGAGGCTATTACTGGTAGGGTCGCTGCTATTGCCGAAAAAGAAGCGATTGAACAATCACATGAGGCAACGAAAGCAAGCATCAGTTCCACCTTATTCGACTTTTATTTACACTGCGTTCTGGGTCGTGGGAGCCTTGCTTTTCTGGGTCCAGATTATGAAATCACTCTGGCTGAAGTGTGGGAAGCCGCGCTTGATATGTTTAAAGGTGCCGGCTATGATGAAGCAAAATTTGAGGAAGCAAAATTTGAGGCTCGCTATCTTGATGATGAGGCTCGCGCCGCTCTGGTTAGAGGGAAGGAGCAGCTTGCCAGGGCACGGGCTGAATCATTGGGAGAAGAACTCTCGAAAGAGGAAGCTCTTTTAACTGCCCCTGTTCATGCTTCCACTTCGGCTGATGCAAACATTATGGATTCCAGCTCTCATCCTTCACCTCCAGTTGTGACCACTCCTACAGAAGAGGAGGCAATGAAGGACTTTCAGGCTCGGGAATTTGAGATTTATCTTGCCAAACCGGCTTCTCCAGGTAACTTTGACGATTCACGGTCTTCTTTTTTCTCAAGGAATACTAATTTTGATTTCTTTTATTATGCAGTAGTCGCGCCGGAAACTGCACCAATTCTTCCTTCTTCAGCTGCCATTCCTTCTTCTCAAGTTACTCCTCTTCCAGCTTCTCAACCAGGTTCACAGGAAGAACCGATAGCAGCCCTTCAAGGTTTGGACGAACCATCTGCTTCCGAAGAACAGAAAGCAGGAGATCTGGAAGATAGCGAGAAGACCCCGGAGCGGTCTTTCGACTACGACACAAAACTTTCTACATTTCTTACTCCGGGGAGTGAATCTTCTTCCAAGAAGAACGGGAAACGTGCGGTTTCGAAGAAAGGAAAGAAGAGTTCTACTGCTGCTGGAGATGAGGCAGAGATTGATCCGGCTGAGTCTCTTTCTCCTTCTTCTCCAACGCGGCCTACGAAGCTAATTACCAGGCCGGGTAAAAGTTCCAAGGGTGGGAAGAAGGGGAAATGAGTTTGATTTTGCATTTTCTGCTTTTTGTATTGACCGGGGATTGTGCGGATTCCGGTCTCCGCTTCTTTTTGTAACCTGTACAATGTAAAAATTTCTCATAGTGTTGAAATAAATAGATATTTTTCTTGTACAAATCCTTGTGTATGTAGGAATACATCTGTTTTTCATTTGAAGTGTAAAGTAAATGATTCTTTTTGCTTGTACAAATTTTTGGTCTGTGTTTCAAGAACGCACTTACACCACATCTTTATTACGTGATATTGCAATGAACTTGTGGTATGTTGCTTGTATATTACTTTTATTAATGTAACTGAATTGTATAATGTTGCCCCCATACCACAAGTATATTGTAATATTTCTTGATTTCACAAGACCGATACTCTTATTTTAGAGAATAACTTTCCACTTTTTCAGGGAAGAATTATTCTGCTTTTAATAGAGTATATCTTGTCTTTGGAGAAATCTTTATTTTCTTTTTCTTCCTGAAGAACATTTCGACTTCTGGGAATGATCACTTTTATTTGTTTGAAAGTGAATTTTCCTGCGCAGTGAAATGAGCTTCCGCAGAAGGTTTTGATTTTTGTGCCCCAGTAAAGGGTTTATTTTTGGTACTTTAAGCAAGGTGAAGTACGCCTCTGAGGAGGTCTTTTGGTCTCTGAAGAGAAGCAATTTTGGCATTTTAACTCTGGTGAAGTGTGCCTCCGAAAAGGGCTTTTGCCTCCGAAGAGGGCTTGTGCCTCCGAAGAGGGCTTGTGCCTCCGAAGAGGGCTTGTGCCTCCGAAGAGGGCTTGTGCCTCCGAAGAGGGCTTGTGATTGCCTGGAAGTTACTTTCTCATGGTCGGAAGGGTCCACGAGACAAACGCAAGTTGCTTGATTGGATGTTTGTTTGTACAAACGATCGCAATCAATTAACGAGGTACACCTTCGGTGGTCCTACCAATCTTTTTGATTGAGTAAAGCACTCCCATTTATTGGCGTGCCTCGTTAGAGGGCTTTGTAATATTTCATCTCTGGTGAAGTGGGTCTCCGAAGAGAAGCATTTTGCACTTCTACACGGGTGAAATGTGCCTCCGAAAAGGGCTTTTGCCTCCGAAGAGGGCTTGTGCCTCCGAAGAGGGCTTGTGATTGCCTGGAAGTTACTTTCTCATGGTCGGAAGGGTCCACGAGACAAGCGCAAGTTGCTTGATTGGATGTTTGTTTGTACAAACGATCGCAACCAATTAACGAGGTGCCCCTTGGGTGGTCCTACCAATCTTTTTGATTGAGTAAAGCACTCCCATTTATTGGCGTGCCTCGTTAGAGGGCTTTGTTGATCCTTGGGAAGGAGCATCAGTTGGTTGGCGTGCCAGGAAGGTTGCGTCTTAGGTGCAAGTAGATCCATGGGATGGACACAAGCTGCCTGATTGGATGCATCACAATCAGCCAGTGAGGGTCTTATTCCTTCTGCTTGGGAAGTTATCCCTTTAGTGGATCTACCTGCTTTCCTGTTGAGAGGCATACCTTCCTTTGGCTGCTTCCATGTCTGCCTGCTCATGTTGTACCATCATCCACCAATCTGCGATCCTTTATCATCATTTCCAAGCGCGTGTCTCTTTCTTTTGCAAGTGAATTTCTTTATCCGAAGAAGTAGACTTCACTGTTGAATGACTCCACAGAGTAAACGCAAGTTATTTGGTTGGATGCCTTTTTATATCAACGATCACAACCAGTTAACGAGGGCTTGACACAGTGGAGCCGTCAACTTTTTATGTGAAGTTCCTCTTGTATGGGATTTGAGTTTGAAATTTTTTGTTGCTTGGAATTTGCTTTAATAAATGATTTGCAAGGCCCGCTTAGCTTTGCGATGGGTGAGCTTTGCTTTAATGACCTGCAGTATTAAATCGATATTTTAGCAATACATTTAGAGTATTTACTCATCGAAATATAACAGGCATTTTATAATAGAAAACACAATGCATGATTTTTTATTATTGAATCACGCTGATTTCTCAGCGGTTTACAATGCAGAAGTTACACATCCATCATTATCTTTACAAATTTAAGCAATGCTGTTAAGTAAAAAATGAATGCTAGTTATTGTTGTTTCAGAATCTCCAAGCTGGATTTCCATTTGTGCTTGATTCATAGCTTTTGGATTTTCATGTCGGAGAAAGCGAGAGATGCCCCAGTCGCAGTTTCGTGAGTGATTAGTAGTCATCCCAACTTCTGCTTGCTGGGTATGGTCCCCCCGTGATAGCATTAATGACAAGCTTTTCTGAATCTTGCACTGCAGTGTTGTTGTGAGAATCGGATTGATGGGTAGGGTGTTGTTGATCCCGAGTGGATGAGGTTGGATTGGTTCCGCTTCTCTTAACGTATTGTTGGAGTTTACCCTGCTCTAGCAATTCTTCAATCACCTTCTTTAATTGGCGACATTCGTCAGTGTCATGGCCAGGTTGATTGTGAAATTGGCAGAATTTCCCATTACGCTTTGCCCCTCTTGTCATCCCAGGTGGCTTAGGATACCTGACAACGTCTTTTGTTGCAAAAAAGATATTTCTTGGTGTATCGGTTAAAGGAGTAAAGTCCGAAGGATTAAAGCGGCGAGGTTTCTTTTCATTTCTCTGGCTTTTTCCTCCTTCATTCTCCCTTTTCTGACTTTCAGATTCTCTTTTCTTAGGTGGGACATTGTCATTATTAGTCTGGGCAGTAACCACCTTCGACGTTGCAGAAAGGCTTTCAAGGCGAATGAACTCATCGGCCTTTTTATAAAATTTATCAAGTGAGTTTGGTTCTTTCATCTTTAACCATATCCCAAATTCACTCGATTTATCAATGGCTCTCATCAAATAAGTCAGGATCATACGTGGTTCTGCATTTTCTACTTCGGCTAAAGCTATATTGAAACGGCTCAAGAAAGATTTGATTGATTCTCCGGGCGCTTGTTCAAGGTTAGACAGTGACATTATATCCTTAGCTTTTGAAGCATACAATCTGAACTGTTCTTTAAACTTTTGCGTTAAGTCGGAGAATTTATCTACAGACCGAACTGGAAGCTTTGTGAACCAAAGTAAAGCCACACCTTCTAGGTATACCGGAAAGTATCGACACTTGATCTCGTCTGATGCTCTTGCACCAGTCATATGCCAATCGTACTTGTAGAGGAAATGATTAGGGTCACTGGTTCCCCTATAGGCTTGGATAGTAGGAGGTGCAAATTTCCTTGGAAACTCCGCTCTTAGGATCCTATCAGTGAACGGAGTTCTGCTTGGCGCAAATCCCCAGTCAGCCTCATCCTCTTCCCTTTGCATGCTCTCTTTCATGATGCGGCCAACCATTTCAGACAGGTACTCCTTATTGTTCAAAGATACCTCCGGGCAAGTATTAGTTCTTCCCTCGGAATTTTGCCCGGGCATATGCTCATGACAAGTTGGTTGCGGCATAGAACCATCAGCTTGGAAAGGTGGCATTTCAGGAAGAGTAGTTCGACGGTTTTCTGGTTGACGATTTGCCCCGAGCAGAGCAGTTAATCTATCCATCATCAAAGCGTTTTGAGTTTCAATTTGTTGGTATAATCCAGAAACTACGTCATCCAATTCAGCCCTGGTGACCCCAACGGTTGGAGTTGCTTGGTCTGTTATTGGGGAAGCGGAAGTTCCTTCGTGAGCGTTTCCGGATCTGATAGGTCTACCTCTTCTTCCAGGAGCCATTATTTCAGATCTGGTTTTTAAAGAGAGGTTCTTTTTTATGAATCTTTGCGAAGCAACGGTGGATGATCGCCTGAGTTGGGTTCTCTCAGTGAAAGCACCAAAATGTTAACGGTAAAAAGTGAACGCTAACACCCGGTGTGTGTAATAAACTTGTGAAAGCACCACCCGTTGGTACGGGAACAGAATATGAGCTGAAAATAGCAGAAAAAGCAGTAAATGAACAACAGATTTATAGTGGTTCGGCCCGTAATTGAGCCTACATCCACTTTATAGTCTTTTATTGCTGATTTGATTACAATTCAATACAATATCCCTCTAAATATAATACAACTTGATCATGAAACCATTCTTGACTATTAGCTCGATCTTTAATGATAAAACTCGACGAATCCGCGCTGGATGTTAGGAGCTCTTCTCGAAGATCGTTGTTGTGTCTCGAATGCTTGAAGATCTTTGATTGCTGAATGAGAGGAGGCTTTGACAGCGTAACGGCGCTTGGAGAAATGAATGGCCAAAAGTCCCCTCTAAATTGGAAGTGATGGGGTATTTATAGAAGCTGATCTGGACTTAGGAAATTTCTCTAAGTCTTTAAGTCGGCGCCGACTTATAGTAAGTCGCAAGTTTTAAGTCAACCACGAGATAGACATGCGCTGTGTTAACGCTTGAACATCCAAAATGAACAAAGTCATAAGTCGGCAGCGACTTATCATCTGTCGTTGGTCTTAACTCGGAAACTTATGTATCTCGCAAACTTTTAAGTCGGAGTTTTCTTAAGCAGTTAGGTCGGTATGGCTTTAGGTCGGTGCCTTTCCATAACTCGGAGTCTTTCCTAACTCGGCGCCTTTCTTAACTCGGCAACCTGTTAAGTTGGCACACTTTATAAGTCGAATGCTCCTTAACCCGGTAGGTCATAAGTCCACATAGGTCGCAGCCATCCTTAACTCGCAAACCGTTAAGTCGTAGCTCTCTTAGGTCGGCAAGCATCTTGACTCGGCATCCTTCTTAAGTCGGTCTTAACTTCTGAGTCACAGATCTTCTTAAGTCGGCCTTAACTTCTGAGTCACAGATCTTCTTAAGTCGGCAGGCTCTTAACTCGGCATCCTTCTTAAGTCGGTCTTAACTTCTGAGTCACAGATCTTCTTAAGTCGGCACAACTCTTAAGTTGGCAGCTCTTCTCAGTAGTTAGATCGGCAACTGTTGGGTCAGAGCTTTCCTTAAGTCGATTACGCCTTTAGCTTGTTAGGTCGTCTTCTATCTTAGGTCGGCAAGCACCTTAACTCGGCATACCTTCTTAAGTCGTGAGTCGAAAAGGGGTTAACAGATTGGATAGTTAAGTATGAGCTGTTCTGATTGGTAAAGAGAGAACAGATTTCTTTGGAATTTGGCTGGGTTGATCGCAAAAGTGACTTGCGATTGCTGAGTATTCTCTTGAGTTATCTGAGATTTTCTGGGATGTGTTGTCCAGTTTGTGCTTGTATTCTTCATCAACATTCTACTCCAGATCAGAGTGGTGCAGCAGAAGCAGTTTGGGAGTGTATCTGTTTGTCTTTTCCGGATAGGAGAAGTAAGTTCAGTCTTCTGATGATTGAGGAGTTGGTGTTCTTGGTTTTGGAACCAGCAGTTCTGGAGGATTTGGTTGTCGAGTCAGACTCGTCTATAGTCTGATATCCTGTCTAGTTTGTAGATCTAGATGAGTAGGAGCTCTGGAGCTTCATAGTTTAGATTGTTTGTAGAGCGAGTATCCTGGTATATATATATACTTGGGGAAACTCAAGGAAATTCTATCCAGAATTTTGTCTGGATAGTTAGAATTGTTTGTTTGGATGATTGGTTGCTATAATGTTTGCATATGGATGATAGTATATGCTTGTGATTTAAATAGATTATTAAATTACCTTTGTTTAAAATTTCGGGGACGAAATTATTTTAAGGGGGGAGGAATGTGATATCCCAGAATTTTAGGCAAAATCAATTTAATAACCTATATTAAAAATTAAATTGATTTGATAATCTTTGTTAATAAAATTGAATTTAATTTAATAATCTAATTAAATAAATATTTAAATTGGTGGATTATATCTTTTAATAAGGTTAATAAAATATTTCTATTTATAATGTATATATATAATTGTATATATTGTAAATAGATGAGTTGGTTTGAATTTAACAAATAAAATTATGTTTTCAAATTTCTAATATATTTTGGTAAGTGGAAATTATGATTTAAATTTAATATTAAGCTTTTCAAAGCTATTTTATAAATAATTATATGGTTTAAAAAAATACATAAGATAAAGGTTAATTGTTTAAAAATAGATTTAAGCTTAAGTTTAAATTTAAATAAAAAGGTTTGTTTTATTTCTTTTAAATATTACTTGATATATATAATTAAAAATAGAAGTTTAAATACAATTTACATATGGTATTAATTCATCGAATAATATAAGTAATTTATAATCTCTTTTATAAATTATTTAAAATAGTCAAATTTGATATTTTCAATACTTTGTTTTTAGAAATATAAATAGACTTTAAATAAAATAGAATTATTATTTTAGAAATTAAATAGTAGTTATATATGCATATATATAACTTAATTATAAATTGGATTTTTAAATTTAATTTGAATTTGAATTAAATTTTGAAATTCAAAAGAATAAACATTTTTAAAATATTTGGATAAGCTTTCATTTATATATAATTTGTTTATAACATTTTCTTAAAAAGAAATTCAAATATATACATTTAAATAAAGTATAAAAACTCTTATTTACATTTAAAAATAAATAAAATTATGTATTAAATACTTAAAAGACAAATGTCATTATATTAAAGCCTAATGTGACATATGTTAAGTAATAAATAAAACTACATGACAAATGTCAAGATAAATAACAAGTGTCTTTTTAATTATTTTGATTTTCTTTTGTTTTTAATAAACCACATTTTAACTTATAAATACATATGTTTCCCCTCTTTATTTTCTTTTCTATCTTTTTTTCAATTCAAAACCAAGAAGAACTCAAACCAAAAATCTCAGAACAAAAATCTGAAACTCAATCATCTCATAAACAAAAGATTTATCAAAATCAAAAGCTTCTGCACCATTTTCCTGGAATCTGTAAACAAATCATGTTCAAAACAAATCAATTAGCAAAACTCTTCAAATACAAAATCAAACCCCTCGTTATCAAAAAGGCCTGCATCATATTTATCAAATCTGGAAAAATGATTTCTGCATGCACCTGGAAATGAAGCAAATCTGCATCATTTTTCTCTGCAACCTGGAATCAACTTTGAAAATCAAAGAGCCTGCATGCATGTAATTTGGAAAGGGAGCAAAAGCATTTTAGTCTCTGAACATCTCAGCACTCAAGTTTTAAAAGTTTAAAGCTTTTCAAAAAAATAAATTAAAGAGGCTGCCTCTGTTTGAATCAGGTGAGTAACAATTTTTGATAACTACTTAAGTTAAATCATGGTTGCCTAATTTAGTATGATTTCTGTTGCCTGGTTTGCTCTGGAAATAAGATTTGCCTGTGTGAATATTTACAAGTATATTTGTGGATGAATGATATATGAATGTATGCTGTAGTCTGCAATGACTCTGTTCCCTGATTCAAGTCCATTTTTTTTACTTAAATTCCCTATCACCTGATCTAATCATTATTATCAATTGAGATATAAACAAAAATTGTTTGTGTGATCATAAGTTTAAGCTTAAAATTTTAATTAAGTTAAAATGAATACAAACTTCCTCTGGAAACCAAAATGGTCTGGAAACATGAGTTTTGTTCAAAACTTAAATTCTTTAATTTATTAAATTAAGATTGTAATCTGAAACCTTAAAAGAAAATATGATTTTTAAATCAGAAAACAAAATTTTTAGTTTGGGATTTGGGAAGCAGTTCTGTGATGAACTAAAAAGAGGAATTTGGGGTTTTTTGGTGATCTCGGGGTTCTGGAGGGTTGAAGTTTCTTCTGGAGGAAGAGGAGCGAATGGTGAGGCCGGGAAAAATTCCAAAAAGATGGTCAGAGACCAGTGGTGGCGATGGTTGTCTGTTTTTGTTTGTAGACCTAGTTTTGACGATGGCTTGAAGTTTGATCATCTCGAGTCCTAGAATTGATCGAGTGTCACTATACTTAGGGAAATGATAGCATGGGTGTTAGCGAAGGCGAGGCCGGAAGTTCAGCAACTCCGATGGTCGGAGGAGCAAGGAGGAAGTTGTTCCAGGCTTTATTTTCTGTTCCAGGATGGGTTGAATGCTCGATTCGATTTCGAGTTCGTAGTGATGCTGTTGGTGGTCGGGATATAGTTCTCAGGTGATCGCCGATGTGAAGAAGTCGTCGTGGTTGACCAGGATGGTCGAAGGATGGTGGTTGACTGTGCACGTGCACGGTTGCGAGTATCTGAAGTTGTTTTGGGGAAACGATGTACTCGGGGTTTTCTCGAGTAAATTTAGTTTTTGCTCGGAGTAAATAGGGTTTGGACTCGAAGTTTTAAAGTAAAGGCTCGAGTAAAATTTGATGTTGCCAGGTTTTAAAAACTGTTTGTTTTTAAATTTTAAATGAATTTAAAATTTGAAAACAAGATTTTAAACCAAGTTTAAAATCACAATTTTAAATAGGGATTCAAAACTGAATCTGTGATCTAGTTTTAAAAATTAAATCAAATTTTATAAAATGAAAGGTTTTAACAACTTTAAAATGTTAAAGTATTTTATAAAATGGTTTTTAAAATCTGGGAATAAAAATTTAAACAGGATTTTAAATTTAAGTTTAAATCTGGATTCAAAATTGAATTTGAATCTTAGTTTGAAATAAAAGAAAGTTTTTAAATTTTAAAATGTTTTTAAAACAACTTTGAATGATAAGCATATTTAAAATCACAATTAGTATTTTCTTTATCATGTAATTTAAAAGGTTTTTGAATTGATTTTAAAACATTGTTAAAGTTTTAAATTATTTTCATTTTAAATTCTTAAATTTAAAATGAAATTGAAAGTAAATTTAAAACAAATTGTTGTTAAAATGTTTTGCTAATGATAATTTAATCATTAATGAGATTAAGGTTTATCTTAAATTATTTAGAACTTAATGATTTATAATTCAATAAATTATTAAGGAAATTAAAGGATAATTAATCAATTTAATTAATTAATGATTTGGGTTAATAAATTTAGTAATTATGGGTTTAAAATTGATTAATTAAGGTTTAATTAAATTAATTAAAGGTTAATTAATTTGGAATTAAGGATCATTAATTAGAATAAGCTAAGATTATTAATTAATGGTTAGGAATAAATTAATCAAGTAATTAAGGATGAATTAAGTTGTTGTTAGGTACTTAATTAATTAAAGATTAATTTATTGGTGATTAGAATTAATTAATTTGAAATTAATAATGGTTAATTAAAGTTTAATTATTTAAGAAAAATAATTAAAGAATAATTAATAGTTAATGTAGATCATTAATTTGGGTTAAATAAGTAATTAATTAATGTGATTAATTTTGATAATTAAATAGATTAATTAATTAAGGTTAATCATTTGTGAAATTGTTTAATTAAATATAATTTCTTAATGGAAGTAATTTAAGGAATAAATTACTCATTGTAATTAATTGAGTTTAAATTAATTAGTTAAGTTAATTAATTAAATTTAATTAATTTAAGATAATAATTTAATGATTTGTGAAGTATAATTACTTAATGTAATTTAATGAAGTATAATTACTTATGAAAGTAATTAATAGATAATTACTGATGTAATTAATGGAGTAATTAAGGGTAGTTAATTACATAATGGAATTAATCAAGGGATTAATTAAGAAATTAATTAAGTAATAATTAATTTATTTTAAGAAGTAATTAAGGGTAGTTAATTACTGAATGAGATTAATCAAAGGTGATTGATAATTATGATTTAATTGAAGATTAATTACTTAATGTAATTAATTTAAATAAAGTAATTAATGATAAAATGTAATTAAGGATCATTAATTAATATAATTAATGATGTAATTAAGAATTGATTAATTAAGGAATAATTAATAAATAAAGTGATTAATTAATGTAATTAATTAAGGAGTAATGTAATTAATTATAGTTAATTAATAAATGAAGTAATTAAAGGTTAATTACTATAAGTGGTTAAGAGTAATTAATTTGTGAAATTAATTTAAATGCTAATTACCTGAATGTAATTAAATGTTAATTAATCAAGGATGATTAATTAAAATAATTGGATAATGGTTGATTAATTAAGTGATAATTAATTAATAGTGATTTAAGCAAGATTGATAATGATGGAAGTAATTAATTTAATTTACTTTAAATTAATTAGAGATGAAGTATTTAATTTAATTCATTTTAAATTAATTATAGATGGTTATTAATAAATCATTGCTTATGTATGGATGATATTGATTTGTCTTGAATGGTTTGAGATCTCAGATATGAGATAGTATCAATTGATACTGTATTATTTGGATGCTTTGGTTGCATAGTGATGATGATATGGATTATCTGCTTATAATGATAATGTTGATTATCTATTGTGAATCTATGAATTATCTATCTGTGTGTATATAGATAATAGAATTGAATTGTTTTAACCTTAAAACAACTTGGCCCTTAAAAGATACGTTTTGGATTTCGATGAGACCGGGATCGGGTTTCCGTATACCGGGATTCCAGGTCTGGAGACCCGAATACCACATCGATCCAAATTAACGATAGGTCGTGAATCTCAAGTGAAGATGAAGTTTCAGAGTGCAAGGGTTATTGTCGTTAACTCTGAGGGTGATTCCAAAACGAGTGTAACGAAATAATGCCTTCGGTTTCGTTCGAACCCGGAACGAACTTGTATGGATTGAATGCTTTCAGAACATCGTCAGGTGGACGATGAGCATTCTAAGTGATATGTTCTGATTAAAGGTAATCGTAACCTCAAGCCTCATCAACCGGGAATGGCTAAAACAGGGGAGGTGCAGCAAGGCTTCGTGGGTAGCACCCACTGAGAGCAAGATAGATCCCTGTCTAGAGGTCCCTTTTCTTTTTATTCGGCTTAGTGTGTGGTTGGTCGCGCCAACTACGGGGTTATCTTGTTCGGAATTATCCAGTAAGGGATGGTTCCGGCTTTGTGTTGCAGGGGAGCGGGCGTACTCCTCGGTACGGTGATCTAGGCCACGTACTGTGACGGGCGGTACCCCAGTAGCCCTGCCATTGTATGGAAACCCATTCTTCCTACGTGCCCTTACGGTTTTGATTGTATAACCCACTTTGTGGCTAGTATGCTGGAATTTAATAATGTAACAATTTCAGCTATTTCATATTTATTTGAAAACCCTAGACCCTATTATAATATAACTAGATTTCCTATCAAATGTTTTGGTTAGCGTAAGGTAAAAACTTACCCATGTTTATTTGTGGGGAGTCTTACGTGATACCTTTTCTTTCTAAAGGTTTTGAAGTTAAGCAAGTTTAACCTGTTACTCACGCCAGACCCATGTCTGACCCAAGTGTTTATTTCTGTTTTATAAACTCTTGGGTACTCAAATTTTTACGAGTAGCCAAGGGATTCAGGTTTAGCTTTGACGAATATTCTGGAGGAGCAATGGAGCAGGAGGCTTCGGTGTTCGTAGATATAGTATTCCGCTGTGTTGATATCTGTGATAGTGTCTTGTCATGTATTTGAGTTGTAATGTCTAGACAGATGTTTATAACTGTCTAGTAAGTGATGTATATGCTATGTAACTCTGTAAATTGTTGTATTCTATGTAATAGTTTATGTTATTAATATAATTTATTCGTTCCGCTGTGAGATCGTTGTTGTTGTTTCTTTCTTTCTTCTCTTCTTTTCTATTTTCTACCCCTTTCTTTCTTCATAATGATGCGACTTTCTGGGCATAGGAAGTCGGGTCGTCACATCACTCATAACTTGGAAAACCGTTTTTCAATTCAAACTTGAAATTCCTTTAACTTAAATTGGAAATTCATTTCTTATATGAAAGCTTTTATCCTTTGAAAACAATTAGTTTACATTCTGGAAAATTTGATTCATTTATACAAATTACAATCCTTGGGTTAAATTCAAATTCTCAAAACCATACTTTTAAAATGGTTCAACTTCATATAAACACATTTATAACATATTAACCACAATTTCCAAACATGGAATTCAATTCCAAATTTTGAATTCAAATTCAAATTAAATTATTTAAATTGAAAAACTTTACCAAGTTATTCAAAATAACTTTTTCTCTTTAAAATTCCTTTTCAAAATCTTTAACATTTAACCCAAATCCATTTCCAAAATCAATTGAAATTAAAATTTCAATTTCAAAAAAATATTAAATTTAAATCATCTGTGACTTAACCGATTTCCTCGTGAAATCCATATTTGTGTATGTAAAAGTGTGGTCCAGGGGTTTCACACAGTAGTGCAACATCAATAAATCATCCCAGATCAGAATACCGAAATATAGTTGATAAGCGGTATAACTATAACGCTTATCTTTTATTCACAGATCACAGATTTATAAATTACAGATAATATATTACATTCATCCCAGATAAATGAACTACAGTACAGATCACACACAAACCAGAATATATCACACAGCATCACACATCAAGGAATATTAACAATTCAACCATCCAGTCAAGTACAAACATTCACAAGTAAACCTATTAATCAACTGATTAATTTAAATCAGATGTATCAATTATTAATCCGGGTTAATTATCATAATTTAATTACAAATTATTTGAAATAAATCTTCCTTTCAAATTTATTAGTTAACCCTTAATTATTAACTAATCATTCTTAATTAATGAATCAATTAACTTTTAATTATTTAAAAAATCTTAATTAATCACCATTATTAATTAATCCTTTAATTTATTAACAAATAATTTACTCAAATTTCAAACCATCACTCAATTAATTACATTCAGTAATTATCTATTAATCGCTTTTCTAAGTAATTATATTTTCAAAATTTTCAAGTGATTATTCTGAATTAATAAACTAAGTAACTAACTTGAATAAATTCAATTAACTCAACTAATTACACTGAATAATTAATTCCACAATTATTGTCATTAAGTAATAATACTTAATAGTTCAACAATTGATTGTTATTAGATTAATCAATCTAATTTATTGTTAAAATTTATCACATTAATGAATTATTCAAATAAATCTTGGTTAATGACCTTTATCAATTATTAAATTTCTTTAATTACTTTTCTAAAGAAATTTGCTTAAATGAATCATTGATGATTATAAATTGATTTACTATTAAAAACTCATTAATCTTTATTAATTAAAGTAAACTTATTTATTTATGATTTGATTGTTATTACCATATATTGAAACATTATTTCAAATTTCCTTTTTAACTTTAGCATATTTAACTTATTTTAAACACTTAAGTTCTAAAACTTAATTAAATTTCAAAATTTTAAAATCTGATTTGGAATTAGTGCCAGGTTTAAATTTTTAGATTTTAACTTGTTTAAATTTTCGTTTATAGATTCAATTCTACTTTAAATTCAAATTCTCCCATACCTTTAATTGTTTTTATATTAATAAAACGAATTAATTTAAAACTTTATTTATCTTCAAACTAAATTCCAATTCAAACTGAAATATTTATTTACATATTAATTTAAACTCAGTTTAAATTCTTTATTTAAAATTTAAATTTTAGTTTTAAAATTCCAAAACAGAAACAGTTCAGGTGGAAAGCCTATAACAAAATTTTGACCCGAGCCCTGACCATTTTGCTTCGAGAAAAACGCTTGTTTCTTTGCGCTTGAACCCGAGCCAACCCACCTTCTTCCTCAACATTATAACCACCCAAATATACCAATGCCCACGTGCACGTGCACGACCACCAGATCTATGATCGACCATCACCGACCCCCTCACCAATTCACTACCGACGTCGTTGTCCCTTCAAAACACCCAGATTATCGGAATATGTTGAGAATCATAATCGAACAAAAACAAGCTTCCACTGGAATCAACTCGATCACTTGAAACTGGCTCGTGCCGCCGCCTCTGGCCGTCATAGACCCTGCGACCACGTCTAGGGATTCGCCAGAACCCTCTCTCCTTATTCCCCCAGGTCCGATGACCTTAAACTCACCGTTGACACTGCAGTAACCACAGAACCTCAACCATCCCCAAAAGCAAATCGAACCCTAGTTCGACGTCCACCCGCCGCCACGGCAATTAATAAAATTACTATCTATTTTTCCCCGCATCCCCATACCTTCAGCCTCCTCCAGTAAAAATCCCGAGGTTAAATGATTATGCGATCATAAAAAATCGAGCGATTTCTCGATTCTGATCAACTTCCGATATCTCACGATACTCACAGCTAAAAATCATAATATTTGTTTTAAAAATCATAGTTTTTATATTCGAATCTGATGATATAATCAAAACTTAAAATTTTAATGCTTGGTTTTTCTGATTTAAAATACTTATTACTGTAATTTCTATTTTCACCATATTTATTTCATATTATTTTCTTGGAATTATTTTTAAAAATAACTCTATGATGTTATCAACATTTTCTTTTCAGGATTTAAGGCTTGAATCAGTTTAAACAAGGAGATATGGATTTTTCTTAAAACTTGATAATCTATTACTAACGAAGGTATGAATATATATGATATTCAGACATGCACCCCTAAATCCTTACACATATGAACATATCAGCAAAATTTCTAATCAAACTTCAAGGATACTCACAAACATCAGATCACCAAACCATGTTAAGGGTTTTAAAAGAGACAATTTGCTCATAGGTAAAAGAAACAAAGAAATCTAGTTTACAAAGAAGGTTTACTCACATTGATTTGAAAATGAACAGAGCTGCTACTTGAAACAGACTTGAATTTTGCAAGCTGAAACCCATTCTTGATTCTCTGGTTTTAATAAATTGTGTTGTTGTTTAAGTTGTATCTTGTTTAAGTATGAAATAATATTTGCTTCAGATTTTTTGTTTCTCAGTTGGAATAGAACGAAATTGAAATGAGGAAGGTTGATGTATATGAAAAATGAAGTTACAGGGTAATGTATATTTTGTACAGGGTGATAAATTATGTTGTACAAAAGATCAGGGATATTTTTATATTTGGAGGCTGATGAGATGATTATCTGTGCGTGCATTAATTTGTTGGTACAAACTCATAATTTTTTTATTCATTTTGTTTGTACAAATATGAGATATTTCCTTTACAAGCTTTTCACTATTTTTTTTGTTTACCCTTGAATATATGTTTTCTTTTGCAAGTGTATATACATAGCTCTGTATATTTATTCACACTAGAATATACTTGAATGTATTTTTATTTTCTTTTCTTTTGCAATATCACTTTAAAATATAATAAATTTCCATTTTAATTTTGTTTTACTTTATAATATTCATTTTTATAGTTTACATAATTCTAGAATTATTTAATATGTTCATTTCACATTTTATATAACTATAAATCTATTTGAAATATTTGTTTAACATCAACACTTATTTGAATTCTATAAATATATTTTTATAAACTCAATTGTTATTATTAAACCATTTATTTTAGATTTAAACTCAAATTAAATATGTATATATATATATAAATTCATATTTACTCATATATGCACATATACACATATATTCACACATATATACAATATTTAACTCTAAATGATTTAACACATTTTTATTTGATTTCGGGGAAACTCGAATCAATTTATCAATGAATTTCACAATTTTTATCCAAAAATTAAATTAATTATCAATTTAAATTTAACTAAAATCCGGGGTCGTTACATAAAGGGCTCGTATTATTTCTTTGGATTTCCAACAAATGGTCAGGCTAAGGAAATTCCTATGCTACATGGGAACGCCTCTGGAGGGACACCCAGAGAGACAACTGCTCTCTGCCAACACAAGGCCAGTTACCCCCTTCTCGGGAAGTAAACCTAAGATATGCCACCCCTGGTCGTTTACGATCTTTATCCGAGACGTCTCGAGCACAAAGCAACACTCACACAGTAAATGAGATTGGAGCAACCACACAGGTAAATATCTGGGCTCCATACCATAATATCACATTTTTCCAGAAGGAATGGACATACCCTAGGGGAGCTACCCCTGAAACCTTGCCGAATTTATCCTGTTTCGACCATTTCCGGGGTGTGAGGTCCGATGAGGTCTCGTCCACAAAGCTACGCTTTACACGAAAGCCATGCTTTGATCAACAAATGATCAACAAATGACCATCAACACACAGCAACACTCAGCATGCCACACTACCGAATTAGGAGTATATCACTAATAACCTTCAACTACATAACCTCTAAGCTCGTACGTCTTAGAGAAGGGTGTTAAGCTAAGAGAATAAATCTCCGCCACCAAACAGAAATGTATTTGAAAGAAATCAGCTTTATATCTCAAAGTGTAATGTCAGACATACAACCATACAAGTCTGTTCCGGGTTCGAACAGAACCGAAGGAACTTCCAAAGAAGCACTTGTAATCTGGGTATTCACAATCCCGATCGGACTTCCCATCACTTAGGGAATCTCTATACCGGGAGCTACCCAGTGCAGAGACAATCGATAGGTTATCCTATCGTTCTCGCAAATACCCGGTCTTCAACACCGGTCTTCAATTGTTATCCATATACAACGTATCACTTATTCGGAATGGGTTATATGACACAAAGGTCCTCTTCCGGTTAAACCGAATAGTGAGCGCAATATTTAAAAACATATGGATATTGGGATTTCAGTTAAGTCACAACTTTTTACCCAAAATTTCTCTTCAAATGGTTTTAAAACATTACCATTTTAAATCTGTTAAAAATAAACAGCTTCAATTAATAGGTTTTAAAAAGAATTCACTCATAAATTGGAAAACCGTTTTTCAATTCAAACTTGAAATTCCTTTAACTTAAATTGGAAATTCATTTCTTATATGAAAGCTTTTATCCTTTGAAAACAATTAGTTTCCATTCTGGAAAATCTGATTCATTTATACGAATTACAATCCTTGGGTTAAATTCAAATTCTCAAAACCATACTTTTAAAATGGTTCAACTTCATATAAACACATTTATAACATCTTAACCACAATTTCCAAACATGGAATTCAATTCCAAATTTTGAATTTAAATTCACATTAAATTATTTAAATTGAAAAACTTTACCAAGTTATTCAAAATAACTTTTTCTCTTTAAAATTCCTTTTCAAAAGCTGTAATGACCCAAGATTTTAGGAATTTATCCTGGAAAATATAAATGAATTTAAAATAATTTTTAAATAAATTTTGGAAGGAGATTGTTATGGCTTGATAGTGTATCAGTATGTGTGTACATGTGTGCACAGGGTATACACATGAACAAAAGCTAAAAATCTCTGATCTTTAAGAATAAATACATATTGATATGTATGGGAATATATATATGTATATATATATATATATATATGTTAAATCTTTAAAAGCTGAATGCATAAGTAAATATAAGTATATGTATGCTACTGAATGTTTTTCTTAAGTATACATGTGCATGTGTGTGTCAGTATAGAATAATGTAAGGATATATAGGAGGGTATACCAATTATTTCAGAAAGACATATATATATAAATATATACATGTGTTAATAAAATACCAGAGTTTAATTTAGTGAAATAGAATATACAGACATATTTTAATATAAGCAGAAATAAAAAGAATGAAGATATAAAAAGAACTAATCCTCTTATAAATAAATAAAGGAAGTACATGCCATTTACATGAAAGCTAAAAATAGAAAAAAAAATAAGAGAAAACAGAGAAATGTTGCTATAGGCAGAATTAGGAAGTGTAATAAATAAATAACAAAACCAAGTCACATTTTTAGCATGATTGTAGACAAAGGGGAAAAGTATTTTCTGAAAAGCAAATTTCTGAAAGAAAAAAATGTAACCACTTTTCTCTTCATCCAAATTAAGCCGGGAAGGGGGGTAAAACTTTGGGTTTAAAATGCAGATAACATGATTTTCTGGTGGGCAAAAATGGCTTTAGCCAATACCCAAAACCCTAAGAGAAACCCTGTATATATATACAAGTATATACAGCAGCCTCCTCTTCTCCTCAGAATAGAATTTTGAAAAAAAAGGGGAAGAAAAACAATACCACAAAAATCATAAGACAAGGGAAGAAAGAGAGCTTGAGGATAAGAGCAGGAGTTCATCAGTTAATTAAGGAAACAAAGGAGAGAGCTAGGTGAGAAAACTCACTCAAAAATCTAAGGCAATAAGTCCTAATGTAGGCAGCCAGATAAAAGTATTTTTATTAAAAGAGTATTTTCATATATATATGTTTATCTGTGAATTTAAATCTGAATATGTTTTGATTTTCTTTGGTTGATTACTTGTTTTATTATAACAAAGTTTTATGTGTTGTTAGCATACATATCTGTTTTATACACTCAGATCTCTGATATGTTAATATTTAGGGATATAAACAAATACCCAGAAAATAAAATGTTGAGAATAGGCAAGTAGTATTGGTTTTGGCTCAACCCAGAAAGATGTAAATAATAATGAGCTGCAATATACTCATGTATAAGTGCTGAGGCTCGAAATAGAAAGGAATTAGGGGTGCAATAGGGTTGCCTATGTGCTGATGCCTCTGGTTCAATAAAATGCATAGCAAACCAAATTTTGTGATTCAGTGAAACCAGATTATTCTGAGTTTAACTCAAGCACAAATGTTTGCAAAAGAAAAACTCTCTCAGAGATTATAAGCCAATGTTAGTTGCCTAAACTCCTTTTAAAATACCAAGATGAATATATGTATATGCAGAAACCTTATTTTGTAATCACCATTGGTTGTTTGCTTGTTTACCTCTGTATGGTTATGAATAATATGTGATGCCATGTATGGATGTTTTGGCTATTGAAATGAATTACTGAATGGTTTTGCCATGAAAAAGAGTTACTATTAACTTAAACCTGATTAGGATATTGGGGTCAAGAACACTGCAGGAATGACTTGTGTGCTTGAGTAACATAAGTTGACACATGGCTTGTTTAAGTCCTGAGATCTTTGTGTAATGGAGTGAACTAGTTCATTACAGTGTGTCCATTGATTCATAAACATTGCAGATGAGACCAAGGATAGATAAATATACCAAGGAAGTAATACTTGAGCAGATGAGAAAACTAGAGTTTTTCCCAGATTTGAAATATGAGTATTGAATGAGTGATTTAACTCATATTAGTTATTTTCCTGTTTGGTATGAATGATTGTTTGTCTATGATTGAATTGTATGCTTGAATGTTTGTGCTATATATATATATGTAGTCTCTGGAAAGAAAATTTAAGTGTGCACATGCACAATGACACAGAGCATGCACACAAGTATTTACCTAATTCCAAAGGACAGAACCTTATGTATTTGTACTTAACTTGATTTTAAACTAATTAACAAATTGCTTTTGTGAATTTTCTCATACCAGACATGTGTCTGACCCTAGTGTGCTATTGGCATCTGGGGTGTCTCATTTAAAATGAGGCAGTTTCCAATGCTTTTTCAGGGATTGCAGCAACTAAATAGGAGTAGGAGCAAGGCCTTGAGAAGAAGATATAGCATGCTAAAACTTAGTTAGATAAGAGCCTAAATGTTGAAATCTGCATGTATTGACAATTTAAATTGCTACTTGTATTAAGTGTTGAATATTGGATTGATATTTTGTTAGGCATTTTGTTAAGAATTTGACTTGTATCTGGAATCTATGAACCTAGTTAAATTTCTGTTATGCTTAAAAAGGATTTTGATCAAATCTTGTAAGTAGATTTAGCAAGAACACTATGTTAAAAAAATTGAATGATTACATTTTATAAATGTATTAGTCAATCTTGAGACTTTAAAAAGGATTTAAGCTTTTGGAAAATCTGGAGAGTTGATTCTCAGATAATCAAACTGGTTTTATTTTCTAATATAACATATGTAGGCAAAAGAAATAGACATAGGTTGAATGTTTTTATATGGCTGCAAGGTTTATTTAACTTGTTCCATACAAATGCTTCATGTCCTATTTTTAAATAAAGAAAGGATCTGTAGTAAGATAGATGGAAGCCAGATTCAAATAGTTGCAGATATATATGCACATAATCATGTTTAAGTGCAGATTTTACCTCACCTTTTCCTTTGTATTTGAAATAAGAATCTGAATTTTACTCAGATTCTAACCAAATGCATTTTAAATGCCAGACAAATCTTATAAGAAGAAATACAAACCTGGAAAATGATAAACACTCTTATCATTCAATCATGAAGCCTTCTAGGTTGTAGGAATGGAATTCAAAAATGATTAAGCAAGGATATTTGTTTTGTATGATGGATCTTAGGCAAAATAAAATATGTATATGCAGACAGGTAGATAACCAGTTTCAAATTGTACAGAAGAAAAATGCAAAAAAAAAAAATGAAAAACAAAAATTGTGTTTGAATCGACCAGCATAGCACTCGAACTCGTGACCTTGTATGTATAAGTTAGGCGCGTTTCCATTACGCCTAGATGTTGCTTGTGTTTCCTTAGGATCCACTTTATTTTATACTGATTTTGACACTATTCAGAACTTAACACAAACATCTATATTAAAAGCTTGTTTACTACTGATTATTTCTTGATCACTTCTTAGTTAGTATAAACAGACTAATGTGTTTGTTCCCAGTGGACTGTTTGATCAAAAAAAAAAATATGAAATAAATTAGCAATCCAACATCCTCTTGTTTTTCAAAACTCTGATTCAAACAAGAGAGGCATATACATCCTCACATGTATGTGCTTATTTTTGTAAATGTACTGATATATTTATATTGGTTGATTATTGTGATCCTGGATATATTTGATTTATTGGAAAAAGAAAGTGACCCTGAGAATGATAACTGAAATGGATGATATATCTATATATATATATATATATCCTCTTTACTTAAAAAAAAAAATTCCTTATGAAATTAGAGTATAATTTGGTGGGTCATTTCAGTTGGTATCAGAGCTATGTTATTCAACATAGTAGAAGTAAGGATCAAGTCCTTAGATAGAAATAAAATTAAAAGGAACTAAATATCTAACTAACCAGCTATGTAAATTATTATTAGCAAACTATGGTAGGGAGACCACCAAATCAGGGAGCAGGATCTTCCCATGCACCACCAATGGTCAATCTGCAAGACTTGGTGAGAGCATTTAGGGATGGGGCAGGACAAAGGCAAGAAAATCCCTATGAAGAACTCTCAAAATTGCTTAAGACATATACTCATTTAGGAGGCAAAAGCTTTGAAGGGACAGAGAGTATCATGGAGATTCAAACATGGTTGAGAACATTGGAAAGAATTTTCAATGACATGCAACTTGATGATCAAAGAAAGAGGCAAGTGGCTTCAAGACAGCTGAAAGGAGTAGCTTTAGGCTGGTGGGAAGTAATCATTGCAGGAAGGAATGAGAATGAAATCACTTGGAATCAATTCAAAGAGATGTTGGAAGCAAGGTTTGTACCAGCATCAGCAAAGACTACCTTGTTAGAAGAATTCATTAGGCTTAGACAAGGGACCATGACTGTCACAGAATACACTCAAAGGTTTGAGGGGCTTTCCACATATGGAGCAATGCTTGTGGCAGATGAGGCATCTAAGAATGATAGGTACATAAAGGGTTTGAATCCAGGACTTAGCAGAGCCATGTTACCCTATGCAGACAAGACTTTTGACCATGTGATAGACTTAGCTTTGAGGTTGGAGCAGCATGACAAGGAAAGGGAGAAGTTCAGAAATTTTAAGAGCAATAATAACAAGAAAGGTAAGGGGAGGTATCACCCTTATGATAAGAAGAAAGAAGAGGCTAGTAACAAAAACACTGGAGATGTCAAGGCTAAGGAAGACAAGAAGAAAATTGTGTGCCATCAGTGTGGAAAGGAAGGGCATATCAAACCAAAATGTCCAGAATTGAAAGGAGGAGCTTTCAAATGCTATCTATGTGGGAAAGAGGGGCATATGAAGAGGAATTGTCCTGAGTATAAACAGCAAGGCAAATTGGCAAATTTGGAAGGAAAAGGCAAAGCCACAGTGGAGAGTAACACTGTAAACCATAGCCAAGTGGAAGGTACATTACTTATTTGTACCATACCCATAACAGTAGTATATGATATTGGGGCAACTCACTCCTTAATTTCTTATGAACTGGTTAGAATGCTAAAACTGAATTGCATATTGGTTGAAACCCCATTGCATATACACAGTCCATTGGGGAGTTCTAGTGTTTTAAATATGATTTGTGTGGATGTGGGATTAAACATAGGGGGAAATATTTTTATTTCCAATTTATATGTTTTGAATTACCCAAATATAGGTGTTATATTGGGGGTAGACTGGTTAAGGCAATTTAAAGCCATAATTAATTTAGACTCATCCACCATATCATTGCAAAATTCTAGAGGCCAGAGAATCACAGTTTTATGTGAGGTAGCTAAGGAAGGAAAACTATATCATTTAGTTGACTCAGAAAAAGATTTCAGTGAACTAACCATTGAAGAAATTCCCATAGTCAATGAATATTTGGATGTGTTTGGTGAGGTCAAGGGTATTCCACACCATAGACCAGTAGAATTCCAGATCAATTTAGTTCCAGGAGCAAGCCCAGTGATTAAAAAGCCAACTAGAATGGGGCCAAATGAACTAAAGGAACTAAAGAAACAGTTAGAAGAATTGGAAGAAAAGGGTTTTATAAGACCAAGTAATTCTTGCTGGGGAGCACCAGTGGTATTTGTTAAGAAGCAAGATGGTTCTTTAAGACTCTGCATAGATTATAGAGAATTAAACAAAGTAACTATTAAAAATAAATACCCATTGCCAAGAATAGATGATCTTTTTGATCAATTAGCAGGGGCAAAAGTATTTTCTAGACTAGACTTAGCATCTGGTTTTCATCAAATGAAGGTGGAAGAATCAAGCATCAAGTACACTGCCTTTAACACTAGGTATGGGTTGTATGAATTTTTGGTTATGCCATTTGGCTTGACCAATGCACCATCTTACTTTGTAGATTTAATGAACAGAACCTTTAGAGATTGTTTAGACAAGTTTGTGCTTATTTTTATAGATGACATTTTGATTTATTCTAAGACAGTGGAAGAACATAAGCATCATTTGCACCTGGTTTTGTCTAGACTAAGGGAAAAAGATTTAAAGGCAAAATTTTCAAAATGTGTGTTTTGGAAGGAGGAAGTACATTTTCTTGGCCATGTTATATCTGCCAAAGGAATTTCTGTGAACCCCAATAAAGTAGTGGCTATCCAAGCATGGAAGAGGCCAAGCACTGTGAGTGAAGTGAGGTCATTTATGGGGATGGCAGGATATTATAGAAGGTTTATAAAAGATTTTTCAAAAATTTCTACACCACTCACTAACCTAACCAGGAAGAACCAAGCTTTTGTTTGGTCAGAAAAATGTGAAAAATCTTTTGAACAATTGAAGGAGGCATTGGTGAATGCTCCAATTCTAAAGGTACCACATGGAAATGAAGAATTAGTGGTATACACTGATGCTAGTGGATTTGGCTTGGGTGCAGTGTTGATGCAACAAGGTCAAGTCATTGCATATGCATCCAGACAACTTAAACCCCATGAAGTAAGGTATGCCACACATGATCTCGAATTAGCAGCTGTGATATATGCTTTAAAACTTTGGAGACATTATTTATTAGGCACCAAGTTTGAACTCTACACTGACCACAAGTCTCTAAAATATTTGTTTTCACAAAAAGATTTGAACATGAGGCAACACAGATGGGTGGAGTTCTTAGCTGCCTATGATTTTGACATACTCTATACACCAGGCAAAGCAAACAAAGTTGCAGATGCTCTAAGTAGACAGCATGCTAAATTGGCTATGATGATGATGGCAGAATTTAAAGATTTGTCTTTGCTAACTGAGTTAGAGATTGAGGAGAATGGTTGTGTGCACATTAATGAGCAAATGCATGGTGCACAAGAAGATAAAGGGAAGTTAAGCTTAATGACACTTCAACCAGATTTAATTCTGAAGGTAGGAAAAATGCAAGAACAAGATGCTCACTTATTAGAGAAGAGAATGCTCCTCTCAAGAGGGGAGGAAGTAATGAATCACCACATTGATAAAGATGGTTATGTGAGATACCAGAATAGGATGTGTGTACCAGAGGACATAGAATTGAAGAAGGAGATATTGGATGAATATCACAGAAGTAAATACTCCATACACCCAGGTAACACAAAAATGTATCAAAATTTGAAAAGAGATTTCTGGTGGAAGGGGATGAAATCTGATATAGCTAAGTACATTGCCAAATGTATGACTTGCCAACAAGTCAAGGCTGAAACTCAGAGACCATCAGGGTTGATGCAACCTCTTAGTGTACCACAGTGGAAGTGGGAAGACATATCTATGGACTTCATAGATGGACTGCCTAGATCTAAGAGAGGTAATACAAGTATATGGGTGATAGTGGATAGGCTAACCAAGGTAGCACACTTCATCCCAGTCAAGTCAGAAAGAACAGCACCAAAACTAGCTCAAATTTTTATAAAAGAAGTGGTAAGGTTACATGGCATTCCCAAAACCATTGTGAGTGATAGGGATACCATCTTCACTTCAAAATTCTGGAGAAGCTTTCAAGAAGCAATGGGAAGTGAACTATGTTTAAGTACTGCCTACCATCCTCAATCAGATGGGCAGACTGAGGTGGTAAACAAAGTTTTGGAGGACATGTTGAGGGCATGTATATTGGATTTTGGGGGCAACTGGGAAGATTATCTTCACCTAGTTGAATTTACCTACAACAACAGCTACCAAAGCACCATAGGAATGGCTCCATTTGAAGCCTTGTATGGTAAACCCTGCTTGTCACCTGTTTGCTGGGTAGAAGCAGGAGAAAGGTCTATTTTAGGACGTGAGTACATACAAGAAACCAAGGAGAAAATTGAGTTGATAAGAAGAAGAATGACAGCAGCTCAAGATAGGCAAAAGAAATTTGCAGACATGAGAAGGAGGCAGGTAGAATATGAGGTGGGAAATTTTGTTTTCATCAAAATCTCACCCATGAAAAATGTGCTGAGGTTTGGAAAACAAGGCAAATTAACCCCAAGATATATTGGACCATACAAAATTCTGGAGAGAATTGGTCCTTTGGCATATAAGTTGGAATTACCAGAAAACATGCAAGGCATACATGATGTTTTTCATGTATCACAATTGAGAAGGTGGGTCCATGACAAGGCAGAAATTCTTGAAACCCCAACCCAAGTGCAGATAAATCCTAATTTGATTTATGAAAAGGATCCAGTGGGAATTTTAGCAAAAGATGTGAAGAAGTTGAGGAATAAATCTATGAAACTTGTGAAGGTACAGTGGAGTCTAGATCCTAGTGATTGCACATGGGAATTAGAAGACAAAGTTAGGATGAATTATCCTAAGCTATTTTCAGATTAAGGTAATTCTGATTTTTGATTGTTTTCTTTATTTTGGATGAATATATTTTTAGTTAGTATAGAACTAAGAATCTATTTGGTAGAGAATATACTTGTTCTCTGAATTAAGTTTAAAATTTATTTTAAGCTTAGGAAAATTGTGGGACACAATTTCTAAAAGGAGGGGTGTATGTAATGACCCAAGATTTTAGGAATTTATCCTGGAAAATATAAATGAATTTAAAATAATTTTTAAATAAATTTTGGAAGGAGATTGTTATGGCTTGATAGTGTATCAGTATGTGTGTACATGTGTGCACAGGGTATACACATGAACAAAAGCTAAAAATCTCTGATCTTTAAGAATAAATACATATTGATATGTATGGGAATATATATATGTATATATATATATATATGTTAAATCTTTAAAAGCTGAATGCATAAGTAAATATAAGTATATGTATGCTACTGAATGTTTTTCTTAAGTATACATGTGCATGTGTGTGTCAGTATAGAATAATGTAAGGATATATAGGAGGGTATACCAATTATTTCAGAAAGACATATATATATAAATATATACATGTGTTAATAAAATACCAGAGTTTAATTTAGTGAAATAGAATATACAGACATATTTTAATATAAGCAGAAATAAAAAGAATGAAGATATAAAAAGAACTAATCCTCTTATAAATAAATAAAGGAAGTACATGCCATTTACATGAAAGCTAAAAATAGAAAAAAAAAATAAGAGAAAACAGAGAAATGTTGCTATAGGCAGAATTAGGAAGTGTAATAAATAAATAACAAAACCAAGTCACATTTTTAGCATGATTGTAGACAAAGGGGAAAAGTATTTTCTGAAAAGCAAATTTCTGAAAGAAAAAAATGTAACCACTTTTCTCTTCATCCAAATTAAGCCGGGAAGGGGGGGTAAAACTTTGGGTTTAAAATGCAGATAACATGATTTTCTGGTGGGCAAAAATGGCTTTAGCCAATACCCAAAACCCTAAGAGAAACCCTGTATATATATACAAGTATATACAGCAGCCTCCTCTTCTCCTCAGAATAGAATTTTGAAAAAAAAAGGGGAAGAAAAACAATACCACAAAAATCATAAGACAAGGGAAGAAAGAGAGCTTGAGGATAAGAGCAGGAGTTCATCAGTTAATTAAGGAAACAAAGGAGAGAGCTAGGTGAGAAAACTCACTCAAAAATCTAAGGCAATAAGTCCTAATGTAGGCAGCCAGATAAAAGTATTTTTATTAAAAGAGTATTTTCATATATATATGTTTATCTGTGAATTTAAATCTGAATATGTTTTGATTTTCTTTGGTTGATTACTTGTTTTATTATAACAAAGTTTTATGTGTTGTTAGCATACATATCTGTTTTATACACTCAGATCTCTGATATGTTAATATTTAGGGATATAAACAAATACCCAGAAAATAAAATGTTGAGAATAGGCAAGTAGTATTGGTTTTGGCTCAACCCAGAAAGATGTAAATAATAATGAGCTGCAATATACTCATGTATAAGTGCTGAGGCTCGAAATAGAAAGGAATTAGGGGTGCAATAGGGTTGCCTATGTGCTGATGCCTCTGGTTCAATAAAATGCATAGCAAACCAAATTTTGTGATTCAGTGAAACCAGATTATTCTGAGTTTAACTCAAGCACAAATGTTTGCAAAAGAAAAACTCTCTCAGAGATTATAAGCCAATGTTAGTTGCCTAAACTCCTTTTAAAATACCAAGATGAATATATGTATATGCAGAAACCTTATTTTGTAATCACCATTGGTTGTTTGCTTGTTTACCTCTGTATGGTTATGAATAATATGTGATGCCATGTATGGATGTTTTGGCTATTGAAATGAATTACTGAATGGTTTTGCCATGAAAAAGAGTTACTATTAACTTAAACCTGATTAGGATATTGGGGTCAAGAACACTGCAGGAATGACTTGTGTGCTTGAGTAACATAAGTTGACACATGGCTTGTTTAAGTCCTGAGATCTTTGTGTAATGGAGTGAACTAGTTCATTACAGTGTGTCCATTGATTCATAAACATTGCAGATGAGACCAAGGATAGATAAATATACCAAGGAAGTAATACTTGAGCAGATGAGAAAACTAGAGTTTTTCCCAGATTTGAAATATGAGTATTGAATGAGTGATTTAACTCATATTAGTTATTTTCCTGTTTGGTATGAATGATTGTTTGTCTATGATTGAATTGTATGCTTGAATGTTTGTGCTATATATATATGTAGTCTCTGGAAAGAAAATTTAAGTGTGCACATGCACAATGACACAGAGCATGCACACAAGTATTTACCTAATTCCAAAGGATAGAACCTTATGTATTTGTACTTAACTTGATTTTAAACTAATTAACAAATTGCTTTTGTGAATTTTCTCATACCAGACATGTGTCTGACCCTAGTGTGCTATTGGCATCTGGGGTGTCTCATTTAAAATGAGGCAGTTTCCAATGCTTTTTCAGGGATTGCAGCAACTAAATAGGAGTAGGAGCAAGGCCTTGAGAAGAAGATATAGCATGCTAAAACTTAGTTAGATAAGAGCCTAAATGTTGAAATCTGCATGTATTGACAATTTAAATTGCTACTTGTATTAAGTGTTGAATATTGGATTGATATTTTGTTAGGCATTTTGTTAAGAATTTGACTTGTATCTGGAATCTATGAACCTAGTTAAATTTCTGTTATGCTTAAAAAGGATTTTGATCAAATCTTGTAAGTAGATTTAGCAAGAACACTATGTTAAAAAAATTGAATGATTACATTTTATAAATGTATTAGTCAATCTTGAGACTTTAAAAAGGATTTAAGCTTTTGGAAAATCTGGAGAGTTGATTCT
The DNA here is from genome assembly GCA_030737815.1 of Allium fistulosum. Lineage (NCBI taxonomy): Eukaryota > Viridiplantae > Streptophyta > Magnoliopsida > Asparagales > Amaryllidaceae > Allium > Allium fistulosum. Next base: position 613,748,566 of record CM060907.1, read on the forward strand.
CAGATAATCAAACTGGTTTTATTTTCTAATATAACATATGTAGGCAAAAGAAATAGACATAGGTTGAATGTTTTTATATGGCTGCAAGGTTTATTTAACTTGTTCCATACAAATGCTTCATGTCCTATTTTTAAATAAAGAAAGGATCTGTAGTAAGATAGATGGAAGCCAGATTCAAATAGTTGCAGATATATATGCACATAATCATGTTTAAGTGCAGATTTTACCTCACCTTTTCCTTTGTATTTGAAATAAGAATCTGAATTTTACTCAGATTCTAACCAAATGCATTTTAAATGCCAGACAAATCTTATAAGAAGAAATACAAACCTGGAAAATGATAAACACTCTTATCATTCAATCATGAAGCCTTCTAGGTTGTAGGAATGGAATTCAAAAATGATTAAGCAAGGATATTTGTTTTGTATGATAGATCTTAGGCAAAATAAAATATGTATATGCAGACAGGTAGATAACCAGTTTCAAATTGTACAGAAGAAAAATGCAAAAAAAAAAATGAAAAACAAAAATTGTGTTTGAATCGACCAGCATAGCACTCGAACTCGTGACCTTGTATGTATAAGTTAGGCGCGTTTCCATTACGCCTAGATGTTGCTTGTGTTTCCTTAGGATCCACTTTATTTTATACTGATTTTGACACTATTCAGAACTTAACACAAACATCTATATTAAAAGCTTGTTTACTACTGATTATTTCTTGATCACTTCTTAGTTAGTATAAACAGACTAATGTGTTTGTTCCCAGTGGACTGTTTGATCAAAAAAAAATAATATATGAAATAAATTAGCAATCCAACATCCTCTTGTTTTTCAAAACTCTGATTCAAACAAGAGAGGCATATACATCCTCACATGTATGTGCTTATTTTTGTAAATGTACTGATATATTTATATTGGTTGATTATTGTGATCCTGGATATATTCGATTTATTGGAAAAAGAAAGTGACCCTAAGAATGATAACTGAAATGGATGATATATCTATATATATATATATATATATATCCTCTTTACTTAAAAAAAAAAAATTCCTTATGAAATTAGAGTATAATTTGGTGGGTCATTTCAAAAGCTTTAACATTTAAACCAAATCCATTTCCAAAATCAATTGAAATTAAAATTTCAATTTCAAAAAAATATAAAATTTAAATCATTTGTGACTTAACCGATTTCCTCATGAAATCCATATTTGTGTGTGTAAAAGTGTGGTCCAGGGGTTTCACACAGTAGTGCAACATCAATAAATCATCACAGATCAGAATACCGAAATATAGTTGATAAGCGGTATAACTATAACGCTTATCTTTTATTCATAGATTACAGATTTATAAATTACAAATAATATATTACATTCATCCCAGATAAATGAACTACAGTACAGATCACACACAAACCAGAATATATCACACAACATCACAGATCAGGGAATATTAATAATTCAACCATCCAGTCAAGTCCAAACATTCACAAGTAAACCTATTAATCAACTGATTAATTTAAATCAGATGTATCAATTATTAATCCGAGTTAATTATCATAATTTAATTACAAATTATTTGAAATAAATCTTCCTTTCAAATTTATTAGTTAACCCTTAATTATTAACTAATCATTCTTAATTAATGAATCAATTAACTTTTAATTATTTATAAAATCTTAATTAATCACCATTATTAATTAATCCTTTAATTTATTAACAAATAATTTACTCAAATTTCAAACCATCACTCAATTAATTACATTCAGTAATTATCTATTAATCGCTTTTCTAAGTAATTATATTTTCAAAATTTTCAAGTGATTATTCTGAATTAATTAACTTAAGGAACTAACTTGAATAAATTCAATTAACTCAACTAATTACACTGAATAATTAATTCCACAATTATTGTCATTAAGTAATTATACTTAATAGTTAAACAATTGATTATTATTAGATTAATCAATCTAATTTATTGTTAAAATTTATCACATTAATGAATTATTCAAATAAATCTTGGTTAATGACCTTTATCAATTATTAAATTTCTTTAATTACTTTTCTAAAGAAATTTGCTTATATTAATCATTGTTGATTATAAATTGATTTACTATTAAAATCTCATTAATCTTTATTAATTAAAGTATACTTATTTATATTTATGATTTGATTGTTATTACCATATATTGAAACATTATTTCAAATTTCCTTTTTAACTTTAGCATATTTAACTTATTTTAAACACTTAAGTTCTAAAACTTAATTTAATTTCAAAATTTTAAAATCTGATTTGGAATTAGTGCCAAGTTTAAATTTTTAGATTTTAACTTGTATAAATTTTCATTTACAGATTCAATTCTACTTTAAATTCAAATTCTCCCATACCTTTAATTGTTTTAATATTAATAAAACGAATTAATTTAAAACTTTATTTATCTTCAAACTAAATTTCAATTCAAACAAAAATATTTATTTACATTTTAATTTAAACACAGATTAAATTCTTGATTTAAAATTTAAATTTCAGTTTTAAATTTCCAAAACAGAAACAGTTCAGGTGGAAAGCCTGTAACAAAATTTTGACCCGAGCCCTGACCATTTTGCTTCAAGAAAAACGCTTGTTTCTTCGTGCTTGAACCCGAGCCAACACACCTTCTTCCTCAACATTATAACCACCCAGATATACCAATGCCCACGTGCACGTGCACGACCACCAAATTGATGATCGACCATCACCGACCCCCTCACCAATTCACTGACGATGCCGTTGTCCCTTCCAAACACACAGATTATCCGAATATGTTGAGAATCAAAATCGAACAAAAACAAGCTTCCACTGGAATCAACTCGATCACCTGAAACTGGCTCGTGCCGCCGCCTCTGGCCATCGTAGACCCTGCGACCACGTCCAGCGATTCGCCAGAACCCCCTCTCCTTATTCCCCTAGGTCCGATGACCTTAAACTCACCGTTGACACTGCAGTAACCACAGAACCTCAACCATCCCCAAAAGCAAATCTGTAATATCCCGGAAATTTGGGGCAATATCAATTTAATAATCTGTTTAAATAATTAAATTGATTTGATAATTTTTGATAATAAATATTTGAATTTATTTAATAATCTAATTAAATGAATATTTAATTAGTGAATTTATCCTTTAAAAATTAATAAGATGATTTCTATTTATAATGTATGTGTATAAGTATATATGTATGTATATAACTTGACTTTAAATTGGATTTTAAATATAATTTGAATTTGAATGTAAATTAGTTTTGAAATTCAAAGATAGATATTTTAAATATTTGGATTTTAAAATATATGTATAAACTTTTACTTATAAACATAATTGGTTTTATTTTCTTTAAAATACTTTATATATACATACATAAGTATTTAATTAATAAAGAAAGGCATTTTATTTACATTAAAAATAAATAAGGATTACTTAAATTACATGTGTAAATCTATAAAGACACCTAAATACAAGTGTACACTAATAAAACAATAAGAATGACAAATGTCAAGTTTTAGATTTTTGTTTTTCTTTTTATTTGAATAAATCATTTCTATCTATATATGCATATGCCTCTCATTTCATTTCCTTTTCTATTTCTTTTCAAATTTAAGGAAAACTTCAGCCTGAAACAAGATTTCTCTCAACAAACAAAATCTGAACTCATTTCTCTCCTCAAAACAAATCTGATAATCATCTTCCTCAAATCAAAACCCTCATCTCAATAATCTGTAACTAAATCTTCCTCAAACCAGAGCTTATCAAAAATCAAATCTCTGTAACCATTTTCTTCTATCTGAAATCCCTTCCTCTCAAAACTAAATCCTCAAAATAATCTGTAATCAAACTTTCTTCAACCTGGAAAACAAAGCCTGCAACATTTTCTTCAAATCTGGGATCTATTTAAAGCACGCAAATCTGGAATCTTAAGCAACATCTCAACAATACAAAATCATGACATGCATGCAAGTTTCCAAAGCTAACAATTCAAGTTTTCAAAGCAAATCAAACATTCAAGTTAAAAGATTTTAAAGTTTCAGAGGCACTTCAGTTTTAAATTTAAAGTCTGGGAGAATTTCTCTGTTCACTTTTAAAAAGGTGAGTAACACTCTTCTAAAGCTTAATTATTCTTTAAATCTGGATGCATGTTGAGATTATGGAAATAAATATGTTATGTGTGATTTTATATAGTAGACTTATCTGTATATATGGATGTATATATATGTTAGTGTGCATGCCTGTTATTTGCTCTGTTTTTCATTTGAGTAAAATCCTTTTCAAACTTAAGTATATGGATATCTGTTTGTATGTTTAGTGTGTATATGTACGTGATTGAATATATATATATATATATTGGATGTATAGATGCATGATGCTATTATACTTGTTCTTATCTGTGCTTACTGTTAGAAGCCAAAATTATGATCAAAACTAAATTCCTCTTGATACAATCTTTGTTAGAATTTAGGATTTAAACAACACTTGATTGTTTAATCATAACTTAAAGCTTTAACTTTATTTAAATGAATTAAATTGGATTTCTGCTCTGGAAAATAGAGTAGAACAGGAAAGTTTAAGTTTTGTTAAAAATTTAAATTCCTTAAATCATTGATTCAGGCATATGATCTGAATACTTGATTGAAAACATGATTTTTAAGATTTGAATCATGATTTTTAGAAGTAGGATGTGAGAGCAGTTCGTGGTTGAACAGATTTTACTCTTTGGGTAATCTCTGATGATCTAAGTGTTCGGCGAGGTTGTGGTTTCGACTGGAGATAGAGGGATGATCGGAGAGTTCGAGAAAAATGTCTGATGATGGTGAAAAGCACTGTGGCGAAGGGGTTTGATCGGGGAAGTTTATAACCCTAGTTTTAGTGAGGTTGGGAAATATGTTCGTCACGACGTCCAGAGGGGATCGAGTTCATCTGAACTCTGGGGATCTGAAGCTTGAAGGATGACGAAGACTTGGCCAGAAGTTCTGGTGCTCAGGTGGTCTCGATCGTCGAGGCGAGTTGAATTTGTGATCGTAGTTCTGGTTCCAGGTGAGGATCGTGATGCTCGATTTCGATGGTGAAGTTTGTTCGAGGTTCTGGTGTTTGGGATCGCGAGTGGGTGTCGTAGACGACATGCCGGAGTTGGGAGTGATGGTCAGAGGCGATCGTTACGCCTGTGCACGTGCACATGTACGTTTCGTACATCTGGAAGAAATTGAAGTAGGGAAAGAAGAGACGGGTACGTGTTTGGCTCGAAGTTTCTTCGTGTTCGACTCGGAGTATCGTACTGGCAATGTTGGTTTTGGCAGAGGAAAGCACTCGAGTAAAACGCGTGAGTGACTCGAAGCCTATTAGGGTTTGTCTCGGGTAGATTTAGTGTTTCAGTTTAAAAGCCTGACGGTGGTTTTTAAATTTAAAATGAGTTTAAATTTTGAAAATAGGATTTAAATCCAGATTTAAATCAAGTTTAAGTATGGGTTCAAGTTTAAATGTGTACCCTAGAATTTGAGACAAATAAAGTTTTATAAAAATAATGTTTTAACAAATTCAAATTGTTAAAAGTATATTTTAAAAAGGTTTTGAATTTAAATAAATTGGTTTAAAAATCTTTTAAATGTTAAGTGTTTCTTAACATTTGGAATTTAAGAAGATTTTGTAAATTAGATTCAAAATATGGTTAAAGTTAAATTGTAATTTATTTTAAAGCATTAATTTAAGATAAATTAAAAGAAAGATTTTAATGTAAATGTTTTAAAGTCTTTGTTAATAATAATTAAAGTAGTTAAAGGTTAATACTTTAATTTAAAGGTTAATTAAGAAATTAATTTAGTAATAGAGATAAATAAATTGGTAATTAAGAATTTATTTAGTTGTAATTAATAAATAGTTGATTAAAGCTAAATTTCTTAAAGAAAGTAATTAAAGAAATTAATTACTTAAGGTAATTAATTAAATAAATTTGATAAGTTTAAATTAATTAGTTAAATTAATTTAAGATAATGATTTGGAAATTTGATAATTACTTAAATGTAATTAGTGAAAGTATAATTACTTAGGAAAGTAATTAAAGGTAATTACTGGATGTAATTAACTGAAGATGATTTAATAATAAAATGTAATTAAGGATCATTAATTAATATAATTAATGATGTAATTAAGAATTGTTTAATTAAGGAATAATTAATAAATGAAGTAATTAATTAATTGTAATTAATTAAGGATTAATGTAATTAAATATAGTTAATTAATTAATGAAGTAATTAAAGATTAATTACTGAATGGTTTAAGATAATTAATTTGTGAAATTAATTAAGTATTAATTACTTAAAGTAATTAAAGGATTATTAATCAGGAATGATTAATTAAGATGGATACTTAGAGTAATGATTAATTAATTGGTTTAATTAATAATTAAGTAAGCAGGATTTATAGAATGAAGTAATTAGTTTAATTCACTTTAAATTAATTAGATGATATAAATCATTGCTTAAGGATGGATGAATGAGATTGAATGTATTTCATTGTTTGATATCTCTGATGAGATATGATTGATATATGATATGGATGTTTGGTTGAATTATAATGATAATGTGAATTATCTGTTTGGGATGATAATGTAGATTATCTATTGAATTATCTATCTTTGTGTATATAGATAAGAATTGAATTGTTTTAACCTTAAAACAACTTGGCCCTTAAAAGATACGTTTTGGATTTCGATGAGACCGGGATCGGGTTTCCGTATACCGGAATTCCAGGTCTGGAGACCCGAATACCACATCGATCCAAATTAACGATAGGTCGTGAATCTCAAGTGAAGATGAAGATTCAGAGTGCAAGGGTTATTGTCGTTAACTCTGAGGGTGATTCCAAAACGAGTGTAACGAGATAATGCCTTCGGTTTCGTTCGAACCCGGAACGAACTTGTATGGATTGAATGCTTTCAGCACATCGTCAGGCGGACGATGAGCATTCTAAGTGATATGTTCTGATTAAAGGTAATCGTAACCTCAAGCCTCATCAACCGGGAATGGCTAAAACAGGGGAGGTGCAGCAAGGCTTCGTGGGTAGCACCCACTGAGAGCAAGATAGATCCCTGTCTAGAGGTCCCTTTTCTTTTATTCGGCTTAGTGTGTGGTTGGTCGCGCCAACTACGGGATTATCTTGTTCGGGATTATCCAGTAAGGGATGGTTCCGGCTTTGTGTTGCAGAGGAGCGGGCGTACTCCTCGGTACGGTGATCTAGGCCACGTACTGTGACGGGCGGTACCCCAGTAGCCCTGCCATTGTATGGAATCCAAACTCCAATAAGTGTCGTACGTATTAGTTGTGCCCAACTATGTTGGAATGTGAGATGTAAGCATTTCAGCTATTTCATATTTATTTGAAAACCCTAGACCCTATTATAATATAACTGGATTTCCTATCAAATGTTTTGGTTAGCGTAAGGTAAAAACTTACCCATGTTTATTTGTGGGGAGTCTTACGTGATACCTTTTCTTTCTAAAGGTTTTGAAGTTAAGCAAGTTTAACCTATTACTCACACCAGACCCATGTCTGACCCAAGTTGTTTATTTCTGTTTTATAAACTCTTGGGTACTCAAATTTTTACGAGTAGCCAAGGGATTCAGGTTTAGCTTTGACGAATTGTGGAGGAGCAATGGAGCAGGAGGCTTCAGCGTTGTAGATATATATAGTAGTTCCGCTGTGTCTGTATCTCTGTAGTGTATTGAGTTGTAATGTCTAGACAGATGTTATAACTGTCTAGTAAGTGATGTATATGCTGTGTAACTCTGTAAAGTGTTGTATACTATGTAATAGTATATGTTATTAATATAATTTATTCGTTCCGCTGTGAGATCGTTGTTGTTGTTTCTTTCTTTCTTCTCTTCTTTTCTATTTTCTACCCCTTTCTTTCTTATTAACGATGCGACTTTCTGTGGAGAGAAAGTCGTGGTCGTTACAGTGGTATCAGAGCCAGGTTGAGCGAATGCCTAAGCTTTTGGTTAAGCGAATATCAGAACACTAGGTTGAGTGAATACCTAGGTTCGGAAGGATTGTTCATTAGAGACAGGATCTGTAGCAACCTGTTTGAGTCTGAGTGTATATATATTCGAGAGCGCGTATTTGTTAGTTATATAAAATGGTTTTATATTGTGTTAATTGATCGGTTGAGTGGTATATGGATTCTGGTCAATACGAGTAGCTAACGTTATTGATAGGGATCTCTAAACACTTGGACCAGGCCAATGGACACAATATTGTTTTAAAAGGAAAGGTGAAATAATTTTACCCAGATATATTTTCTGTATATAAAAAGTATCATTTTAAATGTATATGGTATTTGTAATGATTGGTTGAGATGATAATAATTTATCATCTAGGATTAGGAGTCTGAGTGTTCAGGTTGGAAGTGTATCTGTCGAGACTGTAGACCTAATACCGTCTCGAGTGAACTTTGCAATTGTAAGGATTTCATCGATCTTTGAAGAAAACCTATTAAGGTTCGGAGTTCATCTTTGAAGTTTGGATGGGTAGAGTTGGATCTGTCGGAGAACAGAAGCGAGTGATGGTATCTCAGGTAATAGTAGCTGTGTGATGAGACGCAGTGACTATGGATGATCCCGAAGATGTTTTCTTTGGAACAAGTTGTGGAAGTGTGTCTGCTTTGGTGTTGTGGCTGAGTTCACCATGGTGTTTGTGTTGGTTTGGGTCCGAGTTTCTCGAAGAGCTTTGGTTAGGAAATCTTTGGCATCTATGGCAGCAGTGCAGCTCGGAGTGTTCTTCGTGTTGGCAGAAAGTTTTTGGCTGAGCAGTTTTCTGAAGGAGTTCAGAAGCAGCAGAGAGGATCCATTTCTTCGATGGATTGGATAGTTAAGTATAAGCTGTTCTGATTGGTAAAGAGAGAACAGTTTTCTTTGCAGTTAGGCTGGGTTGATCGCAAAAGTGACTTGCGATTGCTGAGTGTTCTCTTGAGTTATCTGAGATTTTCTGGGATGTGTTGTCCAGTTTGTGCTTGTGTTCTTCATCAGCATTCTACTCCAGATCAGAGTGGTGCAGCAGAAGCAGTTTGGGAGTGCATTTCTGGATAGAAGAAGTAAGTTTGGAATCTACTGATGGAGTAGAGTTGTGTTTTGGATTATGGGTAGATCTTGGGGAGATCATTCTATTGAGTTATCTTTGGTCCTGTTTTTTTCAAGAAGCATCAGCGAAGGTTGAGTTGATCAGGAAGGATTTGTAGGAAGCCGAGATCGTCTGAAGATTTTGTGGATAAGAGACGATGGAATTTGAAATTCGAAGTTGGAGACTTCATGGTTGTGAAGTTTTTCTCTGGTTAAAGGTTAGCTCCGAGTTATTTTGGATCTTTTCTGTGATCTAATTTGGATAAGTACTTTGATCTACAAGGTTGAATTGTCAGTTTGGATAACTGGAATTCAATATATTTTACGTATCTCTAAGGGAGTACGTGTTTGATCAATCTCTGGTTTAGGAATCAGCAGTTCTGGAGGATTTGGTTGTTGAGTCAGACTCGTCTATAGTCTGATATTCTGTTTAGTTTTGTAAATCTAGATAAGTAGGAGCTCTATAGCTTAGTATTGTTTGTTTGGATTGTTTGTAGAGCGAGTATCCCGGTATATATATACTTGGGGAAACTCGAGGAAATTCTATTCAGAATTTTTCGCTGGATAGTTAGAATTGTTTGTTTGGATGATTGGTTGCTATGATTGTTAGCATATGGATGATAATATATGGTTGTGATTTAAATAGATTATTAAATTACCTTTGTTTTAAATTTTGGGGACGAAATTATTTTAAGGGGGAAGGAATGTAATATCCCGGAAATTTGGGGCAATATCAATTTAATAATCTGTTTAAATAATTAAATTGATTTGATAATTTTTGATAATAAATATTTGAATTTATTTAATAATCTAATTAAATGAATATTTAATTAGTGAATTTATCCTTTAAAAATTAATAAGATGATTTCTATTTATAATGTATGTGTATAAGTATATATGTATGTATATAACTTGACTTTAAATTGGATTTTAAATATAATTTGAATTTGAATGTAAATTAGTTTTGAAATTCAAAGATAGATATTTTAAATATTTGGATTTTAAAATATATGTATAAACTTTTACTTATAAACATAATTGGTTTTATTTTCTTTAAAATACTTTATATATATATACATAAGTATTTAATTAATAAAGAAAGGCATTTTATTTACATTAAAAATAAATAAGGATTACTTAAATTACATGTGTAAATCTATAAAGACACCTAAATACAAGTGTACACTAATAAAACAATAAGAATGACAAATGTCAAGTTTTAGATTTTTGTTTTTCTTTTTATTTGAATAAATCATTTCTATCTATATATGCATATGCCTCTCATTTCATTTCCTTTTCTATTTCTTTTCAAATTTAAGGAAAACTTCAGCCTGAAACAAGATTTCTCTCAACAAACAAAATCTGAACTCATTTCTCTCCTCAAAACAAATCTGATAATCATCTTCCTCAAATCAAAACCCTCATCTCAATAATCTGTAACTAAATCTTCCTCAAACCAGAGCTTATCAAAAATCAAATCTCTGTAACCATTTTCTTCTATCTGAAATCCCTTCCTCTCAAAACTAAATCCTCAAAATAATCTGTAATCAAACTTTCTTCAACCTGGAAAACAAAGCCTGCAACATTTTCTTCAAATCTGGGATCTGTTTAAAGCACGCAAATCTGGAATCTTAAGCAACATCTCAACAATACAAAATCATGACATGCATGCAAGTTTCCAAAGCTAACAATTCAAGTTTTCAAAGCAAATCAAACATTCAAGTTAAAAGATTTTAAAGTTTCAGAGGCACTTCAGTTTTAAATTTAAAGTCTGGGAGAATTTCTCTGTTCACTTTTAAAAAGGGGAGTAACACTCTTCTAAAGCTTAATTATTCTTTAAATCTGGATGCATGTTGAGATTATGGAAATAAATATGTTATGTGTGATTTTATATAGTAGACTTATCTGTATATATGGATGTATATATATGTTAGTGTGCATGCCTGTTATTTGCTCTGTTTTTCATTTGAGTAAAATCCTTTTCAAACTTAAGTATATGGATATCTGTTTGTATGTTTAGTGTGTATATGTACGTGATTGAATATATATATATATTGGATGTATATATGCATGATGCTGTTATACTTGTTCTTATCTGTGCTTACTGTTAGAAGCCAAAATTATGATCAAAACTAAATTCCTCTTGATACAATCTTTGTTAGAATTTAGGATTTAAACAACACTTGATTGTTTAATCATAACTTAAAGCTTTAACTTTTTTTAAATGAATTAAATTGGATTTCTGCTCTGGAAAATAGAGTAGAACAGGAAAGTTTAAGTTTTGTTAAAAATTTAAATTCCTTAAATCATTGATTCAGGCATATGATCTGAATACTTGATTGAAAACATGATTTTTAAGATTTGAATCATGATTTTTAGAAGTAGGATGTGAGAGCAGTTCGTGGTTGAACAGATTTTACTCTTTGGGTAATCTTTGATGATCTAAGTGTTCAGCGAGGTTGTGGTTTCGACTGGAGATAGAGGGATGATCGGAGAGTTCGAGAAAAATGTCTGATGATGGTGAAAAGCACTGTGGCGAAGGGGTTTGATCGGGGAAGTTTATAACCCTAGTTTTAGTGAGGTTGGGAAATATGTTCGTCACGACGTCCAGAGGGGATCGAGTTCATCTGAACTCTGGGGATCTGAAGCTTGAAGGATGACGAAGACTTGGCCAGAAGTTCTGGTGCTCAGGTGGTCTCGATCGTCGAGGCGAGTTGAATTTGTGATCGTAGTTCTGGTTCCAGGTAAGGATCGTGATGCTCGATTTCGATGGTGAAGTTTGTTCGAGGTTCTGGTGTTTGGGATCGCGAGTGGGTGTCGTAGACGACATGCCGGAGTTGGGAGTGATGGTCAGAGGCGATCGTTACGCTTGTGCACGTGCACATGTACGTTTCGTACATCTGGAAGAAATTGAAGTAGGGAAAGAAGAGACGGGTACGTGTTTGGCTCGAAGTTTCTTCGTGGTCGACTCGTAGTATCGTACTGGCAATGTTGGTTTTGGCAGAGGAAAGCACTCGAGTAAAACGCGTGAGTGACTCGAAGCCTATTAGGGTTTGTCTCGGGTAGATTTAGTGTTTCAGTTTAAAAGCCTGACAGTGGTTTTTAAATTTAAAATGAGTTTAAATTTTGAAAATAGGATTTAAATCCAGATTTAAATCAAGTTTAAGTATGGGTTCAAGTTTAAATGTGTACCCTAGAATTTGAGACAAATAAAGTTTTATAAAAATAATGTTTTAACAAATTCAAATTGTTAAAAGTATATTTTAAAAAGGTTTTGAATTTAAATAAATTGGTTTAAAAATCTTTTAAATGTTAAGTGTTTCTTAACATTTGGAATTTAAGAAGATTTTGTAAATTAGATTCAAAATATGGTTAAAGTTAAATTGTAATTTATTTTAAAGCATTAATTTAAGATAAATTAAAAGAAAGATTTTAATGTAAATGTTTTAAAGTCTTTGTTAATAATAATTAAAGTAGTTAAAGGTTAATACTTTAATTTAAAGGTTAATTAAGAAATTAATTTAGTAATAGAGATAAATAAATTGGTAATTAAGAATTTATTTAGTTGTAATTAATAAATAGTTGATTAAAGCTAAATTTCTTAAAGAAAGTAATTAAAGAAATTAATTACTTAAGGTAATTAATTAAATAAATTTGATAAGTTTAAATTAATTAGTTAAATTAATTTAAGATAATGATTTGGAAATTTGATAATTACTTAAATGTAATTAGTGAAAGTATAATTACTTAGGAAAGTAATTAAAGGTAATTACTGGATGTAATTAACTGAAGATGATTTAATAATAAAATGTAATTAAGGATCATTAATTAATATAATTAATGATGTAATTAAGAATTGTTTAATTAAGGAATAATTAATAAATGAAGTAATTAATTAATTGTAATTAATTAAGGATTAATGTAATTAAATATAGTTAATTAATTAATGAAGTAATTAAAGATTAATTACTGAATGGTTTAAGATAATTAATTTGTGAAATTAATTAAGTATTAATTACTTAAAGTAATTAAAGGATTATTAATCAGGAATGATTAATTAAGATGGATACTTAGAGTAATGATTAATTAATTGGTTTAATTAATAATTAAGTAAGCAGGATTTATAGAATGAAGTAATTAGTTTAATTCACTTTAAATTAATTAGATGATATAAATCATTGCTTAAGGATGGATAAATGAGATTGAATGTATTTCATTGTTTGATATCTCTGATGAGATATGATTGATATATGATATGGATGTTTGGTTGAATTATAATGATAATGTGAATTATCTGTTTGGGATGATAATGTAGATTATCTATTGAATTATCTATCTTTGTGTATATAGATAAGAATTGAATTGTTTTAACCTTAAAACAACTTGGCCCTTAAAAGATACGTTTTGGATTTCGATGAGACCGGGATCGGGTTTCCGTATACCGGAATTCCAGGTCTGGAGACCCGAATACCACATCGATCCAAATTAACGATAGGTCGTGAATCTCAAGTGAAGATGAAGATTCAGAGTGCAAGGGTTATTATCGTTAACTCTGAGGGTGATTCCAAAACGAGTGTAACGAGATAATGCCTTCGGTTTCGTTCGAACCCGGAACGAACTTGTATGGATTGAATGCTTTCAGCACATCGTCAGGCGGACGATGAGCATTCTAAGTGATATGTTCTGATTAAAGGTAATCGTAACCTCAAGCCTCATCAACCGGGAATGGCTAAAACAGGGGAGGTGCAGCAAGGCTTCGTGGGTAGCACCCACTGAGAGCAAGATAGGTCCCTGTCTAGAGGTCCCTTTTCTTTTATTCGGCTTAGTGTGTGGTTGGTCGCGCCAACTACGGGATTATCTTGTTCGGGATTATCCAGTAAGGGATGGTTCCGGCTTTGTGTTGCAGAGGAGCGGGCGTACTCCTCGGTACGGTGATCTAGGCCACGTACTGTGACGGGCGGTACCCCAGTAGCCCTGCCATTGTATGGAATCCAAACTCCAATAAGTGCCGTACGTATTAGTTGTGCCCAACTATGTTGGAATGTGAGATGTAAGCATTTCAGCTATTTCATATTTATTTGAAAACCCTAGACCCTATTATAATATAACTGGATTTCCTATCAAATGTTTTGGTTAGCGTAAGGTAAAAACTTACCCATGTTTATTTGTGGGGAGTCTTACGTGATACCTTTTCTTTCTAAAGGTTTTGAAGTTAAGCAAGTTTAACCTGTTACTCACACCAGACCCATGTCTGACCCAAGTTGTTTATTTCTGTTTTATAAACTCTTGGGTACTCAAATTTTTACGAGTAGCCAAGGGATTCAGGTTTAGCTTTGACGAATTGTGGAGGAGCAATGGAGCAGGAGGCTTCAGCGTTGTAGATATATATAGTAGTTCCGCTGTGTCTGTATCTCTGTAGTGTATTGAGTTGTAATGTCTAGACAGATGTTATAACTGTCTAGTAAGTGATGTATATGCTGTGTAACTCTGTAAAGTGTTGTATACTATGTAATAGTATATGTTATTAATATAATTTATTCGTTCCGCTGTGAGATCGTTGTTGTTGTTTCTTTCTTTCTTCTCTTCTTTTCTATTTTCTACCCCTTTCTTTCTTATTAACGATGCGACTTTCTGTGGAGAGAAAGTCGTGGTCGTTACAAAATCGAACCCTAGTTCGACGTCCACCCACCGCCACAGCAATTAATAAAATTACTAACTATTTTTCCCCGCATCCCCATACCTTCAGCCTCCTCCAGTAAAAATCCCGAGGTTAAATGATTACGCGATCATAAAAAATCGAGCAAATTCTCGATACTGATCAACTTCCGATATCTCACGATACTCACAGCTAAAAATCATAATATTTGTTTTAAAAATCATAGTATTTATATTCGAATCTGATGATATAATCAAAACTTAAAATTTTAATGCTTGGTTTTTCTGATTTAAAATACTTATTACTGTAATTTCTATTTTCACCATATTTATTTCATATTAATTTCTTGGAATTATTTTTAAAAATAACTCTATGATGTTATCAACGTTTTCTTTTTAGGATTTAAGGCTTGAATCGGTTTAAACAAGGAGATATGGATTTTTCTTAAAACTTGATAACCTGTTACTAACGAAGGTATGAATATATATGATATTCAGACATGCACCCCTAAATCCTTACACATATGAACATATCAGCAAAATTTCTAATCAAACTTCAAGGATACTCACAAACATCAGATCACCAAACCATGTTAAGGGTTTTAAAAGAGACAATTTGCTAATAGGTAAAAGAAACAAAGAAATCTAGTTTACAAAGAAGGTTTACTCACATTGATTTGAAAATGAACAGAGCTGCTACTTGAAATAGACTTGAATTTTGCAAGCTGAAACCCATTCTTGATTCTCTGGTTTTAATAAATTGTGTTGTTGTTTAAGTTGTATCTTGTTTAAGTATGAAATAATATTTGCTTCAGATTTTTTGTTTCTCAGTTGGAATAGAACGAAATTGAAATGAGGAAGGTTGATGTATATGAAAAATGAAGTTATAGGGTAATGTATATTTTGTACAGGGTGATAAATTATGTTGTACAAAAGATCAGGGATATTTTTATATTTGGGGGCTGATGAGATGATTATCTGTGCGTGCATTAATTTGTTGGTACAAACTCATAATTTTTTTATTCATTTTGTTTGTACAAATATGAGATATTTCCTTTACAAGCTTTTCACTATTTTTTTTTGTTTACCCTTGAATATATGTTTTCTTTTGCAAGTGTATATACATAGCTATGTATATTTATTCACACTAGAATATACTTAAATGTATTTTTATTTTATTTTCTTTTCTTTTGCAATATCACTTTAAAATATAATAAATTTCCATTTTAATTTTGCTTTACTTTATAATATTCATTTTTATAGTTTACATAATTCTAGAATTATTTAATATGTTCATTTCACATTTTATATAACTATAAATCTATTTCAAATATTTGTTTAACATCAACACTTATTTGAATTCTATAAATATATTTTTATAAACTCAATTGTTATTATTAAACCATTTATTTTAGACTTAAACTCAAATTCAATATGTATATATATATATATATATATATATAAATTCATATTTACTCATATATGCACATATACACATATATTCACACATATATACAATATTTAACTCTAAATGATTTAACACATTTTTATTTGATTTCGGGGAAACTCGAATCAATTTATCAATGAATTTCACAATTTTTATCCAAAAATTAAATTAATTATCAATTTAAATTTAACTAAAATCCGGGGTCGTTACATAAAGGGCTCGTATTGTTTCTTTGGATTTCCAACAAATGGTCAGGCTAAGGAACTTCCTATGCCACATGGGAACGCCTCTGGAGGGACACCCAGAGTGACAACTGCTCTCTGCCAACACAAGGCCAGTTACCCCCTTCCTGGGAAGTAAACCTAAGATATGCCACCCCTGGTTGTTTACGATCTTTATCCGAGGCGCCTCGAGCACAAAGCAACAATCACACAGTAAATGAGATTGGAGCAACCACACAGGTAAATATCTGGGCTCCATACCATAATATCACCTTTTTCCAGGAGGAATGGACATACCCTAGCGGAGCTACCCCTGAAACCTTGCCGCATTTTTCCTGTTTCGACCATTTCCGGGGTGTGAGGTCCGATGAGGTCTCATTCACAAAGCTACGCTTTACACGAAAGACATGCTTTGATCAACAAATGATCAACAAATGAACAGTAACAAACAGCAACACTTAGCATGCCACACTACCAAATTGGGAGTATATGTCTGATAACCATCAACTACATAACCTTTGAGCTCGTACGTCTTAGAGAAGGGTGTTAAGCTAAGAGAATAAATCTCCGCCACCAAACAGAAATGTATTTGAAAGAAATCAGCTTTATATCTCAAAGTGTAATGTCAGACATACAACTATACAAGTCTGTTTCGGTTCAAACAGAACCGAAGGCACTTCCAAAGAAGCCCTTGCAATCCGGGTATTCACAATCCCGATCGGACTTCGCATCACACATGGAGGTCTTTATACCAAAGCAACTCAGTGCAGAGACAATCGATAGGTTATCCTATCGTTTTCGCAAATACCAGGTCTTCAACACCGGTCTTCAAATGCTATCCATTTACATCGTATCACTACTCGGAATGGGTTATATGACACAAAGTCCTCTCCCGGCTAAACCGAATGGTGAGCGCAATATTTAAAAACATATGGATATTGGGATTTCAGTTAAGTCACAACTTATTACCCAAAACTTCTCTTTCAAATGGTTTAAACAAATTACCATTTTAATCTTTTTTACAAAAAGATTCATCTCACAAAGTTCACCCAATTTCACAAAGATCTATTCATAGATTTCCAAATCGATTTCCATTTCAATTGGATTAACTCATTAAATCTTTAAATGAAAGATTTAATTGATAGCTTTCAAAAACAATTCCATTTCGACCTTTTATACAAAAGGTACACCTTTCCAATTTCAAAACAAAGTTCAACAATCTTTCACAAAGATTTATTCATAACTCGGAAAACCATTTTCATTTCAAACTTGAAATTCTTTTAACACAAATTGGAAATTCATTCCATATATGAAAGCTTCTATTATTTGAAAACAAACAGTTTTATTTCGGAAAATCTGATTCATTTATATGAGTTAAAGTCCATGGGTTAAATTTAAATTCTCAAAACCATACTTTTAAAATGGTTTAAATTCATATAAACACATTTATAACATCTTTAACCATAATTTCCAAACATGGAATTCAATTCCAAATTTTGAATTCAAATTTAAATTAAATTTCAAAACTAAATCAAGTTATTCAAAAATAACTTTAATCTTTGAAATCCCTTTTCAGAAGCTTTAACATTTAATCCCAATCCATTTCCAAAATCAATTGAAATTAAAAATTTCAATTTCAAAACATTAAATTTAAATCATCTGTGACTTAACCGATTTCCACATGAAATCCATATTTGTGTGTGTATGGTGTGGTCCAGGGGTTTTAACACAATAGTGCAACATCATCAGTCATTATAGATACAACCACAACAATATCGAAAAGTGGTATGATTTATAACGCTTATCTTCATTCACAGATTCAAAGATAATCACAAATAAAATAAATTACATTCATCACAGCTTGAATTAAAACAATTCATATCACACAGCATCACATAGTTGGGATATCGAACAATTCACACCATTCAATAGAATACAATCATCCATAAATAAGGTTAATTGATCATCTGATTAATTGAAACCAGATTAATTACTAATCCATATTAATTAATTACAAATAAATTAGACACTTAATTATTAATTAACTAATCTTTAATTACAAATTGATTAATCTCTAATCACTTAGTTAATTACAATTATTAATTAATTTAAATTCTTAATTGACTCAAAATATAAATTAATTATTTATCTTACATCTCAAATCTTCTTTAATAACTTTAAATAACTTAGTTATTAACCTAAAAGCTTCAATGTTAGATAAAATTTGTACAACATTATTTACTTCATTAATACAAAATTTGTTTAACATCATTAACATAAAAGTTTATTTAGGCTTAACGTTTTGAAACCCCAGACCTGAGAAAATTCCAGTTTTCCTTTAGTCCAACCCGAGTGCTCTACCCCATTTCCCCGAGATTATCACTCGAATGATTCGAGTCCTCCTCGAGAATCCACGTCTTCCCCAACAGCCAAACCATTTAACCCTCACACGTACATGCATACACGTGTACAAACAGTCATGCCTCTTCTAACCAACTACACGGTTTCTCTCAGGTCATCGTCGACCACCCTAATCGATTCGAGCAATCCAAGTTACGAAACCATCACTGAATCAAAATCGAGTGAATTCAAGGTCAATCCTTTTCTTCCTGAACCCATTCGATCCCCAAAACTCGCTTTGTCCCACCGCGTGACGACGCTGGAATCCACGTGAGCTCGACCAAACCTCCGCCACACGGATCGTTAAGGCTATGTATCGATTATCGTAAGCTGAATGAGAAGACGATAAAGAATCGATATGCACTGCTAAGCATTAACGATTTGTTCGGTCAGTTGAGTGGGGCCGAGATATTCTCTCAATTAGATTTGGCAATAGGGTTTCATCTGCTTAGAGTAGCGGAAGACAGTATACCTTTGATGGCATTCAAGGCGAGATATTGGTCGTACATATGGTTAGTTATGCCATTCGGATTACTAGTGTGCTGGCATTCTTTGTAGATTTGATAAATCAAATCTTCCCGGAGCACTTGGATAGATTCGTGTTGGTTTTTATAGATGATATTCTGATATACTCTAAGGATGAGAAGGAGCATGAAGTTCATCTTAGAGTTGTGCTGGAGTTGCTGAGGCAGCATCAGCTAAAGGCAAAAGTTTTCAATGTTCCATTTTTGAAAGAAGGAAGTGAAATTCCTTGGTCACGTGGTTTCGGAGAAAGGATTTCAGTTGATCAAGTAAAGATCGAAGCCATTAATAATTGGAAGAGGCCAAAAACGGTAACTTAGATAAGAAGTTTTCTTGGATTGGCTAGATATTATCGAAGGTTTATAAAGGATTTCTCATGGATTTCAGCACCAATGACTAAGCTAACACTAAAGGATGTAAAGTTTGTATGGACCGACAAGTGTGAGGAGGCATTTCAGAGCTTGAAGTACTTGTTGACCCATGTACCTGTGCTAGTGGTTCCGGAGGGGAATCAAGATTTAGTTGTTTATACCGATACATGGGGAACAGGATTGGCAGCTGTACTAATGCAGAAGGGTAAAGTGATTTCCCACGCTTCTAGACAGCTTAAGCAGCATGAGCTTAGGTATCTAACGCATGACTTGGAATTGGCTGTAGTTATATTTTTGTTGAGGGTGTGGAGGCATTACCTTTTGGGAGAAAGGTTTAAGCTTTATACAGATCACAAGTCGTTGAAGTACTTGTTCTCTCAGAAGGAGTTGAACATGAACAACAAAGATGGTTGGAGTTTCCAACCGCTTATGATTTTGGAATTAAGTACACACCTAAAAAAGGAAACAAGGTTGCAGATGCGCTCAGTAGGAAGCATCAACATGCGATAGTAGCTATGATGGCAGATTGGAAATAACTAGAAGCATTTTCTACTTGTAGTGTAATGTGGAGATCCGAGGCTGAGTCTAGTAAAGGATCTGCTAAGTTGTCTTGTTTAGAAGTCCGACCGATAATGATCGAGAAGATAGCTTCTAAACAGGAGGAGGATCAAGTTCTGGCAGAACGGATCAAAAATTCAAGGGAAGGAATGGAGAGCGATGAATTAAAGAACTTCCGTCTTGACCAAAATAGACGGTTGAGAAAGAAAGGCAGATTATGTGTTCCAAATGTGGGAGACATAAGGAAAGAGAATTTGGAGGAATTCCATCATTCAAAGTTCACTATCCATCTAGGAGGAATGAAGATGTATCAGTATATGAAGAGAAGTTTCTTCTAGGAAGGCATAAAGAGGGATGTTTGCTTATGGGTGAAACATTGTTTGAACTGACAGTAGGTAAAGACCGAGCATCAAAACCAAGTGGATTGCTTCAACCATTGGACATTCCAGTGTGGAAGTGGGTTTCCATTTCTATGGATTTTATAGATGGATTGCCAAGATCTAATAGAGGGAATGAAAGTATATGGGTTATAGTAGATAGATTGACTAAGAGCGTCCATTTCATTCCGGTTAAGGCAAACAGGATGGCACCTATATTGGCTAAGTTTATTATGAAGAATGTGGTTAGACTGCATGGAATTCCTAGTAGTATTGTTAGCGATAGAGATTCTTTGTTTACTACTGAGTTCTGGAAGAGTCTTCAAGAAAGTTTAGAGACCAAGCTCAAGATGAGTACTGCTTACCATCCACAGACTGATGGGTAGACGGAAAGAGTTAACAAGATCTTGGAGGACTTGTTACGATCTAGTGTATTGGACTTCGGGGGATCATGGGAAGACCACCTACACATAGTCGATTTTTCGTATAACAATAGTTATCAGACTAGTATAGGAATGGAACCGTTTGAGGCTTTGTATGGAGGATCATGCAAATCCTCTGCATGTTGGTTAGAGACCGAGGATAGATTGATTCTTGGTCCTGATTTGGTAAAAAAAAGCAGTAGAAAAGATTGAGCAGATAAGGGCGAGAATAAAGGAATCTCAGTCTAGACAGAAAAGCTATGCAGATAAAAGACGAAAATATTTAGAGTTCTCGGTTGGAGATCATGTTTTCATCAAAGTTTCACCAAGGAAAGATGTTATCAGGTTCGGAAAGACAGGGAAGTTAGCACCACGGTTCGTAGGACCATTCCCTATTTTAGAGAGGATCGGAAAACTCGCGTATAGAGTAGAGTTACCGATTAATTTGGCGGGTGTCCACAGTGTTTTTCATGTATCTCATCTAAGGAAATGTGTTAGGGATCTGGACACTACTTTAGCACCGAATATGTTAGAGGACTTAGTAGTGGAACCAGATATGACTATAATTAGGAAGCCTATCTAAATAGTCGAGAGAGATGAGAAGAAGTTAAGGAACAAGACAGTCAGATTAGTGAAAGTCCAGTGGAGTGACGATGCTAGAGACTGTACTTGGGAGACTGAGAGCTGGACTAGAGACGCTTATCCTGATTTGTTTTGATGGTATGTTTTACCTTTAATTATTTAATGTGTTCCTTATCGTAATTTCGAGGACGAAATTCTTTAAGGGGGGGAGATTGTAACACCCTATATTTTTTGTAACTTTATGTAGAATATTTAATTGGCTAAATAAAATAAAATAATGTAAGATGATTAATAGATTGAGATTTGATTAAAATTAAGGATAGCCGTGTCTTGTTAATGTGTAATTCAAAATGAGATAACATGAATAAGATGTGTTAGGAAATAGGGAAGGGCAAAATGGAAATAGGATGAACTTATACACTAGACCCTAAAAAAACACACGTTCATTCTATTTTTTCAAGCAAAAATACCCTAAGGCTGGGCACCATTTTCTATCTCAAGAGAAGATAAAAGCTAGGATTTTAAGAAGAAGAAGTGAATCAACTTGCTCAACATCAAATCTCATATCGTATCACAAAGCTAAGATGAATGATTACTACTTCCCATTTTTCTTATAGTTATCGGATTTAAGGGTAAATCGAAATGATTTTGCATGATTATGCAATGTTTTGAATAACTGAAAGTTTATATATATCTTGTTGATGTTTTATGCATATTCATATAAGTTTTTGTGATATGTTTGATATTTAAACTTTATTAAAGGACATCCAAATGCCTTGCAAATTTGAATGTAGATCGTAAATGATATTTTAGTGATGGGTTTTAATTTTTATAATTTCCTGAATTATGGTGGATTTTATATTAATTTTCTAGCGAGGAAAATGATTTATTGGGTTATAAATTATTTACGGCAAGATAGATAATTATTTGGGTCCGAAATTTATTTATGTAAGAAAACATAATGAAAAGGACTTTTTGGAATTTTAATATAATTTTCCTAAGTGTTTTGACGAATATATAAAATTATTTAAGGTATGAGATTTAAATGTTTTATATATTTAATTAAGGAGAAGGGGCATTTTGCAAACGAATTAAATTAAATAATTAGCTATGAAATGTGCAGCACTTTTTAAAGGTAAATAAAAGTGGCAACCAATCAAAATTTTACACGTAAAGTTGGCTTTTTACCAAGTCCCTCCGTCTCCATCTCCCTCGAAACCACTGCGCTTGTTATCAAGAAATTGGTACATAGCGAATTGGATAGAAGACGAAAGGTGTGAGTTCGAAACCATAGGTTTCGAAGGGGTCGACACATCACATTGTTTTTTTTTAAATTAAAATGCGACTGCTTGCTTTTGACTAAATAGCTTTCGACTCAGTTGGCTTTCGATCGGGTCAATGGATTTAAAAGAGATGGTTTTGAATGGGTTACACTTTAGTTTTAAATATTTCCTTTGGACAAAGTCGAAACCTTTTTAGCTACCGCCTTCTACCTTTCGACTGCAATGCTTTCGAAGGGAATGCTTTGCTTTTAAAATTGGACCACTTCTTCAATGCTTTCAAAAGGATGGTTTTGACACCATCACTTCTTTACTTAGGAAATGGTTTCGAAACAGAAGCTTTCGACTTAAATGTTCAAAAGACCCTTTTTATATAATTGAAGTATAACCCAAATGGTTTCGAAAGAGATGGTTTAACGGTTTCGAAAGAAGTGCTTTCGACTTCAATGGGTTTCTTATCCTTTTGCTCTACTTGAAGGCATAATTCAAAAGGTTTCGGCTGACATGGTTTTTAAAGGTTTCGAAGTAGTAAAGTTTGAATGGTTTCGAAAGGTTTCCACATGTTTTAAATTGAACTCAATGTTTTCGAAAGGGTTTTAATGAATGGTTTTGAAGGAGTGGTTCCCCAAGGTTTTGAAGGTGTTGAAAGGGAAGGTTTTTTTTATATTCGAAGATTTCGATGAAAAGAAAGGAAGGGTTATTCCAATGTTTTCGAAAGGAAATGTTTAAAGGTTTTAAAGAGGGATGTCTATTATTTCAAAGCTTTCGATGTAAAGAAAGGAAAGGATTTTCCAATGTTTTCGAAAGACAAGGTTTAATGGTTTCGAAAGGGGTAAAGGTTTTCATCAACTAGGGGTTGAGTAATATATATATATATATGTATGTATGTATGTATGTATGTATATATATATATAACATGGCATGTTGATTTTGAGTAAAGCATAAAGAATATGTTTTTTCCTTGTGTAAGTATGATTTAAAGATTTAAATCAAATTTGAAAGAGTTTTTCAAGGAAAATTCAAGGGAAGTTATCCCTAAGAGAAAATGACTCAAATATTATAATACCAGATGGGACTGGTATAGGGTCGGGCCCTATACATTAGCTATTGGCCCCAGCTAATTTAGTCCAAAATTCCAATGTGTAGGGATTTGTCACAAGTAAGACTAAAATTATGATTACACACAAAAGGGAATATATGTTTGTATATAGATAGGATATTGGTGAGCCCGCAAAACCATTAGGATAAGGTGACCTTGGGAGATGTTAAGTTAGGGACAAATCGTTCAGAAGAGAAGTATTTAACAGATAGTTAAGGATAGATCGTTCAGAAGAGGTGTGTCTAACATATGTTAGATAAATTATGATATTTTATCTTGTAGGCCCGAGTCAGCCAAAGGTTAATAGTAAGCCAAACAAAACTATATTAATCGGACAGATAGTCCATTTATTACCTGATGTGTATGTTTACATAATATAATGATGCTTTACAGTTTTAACCAGCTTTGGTTGCAGGATAAAGGTTTGCAAAAGATATATTTTAAAGGATGTTAGTGAGGGGAAACGCGTTCCGCTAAGCGGCGTGGTCTCACATAACATTAATAACCGGGTTGTATTGTATTATTCACACCAGACTTTATGTCTGACTCGAAGTTTATGTTTTCCCCTTAAACTCTCGAGTGCTCAAAAATTGATTTGAGTAGGCTGAGGGTTGAGGTTCTTTCAGGTTTAGTAGGATGACGAATAAAGCTACCAGAGGAGAGTAGGAGGCTAACGGATAGCTATTTAGGAGTTGCAGTTCTTTGTTTTGTGTTTATTTCCGCTGTGTACGTATTGGGTCAATTATGACTATATGACTTTGATCAACAAAGGGGCATCTTCATATGTCGCTCTTGGCGTATTTTGTAATAAGTATATTTTATCATTGCCTGGGAAACGTTTGGGAATTATGTAATTTGAATATGAAACATTTGTTTTGAAATGTAATGGAAAAATGTTGTTTTGAAATCTGAACTTTGTTTAATATTAGAATGCTTCTGATATTATAGATACCATTAACATGGCGTATTTAGTCACTGGAAGTTAATACTATGGATGACTACAGCATCTGTAGCGCTTAGCTTTGGACCTCTAGATAGGAGATGTTACAGTTTTAATACAAAGTTCAGTCCAGTTATAATGTTGTATTGCTTAGTTTAGTTTAGTTCAGTCATAACATAGTTAATATAGCTTATGTTACATAATATTAGCTTCGTTTCATGGTCCATTAAAGTTTGAACAGTAAAAGTCTTCTAGACCTGTTTATACTAAATTTTTTGTTACTTCGTATTTATTTCTACAACTATTAACACTTCATAATGCATAGCTTATGTTACATCATATAGCTTAGGTTGCTTCATATTTACTTCATTTCAGTTACTTTATATGTCACTTTACATTAGTTTAGTTTAGTTATAATACTTCATTCACATTTCACAGTAAGTGTGAAGCACGTAGACTATCAATTATGCCACTATTTATACTTATTACATAATATCTCCAGTTATGAAATATTGTGATATTTGTCTAGATTCACGAACTAGACAAGTCGTTATCTTATTATCCTCAATTACCTTTGGACAAGCTTGGAGACTAGAGACTGATATAGGAATGGAGACTATTGCATGACCTGCAGTAATGCCAGCAACTTAACCTCATTTTCATTGTATTTGTATTACTATTAGTAATGTATATTTGTGAATCATGACTTCAAGTCATTTGGATTTTGGACTCTTAGATAATGGACTTTGTAGTTCATTACTGTATATTTGTATTTTATGTTTAGGTTGTTGGACTACAAGATTTTGATTCATGACAAGGAGCTCAAGGCTTATCAAACATTCGACAAAAATGAGTTTATAGTTGGTATAGTTTTAGTGTTCGTGATAAAACATTTCCTCAAAGTTCAAACCTACATATTTTGAAAAATATATGAATTTAGTCGACTAAACCCTTCCATTCAGTCGACTAAAACATATGTCATAATTTAAAAAAAAAATTACAATGCCTTAGTCAACTAAACCTGTAAGTCAGTTGACTAAAATTTTAAATTTAAAGATTTAGTCGACTAGACCATATATTTAGTGGACTAAATAGAGGAATTCCACTGTAAATTTTCTGTTTCAACTTAGTCGACTAAATAGCTATATTCAGTCGACTAAACCTGTTTCAACTGTCATATTTTCAAATTTTCCAAAGAGATGTTTCTTCTTCCTATAGAGAAATCAACTCCAAGAAGAGTTGTGACCATTCCCAATTCAACAGAACTATTTGCAAGGGTTGTAACTCTTCAATCACTATATATATGCATGTTATTCAAGATCAAATTAACTTAACTCTCTACTCTCTTCTATCTTGAATATTCAGTTGTTGAATTTGCGAAATCAAGTTAAATGTTCTTTCAATTTATAAAGCAATATCTACTACCTCTATCTTCAAAAGAAAACAAATATATACATCTTACTTGAGGAAAGATTATAGGAAGGGTGTACTTCATTTGACAAATCTGTGTTGAAACAAGAGCACACAAAGTCAAGAAAACATTTCATTTGTATCAAAGTCCTTTTCGGTTGCTCAGGAGGGAAAATCCTGTTCGGTTGCTCAGGTGGTCAAAGTCCTGTTCAGTTCCTCAAGCGGTGTAAACCTATTCCTCCGGGTTAAGTGAGGGTTGCTAGTTTAAATCCAGAAGGAGTCTGGGACTGGACGTAGAACGGGAGTTCGAACCAGTATAAAAATATTTGGTGTCATTTTATTTTACTGCTATTTACTTACTTTATATTCCTCACAAGTAGTTTTGATAATATCCATATTACATGATCCTATAGTCGCTTTCATTTGGTATCGGAGCAAGGTCGCCTTATAACCATAACACAGTTATCTGATATTTTAGTAATATGGAATACAACACTAGCACAAGTTTCTTTGAAGGTCAATCTACTACACGACCACTACTATTTAAAGGGTTGAACTATAACTATTGGTCTACCAGAATAAGAATTTATATGCAAGGCAATGGTTATGAAACCTGGAATATTACTCAAGCAGAATATCACATACCTACTACTGAATATTCACAATGGTCTAACACAGAAAAACTAGATGCTACTGCAAATGCTAAAGCTATGAATATGTTATTTTGTGCATTAGAAAAAAATGAGTTTAATAGAGTTTTGCATGTGTACTACTACTTTTGAAATTTGGCGTACACTTAAAGTTACACATGAAGGTACTAACAAAGTAAAGCAAAGTAAGATTTCTATGCTCAAGAATCAGTTCCATAATTTCAAATTGAAGCAAGATGAAACAATAAATGAAATGTACTCTAGATTCCAAGACATATATCATTCTATCTTAGCATTAGGAGAAAAATATTCAGACTTTGATATTGTCGCAAAAATCCTCAACTCTTTAATGGATGAGTGGGAACGAAAGGTCTTAGCAATCGATGAAGCTAACGACATTTCAACTATTAAACCAGAAGAGTATAAGACCTTTCGTTAACGAAAGATTGCTTCATCGATTGCTAGGACTTGTTCGGTTTCTCAGGTGGTCAAAGTCATGTTCAATTGCTCAGGCATTGTAAACCTATTTCTCCGAGTTAAGTGAGGGTCGCTAGTTTAAATCCAGAAGGAGTTTGGGACTGGAATTAGAACGGAAGTTCGAACGAGTATAAAAATATATGGTGTCATTTTATTTTACTGCTATTTACTTACTTTATATTCCGTATAAGTAGTTTAGATAATATCCATATTACACCATCCTACAGTTACTTTCATAAACCGTTATTTATGTTTGGACTTTGTTGTTGTATGGTTTATGTATGAACTATGAACTACTTAGTGTTGCACTTTTACTTATAAGAAAAGTGGCTGCTGGTTTACTCTCTTTATTGAATGAATTATCAGTTAGTTGTGCATATATGTACGAAAATATCAACTAGTTATTAAATTATATTATATAATTCCCCTGTTTAAATGGTAGCCGTTTGATTTAAATGGTTAACCGTTCTATGTAATCGGTTAACCAACAAACAGTTAACCGTTTAAATTAAATGGTTAACTACGGTTAAATATTGCTGGGTCGGTCGGTATTATCCAACCTCAATTACCGAATATCGGTTAACCGAACAGTTTAGTTAAACAGTTAACCAAAAAATTTAACCGATCGGGTCGGTTAACCTACCGTGCCCACCCTTAACTGGAAATAACTAAAACAGGGGAGATGCGGCAAGGCTATGTGATTCACTACCATTAGGGTATGATCATAACTTGTACCTAGATCGACATTTACAGATTAGTATGCTAGTGTCCACAGAAACGATTTGTCAAGTGGGAAACCAGGGTGGTAATCAAATTCTATACTATCTAGGAAGGAGTAGGTCGGTTCTGTGTTGGCAGAGGTGCAAGTTTTGCAACCTCGATACATTTAGTCTAAAGTTGTGTTGTACGGAAGGTAGTCCCTTGTCTTTTTATTGTTGGAATTTAATTTCTATTACGTGCCTTTATGGGCTTAGTTGTATAATAAATATGTCGTTGAATGTAATTAATATAACTATTCCAGTAATGATTCAATATTTATTTTAAGCCCTAGACATTATTATAATATCATAAGATTCCTATAAAATGGGTAGGTTATTTTAAGGTAAAAACCATAAGTGTTTATGTGCGGTGTGGTTATACGAGATATTTTTATTTTTGAAAGGGTTTTATAAATATAACAATCCAAATGATTTGTGTTTCTCACGTTGGTTTATTAGACTGATCCGGGCATTATTTTGTTATAATGCTCATGTCAGCCCAAGCATATTTTCATATTTAGCTATGGATGCTTTGGAGCTTCCGAAGATGAGCTGGATGCCTTTAAAACATATTCATGTATCTTTTATTTTGGCTGCATTTCTTGTATTGTATTTGTCAGCATTTGTGAAGACATGTTTTTATAACTATCAAGGCCAATGATAGCTTAGTTACTCTAATTGATATATGTAAAGTACAGTTTTCTTTAAAAAGATCTGGTGTATATTATATATTACTCATCACGATATGAGATTCCATCTTTTTTTTTCTTTCACCCCAACAATCTGTCTTTTCGGCACTTAGATGCTCGGCACGTGAATATCATGGGTGTATTAGTGTCAATATTTAAGGGTCGAAAAGTGGGTCGTCACAATACGACTGTTTGCAAATACATTTAAAACCGGTCAGCACGGTCACAATGCAACCTAAACAAAATTTATTAACAGACCCCTTCCCCTTTTCCATCTTTTACATTAGGTATTAAAACAATCACTCTTGTTGCGAACTTGACATTACATTGTAATTTCATTATAAATAAACACAAGGTAGGGTTTTGAGCTAAAAAGGGCCAGTTAAAACTAAGGTTGCTTCTAACATGTCAAATATGGAACCCACATATTTGCGCAGTTTGGTTAAACCATTAGTATTGGGCAGTTGTCATCTGATGTGTTTTGTCAACGTCCAAATTCAACATCACATTTTTCCTTCTTTAAAATTCTTCTTCCTCCATTTCTCTTTATCAAATCACACTTTCTCCCCCTTTAATTCGAAAATTCTTTCATTTTTTTCTATTCTACGTAATTTATGTTAGTTAAATATTGTCGAATTGATGTTTTACATACAGACATCTATCCTTATTTTATTCTCAAAATTTTTTAAATTTTTTTGAATGTCGACTATTAAATATCTCGGTTCATATATCGGGCGCATTGTAGACCGAACTGAGAAACATATGTTAGCCTTTACCGACATTTGTTCCTCCAACATTAGATCTCATAAATGACGGATTAGTTGTTGGTATGACGAAATCACCAACGCCTCCAACACATAATGAGCATTAATTATAACGTCAATCGGATAAAAAAAAAGTTCGACAATCGAAAGCACAACTGGAACCCTTGGAACAGGCTAATGCAAGTTGAAAGCGGGTTTTAAAATGCGAAGAAGGACACCGTTGGAGAAGATAACTAGTGGTGGGACGCCGCTGCTAAGAAATACAAGAAATTCAAAATTTGCTCCTCTTCGAAATTCAAAGTTATTAATTTTGATATTTGTTTTACTACTTTAGATTTCGGATATCCTTTAGATCTATATAGGTTGAAAAACAAGTAATCCTTTGTTATGAACGTTAGAGTTCATCATGAGCGACTTGTCACTTATCAATATTCACTAATGTTAGACGCGTAAACGTGAGTATGCATGTTAAATATATCCTTTCGTTGAGTACTTTAAGAATGATATATTATGGGACAATTCATGAAATTTACTAATAACCCATTTATCTGGCTACTTGCTGGACTACGTTCAACTGAAAATCCATTCATGAAGAGGATTATTAGTAATGTTAATATATCGGGATTCAATTTCGAGTTGGACTAATGCTCTTAAATATTTTGAATCATATGTTCACCTTGTAACTCTCAACAAGATGAACAAAATAATATATTTAGATAACCAAATCGATGATATATGAATGAGATATTCAAATCATAAGTGTGGAATCAGTCCTATGTGTATATCTTTATCTTTAATAATATTTGTAATATATTTGGGGTCACTCTTTTTTGTGTCAGCGTGAACTATTAAAAATGCTTCCATATAGATATTATCAAAATCTTACTATCACTTGATAATCTAATAAATAAAGTTACATTACCAATTCAAAAGCTCGTCTATAAATAATACCAAATCAAATCTCAATATTACTTAAAAATATGATTTAACAAATAAACTTTATTCATCAGTTCAAACGAACTTAACAAATATCACTTAAAATTAGGATCGAACAAATAAGTATTATTTACAAATTCATTACTTATTAGAATTAATAATAGAAACAAAAATTGAAACTAAAGAAAATTATGTGCCAAACGTGTGTCGTAACGCTCCTATATCAAAATCATAAGAATCCTCATTGAAGTCTATTGTTACCCGAACAATGCTAACAATAAACTCCAATGATAATTGTTATGTTACTCACACATTGATATATATGCATATAATTAGTATAAATTTTTTCGATATGGGACTAATCTTAAACTTATGATGCAAAAATATCTCTTTCTTACACCGTGTGATTTTGTCATGTAAATATATCATTAGTTCACATCGTTGAGATTTACAAAATGAATTGAAGATTGAACCTATTTGAGTATTGTCCACCTCGAAACATGATCTCATCATATCACCATTACCGACAACAGCTTTTGTACACACTATAAAAATAGTTCTTTTATTTTAATTCGTGCATGGATAACTGAATACTAAAATATAGTACTAAAGCATCTCATTACTTACTTACGTTTGCTTTATCATGTTTAACCTCTTTTACTATGTATTTACGTCTTCAAAGCAAATATATTGAAGAGGCCGCAAATTTCTTCATCGTATATCATATTGAAGTTTAACAATTGTTAGCATCTCATTAGATGATTGATAATATATCAAAAGTATAAATATTGACACATCACGATAATATTATCCAAATAATCGGTATTCTAAATTTATCACAAAATTTACTAAATCATCCCTTACACTCCCACAAATCCATGTTTTTTCCTATTCACCATTGAATCTTGCAGGCATTGAACCCCTTCTGATCTGTAGCCACAAGACATTAACTCCAACTGAAGAACTATCAAATGGCAGCAAATTAAACAAAGAATTTGGAATAATAAAAACGTTAACAAATAATCATTGTTCATTAGTAGGTGGTTGACAAGGCCATGAAGTTATCTTTATATGATGGGAAAGGATTTAACGTTGTGCATTTCTTTCCGTCTAAATACTTGCTTGGAATCTAGCAATTTTATATTCTAAATCATGAGACTTATTCATTGAGCGGTAATAATATTGCAGTTTACTCATTCTAAGGTATCGACGACTATTTGGCGACGGCTACTCACATCACTTTCCAACGGTTTTGTGACGTTCCTTGGTGTCCACGTGCCTCCAAATAACCGTCAAAAACTATCGTTAACCGTTGAAAATTGATGACCAAAGTACCGTTGGTAGCCGTTAGAAACCGTCGAAAATCTAAACAATTTTTTTAGGTTTCTACAGCAATTCGCTTCCAGTACTACACATACATATCAAAATTCAATTTCACATATATCTAATATCCAAACTCAACCAACACATAATCAACTTATATCCAATGTCCAACTCAATTCCCACCAATTCAATATTTAAAAAAAAAAACAAACAATACACTAAATAATCAACATCCAACATGTCAGAACAAACCAACATATCATCCAACATAGCATCAAAATGTATCGACCATATTCAAATACATCAATTTCAAAATGTTCAAACATAAACGTAAAGTTACATACCAATCAAGACTCATTGTCAGCTCCGGAACCACCCGTAGAAGAAAATAACCCACGCTGCTGCACCTCAGTCAAGCGCTGGTTCAACTGCACCATCTCCGCAGCACGACGGTGGTCTTTCTCCTACAGCTCCGCAATCATAGCTCTAAGCTCCGCGATCTCTTCTTCGCCCTGAGATTTTTGATATGCTTTCTACGAGAACCTAGCCTGCAAATAATCAGGAGATATGGCAGAAAATCAGAAATGTATTTTAGTGGCTAGTGTAAATTAAGAAGGAACAAAATAAGTAAAGCCTAATCATTTGTTAAAATAGTAATGGTATATTTTTTCTATGACAACTTTTTCTGATAATTGGTTTAAACTTATAATTAGTAAATATTTAGAAATTACCGCTTGATTCGCAAAAAGACATAACGCCTATTTCACGATGTGGGTTCCATGATGGACTGAAAAATTGCGTCGTTCTCATCAGTGCTTAAAGAAATATCATCACGATCCCTCCAACATCTGTGCTTGTGCTTATGCAAATTTTTCTTACAAAGGAAAATAAAATATAATTGAAATTCACAAAACATTATTTTAATTATTCTTTATAACTAATTAATTAAATTGATCGATAATAACTTCTAATTTAAAATATGCTTACATAGGATTCGCTTGCTTTATCGTCACTCCATGTGTATGATATTGAGTCATCTTCATTTGTTTGCTTGGTGGCATGAGTATGAGCAAATACGGTCATATAAAAGACAGGATTATCACGCTATCTTTCCTGAAATAATTAGTATGTATTACTGTTGTTTATTTAAAATTAATTAAGTTAATAACTGTTTGTAATTGCAATTAATAAATTTACCAGCTCCTCACGACGATGTTGAAATGATTTAGAGTCACCGCAATGTATAACTGGGTTCTCGTTCCTATTTGCGGAATTCCACTCTGACTCTGCCAGCAAATTTAAATTGAAAATTATATATTTCAGCTTTAAATTATGTATACATACTGGAACAAATTAAAATGATATATGATAAACTTACCTTGAATTCATCACTATTCCACCAAGCAACCCAAGCATCCCACACGATAGCGCCCATTCAGTCAGGCTTCTTCCCCGGTTTACTTATGCCAGACATTGTGTCGCATAATTCTTAGACATCTTGGAAGTCCAATGTCGCTGGAAAAGGTCAAGGTCTTCTTCTTGCAAGTCTACCGTCCCCTGTACGTTGAAATAATATAAGTTATACATTTATACTTAGTCGGCAAATTGTAAAGTGGTAATATATAATGATAGATAAATTTACACTTACAACGAAGTCCTGCTAGACACTCGTCCTAATGGGAGCTGCGATCTTACCCCACCTAGGCCTACAATTAGTCATCCTACTCATATATGGTTGCTTTAAAACACTAACAACAATTGGTGACGGCTCCAGCTCGAATCCCATGTGTTAAATATGATATAGACCTTTAATAAATAATGACTAATATATCATATAGAAAATATTTATAACGCTGAAGTAAATTTAATACTTACGACCCATACCCTATATCGTACATAAATGCATGTACACAGGAAACAAAAAGGAATTGCTGTCGAAATTCTGTAAACCGTTTAAAATGAAATGATTTACAAAATGTAACTACTTTATTGTGTTTGTACCTTGTCCAATACAGGGACAAAGCCGACAAATATTATATCCGATGAATATAGATGTCTGTTCCATGACAAAAACGAATATGCATATAACGATCATATACAATACTTGTCAGAAGGGCCGAAAAACTCTTTAAGGGATATTAATTATATAAATAACATATAAAGGAAATTAGGGAGATTGACAACATT
The DNA here is from genome assembly GCA_030737815.1 of Allium fistulosum. Classification (NCBI taxonomy): domain Eukaryota; kingdom Viridiplantae; phylum Streptophyta; class Magnoliopsida; order Asparagales; family Amaryllidaceae; genus Allium; species Allium fistulosum. The sequence goes on from CM060907.1 coordinate 613,782,767, forward strand.
GAAAAAATTTAGACTGAAGGACAACAAGTTTCATTTTTGGGCTGAATGACAAACTTTGAAAAAAAATTATGCTGAAAGGCAATTCTAACTATAACTAGAATTTTGTACAGTGTAAAACTGAATATAATTCTAGTTATAACTAATATTTTGTATAGTGTAAAAACCAAATATAATGTTAGATATAATTAGCATTGTTTTTCAGCCTTATTTTTTTCCAAAGTTAGTCATTGTGCCTATTTTCCACTAATATATATTAGAATATATAATTCATTTATGCATTGTAATGTTTTAATAATTATATAATTTATTATTTTTTTCCATTTTTTATAAAATCTTTTATGTTTTCTTGTGACGCCCCACCTCTATACTCACAATAACAAAGAGTATTAAAAGAAATACTGTCTGTTATTATGAAGAATAAGGCTGGGTAGGAGCGGCCATCCGTAGTTGGACTTACACTAGTATTGGTTACCTCGATAGGAGTGGTATATATTTTAAATTTTTCATCTCTTATTTATTCACTCTCATCGACATACCCAATTCCAGTATAAAACGAACTATGATGGTTCATAATGGTTTAGGACAATATATATAAAAACAACACAGATACACAAAGAATGCGGAACACAGATAAAAACAAAAGTCTCATATATATAACTGATGTCAGTTACAATACAGTTGACACAATACATATGATACAACTACAATTGTTGACTCTGGAAGTTATATATACACGTACATTATCAACTAATATACATGAATACTTATCAACCTATACTATGACACGATTACTCCAAAAGATGTGAAAAGTCTTCATAGCTCAAACAGCAACTCAAAGCAGGAAATCTACAACCTGAAATAACTCGGGTCTGACCCGAGTATTACATTCAAAAGAAAATAATACACGGGTCAGTCTAATTCAAACTCAGTTATTAGTGCATAGAAGCAATAATAATCAATACCAAATAGTTGACAGTCACAGAAATCTCGTATATCCAACTTCTCAATAAGAGAATCGGATAACGGCAATTATAACACTAAATAGTGTTACTCAGCGAATCAGCAAATCCAAATCAGAATACAACTTCAAAACATTGAAACTAACCAACGAAACAATTTAACAAATCGGAACGTCAATTTAAAACTGTCAAAGCTGATAGGGCTGCAGTACACGCACGCGTGTACTGCCTCGCCACTATCGCAAGAGATACCCTAAAGCTCAGTGAAAGTCAAGAATGATCACAAGGTCAAACCCAGATTGGATTCAACTCAGGTGTAATTCGAAAATCAAATTCGAATACAATCAAGTGGTCAAAACTGTCTACCCAAATTCAAGGAGGCACCAAACAACAACCAAAATGCAAAGTGTTCAAGACTGGTCAGAGAAAACAGTTTGAACAAGTGAATATAGGAACAGTCGATATCTACATGGATGCAAGCATATAATACTAAGGCCAGAATGTATGCTTCAATATGAACAAGGCAGTGAAGCCAAACTCAAGAATGAGCATAGATGAGTTAATGACAATAATGCAACAGGATCCAACTACAGACAATCAAACCGTGACAATATGGTACAGTGAAGACCAACATGAAATAAAGTCTGTGTGCCAAAAGGTCAGAGGCAATACGAGTGTAGACGGGATGAACCAAATGCAAGAAAAATGCAATGATCAAGGCTACAATATGCAAACTCAAGCTTATGGAGAACTAGTGCATATGCTCCAGTGGAGTCAACCATATTTAAAGTGAATGCCAGACAGTGATCTAACAACCCAAATCAGTTATACATATGGATGAACCTATGGCCAAGAAAATAACATCTAGACCATAACTATATAAAACTAGTATGGTCGAGGTCGAGTACCAGAAACAAAATGGCATCAACTCACTCAGAAGAGAGTCAAGTGCAATAGAAATGCATAGCGACATGCACAAGTGACTCGAACTAGTGAGTCAAGTACAAGTCAAGGCAGTGTACAATATTGAAACTGCAATTTCCAAAATGAAGCAAGGAAACTCAATATGAAGAGAAACTGCAATCCCTAATGAATGCGAGGGGCAAACTGCACAAAAGAAAGCAGAAACAACTGCACAATAAAACTGCAGTTGAAACAGGTACAAAGACAAGGGCAGACTGCAACTATACTACAGTCACCACAATGTCAACATGACTCGAAATGTAAATGCAACAGAAAATGGTCAAAGTCGAGCACATGAACGACTTCGACCTACGATCAGTGGCAGGCATGCAAATGCAGACCACGAAGGCAAGGCCTTAACATCAGATATGAGGCAAAGAACAAACACATATGCGCAAGTCAAGGGCACCAGTACAAAGCTCCAAAACAACAGACTCTAATACAAAGTAATGCCACTAGTGACAATGGAATGTAACTGGCAACAATGTAGGCTACAGATGGAAACTTTCTAAATGTCAGACTCAAAACAGAGACAAGTACAACCTGAATCCAAGTTTATATGCAAATAATAGTGCAGTGATAAAAAATGAAGTGGTATGCAATGGTGAAGTATTGGATTTCGAGTGAAGCAATGGGCCGGAACAATAAATGCTAAGCAATACCAATACGACAGAAACCAATCAAGACAGTGACAATAAGGCACTGCAAATACAAGGCAGTGACTGTATGCAAGGGTAGCCAGCACTTCTCAAGATTCGAATACAGGCAACTATCTAATGAAAGAGTGCAGACCTAAATGTCAAGACACTGCTAATGTAACAGGCAAGTGATGAATACAATTAACTCAAATTGGGTTAAAGTGCATCAGTATATGACACAACACCAGGCTACATGAATGCAGATTGTAGCAGTGAATGTAATAGACCCAAACACGTATGTATCCTCATCCCAACAAAGGCAGTAACGATGCAGTCTGTTCTACATGAACTCCAACTAAATACCAATGCAAGCCCAAATGTACAAGACTCTAGAATAATAGCATGATGACATTAAGCTAATGGAATTTGACTCAAGACCACACTATCAATGAAGCAACGCAGCTGTGAGTGGTAACAACACCTCTGTAAACTGACAATAATTAAATCAAAGCACTAAAGTTTATCAAGCAATTCGAGGCTGTCAAGAGATAATAGTAACCAACGAAAAAAGGGACCGGTACAACGTGAAATAATCGAACTGCAGTAATGGCCAAAAATCAAAATCAAAGCCGTGGAAATCATGGTGTCAACCAAGTTCTAAATCAATGCCGAGAAAACCAAGAAATCATCATATATACTTATATAAACAAGCCAGGAAAATCACGAGTATTCGAAAATAATCGAACAACAATCCATAGAATTATCAGGCGAAGCCATGAAATACCCACAACGAAAATAAAGGCTTCAAACCCTATATGAACAGAAACACCAAAGGCAACACACGAGTTCAAACGCGAAAGTCTCGAATGTAATCAATCTCAATATTAAACGAAATCGAATAGCCAAGAAAACCAAGCATCTGAAGTAAGAATTAGATGTGAGCAACTCACCATTTCTCGACGAGGAAGAGTAGCCCTTAATTTGTGAAGCCCTAGTTTTCGGGGAGACGAACGAAAACACCGAGCATGCCCCAATTTGATTGAAGAACGAACGAGAGAAATCATGAGCAGCCATCATCTCTCAAAGGAAATCGAGTCGAAGCCCTAATTCGCCAGGACGAGACCGCCATTATTTTGTTTTTCTTAGACTTAGGGTTTGATCGAACGAAAACAAATTGAATGAGGGTCGGGCCTTCGAAAATGAAGGAGAGAAACGGTTATACATGATTATCTCGGCCACAAAAGTAGTGGATAATTAAATTTTTGAAGCCCAATAATACCAAACCAATTTTTCTCAAAGAATTTCAACTCGAATTAAAACTCCAAATAGCAATTAACAACAATTTTTATCGTCGTTGGACGAAAATAAATCATTATAAAACTCTGGGTTGTCACAGACTCCCCTCCTTATAGAAATTGCGTCCCCGCAATTTTCATAATTAAGGTTGTCAATAACAATTATCTTTCTAACATAAACTGGTCAAGCTAGAAAAATAAAGATCGAGAACACCAACATCGAAGAAAACTTTTAATTCCATAAAATAAGTTCACAAATTCTCACAAAATCTAATCATCAAATAGATAATAAAAAAAACAACAAAACTGAATAAATGCAATTATCAGCAATATTCAATGATCAATTAGATAATTAGAATACAGAAATCACAAAACAGCAATATCTAATTATCAACAAAGATAATTAGAAAACAAAATTCGCAAATCGCAAAACTGCAAATATCTAGTTATCCAACAGATAAATAGAAAACACGAACTTCATAATCAGCAAACTATAACTATCAACAGAGATAGATATAAAATAGCAGTTTAATATAATCAACATAATCTAGAATCAATTAGAGACTAGAAAATCTTACAATCAGCAAAATTAGCAATTGCCTAATTATCAAAACGATAATCTTTAATTATCACAAACGATAATCGAATCTCAAATCAACAAATATTTAATTATCAAAAACGATAATCGAATCTCAAATCAACAAATATTCAATTATCAAAAACGATAATCGAATCTCAAATCAAAAAATATTCAATTATCAAAACGATAATCGAATCTCAAATCAACAATATTCAATTATCAAAAACGATAATCGAATCTCAAATCAACAATTATTCAATTATCAAAAACGATAATCGAATCTCAAATCAACAAATATTCAATTATCAAAAACGATAATCGAATCTCAAATCAACAAATATTCAATTATCAAAAACGATAATCGAATCTCAAATCAACAATTATTCAATTATCAAAAACGATAATCGAATCTCAAATCAACAATTATTCAATTATCAAAAACGATAATAGAATCTCAAATCAACAATTATTCAATTATCAAAAACGATAATCGAATCTCAAATCAACAATTATTCAATTGTTCAATACAGTATACATGTACACATACTCTTATGGAATTAACTCATTTTAATTCCATAGCTCAGCTCTAAATCTCAATTTATCAATTTAATTTGGTCATATCTCTTTGCCATTGAACACCATGTGTGCATTGCAAGGGACTCAATCTGTTAACCCTTGCACAAAGGCCTATAGGACTTAAACAAGTCATGCACATACCCATCATACTCCTTATGATGAATAGATCAAGGCTTCTCTCCTAGATTAGTTTTATAATCTAGTGACCAGTCTCATCTCTTATTTCAGAAAGATTTATTAACTCATGGAATGCTTTTACATTCCTTCTTTCCCTTTTTCCCTCAATGAGAGAGAATTAAACTCTTTCATGGATTTCACTGACCATGACTTCATTCATGAAAATAATATTTTATTTCACTTTTTTTTTTGATCTAGTTGTCTCATTCAAAATTTATTTTATCACTTGCATATCTCCTATATTCAAGAATGTCATGATCTCTTAAACAAATCCAGTAGAATTCTATAAAAATTCTTATACTCAATTCTATTGTGAACATAGGGTAAGGTTTTTAGAGAAAAACCCATAAAACATTTTAGCTTTAGATCTGAACAAATCAGCACATAAATAATTTATTGCATTGTTCATCTCCAATTTAAAACTATCTAGACATAAGCATGAACCTCCTTTGTTCACACTGCCTAGCTTATTTTCCAATTCCATCTTACATTTTTATATGGTCCAAACTCTTGCCTTTGAACACAAAGTGTGCATTGCAAAGGACTCAATTCTGTTAACCTTTGCACAGAGGCCTTCAGGACTTGAACAAGTCATGCACATACCCATCATCCACCTGATGATGAGTAGATCAAGGCAACTCCCCTAAATTACTTGGTAATTTAGAGACCATACATATTTATTCATTTAAGGAAATTTCCCCTTTTTTTTTCAATATTGCTTTGTTCATATCAATTTTTAAATGAACAAGACATGAGCATAAACCTCTTTGTTCATACTGCCTAATCCATTATTATTATTCAATACCATTTTCTCAGTAAATTAATCAAATTATTTTCTTATAAAAACTGAGTCATAAACTCATTTCTGTAATCAGGTTATATGATTGATTAAACAATTTTCAAAACAAAATTAGCCAAAAACAAATCAAAACGGCAACCAAAATGCCATTCATGATCATCATATATTTATTCAGAGAAATAAAGATTAACACAAATCATAATATGATTTTCATATAAAATAATTGGCTGCCATTACTTGGGTCTTAATGCCATAAATCTCATAAGTGAATATCACTTACTTTCCTCTTCTTTTGAAAGTGCAAAATGTTAGAAATTTTATAAAACAATTTTCATTTTAAAACGATTTTCCAATTATGTGATTAAAGCAGCAATATTAGTAACAATTTCGATAAGGAAATTGTACTTCTCAAATACCGTAAAAACGGGTCACAAATCAGCATTGCGGTATAACCGCTTGAAAATCCACTCTTAAAATTTGACGGTTACTGAAGCCAAAGCGACAGTAATTTTTTTTTTTAAACGTCAAAATCTCATCAAAATAATTTACACCACAATGTAACACCAGTGAATTTTCATTCATAAAATTTTCAACTAAACATCGTGCTTCAAAATATAGCACCAGTGTAAAAATCCCGTTATAAAGGTAACGGCAATAAAATACGTTTCATAACCAAGCATCGGTTCAACGTAAAATTAATGCAGTAACGTGCAACTCAAATTTGCACGTACTACAAAATGAACAAAGAAATCATTCGAATATATCTTCAATGAAGATAATTCAAAACAACAAAAATCTAATCAACATGTGATTAGCATAAAAGAAAATCAGCAAAAATCTCAACAAGAATCACATAACTGCAATCGTTTCGAATCCTCAATTCAGATTGGAAATTCTCAAAGAAACAAAATAAACACAGCTATGTAAACAGCAAATGAAATTTATTCCAATTTCATATTTTGATTTTTAAATCAAAAAGATTATCAGTTGTACTTAGCGAAGACAGTTTCACTGTTTCCGCTACGCACTTTGATAAACAGAACACAATTTAATCATATCAACAAAACACAGTTTCACTTTTATTTTTAAATAAAGATATTTAAAAATTTCATCATAATTTCAAAACTTTAGTTTTGACTCAAAACACAAAGAAAACATCGACAAATAGTTGTAACACATGTTCCATCTAAGTTATGTTTTATATTATGTCCATAAACCCCAAGCTCTGATACCAACTGTGACGCCCCACCTCTATACTCACAATAACAAAGAGTATTAAAAGAAATACTGTCTGTTATTATGAAGAATAAGGCTGGGTAGGAGCGGCCATCCGTAGTTGGACTTACACTAGTATTGGTTACCTCGATAGGAGTGGTATATATTTTAAATTTTTCATCTCTTATTTATTCACTCTCATCGACATACCCAATTCCAGTATAAAACGAACTACGATGGTTCATAATGGTTTAGGACAATATATATAAAAACAACACAGATACACAAAGAATGCGGAACACAGATAAAAACAAAAGTCTCATATATATAACTGATGTCAGTTACAATACAGTTGACACAATACATATGATACAACTACAATTGTCGACTCTGGAAGTTATATATACACGTACATTATCAACTAATATACATGAATACTTATCAACCTATACTATGACACGATTACTCCAAAAGATGTGAAAAGTCTTCATAGCTCAAACAGCAACTCAAAGCAGGAAATCTACAACCTGAAATAACTCGGGTCTGACCCGAGTATTACATTCAAAAGAAAATAATACACGGGTCAGTCTAATTCAAACTCAGTTATTAGTGCATAGAAGCAATAATAATCAATACCAAATAGTTGACAGTCACAGAAATCTCGTATATCCAACTTCTCAATAAGAGAATCGGATAACGGCAATTATAACACTAAATAGTGTTAATCAGCGAATCAGCAAATCCAAATCAGAATACAACTTCAAAACATTGAAACTAACCAACGAAACAATTTAACAAATCGGAACGTCAATTTAAAACTGTCAAAGCTGATAGGGCTGCAGTACACGCACGTGTGTACTGCCTCGCCACTATCGCAAGAGATACCCTAAAGCTCAGTGAAAGTCAAGAATGATCACAAGGTCAAACCCAGATTGGATTCAACTCAGGTGTAATTCGAAAATCAAATTCGAATACAATCAAGTGGTCAAAACTGTCTACCCAAATTCAAGGAGGCACCAAACAACAACCAAAATGCAAAGTGTTCAAGACTGGTCAGAGAAAACAGTTTGAACAAGTGAATATAGGAACAGTCGATATCTACATGGATGCAAGCATATAATACTAAGGCCAGAATGTATGCTTCAATATGAACAAGGCAGTGAAGCCAAACTCAAGAATGAGCATAGATAAGTTAATGACAATAATGCAACAGGATCCAACTACAGACAATCAAACCGTGACAATATGGTACAGTGAAGACCAACATGAAATAAAGTCTGTGTGCCAAAAGGTCAGAGGCAATACGAGTGTAGACGGGATGAACCAAATGCAAGAAAAATGCAATGATCAAGGCTACAATATGCAAACTCAAGCTTATGGAGAACTAGTGCATATGCTCCAGTGGAGTCAACCATATTTAAAGTGAATGCCAGACAGTGATCTAACAACCCAAATCAGTTATACATATGGATGAACCTATGGCCAAGAAAATAACATCTAGACCATAACTATATAAAACTAGTATGGTCGAGGTCGAGTACCAGAAACAAAATGGCATCAACTCACTCAGAAGAGAGTCAAGTGCAATAGAAATGCATAGCGACATGCACAAGTGACTCGAACTAGTGAGTCAAGTACAAGTCAAGGCAGTGTACAATATTGAAACTGCAATTTCCAAAATGAAGCAAGGAAACTCAATATGAAGAGAAACTGCAATCCCTAATGAATGCGAGGGGCAAACTGCACAAAAGAAAGCAGAAACAACTGCACAATAAAACTGCAGTTGAAACAGGTACAAAGACAAGGGCAGACTGCAACTATACTACAGTCACCACAATGTCAACATGACTCGAAATGTAAATGCAACAGAAAATGGTCAAAGTCGAGCACATGAACGACTTCGACCTACGATCAGTGGCAGGCATGCAAATGCAGACCACGAAGGTAAGGCCTTAACATCAGATATGAGGCAAAGAACAAACACATATGCGCAAGTCAAGGGCACCAGTACAAAGCTCCAAAACAACAGACTCTAATACAAAGTAATGCCACTAGTGACAATGGAATGTAACTGGCAACAATGTAGGCTACAGATGGAAACTTTCTAAATGTCAGACTCAAAACAGAGACAAGTACAACCTGAATCCAAGTTTATATGCAAATAATAGTGCAGTGATAAAAAATGAAGTGGTATGCAATGGTGAAGTATTGGATTTCGAGTGAAGCAATGGGCCGGAACAATAAATGCTAAGCAATACCAATACGACAGAAACCAATCAAGACAGTGACAATAAGGCACTGCAAATACAAGGCAGTGACTGTATGCAAGGGTAGCCAGCACTTCTCAAGATTCGAATACAGGCAACTATCTAATGAAAGAGTGCAGACCTAAATGTCAAGACACTGCTAATGTAACAGGCAAGTGATGAATACAATTAACTCAAATTGGGTTAAAGTGCATCAGTATATGACACAACACCAGGCTACATGAATGCAGATTGTAGCAGTGAATGTAATAGACCCAAACACGTATGTATCCTCATCCCAACAAAGGCAGTAACGATGTAGTCTGTTCTACATGAACTCCAACTAAATACTAATGCAAGCCCAAATGTACAAGACTCTAGAATAATAGCATGATGACATTAAGCTAATGGAATTTGACTCAAGACCACACTATCAATGAAGCAACGCAGCTGTGAGTGGTAACAACACCTCTGTAAACTGACAATAATTAAATCAAAGCACTAAAGTTTATCAAGCAATTCGAGGCTGTCAAGAGATAATAGTAACCAATGAAAAAAGGGACCGGTACAACGTGAAATAATCGAACTGCAGTAATGGCCAAAAATCAAAATCAAAGCCGTGGAAATCATGGTGTCAACCAAGTTCTAAATCAATGCCGAGAAAACCAAGAAATCATCATATATACTCATATAAACAAGCCAGGAAAATCACGAGTATTCGAAAATAATCGAACAACAATCCATAGAATTATCAGGCGAAGCCATGAAATACCCACAACGAAAATAAAGGCTTCAAACCCTATATGAACAGAAACACCAAAGGCAACACACGAGTTCAAACGCGAAAGTCTCGAATGTAATCAATCTCAATATTAAACGAAATCGAATAGCCAAGAAAACCAAGCATCTGAAGTAAGAATTAGATGTGAGAAACTCACCATTTCTCGACGAGGAAGAGTAGCCCTTAATTTGTGAAGCCCTAGTTTTCGGGGAGACGAACGAAAACACCGAGCATGCCCCAATTTGATTGAAGAACGAACGAGAGAAATCATGAGCAGCCATCATCTCTCAAAGGAAATCGAGTCGAAGCCCTAATTCGCCAGGACGAGACCGCCATTATTTTGTTTTTCTTAGACTTAGGGTTTGATCGAACGAAAACAAATTGAATGAGGGTCGGGCCTTCGAAAATGAAGGAGAGAAACGGTTATACATGATTATCTCGGCCACAAAAGTAGTGGATAATTAAATTTTTGAAGCCCAATAATACCAAACCAATTTTTCTCAAAGAATTTCAACTCGAATTAAAACTCCAAATAGCAATTAACAACAATTTTTATCGTCGTTGGACGAAAATAAATCATTATAAAACTCTGGGTTGTCACATTTCTGTAACGACCCGTAAATTTTAACCATTTTTATAACGTAATTAATTGAAATTTTGCGAAATTTTAAACGATAAAATTTTGAAATATAAATTTGATATTTGGAATGCATGTAGTTAAACATAGAAACTGGTAAATTTCCATCCGAAAATACGAAAGTTTATTTCACGCGTAAATTTACTTCAATTTAATCAGTTAAAAAGCGATGAAAATAAAATGTTTTCGGAACCTAAATATTTTTACATAGAAAAATTCTAAACCATCTTCTGAGCAAACGTCATTTTTTGTTTTTCAAAATTCGGACTTCTTTAGCTCCGTCGATCTTATTTTCTGCGTTTTTTTGATGCATTTTCCGCTAGTAGAAAATTCGAATTTTTATAATTCAATCATACCACTGATATCTGTATACCGTTTTGATCGTCTCATCGTGCAGATCTCTACGGTATATTCAATTGTAAATTTCGAAGTTCGGTGTGCGGTACGGTCTGCGAAACGCCAAGCGTACCGGTTTTGCAACTGAGTTTTTGATTCCATTACCTTTTCATATCCGACTGTTTAAACCAATTGCCTTTTCATTTCGTATTCCCACAATTTATCTCTAACTTTTACTGTTTCGTTGTATATCATGTATTTATTTTTATTATAAGTAAATAAGCATGTGCCTGTTCATTTCCAGTACCCATTCCCCTTCGTGACCGTTCAAAAATTTGCCTGGCCTTTCATCTTTTCTAGCACGTTTCTTTTGTTCATATTTCTAGTGCCTGGCCTCTTTTCCTTCTTTCACTTTACAAATTTATGCTGCTCCTCTTCTTTCCTTTTTTTTTCTCCCCCAAACTTCCTCTGGCCTCACGCCTTAACCCTTCAATCCCCTCATTTTTCTCATCAGCAGCCCAATACTAACATCTCCAACCGGCCCCTTCAATTGCCGAAACCCCTCCACTGAACAACACTAGACATCACCGAAGCCATGAAACCTGTGCTTTCTTTCATCTCTTACCCGTGCTCACCCCGTAGTGAATCCATTACCGCCGTATAAACAACTCCGCCCTCACAACCCCTGGCCGAACACCCTAGTGCCTACGAGCGGCTTCGTCCAGCCTTGTCGTTCTCCTCCAGCCCGCGTTCTTCCTATAGTAACAGCCGTGCCATAAATATATTCACATATATATAGCGAAAACAATATAGTGGCATACATGCGTTGCTTGGGATCCTGCTTTCTGACTTGGAGCCGCTCATACATAGTCCACGTTTCTTCCCCCTTCGTAGCCTGAGACCATGCTCATCTGTCTTTTGAGGTAATTTCATATAAAGCTGGTATATATCTTCAACATAGCAATGGTATAGTTTTGTTTGTATAAATTTTATTTTATATGATAGTTTATGTATGTCAGTATTTGTGTTTATGAAAGTTGTACGTTTATAAATATGTATATTTGTTGTATGTACGAACGTATATATGTTTTGAAATCATACTTTGAACTGACTTACTTTTATATATTGTGTTGTAATGATACATGGTAACCTGTTGCAAAGAAAAAAAAACCTTTCCTTTCTGTTAAGTTTTATACATATTATATTAAATCGTTTATATTGATTTGATAATAAACATTGATTTACAACCTGTATGTAAGCTCGCGTACAGGTGTATATATTTTTGTTTGTACATATGGGGACTTGGTTTTCAATTTCATATAGATATAGTACGTTTGGGATTAACTATCTATTAGTACAATATTGGGTTTTATAAAGTGAATTGGGCCAGTGCAATTTGCTGTTATACATATATAATTTTCTTTCAATGGTTGCAGTTGAAGAAAGTTTGTTGTTTTGAAAGTCTAAATTTTAAGTGGAATATGGCTATTGTCATTTTGGAATAAATAGATATTGTTTAAATAAAATATATATATTAGTCTATATATTAATTTATATATATGCTTAAATTTAGAATATGATTTTTATTTTATTTATTTTTTGTTTATTTTTTTTTTCTGAACAGCAGTTAGACTTCATGTTCACGATATCATATCTCACTCATGTTTTATCGGAATGGGTTGATTCTATTTTTAAAAAAGAGTTGAAGTTACCTAGTTTATGCCTGTCAAATTTCAGCAAAATCCGACATCGTTTGATTAGTGGTCGAGGATCTGGAAGTTTGACCCAGGCAGATGTTCTTTTGTACTTGAAATTATTTTACAATGTTGCAAACACGACCTGAGTTCATGTTTGACGCATCTTATCTCTTCCGTCTTACGTCGGAATACAGTGATTCCCTTTTTGTTTAAAAGATAAAGTTTTCTACTTTCTGTATATAAAATTTTAGCTTCATACGAGGTGGTTCAGTCCTCTGGTTCTTACCTGAAAGTCAGACCCAGAGGGGTTTTCAGACCTGAACATTTGACAGTCGCAACATGGCCTGAGTCTATGTTCGTGACATCGTAACTTTTCTGGTCTCTTCTCCAAATCAAGTGATTCTTTTGCAGTTTGAAATACAAGTTTTGATCCTTATTCATACCAAATTTCAGACCATTTCGATCTCGGTAGCACATAGAATTATATGGTTAAACTTTGACGCAGGACATGTTTTTGTATTTGTTGCTATGTTGAATGTTTTGATTTGATTTCGGCAATTCCTATTTAACAGATTTGCTCGTCGATTCGTGCCAATCTGGTTTATATCGGAAGTCGGGCTTGCAATTCGTAACTTAACTTCGTTGTCTATTCTCGATCCCTAGCCTCGAAAGGTGAGCAATCACTCACGATTAATGTTCTTTTATTTATTAAATTTGATTTCAATTGAAACGACAATTGAAATTTGCTGTTGTTAGTTATTTACACTGTTATATATGCTATTACCTGTATCTGTTAATCCATGACATCTGACACCATTATCTGTAATTATTTATGCGATGATAATACAGTTTGATTGATAATTGATTGATTGATTGTTGTTTATATTGGATGTTAAATTGTAATGTATAAAGTGATAAATATTATGCAATTGAATTTGGCGTAGGATAGTTAAAAATTTGAATCGACATATGTGTTGAATTTGATTAGTTAAATTTGTATAATATGATCCCTTAAATGTTTAGTTATTTGACACATAGAAAAATAGTTAATTACCCTTGAACTATTTGAATTTATGTTGTATTATTTTATGAATTATGAAATTGAATAATTGATGTCAGGTGTAGAATTGCATAGAATAATAAGTGTAATAATCTTTAATCTACATGAAATGATAGTGTAGATTCTAGAAATAATTATATTAATTTACACAAACAACAATGTGAATTAATACGATTATTTCGGGATTATTTGAATTGATTATTGAATTGATATTGATTGTTGTTATTGCTTGTTTATTTACTTTGACACCATCCCAGTTATCACACTGCAAGTTCCCTTTGGTATGCTTTGATTTTGAATTGAATTGGAATCAGGGTTGAAATGATAAATACCCAAATTGAACTTTGACCTAGGATAGAAAATTAAAAAAACCCGACTGGTCAATAATTTGATTTTAAAATAAAATGAAGATTTTATTTGAATAAATAATATGGTTTTGAAATGAAGTTGAAATTTGAATTTTTAATGAAAGGAAAATGTTAATATTTAATAATCTGAAACAAAATATTAACAATGTAACGGATGAAAGAATGGTTTAATTTAAGAAATGACTGAATTAAATTTTGAAATTATTTAATAATTTAATGAGATTGAATTATTTAATAATTAAATTAAATTGAATCCTTTGATAATTAAAATTTAACTTTTAATTAGTGAAATTGAATTTCTTTAACAAGAAATAAAATGTGATTTATTGAATTAATGTAAGACATGTAATTTAAAGAATTGATTCGACGAATCTAATTTAATTAAATTTGTAAGCTTGATATAATGGTGTTGAAATTAAGTAATTGATTTAATGGATTGGAATTTAAATATAAATTGTTTTGAATGATATATTAATTTAACGATATTGAATGAAATCGATAAATGAATTTAAATTGATTTGAATGTTAAATTAAATTAATTTAAATGTTTTCAAAATGAAACTTATATACGAACTTGAATCAATATTTGAATTGTTTTAAACAAAAAATTTAAATTGAATAATAAGATTTTGAAATTATGAATTTGGAAGTTTTGAAACGTAAATTGTGGAAATTGATTTAGAAAGAGAAATGAAATGTTGGTTTACAAATTCTAATTGAAATTGTAATTGGTTTGGTTTTGAAATTTATTAAACGACCAATCGATGTAATAATTTCGAAGGTTATTAAAGAGACTGTAATCGGTTAAGGACATACTCTCTGTCTAAACCGAAAACCACTTTAATAACTATACGCGGAGTGTGATCCAGAATGAAGTGGTTGGAATGATGTACGTGATGACTGAAGAAAGAGAACGATAATGGATAGCCTTGACACTTGTGTCAAATTGGAAATGACTAAAATAGGAGCCGTGCCGGGCCAAATGGTGGCTAGCTACCTCGAGCGAACACACTTCTTCGAAACTACTCATTACTTGTTGTCGATTGGTGCACCCTTGATTTTGGGAGTGTTGTTTCGCGGTGTTGCGATCGCTGCGGCGATGCGTTCTCACCAGTCCGGATCAGGCGAATGGTAGTTTCACTACCTTGGGTATTGCCTCATGTGCCTTGTCATACTTGGATCCCTATTTACGCGACCACTACGAATTTGTTTTGTGTTATACCTATGGAGTACTCCCTGATATCCCACTAGTTTACAGTGGAGTTTACAGTGCTGCATAGACTATAATGCTTGTATAAAATGTGTTAAGGGGAATAATGGTAACGCCTTAACACTATTTTGATATTTTATATTACTGATAGACATTATCTACTTATCGTACACTACTACATAGTAGATAGTTTAACGGATCCTTAAAGGATGGTTATTCCAAACATCCTTTGAGTTACTTGTATTTCAATTGCTATTTCACTTGAGTTGGATTTATTAATATAAGAATGTTAATCCTGACTCGAGTGTCTTGTGTTTTTGCTTTACGCTCGGGTCAGACTGAGTGTACCAGTATTCGAGACTCACCTTTGAAGTTGGAGCTTGCTTGAAGATCCAGCCATCTATTCTGCTTTCAGTATTCGATGATTCCAGTGATGTATTCTGATTTGTATCACTTGTATCGTATTACTCTTCCATTGTATCTGTTTTAACTCTGATGTAACTTATACATTTATATAGTAGCTTCATGAACTACTATCTCTTTTATTTCCGCTGCATTTATTACTCTGTGTTTGTGATCTATGATTATTTATTTACTGTTTATGTTTAGTTTTGCCAAATTTAAATTAACAACGCGGTATTTTGAATTATTCTAGTCCGACATGTGCGGATGCGATTGGTCCAAAATAGCGGGTCGTTACAGTTGGTATCAGAGCTTTGGTAGCTCTAATAAAAACTCAACATATATGGTAAATGTATCTACAGAATCACTTCATTCGAGTTGAATCTCTTCCCCTTGACTCGATTCCTTTGAATTTTGGAACGTTCCTTGTGGTTCCAAAAATTCATTCGTGTCCATCACTATTCGTCTTCTTTCAACTCTGGAGTATCACATAACTCCACTCGAACGATCTTTATAATGAGTTGGCGGTCCCGCCAATCTCAAATTGATTTGTAAAGGGTTAAAAACTCTTTTAAGATAGTATCGATTCACCGGAGATTTATATATCCTCGGTTTAGATGCTGACATCTTTGGTTATGCCGAATTCTATTTCTTGAGATCGAATGTCGATTTACCTTGGAATTCCACATCGATCTTATTCTTGAAGTCACGGTCGACCCGGTTATGGTTGCCCGCGACTTATATAAGATTATCTATTTCCTTATTCGGTTAAATAATCATCTTATCTTTTGTTCCAACTTATTCTCAAATCAAAATTTTCTTTGATTGAATTAATCAAATTTGAACCTCTATCTTTGCTTTGAAATCTATTCTTGTATAGTCGAGCGAGAAAGTGTATTTGTAAATTAATATTTAAAATATTTTAAAATATATTGTGTTGTTTGAGTTGTTGATGTTGATTTGGGTTCCCGATCGATTCGTCTGATCAACGCTATCGATAGGATTTCCAAAACACTTGAGCAGAGCAAACTGACACAAGATCGTTTTCAATTGGTAAATAAAATAAAGTTTTGTATGATTATATTATGAAACTAAATTGTTAATAAATTGTTGTCTGAAATAATAATATTTGATTTTCATTTATTATTTTGTAAACCATTGACTATTGCATAATATAAATAAATGAATTTATAAACTTGGTTATAAATTGATTGAAATTTGAAATGAAATTAAATTAAGAATTTGAGAATTTAATTTCCAATGATTTCGAACTATGGTTTTAAAGGTTTAAAATGCACATTATTTAAAGGTATTTTGACTATAATTTGTTTCCAAAGAATTTTAATGTATATTATTTAAAGTATTTTCAAATAGGAACCGTTTCAAAGAATTTCAACATGTTGAAATCAGTGCTCTTCTCTTTGTCGCTGGAAAATAATTTCGGTGATGGCGGCCGCATCATCGACATTCATTTTCGAGTTTCGAAGTCGAGAAACCATTCTGTAGCTTTGCTACGGTTTTGTTTTGAGGAAAAAAATTATATTTTGATTTGAATTTCTTCAGTATATTTTGATTCACACATATATAGGTATCTTATTTTAAAATTTAATTTGATTTGATATAAATATATTATATATATCTCTAAATTGTTTAAAGTTAATCGGAAATCTAATTCTTAAATTTTGTTAAAGGATGATTTTAATTATAAATAAAACCAAATTTTGGAATAAATATTTAAACTTGAATAATTGAATTGAGAAATTTTTATTGTATACTGTTCAACTGCAGTCTAATACAACTTACCTAAATCATTCAGAAGTTGAATATGTAATTGGATAATATATAATATAAATTGAATTTATAAATAAAATTTGAGTGGTTATAATAAATGTTATACACTTAAATTTTAATTATAACATGTTAATTGAGATAAATAGAATAATAAGTTAATTGAATAATAGATGAAACAAATACATTTGTATTGAAGGAATTAATAAATTGAAATTAGATCAACTTATGGAAATACTTTGAATTTAAAATAAATTATTGAATATAAATTAATTTAAATTGAAATTTATATGGTTTAAATTAATTTATATGGTTTAAATTAATTGTTTACTTGTATTCCAATCTATTTTCTTTCTGGTTGTTTCTATCCTCCTACCTACTTCCTTTTCGTGGACGAAAAGTTGTGAGTGGGGGAGTGTAACAACCCGTAAATTTTAACCGTTTTTATAATGTAATTAATTGAAATTTTGCGAAATTTTAAACGATAAAATTTTAAAATATAAATTTGATATTTGGAATGCGTGTAGTTAAACATAGAAACTGGTAAATTTCCATCCAAAAATACGAAAGTTTATTTCACGCGTAAATTTACTTCAATTTAATCAGTTAAAAAGCGATGAAAATAAAATGTTTTCGGAACCTAAATATTTTTACATAGAAAAATTCTAAACCATCTTCTGAGCAAACGTCATTTTTCATTTTTCAAAATTCGGACTTCTTTAGCTCCGTCGATCTTATTTTCTGCGTTTTTCTGCATTTTCCGCTAGTAGAAAATTCGAATTTTTATAATTCAATCATACCACTGATATTTGTATACAGTTTTGATCGTCTCATCGTGCTGATCTCTAAGGTATATTCAATTGTATATTTCGAAGTTCGGTGTGCGGTACGGTCTGCGAAACGCCAAGAGTACCAGTTTTGCAACTGAGTTTTTGATTCCATTACCTTTTCATATCCCACTGTTTAAACCAATTGCCTTTTCATTTCGTATTCCCATAATTTATCTCTAACTTTTACTGTTTCGTTGTATATCATGTATTTATTTTTATTATAAGTAAATAAGCATGTGCCTATTCATTTCCAGTACCCATTCCCCTTCGTGACCGTTCAAAAATTTGCCTGGCCTTTCATCTTTTCTAGCACGTTTCTTTTGTTCATATTTCTAGTGCCTGGCCTCTTTTCCTTCTTTCACTTTACAAATTTTATGCTGCTCCTCTTCTTTCCTTTTTTTTCTCCACCAAACTTCCTATGGCCTCACGCCTTAACCCTTCAATCCCCTCATTTTTCTCATCAGCAGCCCAACACCAACATCTCCAACCGGCCCCTTCAATTGCCGAAACCCCTCCACTGAACAACACTAGACATCACCGAAGCCTAGAAACCTGTGCTTTCTTTCATCTCTTACCCGTGCTCACCCCGTAGTGAATCCATCACCGCCGTATAAACAACTCCGCCCTCACAACCCCTGGCCGAACACCCTAGTGCCTACGAGCGGCTTCGTCCAGCCTTGCCGTTCTCCTCCAGCCCGCCTTCTTCCTATAGTAACAGCCGTGCCATAAATATATACACATATATATAGCGAAAACAATATAGTGGCATACATGCGTTGCTTGGGATCCTGCTTTCTGACTTGGAGCCGCTCATACATAGTCCACGTTTCTTCCCCCTTTGTAGCCTGAGACCATGCTCATCTGTCTTTTGAGGTAATTTCATATAAAGCTGGTATATATCTTCAACATAGCAATGGTATAGTTTTGTTTGTATAAATTTTATTTTATATGATAGTTTATGTATGTCAGTATTTGTGTTTATGAAAGTTGTACGTTTATAAATATATATATTTATTGTATGTACGAACGTATATATGTTTTGAAATCATACTTTGAACTGACTTACTTTTATATATTGTGTTGTAATGCTACATGGTAACCTGTTGCAAAGAAAAAAAAACCTTTCCTTTCTGTTAAGTTTTATACATATTATATTAAATCGTTTATATTGATTTGATAATAAACATTGATTTACAACCTGTATGTAAGCTCGCGTACAGGTGTATATATTTTTGTTTGTACATATGGGGACTTGGTTTTCAATTTCATATAGATATAGTACGTTTGGGATTAACTATCTATTAGTACAATATTGGGTTTTAATATTATAAAGTGAATTGGGCCAGTGCAATTTGCTGTTATACATATATAATTTTCTTTCAATGGTTGCAGTTGAAGAAAGTTTGTTGTTTTGAAAGTCTAAATTTTAAGTGGAATATGGCTATTGTCATTTTGGAATAAATAGATATTGTTTAAATAAAATATATATATTAGTCTATATATTAATTTATATATATGCTTAAATTTAGAATATGATTTTTATTTTATTTTTTTGTTTATTTTTTTTTCTAAACAGCAGTTAGACTTCATGTTCACGATATCATATCTCACTCATGTTTTATCGGAATGGGTTGATTCTATTTTTAAAAAAAGAGTTGAAGTTACCTAGTTTATGCTTGTCAAATTTCAGCAAAATCCGACATCGTTTGATTAGTGGTCGAGGATCTGGAAGTTTGATCCAGGCAGCTGTTCTTTTGTACTTGAAATTATTTTACACTGTTGCAAACACGACCTGAGTTCATGTTTGACGCATCTTATCTCTTCCGTCTTACGTCGGAATACAGTGTTTCCCTTTTTTTTAAAGATAAAGTTTTCTACTTTCTGTATATAAAATTTTAGCTTCATACGAGGTGGTTCAGTCCTCTGGTTCTTACCTGAAAGTCAGACCCAGAGAGGTTTTCAGACCTGAACATTTGACAGTCGCAATATGGCCTGAGTCTAGGTTCATGACATCGTAACTTTTCTGGTCTCTTGTCCAAATCAAGTGATTCTTTTGCAGTTTGAAATAAAAGTTTTGATCTTTATTCATACCAAATTTCAGACCATTTCGATCTCGGTAGCACATAGAATTATATGGTTAAACTTTGACGCGGGACATGTTTTTGTATTTGTTGCTATGTTGAATGTTTTGATTTGATTTCGGCAATTCCTATTTAACAGCTTTGCTCATCGATTCGTGCCAATCTGGTTTATTTCGGAAGTCGTGCTTGCAATTCGTAACTCAACTTCGTTGTCTATTCTCGCTCCCTAGCCTCGAAAGGTGAGCAATCACTCACGATTAATGTTCTTTTATTTATTAAATTTGATTTCAATTGAAACGACAATTGAAATATGCTGCTGTTAGTTATTTACACTGTTATATATGCTATTACTTGTATCTGTTCATCCATGACATCTGACACCATTATCTGTAATTATTTATGCGATGATAATACATTTTGATTGATAATTGATTGATTGATTGTTGTTTATATTGGATGTTAAATTGTAATGTATAAAGTGATAAATATTATGCAATTGAATTTGGCTTAGGATAGTTAAAAATTTGAATCGACATATGTGTTCAATTTGATTAGTTAAATTTGTATAATATGACCCCTTAAATGTTTAGTTATTTGACACATAGAAAAATAGTTAATCACCCTTGAACTATTTGAATTTATGTTGTATTATTTTATGAA
Organism: Allium fistulosum; assembly: GCA_030737815.1. Taxonomy (NCBI): domain Eukaryota; kingdom Viridiplantae; phylum Streptophyta; class Magnoliopsida; order Asparagales; family Amaryllidaceae; genus Allium; species Allium fistulosum. Next base: position 613,804,065 of record CM060907.1, read on the forward strand.
TTATGAAATTGAATAATTGATGTCATGTGTAGAATTGCATAGAATAATAAGTGTAATAATATTTAATCTACATGAAATGATAGTGTAGATTCTAGAAATAATTATATTAATTTACACAAACAACAATGTGAATTAATAAGATTATTTCGGGATTATTTGAATTGATTATTGGATTGATATTGATTGTTGTTATTGCTTGTTTATTTACTTTGACACCATCCCAGTTATCACACTGCAAGTTCCCTTTTGTATGCTTTGATTTTGAATTGAATTAGAATCAGAGTTCAAATTATAAATACCCAAATTGAACTTTGACCTAGGATAGAAAATTAAAAAAACCCGACTGGTCAATAATTTGATTTTAAAATAAAATGAAGATTTTATTTGAATAAATAATATGGTTTTGAAATGAAATTGAAATTTGAATTTTTAATGAAAGGAAAATGTTAATATTTAATAATCTGAAACAAAATATTAACAATGTAACGGATGAAAGAATGGTTTAATTTAAGAAATGACTGAATTAAGTTTTGAAATTATTTAATAATTTAATGAGATCGAATTATTTAATAATTAAATTAAATTGAATCCTTTGATAATTAAAATTTAACTTTTAATTAGTGAAATTGAATTTCTTTAACAAGAAATAAAATGTGATTTATTGAATTAATGTAAGACATGTAATTTAAAGAATTGATTTGACGAATCTAATTTAATTAAATTTGTAAGCTTGATATAATGGTGTTGAAATTAAGTAATTGATTTAATGGATTGGAATTTAAATATAAATTTTTTTGAATGATAAATTAATTTAACGATATTGAATGAAATAGATAAATGAATTTAAATTGATTTGAATGTTAAATTAAATTAATTTAAATGTTTTCGAAATGAAACTTATATACGAACTTGAATCAATATTTGAATTGTTTTAAACAAAAATTTGAAATTGAATAATAAGATTTTGAAATTATGAATTTGGAAGTTTTGAAACGTAAATTGTGGAAATTGATTTAGAAAGAGAAATGAAATGTTGGTTTACAAATTCTAATTGAAATTGTAATTGATTTGGTTTTGAAATTTATTAAACGACCAATCGGTGTAATAATTTCGAAGGTTATTAAAGAGACTGGAATCGGTTAAGGACATACTCTCTATCTAAACCGAAAACCACTTTAATAACTATACGCGGAGTGTGATCCAGAATGAAGTGGTTGGAATGATGTACGTGATGACTGAAGAAAGAGAACGATAATGGATAGCCTTGACACTTGTGTAAAATTGGAAATGACTAAAACAGGAGCCGTGCCGGGCCAAATGGGGGCTAGCTACCTCGAGCGAACACACTTCTTCGAAACTACTCATTACTTGTTGTCGATTGGTGCACCCTTGATTTTAGGAGTGTTGTTTCGCGGTGTTGCGATCGCTGCGGCGATGCGTTCTCACCAGTCCGGATCAGGCGAATGGTAGTTTCACTACCTTGGGTATTGCCTCATGTGCCTTGTCATACTTGGATCCCTATTTACGCGACCACTACGAATTTGTTTTGTGTTATACCTATGGAGTACTCTCTGATATCCCACTAGTTTACGGTGGAGTTTAAAGTGCTGCATAGACTATAACGCTTGTATAATGTGTTAAGGGGAATAATGGTAACGCCTTAACACTATTTTGATATTTTATATTACTGATAGACATTATCTACTTATCGTACACTACTACATAGTAGATAGTTTAACGGATCCTTAAAGGATGGTTATTCCAAACATCCTTTGAGTTACTTGTATTTCAATTGCTGTTTCACTTGAGTTGGATTTATTAATATAAGAATGTTAATCCTGACTCGAGTGTCTTGTATTTTTGCTTTACGCTCGGGTCAGACTGAGTGTACCAGTATTCGAGACTCACCTTTGAAGTTGGAGCTTGCTTGAAGATCCAGCCATCTATTCTGCTTTCAGTATTCGATGATTCCAGTGATGTATTCTGATTTGTATCTCATGTATCGTATTACTCTTCCATTATATCTGTTTTAACTCTGATGTAACTTATACATTTATATAGTTGCTTCATGAACTACTATCTCTTTTATTTCCGCTGCATTTATTACTCTGTGTCTGTGATCTGTGATTATTTATTTACTGTATATGTTTAGTTTTGCCAAATTTAAATTAACAACGCGGTATTTTGAATTATTCAAGTCCGACATGTGTGGATGCGAATGGTCCAAAATAGCGGGTCGTTACATTTTCAATCATAAAAAATTATGGATATAATATTATATTTCAAAAAAATAAACCGCATTATACACTCATTTATATATTAATTTTATCGGATTCGACAACCTATCAACCGATAATTAATCTTCAATAGTAATATTTGAACTGATATCGATATTTTAGCACACTAATTAGCACTAAATCATATCACGCGAAACATAAACTAATTAACCTAAGTTTAGCCCTAATTATATTTTAATTATTGCATTTACACACTTATAACCGTAATTAGCATATTACAATCAATCAATATACAATTGCAAACACTCAAGATGGTAGTAACATCAAATACAACTACAAATTAACACTGATTTAACATATCAAGGTAAATTGCAGTTTGCAAAAAAATAATTCTTTTTGCCGAAATTGAAGCGCTAGAGGCCGGAGAGAAGAAGTTGGAGATGTTTTTAGTGGTGGCGGGGCAGCCGGAGGTGGGCGAATTTGGTGGAAGAGAGAGGGTTTGGAGAAAGATTTAGAGGAATGAGATAATGAAAATAGCTATCGACCGACTTAGGTATTCACGACGTACGTTGGTTTGTGACTGCTGTCGACGGCGTACTTTCCACGGTTTGAGACAACAAAAGTTTGATTATTACAGAATTTCTACGGAAAATCACGCTGTCGGAAATTGCCGTCGGCGTTCATCGCTATCATCCGTCGCGATAGATAGTAATTCTATTGATGATAATACATTAGTTCACCCAACTTACATTTATATTTGTTTATCGGTACTGATATTGGTTTTAGCTCCTTAGGGTTCCCTGTATCCTTTATATCTGTATAGGTATGCAAGTTAACCTTCATAATGAGCATTGCAGTACATTATGAATGAATCGTCGGATTTTTGCTAATCTTTGAAGCTTAGCATTTCCTTGTTTGCATGTTAAATATATCATTTCGTTGAATATTTGAAGAAAAAATATATTATGAGACAATTAGATAAGCTGAAACATAACGCATTTCGTTTCATATGATGAATACGATTTTTACCATGATAAATGATATTATGCTTTTAGGATATCTTAAGGCACCGATATATATTATTTTTATGTAGCTATTGTTAAAGAAAGTTACCTGAGCTTATATAAATATAAAATTACATAGTGTTGTACTCCAGTTTAAGTAGTGTTGAATCCAACACCTTTTCAAGTTATATGCATTACTACGAGTAGAACCCTGACAACATTCTGATCGTGTTTTTTTTTATGTTTTGAAAATTTTGCACATTTAATTATAAGCATACCCCATAACATTGAAAGAAAAATGATAGGTCAGCGATACCGAAATTGCACAACCGTAAATTGTGAACAACTATGGTGCATAACTACACCAATTGTGCACTGCTATAGTTGCACAACTGCACCCGAAACATCTAACATTGTGCACATAATAACAGTGCACAACGACAAAACTTAATTAGTGGCGGCAAACTTGCAATGGTCTTGTAGAAGTTTGTAATGGCAATGAATGATGTGGTGGAGTTTAATGTTTCGATTTTGGGATAGTAACGTGGCGAGAGAGTTAGGAAAAAAAATCACGGTTCAAATAAGTAAAATGGTCGGTTAAGCTATTAGTTCGACTGTCTGACCTTTGATTCATGCATAAGGTCTGACTGCATTTCAGAACAAAGTGGTCCATGATTCACAATTATTTCCGGTTGCACTAAAGGAAATACATGAATTCTTTTTTTTTTCAAATATGTTTTAAAGAAATAGGGTCGTATCAATGTTGTTTTGAACATCTTTCTTGTTCCAAATTTCAAATAAGTTCTCAAATGTTAAGTGAGTGGAGTTGAAAACTTCTTTTATTGACCATGAATAAGATATAGCATGTCCATGAATATTGGAGTTATTTAGGTAGCCCTTTTCAAAAAAAAATTGGCTTTTCAATGCTTTTCACTTACATAATCGATTATTGAACCACTTCTAGCTTTTAAATCTTTTATTTTTAGGAAGTTAGAAAAACCCACTTCTAACGCAAAAAAAGCAAAAAAAAGCACCCCGTATAAAGCTAGAAATTGGATTCAAAACAATTTACACTGTATTTGTAAGTTGTGGTTACTATTTCTAACGTAATGATTATGTCACTATTTATATAAGAGTTTGGGGCTCTCGAGACTTTGGGATCCACACATTTGCTTCATCGGCCCAAAGTTAGAGACACTATGAATTAGCGTGATAACAAGCAAGCAAACATGGATAGTTCATAAATAAACTTGTGTTTTATTCTAATAAACAAACAATAAGCAGGCGTCATTTTTCATACTAGAAAGCACTGGGCTTTGAAGGTTTGTACTTATGTTGAAATCTAGATGTTATAGACAGACTTTGGTGCGTTTGCAAGAATTTGAAAGGCCTAGAGATAGACATAAATGCACGTTGGGCTGAATATTGGTTTGAGCTGCGTTTGAGATTTTGAACATAAATAATTAGTTTTAATAATTATATTTAATGTAAATCAAAATTTCCACAAATTTCTAAAAGTAATCACTTGTGCAAATGAGGTCTGTTTGAGACGTCATTTTTTCCGTTGCAATCGTATCAAGGCGCTATACATTATGAAAAGTTGGTTTAAACTGAATAGAAATAATTTATAATTTTTCAATTTATTTATTTATTGCTTATTTTTGCAAATTATTGACACATATTATTTATTAAAAAACAAATAATAAATCAATTAAATTAAAAATCACAACTTTAATGTCCCGCTCAAATGCTCCACTTATAGCCGCAAAGGCATTCCCCGTTCACTAATTTTCCTCACTCCAATACCCCGTTCAAATACCTTATTTTCGTTCGTCAGAAACGCACCATTTTTGACATTAACCACTACTGCTAATATTTAAATTCAGTGGTCGAAACCGGTGTCACAAGTTACATGTTTATAAAAAAATAAAACCACAACTATTAACTAATTTATTTTCCAAACACTGTTGCCGTGTTTGCGAAAACATTTTCTAAAATTTGTGAAATTCAACAAAAGTGCCATTGTCTTTATTTTGGAGGGGTAAAGTATAATTTAATTGTTGTTGGCAAAATGCTGGCATTTTTGCATTATTTTCAGTTCTAGAATTTTAGAAGTAAATTATTGCATGGAGAGTAAGAACAACAACTGTAAAATGATGACCAACGCTTTCTATGTTATGAAAGTATGTATTCTAATAAAACAATGTCCAGAGATTGTAGCCATGTATGGTCAAATTTCACTACATATATAGTTTTACCATCTCTCATCATCATTCATCTTGAATATCCACTTGCAACCTATGACTCGGCTTCTTTGAGGAGGTGATACCAAATCCCAAGTCTTGATCTTTCTCGACGACTCTAACTCCTCTTCCATAACGCACATCAATTTCGAGCTATCACTCGACTTCATAGCTTCTTTAAGGACAAATGACTCATTATGAACTAAATGTAGGGTATAATCAAACTAATCGTTAAGGCTAAGCTTTGCATCCATTCATTATATCTCTCGGACGGCCTAATAGTCATACCCCGAATAAGTGCAACTTCGCCTAAACTCCTTTCAGCTCCACATTGAACTGAACCTCCTCCAGTCTCATGTACATCACCCACTCTACTAGAAGAAACCCGTGGACTACTTTGTGATGTCTTATCAACTACATCTTCATCTCCCACAACAACAACTCTACTACTAGGCTAAATTATAGGAACCTTGTCCAACATCTTCAGCTTATAAGACTCATCTAATGTGGTATGTAACTCCTCCTTAGGATTGAACATTGCAGACACATCAAAAGTTACATGTTTGGAATGCAAAAACTTTCTATCAACATGGTTTCAAATGAGATACCTTTTCATACAATCCCTGTATCCCTTAAATATGCCCTTGTAGACTCTAGCTTCCAGCTTATCATCACCTGTATGGTGAACATACATATGACAACCGAAAATACGAATTAACCAAGATACACTGTTTTACCTCTCCACTTCTCCTCTGGAATCTTCCCATCTATGGCTGAGCATGGAATTCGATTTATAATAAGCATTGCAATCTATAAAGCTTCATCCCAAAAGCATCTAAACAAGCCTACCATCAATCTCAAACAAATTTCCTTCTCAAGTAGAGTCTAATTCATCATCTCAGCAACCCTATTGGATTACCGATCTCCTGGTGTAATGAAATGTCCATGAATTACATGCTGCTTACAAAGATTGAGGAACTCCTAAGAAAAAAATTTACGTCCATTATCTTATCTAAGGACCTTTAACTTACAACCAGATTGATTCTCAACTAGCTCTTTCCAATCTTTAAACTTCTCAAAGCTTTCTGATTTAGCCTTCATCGCATACACCTGAATTTTTTGATAAAAGCCATCAATAGAGAAAATAAAATACTTCGCACCCCAATGGAAGTAGTAGCTACTGGTCCCCAAACATCTATATGCACATAATCAAGCACTCTCTCCGATCTATGAAGTCCAACTCCAAATTGTAAAAATAAATTCAAGTAGAAATACTTGGTAAACATGTAAGAATTGTAAAATAACAGTTATCACTTTTCAAAACAAAAAAACAAAAAATCAATGATCATAATCTTGAGTTTCGAAATTACAACTTGATTTGAAATGAAGAAATATGAATTTAGATAACAAAATCAAGATTTTTAAATCTGGGAATCTTTTGAATTCTTGAGTTAAACGAAAACCTTATTTTCATCAAATTCTGATGATCGGAGGGTTGATCGTCATCGAGGTCAAGGCTGGTGGTAGGGGAGTGTTAGTAGATGCTAAGAAAAATGGGTAATGGTGATAAAATTCATCAGAGAGGTTGCGGTAGTGAAATCCTTTTTAGAACCCTAGTTTTAGTTAAGCCTAAGCAGTCGATCATCACATCTTGTACAATGGACCGTGTGTTTCAGATTTTTGGATAGTGGTAGTTGGGTAGTTGATGGAGTGATGGCCGGAGTTTGGAGTCGCCTAGTGGTCGGAGCGTGGAGGACGAGGCGTTTGCAGGTGATGGGTTTTGTGACAGTGTGAGTCGAAGTGTTAAATTTCGAGCGACGGTGAAATTTGGGGACCTGGGTGGTCAGGAGAATGGGACAGGTCATCGATGACCTGAGTGCGACGACGATGATGGTCGGAGGAGCGGCAAGCATTTGTGCACGTGCACGGGCCTTAGCGTTTGCCTGAGTGTTGTTGTCATCTGGGAAGAACAGGAGTGATGCACGCGTTTTACTCGAGTAACTCGAGTCGTTGCTCGAAGTGCCACAGCGATCGACTCGAAGTAAAAGGGAAGGATTTCGAGTCAAGCTTTGTTCCAGGATTTGAACCAGAGATTGTTTTCTGTTTTGAAATCTGGAAACAAAAAAATTTAAATCTTTAGTCAATGTTTTTAACTAAGTTCAAATCAAAATGCAATTATATAACAAGTTGAATTAGAATTTACTATAAATAAAGTTTTGAAATTCAGTTTTAAATTCAAATGACTTGGAAATATAATTAAGTGTATTGAAAGTAACTTGAAATATTAATAAAAAAATTAATTAATGATTAAAATTGATAAATCAAGTGATTAAGAAATAATTTATTAAAGATAATTTATTTAATGATTTAAAATTGATTTATTTATCAAATGATTAGTGAAAGGATAATTAATTAATATGGTTAATAAAATAAATCAATTAATTTGATGATAATAAATCAAAGATAAATTTATGTAAGTGGTTAGGGTTGATCACTTATTGGAATTTTATTAATTAAGTGATAATTAATTAATTAAGGGTTAAAAATTTAATTAAAGATAATTAATTAAATAATGAATTAAATAATTAAAGATTAATTCTTTAAATAATTAAAGGTTGATGAATTATAATTAAAGGTTGATGAATTATAATTAAAGGTTAATAAATTTATTCTTAATGGTAATTAATAAACGATTAAAGAATAATTTATCAAAATGGTTTGTAAATAATTAATAATTAATTAACCAGGGTTAGTAATTTATTCATCAGTAATAAATCTGATTTAAATTAATCAGATAAATTCATTGATCTTACTTATGAATGTTTGGATGCTGTTGATTGTCGAATTGTTTGATATCCCTGATATGTGATGCTTTGTGATACATCCTGATTTATGTCATGATCTGTGATTTCTATTTCTGTAATATATTACTGTGTGATATGTAACCCTTGACCCGTAAAACGGCACTTGAATTTCGATGCGATAGGGAGTCGGATTCCAGTTGATTATCCGAAACCCACATCGAATTGTAATAGTGAATCTTTGTGACCGATAAATTTATTTTATCTATGAATCTGTGAATGAAGATAAGCGTTATCGATTATACCGCTTATCGATATATCTGTGATGATTGATGTTGCACTATCGTGTGTAAAACTCCTGGACTACACCATACACACACAAATATGGATTTCACGTGGAAATCGGTTAAGTCACAAATAATTTAAATTTGATGTTTTTGAAATTGAAATTTTAATTTCAATTGATTTTGAAATTGAAAATTTGGGTTTTAAAGTGAAAAGCCTTTGAAATGGAATTTCAAAGATAAAAATTATTTTGAATAACTTAATCGAGTTTTGAAAATTTAAATAATTTGATTTAAATTTGAATTCAAGTTTGAAATTGAATTATATGATTTAAAACTAGGGATTAAAGATATTATACCCGTTATAAAATATTGATTTTTTGAATGCGAATATAATTCAAGGACTTTAACCCGTTCAAATAAAATTGGATTTTTCTTAAACGAAAACTGTTTGTTTTCAAATGATAAAAGCTTTCGTATATATATGAAATGAAATTCCAATTTAAAGTAATTTCAAGTATGAATTGAAAGATGGTTTTCCAAGTTATAAATGAAATTGAAAATGTTTTGAAAAGCTATGAATTGAATCTGTTTATTTTTAACAGATTTAGAATGATGTTTTGTTTAAACCCATCGAAATGAAATTATTTTGAAAGCTATAAGTTGAATCTTTATTCTAAAGATTTAACGAGTTAATCCAATTGAAACAGAAAATTGTTTTGGAAAAAACTGTGAATGAATCTTTGTGAAAACTGAGTGAACTTTGTGAAATAAATCTTTTTGTTTAAAAGATTTGAAATGGTAATTTGTTAAACCATTTTAAAAGAAAGGTTTTGGGTAATAAGTTGTGACTTAATTGAAATCCCAATATCCATATGTTTTTGAATATTGCGCTCATTATTCGGGTTAGCCGGGAAAAGAAATTTGTGTCATATAACCCATTCCGAATAGTGATACGTCATATATGGATCGCATTTGAAGACCGGTGTTGAAGACCGGATATTTTCGAAAACGAAAGGACAACTCGTCGAATGTCTCTGCATCGTCTGGCCCCGATATAGAGATTTTATCACCCTTTGTGATGGGAAGTCCGGACGTGATTGAAAATTATCCGGAATTGCAAGGGCTTCGTAAGAAGTGCCTTCGGTTCTGTTCGAACCCGGAACAGACTTGTATGGTTACATGTCTGACATTACACTTTGAGATATAAAGCCGATTTCTTTCAAAAACATTTTTATTGTTGGCGGAGAATTTATTCTCTTAGCTTAACACCCTTCTCTGAGACGTACGAGCTCAGAGGTTATGTAGTTGAAATTTATCAGCGATATATTCCAAATTTGGTAAAGTGACATGCTGAGTGTTGCTGTGATGATCATTGTTTGATCATTTGTGATATGATCATTTGTTTGATTTTATATCTTTGTGATCATTACTTTGATCATTTGTTTGACCCGAAGCATGGCTTTGTGACAAAGTGTAGCTTTGTGGACGAGACTTCGTCGGACCTCACACCCCGGAATGGTCAAAACAGGAAGGATGCAGCAAGGTTCTAGGGAGTAGCGCCCCTTAGTGTATGTCATTCCTTCTGGATAGAGGTGGTATCATGGTATGGAGCCCAGATATTTAACCTATGTGGTTACTGCATTATTATTCTTATGTGGTTGTTGGAAATCGAGGGTCCTCGGGAAGATCGGTTACGATCGGGGGATGGCATACGCGTGTTAGTAGTTACCTATTTTTGCAGAGGTAACCCGGCCTTGTGTTAGCAGAGATCTAACCATAATGTTAGGTTATTTCTCGGGACGTCATTCCAGAGGCGTTTCCATGTGACAATGGGAAGTTCCTTGGCCTGACCATTTGTTGGAAATCCAAACTCTAATACGAACTTGTTCGGTATTAGTTGTAGAACCTGCCATTTACTTATGGTGGTCACCACTGTTTAGATGGTAGCTATAGTAGGCATAGTTCGGAATGTTTATGCTGGCTAAGATTTATATTCTACTTTTGAAACGTTCTCTACACTATGCACTAATAATAATATCAAAAATGATTTGATTTTGCGTAGTAAGCATCTTTGACTATCATAAGAATAAATCTCTTCCAATTCTACGTTTGCATTGTGTGTGTGGCGGGAGGTCTTATGGTAGTTTCATTTTCCAAAAGCATTGCGAATTGACTTTAAAATTCATTGCTATTTGTTTTTAAAGATAAAACTGTTTTTGTTGCACACACCAGTCCCATGACTGATCCGGAGTTTATTGTTTCTTTCCTAAACTCTGGATGCTCAAAATTTTCAGATAGTCAGATTAGTAGATTTTCTGGAGCTAGTTCAGTCTTTGGATATGGACTGCACTTGCTTATCTTTGTGCATCGTTATCTGGAGTCGAGCTATTTCTGGACTAGTGCTTCGAAGATGGAGATTATCCGCTGCTGATGTTATCGTTTTCTTTTCCGCTGCTATTTGTTGTATCATATCTCTGATGTATATTGATATTCATTGTATCACTCTGTTGTAACAGATATTGTACCAGATATTGTATATTAAAGTATTATTCTTTTTCTTCCGCTGTGTTATTTACTTAACTGTTGTTATAAGCTTTGGCGACTCGGATTTGAACGGTCGAATCTACGGCATTCGAGTACGATATAAAGTATGGATGTCGATTTTCGAGCGGGCAAAATTCGCGTTCGTTACATTTGGTTTGTAACGACCCCGAAATTTAATTTTTTTTAAATCGATAATTAAATGAATTTTTGAATAAAAATTTGTAAAATTAATTTTTTATGGATTAATTGATTGCGAGTTCCCCCGACTGTCTTAGAATCTATATTAAGTCATATGAATTTAAACGATTTATATATATATATATATATATTGATTACTGAATTTAAGTCTTAATATAAATGGTTTAAAGATAAATTTAAAAATAAATTGATAATAAATATTTAAACTAAAAAGATAGAAGTAAAATAACATTTGAGTTATAAATAGATATAAATAAATAAGAGATGAACTATAAAAATAAAACGTAACATTTAGATAAAATCTACATCAAGTTTAAAATAAAAATTTATTTATTACAAAGACGAAAGAAAAGATAAAAGTTACTCAAGTGCTTACATTCAATAAAGTAAACAAATAAAGGATAAATTATAACATACATATAAAGTAAACATATCACCTGTACAAGCATGTACGCTGCAGCCCCAAAGTGATAAATACAAATCTCCTTGGTCACCAAAAAAAAAACACAAAACAAAATACAACATCTTCTCAAGTACACCAAAATAAAGATATTCAATTGTATAATGTAAATTTATGAAGCCACCAAACATCATCATCTTTGTACAGCCGAAAGCAAAGATAATAGAATATCTTTGTACAAATAAACAAAGTAAAATACAAACAAACTAGGCAAAACAAATAAATATAAGTACAACCAAAACATAACTAAAACAATAGAGTACAATAGCATATCAAAGAAAAAGATATCAGCCGAAAGAAAGAAATGCTAAAAGTCATTTCAGTTTTTAAGATAGTTCTTTAGTCAATAAAAGGAGTAAGCCTATAACACCTACTTGTACAAACTATACATCACCTGTACAAGAACATCATCACCCAGTATCCCTATTTCTTATATCAACTTCTCCTTCAATTCATTTTCGTTCATCCTAAGTTGAGGAAATCTGAAATAATATCATCTCATAACTCAGACAAGAATTCAACATAAACAACAATTCAAGCAAGATGATATAAAGGAAGATTAAAGCAAACAACTTCTTAGTTTTTAAAGTTCAAAGCTTTTCAAATATACGGTGCTCTGTTTCATTCTCTGGAAACCCAGGTGAGCAACTTTGTTTTTTTTAGGCTTCTTTGTTTTCACCAGTGAGTAACATTTGTTTTAAAATTTTAAAACATGGATCTGTTGCAAAGTATATTGTGATAAGTATTTTGGACATAAACATGAATTCTTTGTGTATACTTAAATGACTGTGAGCAAATCCTTAACCTTACATACATCCTGGTTTGCATGCAAGTAGAATTGATGTTTGTTTGTGAATGAGTTTGCATATGCTATGATATGTGTTTGAATGTTGATATGAATATGCTTGAACATCTCAAAGTACAAACATATGGTTCTGTTTTCTAGTTCCAGGTTTTCAAAACCTGTCCAAAACCAAATTTGTCTCTTCCCTGTCTTCAATTCAATGTGAGCAAATCTATCCATAAATTTGAATCTGGATTGTGCTTTGTCCTGTGATGATGAGGCTTTGCATAAATATGTATGTAAAAGTAGCATCTATGTTTAGGTGGTTGTGTTCAGAGGCATTTTTTTTCATCCTGTTCTTGTTACAGGATTTTCAAATGTAAACAATAAAAAAAATCTCAACTTCCTCTTCCTCTGATTTCGTACAGAATTTGATCTTCAAACATTTAATGTTGTTTAGGTCTAAAATTAATTTTAAAAATAAATTCAAGTAGAAATATTTGGTAAACATGTAAGAATTGTAAAATAACAGTTAGCACTTTTCAAAACAAAAAAAACAAAAAATCAGTGATCATAATCTTGAGTTTCGAAATTACAACTTGATTTGAAATGAAGAAATATGAATTTAGATAACAAAATAAAGATTTTTAAATCTGGAAATCTTTTGAATTCTTGAGTTAAACGAAAACCTTATTTTCATCAAATTCTGATGATCGGAGGGTTGATCGTCATCGAGGTCAAGGCTGGTGGTAGGGGAGTGTTAGTAGATGCATAGAAAAATGGGTAATGGTGATAAAATTCATCAGAGAGGTTGCGGTAGTGAAATCCTTTTTAGAACCCTAGTTTTAGTTAAGCCTAAGCAGTCGATCATCACATCTTCTACAATGGACCGAGTGTTTCAGATTTTTGGATAGTGGTAGTTGGGTAGTTGATGGAGTGATGGCCGGAGTTTGGAGTCGCCTAGTGGTCGGAGCGTGGAGGACGAGGCGTTTGCAGGTGATGGGTTTTATGACAGTGTGAGTCGAAGTGTTAAATTTCGAGCGACGGTGAAATTTGGGGACCGGGGTGGTCAGGAGAATGGGACAGGTCGTCGATGACCTGAGTGCGACGACGATGATGGTCGGAGGAGCGACAAGCATTTGTGCACGTGCACGGGCCTTAGCGTTTGCCTGAGTGTTGTTGTCATCTGGGAAGAACAGGAGTGATGCACGCGTTTTACTCAAGTAACTCGAGTCGTTGCTTGAAGTGCCACTGCGATCGACTCGAAGTAAAAGGGGAGGATTTCGAGTCAAGCTTTGTTCCAGGATTTGAACCAGAGATTGTTTTCTGTTTTGAAATCTGGAAACAAAAAAATTTAAATCTTTAGTCAATGTTTTTAACTGAGTTCAAATCAAAATGCAATTATATAACAAGTTGAATTAGAATTTACTATAAATAAAGTTTTGAAATTCAATTTTAAATTCAAATGACTTGGAAATATAATTAAGTGTATTGAAAGTAACTTGAAATATTAATAAAAAAATTAATTAATGATTAAAATTGATAAATCAAGTGATTAAAGATAATTTATTTGATGATTTAAAATCGATTTATTTATCAAATGATTAGTGAAAGGATAATTAATTAATATAGTTAATAAAATAAATCAATTAATTTGATGATAATAGATCAAAGATAAATTTATGTAAGTGGTTAGGGATGATCACTTATTGGAATTTTATTAATTAAGTGATAATTAATTAATTAAGGGTTAAAATTTTAATTAAAGATAATTAATTAAATAATGAATTAAATAATTAAAGATTAATTCTTTAAATAATTAAAGGTTGATGAATTATAACTAAAGGTTGATGAATTATAATTAAAGGTTAATAAATTTATTCTTAATGGTTTATTAATAAACGATTAAAGAATAATTTATCAAAATGGTTTGTAAATAATTAATAATTAATTAACCAGGGTTAGTAATTTATTCATCAGTAATAAATTTTATTTAAATTAATCAGATAAATTCATTGATCTTACTTATGAATGTTTGGATGCTGTTGATTGTCGAATTGTTTGATATCCCTGATATGTGATGCTTTGTGATACATCCTGATTTATGTCGTGATCTGTGATTTCTATTTCTGTAATATATTACTGTGTGATATGAAATCCTTGACCCGTAAAATGGCACTTGAATTTCGATGCGACAGGGAGTCGGATTCCAGTTGATTATTCGAAACCCACATCGAATTGTAATAGTGAATCTTTGTGACCGATAAATTTATTTTATCTATGAATCTGTGAATGAAGATAAGCGTTATCGATTATACCGCTTATCGATATATCTGTGATGATTGATGTTGCACTATCGTGTGTAAAACCCATGGACTACACCATACACACACAAATATGGATTTCACGTGGAAATCGGTTAAGTCATAGATAATTTAAATTTGATGTTTTTGAAATTGAAATTTTAATTTCAATTGATTTTGAAATTGGAAATTTAGGTTTTAAAGTGAAAAGCCTTTGAAATGGAATTTCAAAGATAAAAATTATTTTGAATAACTTAATCGAGTTTTGAAAATTTAAATAATTTGATTTAAATTTGAATTCAAGTTTGAAATTGAATTATATGATTTAAAACTAGGGATTAAAGATATTATACCCGTTATAAAATATTGATTTTTTGAATGCGAATATAATTCAAGGACTTTAACCCGTGCAAATAAAATTGGATTTTTCTTAAACGAAAACTGTTTGTTTTCAAATGATAAAAGCTTTCGTATATATATGAAATGAAATTCCAATTTAAAGGAATTTCAAGTATGAATTGAAAGATGGTTTTCCAAGTTATAAATGAAATTGAAAATGTTTTGAAAAGCTATGAATAGAATCTGTTTATTTTTAACAGATGTAGAATGATGTTTTGTTTAAACCCATCGAAATGAAATTATTTTGAAATCTATAAGTTGAATCTTTATTCTAAAGATTTAACGAGTTAATCCAATTGAAATAGAAAATTGTTTTGGAAAAAACTGTGAATGAATCTTTGTGAAAATTGAGTGAACTTTGTGAAATAAATCTTTTTGTTTAAAAGATTTGAAATGGTAATTTGTTAAACCATTTTAAAAGAAAGGTTTTGGGTAATAAGTTGTGACTTAATTGAAATCCCAATATCCATATGTTTTTTAATATTGCGCTCATTATTCGGGTTAGCCGGGAAAAGACATTTGTGTCATATAACCCATTCCGAATAGTGATACGTCGTATATGGATTGCATTTGAAGACCGGTGTCGAAGACCGGATATTTTCGAAAATGAAAGGACAACTCGTCGAATGTCTCTGCATCGTCTGGCCCCGATATAGAGATTTTATCACCCTTTGTGATGGGAAGTCCGGACGTGATTGAAAATTATCCGGAATTACAAGGGCTTTGTAAGAAGTGCCTTCGGTTCTGTTCGAACCCGGAACAAACTTGTATGGTTACATGTCTGACATTACACTTTGAGATATAAAGCCGATTTCTTTCAAATACATTTCTGTTGGTGGCGGAGAATTTATTCTCTTAGCTTAACACCCTTCTCTGAGATGTACGATCTCAGAGGTTATGTTGTTGAAATTTATCAGCGATATATTCCCAATTTGGTAATGTGACATGCTGAGTGTTGCTGTGATGATCATTGTTTGATCATTTGTGATATGATCATCTGTTTGATTTTATATCTTTGTGATCATTACTTTGATCATTTGTTTGACCCGAAGCATGGCTGAGCAGTTTTTTGAAGGAGAAGTTCAGAAGCAGTAGAGTGTATCCATTTCTTCGATGGATTGTGTTAACGGTAAAAAGTGAACGCTAACACCCGGTGTGTGTAATAAACTTGTGAAAGCACCACCCGTTGGTACGGGAACAGAATATGAGCTGAAAATAGCAGAAAAAGCAGTAAATGAACAACAGATTTATAGTGGTTCGGCCCGTAATTGAGCCTACATCCACTTTATAGTCTTTTATTGCTGATTTGATTACAATTCAATACAATATCCCTCTAAATATAATACAACTTGATCATGAAACCATTCTTGACTATTAGCTCGATCTTTAATGATAAAACTCGACGAATCCGCGCTGGATGTTAGGAGCTCTTCTCGAAGATCGTTGTTGTGTCTCGAATGCTTGAAGATCTTTGATTGCTGAATGAGAGGAGGCTTTGACAGCGTAACGGCGCTTGGAGAAATGAATGGCCAAAAGTCCCCTCTAAATTGGAAGTGATGGGGTATTTATAGAAGCTGATCTGGACTTAGGAAATTTCTCTAAGTCTTTAAGTCGGCGCCGACTTATAGTAAGTCGCAAGTTTTAAGTCAACCACGAGATAGACATGCGCTGTGTTAACGCTTGAACATCCAAAATGAACAAAGTCATAAGTCGGCAGCGACTTATCATCTGTCGTTGGTCTTAACTCGGAAACTTATGTATCTCGCAAACTTTTAAGTCGGAGTTTTCTTAAGCAGTTAGGTCGGTATGGCTTTAGGTCGGTGCCTTTCCATAACTCGGAGTCTTTCCTAACTCGGCGCCTTTCTTAACTCGGCAACCTGTTAAGTCGGCACACTTTATAAGTCGAATGCTCCTTAACCCGGTAGGTCATAAGTCCACATAGGTTGCAGCCATCCTTAACTCGCAAACCGTTAAGTCGTAGCTCTCTTAGGTCGGCAAGCATCATGACTCGGCATCCTTCTTAAGTCGGTCTTAACTTCTGAGTCACAGATCTTCTTAAGTCGGCCTTAACTTCTGAGTCACAGATCTTCTTAAGTCGGCAGGCTCTTAACTCGGCATCCTTCTTAAGTCGGTCTTAACTTCTGAGTCACAGATCTTCTTAAGTCGGCAGGCTCCTAAGTCGGCACAACTCTTAAGTCGGCAGCTCTTCTCAGTAGTTAGATCGGCAACTGTTGGGTCAGAGCTTTCCTTAAGTCGGTTACGCCTTTAGCTTGTTAGGTCGTCTTCTGTCTTAGGTCGGCAAGCACCTTAACTCGGCATACCTTCTTAAGTCGTGAGTCGAAAAGGGGTTAACATTTGCCCCTCGAAGTATACGCCTAAACCATAGGTCGTATGCTTCGATTCTCTTAACTCTCTGGTTAGGTCGGAGGCGACTTAACGTAAGTCTTAAGTCGTACATCATGTGTCGATTCGTCTTTCACTGCCCCAGTGAGTAAATAGCTTAAGCCGTCCCTTCTCTTCCTTCACCTGTTCCAGCTTCTTATGCCGCCATTAACAAAGTTCTTCAATTTCGAATACAAATTCAAGTCCACCACCCAGCGATTCACCCTTGCTATCCAATTGCGTAAGCGTTTTCGATCCTTTTTCACTTCACGTTCGTCATTGAACCATGAATTCTAACCTCCGAGCCCCGAATCGAAATCATACGTCGCGCTTCACTTTGAATCGTGCTGTGATCAATTTATAATCGTCACTAGTTGTTGATGTGATTTACGAACGCATGACAGTAGGTAAGGTTTATAACAGATTGGAGATGTGTTGAATTGTTGTTCCAGCGACTTTGTGATATGAAGGGAACGGTGAAATTCGAGTTGATTGGTGGAAGGAGGTGAAATTTATGGTGGAGGAGAAGTAGCTTGAGACGACTCAAAACATTCATGCGACCTAACTATCTCAGCAGCCCAGTTTTCTCTTGCGACTTAACTATTCGCCGACATAAGCCTTAGGTCGTGGCCGAGCTAGGACTTAGACATTCATGCCGTTCTGACTTGAGACCTTTTGCACGCAGCCCGACTTAACTTATCACACAGCTTCTTATATTAGGTCGTGACCGACCTAGAACTTGGAATAATTTCAACTTATTTTTCACAACAAGGCTATAGGTCGCAGCCGAGTTATGACTTAGAGAATTTCTGGTTGCCTCGAACTATTTTTGTTTCTTTATTCGACCTAAGACTCAGGGACCGCCGACCTAGACCCATAGAGAATCTCTTAAGTCGTCACCGAGTTAATACTTGGGTTTTCAGCAAACTAAGCAGATGACTTTTAAACTTTGCCTGGACTTCGAACTGTTGAACTATAAACCATGTTGCATGTATTTCTTTTTACGGATTGCTTCAATTTTGCAAACTAACAACCCTGCTTAAAACAACATTCACAGAATACTGGGACGAATATACTGTCACTGACTGCCCATATCAAATGACAGATTAGTTGGTAAAGAGAAAGTTAAATTAAATGAATATGAATGAGATGCTGTACAATAACCAATTCAAGTGAAGTATTAAAACAAAATCATAATAGTCAAATGGAACTGACTTGTCTGTATTAACACTGCACTTGATCATTGACAAGTTCTGAAATTCTGTAATCGATAATTTAATTCCAGTTATGCTTGTCTTTTATTTTCATTAGTTTCTGCACAACACTTCACACTTTTAGGGAACGTGCACCTTCACATTTGAACATTCAGCTGATTGTGTAGAATGTCTTCTCCACAAGAAGGAACAGAACAAGCTGAAGATGTATTTCCAGTTGCTATTCCGCTGAACGATCCTCCAGAGAGGTCTCCTACTACCTTGAGCCATAAAGCCTTTCGTCAACTATGCACCCAGTTTGGCATTGCTGAAGCTGACGCTTTGCTTCCTGAAACAAATGATACTGCTGACAGGCCGCCCCATGGCTTCGTTGCAGTTAACCGCCAAATGTGCTTGAGCGGAGCTATCCCCCCATTCAATGACTGCATTCGAGAACTTCTTCTCCAACTATCTATCTCCCCTTTTCAGTTACATCCCAATGGCTACGCCATCTTGTTGGGACTATGCGTGCTTTTTAGGAGAACGCTGGGCCGCTTTCCTACCTTCGGAGAAATTCGCTATCTTTGTACCTTTGCCAAGAATAAAGATCATCCCTCCATTATAGTTGTAAGGAGTGCGAGGAATCGTAAGTTGATCACCGGTCTCCCTGAAAGTGTTCACAGTTTCCTGAGCCCGTTCTTTTATGTCCGCTGTCCTCCTGGGTTTTATGCTATTTGGAGAATAGGGAGTAAGATCACTTGCACTTGTCTCTTATGTTCCTTCAAACTTACCGAAGTTCGGATTATCAAGTGCTAACTTCGATCTTTTCTTTTTCTTTTCAGCAGTTCCTTCTCCTTCTAAAAATCTTAGTCACAAAGTGACTTTCGAGAGGCTTATGGCGGTGCCTGTGGAGGAGAGGAGTATCCAGTTTCTATTAGATGATGAACTTTTGCACCAATTTGGGCTTCTACACCCTTCCAGGTCGACTCGAATTCATGAAACTCCTAGCTCTGATGCAGAAACGTCGGCTGCTTCGGGTTCTCAAACAGAGGCGTCAAATGCCCCAGTTTCTGCGGAAGAAGCTGCATCAAAAACACTCGTCATGGATGCTGCTTTGATAAAGTGTTCTGGATCCACTGATGCTGTAGGGTTAGCTGGCAAGTCGGCACTTCCCCCAATTATTGAGGAAGAAGAGAATCTTCGAGCTTCTGAAAAATCAACTGATGTGGAAGTTGAGAAGGAGAAATCTGCCGAATACTTGGGCGATGACACCTTCGATGGCTTGAGTGACATTATGATTACTTCTCAAGAGCTTTTCAAGGATAATATTCCAAAGGCAAACTCTCCTGTCATTGAAGCGACTTCCTCTTTGAAACAGATCTCGACGCCTTCGACACCTGTCGTCTCCGTTCCTGCACTGAAGCATGGTTTGTAGTTTGACGCGCGTAGTTCGCACGCCGCACACACTTAGGATTTTTCTGCACTTATAAGCATTTACTTTTTCCTTCTGGAAATTTCTAAACTTTACTTCTTTCCTGTTTTCAGATTCTCCGATGGGACGCTCCGGCTCATATTATGACTCATTTCAGCGCCATGGAGGCCGTGGATCCTATGACTTCAGGAAATATCTTGGTGACCAGAGAGAGACAGATGAGGAACGGGCCCAAAGGAAGGCTCAAGAAAAATGGGACTATGAGCAGCGGTAGAGAAGAAGGGATGCTGATCGATACGATTCTTCCTACAAAACTCACGATTCTCATAAGCGAAAAACTTATGATGACAAAGGGAAGACTCAAATTACTGATGAATCGAGCAAACGGTCTAAGCCAAGTGACGCGTCTGCTATTTCTGAAAAGATCAATGCTCCCATTTCTTCTGACATTCCGGCCGGTTCTCCTCCTCTAAAGGAAACTGACATTCAAACCATCATTAACAGGCCACAATATCAAGCTAAAGACGGCCCTCCAACGCTTCAGAGCCGATTTCCGAATTGGTGTCTAAGAGGAGTCCGCTTTGACTTAGATTTGGTTCCCATTGATAAGCAGGCAATGCTGAGAAATGTCGATGCCGTCAAGCTTGATATTGAAAGAATGTCTGGATGGCAGAAGTTGGTTGATGAACTTCAAAGGGTCAACCATCTTAACCTTGAGGCAATGATGACGATGGAGAATGATAAAGCAGAATGGGACAAATGGCGTAAGCAGCATGACGTGGAAATGACGAGTATTGCAGACGACAATGCAAAGCTTGCGTCTGAAGTTAAGCAGCTTAAGGAAAATCTCGCTTCTTCTTCTGCATCATATACTCAAAAAGAAGAAGTCTTTCAGAAGCAGGTGCGGGACGCACACGCTGCACAAAGGGATGTAGAAATGAAGCTTGCCGCCGAACAGCACGTTAAAGAGAAGTACCGCGCAGAAAACGCCGAACTGCGGGAAAAGGTCACCTCCCAGAACATGGAGATTGAGTTACTAAAGTCTCGACTTGCTAAAGCTGAGGCAGCTCGTGATGAGGCTATTACTGGTAGGGTCGCTGCTATTGCCGAAAAAGAAGCGATTGAACAATCACATGAGGCAACGAAAGCAAGCATCAGTTCCACCTTATTCGACTTTTATTTACACTGCGTTCTGGGTCGTGGGAGCCTTGCTTTTCTGGGTCCAGATTATGAAATCACTCTGGCTGAAGTGTGGGAAGCCGCGCTTGATATGTTTAAAGGTGCCGGCTATGATGAAGCAAAATTTGAGGAAGCAAAATTTGAGGCTCGCTATCTTGA
This sequence comes from Allium fistulosum, assembly GCA_030737815.1. Lineage (NCBI taxonomy): Eukaryota > Viridiplantae > Streptophyta > Magnoliopsida > Asparagales > Amaryllidaceae > Allium > Allium fistulosum. The sequence goes on from CM060907.1 coordinate 613,825,670, forward strand.
TGATGAGGCTCGCGCCGCTCTGGTTAGAGGGAAGGAGCAGCTTGCCAGGGCACGGGCTGAATCATTGGGAGAAGAACTCTCGAAAGAGGAAGCTCTTTTAACTGCCCCTGTTCATGCTTCCACTTCGGCTGATGCAAACATTATGGATTCCAGCTCTCATCCTTCACCTCCAGTTGTGACCACTCCTACAGAAGAGGAGGCAATGAAGGACTTTCAGGCTCGGGAATTTGAGATTTATCTTGCCAAACCGGCTTCTCTAGGTAACTTTGACGATTCACGGTCTTCTTTTTTCTCAAGGAATACTAATTTTGATTTCTTTTATTATGCAGTAGTCGCGCCGGAAACTGCACCAATTCTTCCTTCTTCAGCTGCCATTCCTTCTTCTCAAGTTACTCCTCTTCCAGCTTCTCAACCAGGTTCACAGGAAGAACCGATAGCAGCCCTTCAAGGTTTGGACGAACCATCTGCTTCCGAAGAACAGAAAGCAGGAGATCTGGAAGATAGCGAGAAGACCCCGGAGCGGTCTTTCGACTACGACACAAAACTTTCTACATTTCTTACTCCGGGGAGTGAATCTTCTTCCAAGAAGAAGGGGAAACGTGCGGTTTCGAAGAAAGGAAAGAAGAGTTCTACTGCTGCTGGAGATGAGGCAGAGATTGATCCGGCTGAGTCTCTTTCTCCTTCTTCTCCAACGCGGCCTACGAAGCTAATTACCAGGCCGGGTAAAAGTTCCAAGGGTGGGAAGAAGGGGAAATGAGTTTGATTTTGCATTTTCTGCTTTTTGTATTGACCGGGGATTGTGCGGATTCCGGTCTCCGCTTCTTTTTGTAACCTGTACAATGTAAAAATTTCTCATAGTGTTGAAATAAATAGATATTTTTCTTGTACAAATCCTTGTGTATGTAGGAATACATCTGTTTTTCATTTGAAGTGTAAAGTAAATGATTCTTTTTGCTTGTACAAATTTTTGGTCTGTGTTTCAAGAACGCACTTACTCCACATCTTTATTACGTGATATTGCAATGAACTTGTGGTATGTTGCTTGTATATTACTTTTATTAATGTAACTGAATTGTATAATGTTGCCCCCATACCACAAGTATATTGTAATATTTCTTGATTTCACAAGACCGATACTCTTATTTTAGAGAATAACTTTCCACTTTTTCAGGGAAGAATTATTCTGCTTTTAATAGAGTATATCTTGTCTTTGGAGAAATCTTTATTTTCTTTTTCTTCCTGAAGAACATTTCGACTTCTGGGAATGATCACTTTTATTTGTTTGAAAGTGAATTTTCCTGCGCAGTGAAATGAGCTTCCGCAGAAGGTTTTGATTTTTGTGCCCCAGTAAAGGGTTTATTTTTGGTACTTCAAGCAAGGTGAAGTACGCCTCTGAGGAGGTCTTTTGGTCTCTGAAGAGAAGCAATTTTGGCATTTTAACTCTGGTGAAGTGTGCCTCCGAAAAGGGCTTTTGCCTCCGAAGAGGGCTTGTGCCTCCGAAGAGGGCTTGTGCCTCCGAAGAGGGCTTATGCCTCCGAAGAGGGCTTGTGCCTCCGAAGAGGGCTTGTGATTGCCTGGAAGTTACTTTCTCATGGTCGGAAGGGTCCACGAGACAAACGCAAGTTGCTTGATTGGATGTTTGTTTGTACAAACGATCGCAATCAATTAACGAGGTACACCTTCGGTGGTCCTACCAATCTTTTTGATTGAGTAAAGCACTCCCATTTATTGGCGTGCCTCGTTAGAGGGCTTTGTAATATTTCATCTCTGGTGAAGTGGGTCTCCGAAGAGAAGCATTTTGCACTTCTACACGGGTGAAATGTGCCTCCGAAAAGGGCTTTTGCCTCCGAAGAGGGCTTGTGCCTCCGAAGAGGGCTTGTGATTGCCTGGAAGTTACTTTCTCATGGTCGGAAGGGTCCACGAGACAAGCGCAAGTTGCTTGATTGGATGTTTGTTTGTACAAACGATCGCAACCAATTAACGAGGTGCCCCTTGGGTGGTCCTACCAATCTTTTTGATTGAGTAAAGCACTCCCATTTATTGGCGTGCCTCGTTAGAGGGCTTTGTTGATCCTTGGGAAGGAGCATCAGTTGGTTGGCGTGCCAGGAAGGTTGCGTCTTAGGTGCAAGTAGATCCATGGGATGGACACAAGCTGCCTGATTGGATGCATCACAATCAGCCAGTGAGGGTCTTATTCCTTCTGCTTGGGAAGTTATCCCTTTAGTGGATCTACCTGCTTTCCTGTTGAGAGGCATACCTTCCTTTGGCTGCTTCCATGTCTGCCTGCTCATGTTGTACCATCATCCACCAATCTGCGATCCTTTATCATCATTTCCAAGCGCGTGTCTCTTTCTTTTGCAAGTGAATTTCTTTATCCGAAGAAGTAGACTTCACTGTTGAATGACTCCACAGAGTAAACGCAAGTTATTTGGTTGGATGCCTTTTTATATCAACGATCACAACCAGTTAACGAGGGCTTGACACAGTGGAGCCGTCAACTTTTTATGTGAAGTTCCTCTTGTATGGGATTTGAGTTTGAAATTTTTTGTTGCTTGGAATTTGCTTTAATAAATGATTTGCAAGGCCCGCTTAGCTTTGCGATGGGTGAGCTTTGCTTTAATGACCTGCAGTATTAAATCGATATTTTAGCAATACATTTAGAGTATTTACTCATCGAAATATAACAGGCATTTTATAATAGAAAACACAATGCATGATTTTTTATTATTGAATCACGCTGATTTCTCAGCGGTTTACAATGCAGAAGTTACACATCCATCATTATCTTTACAAATTTAAGCAATGCTGTTAAGTAAAAAATGAATGCTAGTTATTGTTGTTTCAGAATCTCCAAGCTGGATTTCCATTTGTGCTTGATTCATAGCTTTTGGATTTTCATGTCGGAGAAAGCGAGAGATGCCCCAGTCGCAGTTTCGTGAGTGATTAGTAGTCATCCCAACTTCTGCTTGCTGGGTATGGTCCCCCCGTGATAGCATTAATGACAAGCTTTTCTGAATCTTGCACTGCAGTGTTGTTGTGAGAATCGGATTGATGGGTAGGGTGTTGTTGATCCCGAGTGGATGAGGTTGGATTGGTTCCGCTTCTCTTAACGTATTGTTGGAGTTTACCCTGCTCTAGCAATTCTTCAATCACCTTCTTTAATTGGCGACATTCGTCAGTGTCATGGCCAGGTTGATTGTGAAATTGGCAGAATTTCCCATTACGCTTTGCCCCTCTTGTCATCCCAGGTGGCTTAGGATACCTGACAACGTCTTTTGTTGCAAAAAAGATATTTCTTGGTGTATCGGTTAAAGGAGTAAAGTCCGAAGGATTAAAGCGGCGAGGTTTCTTTTCATTTCTCTGGCTTTTTCCTCCTTCATTCTCCCTTTTCTGACTTTCAGATTCTCTTTTCTTAGGTGGGACATTGTCATTATTAGTCTGGGCAGTAACCACCTTCGACGTTGCAGAAAGGCTTTCAAGGCGAATGAACTCATCGGCCTTTTTATAAAATTTATCAAGTGAGTTTGGTTCTTTCATCTTTAACCATATCCCAAATTCACTCGATTTATCAATGGCTCTCATCAAATAAGTCAGGATCATACGTGGTTCTGCATTTTCTACTTCGGCTAAAGCTATATTGAAACGGCTCAAGAAAGATTTGATTGATTCTCCGGGCGCTTGTTCAAGGTTAGACAGTGACATTATATCCTTAGCTTTTGAAGCATACAATCTGAACTGTTCTTTAAACTTTTGCGTTAAGTCGGAGAATTTATCTACAGACCGAACTGGAAGCTTTGTGAACCAAAGTAAAGCCACACCTTCTAGGTATACCGGAAAGTATCGACACTTGATCTCGTCTGATGCTCTTGCACCAGTCATATGCCAATCGTACTTGTAGAGGAAATGATTAGGGTCACTGGTTCCCCTATAGGCTTGGATAGTAGGAGGTGCAAATTTCCTTGGAAACTCCGCTCTTAGGATCCTATCAGTGAACGGAGTTCTGCTTGGCGCAAATCCCCAGTCAGCCTCATCCTCTTCCCTTTGCATGCTCTCTTTCATGATGCGGCCAACCATTTCAGACAGGTACTCCTTATTGTTCAAAGATACCTCCGGGCAAGTATTAGTTCTTCCCTCGGAATTTTGCCCGGGCATATGCTCATGACAAGTTGGTTGCGGCATAGAACCATCAGCTTGGAAAGGTGGCATTTCAGGAAGAGTAGTTCGACGGTTTTCTGGTTGACGATTTGCCCCGAGCAGAGCAGTTAATCTATCCATCATCAAAGCGTTTTGAGTTTCAATTTGTTGGTATAATCCAGAAACTACGTCATCCAATTCAGCCCTGGTGACCCCAACGGTTGGAGTTGCTTGGTCTGTTATTGGGGAAGCGGAAGTTCCTTCGTGAGCGTTTCCGGATCTGATAGGTCTACCTCTTCTTCCAGGAGCCATTATTTCAGATCTGGTTTTTAAAGAGAGGTTCTTTTTTATGAATCTTTGCGAAGCAACGGTGGATGATCGCCTGAGTTGGGTTCTCTCAGTGAAAGCACCAAAATGTTAACGGTAAAAAGTGAACGCTAACACCCGGTGTGTGTAATAAACTTGTGAAAGCACCACCCGTTGGTACGGGAACAGAATATGAGCTGAAAATAGCAGAAAAAGCAGTAAATGAACAACAGATTTATAGTGGTTCGGCCCGTAATTGAGCCTACATCCACTTTATAGTCTTTTATTGTTGATTTGATTACAATTCAATACAATATCCCTCTAAATATAATACAACTTGATCATGAAACCATTCTTGACTATTAGCTCGATCTTTAATGATAAAACTCGACGAATCCGCGCTGGATGTTAGGAGCTCTTCTCGAAGATCGTTGTTGTGTCTCGAATGCTTGAAGATCTTTGATTGCTGAATGAGAGGAGGCTTTGACAGCGTAACGGCGCTTGGAGAAATGAATGGCCAAAAGTCCCCTCTAAATTGGAAGTGATGGGGTATTTATAGAAGCTGATCTGGACTTAGGAAATTTCTCTAAGTCTTTAAGTCGGCGCCGACTTATAGTAAGTCGCAAGTTTTAAGTCAACCACGAGATAGACATGCGCTGTGTTAACGCTTGAACATCCAAAATGAACAAAGTCATAAGTCGGCAGCGACTTATCATCTGTCGTTGGTCTTAACTCAGAAACTTATGTATCTCGCAAACTTTTAAGTCGGAGTTTTCTTAAGCAGTTAGGTCGGTATGGCTTTAGGTCGGTGCCTTTCCATAACTCGGAGTCTTTCCTAACTCGGCGCCTTTCTTAACTCGGCAACCTGTTAAGTTGGCACACTTTATAAGTCGAATGCTCCTTAACCCGGTAGGTCATAAGTCCACATAGGTCGCAGCCATCCTTAACTCGCAAACCGTTAAGTCGTAGCTCTCTTAGGTCGGCAAGCATCTTGACTCGGCATCCTTCTTAAGTCGGTCTTAACTTCTGAGTCACAGATCTTCTTAAGTCGGCCTTAACTTCTGAGTCACAGATCTTCTTAAGTCGGCAGGCTCTTAACTCGGCATCCTTCTTAAGTCGGTCTTAACTTCTGAGTCACAGATCTTCTTAAGTCGGCACAACTCTTAAGTTGGCAGCTCTTCTCAGTAGTTAGATCGGCAACTGTTGGGTCAGAGCTTTCCTTAAGTCGATTACGCCTTTAGCTTGTTAGGTCGTCTTCTATCTTAGGTCGGCAAGCACCTTAACTCGGCATACCTTCTTAAGTCGTGAGTCGAAAAGGGGTTAACAGATTGGATAGTTAAGTATGAGCTGTTCTGATTGGTAAAGAGAGAACAGATTTCTTTGGAATTTGGCTGGGTTGATCGCAAAAGTGACTTGCGATTGCTGAGTATTCTCTTGAGTTATCTGAGATTTTCTGGGATGTGTTGTCCAGTTTGTGCTTGTATTCTTCATCAACATTCTACTCCAGATCAGAGTGGTGCAGCAGAAGCAGTTTGGGAGTGTATCTGTTTGTCTTTTCCGGATAGGAGAAGTAAGTTCAGTCTTCTGATGATTGAGGAGTTGGTGTTCTTGGTTTTGGAACCAGCAGTTCTGGAGGATTTGGTTGTCGAGTCAGACTCGTCTATAGTCTGATATCCTGTCTAGTTTGTAGATCTAGATGAGTAGGAGCTCTGGAGCTTCATAGTTTAGATTGTTTGTAGAGCGAGTATCCTGGTATATATATATACTTGGGGAAACTCAAGGAAATTCTATCCAGAATTTTGTCTGGATAGTTAGAATTGTTTGTTTGGATGATTGGTTGCTATAATGTTAGCATATGGATGATAGTATATGCTTGTGATTTAAATAGATTATTAAATTACCTTTGTTTAAAATTTCGGGGACGAAATTATTTTAAGGGGGGAGGAATGTGATATCCCAGAATTTTAGGCAAAATCAATTTAATAACCTATATTAAAAATTAAATTGATTTGATAATCTTTGTTAATAAAATTGAATTTAATTTAATAATCTAATTAAATAAATATTTAAATTGGTGGATTATATCTTTTAATAAGGTTAATAAAATATTTCTATTTATAATGTATATATATAATTGTATATATTGTAAATAGATGAGTTGGTTTGAATTTAACAAATAAAATTATGTTTTCAAATTTCTAATATATTTTGGTAAGTGGAAATTATGATTTAAATTTAATATTAAGCTTTTCAAAGCTATTTTATAAATAATTATATGGTTTAAAAAAATACATAAGATAAAGGTTAATTGTTTAAAAATAGATTTAAGCTTAAGTTTAAATTTAAATAAAAAGGTTTGTTTTATTTCTTTTAAATATTACTTGATATATATAATTAAAAATAGAAGTTTAAATACAATTTACATATGGTATTAATTCATCGAATAATATAAGTAATTTATAATCTCTTTTATAAATTATTTAAAATAGTCAAATTTGATATTTTCAATACTTTGTTTTTAGAAATATAAATAGACTTTAAATAAAATAGAATTATTATTTTAGAAATTAAATAGTAGTTATATATGCATATATATAACTTAATTATAAATTGGATTTTTAAATTTAATTTGAATTTGAATTAAATTTTGAAATTCAAAAGAATAAACATTTTTAAAATATTTGGATAAGCTTTCATTTATATATAATTTGTTTATAACATTTTCTTAAAAAGAAATTCAAATATATACATTTAAATAAAGTATAAAAACTCTTATTTACATTTAAAAATAAATAAAATTATGTATTAAATACTTAAAAGACAAATGTCATTATATTAAAGCCTAATGTGACATATGTTAAGTAATAAATAAAACTACATGACAAATGTCAAGATAAATAACAAGTGTCTTTTTAATTATTTTGATTTTCTTTTGTTTTTAATAAACCACATTTTAACTTATAAATACATATGTTTCCCCTCTTTATTTTCTTTTCTATCTTTTTTTCAATTCAAAACCAAGAAGAACTCAAACCAAAAATCTCAGAACAAAAATCTGAAACTCAATCATCTCATAAACAAAAGATTTATCAAAATCAAAAGCTTCTGCACCATTTTCCTGGAATCTGTAAACAAATCATGTTCAAAACAAATCAATTAGCAAAACTCTTCAAATACAAAATCAAACCCCTCGTTATCAAAAAGGCCTGCATCATATTTATCAAATCTGGAAAAATGATTTCTGCATGCACCTGGAAATGAAGCAAATCTGCATCATTTTTCTCTGCAACCTGGAATCAACTTTGAAAATCAAAGAGCCTGCATGCATGTAATTTGGAAAGGGAGCAAAAGCATTTTAGTCTCTGAACATCTCAGCACTCAAGTTTTAAAAGTTTAAAGCTTTTCAAAAAAATAAATTAAAGAGGCTGCCTCTGTTTGAATCAGGTGAGTAACAATTTTTGATAACTACTTAAGTTAAATCATGGTTGCCTAATTTAGTATGATTTCTGTTGCCTGGTTTGCTCTGGAAATAAGATTTGCCTGTGTGAATATTTACAAGTATATTTGTGGATGAATGATATATGAATGTATGCTGTAGTCTGCAATGACTCTGTTCCCTGATTCAAGTCCATTTTTTTTACTTAAATTCCCTATCACCTGATCTAATCATTATTATCAATTGAGATATAAACAAAAATTGTTTGTGTGATCATAAGTTTAAGCTTAAAATTTTAATTAAGTTAAAATGAATACAAACTTCCTCTGGAAACCAAAATGGTCTGGAAACATGAGTTTTGTTCAAAACTTAAATTCTTTAATTTATTAAATTAAGATTGTAATCTGAAACCTTAAAAGAAAATATGATTTTTAAATCAGAAAACAAAATTTTTAGTTTGGGATTTGGGAAGCAGTTCTGTGATGAACTAAAAAGAGGAATTTGGGGTTTTTTGGTGATCTCGGGGTTCTGGAGGGTTGAAGTTTCTTCTGGAGGAAGAGGAGCGAATGGTGAGGCCGGGAAAAATTCCAAAAAGATGGTCAGAGACCAGTGGTGGCGATGGTTGTCTGTTTTTGTTTGTAGACCTAGTTTTGACGATGGCTTGAAGTTTGATCATCTCGAGTCCTAGAATTGATCGAGTGTCACTATACTTAGGGAAATGATAGCATGGGTGTTAGCGAAGGCGAGGCCGGAAGTTCAGCAACTCCGATGGTCGGAGGAGCAAGGAGGAAGTTGTTCCAGGCTTTATTTTCTGTTCCAGGATGGGTTGAATGCTCGATTCGATTTCGAGTTCGTAGTGATGCTGTTGGTGGTCGGGATATAGTTCTCAGGTGATCGCCGATGTGAAGAAGTCGTCGTGGTTGACCAGGATGGTCGAAGGATGGTGGTTGACTGTGCACGTGCACGGTTGCGAGTATCTGAAGTTGTTTTGGGGAAACGATGTACTCGGGGTTTTCTCGAGTAAATTTAGTTTTTGCTCGGAGTAAATAGGGTTTGGACTCGAAGTTTTAAAGTAAAGGCTCGAGTAAAATTTGATGTTGCCAGGTTTTAAAAACTGTTTGTTTTTAAATTTTAAATGAATTTAAAATTTGAAAACAAGATTTTAAACCAAGTTTAAAATCACAATTTTAAATAGGGATTCAAAACTGAATCTGTGATCTAGTTTTAAAAATTAAATCAAATTTTATAAAATGAAAGGTTTTAACAACTTTAAAATGTTAAAGTATTTTATAAAATGGTTTTTAAAATCTGGGAATAAAAATTTAAACAGGATTTTAAATTTAAGTTTAAATCTGGATTCAAAATTGAATTTGAATCTTAGTTTGAAATAAAAGAAAGTTTTTAAATTTTAAAATGTTTTTAAAACAACTTTGAATGATAAGCATATTTAAAATCACAATTAGTATTTTCTTTATCATGTAATTTAAAAGGTTTTTGAATTGATTTTAAAACATTGTTAAAGTTTTAAATTATTTTCATTTTAAATTCTTAAATTTAAAATGAAATTGAAAGTAAATTTAAAACAAATTGTTGTTAAAATGTTTTGCTAATGATAATTTAATCATTAATGAGATTAAGGTTTATCTTAAATTATTTAGAACTTAATGATTTATAATTCAATAAATTATTAAGGAAATTAAAGGATAATTAATCAATTTAATTAATTAATGATTTGGGTTAATAAATTTAGTAATTATGGGTTTAAAATTGATTAATTAAGGTTTAATTAAATTAATTAAAGGTTAATTAATTTGGAATTAAGGATCATTAATTAGAATAAGCTAAGATTATTAATTAATGGTTAGGAATAAATTAATCAAGTAATTAAGGATGAATTAAGTTGTTGTTAGGTACTTAATTAATTAAAGATTAATTTATTGGTGATTAGAATTAATTAATTTGAAATTAATAATGGTTAATTAAAGTTTAATTATTTAAGAAAAATAATTAAAGAATAATTAATAGTTAATGTAGATCATTAATTTGGGTTAAATAAGTAATTAATTAATGTGATTAATTTTGATAATTAAATAGATTAATTAATTAAGGTTAATCATTTGTGAAATTGTTTAATTAAATATAATTTCTTAATGGAAGTAATTTAAGGAATAAATTACTCATTGTAATTAATTGAGTTTAAATTAATTAGTTAAGTTAATTAATTAAATTTAATTAATTTAAGATAATAATTTAATGATTTGTGAAGTATAATTACTTAATGTAATTTAATGAAGTATAATTACTTATGAAAGTAATTAATAGATAATTACTGATGTAATTAATGGAGTAATTAAGGGTAGTTAATTACATAATGGAATTAATCAAGGGATTAATTAAGAAATTAATTAAGTAATAATTAATTTATTTTAAGAAGTAATTAAGGGTAGTTAATTACTGAATGAGATTAATCAAAGGTGATTGATAATTATGATTTAATTGAAGATTAATTACTTAATGTAATTAATTTAAATAAAGTAATTAATGATAAAATGTAATTAAGGATCATTAATTAATATAATTAATGATGTAATTAAGAATTGATTAATTAAGGAATAATTAATAAATAAAGTGATTAATTAATGTAATTAATTAAGGAGTAATGTAATTAATTATAGTTAATTAATAAATGAAGTAATTAAAGGTTAATTACTATAAGTGGTTAAGAGTAATTAATTTGTGAAATTAATTTAAATGCTAATTACCTGAATGTAATTAAATGTTAATTAATCAAGGATGATTAATTAAAATAATTGGATAATGGTTGATTAATTAAGTGATAATTAATTAATAGTGATTTAAGCAAGATTGATAATGATGGAAGTAATTAATTTAATTTACTTTAAATTAATTAGAGATGAAGTATTTAATTTAATTCATTTTAAATTAATTATAGATGGTTATTAATAAATCATTGCTTATGTATGGATGATATTGATTTGTCTTGAATGGTTTGAGATCTCAGATATGAGATAGTATCAATTGATACTGTATTATTTGGATGCTTTGGTTGCATAGTGATGATGATATGGATTATCTGCTTATAATGATAATGTTGATTATCTATTGTGAATCTATGAATTATCTATCTGTGTGTATATAGATAATAGAATTGAATTGTTTTAACCTTAAAACAACTTGGCCCTTAAAAGATACGTTTTGGATTTCGATGAGACCGGGATCGGGTTTCCGTATACCGGGATTCCAGGTCTGGAGACCCGAATACCACATCGATCCAAATTAACGATAGGTCGTGAATCTCAAGTGAAGATGAAGTTTCAGAGTGCAAGGGTTATTGTCGTTAACTCTGAGGGTGATTCCAAAACGAGTGTAACGAAATAATGCCTTCGGTTTCGTTCGAACCCGGAACGAACTTGTATGGATTGAATGCTTTCAGAACATCGTCAGGTGGACGATGAGCATTCTAAGTGATATGTTCTGATTAAAGGTAATCGTAACCTCAAGCCTCATCAACCGGGAATGGCTAAAACAGGGGAGGTGCAGCAAGGCTTCGTGGGTAGCACCCACTGAGAGCAAGATAGATCCCTGTCTAGAGGTCCCTTTTCTTTTTATTCGGCTTAGTGTGTGGTTGGTCGCGCCAACTACGGGGTTATCTTGTTCGGAATTATCCAGTAAGGGATGGTTCCGGCTTTGTGTTGCAGGGGAGCGGGCGTACTCCTCGGTACGGTGATCTAGGCCACGTACTGTGACGGGCGGTACCCCAGTAGCCCTGCCATTGTATGGAAACCCATTCTTCCTACGTGCCCTTACGGTTTTGATTGTATAACCCACTTTGTGGCTAGTATGCTGGAATTTAATAATGTAACAATTTCAGCTATTTCATATTTATTTGAAAACCCTAGACCCTATTATAATATAACTAGATTTCCTATCAAATGTTTTGGTTAGCGTAAGGTAAAAACTTACCCATGTTTATTTGTGGGGAGTCTTACGTGATACCTTTTCTTTCTAAAGGTTTTGAAGTTAAGCAAGTTTAACCTGTTACTCACGCCAGACCCATGTCTGACCCAAGTGTTTATTTCTGTTTTATAAACTCTTGGGTACTCAAATTTTTACGAGTAGCCAAGGGATTCAGGTTTAGCTTTGACGAATATTCTGGAGGAGCAATGGAGCAGGAGGCTTCGGTGTTCGTAGATATAGTATTCCGCTGTGTTGATATCTGTGATAGTGTCTTGTCATGTATTTGAGTTGTAATGTCTAGACAGATGTTTATAACTGTCTAGTAAGTGATGTATATGCTATGTAACTCTGTAAATTGTTGTATTCTATGTAATAGTTTATGTTATTAATATAATTTATTCGTTCCGCTGTGAGATCGTTGTTGTTGTTTCTTTCTTTCTTCTCTTCTTTTCTATTTTCTACCCCTTTCTTTCTTCATAATGATGCGACTTTCTGGGCATAGGAAGTCGGGTCGTCACATCACTCATAACTTGGAAAACCGTTTTTCAATTCAAACTTGAAATTCCTTTAACTTAAATTGGAAATTCATTTCTTATATGAAAGCTTTTATCCTTTGAAAACAATTAGTTTACATTCTGGAAAATTTGATTCATTTATACAAATTACAATCCTTGGGTTAAATTCAAATTCTCAAAACCATACTTTTAAAATGGTTCAACTTCATATAAACACATTTATAACATATTAACCACAATTTCCAAACATGGAATTCAATTCCAAATTTTGAATTCAAATTCAAATTAAATTATTTAAATTGAAAAACTTTACCAAGTTATTCAAAATAACTTTTTCTCTTTAAAATTCCTTTTCAAAATCTTTAACATTTAACCCAAATCCATTTCCAAAATCAATTGAAATTAAAATTTCAATTTCAAAAAAATATTAAATTTAAATCATCTGTGACTTAACCGATTTCCTCGTGAAATCCATATTTGTGTATGTAAAAGTGTGGTCCAGGGGTTTCACACAGTAGTGCAACATCAATAAATCATCCCAGATCAGAATACCGAAATATAGTTGATAAGCGGTATAACTATAACGCTTATCTTTTATTCACAGATCACAGATTTATAAATTACAGATAATATATTACATTCATCCCAGATAAATGAACTACAGTACAGATCACACACAAACCAGAATATATCACACAGCATCACACATCAAGGAATATTAACAATTCAACCATCCAGTCAAGTACAAACATTCACAAGTAAACCTATTAATCAACTGATTAATTTAAATCAGATGTATCAATTATTAATCCGGGTTAATTATCATAATTTAATTACAAATTATTTGAAATAAATCTTCCTTTCAAATTTATTAGTTAACCCTTAATTATTAACTAATCATTCTTAATTAATGAATCAATTAACTTTTAATTATTTAAAAAATCTTAATTAATCACCATTATTAATTAATCCTTTAATTTATTAACAAATAATTTACTCAAATTTCAAACCATCACTCAATTAATTACATTCAGTAATTATCTATTAATCGCTTTTCTAAGTAATTATATTTTCAAAATTTTCAAGTGATTATTCTGAATTAATAAACTAAGTAACTAACTTGAATAAATTCAATTAACTCAACTAATTACACTGAATAATTAATTCCACAATTATTGTCATTAAGTAATAATACTTAATAGTTCAACAATTGATTGTTATTAGATTAATCAATCTAATTTATTGTTAAAATTTATCACATTAATGAATTATTCAAATAAATCTTGGTTAATGACCTTTATCAATTATTAAATTTCTTTAATTACTTTTCTAAAGAAATTTGCTTAAATGAATCATTGATGATTATAAATTGATTTACTATTAAAAACTCATTAATCTTTATTAATTAAAGTAAACTTATTTATTTATGATTTGATTGTTATTACCATATATTGAAACATTATTTCAAATTTCCTTTTTAACTTTAGCATATTTAACTTATTTTAAACACTTAAGTTCTAAAACTTAATTAAATTTCAAAATTTTAAAATCTGATTTGGAATTAGTGCCAGGTTTAAATTTTTAGATTTTAACTTGTTTAAATTTTCGTTTATAGATTCAATTCTACTTTAAATTCAAATTCTCCCATACCTTTAATTGTTTTTATATTAATAAAACGAATTAATTTAAAACTTTATTTATCTTCAAACTAAATTCCAATTCAAACTGAAATATTTATTTACATATTAATTTAAACTCAGTTTAAATTCTTTATTTAAAATTTAAATTTTAGTTTTAAAATTCCAAAACAGAAACAGTTCAGGTGGAAAGCCTATAACAAAATTTTGACCCGAGCCCTGACCATTTTGCTTCGAGAAAAACGCTTGTTTCTTTGCGCTTGAACCCGAGCCAACCCACCTTCTTCCTCAACATTATAACCACCCAAATATACCAATGCCCACGTGCACGTGCACGACCACCAGATCTATGATCGACCATCACCGACCCCCTCACCAATTCACTACCGACGTCGTTGTCCCTTCAAAACACCCAGATTATCGGAATATGTTGAGAATCATAATCGAACAAAAACAAGCTTCCACTGGAATCAACTCGATCACTTGAAACTGGCTCGTGCCGCCGCCTCTGGCCGTCATAGACCCTGCGACCACGTCTAGGGATTCGCCAGAACCCTCTCTCCTTATTCCCCCAGGTCCGATGACCTTAAACTCACCGTTGACACTGCAGTAACCACAGAACCTCAACCATCCCCAAAAGCAAATCGAACCCTAGTTCGACGTCCACCCGCCGCCACGGCAATTAATAAAATTACTATCTATTTTTCCCCGCATCCCCATACCTTCAGCCTCCTCCAGTAAAAATCCCGAGGTTAAATGATTATGCGATCATAAAAAATCGAGCGATTTCTCGATTCTGATCAACTTCCGATATCTCACGATACTCACAGCTAAAAATCATAATATTTGTTTTAAAAATCATAGTTTTTATATTCGAATCTGATGATATAATCAAAACTTAAAATTTTAATGCTTGGTTTTTCTGATTTAAAATACTTATTACTGTAATTTCTATTTTCACCATATTTATTTCATATTATTTTCTTGGAATTATTTTTAAAAATAACTCTATGATGTTATCAACATTTTCTTTTCAGGATTTAAGGCTTGAATCAGTTTAAACAAGGAGATATGGATTTTTCTTAAAACTTGATAATCTATTACTAACGAAGGTATGAATATATATGATATTCAGACATGCACCCCTAAATCCTTACACATATGAACATATCAGCAAAATTTCTAATCAAACTTCAAGGATACTCACAAACATCAGATCACCAAACCATGTTAAGGGTTTTAAAAGAGACAATTTGCTCATAGGTAAAAGAAACAAAGAAATCTAGTTTACAAAGAAGGTTTACTCACATTGATTTGAAAATGAACAGAGCTGCTACTTGAAACAGACTTGAATTTTGCAAGCTGAAACCCATTCTTGATTCTCTGGTTTTAATAAATTGTGTTGTTGTTTAAGTTGTATCTTGTTTAAGTATGAAATAATATTTGCTTCAGATTTTTTGTTTCTCAGTTGGAATAGAACGAAATTGAAATGAGGAAGGTTGATGTATATGAAAAATGAAGTTACAGGGTAATGTATATTTTGTACAGGGTGATAAATTATGTTGTACAAAAGATCAGGGATATTTTTATATTTGGAGGCTGATGAGATGATTATCTGTGCGTGCATTAATTTGTTGGTACAAACTCATAATTTTTTTATTCATTTTGTTTGTACAAATATGAGATATTTCCTTTACAAGCTTTTCACTATTTTTTTTGTTTACCCTTGAATATATGTTTTCTTTTGCAAGTGTATATACATAGCTCTGTATATTTATTCACACTAGAATATACTTGAATGTATTTTTATTTTCTTTTCTTTTGCAATATCACTTTAAAATATAATAAATTTCCATTTTAATTTTGTTTTACTTTATAATATTCATTTTTATAGTTTACATAATTCTAGAATTATTTAATATGTTCATTTCACATTTTATATAACTATAAATCTATTTGAAATATTTGTTTAACATCAACACTTATTTGAATTCTATAAATATATTTTTATAAACTCAATTGTTATTATTAAACCATTTATTTTAGATTTAAACTCAAATTAAATATGTATATATATATATAAATTCATATTTACTCATATATGCACATATACACATATATTCACACATATATACAATATTTAACTCTAAATGATTTAACACATTTTTATTTGATTTCGGGGAAACTCGAATCAATTTATCAATGAATTTCACAATTTTTATCCAAAAATTAAATTAATTATCAATTTAAATTTAACTAAAATCCGGGGTCGTTACATAAAGGGCTCGTATTATTTCTTTGGATTTCCAACAAATGGTCAGGCTAAGGAAATTCCTATGCTACATGGGAACGCCTCTGGAGGGACACCCAGAGAGACAACTGCTCTCTGCCAACACAAGGCCAGTTACCCCCTTCTCGGGAAGTAAACCTAAGATATGCCACCCCTGGTCGTTTACGATCTTTATCCGAGACGTCTCGAGCACAAAGCAACACTCACACAGTAAATGAGATTGGAGCAACCACACAGGTAAATATCTGGGCTCCATACCATAATATCACATTTTTCCAGAAGGAATGGACATACCCTAGGGGAGCTACCCCTGAAACCTTGCCGAATTTATCCTGTTTCGACCATTTCCGGGGTGTGAGGTCCGATGAGGTCTCGTCCACAAAGCTACGCTTTACACGAAAGCCATGCTTTGATCAACAAATGATCAACAAATGACCATCAACACACAGCAACACTCAGCATGCCACACTACCGAATTAGGAGTATATCACTAATAACCTTCAACTACATAACCTCTAAGCTCGTACGTCTTAGAGAAGGGTGTTAAGCTAAGAGAATAAATCTCCGCCACCAAACAGAAATGTATTTGAAAGAAATCAGCTTTATATCTCAAAGTGTAATGTCAGACATACAACCATACAAGTCTGTTCCGGGTTCGAACAGAACCGAAGGAACTTCCAAAGAAGCACTTGTAATCTGGGTATTCACAATCCCGATCGGACTTCCCATCACTTAGGGAATCTCTATACCGGGAGCTACCCAGTGCAGAGACAATCGATAGGTTATCCTATCGTTCTCGCAAATACCCGGTCTTCAACACCGGTCTTCAATTGTTATCCATATACAACGTATCACTTATTCGGAATGGGTTATATGACACAAAGGTCCTCTTCCGGTTAAACCGAATAGTGAGCGCAATATTTAAAAACATATGGATATTGGGATTTCAGTTAAGTCACAACTTTTTACCCAAAATTTCTCTTCAAATGGTTTTAAAACATTACCATTTTAAATCTGTTAAAAATAAACAGCTTCAATTAATAGGTTTTAAAAAGAATTCACTCATAAATTGGAAAACCGTTTTTCAATTCAAACTTGAAATTCCTTTAACTTAAATTGGAAATTCATTTCTTATATGAAAGCTTTTATCCTTTGAAAACAATTAGTTTCCATTCTGGAAAATCTGATTCATTTATACGAATTACAATCCTTGGGTTAAATTCAAATTCTCAAAACCATACTTTTAAAATGGTTCAACTTCATATAAACACATTTATAACATCTTAACCACAATTTCCAAACATGGAATTCAATTCCAAATTTTGAATTTAAATTCACATTAAATTATTTAAATTGAAAAACTTTACCAAGTTATTCAAAATAACTTTTTCTCTTTAAAATTCCTTTTCAAAAGCTGTAATGACCCAAGATTTTAGGAATTTATCCTGGAAAATATAAATGAATTTAAAATAATTTTTAAATAAATTTTGGAAGGAGATTGTTATGGCTTGATAGTGTATCAGTATGTGTGTACATGTGTGCACAGGGTATACACATGAACAAAAGCTAAAAATCTCTGATCTTTAAGAATAAATACATATTGATATGTATGGGAATATATATATGTATATATATATATATATATGTTAAATCTTTAAAAGCTGAATGCATAAGTAAATATAAGTATATGTATGCTACTGAATGTTTTTCTTAAGTATACATGTGCATGTGTGTGTCAGTATAGAATAATGTAAGGATATATAGGAGGGTATACCAATTATTTCAGAAAGACATATATATATAAATATATACATGTGTTAATAAAATACCAGAGTTTAATTTAGTGAAATAGAATATACAGACATATTTTAATATAAGCAGAAATAAAAAGAATGAAGATATAAAAAGAACTAATCCTCTTATAAATAAATAAAGGAAGTACATGCCATTTACATGAAAGCTAAAAATAGAAAAAAAAATAAGAGAAAACAGAGAAATGTTGCTATAGGCAGAATTAGGAAGTGTAATAAATAAATAACAAAACCAAGTCACATTTTTAGCATGATTGTAGACAAAGGGGAAAAGTATTTTCTGAAAAGCAAATTTCTGAAAGAAAAAAATGTAACCACTTTTCTCTTCATCCAAATTAAGCCGGGAAGGGGGGTAAAACTTTGGGTTTAAAATGCAGATAACATGATTTTCTGGTGGGCAAAAATGGCTTTAGCCAATACCCAAAACCCTAAGAGAAACCCTGTATATATATACAAGTATATACAGCAGCCTCCTCTTCTCCTCAGAATAGAATTTTGAAAAAAAAGGGGAAGAAAAACAATACCACAAAAATCATAAGACAAGGGAAGAAAGAGAGCTTGAGGATAAGAGCAGGAGTTCATCAGTTAATTAAGGAAACAAAGGAGAGAGCTAGGTGAGAAAACTCACTCAAAAATCTAAGGCAATAAGTCCTAATGTAGGCAGCCAGATAAAAGTATTTTTATTAAAAGAGTATTTTCATATATATATGTTTATCTGTGAATTTAAATCTGAATATGTTTTGATTTTCTTTGGTTGATTACTTGTTTTATTATAACAAAGTTTTATGTGTTGTTAGCATACATATCTGTTTTATACACTCAGATCTCTGATATGTTAATATTTAGGGATATAAACAAATACCCAGAAAATAAAATGTTGAGAATAGGCAAGTAGTATTGGTTTTGGCTCAACCCAGAAAGATGTAAATAATAATGAGCTGCAATATACTCATGTATAAGTGCTGAGGCTCGAAATAGAAAGGAATTAGGGGTGCAATAGGGTTGCCTATGTGCTGATGCCTCTGGTTCAATAAAATGCATAGCAAACCAAATTTTGTGATTCAGTGAAACCAGATTATTCTGAGTTTAACTCAAGCACAAATGTTTGCAAAAGAAAAACTCTCTCAGAGATTATAAGCCAATGTTAGTTGCCTAAACTCCTTTTAAAATACCAAGATGAATATATGTATATGCAGAAACCTTATTTTGTAATCACCATTGGTTGTTTGCTTGTTTACCTCTGTATGGTTATGAATAATATGTGATGCCATGTATGGATGTTTTGGCTATTGAAATGAATTACTGAATGGTTTTGCCATGAAAAAGAGTTACTATTAACTTAAACCTGATTAGGATATTGGGGTCAAGAACACTGCAGGAATGACTTGTGTGCTTGAGTAACATAAGTTGACACATGGCTTGTTTAAGTCCTGAGATCTTTGTGTAATGGAGTGAACTAGTTCATTACAGTGTGTCCATTGATTCATAAACATTGCAGATGAGACCAAGGATAGATAAATATACCAAGGAAGTAATACTTGAGCAGATGAGAAAACTAGAGTTTTTCCCAGATTTGAAATATGAGTATTGAATGAGTGATTTAACTCATATTAGTTATTTTCCTGTTTGGTATGAATGATTGTTTGTCTATGATTGAATTGTATGCTTGAATGTTTGTGCTATATATATATATGTAGTCTCTGGAAAGAAAATTTAAGTGTGCACATGCACAATGACACAGAGCATGCACACAAGTATTTACCTAATTCCAAAGGACAGAACCTTATGTATTTGTACTTAACTTGATTTTAAACTAATTAACAAATTGCTTTTGTGAATTTTCTCATACCAGACATGTGTCTGACCCTAGTGTGCTATTGGCATCTGGGGTGTCTCATTTAAAATGAGGCAGTTTCCAATGCTTTTTCAGGGATTGCAGCAACTAAATAGGAGTAGGAGCAAGGCCTTGAGAAGAAGATATAGCATGCTAAAACTTAGTTAGATAAGAGCCTAAATGTTGAAATCTGCATGTATTGACAATTTAAATTGCTACTTGTATTAAGTGTTGAATATTGGATTGATATTTTGTTAGGCATTTTGTTAAGAATTTGACTTGTATCTGGAATCTATGAACCTAGTTAAATTTCTGTTATGCTTAAAAAGGATTTTGATCAAATCTTGTAAGTAGATTTAGCAAGAACACTATGTTAAAAAAATTGAATGATTACATTTTATAAATGTATTAGTCAATCTTGAGACTTTAAAAAGGATTTAAGCTTTTGGAAAATCTGGAGAGTTGATTCTCAGATAATCAAACTGGTTTTATTTTCTAATATAACATATGTAGGCAAAAGAAATAGACATAGGTTGAATGTTTTTATATGGCTGCAAGGTTTATTTAACTTGTTCCATACAAATGCTTCATGTCCTATTTTTAAATAAAGAAAGGATCTGTAGTAAGATAGATGGAAGCCAGATTCAAATAGTTGCAGATATATATGCACATAATCATGTTTAAGTGCAGATTTTACCTCACCTTTTCCTTTGTATTTGAAATAAGAATCTGAATTTTACTCAGATTCTAACCAAATGCATTTTAAATGCCAGACAAATCTTATAAGAAGAAATACAAACCTGGAAAATGATAAACACTCTTATCATTCAATCATGAAGCCTTCTAGGTTGTAGGAATGGAATTCAAAAATGATTAAGCAAGGATATTTGTTTTGTATGATGGATCTTAGGCAAAATAAAATATGTATATGCAGACAGGTAGATAACCAGTTTCAAATTGTACAGAAGAAAAATGCAAAAAAAAAAATGAAAAACAAAAATTGTGTTTGAATCGACCAGCATAGCACTCGAACTCGTGACCTTGTATGTATAAGTTAGGCGCGTTTCCATTACGCCTAGATGTTGCTTGTGTTTCCTTAGGATCCACTTTATTTTATACTGATTTTGACACTATTCAGAACTTAACACAAACATCTATATTAAAAGCTTGTTTACTACTGATTATTTCTTGATCACTTCTTAGTTAGTATAAACAGACTAATGTGTTTGTTCCCAGTGGACTGTTTGATCAAAAAAAAAATATGAAATAAATTAGCAATCCAACATCCTCTTGTTTTTCAAAACTCTGATTCAAACAAGAGAGGCATATACATCCTCACATGTATGTGCTTATTTTTGTAAATGTACTGATATATTTATATTGGTTGATTATTGTGATCCTGGATATATTTGATTTATTGGAAAAAGAAAGTGACCCTGAGAATGATAACTGAAATGGATGATATATCTATATATATATATATATCCTCTTTACTTGAAAAAAAAAATTCCTTATGAAATTAGAGTATAATTTGGTGGGTCATTTCAGTTGGTATCAGAGCTATGTTATTCAACATAGTAGAAGTAAGGATCAAGTCCTTAGATAGAAATAAAATTAAAAGGAACTAAATATCTAACTAACCAGCTATGTAAATTATTATTAGCAAACTATGGTAGGGAGACCACCAAATCAGGGAGCAGGATCTTCCCATGCACCACCAATGGTCAATCTGCAAGACTTGGTGAGAGCATTTAGGGATGGGGCAGGACAAAGGCAAGAAAATCCCTATGAAGAACTCTCAAAATTGCTTAAGACATATACTCATTTAGGAGGCAAAAGCTTTGAAGGGACAGAGAGTATCATGGAGATTCAAACATGGTTGAGAACATTGGAAAGAATTTTCAATGACATGCAACTTGATGATCAAAGAAAGAGGCAAGTGGCTTCAAGACAGCTGAAAGGAGTAGCTTTAGGCTGGTGGGAAGTAATCATTGCAGGAAGGAATGAGAATGAAATCACTTGGAATCAATTCAAAGAGATGTTGGAAGCAAGGTTTGTACCAGCATCAGCAAAGACTACCTTGTTAGAAGAATTCATTAGGCTTAGACAAGGGACCATGACTGTCACAGAATACACTCAAAGGTTTGAGGGGCTTTCCACATATGGAGCAATGCTTGTGGCAGATGAGGCATCTAAGAATGATAGGTACATAAAGGGTTTGAATCCAGGACTTAGCAGAGCCATGTTACCCTATGCAGACAAGACTTTTGACCATGTGATAGACTTAGCTTTGAGGTTGGAGCAGCATGACAAGGAAAGGGAGAAGTTCAGAAATTTTAAGAGCAATAATAACAAGAAAGGTAAGGGGAGGTATCACCCTTATGATAAGAAGAAAGAAGAGGCTAGTAACAAAAACACTGGAGATGTCAAGGCTAAGGAAGACAAGAAGAAAATTGTGTGCCATCAGTGTGGAAAGGAAGGGCATATCAAACCAAAATGTCCAGAATTGAAAGGAGGAGCTTTCAAATGCTATCTATGTGGGAAAGAGGGGCATATGAAGAGGAATTGTCCTGAGTATAAACAGCAAGGCAAATTGGCAAATTTGGAAGGAAAAGGCAAAGCCACAGTGGAGAGTAACACTGTAAACCATAGCCAAGTGGAAGGTACATTACTTATTTGTACCATACCCATAACAGTAGTATATGATACTGGGGCAACTCACTCCTTAATTTCTTATGAACTGGTTAGAATGCTAAAACTGAATTGCATATTGGTTGAAACCCCATTGCATATACACAGTCCATTGGGGAGTTCTAGTGTTTTAAATATGATTTGTGTGGATGTGGGATTAAACATAGGGGGAAATATTTTTATTTCCAATTTATATGTTTTGAATTACCCAAATATAGGTGTTATATTGGGGGTAGACTGGTTAAGGCAATTTAAAGCCATAATTAATTTAGACTCATCCACCATATCATTGCAAAATTCTAGAGGCCAGAGAATCACAGTTTTATGTGAGGTAGCTAAGGAAGGAAAACTATATCATTTAGTTGACTCAGAAAAAGATTTCAGTGAACTAACCATTGAAGAAATTCCCATAGTCAATGAATATTTGGATGTGTTTGGTGAGGTCAAGGGTATTCCACACCATAGACCAGTAGAATTCCAGATCAATTTAGTTCCAGGAGCAAGCCCAGTGATTAAAAAGCCAACTAGAATGGGGCCAAATGAACTAAAGGAACTAAAGAAACAGTTAGAAGAATTGGAAGAAAAGGGTTTTATAAGACCAAGTAATTCTTGCTGGGGAGCACCAGTGGTATTTGTTAAGAAGCAAGATGGTTCTTTAAGACTCTGCATAGATTATAGAGAATTAAACAAAGTAACTATTAAAAATAAATACCCATTGCCAAGAATAGATGATCTTTTTGATCAATTAGCAGGGGCAAAAGTATTTTCTAGACTAGACTTAGCATCTGGTTTTCATCAAATGAAGGTGGAAGAATCAAGCATCAAGTACACTGCCTTTAACACTAGGTATGGGTTGTATGAATTTTTGGTTATGCCATTTGGCTTGACCAATGCACCATCTTACTTTGTAGATTTAATGAACAGAACCTTTAGAGATTGTTTAGACAAGTTTGTGCTTATTTTTATAGATGACATTTTGATTTATTCTAAGACAGTGGAAGAACATAAGCATCATTTGCACCTGGTTTTGTCTAGACTAAGGGAAAAAGATTTAAAGGCAAAATTTTCAAAATGTGTGTTTTGGAAGGAGGAAGTACATTTTCTTGGCCATGTTATATCTGCCAAAGGAATTTCTGTGAACCCCAATAAAGTAGTGGCTATCCAAGCATGGAAGAGGCCAAGCACTGTGAGTGAAGTGAGGTCATTTATGGGGATGGCAGGATATTATAGAAGGTTTATAAAAGATTTTTCAAAAATTTCTACACCACTCACTAACCTAACCAGGAAGAACCAAGCTTTTGTTTGGTCAGAAAAATGTGAAAAATCTTTTGAACAATTGAAGGAGGCATTGGTGAATGCTCCAATTCTAAAGGTACCACATGGAAATGAAGAATTAGTGGTATACACTGATGCTAGTGGATTTGGCTTGGGTGCAGTGTTGATGCAACAAGGTCAAGTCATTGCATATGCATCCAGACAACTTAAACCCCATGAAGTAAGGTATGCCACACATGATCTCGAATTAGCAGCTGTGATATATGCTTTAAAACTTTGGAGACATTATTTATTAGGCACCAAGTTTGAACTCTACACTGACCACAAGTCTCTAAAATATTTGTTTTCACAAAAAGATTTGAACATGAGGCAACACAGATGGGTGGAGTTCTTAGCTGCCTATGATTTTGACATACTCTATACACCAGGCAAAGCAAACAAAGTTGCAGATGCTCTAAGTAGACAGCATGCTAAATTGGCTATGATGATGATGGCAGAATTTAAAGATTTGTCTTTGCTAATTGAGTTAGAGATTGAGGAGAATGGTTGTGTGCACATTAATGAGCAAATGCATGGTGCACAAGAAGATAAAGGGAAGTTAAGCTTAATGACACTTCAACCAGATTTAATTCTGAAGGTAGGAAAAATGCAAGAACAAGATGCTCACTTATTAGAGAAGAGAATGCTCCTCTCAAGAGGGGAGGAAGTAATGAATCACCACATTGATAAAGATGGTTATGTGAGATACCAGAATAGGATGTGTGTACCAGAGGACATAGAATTGAAGAAGGAGATATTGGATGAATATCACAGAAGTAAATACTCCATACACCCAGGTAACACAAAAATGTATCAAAATTTGAAAAGAGATTTCTGGTGGAAGGGGATGAAATCTGATATAGCTAAGTACATTGCCAAATGTATGACTTGCCAACAAGTCAAGGCTGAAACTCAGAGACCATCAGGGTTGATGCAACCTCTTAGTGTACCACAGTGGAAGTGGGAAGACATATCTATGGACTTCATAGATGGACTGCCTAGATCTAAGAGAGGTAATACAAGTATATGGGTGATAGTGGATAGGCTAACCAAGGTAGCACACTTCATCCCAGTCAAGTCAGAAAGAACAGCACCAAAACTAGCTCAAATTTTTATAAAAGAAGTGGTAAGGTTACATGGCATTCCCAAAACCATTGTGAGTGATAGGGATACCATCTTCACTTCAAAATTCTGGAGAAGCTTTCAAGAAGCAATGGGAAGTGAACTATGTTTAAGTACTGCCTACCATCCTCAATCAGATGGGCAGACTGAGGTGGTAAACAAAGTTTTGGAGGACATGTTGAGGGCATGTATATTGGATTTTGGGGGCAACTGGGAAGATTATCTTCACCTAGTTGAATTTACCTACAACAACAGCTACCAAAGCACCATAGGAATGGCTCCATTTGAAGCCTTGTATGGTAAACCCTGCTTGTCACCTGTTTGCTGGGTAGAAGCAGGAGAAAGGTCTATTTTAGGACCTGAGTACATACAAGAAACCAAGGAGAAAATTGAGTTGATAAGAAGAAGAATGACAGCAGCTCAAGATAGGCAAAAGAAATTTGCAGACATGAGAAGGAGGCAGGTAGAATATGAGGTGGGAAATTTTGTTTTCATCAAAATCTCACCCATGAAAAATGTGCTGAGGTTTGGAAAACAAGGCAAATTAACCCCAAGATATATTGGACCATACAAAATTCTGGAGAGAATTGGTCCTTTGGCATATAAGTTGGAATTACCAGAAAACATGCAAGGCATACATGATGTTTTTCATGTATCACAATTGAGAAGGTGGGTCCATGACAAGGCAGAAATTCTTGAAACCCCAACCCAAGTGCAGATAAATCCTAATTTGATTTATGAAAAGGATCCAGTGGGAATTTTAGCAAAAGATGTGAAGAAGTTGAGGAATAAATCTCTGAAACTTGTGAAGGTACAGTGGAGTCTAGATCCTAGTGATTGCACATGGGAATTAGAAGACAAAGTTAGGATGAATTATCCTAAGCTATTTTCAGATTAAGGTAATTCTGATTTTTGATTGTTTTCTTTATTTTGGATGAATATATTTTTAGTTAGTATAGAACTAAGAATCTATTTGGTAGAGAATATACTTGTTCTCTGAATTAAGTTTAAAATTTATTTTAAGCTTAGGAAAATTGTGGGACACAATTTCTAAAAGGAGGGGTGTATGTAATGACCCAAGATTTTAGGAATTTATCCTGGAAAATATAAATGAATTTAAAATAATTTTTAAATAAATTTTGGAAGGAGATTGTTATGGCTTGATAGTGTATCAGTATGTGTGTACATGTGTGCACAGGGTATACACATGAACAAAAGCTAAAAATCTCTGATCTTTAAGAATAAATACATATTGATATGTATGGGAATATATATATGTATATATATATATATGTTAAATCTTTAAAAGCTGAATGCATAAGTAAATATAAGTATATGTATGCTACTGAATGTTTTTCTTAAGTATACATGTGCATGTGTGTGTCAGTATAGAATAATGTAAGGATATATAGGAGGGTATACCAATTATTTCAGAAAGACATATATATATAAATATATACATGTGTTAATAAAATACCAGAGTTTAATTTAGTGAAATAGAATATACAGACATATTTTAATATAAGCAGAAATAAAAAGAATGAAGATATAAAAAGAACTAATCCTCTTATAAATAAATAAAGGAAGTACATGCCATTTACATGAAAGCTAAAAATAGAAAAAAAAAATAAGAGAAAACAGAGAAATGTTGCTATAGGCAGAATTAGGAAGTGTAATAAATAAATAACAAAACCAAGTCACATTTTTAGCATGATTGTAGACAAAGGGGAAAAGTATTTTCTGAAAAGCAAATTTCTGAAAGAAAAAAATGTAACCACTTTTCTCTTCATCCAAATTAAGCCGGGAAGGGGGGGTAAAACTTTGGGTTTAAAATGCAGATAACATGATTTTCTGGTGGGCAAAAATGGCTTTAGCCAATACCCAAAACCCTAAGAGAAACCCTGTATATATATACAAGTATATACAGCAGCCTCCTCTTCTCCTCAGAATAGAATTTTGAAAAAAAAAGGGGAAGAAAAACAATACCACAAAAATCATAAGACAAGGGAAGAAAGAGAGCTTGAGGATAAGAGCAGGAGTTCATCAGTTAATTAAGGAAACAAAGGAGAGAGCTAGGTGAGAAAACTCACTCAAAAATCTAAGGCAATAAGTCCTAATGTAGGCAGCCAGATAAAAGTATTTTTATTAAAAGAGTATTTTCATATATATATGTTTATCTGTGAATTTAAATCTGAATATGTTTTGATTTTCTTTGGTTGATTACTTGTTTTATTATAACAAAGTTTTATGTGTTGTTAGCATACATATCTGTTTTATACACTCAGATCTCTGATATGTTAATATTTAGGGATATAAACAAATACCCAGAAAATAAAATGTTGAGAATAGGCAAGTAGTATTGGTTTTGGCTCAACCCAGAAAGATGTAAATAATAATGAGCTGCAATATACTCATGTATAAGTGCTGAGGCTCGAAATAGAAAGGAATTAGGGGTGCAATAGGGTTGCCTATGTGCTGATGCCTCTGGTTCAATAAAATGCATAGCAAACCAAATTTTGTGATTCAGTGAAACCAGATTATTCTGAGTTTAACTCAAGCACAAATGTTTGCAAAAGAAAAACTCTCTCAGAGATTATAAGCCAATGTTAGTTGCCTAAACTCCTTTTAAAATACCAAGATGAATATATGTATATGCAGAAACCTTATTTTGTAATCACCATTGGTTGTTTGCTTGTTTACCTCTGTATGGTTATGAATAATATGTGATGCCATGTATGGATGTTTTGGCTATTGAAATGAATTACTGAATGGTTTTGCCATGAAAAAGAGTTACTATTAACTTAAACCTGATTAGGATATTGGGGTCAAGAACACTGCAGGAATGACTTGTGTGCTTGAGTAACATAAGTTGACACATGGCTTGTTTAAGTCCTGAGATCTTTGTGTAATGGAGTGAACTAGTTCATTACAGTGTGTCCATTGATTCATAAACATTGCAGATGAGACCAAGGATAGATAAATATACCAAGGAAGTAATACTTGAGCAGATGAGAAAACTAGAGTTTTTCCCAGATTTGAAATATGAGTATTGAATGAGTGATTTAACTCATATTAGTTATTTTCCTGTTTGGTATGAATGATTGTTTGTCTATGATTGAATTGTATGCTTGAATGTTTGTGCTATATATATATATGTAGTCTCTGGAAAGAAAATTTAAGTGTGCACATGCACAATGACACAGAGCATGCACACAAGTATTTACCTAATTCCAAAGGATAGAACCTTATGTATTTGTACTTAACTTGATTTTAAACTAATTAACAAATTGCTTTTGTGAATTTTCTCATACCAGACATGTGTCTGACCCTAGTGTGCTATTGGCATCTGGGGTGTCTCATTTAAAATGAGGCAGTTTCCAATGCTTTTTCAGGGATTGCAGCAACTAAATAGGAGTAGGAGCAAGGCCTTGAGAAGAAGATATAGCATGCTAAAACTTAGTTAGATAAGAGCCTAAATGTTGAAATCTGCATGTATTGACAATTTAAATTGCTACTTGTATTAAGTGTTGAATATTGGATTGATATTTTGTTAGGCATTTTGTTAAGAATTTGACTTGTATCTGGAATCTATGAACCTAGTTAAATTTCTGTTATGCTTAAAAAGGATTTTGATCAAATCTTGTAAGTAGATTTAGCAAGAACACTATGTTAAAAAAATTGAATGATTACATTTTATAAATGTATTAGTCAATCTTGAGACTTTAAAAAGGATTTAAGCTTTTGGAAAATCTGGAGAGTTGATTCTCAGATAATCAAACTGGTTTTATTTTCTAATATAACATATGTAGGCAAAAGAAATAGACATAGGTTGAATGTTTTTATATGGCTGCAAGGTTTATTTAACTTGTTCCATACAAATGCTTCATGTCCTATTTTTAAATAAAGAAAGGATCTGTAGTAAGATAGATGGAAGCCAGATTCAAATAGTTGCAGATATATATGCACATAATCATGTTTAAGTGCAGATTTTACCTCACCTTTTCCTTTGTATTTGAAATAAGAATCTGAATTTTACTCAGATTCTAACCAAATGCATTTTAAATGCCAGACAAATCTTATAAGAAGAAATACAAACCTGGAAAATGATAAACACTCTTATCATTCAATCATGAAGCCTTCTAGGTTGTAGGAATGGAATTCAAAAATGATTAAGCAAGGATATTTGTTTTGTATGATAGATCTTAGGCAAAATAAAATATGTATATGCAGACAGGTAGATAACCAGTTTCAAATTGTACAGAAGAAAAATGCAAAAAAAAAAAATGAAAAACAAAAATTGTGTTTGAATCGACCAGCATAGCACTCGAACTCGTGACCTTGTATGTATAAGTTAGGCGCGTTTCCATTACGCCTAGATGTTGCTTGTGTTTCCTTAGGATCCACTTTATTTTATACTGATTTTGACACTATTCAGAACTTAACACAAACATCTATATTAAAAGCTTGTTTACTACTGATTATTTCTTGATCACTTCTTAGTTAGTATAAACAGACTAATGTGTTTGTTCCCAGTGGACTGTTTGATCAAAAAAAAATAATATATGAAATAAATTAGCAATCCAACATCCTCTTGTTTTTCAAAACTCTGATTCAAACAAGAGAGGCATATACATCCTCACATGTATGTGCTTATTTTTGTAAATGTACTGATATATTTATATTGGTTGATTATTGTGATCCTGGATATATTTGATTTATTGGAAAAAGAAAGTGACCCTAAGAATGATAACTGAAATGGATGATATATCTATATATATATATATATCCTCTTTACTTAAAAAAAAAAAATTCCTTATGAAATTAGAGTATAATTTGGTGGGTCATTTCAAAAGCTTTAACATTTAAACCAAATCCATTTCCAAAATCAATTGAAATTAAAATTTCAATTTCAAAAAAATATAAAATTTAAATCATTTGTGACTTAACCGATTTCCTCATGAAATCCATATTTGTGTGTGTAAAAGTGTGGTCCAGGGGTTTCACACAGTAGTGCAACATCAATAAATCATCACAGATCAGAATACCGAAATATAGTTGATAAGCGGTATAACTATAACGCTTATCTTTTATTCATAGATTACAGATTTATAAATTACAAATAATATATTACATTCATCCCAGATAAATGAACTACAGTACAGATCACACACAAACCAGAATATATCACACAACATCACAGATCAGGGAATATTAATAATTCAACCATCCAGTCAAGTCCAAACATTCACAAGTAAACCTATTAATCAACTGATTAATTTAAATCAGATGTATCAATTATTAATCCGAGTTAATTATCATAATTTAATTACAAATTATTTGAAATAAATCTTCCTTTCAAATTTATTAGTTAACCCTTAATTATTAACTAATCATTCTTAATTAATGAATCAATTAACTTTTAATTATTTATAAAATCTTAATTAATCACCATTATTAATTAATCCTTTAATTTATTAACAAATAATTTACTCAAATTTCAAACCATCACTCAATTAATTACATTCAGTAATTATCTATTAATCGCTTTTCTAAGTAATTATATTTTCAAAATTTTCAAGTGATTATTCTGAATTAATTAACTTAAGGAACTAACTTGAATAAATTCAATTAACTCAACTAATTACACTGAATAATTAATTCCACAATTATTGTCATTAAGTAATTATACTTAATAGTTAAACAATTGATTATTATTAGATTAATCAATCTAATTTATTGTTAAAATTTATCACATTAATGAATTATTCAAATAAATCTTGGTTAATGACCTTTATCAATTATTAAATTTCTTTAATTACTTTTCTAAAGAAATTTGCTTATATTAATCATTGTTGATTATAAATTGATTTACTATTAAAATCTCATTAATCTTTATTAATTAAAGTATACTTATTTATATTTATGATTTGATTGTTATTACCATATATTGAAACATTATTTCAAATTTCCTTTTTAACTTTAGCATATTTAACTTATTTTAAACACTTAAGTTCTAAAACTTAATTTAATTTCAAAATTTTAAAATCTGATTTGGAATTAGTGCCAAGTTTAAATTTTTAGATTTTAACTTGTATAAATTTTCATTTACAGATTCAATTCTACTTTAAATTCAAATTCTCCCATACCTTTAATTGTTTTAATATTAATAAAACGAATTAATTTAAAACTTTATTTATCTTCAAACTAAATTTCAATTCAAACAAAAATATTTATTTACATTTTAATTTAAACACAGATTAAATTCTTGATTTAAAATTTAAATTTCAGTTTTAAATTTCCAAAACAGAAACAGTTCAGGTGGAAAGCCTGTAACAAAATTTTGACCCGAGCCCTGACCATTTTGCTTCAAGAAAAACGCTTGTTTCTTCGTGCTTGAACCCGAGCCAACACACCTTCTTCCTCAACATTATAACCACCCAGATATACCAATGCCCACGTGCACGTGCACGACCACCAAATTGATGATCGACCATCACCGACCCCCTCACCAATTCACTGACGATGCCGTTGTCCCTTCCAAACACACAGATTATCCGAATATGTTGAGAATCAAAATCGAACAAAAACAAGCTTCCACTGGAATCAACTCGATCACCTGAAACTGGCTCGTGCCGCCGCCTCTGGCCGTCGTAGACCCTGCGACCACGTCCAGCGATTCGCCAGAACCCCCTCTCCTTATTCCCCTAGGTCCGATGACCTTAAACTCACCGTTGACACTGCAGTAACCACAGAACCTCAACCATCCCCAAAAGCAAATCTGTAATATCCCGGAAATTTGGGGCAATATCAATTTAATAATCTGTTTAAATAATTAAATTGATTTGATAATTTTTGATAATAAATATTTGAATTTATTTAATAATCTAATTAAATGAATATTTAATTAGTGAATTTATCCTTTAAAAATTAATAAGATGATTTCTATTTATAATGTATGTGTATAAGTATATATGTATGTATATAACTTGACTTTAAATTGGATTTTAAATATAATTTGAATTTGAATGTAAATTAGTTTTGAAATTCAAAGATAGATATTTTAAATATTTGGATTTTAAAATATATGTATAAACTTTTACTTATAAACATAATTGGTTTTATTTTCTTTAAAATACTTTATATATACATACATAAGTATTTAATTAATAAAGAAAGGCATTTTATTTACATTAAAAATAAATAAGGATTACTTAAATTACATGTGTAAATCTATAAAGACACCTAAATACAAGTGTACACTAATAAAACAATAAGAATGACAAATGTCAAGTTTTAGATTTTTGTTTTTCTTTTTATTTGAATAAATCATTTCTATCTATATATGCATATGCCTCTCATTTCATTTCCTTTTCTATTTCTTTTCAAATTTAAGGAAAACTTCAGCCTGAAACAAGATTTCTCTCAACAAACAAAATCTGAACTCATTTCTCTCCTCAAAACAAATCTGATAATCATCTTCCTCAAATCAAAACCCTCATCTCAATAATCTGTAACTAAATCTTCCTCAAACCAGAGCTTATCAAAAATCAAATCTCTGTAACCATTTTCTTCTATCTGAAATCCCTTCCTCTCAAAACTAAATCCTCAAAATAATCTGTAATCAAACTTTCTTCAACCTGGAAAACAAAGCCTGCAACATTTTCTTCAAATCTGGGATCTATTTAAAGCACGCAAATCTGGAATCTTAAGCAACATCTCAACAATACAAAATCATGACATGCATGCAAGTTTCCAAAGCTAACAATTCAAGTTTTCAAAGCAAATCAAACATTCAAGTTAAAAGATTTTAAAGTTTCAGAGGCACTTCAGTTTTAAATTTAAAGTCTGGGAGAATTTCTCTGTTCACTTTTAAAAAGGTGAGTAACACTCTTCTAAAGCTTAATTATTCTTTAAATCTGGATGCATGTTGAGATTATGGAAATAAATATGTTATGTGTGATTTTATATAGTAGACTTATCTGTATATATGGATGTATATATATGTTAGTGTGCATGCCTGTTATTTGCTCTGTTTTTCATTTGAGTAAAATCCTTTTCAAACTTAAGTATATGGATATCTGTTTGTATGTTTAGTGTGTATATGTACGTGATTGAATATATATATATATATATTGGATGTATAGATGCATGATGCTATTATACTTGTTCTTATCTGTGCTTACTGTTAGAAGCCAAAATTATGATCAAAACTAAATTCCTCTTGATACAATCTTTGTTAGAATTTAGGATTTAAACAACACTTGATTGTTTAATCATAACTTAAAGCTTTAACTTTATTTAAATGAATTAAATTGGATTTCTGCTCTGGAAAATAGAGTAGAACAGGAAAGTTTAAGTTTTGTTAAAAATTTAAATTCCTTAAATCATTGATTCAGGCATATGATCTGAATACTTGATTGAAAACATGATTTTTAAGATTTGAATCATGATTTTTAGAAGTAGGATGTGAGAGCAGTTCGTGGTTGAACAGATTTTACTCTTTGGGTAATCTCTGATGATCTAAGTGTTCGGCGAGGTTGTGGTTTCGACTGGAGATAGAGGGATGATCGGAGAGTTCGAGAAAAATGTCTGATGATGGTGAAAAGCACTGTGGCGAAGGGGTTTGATCGGGGAAGTTTATAACCCTAGTTTTAGTGAGGTTGGGAAATATGTTCGTCACGACGTCCAGAGGGGATCGAGTTCATCTGAACTCTGGGGATCTGAAGCTTGAAGGATGACGAAGACTTGGCCAGAAGTTCTGGTGCTCAGGTGGTCTCGATCGTCGAGGCGAGTTGAATTTGTGATCGTAGTTCTGGTTCCAGGTGAGGATCGTGATGCTCGATTTCGATGGTGAAGTTTGTTCGAGGTTCTGGTGTTTGGGATCGCGAGTGGGTGTCGTAGACGACATGCCGGAGTTGGGAGTGATGGTCAGAGGCGATCGTTACGCCTGTGCACGTGCACATGTACGTTTCGTACATCTGGAAGAAATTGAAGTAGGGAAAGAAGAGACGGGTACGTGTTTGGCTCGAAGTTTCTTCGTGTTCGACTCGGAGTATCGTACTGGCAATGTTGGTTTTGGCAGAGGAAAGCACTCGAGTAAAACGCGTGAGTGACTCGAAGCCTATTAGGGTTTGTCTCGGGTAGATTTAGTGTTTCAGTTTAAAAGCCTGACGGTGGTTTTTAAATTTAAAATGAGTTTAAATTTTGAAAATAGGATTTAAATCCAGATTTAAATCAAGTTTAAGTATGGGTTCAAGTTTAAATGTGTACCCTAGAATTTGAGACAAATAAAGTTTTATAAAAATAATGTTTTAACAAATTCAAATTGTTAAAAGTATATTTTAAAAAGGTTTTGAATTTAAATAAATTGGTTTAAAAATCTTTTAAATGTTAAGTGTTTCTTAACATTTGGAATTTAAGAAGATTTTGTAAATTAGATTCAAAATATGGTTAAAGTTAAATTGTAATTTATTTTAAAGCATTAATTTAAGATAAATTAAAAGAAAGATTTTAATGTAAATGTTTTAAAGTCTTTGTTAATAATAATTAAAGTAGTTAAAGGTTAATACTTTAATTTAAAGGTTAATTAAGAAATTAATTTAGTAATAGAGATAAATAAATTGGTAATTAAGAATTTATTTAGTTGTAATTAATAAATAGTTGATTAAAGCTAAATTTCTTAAAGAAAGTAATTAAAGAAATTAATTACTTAAGGTAATTAATTAAATAAATTTGATAAGTTTAAATTAATTAGTTAAATTAATTTAAGATAATGATTTGGAAATTTGATAATTACTTAAATGTAATTAGTGAAAGTATAATTACTTAGGAAAGTAATTAAAGGTAATTACTGGATGTAATTAACTGAAGATGATTTAATAATAAAATGTAATTAAGGATCATTAATTAATATAATTAATGATGTAATTAAGAATTGTTTAATTAAGGAATAATTAATAAATGAAGTAATTAATTAATTGTAATTAATTAAGGATTAATGTAATTAAATATAGTTAATTAATTAATGAAGTAATTAAAGATTAATTACTGAATGGTTTAAGATAATTAATTTGTGAAATTAATTAAGTATTAATTACTTAAAGTAATTAAAGGATTATTAATCAGGAATGATTAATTAAGATGGATACTTAGAGTAATGATTAATTAATTGGTTTAATTAATAATTAAGTAAGCAGGATTTATAGAATGAAGTAATTAGTTTAATTCACTTTAAATTAATTAGATGATATAAATCATTGCTTAAGGATGGATGAATGAGATTGAATGTATTTCATTGTTTGATATCTCTGATGAGATATGATTGATATATGATATGGATGTTTGGTTGAATTATAATGATAATGTGAATTATCTGTTTGGGATGATAATGTAGATTATCTATTGAATTATCTATCTTTGTGTATATAGATAAGAATTGAATTGTTTTAACCTTAAAACAACTTGGCCCTTAAAAGATACGTTTTGGATTTCGATGAGACCGGGATCGGGTTTCCGTATACCGGAATTCCAGGTCTGGAGACCCGAATACCACATCGATCCAAATTAACGATAGGTCGTGAATCTCAAGTGAAGATGAAGATTCAGAGTGCAAGGGTTATTGTCGTTAACTCTGAGGGTGATTCCAAAACGAGTGTAACGAGATAATGCCTTCGGTTTCGTTCGAACCCGGAACGAACTTGTATGGATTGAATGCTTTCAGCACATCGTCAGGCGGACGATGAGCATTCTAAGTGATATGTTCTGATTAAAGGTAATCGTAACCTCAAGCCTCATCAACCGGGAATGGCTAAAACAGGGGAGGTGCAGCAAGGCTTCGTGGGTAGCACCCACTGAGAGCAAGATAGATCCCTGTCTAGAGGTCCCTTTTCTTTTATTCGGCTTAGTGTGTGGTTGGTCGCGCCAACTACGGGATTATCTTGTTCGGGATTATCCAGTAAGGGATGGTTCCGGCTTTGTGTTGCAGAGGAGCGGGCGTACTCCTCGGTACGGTGATCTAGGCCACGTACTGTGACGGGCGGTACCCCAGTAGCCCTGCCATTGTATGGAATCCAAACTCCAATAAGTGTCGTACGTATTAGTTGTGCCCAACTATGTTGGAATGTGAGATGTAAGCATTTCAGCTATTTCATATTTATTTGAAAACCCTAGACCCTATTATAATATAACTGGATTTCCTATCAAATGTTTTGGTTAGCGTAAGGTAAAAACTTACCCATGTTTATTTGTGGGGAGTCTTACGTGATACCTTTTCTTTCTAAAGGTTTTGAAGTTAAGCAAGTTTAACCTATTACTCACACCAGACCCATGTCTGACCCAAGTTGTTTATTTCTGTTTTATAAACTCTTGGGTACTCAAATTTTTACGAGTAGCCAAGGGATTCAGGTTTAGCTTTGACGAATTGTGGAGGAGCAATGGAGCAGGAGGCTTCAGCGTTGTAGATATATATAGTAGTTCCGCTGTGTCTGTATCTCTGTAGTGTATTGAGTTGTAATGTCTAGACAGATGTTATAACTGTCTAGTAAGTGATGTATATGCTGTGTAACTCTGTAAAGTGTTGTATACTATGTAATAGTATATGTTATTAATATAATTTATTCGTTCCGCTGTGAGATCGTTGTTGTTGTTTCTTTCTTTCTTCTCTTCTTTTCTATTTTCTACCCCTTTCTTTCTTATTAACGATGCGACTTTCTGTGGAGAGAAAGTCGTGGTCGTTACAGTGGTATCAGAGCCAGGTTGAGCGAATGCCTAAGCTTTTGGTTAAGCGAATATCAGAACACTAGGTTGAGTGAATACCTAGGTTCGGAAGGATTGTTCATTAGAGACAGGATCTGTAGCAACCTGTTTGAGTCTGAGTGTATATATATTCGAGAGCGCGTATTTGTTAGTTATATAAAATGGTTTTATATTGTGTTAATTGATCGGTTGAGTGGTATATGGATTCTGGTCAATACGAGTAGCTAACGTTATTGATAGGGATCTCTAAACACTTGGACCAGGCCAATGGACACAATATTGTTTTAAAAGGAAAGGTGAAATAATTTTACCCAGATATATTTTCTGTATATAAAAAGTATCATTTTAAATGTATATGGTATTTGTAATGATTGGTTGAGATGATAATAATTTATCATCTAGGATTAGGAGTCTGAGTGTTGAGGTTGGAAGTGTATCTGTCGAGACTGTAGACCTAATACCGTCTCGAGTGAACTTTGCAATTGTAAGGATTTCATCGATCTTTGAAGAAAACCTATTAAGGTTCGGAGTTCATCTTTGAAGTTTGGATGGGTAGAGTTGGATCTGTCGGAGAACAGAAGCGAGTGATGGTATCTCAGGTAATAGTAGCTGTGTGATGAGACGCAGTGACTATGGATGTTCCCGAAGATGTTTTCTTTGGAACAAGTTGTGGAAGTGTGTCTGCTTTGGTGTTGTGGCTGAGTTCACCATGGTGTTTGTGTTGGTTTGGGTCCGAGTTTCTCGAAGAGCTTTGGTTAGGAAATCTTTGGCATCTATGGCAGCAGTGCAGCTCGGAGTGTTCTTCGTGTTGGCAGAAAGTTTTTGGCTGAGCAGTTTTCTGAAGGAGTTCAGAAGCAGCAGAGAGGATCCATTTCTTCGATGGATTGGATAGTTAAGTATAAGCTGTTCTGATTGGTAAAGAGAGAACAGTTTTCTTTGCAGTTAGGCTGGGTTGATCGCAAAAGTGACTTGCGATTGCTGAGTGTTCTCTTGAGTTATCTGAGATTTTCTGGGATGTGTTGTCCAGTTTGTGCTTGTGTTCTTCATCAGCATTCTACTCCAGATCAGAGTGGTGCAGCAGAAGCAGTTTGGGAGTGCATTTCTGGATAGAAGAAGTAAGTTTGGAATCTACTGATGGAGTAGAGTTGTGTTTTGGATTATGGGTAGATCTTGGGGAGATCATTCTATTGAGTTATCTTTGGTCCTGTTTTTTTCAAGAAGCATCAGCGAAGGTTGAGTTGATCAGGAAGGATTTGTAGGAAGCCGAGATCGTCTGAAGATTTTGTGGATAAGAGACGATGGAATTTGAAATTCGAAGTTGGAGACTTCATGGTTGTGAAGTTTTTCTCTGGTTAAAGGTTAGCTCCGAGTTATTTTGGATCTTTTCTGTGATCTAATTTGGATAAGTACTTTGATCTACAAGGTTGAATTGTCAGTTTGGATAACTGGAATTCAATATATTTTACGTATCTCTAAGGGAGTACGTGTTTGATCAATCTCTGGTTTAGGAATCAGCAGTTCTGGAGGATTTGGTTGTTGAGTCAGACTCGTCTATAGTCTGATATTCTGTTTAGTTTTGTAAATCTAGATAAGTAGGAGCTCTATAGCTTAGTATTGTTTGTTTGGATTGTTTGTAGAGCGAGTATCCCGGTATATATATACTTGGGGAAACTCGAGGAAATTCTATTCAGAATTTTTCGCTGGATAGTTAGAATTGTTTGTTTGGATGATTGGTTGCTATGATTGTTAGCATATGGATGATAATATATGGTTGTGATTTAAATAGATTATTAAATTACCTTTGTTTTAAATTTTGGGGACGAAATTATTTTAAGGGGGAAGGAATGTAATATCCCGGAAATTTGGGGCAATATCAATTTAATAATCTGTTTAAATAATTAAATTGATTTGATAATTTTTGATAATAAATATTTGAATTTATTTAATAATCTAATTAAATGAATATTTAATTAGTGAATTTATCCTTTAAAAATTAATAAGATGATTTCTATTTATAATGTATGTGTATAAGTATATATGTATGTATATAACTTGACTTTAAATTGGATTTTAAATATAATTTGAATTTGAATGTAAATTAGTTTTGAAATTCAAAGATAGATATTTTAAATATTTGGATTTTAAAATATATGTATAAACTTTTACTTATAAACATAATTGGTTTTATTTTCTTTAAAATACTTTATATATATATACATAAGTATTTAATTAATAAAGAAAGGCATTTTATTTACATTAAAAATAAATAAGGATTACTTAAATTACATGTGTAAATCTATAAAGACACCTAAATACAAGTGTACACTAATAAAACAATAAGAATGACAAATGTCAAGTTTTAGATTTTTGTTTTTCTTTTTATTTGAATAAATCATTTCTATCTATATATGCATATGCCTCTCATTTCATTTCCTTTTCTATTTCTTTTCAAATTTAAGGAAAACTTCAGCCTGAAACAAGATTTCTCTCAACAAACAAAATCTGAACTCATTTCTCTCCTCAAAACAAATCTGATAATCATCTTCCTCAAATCAAAACCCTCATCTCAATAATCTGTAACTAAATCTTCCTCAAACCAGAGCTTATCAAAAATCAAATCTCTGTAACCATTTTCTTCTATCTGAAATCCCTTCCTCTCAAAACTAAATCCTCAAAATAATCTGTAATCAAACTTTCTTCAACCTGGAAAACAAAGCCTGCAACATTTTCTTCAAATCTGGGATCTGTTTAAAGCACGCAAATCTGGAATCTTAAGCAACATCTCAACAATACAAAATCATGACATGCATGCAAGTTTCCAAAGCTAACAATTCAAGTTTTCAAAGCAAATCAAACATTCAAGTTAAAAGATTTTAAAGTTTCAGAGGCACTTCAGTTTTAAATTTAAAGTCTGGGAGAATTTCTCTGTTCACTTTTAAAAAGGGGAGTAACACTCTTCTAAAGCTTAATTATTCTTTAAATCTGGATGCATGTTGAGATTATGGAAATAAATATGTTATGTGTGATTTTATATAGTAGACTTATCTGTATATATGGATGTATATATATGTTAGTGTGCATGCCTGTTATTTGCTCTGTTTTTCATTTGAGTAAAATCCTTTTCAAACTTAAGTATATGGATATCTGTTTGTATGTTTAGTGTGTATATGTACGTGATTGAATATATATATATATTGGATGTATATATGCATGATGCTGTTATACTTGTTCTTATCTGTGCTTACTGTTAGAAGCCAAAATTATGATCAAAACTAAATTCCTCCTGATACAATCTTTGTTAGAATTTAGGATTTAAACAACACTTGATTGTTTAATCATAACTTAAAGCTTTAACTTTTTTTAAATGAATTAAATTGGATTTCTGCTCTGGAAAATAGAGTAGAACAGGAAAGTTTAAGTTTTGTTAAAAATTTAAATTCCTTAAATCATTGATTCAGGCATATGATCTGAATACTTGATTGAAAACATGATTTTTAAGATTTGAATCATGATTTTTAGAAGTAGGATGTGAGAGCAGTTCGTGGTTGAACAGATTTTACTCTTTGGGTAATCTTTGATGATCTAAGTGTTCAGCGAGGTTGTGGTTTCGACTGGAGATAGAGGGATGATCGGAGAGTTCGAGAAAAATGTCTGATGATGGTGAAAAGCACTGTGGCGAAGGGGTTTGATCGGGGAAGTTTATAACCCTAGTTTTAGTGAGGTTGGGAAATATGTTCGTCACGACGTCCAGAGGGGATCGAGTTCATCTGAACTCTGGGGATCTGAAGCTTGAAGGATGACGAAGACTTGGCCAGAAGTTCTGGTGCTCAGGTGGTCTCGATCGTCGAGGCGAGTTGAATTTGTGATCGTAGTTCTGGTTCCAGGTAAGGATCGTGATGCTCGATTTCGATGGTGAAGTTTGTTCGAGGTTCTGGTGTTTGGGATCGCGAGTGGGTGTCGTAGACGACATGCCGGAGTTGGGAGTGATGGTCAGAGGCGATCGTTACGCTTGTGCACGTGCACATGTACGTTTCGTACATCTGGAAGAAATTGAAGTAGGGAAAGAAGAGACGGGTACGTGTTTGGCTCGAAGTTTCTTCGTGGTCGACTCGTAGTATCGTACTGGCAATGTTGGTTTTGGCAGAGGAAAGCACTCGAGTAAAACGCGTGAGTGACTCGAAGCCTATTAGGGTTTGTCTCGGGTAGATTTAGTGTTTCAGTTTAAAAGCCTGACAGTGGTTTTTAAATTTAAAATGAGTTTAAATTTTGAAAATAGGATTTAAATCCAGATTTAAATCAAGTTTAAGTATGGGTTCAAGTTTAAATGTGTACCCTAGAATTTGAGACAAATAAAGTTTTATAAAAATAATGTTTTAACAAATTCAAATTGTTAAAAGTATATTTTAAAAAGGTTTTGAATTTAAATAAATTGGTTTAAAAATCTTTTAAATGTTAAGTGTTTCTTAACATTTGGAATTTAAGAAGATTTTGTAAATTAGATTCAAAATATGGTTAAAGTTAAATTGTAATTTATTTTAAAGCATTAATTTAAGATAAATTAAAAGAAAGATTTTAATGTAAATGTTTTAAAGTCTTTGTTAATAATAATTAAAGTAGTTAAAGGTTAATACTTTAATTTAAAGGTTAATTAAGAAATTAATTTAGTAATAGAGATAAATAAATTGGTAATTAAGAATTTATTTAGTTGTAATTAATAAATAGTTGATTAAAGCTAAATTTCTTAAAGAAAGTAATTAAAGAAATTAATTACTTAAGGTAATTAATTAAATAAATTTGATAAGTTTAAATTAATTAGTTAAATTAATTTAAGATAATGATTTGGAAATTTGATAATTACTTAAATGTAATTAGTGAAAGTATAATTACTTAGGAAAGTAATTAAAGGTAATTACTGGATGTAATTAACTGAAGATGATTTAATAATAAAATGTAATTAAGGATCATTAATTAATATAATTAATGATGTAATTAAGAATTGTTTAATTAAGGAATAATTAATAAATGAAGTAATTAATTAATTGTAATTAATTAAGGATTAATGTAATTAAATATAGTTAATTAATTAATGAAGTAATTAAAGATTAATTACTGAATGGTTTAAGATAATTAATTTGTGAAATTAATTAAGTATTAATTACTTAAAGTAATTAAAGGATTATTAATCAGGAATGATTAATTAAGATGGATACTTAGAGTAATGATTAATTAATTGGTTTAATTAATAATTAAGTAAGCAGGATTTATAGAATGAAGTAATTAGTTTAATTCACTTTAAATTAATTAGATGATATAAATCATTGCTTAAGGATGGATAAATGAGATTGAATGTATTTCATTGTTTGATATCTCTGATGAGATATGATTGATATATGATATGGATGTTTGGTTGAATTATAATGATAATGTGAATTATCTGTTTGGGATGATAATGTAGATTATCTATTGAATTATCTATCTTTGTGTATATAGATAAGAATTGAATTGTTTTAACCTTAAAACAACTTGGCCCTTAAAAGATACGTTTTGGATTTCGATGAGACCGGGATCGGGTTTCCGTATACCGGAATTCCAGGTCTGGAGACCCGAATACCACATCGATCCAAATTAACGATAGGTCGTGAATCTCAAGTGAAGATGAAGATTCAGAGTGCAAGGGTTATTATCGTTAACTCTGAGGGTGATTCCAAAACGAGTGTAACGAGATAATTCCTTCGGTTTCGTTCGAACCCGGAACGAACTTGTATGGATTGAATGCTTTCAGCACATCGTCAGGCGGACGATGAGCATTCTAAGTGATATGTTCTGATTAAAGGTAATCGTAACCTCAAGCCTCATCAACCGGGAATGGCTAAAACAGGGGAGGTGCAGCAAGGCTTCGTGGGTAGCACCCACTGAGAGCAAGATAGATCCCTGTCTAGAGGTCCCTTTTCTTTTATTCGGCTTAGTGTGTGGTTGGTCGCGCCAACTACGGGATTATCTTGTTCGGGATTATCCAGTAAGGGATGGTTCCGGCTTTGTGTTGCAGAGGAGCGGGCGTACTCCTCGGTACGGTGATCTAGGCCACGTACTGTGACGGGCGGTACCCCAGTAGCCCTGCCATTGTATGGAATCCAAACTCCAATAAGTGCCGTACGTATTAGTTGTGCCCAACTATGTTGGAATGTGAGATGTAAGCATTTCAGCTATTTCATATTTATTTGAAAACCCTAGACCCTATTATAATATAACTGGATTTCCTATCAAATGTTTTGGTTAGCGTAAGGTAAAAACTTACCCATGTTTATTTGTGGGGAGTCTTACGTGATACCTTTTCTTTCTAAAGGTTTTGAAGTTAAGCAAGTTTAACCTGTTACTCACACCAGACCCATGTCTGACCCAAGTTGTTTATTTCTGTTTTATAAACTCTTGGGTACTCAAATTTTTACGAGTAGCCAAGGGATTCAGGTTTAGCTTTGACGAATTGTGGAGGAGCAATGGAGCAGGAGGCTTCAGCGTTGTAGATATATATAGTAGTTCCGCTGTGTCTGTATCTCTGTAGTGTATTGAGTTGTAATGTCTAGACAGATGTTATAACTGTCTAGTAAGTGATGTATATGCTGTGTAACTCTGTAAAGTGTTGTATACTATGTAATAGTATATGTTATTAATATAATTTATTCGTTCCGCTGTGAGATCGTTGTTGTTGTTTCTTTCTTTCTTCTCTTCTTTTCTATTTTCTACCCCTTTCTTTCTTATTAACGATGCGACTTTCTGTGGAGAGAAAGTCGTGGTCGTTACAAAATCGAACCCTAGTTCGACGTCCACCCACCGCCACAGCAATTAATAAAATTACTAACTATTTTTCCCCGCATCCCCATACCTTCAGCCTCCTCCAGTAAAAATCCCGAGGTTAAATGATTACGCGATCATAAAAAATCGAGCAAATTCTCGATACTGATCAACTTCCGATATCTCACGATACTCACAGCTAAAAATCATAATATTTGTTTTAAAAATCATAGTATTTATATTCGAATCTGATGATATAATCAAAACTTAAAATTTTAATGCTTGGTTTTTCTGATTTAAAATACTTATTACTGTAATTTCTATTTTCACCATATTTATTTCATATTAATTTCTTGGAATTATTTTTAAAAATAACTCTATGATGTTATCAACGTTTTCTTTTTAGGATTTAAGGCTTGAATCGGTTTAAACAAGGAGATATGGATTTTTCTTAAAACTTGATAACCTGTTACTAACGAAGGTATGAATATATATGATATTCAGACATGCACCCCTAAATCCTTACACATATGAACATATCAGCAAAATTTCTAATCAAACTTCAAGGATACTCACAAACATCAGATCACCAAACCATGTTAAGGGTTTTAAAAGAGACAATTTGCTAATAGGTAAAAGAAACAAAGAAATCTAGTTTACAAAGAAGGTTTACTCACATTGATTTGAAAATGAACAGAGCTGCTACTTGAAATAGACTTGAATTTTGCAAGCTGAAACCCATTCTTGATTCTCTGGTTTTAATAAATTGTGTTGTTGTTTAAGTTGTATCTTGTTTAAGTATGAAATAATATTTGCTTCAGATTTTTTGTTTCTCAGTTGGAATAGAACGAAATTGAAATGAGGAAGGTTGATGTATATGAAAAATGAAGTTATAGGGTAATGTATATTTTGTACAGGGTGATAAATTATGTTGTACAAAAGATCAGGGATATTTTTATATTTGG
Source organism: Allium fistulosum (assembly GCA_030737815.1). NCBI lineage: Eukaryota > Viridiplantae > Streptophyta > Magnoliopsida > Asparagales > Amaryllidaceae > Allium > Allium fistulosum. The sequence goes on from CM060907.1 coordinate 613,870,246, forward strand.
GGGCTGATGAGATGATTATCTGTGCGTGCATTAATTTGTTGGTACAAACTCATAATTTTTTTATTCATTTTGTTTGTACAAATATGAGATATTTCCTTTACAAGCTTTTCACTATTTTTTTTTTGTTTACCCTTGAATATATGTTTTCTTTTGCAAGTGTATATACATAGCTATGTATATTTATTCACACTAGAATATACTTAAATGTATTTTTATTTTATTTTCTTTTCTTTTGCAATATCACTTTAAAATATAATAAATTTCCATTTTAATTTTGCTTTACTTTATAATATTCATTTTTATAGTTTACATAATTCTAGAATTATTTAATATGTTCATTTCACATTTTATATAACTATAAATCTATTTCAAATATTTGTTTAACATCAACACTTATTTGAATTCTATAAATATATTTTTATAAACTCAATTGTTATTATTAAACCATTTATTTTAGACTTAAACTCAAATTCAATATGTATATATATATATATATATATATATAAATTCATATTTACTCATATATGCACATATACACATATATTCACACATATATACAATATTTAACTCTAAATGATTTAACACATTTTTATTTGATTTCGGGGAAACTCGAATCAATTTATCAATGAATTTCACAATTTTTATCCAAAAATTAAATTAATTATCAATTTAAATTTAACTAAAATCCGGGGTCGTTACATAAAGGGCTCGTATTGTTTCTTTGGATTTCCAACAAATGGTCAGGCTAAGGAACTTCCTATGCCACATGGGAACGCCTCTGGAGGGACACCCAGAGTGACAACTGCTCTCTGCCAACACAAGGCCAGTTACCCCCTTCCTGGGAAGTAAACCTAAGATATGCCACCCCTGGTTGTTTACGATCTTTATCCGAGGCGCCTCGAGCACAAAGCAACAATCACACAGTAAATGAGATTGGAGCAACCACACAGGTAAATATCTGGGCTCCATACCATAATATCACCTTTTTCCAGGAGGAATGGACATACCCTAGCGGAGCTACCCCTGAAACCTTGCCGCATTTTTCCTGTTTCGACCATTTCCGGGGTGTGAGGTCCGATGAGGTCTCATTCACAAAGCTACGCTTTACACGAAAGACATGCTTTGATCAACAAATGATCAACAAATGAACAGTAACAAACAGCAACACTTAGCATGCCACACTACCAAATTGGGAGTATATGTCTGATAACCATCAACTACATAACCTTTGAGCTCGTACGTCTTAGAGAAGGGTGTTAAGCTAAGAGAATAAATCTCCGCCACCAAACAGAAATGTATTTGAAAGAAATCAGCTTTATATCTCAAAGTGTAATGTCAGACATACAACTATACAAGTCTGTTTCGGTTCAAACAGAACCGAAGGCACTTCCAAAGAAGCCCTTGCAATCCGGGTATTCACAATCCCGATCGGACTTCGCATCACACATGGAGGTCTTTATACCAAAGCAACTCAGTGCAGAGACAATCGATAGGTTATCCTATCGTTTTCGCAAATACCAGGTCTTCAACACCGGTCTTCAAATGCTATCCATTTACATCGTATCACTACTCGGAATGGGTTATATGACACAAAGTCCTCTCCCGGCTAAACCGAATGGTGAGCGCAATATTTAAAAACATATGGATATTGGGATTTCAGTTAAGTCACAACTTATTACCCAAAACTTCTCTTTCAAATGGTTTAAACAAATTACCATTTTAATCTTTTTTACAAAAAGATTCATCTCACAAAGTTCACCCAATTTCACAAATATCTATTCATAGATTTCCAAATCGATTTCCATTTCAATTGGATTAACTCATTAAATCTTTAAATGAAAGATTTAATTGATAGCTTTCAAAAACAATTCCATTTCGACCTTTTATACAAAAGGTACACCTTTCCAATTTCAAAACAAAGTTCAACAATCTTTCACAAAGATTTATTCATAACTCGGAAAACCATTTTCATTTCAAACTTGAAATTCTTTTAACACAAATTGGAAATTCATTCCATATATGAAAGCTTCTATTATTTGAAAACAAACAGTTTTATTTCGGAAAATCTGATTCATTTATATGAGTTAAAGTCCATGGGTTAAATTTAAATTCTCAAAACCATACTTTTAAAATGGTTTAAATTCATATAAACACATTTATAACATCTTTAACCATAATTTCCAAACATGGAATTCAATTCCAAATTTTGAATTCAAATTTAAATTAAATTTCAAAACTAAATCAAGTTATTCAAAAATAACTTTAATCTTTGAAATCCCTTTTCAGAAGCTTTAACATTTAATCCCAATCCATTTCCAAAATCAATTGAAATTAAAAATTTCAATTTCAAAACATTAAATTTAAATCATCTGTGACTTAACCGATTTCCACATGAAATCCATATTTGTGTGTGTATGGTGTGGTCCAGGGGTTTTAACACAATAGTGCAACATCATCAGTCATTATAGATACAACCACAACAATATCGAAAAGTGGTATGATTTATAACGCTTATCTTCATTCACAGATTCAAAGATAATCACAAATAAAATAAATTACATTCATCACAGCTTGAATTAAAACAATTCATATCACACAGCATCACATAGTTGGGATATCGAACAATTCACACCATTCAATAGAATACAATCATCCATAAATAAGGTTAATTGATCATCTGATTAATTGAAACCAGATTAATTACTAATCCATATTAATTAATTACAAATAAATTAGACACTTAATTATTAATTAACTAATCTTTAATTACAATTTGATTAATCTCTAATCACTTAGTTAATTACAATTATTAATTAATTTAAATTCTTAATTGACTCAAAATATAAATTAATTATTTATCTTACATCTCAAATCTTCTTTAATAACTTTAAATAACTTAGTTATTAACCTAAAAGCTTCAATGTTAGATAAAATTTGTACAACATTATTTACTTCATTAATACAAAATTTGTTTAACATCATTAACATAAAAGTTTATTTAGGCTTAACGTTTTGAAACCCCAGACCTGAGAAAATTCCAGTTTTCCTTTAGTCCAACCCGAGTGCTCTACCCCATTTCCCCGAGATTATCACTCGAATGATTCGAGTCCTCCTCGAGAATCCATGTCTTCCCCAACAGCCAAACCATTTAACCCTCACACGTACATGCATACACGTGTACAAACAGTCATGCCTCTTCTAACCAACTACACGGTTTCTCTCAGGTCATCGTCGACCACCCTAATCGATTCGAGCAATCCAAGTTACGAAACCATCACTGAATCAAAATCGAGTGAATTCAAGGTCAATCCTTTTCTTCCTGAACCCATTCGATCCCCAAAACTCGCTTTGTCCCACCGCGTGACGACGCTGGAATCCACGTGAGCTCGACCAAACCTCCGCCACACGGATCGTTAAGGCTATGTATCGATTATCGTAAGCTGAATGAGAAGACGATAAAGAATCGATATGCACTGCTAAGCATTAACGATTTGTTCGGTCAGTTGAGTGGGGCCGAGATATTCTCTCAATTAGATTTGGCAATAGGGTTTCATCTGCTTAGAGTAGCGGAAGACAGTATACCTTTGATGGCATTCAAGGCGAGATATTGGTCGTACATATGGTTAGTTATGCCATTCGGATTACTAGTGTGCTGGCATTCTTTGTAGATTTGATAAATCAAATCTTCCCGGAGCACTTGGATAGATTCGTGTTGGTTTTTATAGATGATATTCTGATATACTCTAAGGATGAGAAGGAGCATGAAGTTCATCTTAGAGTTGTGCTGGAGTTGCTGAGGCAGCATCAGCTAAAGGCAAAAGTTTTCAATGTTCCATTTTTGAAAGAAGGAAGTGAAATTCCTTGGTCACGTGGTTTCGGAGAAAGGATTTCAGTTGATCAAGTAAAGATCGAAGCCATTAATAATTGGAAGAGGCCAAAAACGGTAACTTAGATAAGAAGTTTTCTTGGATTGGCTAGATATTATCGAAGGTTTATAAAGGATTTCTCATGGATTTCAGCACCAATGACTAAGCTAACACTAAAGGATGTAAAGTTTGTATGGACCGACAAGTGTGAGGAGGCATTTCAGAGCTTGAAGTACTTGTTGACCCATGTACCTGTGCTAGTGGTTCCGGAGGGGAATCAAGATTTAGTTGTTTATACCGATACATGGGGAACAGGATTGGCAGCTGTACTAATGCAGAAGGGTAAAGTGATTTCCCACGCTTCTAGACAGCTTAAGCAGCATGAGCTTAGGTATCTAACGCATGACTTGGAATTGGCTGTAGTTATATTTTTGTTGAGGGTGTGGAGGCATTACCTTTTGGGAGAAAGGTTTAAGCTTTATACAGATCACAAGTCGTTGAAGTACTTGTTCTCTCAGAAGGAGTTGAACATGAACAACAAAGATGGTTGGAGTTTCCAACCGCTTATGATTTTGGAATTAAGTACACACCTAAAAAAGGAAACAAGGTTGCAGATGCGCTCAGTAGGAAGCATCAACATGCGATAGTAGCTATGATGGCAGATTGGAAATAACTAGAAGCATTTTCTACTTGTAGTGTAATGTGGAGATCCGAGGCTGAGTCTAGTAAAGGATCTGCTAAGTTGTCTTGTTTAGAAGTCCGACCGATAATGATCGAGAAGATAGCTTCTAAACAGGAGGAGGATCAAGTTCTGGCAGAACGGATCAAAAATTCAAGGGAAGGAATGGAGAGCGATGAATTAAAGAACTTCCGTCTTGACCAAAATAGACGGTTGAGAAAGAAAGGCAGATTATGTGTTCCAAATGTGGGAGACATAAGGAAAGAGAATTTGGAGGAATTCCATCATTCAAAGTTCACTATCCATCTAGGAGGAATGAAGATGTATCAGTATATGAAGAGAAGTTTCTTCTAGGAAGGCATAAAGAGGGATGTTTGCTTATGGGTGAAACATTGTTTGAACTGACAGTAGGTAAAGACCGAGCATCAAAACCAAGTGGATTGCTTCAACCATTGGACATTCCAGTGTGGAAGTGGGTTTCCATTTCTATGGATTTTATAGATGGATTGCCAAGATCTAATAGAGGGAATGAAAGTATATGGGTTATAGTAGATAGATTGACTAAGAGCGTCCATTTCATTCCGGTTAAGGCAAACAGGATGGCACCTATATTGGCTAAGTTTATTATGAAGAATGTGGTTAGACTGCATGGAATTCCTAGTAGTATTGTTAGCGATAGAGATTCTTTGTTTACTACTGAGTTCTGGAAGAGTCTTCAAGAAAGTTTAGAGACCAAGCTCAAGATGAGTACTGCTTACCATCCACAGACTGATGGGTAGACGGAAAGAGTTAACAAGATCTTGGAGGACTTGTTACGATCTAGTGTATTGGACTTCGGGGGATCATGGGAAGACCACCTACACATAGTCGATTTTTCGTATAACAATAGTTATCAGACTAGTATAGGAATGGAACCGTTTGAGGCTTTGTATGGAGGATCATGCAAATCCTCTGCATGTTGGTTAGAGACCGAGGATAGATTGATTCTTGGTCCTGATTTGGTAAAAAAAAGCAGTAGAAAAGATTGAGCAGATAAGGGCGAGAATAAAGGAATCTCAGTCTAGACAGAAAAGCTATGCAGATAAAAGACGAAAATATTTAGAGTTCTCGGTTGGAGATCATGTTTTCATCAAAGTTTCACCAAGGAAAGATGTTATCAGGTTCGGAAAGACAGGGAAGTTAGCACCACGGTTCGTAGGACCATTCCCTATTTTAGAGAGGATCGGAAAACTCGCGTATAGAGTAGAGTTACCGATTAATTTGGCGGGTGTCCACAGTGTTTTTCATGTATCTCATCTAAGGAAATGTGTTAGGGATCTGGACACTACTTTAGCACCGAATATGTTAGAGGACTTAGTAGTGGAACCAGATATGACTATAATTAGGAAGCCTATCTAAATAGTCGAGAGAGATGAGAAGAAGTTAAGGAACAAGACAGTCAGATTAGTGAAAGTCCAGTGGAGTGACGATGCTAGAGACTGTACTTGGGAGACTGAGAGCTGGACTAGAGACGCTTATCCTGATTTGTTTTGATGGTATGTTTTACCTTTAATTATTTAATGTGTTCCTTATCGTAATTTCGAGGACGAAATTCTTTAAGGGGGGGAGATTGTAACACCCTATATTTTTTGTAACTTTATGTAGAATATTTAATTGGCTAAATAAAATAAAATAATGTAAGATGATTAATAGATTGAGATTTGATTAAAATTAAGGATAGCCGTGTCTTGTTAATGTGTAATTCAAAATGAGATAACATGAATAAGATGTGTTAGGAAATAGGGAAGGGCAAAATGGAAATAGGATGAACTTATACACTAGACCCTAAAAAAACACACGTTCATTCTATTTTTTCAAGCAAAAATACCCTAAGGCTGGGCACCATTTTCTATCTCAAGAGAAGATAAAAGCTAGGATTTTAAGAAGAAGAAGTGAATCAACTTGCTCAACATCAAATCTCATATCGTATCACAAAGCTAAGATGAATGATTACTACTTCCCATTTTTCTTATAGTTATCGGATTTAAGGGTAAATCGAAATGATTTTGCATGATTATGCAATGTTTTGAATAACTGAAAGTTTATATATATCTTGTTGATGTTTTATGCATATTCATATAAGTTTTTGTGATATGTTTGATATTTAAACTTTATTAAAGGACATCCAAATGCCTTGCAAATTTGAATGTAGATCGTAAATGATATTTTAGTGATGGGTTTTAATTTTTATAATTTCCTGAATTATGGTGGATTTTATATTAATTTTCTAGCGAGGAAAATGATTTATTGGGTTATAAATTATTTACGGCAAGATAGATAATTATTTGGGTCCGAAATTTATTTATGTAAGAAAACATAATGAAAAGGACTTTTTGGAATTTTAATATAATTTTCCTAAGTGTTTTGACGAATATATAAAATTATTTAAGGTATGAGATTTAAATGTTTTATATATTTAATTAAGGAGAAGGGGCATTTTGCAAACGAATTAAATTAAATAATTAGCTATGAAATGTGCAGCACTTTTTAAAGGTAAATAAAAGTGGCAACCAATCAAAATTTTACACGTAAAGTTGGCTTTTTACCAAGTCCCTCCGTCTCCATCTCCCTCGAAACCACTGCGCTTGTTATCAAGAAATTGGTACATAGCGAATTGGATAGAAGACGAAAGGTGTGAGTTCGAAACCATAGGTTTCGAAGGGGTCGACACATCACATTGTTTTTTTTTAAATTAAAATGCGACTGCTTGCTTTTGACTAAATAGCTTTCGACTCAGTTGGCTTTCGATCGGGTCAATGGATTTAAAAGAGATGGTTTTGAATGGGTTACACTTTAGTTTTAAATATTTCCTTTGGACAAAGTCGAAACCTTTTTAGCTACCGCCTTCTACCTTTCGACTGCAATGCTTTCGAAGGGAATGCTTTGCTTTTAAAATTGGACCACTTCTTCAATGCTTTCAAAAGGATGGTTTTGACACCATCACTTCTTTACTTAGGAAATGGTTTCGAAACAGAAGCTTTCGACTTAAATGTTCAAAAGACCCTTTTTATATAATTGAAGTATAACCCAAATGGTTTCGAAAGAGATGGTTTAACGGTTTCGAAAGAAGTGCTTTCGACTTCAATGGGTTTCTTATCCTTTTGCTCTACTTGAAGGCATAATTCAAAAGGTTTCGGCTGACATGGTTTTTAAAGGTTTCGAAGTAGTAAAGTTTGAATGGTTTCGAAAGGTTTCCACATGTTTTAAATTGAACTCAATGTTTTCGAAAGGGTTTTAATGAATGGTTTTGAAGGAGTGGTTCCCCAAGGTTTTGAAGGTGTTGAAAGGGAAGGTTTTTTTTATATTCGAAGATTTCGATGAAAAGAAAGGAAGGGTTATTCCAATGTTTTCGAAAGGAAATGTTTAAAGGTTTTAAAGAGGGATGTCTATTATTTCAAAGCTTTCGATGTAAAGAAAGGAAAGGATTTTCCAATGTTTTCGAAAGACAAGGTTTAATGGTTTCGAAAGGGGTAAAGGTTTTCATCAACTAGGGGTTGAGTAATATATATATATATATATGTATGTATGTATGTATGTATGTATGTATATATATATATAACATGGCATGTTGATTTTGAGTAAAGCATAAAGAATATGTTTTTTCCTTGTGTAAGTATGATTTAAAGATTTAAATCAAATTTGAAAGAGTTTTTCAAGGAAAATTCAAGGGAAGTTATCCCTAAGAGAAAATGACTCAAATATTATAATACCAGATGGGACTGGTATAGGGTCGGGCCCTATACATTAGCTATTGGCCCCAGCTAATTTAGTCCAAAATTCCAATGTGTAGGGATTTGTCACAAGTAAGACTAAAATTATGATTACACACAAAAGGGAATATATGTTTGTATATAGATAGGATATTGGTGAGCCCGCAAAACCATTAGGATAAGGTGACCTTGGGAGATGTTAAGTTAGGGACAAATCGTTCAGAAGAGAAGTATTTAACAGATAGTTAAGGATAGATCGTTCAGAAGAGGTGTGTCTAACATATGTTAGATAAATTATGATATTTTATCTTGTAGGCCCGAGTCAACCAAAGGTTAATAGTAAGCCAAACAAAACTATATTAATCGGACAGATAGTCCATTTATTACCTGATGTGTATGTTTACATAATATAATGATGCTTTACAGTTTTAACCAGCTTTGGTTGCAGGATAAAGGTTTGCAAAAGATATATTTTAAAGGATGTTAGTGAGGGGAAACGCGTTCCGCTAAGCGGCGTGGTCTCACATAACATTAATAACCGGGTTGTATTGTATTATTCACACCAGACTTTATGTCTGACTCGAAGTTTATGTTTTCCCCTTAAACTCTCGAGTGCTCAAAAATTGATTTGAGTAGGCTGAGGGTTGAGGTTCTTTCAGGTTTAGTAGGATGACGAATAAAGCTACCAGAGGAGAGTAGGAGGCTAACGGATAGCTATTTAGGAGTTGCAGTTCTTTGTTTTGTGTTTATTTCCGCTGTGTACGTATTGGGTCAATTATGACTATATGACTTTGATCAACAAAGGGGCATCTTCATATGTCGCTCTTGGCGTATTTTGTAATAAGTATATTTTATCATTGCCTGGGAAACGTTTGGGAATTATGTAATTTGAATATGAAACATTTGTTTTGAAATGTAATGGAAAAATGTTGTTTTGAAATCTGAACTTTGTTTAATATTAGAATGCTTCTGATATTATAGATACCATTAACATGGCGTATTTAGTCACTGGAAGTTAATACTATGGATGACTACAGCATCTGTAGCGCTTAGCTTTGGACCTCTAGATAGGAGATGTTACAGTTTTAATACAAAGTTCAGTCCAGTTATAATGTTGTATTGCTTAGTTTAGTTTAGTTCAGTCATAACATAGTTAATATAGCTTATGTTACATAATATTAGCTTCGTTTCATGGTCCATTAAAGTTTGAACAGTAAAAGTCTTCTAGACCTGTTTATACTAAATTTTTTGTTACTTCGTATTTATTTCTACAACTATTAACACTTCATAATGCATAGCTTATGTTACATCATATAGCTTAGGTTGCTTCATATTTACTTCATTTCAGTTACTTTATATGTCACTTTACATTAGTTTAGTTTAGTTATAATACTTCATTCACATTTCACAGTAAGTGTGAAGCACGTAGACTATCAATTATGCCACTATTTATACTTATTACATAATATCTCCAGTTATGAAATATTGTGATATTTGTCTAGATTCACGAACTAGACAAGTCGTTATCTTATTATCCTCAATTACCTTTGGACAAGCTTGGAGACTAGAGACTGATATAGGAATGGAGACTATTGCATGACCTGCAGTAATGCCAGCAACTTAACCTCATTTTCATTGTATTTGTATTACTATTAGTAATGTATATTTGTGAATCATGACTTCAAGTCATTTGGATTTTGGACTCTTAGATAATGGACTTTGTAGTTCATTACTGTATATTTGTATTTTATGTTTAGGTTGTTGGACTACAAGATTTTGATTCATGACAAGGAGCTCAAGGCTTATCAAACATTCGACAAAAATGAGTTTATAGTTGGTATAGTTTTAGTGTTCGTGATAAAACATTTCCTCAAAGTTCAAACCTACATATTTTGAAAAATATATGAATTTAGTCGACTAAACCCTTCCATTCAGTCGACTAAAACATATGTCATAATTTAAAAAAAAAATTACAATGCCTTAGTCAACTAAACCTGTAAGTCAGTTGACTAAAATTTTAAATTTAAAGATTTAGTCGACTAGACCATATATTTAGTGGACTAAATAGAGGAATTCCACTGTAAATTTTCTGTTTCAACTTAGTCGACTAAATAGCTATATTCAGTCGACTAAACCTGTTTCAACTGTCATATTTTCAAATTTTCCAAAGAGATGTTTCTTCTTCCTATAGAGAAATCAACTCCAAGAAGAGTTGTGACCATTCCCAATTCAACAGAACTATTTGCAAGGGTTGTAACTCTTCAATCACTATATATATGCATGTTATTCAAGATCAAATTAACTTAACTCTCTACTCTCTTCTATCTTGAATATTCAGTTGTTGAATTTGCGAAATCAAGTTAAATGTTCTTTCAATTTATAAAGCAATATCTACTACCTCTATCTTCAAAAGAAAACAAATATATACATCTTACTTGAGGAAAGATTATAGGAAGGGTGTACTTCATTTGACAAATCTGTGTTGAAACAAGAGCACACAAAGTCAAGAAAACATTTCATTTGTATCAAAGTCCTTTTCGGTTGCTCAGGAGGGAAAATCCTGTTCGGTTGCTCAGGTGGTCAAAGTCCTGTTCAGTTCCTCAAGCGGTGTAAACCTATTCCTCCGGGTTAAGTGAGGGTTGCTAGTTTAAATCCAGAAGGAGTCTGGGACTGGACGTAGAACGGGAGTTCGAACCAGTATAAAAATATTTGGTGTCATTTTATTTTACTGCTATTTACTTACTTTATATTCCTCACAAGTAGTTTTGATAATATCCATATTACATGATCCTATAGTCGCTTTCATTTGGTATCGGAGCAAGGTCGCCTTATAACCGTAACACAGTTATCTGATATTTTAGTAATATGGAATACAACACTAGCACAAGTTTCTTTGAAGGTCAATCTACTACACGACCACTACTATTTAAAGGGTTGAACTATAACTATTGGTCTACCAGAATAAGAATTTATATGCAAGGCAATGGTTATGAAACCTGGAATATTACTCAAGCAGAATATCACATACCTACTACTGAATATTCACAATGGTCTAACACAGAAAAACTAGATGCTACTGCAAATGCTAAAGCTATGAATATGTTATTTTGTGCATTAGAAAAAAATGAGTTTAATAGAGTTTTGCATGTGTACTACTACTTTTGAAATTTGGCGTACACTTAAAGTTACACATGAAGGTACTAACAAAGTAAAGCAAAGTAAGATTTCTATGCTCAAGAATCAGTTCCATAATTTCAAATTGAAGCAAGATGAAACAATAAATGAAATGTACTCTAGATTCCAAGACATATATCATTCTATCTTAGCATTAGGAGAAAAATATTCAGACTTTGATATTGTCGCAAAAATCCTCAACTCTTTAATGGATGAGTGGGAACGAAAGGTCTTAGCAATCGATGAAGCTAACGACATTTCAACTATTAAACCAGAAGAGTATAAGACCTTTCGTTAACGAAAGATTGCTTCATCGATTGCTAGGACTTGTTCGGTTTCTCAGGTGGTCAAAGTCATGTTCAATTGCTCAGGCATTGTAAACCTATTTCTCCGAGTTAAGTGAGGGTCGCTAGTTTAAATCCAGAAGGAGTTTGGGACTGGAATTAGAACGGAAGTTCGAACGAGTATAAAAATATATGGTGTCATTTTATTTTACTGCTATTTACTTACTTTATATTCCGTATAAGTAGTTTAGATAATATCCATATTACACCATCCTACAGTTACTTTCATAAACCGTTATTTATGTTTGGACTTTGTTGTTGTATGGTTTATGTATGAACTATGAACTACTTAGTGTTGCACTTTTACTTATAAGAAAAGTGGCTGCTGGTTTACTCTCTTTATTGAATGAATTATCAGTTAGTTGTGCATATATGTACGAAAATATCAACTAGTTATTAAATTATATTATATAATTCCCCTGTTTAAATGGTAGCCGTTTGATTTAAATGGTTAACCGTTCTATGTAATCGGTTAACCAACAAACAGTTAACCGTTTAAATTAAATGGTTAACTACGGTTAAATATTGCTGGGTCGGTCGGTATTATCCAACCTCAATTACCGAATATCGGTTAACCGAACAGTTTAGTTAAACAGTTAACCAAAAAATTTAACCGATCGGGTCGGTTAACCTACCGTGCCCACCCTTAACTGGAAATAACTAAAACAGGGGAGATACGGCAAGGCTATGTGATTCACTACCATTAGGGTATGATCATAACTTGTACCTAGATCGACATTTACAGATTAGTATGCTAGTGTCCACAGAAACGATTTGTCAAGTGGGAAACCAGGGTGGTAATCAAATTCTATACTATCTAGGAAGGAGTAGGTCGGTTCTGTGTTGGCAGAGGTGCAAGTTTTGCAACCTCGATACATTTAGTCTAAAGTTGTGTTGTACGGAAGGTAGTCCCTTGTCTTTTTATTGTTGGAATTTAATTTCTATTACGTGCCTTTATGGGCTTAGTTGTATAATAAATATGTCGTTGAATGTAATTAATATAACTATTCCAGTAATGATTCAATATTTATTTTAAGCCCTAGACATTATTATAATATCATAAGATTCCTATAAAATGGGTAGGTTATTTTAAGGTAAAAACCATAAGTGTTTATGTGCGGTGTGGTTATACGAGATATTTTTATTTTTGAAAGGGTTTTATAAATATAACAATCCAAATGATTTGTGTTTCTCACGTTGGTTTATTAGACTGATCCGGGCATTATTTTGTTATAATGCTCATGTCAGCCCAAGCATATTTTCATATTTAGCTATGGATGCTTTGGAGCTTCCGAAGATGAGCTGGATGCCTTTAAAACATATTCATGTATCTTTTATTTTGGCTGCATTTCTTGTATTGTATTTGTCAGCATTTGTGAAGACATGTTTTTATAACTATCAAGGCCAATGATAGCTTAGTTACTCTAATTGATATATGTAAAGTACAGTTTTCTTTAAAAAGATCTGGTGTATATTATATATTACTCATCACGATATGAGATTCCATCTTTTTTTTTCTTTCACCCCAACAATCTGTCTTTTCGGCACTTAGATGCTCGGCACGTGAATATCATGGGTGTATTAGTGTCAATATTTAAGGGTCGAAAAGTGGGTCGTCACAATACGACTGTTTGCAAATACATTTAAAACCGGTCAGCACGGTCACAATGCAACCTAAACAAAATTTATTAACAGACCCCTTCCCCTTTTCCATCTTTTACATTAGGTATTAAAACAATCACTCTTGTTGCGAACTTGACATTACATTGTAATTTCATTATAAATAAACACAAGGTAGGGTTTTGAGCTAAAAAGGGCCAGTTAAAACTAAGGTTGCTTCTAACATGTCAAATATGGAACCCACATATTTGCGCAGTTTGGTTAAACCATTAGTATTGGGCAGTTGTCATCTGATGTGTTTTGTCAACGTCCAAATTCAACATCACATTTTTCCTTCTTTAAAATTCTTCTTCCTCCATTTCTCTTTATCAAATCACACTTTCTCCCCCTTTAATTCGAAAATTCTTTCATTTTTTTCTATTCTACGTAATTTATGTTAGTTAAATATTGTCGAATTGATGTTTTACATACAGACATCTATCCTTATTTTATTCTCAAAATTTTTTAAATTTTTTTGAATGTCGACTATTAAATATCTCGGTTCATATATCGGGCGCATTGTAGACCGAACTGAGAAACATATGTTAGCCTTTACCGACATTTGTTCCTCCAACATTAGATCTCATAAATGACGGATTAGTTGTTGGTATGACGAAATCACCAACGCCTCCAACACATAATGAGCATTAATTATAACGTCAATCGGATAAAAAAAAAGTTCGACAATCGAAAGCACAACTGGAACCCTTGGAACAGGCTAATACAAGTTGAAAGCGGGTTTTAAAATGCGAAGAAGGACACCGTTGGAGAAGATAACTAGTGGTGGGACGCCGCTGCTAAGAAATACAAGAAATTCAAAATTTGCTCCTCTTCGAAATTCAAAGTTATTAATTTTGATATTTGTTTTACTACTTTAGATTTCGGATATCCTTTAGATCTATATAGGTTGAAAAACAAGTAATCCTTTGTTATGAACGTTAGAGTTCATCATGAGCGACTTGTCACTTATCAATATTCACTAATGTTAGACGCGTAAACGTGAGTATGCATGTTAAATATATCCTTTCGTTGAGTACTTTAAGAATGATATATTATGGGACAATTCATGAAATTTACTAATAACCCATTTATCTGGCTACTTGCTGGACTACGTTCAACTGAAAATCCATTCATGAAGAGGATTATTAGTAATGTTAATATATCGGGATTCAATTTCGAGTTGGACTAATGCTCTTAAATATTTTGAATCATATGTTCACCTTGTAACTCTCAACAAGATGAACAAAATAATATATTTAGATAACCAAATCGATGATATATGAATGAGATATTCAAATCATAAGTGTGGAATCAGTCCTATGTGTATATCTTTATCTTTAATAATATTTGTAATATATTTGGGGTCACTCTTTTTTGTGTCAGCGTGAACTATTAAAAATGCTTCCATATAGATATTATCAAAATCTTACTATCACTTGATAATCTAATAAATAAAGTTACATTACCAATTCAAAAGCTCGTCTATAAATAATACCAAATCAAATCTCAATATTACTTAAAAATATGATTTAACAAATAAACTTTATTCATCAGTTCAAACGAACTTAACAAATATCACTTAAAATTAGGATCGAACAAATAAGTATTATTTACAAATTCATTACTTATTAGAATTAATAATAGAAACAAAAATTGAAACTAAAGAAAATTATGTGCCAAACGTGTGTCGTAACGCTCCTATATCAAAATCATAAGAATCCTCATTGAAGTCTATTGTTACCCGAACAATGCTAACAATAAACTCCAATGATAATTGTTATGTTACTCACACATTGATATATATGCATATAATTAGTATAAATTTTTTCGATATGGGACTAATCTTAAACTTATGATGCAAAAATATCTCTTTCTTACACCGTGTGATTTTGTCATGTAAATATATCATTAGTTCACATCGTTGAGATTTACAAAATGAATTGAAGATTGAACCTATTTGAGTATTGTCCACCTCGAAACATGATCTCATCATATCACCATTACCGACAACAGCTTTTGTACACACTATAAAAATAGTTCTTTTATTTTAATTCGTGCATGGATAACTGAATACTAAAATATAGTACTAAAGCATCTCATTACTTACTTACGTTTGCTTTATCATGTTTAACCTCTTTTACTATGTATTTACGTCTTCAAAGCAAATATATTGAAGAGGCCGCAAATTTCTTCATCGTATATCATATTGAAGTTTAACAATTGTTAGCATCTCATTAGATGATTGATAATATATCAAAAGTATAAATATTGACACATCACGATAATATTATCCAAATAATCGGTATTCTAAATTTATCACAAAATTTACTAAATCATCCCTTACACTCCCACAAATCCATGTTTTTTCCTATTCACCATTGAATCTTGCAGGCATTGAACCCCTTCTGATCTGTAGCCACAAGACATTAACTCCAACTGAAGAACTATCAAATGGCAGCAAATTAAACAAAGAATTTGGAATAATAAAAACGTTAACAAATAATCATTGTTCATTAGTAGGTGGTTGACAAGGCCATGAAGTTATCTTTATATGATGGGAAAGGATTTAACGTTGTGCATTTCTTTCCGTCTAAATACTGGCTTGGAATCTAGCAATTTTATATTCTAAATCATGAGACTTATTCATTGAGCGGTAATAATATTGCAGTTTACTCATTCTAAGGTATCGACGACTATTTGGCGACGGCTACTCACATCACTTTCCAACGGTTTTGTGACGTTCCTTGGTGTCCACGTGCCTCCAAATAACCGTCAAAAACTATCGTTAACCGTTGAAAATTGATGACCAAAGTACCGTTGGTAGCCGTTAGAAACCGTCGAAAATCTAAACAATTTTTTTAGGTTTCTACAGCAATTCGCTTCCAGTACTACACATACATATCAAAATTCAATTTCACATATATCTAATATCCAAACTCAACCAACACATAATCAACTTATATCCAATGTCCAACTCAATTCCCACCAATTCAATATTTAAAAAAAAAAACAAACAATACACTAAATAATCAACATCCAACATGTCAGAACAAACCAACATATCATCCAACATAGCATCAAAATGTATCGACCATATTCAAATACATCAATTTCAAAATGTTCAAACATAAACGTAAAGTTACATACCAATCAAGACTCATTGTCAGCTCCGGAACCACCCGTAGAAGAAAATAACCCACGCTGCTGCACCTCAGTCAAGCGCTGGTTCAACTGCACCATCTCCGCAGCACGACGGTGGTCTTTCTCCTACAGCTCCGCAATCATAGCTCTAAGCTCCGCGATCTCTTCTTCGCCCTGAGATTTTTGATATGCTTTCTACGAGAACCTAGCCTGCAAATAATCAGGAGATATGGCAGAAAATCAGAAATGTATTTTAGTGGCTAGTGTAAATTAAGAAGGAACAAAATAAGTAAAGCCTAATCATTTGTTAAAATAGTAATGGTATATTTTTTCTATGACAACTTTTTCTGATAATTGGTTTAAACTTATAATTAGTAAATATTTAGAAATTACCGCTTGATTCGCAAAAAGACATAACGCCTATTTCACGATGTGGGTTCCATGATGGACTGAAAAATTGCGTCGTTCTCATCAGTGCTTAAAGAAATATCATCACGATCCCTCCAACATCTGTGCTTGTGCTTATGCAAATTTTTCTTACAAAGGAAAATAAAATATAATTGAAATTCACAAAACATTATTTTAATTATTCTTTATAACTAATTAATTAAATTGATCGATAATAACTTCTAATTTAAAATATGCTTACATAGGATTCGCTTGCTTTATCGTCACTCCATGTGTATGATATTGAGTCATCTTCATTTGTTTGCTTGGTGGCATGAGTATGAGCAAATACGGTCATATAAAAGACAGGATTATCACGCTATCTTTCCTGAAATAATTAGTATGTATTACTGTTGTTTATTTAAAATTAATTAAGTTAATAACTGTTTGTAATTGCAATTAATAAATTTACCAGCTCCTCACGACGATGTTGAAATGATTTAGAGTCACCGCAATGTATAACTGGGTTCTCGTTCCTATTTGCGGAATTCCACTCTGACTCTGCCAGCAAATTTAAATTGAAAATTATATATTTCAGCTTTAAATTATGTATACATACTGGAACAAATTAAAATGATATATGATAAACTTACCTTGAATTCATCACTATTCCACCAAGCAACCCAAGCATCCCACACGATAGCGCCCATTCAGTCAGGCTTCTTCCCCGGTTTACTTATGCCAGACATTGTGTCGCATAATTCTTAGACATCTTGGAAGTCCAATGTCGCTGGAAAAGGTCAAGGTCTTCTTCTTGCAAGTCTACCGTCCCCTGTACGTTGAAATAATATAAGTTATACATTTATACTTAGTCGGCAAATTGTAAAGTGGTAATATATAATGATAGATAAATTTACACTTACAACGAAGTCCTGCTAGACACTCGTCCTAATGGGAGCTGCGATCTTACCCCATCTAGGCCTACAATTAGTCATCCTACTCATATATGGTTGCTTTAAAACACTAACAACAATTGGTGACGGCTCCAGCTCGAATCCCATGTGTTAAATATGATATAGACCTTTAATAAATAATGACTAATATATCATATAGAAAATATTTATAACGCTGAAGTAAATTTAATACTTACGACCCATACCCTATATCGTACATAAATGCATGTACACAGGAAACAAAAAGGAATTGCTGTCGAAATTCTGTAAACCGTTTAAAATGAAATGATTTACAAAATGTAACTACTTTATTGTGTTTGTACCTTGTCCAATACAGGGACAAAGCCGACAAATATTATATCCGATGAATATAGATGTCTGTTCCATGACAAAAACGAATATGCATATAACGATCATATACAATACTTGTCAGAAGGGCCGAAAAACTCTTTAAGGGATATTAATTATATAAATAACATATAAAGGAAATTAGGGAGATTGACAACATTGAAAAAATTTAGACTGAAGGACAACAAGTTTCATTTTTGGGCTGAATGACAAACTTTGAAAAAAAATTATGCTGAAAGGCAATTCTAACTATAACTAGAATTTTGTACAGTGTAAAACTGAATATAATTCTAGTTATAACTAATATTTTGTATAGTGTAAAAACCAAATATAATGTTAGATATAATTAGCATTGTTTTTCAGCCTTATTTTTTTCCAAAGTTAGTCATTGTGCCTATTTTCCACTAATATATATTAGAATATATAATTCATTTATGCATTGTAATGTTTTAATAATTATATAATTTATTATTTTTTTCCATTTTTTATAAAATCTTTTATGTTTTCTTGTGACGCCCCACCTCTATACTCACAATAACAAAGAGTATTAAAAGAAATACTGTCTGTTATTATGAAGAATAAGGCTGGGTAGGAGCGGCCATCCGTAGTTGGACTTACACTAGTATTGGTTACCTCGATAGGAGTGGTATATATTTTAAATTTTTCATCTCTTATTTATTCACTCTCATCGACATACCCAATTCCAGTATAAAACGAACTATGATGGTTCATAATGGTTTAGGACAATATATATAAAAACAACACAGATACACAAAGAATGCGGAACACAGATAAAAACAAAAGTCTCATATATATAACTGATGTCAGTTACAATACAGTTGACACAATACATATGATACAACTACAATTGTTGACTCTGGAAGTTATATATACACGTACATTATCAACTAATATACATGAATACTTATCAACCTATACTATGACACGATTACTCCAAAAGATGTGAAAAGTCTTCATAGCTCAAACAGCAACTCAAAGCAGGAAATCTACAACCTGAAATAACTCGGGTCTGACCCGAGTATTACATTCAAAAGAAAATAATACACGGGTCAGTCTAATTCAAACTCAGTTATTAGTGCATAGAAGCAATAATAATCAATACCAAATAGTTGACAGTCACAGAAATCTCGTATATCCAACTTCTCAATAAGAGAATCGGATAACGGCAATTATAACACTAAATAGTGTTACTCAGCGAATCAGCAAATCCAAATCAGAATACAACTTCAAAACATTGAAACTAACCAACGAAACAATTTAACAAATCGGAACGTCAATTTAAAACTGTCAAAGCTGATAGGGCTGCAGTACACGCACGCGTGTACTGCCTCGCCACTATCGCAAGAGATACCCTAAAGCTCAGTGAAAGTCAAGAATGATCACAAGGTCAAACCCAGATTGGATTCAACTCAGGTGTAATTCGAAAATCAAATTCGAATACAATCAAGTGGTCAAAACTGTCTACCCAAATTCAAGGAGGCACCAAACAACAACCAAAATGCAAAGTGTTCAAGACTGGTCAGAGAAAACAGTTTGAACAAGTGAATATAGGAACAGTCGATATCTACATGGATGCAAGCATATAATACTAAGGCCAGAATGTATGCTTCAATATGAACAAGGCAGTGAAGCCAAACTCAAGAATGAGCATAGATGAGTTAATGACAATAATGCAACAGGATCCAACTACAGACAATCAAACCGTGACAATATGGTACAGTGAAGACCAACATGAAATAAAGTCTGTGTGCCAAAAGGTCAGAGGCAATACGAGTGTAGACGGGATGAACCAAATGCAAGAAAAATGCAATGATCAAGGCTACAATATGCAAACTCAAGCTTATGGAGAACTAGTGCATATGCTCCAGTGGAGTCAACCATATTTAAAGTGAATGCCAGACAGTGATCTAACAACCCAAATCAGTTATACATATGGATGAACCTATGGCCAAGAAAATAACATCTAGACCATAACTATATAAAACTAGTATGGTCGAGGTCGAGTACCAGAAACAAAATGGCATCAACTCACTCAGAAGAGAGTCAAGTGCAATAGAAATGCATAGCGACATGCACAAGTGACTCGAACTAGTGAGTCAAGTACAAGTCAAGGCAGTGTACAATATTGAAACTGCAATTTCCAAAATGAAGCAAGGAAACTCAATATGAAGAGAAACTGCAATCCCTAATGAATGCGAGGGGCAAACTGCACAAAAGAAAGCAGAAACAACTGCACAATAAAACTGCAGTTGAAACAGGTACAAAGACAAGGGCAGACTGCAACTATACTACAGTCACCACAATGTCAACATGACTCGAAATGTAAATGCAACAGAAAATGGTCAAAGTCGAGCACATGAACGACTTCGACCTACGATCAGTGGCAGGCATGCAAATGCAGACCACGAAGGCAAGGCCTTAACATCAGATATGAGGCAAAGAACAAACACATATGCGCAAGTCAAGGGCACCAGTACAAAGCTCCAAAACAACAGACTCTAATACAAAGTAATGCCACTAGTGACAATGGAATGTAACTGGCAACAATGTAGGCTACAGATGGAAACTTTCTAAATGTCAGACTCAAAACAGAGACAAGTACAACCTGAATCCAAGTTTATATGCAAATAATAGTGCAGTGATAAAAAATGAAGTGGTATGCAATGGTGAAGTATTGGATTTCGAGTGAAGCAATGGGCCGGAACAATAAATGCTAAGCAATACCAATACGACAGAAACCAATCAAGACAGTGACAATAAGGCACTGCAAATACAAGGCAGTGACTGTATGCAAGGGTAGCCAGCACTTCTCAAGATTCGAATACAGGCAACTATCTAATGAAAGAGTGCAGACCTAAATGTCAAGACACTGCTAATGTAACAGGCAAGTGATGAATACAATTAACTCAAATTGGGTTAAAGTGCATCAGTATATGACACAACACCAGGCTACATGAATGCAGATTGTAGCAGTGAATGTAATAGACCCAAACACGTATGTATCCTCATCCCAACAAAGGCAGTAACGATGCAGTCTGTTCTACATGAACTCCAACTAAATACCAATGCAAGCCCAAATGTACAAGACTCTAGAATAATAGCATGATGACATTAAGCTAATGGAATTTGACTCAAGACCACACTATCAATGAAGCAACGCAGCTGTGAGTGGTAACAACACCTCTGTAAACTGACAATAATTAAATCAAAGCACTAAAGTTTATCAAGCAATTCGAGGCTGTCAAGAGATAATAGTAACCAACGAAAAAAGGGACCGGTACAACGTGAAATAATCGAACTGCAGTAATGGCCAAAAATCAAAATCAAAGCCGTGGAAATCATGGTGTCAACCAAGTTCTAAATCAATGCCGAGAAAACCAAGAAATCATCATATATACTTATATAAACAAGCCAGGAAAATCACGAGTATTCGAAAATAATCGAACAACAATCCATAGAATTATCAGGCGAAGCCATGAAATACCCACAACGAAAATAAAGGCTTCAAACCCTATATGAACAGAAACACCAAAGGCAACACACGAGTTCAAACGCGAAAGTCTCGAATGTAATCAATCTCAATATTAAACGAAATCGAATAGCCAAGAAAACCAAGCATCTGAAGTAAGAATTAGATGTGAGCAACTCACCATTTCTCGACGAGGAAGAGTAGCCCTTAATTTGTGAAGCCCTAGTTTTCGGGGAGACGAACGAAAACACCGAGCATGCCCCAATTTGATTGAAGAACGAACGAGAGAAATCATGAGCAGCCATCATCTCTCAAAGGAAATCGAGTCGAAGCCCTAATTCGCCAGGACGAGACCGCCATTATTTTGTTTTTCTTAGACTTAGGGTTTGATCGAACGAAAACAAATTGAATGAGGGTCGGGCCTTCGAAAATGAAGGAGAGAAACGGTTATACATGATTATCTCGGCCACAAAAGTAGTGGATAATTAAATTTTTGAAGCCCAATAATACCAAACCAATTTTTCTCAAAGAATTTCAACTCGAATTAAAACTCCAAATAGCAATTAACAACAATTTTTATCGTCGTTGGACGAAAATAAATCATTATAAAACTCTGGGTTGTCACAGACTCCCCTCCTTATAGAAATTGCGTCCCCGCAATTTTCATAATTAAGGTTGTCAATAACAATTATCTTTCTAACATAAACTGGTCAAGCTAGAAAAATAAAGATCGAGAACACCAACATCGAAGAAAACTTTTAATTCCATAAAATAAGTTCACAAATTCTCACAAAATCTAATCATCAAATAGATAATAAAAAAAACAACAAAACTGAATAAATGCAATTATCAGCAATATTCAATGATCAATTAGATAATTAGAATACAGAAATCACAAAACAGCAATATCTAATTATCAACAAAGATAATTAGAAAACAAAATTCGCAAATCGCAAAACTGCAAATATCTAGTTATCCAACAGATAAATAGAAAACACGAACTTCATAATCAGCAAACTATAACTATCAACAGAGATAGATATAAAATAGCAGTTTAATATAATCAACATAATCTAGAATCAATTAGAGACTAGAAAATCTTACAATCAGCAAAATTAGCAATTGCCTAATTATCAAAACGATAATCTTTAATTATCACAAACGATAATCGAATCTCAAATCAACAAATATTTAATTATCAAAAACGATAATCGAATCTCAAATCAACAAATATTCAATTATCAAAAACGATAATCGAATCTCAAATCAATAAATATTCAATTATCAAAACGATAATCGAATCTCAAATCAACAATATTCAATTATCAAAAACGATAATCGAATCTCAAATCAACAATTATTCAATTATCAAAAACGATAATCGAATCTCAAATCAACAAATATTCAATTATCAAAAACGATAATCGAATCTCAAATCAACAAATATTCAATTATCAAAAACGATAATCGAATCTCAAATCAACAATTATTCAATTATCAAAAACGATAATCGAATCTCAAATCAACAATTATTCAATTATCAAAAACGATAATAGAATCTCAAATCAACAATTATTCAATTATCAAAAACGATAATCGAATCTCAAATCAACAATTATTCAATTGTTCAATACAGTATACATGTACACATACTCTTATGGAATTAACTCATTTTAATTCCATAGCTCAGCTCTAAATCTCAATTTATCAATTTAATTTGGTCATATCTCTTTGCCATTGAACACCATGTGTGCATTGCAAGGGACTCAATCTGTTAACCCTTGCACAAAGGCCTATAGGACTTAAACAAGTCATGCACATACCCATCATACTCCTTATGATGAATAGATCAAGGCTTCTCTCCTAGATTAGTTTTATAATCTAGTGACCAGTCTCATCTCTTATTTCAGAAAGATTTATTAACTCATGGAATGCTTTTACATTCCTTCTTTCCCTTTTTCCCTCAATGAGAGAGAATTAAACTCTTTCATGGATTTCACTGACCATGACTTCATTCATGAAAATAATATTTTATTTCACTTTTTTTTTTTGATCTAGTTGTCTCATTCAAAATTTATTTTATCACTTGCATATCTCCTATATTCAAGAATGTCATGATCTCTTAAACAAATCCAGTAGAATTCTATAAAAATTCTTATACTCAATTCTATTGTGAACATAGGGTAAGGTTTTTAGAGAAAAACCCATAAAACATTTTAGCTTTAGATCTGAACAAATCAGCACATAAATAATTTATTGCATTGTTCATCTCCAATTTAAAACTATCTAGACATAAGCATGAACCTCCTTTGTTCACACTGCCTAGCTTATTTTCCAATTCCATCTTACATTTTTATATGGTCCAAACTCTTGCCTTTGAACACAAAGTGTGCATTGCAAAGGACTCAATTCTGTTAACCTTTGCACAGAGGCCTTCAGGACTTGAACAAGTCATGCACATACCCATCATCCACCTGATGATGAGTAGATCAAGGCAACTCCCCTAAATTACTTGGTAATTTAGAGACCATACATATTTATTCATTTAAGGAAATTTCCCCTTTTTTTTTCAATATTGCTTTGTTCATATCAATTTTTAAATGAACAAGACATGAGCATAAACCTCTTTGTTCATACTGCCTAATCCATTATTATTATTCAATACCATTTTCTCAGTAAATTAATCAAATTATTTTCTTATAAAAACTGAGTCATAAACTCATTTCTGTAATCAGGTTATATGATTGATTAAACAATTTTCAAAACAAAATTAGCCAAAAACAAATCAAAACGGCAACCAAAATGCCATTCATGATCATCATATATTTATTCAGAGAAATAAAGATTAACACAAATCATAATATGATTTTCATATAAAATAATTGGCTGCCATTACTTGGGTCTTAATGCCATAAATCTCATAAGTGAATATCACTTACTTTCCTCTTCTTTTGAAAGTGCAAAATGTTAGAAATTTTATAAAACAATTTTCATTTTAAAACGATTTTCCAATTATGTGATTAAAGCAGCAATATTAGTAACAATTTCGATAAGGAAATTGTACTTCTCAAATACCGTAAAAACGGGTCACAAATCAGCATTGCGGTATAACCGCTTGAAAATCCACTCTTAAAATTTGACGGTTACTGAAGCCAAAGCGACAGTAATTTTTTTTTTTAAACGTCAAAATCTCATCAAAATAATTTACACCACAATGTAACACCAGTGAATTTTCATTCATAAAATTTTCAACTAAACATCGTGCTTCAAAATATAGCACCAGTGTAAAAATCCCGTTATAAAGGTAACGGCAATAAAATACGTTTCATAACCAAGCATCGGTTCAACGTAAAATTAATGCAGTAACGTGCAACTCAAATTTGCACGTACTACAAAATGAACAAAGAAATCATTCGAATATATCTTCAATGAAGATAATTCAAAACAACAAAAATCTAATCAACATGTGATTAGCATAAAAGAAAATCAGCAAAAATCTCAACAAGAATCACATAACTGCAATCGTTTCGAATCCTCAATTCAGATTGGAAATTCTCAAAGAAACAAAATAAACACAGCTATGTAAACAGCAAATGAAATTTATTCCAATTTCATATTTTGATTTTTAAATCAAAAAGATTATCAGTTGTACTTAGCGAAGACAGTTTCACTGTTTCCGCTACGCACTTTGATAAACAGAACACAATTTAATCATATCAACAAAACACAGTTTCACTTTTATTTTTAAATAAAGATATTTAAAAATTTCATCATAATTTCAAAACTTTAGTTTTGACTCAAAACACAAAGAAAACATCGACAAATAGTTGTAACACATGTTCCATCTAAGTTATGTTTTATATTATGTCCATAAACCCCAAGCTCTGATACCAACTGTGACGCCCCACCTCTATACTCACAATAACAAAGAGTATTAAAAGAAATACTGTCTGTTATTATGAAGAATAAGGCTGGGTAGGAGCGGCCATCCGTAGTTGGACTTACACTAGTATTGGTTACCTCGATAGGAGTGGTATATATTTTAAATTTTTCATCTCTTATTTATTCACTCTCATCGACATACCCAATTCCAGTATAAAACGAACTACGATGGTTCATAATGGTTTAGGACAATATATATAAAAACAACACAGATACACAAAGAATGCGGAACACAGATAAAAACAAAAGTCTCATATATATAACTGATGTCAGTTACAATACAGTTGACACAATACATATGATACAACTACAATTGTCGACTCTGGAAGTTATATATACACGTACATTATCAACTAATATACATGAATACTTATCAACCTATACTATGACACGATTACTCCAAAAGATGTGAAAAGTCTTCATAGCTCAAACAGCAACTCAAAGCAGGAAATCTACAACCTGAAATAACTCGGGTCTGACCCGAGTATTACATTCAAAAGAAAATAATACACGGGTCAGTCTAATTCAAACTCAGTTATTAGTGCATAGAAGCAATAATAATCAATACCAAATAGTTGACAGTCACAGAAATCTCGTATATCCAACTTCTCAATAAGAGAATCGGATAACGGCAATTATAACACTAAATAGTGTTAATCAGTGAATCAGCAAATCCAAATCAGAATACAACTTCAAAACATTGAAACTAACCAACGAAACAATTTAACAAATCGGAACGTCAATTTAAAACTGTCAAAGCTGATAGGGCTGCAGTACACGCACGTGTGTACTGCCTCGCCACTATCGCAAGAGATACCCTAAAGCTCAGTGAAAGTCAAGAATGATCACAAGGTCAAACCCAGATTGGATTCAACTCAGGTGTAATTCGAAAATCAAATTCGAATACAATCAAGTGGTCAAAACTGTCTACCCAAATTCAAGGAGGCACCAAACAACAACCAAAATGCAAAGTGTTCAAGACTGGTCAGAGAAAACAGTTTGAACAAGTGAATATAGGAACAGTCGATATCTACATGGATGCAAGCATATAATACTAAGGCCAGAATGTATGCTTCAATATGAACAAGGCAGTGAAGCCAAACTCAAGAATGAGCATAGATAAGTTAATGACAATAATGCAACAGGATCCAACTACAGACAATCAAACCGTGACAATATGGTACAGTGAAGACCAACATGAAATAAAGTCTGTGTGCCAAAAGGTCAGAGGCAATACGAGTGTAGACGGGATGAACCAAATGCAAGAAAAATGCAATGATCAAGGCTACAATATGCAAACTCAAGCTTATGGAGAACTAGTGCATATGCTCCAGTGGAGTCAACCATATTTAAAGTGAATGCCAGACAGTGATCTAACAACCCAAATCAGTTATACATATGGATGAACCTATGGCCAAGAAAATAACATCTAGACCATAACTATATAAAACTAGTATGGTCGAGGTCGAGTACCAGAAACAAAATGGCATCAACTCACTCAGAAGAGAGTCAAGTGCAATAGAAATGCATAGCGACATGCACAAGTGACTCGAACTAGTGAGTCAAGTACAAGTCAAGGCAGTGTACAATATTGAAACTGCAATTTCCAAAATGAAGCAAGGAAACTCAATATGAAGAGAAACTGCAATCCCTAATGAATGCGAGGGGCAAACTGCACAAAAGAAAGCAGAAACAACTGCACAATAAAACTGCAGTTGAAACAGGTACAAAGACAAGGGCAGACTGCAACTATACTACAGTCACCACAATGTCAACATGACTCGAAATGTAAATGCAACAGAAAATGGTCAAAGTCGAGCACATGAACGACTTCGACCTACGATCAGTGGCAGGCATGCAAATGCAGACCACGAAGGTAAGGCCTTAACATCAGATATGAGGCAAAGAACAAACACATATGCGCAAGTCAAGGGCACCAGTACAAAGCTCCAAAACAACAGACTCTAATACAAAGTAATGCCACTAGTGACAATGGAATGTAACTGGCAACAATGTAGGCTACAGATGGAAACTTTCTAAATGTCAGACTCAAAACAGAGACAAGTACAACCTGAATCCAAGTTTATATGCAAATAATAGTGCAGTGATAAAAAATGAAGTGGTATGCAATGGTGAAGTATTGGATTTCGAGTGAAGCAATGGGCCGGAACAATAAATGCTAAGCAATACCAATACGACAGAAACCAATCAAGACAGTGACAATAAGGCACTGCAAATACAAGGCAGTGACTGTATGCAAGGGTAGCCAGCACTTCTCAAGATTCGAATACAGGCAACTATCTAATGAAAGAGTGCAGACCTAAATGTCAAGACACTGCTAATGTAACAGGCAAGTGATGAATACAATTAACTCAAATTGGGTTAAAGTGCATCAGTATATGACACAACACCAGGCTACATGAATGCAGATTGTAGCAGTGAATGTAATAGACCCAAACACGTATGTATCCTCATCCCAACAAAGGCAGTAACGATGTAGTCTGTTCTACATGAACTCCAACTAAATACTAATGCAAGCCCAAATGTACAAGACTCTAGAATAATAGCATGATGACATTAAGCTAATGGAATTTGACTCAAGACCACACTATCAATGAAGCAACGCAGCTGTGAGTGGTAACAACACCTCTGTAAACTGACAATAATTAAATCAAAGCACTAAAGTTTATCAAGCAATTCGAGGCTGTCAAGAGATAATAGTAACCAACGAAAAAAGGGACCGGTACAACGTGAAATAATCGAACTGCAGTAATGGCCAAAAATCAAAATCAAAGCCGTGGAAATCATGGTGTCAACCAAGTTCTAAATCAATGCCGAGAAAACCAAGAAATCATCATATATACTCATATAAACAAGCCAGGAAAATCACGAGTATTCGAAAATAATCGAACAACAATCCATAGAATTATCAGGCGAAGCCATGAAATACCCACAACGAAAATAAAGGCTTCAAACCCTATATGAACAGAAACACCAAAGGCAACACACGAGTTCAAACGCGAAAGTCTCGAATGTAATCAATCTCAATATTAAACGAAATCGAATAGCCAAGAAAACCAAGCATCTGAAGTAAGAATTAGATGTGAGAAACTCACCATTTCTCGACGAGGAAGAGTAGCCCTTAATTTGTGAAGCCCTAGTTTTCGGGGAGACGAACGAAAACACCGAGCATGCCCCAATTTGATTGAAGAACGAACGAGAGAAATCATGAGCAGCCATCATCTCTCAAAGGAAATCGAGTCGAAGCCCTAATTCGCCAGGACGAGACCGCCATTATTTTGTTTTTCTTAGACTTAGGGTTTGATCGAACGAAAACAAATTGAATGAGGGTCGGGCCTTCGAAAATGAAGGAGAGAAACGGTTATACATGATTATCTCGGCCACAAAAGTAGTGGATAATTAAATTTTTGAAGCCCAATAATACCAAACCAATTTTTCTCAAAGAATTTCAACTCGAATTAAAACTCCAAATAGCAATTAACAACAATTTTTATCGTCGTTGGACGAAAATAAATCATTATAAAACTCTGGGTTGTCACATTTCTGTAACGACCCGTAAATTTTAACCATTTTTATAACGTAATTAATTGAAATTTTGCGAAATTTTAAACGATAAAATTTTGAAATATAAATTTGATATTTGGAATGCGTGTAGTTAAACATAGAAACTGGTAAATTTCCGTCCGAAAATACGAAAGTTTATTTCACGCGTAAATTTACTTCAATTTAATCAGTTAAAAAGCGATGAAAATAAAATGTTTTCGGAACCTAAATATTTTTACATAGAAAAATTCTAAACCATCTTCTGAGCAAACGTCATTTTTTGTTTTTCAAAATTCGGACTTCTTTAGCTCCGTCGATCTTATTTTCTGCGTTTTTTTGATGCATTTTCCGCTAGTAGAAAATTCGAATTTTTATAATTCAATCATACCACTGATATCTGTATACCGTTTTGATCGTCTCATCGTGCAGATCTCTACGGTATATTCAATTGTAAATTTCGAAGTTCGGTGTGCGGTACGGTCTGCGAAACGCCAAGCGTACCGGTTTTGCAACTGAGTTTTTGATTCCATTACCTTTTCATATCCGACTGTTTAAACCAATTGCCTTTTCATTTCGTATTCCCACAATTTATCTCTAACTTTTACTGTTTCGTTGTATATCATGTATTTATTTTTATTATAAGTAAATAAGCATGTGCCTGTTCATTTCCAGTACCCATTCCCCTTCGTGACCGTTCAAAAATTTGCCTGGCCTTTCATCTTTTCTAGCACGTTTCTTTTGTTCATATTTCTAGTGCCTGGCCTCTTTTCCTTCTTTCACTTTACAAATTTATGCTGCTCCTCTTCTTTCCTTTTTTTTTCTCCCCCAAACTTCCTCTGGCCTCACGCCTTAACCCTTCAATCCCCTCATTTTTCTCATCAGCAGCCCAATACTAACATCTCCAACCGGCCCCTTCAATTGCCGAAACCCCTCCACTGAACAACACTAGACATCACCGAAGCCATGAAACCTGTGCTTTCTTTCATCTCTTACCCGTGCTCACCCCGTAGTGAATCCATTACCGCCGTATAAACAACTCCGCCCTCACAACCCCTGGCCGAACACCCTAGTGCCTACGAGCGGCTTCGTCCAGCCTTGTCGTTCTCCTCCAGCCCGCGTTCTTCCTATAGTAACAGCCGTGCCATAAATATATTCACATATATATAGCGAAAACAATATAGTGGCATACATGCGTTGCTTGGGATCCTGCTTTCTGACTTGGAGCCGCTCATACATAGTCCACGTTTCTTCCCCCTTCGTAGCCTGAGACCATGCTCATCTGTCTTTTGAGGTAATTTCATATAAAGCTGGTATATATCTTCAACATAGCAATGGTATAGTTTTGTTTGTATAAATTTTATTTTATATGATAGTTTATGTATGTCAGTATTTGTGTTTATGAAAGTTGTACGTTTATAAATATGTATATTTGTTGTATGTACGAACGTATATATGTTTTGAAATCATACTTTGAACTGACTTACTTTTATATATTGTGTTGTAATGATACATGGTAACCTGTTGCAAAGAAAAAAAAACCTTTCCTTTCTGTTAAGTTTTATACATATTATATTAAATCGTTTATATTGATTTGATAATAAACATTGATTTACAACCTGTATGTAAGCTCGCGTACAGGTGTATATATTTTTGTTTGTACATATGGGGACTTGGTTTTCAATTTCATATAGATATAGTACGTTTGGGATTAACTATCTATTAGTACAATATTGGGTTTTATAAAGTGAATTGGGCCAGTGCAATTTGCTGTTATACATATATAATTTTCTTTCAATGGTTGCAGTTGAAGAAAGTTTGTTGTTTTGAAAGTCTAAATTTTAAGTGGAATATGGCTATTGTCATTTTGGAATAAATAGATATTGTTTAAATAAAATATATATATTAGTCTATATATTAATTTATATATATGCTTAAATTTAGAATATGATTTTTATTTTATTTATTTTTTGTTTATTTTTTTTTTCTGAACAGCAGTTAGACTTCATGTTCACGATATCATATCTCACTCATGTTTTATCGGAATGGGTTGATTCTATTTTTAAAAAAGAGTTGAAGTTACCTAGTTTATGCCTGTCAAATTTCAGCAAAATCCGACATCGTTTGATTAGTGGTCGAGGATCTGGAAGTTTGACCCAGGCAGATGTTCTTTTGTACTTGAAATTATTTTACACTGTTGCAAACACGACCTGAGTTCATGTTTGACGCATCTTATCTCTTCCGTCTTACGTCGGAATACAGTGATTCCCTTTTTGTTTAAAAGATAAAGTTTTCTACTTTCTGTATATAAAATTTTAGCTTCATACGAGGTGGTTCAGTCCTCTGGTTCTTACCTGAAAGTCAGACCCAGAGGGGTTTTCAGACCTGAACATTTGACAGTCGCAACATGGCCTGAGTCTATGTTCGTGACATCGTAACTTTTCTGGTCTCTTGTCCAAATCAAGTGATTCTTTTGCAGTTTGAAATACAAGTTTTGATCCTTATTCATACCAAATTTCAGACCATTTCGATCTCGGTAGCACATAGAATTATATGGTTAAACTTTGACGCAGGACATGTTTTTGTATTTGTTGCTATGTTGAATGTTTTGATTTGATTTCGGCAATTCCTATTTAACAGATTTGCTCGTCGATTCGTGCCAATCTGGTTTATATCGGAAGTCGGGCTTGCAATTCGTAACTTAACTTCGTTGTCTATTCTCGATCCCTAGCCTCGAAAGGTGAGCAATCACTCACGATTAATGTTCTTTTATTTATTAAATTTGATTTCAATTGAAACGACAATTGAAATTTGCTGTTGTTAGTTATTTACACTGTTATATATGCTATTACCTGTATCTGTTAATCCATGACATCTGACACCATTATCTGTAATTATTTATGCGATGATAATACAGTTTGATTGATAATTGATTGATTGATTGTTGTTTATATTGGATGTTAAATTGTAATGTATAAAGTGATAAATATTATGCAATTGAATTTGGCGTAGGATAGTTAAAAATTTGAATCGACATATGTGTTGAATTTGATTAGTTAAATTTGTATAATATGATCCCTTAAATGTTTAGTTATTTGACACATAGAAAAATAGTTAATTACCCTTGAACTATTTGAATTTATGTTGTATTATTTTATGAATTATGAAATTGAATAATTGATGTCAGGTGTAGAATTGCATAGAATAATAAGTGTAATAATCTTTAATCTACATGAAATGATAGTGTAGATTCTAGAAATAATTATATTAATTTACACAAACAACAATGTGAATTAATACGATTATTTCGGGATTATTTGAATTGATTATTGAATTGATATTGATTGTTGTTATTGCTTGTTTATTTACTTTGACACCATCCCAGTTATCACACTGCAAGTTCCCTTTGGTATGCTTTGATTTTGAATTGAATTGGAATCAGGGTTGAAATGATAAATACCCAAATTGAACTTTGACCTAGGATAGAAAATTAAAAAAACCCGACTGGTCAATAATTTGATTTTAAAATAAAATGAAGATTTTATTTGAATAAATAATATGGTTTTGAAATGAAGTTGAAATTTGAATTTTTAATGAAAGGAAAATGTTAATATTTAATAATCTGAAACAAAATATTAACAATGTAACGGATGAAAGAATGGTTTAATTTAAGAAATGACTGAATTAAATTTTGAAATTATTTAATAATTTAATGAGATTGAATTATTTAATAATTAAATTAAATTGAATCCTTTGATAATTAAAATTTAACTTTTAATTAGTGAAATTGAATTTCTTTAACAAGAAATAAAATGTGATTTATTGAATTAATGTAAGACATGTAATTTAAAGAATTGATTCGACGAATCTAATTTAATTAAATTTGTAAGCTTGATATAATGGTGTTGAAATTAAGTAATTGATTTAATGGATTGGAATTTAAATATAAATTGTTTTGAATGATATATTAATTTAACGATATTGAATGAAATCGATAAATGAATTTAAATTGATTTGAATGTTAAATTAAATTAATTTAAATGTTTTCAAAATGAAACTTATATACGAACTTGAATCAATATTTGAATTGTTTTAAACAAAAAATTTAAATTGAATAATAAGATTTTGAAATTATGAATTTGGAAGTTTTGAAACGTAAATTGTGGAAATTGATTTAGAAAGAGAAATGAAATGTTGGTTTACAAATTCTAATTGAAATTGTAATTGGTTTGGTTTTGAAATTTATTAAACGACCAATCGATGTAATAATTTCGAAGGTTATTAAAGAGACTGTAATCGGTTAAGGACATACTCTCTGTCTAAACCGAAAACCACTTTAATAACTATACGCGGAGTGTGATCCAGAATGAAGTGGTTGGAATGATGTACGTGATGACTGAAGAAAGAGAACGATAATGGATAGCCTTGACACTTGTGTCAAATTGGAAATGACTAAAATAGGAGCCGTGCCGGGCCAAATGGTGGCTAGCTACCTCGAGCGAACACACTTCTTCGAAACTACTCATTACTTGTTGTCGATTGGTGCACCCTTGATTTTGGGAGTGTTGTTTCGCGGTGTTGCGATCGCTGCGGCGATGCGTTCTCACCAGTCCGGATCAGGCGAATGGTAGTTTCACTACCTTGGGTATTGCCTCATGTGCCTTGTCATACTTGGATCCCTATTTACGCGACCACTACGAATTTGTTTTGTGTTATACCTATGGAGTACTCCCTGATATCCCACTAGTTTACAGTGGAGTTTACAGTGCTGCATAGACTATAATGCTTGTATAAAATGTGTTAAGGGGAATAATGGTAACGCCTTAACACTATTTTGATATTTTATATTACTGATAGACATTATCTACTTATCGTACACTACTACATAGTAGATAGTTTAACGGATCCTTAAAGGATGGTTATTCCAAACATCCTTTGAGTTACTTGTATTTCAATTGCTATTTCACTTGAGTTGGATTTATTAATATAAGAATGTTAATCCTGACTCGAGTGTCTTGTGTTTTTGCTTTACGCTCGGGTCAGACTGAGTGTACCAGTATTCGAGACTCACCTTTGAAGTTGGAGCTTGCTTGAAGATCCAGCCATCTATTCTGCTTTCAGTATTCGATGATTCCAGTGATGTATTCTGATTTGTATCACTTGTATCGTATTACTCTTCCATTGTATCTGTTTTAACTCTGATGTAACTTATACATTTATATAGTAGCTTCATGAACTACTATCTCTTTTATTTCCGCTGCATTTATTACTCTGTGTTTGTGATCTATGATTATTTATTTACTGTTTATGTTTAGTTTTGCCAAATTTAAATTAACAACGCGGTATTTTGAATTATTCTAGTCCGACATGTGCGGATGCGATTGGTCCAAAATAGCGGGTCGTTACAGTTGGTATCAGAGCTTTGGTAGCTCTAATAAAAACTCAACATATATGGTAAATGTATCTACAGAATCACTTCATTCGAGTTGAATCTCTTCCCCTTGACTCGATTCCTTTGAATTTTGGAACGTTCCTTGTGGTTCCAAAAATTCATTCGTGTCCATCACTATTCGTCTTCTTTCAACTCTGGAGTATCACATAACTCCACTCGAACGATCTTTATAATGAGTTGGCGGTCCCGCCAATCTCAAATTGATTTGTAAAGGGTTAAAAACTCTTTTAAGATAGTATCGATTCACCGGAGATTTATATATCCTCGGTTTAGATGCTGACATCTTTGGTTATGCCGAATTCTATTTCTTGAGATCGAATGTCGATTTACCTTGGAATTCCACATCGATCTTATTCTTGAAGTCACGGTCGACCCGGTTATGGTTGCCCGCGACTTATATAAGATTATCTATTTCCTTATTCGGTTAAATAATCATCTTATCTTTTGTTCCAACTTATTCTCAAATCAAAATTTTCTTTGATTGAATTAATCAAATTTGAACCTCTATCTTTGCTTTGAAATCTATTCTTGTATAGTCGAGCGAGAAAGTGTATTTGTAAATTAATATTTAAAATATTTTAAAATATATTGTGTTGTTTGAGTTGTTGATGTTGATTTGGGTTCCCGATCGATTCGTCTGATCAACGCTATCGATAGGATTTCCAAAACACTTGAGCAGAGCAAACTGACACAAGATCGTTTTCAATTGGTAAATAAAATAAAGTTTTGTATGATTATATTATGAAACTAAATTGTTAATAAATTGTTGTCTGAAATAATAATATTTGATTTTCATTTATTATTTTGTAAACCATTGACTATTGCATAATATAAATAAATGAATTTATAAACTTGGTTATAAATTGATTGAAATTTGAAATGAAATTAAATTAAGAATTTGAGAATTTAATTTCCAATGATTTCGAACTATGGTTTTAAAGGTTTAAAATGCACATTATTTAAAGGTATTTTGACTATAATTTGTTTCCAAAGAATTTTAATGTATATTATTTAAAGTATTTTCAAATAGGAACCGTTTCAAAGAATTTCAACATGTTGAAATCAGTGCTCTTCTCTTTGTCGCTGGAAAATAATTTCGGTGATGGCGGCCGCATCATCGACATTCATTTTCGAGTTTCGAAGTCGAGAAACCATTCTGTAGCTTTGCTACGGTTTTGTTTTGAGGAAAAAAATTATATTTTGATTTGAATTTCTTCAGTATATTTTGATTCACACATATATAGGTATCTTATTTTAAAATTTAATTTGATTTGATATAAATATATTATATATATCTCTAAATTGTTTAAAGTTAATCGGAAATCTAATTCTTAAATTTTGTTAAAGGATGATTTTAATTATAAATAAAACCAAATTTTGGAATAAATATTTAAACTTGAATAATTGAATTGAGAAATTTTTATTGTATACTGTTCAACTGCAGTCTAATACAACTTACCTAAATCATTCAGAAGTTGAATATGTAATTGGATAATATATAATATAAATTGAATTTATAAATAAAATTTGAGTGGTTATAATAAATGTTATACACTTAAATTTTAATTATAACATGTTAATTGAGATAAATAGAATAATAAGTTAATTGAATAATAGATGAAACAAATACATTTGTATTGAAGGAATTAATAAATTGAAATTAGATCAACTTATGGAAATACTTTGAATTTAAAATAAATTATTGAATATAAATTAATTTAAATTGAAATTTATATGGTTTAAATTAATTTATATGGTTTAAATTAATTGTTTACTTGTATTCCAATCTATTTTCTTTCTGGTTGTTTCTATCCTCCTACCTACTTCCTTTTCGTGGACGAAAAGTTGTGAGTGGGGGAGTGTAACAACCCGTAAATTTTAACCGTTTTTATAATGTAATTAATTGAAATTTTGCGAAATTTTAAACGATAAAATTTTAAAATATAAATTTGATATTTGGAATGCGTGTAGTTAAACATAGAAACTGGTAAATTTCCATCCAAAAATACGAAAGTTTATTTCACGCGTAAATTTACTTCAATTTAATCAGTTAAAAAGCGATGAAAATAAAATGTTTTCGGAACCTAAATATTTTTACATAGAAAAATTCTAAACCATCTTCTGAGCAAACGTCATTTTTCATTTTTCAAAATTCGGACTTCTTTAGCTCCGTCGATCTTATTTTCTGCGTTTTTTCTGCATTTTCCGCTAGTAGAAAATTCGAATTTTTATAATTCAATCATACCACTGATATTTGTATACAGTTTTGATCGTCTCATCGTGCTGATCTCTACGGTATATTCAATTGTATATTTCGAAGTTCGGTGTGCGGTACGGTCTGCGAAACGCCAAGAGTACCAGTTTTGCAACTGAGTTTTTGATTCCATTACCTTTTCATATCCCACTGTTTAAACCAATTGCCTTTTCATTTCGTATTCCCATAATTTATCTCTAACTTTTACTGTTTCGTTGTATATCATGTATTTATTTTTATTATAAGTAAATAAGCATGTGCCTATTCATTTCCAGTACCCATTCCCCTTCGTGACCGTTCAAAAATTTGCCTGGCCTTTCATCTTTTCTAGCACGTTTCTTTTGTTCATATTTCTAGTGCCTGGCCTCTTTTCCTTCTTTCACTTTACAAATTTTATGCTGCTCCTCTTCTTTCCTTTTTTTTCTCCACCAAACTTCCTATGGCCTCACGCCTTAACCCTTCAATCCCCTCATTTTTCTCATCAGCAGCCCAACACCAACATCTCCAACCGGCCCCTTCAATTGCCGAAACCCCTCCACTGAACAACACTAGACATCACCGAAGCCTAGAAACCTGTGCTTTCTTTCATCTCTTACCCGTGCTCACCCCGTAGTGAATCCATCACCGCCGTATAAACAACTCCGCCCTCACAACCCCTGGCCGAACACCCTAGTGCCTACGAGCGGCTTCGTCCAGCCTTGCCGTTCTCCTCCAGCCCGCCTTCTTCCTATAGTAACAGCCGTGCCATAAATATATACACATATATATAGCGAAAACAATATAGTGGCATACATGCGTTGCTTGGGATCCTGCTTTCTGACTTGGAGCCGCTCATACATAGTCCACGTTTCTTCCCCCTTTGTAGCCTGAGACCATGCTCATCTGTCTTTTGAGGTAATTTCATATAAAGCTGGTATATATCTTCAACATAGCAATGGTATAGTTTTGTTTGTATAAATTTTATTTTATATGATAGTTTATGTATGTCAGTATTTGTGTTTATGAAAGTTGTACGTTTATAAATATATATATTTATTGTATGTACGAACGTATATATGTTTTGAAATCATACTTTGAACTGACTTACTTTTATATATTGTGTTGTAATGCTACATGGTAACCTGTTGCAAAGAAAAAAAACCTTTCCTTTCTGTTAAGTTTTATACATATTATATTAAATCGTTTATATTGATTTGATAATAAACATTGATTTACAACCTGTATGTAAGCTCGCGTACAGGTGTATATATTTTTGTTTGTACATATGGGGACTTGGTTTTCAATTTCATATAGATATAGTACGTTTGGGATTAACTATCTATTAGTACAATATTGGGTTTTAATATTATAAAGTGAATTGGGCCAGTGCAATTTGCTGTTATACATATATAATTTTCTTTCAATGGTTGCAGTTGAAGAAAGTTTGTTGTTTTGAAAGTCTAAATTTTAAGTGGAATATGGCTATTGTCATTTTGGAATAAATAGATATTGTTTAAATAAAATATATATATTAGTCTATATATTAATTTATATATATGCTTAAATTTAGAATATGATTTTTATTTTATTTTTTTGTTTATTTTTTTTCTAAACAGCAGTTAGACTTCATGTTCACGATATCATATCTCACTCATGTTTTATCGGAATGGGTTGATTCTATTTTTAAAAAAAGAGTTGAAGTTACCTAGTTTATGCCTGTCAAATTTCAGCAAAATCCGACATCGTTTGATTAGTGGTCGAGGATCTGGAAGTTTGATCCAGGCAGCTGTTCTTTTGTACTTGAAATTATTTTACACTGTTGCAAACACGACCTGAGTTCATGTTTGACGCATCTTATCTCTTCCGTCTTACGTCGGAATACAGTGTTTCCCTTTTTTTTAAAGATAAAGTTTTCTACTTTCTGTATATAAAATTTTAGCTTCATACGAGGTGGTTCAGTCCTCTGGTTCTTACCTGAAAGTCAGACCCAGAGAGGTTTTCAGACCTGAACATTTGACAGTCGCAATATGGCCTGAGTCTAGGTTCATGACATCGTAACTTTTCTGGTCTCTTGTCCAAATCAAGTGATTCTTTTGCAGTTTGAAATAAAAGTTTTGATCTTTATTCATACCAAATTTCAGACCATTTCGATCTCGGTAGCACATAGAATTATATGGTTAAACTTTGACGCGGGACATGTTTTTGTATTTGTTGCTATGTTGAATGTTTTGATTTGATTTCGGCAATTCCTATTTAACAGCTTTGCTCATCGATTCGTGCCAATCTGGTTTATTTCGGAAGTCGTGCTTGCAATTCGTAACTCAACTTCGTTGTCTATTCTCGCTCCCTAGCCTCGAAAGGTGAGCAATCACTCACGATTAATGTTCTTTTATTTATTAAATTTGATTTCAATTGAAACGACAATTGAAATATGCTGCTGTTAGTTATTTACACTGTTATATATGCTATTACTTGTATCTGTTCATCCATGACATCTGACACCATTATCTGTAATTATTTATGCGATGATAATACATTTTGATTGATAATTGATTGATTGATTGTTGTTTATATTGGATGTTAAATTGTAATGTATAAAGTGATAAATATTATGCAATTGAATTTGGCTTAGGATAGTTAAAAATTTGAATCGACATATGTGTTCAATTTGATTAGTTAAATTTGTATAATATGACCCCTTAAATGTTTAGTTATTTGACACATAGAAAAATAGTTAATCACCCTTGAACTATTTGAATTTATGTTGTATTATTTTATGAATTATGAAATTGAATAATTGATGTCATGTGTAGAATTGCATAGAATAATAAGTGTAATAATATTTAATCTACATGAAATGATAGTGTAGATTCTAGAAATAATTATATTAATTTACACAAACAACAATGTGAATTAATAAGATTATTTCGGGATTATTTGAATTGATTATTGGATTGATATTGATTGTTGTTATTGCTTGTTTATTTACTTTGACACCATCCCAGTTATCACACTGCAAGTTCCCTTTTGTATGCTTTGATTTTGAATTGAATTAGAATCAGAGTTCAAATTATAAATACCCAAATTGAACTTTGACCTAGGATAGAAAATTAAAAAAACCCGACTGGTCAATAATTTGATTTTAAAATAAAATGAAGATTTTATTTGAATAAATAATATGGTTTTGAAATGAAATTGAAATTTGAATTTTTAATGAAAGGAAAATGTTAATATTTAATAATCTGAAACAAAATATTAACAATGTAACGGATGAAAGAATGGTTTAATTTAAGAAATGACTGAATTAAGTTTTGAAATTATTTAATAATTTAATGAGATCGAATTATTTAATAATTAAATTAAATTGAATCCTTTGATAATTAAAATTTAACTTTTAATTAGTGAAATTGAATTTCTTTAACAAGAAATAAAATGTGATTTATTGAATTAATGTAAGACATGTAATTTAAAGAATTGATTTGACGAATCTAATTTAATTAAATTTGTAAGCTTGATATAATGGTGTTGAAATTAAGTAATTGATTTAATGGATTGGAATTTAAATATAAATTTTTTTGAATGATAAATTAATTTAACGATATTGAATGAAATAGATAAATGAATTTAAATTGATTTGAATGTTAAATTAAATTAATTTAAATGTTTTCGAAATGAAACTTATATACGAACTTGAATCAATATTTGAATTGTTTTAAACAAAAATTTGAAATTGAATAATAAGATTTTGAAATTATGAATTTGGAAGTTTTGAAACGTAAATTGTGGAAATTGATTTAGAAAGAGAAATGAAATGTTGGTTTACAAATTCTAATTGAAATTGTAATTGATTTGGTTTTGAAATTTATTAAACGACCAATCGGTGTAATAATTTCGAAGGTTATTAAAGAGACTGGAATCGGTTAAGGACATACTCTCTATCTAAACCGAAAACCACTTTAATAACTATACGCGGAGTGTGATCCAGAATGAAGTGGTTGGAATGATGTACGTGATGACTGAAGAAAGAGAACGATAATGGATAGCCTTGACACTTGTGTAAAATTGGAAATGACTAAAACAGGAGCCGTGCCGGGCCAAATGGGGGCTAGCTACCTCGAGCGAACACACTTCTTCGAAACTACTCATTACTTGTTGTCGATTGGTGCACCCTTGATTTTGGGAGTGTTGTTTCGCGGTGTTGCGATCGCTGCGGCGATGCGTTCTCACCAGTCCGGATCAGGCGAATGGTAGTTTCACTACCTTGGGTATTGCCTCATGTGCCTTGTCATACTTGGATCCCTATTTACGCGACCACTACGAATTTGTTTTGTGTTATACCTATGGAGTACTCTCTGATATCCCACTAGTTTACGGTGGAGTTTAAAGTGCTGCATAGACTATAACGCTTGTATAATGTGTTAAGGGGAATAATGGTAACGCCTTAACACTATTTTGATATTTTATATTACTGATAGACATTAT
Organism: Allium fistulosum; assembly: GCA_030737815.1. Classification (NCBI taxonomy): domain Eukaryota; kingdom Viridiplantae; phylum Streptophyta; class Magnoliopsida; order Asparagales; family Amaryllidaceae; genus Allium; species Allium fistulosum. Next base: position 613,911,706 of record CM060907.1, read on the forward strand.
CTACTTATCGTACACTACTACATAGTAGATAGTTTAACGGATCCTTAAAGGATGGTTATTCCAAACATCCTTTGAGTTACTTGTATTTCAATTGCTGTTTCACTTGAGTTGGATTTATTAATATAAGAATGTTAATCCTGACTCGAGTGTCTTGTATTTTTGCTTTACGCTCGGGTCAGACTGAGTGTACCAGTATTCGAGACTCACCTTTGAAGTTGGAGCTTGCTTGAAGATCCAGCCATCTATTCTGCTTTCAGTATTCGATGATTCCAGTGATGTATTCTGATTTGTATCTCATGTATCGTATTACTCTTCCATTATATCTGTTTTAACTCTGATGTAACTTATACATTTATATAGTTGCTTCATGAACTACTATCTCTTTTATTTCCGCTGCATTTATTACTCTGTGTCTGTGATCTGTGATTATTTATTTACTGTATATGTTTAGTTTTGCCAAATTTAAATTAACAACGCGGTATTTTGAATTATTCAAGTCCGACATGTGTGGATGCGAATGGTCCAAAATAGCGGATCGTTACATTTTCAATCATAAAAAATTATGGATATAATATTATATTTCAAAAAAATAAACCGCATTATACACTCATTTATATATTAATTTTATCGGATTCGACAACCTATCAACCGATAATTAATCTTCAATAGTAATATTTGAACTGATATCGATATTTTAGCACACTAATTAGCACTAAATCATATCACGCGAAACATAAACTAATTAACCTAAGTTTAGCCCTAATTATATTTTAATTATTGCATTTACACACTTATAACCGTAATTAGCATATTACAATCAATCAATATACAATTGCAAACACTCAAGATGGTAGTAACATCAAATACAACTACAAATTAACACTGATTTAACATATCAAGGTAAATTGCAGTTTGCAAAAAAATAATTCTTTTTGCCGAAATTGAAGCGCTAGAGGCCGGAGAGAAGAAGTTGGAGATGTTTTTAGTGGTGGCGGGGCAGCCGGAGGTGGGCGAATTTGGTGGAAGAGAGAGGGTTTGGAGAAAGATTTAGAGGAATGAGATAATGAAAATAGCTATCGACCGACTTAGGTATTCACGACGTACGTTGGTTTGTGACTGCTGTCGACGGCGTACTTTCCACGGTTTGAGACAACAAAAGTTTGATTATTACAGAATTTCTACGGAAAATCACGCTGTCGGAAATTGCCGTCGGCGTTCATCGCTATCATCCGTCGCGATAGATAGTAATTCTATTGATGATAATACATTAGTTCACCCAACTTACATTTATATTTGTTTATCGGTACTGATATTGGTTTTAGCTCCTTAGGGTTCCCTGTATCCTTTATATCTGTATAGGTATGCAAGTTAACCTTCATAATGAGCATTGCAGTACATTATGAATGAATCGTCGGATTTTTGCTAATCTTTGAAGCTTAGCATTTCCTTGTTTGCATGTTAAATATATCATTTCGTTGAATATTTGAAGAAAAAATATATTATGAGACAATTAGATAAGCTGAAACATAACGCATTTCGTTTCATATGATGAATACGATTTTTACCATGATAAATGATATTATGCTTTTAGGATATCTTAAGGCACCGATATATATTATTTTTATGTAGCTATTGTTAAAGAAAGTTACCTGAGCTTATATAAATATAAAATTACATAGTGTTGTACTCCAGTTTAAGTAGTGTTGAATCCAACACCTTTTCAAGTTATATGCATTACTACGAGTAGAACCCTGACAACATTCTGATCGTGTTTTTTTTTATGTTTTGAAAATTTTGCACATTTAATTATAAGCATACCCCATAACATTGAAAGAAAAATGATAGGTCAGCGATACCGAAATTGCACAACCGTAAATTGTGAACAACTATGGTGCATAACTACACCAATTGTGCACTGCTATAGTTGCACAACTGCACCCGAAACATCTAACATTGTGCACATAATAACAGTGCACAACGACAAAACTTAATTAGTGGCGGCAAACTTGCAATGGTCTTGTAGAAGTTTGTAATGGCAATGAATGATGTGGTGGAGTTTAATGTTTCGATTTTGGGATAGTAACGTGGCGAGAGAGTTAGGAAAAAAAATCACGGTTCAAATAAGTAAAATGGTCGGTTAAGCTATTAGTTCGACTGTCTGACCTTTGATTCATGCATAAGGTCTGACTGCATTTCAGAACAAAGTGGTCCATGATTCACAATTATTTCCGGTTGCACTAAAGGAAATACATGAATTCTTTTTTTTTTCAAATATGTTTTAAAGAAATAGGGTCGTATCAATGTTGTTTTGAACATCTTTCTTGTTCCAAATTTCAAATAAGTTCTCAAATGTTAAGTGAGTGGAGTTGAAAACTTCTTTTATTGACCATGAATAAGATATAGCATGTCCATGAATATTGGAGTTATTTAGGTAGCCCTTTTCAAAAAAAAATTGGCTTTTCAATGCTTTTCACTTACATAATCGATTATTGAACCACTTCTAGCTTTTAAATCTTTTATTTTTAGGAAGTTAGAAAAACCCACTTCTAACGCAAAAAAAGCAAAAAAAAGCACCCCGTATAAAGCTAGAAATTGGATTCAAAACAATTTACACTGTATTTGTAAGTTGTGGTTACTATTTCTAACGTAATGATTATGTCACTATTTATATAAGAGTTTGGGGCTCTCGAGACTTTGGGATCCACACATTTGCTTCATCGGCCCAAAGTTAGAGACACTATGAATTAGCGTGATAACAAGCAAGCAAACATGGATAGTTCATAAATAAACTTGTGTTTTATTCTAATAAACAAACAATAAGCAGGCGTCATTTTTCATACTAGAAAGCACTGGGCTTTGAAGGTTTGTACTTATGTTGAAATCTAGATGTTATAGACAGACTTTGGTGCGTTTGCAAGAATTTGAAAGGCCTAGAGATAGACATAAATGCACGTTGGGCTGAATATTGGTTTGAGCTGCGTTTGAGATTTTGAACATAAATAATTAGTTTTAATAATTATATTTAATGTAAATCAAAATTTCCACAAATTTCTAAAAGTAATCACTTGTGCAAATGAGGTCTGTTTGAGACGTCATTTTTTCCGTTGCAATCGTATCAAGGCGCTATACATTATGAAAAGTTGGTTTAAACTGAATAGAAATAATTTATAATTTTTCAATTTATTTATTTATTGCTTATTTTTGCAAATTATTGACACATATTATTTATTAAAAAACAAATAATAAATCAATTAAATTAAAAATCACAACTTTAATGTCCCGCTCAAATGCTCCACTTATAGCCGCAAAGGCATTCCCCGTTCACTAATTTTCCTCACTCCAATACCCCGTTCAAATACCTTATTTTCGTTCGTCAGAAACGCACCATTTTTGACATTAACCACTACTGCTAATATTTAAATTCAGTGGTCGAAACCGGTGTCACAAGTTACATGTTTATAAAAAAATAAAACCACAACTATTAACTAATTTATTTTCCAAACACTGTTGCCGTGTTTGCGAAAACATTTTCTAAAATTTGTGAAATTCAACAAAAGTGCCATTGTCTTTATTTTGGAGGGGTAAAGTATAATTTAATTGTTGTTGGCAAAATGCTGGCATTTTTGCATTATTTTCAGTTCTAGAATTTTAGAAGTAAATTATTGCATGGAGAGTAAGAACAACAACTGTAAAATGATGACCAACGCTTTCTATGTTATGAAAGTATGTATTCTAATAAAACAATGTCCAGAGATTGTAGCCATGTATGGTCAAATTTCACTACATATATAGTTTTACCATCTCTCGTCATCATTCATCTTGAATATCCACTTGCAACCTATGACTCGGCTTCTTTGAGGAGGTGATACCAAATCCCAAGTCTTGATCTTTCTCGACGACTCTAACTCCTCTTCCATAACGCACATCAATTTCGAGCTATCACTCGACTTCATAGCTTCTTTAAGGACAAATGACTCATTATGAACTAAATGTAGGGTATAATCAAACTAATCGTTAAGGCTAAGCTTTGCATCCATTCATTATATCTCTCGGACGGCCTAATAGTCATACCCCGAATAAGTGCAACTTCGCCTAAACTCCTTTCAGCTCCACATTGAACTGAACCTCCTCCAGTCTCATGTACATCACCCACTCTACTAGAAGAAACCCGTGGACTACTTTGTGATGTCTTATCAACTACATCTTCATCTCCCACAACAACAACTCTACTACTAGGCTAAATTATAGGAACCTTGTCCAACATCTTCAGCTTATAAGACTCATCTAATGTGGTATGTAACTCCTCCTTAGGATTGAACATTGCAGACACATCAAAAGTTACATGTTTGGAATGCAAAAACTTTCTATCAACATGGTTTCAAATGAGATACCTTTTCATACAATCCCTGTATCCCTTAAATATGCCCTTGTAGACTCTAGCTTCCAGCTTATCATCACCTGTATGGTGAACATACATATGACAACCGAAAATACGAATTAACCAAGATACACTGTTTTACCTCTCCACTTCTCCTCTGGAATCTTCCCATCTATGGCTGAGCATGGAATTCGATTTATAATAAGCATTGCAATCTATAAAGCTTCATCCCAAAAGCATCTAAACAAGCCTACCATCAATCTCAAACAAATTTCCTTCTCAAGTAGAGTCTAATTCATCATCTCAGCAACCCTATTGGATTACCGATCTCCTGGTGTAATGAAATGTCCATGAATTACATGCTGCTTACAAAGATTGAGGAACTCCTAAGAAAAAAATTTACGTCCATTATCTTATCTAAGGACCTTTAACTTACAACCAGATTGATTCTCAACTAGCTCTTTCCAATATTTAAACTTCTCAAAGCTTTCTGATTTAGCCTTCATCGCATACACCTGAATTTTTTGATAAAAGCCATCAATAGAGAAAATAAAATACTTCGCACCCCAATGGAAGTAGTAGCTACTGGTCCCCAAACATCTATATGCACATAATCAAGCACTCTCTCCGATCTATGAAGTCCAACTCCAAATTGTAAAAATAAATTCAAGTAGAAATACTTGGTAAACATGTAAGAATTGTAAAATAACAGTTATCACTTTTCAAAACAAAAAAAACAAAAAATCAATGATCATAATCTTGAGTTTCGAAATTACAACTTGATTTGAAATGAAGAAATATGAATTTAGATAACAAAATCAAGATTTTTAAATCTGGGAATCTTTTGAATTCTTGAGTTAAACGAAAACCTTATTTTCATCAAATTCTGATGATCGGAGGGTTGATCGTCATCGAGGTCAAGGCTGGTGGTAGGGGAGTGTTAGTAGATGCTAAGAAAAATGGGTAATGGTGATAAAATTCATCAGAGAGGTTGCGGTAGTGAAATCCTTTTTAGAACCCTAGTTTTAGTTAAGCCTAAGCAGTCGATCATCACATCTTGTACAATGGACCGTGTGTTTCAGATTTTTGGATAGTGGTAGTTGGGTAGTTGATGGAGTGATGGCCGGAGTTTGGAGTCGCCTAGTGGTCGGAGCGTGGAGGACGAGGCGTTTGCAGGTGATGGGTTTTGTGACAGTGTGAGTCGAAGTGTTAAATTTCGAGCGACGGTGAAATTTGGGGACCTGGGTGGTCAGGAGAATGGGACAGGTCATCGATGACCTGAGTGCGACGACGATGATGGTCGGAGGAGCGGCAAGCATTTGTGCACGTGCACGGGCCTTAGCGTTTGCCTGAGTGTTGTTGTCATCTGGGAAGAACAGGAGTGATGCACGCGTTTTACTCGAGTAACTCGAGTCGTTGCTCGAAGTGCCACAGCGATCGACTCGAAGTAAAAGGGAAGGATTTCGAGTCAAGCTTTGTTCCAGGATTTGAACCAGAGATTGTTTTCTGTTTTGAAATCTGGAAACAAAAAAATTTAAATCTTTAGTCAATGTTTTTAACTAAGTTCAAATCAAAATGCAATTATATAACAAGTTGAATTAGAATTTACTATAAATAAAGTTTTGAAATTCAGTTTTAAATTCAAATGACTTGGAAATATAATTAAGTGTATTGAAAGTAACTTGAAATATTAATAAAAAAATTAATTAATGATTAAAATTGATAAATCAAGTGATTAAGAAATAATTTATTAAAGATAATTTATTTAATGATTTAAAATTGATTTATTTATCAAATGATTAGTGAAAGGATAATTAATTAATATGGTTAATAAAATAAATCAATTAATTTGATGATAATAAATCAAAGATAAATTTATGTAAGTGGTTAGGGTTGATCACTTATTGGAATTTTATTAATTAAGTGATAATTAATTAATTAAGGGTTAAAAATTTAATTAAAGATAATTAATTAAATAATGAATTAAATAATTAAAGATTAATTCTTTAAATAATTAAAGGTTGATGAATTATAATTAAAGGTTGATGAATTATAATTAAAGGTTAATAAATTTATTCTTAATGGTAATTAATAAACGATTAAAGAATAATTTATCAAAATGGTTTGTAAATAATTAATAATTAATTAACCAGGGTTAGTAATTTATTCATCAGTAATAAATCTGATTTAAATTAATCAGATAAATTCATTGATCTTACTTATGAATGTTTGGATGCTGTTGATTGTCGAATTGTTTGATATCCCTGATATGTGATGCTTTGTGATACATCCTGATTTATGTCATGATCTGTGATTTCTATTTCTGTAATATATTACTGTGTGATATGTAACCCTTGACCCGTAAAACGGCACTTGAATTTCGATGCGATAGGGAGTCGGATTCCAGTTGATTATCCGAAACCCACATCGAATTGTAATAGTGAATCTTTGTGACCGATAAATTTATTTTATCTATGAATCTGTGAATGAAGATAAGCGTTATCGATTATACCGCTTATCGATATATCTGTGATGATTGATGTTGCACTATCGTGTGTAAAACTCCTGGACTACACCATACACACACAAATATGGATTTCACGTGGAAATCGGTTAAGTCACAAATAATTTAAATTTGATGTTTTTGAAATTGAAATTTTAATTTCAATTGATTTTGAAATTGAAAATTTGGGTTTTAAAGTGAAAAGCCTTTGAAATGGAATTTCAAAGATAAAAATTATTTTGAATAACTTAATCGAGTTTTGAAAATTTAAATAATTTGATTTAAATTTGAATTCAAGTTTGAAATTGAATTATATGATTTAAAACTAGGGATTAAAGATATTATACCCGTTATAAAATATTGATTTTTTGAATGCGAATATAATTCAAGGACTTTAACCCGTTCAAATAAAATTGGATTTTTCTTAAACGAAAACTGTTTGTTTTCAAATGATAAAAGCTTTCGTATATATATGAAATGAAATTCCAATTTAAAGTAATTTCAAGTATGAATTGAAAGATGGTTTTCCAAGTTATAAATGAAATTGAAAATGTTTTGAAAAGCTATGAATTGAATCTGTTTATTTTTAACAGATTTAGAATGATGTTTTGTTTAAACCCATCGAAATGAAATTATTTTGAAAGCTATAAGTTGAATCTTTATTCTAAAGATTTAACGAGTTAATCCAATTGAAACAGAAAATTGTTTTGGAAAAAACTGTGAATGAATCTTTGTGAAAACTGAGTGAACTTTGTGAAATAAATCTTTTTGTTTAAAAGATTTGAAATGGTAATTTGTTAAACCATTTTAAAAGAAAGGTTTTGGGTAATAAGTTGTGACTTAATTGAAATCCCAATATCCATATGTTTTTGAATATTGCGCTCATTATTCGGGTTAGCCGGGAAAAGAAATTTGTGTCATATAACCCATTCCGAATAGTGATACGTCATATATGGATCGCATTTGAAGACCGGTGTTGAAGACCGGATATTTTCGAAAACGAAAGGACAACTCGTCGAATGTCTCTGCATCGTCTGGCCCCGATATAGAGATTTTATCACCCTTTGTGATGGGAAGTCCGGACGTGATTGAAAATTATCCGGAATTGCAAGGGCTTCGTAAGAAGTGCCTTCGGTTCTGTTCGAACCCGGAACAGACTTGTATGGTTACATGTCTGACATTACACTTTGAGATATAAAGCCGATTTCTTTCAAAAACATTTTTATTGTTGGCGGAGAATTTATTCTCTTAGCTTAACACCCTTCTCTGAGACGTACGAGCTCAGAGGTTATGTAGTTGAAATTTATCAGCGATATATTCCAAATTTGGTAATGTGACATGCTGAGTGTTGCTGTGATGATCATTGTTTGATCATTTGTGATATGATCATTTGTTTGATTTTATATCTTTGTGATCATTACTTTGATCATTTGTTTGACCCGAAGCATGGCTTTGTGACAAAGTGTAGCTTTGTGGACGAGACTTCGTCGGACCTCACACCCCGGAATGGTCAAAACAGGAAGGATGCAGCAAGGTTCTAGGGAGTAGCGCCCCTTAGTGTATGTCATTCCTTCTGGATAGAGGTGGTATCATGGTATGGAGCCCAGATATTTAACCTATGTGGTTACTGCATTATTATTCTTATGTGGTTGTTGGAAATCGAGGGTCCTCGGGAAGATCGGTTACGATCGGGGGATGGCATACGCGTGTTAGTAGTTACCTATTTTTGCAGAGGTAACCCGGCCTTGTGTTAGCAGAGATCTAACCATAATGTTAGGTTATTTCTCGGGACGTCATTCCAGAGGCGTTTCCATGTGACAATGGGAAGTTCCTTGGCCTGACCATTTGTTGGAAATCCAAACTCTAATACGAACTTGTTCGGTATTAGTTGTAGAACCTGCCATTTACTTATGGTGGTCACCACTGTTTAGATGGTAGCTATAGTAGGCATAGTTCGGAATGTTTATGCTGGCTAAGATTTATATTCTACTTTTGAAACGTTCTCTACACTATGCACTAATAATAATATCAAAAATGATTTGATTTTGCGTAGTAAGCATCTTTGACTATCATAAGAATAAATCTCTTCCAATTCTACGTTTGCATTGTGTGTGTGGCGGGAGGTCTTATGGTAGTTTCATTTTCCAAAAGCATTGCGAATTGACTTTAAAATTCATTGCTATTTGTTTTTAAAGATAAAACTGTTTTTGTTGCACACACCAGTCCCATGACTGATCCGGAGTTTATTGTTTCTTTCCTAAACTCTGGATGCTCAAAATTTTCAGATAGTCAGATTAGTAGATTTTCTGGAGCTAGTTCAGTCTTTGGATATGGACTGCACTTGCTTATCTTTGTGCATCGTTATCTGGAGTCGAGCTATTTCTGGACTAGTGCTTCGAAGATGGAGATTATCCGCTGCTGATGTTATCGTTTTCTTTTCCGCTGCTATTTGTTGTATCATATCTCTGATGTATATTGATATTCATTGTATCACTCTGTTGTAACAGATATTGTACCAGATATTGTATATTAAAGTATTATTCTTTTTCTTCCGCTGTGTTATTTACTTAACTGTTGTTATAAGCTTTGGCGACTCGGATTTGAACGGTCGAATCTACGGCATTCGAGTACGATATAAAGTATGGATGTCGATTTTCGAGCGGGCAAAATTCGCGTTCGTTACATTTGGTTTGTAACGACCCCGAAATTTAATTTTTTTTAAATCGATAATTAAATGAATTTTTGAATAAAAATTTGTAAAATTAATTTTTTATGGATTAATTGATTGCGAGTTCCCCCGACTGTCTTAGAATCTATATTAAGTCATATGAATTTAAACGATTTATATATATATATATATATTGATTACTGAATTTAAGTCTTAATATAAATGGTTTAAAGATAAATTTAAAAATAAATTGATAATAAATATTTAAACTAAAAAGATAGAAGTAAAATAACATTTGAGTTATAAATAGATATAAATAAATAAGAGATGAACTATAAAAATAAAACGTAACATTTAGATAAAATCTACATCAAGTTTAAAATAAAAATTTATTTATTACAAAGACGAAAGAAAAGATAAAAGTTACTCAAGTGCTTACATTCAATAAAGTAAACAAATAAAGGATAAATTATAACATACATATAAAGTAAACATATCACCTGTACAAGCATGTACGCTGCAGCCCCAAAGTGATAAATACAAATCTCCTTGGTCACCAAAAAAAAACACAAAACAAAATACAACATCTTCTCAAGTACACCAAAACAAAGATATTCAATTGTATAATGTAAATTTATGAAGCCACCAAACATCATCATCTTTGTACAGCCGAAAGCAAAGATAATAGAATATCTTTGTACAAATAAACAAAGTAAAATACAAACAAACTAGGCAAAACAAATAAATATAAGTACAACCAAAACATAACTAAAACAATAGAGTACAATAGCATATCAAAGAAAAAGATATCAGCCGAAAGAAAGAAATGCTAAAAGTCATTTCAGTTTTTAAGATAGTTCTTTAGTCAATAAAAGGAGTAAGCCTATAACACCTACTTGTACAAACTATACATCACCTGTACAAGAACATCATCACCCAGTATCCCTATTTCTTATATCAACTTCTCCTTCAATTCATTTTCGTTCATCCTAAGTTGAGGAAATCTGAAATAATATCATCTCATAACTCAGACAAGAATTCAACATAAACAACAATTCAAGCAAGATGATATAAAGGAAGATTAAAGCAAACAACTTCTTAGTTTTTAAAGTTCAAAGCTTTTCAAATATAAGGTGCTCTGTTTCATTCTCTGGAAACCCAGGTGAGCAACTTTGTTTTTTTTAGGCTTCTTTGTTTTCACCAGTGAGTAACATTTGTTTTAAAATTTTAAAACATGGATCTGTTGCAAAGTATATTGTGATAAGTATTTTGGACATAAACATGAATTCTTTGTGTATACTTAATGACTGTGAGCAAATCCTTAACCTTACATACATCCTGGTTTGCATGCAAGTAGAATTGATGTTTGTTTGTGAATGAGTTTGCATATGCTATGATATGTGTTTGAATGTTGATATGAATATGCTTGAACATCTCAAAGTACAAACATATGGTTCTGTTTTCTAGTTCCAGGTTTTCAAAACCTGTCCAAAACCAAATTTGTCTCTTCCCTGTCTTCAATTCAATGTGAGCAAATCTATCCATAAATTTGAATCTGGATTGTGCTTTGTCCTGTGATGATGAGGCTTTGCATAAATATGTATGTAAAAGTAGCATCTATGTTTAGGTGGTTGTGTTCAGAGGCATTTTTTTTCATCCTGTTCTTGTTACAGGATTTTCAAATGTAAACAATAAAAAAAATCTCAACTTCCTCTTCCTCTGATTTCGTACAGAATTTGATCTTCAAACATTTAATGTTGTTTAGGTCTAAAATTAATTTTAAAAATAAATTCAAGTAGAAATATTTGGTAAACATGTAAGAATTGTAAAATAACAGTTAGCACTTTTCAAAACAAAAAAAACAAAAAATCAGTGATCATAATCTTGAGTTTCGAAATTACAACTTGATTTGAAATGAAGAAATATGAATTTAGATAACAAAATAAAGATTTTTAAATCTGGAAATCTTTTGAATTCTTGAGTTAAACGAAAACCTTATTTTCATCAAATTCTGATGATCGGAGGGTTGATCGTCATCGAGGTCAAGGCTGGTGGTAGGGGAGTGTTAGTAGATGCATAGAAAAATGGGTAATGGTGATAAAATTCATCAGAGAGGTTGCGGTAGTGAAATCCTTTTTAGAACCCTAGTTTTAGTTAAGCCTAAGCAGTCGATCATCACATCTTCTACAATGGACCGAGTGTTTCAGATTTTTGGATAGTGGTAGTTGGGTAGTTGATGGAGTGATGGCCGGAGTTTGGAGTCGCCTAGTGGTCGGAGCGTGGAGGACGAGGCGTTTGCAGGTGATGGGTTTTATGACAGTGTGAGTCGAAGTGTTAAATTTCGAGCGACGGTGAAATTTGGGGACCGGGGTGGTCAGGAGAATGGGACAGGTCGTCGATGACCTGAGTGCGACGACGATGATGGTCGGAGGAGCGACAAGCATTTGTGCACGTGCACGGGCCTTAGCGTTTGCCTGAGTGTTGTTGTCATCTGGGAAGAACAGGAGTGATGCACGCGTTTTACTCAAGTAACTCGAGTCGTTGCTTGAAGTGCCACTGCGATCGACTCGAAGTAAAAGGGGAGGATTTCGAGTCAAGCTTTGTTCCAGGATTTGAACCAGAGATTGTTTTCTGTTTTGAAATCTGGAAACAAAAAAATTTAAATCTTTAGTCAATGTTTTTAACTGAGTTCAAATCAAAATGCAATTATATAACAAGTTGAATTAGAATTTACTATAAATAAAGTTTTGAAATTCAATTTTAAATTCAAATGACTTGGAAATATAATTAAGTGTATTGAAAGTAACTTGAAATATTAATAAAAAAATTAATTAATGATTAAAATTGATAAATCAAGTGATTAAAGATAATTTATTTGATGATTTAAAATCGATTTATTTATCAAATGATTAGTGAAAGGATAATTAATTAATATAGTTAATAAAATAAATCAATTAATTTGATGATAATAGATCAAAGATAAATTTATGTAAGTGGTTAGGGATGATCACTTATTGGAATTTTATTAATTAAGTGATAATTAATTAATTAAGGGTTAAAATTTTAATTAAAGATAATTAATTAAATAATGAATTAAATAATTAAAGATTAATTCTTTAAATAATTAAAGGTTGATGAATTATAACTAAAGGTTGATGAATTATAATTAAAGGTTAATAAATTTATTCTTAATGGTTTATTAATAAACGATTAAAGAATAATTTATCAAAATGGTTTGTAAATAATTAATAATTAATTAACCAGGGTTAGTAATTTATTCATCAGTAATAAATTTTATTTAAATTAATCAGATAAATTCATTGATCTTACTTATGAATGTTTGGATGCTGTTGATTGTCGAATTGTTTGATATCCCTGATATGTGATGCTTTGTGATACATCCTGATTTATGTCGTGATCTGTGATTTCTATTTCTGTAATATATTACTGTGTGATATGAAATCCTTGACCCGTAAAATGGCACTTGAATTTCGATGCGACAGGGAGTCGGATTCCAGTTGATTATTCGAAACCCACATCGAATTGTAATAGTGAATCTTTGTGACCGATAAATTTATTTTATCTATGAATCTGTGAATGAAGATAAGCGTTATCGATTATACCGCTTATCGATATATCTGTGATGATTGATGTTGCACTATCGTGTGTAAAACCCATGGACTACACCATACACACACAAATATGGATTTCACGTGGAAATCGGTTAAGTCATAGATAATTTAAATTTGATGTTTTTGAAATTGAAATTTTAATTTCAATTGATTTTGAAATTGGAAATTTAGGTTTTAAAGTGAAAAGCCTTTGAAATGGAATTTCAAAGATAAAAATTATTTTGAATAACTTAATCGAGTTTTGAAAATTTAAATAATTTGATTTAAATTTGAATTCAAGTTTGAAATTGAATTATATGATTTAAAACTAGGGATTAAAGATATTATACCCGTTATAAAATATTGATTTTTTGAATGCGAATATAATTCAAGGACTTTAACCCGTGCAAATAAAATTGGATTTTTCTTAAACGAAAACTGTTTGTTTTCAAATGATAAAAGCTTTCGTATATATATGAAATGAAATTCCAATTTAAAGGAATTTCAAGTATGAATTGAAAGATGGTTTTCCAAGTTATAAATGAAATTGAAAATGTTTTGAAAAGCTATGAATAGAATCTGTTTATTTTTAACAGATGTAGAATGATGTTTTGTTTAAACCCATCGAAATGAAATTATTTTGAAATCTATAAGTTGAATCTTTATTCTAAAGATTTAACGAGTTAATCCAATTGAAATAGAAAATTGTTTTGGAAAAAACTGTGAATGAATCTTTGTGAAAACTGAGTGAACTTTGTGAAATAAATCTTTTTGTTTAAAAGATTTGAAATGGTAATTTGTTAAACCATTTTAAAAGAAAGGTTTTGGGTAATAAGTTGTGACTTAATTGAAATCCCAATATCCATATGTTTTTTAATATTGCGCTCATTATTCGGGTTAGCCGGGAAAAGACATTTGTGTCATATAACCCATTCCGAATAGTGATACGTCGTATATGGATTGCATTTGAAGACCGGTGTCGAAGACCGGATATTTTCGAAAATGAAAGGACAACTCGTCGAATGTCTCTGCATCGTCTGGCCCCGATATAGAGATTTTATCACCCTTTGTGATGGGAAGTCCGGACGTGATTGAAAATTATCCGGAATTACAAGGGCTTTGTAAGAAGTGCCTTCGGTTCTGTTCGAACCCGGAACAAACTTGTATGGTTACATGTCTGACATTACACTTTGAGATATAAAGCCGATTTCTTTCAAATACATTTCTGTTGGTGGCGGAGAATTTATTCTCTTAGCTTAACACCCTTCTCTGAGATGTACGATCTCAGAGGTTATGTTGTTGAAATTTATCAGCGATATATTCCCAATTTGGTAATGTGACATGCTGAGTGTTGCTGTGATGATCATTGTTTGATCATTTGTGATATGATCATCTGTTTGATTTTATATCTTTGTGATCATTACTTTGATCATTTGTTTGACCCGAAGCATGGCTTTGTGACAAAGCGTAGCTTTGTGGACGAGACTTCATCGGACCTCACACCCCGGAATGGTCAAAACAGGAAGGATGCAGCAAGGTTCTAGGGAGTAGCGCCCCTTAGTGTATGTCATTCCTTTTGGATAGAGGTGGTATCATGGTATGGAGCCCAGATATTTAACCTATGTGGTTATTGCATTATTATTCTTATGTGTTTGTTGGAAATCGAGGATCCTCGGGAAGATCGGTTACGATCGGGGGATGGCATACGCGTGTCAGTAGTTAACTATTTTTGCAGAGGTAACCCGACCTTGTGTTGGCAGAGATCTAACCGTAATGTTAGGTTATTTCTCGTGACGTCATTCCAGAGGCGTTTCCATGTGGCAATGGGAAGTTCCTTGGCCTGACCATTTGTTGGAAATCCAAACTCCATTACGAACTTGTACGGTATTAGTTGTAGAACCTGCCATTTACTTATGGTGGTCACCACTGTTTAGATGGCAACTATAGTAGGCATAGTTCGGAATGTCTATGCTGGCTAAGATTTATATTCTACTTTTGAAATGTTCTTTACACTATGCACTAATAATAATATCAAAAATGATTTGATTTTGCGTAGTAAGCATCTTTGACTATCATAAGAAGAAATCTCCTCCAATTCTGCGTTTGCATTGTGTGTGTGGCGGGAGGTCTTATGGTAGTTTCATTTTCCAAAAGCATTGCGAATTGACTTTAAAATTCTCTGCTATTTGTTTTTAAAGATAAAACTATTTTTGTTGCTCACACCAGTCCCATGACTGATCCGGAGTTTATTGTTTCTTTCCTAAACTCTGGATTGTTTGATGTGTGTTTAGTGTTTGATGATAACAAAATATATATCAATTATAGATGTGTTTGCAGATTTTATTTTACACATTTACAGATGTTATTTTACAAATACAGGAATAAATATTTATTTTGAGTAATAATACTATTGCACAGAATTTAACAAATTCAATCAGTATTTTATTCAATATAATATTTTATTCAGTACAATATTCATACACTGATTTCATACATTACATAGATTTCATATTTACACTGATCTCTCTCTCACTCATACATTTTTAATTACATTGGTTTCCTCACTACATCATTTATACACTCAGTTGTTTCTTCTGCATCTGCATTGTCCAGCTCCAGTATTTATCTTGTCTCCTGTGTACCTGTATAATTAACATCTACAGCAGTAATCTGAAAATAAACAAATTTTAATTTGCAAAAATATAAAATTTGTTTTTAAAAGCTGTCTCAGATATATGGGTTATCGTCATCATCTTTGATTGTAATATCTGTGCAAGTCAGAATTCATATCACGGACAGTTAATTACGAGTGGCTGCAGTACACACGTATACACGTGTGCACTGCCTCGCCAACTCAAGTGCACAAGGTCAAAACAAAACTGTCTCAAACACAAGTGCATCATGTCAATCAAATGCATCTGGAAACTAGAGTGCACAAAAACACTGACAAATATGGAAGTGCACCAGTTCAAGTGACAACATACAATGATGACCAGAGTGGTACAAGTTCGACATGGCATGGTTCAATGCAAATGACCAGACTCGAGCATACATACAAGACTGTGCCACCAGACCAGCTACAACAGTGCAGTGACTATAGAGATGAACACAATGTCAAAGCACAGAGCAACCTAGTGTCAACAACAATGCAACAATATAAGAACAGAATGAATGACTCAAATGTGCAACTGCAAATGACAGAGAAGATAACCAATGGCATAGGCAAAGGCAACAAGACCAGTGCAGATGATCAACCAAGTTCAACAGTTCAAATCATCACAAGTTAAAGACCAGAGCATCAAAACAATGTCGAAGCCATACATATATACAAGCAAACCAAAAGTGCACAGTGAACACAAAAATGGCCAGAGTCAAAGTACACAAGAGTCGTAAACAACAACAAATCAAATATGATCAAGAACAAGTGCACAGGAAAGCAGCTACAATGAATGCACAGCAACAGTGAATCAAGACTAGAGTATCAATGCACATGAATACACAGTGAACACAAATGGTCAAACTACATGCAGGAGCAACAAGGTAATGAAGCCAATGTCATATGGTCAGAGAACAGTATATATATATAGTAGTGAAGATGATCAGAGAAGATCATCGAAGTCACAGTGAAGTCAAGAAATTTCAAGTCAAAGTTGTATATGTTAATCACGTTTACAAGTTGAAAAGGTCAAAGATTTGAAAATCAGGAAAGTTTCAATACCGTGAAGTTCAAGTAAAATCGCACATTCAAAACAAAGCCGTGAATCAGAAGAAATTCCCAAATATATCGGAGCTTAAAATAGGAAAGTTTCAACAACGTGAATATCACGTAAACCAAATGACGCAGCGGATAATTCAAAACAATGTAGATCGGTGAAAGTAGCAGTCGATGGATTGATGAATGCTGAATTGCCCGAATTCGTTGATCCGAAGATACCGAACTCTAGCTATCTCGAACTCGTTGATCGCGCACGATACCGGGTTCAAAGATCTTCAATTCTTCAAGCGTTGATCAAGCGCACTTGATTCCGCGAATCGGCTTCTACAATCGTTGAATCGAGCGCACTCGATTATCCGAAAGAGGAGATAGGAGATTACACTCAACTACCAATTTGAAATGAAAGCACAAAGCAATCAAAAGAGAATTTTATTCAATATTCAACAACCTTTACAAATGACTCACACTTGCTATTTATAGCTTTACAACTCAACACGCAAAAGTTCAAAAAAATACAAGTACTTAGGTCGGAAACGACCTACGACCTAACTTGGCACGACCTAGAACAGGCGCGACTTAGCATAGGTCGGCAGCGACCTAACAACAATAGTTACAACTCGTTACAACCTTCAGCGACTTAACAACTTAGACAAAACACAACAGAAAATACAAGTACTTAGGTCGAGAGCGACCTACGACCTATAATGATTCGACCTAAGAATGTACGCGACTTAGCATAGGTCGGCAGCGACCTAACAACAGTTTCTTCACAGCTTTAAGAATCAACGGTTCAGATGGACGCGGCATCAAGATCTTCGGTTACAAGTTTCTACGACTTAAAACCTTAGCGGTATTCCAAATCAACGTTTAAAGAGAATCAAGGGCAGAGGTTAACTCGGCAGACACATCAACGGCATCCCGTGCTTCGCGACCTAAAACATGCGCATCCCATATCAGCGACCTAAGATCAACGGTAGAAATTAACTCGGCAGTTGAATCAACAGCATCCAGTGTTTCGCGACTTAAAGCATGACTCGTTAGGTCGTTCAGACGACTCAAAGGACTTGTTAACTCGCAGAAATTTTCCTTGAGTCGTTGCCGAGTCACACTAGGTCGTTGATACGACTCTAAGACTTCATTAGGTCGCGAACATCCTTCCATAGGTCGGTTCCGACTTATCAACTTGTTAGGTCGTATGCGACTTAATACTTCACCAAATTGGCCTGTGCAACCACCTTCTTCGGCATCACTTGTTCCCTCCTCTAACTCCTTAGGTCGTGAACGACCTACACTCGCCTTAGGTCGTGAGCGACCTAATCCTTTAACTTTCTGCACTGCATCATCCTCCCCTGGTTGAGAGAAATTCGACCTCGAATTCGCACACTCTTCATCCCCAACAAACTCTTCCCCATGATATGGTACAAGATGTTTAACATTGAATACGTCAGATGTATACACATCATCTGGCAGCTTCAGTTTATAAGCATTTTCATTGATTCGTTTCACAACTTCCACCGGACCAATTTTCCTGGCTTTCAACTTGTTGTACGCGCCCACTGGAAAACGATCTTTTGTTAACACTGCATAAACCATATCTCCTTCATTAAACTCAACGTTTCGTCGTTTCACATCTGCAGCTTGTTTATATTTCTCATTTGCTTTCTCTAATCGTTCTTGAACGATTTTATGACACTCCGTCAGCCCTTCAACAAAATCAGCAGCTTTCTTAATTGTCCCCTTCGAGTGTGGTATCATCGTTAAATCTAACGGTCCCTTCGGTAAACTTGAATAAACAATCTGGAACGGACTGAACCCCGTACTTCGATTCACAGCATGATTATGGGCAAATTCTGCCTGACATAACTTCACATCCCAACTCTTCAGATTATCTTGAACAAGACACCTCAACAAGTTTCCCAACGATCGATTAACCACCTCAGTCTGTCCATCCGTTTGCGGGTGATAAGCACTACTAAATTTCAGCTTCGTTCCCACCATTTTCCACAAACTCAACCAAAAATGACTCAGAAATCGAGTATCTCTATCTGACACAATAGATTCTGGCAATCCATGAAGTCTATAGATCTCCCTGAAAAACAACTGAGCAACATGAACAGCATCCGCCGTCTTCTTACAAGCAATAAAATGCGCCATCTTCGAAAATCTGTCCACCACCACATATATGGAATCGTTACCACGCTGTGTCCTTGGTAATCCCAACACGAAGTCCATACTCACATCAACCCATGGTTTACTTGGTACAGGTAATGGCATATATAAACCAGCATTAGTCGCAGTTCCTTTCGAAACCTGACAAATATGACAACGCTCCACAAACCTCTCCACTTCTTTCCTCATCGATGGCCAAAAGTAGGATTGTGAAATTAACTGTAAGGTACGGTCTCTTCCAACATGCCCTTCTTCGTGTAACTCCTTGATAATCTTCATTCTCAGACTACCCTCCGGTATGCACAATCGACTTCCTTTAAAAAGAAAACCATCTACCATCAAGAACTCATCCGTCTTTCCCTCCTTAACTTTATCAACAAACTTCATGAAGTAAGGATCTTCAACAAATAATTCCGGCAACATTTCAAACCCCATCACTTCAACTTTCAGTGTAGTCAACAAATGACTCCTCCTACTCAAAGCATCAGCCACTCGATTTGTCACCCCTGACTTGTGTTTCACAACAAAAGTAAACTGTTGCAGATATGCAATCCACGATGCATGTCTCGCTGAAATCTTGTCTTGCCCTTGCAAATGCTTCAATGCTTCATGATCAGTATACAGAACAAACTCTTTCTGAAACAGATAGTGTCTCCAGTGCTTAATAGATTGTACAACAGCATAGAACTCCACATCATACGTACTGTATCGCATCTTCGCTCCTGACAACTTCTCACTGAAATAGGCAATTGGACGTCCCTTCTGACTCAACACCCCTCCAATCCCAACCTTGGATGCATCAGTATGTAGTTCAAATACCAACTGAAAATCAGGTAATACTAGAATTGGTGCAGTCGTCAGCAATTCCTTGATCTTCACAAAAGCAACTCCTGCTTCTTCTGACCATGAAAACTGTTTGCCTTTCATACAATCTGTAACAGGTGCCATCACACTACTAAAGTGTGGAATGAACCTTCGATAGAATGAAGCCAACCCATGAAAACTACGAACTTCCGTTATCGTCTTGGGTTGCGGCCAATTTCTGATCGCCTCGACTTTACTTTGGTCAACCTGTATTCCTTTCTCTGAAACAACATACCCCAGAAATAAAACACTGTGCGTCATGAACACGCACTTCTTTGTAGCAGCATAAAATTGTTCTTGTCTCAGTACCATCAGTACTTCTCTAAGATGATTCAGATGTTCCTCTGAACTCCCACTGTAAATTAGAATATCATCGAAATACACCACCACGAATTTCCCAATGAACGGTCTAAAAATCTGATTCATCACCCTCATGAAAGTACTTGGTGCATTTGATAAGCCAAATGGCATAACCAACCATTCATACAATCCTTCCCTCGTCTTGAATGCTGTCTTCCATTCATCCCCTGGTCTAATGCGAATCTGATGATAACCGCTCTTCAAGTCAATCTTAGAAAAGATAGTAGCTCCGCTTATTTGATCCAACAAGTCATCCAACCTCGGCATCGGAAATCTATATCTCACAGTAATCTTGTTCAATGCTCGGCTGTCAGTGCACATCCTCCACGTCCCATCCTTCTTGGGTACCAATAAAGCTGGTACAGCACAAGGACTCAGACTCTCCTGCACACGCCCCTGCTCAAGCAATTCCTCTACTTGCCTTCGCAACTCTTCATGTTCCTTCGGACTCATTCGATAATGTGGTCTGTGTGGCAATACAGCACCTGGAACAAGATCTATCTGATGTTGTATATCCCTCAACGGTGGCAACTCCGTTGGTAACTCCTCTGGAAATACATCGTCAAATTCTTTCAAAACTGGTTTAACTTCTTCTGGAATTTCAACCTCTTCACTGCTCTCACGCCCAATCAACAAGAACACTTCCGGTTCTTCTTCAACTTCTTTAACAAACTCTTTCAAAGATAATAAAGTTTTCAACTCTTCGATTTCTTCTGACTTACTTTCTTCTTGTGATCTCTTCTTCGGAACTAAAATAATCTTCGTGCCTTTAAACATAAAACTGTAGCTATTGGTCCGACCGTCATGTTGTACTGCTCGATCATACTGCCATGGTCTTCCCAATAATAAATGACAAACATCCATCTCTACTACATCACACCATATTTCATCTTTGTATTTCTTCCCAATAGAGAATGGTACACGAACTCGTCTATCCACTTTCACTTCTCCTCCTTTTCTTAACCATGCTAACTTGTATGGACTCGGATGTTTCTCTGTCTTCAATTTCAACTTTGTCACAGCTTCGGTTGAGATAATATTATCACAGCTTCCTGCGTCGATCACAAACTTACACACCTTCCCCAGAATAGTACATGTCGACTGAAAGATATTACTCCTCAACCAACTAGCTTCTTCCTGCTTCGGTGTTAAACACGATCTTCTCAGCATTAGGTTACAACCTTCGTCTCCCGACGCAATATCCTGCTCATCCTCCTCAGCTGGATTAGAACAATCTTCATCAACATCCTCATCGTCAACTTCTGCAATCATGGTTCTCTTCTTTGGCTTTGGACACTTACTGCTTTTATGACCCACTTCCTGACAATTGTAACATTTGAAACCATTGTTAACCCTTGTCTTCTCAGCCTCCTTCACCACTGGTCTACTGATAGGTTTAGAAACATTAGAACTTCCTCCAACACCCTTCGCTTGATTGTTAGGATTAGTAAACACACCACCTCCTCTTCTACCCTGCTTCTCCCAAGCCAACGCTTTTTGATGTGCCTCTGCTACAGATCTTGGATCGAACATATTAACCATATCCTGAATCTGCATTCTCAATCCTCCAATGAACCTAGATGTCAGCTGCTCTTCTGTTTCCATAATATCGTTCCTTGCAATGAGTTGATAAAATTCATCAGCATATTCATTAACTGTCTTCGTGCCCTGCCTCAAGTTCTGCAAACGTTGATACATCAAAGATTGATAATTGTATGGTAAGAACGTTGCTTTCATCAATTTCTTCATCTTCTCCCAAGATTCGATCTTTGACTTCCCCATTCGTTCACGTGTAAGCTTGGTTTGCTGCCACCATGCCAAAGCTCTACCCCTCAGCCTCGTAGCAACCAACTTCACTCTACGATGTTCTGGTACTTCTTTGAAATCAAAAATCTCCTCTACATTAGCCACCCAATCTAGAAACTCCTCTGCTTGCATACCACCTTTGAATTCAGGAATTTCAGTCTTCATCCCCGACTCCCACTTGTGATCATACTCAGAGTAATTTCTTCCTTGACCTCTTCCTTGAACACTACCACCATCATACTCCTCTTCAAAATCAGATGCATAACGATGTCGATTCTGACCACCAACATCTCTACTAGCATTACGCCTTCCACCTTCATCCCTTCTATCGACATTCCTCCGTTCACGACCATTCACGTTCCTCCCACGCCCTTGGTCATTTTCAACACTTCGGTCTCGATTGGAATGTGGTGAGACTCTACTACCTCCATGGTTAGATTCTGGTGAAACCCTTCTCCGATTTTGATTCATCTCTGTCATAAGCCTCTCTAACCGGCCAATTCCTTCGTTAAGCTTTTCACTAAAATTCTCATTGATTCTTTGCTCCATCTCATCAGCTTCTTCTCTTCGATATAAAGCTTCTACGTTTTGGTGGCGATTAGCTCTTCTTGGCGGCATACTTGAAAACTTCACAAATTCTCAAACACTTCAAATTCAAACACTTTCCGGATTTTGATCCAAAATGAAACGGATCGAAAACTTCCACTTTGTAGCAAATCGCGATGAACACGATGGACAAAGTTTCGGCCTCCAATGCAAATTTTGATCAAACAACTTCGAACAAGATGAACTCTTCTTCCTCTCGGCCACGGCTTTACACTTCAAGCACTCGGCTTCTCTTCAAACTTCAAAAGTCTTCAAATGATTAGGCTCCTAGTCTCGATCTAGCTATGATTGGCTAGAACAGGCTCTGATACCAAAAACTGACGCAGCGGATAATTCAAAACAATGTAGATCGGTGAAAGTAGCAGTCGATGGATTGATGAATGCTGAATTGCCCGAATTCGTTGATCCGAAGATACCGAACTCTAGCTATCTCGAACTCGTTGATCGCGCACGATACCGGGTTCAAAGATCTTCAATTCTTCAAGCGTTGATCAAGCGCACTTGATTCCGCGAATCGGCTTCTACAATCGTTGAATCGAGCGCACTCGATTATCCGAAAGAGGAGATAGGAGATTACACTCAACTACCAATTTGAAATGAAAGCACAAAGCAATCAAAAGAGAATTTTATTCAATATTCAACAACCTTTACAAATGACTCACACTTGCTATTTATAGCTTTACAACTCAACACGCAAAAGTTCAAAAAAATACAAGTACTTAGGTCGGAAACGACCTACGACCTAACTTGGCACGACCTAGAATAGGCGCGACTTAGCATAGGTCGGCAGCGACCTAACAACAATAGTTACAACTCGTTACAACCTTCAGCGACTTAACAACTTAGACAAAACACAACAGAAAATACAAGTACTTAGGTCGAGAGCGACCTACGACCTATAATGATTCGACCTAAGAATGTACGCGACTTAGCATAGGTCGGCAGCGACCTAACAACAGTTTCTTCACAGCTTTAAGAATCAACGGTTCAGATGGACGCGGCATCAAGATCTTCGGTTACAAGTTTCTACGACTTAAAACCTTAGCGGTATTCCAAATCAACGTTTAAAGAGAATCAAGGGCAGAGGTTAACTCGGCAGACACATCAACGGCATCCCGTGCTTCGCGACCTAAAACATGCGCATCCCATATCAGCGACCTAAGATCAACGGTAGAAATTAACTCGGCAGTTGAATCAACAGCATCCAGTGTTTCGCGACTTAAAGCATGACTCGTTAGGTCGTTCAGACGACTCAAAGGACTTGTTAACTCGCAGAAATTTTCCTTGAGTCGTTGCCGAGTCACACTAGGTCGTTGATACGACTCTAAGACTTCATTAGGTCGCGAACATCCTTCCATAGGTCGGTTCCGACTTATCAACTTGTTAGGTCGTATGCGACTTAATACTTCACCAAATTGGCCTGTGCAACCACCTTCTTCGGCATCACTTGTTCCCTCCTCTAACTCCTTAGGTCGTGAACGACCTACACTCGCCTTAGGTCGTGAGCGACCTAATCCTTTAACTTTCTGCACTGCATCACCAAATCAGACGCCTATATAAGGAGACCCAAATCATCATTGACGAGGCATGGTGAAAATCAGAGAAAACCCAATCATCACCGACAACAATAAAGCATAAGAGTTCGAATACAAAATCGAAGAGCAACAATGATAAAAATCAAACCTGAAGCAACTGTCGAACTCCATCGAAGCAGCCAACAAAGAATTCATCTCGAAATCAATCAAACCAGGCAACATCAGAAACATCCAACAATCGATCGAAACTGTAACGACCACGACTTTCTCTACAAATCACTTTTAAAATATACTTTAACATTTAAAGTTGTTTAAAACAATTCAATTTATAAAACTTAATTTAATTTTTAAAACTAGAATACAAATTCAGTTTTGAATCCATATTTAAAAAATTTGGTTTAAAAACTCTTGTAAATTCTCTTTATAAGTTAAGTGTTTCTTAACATGTTCAAAACAAAAGGGGATGCACTGCATCATCTTCAAAAGCTGTTGCCTTCATTTCTTAAATCTGGTAGTTGCATGCATACAGCTCTAAATCCAATAAGTAAAGAACAGCAATTCAAGTTTTTAAATCAAGTGAGGCATTCCAGTTTAAGTCAAAGCCTGTTCAAGTTTTCAAAAGCTAAAATCTGCCTCTGTTCATTTGCATGTCTGGTGAGTAAACATTTTTAAAAACAGTTTTATAAATTTGTGGTTAAAAGTTGATGCATGTGATAGATTGTGCTGTGATGATGTATATATGTTTATATGTATATTGTTTATGAATGCATGTTGGAATTGTGAAATGTCTGAGGATATAAGTGCCTGTATTAATTCATCTTCTCAGTTTTATTTACAGGATTTGTTTTTCTTAAGAAAATTCAAATCTCCAAATAGAATCAATATTAGATTTTGATGTTTAAATGAAAGTGGTGTGTTAAAGTATGATAATGGTTATAAAAATAGTTCTAGGATTTTATAATCTGAAATTACTTCAAATTTTGAAGAAATACAGTGGAAATCAGAATTTGTCGAAAAATCAACCAATCTAATTTCTGGTATAAATTGCATGAATGAATTCGTGATTGTAAATCACGATTTTTAATATACATTAAGTGATTTTTAGTTCGATAATCACTGAGAATTTCTGGGATGATCGGGATTTGGAAATTTGCCAAATTCCGGTGATGGACATGATCGAGCTGGTTGATGTTTGTTCTGAAGGAAGATGGTAGCTCGGCGATCAAAGGAAAAATGGTCGCTAGATTTTTCATGTGACGTGGAGGCCGGAAATAGGTGAAGTAGGGTTTTGGTTCCTGTTTTTGTCGAGGAGAATGTCGAGCTTTGTTCGACGACGGTGACGCATCGGCCGGGTCACGATGGGGGAAAACGAAGCATGGTTTCGTGATGAAGGTCTGGATGTGGCGGCGAAGCTCCTCATGGTCGTAGGCGGCGGCGCGAGAGGAATTTGATGATTCGGTTGGTTCCAGAGAAGAGCTCGATTTGCTCGATTTTGTTTGTCGGCAAAATTGTCGAAGCTGGGTGGTCAGGGGTGTTGGACTGGTCGCCGACGATGTGCGAGCGATGTTGGTCGGAAGTCACTCTGATGAACGTGCACGTGCACGTGTGCACGTTTGGAGTGTCTGTTTCGATTTCGTTGGGGAAGACGAAGGCGACTCGGGGAAGTCTCGTGAAGTCTGCTAGTCGACTCGAAGTTGTGGAGTACGAGAGTTTTTCTCGCGAGTGACTCGGGGTTTTAGTGATGTTTGCTCGGGTTGTTCTGGGTTTTTAAAACTGAGAGTTTAATTTACAAATGTTTTCGAGTTTAAAAGCAAAGTAAAAACAAGTTTTCAAGTTAAAGTTATATTCAAATAAATTATAAAGAAATGTTTTAAAATAGATTTCAAGTTTTATTTTGAATGAATAAATTTATAGGATATAATAATTAAAATTTCAAAGATAAATATCTGTTTAATTTATTAAACATGTTTTAACAGGGTTTTTAAAGATTTTAAATATATCAAAATTTAATGTTTAAATTGTTTGTTTCTTAAGTAAAATTTTTATTTCAAATATATAATTGGTTTCTAAATTGGTTTTAATAAAGTTAATAATTGGAATAAGTAATTAAAATAAATAAAGAGTTTATTCTTAATTAGTTAAGTTAAGATTAATTAAGAATAGTAAATTAATAAAATAAATTAAAGTTTAATTACTATTTGTAATTAAGAATAATTACTTAATAAAGTAATTAGTGGATGGTAAATGAATTAATTAAAGATTAAGTGATGTTTTATTGATTAATTAATTAATGTAATTAAATTTAGGTTAATTAATAAGGCTAATTGATTAGTAATTTAGTATAATTACTTAGTAAAGTAATTAATGGATAATTACTGAATGTAATTAAGAAAGAGAAATTACTTATGGAAGTAATTAAATGGAATTGATTAAGAGTTAATCCCTTGATGTTATTAATTAGAGGATTAATTAATATAATTGATTTGGAATTAATTAATTAAAAAGTAATTAATTAATTAAAGGATTAAGGTT
Organism: Allium fistulosum; assembly: GCA_030737815.1. NCBI lineage: Eukaryota > Viridiplantae > Streptophyta > Magnoliopsida > Asparagales > Amaryllidaceae > Allium > Allium fistulosum. The sequence goes on from CM060907.1 coordinate 613,938,453, forward strand.
AATAAAAAAAATGTGATTAATTACTAGTTAAGGTAATTAATTAAAAGAGAGTAATTAATTAAGGGAGTAATTAAAGATCATTAATTTATGTAATAAATGATGTAATTAAGGATTGATTAATTAAGATTAATTAATCAATAATAAGTGATTAAAGAGTAATTAATTAATATAATTAATTAAGGAGTTAATTAATTAAGGTAGGTAATAAAATAATTAAGGATTGATTACTTTGTATTAAAGGATATTGATTAATAATTAAGGTTTATTAATTAATAGTTAAAGGATAATTAATCAAGGATTAATTAATTTAAAGGGTAATTAAGGATGAGTTACTCAGTTATGATTTAAGAAATGAATGTGATTTATTTAAGTAAATTAATTTGTTAATTAATTAAGGATAGTCACTTGGTAATTGATTAAGTGTAGTTACTTAATAAGATTGGTTAAGTATAATTACTTAGTGTAAGTAATTAATAAATGAATTACTAGATGTAATTGGTAAAATTAATCAAAAAGGATTTATAAAAGAAATTAAAGTAATTAAGAATAGTTAATTACTGTTAATGATTATTTAGGATTGATTAATGAAAGTAATTAATTAATTAATGCATGATTAATTAATGTAATTAATTAAGGAATAATGTAATTAATTATAGTTAATTAATTAAAGTAATTAATTAAGGATCTTTAATTAATGTAATTAATGAAAGTAATTAAAGGTTAATTACTGTTAATGGTTAAGAATAATTAATTTATGAAATTAATTAAAGGATAATTACTTTATGTAATTAATGAATAATTAATCAAGAGTGATTAATATTTAATGATTAATTAATTAAATGGATAAGTAATTAATTAATGATTGATTAAGCAAAGATAAGAATTAATTCTTAAGTAATTAATTTAATTTAAGATTAAATTAATTTTAATAGAGATTAATAAATGGTTGCTTATGAATGATGGTTGAGTAGAATGTCTGATTTGGTTGATATCTAATTGATGATATGCTATGATATTCTATGATATGATATTGGATATATCAGTGATAAGTGTGTGATATTTACCTATGTTAATGCTGTGTGAATTCAAGTATTGAATTGAATTGTTTAAACCTTTAAACAACTTGGCCCTAAAAGATACGTTTTGGATTTCGATGAGACCGGGATCGGGTTTCCGTATACCGGTATTCCAGGTCTGGAGACCCGAATACCACATCGATCCAAATTTACGATAGGTCGTGAATCTCAAGTGAAGATGAAGATTCAGAGTGCAAGGGTTATTGTCGTTAACTCTGAGGGTGATTCCAAAACGAGTGTAACGAGATAATGCCTTCGGTTTCGTTCGAACCCGGAACGAACTTGTATGGATTGAATGCTTTCAGCACATCGTCAGGCGGACGATGAGCATTCTAAGTGATATGTTCTGATTAAAGGTAATCGTAACCTCAAGCCTCATCAACCGGGAATGGCTAAAACAGGGGAGGTGCAGCAAGGTTTCGTGGGTAGCACCCACTGAGAGCAAGATAGATCCCTGTCTAGAGGTCCCTTTTCTTTTATTCGGCTTAGTGTGTGGTTGGTCGCGCCAACTACAGGATTATCTTGTTCGGAATTATCCAGTAAGGGATGGTTCCGGCTTTGTGTTGCAGGGGAGCGGGCGTACTCCTCGGTACGGTGATCTAGGCCACGTACTGTGACGGGCGGTACCCCAGTAGCCCTGCCATTGTATGGAATCCAAACTCCAATAAGTGCCGTACGTATTAGTTGTGACCAATTATGTTGGAATGTGAGATGTAAGCATTTCAGCTATTTCTATATTTTACTTGAAAACCCTAGACCCTATTATAATAAAATCAGATTTCCTATCAAATGTTTTGGTTAGCGTAAGGTAAAAACTTACCCATGTTTATTTGTGGGGAGTCTTACGTGATACCTTTACTTTCTAAAGGTTTTGAAGTTAAGCAAGTTTAACCTGTTACTCACACCAGACCCATGTTTGACCCAAGTGTTTATTTCTGTTTTATAAACTCTTGGGTACTCAAATTTTTACGAGTAGCCAAGGGATTCAGGTTAGCTTTGACGAATCTATGGAGGAGATATGGAGCAGGAGGCTTCAGCATTCGTAGATAGATAGTATTCCGCTGTGTTGGTTGATCTGAGTCTTTTGTTTGAATTGTATCTTGAGTTGTATAATAGACAGAAATTATAACTGTCTATTTTGTTGTATAAGTTGTGTAACTCTGATTATGTAAAGACTATGTAATAGTTATGTGATATATTATATTTTGTTTCGTTCCGCTGTGAGATTCTGATATTGTTTAGTTCTTTCTTTCTCTTATTTTCTTTTTTCTATCCCTTTCTTTCTTCATAACGATGCGACTTTCTGTGGAGAGAAAGTCGTGGTCGTTACAGAAACAATCATGTGCTTCGACATACAAAGCTCACAGATCAGAGCGCAAGAGGAACGAAAGCCCTAGCAAGCATCGAAAGAACGAACGAGGCCAAGCCTTAAATTTCCAGATCGAAGGAACGAGCCGCCATTTATTTTTCCAAAGCAAAGAAAAGGATCGGGGCCAGAGATATTGTTGATCAAAGAAATAAGAAGCGGGCCGATATTAGTTGAAATAAAAGAAGGGGCCGACCTATTTTTAAAGGGTTAAATTAATTAGGGTTTAAGTTTTTTAATAGGATTTAATTTAGTTTTAAAGGTTTTAAATTTGGGCCAGGTTTTATTAATCTATTTTTAGGCCAAGTTCATTTGAGGGCAAAAGTTTTTTAAACTGTCGATTTATATTTTGCCCTAGGGTTCAAACTGTATTTTGTATTTTCAGTTTATATTTTTCAAGGTCCAGTTAGAGTCAATCACCACCTAGGGTTAAGGTGTTGTCAGATTGTCTAGTTAGAATTAGTTCAGTGAGCAGGGGGGCTGCGAGTTTGCAAAGCTCTATAGGCAGGAGCAGAGTTTGCGAGTAAACGAAACTCTATAGGCGGAGCAGGGTGTGCGAGTCTGTAGGAGTGTTTGTGAGCAGGAGCGAGTGTCTGCGAGTCTGTCAGAGTGTTTGTAAGCGGGAGACTGTTTAATTCTAATAGAAATCTGGGAATGCAGCAGTAGGTAGGGGTTGCCGAAGCTGGGTAAATTTTGTGTGTGATTTACTTTACTGCATATTTATTTATCTGCTGTTTGTTTCTGTGTTTGATTTGAGAAAATTTGCTATAACCCTATTCACCCCACTCTAGGGTTAATCTAGATCCTACAAGTGGTATCAGAGCGAGGTAAATTTTTCTTTAACTCTAGAGTCATGAATCTATCAAATAATGCTTTTTCTGAGGGGCAATCTATTGTTAGGACACCAATGTTTAATGGGAGTGACTATGCGTATTGGAAGGTTAGGATGAGTATTTATCTTAGTTTTGTTGATTATGATGTTTGGGATATTATTGAAACTGGTTATACACCTCCCACTATAACTATTGGTGATACTGAGATTCCTAAACCTAAGGAGAGGTGGGATGCTAACGATAAGAAATTAAAAACTACAAATGCTAAAGCTATGAATGCTCTGATCTGTGCTTTTGATAAAACTGAATTTAATAGAATTTCTCATTGTAAAACAGCACAGGAAATTTGGCAAACTTTGGAGGTGACACACGAAGGAACTTCTCAAGTCAAAGAGTCTTGTCTAGCCCTGTTCAGCAATGAATACGAGAACTTTGTGATGGACAAAGGCAAGAGCATAAAGGAGATGTTTGGACGCTTCTCAACCTTGGTGTACAATGCTAGAGCGCTTGGAAAGGTATTCTCTGAGGTAGAGCTAGTAAGGAAGATTCTACGAGTCTTACCGATGAACTTTGAGGCAAAAGTCACGGCAATACAAGAATCGAAAGATTTAAGCAAACTGAGTATGGAGGATTTGATCGGAAATCTGATGACGTATGAGCTTGAGTTAAAAGCAAAGGAAGAACGCATCAATTCCAAACCAAAGAAGAAGACGATTGCCTTAAAGAGCAGAGAAGAGAGCGATGAAGAAGAAGTTGATCCAATTGAAGGACTTGCAGTGGCTGTCAATAATTTCAGAAGGTGGTCGAAATACAAGCCACGAAAGAAGAAGACCAGTAGTAATAGATCTAAAGATTCTGACAACTCTGAAAACGAACTAATCTGTTATAACTGCAACAAGCCTGGTCACTTCAAACAAAACTGTCCACTTCTCAAAAACAACAAGGGAAAGAAAAAGAAGAAAAAGGCCTTCGCAGCAACTTGGGATGATGAGGATGGAGTGGAAGTTTCAACTGATAGCTCAGAGGAGGCTAATCCGTGTCTTACGGTAAGATCAGATTCAGAAGCAAGCTTAAAGGAATCAAGATCAGATTCAGAAGCAAGCTCAGAGGAATCCAATGAGGTAAAAAACTACTCTTATAAAGATCTTGTTTATTTGTGCCGCGATCTTACTAAAACTGTTGAAGCTCTTGATTCTAAAAATGAAAAACTGAAATCTGATAGGAAAAAGCTTATCCATGAAAATTTCAGGTTAGAAACTGAACTTGAAAAAATTCAGAACCTAGAATGTGAAAATTATAAAACTTTAGATTCAGAGTTATCTAAACTGAAGAATAGCTTCGAGGATCTTGAAAAAGAAAACCTGAATCTAAAGGAAACTATTGAAACTAGGAAAAAGGATTTTGTGAATAGATGCACCTCACTTGTGTCTGAAAACTCAACACTGAAAACCAAAGTCCAAGATCTTGAGAAATCACTGAATAACTTTTCTAGAGGAGAAAAATCATTCAATATGTTATTAGGAAATCAATTGTTTGCTAACAACCGAAAAGGACTAGGTTTTGGTAAATCACAAGTTGATGATAGTGCAAAAGGTAAGGGTATCTTTACTGAATGTGAAATAATTGGATATCATGTTGAAAATTGTAGTCATAGGAACAAGAACACGAAATTTATAAAAGTTTGGGTTCCGAAAAATTCTACAAACAAATTTCATGTCTATTGGAACAAAAATGAAAAGACAAAACAAGTTTGGGTTCCTAAAAATTCTACAAACAAATTTCATGTCTATTGGAACAAAAATGAAAAGACAAAACAAGTTTGGGTTCGAAAAGGATTCTTTATTCACAGTTATTCTGCCACTAACAATCATGGACCTATAAAAACAAATAGGTCACATACATCTTTAACCGTGTAGGTGTGGTGGTAGGCTAAGGAACAACATTAGTGTTATTTGGATTCTAGCTGTTCCAGATACACAACGGACGACAAATCAACGTTCCTTAGCCTAGTATAAAGGTGACAGATTCACTATGGGCAAACAATGAATGATTATCGTACATGTAAAACAGGTAGTTGTATTTCTTTCAAACGATAGATAACTGGTAAGAATCTGCATCTGAATTAAATCAGCCAGTTATGATTGATGATGTTAATTCTGAGTTTTAACCAATCATCTTACTCGAAGTAATTGTGATGGATGACAGAATCTAACTTGCTTGATTTATGATCTTATATGATTCGATTTTAATCTGTGCTTGAAAATTGATCAACCATTTTCTTCTTAAACTTAATATGTTTGGTCAAACTATGATTGCTCATGCTATAAAAGGTTTTTGAGAAACTGTTGAAACTGTTGCTTCACTGATGAAAACTTCAAATTGTTTTTGAGATAATCTTGATATTTTAACTGTCATACTACGGAAGGTATACACACTCGCTCTTCATTTGATAAAAGTTTGTGTGTGTTTTGTTAACACCGTAGTTTTATTTCTGAAGATGAATCTGATACTGTTGAAATGGTTCTTAACTGCTTCTAGACTCCATATTATGTTTTCTGTGTGTTTGTGTACACGTTTTCACTCTAATTCTAAAGAATCACATTTGAATACCACTAAACGAAATTTTGAGATATTTTTCACACACACACAAATTTGGACTATGATATCTTTCGTGTGAAAACTTTAATTTCGTTGGTTATTCTGATGTTGATTATACGGGTTCACTGGTTGACAGGAAAAGTACTAGTAGGACATGCTTTATGCTAGGACACTCACTAATTTCATTGTCTAATAATCCTGCTCTCCATTCACTCACGAAACACATTGATGTGAAACACCATTTTTTTGATCACATTGCTAGGAAAAAACATTTGCATTGAATTCATTTCAACTGAGAATCAACTTGCTGATATTTTCACAAAACCCCTCCTCGAAGACAGATTTTCCAGATTACGTTTGGATTTGGGGATTATGGAAATTGACTAATCATTTTTCAATTTTTGGTTGAAATATTCTTGGATATTTATTTTCAACTTCAATTTCTAGAATTCAAACCTATTTTGGATATCATTCAAAGATTGATTCGAATATGGTATTCAGTAGTGGAAATACGTTTGGTTTATGAAATTTCATAATATAATTAATTTGGTAACTTATTCCACGACCATTTCTATTTCTACCATCTTTCTATCATTCATAATGGTTTTGTAAAATGAGAAGAGTAAATTGCTTTTTAAATTAAAAAGGAAAAATCAAAGAAAATCTTAAAATATTCCTTATGCATCCATTCTCATTTAAAAGTCCTTATGGTTATGCATGGATGGATCATTAGAGGTTATCATCACTCCATTCTCATTTAAAAGTTCTTATGGTTATGCATGGATGGAGCTTGATAACTAATGAGTAACTGCTAATCCCATTTAAAAGTCCTTATGGTTATGCATGGTTAGTAAGTGCTAATTTTTTTTTGTGCTTAAATGTCAAATCTTTTTAAAATTATAATAAATAGAAGAAAACATCTCTCTTCTCATTATAAAAGCCAAATCATCGATCCATTCTCTAAAATGTGGAAATTGTTATCTTATTATGATATATTATGGTTTTTTCCCTGTTTTTTCCATTTGTTTTCCCCTACTGTTTCATTATTTTTTGTCAGTCTTTTGATGATAATAAAAGGGGGAGAAGGAAGAGATTTTGATAAGAAAATAAGTATTTATGGAATATTTATTTACCAAATTTGTTAAATGTTGTTAGTTATTTTCTATAGCTCTTTTATTCGTCTGTAATTTCCAAAATCTTCTAACTAGGAAGTGGTCTCAGTTGTACGGGGAGTATTCATGTAGGGAGAGCATACATATAGGGGGAGCTAAATATTTCATGTTTAAACACATCTACTGGAATTTCAAAATCTTTAATATATGTTTGTCATCATCAAAAGGGGGAGATTGTTTGATGTGTGTTTAGTGTTTGATGATAACAAAATATATATATCAATTATAGATGTGTTTGCAGATTTTATTTTACACATTTACAGATGTTATTTTACAAATACAGGAATAAATATTTATTTTGAGTAATAATACTATTGCACAGAATTTAACAAATTCAATCAGTATTTTATTCAATATAATATTTTATTCAGTACAATATTCATACACTGATTTCCTACATTACATAGATTTCATATTTACACTGATCTCTCTCTCACTCATACATTTTTAATTACATTGGTTTCCTCACTACATCATTCATACACTCAGTTGTTTCTTCTGCATCTGCATTGTCCAGCTCCAGTATTTATCTTGTCTCTTGTGTACCTGTATAATTAACATCTACAGCAGTAATCTGAAAATAAACAAATTTTAATTTGCAAAAATATAAAATTTGTTTTTAAAAGCTGTCTCAGATATATGGGTTATCGTCATCATCTTTGATTGTAATATCTATGCAAGTCAGAATTCATATCACGGACAGTTAATTACGAGTGGCTGCAGTACACACGTATACACGTGTACACTGCCTCGCCAACTCAAGTGCACAAGGTCAAAACAAAACTGTCTCAAACACAAGTGCATCAAGTCAATCAAATGCATCTGGAAACTAGAGTGCACAACAACACTGACAAATATGGAAGTGCACCAGTTCAAGTGACAACATACAATGATGACCAGAGTGGTACAAGTTCGACATGGCATGGTTCAATGCAAATGACCAGACTCGAGCATACATACAAGACTGTGCCACCAGACCAGCTACAACAGTGCAGTGACTACAGAGATGAACACAATGTCAAAGCACAGAGCAACCCAGTGTCAACAACAATGCAACAATATAAGAACAGAATGAATGACTCAAATGTGCAACTGCAAATGACAGAGAAGATAACCAATGGCACAGGTAAAGGCAACAAGACCAGTGCAGATGATCAACCAAGTTCAACAGTTCAAATCATCACAAGTTAAAGACCAGAGCATCAAAACAATGTCGAAGCCATACATATATACAAGCAAACCAAAAGTGCACAGTGAACACAAAAATGGCCAGAGTCAAAGTACACAAGGGTCGTAAACAACAACAAATCAAATATGATCAAGAACAAGTGCATAGGGAAGCAGCTACAATGATTGCACAACAACAGTGAATCAAGACTAGAGTATCAATGCACATGAATACACAGTGAACACAAATGGTCGAACTACGTGCAGGAGCAACAAGGTAATGAAGCCAATGTCATATGGTCAGAGAACAGTATATATATACAGTAGTGAAGATGATCAGAGAAGATCATCGAAGTCACAGTGAAGTCAAGAAATTTCAAGTCAAAGTTGTATATGTTAATCACATTTACAAGTTGAAAAGGTCAAAGATTTGAAAATCAGGAAAGTTTCAATACCGTGAAGTTCAAGTAAAATCGCACGTTCAAAACAAAGCCGTGAATCAGAAGAAATTCCCAAATATATCGGAGCTTAAAACAGGAAAGTTTCAACAACGTGAATATCACGTAAACCAAATCAGACGCATATATAAGGAGACCCAAATCATCATTGATGAGGCGTGGTGAAAATCAAAGAAAACCCAATCATCACCGACAACAATAAAGCATAAGAGTTCGAATACAAAATCAAAGAGCAACAGTGATAAAAATCAAACCTGAAGCAACTGTCGAACTCCATCGAAGCAGCCAACAAAGAATTCATCTCGAAATCGATCGAACCAGGCAACATCAGAAACATCCAACAATCGATCGAAACAATCACGTGCTTCGACATACAAAGCTCACAGATCAGAGCGCAAGAGGAACGAAAGCCCTAGCAAGCATCGAAAGAACGAACGAGGCCAAGCCTTAAATTTCCAGATCGAAGGAACGAGCCGCCATATATTTTTCCAGAGCAAAGAAAAGGATCGGGGCCAGAGATATTGTTGATCAAAGAAATAAGAAGCGGGCCGATATTAGTTGAAATAAAAGAAGTGGTCGGCCTATTTTTAAAGGGTTAAATTAATTAGGGTTTAAGTTTTTTAATAGGATTTAATTTATTTTTAAAGGTTTTAAATTTGGGCCAGGTTTTATTAATCTATTTTTAGGCCAAGTTCATTTGAGGGCAAAAGTTTTTTAAACTGTCGATTTATATTTTGCCCTGGGGTTCAAACTGTATTTTGTATTTTCAGTTTATATTTTTCAAGGTCCAGTTAGAGTCAATCACCACCTAGGGTTAAGGTGTTGTCAGATTGTCTAGTTAGAATTAGTTTAGTGAGCAGGGGGGCTGCGAGTTTGCAAAGCTCTATAGGCGGGAGAAGAGTTTGCGAGGAAACGAAACTCTATAGGCGGAGCAGGGTGTGTGAGTCTGTAGGAGTGTTTGTGAGCGGGAGCAAGTGTCTGCGAGTCTGTCAGAGTGTTTGTAAGCGGGAGGCTGTTTAATTCTAATAGAAATCTGGGAATGCAGCAGTAGGCAGGGGTTGCCGAAGATGGGTAAATTTTGTGTGTGATTTACTTTACTGCATATTTATTTATTTGCTGTTTGTTTCTGTGTTTGATTTGAGAAAATTTGCTATAACCCTATTCACCCCCCCCCTCTAGGGTTAATCTAGATCCTACATGGATGCTCAAAATTTTTCTACACGAGCAGTCTAGAGTTTGGTTTTTCAGATAGTCAGATTAGTAGATTTTCTGGAGCTAGTTTAATCTTTGGATATGGATTGCATTTGCTTATCTTTGTGCATCGTTATCTGGAGTTGAGCTATTTCTGGATTAGTGCTTCGAAGATGGAGATTATCCGCTGCTGATGTTATCGTTTTATTTTCCGCTGCTATTTGTTGTATCATATCTCTGATGTATATTGATATTCATTGTGTCACTCTGTTGTATCAGATATTGTACTAGATATTGTATATCAATGTATTATTCTTTTTCTTCCGCTGTGTTATTTACTTAACTGTTGTTATAAGCTCCGGCGACTCGGATTTGAACGGTCGAATCTACGGCATTCGAGTACGATGTAAAGTATGGATGTCGATTTTCGAGCGGGCAAAATTCGCGTTCGTTACAAGTTGAGTGAGGAAGAAGCAGCGACTTAGCAGTTTATATGAGGCAACGAGAAGAAGGCGAATAGGCATGCGAGTTAGCACAGGTTTTAGGTCGCTCATGACCTAGCAGAGTTAGATCGAAGCACACGACCTATGACATAGGCCTGTACTTCGAGGGGCAAGTGTTAACTCCTCGTTTTGGAGCGACCTAACACTCAGCGACCTAACTTCTCCAACGACCTAGTGACCTAACTTCTCAAGCGACCTAGCAACCTAAGGGTACCAGCGACCTAAAGCACTCAGCGACGTAGCGACCTAAAGCACTCAGCGACCTAGCAACCTAAAGCACTCAGCGACCTAACGACCTAAAGCACTCAGCGACCTAAAAGCTTCAACAACTACTCCTTAGGTCGCTCACGACCTACAACATACCACTTCATTAAGGCAGATCAAGTGCATCCTGTTAATTCACAAATCATGCCCACTAGGTCGCCAGCGACCTACGACCTACCTTAACCCATTCACGACCTATGACTTGTCAATATGTTCAATTGGTCAAGTGCAAAACTGTTAAGTCATAGCCCGTGCTCCCTAGGTCGCTCACGACCTACGACCTATCCTTAGGTCGCTCGCAACCTACGACCTAACTCCAAATTCTCCCTATAAATACCCCACCTACTCCAACTGAAAGAGGACTTTTGGCTCATTTCTGGAATGCCTATACTCTGCTGTTTTCTCGACTCAACCGACACTTCAAACACCAAAGACGCTTCAACGAACTTCAAAAGGAGATCTACACATCCGATATGGATTAAAAGAGCTCTCTTACATCAAAGTTCTAGCTACTCGTCTCAAGTGTGTTGTAATCAAAGTGTATTGTACAGAGTTGTAATCGAATCAGCAATAAAGAATATAAAGTGGACGTAGGCTTAATTATGAGCCGAACCACTATAAAACTGCTGTCTCTTTACTTTTCTGCTATTTTCTGCTTATATTCTGTTCCCGTACCAACGGGTGGTGCTTTCACATTACTATTACTCACACCGGGGTGTTAGCGTCGATTTTTACGTTAACATTTTTTGTGCTTTCATTGAGAGCCCAACTCAGGGATCTTTTCACCATTGCTTCGCAAAGACTTGTTGAAAGATTTTCCTTGAAAGACCAAAATTCTATCTGAAATAATGGCTCCGAGAAGAAAGGGTAGACCAACCAGATCCGGAAATGCTCATGAAGGGACCTCCGCTTCCCCAACAACAAACCATTATCATAGCCTTGGCCTCTCACGTCATTGATATCAAGTTTGAGATCGATCAACACATTTTGAAGTGCTTTGAAAAGACCAATCCTATATGTATCACAAACGGTTATAAATCCAAGAAAATATTCCTCCACTTTAATATCATTTGCATCTTCAACATTCACACATCTTATAACAATGGACATTTGCTCCTTATGGCTCAAATCCGGAGTGCAATCAAGAATAATAGAGAAGTACTTTGCTTTCTTTATTTTTGTAAGTATTGATACTTTGATTTTATTAGCCAATAAATTTATCAATTCATTTTGAATTTTATGGCTAAGATAATGATTATTGATCTCATTATTCACCACACTTCTAAGATGCTCTTCCATAATTGGATCAAACTCGGCTACAAACTCAATAAGTTGACAAAAAAGTCCATTATTTTTTTCATATATTTTCTCATTTGATCCACGAAGTGGCAAATTATTTCGAGAAAGTGTCTTAACAACACCAATTATGCGCACAAGTACTTTTTTCCAATGTTGTTTTTCTTGATCAATTTTGAGCTTCCATTGCATTATCAATTGTTGCTTTTCGTTGAAGCCCTTTTTGCAAATCGACCCATTTGATAAGATTTGCATTGTGCAATGGATTGCTTTCATGCTCTCTTAACTTGGTAGATAGATTATGCCAATCGTTGATTCCTTCATCTGCCAATTTAGATGCTTTTTGTGTGTTTTTAAATAGCTTACAACAAAAGAAAAAAACTTTATCACATGCATTTGAATACACAAGCCATTTTCTTTAATGCTCTTCTCCACGTGGATAGCCACCAATGTAGTGTTTAACGGTAAAATGTCTACCATTCATTTTATTTCTTGGAAATACGTTGTTTTCTTTTAAAATTTTGATGGGACCGCGTTGAATTAACATAATTCTTTTACTATTCGTAATTCTTCCCCATAATCCTAGATCATAGTTGACATCAACATTTCTTTCAAGGTCAAGTATCGGTACACCATCAACATCTTCTTTATGAGCATTAGCATCGACATTTACATTATTATCCTCTGCCGGAACCTCTACGATATGATCTTCAACTTCTACTTCAATATAATCGTTTATAGGCTCGTTATCTTCATGGATATCAACATTAGAACCAATATTCTCATGCTCCAGATTAGTTTCTTCAACTTGACTAGAATTTGAAGTTTGAATTTTTTTATTTCTTGATTTAAATAAATTTGAAATTGAGCCAACTAGTGATTTTGCTTCCTCATCTCTGCGTTGTTTTTTCTTCCTATTTTGATATCCAGAATTCTGTTTTCGACTCCTATCTCAAATAAACAATATAATATTGTTAATCCAATGATACTAGCGCTTTACACACCTCAAAAACAATAAACAATTTTATTGTGCATAATTCAACAAGTTTAATTAATCAACTCAATTTGTAGCAATGTACAAATAACAATTTTGATTAAATTAGATCAATTTTAGTTTAGCACAAATGCGTTTAATTAATTTATAAATGCTATTCATAATAAAATAAAATATGACAACATAAATTATTTGATTCTTTCAACAAACTAACCAATATCAAGCTAATGTATCCAACCAACGTCAAAATTAAAAACTTATAAAACTCACATGTTTATTGTAGTATGTAGATTTGTAGTTGGAGGCTTGGAGCAGCTTCTTCCTTTTTCCTTTTCAGCCCTACTAGTTTAGTAGTCTGAAGTCAGTTGTCTCCTGCCTGCAAACCAAATTAACCCATTTAGCCTTCACAATTCACATCACATGTTTATGAGATTTCTTTCATTAAATGCTTTATTCTTCTGTAGTTTGCAGTTCATCTTGTTACTTGTATGCAACATAACAAAGCAATATTAAATTTGCACAGGTTGATTTTCCTCTTTATTTTCCAATATCGTATTGGTAAAACTCTATCAAAGGAGTCTAATTAAGACTTCAATAGTATAATCTCCAAATCAGACTGACTGAATATATAGAATCAAAAATGAGTAGCAAATTTGTGAATAAACTACAGAATAGCAAAAGCATCACAACAGAACTGCATCACAGCAGAACTGCAGAAGCTCACGCCTCACAGATAATAAATTTCATTCGCAGATCAAATTTAGCATAATTAAATTCAGGGAATGTAAAATCAAACGCTAATCGAATCAATTGATGAAGAGATTAAAGTCTAAAAGAAGCCACACCTGCTGATTCACTGAACCGAGTCGGCGAGTCGCGATTCGTTGCCGTTGGCAGTCGCGTGGTGGCGGTGGTCTGTGTTGGGACTTGGGATGATGGCGATTGGCGAATGGCGATGGATTGGTTGCAATTGCAGGCTGCAGCAAATGGCGAGGAGGATTCCGATTCGAGAAAGCAACGCGATATAAACTATCGCAGAAATTTGTTTCCCCGGTCCATTTTGATGCCCTAGACATTTGTCTTACCAGTCTTGGGCTTGGGCCGGGCCTGCATGTGTGTTTGTGTTAGAAACTATGATATTTTGTCTATGTTGTGGTTAAAGCAATGATATTTTGTCTGCGTTGTGGTTAAAGCAATGATATTTTGTTTGTATGATATTTTACCTGTGTTGGAACATGTGTTAGCTTATTTCGAATGAAGCGGTTTGGAAAGGTGTTCCATTTTATTCGTGTTTTATATATTTAAGTCACTATGGTAATATTATTCTATTTGCTGTAATACTATTCTTAGATGTAGCTGGAGCTTGGAATGCATATATAGCTTTTGAAAAAATTGCAGTAAATCTTTCACAATATTCAAAAAATGTTGTAAAAAACATACTGCAAAATTAATAAAAAGTTGTAAAAAAACTATATTACAATGTTTATAAAATGTTGTGATAAGCTTTTACACAACAATTTGTTGAAGTTGTAAAAAGGGTTTTCGATATTTATATTAGTGATTTACAACGTCAGATAAAAGTAGTAAAAAACTTTATTACAACATCTTAAAAACGTTGTAGCAAAGTTTATTGCAACGTTTTCATACAACGCTAGAAAAAAGTTGTAAATTACTCTGACTCTATTACAACTTGGCCTAAGACGACGTTTGTAAAAACGTTGCGAAACCCCAATTACAACGTTTTTTTGATATTGTAATAAGGTATTTTTTTTGTAGCTATTTATTCGTTGCATATTATATTAAAATTTTATAATATTTATGGATAAGCGGGTTTTATAGTTCACGCTAACTAAAAAGAGCGCAACATTAAATGTATCACAACTAGTTCAATGTTTAGGTTACAGTTTTTATTCTTGACAATTATATTATTATTACTACATATGTAAGAGTTTTGAGCACTCAAGATTTTGGGATCGCTTGTGCTTTGATTGATCGTTTTGCACTTGGTGTAGAGACACTATGAATTAGTACAATAAGAAGCAAGCAAACATGTATGCTTTATATATAAATTTGTATTCTAACAAACAAATAATAAGTAGTTGCCATTTCTCATTTTGGAAAGCACTAGGCTTTAAAGGTTTGTCATTTTACCTTTGTTGAAAACTAAATGTGTTGCACACAAATCAAAGTACAAAATTCAAATATGTCTTTTCACTCAAAATTAGTGGACCATCATGTCTATACATTAACCACTACTGCTTAGTATTCAACTGTAGTAATTTGAAGTAGTGGTTACTACATGTTTATACAAAAGTCAAACAATTATTGACTAACTTATTTGACAATTTTGCAAAATTATGTTGTTTTAAAACTTATTTTTCTTTACAAAAACATTTTATAAAATTGCGAAATTCAAAGTAAGTGCAATCATCTTTATTCTGGAGAAAGAAAAATTTCCAATCTAATAATTGTGGATAATTTGTTGGCACTTTTTTGTTATTTCCAGCCCTAGAATTTTAAGGCAATTATATCATAGAGATCAAGACCTACAATTATAAAATGGTGGCCAAAGCTCTTTATATTTTATTACATTTTCCTAAACATGCTCAAAAGATTATCGTTGTAGTCATGATCTTCAAATTTCACTAGATTAGATAGTGCTTTACCATCCCTAATTCGGCATTAGCATGACGTTTGGAATTTCTTTCCCATGTCAATTGTAGGTGGAACAAACTATATGACAGAAATCACCGAATGCCTTGTTGATGCAAAATGTTATGAACGGATGTCTATCAACGTCATGCCAACATGCAAGTTTGAAGCCTTCCATTACCTATCTGTAACTTTTTTTTGCTATATTTGATTAACGTTTTCACGTTGATAAAAAATAGTTTGTCGAATTTGACATCCACTTTTCATGCTAGATTTTCGTATAGTTGTTATTCGACTTTTATTGGTGAAACAATACGCGGATAAAGAGAATTTAAATCTAGAATGAACATCGACAGTACATTGAGCTCATTTTCTTTGTAGATGATGAATTAAATTCCATTGTAGTCCAGTAAGTATTGTTTCCTTAAAACAAGATTTCACCATCTATAGTGCTGAAGGTAATCGAGCAACTGTGCTACAAGATAAATAACCACAACTGAAAAGTTGTGCTTAAAATTGTAGGGAGACCATAACTTAATAAAAAAAATTCATGGAACAATGGTAGGAGAAAAGAGATGGTCTTGTACGAGATTTTGACATTCTTATGATCTTCTCTGTATACCTTCTCCTTTATTTTCAATTTAGAGGAGGAACTTATTATTGTATAACAGTTACATTCGTCGGAAAGGCTGCAACCCTTTTATTAGTAGGTGTTACCAATAGCAAATAGGAGACAGTTTCATGACCCAATATAGTCTATCTTGACTTAAAGTCATTGATAATGATCTGTGTAAGCATGTTGGGTATCTCGCATTGTATGTTGATGATAGGTGCATATTGGAAATAATGGTCACATATCATGGAAAATAATAGAGATGGACCAGTATACATATGAGTTTGGTCACATGTAACAGCAAAGGATTCTACTTATTAAAATATATAGACCAAACTCTATGTTGCTCCGATGGAGAGATGTGGGGACATATCTTGAAATTTCAACATGGTATCAGAGACGATGTGAAATGACCCTCCTATTTCCACCCTAATTTCATAAGGATTTTTTTTTTTTGCTAAGAGATGATATATAGATATATCATTCATTGCAAATATCTTTTCCAAGGTCATTTTCTTTTTCCAATAAACAAAATATATCCAGGATCAAAATAACTTACCAATATAAATATATCAGTGTATATTTAATAACATACACATACATATGAAGATGTATGTGATCTTCTTATCTAAGTTCAGAGTGTATACTTCATTTTTTGTACAAGAACATTCTGTTTGATTTAGATTTTTAGCAATTCAGATAAATTATTGTATTCAGATTTTTGGCCATAATATCCACTAGAAACATGTACTTAAGTCTGTCATTAGGATTAAGAAATGATCAAGTAATAATCAGTGGTAAACAAGCTTTTAATATAGATGATTATGTTAAAGTCTGGATAATATCAAATTCAGTATA
Source organism: Allium fistulosum (assembly GCA_030737815.1). Lineage (NCBI taxonomy): Eukaryota > Viridiplantae > Streptophyta > Magnoliopsida > Asparagales > Amaryllidaceae > Allium > Allium fistulosum. The sequence goes on from CM060907.1 coordinate 613,955,494, forward strand.
AAAGTAAGTGGATCCTAAGTGAACACAAGCAACATCTAGGCGTAATGGAAACGCGCCTAACTTATACATGAAAGGTCACGAGTTCGAGTGCTATGCTGGTCGGTTCAAACACAATTTTTGGTTTTTCTTTTTATTTTTCTCCTGTATGGTTGAAATCTGATACCTACCTATAATTGTGCATATATATTTGATTTTTGCCTATAACCTAACATACAAAACAATTCTTTTTACATAACTATTTTTAAAACCCATTCCTACAACTGTTTTAAGAATTTAAATTTATATTTTTGCCCAATTTATCAACATGTACACAGGTATTTATGTACATGTCATTACCTTTGCCCAGTTTCCAGAAAACTGAGTGAAACAATTGCTAAATGTACTATGCTTTGAAATGCATCTATATTTTCAAGATACAGTCTATCATGATCAACCAATACTTCATTTAGTTGAGGCTGGTTAACTCATGAGTCTTGTATATGCTATACACTAGTTCAAAAACAAGGGAGATACCTTTCATTTCATTCTATCTGAAGCTTTTAGAAAAACATTTTACTTTTCCTAATTCAATTCAGAAATGAATTCAGATTTATTTACAAAGCATTTCAGTAAAAAGAAAATAAAATCCTTTAAGTTTACTTCTTGCTAAATCCAGATTTTAGTTCTAAAACTCAGTGCTCTGTTATTTCTCAAGGTTAACTAATACATAATATAAATTATACAAAACAGTAGCTCAACTACATGTGCATATTTCTCTTCCAAACATTCATATCAATAATTAAAATCATTTCATTGTTTCCCAGTCAGATTTTTCCTTTGAGATTTTAAACCTTAGTGCATAACAATATATTTAACATGATACAACTAGTTCATCTAACCATAATAGAATTCATTACATGACTGGAAGTCTTAGAAACATAATATTTTTCCTGAATACATGCAGATATAATCAATTTAAACTCTTATTGAGACTAGCTAGCATGTTCATTCACTCCTCCATAAAAGCCATAACTTCATTTTTACTTAGTGCCTGGGTTACCTGAAAGAACATAAGTGGCTGCCTCATTTTAAAATGAGACACCCCAGATGCCATGAGCAAACAAGGGTCAGATCTATGATCTGGTATGAATAACATCAATTCATTCATGATATTAAGCAATAGAGAATATAAGGGTACTAACTTGTTATTTAAGCAAATTTTTGCAATCAAATATTTTAACATAGTATAATTAAGTTGATTCAGGTATGATATATTCACTTATCATTCCTTTACTTGCATACATAATCATGCAAACATGATTATCTATTGGCATCAATTTCATTTACAGGAATCATCTTGGTTCCATACCATTCAACCTAAGAAATATCCACATTCCTATTTCTTCATTTACAGGTTGTAATATTCAATTTAAATCCCTGCCTCATCTGCTATTAAGGAATCACTGGGACACATTGCAATGAACTAATTCACATCATTGCACAAAGATCTCAGGGCTTAAACAAACCATGTGCCAACTTGCATACTTCAAATATGACAAGCATTCCAGCAGTCATCTTGGCCTTCCCTTCCCTAGTTTATTTACTAGTGTATTGTCTTAAATCCTAACATCAAATATGCTAAGTGAACATGTCACTGCAAACATGGAAACATCCATAATTTCTTCTAGCATAATTTCCCCTTAGAAATAATCAGACAGTCATTTCCTAAATGGGGTCAATATGTCTTGATCTTAGTAAATATAAGAACATTTTCAACTGTAAAAGAGGCATGGCATGTTATACTGATCTGCAAGCCTTTATGATTGATTCAGATTCAAGATCTGGTTCAATCATAATTTTAGCTTGTGGGTTTTTTTTTTTTGATTAAGGGCTCAGCACTTAGAAAATTTCTATTGCACCCTTAACATTTTTCTTTTCAAGCCTCAGCACTTATACCAAGTATAATGCAGCTCCAATCATTTTTATAAGGTTTCCATGCCATAGATCTATAACAGTTGAGAGTATTCTCTATATAATTTTTAAGATCCTAAACTTTAACATTTATGAGTATAAATAAAACAGTATGATACTCATCCAAAGACAAATGTCTCAACCAATCAAAGATCATCAAAATCATCCATATTAAATCATATCAGATTTAAAATAAAACATCCAAAAAGCATTGATGAAATCATATACATCAAAACCAGAAATACATAAATGGCAATATAAAAAGTGGCTGCCTCAACTCAGGTCTTAATGCCATGAACTCAGTGAGATTACTCACCTAAATGTTTCTTCTTATTAATCCAGAAAATTCTTGTTTGAGTGTTTTCTCCTTCCTTTCAATATTTTCTTCTTCTTTTCTTATTTTTATGCAGCTCGGGGTAAAATAATTCTACTGGCTAAACTGCCTATTTATAAGCATTTTTCCTCTAGGGTTTTATTGAAACAGAATTCCATTTCTGTCCTGGCTTAGCATCATGCATTTTTCATTCATATTACCCCGGCCATATTAACCAATTTAAAGGCTGCATTTTCTTTCTTTTACTTTTTCAGAAAATGGCCACTCACTTAGTCATGTCAAAAGTGTGACTATTCTATTTATTTTAATTATTTCTGAAAATCCCCTTTGCTATTTTTGCCTACACAAGCATATTGACTTGTATCACATTTCATGTCATTTTAATGTTATGGTTTCACTTGCTAATATATATATATGTACTTTTCAGTATTTAAAAATGTATATTTGTATACATATCTTATCTAGGCTTATTTTAATTCCTCTTTTAAATTCTGAAACATATGCACCTATATGTATACAAGTTTACAAATATATATATATATATATATTATTTTCTTTTCTGGGTTTTAAATAAATTTGTTTACTGATCTAAAGTAAAACTTACTTTTCTTATTTTCTAAGATGACCCATAAAATCTCAGAAATCAAATAACCATGTTGCAAAATCATGTTTGTATTGCTCTTTAATTCTTGTTTTAAATCCAAGAAATCTGGAGTTCTTTCTTGTGCCATTTCAGTGTGCACGTGCACACATATACTTGCACACTATTTATTCCAGAAATTTCACCATATTTAAATCTAAATATTTCAAAATTAAATCATTTTACAAAAATGATTTTTCACAAAATTTTGGGGTATTACATTCACCCCTCCTTTTAGGAATTGTGTCCTCACAATTTTTCTAACATTTAGTAAGCATCATTTTTCTTTTCTGAAAACTTATCAAATATATGCATAAGCAAACAAATTCAACCATATCAACCATGCATAACAAATAATTTTTCCAGAAGAAAAAAAAAATTACCTTTTAATTTGCAAAAAGCTTAGGATAATCCATTCTAATCTTATCCTCTAACTCCCATGTGCAGTCATTAGGATCACTACTCCACTGGATCTTAACTAGTTTCAAGGTTTTGCTCCTTAATTTCTTTTCTTCCTTGGCTATAATCCCCACTGGTTCTTTTTCATAAACCAAGTCAGGATTTATTTGAATTTTGGTAGGCTTTTCCAAAATGTCTTCCTTATCATGTACCCATTTTCTAAGTTGGGACACATGAAAAACATTATGCATTGCTTTCATCTCCTCTGGTAGTTCTAATTTGTAAGCCAATGAACCAATTCTTTCCAGAATTTTATAGGGTCCAACATACCTTGGTGTAAGCTTACCTTGCTTGCCAAATCTCATGACTTTCTTCATAGGTGAAATCTTGATGAAAACAAAGTCTCCCACTTCATATTCCACTTGCTTTCTCTTCCTATCTGCAAATTTCTTTTGCCTATCTTGAGCTGCTGCTATTCTTTTTCTTATTAACCCAATTTTCTTTGTGGTTTCTTTAACATATTCAGGTCCAAGAATAGCCCTTTCTCCAGCCTCTACCCAGCATATAGGTGATAAACATGGCTTGCCATATAAGGCTTCAAATGGTGCCATCCCTATGGTGCTTTGGTAACTGTTATTGTAGGTGAATTCAGCTAGATGGAGGTGGTCTTCCCAGTTGCCTCCAAAGTCCAGTGTACATGCTCTCAACAAATCCTCTAAGACTTTGTTCACCACCTCAGTTTGACCATCTGATTGTGGATGGTAGGCAGTGCTTAAGCACAATTCACTCCCCGTAGCCTCTTGAAAACTTTTCCAAAATCTTGAGGTGAAGATGGTATCCCTATCACTCACAATGGTTTTGGGTATGCCATGCAACCTTACTACCTCTTTCATGAATATTTGAGCCAATTTTGGAGCATTTCTTTCTGTTTTAACTGGGATAAAATGTGCTACCTTAGTTAGCCTATCCACTATTACCCATATACTTGTGTTTCCCTTCTTAGATCTAGGAAGACCATCTATGAAATCCATAGATATATCCTCCCACTTCCACTGTGGTATACTAAGGGGTTGCAATAGTCCTGATGGCCTTTGTGTCTCTGCCTTGACTTGTTGGCAAGTCATGCACCTTGCAACATATCTGGCCACATCTGACTTCATCCCCTTCCACCAAAGATTTCTTTTCAAATTTTGATACATCTTGGTGCTACCTGGGTGTATGGAGTACTTACTCCTATGGTACCCATTTAATATTTCCTCTTTCAATTCTATATTTTCTGGAACACATATCCTATTTTTATTCCTTAAATAACCATTTTTATCAATTTGATAATTTATTACTTCCTCCCCTTTTGATATGAGCATTTTCTTTTCCATCATGTTTAAGTCTTGTTCCTGCATTTGTCCAATCTTAAGAAGTAAATCTGATTGCAGAGATATCATACTTAATTTTCCTTTACCTTTACCTTCTTCAATAGGCATCATTTGTTCCTCACTGTTTTCCTCAATTTCCAAATCAGTAAGTATAGACAAATCCCTAAACTCTTCCATCATCAACATGGCTACCTTGGCATGTTGTCTACTCAAGGCATCTGCAACTTTATTTGCCTTGCCTGGTGTATACAGTATATCTAGGTCATAGGCAGCTAGGAACTCTACCCATCTATGTTGCCTCATGTTCAAATCTTTTTGTGAGAATAAATATTTCAGTGCCTTATGATCAGTGTACAAAATGAATTTGGCACCTAACAAATAATGTCTCCAAAGTTTCAAAGCATACACAACTGCTGCTAGTTCAAGATCATGGGTTGCATACCTGGTTTCATGTGGCTTTAATTGCCTAGATGCATAGGCTACCACCTGGTCTTGCTGCATCAACACAGCCCCTAACCCAGAGCCACTTGCATCAGTGTACACAACCAAATTTTCATTTCCTTCTGGCACTCTCAATACTGGTGCATCAATCAGGGCTTCTTTTATTTTGATAAAAGCTTGCTCACATTTTTCTGTCCATACAAAGGCTTGGTTCTTTCTAGTTAAATTGGTAAGTGGTGATGATATTTTTGAGAAATCTTTTATGAATCTCCTATAATATCCTGCCATCCCCATAAATGATCTAATCTCACTGATGGTGCTAGGCCTTTTCCATGCTTGGATTACCACTACTTTGTTAGGGTTTACTGATATTCCTTTGGCAGAGATGACATGCCCAAGGAAATGCACTTCTTCTTTCCAAAATGCACATTTTGAAAATTTTGCCTTTAAATCATTTTCCCTTAGTCTTGACAAAACTAAATGCAAATGATTTTTATGCTCTTCCACTGTCTTAGAATAAATCAAAATGTCATCAATAAAAATCAGTACAAACTTGTCTAGATAATCTCTAAATATTCTATTCATCAAATCAACAAAATATGAAGGAGCATTTGTCAAACCAAATGGCATGACCAAAAATTCATATAAGCCATATCTTGTGTTAAATGCAGTATACTTAACACTTGAGTCTTCAACCTTCATTTGATGGAATCCTGATGCTAAGTCTAGCCTAGAAAATATTTTAGCTTCACTGAGTTGGTCAAAGAGATCATCTATTCTAGGCAATGGGTATTTATTCTTGATGGTTACTTTATTTAGTTCTCTGTAATCTATGCACATTCTCAAGGTACCATCATGTTTTCTTACAAACACTACTGGAGAACCCCAGCACGAATTGCTTGGCCTTATAAATCCCTTGCCTTCTAATTCTTCCAACTGATTTTTCAATTCTTTCAGTTCACTTGGCCCCATTCTATAAGGTTTCTTGATTATTGGACTTGCTCCTGGAATGAGATTAATTTGGAACTCAACTGGTCTGTGGTGTGGAACACCCTTAACTTCCCCAAACACATCCAAGTATTCATTAACTATGGGAATTTCTTCAATGGTTAGTTCACTCAGATCTTTTTCTAAGTCAACTAAGTGATACAATTTCCCTTCCTTAGCTATTTCACATAGAACTGTGATTCTCTGGCCTCTAGAATCTTGCAATGATATGGTGGATGAGTCTAAATTAATTATGGCTTTAAATTGCCTTAACCAATCTACCCCCAATATAACTCCTATATTTGGGTAATTTAAAACATATAAATTGGAAATAAAAATATTTCCTCCTATGTTTAACTCCACATCCACACAATTCATGTTCAAAACACTAGAACTCCCTAGGGGACTTTGTACAAGCAATGGGGTTTCAACCAATTTGCAGTTTAATTTTAACACTTTAACTAATTCATAGGAAATCAAAGAGTGTGTTGCTCCAGTATCATATACTACTGGTATGGGTATGGCACAAATGAGTAATGTACCTTCCACTTGGCCATGATTTTCAGCATCAATTTTCACTGCAGATTTGCCTTTTCCTTCCAAAGTTGCCAATTTCCCTTACTGTTTATTCTCAGAACAGTTCCTCTTCATATGCCCCTCTTTCCCACATAGGTAGCATTTGAAGGCTCCTCCTTTTAACTCTGGGCACCTTGGTTTGATGTGTCCTTCTTTTCCACAATGATGGCAAACCAATTTCTTCTTAGTATCATTGGCTTTAGTATCTTTACTCTTCCTGTTGTCTGCCTCCTCCTTCTTTTTATCATAAGGGTGATATCTTCCCTTATCCTTCTTGTTGTTGCTCTTAAAATTCCTATATTTCTCTCTTTCTTTGTCATGTTGTTCCAGTTTCAAAGCCAGATCAATTACTTGATCAAATGTTCTATCTGCATATGGTAGCATAGCTCTGCTAAGTCCTGGGTTCAGCCCTTTTATATACCTATCATTCTTGGATGCTTCATCTGCCACTAGCATTGCTCCATAATTAGATAGCCCCTCAAACTTTTGAGTGTATTCAGTGACATTCAAAGTTCCCTGCCTAAGTTTGATAAATTCTTCAAGCAAAATGGTCTTGGCTGATGCTGGTACAAATCTTGCCTCCAACATCTCCTTGAACTGATTCCAAGTGATTTCATTTTCATTTCTTCCAGCTATGATCACCTCCCACCAGCTTAAAGCTACCCCTTTTAGTTGTCTAGAAGCTACTTGCCTCTTTCTTTGGTCATCCAACTGCATGTCATTGAAAATCCTATCAAGTGTTCTCAACCATGCTTGAATTTCCATCACACTCTCTGTTCCTTCAAAACTCTTGCCTCCCAAATTGGAATAAGTCTTCAGTAGTTTTGAAAGCTCTTCATGTGGGTTCTCAGGCCTATGCCCAATTCCATCTCTTAAAACCCTCACAAATTCTTGCATATCAAGCATTTGAGGTGCACTGGTTCCTGCATTGTGATGAGATCCTCTTCCTACCATGTTCTGCTAACTAAATTCTGGGTAAATGGTATTAGTATATTATGAGTGCTTCTATAATTTCTAATTTCTTATCTAAATTATTTCATCCAAAACAAACAGACATTATACATTTCTATAATACTTAACAATCAATGCAACCAAGTGCTCTGATACCAACTGAAATGACCCTCCTATTTCCACCCTAATTTCATAAGGATTTTTTTTTTTTTTGCTAAGAGATGATATATAGATATATCATTCATTGCAAATATCTTTTCCAAGGTCATTTTCTTTTTCCAATAAACAAAATATATCCAGGATCAAAATAACTTACCAATATAAATATATCAGTGTATATTTAATAACATACACATACATATGAAGATGTATGTGATCTTCTTATCTAAGTTCAGAGTGTATACTTCATTTTTTGTACAAGAACATTCTGTTTGATTTAGATTTTTAGCAATTCAGATAAATTATTGTATTCAGATTTTTGGCCATAATATCCACTAGAAACATGTACTTAAGTCTGTCATTAGGATTAAGAAATGATCAAGTAATAATCAGTGGTAAACAAGCTTTTAATATAGATGATTATGTTAAAGTCTGGATAATATCAAATTCAGTATAAAAGTAAGTGGATCCTAAGTGAACACAAGCAACATCTAGGCGTAATGGAAACGTGCCTAACTTATACATGAAAGGTCACGAGTTCGAGTGCTATGCTGGTCGGTTCAAACACAATTTTTGGTTTTTCTTTTTATTTTTCTCCTGTATGGTTGAAATCTGATACCTACCTATAATTGTGCATATATATTTGATTTTTGCCTATAACCTAACATACAAAACAATTCTTTTTACATAACTATTTTTAAAACCCATTCCTACAACTGTTTTAAGAATTTAAATTTATATTTTTGCCCAATTTATCAACATGTACACAGGTATTTATGTACATGTCATTACCTTTGCCCAGTTTCCAGAAAACTGAGTGAAACAATTGCTAAATGTACTATGCTTTGAAATGCATCTATATTTTCAAGATACAGTCTATCATGATCAACCAATACTTCATTTAGTTGAGGCTGGTTAACTCATGAGTCTTGTATATGCTATACACTAGTTCAAAAACAAGGGAGATACCTTTCATTTCATTCTATCTGAAGCTTTTAGAAAAACATTTTACTTTTCCTAATTCAATTCAGAAATGAATTCAGATTTATTTACAAAGCATTTCAGTAAAAAGAAAATAAAATCCTTTAAGTTTACTTCTTGCTAAATCCAGATTTTAGTTCTAAAACTCAGTGCTCTGTTATTTCTCAAGGTTAACTAATACATAATATAAATTATACAAAACAGTAGCTCAACTACATGTGCATATTTCTCTTCCAAACATTCATATCAATAATTAAAATCATTTCATTGTTTCCCAGTCAGATTTTTCCTTTGAGATTTTAAACCTTAGTGCATAACAATATATTTAACATGATACAACTAGTTCATCTAACCATAATAGAATTTATTACATGACTGGAAGTCTTAGAAACATAATATTTTTCCTGAATACATGCAGATATAATCAATTTAAACTCTTATTGAGACTAGCTAGCATGTTCATTCACTCCTCCATAAAAGCCATAACTTCATTTTTACTTAGTGCCTGGGTTACCTGAAAGAACATAAGTGGCTGCCTCATTTTAAAATGAGACACCCCAGATGCCATGAGCAAACAAGGGTCAGATCTATGATCTGGTATGAATAACATCAATTCATTCATGATATTAAGCAATAGAGAATATAAGGGTACTAACTTGTTATTTAAGCAAATTTCTGCAATCAAATATTTTAACATAGTATAATTAAGTTGATTCAGGTATGATATATTCACTTATCATTCCTTTACTTGCATACATAATCATGCAAACATGATTATCTATTGGCATCAATTTCATTTACTGGAATCATCTTGGTTCCATACCATTCAACCTAAGAAATATCCACATTCCTATTTCTTCATTTACAGGTTGTAATATTCAATTTAAATCCCTGCCTCATCTGCTATTAAGGAATCACTGGGACACATTGCAATGAACTAATTCACATCATTGCACAAAGATCTCAGGGCTTAAACAAACCATGTGCCAACTTGCATACTTCAAATATGACAAGCATTCCAGCAGTCATCTTGGCCTTCCCTTCCCTAGTTTATTTACTAGTGTATTGTCTTAAATCCTAACATCAAATATGCTAAGTGAACATGTCACTGCAAACATGGAAACATCCATAATTTCTTCTAGCATAATTTCCCCTTAGAAATAATCAGACAGTCATTTCCTAAATGGGGTCAATATGTCTTGATCTTAGTAAATATAAGAACATTTTCAACTGTAAAAGAGGCATGGCATGTTATACTGATCTGCAAGCCTTTATGATTGATTCAGATTCAAGATCTGGTTCAATCATAATTTTAGCTTGTGGGTTTTTTTTTTTGATTAAGGGCTCAGCACTTAGAAAATTTCTATTGCACCCTTAACATTTTTCTTTTCAAGCCTCAGCACTTATACCAAGTATAATGCAGCTCCAATCATTTTTATAAGGTTTCCATGCCATAGATCTATAACAGTTGAGAGTATTCTCTATATAATTTTTAAGATCCTAAACTTTAACATTTATGAGTATAAATAAAACAGTATGATACTCATCCAAAGACAAATGTCTCAACCAATCAAAGATCATCAAAATCATCCATATTAAATCATATTAGATTTAAAATAAAACATCCAAAAAGCATTGATGAAATCATATACATCAAAACCAGAAATACATAAACGGCAATATAAAAAGTGGCTGCCTCAACTCAGGTCTTAATGCCATGAACTCAGTGAGATTACTCACCTAAATGTTTCTTCTTATTAATCCAGAAAATTCTTGTTTGAGTGTTTTCTCCTTCCTTTCAATATTTTCTTCTTCTTTTCTTATTTTTATGCAGCTCGGGGTAAAATAATTCTACTGGCTAAACTGCCTATTTATAAGCATTTTTCCTCTAGGGTTTTATTGAAACAGAATTCCATTTCTGTCCTGGCTTAGCATCATGCATTTTTCATTCATATTACCCCGGCCATATTAACCAATTTAAAGGCTGCATTTTCTTTCTTTTACTTTTTCAGAAAATGGCCACTCACTTAGTCATGTCAAAAGTGTGACTATTCTATTTATTTTAATTATTTCTGAAAATCCCCTTTGCTATTTTTGCCTACACAAGCATATTGACTTGTATCACATTTCATGTCATTTTAATGTTATGGTTTCACTTGCTAATATATATATATGTACTTTTCAGTATTTAAAAATGTATATTTGTATACATATCTTATCTAGGCTTATTTTAATTCCTCTTTTAAATTCTGAAACATATGCACCTATATGTATACAAGTTTACAAATATATATATATATATTATTTTCTTTTCTGGGTTTTAAATAAATTTGTTTACTGATCTAAAGTAAAACTTACTTTTCTTATTTTCTAAGATGACCCATAAAATCTCAGAAATCAAATAACCATGTTGCAAAATCATGTTTGTATTGCTCTTTAATTCTTGTTTTAAATCCAAGAAATCTGGAGTTCTTTCTTGTGCCATTTCAGTGTGCACGTGCACACATATACTTGCACACTATTTATTCCAGAAATTTCACCATATTTAAATCTAAATATTTCAAAATTAAATCATTTTACAAAAATGATTTTTCACAAAATTTTGGGGTATTACACGATGGTAACACCTAGGGCAATGGAAGACACGTTTACAAAGTCTTGATATGGTGCAGACATCAAAATTAGCGCAATGGAAGACACATGAATGGATGCGAGCAAAAGGTGGAGATTTGTTGGGATTAAAAGAATCAAGTGGGATACTGTGGGGTACCATTTATAGAATCACCCACATGGACATGAAGGCGTTGCTTCATTGAGAATTATAAAGGTCGAATTCTCGTAAACACTCATGATACAAAGTAGATGTTTTTGGAAGTATAAACAAAAATAGAGAACCAACTAGGATTCAAGAATTTATTGCATGTTATCTATTTACTAGATTTACATAATGATCTTATTGGTTAAGGGCATCCAAGTCTACCAATTATAAAGTAGCCTACCTTAAAGGTATTGACAATTTACCCTATCTCTAATGATCCATACCCAACCAAAGCTAAGGTGTTCGCTCAACCATGAGCTTTAATACCAAATGTAAAGACCGAATTTGCGACTCCCAAATATTGACACTAAATACATCTGTGGTATTCGTGTGCCGAGCAACTAAATACTGAAAGTTAGGGTAAAATAAAAAAGTAGAGCAAGAAAGAGAGAAGACACATTAGAATCTCACAATAGAACGATAATATATAATATCAAAGGAATAGTACAAAAGGTTACTCTGAATACAGAAATATCAGAATTACTAAAACCTAAGTACTATCATCATCCTGGATAGTTATAACAACCTGTCCTCACATATGCTGATGTATGCAGTAAATAAATGCAGCGGAAGTAAGAATACTACGGAAGATAATCATCTACCTTTTCTCCATAAGCTCCAAGCATCCAAAGCTAAATATACACAAGGCTGACCCGAGCATTATAAGAAAATAACATCCGAATCAGTCTGGTAAACCAGTGTGAGAAACTCAAGAAATATGCAATAAGTAATGGTAAACATTGAGACTGTAAGGATTCCCATAACAGTTTTCCCCTCAAAAAACCAACCATTCATTAAGTTTAACATATAGTGATATGATAGATAATGTCTAGATATAGCACATAAAACATATCCAATAGTTTCTGCGTGAATGCCACAATAATAATAGGTATACAATCAATATCGCTAAGGGGCGTTCACATAGTTGATTTTCCATGGAGATCTCCTTGGATCTAGCTGAATTCGAACTCTTGCACAAGGATCAGAGATATCCATCCAAGCAACGTACATCTCTAGGGAATGTAAAATAGGAAATGCGTAAGTTGCCCACGCCCAAAACAGTCGCGGTTCCAAATGCTTCACTTCCGCATGCATGTCCGTAAGTAATACTAGATTGAGTCGCCTACACCCTTGGGATTGCTAAAATGCAATGTTCTCATTTGGCTATGCATTCTATCTTTGGTTTTAGTCATTTCTAATGTCGAAGCTACGTTTGGCATCTCTCACTCAATTCTTCATCACTCGAACATAACACAAATCCCTAAATGGATTTCCACATATGGAACAGATCACGAAATACTACATAGATTCGAGCATATCGAACAGATCTCGAACCTCTACATAGGATCCCCACATAATTCCTCTGATGAATGCTAACGATGTCTTCTCTTATGGAATACTCCTCAAGATAGATAGTCCTACATGATAGCATCGTTTAAAATATTAATGCTAACCTCTCCCTTGGACTTAACCTTAAAAATGACAGTTCAACTCTATAATATTTCACTTAATTACCGCTTCCAAAACATAGAATTGTATACTAGTTTTGAAGCGGTATTCGTTAAGTAAAACACTTATCGATCCCGGTCTCTTCAAAACTAATTCGATGAGTTTCTGGTAGACTCAATTCTGATTCATTCAAAAAAGTGATAGCTAGAGATGTTTCGTACCCACACTCCTCCTTGGGGGTTCTTATTGGTATAAAATCGCGAAGCCCTTCGATAAATCCTTAAGTCATATTTGGTCAATTTCGATAGTCGACTAATCGATTATCTAGTTAGAAACAATTGCTTATACAAATCATGATTCGTATGCTTAATTCATTTCCGACATTTGAACTTAACTATTCCCATGCAGGAGAGAAAGCTAGCTATGTTTGAGCATTGCTTACATCAAGCATTACCTAGACAGTTCATTCTTGAATCTCACAAATAGATAAATCTATCTCATGGGCTTTTAGTGTTGAGTATAGCATTAATGATTTCCATAAACAACAAGAAATCAACACGATTAACACATTTTCGACATTTTTTCACTTACTATTCCTCGACCAAGAGGGAAGCCCGGTAGGTTAGAGCTCTATTACTTCGTCCCTACTTGACTTCAGACTTAACTCTCACAAATAGATTAGTCTTACTTCATTGACTTTTAGTGTTAAGCATAGTTCATTACTTTTCAAACAAGTAATCAAATAATTAACCATTTATGCACTAAGAAATTCTAACCCCTTTTCGAAAAACATTTGTATGTACTTTTAAAATACCTAAAAATACTTATGATAGGTTTTAAAACATTTATCTTAAATAGTAATTGAACATAACAACTTTGCAATTTTCCTCAAAACTTGAAAATGACATGTTTTCAACAAAATATCTCTTCTTTAAATGTTCGCAACTAATTCTTAAAAATTCGTAAATATCTTAAACCACTTTTGAAAGACTCTAGTAGGAGTTAGTAAATACTTGTAAAAAGAATGAAAAATACTTTTATTTTAATAATTTTTTAAACCTTTAAATTCCAAAATCGAGGCTAAATGAGACAGTTTTGCACTAGTGATGTTTTGGACCCTTTTCGAGATATTACTTAAGTTTTTACTATTCAAGCTTTTAATAGCAACAAACATACATATAAAAAATTATAAATATGGTGAGAAACCCCAAAGATTCTCTTTATAAAGTTCCATAAAAATTGCCAACAACAAGGCAATTCCTAACTGCATCTATAACGACTATCGCTATAAGTACACTTTCAAATCCAAGTCTGATCTAAACCAAAGTCCATCTATAACGTGTGTGCTTTGTTCAAAGCCTTCTCACAAGTTGTATAAGTCATACAAGTCGATTCAAGTCCATTCCAAGTTTGTTCAAGTCCATATATATGGATCACATATGTCACACACTTTTAAAGTAAGAATCCAACACGATATTTTAACATAAGTTAACAACAATTCAAACAACTTAAACACAATCAAACATAAATAAATATGTGCTAAATTTTCGATTCAAAGTGAGGTATTAACTCACCTTTAACCTCACTAATAACCAAGACTCAAGAAACAAAGCTAGCAACACCTCCTTCCTTCATTTCTTCCTCTTTCTCTTGCTTTCACCTTTTTCTAGCCCCAAAATTGAAATTGCTCACGGCCTAAAGGGTTGTTAGGAGTTTGGCTTCACTTCTTTAACTTTTCGCTTGGTGGAAGGTGTTCTAGTACTGTACTCAGCATTGTGGAAAAGTTTGAAGTGATTTGAAGTTGATTTGCAACTATTTTCTTTCGAACATAAAAGATGTAGAAGGTAAAGAAGCCGTTGATTTTTCAACTCAAAGCTTTGTAAATTTTGTGTATGATACTAAGGTATGCCCCTATTTATATAGGCTTATGAATGGTGTTGTTTAAGCTCTCACTCACCCCCCACCATGTCATGGAAGCTTCACCTCCAATCATATCTACATTAAATCACTTCTACTTTATGCTAATTACCATTATACACTTCTCATTAATATCTCTTTTCCATATGAAAGCTTCCAGAACATTCCAAGCTTTATGAAGAGGTGTGTGTGTTAATTAGGTGCTACGGTGTTCATTTAATCATTAGATAAGAGCACAAGAGTTCGAACAACTTATATCGATCGAAAAGCTGTTTGCCGATAAACCGATTTTTGGTCATATTACGATTTTTCATCGAAGAATAAATTTTTGTAAACAAATTTCAAAAACAAGTTTCTTATCATCATTCATGTAACGACACCTATTTTTAACTATTTTAAATTATTAAATTTAATATAATTATTAAACAAATATGGTTAGTAATAAAAATTTAATGATTTATTAATGTAATTTATTGGATATGAACTTAGATAAAATTTTAAGTAAAAAAATTCAATAAGATAAAATATGATAACTTATATTAGAAAGTAAATTAAATGATATTGAATTAGAAGTAATTGATAACAGAAATTGAAAAATCAAAGTTAAGTTGATAAAGAATTGAATGGATGTTTATTAAAAGTAAAAGCATAAGTTCATTCATATGAAATTGTATTTTTGATAAGTATAATTTTAGAAATAAGAAAACATTTATTTAGTAAGAAATGAATAACTTTTGTTGTATACAATAGTTGCACTGGTGTTGAATTACTGTAAAATGGAAGTAGTGTTTTTATTATTTGAATTCGTTTTAAAAATTAAATTTTATAAGTTAAATAACTCATATTTCAAATATAAGGATTTATTTGATAATTTAATTGTTATATTTAATATTGGAATTATTTAGAAATTGAGTTTAAAGTGAATAAATTTATTTTCGATAATAGCTTGTTCTAATTAATGTGTAAAAATAGTATTTTTTTAGCACTGTCTCGGATTTCGATGAAACTAGTTTCACCGGCTGCGTACTAGTGAATTATTAGAGGATTCTATGTTTGGTAGCGATCGGACTTATCGTTTGGTCGTGCGAGTTTGAAATGCGTAGAATTTATTTTCAAAACTTTAATTAATAAAATTTGATTTTGAAAAGCAATCTTATAAATATGATGGAATTGGCTCTCGATACATATTCCATAGTGTTCGGACTAGGGGTATAACTTATAGAACGCCAGGCGGCATGCTTCGTTTGGAGTTCGAATTTTATCGAATGAAATAGTGCCGTGAAATTTTCTATATAAGAACTTGGAAACCTTATGTTTACAATCCTAAAACCCTAATTCATTGGCCGCCCCTTTTAAATTTTTAATGGCCGAATATCGCTGGCCTTTCTTCCCTATTTTGCCACAATCCACAAGCTTCCATGCTTCGAATTCAATTAGGAAGATGGAGAGCTTGACGAGCTTTACAAGATTAATGGTGGGATCGATGAATCGTCGACGATTGGACGCATGAGGGGTTCGAGTTCATGTTGCGTTTAGGGTTGATTCGGCAGCGATTTCTACGACCAAGAGCGCCACGGTGGTGGCGGTGGGTGTGGCTTGTGATGGCGAGCATGGTGGCGACATTCGATCGCCCTTCGGCGACGTGTGGGAGGGGCGACATTCGAAGAATGCTGACGTTGATGGGTTTCTCGGCCTGGAACGTAATAGAGGATGGAAGAATAGGTTAAGTTTAACTGTTAATTATTTTGTTAATTATATTTTAATTATATCGAATATTATTTAATCCGTAACTTTTTTGTACGAGGTCGGATGCGAGCAAAACAAGTCGCGTTGGGTTCATATCGACATCGTCTACGACATGGTGCTAGATTGGAATTTATTCGACTCTGGAATATTTTTAGTTTCAAATAAAGGTGAGTGGTTAAACCTATTCATGAAGTACTAAATTCCTACTGTTAGTTAAACCAATTAGAAAAGTGATAAATTTATGTTGATTGATATTTGAAAATTTAATTGACTAAAAATTTACTTTATTGAACTTGAACTGACTTAATTTAGATCGACATTTAAACTTGACCGTTAAATTGATAATTAAATTTTGTTAGTTAAATTTGGCCGTAAAATTGACAATAGGAATTGATAGTAAATCCGATAGTTAAATTTGTGACATTAGATGTGACATTTAAAATGATAGTTAAATTGGAATTTAACTTGATATTTAATTCGACTTTGATAATTCAAATTTCATATCGCTTTTAAACACCCGACATTGATAGTGATTGACTGTTGTGGTATGGATGAATTGGTTGCTTTGGATGTAGGTTGACATTGTGATGGATAATATTTGTGATTGTGTGTTATATGTTTGTGATCTCGATATACCCATATTATCACCCTGTTATTGTCACTACTGATATGATTGATCATATGTACATTTGATTTTGATATGGACCTAGGACATTCTATTTGACTTGTGATTTATTGGGTGCGTTGTCGATTGCTTTGGCTGAATGGTGATTATTGTGATTATATCACCGTTCAGCGAAATTTGAAGATTTTTGATAAACTGGAATTTAGTTTCTGAAAATAACTTGAAATTCATTCATAAAATTTAAATTCTAATTTTAATAATATATTGTAAAGACCCGCAAACCCGTACCCCTTGGGTCGACACTATTCTCCAACATATCAACTCGAAGTGAGTGGAAATACGGACCATTATGGTTAAAGAAGAAGAAGGTAGAAGAAGAGAAAACAACAACAACAGAATCTAACCATCGCAGCGGAATAAAATATAATAGATAATAACTGATCTTTACACAAAAGCAAATCTGTTTATATATTACATCATCAGAGTACACATAACACACAACTGGACAGTAATCATAACATGTCCTCACAAAACTGAATACACCATGAGTCAACACAGCGGAATATTTAAAACAAGTACGGAAGTACGTCTCGCCATCCAGCTCATCTCCTGAACTCCACAGCATCCTATCCTGTAATCTATAATACTCGGTCTGACCCGAGCATTATAATAAAATAATACCCGAGTCAGTCTGGAAAACCAGCGTGAGAAAACACACTCAATTGGAGTATTAAAGTTTTCCAAACCCTTTGAAATCAAAAGCATCTCGTAAGACCACGTCACAAATAAACATGTCGGGTTTTTACCTTATGATAGCCAAAACACTTTCTATCAAAATCCTCTGATATTATAATAGTGTCTATATACAAATACTTATTCAAATAGCCGAAATTGTTACATCTATTAAATTCCAGCTAATAGGTATACAAACAAAACCGTAAAGGCACGTAGGGAGAATGGATTTCCAACTAATGACTAGGCACTGGGGTACCACCTGTCACAGTACCTGGTCTACATCAGCGTATCGAGGACCATGCCCAATCCCCTGCAACACAAAGCCGGAACTACCCCTTATTGGATAATTCCGAGTAAGATCACTCCACGGTTGGGATCAGCAACCGCACCACTAAGCCGAAATAAAAGGGACATCTAGACAGGGATGACCTCACCCTAATGGGCGCTACCCACATAGCCTTGCTGCATAACCCCTGATTTTCAGTCATTCCTGGTTGATGACGTTCGAGGCTAAGTGTTGCTTTTTTTAGAACACATCTCTTAGAATGCCCACCGTCCACCTGACGATGTTCCGAAAGCATTCATCCATACAAGTCCGTCCCGGGTTCGAACGGAATTGAAGGCACTACTCCTAATACATCCGTTTGGAATCACCCTCAGGATTAGTAGCGACTAGCCCTTGCACTTCACTGCTCCATCTTCGATTCCAAACTCGTTTTCCCCACGAAAACGTACAAACCGAATCGAAGTGGTTTTCGAGAAATTAATCTCGATCCCCATCTCTTCGAAACGATCAGTGCATTGGCCAATATTGATAGTCGGTTATTTAACTATCAAATAACATCCACAAAACATCCAACAAACATAAATAATTTCCCAAATTATTTATTATTCTCAAAATATCTTCGCAAGATATATTTCCACTTTTCAACCCTTTGAAAACAGTTTCAAATCGTCTTCTCTCATGGAATAAATTTCCAAATATTTCTATTTCCACTGAAATCACTAAGTACAAATACTTTAGATTTTAAAATAATTTAAAACACTATAATATTAAAATATACTTCAAAACATTTAAAAACTACTTTAATACTGACGCAACGGATTATTCAGAAAATGTATGTGACGATGAAAGTAACGATCGATGGAGTGAAAGATACCGAAATGCCCAAATTCGTTGATCCGAAGATACCGAATTCTAGCTATCTCAAACACGTTGATAGTGCACTATACCGTGTTTAAAGATCTACGATTCTTCACACGTTGATCTAGCGCACTAGATTCCGTGAATCGGCTTCTACGATCGTTGATTCGAGCGCACTCGAATGTCCGAAAGAGGAGATAGGAGATTACACTCAACTACCGATTTAATTGGAAGCACAAAGCTAACAAACAAGAATTTTATTCAAAAATCAACAACCATTACAAATGACCACACATGCCTATTTATAGGATACAACTCAACACGCCTAAAACATTACAACTCTTAAGTCGTTTCCGACCTAACCATTATGACCTAAGAAACAGTCGACTTAAAAGATGCGACCTACGACTTAAAGCGGCAGCGACTCAACACAAAGAAAACAATACAACTTTTTACACACAGCACTGATTTACAACACTTAGGTCGTACTCGACCTAACGACTCACGACTTAAGACTTACGATTCTCGCGAGTTAACAGATGCCGCGACTCACGACTCAACAACAAACGACTTTTCATGGCCACGACCTAACATTCAGCGACTCAAAGAATACACTGCTGCATTACTTCACACGACCTAATTGAGTCGTAGGTTGTACGCGACTTAAGCTTGGACGACTTAGGGGATAAAACTTCAGTATAACTCGCTTCACCTTTATCATTCTCGTTAAGTCGTGGACGACTTATAGCCGCTTCGTTAGGTCGCGAACTCAAAGCAACTTCCCCCTCTGGTTTCCAGTTAGGTCGTGGACGACTCAAAACATTTCCCTTAAGTCATAGACGACTTATATCTCCTTTGTTAGCTCGTGGACGACTTAAAACTTCTACTTCCGCTTTATTAAGCCGTGGACGACTTAGGCTTTTAAGTCGTAGCCCCTTTTCCTTAAGTCGTGGACGACTTAGGCCTTCATCTCTGGCCTGAGCTGCATCATCCTCCCCATGTTGAGAAAAATTCGTCCTCGAATTTGCACCCTCTTCTTCCACAACAAACTCATCCCCATGATATGGTACGAGATGCTTAACATTGAATACGTCAGACGTGTACACATCCTCTAGCAGTTTCAAATTATAAGCATTTTCATTAATCCGTTTTACGACTTCTACAGGACCAATTTTTCTGGCTTTCAACTTGTTATAAGCGCCCACTGGAAAACGGTCCTTTGTTAACACAGCATATACCAAATCTCCTTTATTAAACTCAACACTTCTTCGCTTCAGATCTGCAGATCGTTTGTACTTCTGATTTGCCTTCTCCAATCGTTCCTGAACGATTTTATGACATTCCGTCAACCCCTCAACAAAATCAACAGCTCGTTTAACCGTCCCCTTTGGTTGTGGTATTACCGTTAAATCCAACGGTCCCCTTGGAAAACTCGAATATACAATCTGAAATGGACTGAAACCTGTACTACGATTCACTACATGATTATGAGCAAATTCTGCTTGACATAACTTCATATCCCAACTTTTTAGATTATCTTTCACCAGAAATTGCAATAAATTTCCCAGCGATCTGTTCACGACCTTGGTCTGTCCATCTGTTTGCGGATGATAAGCGCTACTAAAATTCAGCTTCGTTTCGACCATCTTCCACAAACTTAGCCAAAAATGACTCAGAAAACGAGTATCCCTATCCGACACAATAGATTCTGGCAATCCATGAAGTCGATAGATTTCTTTGAAAAATAACTGAGCAACATGCACATCATCTGCCGTCTTCTTACAAGCAATAAAATGTGCCATTTTCGAAAATCGGTCAACCACCACATAAATGGAATCATTACCACGCTGCGTTCTCGGCAATCCCAACACAAAGTCCATACTCACATCAACCCAAGGCTTAGTTAGTACAGGTAATGGCATATATAATCCAGCATTGGTCGCAGTTCCTTTCGAAACCTGACAGATATGACATCGCTCCACAAACCTTTCCACTTCTTTCCTCACTGATGGCCAAAAATAAGATTGAGAAATCAGCTGTAATGTACGGTCTCTACCCACATGACCTTCCTCATGCAATTCGTTCACAATCTTCAACCGTAAACTGCAATCCGGTATACATAATCGATTTCCCTTGAACAGAAAACCATCTATCATCACAAACTCATCCGTCTCTCCTTTCTTCACTTTATCTACAAACTTCATAAAGTAAGGATCTTCAACAAATAACTCTGGTAGCACATCAAACACTGTCACTTCGACCTTCATTATAGTCAACACATGATTTCTTCTACTCAATGCATCCGCAACACGATTCGTCATTCCTGATTTGTGTTTCACAACAAACTTAAACTGTTGCAGATATGCAATCCATGATGCATGTCTCGCTGAAATCTTGTCTTGCCCTTGTAAATGTTTTAACGCCTCATGATCAGTGTAAAGAACAAACTCTTTCTGAAATAGATAGTGTCTCCAGTGTTTAATAGCTTGAACCACAGCATAAAATTCCACATCGTATGTACTATATCTCATCTTCGCCCATGACAACTTCTCACTAAAGTACGCAATAGGACGTCCCCTCTGACTCAACACTCCTCCAATCCCAACCTTTGACGCATCAGTGTGTAGCTCAAACAACAACTGAAAATCTGGTAATACTAGAATTGGTGCAGAAGTCAGCAACTCCTTGATCTTCCCAAAAGCACCACCTGCTTCCTCTGACCATGAAAACTGTTTACCCTTCATACAATCTGTAATAGGCGCCATCACACTACTGAAATGTGGAATAAACCTTCGATAAAATGAAGCCAACCCATGAAAACTCCGAACTTCTGTTATCGTCTTGGGTTGCGGCCAATCTCTGATAGCTTCAACTTTACTTTGGTCCATCTGTATTCCTTCCTCTGATACAACATATCCCAAGAATAAAACACTATGCGTCATGAACACACATTTCTTTGTTGCAGCATAGAATTGTTCTTGTCGCAATACCATCAACACTTCCCTTAGATGTTTCAAATGTTCCTCTGGGCTTCCACTATATATCAGAATATCATCGAAATACACCACCGCAAACTTCCCAATGAATGGTCTAAAAATCTGATTCATCACCCTCATGAAAGTACTTGGCGCATTTGATAAGCCAAATGGCATTACCAACCATTCGTATAGACCCTCCCTGGTTTAAAAAGCAGTCTTCCACTCATCACCTGGCATGATACGAATTTGATGATATCCGCTCTTCAAATCAATCTTTGAAAAGATAGTAGCTCCATTCAATTGATCTAGCAAGCCATCCAACCTCGGCATTGGAAATCTATATCTCACAGTAATCTTATTCAATGCTCGACTGTCAATGCACATTCTCCACGTCCCGTCCTTCTTCGGTACTAACAAAGCTGGCACAGCACACGGACTCAAGCTTTCCTGCACACGCCCCTGTTCAAGCAATTCTTCCACTTGCCTCCTCAATTCTTCATGTTCCTTCGGACTCATTCGATAATGTGGTCTATGTGGCAACATTGCTCCCAGAACAAGATCAATTTGATGTTGAATGTCTCTCAGTGGCGGTAACTCCTTCGGTAACTCATCTGGAAATACATCCTCAAATTCTTTCAAAACTGGCTTCGCTTCTTCTGGAATTTCAACCTCTTCACTACTCTCTCGCCCAATCAACAAAAACACCTCAGGCTCCTCTTCAACTTCTTTAACAAACTCCTTTAAGGATAATAAAGTTTTCAGCTCTTCAATCTCCTCCAGTTTGTTTTCTTCTTGTGGTCGCTTCTTAGGAACCAAAGTGATTTTAGTACCTTCAAACATGAAACTATAACTGTTGTTTCGCCCATCATGTTGCACCGCCCTATCATATTTCCACGGTCTCCCCAACAACAAATGACAGACATCCATGTCTACAACATCGCACCAAATTTCATCTTTGTATTTCTTCCCAATCGAAAATTTAACACAAGCCCTTCGTCCAACTTTCACATCACCACCATTCCTCAACCATGCTAACTTGTACGGTTTAGGATGTTTCTCAGTTTTTAACTCTAACTTCTTTACCGCTTCTGTAGATATAATATTGTCACAACTTCCAGCATCAATAACAAACTTGCAAACTCTTCCTAGAATAGTGCATGTAGACTGAAAAATGTTATTCCTCAACTAACTACTTTCCTCCTCTTGCTTTGGGGTCAAACAACTTCTCGTCATCATCAATGAATACCCTTCATCTCCTGACAACAAGTCTTCCTCCTCCACTGGTAATGAATTAGAACATTCAGCTTCTTCCTCCTCATCCTCAGCTTCCGCAACCATCACTCGCTTCTTAGGCTTTGGACACTCATTGCTTTTATGACCCATCTCCTGGCAATTGTACCATTTGAAACCATTGTTAACCTTCACCTTCTCAACCTCCTTCACCACTGGTTTACTGATAGGTTTAGAAACATTAGAACTTCCACTAACACCCTTCACTTGATTATTGGAATTAGTAAACACACCACCTCCTCTCCTTCCTTGTTTCTCCCAAGCTAGAGCTTTCTGGTGTGCTTCCGCTACAGATCTGGGATCAAACATATTTACCATATCTTGAATCTGCATACGCAATCCTCCAACAAATCTAGCTGTTAATTGTTCCTCTGTCTCCATGATATCGTTCCTTGCAATCAGTTGATAGAATTCATCAGCATAGTCATTAACAGACTTCGTTCCTTGCCTCAAGTTTTGCAGCCTCTGATACATAAGCGATTGATAATTATAAGGTAAGAACGTTGCTTTCATCAATTTCTTCATCTTCTCCCAAGATTCAACCTTTGACTTCCCCATTCGTTCACGTGTAAGTTTGGTTTGCTGCCACCACGCCAAAGCTCTACCCCTCAACCTTGTAGCAACCAACTTCACTCTACGATGTTCTGGAACTTCCTTGAAGTCAAAAATTTCTTCAACATTAGCCATCCAATCCAGAAACTCCTCAGCCTACATACCACCCTTGAATTCAGGAATTTCAGTTTTCATCCCCGATTCCCACTTGTGATCATACTCAGAGTAATTTCTTCCTTGACCTCGTCCTGGTCCTCGAACACTACCACCGTCATACTCCTCTTCAAAATCAGACGTATATCAATGTCGATCCTGACCACCAACATCTCTACTACCATCACGTCTTCCACCAACATCCCTTCTATCTACATTCCTCTGTTCTCGATCATTCACATTTCTCTCACGTCTTCGATCATCATTATCTCTATAACAATCTCGACTCACACTTCTATGATCATTATCAACACTTCTCTCCCGATTGGAATGTGGTGAGACTCTACTTCCTCCATGGATTGATTCAGGTGAAACCCTTCTCCAATTTTGATTCATCACTTACATCATCTTCTCTAATCGACCAATACCTTCATCAAATTTTTCATGCATACGTTGCTCCATTTGATCGGCCTCTTCTCTTCTATACAAAGCTTCAATATTTTGATGACGATTAGCTCTTCTCGGTGGCATTGTTGTAAACTTCACAAACTCAACAAATTCAAACTTCGAAAGACTTCAAAACTTAGCTTGATTCGACCTTGAACGACTTAACACTAGCTCGGAACAAGCTATTCGCGACTTAACTTGACTCGGTGCAAACTTAGATCGGCAAACTCGACTCGGCTGGCCCTAACTCGTTCACGGCTTAACCGGCACAATTCAAATTCCTCTTGGCACGCAAATACTTCCACGGCCAACTCAAACACTTTGCCAACTTTTGATCCAAAGTGAATTGGATCAAAATCTTCACTCCTGTTGCTACCTTACAATGAACTCGATGAACACCAAGTTCCCAAACAAGATAGATCCGATCTCCAACTTCAATACAAATTGCGAACAACTTCTACTCTTGCTCTCGGCCTTGATCAAATGGCACGATCCAACACTTCGACTTCAAATTCTTCAAAAGAATTGGCTCCAAGACTCGATTTAGCTATGATTGGCTAAAACAAGCTCTGATACCAAACTGACGCAGCGGATTATTCAGAAAATGTATGTGACGATGAAAGTAACGATCGATGAAGTGGAAGATACCGAAATGCCCAAATTCGTTGATTCGAAGATACCGAATTCTAGCTATCTCAAACACGTTGATAGCGCACTATACCGTGTTTAAAGATCTACGATTCTTCACACGTTGATCTAGCGCACTATATTCCGTGAATCGGCTTCTACGATCGTTGATTCGAGCGCACTCGAATGTCCGAAAGAGGAGATAGGAGATTACACTCAACTACCGATTTAATTGGAAGCACAAAGCTAACAAACAAGAATTTTATTCAAAAATCAACAACCATTACAAATGACCACACATGCCTATTTATAGGCTACAACTCAACATGCCCAAAACATTACAACTCTTAAGTCGTTTCCGACCTAACCATTACGACCTAAGAAACAGTCGACTTAAAAGACGCGACATACGACTTAAAGCGGTAGCGACTCAACACAAAGAAAACAATACAACTTTTTACACACAGCGCTTATTTACAACACTTAGGTCGTACTCGACCTAACGACTCACGACTTAAGACTTACGATTCTCGCCAGTTAACAGATGCCGCGACTCACGACTCAACAACAAACGACTTTTCATGGCCACGACCTAACATTCAGCGACTCAAAGGATACACTGCTGCATTACTTCATGCGACCTAATTGAGTCGTAGGTCGTACGCGACTTAAGCTTGGACGACTTAGGGGATAAAACTTCAATTTAACTCGCTTCACCTTTATCATTCTCGTTAAGTCGTGGACGACTTATAGCCGCTTCGTTAGGTCGCGAACTCAAAGCAACTTCCCCCTCTGGTTTCCAGTTAGGTCGTGGACGACTCAAAACATTTCCCTTAAGTCGTAGACGACTTATATCTCCTTTGTTAGCTCGTGGACGACTTAAAACTTCTACTTCCGCTTTATTAAGCCGTGGACGACTTAGGCTTTTAAGTCGTAGCCCCTTTTCCTTAAGTCGTGGACGACTTAGGCCTTCATCTCTGGCCTGAGCTGCATCAAATACTATATTTAAAAAGGGGCATTTCACTAGAAGGACAAACTTTGCAGTCCGATTAGTTTCTAGGACACACATTCAAATAAATTACTTTCAAGGCCAAAATCAGTAGAATAATTACTTTCAAGGACAAAGTTAGTAGTCCAATTACTTTCAAGGACATAATTTCATAGGTTTTTAGACCCTAGAAACTAATTATTTTACGTTTTGTCCTTGAAAGTAATTATTTCAGTTGTGTGTCCTAGAAACTAATTCCACTTGCTAAAGAGGCACTTGTGGCTAATTTCCACATTTAAAAATATGTACTTTAAGAATATTTAAAATAAAAGTTAAGCCAAAATAAATTTAAAATAAGAGATTATGAAATTCCATACAAGTTTTTAAATTAAGCTTTAACCAAACTATCTTTAAAATAAAACTATTTTATAAAATATAAATATTAATAATTTTCTTTAAAATCATAATACTAGTCAAACCTTTCAAAATATCTACCTTTAAAATTTAACAACTTAAATAATAATTTCCCAAAAACATTCTTTTAAAATCAACTTTAAAACTTTTAACTTATGCTTAAAATTTTGCTTTGAAAATGTACTTGGCTATCCAGGGAAATACACTTCTCTTTCACATCGTTTAAAAATAAATCACTATTTATTTTTAAACAAATTTACCCATTACTTTATAAATTCTCACCTTGAATTTATATTTTCAAATATCCACTGATATATTACTTCACCTTTATAAACCCAGTTTATAAATTTTCATAGTCTCATCTTCCTTCTAAAATCCCAGTTCCAAACATTTAATCAATTTCAAATTGATTTCCAAAATTTACTCCATTTTAAAATAAATTCTTTACTTATCCAATTTTATTTCAAAACTTATAAATTTCAGGTTTAACTTCCTTGTGATGATTTAAAATCATACTTTAACTGATAATACAAATTTTCACATTTATTCCAAAATGCTTCTTTTATTTCTTTCTAAACCATTTTAATTCTGAATTCAAAAATAAATCTTTCATTCCTTTAAATAATATCACTTAAGATTTAAAATTCCTTATTTCCCCCTTTATTCAAAATCTCCTTCCCATACTCGGAATTTATTTACTAGAATTTAAAAATCACCTTTATCCTTTCCCAATTCATTCTTTAATTTATATAAATTCTCTATAATAATTTTACTTAAAAATTCTCTCTTATATATTCTTTTTCAAAAATCCAATTCTATATATTTTGATAACTCAGTATACCGAAAGGTATATTCAATCAAACACAGCATCCAACATATCAATTATCAATATAATTCATCACAAAATATCAAATAATCATATCACAGAATTATTAGAACAATCTAAATAATTTTGAGGAATCCAGTTGGATCCATCCAACCTGTTTCCCTGCATCCACAGATGTTAGCACAATACCAATTCCACTTCGAGGTGGAATATCGTGGTATATGGGTTTATATAATATCACCCGCTATTATGCGGCGCATAGGGTCTCATCCGCTATATAATGCGGGAATATCAATCACTCCAATATATACTATATACTACTATATAATATACCACATCCAATCAATTCAATCATTCAATCAAATATTTAAATTTAACCATTTAAATTTAAATAACAATCCAGATGAGTGAGATTAACTCACCTTTAATTTTATTGTTTGCAACCCAATTCCATTTCGGCTTGTTTCCTTCACGATATTTTTAGACCTTGTAACAAACATTATATGGTTTATTAATATTCAAACTAATCGGACAATTAATTCCCATAGATTTAATTATCAAATCATTTAATTTAAAAATAAATTCCTTTAATAAATTATTTTTAGTAACAAAATAACTAAATAAGTTAATTTAACAATTTATCCACCAAATCTATTATTTAATATAAGCTAGTATATTAAGATATGTAAATGTATATTTATTCCTATAGGACTATATATATATATATATATATATATATATATATTTACAAAAAACGTCTATATGGATTTCAAAAATCAAATTTAAATAACCTCTGCAACATTTAAAATTCTATTTTCAAAATCATGTATACATACATATATTTACTATAATTAACATAACAGTGAATTCCTTTACTGTAAACATATACATATATATATATATATAAACCTTTAAACTGAAATATTAACTTGTTTTATACCTTACTGTAAAATAATTTTCTGCTATACTATACATACAAATATAGAGTTCAAAATAAAAATCTAATACCTTACTGTAAACCCAAAAACTGTGTTATATGTTATTTTTTTTTTATGTGTATATACATTTATACATACGTTGATATTAAATTGAAAATATAATTGTAAATATACCTCACTGTTTAACAGAAAACCCAAACCCCCACCTGAGTCGGCCTGCCACCAGAACGAGATCGCGACAAATCGTGACAACCACCAGGCCTTGATTTGCTACAACATGACGTCGCACAGCCCAATGCTCCACCGAGCTCCTCCAAACTCCGCCTAGAGGTGCTGTAACGACCCTGAAATTTCAAAAAATTCAAATTGAAAATATTTAATGAATTTTAAATATATGAATGATGAATTGACTCGAATTTCAAATTTTCAGGATGAATTTGGCGATTAAAATTTAGGATTTAATCTATTGAAATAAAAACAAAACAAAGTAAAGAAAATATCTACAAAATTTAATAACATACTTTTTTTTTTAATAAAAACAAAATAAAAGAAAAAAGAAAATACCATACCCTAAACCCATGCCCTAAAAACGATCTACTCTGTCAAACCCACGATCTTTTTCCCCCCTTCTCTCATAAAACACGACTTCCCCCTCTTTCTTTTTCATTCATTCGTAAAAAAATCAAACGAGAACGAAAAAATGGCGACTTAACAACTAGGGCTTCGGCGATCGATTCTCTGGCGATTCAACTCCTCGATTCTCTGTAGCTCTGGCGTATGCAGTATTGATGCGCCTTGCCTCGACTGGAATTAGGGCTTCTTCGCGTTCGTCTCTGCTTCCTTCGCCTCACTCGCTCGCGGCTGCCTCTTCGAAAAAGGTGAGTGGTTTCCCCCCTCACATCTAATTCAACTTTCGAACGATTTCTGATTTGTTTAAGTTTTGTTTACTTGGACCTTGTTCGAATTCGTATATTTTTTTGTGACTTTTGGTTTCACTGTTTGGTTTGGTGAATTTCTGGTGATTTCGGGGTTGACTTCGATTTTGTTTCGAAGTTGATTTGGTTGGGTTTTGGGTATATATATCTATGGATTTCGAACCCTTGAATTTGTTCGTATTCATTTACTTCACTTCGTCGCTCTCCTTTCTCGGCCGTCTGATAATATATCGATAGTTGTGATTTTATGACTTCGGTCACTTTGATTTGTGGTAGTAACTGGGCTTCGGCCATTTGATTTTGATTTGATGCCCGAGATGATTTTCAACCTTGACTTGATTTTTTATCGATGTTGATTTTGATTATGGCTTTCATTGTTGACTTTGGGCATTACTTCGAATTGGTGTTGGTCATTGCATATGGCTATGAGTTGAATTTGACTTCGGTCACCTAGATATGTTGACTTTTGCTTGGTGACAATACTATGCTCGGCCATTCGATCATTCTATGGATGTTCGAGATGGTTACTGACTTTTTCAAATTGTATGAAATTTGTGATATTTGATTTCCGACTTGAGTGATTTTTCTATTTCACTCACATCAAATTCTTCCTAGTTGCTTTACTTCGACTGTTCGTTTCGTATATGTTGATACTGCCTCTCGAATTGACTTTGAGCTGTCATATGATTGAATTATTCACTCACATCTAGTTTTAATTCATGTTTTGTTTGATTCGAATTTTGCTATTCGTGACTTCTTGGGCTTGTTATGATTTTCTAGTATAGATTCGTTCCGTGTCCCTTTTTATTTCAGTCAACTATTCACTATACTGTGACTGTAATCATATTTAACTTAGCATTTATCTCGACTTGGTGTTTGGGACCTTTTGTGTGACTGGTACATTTTTGATGATCGTTACGTGAGGTCGTACGGTTGATCTCTTGTATGATCTCAGTATTACTTGGAACTGCAGTGGTTTGATTTCGTTGGACTGTGATTTTTTTTAATTTACGTGGATTGGTCACTCGATGATCATAGCCATTCGATTTTGTTTAATAATTTTGCTCTGTTCATTTTAGTTGGTCTTCGTGATCATTTCAGTTGGATTATGTAACCCTGGTTCTTGATTTGTAATACCTGAACTATTTTGATATTTGGATACTACTGTTTGCACCCAGTTGCATTTTAGCCTCCATATATATGTATGCAGTCACGTATATATATACATCATTTGATATGTATATATGTATGTTCGAATTGCAAATTTTTTTATGGAAATGATTGACTTGGTTTTGGGTTATGTTGTTTGTCACTTCAGTCTCTACACTATGTATTTTGCTTGGTCACCTGTTATCCAAATCTTCATATATGTACATACATACATAGGTATGTGTGTGTACATATATGGTTGGAATTGTACCAAGTTTGTGTTATTTTACAGTGCAAAATTTGTAAGTGAGCTTGGTCCCAGTTTTTGGTTGAAAATCTTCGAATTACCTTGTATTTTGTTGTTGTTAGTGTGGCATTGCATTATATATATATATATATATATATATATATATATATTCATGTGTGTATATATGTGACTGGTTGTCACACTACTTCCATACTGTTGCACTTAGACTCGAGTGTACTTGATGTTGTCTGTATTTCACATGCTTGTATCGTCTCTACTTGATATTGATACTGTCTAGTCCATCTTGTATATATGAAATTTTTCAGTTTCAATTTACTGACTTCATTGTATTTATCTGTTGCATGCCTGTTTTTGGTCAGGTATCACTGACTTCGAGTTGCATTGAGCATTTTGTAGTCTCCACTGTAACCTGGGGTCGCATAAGTAATATGTAGATACACTGGATTATTTGGATACTACTGTTGCACTAGTGGTTTATACACACTGTTGCATTTTGATTTATGGTTTTGACATGGATTTGTTTTCTGATGAATATGCCAGGCATTTCAGTTTTGTTTGTGTATATTTCTACATAAAGTTTATTGCTAGTCCCTTTATGTAGAAACCTGGTTTTACTATGCAGCCTCGCTTATTGATCCACTGTCACTTTGGCATTTCTTTGCTCTATTCGAACATTTGCTCTGTTCGAACATGTATGGTTGTTGTTGCTTGAGACTATCATCCACTTGCATTGCTGAGTAGTCTTTTATGTTTGTTGTACATATGAAATTGATTTATATGTATACTAAACATTCCTTCTCAATGACACTTACTTGCATTCTTATGCTAAAATGATTTAGTCGTTGCTGTGGCCTTATTTGGGTACACATACTCGTTATCTCTGGATGGCATCCCTTTGATGTAGATTCATGTTGCCATCTCAGTTTGCATTCACCACTTTATACTATGGTTTCTCTGACCAATCTGGGTTGGATATTTTGATTTCCGACTTATTAATTTCTGATTATACTTGGAGAGGTGATGATTTTACATTCTGTTGTGGCGAGGCAGTGCACGCGTGCTTGCACTGCAGCCACCCAGAATTGACAGTTTTGAATTGATATTTCCTTTGTGTCGGGATTCATTGATCTGTTGCGTATTTCGTATGCCGAGTTGGCGAGGCCGTACACGCGTGCGTGTACGGCAGCCAATCAAACTTTGATATTTTTAAAGGGACAATTTCGATTGTTTTAAATTGATTTAGTCGATTTGATTAATTGTTTATTTATCTCTGTTGATGATTTACATTTGCTGATTTTTGTTTAACACTGTTAAGTGTTATATCGACCGTCATCCGATTTCTTTGTTTAAAGAGTCGGATAGATGGGAATTATTATGACTGTCGTCTATTTAAATTATTATTGCTTTTATGCATTAATAACTGAATTTGAATTAGACTGACCTGTGTATTATTTTCTTTTGAATGTAATACTCGGGTCAGACCGAGTATTTTACAGCTTGAAGATTTTCGAGCAGCGAAGTTAGAGAGAGAGGGTAAAAGAATCACTTTAGTTTTCAAGAAAATGTATTTTAAGATATTCCGCTGTATCAGTTAAATACATTGTATAAACTCTGATGTATGTAAAAAGATTTATAGTAATGAAATAAAGATTCAATTGTTTTAATTCATTGTTATTATTCTTTGTTTCTGTGGCTGATTCTGTTTAAACTTTATAAACTAAATAATAATTCGTCTTTTTGAACGTTTCAAGTTGGTTTAATTACCGACTGGAGGCGGTCAGAAGGGGGAATGTTACAGGTGAACCCACCCTCGACAATACCAAAACCCACCACCATCCCTCTATAGGAAGGCCCCAAAGTTACGAAACCCTAGTCGAAACAGCTGCGCGAACCATGGTCGAGCTTGAAAAACACACAGCCGAGATGAGTTCGATTCAAGAAGGTGGATACGAGATTTGATTTTCGAAGCTTCGTTTAATCCCTATACTCGACTGAGCTTCGGCCATTATTTGATTTTGTAGTTTTCTCTTTTTTTGAAACGAGAAATGAATGCGCGATTTCGATTCGAAAGAGAGAGAGAGTTGGGTTTTGGTTTGAATTGAAAGAGCGGCTATTAAAATTTCAGATTTCGATTTTGCATGCGGCCATTTTCTTGAATGTGAAGGAAAACTCGGCATTGGATTATATTTCTTTTTTTGTGAATGAGAGGATTCCATTTTTTTCTGATGTTTTCTTCTGTTTGATTTCAAAATAGCTGAACAGATAAGGATGCGCGATTTTTAACAAATGAAGGCGGCCATACGAGATTTTGATTGAAAAGAAGGTAATGTGATTTTTATGAAAAGGTGAAGGGTTGCGTGAAGGAGTGGGTGTACAATGATTCGAAATGAAAGGAAGCAGCTGATGGAAAATATATTGTCAATAAAAATAATATATGTTTTTATTTAAATTTTGAAATGTCTCAAGAACGCAACCTAAAATCTTGACCTCCTATCAAAGTGTGCCGCTAGGCGTCTATAATGTTATAACCCTATTCCGAACGCAATGGAAAAGGTTTCGAGTCCTAATTCGATCGTATGTAGAAGATATCTTTTTGGACCCAGTTATTATATTAAATTTTGATATAAATTTCAGCGCGTTTATATCCCATACGATCACACGATAACTCCAAATGCTACGAAATTTGAAATCCGATAAATAATACATTATTACGGACCAAATGGAACTGGTTTTGTCGAATTTCAAGACTATGCCTTGGAAGGCTATTTTTAAATATCAATTTAAACTATATATTTTCAAAACTGCACAAAACACTGTTAAATTAATTTTTAACTCATTTATTATCTTTAGTCCTATCAATATAACTTTTATAAGCCTTCAAATTATTTTTAATAAGCTTAGAACAGAAGATTCAATATTTATCCCATTTCAAACAATTAAATTCAATAATTTAATCGCCAAATTCCTAGTGATATTTGAAATTCAAGTTAAACTAACTTTCAAATATTTAAAATCAATTAAATATTCCAATTTCAAATATTCAGAAATTCCGGGTCGTCACATTTATATATTTTTCCTAAAGAGTAATAAAAAGGTTTACAAATTTTTCTATAACTTAAGGAATAAAAGGAAGTGTTTGTAAGAAGGCCGATGTTTAAAATCCAACCATTAAATGATTTTGATACGTGATACGTTTGAATGGGATTATCGAATTTTGAAAATCTGTAAAGTGTTATAAAATCCTCTGAAACTACAATAAGTTATTTGAATAAAATTTGATGTAGGAAATCTGAATTTATTTCGATGATTTAAAATAATTTGGAATAATTAAACATTGAAGTTTTGTTTAAACTGTGAAATATATTGAATCGGTTTGTAGTTGATTAACTTATTGAAAACTTGGTAGTGAAGATTTAAAATGGTGAAACCTTTAAGGAAATTTGAAACAAATAAAGTCATTGCAAATATGTTTCACCTGATTTTGATTTGACTTACATAAGAATATTTAGTCTTGACTCGAGTGTTTTGTCTTTTCATTACGCTCGGGTCAGACCGAGTTTTTCAATTATCGAAGACAGTTATTTCAGAGGACGAAGACCAAGATTTGGTACACCATATTTTCTAGTATTTATTCCATGGCACTATTTCTTTCTCTCTATAAAATTTTATAACTATGATAATATTGTATAACTATGATAATATTGTATAACTCTGATTTATGTTGTAAATTAAATTGAGTATATATTGTTAAACAACTTCATGCACTGTTCATGTGATTATTGTATTTTATCGTTCTGCTGCGATATTTTGTTATTATTTTCTTCTTTTCTTTTTATTTCTTTAAAATAAACCCATTGATAATCTATCATTTAAACAGTTTGAGTTGGACATGTGTGGTTTATTATCAACTTGGACTGTCCAAAAAGGTGGGTTATCACAGTTGGTATCAGAGCGAGGTTTAGCGCATACCTAAACCTGTAGGATAAGCTCTTTGAGTGTAGTACGTATATGAGAGAGTGTATTTGTTAGTGATATACAAATATTTTGAAATTAATAAGTGAAATGATTTTAACCTGGATTTATCTTGAATATAAAAGAATGAATTCTATAAACTGATAAAAATCATTCGTGACTGTTTGATGATGATTGAGTGTTATCTCTTTGCTGGTTGATTGATCGATTGACATGGTTGTGCATATTATCATTTATTGACTATTTAGTTATGCTTGGCCAATTGATGAGCATTTGACTTTTGTGTTGACTTTCAAATAGTGCATAACCAGTTTTGAGTAATTTACCTTTTCACGCATGGGAAGGGTAGAAATTGTAATCTTATAGGAATGTTGAAACGAATACCTTGTGGATTAAGTTTCACAATTTGACTATAAGGCTTTCAGCGACAATATTGGGTTAAAATTTGTTGTTTAGATTAAAGTTACTTATTTAAATCCAAAAAAAAATTACGATTTTTGAAATGAATATTATATAAGATAATGACGCATGCAAATATGATTTATGATAATTCAAACTGGAAATTTGAGAATTGAATTCTGGGAGTTTTGAAATTGGTTTTTTTATGATTTCGAAAACTATATAATAGCATAATTTGAAAGTATTTGCCAAATAGAAATGTTTATAATTGATTTTAAAATGATTTCAATAGGTATTTTCAAAAGATTTAAAAGAAATAATAGTCCGGAACTTACTTCTGTCGCTGGAAAATATAATTCGGTGATGACTGCAGCATCATCGGTGATCATTTTCGAGTTTCAAAGTGGGGGAGGCCACTTTAGTAGCTTTGCTACATGATTTTTAATGAAACTGATTTGATTCAAATCCCTGAAGTATGATTTGATATTTAAAAGCTATATGTAT
Organism: Allium fistulosum; assembly: GCA_030737815.1. Classification (NCBI taxonomy): domain Eukaryota; kingdom Viridiplantae; phylum Streptophyta; class Magnoliopsida; order Asparagales; family Amaryllidaceae; genus Allium; species Allium fistulosum. The sequence continues at coordinate 613,991,159 of CM060907.1, forward strand.
ATATTTATTTCAAACGATTTGAAATAAAACCCTGTGTTCAGTTCTCAAGTTTCCTAATGAGTAATATTATGAACACATGTATCCTATGCATTAGGATTGATCGATCGATTGATTATGCATCCTGTCTAGATGATTGATTGTTGATTTCCAATTTTGAATTGGAATTTGATTTTTTCGACTATTCTGAATAGTTGAACACTTCCAGATTGAGAATTAATTTTCAAAGCTAAGTATTTTCGAAAGTATATAAAGTTTAGTTTTGAAAATTTTAAAATAAAGACTAATAGAAGATGAACAATTTTTAAAATGTTAAATATTTTGATAAGCAGATTGTATAAGTTTATTTTGAATTATACATGTATGAAATTTAATTTTGAGATGTTTTAAATGAAAAGAGTTTTAAGAAATGTTTTGAACATAGTAAATATTTAAAAAAAACTTATTATTTGCAAATTGATCTTTTTTAGTAGTTCTGACTTTATATAAATATGAAAAATAGTTTTGAAAGGTTTATAATGAAATTTGTTTTAAGAAACATTTTGAACCTAGTAAATGTTTGCTAATAAAAGATTTTGAAAAGTTTTAAATTTGGAAAGAAATTTGATTTTATCCGAATTTGATATAAATATAAAACTGAAGTTGTGAAAAATTATCTATAACTTAAACTTAAAAGTAGGATACAAAATCTGCTTAGGTGGCATCATTATTTTCCTCCATTTTGGAATAAGAGAACCGCGTTCCTTCTTATTATTTCTTTCTCCTTTTTGCTGTAATACAAATCGATTATGTTCCACGTTCTCCCCAGAATTATTTTCCCACCTCCAACCATTCTCAACTGCTCCACTTTCATTTCCACTTTCCTCCTTTTTCAATTCCATCGATTCCTGTATGTCTTCTCCATCGTCTATTTAGAATCCGGTGAGTTGTTTATTTTGATCTTCATTTACTTTTATTTACGCTCCTATTTCGTTTGCAATTTTTTTAACCTCCCTACTTATACATCCGTCCTCCACCCCTACAAACGTTTTGCGATAGCTTCCTTAGCGTATAATCGTATAACCACTTAAGTCGATTTAAATTTTTAACCCTATTTTATCTTCTTCTCTGAATTATATTTATGTCGTCATCACCAGTTTATTCCTGAAACCTGCTGCCTCAGTTGCTACCTTCAGTTCCAACTTCAGATTTAACTTCTACTCACAAATTATGTACCTCCTGCCTCAGTCACTGTAGTATTTTATTTCCATTGAACCAAAGTGGATGGTGTATTGATTGTTTAATGTATTGTATAGATTGTTGTTAGCAAACAAACTTTTAGTAAACAAACTTTCAATCAGTTCTAAGATCTGATGTTTGTAAAAATAAATGCTATTAATTTATTTTGTTAACAGTCTGACTGTATTTTCTTGATCGATATCAACTCATAATTTTAACAGATTCTCGAAGATTGGCTTTCAGTTATGTACTTTTCATGCTATTGTCCTTGATTGTAATATATTTTTTAAATGAACCATGGTGGATGTTGTATTGATTGCTTAATGTTTTATATAGACCGTTGGCGGTAAACAAAATTTTAGTCAATTTAACAACTTGTATTTGAAACAATAATTATTGCTATATTATTTTGTTAATAGATTGACTAATGTCCAATGTGATTATTTTGAATTTATCTCATCCCATACATTTTATACAGTTTTTAAACTAAAATCGGAAGGCCTAATTTGATGTTTTCTTGGCAGATCTACATTGTACAATGAATTTAGATCCAAGCATCAACATATTGATGCACCATCCACTTTCTCCTTTTGCTTTTCAAGTTAAGAGCGGGACATCAATCTCCTTTCAATTTCAGTAAGTAAATCTTTGATTATTATATTAGTTACCACATCACTGGATCATTCTATTGCTAATGATTTGAAACCTCAAAGCTTACATTATAAGTAGTTTTTGTTTAAATTTTGTAAGCATCATAAGCTAATGCTTAGGAACTAACATATAGCAAATAATTTGAAATGGTGAATAGTCTCTTTATCATCATTTGGTTTTTTATTTTACATATTAATAAATATTTTTCAATAATCCTTATTTTACTTGGTTTCCTATGATTTGATGAATTTTATGTGCTACTATACTCGAATTGAATGTGCCATAACCTTTTTTAATATATCAAGTCTAAGATGACAGAATTACTTTAATTCCAATGTTAAATTTTGAATTTTCATGCATGTACTTTCTGACAGTTTGATTCATCGACTTTTACCTCCTCTCTTATCCTACATGTAATTTCATGCTCGACTTGCCGTTGCCGTCTGGTGTTTTCACTTCAGTACAAACGATATCTACCGACCCCAACTAGGCTTTTTTTCCATGCCTCCGTCTATGGATTGAAACTCCACGATGATATGTGTTTCCGATCCGGTCATGCGGTACCATATGTTTCCCTGCCGAATATGGTAATTTCTGGCATAATGCATATTTTGTTTTACCCAATAGATGTTCTCAATTTCAAATTACTTCGTCAATGAATTTATTAAAAGTAACTCTTCGTTGTCTCTACTTCTTTAACCTGTTTTCCTGCCTTCGTCAGTTAAACTTATGTTCTTTGTGTTCAGGAGGATAGGTAGTTAACTAATTTTTGTTACACCTGTTCGGGTCATATGTAACTATTCAAATGCTTCTGCTATCATTTTACATCTTTAATAGAATATTAAAAGTGTGTGTAACGACCCACTATTTTGGACCATTCAAATCGACAATAAATCCACACATGTCGGACTTGAATAATTCAAAACAATGGATTGTAAATAAAATTTGGCAAAACTCAGCATATACAGTAAATAAAATAATCACAGATCACAGACACAGAGTAATATAACAATAATGCAGCGAAAACAAAAGAATAGTAGTTCATGAAGCTACTATATATATAACAGAGTTAAATAAGTTACAACAGATCTCGAATACAATAGTCAAATACAAGAATCAAAATACATCATTTGAATCAACTGAATATCTGAAAGCTGGATAGATAGCTGGATCTCCAAGCGAAGCTCCAACTCCAAAGGTGAGTCTCGAATACTGGTACACTCAGTCTGACCCGAGCGTAAAGAAAATACAAAACACTCGAGTCAGGATTAACATTCTTATATTAATAAATCCAACTCAAGTGAAATAACAACTGAAATACAAGTAACTCAAAGGATGTTTGGGATAACCATCCTCTAAGGATCTGTTAAACTATCTACTATGTAGTAGTGTACGCTAAGTAGATAATGCCTATCAGTAAAGTAAAATATCAAGGTAGTGTTAAGGCGTCACCATTATTCCCCTTAACACATTTTATATAAGCATCATAGTCTATACAGCATTGTAAACTCCACCATAAACTAGTGGGCTATCAGGGAGTACTCCATAGGTATAACACGAAACAAATCGTAGTGGTCGCGCATAGGGATACGAATATGACAAGGCACATGAGGCAATACCTAAGGTAGTGAAACTACCGTTTGCCTGATCCGGACCGGTGAGAACGCATCGCAGCAACGATTGCAACACCGCGAAACAACACTCCCAAATCAAGGGTACGCACCAATCAAAACAAGTAATGAGTAGTTTATGAAGAAGTGTGTCCGCTAGAGGTAGCTAACCTCACTGGCCCGGCATGGCTCCTGTTTAAGTCATTTCCAATTTGACACAAGTGTCAAGGTCATCCATTATCGTTCTCTTTCTTCAAATCCAGCAATGTTGTCATTCCAACCACTTCATTCTGGATCACACTCCGCATATAATAGTTATTAAAGTGGTTTTCGGTTTGGACAGAGAGTATGTGACGCAGCGGATATTACAAAAATGATGTAGATCGTTGAATGTAGCAATCGGTGGATTGGAAGATGCTGAATTGCCCGAATTCGTTGATCCGAAGATACCGAACTCTAGCTATCTCGAACTCGTTGATCGCGCACGATACCGGGTTCAAAGATCTTCAATTCTTCAAGCGTTGATCAAGCGCACTTGATTCCGCGAATCGGCTTCTACAATCGTTGAATCGAGCGCACTCGATTATCCGAAAGAGGAGATAGGAGATTACACTCAACTACCAATTTGAATGAAAGCACAAAGCAATCAAAAGAGAGTTTTATTCAATATTCAACAACCTTTACAAATGAAACAACTTGCCTATTTATAGGCTACAACACGCAAAGTAGAAAAAAAAAGACAACTCCTAAGTCGGCAACCGACTTAACAACACCTCCGACTTAACATAAGTCGTATACTATTTACAACATAGTTCTGAAAACTTGAAAATATTACAAGTACTTAGGTCGGTTCCGACTTAACAACAGTCGACCTATGAACCCAGACGACCTACGACTTATAACAGTTTACAACAGCGACACAACTTAAGTCGGCAGCGACTTAGTACAGCATACAACGACTTACAAACCAACGACCTAGATTAACTCGTAGAAGAATCAACGGCCTCCAGGCTTCCGCGACTTAAGAATTTGCGCATCAGCAACTTCGCGACCTAAGCTGTAGGTCGGTAACGACCTAAAACATGTAGCGACTTAGGGCCTTTGCGACTTATCTCCCAGATTACTCCGCGACCTAACTTAAGTCGTGATTTGTTAGGTCGGAGCACCCCATTAGCTCGTTCCAGCCCCCTCTTTCCTATCTCGCTAGGTCGTACGCGACCTAAAAGCATGTTAGGTCGTTCCAGCGACCTATCTCCTTGTTTTAGCTCGCCATCCACTAACCCGTTAGGTCGTAGCTCTGTACTTGGTGTTATGTTAGGTCGTTCACCATGTTGCACTGCACAGTTAGGTCGTACGCGACCTAAGAACATGTTAGGTCGTTCCAGCACCTCGTTTCTGTTAGGTCGTAGCTCCAACTTAAAAGCCTTGTTAGGTCGTATGCGACCTAACACTTCACCGAATTGGACTGTGCAACCACTCTTCTCGGCATCACTCACTCCCCCCTCTAACTCCTTAGGTCGTGAGCGACCTACACACTCCTTAGGTCGTGAGCGACCTAGACCTTTAACTTTCTGCACTGCATCATCCTCCCCAGGTTGAGAAAAATTCGACCTCGAATTTGCACTTTCTGCATCCATCACAACAAACTCATCCCCATGATATGGTACGAGATGCTTAACATTGAATACGTCTGACGTGTACACATCATCTGGCAGCTTCAGTTTATAAGCATTTTCATTGATTTTCTTTAGAATTTCAACTGGGCCAATCTTTCATGCTTTCAATTTATTATACGTTCCCACCGGAAAACGATCTTTAGTCAATATTGCATAAACCAAATCTCCTTCATTAAACTCAACATTTCGTCGTTTCAAATCTGCAGACTGTTTATACTTCTCATTTGCTTTCTCTAATCGTTCTTGAACGATTTTATGACACTCTGTCAGCCCCTCAACAAAATCAGCGGCTTTCTTAATTGTCCCCTTTGAATGTGGTATCGCAGTTAAATCCAACGGTCCTTTCGGTAAGCTCGAATAGACAATCTGGAATGGACTGAACCCCGTACTTCGATTCACCGCATGATTATGAGCAAATTCTGCCTGGCATAGCTTCACATCCCAACTTTTCAGATTATCTTGAACAAGACATCTCAACAAGTTTCCCAATGATCTATTAACCACCTCTGTTTGTCCATCCGTTTACGGGTGATAAGCACTACTAAACTTCAGCTTCGTTCCCACCATTTTCCACAAACTCAGCCAAAAATGACTCAGAAATCGAGTATCTCTATCCGACACAATAGATTCTGGCAATCCATGAAGTCGATAGATCTCCCTGAAAAACAACTGAGCAACATGAACAGCATCCGCCGTCTTCTTACAAGCAATAAAATGTGCCATTTTCGAAAATCTGTCAACCACCACATAAATGGAATCATTACCACGCTGCGTTCTTGGCAACCCCAACACAAAGTCCATACTCACATCAACCCATGGTTTAGTTGGTACCGGTAACGGCATATATAAACCCGCATTAGTCGCAGTTCCTTTCGAAACTTGACAGATATGGCATCTCTCAACAAACCTCTCCACTTCTTTCCTCATCGATGGCCAAAAGTAGGATTGTGAAATTAACTGTAAGGTACGGTCTCTTCCAACATGCCCTTCTTCGTGTAACTCCTTGATAATCTTCATTCTCAGACTACCTTCCGGTATGCACAATCGACTTCCTTTAAAAAGAAAACCATCTACCATCAAAAACTCATCCGTCTTTCCCTCCTTAACTTTATCAACAAACTTCATGAAGTAAGGATCTTCAACAAATAATTCTGGCAACATTTCAAAACCTGTCACTTCAACTTTCATTGTTGTCAACTAATGACTCCTCCTGCTCAAAGCATCAGCCACACGATTGGTTACCCCTGACTTGTGCTTAACGACAAAAGTAAACTGTTGCAGATATGCAATCCACGATGCATGTCTCGCTGAAATCTTGTCTTGCCCTTGCAAATGCTTCAATGCTTCGTGATCAGTGTAAAGAACAAACTCCTTCTGAAATAGATAGTGTCTCCAGTGTTTAATAGATTGTACAACAGCATAAAACTCCACGTCATATGTACTGTACCGCATCTTCGCTCCTGACAACTTCTCACTGAAATATGCAATTGGACGTCCCTTCTGACTCAACACCCCTCCAATCCCAACCTTGGATGCATCAGTATGTAGTTCAAACACCAACTGAAAATCTGGTAATACAAGAATTGGTGCAGATGTCAGCAACTTCTTGATCTTCCCAAAAGCAATCCCGGCTTCCTCCGTCCAAGAAAATTGTTTCCCCTTCATGCAATCAGTCACCGGTGCCATCACGCTACTGAAGTGTGGAATGAATCTTCGGTAGAATGACGCTAGCCCATGAAAACTTCTCACTTCTGTAATTGTCTTCGGCTGTGGCCAATTCCTGACTGCTTCAACTTTATTCTGATCTACCTGTATTCCTTTCTCTGAAACAACATACCCCAGAAATAAAACACTGTGCGTCATGAACACGCACTTCTTCGTTGCAGCATAAAACTGTTCTTGTCGTAACACCATCAGCACTTCTCTAAGATGATTCAAATGTTCTTCTGGGCTCCCACTGTAAATAAGAATATCATCGAAATACACCACCACGAATTTCCCAATGAACGGTCGAAAAATCTGATTCATCACCCTCATGAAAGTACTCGGTGCATTGGATAAACCAAATGGCATGACCAACCATTCGTATAGACCCTCCCTGGTTTTAAAAGCAGTCTTCCACTCATCTCCTGGTCTGATACGGATTTGATGATAACCGCTCTTCAAGTCAATCTTAGAAAAGATAGTAGCCCCACTTATTTGATCCAACAAGTCATCCAACCTCGGCATTGGAAATCTGTATCTCACAGTAATCTTATTTAATGCTCGACTGTCAGTGCACATCCTCCACGTCCCATCCTTCTTGGGTACCAATAAAGCTGGTACGGCACAAGGACTCAGACTCTCCTGCACACGCCCCTGCTCAAGCAATTCCTCTACCTGCCTCCGCAATTCTTCATGTTCCTTCGGACTCATTCGATAATGTGGTCGGTGTGGTAACACGGCACCTGGAACAAGATCTATCTGATGTTGTATATCTCTCAACGGTGGCAATTCCGTTGGTAACTCTTCTGGAAATACATCGTCAAATTCTTTCAAAACTGGTTTAACTTCTTCTGGAATTTCAACCTCTTCTCTGCTTTCTCGTCCAATCAACAAGAATACTTCTGGTTCTTACTCAACCTCCTTAACAAACTCCTTTAAAGTCAATAAAGTTTTCAGCTCTTCAATTTCTTCTGACTTACTTCCTTCTTGTGATCTCTTCTTCGGAACTAAAATAATCTTCGTGCCTTTAAACATAAAACTGTAGCTATTGGTCCGACCGTCATGTTGTACTGCTCGATCATACTGCCATGGTCTTCCCAATAATAAATGACAAACATCCATCTCTACGACATCACACCATATTTCATCTTTGTATTTCTTCCCAATAGAGAATGGTACATGAACTCGTCTATCCACTTTCACTTCTCCTCCTTTTCTCAACCATGCTAACTTGTATGGACTCGGATGTTTCTCTGTTTTCAATTTCAACTTTGTCACCGCCTCGGTTGAAATAATATTATCACAGCTTCCTGCGTCAATCACAAACTTACACACCTTCCCCAGAATAGTACATGTTGACTGAAAGATATTACTCCTCAACCAACTAGCTTCTTCCTGCTTCGGTGTTAAACACGATCTCCTCAGCATTAGGTTACAACCTTCGTCTCCTGACGCAATATCCTGCTTATCCTCCTCAGCTGGACTAGAACAATCCTCATCAACATCCTCATCTTCAACCTCTACAATCATGGTTCGTTTCTTCGGCTTTGGACACTCACTGCTTTTATGACCCAATTCCTGACAATTGTAACATTTGAAACCATTGTTAACCCTTGTCTTCTCAGCCTCCTTCACAACTGGTTTTGCAATAGCTTTTGAAACATTCGAACTCCCACTAACTCCCTTCATCGGATTGTTGGAATTCGTAAACACACCTCCTCCTCGTCTCCCTTGTTTTTCCCAAGCCAACGCTTTTTGATGTGCTTCTGCCACAGATCTTGGATCGAACATATTAACCATATCCTGAATCTGCATTCTCAATCCCCCAATGAATCTAGATGTCAGCTGCTCTTCTGTTTCCATAATATCATTCCTTGCAATGAGTTGATAGAATTCATCAGCATAGTCATTAACTGTCTTCGTCCCTTGTCTCAAGTTTTGCAAACGTTGATACATCAAAGATTGATAATTGTATGGTAAGAACGTTGCTTTCATTAATTTCTTCATCTTCTCCCAAGATTCAACTTTTGACTTTCCCATTCGTTCACGTGTAAGCTTGGTCTGCTGCCACCATGCCAAAGCTCTACCCCTCAGCCTCGTAGCAACCAACTTCACTCTACGATGTTCTGGAACTTCTTTAAAGTCAAAAATCTCTTCAACATTAGCTACCCAATCTAGAAACTCCTCCGCTTGCATACCGCCTTTGAATTCAGGAATTTCTGTCTTCATCCCCGATTCCCACTTGTGATCATACTCAGAATAGTTTCTTCCTTGACCTCTTCCTTGAATACTACCACCATCATACTCCTCTTCAAAATCAGATGCATAACGATGTCGATTCTGACCACCAACATCTCTACTCCCTTCACGTCTACCACCATCCCTTCTACCTACATTCCTCCGTTCACGATCATTCACGTTCCTCCCACGTCCTTGATCATTTTCAATACTTCGGTCTCGATTGGAATGTGGAGAGACTCTACTACCTCCATGATTAGATTCTGGTGAAACCCTTCTCCGATTTTGATTCATCTCCGTCATAAGCCTCTCTAACCGACCAATTCCTTCATTAAGCTTCTCACTAAAATTCTCATTGATTCTTTGTTCCATCTCATCAGCTTCTTCTCTTCGATACAAAGCTTCTACGTTTTGGTGGCGATTAGCTCTTCTTGGCGGCATACTTGAAACTTCCAACACTTCAAATTCAAACACTTTCCGGATTTTGATCCAAAATGAAACGGATCGAAAACTTCCACTTTGTAGCAAATCGCGATGAACACGATGGACAAAGTTTCGGCCTCCAATGCAAATCCGATCAAACAATCTTCGAACAATGATGACTCTTCTTCTTCTCGGCCACGGCTTAACACTTCAAGCACTCGGCTTCTCTTCAAACTTCAAAATGATTAGGCTCCAAGTCTCGATCTAGCTATGATTGGCTAAAACAGGCTCTGATACCAAAAACTGACGCAGCGGATATTACAAAAATGATGTAGATCGTTGAATGTAGCAATCGGTGGATTGGAAGATGCTGAATTGCCCGAATTCGTTGATCCGAAGATACCGAACTCTAGCTATCTCGAACTCGTTGATCGCGCACGATACCGGGTTCAAAGATCTTCAATTCTTCAAGCGTTGATCAAGCGCACTTGATTCCGCGAATCGGCTTCTACAATCGTTGAATCGAGCGCACTCGATTATCCGAAAGAGGAGATAGGAGATTACACTCAACTACCAATTTGAATGAAAGCACAAAGCAATCAAAAGAGAGTTTTATTCAATATTCAACAACCTTTACAAATGAAACAACTTGCCTATTTATAGGCTACAACACGCAAAGCAGAAAAAAAAAGACAACTCCTAAGTCGGCAACCGACTTAACAACACCTCCGACTTAACATAAGTCGTATACTATTTACAACACAGTTCTGAAAACTTGAAAATATTACAAGTACTTAGGTCGGTTCCGACTTAACAACAGTCGACCTATGAACCCAGACGACCTACGACTTATAACAGTTTACAACAGCGACACAACTTAAGTTGGCAGCGACTTAGTACAGCATACAACGACTTACAAACCAACGACCTAGATTAACTCATAGAAGAATCAACGGCCTCCAGGCTTCCGCGACTTAAGAATTTGCGCATCAGCAACTTCGCGACCTAAGCTGTAGGTCGGTAACGACCTAAAACATGTAGCGACTTAGGGCCTTTGCGACTTATCTCCCAGATTACTCCGCGACCTAACTTAAGTCGTGATTTGTTAGGTCGGAGCACCCCATTAGCTCGTTCCAGCCCCCTCTTTCCTATCTCGCTAGGTCGTACGCGACCTAAAAGCATGTTAGGTCGTTCCAGCGACCTATCTCCTTGTTTTAGCTCGCCATCCACTAACCCGTTAGGTCGTAGCTCTGTACTTGGTGTTATGTTAGGTCGTTCACCATGTTGCACTGCACAGTTAGGTCGTACGCGACCTAAGAACATGTTAGGTCGTTCCAGCACCTCGTTTCTGTTAGGTCGTAGCTCCAACTTAAAAGCCTTGTTAGGTCGTATGCGACCTAACACTTCACCGAATTGGACTGTGCAACCACTCTTCTCGGCATCACTCACTCCCCCCTCTAACTCCTTAGGTCGTGAGCGACCTACACACTCCTTAGGTCGTGAGCGACCTAGACCTTTAACTTTCTGCACTGCATCAGTATGTCCCTAACTGATCCCGGACTCTTCAATAACTATGTAATTATTACACTGATTGGTCATTTAATAAACTTCCAAAATAGTTTATATTTCAAAACCCAAATATCATTTGCCCTTTTCAAAACCATATCCATATGATATCATTTTCACTTCAAATAAATCCATTTCCAAAATCATATCACTTTCCAAAGTTATATCGCTTTCAAAATCGTAAGTCTTTAAAAATAAAAACCCTTTGGAAATCAAAACCTTGAAATTCGTAACACTTTGAAACTATAGTTTGAAATCATAACATTTTGGAATTCATAACACTTTCCTCTTAAACAATTTAGATATTTAAAATTAGTCTATATAGTAAAATAGTTTATAAAATAAAAATAGTTTATATAAAATAGTTATAAGTTAAAATAGTTTAAAATAAAATAATATATATTGAAAATGATTTATATAAGATAGTTTATAGTTTATATTAAAATAATTTATAAAGTAAAATATAAATAGTTGTAGATATAGTTTAAAATACTTTATAAAATAAAATAGCTTCCACAAATTCACAAATCGATTCAAATTTACTCGACTTTCAAATTCAACTTAATTCAATCTCAATTCATAAATTTCAACTCAATTCAATTTCTCAATAAATCATTTCGAATTATAACGATTTCAAATACAGATTTGAAACACAAAATAAACAATTTCACTTCCAATATATTTCGAAACTTTAAATATTTCACATTTAAAAACTAAATTTGAAAATCTCATATATATATATATATATCAAATTCACTTAGATATTATTTAGCTTTGAAATGTTCACTTAGTAAAATACAATATCATTTAAACACAACAATTTCAAATCATTTAATTATTCCTTCAATTTATTTAAACTTGGAATATTCCTTTAAATCATCTTAAATCAAAACCCCGTTATAAAACATTCTTAAATCTTCAAATTCAATAAATTTCAAATCGATATATTTAAAGTCAATACTTAATTAATCAATTCCGAATAAATTTTTAAATCCACTTTAATTTAAACTTATTTATAAGAATAATTTCAATATCAATTAAAACCATATATATATATATATATATCTTTCCAAAACCATAGAAATCATTTCAAATTATTTATATTTAGATCAACGGTGTTTGTATATAATTTTCTATCCTATGGTCAAGTGATAAGGGTATTTATCATTTCAGTCCGCAACTTAAATATATACGGGTATATATATATATTATTTCAACCCGTAATCCCAAATTCAATTCAATTGAAAATCGCTTGGGTTTATCATTTCAACCCATAACGATTTTTCCTATTCTACAAATCGTTCGGGTATGTATCATTTCAACCCATAGTGAATTCTATATTAACAGGGAACTTGCAGAGTGATAACAGATATGATAAAAATATAACAACAGTATCATGCATATATCATCAATGATAAATAACAGATAATGGTGTCAGATGTCATAGGTGAACAGATACAGATGATGGCATATCTATAGCAATGTAAATAACTAGTAGCAGCATATTTCAATTGTCGTTTCAATTGAAATCAAATTTAATAAATAAAAGAACATTAATCGTGAGTGATTGCTCACCTTTCGAGGCTAGGGAGATGAGAAGATGAGATGAGTTACTGATTCAAGCACGAATTTCCAAAGCGAAGCAGTACGGACACTCATTCAACGAACAAAGCTGATAAAAGGAATAGATGAATTCAAATTAGAATTGGATTGATGAAGATAACTGATATAAGTGAGCTTATATATAACTATATATATATGAAATTTTCTCTGAAATCAATAAACATTTTAAACTCAAATTTATGTATACCTTTCTATATAAATTTATATATAAATATATACCACACACATGCATTAAAATCAACCTATATACATATTATAAAAAAAACAATACTTATATAAACGGATAGATATATATAACTAATACATAAACCTATATGTAACATACATACTGACTATACTTAAAACAAAATTTATAAAAATCAATATAACTTAAAATTTATCCAAGAACTCAGCAAACAAGAATGCAGATATCCACAAACAAATACGTACACAGCCTATATAAACTATTCTATGCAATCTTATACAATAACCAAATCTACATATAGCAAAACCCATACATAATCATTATCAAGTACAGATTAAAATACATACAGAATGTACAACATATAAGGTACGTATATATCTTTATATACTCATAAATAACCAATTTATATAAATTATATATATTCACAAAGAAAAGTTTGTATTAAATATACTGTTTTATAAAATAACAACAATATTGTATAACCTTTATAACTTTCTAACTTTATAAACTGTATAAACTTGTGCATACATACAGACATAACAAAGCATACCATATAATATACTATTATAAAATAAAATATATGCAGACACTACAAATATAAAATTTCAACTATATATACGATCGCATGCCATTATATAAGAATACAGAAGCTTGCCTTCATATTAAATATATGTAACATACCTGTTCGCTAGACAAGTACAAACAGCTTTAACAATAGTCAAAAAATTATATATATATTTCTTTCCCTTTATAAACAAAGTGAAAGCCTTTATATAAATATATGTGCACTGTCACCTATATTGACACTGTGACCTCTATATATAGTACTTAGGGGATAAAATAAACATGTATACTTCTTATAACAAACACCAAAACACACACAGCTGAAACTTATGATATGATAAAATGTAATATAGTATAATATAATATAGTATAGTATAGTATAATATTGTATATATAATATATATATAAGATCCTTATATAACTTGCACATATCACTCACATATATAAAAAAAATAGTACAAAGTACCCTTTTTAAACAATGATGATGTATATACTTACATAACCGATGTATAATAACTTAATAACAGCAACACTTGTATAACTCATACAGCTAACAAGTTATAATTTATACAAGCACCTACTTTATTTTGAAACAAATGTATATTATAATTAAGTCAACATAAAATTTAAAGTGCATATATATAACACTCTGCAAATTTAATTTGAAATCTATATATAAAATAGCTTTATTAAATGCATATAAAGAATTCTAACCCAAAATGTAAACGGTAGATTGTATATGTGTGGATTAAACATATCAAAGGTACCTAAGCAACTTATAAACTTAGTATATATACTATAACCAATTATATGCAAACAATAAATGCATGCAACCTATATTAGTATATATATATATAATCCTACAACTTATATAACATCTATTATATGAATAACATATTATTTGAGAGGGAACAAAGATCACATGCTCGGCTTGATCCAATATAGGTGTACATAGCTATATATATATAATATATTATTCCTATATATATAATTTAAATATTAAATGAAATAATATATTACCCTTAAAAGAAGAGGACGGAGGTGATTGGTCGGCCTGAGGCGCATGGACTTGGTGATTGGAAGGACATGTGGAGGCTTGGCGAGCTGTGGCGGGAGAGCGGTGAGAGGGAGAGGCCAGGCGGAGGAAAACTCGACAACGGTAGCTGACTGACCAGAGCGGGAAGATGATGTGGGCGCGGGTTGTGTTGGAAGCGGAGGCCGGTTGTTGGTGGGGTATTGCGAGAGCAAGTGAAGGCATGTGGTCGCATGGGGTTCTGGAGCTTGCGTGAGAGAGAGAGGAAAGTGGAAGAGGTGGGTTTTAGAGAAAATAACAAGTGAATGGTTACAGCAAAGAAATTGAGGAACAAGAATAGACTTTGGATTCTCAAAAAAATAATAATGAACCGGTTAAACTTTATTGGGACTAGTGGAAAATAAAGTCAAGCATTGATTTTCTGAAAATAATAAATAACAGTGGTTGTTGGGTTTAGCCCTGTGACGTCTCGGGTTTTGCCCGCTCGAAAATCAACATCCGTACTTCACATTGTACTAGAATGCCGCAGATTCGATCGTTCAAATCCGATTCGCCGGAGCTATAACACAATTAAGTAAATAACACAGCGGAAGAAAAGAATAATACATTGATATATAATATCTGATACAACAGAGTGATACAATGAATATCAATATACATCAGAGATATGATACAAGAAATAACAGCGGAAAAGAAAAGATAACATCAGCAGCGGAACAATATCAATAGAAATGATAACTCCAAAATGATCTTCAGACAAGAATGAATCCACAACTCCAAGATAAGCAACTCCGATGAATGAACTAGCTCCAGATAATCTACTAAACCTAAATATCTGAAAAGAAACCCAACTCTAGACTGCTCGTGTGGTAAATTATGAGCACCCAGAGTTTAGGAAGGGAACAATAAACTCCGGATCAGTCATGGGACTGGTGTGAGCAACAAAAATGGTTTATCTTTAAACAACAGCAAAAGAATTTTAAACATTGAAATCCGCAATGTTTTTGTAAAATGAAACTACCATAAGACCTCCCGCCACACACACAATGCAAACGCAGAATTGGAGGAGATTTCTTCTTATGATAGTCAAAAATGCTTACTACGCAAATCAAATCATTTTTTTGATATTATTATTAGTGCATAGTGTGTAGA
Source organism: Allium fistulosum (assembly GCA_030737815.1). Taxonomy (NCBI): domain Eukaryota; kingdom Viridiplantae; phylum Streptophyta; class Magnoliopsida; order Asparagales; family Amaryllidaceae; genus Allium; species Allium fistulosum. The sequence continues at coordinate 614,006,798 of CM060907.1, forward strand.
AAACATTTCGAAAGTATAATATTAATCTTAGCCAACATACGACCAGTATCGTATGCCTACTATAGCTACTATGTTCAATAGCAGGTTACCGCCACATTCCATAGCAGGTAATACAACTAAAACCATACAAGTCGCGTATTGTTTCTTTGGATTTTCCAACAAATGGTCAGGCTAAGGAACTTCCTTCCGCCGCATGGGATCGCCTCTGGCTGGACGTCCCGAGAGACAAACTGCTCTCTTCCAAACAAGGCCGGGTTACCCCTGTAACAGGTAACTCACGAATATGCCACCCCCCGGTCCTTTGGGACCTTTATCCGAGGCCTCGATAACCAACATCACACATAATAAAGTGTATCCACATGAGTAAGTATCTGGGCTCCATACCATGACACCACCCTTTTCCAGAAGGAAATGACATACCCTAAAGGGCGCGACCCTCATAACCTTGCTGCAACATTCCTGTTTCGACCATTTCCGGGTTGTGAGGCCCTGACGAAGTCTCGTCCACAAAGCTACGCTTTGTCACAAAGCCATGCTTTGAGTCAACAGATGATCAACCTATGATCACAAAGATAAATGATCAAACAAATGATCATATCACAAATGATCAAACACTGATCATCACACAGCAACACTCAGCATGCCACATTACCAAATTGGGAGTATATCGCTAATAACCTTCAACTACATAACCTCTGAGCTCGTACGTCTCAGAGAAGGGTGTTAAGCTAAGAGAATAAATTCTCCGCCACCAAACAGATATGTATTTGAAAGAAATCGGCTTTATATCTCAAAGTGTAATGTCAGACATACAATCCATACAAGTTTGTTCCGGGTTCGAACAGAACCGAAGGCACTTCTCACGAAGCCCTTGCAAATTCGGATAATTTCCAATCACGTCCGGACTTCCCGTCACTAAGGGTGATAAAACCTCTATATCGGGGATCAGCCGATGCAGAGTAACTCGACGGTAATCCTTCCGTTTTCAAAAATATCCGGTCTTCAACACCGGTCTTCAAATGCTATCCATATACGACGTATCACCTATTCGGAATGGGTTATACGACCCAAAGGTCCTCTCCCGGCTAAACCGAATAGTGAGCGTAATATTTAAAAACATATGGATATTGGGATTTCAATTAAGTCACAGCTTAAACCCAACTTTCTTTTCAACTGATTTAAGACAAATTACCATTTTTAAATCTTTAAACAAAAAGATTCAACCTTTACGGTTTAAACAGTTTCCACACTTTAATCTTTTAAACAAAAGATTCATTCACAGATTTTCCAAATTAATTTCCATTTCAATTTGATTAACTCGTTAAATCTTTAAGATTTAACTTATAGCTTTCAAAACAATCCCATTTCAAATGATTTAAACCAATCATTATTTTAAATCTGTTAAAAATAAACAGATTCAATTCATAGCTTTTCAAAACAATTCATTCATAACTTGAAAAACCATTTTTCAATTCAATATTGAAATTCCTTTAATTAAACTGGAATTTCATTTCTTATCTGAAAGCTTTTATTCTTTTAAAACAACAGTTTTTATTTCGGAAAATCTGATTCATCCATACGAGTTGAAATCCTTTGGTTAAGTTCAAATTCTCAAAATTACATTTTTTTTAAATGGTTTAAATTCAGATAAACACATTTATAACATTTTCAATCCCTAGTTTCAATTCATAGGATTCAATTTCAAACTTGAATTCAAATTTAAATCAAAATATTTAAATTTTCAAAACTCGATTAAGTTATTCAAAATAACTTTTATCTTTGAAATTCTATTTCAAAAGCTTTTTACTTTAAACCCCAGATTTCAAATTTCAAAACCAATTGAAATTAAAATTTCAATTTCAAAAACATCAAATTTAAATTATCTGTGACTTAACCGATTTCCACGTGAAATCCATATTTGTGTGTGTAAAAGTGTAGTCCAGGGGTTTCACACAATAGTGCAACACAATGAATCATCACAGATATATCAATATCGATAAGCGGTATAATCCACAACGCTTATCTTCATTCACAGATTCATAGATAAAATAAATTTATCAGTCACAAAGATTCATCATTACAATTCGATGTGGGTTTCGGATAACCAACTGGAATCCGACTCCCTGTCGCATCGAAATTCAAGTGTCGTTTACGGGTCAAGGGTTTCATATTCACATAGTAATATATCACAGCAACAGAAATCACAGATTTAATCATAATCACATATCACGGATATCAATCAATAGAAAGCACTCAATAGAATTCAAATATTCATAGGTAAGATCAATTAGTTATCCGATAAATTTAAATCAGATTAATTACTTTTAATTAAGTAATTATCTTCACGTAATTAATTACCTTTAATTACTTATATTAATTAATCTTAATTAATTAATCAACCTTTAATAAATCACATAACTTAATTAATTCTTAATTAATTATCCTTAAATCATTAATTAATTAATTTCTCTTTAATTACTTCATTAAGTTAAATTTCTTCAAAATAACTTAAGCATTTAACTTACAAATTTAAGTTAAACAAATTATAACTTCCTTTAATAACCGTTTTAAACTGGATTAAATTTAAATTTAAAACTTGCTTTTATAAAACCATACATCAACTTAAATTTTTAATTAACCCACACATGAATACATATTGTATAAAATGATTAATTTAACAAAATTTGTTTAAAACTGATTTAAACTTTGAAAACTTGTTTCACATTTTAACTTTTGCAGCAATCAACCTGAACCCGAGCCAACAACTAAATTCCCCGAGCCTAACTTCGAGTCATCCTCCATCCTCCCCCGTACTCTCTTCTTCTTCTTCCTGCCTGTTTCTAATTTTCTCTTTTCTTTTCTTTTTCTCTGCTAAGTAAAAACTTAACCACTACAGAATTTATACCATTCGAATGCAAACGAGAAACCCGAAGCACCTTCCCTTTCGACTCGAGTATGACCCCGAGGAGATCATCATCCTTACTCGAGAATCAACTCGAGTTATTCACACCTGAACACCTCCTGACACATCGCAAGGCCGTGCACGTGCACCGATGCGCCATCCTCCTCCGGCCATTTTTCTGGTCTCCGACAAGTCGAAAACAACCTCGACATCATCCACGACCATCCAGATATCACGATTCCATCTCGATTCAAAATTTAGTCCTCGGGTCGAAAACTATAAATACGACCAACCCACGAAATCGTCTCGCCACCGCCCCATAAGCTACTGGAGGCGCTCGCACTTCGACCATCCCACGACCACACCTCAATCTTCTGTTTCCCAATTCCTCATGACACTCGATCGCGCGTAGGCAACGAACTCGGCTCGTTACTGTCATGCTCGAAATCTTGAAATAAAACCCTACAATGATCTCGAATCCAAAACTCATGCAATAGAAAAATCTTCTGTTAATTTTTACAAAGTCCCTGATGTTTATACTTGCTTCAATTCGAATTTCAACATTTGTTATTGATTCAATTTCGAGAATTTGATAAAAATTCAATTTTTATTCAAGATTGAACTGCTCTTGTAATACTGAGCTAAAAATCTTCATCTTTGTTTTAAAAATCATAAATCCAGTAAAGATTCAATATATAAATTCGATTTAACTTCCTGTAACAATCGAGTTTATCAAATTATTGTGTGATTGCCTGTAAAAATGGTATTCCAGTTGTATGCTTTTCAAAAATGTTCAAACAGCTTCAAAAAATCTTATTTTAAGTTTAAATCTCTGGTTTGATTAAAATTTTATACTTATTAATAATTTACAGGATATAAATTTGAATTCTTGAACAAAATACTCACTCTGTAACCATAAACAGAGACATATAGTAACACAGAATTTATATTCAAGCTAAGCATATGCAACACAATATGATCAATGAATTCCTTGAACTATTTCAAATAGAAATTTAAACTTGAAGCTTCAAAATTTTGTTTACTCATATGTAAATAAGAAGAGTTGCTCACCTTGTTTTTTTTTCCAAAAAAGAAGAACAGAGAAGCTTGGAAATTTTCAAGTTGAAACCTTTCTATGATCTCTAGTTTGAATTGATTCAATTTGTTGTTTTCATTGAAGCTTTAAAGATGTTGCTTTTGTTTACAAATAACATTCACTTCATTTTTGCTTAGTTTGTTTGAATGGAACGAAAATGTGATGAGGAAGTTGATATAAGTGAAAAGAGTTGTACAGGTGATTATATTTTGCTTGTGCCATAGAGTATATATTTTGTACAAATACCAGAGATTTTTTCTTTGGTTTGGAGCTGATATGATAATTTTCATGCGTGCATTAATTGTGTTGTACCAATATAAGCAGAGATTTTTGTTCTCTTGGTGGCTTGTTTTACATTGTGGTGGTGGCTGATATGATATTTGCATTTAATTGCCTTTGTACAAACACATATATTTATTTGGTTCCTTCTTTTGCAAGTGTTTCATTTGTTTACTTGACTTCGGCTGAGGTATGTTGTATTTCCTTTTTACTTTGTTTTGTCTTTGTACTTATTTTACAAGTATACAAAGATATTCTATGTTTATAATACTGCATAATTTTACTCGGCTGAGAGATTTGTTTATGTAATTTCATGTTTTCCTATACTTAAATATATTTTTGTTCGGCTGAGAAGAGGAAGATGGTGTACTGGTGTACTTTAGAGATGTTATTTTATATTTTGAAATGTGATTGCAGATTATTTCTCATTTTTAAACCGTTTATTTCACAAATATCAATTCAAAAATTAATAAATTATCATTTTAAATATTTATAAAATTCGGGGTCGTTACAGACTTCCCCCCTTAAAAGAATTTCGTCCTCGAAATTACCAAGGAGACAAAAAGATAGATGGAGAATATTTCATCAACTCAAACTGAATATCTATTCTGCATTTGGCTTACCAAATCAGAATATCATATATACAAGAACGAATCTGTTTAGCACTTCACAAGATACTCTGGTTATCCATATCTACAAAATATGCAGTGGCATCGGTTAGTTCGAAGGGATAACTAACCATTCGTAGAATATATCCGGACCCAAAGAATAGATAGATACATGGATACGATTTCAAATTTTTTAGTTTATAACTAAAGTATACCTATCTACCATAGCAATCAAAGCAACCAATTCATCCATACAAACAATTTTTGGTCTATCCGGAGTTTATGTCCCATTTTAATATATCGAATTCCTTCCTGGATCTACCAGAAACTATCGATGAATAGAGAAAAGATGCTGAACAAAAGAGATTGATAGAGAAAAGATTGTTTCCTTGTTGTTACAGGGTATTGACCATTTATAATCGTATTTCCCTGTCCCCTATCTCGTCCTCTTCTTGCACTCATACTCACTATCAGTGGATAGTAAGAGAATTTACTGAGGCGTACGGACGGATATCTGAGAATTACTCATTCTAGAGTTTACTTCACTCTATCTCTAATGAGCTACTTAACGTGTTATACTCCTGAGCTAAAGTTCAACCTTAGCTCTGATACCACATGTGACGTCTCGGGTTTTGCCCGCTCGAAAATCAACATCCGTACTTCACATTGTACTAGAATGCCGCAGATTCGATCGTTCAAATCCGATTCGCCGGAGCTATAACACAATTAAGTAAATAACACAGTGGAAGAAAAGAATAATACATTGATATATAATATCTGATACAACAGAGTGATACAATGAATATCAATATACATCAGAGATATGATACAAGAAATAACAGCGGAAAAGAAAAGATAACATCAGCAGCGGAACAATATCAATAGAAATGATAACTCCAAAATGATCTTCAGACAAGAATGAATCCACAACTCCAAGATAAGCAACTCCGATGAATGAACTAGCTCCAGATAATCTACTAAACCTGAATATCTGAAAAGAAACCCAACTCTAGACTGCTCGTGTGGAAAATTATGAGCACCCAGAGTTTAGGAAGGGAACAATAAACTCCGGATCAGTCATGGGACTGGTGTGAGCAACAAAAATGGTTTATCTTTAAACAACAGCAAAAGAATTTTAAACATTGAAATCCGCAATGTTTTTGGAAAATGAAACTACCATAAGACCTCCCGCCACACACACAATGCAAACGCAGAATTGGAGGAGATTTCTTCTTATGATAGTCAAGAATGCTTACTACGCAAATCAAATCATTTTTTTGATATTATTATTAGTGCATAGTGTGTAGAAAACATTTCGAAAGTATAATATTAATCTTAGCCAACATACGACCAGTATCGTATGCCTACTATAGCTACTATGTTCAATAGCAGGTTACCGCAACATTCCATAGTAGGTAATACAACTAAAACCGTACAAGTCGCGTATTGTTTCTTTGGATTTTCCAACAAATGGTCAGGCTAAGGAACTTCCTTCCGCCGCATGGGATCGCCTCTGGCTGGACGTCCCGAGAGACAAACTGCTCTCTGCCAAACAAGGCCGGGTTACCCCTGTAACAGGTAACTCACGAATATGCCACCCCCCGGTCCTTTGGGACCTTTATCCGAGGCCTCGATAACCAACATCACACATAATAAAGTGTATCCACATGAGTAAGTATCTGGGCTCCATACCATGACACCACCCTTTTCCAGAAGGAAATGACATACCCTAAAGGGCGCGACCCTCATAACCTTGCTGCAAAATTCCTGTTTCGACTATTTCCGGGTTGTGAGGCCCTGACGAAGTCTCGTCCACAAAGCTACGCTTTGTCACAAAGCCATGCTTTGGATCAACAGATGATCAACCTATGATCACAAAGATAAATGATCAAACAAATGATCATATCACAAATGATCAAACACTGATCATCACACAGCAACACTCAGCATGCCACATTACCAAATTGGGAGTATATCGCTAATAACCTTCAACTACATAACCTCTGAGCTCATACGTCTCAGAGAAGGGTGTTAAGCTAAGAGAATAAATTCTCCGCCACCAAACAGATATGTATTTGAAAGAAATCGGCTTTGTATCTCAAAGTGTAATGTCAGACATACAATCCATACAAGTCTGTTCCGGGTTCGAACAAAACCGAAGGCACTTCTCACGAAGCCCTTGCAAATCCGGATAATTTCCAATCACGTCCGGACTTCCCGTCACTAAGGGTGATAAAACCTCTATATCGGGGATCAGTCGATGCAGAGTAACTCGACGGTAATCCTTCCGTTTTCAAAAATATCCGGTCTTCAACACCGGTCTTCAAATGCTATCCATATACGACGTATCACCTATTCGGAATGGGTTATACGACCCAAAGGTCCTCTCCCGGCTAAACCGAATAGTGAGCGTAATATTTAAAAACATATGGATATTGGGATTTCAATTAAGTCACAGCTTAAACCCAACTTTCTTTTCAACTGATTTAAGACAAATTACCATTTTTAAATCTTTAAACAAAAAGATTCAACCTTTACGGTTTAAACAGTTTCCACACTTTAATCTTTTAAACAAAAGATTCATTCACAGATTTTCCAAATTAATTTCCATTTCAATTTGATTAACTCGTTAAATCTTTAAGATTTAACTTATAGCTTTCAAAACAATCCCATTTCAAATGATTTAAACCAATCATTATTTTAAACCTGTTAAAAATAAACAGATTCAATTCATAGCTTTTCAAAACAATTCATTCATAACTTGAAAAACCATTTTTCAATTCAATATTGAAATTCCTTTAATTAAACTGGAATTTCATTTCTTATCTGAAAGCTTTTATTCTTTTAAAACAACAGTTTTTATTTCGGAAAATCTGATTCATCCATACGAGTTGAAATCCTTTGGTTAAGTTCAAATTCTCAAAATTACATTTTTTTTAAATGGTTTAAATTCAGATAAACACATTTATAACATTTTCAATCCCTAATTTCAAATCATAGGATTCAATTTCAAACTTGAATTCAAATTTAAATCAAAATATTTAAATTTTCAAAACTCGATTAAGTTATTCAAAATAACTTTTATCTTTGAAATTCTATTTCAAAAGCTTTTTACTTTAAACCCCAGATTTCAAATTTCAAAACCAATTGAAATTAAAATTTCAATTTCAAAAACATCAAATTTAAATTATCTGTGACTTAACCGATTTCCACGTGAAATCCATATTTGTGTGTGTAAAAGTGTAGTCCAGGGGTTTCACACAATAGTGCAACACAATGAATCATCACAGATATATCAATATCGATAAGCGGTATAATCCACAACGCTTATCTTCATTCACAGATTCATAGATAAAATAAATTTATCAGTCACAAAGATTCATCATTACAATTCGATGTGGGTTTCGGATAACCAACTGGAATCCGACTCCCTGTCGCATCGAAATTCAAGTGTCGTTTACGGGTCAAGGGTTTCATATTCACATAGTAATATATCACAGCAACAGAAATCACAGATTTAATCATAATCACATATCACGGATATCAATCAATAGAAAGCACTCAATAGAATTCAAATATTCATAGGTAAGATCAATTAGTTATCCGATAAATTTAAATCAGATTAATTACTTTTAATTAAGTAATTATCTTCACGTAATTAATTACCTTTAATTACTTATATTAATTAATCTTAATTAATTAATCAACCTTTAATAAATCACATAACTTAATTAATTCTTAATTAATTATCCTTAAATCATTAATTAATTAATTTATCTTTAATTACTTCATTAAGTTAAATTTCTTCAAAATAACTTAAGCATTTAACTTACAAATTTAAGTTAAACAAATTATAACTTCCTTTAATAACCGTTTTAAACTGGATTAAATTTAAATTTAAAACTTGCTTTTATAAAACCATACATCAACTTAAATTTTTAATTAACCCACACATGAATACATATTGTATAAAATGATTAATTTAACAAAATTTGTTTAAAACTGATTTAAACTTTGAAAACTTGTTTCACATTTTAACTTTTGCAGCAATCAACCTGAACCCGAGCCAACAACTAAATTCCCCGAGCCTAACTTCGAGTCATCCTCCATCCTCCCCCGTACTCTCTTCTTCTTCTTCCTGCCTGTTTCTAATTTTCTCTTTTCTTTTTTTTTTCTCTGCTAAGTAAAAACTTAACCACTACAGAATTTATACCATTCGAATGCAAACGAGAAACCCGAAGCACCTTCCCTTTCGACTCGAGTATGACCCCGAGGAGATCATCATCCTTACTTGAGAATCAACTCGAGTTATTCACACCTGAACACCTCCTGACACATCGCAAGGCCGTGCACGTGCACCGATGCGCCATCCTCCTCCGGCCATTTTTCTGGTCTCCGACAAGTCGAAAACAACCTCGACATCATCCACGACCATCCAGATATCACGATTCCATCTCGATTCAAAATTTAGTCCTCAGGTCGAAAACTATAAATACGACCAACCCACGAAATCGTCTCGCCACCGCCCCATAAGCTACTGGAGGCGCTCGCACTTCGACCATCCCACGACCACACCTCAATCTTCTATTTCCCAATTGCTCATGACACTCGATCGCGCGTAGGCAACGAACTCGGCTCGTTACTGTCATGCTCGAAATCTTGAAATAAAACCCTACAATGATCTCGAATCCAAAACTCATGCAATAGAAAAATCTTCTGTTAATTTTTACAAAGTCCCTGATGTTTATACTTGCTTCAATTCGAATTTCAACATTTGTTATTGATTCAATTTCGAGAATTTGATAAAAATTCAATTTTTATTCAAGATTGAACTACTCTTGTAATACTGAGCTAAAAATCTTCATCTTTGTTTTAAAAATCATAAATCTAGTAAAGATTCAATATATAAATTCGATTTAACTTCCTGTAACAATCGAGTTTATCAAATTATTGTGTGATTGCCTGTAAAAATGGTATTCCAGTTGTATGCTTTTCAAAAATGTTCAAACAGCTTCAAAAAATCTTATTTTAAGTTTAAATCTCTGGTTTGATTAAAATTTTATACTTATTAATAATTTACAGGATATAAATTTGAATTCTTGAACAAAATACTCACTCTGTAACCATAAACAGAGACATATAGTAACACAGAATTTATATTCAAGCTAAGCATATGCAACACAATATGATCAATGAATTCCTTGAACTATTTCAAATAGAAATTTAAACTTGAAGCTTCAAAATTTTGTTTACTCATATGTAAATAAGAAGAGTTGCTCACCTTGTTTTTTTTTCCAGAAAAGAAGAACAGAGAAGCTTGGAAATTTGCAAGTTGAAACCTTTCTCTGATCTCTAGTTTGAATTGATTCAATTTGTTGTTTTCATTGAAGCTTTAAAGATGTTGCTTTTGTTTACAAATAACATTCACTTCATTTTTGCTTAGTTTGTTTGAATGGAACGAAAATGTGATGAGGAAGTTGATATAAGTGAAAAGAGTTGTACAGGTGATTATATTTTGCTTGTGCCATAGAGTATATATTTTGTACAAATACCAGAGATTTTTTCTTTGGTTTGGAGCTGATATGATAATTTTCATGCGTGCATTAATTGTGTTGTACCAATATAAGCAGAGATTTTTGTTCACTTGGTGGCTTGTTTTACATTGTGGTGGTGGCTGATATGATATTTGCATTTAATTGCCTTTGTACAAACACATATATTTATTTGGTTCCTTCTTTTGCAAGTGTTTCATTTGTTTACTTGACTTCGGATGAGGTATGTTGTATTTCCTTTTTACTTTGTTTTGTCTTTGTACTTATTTTACAAGTATACAAAGATATTCTATATTTATAATACTGCATAATTTTACTCGGCTGAGAGATTTGTTTATGTAATTTCATGTTTTCCTATACTTAAATATATTTTTGTTCGGCTGAGAAGAGGAAGATGGTGTACTGGTGTACTTTAGAGATGTTATTTTATATTTTGAAATGTGATTGCAGATTATTTCTCATTTTTAAACCATTTATTTCACAAATATCAATTCAAAAATTAATAAATTATCATTTTAAATATTTATAAAATTCGGGGTCGTTACAGACTTCCCCCCTTAAAAGAATTTCGTCCTCGAAATTACCAAGGAGACAAAAAGATAGATGGAGAATATTTCATCAACTCAAACTGAATATCTATTCTGCATTTGGCTTACCAAATCAGAATATCATATATACAAGAACGAATCTATTTAGCACTTCACAAGATACTCGGGTTATCCAGATCTACGAAATATGCAGTGGCATCGGTTAGTTCGAAGGGATAACTAACCATTCGTAGAATATATCCGGACCCAAAGAATAGATAGATACATGGATACGATTTCAAATTTTTTTGTTTAGAACTAAAGTATACCTATCAACCATAGCAATCAAAGCAACCAATTCATCCATACAAACAATTTTTGGTCTATCCGGAGTTTATGTCCCATTTTAATATATCGAATTCCTTCCTGGATCTACCAGAAACTATCGATGAATAGAGAAAAGATGCTGAACAAAAGAGATTGATAGAGAAAAGATTGTTTCCTTGTTGTTACAGGGTATTGACCATTTATAATCGTATTTCCCTGTCCCCTATCTCGTCCTCTTCTTGCACTCATACTCACTATCAGTGGATAGTAAGAGAATTTACTGAGGCGTACGGACGGATATCTGAGAATTACTCATTCTAGAGTTTACTTCACTCTATCTCTAATGAGCTACTTAACGTGTTATACTCCTGAGCTAAAGTTCAACCTTAGCTCTGATACCACATGTGACGTCTCGGGTTTTGCCCGCTCGAAAATCAACATCCGTACTTCACATTGTACTAGAATGCCGCAAATTCGATCGTTCAAATCCGATTCGCCGGAGCTATAACACAATTAAGTAAATAACACAGCGGAAGAAAAGAATAATACATTGATATATAATATCTGATACAACAGAGTGATACAATGAATATCAATATACATCAGAGATATGATACAAGAAATAACAGCGGAAAAGAAAAGATAACATCAGCAGCGGAACAATATCAATAGAAATGATAACTCCAAAATGATCTTCAGACAAGAATGAATCCACAACTCCAAGATAAGCAACTCCGATGAATGAACTAGCTCCAGATAATCTACTAAATCTGAATATCTGAAAAGAAACCCAACTCTAGACTGCTCGTGTGGAAAATTATGAGCACCCAGAGTTTAGGAAGGGAACAATAAACTCCGGATTAGTCATGGGACTGGTGTGAGCAACAAAAATGGTTTATCTTTAAACAACAGCAAAAGAATTTTAAACATTGAAATCCGCAATGTTTTTGGAAAATGAAACTACCATAAGACCTCCCGCCACACACACAATGCAAACGCAGAATTGGAGGAGATTTCTTCTTATGATAGTCAAAAATACTTACTACGCAAATCAAATCAATTTTTTGATATTATTATTAGTGCATAGTGTGTAGAAAACATTTCGAAAGTATAATATTAATCTTAGCCAACATACGATCAGTATCGTATGCCTACTATAGCTACTATGTTCAATAGCAGGTTACCGCCACATTCCATAGCAGGTAATACAACTAAAACCGTACAAGTCGCGTATTGTTTCTTTGGATTTTCCAACAAATGGTCAGGCTAAGGAACTTCCTTCCGCCGCATGGGATCGCCTCTGGCTGGACGTCCCGAGAGACAAACTGCTCTCTGCCAAACAAGGCCGGGTTACCCCTGTAACAAGTAACTCACGAATATGCCACCCCTCGGTCCTTTGGGACCTTTATCCGAGGCCTCGATAACCAACATCACACATAATAAAGTGTATCCATATGAGTAAGTATCTGGGCTCCATACCATGACACCACCCTTTTCCAAAAGGAAATGACATACCCTTAAGGGCGCGACCCTCATAACCTTGCTGCAACATTCCTGTTTCGACCATTTCCGGGTTGTGAGGCCCTGACGAAGTCTCGTCCACAAAGCTACGCTTTGTCACAAAGCCATGCTTTGGGTCAACAGATGATCAACCTATGATCACAAAGATAAATGATCAAACAAATGATCATATCACAAATGATCAAACACTGATCATCACACAGCAACACTCAGCATGCCACATTACCAAATTGGGAGTATATCGCTAATAACCTTCAACTACATAACCTCTGAGCTCGTACGTCTCAGAGAAGGGTGTTAAGCTAAGAGAATAAATTCTCCGCCACCAAACAAATAAGTATTTGAAAGAAATCAGCTTTATATCTCAAAGTGTAATGTCAGACATACAATCCATACATGTCTGTTCCGGGTTCGAACAGAACCGAAGGCACTTCTCACGAAGCCCTTGCAAATCCGGATAATTTCCAATCACGTCCGGACTTCCCGTCACTAAGGGTGATAAAACCTCTATATCGGGGATCAACCGATGCAGAGTAACTCGACGGTAATCCTTCCATTTTCAAAAATATCCGGTCTTCAACACCGGTCTTCAAATGCTATCCATATACGACGTATCACCTATTCGGAATGGGTTATACGACCCAAAGGTCCTCTCCCGGCTAAACCGAATAGTGAGCGTAATATTTAAAAACATATGGATATTGGGATTTCAATTAAGTCACAGCTTAAACCCAACTTTCTTTTCAACTGATTTAAGACAAATTACCATTTTTAAATCTTTAAACAAAAAGATTCAACCTTTACGGTTTAAACAGTTTCCACACTTTAATCTTTTAAACAAAAGATTCATTCACAGATTTTCCAAATTAATTTCCATTTCAATTTGGTTAACTCGTTAAATCTTTAAGATTTAACTTATAGCTTTCAAAACAATCCCATTTCAAATGATTTAAACCAATCATTATTTTAAACCTGTTAAAAATAAACAGATTCAATTCATAGCTTTTCAAAACAATTCATTCATAACTAGAAAAACCATTTTTCAATTCAATATTGAAATTCCTTTAATTAAACTGGAATTTCATTTCTTATCTGAAAGCTTTTATTCTTTTAAAACAACAGTTTTTATTTCGGAAAATCTGATTCATCCATACGAGTTGAAATCCTTTGGTTAAGTTCAAATTCTCAAAATTACATTTTTTTTAAATGGTTTAAATTCAGATAAACACATTAATTACATTTTCAATCCCTAGTTTCAAATCATAGGATTCAATTTCAAACTTGAATTCAAATTTAAATCAAAATATTTAAATTTTCAAAACTCGATTAAGTTATTCAAAATAACTTTTATCTTTGAAATTCTATTTCAAAAGCTTTTTACTTTAAACCCCAGATTTCAAATTTCAAAACCAATTGAAATTAAAATTTCAATTTCAAAAACATCAAATTTAAATTATCTGTGACTTAACCGATTTCCACGTGAAATCCATATTTGTGTGTGTAAAAGTGTAGTCCAGGGGTTTCACACAATAGTGCAACACAATGAATCATCACAGATATATCAATATCGATAAGCGGTATAATCCACAACGCTTATCTTCATTCACAGATTCATAGATAAAATAAATTTATCAGTCACAAAGATTCATCATTACAATTCGATGTGGGTTTCGGATAACCAACTGGAATCCGACTCCCTGTCGCATCGAAATTCAAGTGTCGTTTACGGGTCAAGGGTTTCATATTCACATAGTAATATATCACAGCAACAGAAATCACAGATTTAATCATAATCACATATCACGGATATCAATCAATAGAAAGCACTCAATAGAATTCAAATATTCATAGGTAAGATCAATTAGTTATCCGATAAATTTAAATCAGATTAATTACTTTTAATTAAGTAATTATCTTCACGTAATTAATTACCTTTAATTACTTATATTAATTAATCTTAATTAATTAATCAACCTTTAATAAATCACATAAATTAATTAATTCTTAATTAATTATCCTTAAATCATTAATTAATTAATTTCTCTTTAATTACTTCATTAAGTTAAATTTCTTCAAAATAACTTAAGCATTTAACTTACAAATTTAAGTTAAACAAATTATAACTTCCTTTAATAACCGTTTTAAACTGGATTAAATTTAAATTTAAAACTTGCTTTTATAAAACCATACATCAACTTAAATTTTTAATTAACCCACACATGAATACATATTGTATAAAATGATTAATTTAACAAAATTTGTTTAAAACTGATTTAAACTTTGAAAACTTGTTTCACATTTTAACTTTTGCAGCAATCAACCTGAACCCGAGCCAACAACTAAATTCCCCGAGCCTAACTTCGAGTCATCCTCCATCCTCCCCCGTACTCTCTTCTTCTTCCTGCCTGTTTCTAATTTTCTCTTTTCTTTTTTTTTTCTCTGCTAAGTAAAAACTTAACCACTACAGAATTTATACCATTCGAATGCAAACGAGAAACCCGAAGCACCTTCCCTTTCGACTCGAGTATGACCCCGAGGAGATCATCATCCTTACTCGAGAATCAACTCGAGTTATTCACACCTGAACACCTCCTGACACATCGCAAGGCCGTGCACGTGCACCGATGCGCCATCCTCCTCCGGCCATTTTTCTGGTCTCCGACAAGTCGAAAACAACCTCGACATCATCCACGACCATCCAGATATCACGATTCCATCTCGATTCAAAATTTAGTCCTCAGGTCGAAAACTATAAATACGACCAACCCACGAAATCGTCTCGCCACCACCCCATAAGCTACTGGAGGCGCTCGCACTTCGACCATCCAACGACCACACCTCAATCTTCTGTTTCCCAATTCCTCATGACACTCGATCGCGCGTAGGCAACGAACTCGGCTCGTTACTGTCATGCTCGAAATCTTGAAATAAAACCCTACAATGATCTCGAATCCAAAACTCATGCAATAGAAAAATCTTCTGTTAATTTTTACAAAGTCCCTGATGTTTATACTTGCTTCAATTCGAATTTCAACATTTGTTATTGATTCAATTTCGAGAATTTGATAAAAATTCAATTTTTATTCAAGATTGAACTGCTCTTGTAATACTGAGCTAAAAATCTTCATCTTTGTTTTAAAAATCATAAATCCAGTAAAGATTCAATATATAATTTCGATTTAACTTCCTGTAACAATCGAGTTTATCAAATTATTGTGTGATTGCCTGTAAAAATGGTATTCCAGTTGTATGCTTTTCAAAAATGTTCAAACAGCTTCAAAAAATCTTATTTTAAGTTTAAATCTCTGGTTTGATTAAAATTTTATACTTATTAATAATTTACAGGATATAAATTTGAATTCTTGAACAAAATACTCACTCTGTAACCATAAACAGAGACATATAGTAACACAGAATTTATATTCAAGCTAAGCATATGCAACACAATATGATCAATGAATTCCTTGAACTATTTCAAATAGAAATTTAAACTTGAAGCTTCAAAATTTTGTTTACTCATATGTAAATAAGAAGAGTTGCTCACCTTGTTTTTTTTTCCAGAAAAGAAGAACAGAGAAGCTTGGAAATTTGCAAGTTGAAACCTTTCTCTGATCTCTAGTTTGAATTGATTCAATTTGTTGTTTTCTTTGAAGCTTTAAAGATGTTGCTTTTGTTTACAAATAACATTCACTTCATTTTTGCTTAGTTTGTTTGAATGGAACGAAAATGTGATGAGGAAGTTGATATAAGTGAAAAGAGTTGTACAGGTGATTATATTTTGCTTGTGCCATAGAGTATATATTTTGTACAAATACCTGAGATTTTTTCTTTGGTTTGGAGCTGATATGATAATTTTCATGCGTGCATTAATTGTGTTGTACCAATATAAGCAGAGATTTTTGTTCTCTTGGTGGCTTGTTTTACATTGTGGTGGTGGCTGATATGATATTTGCATTTAATTGCCTTTGTACAAACACATATATTTATTTGGTTCCTTCTTTTGCAAGTGTTTCATTTGTTTACTTGACTTCGGCTGAGGTATGTTGTATTTCCTTTTTACTTTGTTTTGTCTTTGTACTTATTTTACAAGTATACAAAGATATTCTATGTTTATAATACTGCATAATTTTACTCGGCTGAGAGATTTGTTTATGTAATTTCATGTTTTCCTATACTTAAATATATTTTTGTTCGGCTGAGAAGAGGAAGATGGTGTACTGGTGTACTTTAGAGATGTTATTTTATATTTTGAAATGTGATTGCAGATTATTTCTCATTTTTAAACCGTTTATTTCACAAATATCAATTCAAAAATTAATAAATTATCATTTTAAATATTTATAAAATTCGGGGTCGTTACAAGCCCAGAAATCAAAAATTGAAATTTCGTAACCGATACAGCTATCCGTTTCATAGTTTTCGTCGAGTAACGATCACCGAAATACGGAAACGAATATACTATGCGAATCAGCACGATGACATGATCAAAACGACATATAGATATCAGTGGTATGATTGAATTATAAAAATTCGAATTTTCTACTAGCGGAAAATGCAGCAAAAACGCAGAAAAATAAGATCGACGGAGCTAAAGAAGTCCGAATTAGGAAAAACGAAAAATGACGTCTTAGTCATAAGATGAATTAGAATTTTCCTATGTAAAAATATTTAGGTTTGGAAAACATTTTATTATCATCAATTTTAACTGATATAAATTGGAATAAAATTACACTAGAAAATAAACTTCCAAATTATCTGATGAAAATTTACCAGTTGCTATGATTAATTCGACGCATTCCAAATATCAAATTTTCATTTCAAAATTTTATCGTTTAAAATTTCACAAAATTTCAACTAATTACGTTATTCAAAAAGTTAAAATTTTACGGGTCGTTACAGTTTGTCAAGGTGAGAAACACTTTACAACACATGTAGAAATTGTTCTATTCAATTAGCATTTCATATGTGGTTAACCTCATACAAAATTAGATGAACCATTTTTTATTATACGGTCTAATTACCTTTTCTTTTATTTATAAACCAGTTAAAAGTTAAATTCCAACCTTTTCCCTTCTCATTACTTTTCAAAATGTCATATGCCTTATGTATCTTTTTATATACATAAAAGATATCAAGTAATTCTGATCTCAATGTATTTTTTTCTATTATTTTTCTATATTCAGTAAAATGTGATATCTTACCGAATTTATTATTCACCTAATTTGCTTTGGTAATGCAGGATAGAAAGTCGTTCAATATATATGTTCTTTGTGTTGCCTCATTATCTTTAGATTTTTTACCAAGATGATGAGACAACAAAATCCAGTATTGCATAGTTGCACATGTTAGTTTCGGTAAGCTTACTACATTATAATCATGCATTGTTATTATACTAGTATATTAGTTTTACCAAACTCACATTACATACGATAGATACCTACTTGAGCAAACTTTAATTTGTGTATGTTTCATTTATTTTTTAAATCCCTTAGACACTGTTTGTTTCAAATGTAAGTTAACATCTTATAGTCTGCTTTCTTAAACATGTTTATGCGTAGCCAATGAGTTCACCAATCATTTCTATTTCGACCTATTGTTAATACGTTGTTCAATGGTCCTTTAGTCATTCTACTGTTAACCATATGATAATTAGTTATGTATATGTAACCCCTTTTTTATAACTATTTACGTTGATTGTCTGTCCCAAATTAATGCAATACGTACACTCTATACTAATACGTAAATGTAAATGTGGTGTAGACATATAATTAATTGACTTATTAAGAGTAATTTAATTTCTTTTTGAATATTTAAAAAATAATATACACTTAGGTATATATGGTATGAACTGATAAAATCGTCCTATACTTATGCACATGTGATAAGTTCTAATTATTTATCATGCACAAATATATACTCATTGTTTTTCTTTGCAATACGACAAAAATATACTATTATAGAAGATTAAGGAAAAGAATGCTTATACACTACTTTTCGTATGGTTTTGAGTGAATCGTTTTATCAATCTTTGCTTTCTATGTTGTGTTTTCACAATTTTTGCTAATTTTTGACAAGTATTTGTTCTTGCACATGTTTTGCTTGTATCATTCCATCTCTTTAATGTGTGGACTTTTTTATCATGCTTATTTTTTTTGTATTTTTATGCATATTTATTTGGTTACTATTATGGGAATTTACTCCATATATATGGTATAAGTGATAAGCTATGATTTAATTACCATTCAATAGAGTTTATTTTGAATTTTTTGGATATTGAAACATTATGAGTATCTGTCATTAATTCAGAACAAATGATACTTATAGAAATGATTTGGATGCACTGATCTACCAGATATTGGAAAGGTATTTTAGTGATCCACCTTATAAGACCTGAGACGAGGGTTTTAATGTGTTCATTCTCTTGATTATGGAAAGCATCTTAACATTTCATTTTTGTATGAAAATAGTACATAATATTATGGAAAACTGGCAATCCAATGTTGCAATAAAACATATTTACAATGTTGTATGAGTGCAAAGTTACATAATAGATACCGGCAAAGTCATTTATACTACTTAGCCGATGCATTTCACCATCATGGAAGCAAGGCCGTCCGACTAGAAGGCCACCTAGCCCATGGACTAGGGCAGCCCACCGGGTATGGCAATAAAAAATGATCAAAAATTGAAATTGGGATTTTACATTGAAAAGTTGCAAAGTAGTTGGTAAAATGATATTATTAATTCTTTTTCAATTCATCGATACATTTTCCCTCCATTTCTCATATAACTACCGCACCATCACTCTCCCTACCACAACATCGTTATCCCTACTGCACCATTGCATTCCTTTGCTCCCTTTGCTGCAGCCCCTTTAGCCCCATTTGATTCCGCACCACTTACTTCACCTAAAGGCTGAAGTTTACTATTTACGTACTCCTAGAAAGATGACCTGAAGGCTAAACTAATGGTAAATTTGTGAATTTTTAATAGAAATATTGTATTATCACTTTATGTATTTTATTTTGGTTGCTCAATGTTTCATACCATTAGTAATTTTTCTTAATAATAATTGTTTTATCATCTTATGTGTATGAATTTGATTCCTTAATGTTTCATAATACTCATACTTTATCGAGATTTTATCATTACAAGATTTTTAAAGTTTCTAACAGTCTGAAAATACTAAGATGTCATTTTTTAAGTAGCACTATTAATTTATTCCCTGTCAAAGAACCTAAGCTTTGTTATGTTAAAAAAAGCATATTTAATGGATTAAAGTTAAAAAACCATATTGAATGGATCTTAATTTAAACTATTGGTGATTCAATATTTAATATGATATGTAAATAGTCAATGATTCTCAATTTGATGTCTTAAACTCATCTATCCCTCTAAGGCTGTTTAAACCCGAAAACATACTCGACAAAGTTTACGTTTTGAGCATAATCACATTGTGAAAAGGTAATGTTAAATTATATCATTTTAACATGGGTTGTGCTGCTTCGACTGGGGGTAATGAGAGAAGTATGCACATGGATTACAGTTGTACGGCTAATATCAAAGGGCCATTATGATATTAATAGTTGATTCTGGCTTCGTGCATAAATCAGGTCGTACTAGCTGGTCAAAATAGCATTGCCATTTTAACATTTTAAGCACAATGGCATTGTGCAAAGTCACATGGAGGTTTCACCTTTTATATGATATCTTAGACCACACTTTGATGAATTTTGTGCTAGAAAGAGTTAAGGTTGTGAGTTGGAATTGTGTTCATGTGGTCAAAAATTATGATAATGGTCAATAGCCGACCTATTCATACACAAGAACAAATCAACAATGATCTCAATTTAAAGAATAGTTTTGGAGAAACTTGATTATAATAAGGCAAAGGCAACTCTTTAGAAAATGTAAGGAGAATTTTTCTTTGAATGAATTGTTGGAAAATTGTAATTTTTATTTAGTTTGAAAAGTGGTTATTTAACGGTTTTTTTCTAACTAGAAATTGTAGTCTAATTGGTGTTGTTTGTAATATATTTTTAGTTGTATTTTTTTATTATATTTTTAGTTGTACCTTACATCTTTATATATTTTTTGGTTTTTTTATTATATTTAGTTGTATATGTGTGTTACAGCATTCTTGCATGCTCTTCACTTCTTGGTTTAAGATATTCGCTAATGCCTTTTTCAATATAAGCATACAATTTTCAATTACTCTGGTTTCTCACTTATCACCATTTCTCATCTCCCATAGTCACGTTATTTATCCATAACTCCATTTATATGTGTCCACCTATTAAATTGTTTGAATATGTCAAATAAATTATGTCAGCAATCCTTTAATTTAGCCAAAGTGTTATCCAGTGTTGCATTCTATAACAGGTCACTTATTACCATAGTGATTATTGTTCTATTATATGTGTACTTATATGTATAACATTTTCATGATAATTTTGACTAACCAAATATGTGTAACAAATGAACAGTAGTATCGCTTACTGACCATAATAGCCTAATAGGTAGTTATCCTTTTATATCATTTTATTGCCTTGTGTGTGTGACATACTACTGTTTATATTTGTTTTGAACTATCTATTTAATGTGCAAAGATTGCACACAATGTGTCTACGAGAAAGAGGGACGAAATACTAGCTAAGGTTGCATAATTTTGGGACTTAATAGTAGCAGTGGTGGTAGTTTCTTTATTTATTATGATATAAGGCATGGTACTTGCATAGATGTTTCTACAAAGTTTTGCAGAAATTTATATGGGATTTGTAGTTAACTTTGAGTTTCATAATCTAAATAATTGTTAGTTTCTTTTATGATATTTTCAAGTCGACTTGGGGATTATATACATTTGACCAAAAATTAACGAATTAACACTAATTGTCTAAAATGTAATTTTTCAGCATTATTTGGTTAGTATACAACTTCTTTGCATTTGACTTTGTCACTCGATTAAATTGTGAATGGATGTCTTTGTTCTCTCTTCATCTATTGTATAGGTGTAACAAACATGTATTTATACATACATATAAAATCTGAAAACAATAACAGTAAACAAAAATAATACATAGCAACGTTGTACAAAATATTAAAAACTATTACAAGTAGAAGTATGATTTACGTATGATACTATTTAGACATACTACTATTTTTACAATCAATCATTAAACTAACAACTTCAACACAATTCAAAAGCAATTCGTGTCCTAAAATTAAGAAACATTATTGTACTCCTTAACTAGAGCATGTCTATCTATCCCAAAACTTCAAGACATAAAACACAAGCCGCTTAGCAAAGTATACACAATAGTGCATGTCTACCACGTACCCGTGTGCAAAGCACGAGTTCCAATCTATTTAATTTGAAATTTGGAAATTTTTTGAATTTGAATGATACGTGATTTCAAAAAAATGATTATTGAAATCCTATATGAATTTGAAATGAACTGGAATTTGAAATTTATTGATTTCAAGAACCTTTGACTCTATAAAAATATTTGATTTGAAAGTTTTCGACTCCTATATGAAAATGATTTGTATAAGTATGTGGATTTTCGAAAAATATTGATTCTAAAAGGTATTCGATTTGAAAAGCGATAATCTTATATATAACAGAATTTATATAAGAATGATATGATATATTCGAGACTAATGATTTTTGAAAGTACTCAATTTGAAAATGAAATCTTAAATATAATGGAATTTATATAAGTGTGATATTTGAAGTTATGATTTGGAAAGGGTACTATATATAATATGATATATTTCGAAGTAAAAGACATGGATGTTAACTCCTTTATTTCAGCGACCTAAAACTCTACGACCTAAGAAAGCTACGACCTAAGAATGATGCGACCTAAGAATGTTGCGACCTAAGGAAAAGCTACGACCTAAGAATGATGCGACCTAAGAATGTTGCGACCTAAGGAAAGGCTACGACTTAAGAGGCTCTGCGACCTAAAGGAGCTTGCGACCTAAGAAAAACCTACGACCTAACTACATAGCGATCTAACTGAGAAAGTCCACGACTTATCAAGATAAGAAGTTAGCGACCTAACTTCTTCGCGACCTAAGATCCAGAAGGGTTTGCGACCTAAGGCTGCAGAAGACCTCGCGACCTAAGGAGGCAGGAAAGCTTCGCGACCTAAGATCCAGAAGGCCTTGCGACCTTGCAGCAGAAAGGATTGCGACCTATGGAACTCAACGACCTAAGGTAGCTAGCGACCTAAAGGACTTAACAACCTAAGGTAGTTAGCGACCTAAGGGACTTGACGACTTAAATAGGTTAGCGACCTAACTATTAAAGCAGGTTCAGCGCCCTACGACCTAGAGCTCCCACAGCTATTCTGTAACTCGCGTGCGACCTATTACTTGATCAAATGAAGCCAAGTACAATTTTACTAGCTAACTCCTGAAGCCGCAAGGGGACAGCGACCTAGCTTAGGTCGCTCGCGACCTACGACCTAACTAAGGTCGTGCGCGACCTAAGACTTAGGCAAATTTCCTGCCCAGAAATCAGCTTCTATAAATAGGACATCACTTCCAACATGAAGAGGACTTTTGGCAAATCATTTCTACAGCGCTGTTACTCCGTCGAACTCTTCATTCATTCAGTAATCAAGGATCCTTCAAGCATTCACGACACTACAACAAGCTTCGAGAGAAATTCCTTACATCCGAGATGGATTCATCGAGTTTCACCGTCGAAGATTGAGCTAGTAGTCTAGATTGTTTCTTGTGATCGAATTGTACTGTTTCTTGAAGAGATCTCTATCAAATTGTAACTGAATCAGCAATAAGAGACTATAAAGTGGACGTAGGCTCAATTACGGGCCGAACCACTATAAATCTGTTGTTCATTTACTGCATTTCTGCTAGTTTCCTGCTTAATTTCTGTTCCCGTCACACGGGTGGTGCTTTCACGATCTTATTACACACACCGGGTGTTATCGTTCATATTTTAACGTTAACATTTTGGTGCTTTCACTGAGAGTCCAACTCAGGCTACCACTCACCATTGCTTCTCAGAAGTTTGCTGAAAGAATTTCCCACAAAACCAGAAGTTTATCAGACATAATGGCTCCTGGAAGGAAACGAAAGTCTGTCAGAACTGACGATGACCGTGACAATACTGCCACTTCTCTCTCTCCAAATCAGGCAGCTCCAAGCGTCGGTGTTACGCGACAGGAGTTAGATGCTGCTGTATCCGGACTGTACCAGCAGATTGAAACTCAGAATAGCCTGATGATGGAAAGGCTGAATGCTCTATTTGGTACGAGTCAAAAACCAGTAAATAATGAGGGAAACTTTGCTAATGCTGCTCCCAATTCCGAGGGAAGAAATATTCCTCACGGGGGATCAGGTGTTGCCGAAGGGGCACCCCTCCAGGCCGAAGGATCTAGGCCGTCACCAGTTCTTCATGAGCATTTACCTGGACAAACTCCCGAAAAGATGGCTGAGGTCTACTCTGCGAAATCTCTGAACAATGAAGAATATCTCTTTGGTATGATCAAGAAAATAATGAAAGAGAGCATGCAAAGAGATGAAGACGAAAGCGAATGGGGATTCGCACCAAGTATAACTCCGTTTACCGAGAAGATTCTGAAAGCTGAATTTCCTAGAAAGTTTGTTCCCCCCACTATTCCTGCTTATCGGGGGACAAGTGATCCAAATCAGTTCTTGTATAAATACGATTGGCATATGACCGGCGCAAGAGCAACCGACGAAATTAAGTGCCGATATTTCCCAGTTTATTTAGAAGGAGTGGCACTTCTCTGGTTCACCAAGCTTCCTGTCCGATCTGTAGATCAGTTTTCTGATATGACCCGAAAATTCAAAGAGCAATTCAGGCTATATGCTTCAAAGGCAAAAGATATAATGTCACTGTCCAGTCTTGAACAGAATCCGGGAGAGCCTATTAAGTCATTCTTGAACCGCTTCAACTTAGCTCTGGCAGAAGTCGATAATGCAGAGCCACGAATGATCTTGACCTATTTGATGCGTGCTATTGACAAATCGAGCGAATTTGGAAAATGGCTGAAAATGAAGGAACCAAATTCGCTCGAGAAATTCTACAAAAAGGCTGACGAATTTATACGCTTAGAGAATCTTTCCGCACCAGCTAAAGTTGTGACAACGGTGGCGGAAAATAATGCTACTGCTCAAAGCAAGAAAGAACCGGCAGATCAAAAAAGGGAAAGTAATGGTGGGAAAAGGCAAAGAGACTTCAAAAAGCCCCGCTTCCTTAAACCATCAGACTTTACTCCTCTGACCGATACCCCGAAAAATATCTTCATCGCCACTAAGGATGCTATTGAATTTCCAAAACCACCGGCCGTGAAAGTTGGGAAGAATGCTGTTCAAAGCGGAAGATTTTGCAAGTTTCACAACCAACCAGGGCATGATACCAATGAGTGCCGCCATTTGAAAAGTCTGATTGAAGAATTGCTAAGAGAGAATAAGTTGCAGCAGTACGTCAAGAGGAATAGAAAGGACCCATCTTCATCCAGCCAAGGGCAATTACCTCCAACTAATTCGTCTGATTCAGGAGAGAGGCCTGCCGGAAAGGAAAGACCTGTTATTAATGTGATCACAGGGGGACCTCACCTGGCTGGCAGGAGTTGGGGTGAAATGGAAAGGTATGCAAAAGCTTTGAAGTATGCACCAACCGAAGAAAGTGTCTTAATCCTGGAAGATGCTTCACCTCTAAAGCAGCAAAAGACTTTCCATGATGATATTATGTTCAGAGCCAGGGATTCTGTTAATGTGGAAGCTCCTACTGAGGACCCTTTGGTTGTCTCTGTCGGTATTGGGCCAGCTATTGTCAGAAGAGTGTTAGTTGATAGTGGTGCCTCATGCAACATCCTCTTTAAAAGGACATTTGACCAAATGAAAATTCCGATGACCGATGTACATGCTTCTTCACACAAGATTGCCGGATTTACAGGAGAGCTGAAACAGCCGATTGGAACAGTGGACTTGTTTGTTGAAATGGGCGAAGGACACAAGAAATTGGTTCGGAAGCAAACTTTTGTAATTGTGGATGGATTCTCCGCCTATAACGCTTTCTTGGGCCGGCCTACTCTTGCTGCTTTCAGGGCCGTCCTCGCTCCTTGGTGCTTAACAATGAAGTTTCCTACTGATAATGGGATTGCTGTTATTAAAGGAGATCAAAACGCAGGACGAGAATGTTATCTTGTAGAACTCCGAGAGGCCAGGAGAAAAGAAATGGGGAAAGATGCGGCAGCTCCGCTCCGCATCAAGGAACCGACCCTGTAGCAACTACGGAGCGGCCCCTGTACTGGTGAACACAGCAATGCAAGAAAAGAAATGGATCCCAGGAAAGCCAGTACAGGGGAGAATAGAGTGGTACCCGTGGAGGTAACGGTACCAGTATCTGTAGACCCGAAAGACCCAAATAAAGTACTCAATGTGGGTTCACAGCTAAGTATAACAGTTCAAAACACACTGATATCATTCTTGAAAGCCAATCTAGATGTGTTCGCTTGGTTTCATGCTGATATGTGCGGAATCTCTCCAACAATTGCTGTTCACACCCTGAATGTCGATCCGAAATTCACACCAGTAAAACAGAAAAGAAGAACTCAAGGTCCAGAAAGGTCAGCAGCTTTAAAAGAAGAGGTAGATCGTCTCTTAGAGAATAATTTCATCAAAGAATCCACTTATCCAAATTGGGTTTCAAATCCAGTACTGGTTAAGAAGGCAAATGGAAAGTGGAGAGTATGCATTGATTTCTCAGATCTGAACAAAGCTTGCCCCAAAGACTGCTTCCCGTTGCCTAGAATCGATCAACTAGTAGATGGGACGGCTGGACATAAGTTGTTATCTTTTATGGATGCCTATTCTGGATACAATCAGATTATGATGAATGAACTAGATCAGGAGGACACAAGCTTTATTACAGATGTGGGACTCTACTGTTACAAAGTCATGCCATTCGGGTTAAAGAATGCTGGGGCAACATACCAAAGACTTGTCAACGCTATGTTCAAGCCTCAGATTGGTAAAACGATGGAAGTCTATGTTGATGATATGTTAGTAAAGTAAAAGAAAGCAGTAGACCACATGGATCACCTGGCAGAAATGTTCTCAATTCTTCGGAAGTACGGAATGAAGCTCAATCCATTGAAATGTTCATTCGGAGTAGAGTCTGGAAAATTCCTGGGTTTCATCGTAAGCGCTAGGGGCATCGAGGCCAATCCTGCTCAAATCACAGCTCTAAGAGAAGTTAAAGCCCCTAGAACAAAGAAAGAACTACAAAGTCTCAATGGAAAGGTTGCCGCTCTTAGTCGCTTCATTTCCAAGGCCACAGACAAATGCATTCCCTTCTTTGATGCTCTAAAGAAAGGAAAGAAAAATTTCGAATGGACTCCTGAATGTCAGAATGCTTTCGATCAACTGATTCATCATATGAGAACTCCTCCGGTCCTCTCCAAGCCTAGTGATGGTGAAGACCTCTTCATCTATTTGGCAATTTCATCCCATGCTTTAAGTGCAGCACTCGTACGAGAAGATATGAAAATACAACGTCCGGTTTACTACATCAGCAAACGGTTCGCTGGGGCTGAAATGAATTATTCAAAGATAGAAAAACTTGCTTATTGTCTGCTAATCGCTTCCAGGAAGTTGAGACCCTATTTTCAATCTCATCCTATCAAGGTCCTGACTGATCAGCCTTTGAAGCAAGTCCTGTATCGTCCTGAAACTTCGGGTCGTCTCTTGAAGTGGAACATAGAACTCAGCCAATATGACATCACTTACCATCCCCGAAGAGCAATTAACGGACAAGCT
The DNA here is from genome assembly GCA_030737815.1 of Allium fistulosum. Classification (NCBI taxonomy): domain Eukaryota; kingdom Viridiplantae; phylum Streptophyta; class Magnoliopsida; order Asparagales; family Amaryllidaceae; genus Allium; species Allium fistulosum. Next base: position 614,034,430 of record CM060907.1, read on the forward strand.
TTAGCAGATTTCATTGCAGAATCCACTGACAAAGGTGACAGTAAGGAAGAAACCACTGACTGCATTCCGATACAATGGAAGTTGTATGTTGATGGCTCGAGAAATGATTATTGTTCTGGGGCAGGAGTTGTGCTCGAAACTCCCGAAGGACGATCACTATGTTATGCATTGAGACTGGAATTTCCTTCGACAAACAATGAAGCAGAATATGAAGCTCTTATTGCCGGATTGAAAATCGCCAAGGAATTGAATATCAAAGTGATACAGATTTTCAGTGATTCTCAGCTTATTGTCTGCCAGGTGAAGAAGGAATTTCAAGCCAAAGGAGGGAATTTGCCTGCATATTTGACAAAAACTTCCGAACTCCTCAATGATTTAGATCACTACTCAATAAGCCACATACCCCGAGAGGAAAATATGAAGGCGGATTCTTTAGCAAAGTACTCAAGTTCCGGAGAAGCTCAGTTACTAGGATTAGTTCCTGTAGAAGTTCTGTCAGCTCCAAGCATTGATGAAATGGATGTTGATTGGATTATGACTACGTCTCAAGAGCATGAATCATGGATGACTCCAATCAAAGAATACTTACTCAGTGGTTCCCTGCCAGAGAGTTCTAAGGAACGTCGAAAATTATTAAGAAAAGCATCGAGGTATATAATTCAAGATGGCCGATTATACAGGCGGGGATTTTCAACCCCACTACTCCGATGTGTAACTAAGGAAGAAGCCAAGACCATCTTAAAAGAGGTGCACGGAGGAGAATGTGGAGACCATTCAGGTGGTCAAACACTTGCAAAGAAAATTCTCCGATATGGATACTTCTGGCCGGATATCAATCGAGATGCTGCAACTTTTTCCAGGAAATGTGACAAATGCCAACGATTTGCAAAAATCCCAAGAGCACCCTCCACTGAACTCACACAAATGGTCAGTCCATGGCCATTTGCCATCTGGGGGATAGACCTAATTGGACCATTACCGATCGCCAAATCAGGGATTAAATATGCTATTGTTGCCGTTGATTATTTCACCAAGTGGGCTGAAGCTGAACCTTTGGCCACCATCACTTCTAAAAAGATGATAAATTTTGTAACGAAAAATATCATTTGCAGATATGGTGTGCCACAGAAGATAATCACCGACAATGGCACTCAATTTGAAAGTGAAGAATTCCAGGATTTTTGCAAACGGTTCAGAATTCGAAAAAGCTTCTCAGCAGTGGCTCATCCCCAGGCAAATGGGCAAGTGGAAGCAGTTAACAAGATCATCAAGTCAACTATCAAAAAGCAACTTGAAAAAGCAAAAGGTGGTTGGGTTGATAAACTTCCATTAGCACTATGGGCGTACAGAACTACTCACAAAACTGCAACTGGGCACACTCCATTTTCACTGGCATACGGATCTGAGGCAATGATTCCAGTAGAAGTAGAGGTTCCTTCACATAGAAGAGTTCATTTCAATGAAACCGAAAATGAAAAACTGCAACTTGAAGCGCTTGATTTTCTTGATGAGAAAAGAGAGGAAGCTAGGCTCAGAGTTTCAGCTCATCAGCAGAGAATAGCCAGGCATTTCAATTCCAAAGTTCGCCAACGCAGCTTTGAAATCGGAGACTTGGTTTTGAAAAGGATCATGACAGCAACTGGTGTGTTTGGGCCAAACTGGGAAGGGCCATATGTTATAGGCACTAAACTTCTTGATGGCACTTTCAAACTCATAACTGTTGAAGGAGATCCAATTCCAAGGGCCTGGAACAGCAACCATTTGCGCCCTTATTTTACTTGAAAAGAGCTCTGCTCAAAATTGTAAAATGATGATGAATGTATCAGTTGTATTGTGAAACATTGTAAATCAGTGTAAATGAATGAAAGCTATAAAGTGGACGTAGGCCCGATTCTTGGCCGAACCACTATAAATCTTGTGTTCTTTACTATTTCATAATGCCTGTTTTATTTTGATATGTAAATACTTTAAATGTATCGCTAAAATATCAATTCAAAATTGCAGGACATTATAACAAGGCTTGCTCATCACAAAGCTAAGCGACTTCCATAAATCAGCTATTACATGAAAACCAAGCCACAAAATTTTTTTCCCAAACTCAAATCCCAAGCGAGGAAAACCTCACATAAAAAGTTGGCGACTCCATTGTGACAAACCTTCGTTCACTAGTCGAGATTGTCGCTATGAATAGACATCCAACTAGATAACTTGCGTTTGTCTCGTAGAGTCATTCAACAGTGAAGTCCACTCCTTCGGATAAAGCAATTTACTTGTAAGAGGAAAAGAAGAAGATGTGCTTGGGATCGATAATAAGAGATCGCTAACAGGCAGATGATGAGAGAAAGTTGCCAAGCAAACAAAGGAGCAGACAATGGGAGGTATGCATCTCAACAGGAAGGCCAGAAGATCCACTAAAGGGACGCCTTCCCAAGCGGAAGTAACAGGACCCTCGCTAACTGGTCGTGATGCATCCGATCAGATAGCTTACGTCCGTCCCGTGGATCCACTCGCCCCTGAGACGCAACCTACCCGGCACACCAACCAACCAAAGCCCTCTAACGAGGCACACCAATAAATGGGAGCGCTTTCCTCAACCAAAAAGATCGGTGGGACCACCGAAGGGGCATCTTGTTAATTGATTGCGGTCGTTTGTACAAACAAACATCCAATCAAGCAACTTACGCCTGCCCCGCGAACCCATCCGACCATGAGAAAGTAACTCCCAGGCACTCAAAAGCCCTCTTCGGAGGCACATGACCTCTTCTGAGGCAAAAGCCCTTTCCCAAGGCACCACAAGCCCTCTTCGGAGGCACATGACCTCTTCGGAGGCAAAAGCCCTTTCCCAAGGCACCACAAGCCCTCTTCGGAGGCACATGACCTCTTCGGAGGCAAAAGTCCTTTCCCAAGGCACCGCAAGCCCTCCTCGGAGGCACAAGCCCTCCTCGGAGGCACAAGCCCTTTTCAAAGGCACAAGACCTCTTCGGAGGCACAACTCATTAAGAGGAGCCCTCTTCGGAGGCATGTCCCAAAATAAAATGCTTGAACAAAATGCATCGTCCAGAAGCACAGTTCAACTCTCAAAGGAAGGACTAAGTTGTTCATCTCGAAAAGTTCCTCCTAAAAAAGTTGAAAAATGCTACAAAGTTCTTTCAGAAAAGCTCATTTCACTTCATAGGGAAATTCACTTCTTAATAAATAAAAGTGATTATCCCCGAAAGTTGAAGCGTTCTTTAGAAAGAGAAAATAAAAATTCTTCTAAAGACTGGATATACTCTATTAAGAGCAGAATAATTCTCCCCTTAAAAGCGGAATAATTGTCCTCTGAAGTAAGAGTATTAGTCTTAAAAAAAAAAGGCTCGGAATATTGCAATGCACTTACGGCATGGGGGCAATACTATACAATTCAATTATATTAATAAAAGCAACATGCCACAAGTTCGTTGCAATATCACGGAAAACAGATGTGGAATAAATGCATTCTCAAACGCAGACAAAAAGTTTGCACAAGTAAGAAGAATCGTTTGTTCTACACTAAAAATAAAAGATAGATCATTCTCACATACACAAGAGTTTGTACAAGTAAAATAATTGTTTTATTTAGTACTATGAAAATTCTTTACATGTGCAGATATCTCAAAAAGCAAAAGCGGGAACCGATACCCGCACAATCCCCGGTCAATACATGCAAAGAGCAAAAATAATAAGTAGAAAATCCAGCTTGATTATTCCTTCTTCTCACCACCCTTGGAGCTCTTTCCCGGCCTAATGATTAGCTTTTGAAGTCGTTGTGAACGGGTAGGGGCAGAAGGAGAAAGCGGTACGGCCAGATCAACTACTGCTTCCTCTTCAATGGAAGTCTTCTTCTTCTTCCTTACAGCACGCTTCCCCTTCCTCTTTGAAGAAGACTCGCTCCCCGGAGTAGCAAGCAGTGTTGAAAGCTTCGTGTCATCATCAAGAGACCGCTCCGGGGTCTTCTCAATGTCTTCCAAATCCTCCGCCTTCTATTCCTGAGAAGCAGCCGGATCATCCAAGCCTTGAAGAGCTTCGATTTTCTCTGCCTGTGATCCCGGTTGAGAAGCAGAAGGAGGAGTAATTTGGGAAGATGGAGGAACGACAACCGAAGGAGTAAAAGCTTGTGTAGTGCTTGGTGCCTCCGCTGTAGAAGAAAAGAAGTTAAAATCAACATCCCCCGAAAATAAAGAAGGCATCGGTTCACCAAAGTTTAAGTAACAAGTAAGAAGGTCATCGAATTCGGCTAAGTCAAATGACTGGTTCATTAAACCCGAGACGACGCCAAAAGTACCTGGAGGAGTTGGCTTTGCAAGATCCACCTCAAACTTCTCGGCTTCAATATCATCCAGTGCCTCATCTTCAGTAGGAGTAGTTGCAGTTTCTTGGGCAACTTTAGCTAGATGTAAAGAATGAGAGCTGGAATCCATAATATTAACGTCGGTTGGAGTGGAAGTATGAACGGGGGCAATTAAAGGAGCTGTTTCTTTTGGAGGCTCTTCTCCCGTTGTTTCAGCTCGTACTTTGGCAAGTTGCTCCCTCCCCTTAACAAGAGCGGCACGATCCTCATCATTGAGATAGCGCTCCTCAAGTTCCAACTCATTATAGCCGGCCCTGCCAAGCATATCCATTGCGACTTCCCACACTTCAGCCAATGTAATTTCATAATCGGGACCAAGAAAAGAGAGGCTTCCACGACCCAGAACGCTGTGTAAATAAAAGTCGAATAAGGTAGAGCTGATGTCTGCTTTCGTCGCCTCATGTGATTGCTCAGCCGCTTCCTTTTCGGCAACGGCAGCAACCCGGCCAGCGGTAGCCTCATCACGCTCTGCCTCAACTTTAGCAAGTCGAGACTTTAGTAACTCAATCTCTACGTTCTGGGAGGTGACTTTTTCCCGCAAATCGGCGTTTTCTGTGCGGTATTTCTCAGTAATATGCTGTTCAGCGGCAAGCTTCATTTCGACATCTCTCTGTGCAGCATGTGCATCCCGCACTTGTTTTTGAAAGACTTCTTCTTTCTGAGTATGAGATGCAGAAGAAGAAGCAAGATCTTCCTTAAGTTTTTTAACCTCGGACTCAAGTTTTGCATAACCATCAGCAATATTTGTCATCTCGACATTATGCTGTTTGCAAATTTTGTCCCACTCCGCCTTGTCGTTTTCCATAGTCAGCATCGCCTCAAGGTTTGCACGATTAACCCCTTGTAGTTCATCGACAAGCTTCTGCCACTGCGACATCCTCTCGATATTAAGCCTGACTGCGTCAAGACTGCTAAGCATGTCTGGCTTATCAATCGGAACTAGGTCCAAGTCAAAGCGCACCCCTTTTAGGCACCAATTCGGAAAACGGCTCTGAAGTGTTGGGGGGCCGTCCTTGACTTGATATTGCGGTCTGTTAATGATAGTCTGAATGTTAGATTTCTTCAGAGGAGGAGAGCTGGCCAGAATATCGGAAGGAATGGGAGCGTCAGTCTTTTCAGAAATTTCAGACGCGTCAATCGGTTTAGATCGTTTGCTCGGTTCATCGGCAATCTGAGTTTTTCCCATATCATCGTAAGACTTCCGCTTATGAGAGTAGTCACTCCTATGCGAAGAGTCATATCGCTCGGCATCTTTCCTTCTTTGCCACTGATCATAATCCCGCTTCTCCTGGGCTTTCCTTCGAGCCCTCTCTTCATCTGTTTCTTTTGGGGTATCAAGGTACTTCCTAAAGTCATAGGTGCCGCGGCCTCCACGGTACTTGAATGAGTCATAATATGAACCTGTACGTCCCATTGGAGAACCTGAAAGCAAAAAAGGAGTAAAGTTTAGAAATTTCCAGGAAAAAGAGGATGAATGTTTATAAGTGCTGGAAAATCCTAAGTGTGTGTGGCGTGCAAGCTACATGCGTCAAACTACAGACCACGCTTTAGTGTGGAAACAGAGACGACTGGCGTAGTAGGCGTCCGGGTTTGTATAAAGGTGGAAGTCGCCTCGACAACGGGAGAAGTTGCTTTTGGATTGTTATCCCCAAAAAGCTCTTGAGAAGTTATCATGATATCGCTCAAGCCATCAAAGGTGTCATCACCCAGGAGTTCAGCAGACTTCTCTTTTTCAACCTCTGTATCAATAGATTTCTCAGGAACTCAAGGATTCTCTTCCTCCTCAGTAATTGGGGTAAGTGCCGACTTGCTGACTAACCCTACGACATCGATGGATGCGGAACATTTTACCAAAGCAGCCTCCATGACGGGTGCTTCTGATGCAGTTTCTTCTACAGAAGCTGGGGCATTCGAGGCCTCTGCTTGGGAATCTGAAGCAACTAACGTTTCCGCATCAGAACTAGAAATTTCATGAATCTGAGTCGATCTAAAAGGATGTAAAAGGCCAAACTGGTGCAGAAATTCATCTTTCAGTAAGAATTTGGCGCTCCTCTCTTCAGCGTCAACAGCACTCAAAGTATCTAAAATCGACTTACGGCTGGTATCTCGAAGAAGAGAAGGAAGTGCTGCACGAAGAAAGAATGGAATTAAGCATTTGATGGTTCGAATTATGAAAAATTTAGAAAAATGAATTGGTAAGAGGTAATCTTACTTCCGACTCTCCAAATAGCATAAAATCCCGGAGGACAGCGAACATAAAAGAATTGAGTCAAGAATCCGTGGGCACTTTCAGGCAAGTCCAGAATTAGTTTGCGATTCCTAGCACTCCTCACAAGTATGATAGAAGGATGGTCCTTGTTCTTTGCAAATGTGCACAAGAAGCGAATTTCATCAAAAGAGGGAAAACGGTTCAACGTTCTCCTGAAAAGCACACACAATCCCAGCAGGATGGAGTACCCGTTAGGGTGTAGTTGAAAGGGAGAAATAGTTAGCCGAAGGAGGAGTTCCCGAAGACAATCATTAAATGGAGGAATGGCTCCACTTGAACACATCTGCCGGTTCACAACAACGAAGCAAAGAGGCGGCCTGTCAGCAGTGTCACTTGGCCCAGGAAGTAAAGCATCTGCTTCGGCAATGCCAAATTGGATGCACAGTTGTCGAAAGACTTTATGACTTAAAGTAGTAGAAGTCCTTTCCGGAGGATCGTTTAGTAGAGTAGCAATTGGAAAAGCTTCTTCGGCTATTTCCAAGTCTTCCTGTTGAGATTCCATTCTACACAAGGAACTGGACGATCAAATATTAAGGTGCACGTTTCCTAAAAAGAGTGAAGTGTTGTGCAAAACTAATACAATAACGAGCAAATGTAAATGAAACTAAACTAATTGATACTTGTCAATTATAAAGTTTAAGGGCTTAATATTTTAAGTCCAGGAATAGTGTTGCGTTAATGCAAATAAATCAGCTTTAGTTGATCACTTCAATTTTGCTTTAATGCTTCACTTAGATTTGTTAGTTCACAGCATTTCATTCACGAAGTTCATTTAAGTTTGATTTTCTTTGACAACTAATCTGTTGTTTGATGTGGGCAATCAATAGCAGTATATTCGTCCCATTTTTTATGTGAATGTTGCTTCTAAACAGGTTATTAGCATTAAAAGTTGAGGCAATCCGAGAAGAAGTGTAAAACCCAAAATAATTCAAGTTCAGAAAATCAGTCAAAAGCTGTTCAAAGTTCTAAGTGTTAGGTCGCTTACGACCTAACACATGTTGCAGTGTTCTTATGCTATGTTGTTCAGATTGAAAGTTCAAGACTGTGGAAAATTGTCTAAGTATTAGGTCGTTCAGCGACCTATCATGAGTCAGGATTTCTGTAGGTCGCATGTTGCAACTGAATGAATTAAGGTGGGGCAATTTTCTTTAAGTCCTAGGTCGTGCACAATTGTTTTAAGGTTGGAGATTCTCTAGGTCGCAAATGTCGTCAGGTCGCAAAGGCTAAGGTCGTTAAGCGTTCCCACGCGACCTAACTCTAAGGACGTTCAGGTCTGATAGGTTTTTGACTTCCTCTCCAAGCAACATCATATTGGGTCCAATAACCCAATACCACCAGTTCAAAAAAGGATTCATCATCCCCTTCATCCTACCTCAACGTACCACCGATTAACTAGAGAATCAATGGCAAACCCTACAGATCCGTAGCAAAAACTTTCGTATGATCGCAAATCATCCCGACACGTCAAATAACGAACGAAAGTCGATTGAGACTACCGTACAAAAAAGCATGATGCATGGAATTGGGCTTAGGACGAGCGACAACGGTTCGTGTTCAAAGCAGTGACTATGGGCAAGTATAAGCTGATCCACTTACGAATTATGATCGGCGAGGAAGAATCATTGGCTGATTGAGTCAAATTTGTCTCTGGAAGCTCGAAAAAACTGTTAATGGCGAAGGAGGCTCAGGACAGTAGGGTAAGGAAGAAGGTGCGACCTAACTAATTTATATGGGACTGAAGGAGGGAGGTGAACAGGCATGCAAGTTTTAAGTCGATTCGCGACCTAGCAAAGTTGAGTCGAAGTATACGACCTAAAGTATAGTCATATACTTCGAGGGGCAAATGTTAACTCCTTTATTTCAGCGACCTAAAACTCTACGACCTAAGAAAGCTACGACCTAAGAATGATGCGACCTAAGAATGTTGCGACCTAAGGAAAAGCTACGACCTAAGAATGATGCGACCTAAGAATGTTGCGACCTAAGGAAAGGCTACGACTTAAGAGGCTCTGCGACCTAAAGGAGCTTGCGACCTAAGAAAAACCTACGACCTAACTACATAGCGATCTAACTGAGAAATTCCACGACTTATCAAGATAAGAAGTTAGCGACCTAACTTCTTCGCGACCTAAGATCCAGAAGGGTTTGCGACCTAAGGCTGCAGAAGACCTCGCGACCTAAGGAGGCAGGAAAGCTTCGCGACCTAAGATCCAGAAGGCCTTGCGACCTTGCAGCAGAAAGGATTGCGACCTATGGAACTCAACGACCTAAGGTAGCTAGCGACCTAAAGGACTTAACAACCTAAGGTAGTTAGCGACCTAAGGGACTTGACGACTTAAATAGATTAGCGACCTAACTATTAAAGCAGGTTCAGCGCCCTACGACCTAGAGCTCCCACAGCTATTCTGTAACTCGCGTGCGACCTATTACTTGATCAAATGAAGCCAAGTACAGTTTTACTAGCTAACTCCTGAAGCCGCAAGGGGACAGCGACCTAGCTTAGGTCGCTCGCGACCTACGACCTAACTAAGGTCGTGCGCGACCTAAGACTTAGGCAAATTTCCTGCCCAGAAATCAGCTTCTATAAATAGGACATCACTTCCAACATGAAGAGGACTTTTGGCAAATCATTTCTACAGCGCTGTTACTCCGTCGAACTCTTCATTCATTCAGTAATCAAGGATCCTTCAAGCATTCACGACACTACAACAAGCTTTGAGAGAAATTCCTTACATCCGACATGGATTCATCGAGTTTCACCGTCGAAGATTGAGCTAGTAGTCTAGATTGTTTCTTGTGATCGAATTGTACTGTTTCTTGAAGAGATATCTATCAAATTGTAATTGAATCAGCAATAAGAGACTATAAAGTGGACGTAGGCTCAATTACGGGCCGAACCACTATAAATCTGTTGTTCATTTACTGCATTTCTGCTATTTTCCTGCTTAATTTCTGTTCCCGTCACACGGGTGGTGCTTTCACGATCTTATTACACACACCGGGTGTTATCGTTCATATTTTAACGTTAACAATGGAGAAGTACCCTCCGTAAAGAAGTACCCTAATGGACTTGAATGAATCCAGGAGTGGATTCGACCGATAACCTTAATGGACTTGGGTGAATCCAGAAATGGATTTGAACCGATATGGGTTGTCCGGACTTAAACTACTGAGTTCCTCGATTTTTTTTCAAGGTAGATGGATCTTTAGTTTACCCAATGGATACGCTTTCAATCCTGGGATCTGTTGGTTATGGATCTTCTGGGAAGGAGGTGCAACTATTGAGTAAATCATTGAATCAATAGTGTACTGCTACAACTGGGGTCGATGGTCCCTTGTTTATGAAATGGTCACGATTTATTTGTGGGACCCGGAAGGTTGATGGATCTTTTGGAAAGTTTTGTGTCCATTGCGTAAATAATGAAATCAGAAGCGGGCCACTGCTAACTTGTTATCATCATTTGACATTGGATTTTGAAGCGGTATTTTCCATATTTGTTTGAAAGGTTTTCCAACTATTTTCACTAGATGTTGAAATAGATCCACTAAGTACTTAAAGATTTTAGTCTTGTGCATGATCAATGTGTGGCTAAAATCTGTAAGTGATGATAAATCCATTAAGACATTGAGTTATAAAAGGTATTTTGATATAAAACATATTACATATTTTAAATCATTTATTCCAAAATTTGAAAATGTTGTAAAAGGGTTCTATGTACAATTTAATGATTTATGCTCAACTTAAATGGTTAGAAATATTATTTTAGTAAAATGTTTACATAATAATTATTATTAGCAATGTTCTACATTATCTAATTTATATACTAAACATTGTTTAAAGTTAACAATTATTATAATGTTTTGAAATTAATTATTATCATTTATTTAAAATATTTAGAAGTAAATTTCTATGATTATAATAATGTTTAGGGACTGATTATTAATGTTTATAATTAATGCTTGAAAAGAATTTAGATATTAAAACTAGAAATTTGTAAGAAATGGATTTAAGAGCCTAAGTAGCTTCTTTCTAAATATTAGTAATGATGTTAATGATTATTTTCAAATAATTTACACATTTTGTAAAGATGTCTATTTTAAATTTTTAAATGAAGTTACTTTATATGAAGCAATAAATTTTACATTGAATTTTATGAAGTATTGATATGTCGAAGTTAGTGATTTTGCAAATGAATTTCCAAATGAATATTTTTAGAAAAAACAAGATTTATATAAATTTCTTCAAAAAAAAATTATAATTTAGAGAAATTATATAGATAGTTGTATATATATAAAATTTTCTATTTTAAAATTTTACGGAACAAATGATTTGTGAAGTTCTATTTATAGTAAAATATGTTTGAAAAAAAAACAAAAGCAAACAAGTTGAACATTTATTTTGAAAGGATGGTATTAAACTTTATATACTCTTGATTTGCAAATTTATATGAAATTTAGGAGTTTTGCACTATTTAGATTTCATATAAACCTACGCATATGTTTTCATGATTTTCATAATTATTTTTAAGTATGTATTTTAAAAATTGATTATGAAGATATGAAATTTTATACTTTGATTTGAAGTAGAAATTTAATGTAAAATGTAAGTATATTATTTATTTCATTTTAATAATCTTTAAGTATATACTTATTCTAAATAATGCATTTAATAATAAAAATATTAGATTTAAGGAACCTTATTTTGAAGTTTGTTTAAATGATTTGATATGAATTTATAATAGTATTTCAAGCTTTTGGAAAATCTTTACATAATACTATATAAGATATATTTAAATGTCCTTATAGTTTTTATTAAATGGTTTTTTGTTGCAAATCATTGTTATAGCTACTTTGGGTTGCATATGATTGTTGTGTTATATATTAGTGCTTGTGCTTATGGTTCAGATTAAGAATTCATGTTATATGGTTCTATTAAGCTCATGCATGATTTCTATATCTTTGTATCAGCAACTACTATTCAAATTGAGTTGAGATAGGTATATGTGAAGCCCATTCAGATGTATATGCGTTTTGGCTCGCTTGTGCTCGCTTTAATATGAGCGAACTCGCTCATATTAACAATAATAAGGTACATATCTCGGATTACATACCGTATTTTCATTTTTTTCCCTACGGGATGCATCATCACTGAGATGGGATGTATATTTGTTATATATATGTGTATTGTAAATTTTTCCGGTCGAGCCGCGCAAAAGAGACACTACAGAAATTTTCCGTAAATTCGGTTGTTAGAAAATTTTTGAGACTTTAAAATTTTATAACTTATTTTCCAATAAGTCATATTAGAGTGGCATAGAGGAAGTGTGATAAAGGTTTTGCAAATAAGATTTTAATGTTTTATAAGTTGATTGTTTGAGTAAAATATATCAAAGGTTTTGATTCTCTACTTAATTCCTTTTCGAGGACGAAAAGTTCTGAGTGGGGGAGATCGTAATGACCCGTATTTTTAACTATTTTAAATTATTAAATTTAATATAATCATTGAACAAAATGGGTTAGAAATAAAAATTTAATGATTTATCATTGTAATTTATTGGATATGAACTTATAAATTTTTAAGTAATAAAATTCAATAAGTTAAAAGATGATAACTTATATTAAAAAGTAAATCAAATAATATTGAATTGTAAGTAATTGATAACAGAAATTGAAATAATCGAAGTTAAGTTGATAAAGAATCGAATGAATGTTTATTAAAAGTAAAAACATACGTTTATTTATATGAAATTGTATTTTTGATAAGTATAAATTTCAGAAACAAGAAAACATTTATGTGGTAAGAAATGAATAACTTTTGCTGTATACAATAATTACAACTGTGTTGAATTACTGTAAAATGGAAGTAGTTGTTTTATTATTTGAATTCATTTTAAAATTAAATTTTATAAGTTAAATAACTCATCTTTCAAATATAAGGATTTATTTGATAATTTAGTTGTTATATTTAATTTTGGAATTATTTAAGTAATTGAATCCTAAATTTAATATGAATGAAAATGATTTCGAAAGTTGATTTAAATTTTATTTAAACAAGAATGAAGATTGTTAACTTTTAAAATTGAATTTAAAGTGAATAAATTTATTTTGGAAAATATCTTGTTTCTTTTTGGCAAAGCCGACCGGTTTTATAGTGGACCATCCACTTTTTATTACGAACGTAATAAAACATTTGAAGTACAAGAGTAAGGTAAGAACACCTTAACTGCTAATAATAAGGAAAATACAGAACAAGATTGTGACAGAGATGCCACAGCTACTATAACTAACCTAATGACTAGGTTTCCTCAGAAGAGGAAGAAACACCATCATCCGTTAACACCTGGGCAGATCCCACCGGGACATCACCAATAAAACGAGAGAAGGGGCGAAAAAGAATTGCAAGACAAGGGTCATAATCCACTGGATAGGAAGTGTAAATAAATGACCAGTCCTAGGTAGAGTCAGATAACATCTCAGCATTCTGATTCCCCAATTGACCATCCGTAGCAAGAACTAAAGAGTCACCATAGGTACAGTAACGAAGGCACCTGAGGTCCAGATGATCATCGAAAACAAATCGATAAAAAGAATCGTCCAGAGGGTTATATCTCATATTAGATTTGAGATCAATCCAGCACCTTTCAGCCTCAAACCAAAAAACTGACAACTTCGGAGGCACAGGATCAGGAGCAGTTATAGGAAAATCTGAAACGACAGATGGAACCACGGGATCTGAGGGGAGATCAGGTGTAGCAACAGAGATAGGAGGAGGATCTAGACCAGGAACCTGAGAGTTAGAGGACGAAACTTTGGGAACTCATTTCCTAATCGGGGGCATGGAAGAGGAATTTCGGGAGTCGCGGCGGAGGCGGTAGAATTCTTGCATGCGGTGGAAGGTGGCCAAAGGAGTGACAGGAAGTGCAAATGTTTGGGACTCAACCGTAACGAACTCGGACATCCACAACATGCCCAATAGCAAGCTTAACTGGAATAGAGGTTGGAATGGCCTTATCTGCGGTAATTTCAATCAGAGCCTTAACATATACCAGTTTTTCACATGCTACTGTATTAGCATCAAAACATTTTAGTTTTCCTATGTTACACGCTAGCCAATTCAAACCAAGCAACGGTTGTAAAGCAGAAGGAATATGTGAAAGTAAACCCATACTAGAATAGAAAGAAACTGTTCATGAGCACAAGCTACTATTGGAGTCCAAGGAGTAACAATAAAGGTTTTCCATCAAAAAAGGAAGGCTCGGCCTCAAGGACAGGAAGCCGATTCTCGACGGATGAAAACTTAAGAAAATACATGGAGTCAACCAGCATTACACGCAAGTTACCACGAAGCTTCCAAGCCCTACGGCAAACATTAGTCGCATCATGAAGGTGGTTATTAGGATCCAAAAAGAAGCCAACCAAATATTCCGACCAATAGTCCAAGCCAGCTTGCACTACACCAGGAGGGGGAATCATCACTACATTTTCCCCCACAATTTCAAAATCAATTGGTTCAGAGTCTCCCACATTACAGGGCAGAGAGGTGAAAAGAGACGACCAAGGTTTAGTGCAGGAAGAGGCAGGAACTATAGGACGCTGATTAAGTGCCGCACTAACCAGTTGTTCACTACCGAGAAGTGAGCCAACGGATGAACCAAAACCATTATCTCTGAAATTCATTTCAGCATGCTCATCGGCATTCCTACAAGCATCTGTAGTGCTAATACCAATACCAGAAAAAATTGCCTGTGGAACACAATTTGTTCGAATATCATCATAGGCCACAATAATAGTGTTATTACCAATATACAACACTCCATCACCAATCGGCTTACAACCGTTGACACCACCCATTACAGGCAAAGGGGGAACGCTGGAATTAACACTGCAAGATCTAGTGCTTAATACAGTTCTAGACGAATCGAAGTTAGGAGCTAGTTGCAAACCACCAGACGAAGCTTGTAGGGCGGCGAAAGCATTGGCAATCGGGACGTTAATAAGAGCAACATTAGTGTCAGAGGCATAACAAAAATCCACATCTGAATTAGGAGGCTGAGGCAACCGCGCTTCACCAGCTGAATCAACATTGGCAGAACCTAATGGGACAACTCCAGTAGAGCCATGGGAGGTAGCGACATTAGGTTTAGATGGATTGGAGGTATTCAGAGGAGGGAAGTCGTTGTCAAAGAGGAGCGACATGTCAGACAGAGGAGCTGATGGTCGAAGGTTAAACGAACCTCCAAATATAGTTTGAGAAGGACAAAACAGAGATTGGAAACCATGGGGAGAAGCAGGCATGAACGGCAAGGCAGAGTGCAAGAGAAAAGAGGCCGTGTACGGAGGGGATGGGGAGCGAGGCGAGGATGAACGCGGAGGAAGTCAACCAGAGGATAAAACGGTCGTAGAGGCAATGGCCGCCATTGATATAAAAAGTTGGATTAAATATTTATGAATAACTTGTTTTAATTAACATGTAAAAGTATTTTTGAGCACCGTCTCGAATTTCGACGAAACTAGTTTCATTGGATCTGTAATAGTGAATTATTAGAAGATTTCAAGTTTCGCACCGTCGGACTTAACGTTTGGTTGTGCGAGCTTGAAACGCGTAGAATTTATTTTCATAACTTTAACTAATATAATTCGATTTTGAAAAGCTATCATCTGAAAATGATGAAATTGTCTCTCGATACATATTCCATTGTGTTCGGAATAGGGGTAAAACATATAGAATGCCAGGCGACATGCTTCGTTTGAAGTTCAAAATTTATCAAACGGAATAGTTCCACGAAATTTTCTATATAAGGACTTAGAAACCTTATCTTTGCAATCCAAAAAACCTAGTTCTTCAACCGCCCCTTTTAAAAATTTTAATGGCCAAAAATCATTGGCCTTTCTTCCCTATTTTCTCTCAATCCACACACTTCCACGCTTTGACTTCAACTAGGAAGCTAGAGAGCTCAACGAGCTCTACAAGATCTGTGTTGGGATTGATGAATCGTCATGATTGGACATGTGAGGGAGCCGCATTCATGCTACGTTTGGGATTGATTCGGTGGAGATTTCTACAATCGAGGCAGTGGGTGCGGCTCATGATGGCAAGCATGATGACGACGTTCGATCGCCCTTCGATGGCATGAGTAAAGGGGGGCATTCTATGAATGTCTACGTTGATGGGTTTCTAGGCCTGGAACGTGATAGAGGATGGAAGAATAAGTTAAGTTTAATTGTTAATTATAGTGTTAATTATATTCTAATTATATCAAATATTATTTAATCCGTAACTAGTTTAAACGTGTTTTATCATATTAATAAGTATTTTAAAAGGTATTTCTACACGCGCGCGCGCGCTCGCACGCACACGCACCCACGCACGCACACGCACCCACGCACGCACATATACATGCACGCGCGCGCACACACACACACACACACACACACACATATATATATATATATATATATATATATATATATTGACACCAAAAATGAATCAAAACTCAAGAATTGATGTTATGGAACCTATGAAACCTAGATCTAGTGGATAACGGTTGAAATAAAAAGAAAATAACAGAAATAAAATAGAGAGATACATAATTCTATAATGGTTCGGCAACCTATGGCCTGCGTCCACTTTATAACACATTTGCTTATAGATTTGATGTAGTTTGTTTCAGATTACAGGAAATTTGAAAGAGAATAAGCCACTAGTGTAGGGGTTAGACAAATTCTAAGTCCTAGAATTGCCCAAAGTAGATGCCTTGGGGAATGTTGTGTGTAAAAAAAGATGAAGAAGAGTCAGAGCGTCCGCATAGTTATAGCACAAACCAGATCCTATTTTGGTTGATCTATGGTTTTTATTTATAGAGGTAGAGGAGGTGTTGGGTGGAAAGTCTATTAGTAGCAAAGTCTAGTAGTCGGTCTAGGATTGAAAAAAAACTCGAACTCGCCCGAGTTGAATGAACAACTCGGTACCAAGTCAAATGACTCTGTATCGAATCATTTCCTTAAGTGGAAATAACTCCACCCCTTTTGCACTTCAGTTCTCTCATCGAATGGATGTGTTTTGTGCCTTTTCTCTAGTAATTCGGTTGGTGCTAGTGATAGTTCCTTCATCACTTGGATTGCTTGGTTATTTGAGTTGTCTTCTCTTCAAACTTGGTGATTGGTCATCCAAACCCTATGAAAACACTTAAGCACAAGCTAAGTGGGTAGAAAATAACTCTTATAAAGTTGGTGAGTAGTTTTGTGGTCAAAAAATGACTCAACACCAAGTTAAACGACTCATTGCCAAGTTGTTTCCATTGATAATATAGAAGTGAAATTTTCCAAGACCTTTCCTTTCTCTTTTCTAAGCACGCCTGGTAATTTTTCAAGTCGTTCCATCTTTGTTTCGATGTTCTAACTCCGGTAGAGTTCTACTCGGTTAAAAACCTAGTTAACATTTGTAACCTAAAATAAGCTTTTTTTGAAAATAAAGCATACTCAGGAACAAGACAAGTCCTGACTACTATCCTGCGAATTCCGGTTGAACGTTCAAGTTCCATCTTGAGCTGTTGATTTCAGTGAAGATATTTTCTTTTAATTGTTTGGTTTTGTCATAACCAGGATTTCGTTACTTTGAATTGAAGATTAGATCCCTGCTTTGGAGATCGTTTGATGCTCCAAGTTAGTGTTGACGTTCTTTGTATTACTTCTAGAATATTGTAGTATGAAAGAAAGAACAATCCAGTACCAAGTCATTTTTATTTCCAGCCCTTATAAATATTTACTTAGAAAATTTTCTAAATTTTTCTTCATTTCCTCTTACCTTTCAAAGGAGATGTTTTCTACCTGAGTCATCTAGAAGTTGATTCGACACGACCCAGCTGCCAAGCACCGCTATTAATCAGCCTTGAAGCTGTCATCTCTTCCTGCTACCGCTGCCATCCAGCAATGCACCGCCACCTCATCTTGTACCTAAATCATTGTAGACCCAAACTAAAAATGTAGATCGAATTTGAGCTTGGATTTTAGGTTGGCAGTCAACGATCATGTTAGAGAGATGATGGTTTGGGCTTGGTTAATGGTAACTCGGAGGAAGAAAGTTAATTTCAGATTGTATTTCATCAGTGGCGGAGTTGAATTTCTGCCCCAATCGTATGCATGTCGTTTCAGAACCAAGTTCTATATTCCAGTTTCGAATGTCTCTCTTCGAGAATTTAGCTAAGTCCCGATTACCATTTGAACCCCAATGCGATGATTTATTCCAAAGTCGAACGTAGTGATGATTTCATCATATCATTTTCCATTTATACACTGTTTTCCATTTCCGCACTTCAAGTGATCTTGGGAAGAAAAACTTACTACATCTCTTCGGACAACAGATTCGTTATTGATTTTCAATCGATAAAGGATAAGTTCCCATAGAGGTAATCTTAAAGTATGATGCAATTCATCTTTCTAGCGTGAGCAAGCTATCTACCAAGGATGGTCCGTTCATGGTGTTTGGGACACTGGACTCACTTTGCATAAATGACGTACCACACTTGTCCCAATCAATTCTCAAAATCTATTTCGTCAACACATGTTGACTTACTTCAGATTTCGAGCACTGCTCATATGGGAATTTTATAAAAATAAAACATACCAAATTGTGCTGAACTTCGAGTTTTATTATTTAGAATGACACGCTAGTTACTCCGTCTTAAGCATGGTGAAGGAAATTCTACACCTTTAGAGGCTGGATCCACAACTATCCCAGTATCTCCTATCTTTCCTATCAGGCTAGGTCAGCCCGTTACATAAGAATATTATGGCTTGCTAGTCCCGCAGACCTTGTTATCGGACAGATGCCTCCTGGAATAAGATTTTTGGACAACCTGGCATAACATTTCCCTCAATTCTCACAGCTAGATCACTTCAGAAGATATGTTCACAACATGGCATCCCAAAATATGACATACTCTTGCCGTCAAGAGCTGAAACTGCGCACAACCCTCCGTCAAACATAACCGCTTGCAACCACTATATGTGTTTAGGTGGTATTGTTCCATCGTTTAATTAATTTTTGATGGTGATGTTGCAAGAACTTGGACTGGCGGTGTACCAAATACATCCAAATGGTTATGCACTCTTAAGTTCTCAATATGTCCAATTCATGAATGGACTTAATTAGCCTCTTAGACTCAATGAGGAAACTCATCTCTTAGTTTAAATGGAGAAGAGATTTTCCCTCTTACATGATTATAGAAGCCCGGAAGGGGTGCAAGTTTATAGTGAAACTTCATAATAAGCACTCATCTTTGAAGAATGAATACTTCTTTGTTCGATATCCGAATGAGTTCGACCGTCTCTGACTATCAAGAAGTAAGCATCTATATCTCGTCTTTCGCCATTCAAAAGGTTTCAAATCTCTAACTTTCTAGATATTTCATTGCAGACATCTCGGCTCGAGATAGCAGTGATGAGCATAATGCAACGCTCGATACCTTAAAGGCAGTGAGAGCTTCTCAGCGCTTTGTGGACTTCCTTCTGACTAATGAAAATCTCTGTATGTATGGCTTGCTTCACCCGAGAAGATTTGTTGTGGCTGAGTCCCAAACCCTAAGTGATTCTAGAATGTGAACCCGCTCCTCTACCCCATCTCATAGCTCTGACAAGAATGCTAAGGGGGATGTAATTGGTTCATTAGGTAAAGTACAACCTGGAAAAGCTCCTATGGTTGATGCAGATTTACCTATCATAGAAGATATTCCAAGGGATAGGGATGAAACAAATAGGATTCCCCATATCCCGAAGGAGGATGAATCAATCCAGTGGAAAGAAGGGAAACAAGCAATGATAGCAGAGGAGGGGGAAGAGGCTTCAGACGATGATGACGACAGTGATTTTCATGCCATCTAGGAAGGGGATGAGTGCTGTGTTGAATCAAAAGAGATGAGCCCTGATCTCCCTACACACCTCCTCAAGAACAGCTAATTACTGAAATAACGACTCCCGAACTTCCTTGCAAGCCTCTTCAAGGATAATTAATTACCGAGACTTCTTAATCAACTAGAGGCCATGGTACAGAAACTCCAATAGGAGATACAACAAATTCACACCCGCTAAGAGATGTCTCCATTAATTTGTGCGAATTCTGGGACTTTACAGGCAAGATTGGTTTAGATATCACCCTATCTTCGATTGATTTCATAAACGAAGGTGGAGAGACTCTAACTTTGAAACCATGCTGATACAGCTGGTAGAGTATGTGACGCCCCACTCCGAGACCCACATTAGCAAAGAGTATTACAAGGTAACATCGTCTGCTAATGTGGAGAATAGAGCTGGTTAGGAGCGACCATCTATAGCCTTGTCTTAATTATCTATTGAATATGTCGACAATTTTCATACCCTCTTGAATTCTTTCTCAAATGGATCGACATAGCCAACAAATACTTAATACAAAGCCATAGGTGGCTAAAGGATCTATCAGAATAAAATATAACAAATCAAATGTACTACACATCACAGAACAGTAGGTCATCACATACATTTACACATATTTAGATACATTACAGAGTATGCAAAATGATACATGTCAAGTGGTAGAGTAAACCAAAATATACAGACAAGTCAAAAGAATACATATATCAGAGTTACAGCCAAAAAGGACTACACAAAAAGCTATAACAAAATGGAGCTAGCAGAATAGTCCATGCGGAAGCAAAATAGGCTAAGTCCAATGTACCTAACCTGAAACATCTCGGTCTGACCCGAGTATAAAATACACGGGTCAGTCTAGCTAAACAAATTAGTTAGACAAACTAAATGATAATGAACATACAAGATCATAAAGTACAACAAATATCTCCAAAAGAGATAACCAAATCATCTAACATAAGATGAATCAAAACAAGCCTCATATCATCGGCAATTCCAATAAACAAAGGATATCATATCGCAGAACAAGCCAAAAGGCAAATGACAAATACCAATAAAGGTAACACAAGTTTCCACAAGGTAATCGCTATATATCATGTGGTTCAAAGAACCTACCCCGAAAGGCGATACACTAGGGAAATATAATTGTCAAAGAAACAAAAGATGCTCGAGCTCAGTACTATAACAAGGATCTACACGCTCGAAGGCAACAAACCTCAATATCACTCGAGCGGTGACGATGGACCAACTCCAAAAGTGATACTATCGGGTAACAAACCCGAAGGCAACACCCGAAGGCAATGCCCGAAGGCAACGCCCAAAGGCAACGCCCGAAGGCAACAAATCGTAGTGGCGGTACTGGACACCACTGTCCGGCGGAATGTGTCACAAATCTCAGAAAGGAACCCGGAAAATGTTAACGTGAGTCCCATACCCCACGTTCGCACTAAACGGTTTACTAACCGTTAGTCAATTTCACACCCAAAGCAGTACAAAGTCCACCTTATCTCATCGGTAGACCAGACCCAAAGGTCAAAACGGTCAAACGAATAGATTAGGAATTAACTGAAAAGATAAATGCACGGGTTCATAGCACGCGTGTTATTAAATCATTTAATTCTCCTCCCTCTTCGCTCGAAGTGCAAAATTGTGTGTGTGTTTTAAATAGAAATGATAAATTGGAGAAACGGGCTTTTAATACAATTAAAAAGATCATTTTATAAACCCGTGTACGAAATCAAAAAGGAATCATCAAAGTCAATAATAAATGATAACAACAAATCGGATAATCACGAATCGATAAAAATTGGAATCCCACACAAAATAGGCAAACTGGGTTAAGACAAGCAGATTCAAACGTCTGAATTGTATATTTCAGACGTCTGAAACTGGGGCTCAGGCAATACTTTGCCTAGGCCAATGATGGCCAAATCATATCGGAAGCAATCAGATGAGTGACGATGGCTAGGGGTTTACGCCAAATGACTACCCAACCTTAAAGACTCGCCAATACACTCCGACCAACATGCCCAAACAACCATATAACGATTTTTCATAGATTTTGACTTCAAACGCCAAAGATTGGAATATTCACCAAATTGATGTAGCTCAGACCGGAGATGAAGGCATAAGTCGTAGGCGACTTATGGAAGGAGCTATGAGTCATCTACGAGTTAAGAAAACAGGCATGGGTCGTGACCGACTCAACTGGGGTGAAGTGTTAAGTCAACACCGACTTAAGGAAAGTGATGAGTCGGCACCGAGTTACAAGGTACAAGTGTTAAGTCAACACCGACTTAAGGAAGGTGATGAGTCGGCACCGAGTTACAAGGCACAAGTGTTAAGTCAACACCGACTTAAGGAAGGTGATGAGTCGGCACCGAGTTACAAGGCACAAGTGTTAAGTCAACACCGACTTAAGAAAAGTGATAGGTCGGCACCGAGTTACGACTTATTTAAGTCGGTCGAAATTTTAAGTGGCGAAAGCCCTGATGCCGTTGGATGATCTGCCGAGTTAACCTCCACCATTGGTTCTTTTGAGATGCCGCATGTTTTAAGTTGCTGAAGCTGTTGCCGTTGATCTTTATGCCGAGTTAATCTGGACCGCTATTCTTAAGTCGTTAATAGTTGAGTCGTGTAGAGTTGTAAGTCGGCAACGACTTAAGGAGTTGTCTGTTGTATTTTCTGTTGTAAGTCGGTATGTTGTAACTACTTGGGCTTAAGTCGTGTACGACTTATGTTGAGTCGAAGGATTTGATAAGTCGGAACCGACTTAGTACTTGTAATATTTTTAAGCTTTCTGAACTGTGTTGTAAATAAGGCGACTTATGTTAAGTCGGCAAGGTTGATAAGTCGGTTGCCGACTTATGACTTGTACTTTTCTGTTTTGGTGTGTTGTAGCCTATAAATAGGCAAGTGAAGTCATTTGTAAAGGTTGTTGAATATTGAATAAAATTCTCTTTTGATTGCTTTGTGCTTTCATTCAAATTGGTAGTTGAGTGTAATCTCCTATCTCCTCTTTCGGTTAATCGAGTGCGCTCGATTCAACGATTGTAGAAGCCGATTCGCGGAATCAAGTGCGCTTGATCAACGCTTGAAGAATTGAAGATCTTTGAACCCGGTATCGTGCGCGATCAACGAGTTCGAGATAGCTAGAGTTCGGTATCTTTGGATCAACGAATTCGGGCAATTCAGCATTCATCAATCCATCGACTGCTACTTTCACCGATCTACATTGTTTTGAATTATCCGCTGCGTCAGTTTTTGGTATCAGAGCTTGTTCTAGCCAATCATAGCTAGATCGAGACTTGGAGCCTAATCATTTGAAGAGTTTTGAAGTTTGAGGAGAGCCGAGCTTGAAGTGTTGGGACACGGCCGAGAGGAAGAAGTTGTTCGCATTTGTTTGAAGATTGAAGTTCGGATTTGCATTGGAGGCCGAAACTTTGTCCATCGTGTTCATCGCGATTTGCTACAAAGTGGAAGTTTTCGATCCGTTTCATTTTGGATCAAAGTCCGAATTGTGTTTGAATTTGTGAAGTTTTCGAGAATGCCGCCAAGAAGAGCTAATCGCCACCAAAACGTAGAGGCTTTGTATCGAAGAGAAGAAGTTGATGAGATGGAGCAAAGAATCAATGAGAATTTTAGTGAAAAGCTTAACGAAGGAATTGGCCGGTTAGAGAGGCTTATGACAGAGATGAATCAAAATCGGAGAAGGGTTTCACCAGAATCTAACCATGGGGGTAGTAGAGTCTCACCGCATTCTAATCGAGACCGAAGTGTTGAAAATGATCAAGGGCATGGAAGGAACGTGAATGATCGTGAACGGAGGAATGTCGATAGAAGGGATGAAGGTGGAAGGCGTAATGGTAGTAGAGATGTTGGTGGTCAGAATCGACATCGTTATGCATCTGATTTTGAAGAAGAGTATGATGGTGGTAGTGTTCAAGGAAGGGGTCAAGGAAGAAACTATTCTGAGTATGATCACAAATGGGAGTCGGGGATGAAGACAGAAATTCCTGAATTCAAGGGTGGTATGCAAGCGGAGGAGTTTCTAGATTGGGTGGCTAATGTTGAGGAGATTTTTGATTTCAAAGAAGTACCAGAACATCGTAGAGTGAAGTTGGTTGCTACGAGGCTGAGGGGTAGAGCTTTGGCATGGTGGCAGCAAACCAAGCTTACACGTGAACGTATGGGGAAGTCAAAGATTGAATCTTGGGAAAAGATGAAGAAGTTGATGAAAGCAACGTTCTTACCTTACAATTATCAATCTTTGATGTATCAACGTTTGCAAAACTTGAGACAAGGGACGAAAACTGTGAATGACTATGCTGATGAATTCTATCAACTCATTGCAAGGAATGATATTATGGAAACAGAAGAGCAGCTGACATCTAGATTCATTGGGGGATTGAGAATGCAGATCCAGGATATGGTGAATATGTTCGATCCAAGATCTGTAGCGGAAGCACATCAGAAAGCGTTGGCTTGGGAAAAACAAGGGAGACGAGGAGGTGGTGTGTTTACTAATTCTAACAATCAAGCGAAGGGTGTTGGAGGAAATTCTAATGTTTCTAAACCTATCAGTAGACCAGTGGTGAAGGAGGCTGAGAAGACAAGGGTTAACAATGGTTTCAAATGTTACAATTGTCAGGAAATGGGTCATAAAAGCAGTGAGTGTCCAAAACCAAAGAAGAGAACCATGATTGCAGAAGTTGACGATGAGGATGTTGATGAAGATTGTTCTAATCCAGCTGAGGAGGATGAGCAGGATATTGCGTCAGGAGACGAAGGTTGTAACCTAATGCTGAGGAGATCGTGTTTAACACCGAAGCAGGAGGAAGCTAGTTGGTTGAGGAGTAATATCTTTCAGTCAACATGTACTATTCTGGGGAAGGTGTGTAAGTTTGTGATCGACGCAGGAAGCTGTGATAATATTATTTCAACCGAAGCTGTGACGAAGTTGAAATTGAAGACAGAGAAACATCCGAGTCCGTACAAGTTAGCATGGTTGAGAAAAGGAGGAGAAGTGAAAGTGGATAGACGAGTTCGTGTACCATTCTCTATTGGGAAGAAATACAAAGATGAAATATGGTGTGATGTAGTAGAGATGGATGTTTGCCACTTATTATTGGGAAGACCATGGCAATATGATCGAGCAGTACTACATGACGGTCGGACCAATAGCTACAGTTTTATGTTTAAAGGCACGAAGATTATTTTAGTTCCGAAGAAGAAATCACAAGAAGAAAGTAAGTCAGAAGAAATCGAAGAGCTGAAAAATTTATTATCTTTGAAAGAGTTTGTTAAGGAGGTTGAGGAAGAACCGGAAGTATTCTTGTTGATTGGGCGTGAGAGCAGTGAAGAAGTTGAAATTCCTGAAGAAGTTAAACCAATCTTGAAAGAATTTGATGATGTATTTCCAGAGGAGTTACCAACGGAGTTACCGCCGTTGAGGGACATACAACATCAGATAGATCTTGTTCCAGGTGCTGTATTGCCACACAGACCACATTATCGAATGAGTCCGAAGGAACATGAAGAATTGCGGAGGCAGGTAGAGGAATTGCTTGAGCAGGGGCGTGTGCAGGAGAGTCTGAGTCCTTGTGCTGTACCAGCTTTATTGGTACCCAAGAAGGATGGGACATGGAGAATGTGCACTGACAGTCGAGCATTGAACAAGATTACTGTGAGATATAGATTTCCAATGCCGAGGTTGGATGACTTGTTGGATCAAATAAGTGGAGCTACTATCTTTTCGAAGATTGATTTGAAGAGTGGATATCATCAAATTCGTATCAAACCAGGAGATGAGTGGAAAACTGCTTTTAAAACCAGAGAGGGTCTATACGAGTGGTTGGTCATGCCGTTTGGTTTATCAAATGCACCGAGTACTTTTATGAGGGTGATGAATCAGATTTTTCGACCGTTCATTGGGAAATTTGTGGTGGTATATTTCGATGATATTCTTATTTACAGTGGGAGTTCAGAGGAACATCTGAATCATCTTAGAGAAGTGCTGATGGTACTAAGACAAGAACAATTTTATGCTGCTACGAAGAAATGCGTGTTCATGACGCACAGTGTTTTATTTCTGGGGTATGTTGTTTCAGAGAAAGGAATACAGGTTGACCAAAGTAAAGTTGAGGCGATCAAAAATTGGCCGCAGCCCAAGACGATAACGGAAGTTCGTAGTTTTCATGGGTTGGCTTCATTTTATCGAAGGTTTATCCCACATTTTAGTAGTGTGATGGCACCTGTTACAGATTGTATGAAAGGCAAACAGTTTTCATGGTCAGAGGAAGCAGGGATTGCTTTTGGGAGGATCAAGGAATTGCTGACGACTGCACCAATTCTAGTATTACCTGATTTTCAGTTGGTGTTTGAACTACATACTGATGCATCCAAGGTTGGGATTGGAGGGGTGTTGAGTCAGAAGGGACGTCCAATTGCATATTTCAGTGAGAAGTTGTCAGGAGCGAAGATGCGAGACAATACATATGATGTGGAGTTTTATGCTGTTGTACAATCTATCAAACACTGGAGACACTATCTATTTCAGAAGGAGTTTGTTCTTTACACTGATCATGAAGCGTTGAAGCACTTACAAGGGCAAGACAAGATTTCAGCGAGACATGCATCGTGGATTGCATATCTGCAACAGTTTACTTTTGTCGTGAAACACAAGTCAGGGGTGACAAATCGAGTGGCTGATGCTTTGAGTAGGAGGAGTCATTTGTTGACTACGCTGAAAGTTGAAGTGACGGGGTTTGAAATGTTGCCGGAATTATTTGTTGAAGATCCTTACTTCACGAAGTTTGTTGATAAAGTTAAGGAGGGAAAGACGGATGAGTTTTTGATGGTAGATGGTTTTCTTTTTAAAGGAAGTCAATTGTGCATACCGGAGGGTAGTCTGAGAATGAAGATTATCAAGAAGTTACACGAAGAAGGACATGTTGGAAGAGACCGTACCTTACAATTAATTTCACAATCCTACTTTTGGCCATCGATGAGGAAAGAAGTGGAGAAATTTGTGGAGCGTTGTCATATTTGTCAGGTTTCGAAAGGAACTGCGACTAATGCGGGTTTGTATATGCCGTTACCCGTACCTGTAAAACCATGGGTGGATATCAGTATGGACTTCGTGTTGGGATTACCAAGGACACAGCGTGGTAACGATTCCATATATGCGGTGGTGGACAGATTTTCGAAGATGGCACATTTTATTGCTTGTAAGAAGACGGCGGATGCTGTTCATGTTGCTCAGTTGTTTTTCAGAGAGATCTATCGACTTCATGGATTGCCAGAATCGATTGTGTCGGACAGGGATACTCGTTTTCTGAGTCATTTTTGGCTAAGTTTGTGGAAAATGGTGGGAACGAAGCTGAAGTTTAGTAGTGCTTATCACCCACAAACGGATGGACAGACTGAGGTGGTTAACAGATCATTGGGAAACTTGTTGAGATGTCTTGTGCAAGATAATCTGAAGAGTTGGGATGTGAAATTATGCCAGGCAGAATTTGCCCATAATCATGCTGTGAATCGAAGTACTGGGTTCAGTCCGTTCCAGATTGTTTATTCAAGTTTACCGAAGGGACCGTTAGACTTAACGATGATACCACACTCGAAGGGGACAATTAAGAAAGCTGCTGATTTTGTTGAAGGGCTGACGGAGTGTCATAAAATCGTTCAAGAACGATTAGAGAAAGCAAATGAGAAATATAAACGAGCTGCAGATTTGAAACGACGAAATGTTGAGTTTAATGAAGGAGATTTGGTTTATGCAATATTGACGAAAGATCGTTTTCCGGTGGGAACGTATAATAAATTGAAAGCACGAAAGATTGGCCCAGTTGAAATTTTAAAGAAAATCAATGAAAATGCTTATAAACTGAAGCTGCCAGATGATGTGTACACGTCAGACGTATTCAATGTTAAGCATCTCGTACCATATCATGGGAATGAGTTTGTTGGGGATGAAGAGTGTGCAAATTCGAGGTCGAATTTCTCTCAACATGGGGAGGATGATGTAGCTCAGACCGGAGATGAAGGCATAAGTCGTAGGCGACTTATGGAAGGAGCTATGAGTCATCTACGAGTTAAGAAAACAGGCATGAGTCGTGACCGACTCAACTGGGGTGAAGTGTTAAGTCAACACCGACTTAAGGAAAGTGATGAGTCGACACCGAGTTACAAGGTACAAGTGTTAAGTCAACACCGACTTAAGGAAGGTGATGAGTCGGCACCGAGTTACAAGGCACAAGTGTTAAGTCAACACCGACTTAAGGAAGGTGATGAGTCGGCACCGAGTTACAAGGCACAAGTGTTAAGTCAACACCGACTTAAGAAAAGTGATAGGTCGGCACCGAGTTACGACTTATTTAAGTCGGTCGAAATTTTAAGTCGCAAAAGCCCTGATGCCGTTGGATGATCTGCCGAGTTAACCTCCACCATTGGTTCTTTTGAGATGCCGCATGTTTTAAGTTGCTGAAGCTGTTGCCGTTGATCTTTATGCCGAGTTAATCTGGACCGCTATTCTTAAGTCGTTAATAGTTGAGTCGTGTAGAGTTGTAAGTCGGCAACGACTTAAGGAGTTGTCTGTTGTATTTTCTGTTGTAAGTCGGTATGTTGTAACTACTTGGGCTTAAGTCGTGTACGACTTATGTTGAGTCGAAGGATTTGATAAGTCGGAACCGACTTAGTACTTGTAATATTTTTAAGCTTTCTGAACTGTGTTGTAAATAAGGCGACTTATGTTAAGTCGGCAAGGTTGATAAGTCGGTTGCCGACTTATGACTTGTACTTTTCTGTTTTGGTGTGTTGTAGCCTATAAATAGGCAAGTGAAGTCATTTGTAAAGGTTGTTGAATATTGAATAAAATTCTCTTTTGATTGCTTTGTGCTTTCATTCAAATTGGTAGTTGAGTGTAATCTCCTATCTCCTCTTTCGGTTAATCGAGTGCGCTCGATTCAACGATTGTAGAAGCCGATTCGCGGAATCAAGTGCGCTTGATCAACGCTTGAAGAATTGAAGATCTTTGAACCCGGTATCGTGCGCGATCAACGAGTTCGAGATAGCTAGAGTTCGGTATCTTCAGATCAACGAATTCGGGCAATTCAGCATTCATCAATCCATCGACTGCTACTTTCACCGATCTACATTGTTTTGAATTATCCGCTGCGTCACAAATAAATTCAAATGAAAAGCAAATGAACATAAATAAGTGTTAGGAATTCATACCTAACATCAAAGATAGATATAGACTTAGATGTGAGATAAAAATCTCACCTTTAAACTCAAAAACACAAGAGAGAAGCTATAGAGCAAGGCAAGAACAATCACTCTTCAATTTCAACCCAAGGAGCATCAATCTATGCTCAAAAACAAATATCCTAAGTTAGGGTTTAGGAGATTTCAAAAATCGAAGAGAGATTGAGATGGAGAATGTGAAAAGAAGGCTTACCTTGATTTTGGACTTGAATTTGAGTTCCTAGATCAAAGCTAGGGTTTGGGAATTTCCATTTCTCATTCTTTCCCCCATTTCTTTAGAGTTTGAGTGTTAGGAAAATGAGAGTGGAATGAAATAAAGAGGAGAGGCTGAGTTAGGGTATTAGATAAGTTGGGTTAGTGGGCAGAAACCCAAACCCAACCCAAAGCCCTAATAGAAAACATCCAAACTCACTCAACTCCAAACATATCTATGCTTATACTTAAAAAAGTCACAAACACCATTTTGAACTCAATGGAAGTGGTATCAAGTCCAAAATGTTGATTCTCAATTCATTCATCATTCAAACGTCTGAAATTTCCAAACCAGACATCTGAATCTGGAAAAATAGGAGTTTTTAGACTTCATTCAGACGTCTGAACTGAATGATTGAGACGTTTGAATCTGGAAAAACAGAAGTTGTCAAGAAAAATATTCACACGTCTGAATCGTCCATTTCAGACGTCTGAAAATGGCAATTTTTGCCTATTTCCTTTCTGGATTGACTCGAACAATTTTAGACGTCTGAATCCCTGTAAGACAATTTTTCTTCAATTAGACTTCTTCGAAACACGATCCACAAAGACACTTCACTAATTCGACTGTTCTTTTACGAATAGTGACTTTTTCGGACTAATATTCCGACTAACGATGCTATACTTTAATAAAATATTTAAATATACAATCGTAAAATATGCGGGTTGTTACAGACTCCACTACTTAAAGAAATTGCATCCTCGCAATACTTAAGAAGAAAAATGAAGAGTAACAACCATAGAAGCATAAGTGATAGAACGTTTCCTTTTGCAAGAGAACGACACCCAAACCAATACGACTAGTATCGGTACAAACAATGAAGTCTTTGTTCCCTTCGGGAACCGCAAGAATAAAAGCATCAGAAAAGAGTTCCTTTAATCGATCCTCTTTCCCGAAAAGCTAAGAGTTTCAAAATTATAATTAACTTTATGTAATCATCTTTTTAGAAAAATTTACTTATTACAAGTCAATTTTACTATGTCTGACTATCTCATCATATCGTTTAGGTGATTCCTATCGATAACGTTGATCAAGCGCATCGACCAGAATTCTTAAAGCACTCAATGGGAAAAATAACTCAAAATCATCTTCTATATGATAAACAAATCTCTTAAAAATTTTACGAATATTCTTTGCTCGTTTTAAGAACAAAATTCCAAGCATACTTATAAATATCTTATTAAAAAGATTTGCAAATTTTAATTCGTTGTTTTCATCCAATATCAATAAATACAAGGATAAACTCATCCAGATATTCGTAGAATACTCGATTCACAAAATGGATGAAATAAGGTAGAAGGTTCTTCATACCGAATGACATAACGAACCAAACACAAAAATCACAACGAGTGCGGAATGCGGTAAGAGGATGCTACCTTCCGCAACTCGTAGCTGATGAAAACCGATGGCAAGGTCGAACTGAAAAGACCTTAGCACCAATCAATAGATTGCTTAGGTGATAATCCTAAGACAAGCTCAAATATACCGGAAAACTCGCAAACTACTTGAATGAGAGAAATAACACTTTCCTCATCAAGTGGGTTTAAAGAATAGAATGATATCACCGAATTTGGAAATCAAAATCGTTAAGAACAAAAGAAATCTGCTTTACAGATTGAGAATGTCGAAGATGAATAGTCCACATTGGACATAGGATATAGGCTTCATAATGATTAAGTTAATCCTTTCCCAAAAATCAATTTCAAAGCCTAAGTATGCAAATCGGCTCGAAAAGAATAACCACATAAAATAATCTCGACATTTTTACAAAGCAAACTGAGTGTTGCGGATCCATCAACCGGATTCGCAATTCTCAAAGAAGTCATCAAGCCCAAAATATTTAATGAAAAGGAATCAATAAGTTCTTTTGATATAAAAGAATGGTACGCACCCGTATCAAAAGAAATCAAAGAGGAAGATCAAGAAATAAAATAATGTCATGAAGGATAGAAGGAGAATTACCTCTGCACTGAGAAGAACCTCCAGAAGCCTTAGCAACATAAAGCTTGCCAGACTTGGAGCTAGCAGGAGCAGTAGGGCAGGTGGAAATACGATGACCTTCCTTCTTGCAATAATGGCAGAAGAGAGGCTTAGGACAAGCTCGAATCATATGATCAGGAGAGCCACAATTGAAACACTTCCAAATGGAAGGTGTTCCAGTAGATTGAGAGTTAGAACCAGATTCAACGGGCTTTTTCTTCTTGGAAGGGAAAAATTCCCGCTTATGAAATGGAAACTCCTTCTTATTGGAGTTCTTACGAACCTCAACATCATCACCACTATCACACTCCTTCTCGATGGCTTCAAGATGAAGTGCCGAATCAACCAATTCCTCAAAAGAAAGCTTAAGCTGGAGCATTAAAGACTTCTTAAGATATTTCTTAAGACCAAAGACAAACTTCATGTTCTTCTTATAAGAAGTGCTAATGAATTCAAGACCATACTTAGATAAGGCCTCGAATGATGCAACATACTCAGAGACGAAGGACTTCCCTTGCTTCAACTCAAGGAAGCGACGGGCTAATAAAACTTTCTCAGATTCAGGAAAAAATTTGAGCTCGAATCGTTCCCGAAATTGAGTCCAAGAAAGAATAGACTCATCAAGTTCGGCTACAAGAAGCTCGTACCAATCAAGGGCACGCTGTTGCAATAAGCTAGAAGTTACAAGAACTCGATCATGGTCTGAAAGATCCATACGAGAGAAAATACGCTCGCATGTGCGAATCCAAGCTTGGACCTCAAGAACGGACTAAGAGCCTTTGAATGGCTTTCCTTCAAGATGAGAAAAATCACTGCACAGACGTGCAAAGGCAGACTTGCGTGGAGGAGATGCTCGAATAGGAGCTGGAGGCTGAGTGCACCTAAATAACTCCAATAACTGATCGGCAAACATATAAACGCCGTCCGGATGCGAGCCACTGGATTCCCAGCATCCGTGCGTCGTCCTCGACCTCTTTCAGCCATTAGGTGAAAGTTAAGATAAGATAAAGATTATGCACAAGGTAGATATCATTAATTCAAATATGGAATATTATGGAATAAAATGCATTCCTAGACGTATTCCTAAAGTTCTATCTACCCCAAAGCATGGAAAGAATAAAAGGCACGATTATTCAAAAAAAATTCGTACCGTTCATACTACACTTTGATGTACCGTAATATGTGTCTCCGTTCTATGTTTATCATATTTTGTTCTGAACTCAGCTCTGACACCAAGCTGTGATGCCCCACTCCGAGACCCACATTAACAAAGAGTATTACAAGGTAACACCATCTGCTAATGCGGAGAATAGAGCTGGTTAGGAGCGACCATCTATAGCCTTGTCTTAATTATCTATTGAATATGCCGACAATTGTCATACCTCCTTGAATTCTTTCTCAAATGGATGGACATATCCAACAAATACTTAATACAAAGCCATAGATGGCTAAAGGATCTATCAGAATAAAATATAACAACTCAAATGTACTACACATCACAGAACAGTATGTCATCACATACATTTACACATATTCAGATACATTACAGAGTATGCAAAATGATACATGTCAAGTGGTAGAGTAAACCATAATATACAGACGAGTCAAAAGAATACATATATCCGAGTTACAGCCAAAAAGGACTACACAAAAAGCTATAACAAAAAGGAGCAAGCAGAATAGTCCATGCGGAAGCAAAATAGGCTAAGTCCAATGTACCTAACCTGAAACATCTCGGTCTGACCCGAGTATAAAATACACGGGACAATCTAGCTAAACAAATCAGTTAGATAAACTAAATGATAATGAACATACACGATCATAAAGTACCACAAATATCTCCAAAAGAGATAATCAAATCATCTAACATAAGATGAATCAAAACAAGCCTCATATCATCGGCAATTCCAATAAACAAAGGATATCATATCACAGAACAAGCCAAAAGGCAAATGACAAATACCAATAAAGGTAACACAAGTTTCCACAAGGTAATTGCTATATATCGTGTGGTTCAAAGAACCTACCCCGAAAGGCGATACACTAGGGAAATGTATTTGTCAAAGAAACAAAAGATGCTCGAGCTCAGTATTATAACAAGGATCCACACGCCCGAAGGCAACAAACCTCAATATCACTCGAGCGGTGATGATGGACCAACTCCAAAAGTGATACTATCGGGTAACAAACCCGAAGGCAACGCCCGAAGGAAACGCCCGAAGGCAACACCGAAAGGCAACGCCAAAAAGCAACGCCCGATGGAAACGCCCAAAGGCAACAAACCGTAGTGGCGGTACTGGACACCACTGTTCGGCGGAATGTGTCACAACTCTCAGAAAGGAACCC
The DNA here is from genome assembly GCA_030737815.1 of Allium fistulosum. NCBI lineage: Eukaryota > Viridiplantae > Streptophyta > Magnoliopsida > Asparagales > Amaryllidaceae > Allium > Allium fistulosum. Next base: position 614,067,814 of record CM060907.1, read on the forward strand.
GGAATATGTTAACGTGAGTCCCATACCCCACGTTCGCACTAAACAGTTTACTAACCGTTAGTCAATTTCGCACCCAAAGCAGTACAAAGTTCACCTCATCTCATCGGTAAACCAGACCCAAAGGTCAAAACGGTCAAATGAATAGATTAAGAATTAACTGAAAAGATAAACGCACGTGTTCATAGCATGCATTTTATTTAATCATTTGATTCTCCTCCTTCTTCGCTCGAAGTGCAAATTGTGTGTGTGTTTTAAATAGAAATTATAAATTGGAGAAACTAGCTTTTAATACAATTAAAAAGATCATTTTATAAACCCGTGTACGAAATCAAAAAGGAATCATCAAAGTCAATAATAAATGATAACAACAAATCAGATAATCACGAATCAATAAAAATTGGAATCCCACACAAAATAGGCAAATTGGGCTGAGACAACCAGATTCAGACGTCTGAATTGTATATTTCAGACGTCTGAAACTGGGGCTCAGGCAATACTTTGCCTATGCCAATGATGGCCAAATCATATCGGAAGCAATCAGATGAGTGACGATGGCTAGGGGTTTACACCATCGACTACCCAACCTTAAAGACTCACCAATACACTCCGACCAACATGCCCAAACAACCATATAAAGATTTTTCATAGATATTGACTTCAAACGCCAAAGATTGGAATATTCACCAAATCAATTCAAATGAAAAGCAAATGAACATAAATAAGTGTTAGGAATTCATACCTAACATCAAAGATAGATATAGACTTAGATGTGACATAAAAATCTCACCTTTAAACTCAAAAACACAAGAGAGAAGCTATAGAGCAAGGCAAGAACAATAACTCTTCAATTTCAACCCAAGGAGCTTCAATCTAAGCTGAAAAAAAATATTTCCTAAGTTAGGGTTTAGGAGATTTCAGAAATCGAAGAGAGATTGAGAAGGAGAATGGGAAAAGAAGGCTTACCTTGATTTTGGACTTGAATTTGAGTTCCTAGATCAAAGCTAGGGTTTGGGAATATCCATTTCCCATTCTTTCCCCCATTTCTTTAGAGCTTGAGTGTTAGGAAAATGAGAGTGGAATGAAATGAAGAGGAGAGGCTGATTTAGGGTATTAGATAATTTGGGTCAGTGGGCTGAAACCCAAACCCAACCCAAAGCCCTAATAGAAAACATCCAAATTCACTCAACTCCAAACTTATCGATGCTTATACTCCAAAAAGTCGCAAACACCATTTTGAACTCAATGGAAGTGGTCTCGAGTCCAAAATGTTGATTCTCAATTCATTCATCATTCAAACGTCTGAAATTTCCAAACAAAACGTCTGAATCTAGAAAAATAGGAGTTTTCAAACTTCATTCAGACGTCTGAACTGAACGATTTAGACGTCTGAACTGAACGATTTAGACGTCTGAATCTGGAAAAATAGAAGTTGTAACGACCCGTATTTTTAACACATTAAAAATACGAATTTAAATAAAAAATTTGGATAAAAATCCGAAGGAAATAAAATTTTGTGTTGTTAAATGTGAATTATAAGTTAAAATACAAAACTGAATTCTGAAATAACTTATTTGTAAATTAAATAAAGACGTTAACTTGTAATTGAACGTAAGTAAAGATTTAAATTTGAGTGTAACAAGTAATTGAAACAAATTGAATTTGATTGTAAACAACGAAATAAATAAAATGTTACATTTAATATTGAAGTTATAATATTGAAATCAACGTAAATGAATGTAATTTAATATTACTGTGAATTTAAATAATATGATAGCTGAAGAAAATGAAAGTAAATGAATTATAAACTATTGATAATAATGTATAAGTAAATGGTTGATTCAATAATGAAAGTGTAAATCAAAATAAAAGAATTCAATTGGAATTAAATAACTTGAATTTGAATTACAATATAATTGAACACTGAGTCTAATATAATCTTTTATATTGGGTTTATAATGGAAAACTGCATTGTAGAAGATTGTTAATTACTGTGAAATTAAAAATGGGATTTGTGAACAATTGAAATTTGATTTAAAAGTTAATAATTTAAATTGGGAATTTTATATAAAAATTAAACAGTCGAATAATTTATTTTTCGAATATTGGATTTAATTAGACAATTAAATCGATAATTTAATAAGTTAAATTTCAGAAATAATTGAAAATCGAGTTGAATATGATTGAAAATGATTTGTAAAATTTTTTCTTATCATATTGGAGTTATAGTAATGTTATAGAACTTTTAAAATTGAATTTAAAGTTAATTTGTGAAAATTGAATATTTTTAATATTTAATTATCGACTGAAAAATAGCCATTTTTTGAACAGTCTCAGAATTGAACGAAACTAGTTCCATTGGATCCGTAATAGTTTGTTATTATCGGATTTCAATTTTCGTAGCAATCGGAGTTATCGTTTGACCGTGGCAGCTCGAAACGCATTGAATTGTTTTTAATATTAATTCGGCGAGAGAAAATAGTCAATTTCAAAATGTCTCGGATTTCGACGAAACCAGTTTCATCGGATCCGTAATGTCATATTATTATAAGGTTTCAAATTTCGTGTCAATCAGATTTACCGTTTGTCCGGGGCGAGCCCAAACGCACAGAAATTTGATTAACCGATTTAATTTTAAATCGATCATTTATTGCCGTAACCCGCACAGATGACCGAATTAGCCTCCGAAACATGTTCCATTGCGTTCGGAACGCGGGGTAAACCATAGAAACGTCAGCCGGCACGCTTCGTTTGGAGTTCGGAAAATCCGGGATGAATAGTGTCGCGTATTTTTCTATAAAAGCCCTCACTTTCTCTATTTTCCAAAAATCCTAGGGTGTCAGCCCTTAGCCGCCACTTTTAATTCAATGGCCAGAAAATTTCGAAACTTCTTTCCTTAATATCTCTCAATCCATTCAACGAAATCAAAAAATTCCAAAAGCAAAAGTGTAGATCTCGACGAGCTCTTCGAATCCATACGGTTGATTGCTGCTAATACGCCACGGATTCGCCCAGATCTGACTTGGAAGCGTGCGCGTTTTTCTTGGTTTGCGTGCAAACGGTGGCGAATGGGGTGGCGAAACTTGGCGCGGAGGTGGAGCAAGGCGAGGCGCACGTGATGATGCCCCCTGATCGACGTCCGGTCGTCGTTTGCCGCGCGCGTGGATGAATGAACGTCGTGCGTGATGGGTTAGGCGGTGTGCGTGAATTTGAGGAAGAAGGTATACGTTATTTTATTTATTTAAAATTTTAAATATTCGATCGCTCTAACGTATATAACTTTTGCATACGAGCTCGGATTTACGCGCGGTTTTCTCCGTTGCGTTCGTATCGAAATTCCGGACAATATGGAGCTGGTTTGGTTGCATTCCGGGACTGTTCAAATTTGGGCCTTTATTTGGATCTTAAATCGTCAAAACTCAAGGTGAGTGTTTTATAACGCTCACAACGTACTGAATATCTTTTTGGTAGTTAAATTTGACATTATGAAGTGATATCAATTTATTTGTCGTTGTTTGATAAAAATTTAATTGTCATATAGATTGTCGTGTGAATTCACCGTTGAAAATTTAAATTGACAGTAAATTGAAATTAGGATTTAATTGAAATCAAATTTCCTGATATTGATAACTATGAAATTGCCATGAATTGTATTGACTATTGGATGATTTATTTCGATGGATGCTATTGGTTGATATTTAAATGTTTGGATGTTTATTTGCTTATATATATATCCTGTTATACATGCATATGACACTGTGATTAGTTTAAGTAATATATATTCATCCCTGACATGTAATTGAAATAAACAATCACTTGGCCATAGGTTAGAAAATTATATACGGACACCGGGTTGGTTAAATTAAATGATTTTAAAAAGTTGTTTTGAAATTATTTAGATGAATTGATTTTAAGAATAAAATCCAATTTATGGAAATTGAATTATTTTGAATTGAAGCTCGAAATGTTGAAATTTAAACTTGGTAAATGAAATTGTTTAATTATTCGAAGTTTAGATTTAAAAAAAAAAATCGAAATACGGCGTAAATTTTCGAAAGTTGATTTGTTGTAAAAGATTGGACTTTTAATCGAACTCTGAATATTTCTAAGAAAATTTATATGAAATGATATTTCAAGTTGAGTTTGGAATTGAAAATTGATTTGAAATTGAGATTTAATTAATTTGGAATTTAATTGAAATTCAAAGAAATTTGTGGATTGGACTAAATTGAAACTATTGAATTAAATTTGAAGATAAAATTGATTTGAATGTGATTTGAACTGAAATTGATTTGGAATGTAATACTTAAATGAATTCTTGAAATCCGAATGTGAATCTAAGTTTATTGAATTGGAATTGTTCCAGAAATTAAGTAAACTACTTAATACGGATGTTTAATTTGAAGTATATTCTAATTTGAATACGAAATGGTTTTAAAGCAAATCTTATATTCTTATATAAATATATGAGCTGTTTTGAAATGTGAAATATTTAAAGTTTCGAAATATATTGAAAGTGAAATTGTTTATTTTGTGGTTCAAATATGTATTTGAAATTGATAATTTGAAATGGTTTATTGAGAAGCTGAATCGAGTTGAAATTGATGATTTGAGATTTGATTTAATTTTAAATTTTGGAATTCGAGTTATGTGAATCGTTTTGTGGGATATTGAGGCGAAAAATGATTTTGAAATCGAAATGAGATTTTGAGGCGAAAAATGATTTTGAAATCGAAATGAGATTTTGAGGCGAAAAATGATTTTGAAATCGAAATGAGATTTTGAGGCGAAAAATGATTTTGAAATCGAAATGAGATATTGAGGCGAAAAATGAATTTGAAATCGAAATGAGATATTGAGGCGAAAAATGAATTTGAAATCGAAATGAGATATTGAGGCGAAAATGATTTTGAAATCGAAATGAGATATTGAGGCGAAAATGATTTTTGAAATGAAATTGTATACTTTGAGTAGATATGATGATTTTGAAATGGATTTGATTTTGAAGCGAATATGATATTTTGATATCAATTATGAATCGATTTGAAATGTAAAAGAGCCATCGGTGTAATAATACGTAGTTATTAAAGAGACCGGGATCGGATATGGACATACTCTCTGTCGATACCAAAAACCACTTTAATAACTAGTATACACGGAGTGTTGATCCAGAACGAAGTGGATGGTTTTGGTGAACGTGTTGATTTGAAGAAAGAGAACGATTTTGGATGACCCCTGACATGACTAAAACAGGAGCCGCGCCGGGCCATTGAGGATCGCCATCTCTAGCGGACACACTCCTTCGATACCATGTCTATTACTTTTGTGATTCGATTTGGGTGCACCCCGCGATTTGGGAGTGTTGTTTCGCGGTGTTGGGGTAGTAGCTGCTATGCCCAACATCAGTCCGGATCAGGCAACTACTAGTATACTAGTTGGTAGCGCCTCATGTACCTTGTCATACTGATTATCCTATTCGCGACCACTACGTTTTGGTTTGTACCTTGAGTATATGGATTGCCCTCTGGTGACTTCCGGTTTTGGGGAAACTACGGTCTTGTATATGCTCTTGGGAATATAAACTGTGTTAAGGGTGGAATGGGCCATGGCTTAACGCTATTTTAATACTTTTACTTTAATGTAGACATATTATAATAGCGTATTGTACTACATAGTAGATAGTTTAACGGATCCTTGAGAGATGGAAAATCCCGTAACATCTCTTAAGTTATTGCACTCACGTTGACACTGGATAGGAGGTGTCTAAATCCCGTAAACATCTCTGACGCCGTCGCACTCATATTTACTTATTCGATTTAACCTACATGAGATATTTTAGTCCTGACTCGAGTGTTTTGTCTTTTCATTACGCTCGAGTCAGCCTGAGCATTTCAGATTAGGTTGAAGGTATATTCTGGAGGACGAAGACGGAGTTTGGTATTACATCATTTGTATTCTACTATTGTATTATTTTTCCGCTGCATTGTTGTTTTATCTCTGATATGTATGTAACTCTGATTTATGATGTATAATAATAATTAAAAAAAAATTTATTTAACAGCTTCATGAACTGTTATTTTATTATTATATCTTGTTCCTTCCGCTGCAAGATTCTGAGTTTGCTTCTGTTCTTTCTTTCCTTTTCTTATTTAACCCCAATAACCATCTGCCTTTTTGAACGGTTTGAGTTGGATATGTGTTTGATTTGTCGACTTGAACGGTCCAAAATGGCGGGTTGTTACAGTTGGTATCAGAGCTTTGGTTTAGATTTCCTTGGCTCTAGTGGGGAATAACTCATTGAAATAGGGTTAAACCTTATGAATGAGTTTGAGGGTATATGAGAGAGCGTATTTGTAATTTTTATATAAAAGTGATTTTGTATTGTGTTAATTTGTTCCGTTGAGTATTTATGAATTCTGGTCGGTACTTGAGACGCCAAGGCATCGATAGGAATTTCTAAACACTCGAATAGGACAGATTGACATAATATTGTTTTGGACTATATTTTTATATAAAAGAACTATCTTGAAAATTTATAAATTTTGATTGTATTGGTTGTTAGGAGATGATAATATTAGATTATCATCATTTATTATTGATTAGTCAATATTTCTAACTATTGACTATTAGACGATTTTAAGAAATGAAACTTGTAAATATGATTGACAATGAATATAAATGGTAAATCAAATAAAATAAAAATGAATTTAAATTAAGATGGAGAATTTAAATTCCGGTGTTTTGAAAATTTATTAACAAAAATTTGAAATGTATAATACAAGTATTATATCATAGTATTTTCGATTAGAAATGGTTTTCAAAGGATTTTCAAATGAAGTAAGTGTTATACTCCCCTCTTGACACTAGAGAATGATTTCGGTGATGAGTGCACGCATCATCGACGTTTATTTCCGAGAGTCTAAGTGGGGGAGATCACTTAATAGTTTTTCTAAACCCTGTTTTGATTAAAAATTGTAAATTTCTAAAGTATGAAATGAAAATAGGTATATGTATATATATATTTATATTTTTATAAAAAAATGGTTTAAATCGAATCTGGAGTTGAAATTCTTAAGTTCTCTAATAAGGAATGATTTTAATTATTAAACTAAAGTAAATCTTGAATTGTTTGAAACTTATGAATGGAAAAAGGTGAAATTGAATTTAAGTGTTAAAAAAAAAATTAATTTAAAATTGTAGTAGTAACCCTTAATTTGGAAAATAATAAATTGGAAATTTATTTAATAGGTATAACACTCAAATTGAACGAAAAGAAGTTGTATATTGTTTAACTACATTCTATTTGCATAGCTATAACTTACCAAATACTTAAAAAGTTTAAAATGCTAATAAGGATAAGTAAATGAATAATATACAAGTGTGATTGCAAATAATGAAAATGTGAAGATCTATTGATAGTTGTAAATATAAAGGAAATTTAAGTTGTAAAATGAATTAAATTTAAAATTAATTAAATATAAAATTAGTAAATGGAAACTAATTAAATTTGAATAAAACTAAATGTCAATAAACTTGGAAGTGTATGAAATTAAAATTTTGACTTGGAAATGTATAATTGATTTAGTGTAGATTATGGATGGATGTTAATGTTTGATATGCATTGGTTGTTAGATGGATGATAATTGATTAAATAGAATTCATTAGTGTAAATGGAATTGAATAAATGGAATAAAAATTTTAAATAATTAAATTCAAATTTGAAGCAAAGTGAAATTAAATATAATTGAATTCAAATTAAATTGAAGCAATTGACTTGAATTTAAGTTATGAAACAAACTTGAATAAATCGGAAACAAATCGAATGTAAACTTATTTCATGGATAAATAAGAAAATAAAAGACTTTGTGTTTATGATTGTTTCTTTAGAAAATTTGAAGTTGATGGTTTGTACTTTGAAATAAAAAAAAGCAAATTTTTGGAAAAATCCAAGATTGTCCAATATATGCTGAAACGACAACAACCATAACTTTTAAATGGTTGAACGGAATTTGACGATCTTGGACTTTTCGGAAAGCCTAGAAACTGTGCTACATCTTTTGTTTAGAATGTTTTGATAAATACCTTCATCCACTAGGCTTAAAACACCAATATTAGTCGCTGGCCTGTGCGAAGTAGAAATCTGAAGCACCTTAGTATTCTCGCCATAAATATTTACTGGTTTATCGGATTTTTAGGATCTTGCCCTTTCTGGAAAGCTTAGAACTTAAGCTAAAACTTTTGTTTTAAATTTTTTGTGATTTTCTGTCATTTAGAGGGTCGAAAACGTGAGTGAACGCCGCTGACCTGCGCAATGCATTGCCCAGGCTGAGGCGTATCCATTTAGTAAAACGGCCTTAACTTTTGAACGGATGGTCTGAATTTGATGATTTTGGACATTCCGGAAAGCTTGAAACGAAAGCAACAACTTTTATTTAGATTCCATTTCAAAATTTTATCGTTTAGGTGACTAAAAATTTGGATTTGTTCGCTGTCCTGAGACATAAATTTTGGTTTTGAAGATAAAATGAGTTATATGTATGTTGTATATGCTAAGTATATCGATCTATTTTCATATGCATGATTCTCACTTGGTTGTTGAGTATTTTAGTAGGTAGCAAAGGGTTGCGCTTCGCTTGTGGAGCTCGCTTCTGCGCTAAATGCAAAATGTAAGTTAAAATGCTAATAAACGCTTAATAAAAGGTTCGTTCTTGAATTACGATTTATGTTGTGGTATATTATTGTGTTCCCCATGTTTTGGGATGCCTCATTCTTGTAATGAGATGTATATCATGCAATTATTACCATGTGAAATTTTTCGGTCCTAGCCGCGCAAAGGAGGTGCTGCCGAAATTTTTCAAAAATCCGGGTGTTAGAAAATTTTGAGATTTAAAAAAAAAAATCCTATAACTAAATTTTGCAAATAAGTCGAATATTTGAATGAATTATATCTAAATGATGGCTTCCCCTTCTCCGTTCCTTTTCGAGAACGAAAAGTTTTAAGTGGGGGAGAATGTAACGACCCGTATTTTTAACACTTTAAAAATACGAATTTAAATAAAAATTTTGGATAAAAATCCGAAGGAAATAAAATTTTGTGTTGTTAAATGTGAATTATAAGTTAAAATACAAAACTGAATTCTGAAATAACTTATTTGTAAATTAAATAAAGATGTTAACTTGTAATTGAACGTAAGTAAAGATTTAAATTTGAGTGTAACAAGTAATTGAAACAAATTGAATTTGATTGTAAACAACGAAATAAATAAAATGTTACATTTAATATTGAAGTTATAATATTGAAATCAACGTAAATGAATGTAATTTAATATTACTGTGAATTTAAATAATATGATAGCTGAAGAAAATGAAAGTAAATGAATTATAAACTATTGATAATAATGTATAAGTAAATGGTTGATTCAATAATGAAAGTGTAAATCAAAATAAAAGAATTCAATTGGAATTAAATAACTTGAATTTGAATTGCAATATAATTGAACGCTGAATCTAATATAATCTTTTATATTGGGTTTATAATGGAAAACTGCATTGTAGAAGATTGTTAATTACTGTGAAATTAAAAATGGGATTTGTGAACAATTGAAATTTTATTTAAAAGTTAATAATTTAAATTGGGAATTTTATATAAAAATTAAACAGTCGAATAATTTATTTTTCAAATATTGGATTTAATTAGACAATTAAATCGATAATTTAATAAGTTAAATTTCAGAAATAATAGAAAATCGAGTTGAATATGATTGAAAATGATTTGTAAAATTTTTTCTTATCATATTGGAGTTATAGTAATGTTATAAAACTTTTAAAATTGAATTTAAAGTTAATTTGTGAAAATTGAATATTTTTAATATTTAATTATCGACTGAAAAATAGCCATTTTTTGAACAGTCTCAGAATTGAACGAAACTAGTTCCATCGGATCCGTAATAGTTTGTTATTATCGGATTTCAATTTTCGTAGTAATCGGAGTTATCGTTTGACCGTGGCAGCTCGAAACGAATTGAATTGTTTTTAATATTAATTCGGCGAGAGAAAATAGTCATTTTCAAAATGTCTCGGATTTCGACGAAACCAGTTTCATCGGATCCGTAATTTCATATTATTATAAGGTTTCAAATTTCGTGTCAATCAGATTTACCGTTTGTCCGGGGCGAGCCCAAACGCACAGAAATTTGATTAATCGATTTAATTTTAAATCGATCATTTATTGCCGTAACCCGCACAGATGACCGAATTAGCCTCCGAAACATGTTCCATTGCGTTCGGAACGCGGGGTAAACCTTAGAAACGTCAGCCGGCACGCTTCGTTTGGAGTTCGGAAAATCCGGGATGAATAGTGTCGCGTATTTTTCTATAAAAGCCCTCACTTTCTCTATTTTCCAAAAATCCTAGGGTGTCAGCCCTTAGCCTCCACTTTTAATTCAATGGCCAGAAAATTTCGAAACTTCTTTCCTTAATATCTCTCAATCCGTTCAACGAAATCAAAAAATTCCAAAAGCAAAAGTGTAGATCTCGACGAGCTCTTCGAATCCATACGGTTGATTGCTGCTAATACGCCACAGATTCTCCCAGATCTGACTTGGAAGCGTGCGCGTTTTTCTTGGTTTGCGTGCAAACGGTGGCGAATGGGGTGGCGAAACTTGGCGCGGAGGTGGAGCAAGGCGAGGCGCACGTGATGATGCCCCCTGATCGATGTCCGGTCGTCGTTTGCCGCGCGCGTGGATGAATGAACGTCGTGCGTGATGGGTTAGGCGGTGTGCGTGAATTTGAGGAAGAAGGTATACGTTATTTTATTTATTTAAAATTTTAAATATTCGATCGCTCTAACGTATATAACTTTTGCATACGAGCTCGGATTTACGCGCGGTTTTCTCCGTTGCGTTCGTATCAAAATTCCGGACAATATGGAGCTGGTTTGGTTGCATTCCGGGACTGTTCAAATTTGGGCCTTTATTTGGATCTTAAATCGTCAAAACTCAAGGTGAGTGTTTTATAACGCTCACAACGTACTGAATATCTTTTTGGTAGTTAAATTTGACATTATGAAGTGATATGAATTTATTTGTCGTTGTTTGATAAAAATTTAATTGTCATATAGATTGTCGTGTGAATTCACCATTGAAAATTTAAATTGACAGTAAATTGAAATTAGGATTTAATTGAAATCAAATTTCCTGATATTGAAAACTATGAAATTGCCATGAATTGTATTGACTATTGGATGATTTATTTCGATGGATGCTATTGGTTGATATTTAAATGTTTGGATGTTTATTTGCTTATATATATATATCTTGTTATACATGCATATGACACTGTGATTAGTTTAAGTAATATATATTCATCCCTGACATGTAATTGAAATAAATAATCACTTGGCCATAGGTTAGAAAATTATATACGGACACCGGGTTGGTTAAATTAAATGATTTTAAAAAGTTGTTTTGAAATTATTTAAATGAATTGATTTTAAGAATAAAATCCAATTTATGGAAATTGAATTATTTTGAATTGAAGCTCGAAATGTTGAAATTTAAACTTGGTAAATGAAATTGTTTAATTATTCGAAGTTTAGATTTAAAAAAAAATCGAAATACGGCGTAAATTTTCGAAAGTTGATTTGTTGTAAAAGATTGGACTTTTAATCGAACTCTGAATATTTCTAAGAAAATTTATATGAAATGATATTTCAAGTTGAGTTTGGAATTGAAAATTGATTTGAAATTGAGATTTAATTAATTTGGAATTTAATTGAAATTCAAAGAAATTTGTGGATTGGACTAAATTGAAACTATTGAATTAAATTTGAAGATAAAATTGATTTGAATGTGATTTGAACTGAAATTGATTTGGAATGTAATACTTAAATGAATTCTTGAAATCCGAATGTGAATCTAAGTTTATTGAATTGGAATTGTTCCAGAAATTAAGTAAACTACTTAATACGGATGTTTAATTTGAAGTATATTCTAATTTGAATACGAAATGGTTTTAGAGCAAATCTTATATTCTTATATAAATATATGAGCTGTTTTGAAATGTGAAATATTTAAAGTTTCGAAATATATTGAAAGTGAAATTGTTTATTTTGTGGTTCAAATATGTATTTGAAATTGATAATTTGAAATGGTTTATTGAGAAGCTGAATCGAGTTGAAATTGATGATTTGAGATTTGATTTAATTTTAAATTTTGGAATTCGAGTTATGTGAATCGTTTTGTGGGATATTGAGGCGAAAAATGATTTTGAAATCGAAATGAGATTTTAAGGCGAAAAATGATTTTGAAATCGAAATGAGATTTTGAGGCGAAAAATGATTTTGAAATCGAAATGAGATTTTGAGGCGAAAATTGATTTTGAAATCGAAATGAGATTTTGAGGCGAAAAATGAATTTGAAATCGAAATGAGATATTGAGGCGAAAAATGAATTTGAAATCGAAATGAGATATTGAGGCGAAAATGATTTTGAAATCGAAATGAGATATTGAGGCGAAAATGATTTTTGAAATGAAATTGTATACTTTGAGTAGATATGATGATTTTGAAATGGATTTGATTTTGAAGCGAATATTGTATTTTGATATCAATTATGAATCGATTTGAAATGTAAAAGAGCCATCGGTGTAATAATACGTAGTTATTAAAGAGACCGGGATCGGATATGGACATACTCTCTGTCGATACCGAAAACCACTTTAATAACTAGTATACGCGGAGTGTTGATCCAGAACGAAGTGGATGGTTTTGGTGAACGTGTTGATTTGAAGAAAGAGAACGATTTTGGATGACCCCTGACATGACTAAAACAGGAGCCGCGCCGGGCCATTGAGGATCGCCATCTCTAGCGGACACACTCCTTCGATACCATGTCTATTACTTTTGTGATTCGATTTGGGTGCACCCCGCGATTTGGGAGTGTTCTTTCGCGGTGTTGGGGTAGTAGCTGCTATGCCCAACATCAGTCCGGATCAGGCAACTACTAGTATACTAGTTGGTATCGCCTCATGTACCTTGTCATACTGATTATCCTATTCGCGACCACTACGTTTTGGTTTGTACCTTGAGTATATGGATTGCCCTCTGGTGACTTCCGGTTTTGGGGAAACTACGGTCTTGTATATGCTCTTGGGAATATAAACTGTGTTAAGGGTGGAATGGACCATGGCTTAACGCTATTTTAATACTTTTACTTTAATGTAGACATGTTATAATAGCGTATTGTACTACATAGTAGATAGTTTAACGGATCCTTGAGAGATGGAAAATCCCGTAACATCTCTTAAGTTATTGCACTCACGTTGACACTGGATAGGAGGTGTCTAAAACCCGTAAACATCTCCGACACCGTCGCACTCATATTTACTTATTCGATTTAACCTACATGAGATATTTTAGTCCTGACTCGAGTGTTTTGTCTTTTCATTACGCTCGGGTCAGCCTGAGCATTTCAGATTAGGTTGAAGGTATATTCTGGAGGACGAAGACGGAGTTTGGTATTACATCATTTGTATTCTACTATTGTATTATTTTTCCGCTGCATTGTTGTTTTATCTCTGATATGTATGTAACTCTGATTTATGATGTATAATAATAATAAAAAAAATTATTTAACAGCTTCATGAACTGTTATTTTATTATTATATCTTGTTCCTTCCGCTGCAAGATTCTGAGTTTGCTTTTGTTCTTTCTTTCCTTTTCTTATTTAACCCCAATAACCATCTGCCTTTTTGGACGGTTTGAGTTGGATATGTGTTTGATTTGTCGACTTGAACGGTCCAAAATGGCGGGTTGTTACAGAAGTTGTCAAGTACAATATTCAAACGTCTGAATCGTCCATTTCAGATGTCTGAAAATGGCAATTTTTGCCTATTTCCTTTCTGGATTGACTCGAACAATTTCAGACGTCTGAATGCTTCATTTCAGACGTTTGAATCCTTGTAAGACAGCTTTTCTTCAATTAGACTCCTCCAAAACACGATCCACAAAGACACTTCACTAATTCGACTGTTCTTTTACGAATAGTGACTGTTTCGGACTAAAAATCCGACTAACGACGCTATACTTAAATAAAATATTTAAATATACAGTCGTAAAATATGCGGGTTGTTATAGAGTATATAGGGGCTCATCAGTTCTAGCCACTCCACTTAGGACAGAATCACAAACACACATTATTGCATTAAACATAATTTCAATGTTCCAACATCAATTCAATTCTTCTCCATATTTCTGGTTCGATGGTTCGCGAACTCTTAAATCTAGTCTACCAACACTCTAGCTCTTACAAATATCGGACTCCGGATCTAACATCCATAATATGAAACTGATGAGGTGAGAAGGAAAGATAGAGAGGCTGATGACGAAGCTCGTTGTGTGGTGTTAACCCTTAAGTTTCTTCGACTCATGGTCTTACGAGATAAGCTTGCTACGACTCATGGTCCAGACGGTTCAGCGAGTCAAGGTCTATACGACTCATGGAGTATTACGACTCATGGGGACTTACGACTCCTTGGATCTATGACTTATCAGGTCTATACGACTCATGGAGTATTACGACTCATGGGGACTTACGACTCATGAGGTCTTACGACTCATGAGGTATTACGACTCATCAGGCTTACGACTTAAAGGCTATCAAGCTAAAATCCAAAGCCCGTGCCTGAGCCACTTTGATCTGATGAGTCGGCTACGAGTTAGCACTTGTCTTCCAACTGAGCCACAAGATGAACCAAATATGGCGCCCACGAGACATCATAAGTCGAATACGAGTCACGACTTACCATGAGTCGGTCACGACTCATGACTTGGCCAAATCGAAAGCTCAGAAATCTGCTCTTATAAATAGGCCACCACTTCCAACATTCGGGGGACTTTTGGCAAATCATTTCTACAGCGCTGTTACTCCGTCGAACTCTTCATTCATTCAGTAATCAAGGATCCTTCAAGCATTCGCGACACTACAACAAGCTTCGAGAGAAATTCCTCACATCCGACATGGATTCATCGAGTTTCACCGTCGAAGATTGAGCTAGTAGTCTAGATTGTTTCTTGTGATCGAATTGTACTGTTTCCTGAAGAGATTTGTATCAAATTGTAACCGAATCAGCAATAAGAGACTATAAAGTGGACGTAGGCTCAATTACGGGCCGAACCACTATAAATCTGTTGTTCATTTACTGCATTTCTGCTATTTTCCTGCTTAATTTCTGTTCCCGTCACACGGGTGGTGCTTTCACGATCTTATTACACACACCGGGTGTTATCGTTCATATTTTAACGTTAACATTTTGGTGCTTTCACTGAGAACCCAACTCAGGCTACCATCCATCATTGCTTCACACAAGTTTGTTGAAAAGATTTCCTACAGAACCAGAAGTCTATCAGACATAATGGCTCCTGGAAGGAAATGAAAGGTTGTCAGATCTGAAAATGTTCATGATGATACCGCCACCTCTGCTTCACCAAGTCAAGCAGCTCCAAGCGTCGGGGTGACGCGAGAGGAGCTAGACGCTGCTGTATCCGGACTATACCAGCAGATTGAGACTCAAAACAATCTGATGATGGAAAAACTGAACGCTCTGCTTGGTGCCAACCAAAGACCAGTGGGTAATGAAGAAAACACCGCTGATGCTCTTCGCAACTCCGAAGGGAGGAATATTCCTCAAGGGGGATCAGGTGCTGCTGAAGGGGCACCCCTCCGAGCTGAAGGATCTAGACCATCGCCAATTTCCCACGAAAATCTGCCCGGGCAAACATCTGAGAAAATGGCAGAAGTCTACTCCGCAAAATCTTTGAACAATGAGGAATATCTTTCTGGCATGATCAAGCAAATAATGAAAGAGAGCATGCAGAGAGGTGAAGATGAGAGTGAATGGGGATTCGCGCCAAGCAAGACTCCATTTACCGAGAAGATTCTAAAGGCTGAATTTCCTAGAAAATTTGTTCCCCCCACCATTCCTGCTTATCGGGGAACAAGTGATCCAAACCAATTCTTGTATAAGTATGATTGGCACATGACCGGTGCGAGAGCAACTGATGAAATCAAGTGTCGGTATTTCCCAGTATATTTGGAAGGAGTGGCACTTCTCTGGTTCACCAAACTTCCTGTCCGATCAGTAGATCAGTTTTCCGATCTGACTAGAAAGTTTAAAGAGCAATTCAGGCTATACGCTTCAAAGGCAAAGGACATAATGTCATTATCCAGTCTTGAACAGAATCCGGGAGAACCTATTAAATCATTCCTGAACCGTTTCAATATAGCTCTGGCGGAAGTTGATAACGTAGAGCCACGGATGATCTTGACCTATTTGATGCGTGCTATCGACAAATCGAGCGAATTTGGAAAATGGCTGAAGATGAAAGAGCCAAATTCTCTCGAGAAATTCTACAAGAAAGCTGATGAATTCATACGCTTGGAAAATCTTCCAGCATCAATGAAGGTGGTGGCAACAAAGGTGGAAAATAATACTGCCGCTTCGGAAAAGAAAGATTCCGGAGGTCAGAAAAGGGAAAATCACGAGGGGAAGAAACAAAAGGATATAAAGAAACCTCGCTTCTTCAAACCCTCAGATTTCACTCCATTAACCGACACTCTGGAAAATATCTTCTTCGCCACCAAAGATGCTGTGGATTATCCCAAACCGGCTGAGATAAAACCGGGAAAGGGCGCTATGAGAAATGGAAAGTTCTGCCGTTTTCACAACCAACCCGGTCATGATTCCAATGACTGTCGCCACTTAAAGAGCTTAATTGAAGAATTATTGAGAGAAAACAAGCTGCAACAATATGTCAAGAAAAACAGAAGTGATCCATCTTCGTCTACTCAGAGACAACAACCCTCTAATCAGCCGTTAGGCTCAAGTAAAGGTGCTGCGGCACAAGAATCTGAGAGGCCCGTTATCAACGTCATTTCAGGGGGCCCACACCCAGCAGGCAAAAGCTGGGGTGAGATGGAACGATATGCTCACGCTTTGAAGTATATCCCGACAGAAGAAGATGTTTTTGCTGTAGAAAATACAGCACCCCTAAAACAGCAAAAGGTTTCAGATAATGATATTTTGTTCAAGGCTAGGGATTCTATTGGTATTGAAGCTCCCACCATAGACCCTTAGTTATCTCTGCAGGAATTGGGCCAGCAATAGTAAGACGAGTACTCATTGATTGCGGTGCTTCCTGCAATATACTTTTCAAGAAAACATTTGACCAGATGAAGATCCCAATGGCCGACGTTCAGGCTTCATCACAAAAGATCGTTGGTTTCACTGGGGAACCACAGCAACCAATCGGAACTGTCGATTTGTTCGTGGAACTTGGTGAAGGGCAGAAAAGGGTAACTCGAAAACAAACCTTTGTGATTGTTGATGGATTTTCTGCCTACAATGCTTTCCTAGGCAGGCCAGCTCTAGCTGCATTCAAGGCCATTTTGGCCCCGTGGTGCCTAACTATGAAGTTTCCTACAGAAAATGGTGTTGGTGTCATCAAGGGAGATCAAAATGCTGGACGTGAATGTTATCTTATAGAGCTTCGAGAAGCCAGAAAGAGAGAGATGGGTAAAGATGCGGCAGCTCCCCTCCGCATCAAAAACCCAACCTTATAGCAAATACAGGGTGGCCCCTGCACTGGTGAGCATAGTGGTGCAAGGCGAGAAATGGACCCCAGAAAATCCAGTGCAGAGGAAAATAGAGTGGTGCCTGTGGAAGTTACGGTACCAATACCTGTCGACTCCAAAGACCCAAATAAAGTACTTAATGTGGGTTCGCAACTAAGTACAACAGTTCAAAATACACTGATATCATTTCTAAAAGCAAATCTGGACGTGTTCGCTTGGTGTCATGCTGATATGTGCGGAATCTCTCCAACAATTGCTGTTCACACTCTGAATGTCGATCCGAAATTCACACCAGTAAAACAGAAAAGAAGAACTCAAGGTCCAGAAAGGTCAGCAGCTTTAAAGGAAGAGGTATATCGCCTCTTAGAGAATAATTTTATCAAAGAATCCACTTATCCAAATTGGGTTTCAAATCCAGTACTGGTTAAGAAGGCAAATGGAAAGTGGAGAGTATGCATTGATTTCTCAGATCTGAACAAAGCTTGCCCCAAAGACTGCTTCCCGTTGCCTAGAATCGATCAACTAGTAGATGGGATGGCTGGACATGAGTTGTTATCTTTTATGGATGCCTATTCCGGATACAATCAGATTATGATGAATGAACCAGATCAGGAGGACACAAGCTTTATTACAGATGTGGGACTCTACTGTTACAAAGTCATGCCATTCGGGTTAAAGAATGCAGGGGCAACATACCAAAGACTTGTCAACGCTATGTTCAAGCCACAGATCGGCAAAACAATGGAAGTCTATGTTGATGATATGTTAGTAAAGTCAAAGAAAGCAGTAGACCACATGGATCACTTGGCAGAGATGTTCTCAATTCTTCGGAAGTACGAAATGAAGCTCAATCCATTGAAATGTTCATTCGGAGTAGAGTTTGGGAAATTCCTGGGCTTCATTGTGAGCGCTAGGGGCATCGAGGCCAATCCTGCTCAAATCACAGCTCTAAGAGAAGTTAAAGCCCCTAGAACAAAGAAAGAACTGCAAAGTCTCAATGGAAAGGTTGCCGCTCTTAGTCGCTTCATTTCCAAGGCCACAAACAAATGCATTCCCTTCTTTGATGCTCTAAAGAAAGGAAAGAAAAATTTCGAATGGACTCTTGAATGTCAGAATGCTTTCGATCAACTGATTCATCATATGAGAACTCCTCCGATCCTCTCCAAGCCTAGTGATGGTGAAGACCTCTTCATCTATTTAGCAATTTCATCCCATGCTTTAAGTGCAGCACTCGTACTAGAAGATATGAAAATACAACGTCCAGTTTACTACATCAGCAAACGGTTCGCTGGGGCTGAAATGAATTATTCAAAGATAGAAAAACTTGCTTATTGTCTGCTAATCGCTTCCAGGAAGTTGAGACCCTATTTTCAATCTCATCCTATCAAGGTCCTGACTGATCAACCTTTGAAGCAAGTCCTGTATCGTCCTGAAACTTCGGGTCGTCTCTTGAAGTGGAACATAGAACTCAGCCAATATGACATCATTTACCATCCCCGAAGAGCAATTAACGGACAAGCTTTAGCAGATTTCATTGCAGAATCCACTGACAAAGGTGACAGTAAGGAAGAAACAACTGACTGCATTCCGATACAGTGGAAGTTGTATGTTGATGGCTCGAGAAATGACTATTGTTCTGGGGTAGGAGTTGTGCTCGAAACTCCCGAAGGACGATCACTATGTTATGCATTGAGACTGGAATTTCCTTCGACAAACAATGAAGCAGAATATGAAGCCCTTATTGCCGGATTGAAAATCGCCAAGGAATTGAATATCAAAGTGATACAGATTTTCAGTGATTCTCAGCTTATTGTCTGCCAGGTGAAGAAGGAATTTCAAGCCAGAGGAGGGAATTTGCCTGCATATTTGACAAAAACTTCCGAACTCCTCAATGATTTAGATCACTACTCAATAAGCCACATACCCCGAGAGGAAAATATGAAGGCGGATTCTTTAGCAAAGTACTCAAGTTCCGGAGAAGCTCAATTGCTGGGATTAGTTCCTGTAGAAGTTCTGTCAGCTCCAAGCATTGATGAAATTGATATTGATTGGATTATGACTACGTCTCAAGAGCATGAATCATGGATGACTCCAATCAAAGAATACTTACTCAGTGGTTCTCTGCCAGAAAGTTCTAAGGAATGTCGAAAATTATTGAGAAAAGCGTCAAGGTATATAATTCAAGATGGCCGATTATACAGGCGGGGATTTTCAATCCCACTACTCCGATGTGTAACTAAAGAAGAAGCCAAGACAATCTTAGCAGAGGTGCACGGAGGAGAATGTGGAGACCATTCAGGTGGTCAAACACTTGCAAAGAAAATTCTCCGATATGGGTATTTCTGGCCTGATATTAATCGAGATGCTGTAGCTTACTCCAGGAAGTGTGACAAATGCCAAAGATTTGCAAAAATCCCAAGAGCACCTTCCACCGAAATCACACAAATGGTCAGCCCATGGCCATTTGCCATTTGGGGAATAGACCTAATTGGACCATTACCGATCGCTAAATCAGGAATTAAATATGCTATTGTCGCCGTTGACTATTTCACCAAATAGGCCGAAGCTGAACCTTTGGCCACCATCACTTCTAAAAAGATGATAAATTTTGTAACGAAGAATATCATTTGCAGATATGGTGTGCCACAGAAGATAATCACCGACAATGGCACTCAATTTGAAAGTGAAGAATTCCAGGATTTTTGCAAACGGTTCAGAATTCGAAAAAGCTTCTCAGCAGTGGCTCATCCGCAGGCAAACGGGCAAGTGGAAGCAGTTAACAAGATCATCAAGTCAACTATTAAAAAGCAACTTGAAAAAGCAAAAGGTGGTTGGGTTGATAAGCTTCCATTAGCACTATGGGCGTATAGAACTACTCACAAAACTGCGACTGGGCACACTCCATTTTCACTGGCATACGGATCTGAGGCAATGATTCCAGTAGAAGTAGAGGTTCCTTCGCATAGAAGAGTTCATTTCAATGAAACCGAAAATGAAAAACTGCAACTTGAAGCGTTTGATTTTCTTGATGAGAAAAGAGAGGAAGCTAGGCTCAGAGTTTCAGCTCATCAGCAGAGAATAGCCAGGCATTTCAACTCCAAAGTTCGCCAACGCAGCTTTGAAATCGGAGACTTGGTTTTGAAAAGGATCATGATAGCAACTGGTGTGTTTGGGCCAAACTGGGAAGGGCCATATGTCATAGGCACTAAACTTCTTGATGGCACTTTCAAACTCATAACTGTTGAAGGAGATCCAATTCCAAGGGCCTGGAACAGCAACCATTTGCGCCCTTATTTTACTTGAAAAGAGCTCTGCTCAAAATTGTAAAATGATGATGAATGTATCAGTTGTATTGTGAAACATTGTAAATCAATATAAATGAATGAAAGCTATAAAGTGGACGTAGGCCCGATTCTTGGCCGAACCACTATAAATCTTGTGTTCTTTACTACATCATAATGCCTGTTTTATTTCGATATGTAAATACTTTAAATGTATCGCTAAAATATCGATTCAAAATTGCAGGACATTATAACAAGGCTTGCTCATCACAAAGCTAAGCGACCTCTATAAATCAGCTATTGCACAAAAACCAAACAACAAAAATTCCAAACTCAAATCCTACGCAAGGAAAACTTCACATAAAGAGTTGGCGACTTCACTGGGACAAACCTTTGTTCACTAGTTGAGATTGTCGTTATGAACGGGCATCCAACTAGATAATTCGCGTTTGTCTCGTGAAGTCATTTCAACGGTGAAGTACACTCCTTCGGATGAAGCAATTTACTCGCAAAAGGAAAAAAGATGTGCTTGGAAATGATGATAAGAGATCGCTAATGGGCAGATGATGAGAGAAAATTGCCAAGCAAACAAAGAAGCAGACAAAGGGAGGTATGCCTCTCAACAGGAAGGCCGGGAGATCCACTAAAGGGACGCCTTCCCAATCGGAAGGAACAAGACCCTCGCTAACTGGTCGTGATGCATCCGACCAGATAGCGTATGTCCGCCCCGTGGATCCACTCGCCCCTGAGACGCAACCTACCTGGCACACCAACCAACCAAAGCCCTCTAACGAGGCACGCCAATAAATGGGAGTGCTTTAGTCAATCAAAAAGATCGGTGGGACTACCAAAAGGGCACCTTGTTAGTTAATTGCGATCGTTTGTGCAAGCAAACATCCAACCAAGCAACTTGCGTTCGCCCCGTAGACCTCTGACCATGAGAAAGTAACTTCCAGGCAATCACAAGCCCTCTTCGGAGGCAAAAGCCCTTTCCGGAGGCACAAGCCCTCTTCGGAGGCACAAGCCCTCTCCGGAGGCACAAGCCATCTTCGGAGGCAAAAGCCCTTTTCGGAGGCACAAGCCCTCTTCGGAGGCACAAGCCCTCTTCGGAGGCACAAGCCCTCTTCGGAGGCACAAGCCATCTTCGGAGGTAAAAGCCCTTTTCGGAGGCACATTTCACCAGGGTAAAAGTGCAAAATGCTTCTCTTCGGAGACCCACTTCACCCGAGTAGAAATACAAAAATTGCTTCTCTTCGGAGACCAAAATCAAGACTTCTTTGGAAGCACAAGACCTCTCCGGAGGCACACCAATACTCCACAAAGCATAATGCTACTCTTCGGAGTCCACATGCTACTCCTCAAAAATACCAAAATAAAGCCCTCCTTAGAGGCACACTTCGGTTCTTAAGGAAGACCTACTTGTTCATCCTAAAAAAAAAACTCTTCCCCAGAAATCGAAGTGCTAAGTAATATCTTCTTCCGAGATTCGCTTTACCGCATAGGAGAATTCACTTCTCAAAAACATGAAGTCAACATCTCCGAAGGTTGAAGCGTGAAAACTTATCAGAAAATGAGACACGCTCCGTTTAAGTAGAATAATCATTCCCTCAAAGACGGAATAGTTATTCTATGGAAAATAAGAGTACAGGTCTCGCTAAAAGCGAAAGATATTGTAATGCACTTGTGGTATAGGGGCAATATCATATGATACGGCTACAACAATAAGAAGCAGTATTCAAGCAACATACCACAAGCACATAACAATATCACGCGAAAAAGCTGTGGGATAAATGCATTCTTAAACACAAACAAAAAAGTTTGTACAAGTGAAAAGAATCGTTTGTTCTACACTAAAAACAAAAAAAACAAATGCATTCTCACATACACAACAGTTTGTACAAGTAAAATAATTGTTTTATTTAGTACTATAAAAATTCTTTACATGTGCAGATATCTCGAACAAGCAAAAGCGGGGACCGGTACCCGCACAATCCCCGGTCAATACATGCAAAGAGCAAAAATAATAAGTAGAAAATCCAGCTTGATTATTCCTTCTTCTCAACACCTTTGGAGCCCTTTCCCGGCCTAATGATTAGCTTTTGAAGTCGTTGTGAATGGGTAGGGGCAGAAGGAGAAAGCGGTACGGCCAGATCAACTACTGCTTCCTCTTCAGTGGAAGTCTTCTTCTTTTTCCTTACAGCACGCTTCCCCTTCCTCTTTGAAGAAGACTCGCTCCCCGGAGTAGCAAGCAATGTTTAAAGCTTCGTATCGTCATCAAGAGACCGCTCCGGGGTCTTCTCAATGTCTTCAAAATCCTCCGCCTTTTGCTCCTGAGAAGCAGCCGGATCATCCAAGCCTTGAAGAGCTTCGATTTTCTCTGCCTGTGATCCCGGTTGGGAAGCGGAAGGAGGAGTAATTTGGGAAGACGGAGGAACGGCAACCGAAGGAGTGAAAGCTTGTGCAGTGCTTGGTGCCTCCGCTGTAGAAGAAAAGAAGATAAAATCAGCATCCCCCGAAAATAAAGAAGGCATCGGTTCACCAAAGTTTAAGTAACAAGTAAGAAGGTCATCAAACTCGGTTAAATCAAGTAGCTGGTCCATTAGACCCGGAACTTCGCCAAAGTTACCTGGAGGAGTAGGAGTTGGTTTCGCAAGCTCGATTTCATATTTATCAGCTTCAGTTTCTTCCTGGCTCTTCTCTTCAATTTGGGAAAGAGGAGTCTCGGAAGTATCGAGTTTAGCTTCAGCATCTTTTGCAGCAAGTGGAGATTGAGAGCTAGAACTGATGACATCAACATCAGTCAAAGTTGAAGTATGGACAGGGGCAGGTAGTGATGTTGTCTTTTCTGGGTATTCTTCTACCACTGCCCCGGCTCTAGCTTCGGCAAGTTGTTCTTTGCCTCTAATAAGCGCATCACGTGCTTCATCGTCTAGATAAAGCGCTGCAAGGTCTGCTTCCGCATAGCTGGAAAATGTGTCAAGTATAGTCTCCCAGACTTCAGCAAGTGTAATCTCATATTTGGGACCCAAGAAGGAAAGGCTGCCACGGCCCAAAACGCTGTGCATATAGAAGTCAAATAGAGTAGAATCGATGCTAGCTCTAGTGGCATCGTGAGACTCTTCGGCCGCAACTTGACCGGCGACCGCGTCATCACGCTCCTTCTCAACTTTAAGAAGCTTAGCTTTCAGCATCTCAATCTCTGCATTTTGGGACACAATTGTTCCCCGTAGCTCAGCATTTTCTGTGCGATATTTCTCAGTAATGTGTTGCTCAGCTGCAAGTTTCATTTCGGCGTCTCTTTGTGCAGCATGTGCATCCCGTACCTGCTTCTGAAAGACTTCTTCCTTTTGGGAATGCGATGCGGAAGACGAGGCGAGATCTTCCTTAAGTTGCTTGACTTCAGATGCAAGCTTTGCGTTGTCATCTGCGATACTCGTCATCTCCGCATCATGCTGCCTGCGCCATTTGTCCCATTCTGATTTATCGTTCTCCATGGTCATCATTGCCTCAAGATTCAAGTGATTAACCCTTTGGAGTTCGTCGACAAGTTTCTGCCATTGCGACATCCTCTCGATATTGAGCCTGACTGCGTCAAGACCTTTAAGCATGTCTTGCTTGTCAATCGGAACCAAATCCAAATCGAAGCGCACTCCTTTTAGGCACCAATTTGGAAAGCGGCTCTGAAGCATTGGAGGGCCATCTTTAACTTAATATTGTGGCCTGTTAATAATTGTTTGAATGTCAGACTTCTTTAGAGGAGGAGAGCCGGCCAGAGTATCAGAAGGGATAGGAGCGTCAGCCTTTTCAGAAATTTCAGACGCGTTCTTCTCATCGAGTTTAACCCGTTTACTTGGGTCATCAGTAGCATGCTTCTTCCCTTTGTCATCGTGATATTTTCTTTTATGAGAGTCATTGTCTCTCCTTCTTTGCTGCTGTTCATAAGCACGCCTTTCTTGAGCTTTTCTAGCTGCACGCTCTTCATCAGATTCTTTGCGGGAGGGAAGATAACGTCCATAATCGTAAGAATCGCGCCCTCCGTAGCGCCGGAAGTTGTCGAAGTATGAGCCGGAGCGTCCCATCGGAGAATCTGAAAAACGGAAAAGAAGTAAAGTTTAGAGATTTCCAGAAAAAGAGGATAAATGCTTATAAGTGCTGAAAAATCCTAAGTGTGTGTGGCGTGCAAGCTACATGCGTCAAACTACAGACCACGCTTTAGTGTGGAAACAGAGACGACTGGCGTAGTAGGCGTCAGGGTTTGTTTTAGGGTGGAAGTCGCTTCAATAGCAGGAGAAGTCACTTTTGGATTAGAATCCCCGAAAAGCTCTTGAGAAGTTATCATGATATCGCTCAAGCCATCAAAAGTGTCATCACCTTGGAACTCAGCAGACTTCTCTTTTCCAACTTCCGTATCGATTGATTTCTCAGAAACTCGGGGATTCTCTTCCTCCTCAATAATTGGGGCAAGTGCCGACTTACTGGCTGACCCTACAACATCAGTAAATGCAGAACATTTTATCAAGGCAACTTCAGCAACGGGTGCTTCCGATGCAACTTCTTCTACAGAAGCTGGGGCATTCGAGGTCTCTGCTCGAGAATCTGAAGCAGCTAACGTTTCCGCATCAGAACTCGAGATTTCATGAATTTGAGTCGATCTAGAAGGATGTAAAAGTCCAAACTGGTGGAGAAATTCATCTTTCAATAGAAATTTCACATCCCGTTCTTCAATCGGAACAGCCATGAGCTTCTCCAGAGTTTGCTTATGACTGGGATCCCTAGAGGGAGAGAGGAGCGCTGAAATGAGAAAGCAAAGTTAAACACTTCGTGATTCGGACTGTAAGATACTCAGAGAACAAGGAGAAGAAAGGATAGGCATTCTTACTTCCTTCTCTCCACACGGCATAAAAACCAGGGGGACAGCGAACATAAAAATACTGAGTCAAAAACCCATGAGCAGTATCAGGGAGGCCGACAACCAGTTTGCGATTCCTGGCACTTCTTATAACAATGATCGAAGGATGATCTTTGATTCTGACAAAAGAGCACAGGTAACAGATTTCGTCAACACTGGGGAGACGGTTAAGCGTTCTGCTGAATAATACGCATAGCCCCATTAGAACAGCATGACCATTGGGATGTAATTGGAATGGAGCGATTGCCAGTTGGCGGAGAAGATGTTGAAGAAAATTATTGAAAGGAGGAATGGCTCCGCTCGAACACATTTGTCGGTTGACCGCCACAAAGCCAGGAGGTGCTACATCGGCAGTGTTGTTCTTTTCAGGAAGGATAGCGTCATCCTCAGCAATGCCAAATTGAGTACACAATTGCCGAAAAGTTTTGTACAATAAAGTGGAAGGGTCTCTCTCTGGGGGGTTGACTAAAGGAGCTGGAATGAAAATGGACTCTCCGGTCCGAACTGTTACATCTCCTTGTTGAGAAGCCATTCTACACAAGCAACTGGATATTCAAATATGAAGGTGCACGTTTCCTAAATAGTGTGAAGTGTTGTGCAAAATTAACAAAGATAACAAATAAATACAAACTGGAATTCAGCTAGTCGGTAACTGATCGATTATCAAATTTCAGGACTTGTTAATTTAAAAGTTCAGGTACAGTATTAAATGCAAACCGTACATTTTCAGTTGACTATTTCAATGTTGTTTTAATACTTTGCTTGAACTTGTTGGTTTAAAGCACTTCATACACACAATCTGTTTATGTTGATTATCTGTTATTAACTAATCTGTCATTTGATATGGGCAGTCGGTGACAGTATATTCGTCCCAATTTCTTTGTGGATATTTTATTAGACAGGTTATTAGTCTGCAAGTTAGAGTGATCTGTGGGGAAATGCAGTAGTTCAAAGTTCGTTCAAAGCCCAAGTCATGAGTCGCCAACGACTTATGTTCTGACTCGTCCACGACTTAAGGGTTACAGGGCAAGTCGGTCGTACTTCAGGTCTTAAGTCATGTGAAAATAAGAGACTCCAGTCCAAAGCGGCATACAACCTAAGTCCTAAGTCGTCTACGACTCAAGAACTATGTCGTAAAAAACTAAGTCGTCTACGACTCAAAAGGAGGCTACAGTCCAAAGCGGCATAAAATCCTAAGTCCTGAGTCGTCTACGACTCAAGAATTATGTCATAGGAGACTTGACTCGTGAGTCGTACAAAGCTACTGAACCGTGGCCCTGCTAGCATCTCACTCGATTTGAACCCATTGACTTTTCTTCTAACCCGTTATCTTCCAAACTCGGTAACCTCTCAATCAAATTACGATCCCCATCCTAATTCCACGACACCATTGAACCATCCAAAGAGTTAAGTTCAGATCACCAAAGCCTCGTCAACCTAATCAATTAAAGCCTGAAGCGCAGTAACCCTGCATCTCCATCGCCCCATTCATCCCAAAGATGAAATCAAGCAAAATCGGGCTCACGAACTACCGGTACGGTGGAATTCACAACAAAGCGTTGCACAAGGGGATGGATTAAGTATGGGGGGGAGAATTCACGAATCAATGATGATTAAAGGTCGAGAACGGATCAGAAACACTTACGCAATAAAGAATGGAGAATCGAATTGGTAGATTGTTAGAAAAGGAAGGTATTGCCTCGAGAAAGCTTGGAGGAATAGTAATGGCGGATACGACTCAGGATATAGGTAATGGGTAGAAGGGACGACTCAAGCATTTTATACCTTTGGGCAGTGGAACACGAAGAGGCATACACGGGATAAGATGAGTCGAAGCACACGACCTACGACTTAGGCGTGTACTTCGAGAGGCAAATGTTAACCCTTAAGTTTCTTCGACTCATGGTCTTACGAGATAAGCTTGCTACGACTCATGGTCCAGACGGTTTAGCGAGTCAAGGTCTATACGACTCATGGAGTATTACGACTCATGGGGACTTACGACTCCTTGGATCTATGACTTATCAGGTCTATACGACTCATGGAGTATTACGACTCATGGGGACTTACGACTCATGAGGTCTTACGACTCATGAGGTATTACGACTCATCAGGCTTACGACTTAAAGGCTATCAAGCTAAAATCCAAAGCCCGTGCCTGAGCCACTTTGATCTGATGAGTCGGCTACGAGTTAGCACTTGTCTTCCAACTGAGCCAGAAGATGAACCAAATATGGTGCCCACGAGACATCATAAGTCGAATACGAGTCATGACTTACCATGAGTCGGTCACGACTCATGACTTGGCCAAATCGAAAGCTCAGAAATCTGCTCTTATAAATAGGCCACCACTTCCAACATTCGGGGGACTTTTGGCAAATCATTTCTACAGCGCTGTTACTCCGTCGAACTCTTCATTCATTCAGTAATCAAGGATCCTTCAAGCATTCGTGACACTACAACAAGCTTCGAGAGAAATTCCTCACATCCGACATGGATTCATCGAGTTTCACCGTCGAAGATTGAGCTAGTAGTCTAGATTGTTTCTTGTGATCGAATTGTACTGTTTCCTGAAGAGATTTGTATCAAATTGTAACCGAATCAGCAATAAGAGACTATAAAGTGGACGTAGGCTCAATTACGGGCCGAACCACTATAAATCTGTTGTTCATTTACTGCATTTCTGCTATTTTCCTGCTTAATTTCTGTTCCCGTCACACGGGTGGTGCTTTCACGATCTTATTACACACACCGGGTGTTATCGTTCATATTTTAACGTTAACATGTGGAGAGAAATCGCAAGAGGGGAGAAGTGATGAAGGGATAGTGAAGGTGACGCCCCTGGCTTTATTCACAAGCACCAAAGGACTCATATGATCGCTGTGGGCATACAACATCCATCATTCCTCCGCGCACCGAGGTTCGGACTACTTACATACAAGAAAATACATATTCCCGGGCTATTACTACTACTGTCCTTACTCCTTCTAAACATGCCGAGAATTATATGCTTCTGCCGAGTCTAGCTTTTATTCAAGCAACTTACATACACTTGTTCTAGTGTGAGGTTAAGCTCAGTCAAACTATAAAACCCATAAATAGAATTGCCTCTCTTCGAAATCTTAAGACAGTTCGTAAGGGTATGGAAGCTGGGTTCGAGTGGCAATGTCTTGTCTGAGCTATTTCTGATGTGACTTGAGCCAACTACCAACAAATTCTCTCCTTTAAGGTAGAAAGGGATGAATACAATAGAATGATCAAGGATCGTGATGACGAAATTGCTCAACTAAAGATAGATAGAGATGCCTTCTTGAAGGGAAAGACTGCAAGTGATAAATTGCTGAAAGAAGCGGCCCCGTCCCTTGATAGAGCATGCCTTCTGATTAAAGCTGCCCCATCCCTTGAAAGAACAACGACCATTCCTACCTCTACAAGGGTCAGTCCTGCAACCGCCCATACCCTTCTAGCATATCACAATGTACTTCAGGGGTTCTGCTGCTCTTTCTTTTTTGTGCAGACAAGTTGATTTAGCTAGTGGAGTTCAAGTAAAACAGATTGTAGGTTATCTTTGTTTTCTTAAGACTTGAATTTTTGAGCATTTCCCATATTTCCATCCATCTACATGAATGTACATAGAAAATATATCTAAAGTGGTGCGTTGGAATCCATCATCGGGTAACATCATGTTTGTCATAACAATAAGAATTTTCCTTAATAATATTGAGGTTGATTATGTAATTGTTAATTTATCAAATATAGTATATTTGTTCTAAAGAAAATATTGTCCTTACTTTATTTGGTTGTTGCTTTTCTATATTAGGTTATATTTGATCTATATGCTGGTGCAAGTGTTTTCCAACCATTTAATGATATTGCTGGGTATAATGGACATATTCTCTTTCTTAATATAGTGGAACCTTATCATCCCATAAGAGTGTTAAGGTAATTTGAAAGAGTGCAAAATATCCTAAGCCCAGATTCCTCCCATACCACTAGTATACAATGGGATCCTAGTCATACATGTTATACTAAAGTATGTTATCAATTCTTCGAAAGCATGGAAGGAACGGGGTAACAATGTAGTCGCTAACAGATATAGATCAATTCCCATAGTATCTTCGTAGTTAAGTTGTATTAACCACTATTTACGATGGTTTAGGCCTCGAAACGTCATACATGTTCAAATCCAAAAAATCTTCTGAGATGTTGCCTAAGGCCTATATTATTATCAACTAACATATGACCAATTGTACATGCTAAATTTCTAACGATTATTTACATATTATATATTTTAATTATACTCAATATTTATACTTTTTCAATTTCTTTTTATAGTTTGAAAAATGATCATGGCTTGTTGGATGAAGCATACATGCATGTTAATTCACTATTGCAAAATGCTGTTGAAATGATTAGAATTGAAAGCAGCCAATTTATAAGAAGGATGGACTAGCTTAGTTGATGATAATGGATCTTGTATTTGATTATACAACTTGTGGTGAACTTTTGTGGCATTTTATAGTTTCTGTCATCGAACTATTTATGTTATGGTTTGTGATGCGAAACTTTATTTCCTAGCATTGACAATGAATATAGTAGGGTTGTTATCTAACTATTCATTTTGTATGTCAAAAGTTATGTAAAGATGTATTGTTTAATTTACTGTTAGCAATGATTATTGCATTTTGAATGATTGTATTTTGCATTCTGTATCTGTGATATGTTAACAACTGTTAGTTTCTACTACTATTAATTTTTTTCATTTTTTCACAACAATCATAGAGAGGCTAGGACCTGGAAATAATGATAATGTAGAGGATATACTTGGTTCTAATTTTTTAACGTGGTATTACTGCATCCTGGAAAAAAATCACATAGAAAAATCACATGGTTTAGTTTTTATTTATGACCCATACTATGACCTGAAAATTTTACCACGAAGAGCAACAATGTGGAATTAATATTTTTCACGTGGAAACACTATGACCTAGTGCAAATACCACGTAGTGACCTTATGCGGTATTTATTTTCACCGTGCACTCCTGATGTGAGCATGTATATTTTTAAAAAAAAGAAAATTAAAGATAATAATTAATGGGAAAAAAGTATTTAAAAAGGAAGATTAAACAAAGGAAGATTTTTTATTTATTTCCAATAATTATCTATATAAAACTTGCATACAACTCCAAAACAATAATCAATGAATAAAAAAGTATTTACCCAATTAGCAACTTTAGACAAATCATCACATGCTTTTCTTCCCTCGACAGCTATATACTTCCATTTTGCAATGATTGGAGCAATGGGATGGTTTGGTTCCAATTTCGCCTTCATCCAAGGTTTTTTGCATCAATGGGGAGTAGGTTTTGCATTTCTACCGCCTCTGCTAACTCATCATCCTTTCTTTATCATCTTCAACTTCCCATTTCCATTTTCCATTCAATATCATCGTCTTTCCCTTTCTTTTACCCTATCCTAACCTACTCTACTGCTCCAAGTTAACCTTAAATTTCATGTTACTACTTGTGCAACGATCTGGAATTTTGGACAATGCGTATAAATATTCGAATTATTTAAATATTTGAATCTTGGATTAAACGTTATTAAAATGATTTAATAAATTTATTAACCACCTTTTTAATCATGATTAATGATGGCAAACTTGTTTTCGAAAAATGCTTACAAAAATGTAT
Organism: Allium fistulosum; assembly: GCA_030737815.1. NCBI lineage: Eukaryota > Viridiplantae > Streptophyta > Magnoliopsida > Asparagales > Amaryllidaceae > Allium > Allium fistulosum. The sequence continues at coordinate 614,099,324 of CM060907.1, forward strand.
AATTTAAAGAAATATCAATAATGTGATTGAAAATCATTTTATCGATAAATAGTTTTTACTTGTCAGAATTTGTTCAAACTTTTTTACGAATACTTATTTTCTTAGGAAATCATTGACTTGAAATAAAATTATTTTACCATTTAAGTAAAATTAAGTATGTAATAATGTCATGGGTGATATCGTAGAAGATATTTTGTGTATAAAGGTAAAAGGGTAATTTTTCCAAGCCATATTTTCATGTAAAGTGAAAGGAGCATGCAAGGCACATGGGAGGTTCTTGGCGGTGTAAAAGTGGGGCTAAGGCATGGGTAAACACTTCATAATCTCAAAAGAATAAAAAGTAAAAAAAAGAACAAAAATAGTAGAAGTGATTAACACTAATCCACTTCTATATTCACTAATCTTTCTCTAATTAGCTCAAATCTTCTCCAAAATCCGTCAAACATTCACTAACACCTTAGGAACCATGGATTCAAAATTAAAGTAGAAGAAATGTGAAGATATTGGGGTATAAATCTTGGGCCTTGAGAATTAGAAGATGGAGGGTGGAGATGCTTTGTGATTTTGGTGCTGAAGGTTGGATCTTTCGGCTTTCGGTGATGGTAGGAAGTGGTCATTTGATTCTTATGGATTTGAGCTTACTATATAGGTTTATTTAGGTGAGTTATCTCATTATCTTATATGTATATATTGTGTGTGTATGCAAATATAAAGTTAAAGCGATATTAACTAAAAGTTATAATCTTAGACCATTCTTGTTTTTAAAAGAAAACGACAACTTTATATTGTATAGAATCACTTCCATTACCTTCTATAACATATGGCGACCTAGACTTTGAGTTTACATTTTTGGTTGGCTTGGGTGTGTTGAATTGAAGTATATTTGAAAGTGTTTAAAGCGAGAATAGATGTCATAAGGGCTCTTCGATATCCCTTAACTTTACCTTGTGTAAATGTAAGATTTAAGGTATTAACTTGGGATAATTTGATTCGATTGTTCTCCACACAAATTTTTGTATATGGAATAGTATAGAAATGGTTTGGAAAGTTATAGAAATTATGAACCAAAGTAGTAAAAGTTAGAAGTGAAAAGGTCGTTATGGATGCACTTTGAAAATGTTTTGTGTTTAGCGATTTTCAAAGTCAACTTTGAGAGACATCCTATGATCCTATTTACATTTTTAATATGTACTTTAAGCTTTCTTATAGTTAAAAAATATAGAGTTTTAAATCATTTATTAACTTATGGAAAAAAGTTGGTAAAAGTTATAGCGAGAAGATAGTTGCTATACGAGCACTTCGAAATGTCCAAATTTTGGGAATTGTTGTAATTAATTTGAAAGATATCCTTAGTAGGTTTCTTTGTATTTTTAATAATTATTATATGTGTACTTATTAGTGGAAAAAAATTGGAGTTTAAAAGGTTTTGACACTGGTCAAATCAAATACTTATCTCAAAAATAAAGTGTTTTTAAATTATTTTAAAAATTAAAAGTATTTTGTACTTGGTGATTCAGTGGAAATAATTATTTTGGAAATGTATTCCGTAAGCGGAAACTGTTTGAAATTGTTTTCAAATGAGCTTTGAAAATTTGGAAATATATCTTGGAAAGATATTTGGGCAAATAATAATGTGGGAAATTATTTATTGTGTAATGGTTGCTTGTGGATGTTAATTGATAGTTAAATAACCGACTATCAACATTGGCCAAATGCGTTGATCGTTTCGAAGAGACCGGGATCGGGTTTCCGTATACCGGGATTCTAGGTCTGGAGACTCGAATACCACTTCGATCCGATTTGTATGTTTCGTGTAACGTGTTCAGAGTCAAAGATGGAGCAGTGAAGTGCAAGGGCTAGTCGCTACTAATCCTGAGGATATTTCCAAAATGGATGTAGTAGGAATAGTGCCTTCGGTTCCGTTCGAACCCGGGACGGACTTGTATGGACGAATGCTTTCGTGACATCGTCAGGTGGGCGATGGGCATTCTAAGGGATATGTTCTATAAAGGTATCGTTTAGCCTCGAACCTCATCAACCGGGAATGACTGAAAATCAGGGGTTATGCAGCAAGGCTTCGTGGGTAGCCCCCACTTGAGAGTAAGGTCATCCCTGTCTAGATGTCCCTTTTATTTCGGCTTAGTGTTGCGGTTGCTGATCACAACCGTGGGGTGATTTTATTTGGAATTATCCAGTAAGGGATGATTCCGGCCTTGTGTTGCAGGGGAGCGGGCGTACTCCTCGGTACTGTGATCTAGGCCACGTACTGTGATAGGTGGTACCCCAGTGCCTAGTCATTCGTTGGAAATCCATTCTCCCTACGTGCCTTGTACGGTATTTGTTTGTATACCTAGTATGCTGGAATTTAATCATGTAACAATTTCAGCTATTTTAATAAGTATTTGTGAATAGACACTATTATAATATCAGAGGATTTTTATAAAAAGTGTTTTAGCTATCGTAAGGTAAAAACCCGACATGTTTATTTGTGGCGTGGTCTTACGAGATGCTTTTGTTTTCAAAAGATTTTGAAACTTTAATAATCAAATTGAGTGTGATTTTCTCACGCTGGTATTCCAGACTGACTCGGGTATTGTTTTATATGATGCTCGGGTCAGACCGAGTATTATAGGTTACAGGATATGATGCTGTGGAGCTCAGGAGATGAGCTGGATGGCGAGACGTATCTCCCGTACTTGTTTATATATATATATTCCGCTGTGTTGATTGTTGTACTCTGTTGTATTGAGGACATGATATGGTTATTGTCCAGTTGTATGTTATGTGTTCTCTGATGTATACTCTGATGATATATTGTATAAAACTGATATAGTTTTGATTTGTGTAAAGATCTGTTAATATATATTATATTTTATTCCGCTGCGATGGTTAGATTCTGATGTTGTCTTCCTACTTTCTTCTTCTACCTCTTCTTCTTTAAGTCAAATGGTTCGATTTTCCGGGACTGGAAAGTCGGGTCGTCACACCATCTAATGTATTATATCACTTATGTACTTATTAGATGGTGATTCTTTTGAGGGAATAACCATTTTCGAACGGTCTCAGAAGTACTGTTATATTCTAATTATATATTTCTTGAGTTTCTTATACCAGACTTATGTCTGACGTGTGTTTTTTGTTTTCCCAAAATTCCATGTGTACTCTTTCGAGTAGTGTGAGAAAGACATGTTTTCATTGATGTTCTTTGGAGCTTGAGAAGACGAGCTGGATGTTCAACCTACCATAGTATTCTTATTTCTACTACATTACTTTTATGCATGTATTAGCATTTGTGAGGATGGGTGGTTATAACTGTCCAGGTTGATGTTATCATTTAGAATTGTAATTCTTAAATGGTGTGTATCTTAAGGTTACAATGTCTACTGTCTTTCAATATTTTATATTATCGTTCCACCATAAGATTCTGATATTGTGTTCTCTTTTTCTTTGTTCTGTTTCCTTTTTTTATTTTAACCTAATAATATGTCTTCCTGGCATTTGGATGTTCGGCTTTGGATGTATTACTATCGACATTTAAGGGTTAAAAAGGCGGGTCGTTATAGCTGGTATCAGAGTTGAATGTTAAGCGAGAATCTTGGCTTTGGTTGGGTATGACTCATTAAGAGATAATGGAATGTGTAACGATCTGCCTTTCTTACTCCTAAAGACAACACTTAATACATCCACGATATTCAAAAGAAAAGAAAAGAAGAAGAAAGAAAATTGGAATGTCACAACGTAAGGAAATCACATATAATATAAGATAGTACATATGGTTGCTTCCAAAATGAAACATCAGAGTAACAATGAGTATAAACTTCAGCTAGCGACAGTTATAACTGCCTACTCCCACAATTCTGATACACAATACACATATATAGCAGAAATATACCTAGATAACATCGAAGCCCCCTGCTCCATGCTCCTCCAAAATGCATCCGTCCGAACCTCGAATACTTGACTATTCATAAAAATTTTAGTACCCAATAGTTTTAAAAAAGAGAAAGAGAAACTCAGGATCAGACATCTGTCCGGTGTGAGTAGACTCCAAGCAACTGAATTATTATACTCATAAAACTCTTTAAAAATAATGGTATCTCGTTAGAATTCGCCACACATAAAATGGATGGGTTTTTACCTTACGGTAACCAAAATATTTCTATAAGAAAATCTAGTGATATTATAATTATTTCTAGAGTTCAAAGTAAATATTAAATCATAGCCGAAATGGTCACATTAATTACATTCTAGCATAATAAGAATACATCCAACTCCATAAGCACTGGTGGAAAATGAATTCCATACAATGAAAAGGTAAGGGTCTACCTTCCATACAGTACACCTCTAGAGAAAATATACCGAGGCTACTTTAATTGCACTTCTGCTACGTAGGACTGGCCTACCCCTTACTGGATAGTACCGAATATGATCACCTTTGGTTGCTATCAACAACCACACCGTGCCCGAATCATACATAAATCTATAAACACCGATCAAGATCTGGCAATGATCATACCCTAATGGGAGTGTAACCACCCGTAATTTTAACTATTTAAATTATTATATTTAATATAATTATTGAACAAAATGGTTAGAAATAAAAATTTAATGATTTATTATTGTAGTTTATTGTTTGAATAAAATTTTGAAATAATCAATTTCAAAGATTTTGGAAATAACAAGTACTGACATGAAGTTCATTATATTGAATGTGTTTATAATCAATAGTAAGAATTGAATAATAAATATTGAATTATTTAGATGTAAATAAAATAATTAATTGATAACCAAAATTTATTTGAAATCTATTATTTGGACTTATTGAAATTCTGCTATTGGAATTCATCGAAATTGAATTTTTGGAATAATTTAAATAAAGAAGTGGAACTAAGTGTAGTAGTTGTTTATTAACTGAATTCATTTCAAAAGTTAAATTTATAAGTTAGATAACTTATAATTAAAATATGGTTATTTATTGGATAATTAAATTGTTAAAATTTTATATTGGAAATTATTTAAACAATTGAACACTGAATTTAATATAAAGAAAAATGATGTCGAAAGTTGATTAAAATTTTATTTAAACAAGAATGAATATTGTTTACTTTTAAAATTGAATTTAAAAGTTAATAAATTAAATTTTAAATCACTTGTTTTAATGAACGTGTGAAAATAGCCTTTTGGCCCCTATCTCGGATTTCGATGAAAACAGTTTCATCGGGTCCGTAATAGTAAATTATTATAGGATTTCAAGTTTCATAGCGATTGGACTTGTTGTTTGATCGTTCAAGCTTGAAACGGGTATGAATTAATTAAAGGAATTTAATTGAAATAATTTGATTTTGTAATGCAGTATTTCGAATGCGATCAAATTATGCCTCGAGGCCACTTCCATTGTGTTCGGAATGAGGGTGTAACATATAGAACGCCAGGTGGCACGCTTTGTTTGGTGTTCGGGTTTTCATGGGTCAATCAGGTCTAATATTTTCTAAATTATAATATATATATTCTCACCTTACCTAACATATCATACACATCCCGCTGCCATTTTGTTCCCATACCCCTCCTCGTTCTCTCTTTTCAAAAATGGTGAACGCAAGCGCCTGGAGGAGCGCGCGGCGGCGCTTGGAGGCAAGAAAGGCGGCGTGCTTTGAGAACCTAGAACGAAGCGGTTAGGGTTTTTGGATTTCGTCGAGGCAATGGCGCGTACGCACGCACGCGAGTCAGGGGTGACGGCGTGAGGCGGCGATGTGGGGATGCTCGCGGTCGGCGCGATGTCAGCACTGACGATTGTTGGCGTTTCACAATTCAAAATATAGAAAGAAATGGATGATGTCGCGACTGGAAGAATGGGCCTGGAAGCATTCGCGTGTGAACGAGCTAGGAAGCGGCTGTTAGGTTAGGTTTTAATTGTTATTAATTTCGTTAATTAAATTTTTAATTATAATTATGCTAATAAAATCCATAATTTTCTCATTCGAGGTCCGTTTCAGGTGAAATAAGTCATGTTGCGATCGTATCGACGAAGGCTACGATATAGCATTGAATTGGAATTTATTTGAAGCTGGAAAAAATTTCAGTTTCAAATAAAATATGAGTGTTTTACACACTCATGAATGACTAATTATTTTTATGTTAGTTAAATTGGATTCATGAAGTGATTTAATTTTATTGACTATTGTTTGGTAATTTAATCGACATCTAAATTAACATATGATTGGAATTTATAGAAAGATTTGAAATTAAAATTAAATTTCCAGTTAGACACCCAATATTGATAACTAGTTAATGGTTGTGAAATTTTGACCGATTTGGATGTTGATTGGATTTGGATGCTATTGGTTGATATTTTGGGATGGTTTGGATGTTTATTTATTTTATATATTCCTGTATCACCCTGTATATTATTGACATCGTATAAACTGTTATCTGAATTATATTCGAATAAATTAAGAAATAGGTTGAAATGATATATACATATGACACTATGATTTGGATTGGAATGATATATATATCTATCCCTAAATTAAATTGAAATAACTATTCACTTGGCCATAGGATAAAAAATTATATACGGACACCGGATTGGTTTTAAAAATTTTTGTTTGAAATTATTTAAATGATTTTGATTTAAAGAAATAAAAATTGAATTTATGAAAATTGAATTATTTTCAAACTTGAGCTCGAAATGTTGAAATTGGAATTTGTTAACAGGGATTGTCTAGATAATCGAATTTGAAATTTAAAGTGATAATTGGAATATGTTTTAAATTATGGAAATTGATTTGTTTAAAATATTTGAACTTTTATTTGCACTTTGAAATATTGCTAAGTAAAAATAATTTAAATCGATATCTCAAAATTTGAGCTCGGAATTGAATTATGTTTTGAAAATTTGAATCTAAATTTGAACATTGAAGTTTAATTTGAATTAAACGATTTAAATCAATATTATAAAATTGAACTCGAATTCATATAAATTGAAATGGTTTGAAGATTAGATTTGAATTCAAATTTAAACCATTAAATTGAGTTGTTGAATCGAATTTGAAGTTAAAAATGGAAATTGAAATTGATTTGAATTGGAATTGGAATCGAAGTTAATTCGAATTGAAACCGAAATTGAGTCGATTTGAATGGAATTGAAATTGAAGATGATTTGAATGGAAAGATTTGGAACTGAATCGGTTTGACTTTGAAACTATTTTCAAATAGATTATTTTAACATAAACTATAAAAAATATCAATCTTTGTAGATATTTAAATTATTTTGTTTTTCCAAACTATTTTCCTGTATAAACAATTTTATTATCTAAACCATTTTATTAAACTATTTTAACTTTTGAACTATTTAAAACTATTCAAACTATTTTTTAAAAATTCAAACATGTCAAAGTGGGAATTGTTTATATTTAAATCGTGGATTTAAATGTGAATTAGGTTAAAATGAAGTTATAACCTAAGTTGAAATTCGAAATGATTATTGAAGTGAAATAGCATATTTTGAGTAAATATGATATTTTGAAATGAAATTGATTTTGAAGCGATATTTTGATATCAAGTATGAATTATTTTCGAAATGTAGAAGAACTAATCGGTGTGTAAAATGACGTTTGGTTGTTAAAGAGACCGGGCCTCTCATTTTCATACACTCTGTCAATATTGGAACTACTTTAACAACTGTGTACGCAGAGGAGACTCTAGAACGAAGTGGTTAGATTTGGCGTACGTTTGCTGGATTTGAAGAAAGAGAACAATGATGGATAGACCCTGACACTTGTGCCAATTTGAAATGACTAAAACGAGACGACTTAACAAGGCCAAGTGGGCTAGCCATCCCTAGTGGACATTCGTTCTTCGATTTTCTTCTTGGACTTGGTCCATAATCACCCTTGTTGGTTTCGATTGGTGCACCTTGATTTTGGGATAACCTCCCTTTAACTTGATATAGGACGGATGTACGCAGTAGGCAATCGTGGCTATGGTGCGTTACCACTAGCCCTGCCACCTGAACTGTCCTATCTTGAGCATTGCCTCATGTGCCTTGTCATACTTTTATCCCTATACGAGACCACTACGATTTTGGTTTAGTGTTGTCATATCATGGTGCATCCCTATCCTCTGACGTGCTACTGGGGCGTTATATGCAAACTGTACGACAATGCTTAAAAAAGCGTTAAGGGGATTAATGTAAAGCCTTAATGCTAAGAAAAATATTATTTTACTGATTAGGCATTATATATAGTGTATTCTACTATATATAGATAATTTGACAGATCCTTAAGAGATAAAAAATCCCGTAACATCTCTTAAGTTATTGCATGCACGTTATACACTGGATATGAGATGTGAAATCCCGTAAACATCTTTGACGCTATTACACTCATGTTATATGTGTTATCGATTTAACTCTCATAAGGATATTTTAGTCCTGACTCGAGTGTTCTGGCTTTCATTACGCTCGGGTCAGTCTTGATTTTTCTGCGCATTGAAGATTATTTTGTGAATGACGAAGAAGAAGAATGGTATATTATTACCAATATTATTTCACCACATTGTTGTTCTGCTGCACTGTTGTATTATATCATTCTGTTGTATGTATAATTCTGGTATGTTGTATAAATTATAATAAAATGTATAGTATAGACAGCTTTATGAATTGTTTATTTGATTATTATATTTTGTCATTCCGCTGCGAGATTCTATATATGTTTTTCTTCTTTTCTTATTTTTCTTAATTAACCACATTGATTATTTGTGTTTCGGATTGTTTGACTTAGACATGTGAGGATTATTGTCAATTTAAACCTCCGGAAATGTAGGTCTTCATATGTAGGGACCCACTTAGCCCTACGGCACATCCCTGCTTTATTCATCAGCGGTTGTGAGCTCTATGGCTACGTTTTGCCTTTCATATAGCAATCCCAATTGGAATGCTAGCAGTGCCCTCCAAACAACAATGCAATGGCAACATTATTCCATACAAGTTGTTCACGATATAAACAAACTGAAGGCAATACTTCTACTACGTCCATTATGAAATCACCATCTGGATTAGTAGCAAGTAACCCTTGCACTTCAAAGATCTCAGTCTTTGATTCCATTATCTTCAATATGTTACTAATTTAAACGCTTACATTGGTTCAAAGTGGTTGTCAGATAACTCAAACTTATCCAATCCTGGTCACTTTGAACTAACGGTCGATAATTTTAAACTAGTCAAGTTATTGATAGTGGACAAATCCACTATGTGGCTGTAAGTATAAACTTACGTATGAAAAGTAAGACATCCTATACTTATCCCCACTTTCTGATTTTAAACAATACCATTCCTTGATTAACAATAAAGTCAGACAAGTTAGAAAATAAACCTTGAGTTGTTGTATATTCCTACTTTTTGGGATAAAGACGAGTTTCCATGCCTTGGAACTCAATGCTAAGTATATTGTGAAGTGTCTTCCATACAATTAATTTACCACAATCCATTTATTGAAATTAACTATCTTATATTTATCGCATTTCTAACATTTTGACTTCTCTATCCCTTGCCTAGAAAATCAAGTTCTAGATTTTCTAGATAGAGGAAAGTCTACTCGTCGGCTTTAGTGCTAAATACAAGATGGCTTACATTCAATATAACACGTCAACGTTTTAACATAACTTATCATATTTGTTTGGTATTTAATGGTACAGATAAAGAAATCCCTTGTATTTAAAATTATTCTTTGTAAAAGAAAGTTTCTTTTAAACAAACCGGCCTTTGGATATAAAGTGATATAAAATTAAATTCTTTATTTATTAATAATAATTTAAACCTTTACTTTAAATAATAATTAAATAATAATCAAACCCTTTTAATTAATAATTAAATAATAATCAAACCCTTTTAATTAATAATTAAATAATAATTAAACATTTACTTAATTAATAATTAAATCATAATTAAGCCTTTACTTAGTTAATTAATTAAACCTTAATTAATAATCAAGTAATAATTAATCTTACTTAATTACTTAAAAATTACCCTTTTACTTAATTAACTAATAATTAATTGTTGAAAATATTTTTAATAATTCAAATTACTTTTTAATACTTATAATATATCTTAAAAGACTTTTCAAAATATTTAAAGTAAAAACTCATTTAGTTTATACAAAAGTGGTCGATGTACGAATTACATCCATAGTGACTACCGCTATATGGATCATAACTTTCTAACTTGCTTTACATATAAAAAACAGTCTTTAAACCCTTTCCTTCTATATTTAAATTATTTAGTAACTTGGTATAAAGGTTTGCAACCCAAAAATAAAGTTCGAAAACTTTTAGAAAGCATTTCGTAAAGACAAGAAAATACACAAGTTTTAAAACACACGGGATCTCGGTGTCAAACATAAAAAGGTTCAATTGTTTACTTTCCAACAACATACAACAAACCATATACACAAGCACACATGTACACATGCAAATGTCATCCATAACAAGTAAAGATTTTTACTTACACATAATAAATAAGCACTTCGACTATATTCCAAGTGAACAACCAAACATCACATATACCCTCCGCTTTAAGCGGGAACCAAACTAAACAACATCATATTCAAACATATATTACCATAAGCAACTAAAACCATTATTAAAATAATAATAAATTTTAAAATTTTAGTTTGAAAGGTGAGATTTCCTCATCAAAATCCATAAGAAAACCAAAGGTACTACGACCTGACACCAACACACGAACTTGGTTTATCTTTTCAAAATCTTGATTCTTTTAAAGTGTAGGAAGGTGATATGGGCTTGGCCTATGGTGAAGTTGGCTCGGCCTTAGCTTTGAGGGGGTGCGGCCTTGATTGAAAATGGGGTTTGGGTCCTATGTTGAAAGAAAGGATGTAACGACCCGTAAATTCTTAATGATTTTATTTGTTTTAATAATATATTTAATTGAATTTTGTGAAATTTTAAATAATAAAATTTAGAAATATAAATTTGATATTTGGAATACGTTTGTTTAAACATAGCAACTGGTAAATTTTCACCTGATAATATTGAAGTTTATTTTATTGTGTAATTCTATTTCAATTTAAATCAGTTAATATTTGATGATAATAAAATGTTTTTCCAAACCCGAATATCTTTATATAGAAAATTTGTAAATTATCTTCTGAGTGAGACGTCATATTTCGTTTCTTCAAATTTGGACTTCTATTGCTCCGTTCATCTTAATTCTGACATTTTAACAGCATTTTGGTACCGATATCGATTTTGGATCGGATAGTCGTAGCACTGATATTTGTATACTGTATTGATTGCCTCGTCGTGCTGATCTCCACAGTATATTCATTTATGCATTTCAGAGTTCGGAACACGATGAAATCGGTAAACCGATCAATCGTATCGGTTTCACAATTGGACCTTTTAGCTTCCCGTGCCTTTCATTTTTCCACCTTATAAACTTAACAGCTGTTTGCATTTATTTCCTCTAAAAATCGGCTGTGACTATTACTATTCAGATGGACTTTCTCTATTCCTAATGGTTGCTATGTTATCTATTGTTTTGTTTTATTGTTTGTCCACTTTCTCTGCTCTGTGCTTTCATTCCAAATATATATTATAATAAGATATAATTTATGTTGTTGTTGCTCATATTGCCTATAGCATGCTTCCTTGTATTGTTGAATCTACTCATCCTCTTCCCTTTGAACAACCATCACCGACCTCCTCTTGAGTCACTAACCGAACCGACCCCACCTCCTCAACCGAACCACGTGAGTTGGCCTCTCTCTTCCTTCCTCCAGCCTCTCTGACCCAATCCAAGACCGCCGCATCCACCGTGTTTCCTCCTTCCTCTGCCCCTCCGCCATAGTCTACCGTGCCATTTTTCTTCCACCCTCCCATCTTTGCAACCTCGTGCATCACACCATAGCTACCGAGCAACCTCCTGTGCTTCTGCCGTTTGTATATATATAGGTGTATATGATTGGTTGTTATATATATATATTTAAAGTTTTATAAACTATTTATCTGTTGTTATATAAATTATACTTATATTGATGATTTTTGAGAAAGGATATATATACCTATATATTGTGTTTATCTTAGTCTTTTGGAGTGTATACATATATACAATCTGTTTTGTCAACATTTGAAAGGGATTTTATGATTTTAAAACATATAGATATTATATTTCTTCGAAATGCTTTCATACTATGATCTATCGGTTTGTAGTGTGGAAGTTTACATTTGTTATAGACAATCTGTTGCATATAATGTATATAAGTTATATATAAATTGCTGCTGCCTTTTTGATTTTTCCATTCCAGTCTTCTTTTAATATATGTTTACAGCTTTATATATGTTATACTTTATATGTTATACAGTTTATACAAGTGTGTACAACTTGTTTGATTATATGTTATATACAATATGTTTTAATTAACTGTTCATAATATATAAATATATATGTTGCTTAGGATATAAGTTGTATAATAGATTAGTTTTATACAGATATATATTATATTTATGTGAAGTACAGAAGTTTACAGTATATATTACAGTATATATATATATATGTTTATTGGCCCTTAGTTCGATTACAATATATATATATATTAGAGTAGCTTATGTTAGTTATAGCTGGCCAGAGTTGTATAAGTGTTAGTAATATAAGACTGTTTAGACAATGTTATATATCAATATATAAAGTTGGTCAGGTTTGAATACAATTTGTTAATATTTACATAAGTTTATATAAGGGTAACTGATTGATTTAAATTTATTTATATACTATAACAAGTTCGAAGTTTATACATTAGTTTGTATATAGAGTATGTAAGTTTAGTATAAATTATAATTTCATCTACATAGTGGCATTTGCTATTGAATATAAATAGGGTGTTCTGATTTTTATCTATATGGTTCAATATATGTAGTGATATATATTGTTGATTTCAAATTTTATTATGAATATATGTTTGATTTTAATACATGATTTTATTTTAAAACATTATTTTAATATATATATATATATATTAATATGTGTTTGAATTTAAATTATGATTATATATATATATATGGTTATATATACCTAAGTTTACTTATACCATTTATCATCATCGATCTAGTTCTGATTTGATTCGTCTATTTCTGTTTATCAGCTTTGTCCGTCTAATTTCGTACCAGTCTTGCTTTACTTTGAAGTTCGTGCTTGGATCCGTAACTCTTCTCATTCTCCTTCATCTTTAGCCTCGAAAGGAGAGCAATCACTCACGATTAACGTTCTTATTTTTATTAAATTTGATTTCAATTGAAACGTCAATTGAAATATGCTGCTGTTAGATATTTACATTGCTATATATGTGTCATTATCTGTATCTGCTCACCTGTGAAATCTGACACCATTATCTGTTATTTATCACTGATGATATATGCCTATTACTGTTGTTATATGATTATCATATCTGTTATCACTCTACATGTAACGACCCGCAAATTTTAGTGGTTTTAAAAGTATATTTAACTGGAAATTTGTGAAATTTTAAACAATAAAATTTGAAATTAAAAATTTATTATTTGGAATACGTCTATTTTTATATAGCAACTGGTAAATTTTCATCTGATAATATTGAAGTTTATTTTCCTGTGAAATTTCATTTCAAATCAAACCGGTTAATAACAGTGAATTTAAAAAGTTTTCTGAAACCAAAATATGTCAACAGGAGAAAATTTATTTAGATCATTCTGAATCAGACTGCGAAATTCATTTTTCCAAATTTGGATTTCTATTGCTCCGTTCATCTTATTTCTGACAAAATAGTAGTATTTCTGGTACCGATTATCGACTTTTGATCGGATGATCGTACCACTAATATCTGTATACCGTTTTGATCGTCCCGTCGTGCTGATCTCTACGGTATATTTATTTCTGTATTTTGAAGTCCGGAACACAGCAAAATCCACGAAACTGGTAAATCGTATTGGTACCGGATCCGTGACCGTTTGTTTTCTTTTGAATTTAAACTTTATCCGTGTCATCCAAGAAAATATTAATTGCTTTATTAACTTTGCTGAATCATCGGACAACCATCCCTATTCAAATTTTTCTTTTGATCTGATTTGTGGCTTACGTTACTTTGAAATAAATTTATAGATCTATACCATAGCCTGTAACTTCTTTTTTACTTTGAATCATTTATCTACCTATTCCTCTTCTGCTCCTTCATTCTTTTCATTTCCCCAGCCCTCTCTTTCCTCTGCTCATCTCCTCTTCTCTCGTTTTTTTGTTTGTTTTCTCCAATTCCCGGATCTGCTCGTCCTCAACAAACAAGTTTATATAATTATTACTAGACCCATTCCTTTACGAAGCCGACACCGTGCTCCCCTACCGCCGAAGGCCTCCCACCACCACACTCGGCTCCACCTCTAGCTTACCCTCCTTTGCCGAACACCTGAGCACCCATCCCGCACCTCCACCGTACCCACGGCCAACGACCACCATCAGTGCCCAGATCTCCGCCCATCTCCCCGAATCCAACCCCTCGTCTACAACCCAGTCCTATCGGCCTGATTGCAGCCCGGACCCTCCCTCAGCCGAGACTTTCCCAGATCCTCTTCCCAGGCCGAAACTTCCTCCACCCATCAAACCGCCTGCCTTCGTCCTCTGGATCTCGCCTACAGCCCGACCACCGTGGCCACCTCCCACCGCCTTTATCTCCTCTGTCGAGCTCAGTCCATCCATCTCTCTAGCATCTATTGTCCATACATCGGTTATGTAAGTGTACACATATTATGTTAGTGCATATATATGATTACATAACCAGATTTTCCAACTGATCATAGTAAAGTATACTTATGTGGGTTATATGTTAATATATATATATATATATATATATTTGTATATATGCAGTTAAGTTCTATGTTTCATATTTTTATTTGCAGGCATACGCATCCACTATATTTAAGCATTGAGGTTTCTATAAATTTTTTTTAAATTTGTCCAGTTTACAATAGTAGATATTTTATTAACTTATATTTACTGTTTATGTATATAGTATATATACTATTGGATGTTACACTTGTAAGTTGTATATAATCTAGTTGTTGTAAATATATGTTTTTAGATGTTGATAGTATACTGTTAAAATATACGTATGACAGTATGAGAATTTAGTTTGCATGCATATTTTTCGAGTATTATATGTGTATAGTATGTTATATTATTTTTATATTATGTTTTATCTTATTTTATTAAGTTACAGCCATTCCTTTGCTATAGAAAATATCCTGCATTGTATATAGTTACCGCAAACTTTGGGCTAGGTTTACGTTATATATATATATATATATAAGTATATTTATTTCCTAAGTCTACTATGTATTAACTACAAATTTTAAATCAATGAAGTAATAATTACCGCATACTTTGGTCTAATATTGTTTCTTCAGGTGTTTTCCTTAGTTTGACGTTTAATTTCAGTAGCAAGTGTATATAAATATATGTATATATATAATGAGTTTAATACTTGTGTTTTAATTTAAAACAATAATTTGGAAATACATAACTGTTTAATTTAACATGTATTTGAAATTTGAATATAAATTTTATATAAATAAGTTATATATAGTTATATATATAAGTTTACTTATACTATTTATCATCATCAATCCAATTCTAATTCGTTCCATCAATTCCTATTATCAGCTTTGATCGTTGATTTTGTGCCGATTTTTGCTTTGCTTGGATTCGTAATTTCAATTCCAGTGTCCGTATCAGTGTGCGTATCCGTGTCATCTTCTGTATTCTCTAGCCTCGAAAGGTGAGCAATCAATCACGATTAACATTCTTGTATTTATTAAATTTGATTTCAATTGAAACGACAATTGAAATATGATGCTGTAGTTATTTAAATTTTTATATATGCTATTATCGGTATATGTTCACCTGTGACATCTGACACCAGTATCTAGTATTTATATGCCTGTTATTACTATTATCTGTATATGTTCACCTATGACATCTGACACCAGTATCTGTTATTTATATTAATGATATATGCATGTTGTTATATTTTATATTATCTGTTATCACTCTGCAAGTTCCCTGTTAGTATAGAATTCACTATGGGTTGAAATGATACATACCCGAACGGACTTTAGAATAGGAGAAAATCGTTATGGGTTGAAATGATAAACCCAAGCGATTTTCAATTGAATTGAAATTGGGATTACGAGTCGAAATGATATCTACCCGTATATATTTAAATTTCGGATTGAAATGATAAATATCTGTATCACTTAACCATATGATGTATATATACAGACACCGTTGGTCCATATATATAAATATTTTGAAAATGAATTCTATGGTTTCGGAAAGAAATATATGGTTTTAATAAATGTTGAGCCTTAAATTATTTAATTTAAATTAGGATGGATTTAATACTTATGAGATGTCTAAGTATAAAAATTATATTTTCAAAATAGATTTTGGTAATAATTTAAATAAGTTAAGGTTGGAAAGATAATTTATTAATTAAACCAATTTGAAACTTATTGAAATTGAGATTTAAGATATGATTTATAACTTGGGTTTTATTTAAATAATTTAATGAAAAATTCTTGCTTAAATAAATTTAAGAAAATATTTAGAAAAATGAAATGTAAGGCTAGTTAGATGATATTGAGTTTATTAAGTGAATATTCCCTGATTTAATAATAATGAAGTTAAATCAAGAGCTATATGAAACTGTTAAATCTAACTTTGGAAAATGTTGAGTACTAAAGCTTTGAAATATATTGAAAAAATTTAAATGGTATATTTAGAACTGAATTAAATTGATGAATTGAGTTTTGAATAAATTTGAATCTGGAATTTGAAGTTGATTTGAATCGATTTGCCAGACTTGAGAAAATTGTAAATGCTTTACCTTATAAATTATTTAATCTATATATATACTATTTTGGAAATAGATATATTTGAAATGAAAATGATATTTTGATTTTGAAGTATAAATAAATTTGAAACGACCACGGTGTTATAATGTATATTTCCACCTTGTAGATAGTTCTGAAGATCCTTAGAGGATGGTTATCCCAAACATCCTTTAAGTTACTCGTATTTCAGTTGATATTTCACTTGAGTTGGATTTATTGATATAAGAATGTTAATCCTGACTCGAGTGTTTTGTGTTTTGCTTTACGCTCGGGTCAGACCGAGTGATACAACATTTGAGACTCACCTTTGGAGTTTGGAGCTTCGTTTGGAGACCCAACCATCGATTCAGCTTTCAGCTTTCCAGTTGATTTCTTCAGAGAGGTCGTTTATTCGTACTGAAGACTTCATTGCATTTGAGATATTCTGTTGTATTTTATTTCTAACTCTGATGTTTATATAGTAGCTTCATGAACTACTATTTTATCTATTCCGCTGCGTATTATTGTATTACTCTGTGTCTGTGATTCTGTGATTGATTTATTTACTGTATATTCTGAGTTTTGCCAAATTTAAATTAACAATCTGATATTTTGAATTATTCAAGTCAGACATGTGTGGATTTATTGTCGATTTGAATGGTCCAAAATAGCGGGTCGTTACAGTTGGTATCAGAGCTTTGGCTCTAGGCAAAACTTATCATATATGGTAAATTTATTTACAGAATCACTTTCGTTCGAGTTGAATCTCTTCCTTTTTTTGACTCGATTTCCTTTGAATTTTGGAATGTCCCTCGGTTCCGAAATTTATTCTTGTCTCTCCCTATTTGTATTCTTTTGATTCTGGAGTACCCCATAACTCCACTTCGAATGATCTCTATAAGAATAGGCGATCCCGCCAATCTTTGAATAATTGTAAAGGGGTGTAACTCCTTTACAATAGGCATTGATTCACCGAAGATTTAGATCCCTCGGTTTTGATGTTGCCATCTCTTGTTATGCCGAATTCTATCTCTGGCGATCGAATGTTGATTTGCCTTAGATTTTCGCATCGATTATATTTTTGAAGTCACGGTTGATTCTAGGGTCATCCGCGATTTATATAAGTATATTCATCTTCTATTTTGAAATTTAATTATCTCATCTTTGTGAGAGTCCTTTCCTTTTTATTTTGAAACTTCCTTTGATTTAATTTCCCCTTAAATTTTTGAACTTCTATCTTGTTGATTTTGGACTCATTGAATGATAGGAAAATATTTTGGTAACTGGCAAAATCTGAAGAGCAGAAAGCAGCCCGTCGGGCACGAAGACCACTGGCCCGTAAGGAACGGGAGGAAGCAATTGAGGAACAAGAGAGGCTGTGGAGAGGAAGGGCAGAACCGGGTCCTTATGACCATGTCATTTGTTATCGGTGTCAGGAAAAGGGGCATTATGCAGCCATGTGCGGAAAGAGATGGAAAGGGAAAAAGAAGGAGGGCAAGCGCTTTCGATCCGAGATTTTCTGTTTTAAGTGTCGTAAGAAGGGACACTTCCCAAGTCGCTGCCTGGAAGTGAAGAAAGTGAAATCGGCACTCACGGCATCTACCGACCAGTCAACCATTTGCTACCACTGTAGACAGACTGGACATATAGCCAGAGATTGTTCTGAGAGACAGCGCGGAAGGCAAGCTGTGTTACGTCCTGCTCGAGCTGCTGCCTTCCCAAAGTTCACTAGGGAAGATGGGTGAATAGTGTACTCATGCAAGAAATGTCATAGTTGGGGGCACCTTGATGTGGAGTGTACTGGACCCGTTGAAGCACCACCCGGTAGGATTAATACCGATGCATTATTCTTGTAGAAGTATGGATCAGTGAAATCTCTTTGTATTAGTGGTATAAGTTAAGTTGTATTAAGTAAACTCTATTATATCCTTTACCTAGTAAAAGTCGATGTGTCGAACTTAAGATTTATAATGATGCTTTACCATTTCGTTTGATGAGATTTTTTTTTTCACTAATGGAATAAATTCCCTTGAATTGATATAGGTTAATATACCTCGAAATCTTGGTTAGGATTCTCATTAAGTAGGATCCCTTTTGAATTTGACTTCGACCTTTACCTCGTTCCGAGATTCATTCTAGAATCATCCTTTGAAAATCTGGTTTGTTTGTATTTTAGAAAGTGTTTTATATATCGAAATTATTATTTTGATAAGTATGATTATATTCTATATATAAAACTAAAATGTTTTCGATAAAGATTTTAAAAAAATGAGAATTTGAGGTTTAGGAAGGATTTGCAATTTTGAAAAAAAAATTAAATAAGAAATTTGATTTATCTAAAAAAATGATTTATAACCGAAGAATTTTAAATTTGAAATTCGAGAATTGAACTCCGGTATTTTGAAATTGGTTTTAAGATTTTGAAATATATAATAATAATATGATTTAAAAGTATTTTTCCGAATAAGAAGTGTTTCAAATGATTTTAATGGGTTTCGAATGATTTCGAAGAAAATTCAAAAGAAGTTTGAGAAAATAGAAGTCCAGAACTCACTTATGTCACTGGAAAATAATTTCGGTGATGAGTGCACGCATCATCGACATTGATTTTCGAGTTTCAGAGTGGGGGATAGGCCACTTTAGTAGCATTGCTACGCGAGTGATTTTGCGAAACCAATTTTGATTTCAAAATTTTGAAGTATGATTTGATATTCGAAAGATATATGTATATGTATTTGAAACGATTTGAAATGAGTCGGTGTTCAGTCCACGAGTTTCGGATTTGATATAACCTATCTATTAAAATCGATTTACTGATTTGTTGCTGATTTCCAACTCTTGAATTTGAAAATGATTTCTTCAACTATTATGAAGGTTCGAGCACTTCCAAATCAAGGTTAACTTTTCAAAGCTAAGAAATTTTGAAAAGTATGAATTATTTGATAAAGTATATAAATTTGTTTCGAATGTTTAAGTATGAAGTAATGTGATTTAAATAAGTTGAAACTGTTTTGTTAAGTAAATGAATAAGGCTATTTGAATTTTTTCTAAATATGGAATTTAGATTTGAAATGTTTTGAAGAATTCGGGCTTCAATATATTTTGAATAAAATTTAGTTAAATGTTTTAATTTAGTAACATCTTTATGAAACTATATATTTAACAAGTTGGAATAAATATATAAGTTGTCCGTATGCTGTTTTATTCGCATAATTAATTTGATCCAAGTTTGAGTACACAAGTTCGATGTGGATTACAACATTTCGTGTTAGGATTTTTCATTCGATTCTTGATGGCGAATATTTGATATGGATTTTGGGCTCGATTCTAGAATTCTCTATCATAGTATATGGCTATGCAAGGAGACTGATGGCTTCTAGTCGAGAAACCATATCAAAGTCCGCATTAGGGAAGTCGAATGGACAATACTAGTTCGAAAGCGAACTTGTGTGATCGAGCGAGCGATCAAAATGTGATTTTGCGAAATGATGACATATGTACATCTTATATTCTAATATCATTGATATATTTTGACGCTGAAATTAAAAGCTGTCGAGTTAGAATATCTTTGCTTACTAAAAGAAAATCTCCAATTTAAATTACAAAGATATATAACCCATAAAAGTAAAGATATTCAATCTTATATGGCTCTTAATACATCGAAATTTATTTTTGAAAATTTGATCCTTATATAAGATGGACCTTATGTAAATATAAGATGATTTTGAAAACCATTTGATTTTGGAAATGAATGGGTTGACTTAAATTATTGATTTGGAAATTTGGATTTATTTTTCAAAATCTATTATTTTGGAAACTTTGAAGCTAAAGATAATTAATTTGTGAAGAAATAATTTGGTGAAATTGTATATGATTTTGAAATTGAACTGATATTGAAACAAATTTAAATTAGAGAACCTTATGTTACTAAACACTTGATTTGGGAGTTATCGAACTTATATAAAATTGATTTGTATGAGTATGAAATTGATTCGAAAACTATAGATTTGAAAAGGTACTCAATTTGAAAGTGAAATCTTATATAATTGAAGTCTATATAAGTATGATTTGATATACCATTGATTTTGGAAAGTATTTGATTTGAAAATTAAATATTATATATAATGGATTTTATATAAGTACGATATTTGAAAGTGATTTGAAAGGGTAACTATATGATACATATTTTCGAAGTAAAGATATGGAAAGTGCCTTCTGCTTGATATCCGATTTGTGGCCACATCTTGGATTCATTCTATCGATATTATTCTCTCTGATTTTGGTTTTCCGGATATGATACTCGAGTGTCCTTCGAATTCCATGGCGTTACCCATGGTCTTACGAACTCGACTGCATAGCGTAATTCGCAAGGCAGTGATTGCTTAAAAGGTATGGATGTTTCCTGGGGGATCCAGGCGTAACCATTGTGTATCTGCGATCTATGGTCGTGTTAGTGGCGAAATCCGCAAGGAAGAGATTGCTTAAGGGGTATGGATGTTTCCTGGGGGATCCAGGAGTAACCATTTTTATGTATCCTACGGTCCACCGGTTTGTTGCATGGCGAAATTCGCAAGGCAGTGAATGCTTAAAAGGTAGGGATGTTTCCTGGGGGACCCAGACGTAACCATTGTGTATCTGCGATCCATGATTTGATTCGTTTTTGTTTGGATTGTACTTTCCATATCTGTTTTAAAGTTTTTCCAGTATTTTCACTGGGTGTTGAAACAAGTCTACTAAGTACCTGGAGAATTCTAGCTTTGCGCCTGATCAACGCACTGCCAGAGTCTATAGGAACGAGGATAAACTTGTTGAAACATCGAGTTATAAAAGTATTTTCGAAATGAAATTTGTTTCGTTATAAAAAAAATATTTCATTAAAAAGGTATTTCCAACAAAGAAATTTTGTATTAATAATTCGGAATTGAAATTCTAATGGTTTGAATTTATTATTCATGCCCGATACTATTCTTTTGAATCTACCTTATCTACTCAGCTTTATTTAATCATCTATATTCTGCTTTTCCAAATCCTCCTTCTTCTCCTTGTGGACTATATCCTTTTTAAGTATTGTTTATTTATATACTATATGGTTTAATATATATATATAAAAGAATAGTGTTATAAATAGAAAATTTTAGTGTTAAATATTTTAGAAGTTATTAATTAAATACAACATATTTAAAGAAATGATTATTGATTTATTAATAATGTTGAAAGGTATCTTGAGATAAAATAATAAATTCATGAATTATGGATATAATAGCTTCTTTGTAAATATAAGTGATAATGTAAATAATTGTTTTCAAATAGTTTTCATATATCTATAATGTAATATCCCGGAAATTTTAACAATCTCAATTTGATAATCTGTTGAATAATTAAATTGATATGGATAATCTTTGATAATAAGATTTGAATTTAATTTAATAATCTGATTAAATTAGTATTAATTGATGATTTTAGTCTTTTAAATTAGTTAATAAGATATTTTCTATTTGAATATATATATATTTATTTGTATATATTGTAAATAGAAAGCTTTGGGCAAATTGGAAATTTAGATTTAATTTAATATGACTTTTCAAAGATATTTAAATAAGTAATTTTATAGTTTTAAAATACTTTAGGTAAATATTTAATTGGTTTAAGATATTTTTTTAACTTAAGTTTAAAAATAAATAAGATTTAACAAAAAGGGTTGTTTTATTTCTTTTTAAATATTACTTGATAATATAATCTCTTATATAAATTATTTAAATTATCAAATATGTTATTTTCAAATAATAAGTATAATGTATTATTTTTATAAATATGAATGGATTTTAAAGACTATGGAATTGTTATTTTAAATTGAATAATAGTGTATGTAAATATATATAACTTAACTTTTAAATTGAATCTTAGGATTTAATTTTATTTAAACTTGAATTTAAAGTTTTGAAATTCAAAAGAATATATATTTAAATTGTTTTGGATTTTATAATATTTGTATAAACTTTTATTTATAAATGTAATTAGTTTTGTTTCTTTAAAAAGTAATTATATATATAGATAAGTATTTAATAAATAAGAAAAAGACTTTTTAATTACTTTTAAAATAAATAAAAATATGAATAATTACTTAAAAGACATGTGTCTTTATCTAAAGCCTTGTTTTAACATGTGTAATGTAAGTAATCAATGTATAGGACAAGTGTCCTTATTTATTTTCATTTTCTTTTATTTTATAAAATCAAAAAATATACATGTATGTAAACATTTGCTTTTCTTCATTTCATTCTTTCTATTCTTCTTTTTAAAATCAAGAGAAACTCAAAAAACCTTTCCTCTAAGCAAATCTGAAACAAATCAGATCAGTAAACAAATCTTCCTCAAACCAAAAACCAAAATCAACAACCCATAATTCATCCTCAAAAATCAAATCCCTGTAATCTCATTTTTACAAATTCAAACCAAAGCCTGTGATTCATTTTCATTTTCAAAAAGCAAACCTGGAATCAAGTTTGCAAACCGAAATCAGTGAGCATCTTCCTCAAACAAAAGATCTGTAATCATCTCAAAACAACCAGTCTGCACTCTTTTCTCTGGAATTATGTTCAAAACAAAAGGGGGATGCCTTGCATCATCTTCAAAAATCAGTCTGCATTCTTCTCAAACCTGGAAGCCAACATGCATGTAGATTTAAAGAAATTTAAGCTTCAACAACTCAACTTCTTAAATCAAAGGGCATTCAAGTTTAAAAAAAAAAAAATTTCAAAAGCTATTACAAGAATAAAGGGCTCTGTCTCTGTTTTTCCTGGTGAGTAACAATTTTAATTTAAACTAATTTAAGTGAATATAGTTGCTTGATTTTTCTTGTGATAATCATGTTTGGAGTGATAGAACTCTCTGTAGTGTGTATGGTTTTGAATGTATGTTTGGGTTTGACATGTTATTGCCTGTAACTTCTCTGTTTTGTTTGCCCAGACTCAAGAATTTCTTTTAAAAGCTTTTACCACTTGATCTAGTTTTTATAATGACTTAATTTACAAGCAATAATTGTTTGATTTATCATATACTAATGTTTAGAAAATTTAATTAAGTCAAATTTAAAGTCTGAGTTCTCTGTAACCAAAATCAACATGTGCATGTATATAAAAGTAAAAAACTCAAATATTGTAAATTGCTATTCCAGGTATATAAATTAAATACATATGCTATAACATGATTTTTAGTATAAAAATCAAAAATTTTAGTTTAGAAATATAGGTGCAGTTCTGTATTTAACTAAAAATGAATATTTGGTTAAATCTGTTAATCTCGATGGTTGGGTGTATCGAATTCTTCAGTAGTAATGGTGGGATGATCGAAGATTCAAGGAAAATTTTTAGAATCTGAATTAATGCATTGAGGAAGAAATGATTTAGGATTTAAGAATTTAACCCTAGTTTTAACTATGTTAGAAAATCGATCGTCACAACGTCTCTGGTCGATCGAGTTGAATAGAACTCTGGGAAATTGTAGTCGTGACATGGATGAAGTCGTCGCTGGAGCCGCTGGCGTTCTGGTAGTCGGAATTTCGAAAGCGAGGAGATGTTGATAGGGTTTGGGAGTAGTCTGTGTTCCAGTTTTGATGCTCAAGTCTCGATTTCGATTTCGCGAATTGATCGAAGATTGGATGGTCGTGTTCTGGTAGGTGGATGATCGCCGACTTGTGGGGATACTCGGTGATGGTCGGAGGCGACTGCATCTCCGGTGCACGTGCACACGGTCGTGAGTATGTTTGGGAAAGTCTGGGTTTGACAGAGAGGATGTGTCTCGAGATTTTTGAGTGTTTTTGCGGGGGAGACTCGCGTAATTTTGGGTTACGACTCGAAGTAAATAGGCTGGGTTCGAGAGTTTTAGTGTTGACAGGTTTTATACCTGTCAGTTTGAAATTTAAATCTAATTTAAATTTTGAAGTAATATTAAATCAGTAAATCAAAGTATGATTTATGAAGACAAGTTTAGTTTTAAACTTTAATATTAGATAAATAGTTTTATGAATTTAAATGTTTAAATAGGTTTAAATGTAGTTATGTTTAAATGTTTTAAATCTAAGAAGAAATTTGATTTAAGTTCTTTTAAAAACTTCTTAGAAAATATAAGAATTTTTAATAAGTAAAAGTTTTTGATTTGGTTTTAAAAACTTAGTTAAAAATAAATTGGTATTCATTTTAAATACAGAATTTAAAATGAAATTTAAAAGTAGATTTGAAATGGATGTTTCAAATATGAATGGTAAATGATAACTTGTTTATCAATAAGAATAAAGTTTATCTTAAAATAATTAAAGACTTGTGTTTATTTAGTTTATTAGGAGATTTAATAGATAATTAAATTATTTGATTAATTAATCATTTGGATTAATTAAATAGGTAATTAAAGGTTTAAACTAATTTATTTATGATTAAGATAAATTAATTAGGGATGATTAATTTGTAGTTAGGGATTATAAATTAGAGTATTAATTAATGGTTAGGAATTAATTTATAAGTAATTAAATATTAATTAAGTTATGGTTAACACTTAATTACTTTAGTAATTAGAGATTAATAAATTGGTTATTAAGATTTATTAATTTAGAATTAATAATATTAATATAAGTTAATTACTTAAGGAAAGTAATTAACTAATAGTTAATGAGGTCATTAACTATGGATTATTAAATAATTAATTAATAGGATTAATTTTAATAGTTAATTAGATTAATTAATTTGAAGATAATCAATTATAGAATTTTGTTTAAATGTAATTACTTATTGGAAGTAATTAAGAATTAATTACTTATTGTAATTAATTGAGTTAATTTGATTTAGTTAAATTAATTAATTAAGTTTAATTAATTTAGAATAATCAAGAGATGATTTGATAATAATTACTTAATGTAATTATTAAGGTAAGATTATTTAGGGAGGTAAATAATATGATAATTACTGGAAGTAATTAGTTGAATAAATGATTTTAATAATAAAAGTAATTTGAGTTAATTACTTTTGAATAATTAATCAAGGGATTAATTAAAGGATAATTAATTAAGGAGTAATTAATTTATGAAGTGGAGTAATTAAGGGAAGTTAATTACTAAATGAGATTAATCAAAGGTGATTAATAAATGTGACTAATTAATTATTAAATGTAATTAATTTAAATAAGATAATTAATTAAGAGTAATTAAGGATCATTAATTAATAAAATTAATGATGTAATTAAGAATTGATTAATTAAGTATTAATTACTTAAAGTAATTAAAGGATTATTAATCAGGAATGATTAATTAAGATGGATACTTAGAGTAATGATTAATTAATTGGTTTAATTAATAATTAAGTAAGAAGGATTTATAAAATGAAGTAATTAATTTAATTCACTTTAAATTAATTAGAGATGATATAAATCATTACTTAAGAATGGATGATAATATTGAATGCTTTGCATTGATTGATATCTCTGATGAGATATATGCTATGTGATATGGATGTATAGTTGAATTGTGATGATAATATAGATTATCTGTTATCTGATAATGTTGATTATCTATTGTGAATTATCTTTCTATGTGTATAAAGATAATGAATTGAATTGTTTTAACCCTTAAAACAACTTGGCCTTAAAAGATACGTTTTGGATTTAGATGAGACCGGGATCGGGTTTCCGTATACCGGATTTCCAGGTCTGGAGACCCGAATACCACATCGATCCAAATTAACGATAGGTCGTGAATCAAGTGAAGATGAAGATTCAGAGTGCAAGGGTTATTGTCGTTAACTCTGAGGGTGATTCCAAAACGAGTGTAACGAGATAATGCCTTCGGTTTCGTTCGAACCCGGAACGAACTTGTATGGATTGAATGCTTTCAGAACATCGTCAGGTGGACGATGAGCATTCTAAGTGATGTGTTCTTTTCTAAGGTAATCGTGACCTCAAGCCTCACAAACCGGGAATGGCTAAAACAGGGGAGGTGCAGCAAGGTTAGTGGGTAGCACCCAAGTAGGACAAGGTTACCTCTGTCTAGATGTCCCTTTCTATTTTCGACTTAGTGGTGCGGTTGCTGATCCCAACCGTGAGGTATCTTGTGCGGGAATTATCCAGTAAGGGATGTTCCGACCTTGTGTTGCAGGGGATTGGGAGTGATCCTCGGTACGGTGATCTAGGCCACGTACTGTGACGGGCGGTACCCCGGTAGCCCTGCTATTGTATGGAATCCAAAATCCAATAAGTGCAAACGGACTTGATTGTATAACCCACTTTGTGGCTAGTATGCTGGAATTTAATAATGTAACAATTTCAGCTATTTCTTATTTATTTGAAAACCCTAGACCCTATTATAATACAATCGAATTTCCTATCAAATGTTTTGGTTAGCGTAAGGTAAAAACTTACCCATGTTTATTTGTGGGAAGTCTTACGTGATACCTTTTCTTTCAAAAGGTTTTGAAGTTAAACAAGTTTAACCTGTTACTCACACCAGACCCATGTCTGACCCAAGTTGTTTATTTCTGTTTTATAAACTCTTGGGTACTCAAATTTTTACGAGTAGCCAAGGGATTCAGGTTAGCCTTGACGAATTGTGGAGGAGCAATGGAGCAGGAGGCTTCAGCGTTGTAGATATAGATAGTAGTTTCCGCTGTGTTGACCTTGTTTAGATCTTTGTTTTGTATTGAGATGTAATAACTAGACAGATGTTTATAACTGTCTAGTATGTGTTGTATAGTTGTGTAAACTCTGATAAGTGTTGTATACTATGTAATAGTTTATGTTATTAATATAATTTATTCGTTCCGCTGTGAGATCGTTGTTGTTGTTTCTTTCTTTCATCTCTTCTTTTCTATTTTCTACCCCTTTCTTTCTTATTAACGATGCGACTTTCTATGGAGAGAAAGTCGTGGTCGTTACATATAAAGTTGTTATTTAAACATATAAATAGTATTTATAAAGGGAAGCAAGAAATTTTACAAATGGATTTTTGCAAGGTTTTAAAGTATTAAAGATAATTGATTTGCCATTGAAGTCTCAAATGAATATTTCAAGTAAAATTTATATATAGTTTCAAATTAATTGTTTAATCTTGACTTTCAATCTATCTTTTCCATCTGGGTGTTTCTATTCTCCTACCTTCTTCCTTTTCGGGGACGAAAAGTTTTGAGTGGGGGAGAGTGTAACGACCCGCAAATTTTAGTGGTTTTAAAAGTATATTTAACTGGAAATTTGTGAAATTTTAAACAATAAAATTTGAAATTAAAAATTTATTATTTGGAATACGTCTATTTTTAAATAGCAACTGGTAAATTTTCATCTAATAATATTGAAGTTTATTTTCCTGTGAAATTTCATTTCAAATCAAACCGGTTAATAACAGTGAATTTAAAAAGTTTTCCGAAACCAAAATATGTCAACAGGAGAAAATTTATTCAGATCATTCTGAATCAGACTGCGAAATTTGTTTTTCCAAATTTGGATTTCTATTGCTCCGTTCATCTTATTTCTGACAAAATAGCAGTACTTCTGGTACCGATTATCGACTTTTGATCGGATGATCGTACCATTAATATCTGTATACCGTTTTGATCGTCCCGTCGTGCTGATCTCTACGGTATATTTATTTCTGTATTTTGAAGTCCGGAACACAGCAAAATCCACGAAACCGGTAAATCGTATTGGTACCGGATCCGTGACCGTTTGTTTTCTTTTGAATTTAAACTTTATCCGTGTCATCCAAGAAAATATTAATTGCTTTAATAACTTTGCTGAATCATCGGACAACCATCCCTATTCAAATTTTTCTTTTGATCTGATTTGTGGCTTACGTTACTTTGAAATAAATTTATAGATCTATACCATAGCCTGTAACTTCTTTTTTACTTTGAATCATTTATCTACCTATTCCTCTTCTGCTCCTTCATTCTTTTCATTTCCCCAGCCCTCTCTTTCCTCTGCTCATCTCCTCTTCTCTCATTTTTTTGTTTGTTTTCTCCAATTCCCGGATCTGCTCGTCCTCAACAAACAAGTTTATATAATTATTATTAGACCCATTCCTTTCCGAAGCTGACACCGTGCTCCCCTACCGCCGAAGGCCTCCCACCACCACACTCGGCTCCACCTCTAGCTTACCCTCCTTTGCCAAACACCTGAGCACCCATCCCGCACCTCCACCGTACCCACGGCCAACGACCACCATCAGTGCCCAGATCTCCGCCCATCTCCTCGAATCCAACCCCTCGTCTCCGACCCAGTCCTATCGGCCTGATTGCAGCCCGGACCCTCCCTCAGCCGAGACTTTCCCAGATCCTCTTCCCAGGCCGAAACTTCCTCCACCCATCAAACCGCCTGCCTTCGTCCTCTGGATCTCGCCTACAGCCCGACCACCGTGGCCACCTCCCACCGCCTTTATCTCCTCTGTCGAGCTCAGTCCATCCATCTCTCTAGCATCTATTGTCCATACATCGGTTATGTAAGTGTACACATATTATGTTAGTGCATATATATGATTACATAACCAGATTTTCCAATTGATCATAGTAAAGTATACTTATGTGGGTTATATGTTAATTAATATATATATATATATATATATTTGTATATATGCAGTTAAGTTCTATGTTTCATATTTTTGTTTGTAGGCATACGCATCCACTATATTTAAGCATTGAGGTTTCTATAAATTTTTTTTTAATTTGTCCAGTTTACAATAGTAAATATTTTATTAACTTATATTTACTGTTTATGTATATAGTATATATACTATTGGCTGTTACACTTGTAAGTTGTATATAATCTAGTTGTTGTAAATATATGTTTTTAGATGTTGATAGTATACTGTTAAAATATACGTATGACAGTATGAGAATTTAGTTTGCATGCATATTTTTCGAGTATTATATGTGTATAGTATGTTATATTATTTTTATATTATGTTTCATCTTATTTTATTAAGTTATAGCCATTCCTTTGCTATAGAAAATATCCTGCATTGTATATAGTTACCGCAAACTTTGGGCTAGGTTTACGTTATATATATATATATAAGTATATTTATTTCCTAAGTCTACTATGTATTAACTACAAATTTTAAATCAATGAAGTAATAATTACCGCATACTTTGGTCTAATATTGTTTCTTCAGGTGTTTTCCTTAGTTTGACGTTTAATTTCAGTAGCAAGTGTATATAAATATATGTATATATATAATGAGTTTAATACTTGTGTTTTAATTTAAAACAATAATTTGGAAATACATAACTGTTTAATTTAACATGTATTTGAAATTTGAATATAAATTTTATATAAATAAGTTATATATAGTTATATATATAAGTTTACTTATACTATTTATAATCATCAATCCAATTCTAATTCGTTCCATCAATTCCTATTATCAGCTCTGATCGTTGATTTTGTGCCGATTTTTGCTTTGCTTGGATTCGTAATTTCAATTCCAGTGTCCGTATCAGTGTGCGTATCCGTGTCATCTTCTGTATTCTCTAGCCTCGAAAGGTGAGCAATCACTCAGGATTAACATTCTTGTATTTATTAAATTTGATTTCAATTGAAACGACAATTGAAATATGATGCTGTAGTTATTTAAATTTTTATATATGCTATTATCGGTATATGTTCACCTGTGACATCTGACACCAGTATCTAGTATTTATATGCATGTTATTACTATTATCTATATATGTTCACCTATGACATCTGACACCAGTATCTGTTATTTATATTAATGATATATGCCTGTTGTTATATTTTATATTATCTGTTATCACTCTGCAAGTTCCATGTTAGTATAGAATTCACTATGGGTTGAAATGATACATACCCGAACGGACTTTAGAATAGGAGAAAATCGTTATGGGTTGAAATGATAAACCCAAGCGATTTTCAATTGAATTGAAATTGGGATTACGGGTCGAAATGATATCTACCCGTATATATTTAAATTTCGGATTGAAATGATAAATATCTGTATCACTTAACCATATGATGTATATATACAGACACCGTTGGTCCATATATATAAATATTTTGAAAATGAATTCTATGGTTTCGGAAAGAAATATATGGTTTTAATAAATGTTGAGCCTTAAATTATTTAATTTAAATTAGGATGGATTTAATACTTATGAGATGTCTAAGTATAAAAATTATATTTTCAAAATAGATTTTGGTAATAATTTAAATAAGTTAAGGTTGGAAAGATAATTTATTAATTAAACCAATTTGAAACTTATTGAAATTGAGATTTAAGATATGATTTATAACTTGGGTTTTATTTAAATAATTTAATGAAAAATTCTTGCTTAAATAAATTTAAGAAAATATTTAGAAAAATGAAATGTAAGGCTAGTTAGATGATATAGAGTTTATTAAGTGAATATTCCCTGATTTAATAATAATGAAGTTAAATCAAGAGCTATATGAAACTGTTAAATCTAACTTTGGAAAATGTTGAGTACTAAAGCTTTGAAATATATTGAAAAAATTTAAATGGTATATTTAGAACTGAATTAAATTGATGAATTGAGTTTTGAATAAATTTGAATCTGGAATTTGAAGTTGATTTGAATCGATTTGCCAGACTTGAGAAAATTGTAAATGCTTTACCTTATAAATTATTTAATCTATATATATACTATTTTGGAAATAGATATATTTGAAATGAAAATGATATTTTGATTTTGAAGTATAAATAAATTTGAAACGACCACGGTGTTATAATGTATATTTCCACCTTGTAGATAGTTCTGAAGATCCTTAGAGGATGGTTATCCCAAACATCCTTTAAGTTACTCGTATTTCAGTTGATATTTCACTTGAGTTGGATTTATTGATATAAGAATGTTAATCCTGACTCGAGTGTTTTGTGTTTTGCTTTACGCTCGGGTCAGACCGAGTGATACAGCATTTGAGACTCACCTTTGGAGTTTGGAGCTTCGTTTGGAGACCCAACCATCGATTCAGCTTTCAGCTTTCCAGTTGATTTCTTCAGAGAGGTCGTTTATTCGTACTGAAGACTTCACTGCATTTGAGATATTCTGTTGTATTTTATTTCTAACTCTGATGTTTATATAGTAGCTTCATGAACTACTATTTTATCTATTCCGCTGCGTATTATTGTATTACTCTGTGTCTGTGATTCTGTGATTGATTTATTTACTGTATATTCTGAGTTTTGCCAAATTTAAATTAACAATCTGATATTTTGAATTATTCAAGTCAGACATGTGTGGATTTATTGTCGATTTGAATGGTCCAAAATAGCGGGTCGTTACACTGCAAGTTCTCTGTTAGTATAGAATTCACTATGGGTTGAAATGATACATACCCGAACGATCTGTAGAATTGGAGAAAATCGTTATGGATTGAAATGATAAACCCAAGCAATTTTCATTTGAATTGAATTTGGGATTGCGGGTTGAAATGATATGTACCCGTATATATTTAAATTGCGGATTGAAATGATAAATATCTGTATCATTTGACCATAGGGTAGAAAATTATATACAGACACCGTTGGTCTATATATAAATATATTTTGAAAATGATTTCTATGGTTTTGAAAAGAAATATATGGTTTTGAGAAATATTGATTTTAAAGATTTATTAAAGTTGATTTAATAAAATTGATATATAAAATGTTTAAGTATTTTATTTAATATCTATATTTTCAAATATAGAGTTTATAATGATTTGAAATTGATTTGAAATTATATTTATTCAAGAATTTTACTTAAATAAGTTTGATTTGAAATTAAATTTGAAATCTTAAAGCTATGATTTTATAACTTGAATTTGATTAAAAGGGACTTAAATGAATATTTCAAATTTATATAAATTTAAATGGGATATTTTGTTTATTTAAATTTGTAAATTGAAGCTATATTTAGATATTATTGAAATGATTAAGTAAATATTTCAAAGCTAATAATAGTAAAGTGAATTTGATATATATATATATATATATATATATATATATATATGTATATAAATTTATCGAATTTAGTTTTGAAATGTTGAATATATTGACTTTGATATATATTGAAATTTGAATGGATTATTTTATGGTTCAAATATGTATTTGGAAATCGATAATATGAAATGGTTTATTGAGAAGCTTAATCGAGTTGAAATTGATGATTTGAGATTTGATTAAATTTTAATTTTGGAATTTGAGTTGATATAAACTATTTTAATATAAATCATTTTCAATATAAATTATTTTATTATAAACTATTTTAACTTATAACTATTTTATATAAATTATTTTATTTTATAAACTATTTTATTATATACACTAATTTTAATATCTAAACCGTTTAAGAGGAAAGTGTTATGGATTCCAAAATGCTATGATTTCGAAGCTATGGTTTCAAAGGGTTATGAATTTCAAGGTTTTGATTTCCAAAGTGTTTTGATTTTAAAAGACTTATGATTTTGAAAGCGATATAACTTTGGAAAGTGACGTGATTTTGGAAATGGATTTATTTGAAGTGAAATGATATCGTATTGATTGGGTTTTTGAAATGGAAATAATATTTTGGTTTCGAAGTATAAACTATTTTGAAATGACCGCGGTGTTATAATAACGATTGGTTGTTAACGAGACCGGGATCGGATATGGGCATACACTCTGTCGATACCGAAAACCACTTTAACAACTATGTATGTGGTGGAGATTCCAGAATGAAGTAGGATGGTGGCGACAATCCTAAAGGTATATACATGGACTCAACTCCCGTGAGTTGGCATAAGGTGGCTAAAATAGGAGCGATTCCGGACCAATGAGGTAGCTCCTCTGATCGGACACACTCCATCGTATGCCATTCTATTACTTTGTGATTGATTTGGTGCGCACCCTTGATTCAGGAGTGTGGCTCGAGGTGGACGATTGTTGCGGCTCCGCGTTACCACCAGACCCGATGCGTAATTGGTATATCTACCTTGGCATTGCCCTGTTGTGCCGTGTCACCTACCATAGCGAGCCTTACTACGAGTTTGATTTGTGTCGAACCTATGGAGTATCCTTTGGTAGCCTCCCGATCTGGAGGTATTACGGTAGTGTATAGACTATTGGCACTATATATGTGTTAAGGTGGAAAATGTAAAGCCTTAATGCTATTTTTAAGTAAGTTTACTTTACTTTAGACATTATTATAATAGCGTATATTACAACATAGTAGATAGTTTAAGGGATCCTTAGAGGATGGTTATCCCAAACATCTTTTGAGTTACTTGTATTTCAGTTGATATTTCATTTGAGTTGGATTTATTGATATAAGAATGTTAATCCTGACTCGAGTGTTTTGTGTTTGGCTTTACGCACGGGTCAGACTGAGTGATACAGCATTTGAGACTCACCTTTGGAGTTGGAGCTTCGCTTGGAGATCCAGCTATCTATCTAGCTTTTAGTTATTCAATTGATTCCAGTGATGTATTTAGATTTTGTATTTGACTATTGTATTGAGACATCTATGTATTCGAAATCTTTTGTTGTATCTTGTTTAACTCTGTTATATAAATACAGTAGCTTCATGAACTACTATTCGTTTGTTTCCGCTGCATTATTGTTATATTACTCTATGTCTGTGATTCTATGATTATTTATTTACTGTATATGCTGAGTTTTGCCAAATTTAAATAAACAATCTGATATTTTGAGCAATTCAATTTCCGACATATATGGATACGAATGGCTGAAAATTTCAGGCTGTTACATGTGGTATCAGAGCTTTGGTTTTAGGCAAAACTTAGCATATGTAGTAAATTTGATTACACAATAACTTTCGTTCGAGCTTGAATTCCCTTTTTCTTCGATCCGGTTTTCTTTGAATTTTGGAATGTTCCCTCGGTTCCAAAATCCATCCTTGTCTCCCTTATTCGTGTTTTTCTTGATTCTGGAGTATCCTATAACACCACTTCGAATGATCTCTATAATAAATCGGCGGTCTCGCCTATCTCTGAATGACTCGTAAAGGGGTGAAACTCCTATTCAATCGGTATTGATTCACCAAAGATTTCTGTATCGTCGGTTTACAATGCCGCTATCTTTTGCTATGCCCAAATTCTGTCTCTGGCGATCGAATGTCGATTTGTTCTAGAATGCTACCTCGATCTTATTCTTGAAGTCACGGTTGACCCGGTGAAGGTTGTCCGCGATTTATATAAGTCTATCCATCTTACCTATTTTGTTATTTAATTATCTTATCTTTGTTTCGAGCCTATCTTCGAATTTGAATTCTTTTGATTAGAGTCCTTCTAAATTTGAATCTCTATCCTTGTTTTGGAATCTATTCTTGTATCATCGAGTGAGGGAGTGTATTTGTAATTTAATATAAAAATGTTTTATATATTGTTTTGTTTGAGTTGTTAATGTTGATTAGGGTTTTCGATCGATTCGTCTGATCAACGTTATCGATAGGAATTCCAAAACACTTGAATAGAGCAAACCGACACAATATTATTTTGAAATTTGGTAAATGAAATAAATTTGTATGTTTATATTATAAATATATAAGTAAAATTTTCTGTGACTTAATAAGTTAATTAAATTGGTTGTTTGAAATTATAATATTTGATTATCATTTATTTTTTTCTATAATGAATTTATAAACATGGTTTATAAATTGATTTGAAATTGAAATAAATTTAAAAATCAGGAATTTGAGAATTTAATTTTCGATGATTTCAAACTCTGCTTTTAAAGTGTATATTATTTAAAGTATTTTCGAATAGAAATGGTTTTCAAAGAATTTTAAATGTTTAAAATCAGTACTCTTCTCTTTTGTCGTTGGAAAATAATTTCGGTGATGACTGCAGCATCATCGACATTCATTTTCGAGTTTCAGAGTGGAGAGACCATCCTGTAGCATTGCTACACTTTTGTTTGGAAGTTGAATTTGATTTGAATTTCGTAAAGTGTGATTTGAATTACAATATATATATGATTTTAGATTTGATTTGGTAGATATGGTATATTTATATTTATCTATGAAATGGTTTGAAGATAATCGAAAATCAAATTCTTTAATTTATGTTAAGGATGATTTTAAATAAAGATAAAATTTCGAATAAATATTTAAATTTGAAATAATTGATTTGGAAAATTTTTACTTGTATAATACCCAATTTCATTCTAATATAAGTTACCTAAATTATTCAGAAGTTGAATATGTAATTGGATAATATACAATATAAAATGAGTTTATAAATAAAAATTTGAGTGTTTATAATAAATGTTATACACTTAAATTTTGATTATAAAAATGCTAATAGAGATAAATAGAATAATAAGTTAATTGAATAATAAATGAGATAAATAAAACAAATTTTGTTCTGAAAGAATTAACAGATTGAAATTGAATCAACTTAATGAAATACCTTGAACTAAAATCAATTATTGAATAATAATTGATTTAAATTGAAATTTATATGATTAGAATTAATAGTTTGAACTAACAAATTTAAATTGAATGACTATTTATTGATTTAATATAAATGGATTTAACCAAATTGTTAAATATTTATTAATTTAAATTGAAATTTATATGGTTTAAATTAATTGTTTTATTTTGTTCCAATCTATTTTCTTTTCTGCTTGTCTCTATTCTCCTACCTCCTTCCTTTTCGGGGATGAAATGTTTTGAGTGGGGGAGAGTGTAACGACCCGAAATTCTTAATGATTTTATTTGTTTTAATAATATATTTAATTGAATTTTGTGAAACTTTAAATAATAAAATTTTGAAATATAAATTTGATATTTGGAATACGTCTGTTTAAACATAGCAACTGGTAAATTTTCACCTGATAATATTGAAGTTTATTTTATTGTGTAATTCTACTTCAATTTAAATTAGTTAATATTTGATGATAATAAAATGTTTTTCCAAACCCGAATATCTTTATATAGAAAATTTGTATATTATCTTCTAAGTGAGACGTTATATTTCGTTTCTTCAAATTTGGACTTCTATTGCTCCGTTCATCTTAATTCTGACATTTTAACAGCATTTTTGTTCCGATATCGATTTTTGATCAGATAGTCGTAGCACTGATATTTGTATACTGTTTTGATTGACTCGTCGTGCTGATCTCCATAGTATATTCATTTGTGCATTTCGGAGTTCGGAACACGATGAAACCGGTAAACCGATCAATCGTATCAGTTTCACAATTGGACCTTTTAGCTTCCCATGCCTTTCATTTTTCCACCGTATAAACTTAACAGTAGTTTGCATTTATTTCCTCCGAAAATTGGCTGTGACTATTACTATTCTGACTGGACTTTCTCTATTCCTAATGGTTGCTATGTTATCTGTTGTTTTCTTTTATTGTATGTCCACTTTCTCTGCTCTGAGCTTTCATTCCAAATATATATTATAATAAGATATAATTTATGTTGTTGTTGCTCATATTGCCTGTAGCATGCTTCCTTGTATTGTTGAATCTACTCATCCTCTTCCCTTTGAACAACCATCACCGACCTCCTCTTGAGTCACTAACCGAACCGACCCCACCTCCTCAACCGAACCACGTGAGTTGGCCTCTCTCTTCCTTCCTCCACCATCTCTGACACAATCCAAGACCACTGCATCTACCGTGTTTCCTCCTTCCTCTACCCTCCGCCATAGTCTGTCGTGCCATTTTTCTTCCACCCTCTCATCTTTGCAACCTCGTGCATCACACCATAGCTGCCGAGCAACCTCCTATGCTTCTGTCGTTTGTATATATATAGGTATGTATGATTGGTTGTTATATATATATATATAAATTTTATAAACTATTTATCTGTTGATATATAAATTATACTTATATTGATGATTTTTGAGAAAGGATATATATACCTATATATTGTGTTTATCTTAGTCTTTTGGAGTGTATACATATATACTGTTAACTCCCTTTTAGCAACGACCTACGAGTTAAGAGAAATGAACAAGTCAGGTTATGCCACGACTTATAAGAAGCCAATGAGTTAAACAGCCTAAAACCTAAGTGGACTCGACGACTTATGACTTAGCTGCTGAAAGAGGATCTACGACTTACGACTTACCGGGTTAGGGAGCTACGACCTAAGAGAGTCTACGACCTAACTGCTGAATGTAACTCCGCGACCTAGCAATGCTATGACCTAAGAGAGTCTACGACCTAACTGCTGAAGGTAACTCCGCGACCTAGCAATGTTGCGACCTAAAGACTCCGCGACCTAGCAGTGTTGCGACCTAAAGACTTCGCGACTTAAGAAGGTTCCGACCTAATGAGTTACAACTTAGCTTAAGTCGTTCACGACTTATAGCTCCAGTTCCTAAAGACTTAGGAAGTATACGACTCAACAGGCCACGACTTAACAGTTTACGACCTAGTGGGTGCACGACTTAAGAACTTCACAGCTTACGACTCATGGTCCTAACGACTCAACGAGTTAAGCTATCTACAACTTAAAGAAAGGGGGTTCCGACTTAACGACTCAGCGAGTTAAGGTCTTACGAGTTAAGGTCTTACGACTTAAGGGTCTTACGACTTAAAGGCTACGAGGTTAAAGTCCAGAGCCCATGCTTATACTACCTCTGATAAGTCGGCTACGACTTAACACTTGTCGAAGACAGCCACAAGATGAGCCCAGAACAACCATCCCTTAACTCGCTACCGACTTACGACCTATGACTTCTATAAGTCGGCTATGACTTAGGACTTAGGCAAATTTCCAGAGTCCAAATCAGCTCCTATAAATACCCCACCACTTCCAACTTGGAGGGGACTTTGGGGCCATTCATTTCTTCAAGCGCCGTTACGCTGTCGAAGTCTCCTCTCATTCTGCAATCAAAGATCTTCAAGCATTCAAGACACTACAACAATCTTCAAGAGAAGAACTCCTTACATCAAACACGGATTCGTCGAGTTTCATCATCAAAGATCGAGCTAGTAGTCAAGAGTGCTTTCATGATCAAGTTGTATTGTATTTTGAAGGATATTGTATCAAATTGTAACCGAATCAGCAATAAAAGATTATAAAGTGGACGTAGGCTCAATTACAGGCCGAACCACTATAAACCTGTTGTTCATTTACTGCTTTTCTACTATTTTCAGCTTATATTCTGTTCCCGTACCAACGGGTGGTGCTTTCACCATTCTATTACACACACCGGGTGTTAGCGTTCACTTTTTATCGTTAACATTTTGGTGCTTTCACTGAGAACCCAACTCAGGCGATCATCCACCGTTGCTTCGCAAAGATTCATAAGAAAAGCCTCTCTTAAAAACCAGATCCGAAATAATGGCTCCTGGAAGAAGAGGTAGACCTATCAGATCCGGAAATGCTCACGAAGGGACTTCCGCTTCCCCAACAACAAACCAAGCGACTCCTACCTTTGGAGTCACCAGGGCTGAATTGGACGATGCAGTTTCGGGATTATACCAACAGATTGAAACCCAAAACGCTTTGATGATGGATAGGTTAACTGCTCTGCTCGGGGCAAATCGTCAACCAGAAAACCGTCAAACTACTCTTCCTGAAATGCCACCTTTCCAGGCTGATAGTTCTATGCCGCAACCAACTTTTCATGAACATATGCCCGGGCAAACTTCCGAGGGAAGAACTGATGCTTGTCCGGAGGTGTCTCTGAACAATAAAGAATACCTGTCCGAAATGGTTAACCGCATCATGAAAGAGAGCATGCAAAGGGAAGAGGATGAGAACGACTGGGGATTTGCACCAAGCAGAACTCCGTTTACTGAAAGGATCCTGAGAGCGGAATTTCCAAGGAAATTTGCACCTCCTACTATCCAAGCCTATAAGGGAACCAGTGACCCTAATCATTTCCTATACAAATACGATTGGCATATGACCGGTGCAAGAGCATCAGACGAGATCAAGTGTCGATACTTTCCAGTATACCTGGAAGGTGTGGCTTTACTTTGGTTTACAAAGCTTCCAGTTCGGTCTGTAGATAAGTTCTCCGACTTAACGCAAAAGTTTAAAGAACAGTTCAGATTATATGGTTCAAAAGCTAAGGATATAATGTCACTGTCTAACCTTGAACAAGCGCCCGGAGAATTAATCAAATCTTTCTTGAGCCATTTCAATACAGCTTTAGCCGAAGTAGAAAATGCGGAACCACGCATGATCCTGACTTATTTGATGCGAGCCATTGATAAATCGAGTAAATTTGGGATATGGCTAAAGATGAAGGAACCGAACTCACTTGATAAATTTTATAAAAAGGCCGACGAGTTCATTTGCCTTGAAAGCCTTTCGACGACATCGAAAGTGGTTGCTGCCCAAACTAATAATAACAATGTCCCATCTAATAAAAGAGAATCTGAAAGTCAGAAAAGGGAGAATGAAGGAGGAAAGAGCCAGGGAAATGAAAAGAAACCTCGCCGCTTTAATCCTTCGGATTATACTCCTTTAACTGATACACCAAGAAATATCTTTTTTGCAACAAAGGACGTTGTCAGGTATCCTAAGCCACCTGAGATGACGAGAGGTGCAAAGCGTAATGGAAAATTCTGCCAATTTCACAATCAACCTGGCCATGACACTGACCAATGTCGCCAATTAAAGAATGTGATTGAAGAATTGCTGGAGCAGGGTAAACTCCAACAATACGTTAAGAGAAGCGGAGTCGCTCCAACCTCATCCACTCGGGATCAACAATGTCCTACCCATCAATCTGATTCTCTCAACAACACTGCAGTGCAAGATTCAGAAAAGCTTGTCATTAATGTTGTCACAGGAGGTCCACACCCAGCAGGCAGAAGTTGGGACGACTGCTAATTGTCCACAAAACTGCAACTGGGCATCTTTCACTTTCTCTGGCATATAAATCTGAAGCTGCAAATCTAGTGCAAATGGAAAATCAGTCCGGAGATTCTGAAACAACAATAACTAGCATCCATTTTTTACTTAGCAGCATTGCTTGAATTTGTAAAAATGATAATGGATGTGTAACTTCTGCATTGTAAACCGCTGAGAAATTAGCTTGACTGAATAATGAAAAACTATGCATTCTGTGTTTTCTATTATAAAATGCATGTTATATTTCGATGTGTAAATACTCTAAATGTATTGCTAAAATGTCGATCTAATATTGCAGGTCATTAAAGCAAAGCTAACCCATCGCAAAGCTAAGCGAGCCTTACAAATCATTCATTAAAGCAAATACCAAGCAACAAAAAAATTCCATATTCAAATCCTATACAAGAAGAACCTCACATAAAAAGTTGGCAACTTCACTGGGGCAAGCCTTCGTTAACCAGTTGTGATTGTCAATATGAACAGACATCCAGCTAGGTAACTCGCGTTTGTCCCATGAAGTTATTCAACAGTGAAGTCCACTTCTTCGGATAAGGCAATTTACTTACAAAAGGAACGAAGATACGCTTGGAAATGATAATAAAAGGTCGCTAATGGACAGATGATGGGAGAACATGGCCAAACAACCACGGAAGCAACCAAAAGGAATTTTGCTCCTCAATAAAAGGGCCGGTAGAACCACCGAAGGGACACCTTCCCAAGCAGAAGGAACAGGGCCCTTGCTAACTGATCGTGATGCATCCGATCAGGCAGCTTGCGTCCGTCCTGTGGATCTACTAGCCCCTGAGAAGCAACCTTCCTGGCACACCAACCAACCAAAGCCCTCTAACGAGGCACGCCAATAAATGGGAGAGCTTTCCTCAATCAAAAAGATCGGTGGGACCACCAAAGGGGCACTTTGTTAGTTAATTGCGATCGTTTGTGCAAACAAACATCCAATCAAGCAACTTGCGTTCGCCCCGTGGACCCCTCCGACCATGAGAAAGTAACTTCCAGGCAATCAAAAGCCCTTTTCGGAGGCACAAGCCCTCTTCAGAGGCACAAGCCATCTTCGGAGGCAAAAGCCCTTTTCGGAGGCACATTTCACCCGTGTAGAAGTGCAAAATGCTTCTCTTCGGAGACCCACTTCACCAGTGATGAAATACTAAAAAGCCCTTTTCGGAGGCACATTTCACCCGTGTAGAAGTGCAAAATGCTTCTCTTCGGAGACCCACTTCACCAGAGCTGAAATGCCAAAATTGCTTCTCTTCGGAGACCAAAATTGCTTCTCTTCGGAGACCAAAATTGCTTCTCTTCAGAGACCAAAATTGCTTCTCTTCGGAGACCAAAATTGCTTCTCTTCGGAGACCAAAATTGCTTCTCTTCAGAGACCAAAATTGCTTCTCTTCGGAGACCAAAATTGCTTCTCTTCGGAGACCAAAATTGTTCTCTTCAGAGGCGTACTTCACCTTGCTTGAAGTACCAAAAATAAACCCTTTACTGGGGCACAAAATCAAAACCTTCTTCAGAAGCTCATTTCACTGCGTAGGAAAATTCACTTTTTAACAAATAAAAGTGATCATTCCCAAAAGTTGAAGCGTTCTTCAGGAAGAAAGAGAAAGTAAAAACTTCTCTGAAGACGAGATATACTCTATCAAAAGCAGAATGATTCTTCCCTTAAAAGTGTAGTTATTCTCTGAAGTAAGAGTATCAGTCTTGAAGAAGCTAGAAATGTTGCAATGCACTTGCGGTATGGGGGCAACACTATACTATTCAGTTACATGAATAAAGTAATATGCAAGCAACATACCGCGAGTTCATTACGATATCATGAAAAATAGATGTGGAGTAAATGCATTCTCGAAAAACAAACAAAAAAGTTTGTTCAAACAAAAAAGAAACATTTGTTCTATACTAAAAAAGAGAAACAGATGCATTCTCACATACATAAGAATTTGTACAAGTAAAATAGCTATTTTATTCAATATTATGGAAGCTTTTTACATTGTGCAGGTTACAAAAAGGAGCGGAGACCGGTATCCGCACAATCTCCGGTCAATACAAAAAGCAGAAAAGTCAAAACCAAACTCATTTCTCCTTCTTCCCACCCTTGGAGCCTTTACCCGGCCTGGTAATTAGTTTCGAAGGCCGTATCGGAGAAGAAGGAGAAAGAGACTCAGTCGGATCGACTTCTGCTTCATCTCCAGCAACAGAAGAGCTTTTCTTTCCTTTCTTCGAAACCACACGTTTCCCCTTCTTCTTGGAAGAAGACTCATTCCCCAGAGTAAGAAATGTAGAAAGCTTTGTGTCGTAGTCAAAAGACTGCTCCGGGGTCTTCTCACTATCTTCCAGATCTTCTGCTTTCTGCTCCTCGGAAGCAGGCGGTTCGTCCAAGCCTTGAAGGGCTGCTATCTGTTCTTCCTGTGGACCTGGTTGAGAAGCTGGAAGAGGAGTAACTTGAGAAGGAGGAGGAACGGCAGCTGAAGAAGGAGAAATTGGTGCAGTTTCCGGCACGTCCGCTGCATAATAAAAGAAATCAAAATCAGTATTCTCCGAGGAAAAAGAAGACAGTGGATCGTCAAAGCTTAAGTAATAAGTAAGAAGTTCGTCGAACTCGGTTGAATCGAATAAGCAATTCACTGAATTCGTCTCGTCAAAGTTACCTGGAGAAGCCGGTTTAGCGAGATCAATCTCAAATTCACGAGCCTGAAAATCCTTCATTGCCTCTTCTTCTGTAGGAGTGGTCACAACTGGATGTGAAGGATGAGAGCTGGAATCCATAATGTTTGCATCAGCCGAAGTGGAAGTATGAACAGGGGCAGTTAAAGGAGCTTCCTCTATTGAAAGCTCTTGTCCCAGTGATTCAGCCCGCGCTTTAGCAAGCTGCTCCTTCCCTCT
Organism: Allium fistulosum; assembly: GCA_030737815.1. Lineage (NCBI taxonomy): Eukaryota > Viridiplantae > Streptophyta > Magnoliopsida > Asparagales > Amaryllidaceae > Allium > Allium fistulosum. The sequence goes on from CM060907.1 coordinate 614,142,940, forward strand.
AACAAGAGCGGCGCGAGCCTCATCATCAAGATAGCGAGCCTCAAATTTTGCTTCCTCAAATTTTGCTTCATCATAGCCGGCACCTTTAAACATATCAAGTGCGGCTTCCCACACTTCAGCCAGAGTGATTTCATAATCTGGACCCAGAAAAGCAAGGCTCCCACGACCCAGAACGCAGTGTAAATAAAAGTCGAATAAGGTAGAACTGATGCTTGCTTTCGTTGCCTCATGTGATTGCTCAGCCGCTTCTTTTTCGGCAATGGCAGCAACCCTACCAGTAATAGCCTCATCACGCGCTATCTCAGCTGTAGCGAGTCGAGACTTTAGTAACTCAATCTCCACGTTCTGGGAGGTGACCTTTTCCCGCAGTTCGGTGTTTTCTACTCGATATTTTTCAGTAATGTGCTGTTCGGCAGCAAGCTTCATTTCGACATCTCTTAGTGCATCATGCGCATCCCGCACTTGCTTCTGAAAGACTTCTTCTTTTTGAGTATATGATGCAGAAGAAGAAGCGAGATTTTCCTTAAGCTGCTTAACTTCAGACGCAAGCTTTGCGTTGTCGTCTGCAATGCTCGTCATCTCCGCATCATGCTGCTTACGCCATTTGTCCCATTCTGATTTATCGTTCTCCATGGTCATCATCGCCTCAAGGTTAATATGGTTGACCCCTTGAAGTTAATCAACCAACTTCTTCCATCCAGACATTCTTTCAATATCAAGCTTGACAACATCGACATTTCTCAGCATTGCCTGCTTATCAATGGGAACCAAATCTAAGTCAAAACGGACTCCTCTTAGACACCAATTCGGAAACCGGCTCTGAAGCGTTGGAGGGCTGTATTTAACTTGATATTGCGGCCTGTTAATGATGGTTTGAATATCAGATTCCTTTAGAGGAGTAGAGCCGGCCGGAATATCAGAAGAAATGGGAGCGTTAGCCTTCTCAGAAATAGCAGACGCGTCACTTGTCTTAGATCGTTTGCTCTATTCATCAGTAATATGAGTCTTCCCTTTGTCATCATAAGACTTTCGCTTATGAGAATCGTAAGTTCTGTAAGAAGAATCATATCGATCAGCATCTCTTCTTCTCTGCCGCTGCTCATAATCCCATTTCTCTTGAGCCTTCCTTTGGGCCCGTTCCTCATCTGTCTCTCTCCGATCACCAAGATATTTCCTAAAGTCATAGGATCCACGACCTCCATGGCGCTGAAATGAGTCATAGTATGAGCCGGAGCGTCCCATCGGAGAATCTGAAAACGGAAAAGAAGTAAAGTTTAGAAATTTCCAGAAAGAAAGAGTAAATGCTTATAAGTGCAGAAAAATCCTAAGTGTGTGCGGCGTGCGAACTACGTGCGTCAAACTACAAACCACGCTTTAGTGCGGGAACGGAGACGACGGGTGTAGAAGGCGTCGAGGTCTGTTTCAAAGAGGAAGTCGCTTCAATGACAGGAGAGTTCGCCTTTGGAATATTATCTTTGAAAAGCTCTTGAGAAGTTATCATTATGTCACTCATGTCATCAAAGGTGTCATCATTATGATGCTCAGCAGAATTCTCCTTCTCAACTTCCATATCAGTTGATTTTTCAGAAACTCGAGGATTTTCTTCCTCTTCGATAATTGGGGCAAGTGCTAACTTACTGGACCACCCCGCAATGTCGGTAAGAGTAGAACACTTTACCAACGAGGTCTCAACGGTAAGTTCTTTCGGTGAAGGTTCTTTAGCAGAAACGGGAGCACCTGACTCCTCAGCTGGAGGATCAGGTACTTCATATGACTGAGTGGAGCGGGAAGGATGTAAGAGTCCAAATTCATGGAGGAACTCATCTTTCAATAGAAATTGAACACTCCTCTCCTCAACCGGCACGGCCATAAGCCTCTCGAAGGTAGTTTTGTGACGAGGTTCCCTAGAGGGGGGAGGGAGCGCTGAAACAATAGAAAAAGAAGTTAACACTTGACAATTTGGACTTCAAAGAATTTAGAAAACATAGGGAAAAGATAGATAATCGTACTTCCCACTCTCCAAATGGCGTAAAATCCCGGGGGACAACGAACAAAGAAAAACTGGCTCAGAAACCCAGGAACGCTTTCGGGAAGACCAATAATCAGTTTACGGTTCCTGGCACTCCTTACAACTGTGATAGAGGGATGGTCTTTGTTCTTTGCAAATGAGCACAGGAAGCAAATTTCTCCAAAACTGGGAAAACAGTCCAGCGTTCTCCTAAAAAGCACACACAGTCCCAACAGGATGGCATAGCCATTAGGGTGTAGTTGAAAAGGGGAGATAGATAATTGAAGGAGAAGTTCTCGAAGACAGTCATTAAACGGGGGAATCGCTCCACTCAAGCACATTTGGCGGTTCACTGCGACAAAGCCGTGGGGCGGCCTATCAGCAGTGTCATTTACTCCAGGGAGCAAAGCGTCAGATTCAGCAATGCCAAACTGGGTGCATAGTTGACGGAAGACTTTATGACTCAGAGTGGTAGGAGTCCTTTCCGGGGGATCATTCAATGGAGTAGCAATTGGAAAAGTTTCTCTAGCTAGTTCCAAGTCTTTTTGTTGAGACGCCATTCTACACAATCAACTGGATGATCAAATATTAAGGTGCACGTTTCCTAAAAGTGTGAAGTGCTGTGCAAAACTAATGAAAACAAGAAAAAGCAAGTATAACTGGAATTAAACTAACTGACAATCTGTCGATTACGAAGTTTCAGAACTTGTTAATGCTCAAGTGCAGTGTTAATGCAGACAAATCAGTTTTAGTTTACCATTACGATTTTGCTTTAATACTTCACTTGAATTGATTATTGTATAACATATCACTCATACAGTTCATTTAATTTAATTCTTTCTTTATCAACTAATCTGTCATTCGATGTGGGCGGTCAGTGGTAGTATATTCGTCCCAGTATTCTGTGAATATTGCGTTAAGCAGGTTATTAGCATTAAAGTCAAGACAGTGTGAGAGGGAACACAACACAGTTCAAATTCAAGAGTTCAGCCAACTTCTGTGCAAAAGCATCTAAGTCTTAAGTCGTTAAACGACCTATCGTAAGTCAGGGCTTTTAGGTCGTATTTTGCGAGTCAAGATGTTCAAGGCATGTTCTCTTAAGTCAGATCATTCAAGTCCAAGAATTCAAAGTCATGGAGTTCAAGTTATTAAGTCGTTCAGATGGGTTCGCGAGTTACGAGTTAAGGGCTATCTCATTCACGACCTAGTCTTTCAGATGTGCTCGCAAGTTAAATCCTTAAGTGCTAACTCGGCGACGACCTAAGAAAGATTTCCTATGAGTTAAGTCGTTGGTTATCTAATTCTTTGAGTCATCAGCCATAACACTTATAGAGATATGAAGCTTCGGTTTGAAACAACGCATCTGCTAACTCGTCCACGGCCTAAGGGGCAAGCTACGAGTTAAGTTAAGCCATCAGTCTATTAAGGAGTGCTGCATAAGAAAGGTCTCAAGGCAATGAAAAATTGAAGTCTTAGGTCGTTACCGACCTACGACCTACTTTAGGTCGTATATGACCTAGGACTTAGGTCTCAAGATTTCTATTCAGAATGCGAAGGCCTTAAGTCGTTCGTCTTCTCCCCAATAAATCAATTCGCTAAACTCATTAACCCGTTAACCCATTAGCCTCTCCTCCAACCAAAACTCTCGTTCCCTCAGCGCACTTAATCATCCCGAAATCACCATAAACCCGGTCTAATGTCATTCCATCACAAACCACGAATCGATCAAACTGAAATGCTGCTGTCCATCATCTTGTTCTGACCGACTGTCCAAAGCTAGGACAAGCCATCTCAAACCCATCAGTAATCAATTGAAACAAGAATTGCAGAGAAGTACGGCATGAGAGAAGGGGGGTCGATGGTGAAAATGGGATTCGTAATTGGGTGATAATCGAGGAATGAATAGCAATCTAATCCACTTACGTGAGAAGGAAATAAGGATGACTGGCAATCGGTAGGTTTGAGTCGTCTTTGGAAAGCTTGAAAAGTCGTTAATGGCGGATTCAGATAGAGGAACAGGTAAAGGAAAAGAAGGAACGACCTAAGCTATTTATACCCTGGGACAGTGAAAGTTGAATCGACACATCCGACCTACGACTTATACTAAGTCATTCGCGACCTACGACTCATCAAGAAGCGAGCTAAGGAAATCGAAGCAAACGACTTACGACTTAAGGCATGTACTTCGAGGGGCAAATGTTAACTCCCTTTTAGCAACGACCTACGAGTTAAGAGAAATGAACAAGTCAGGTTATGCCACGACTTATAAGAAGCCAATGAGTTAAACAGCCTAAAACCTAAGTGGACTCGACGACTTACGACTTAGCTGCTGAAAGAGGATCTACGACTTACGACTTACCGGGTTAGGGAGCTACGACCTAAGAGAGTCTAAGACCTAACTGCTGAATGTAACTCCGCGACCTAGCAATGCTACGACCTAAGAGAGTCTACGACCTAACTGCTGAAGGTAACTCCGCGACCTAGCAATGTTGCGACCTAAAGACTCCGCGACCTAGCAGTGTTGCGACCTAAAGACTTCGCGACTTAAGAAGGTTCCGACCTAATGAGTTACAACTTAGCTTAAGTCGTTCACGACTTATAGCTCCAGTTCCTAAAGACTTAGGAAGTATACGACTCAACAAGCCACGACTTAACAGTTTACGACCTAGTGGGTGCACGACTTAAGAACTTCACAGCTTACGACTCATGGTCCTAACGACTCAACGAGTTAAGCTATCTACAACTTAAAGAAAGGTGGTTCCGACTAAACGACTCAGCGAGTTAAGGTCTTACGAGTTAAGGTCTTACGACTTAAGGGTCTTACGACTTAAAGGCTACGAGGTTAAAGTCCAGAGCCCATGCTTATACTACCTCTGATAAGTCGGCTACGACTTAACACTTGTCGAAGACAGCCACAAGATGAGCCCAGAACAACCATCCCTTAACTCGCTACCGACTTACGACCTAAGACTTCTATAAGTCGGCTACGACTTAGGACTTAGGCAAATTTCCAGAGTCCAAATCAGCTCCTATAAATACCCCACCACTTCCAACTTGGAGGGGACTTTGGGGCCATTCATTTCTTCAAGCGCCGTTACGCTGTCGAAGTCTCCTCTCATTCAGCAATCAAAGATCTTCAAGCATTCAAGACACTACAACAATCTTCAAGAGAAGAACTCCTTACATCCAACACGGATTCGTCGAGTTTCATCATCAAAGATCGAGCTAGTAGTCAAGAGTGCTTTCATGATCAAGTTGTATTGTATTTTGAAGGATATTGTATCAAATTGTAATCGAATCAGCAATAAAAGATTATAAAGTGGATGTAGGCTCAATTACAGGCCGAACCACTATAAACCTGTTGTTCATTTACTGCTTTTCTTCTATTTTCAGCTTATATTCTGTTCCCCGTACCAACGGGTGGTGCTTTCACGATTCTATTACACACACCGGGTGTTAGCGTTCACTTTTTATCGTTAACATATACAATCTGTTTTGTCAATATTTGAAAGGGATTTTATGATTTTAAAACATATAGATATTTTATTTCTTCGAAACGCTTTCAAACTATCATCTATCGGTTTGTAATGTGGAAGTTTACATTTGTTATAGACAATCTGTTGCATATATTGTATATAAGTTATATATAAATTGCTGCTGCCTTGTTGATTTTTCCATTCCAGTCTTCTTTTAATATATGTTTACAGCTTTATATATGTTATACTTTATATGTTATACAGTTTATACAAGTGTGTACAACTTGTTTGATTATATGTTATATACAATATGTTTTAATTAATTGTTCATAATATATAAATATATACTGTTGCTTAGGATATAAGTTGTATAACAGATTAGTTTATATGTGTTTATGTAAGTTAGGTATAGTCTGTAGTTGCATATACAGATATATATTATATTTATGTGTAGTACATAAGTTTACAGTATATATTACAGTATATATATAGGTTTATTGGCCCTTAGTTCGATTACAGTATATATATATATATATATTAGAGTAGCTTATGTTAGTTATAGCTGGCCAGAGTTGTATAAGTGTTAGTTATATAAGACTGTTTACACAATGTTATATATCTATATATAAAGTTGGTCAGGTTTGAATACAATTTGTTATTATTTACATAAGTTTATATAAGGGTAACTGATTGATTTAAATTTATTTATATACTATAACAAGTTTGAAGTTTATACATTAGTTTGTATATAGAGTATGTAAGTTAAGTATAAATTATAATTTCATCTACATAGTGGCATTTGCTATTGAATATAAATAGGGTGTTCTGATTTTTATCTATATGGTTCAATATATGTAGTGATATATATATTGTTGATTTCAACTTTTATTATGAATGTATGTTTGATTTTAATACATGATTTTATTTTAAAACATGATTTTAATATATATATATATATATATTAATTTGTGTTTGAATTTAAATTATGATTTTATATATATATATGGTTATATATACCTAAGTTTACTTATACCATTTATCATCATCGATCCAGTTCTAATTTGATTCGTCTATTTCTGTTTATCAGCTTTGTCCGTCTAATTTCGTACCAATCTTGCTTTGCTTTGAAGTTCGTGCTTGGATCCGTAACTCTTCTCATTCTCCTTCATCTCTAGCCTCGAAAGGTGAGCAATCACTCACGATTAACGTTCTTATATTTACTAAATTTGATTTCAATTGAAACATATATTGAAATATGTTGTTGTTAGTTATTTGCATTGCTATATATGTGCCATTATCTGTATCTGTTCACCAGTGACATCTGACACCATTATCTGTTATTTATCACTGATGATATATGCATGTTACAGTTGTTATATGATTATCCTATCTGTTATCACTCCGCAAGTTCCCTGTTAGTATAGAATTCACTATGGGTCTAAATGATACATACCCGAATGATCTGTAGAATAGGAGAAAATCGATATGGGTTGAAATGATAAACCCAAGCGATTTTCATTTGAATTGAATTTGGGATTGCGGGTTGAAATGATACATACCCGTATATATTTAAATTGCGAATTGAAATGATAAATATCTGTATCACTTGACCATACGGTATAAAATTATATACAGACAACGTGTTCTATATATAAATATATTTTGAATATGATTTCTATGGTTTTGAAAAGAAATATATGGTTTTGATAAATATTGATTTTAAAGATTAATTAAAGTTGATTTAATAAAGTTGATATATAAAATGTTTAAGTATTTTATTTAATATCTATATTTTCAAATATAGAGTTTATAATGATTTGAAATTGATTTGAAATTATATTTATTTAAGAATTTTACTTAAATAAGTTTGATTTGAAATTAAATTTGAAATCTTAAAGCTATGATTTTATAACTTGAATTTGATTAAAAGTGACTTAAATGAATATTTCAAATTTTTATAAATTTAAATGGGATATTTTGTTTATTTAAATTTGTAAATTCAAGCTGTATTAAGATATTATTGAAATGATTAAGTAAATATTTCAAAACTAATAATAGTAAAGTGAATTTGATATATATATATATATATAAATTTATCGAATTTAGTTTTTAAATGTTGAATATATTGACTTTGATATATATTGAAATTTGAATGGATTATTTTATGGTTCAAATATGTATTTGAAAATCGATAATATTAAATGGTTTATTGTGAAGCTGAATCGAGTTGAAATTGATGATTTGAGATTCTATTAAATTTTAATTTTGGAATTCGAGTTGATATGAATCAATTTGTGAAATTTGAGGAAGCTATTTTTATATAAAATATTTTAAACTATATCTAAAACTATTTATATTTTACGTTATAAATTATTTTAATATAAACTATTTTAATATAAATCATTTTCAATATAAATTATTTTATTATAAACTATTTTAACTTATAACTATTTTATATAAATTATTTTATTTTATAAACTATTTTATTATATACACTAATTTTAATATCTAAACTGTTTAAGAGGAAAGTGTTATGGATTCCAAAATGCTATGATTTCAAAGCTATGATTTCAAAGCTATGATTTCAAAGGGTTATGAATTTCAAGGTTTTGATTCCCAAAGTGTTTTTATTTTAAAAGACTAATGATTTTGAAAGCGATATAACTTTGGAAAGTGACGTGATTTTGGAAATGGATTTATTTGAAGTGAAATGATATCGTATTGATTGGGTTTTTGAAATGGAAATAATATTTTGGTTTTGAAGTATAAACTATTTTGAAATGACCGCAATGTTATAACAACGATTGGTTGTTAAAGAGACCGGGATCAGATATGGGCATACTCTTTGTCGATACCGAAAACCACTTTAACAACTATGTCCGCGGTGGAGATTCCAGAATGAAGTAGGATGGTGGTATCTATCCTAAAGGTAAATACGTGGACCCAACTCCCGTGAGTTGGCATAAGGTGGCTAAAACAGGAGCGATTCCGGACCAATGAGGTAGCTCTTCTGATCGGACACACTCCATCGTATTCCATTCTATTACTTTGTGATTGATTTGGTGCGCACCCTTGATTCGGGAGTGTGGCTCGAGGTGGACGATTGCTGCCGCTCTGCGTTACCACCAGTCCGGATGCATAATTGGTATATCTACCCTGGCATTGCCTCGTTGTGCCGTGTCACCTACCATAGCGAGCCTTACTATGAGTTTTATTTGTGTCGTACCTATGGAGTATCCTTTGGCAGCCTCCCAATCTGGAGGTATTACGGTACTGTATAGACTATTGGCACTATATATGTGTTAAGGTGGAAAATGTAAAGCCTTAACGCTATTTTTAAGTAAGTTTACTTTACTTTAGACATTATTATAATAGCGTATTACTACATAGTAGATAGTTTAACGGATTCTTAGAGGATGGTTATCCCAAACATCCTTTGAGTTACTTGTATTTCAGTTGATATTTCACTTGATTTGGATTTATTGATATAAGAATGTTAATCCTGACTCGAGTGTTTTGTGTTTGGCTTTACGCTCGGGTCAGACTGAGTGATACAGCATTCGAGACTCACCTTTGGAGTTGGAGCTTCGCTTGGAGATCCAGCTATCTATCCAGCTTTCAGTTATTCAATTGATTCCAGTGATGTATTCAGATTTTGTATTTGACTATTATATTGAGACATCTATGTATTCGAACACTTCTGTTGTATCTTGTTTAACTCTGTTATATATATACAGTAGCTTCATGAACTACTATTCTTTTGTTTCCGCTGCATTATTATTATATTACTCTGTGTCTGTGATTCTATGATTATTTATTTACTGTATATACCGAGTTTTGCCAAATTTAAATAAACAATCTGATATTTTGAGTAATTCAATTTCTGACATATGTGGATACGAATGGCTGAAAATTTCAAGCTGTTACATGTGGTATCAGAGCTTTGGTTTTAGGCAAAACTTAGCATATGTAGTAAATCTGATTACAGAATCACTTTCGTTCGAGCTTGAATTCCCTTTTTCTTCGATCCGGTTTTCTTTGAATTTTGGAATGTTCCCTCAGTTCCAAAATCCATCCTTGTCTCCCTTATTCGTGTTTTTCTTGATTCTGGAGTATCCCTTAACTCCACTTCGAATGATCTCTATAATAAATCGGCGGTCTCGCCAATCTCTAAATGACTTGTAAAAGGGTTAAACTCCTTTTCATTCGGTATTGATTCACCAGAGATTTCTGTATCCTCGGTTTACAATGCTGCTATCTTTTGCTATGCCTAAATTCTATCTCTGGCGATCGAATGTTGATTTGTCCTAGAATGCTACCTCGATCTTATTCTTGAAGTCACAGTTGACCCGGTGAAGGTTGTCCGCAATTTATATAAGTCTATCCATCTTACCTATTTTGTTATTTAATTATCTTATCTTTGTTTCAAGCCTATCTTCGAATTTGAATTCTTTTGATTAGAGTCCTTCTAAATTTGAATCTCTATCCTTGTTTTGGAATCTATTCTTGTATCATCGAGTGAGGGAGTGTATTTGTAATTTAATATAAAAATGTTTTATACGTTGTGTTATTTGAGTTGTTAATATTGATTTGGGTTTTCGATCGTTTCGTCTGATCAACGTTATCAACAGGAATTCCAAAACACTTGAACAGAGCAAACTGACACAATATTATTTTCAAATTTGGTAAATGAAATAAATTTGTATGATTATATTATAAATATATAAATAAAAGTTTTTGGGATTTAATAAGTTAATTAAATTGGTTGTTTGAAATGATAATATTTGATTATCATTTATTGTTTTCTATAATGAATTTATAAACATGGTTTATAAATTGATTTGAAATTGAAATGAATTTAAAAATCAGGAATTTGAGAATTTAATTTTCGATGATTTCAAACTCTGGTTTTAAAGTTTAAAGTGTATATTATTTAAAGTATTTTCGAATAGAAATGGTTTTCAAAGAATTTTAAATGTTTAAAATTAGTACTCTTATCTTTTGTCGCTGGAAAATAAGTTCGGTGATGACTGCAGCATCATCGATATTCATTTTCGAGTTTCAAAGTGGAGAGACCATCCTGTAGCATTGCTACACTTTTGTTTGGAATTTGAATTTGATTTGAATTTCATAAAGTGTGATTTGAATTACAATATATATATGATTTTAGATTTGATTTCGTAGATATGGTATATTTATATTTATCTATGAAATGGTTTGAAGATAATCGAAAATCAAATTCTTTAATTTATGTTAAGGATGATTTTAAATAAAGAAAAAATTTTGAATAAATATTTAAATTTGAAATAATTGAATTGGAAAATTTTTACTTGTATAATACCCAATTTCATTCTAATATAAGTTCCCTAAATTATTCAGAAGTTGAATATGTAATTGGATAATATACAATATAAAATGAGTTTATAAATAAAAATTTGAGTGTTTATAATAAATGTCATACACTTAAATTTTGATTATAAAAATGCTAATAGAGATAAATAGAATAATAAGTTAATTGAATAATAAATGAGATAAATAAAATAAATTTTGTTCTGAAAGAATTTACAGATTGAAATTGAATCAACTTAATGAAATACCTTGAACTAAAATCAATTATTGAATAATAATTGATTTAAATTGAAATTTATATGATTAGAATTAACAGTTTGAACTAACAAATTTAAATTGAATGACTATTTATTGATTTAATATAAATGGATTTAACCAAATTGTTAAATATTTATTAATTTAAATTGAAATTTATATGGTTTAAATTAATTGTTTTATTTTGTTCCAATCTATTTTCTTTTCTAGTTTTCTCTATTCTCCTACCTCCTTCCTTTTCGGGGACGAAATGTTTTGAGTGGGGGAGAGTGTAACGACCCGAAATTCTTAATGATTTTATTTGTTTTAATAATATATTTAATTGAATTTTGTGAAATTTTAAATAATAAAATTTTGAAATATAAATTTGATATTTGGAATACGTCTGTTTAAACATAGCAACTGGTAAATTTTCACCTGATAATATTGAAGTTTATTTTAATGTGTAATTCTATTTCAATTTAAATCAGTTAATATTTGATGATAATAAAATGTTTTTCCAAACCCGAATATCTTTATATAGAAAATTTGTAAATTATCTTCTAAGTGAGACGTCATATTTCGTTTCTTCAAATTTGGACTTCTATTGCTCCGTTCATCTTAATTCTGACATTTTAACAGCATTTTTGTTCCGATATCAATTTTTGGTCGGATAGTCGTAGCACTGATATTTGTATACTGTTTTGATTGCCTCGTCGTGCTGATCTCCATAGTATATTCATTTGTGCATTTCGGAGTTCGTAACACGATGAAATCGGTAAACCGATCAATCGTATCGGTTTCACAATTGGACCTTTTAGCTTCCCGTGCCTTTCATTTTTCCACCGTATAAACTTAACAGCTGTTTGCATTTATTTCCTCCGAAAATCGGCTGTGACTATTACTATTCAGATTGGACTTTCTCTATTCCTAATGGTTGCTATGTTATCTTTTGTTTTGTTTTATTGTCTGTCCACTTTCTCTGCTCTGAGCTTTCATTCCAAATATATATTATAATAAGATATAATTTATGTTGTTGTTGCTCATATTGCCTGTAGCATGCTTCCTTGTATTGTTGAATCTACTCATCCTCTTCCCTTTGAACAACCATCACCGACCTCCTATTGAGTCACTAACCGAACCGACCCCACCTCCTCAACCGAACCACGTGAGTTGGCCTCTCTCTGCCTTCCTCCACCCTCTCTGACCCAATCCAAGACCGTCGCATCCACCGCGTTTCCTCCTTCCTCTGCCCCTCCGCCATAGTCTGCCGTGCCATTTTTCTTCCACCCTCTCATCTTTGCAACCTCGTGCAACACACCATAGCTTCCGAGCAACCTCCTGTGCTTCTGCCGTTTGTATATACATTGGTAAATATGATTGGTTGTTATATATATATAAAGTTTTATAAACTATTTATCTGTTGAAATATAAATTATACTTATATTGATGATTTTTGAGAAAGGATATATATACTTATATATTGTGTTTATCTTAGTCTTTTGGAGTATATACATATATACAATATGTTTTGTCAATATTTGAAAGGGATTTTATGATTTTAAAACATATAGATATTTTATTTCTTCGAAACGCTTTCAAACTATGATCTATCGGTTTGTAGTGTGAAAGTTTACATTTGTTATAGACAATCTGTTGCATATAATGTATATAAGTTATATATAAATTGCTGCTGCCTTGTTGATTTTTCCATTCCAGTCTTCTTTTAATATATGTTTACAGCTTTATATATGTTATACTTTATATGTTATACAGTTTATACAAGTGTGTATAACTTGTTTGATTATATGTTATATACAATATGTTTTAATTAATTGTTCATAATATATAAATATATACTGTTACTTAGGATATAAGTTGTATAATAGATTAGTTTATATGTGTTTATGTAAGTTAGGTATAGTCTGTAGTTGCATATACAGATATATATTATATTTATGTGTAGTACAGAAGTTTACAGTATATATTACAATATATATATATGTTTATTGGCCCTTAGTTCGATTACAGTATATATATATATATATTAGAGTAGCTTATGTTAGTTATAGCTGGCCAGAGTTGTATAAGTGTTAGTTATATAAGACTGTTTACACAATGTTATATATCTATATATAAAGTTGGTCAGGTTTGGATACAATTTGTTATTATTTACATAAGTTATATAAGGGTAACTAATTGATTTAAATTTATTTATATACTATAACAAGTTTGAAGTTTATACATTAGTTTGTATATAGAGTGTTAACTCCTTTATTTTAGCGACCTAAAAAACTATGATCTAGAGAAAGCTACGACCTAAGGAAGCTACGATCTAGAGAAAGTCTACGCCCTAAGAGGCTCTGCGACCTAAGGGAGTCTACGACCTAAGAGGTTCTGCGACCTAAGGGAGACTACGACTTAAGAGGCTCTGCGACCTAACGAAGTCTCACGACCTAACAACTGGAAGTGGTTAACAACTTAGCAGTTATGAGTTATGAAGCTCCGACTTAACAGTTTGCGACCTAAGGACTTAAAGAGCTTACGACCTAAGGTAGGTAGCGAGTTAACAGATTTCGCGACCTACCTCTTGAAGCAACTCAACGACCTACCGACCTAAGAGCTTAACGAGCTAAGGATGTTACGACTTAAGGAAGTCTCCGACTTAACTACAGAGCCAACTTAAAGGAACTACGACTTACCGGTTTAAGAAAGATCTACGACTCAAGCGATCTGCGACTTAAGAGCTTCACAGCCTACGACTCATGGTCCAAACGACTCAACGAGTTAAGCTATCTACGACTTAAAGAGTTAAAAGGGTTCCGACTTAACGACTCAGCAAGTTAAGGTCTACACGACTCAAGAAGATGTTACGACTTAAAGGACCTACGACTTAAGGAACTCATGACTTGGCTTAAGTCGTCCACGACCTAAAAGCTATGAGGTTAAAGTCCAGAGCCCATGCCTATACTACCTTTATCTGATAAGTTGGCCACGACTTAACACTTGTCTTCGACAAAGCCACAAGATGAGCCCAGAACAACCCATACTGTCCCTTAACTCGTCACCGACTTACCTTAAGTCTTCCACGACTTAGGACTTAGCAATTTCTCTGCCCAGAATTCAGACTCAACTCTATAAATACACCATCATCTCCAACAAGGAGGGGACTTTTGGCCATTGATTTTCTTCAAGCGCCGTTACTCTGTCGAACTCTCCACTCATTCAGCAATCAAAGATCTTCAAGCATTCGAGACACTACAACAAGCTTCGAGAGGAATTCCTTACATCCAACACGGATTCATCGAGTTTCATCGTCGAAGATTGAGCTAGTAGTCAAGAGTGCTTTCGTGATCAAATTTTTTTGTATTTTGAAGGATATTGTATCAAATTGTAACCGAATCAGCAATAAAAGACTATCAAGTGGACGTAGGCTCAATTACGGGCCGAACCACTATAAATCTGTTGCTCATTTACTGCTTTTCTGCTATTTTCAGCTTATATTCTGTTCCCGTACCAACGGGTGGTGCTTTCACAATTCTATTACACACACCGGGTGTTAGCGTTCACTTTTTAACGTTAACATTTTGGTGCTTTCACTGAGAACCCAACTCAGGCTACTACTCACCATTGCTTCACAGAAGTTTGCTGAAAGAATTTCCTACAAAACCAAAAGTCTATCAGACATAATGGCTCCTGGAAGGAAACAAAAGTCTGTCAGAACTGATGATGACCGTGACAATACTGCCACTTCTCTCTCTCCAAATCAAGTGTAACGACCCGTAAATTTCAACTGTTAATAACGTAATTAGTTGAAATTTTATGAAATTTTAAACGATAAAATTTTGAAATAAAAATTTAATATTTGGAATACGTTTAGTTAAACATAGCAACTGGTAAATTTTCGTCCGAAAATATGAAAATTTATTTCGCGCGTAATTTCACTTCAATTTAATCAGTTAAAAAGAAATGAAAATTTAATGTCTTCGGAACCTAAATATTTTTACATAGAAAAATTCTAAATCATCTTCTGAGCAAGATTTCAGTTTGTCGCTTTTCCAAATTCGGACATCTTTGGCTCCGTCGTTCTTATTTTCTGCAAAATAGCAGTATTCTGGTACCGATATCGATTTTTATCGGATGATCGTACCACTGATTTCTATATACCGTTTTGATCGTCTTGTCGTGTTGATCTCTACGGTATATTCAATTGTCAATTTCGGAGTCCGACGTACAGTGCAATCTGCGATAACGACCACCGTATCGGTTCCGAAATTAGGCTTTTAAACTTCTGATGACTATTCATTTCTTGACGTGTTTAACTCAATAGACACCTACCATTAATAATTCTGAATGGGAATCGTTTCAGTCGATTGCTTGGCTATCGTTCAAAAGAAAAATGTATTGATGTATATTTGTTCTCGGTTCTCAAACCTGTCTTCTTCATTTGTAGTAAATTGACTCAAGTTAAAAACGTATCTCATTTTCATTTGCAATCCTCTCCTTTTCAAAAACTTGCCCCTCCATTTCCCTTAGTCAAAGCTATCACCTCCAAAACCTACACTCGGTCACCTCAGACCTCGCCTACAACCACCAACACTTCACCACCGCTATTCCTCCCGCCTAGCCCATTCCCTTAGCAAGCTCCTCCACCGTTCGACCTAACACCCGCCTCCATGCCGAGATCCTCCTCCAGGCAGCGCTTAAACATCCCGTCCCCCTCCACTATGGCCGATTTTCCCACCCCTCGATGACAACACATCATCCTTCTTCCACCACCATGGCTCGGCAACCCGTGCTCTATCAGCCACAATTGGCAGCAGCCTCAAATCGAGCCTCCCTTTATTTTTCCGCATTCCTAGTCGGCCAAACATCCATCCTTTCTACCATTGTTGCCTCCTTTGCCACTGACTTGCGCGGTGAGTTTTGTTCTCCTCTTCCTTGATGTTTTGTCTTGGTATATATTGTATACATATATAAACTATAAAAGCAGTTTGTTTGTAAGTTTGATAATATGTATATATGAGTATTTATAGCCTGTTGCATTAGAAATAGTATATATCTTGTTATAGAAGTATGTAAGTTATATTCAAACTTGAAGCTGCCATGTTTCTCTATACACGCATGTATGCTGTATATATTGGATTTTATAAAGTGTACATACTTGTTTATAAATATTTAGTATGTGTAAAATCTTGTTAATATAATGTTTATATATGTTGCGTTAATAAAACATATATATATTATATAGTGTATATAGTTGTACGTTATGTATAAGAGTATATGTTATATTTTTATAAATATAATATGTTTTATATTATACGTATAAATATGTAGCATATAATATATTAAAAGTATTATATATGTTTCTGAAATGTTACATAAGCTTGTGTATTCTAACTGTCAGTACATATAAAGTTATATCCTGTTGGTGTATATAGGTGTTTTACAGATGACAGCCGTACTTAAATTTGATATACTTTGTTCTGTTCAAAAATTTTCGTATATAGTTAGTTTCCAATAAGATGTGTATATATATTTTATTTTATTTATTTTGTTATTCTTTATTATTATTATTATTGTTATAAAAAAAAAAAACTGTCGTATAAGATTTTATTGCAATTTTATATAAATGTTGTTAGCTTGTTAGAAATGGCTTAGTAATGTATGTATAGATTTGAAATCATAAGTTTGTTATTGTTGTGTATATATATATATAAAGTGATATTTAAATATTTACATAAGTATTTATTTCGAACATATTATGTAGGCATTTGTATATGTGTTTAAAAATTTAAAACAACGATTTTGAAATACACGTATACGTTTCAATTGAATATTGTCGAATGTAGGATATGTTTCTTATATACCAGTTCACTCGTATCAACTAATCATCGACCCAGTTCTAATTTGATCTCGTCAAATTCTGATTTATCAGCTTTGATCGTCGAATTCGTGCCAATCTAGCTTCGTTGGGATTCGTGCTTGGATTCGTAATGCAATTTCAGTGTCTGTATCAGTGTGCATATCAGTGTCATCTCCTGCCCTCTCTAGCTTCGAAAGGTGAGCACTCACTCACGATTAACGTTCTTTTATTTATTAGATTTGATTTCAATTGAAACGACAATTGAAATAGGCTGCTGTTAGTTGATTACACTGTTTTATATGCTATTACCTGTATCAGTTCACCTGTGACATCTGACACCTTTATCTGTTAATTATTTGTGCGATGATAATACAGTTTGGCTGATAATTGATTGATTGTTGATGTTTATATTGGACGTTAAATTGTTAATGTTAAAATGATAAATAGTATGAAATTGAACTTGATATAGGACAGTTAAATGTTAAATTTGATTAACTGACATTTGTATAATATGACCCCTTTAACTGTTAAATTTATTGACACGTAGGATTGTTTAATTACATTTTGAACCACTGAATGTATGTTGTTAAATTGATGATGTATGAAATTGTAAATAGATGACAAGTGAAGAACCGTAATGTAATAATCTTTAATCTACATGAAATGATAGTGTAGATTCTAGAAATAATTATATTAATTCGTACAAATAACAATGCGAATTAATACGGTTATTTCGGGACTATCTGAATTGATTATTGGATTGATATTGGTTGTTGTTATTGCTTGTTTATTTACTTTGACACCATCCCAGTTATCACACTGCAAGTTCCCTTTACTATGCTTTGATTTTGAATTGAATTGGAATCGGGTTGAAATGATAAATACCCAAATTAAACTTTGACCTTAGATATAGAGAATTAAATAAAAACCCGATTGGTCAATAATTTGATTTAAAAATAAATAAAGATTTTATTTGAATAAATAATATGGTTTGAAATGAAGTTGAAATTTGAATTTTTAATGAAAGAAAGATGTTAATATTTAATAAATCTGAAACAAAATATTAACAATGTAATTGTTGAAAGAATGCTGTTTAATTTGAGAAATGATTGAATTAAGTTTGAAATGATTTGATATTTAAGTTTGAAATTATTAACTTTGAAATGATTTAATAATTAAGTTTGAAAATTATAATTAAGTTTGAAATTACAATAAGTTTGAAATTATTAAACTTTGAAATTATTTAATAATTAAGTTTTGAATTATTTAATACTTAAATAAGATTAAATTATTTAATGATTAAATTGAATTGAAATTCTTTAATAAGAAAATTGAACTTTTGAATAAGTGAATTTTACTTCGTAAATAATTGAAATTGAGTTTTCTTGATTAAGTAAGGTTTTTGGAAATTTATTTAAGTAAGTAAATAAGTGAAATTGAATTTCTTTAACAAGAAATAAAAATGCGATTTATTGGAATTAATGTAAGACTTGAAATTTAAAGAATTTGATTTGACGAATTTAATTTAATTCAAAATTGTAAGTTTGATTTAATGAAGTTGAACTTAAGAATTGATTTAATGAATTGGAAATTAAATAGAATTGTTTTAAATGATAAATTAATTTAACGATATTGAATGAAATTGATAAATGAATTTAAATTGATTTAAATGTTAAATTAAATTAATTTAAATGTTTTCGAAATGAAACTTATATTCGAACTTGAGTTAATAATTGGATTGTTTAAATAGAAATTGAATTTGAATTATAAGATTTTGAAATGATAATTTGAAAGTTTGAAACGTAAAGTATGGAAATTGGTTTTCGAAAGACAAGTGGAATGTTGATTTACGTATTGAAATTGAAATTGAAATTGATTTGGTTTTGAAATAAACAAACGACCAATCGGTGTAATAATTACGAAAGTTATTAAAGAGACCGGAATTCGGTTATGGATATACTCTCTATCTAAACCGAAAACCACTTTAATAACTATACGCGGAGTGATGATCCAGAATGAAGTGGATGGTTTGGTGAACGCGTTGACTGAAGAAAGAGAACGATTTTGGATGACCCCTGACATGACTAAAACAGGAGCCGCGCCGGGCCATTGAGGATCGCCATCTCTAGCGGACACACTTCTTCGATACCATATCTATTACTTTTGTGATTCGATTTGGGTGCACCCCTCGATTTGGGAGTGTTGTTTCGCGGTGTTGGGGTAGTAGCTGCTATGCCCAACATCAGTCCGGATCAGGCAACTACTAGTATCCTAGTTGGTATCGCCTCATGTACCTTGTCATACTGATTATCCTATTCGCGACCACTACGATTTTGATTTGTACCTTGAGTATATGGATTGCCCTCTGGTGACTTCCGGTTTTGGGGAAACTACGGTCTTGTATATGCTTTTGGGAATAAACAGGTTAAGAGGTGTATGGGCCCTGCTTAACCCTACTTTGATACCTTATATTACTGATAGACATTATCTACTTAGCGTACATTACTACATAGTAGATAGTTTAACGGATCCTTAAGGGATGGTTATTCCAAACATCCTTTGAGTTACTTGTATTTAAATTGCTATTTCACTTGAGTTGGATTTATTAATATGAGAATGTTAATCCTGACTCGAGTGTTTTGTGTTTTGCTTTACGCTCGGGTCAGACTGAGTAGTTCAGCTTTCGAGACTCACCTTTGGAGTTGGAGCTTCGCTTGGAGATCCAGCTATCTATCCAGCTTTCAGATAGTCGATGATTCCAGTGATGTATTCTGATTTGTATCTGTTACTCTTCCATTGTATCTAGTTTAACTCTGATGTATCGTATTACTCTTCTGTTGTAAACTCTGATGTATTTTATATATTCATATAGTAGCTTCATGAACTACTATCTCTTTTATTTCCGCTGCACTTATTACTCTGTGTCTGTGATCTGTGATTATATCTATTTACTGTATATGTTCAGTTTTGCCAAATTTAAATTAACAACGCGGTATTTTGAGCAATTCAACTCCGGCATGAGTGTCTACCTATACACTTATAATGGACGCGAATGGTCCAAAATTCCGGGTCGTTATAGTTGGTATCAGAGCTTTGGTAGCTCTAGGCAAAACTTAACATATAGGGTAAATGTATTTACAGAATCACATTCATTTCGAGTTTCAATCTCTTCCGTTTTGATTCGATTCTTTCGAATTTTGAAACGTTCCCCTCGGTTTCGAAATTCATTCGTGTCCTTCACTATTCGTCTTCTTTCAATCATGGAGCACCCCTCAACTCCATTCTGAATGTTATCTATAATAGATCGGCGGTCCCGCCAATCTTCGAATGATTCGTAAAGGAGCAAAACTCCTTTACAATAGGCATCGATTTACCGGAGATTTCTGTATCCTTGGTTTACGATGCTATCTATCTCCTGCTATGACTGAATTCTATTCTCGAGATTGAATGTAGATTTGTCTCGAAATTCTGCATCGATCTAATTCTTGAAGTTACGGACGACCCAGTTAAGGTTGCCCATAAATTAAATAAGTTTATCCATCTCCCGATTCTGTTATTGAATCATCTTATCTTTTCTTTCGAATTTGTCTTCGAATCAGAATTCTCTTTGATTTGAGTCCATCAAATTTGAATCTCTATCCTTGCTTTGAAATCCATTCTTGTATCATCAAGCGAGGAAGTGTATTTGTAAATCTATATAAAAATGTTTTATATATTGTGTTGTTTGAGTTGCTGATGTTGATTTGGGTTTTCGATCGATTCGTCTGATCAACGCTATCGATAGAATTTCCAAAACACTTGAGCAGAGCAAACGGACACAATATTGTTTTCAAATTTGTTTGATTATATTGTAAGAACATAAGGAAAATTTTCTGGAATTTTGAGGATAATTAAATTGGTTGTTTGAAATGATAATATTTGGTTATCATTTATTATTCTAAATGAATTTATAATTATGGTTTATAAATTGATTTGGAATTTAAAATGAACTTAATTCAGAAATTTGAGAATTTAGTTTCCGGTGATTTCAAACTTTGGTTTTAAAAATTTTAAAGTATATATTATTGAAAATATTTCCGAACATAAATCGTTTTCAAAGAATTTTTAAAATGTTGAAATCAGTGCTCTTCTCTTTGTCGCTGGAAAATAATTTCGGTGATGGCGGCCGCATCATCGACATTAATTTTCGAGTTTCGAAGTGGAGATACTATTCTGTAGCTTTGCTACGGTTTTGTTTTGAAAAATATTTTGATTTGAATTTCTTCGGTATAATTTGATTTATATATATGTATAGGTATCTTATTTTATTATTTTAAAAATTTAATTTGATTGATATAAATATATTAGATATATCTCTAAATTTTTTTTTAGTTAATCGGAAATTTAATTCTTAAATTTTGTTAAAGGATGATTTTAATTATAAACAAAAATCAAAATTTGGAATAAATATTTAAACTTGAATAATTGAATTAGGAAAATTTTATTTGTATATTGTTCAACTGCATTCTAATACAACTTACCTAAATCATTCAGAAGTTGAATATGTGATTGGATAATATATAAGATAAATTGAATTTATAAATAAAATTGAGTGTTTATAATAAATGTTATACACTGAATTTTGATTATAAAGATGTTAATAGAATTAGATAAGATAATAAGTAAATTCAGTTAATAATGAAATAACTTCGTTTTGAAAGAATTAATAAATTTGTTTTGAAAGAATTAATAAATTGAAATTTGATCAACTTATGAAAATACCTTGGATTTGAAAGCAATTAGTAAATATAAATTAATTTAAATCGAAACTTTTATGGTTTAAATTGATTTATATGGGTTAAATATATGTGATAAGATATATTAAGTAGAATAAATTTAACAATAATTTGGAATAAAGAAGAATTTAAATTGCTAAAAAATATGATTATAATAAAAGACTATTCAAATTTATAGTTTTAGAAATTGTAAATTGGAGATAATTGGATAATAAAATAATGAATTCAGAAATAGTTGAGATTGATTTTAGTGAACTCAAATGGATTAAATCAATTATTAAATATCAATTAATTTAAATTTGAATTTATATGGTTTAAATTAATTGTTATTTTGTATTTCAAATCTGTTTTCTTTCTGGTTGTTTTATTCTCCTACCTCGTTCCTTTTCGGGGACGAAAAGTTTTGAGTGGGGGAGAGTGTAACGACCCGTAAATTTCAACTGTTAATAACGTAATTAGTTGAAATTTTATGAAATTTTAAACGATAAAATTTTGAAATAAAAATTTAATATTTGGAATACGTTTAGTTAAACATAGCAACTGGTAAATTTTCGTCCGAAAATATGAAAATTTATTTCGCGCGTAATTTCACTTCAATTTAATCAGTTAAAAAGAAATGAAAATTTAATGTCTTCGGAACCTAAATATTTTTACATAGAAAAATTCTAAATCATCTTCTGAGCAAGATTTCAGTTTGTCGTTTTTCCAAATTCGGACATCTTTGGCTCCGTCGTTCTTATTTTCTGCAAAATAGCAGTATTCTGGTACCGATATCGATTTTTATCGGATGATCGTACCACTGATTTCTATATACCATTTTGATCGTCTTGTCGTGTTGATCTCTACGGTATATTCAATTGTCAATTTCGGAGTCCGACGTACAGTGCAATCTGCGATAACGACCACCGTATCGGTTCCGAAATTAGGCTTTTAAACTTCTGATGACTATTCATTTCTTGACGTGTTTAACTCAATAGACACCTACCATTAATAATTCTGAATGGGAATCGTTTCAGTCGATTGCTTGGCTATCGTTCAAAAGAAAAATGTATTGATGTATATTTGTTCTCGGTTCTCAAACCTGTCTTCTTCATTTGTAGTAAATTGACTCAAGTTAAAAACGTATCTCATTTTCATTTGCAATCCTCTCCTTTTCAAAAACTTGCCCCTCCATTTCCCTTAGTCAAAGCTATCACCTCCAAAACCTACACTCGGTCACCTCAGACCTCGCCTACAACCACCAACACTTCACCACCGCTATTCCTCCCGCCTAGCCCATTCCCTTAGCAAGCTCCTCCACCGTTCGACCTAACACCCGCCTCCATGCCGAGATCCTCCTCCAGGCAGCGCTTAAACATCCCGTCCCCCTCCACTATGGCCGATTTTCCCACCCCTCGATGACAACACATCATCCTTCTTCCACCACCA
Source organism: Allium fistulosum (assembly GCA_030737815.1). Lineage (NCBI taxonomy): Eukaryota > Viridiplantae > Streptophyta > Magnoliopsida > Asparagales > Amaryllidaceae > Allium > Allium fistulosum. Next base: position 614,166,076 of record CM060907.1, read on the forward strand.
TGGCTCGGCAACCCGTGCTCTATCAGCCACAATTGGCAGCAGCCTCAAATCGAGCCTCCCTTTATTTTTCCGCATTCCTAGTCGGCCAAACATCCATCCTTTCTACCATTGTTGCCTCCTTTGCCACTGACTTGCGCGGTGAGTTTTGTTCTCCTCTTCCTTGATGTTTTGTCTTGGTATATATTGTATACATATATAAACTATAAAAGCAGTTTGTTTGTAAGTTTGATAATATGTATATATGAGTATTTATAGCCTGTTGCATTAGAAATAGTATATATCTTGTTATAGAAGTATGTAAGTTATATTCAAACTTGAAGCTGCCATGTTTCTTTATACACGCATGTATGCTGTATATATTGGATTTTATAAAGTGTACATACTTGTTTATAAATATTTAGTATGTGTAAAATCTTGTTAATATAATGTTTATATATGTTGCGTTAATAAAACATATATATATATATATTATATAGTGTATATAGTTGTACGTTATGTATAAGAGTATATGTTATATTTTTATAAATATAATATGTTTTATATTATACGTATAAATATGTAGCATATAATATATTAAAAGTATTATATATGTTTCTGAAATGTTACATAAGCTTGTGTATTCTAACTGTCAGTACATATAAAGTTATATCTTGTTGGTGTATATAGGTGTTTTACAGATGACAGCCGTACTTAAATTTGATATACTTTGTTCTGTTCAAAAATTTTCGTATATAGTTAGTTTCCAATAAGATGTGTATATATATTTTATTTTATTTATTTTGTTATTCTTTATTATTATTATTATTGTTATAAAAAAAAAAAAACTGTCGTATAAGATTTTATTGCAATTTTATATAAATGTTGTTAGCTTGTTAGAAATGGCTTAGTAATGTATGTATAGATTTGAAATCATAAGTTTGTTATTGTTGTGTATATATATATATAAAGTGATATTTAAATATTTACATAAGTATTTATTTCGAACATATTATGTAGGCATTTGTATATGTGTTTAAAAATTTAAAACAACGATTTTGAAATACACGTATACGTTTCAATTGAATATTGTCGAATGTAGGATATGTTTCTTATATACCAGTTCACTCGTATCAACTAATCATCGACCCAGTTCTAATTTGATCTCGTCAAATTCTGATTTATCAGCTTTGATCGTCGAATTCGTGCCAATCTAGCTTCGTTGGGATTCGTGCTTGGATTCGTAATGCAATTTCAGTGTCTGTATCAGTGTGCATATCAGTGTCATCTCCTGCCCTCTCTAGCTTCGAAAGGTGAGCACTCACTCACGATTAACGTTCTTTTATTTATTAGATTTGATTTCAATTGAAACGACAATTGAAATAGGCTGCTGTTAGTTGATTACACTGTTTTATATGCTATTACCTGTATCAGTTCACCTGTGACATCTGACACTTTTATCTGTTAATTATTTGTGCGATGATAATACAGTTTGGCTGATAATTGATTGATTGTTGATGTTTATATTGGACGTTAAATTGTTAATGTTAAAATGATAAATAGTATGAAATTGAACTTGATATAGGACAGTTAAATGTTAAATTTGATTAACTGACATTTGTATAATATGACCCCTTTAACTGTTAAATTTATTGACACGTAGGATTGTTTAATTACATTTTGAACCACTGAATGTATGTTGTTAAATTGATGATGTATGAAATTGTAAATAGATGACAAGTGAAGAACCGTAATGTAATAATCTTTAATCTACATGAAATGATAGTGTAGATTCTAGAAATAATTATATTAATTCGTACAAATAACAATGCGAATTAATACGGTTATTTCGGGACTATCTGAATTGATTATTGGATTGATATTGGTTGTTGTTATTGCTTGTTTATTTACTTTGACACCATCCCAGTTATCACACTGCAAGTTCCCTTTACTAAGCTTTGATTTTGAATTGAATTGGAATCGGGTTGAAATGATAAATACCCAAATTAAACTTTGACCTTAGATATAGAGAATTAAATAAAAACCCGATTGGTCAATAATTTGATTTAAAAATAAATAAAGATTTTATTTGAATAAATAATATGGTTTGAAATGAAGTTGAAATTTGAATTTTTAATGAAAGAAAGATGTTAATATTTAATAAATCTGAAACAAAATATTAACAATGTAATTGTTGAAAGAATGCTGTTTAATTTGAGAAATGATTGAATTAAGTTTGAAATGATTTGATATTTAAGTTTGAAATTATTAACTTTGAAATGATTTAATAATTAAGTTTGAAAATTATAATTAAGTTTGAAATTACAATAAGTTTGAAATTATTAAACTTTGAAATTATTTAATAATTAAGTTTTGAATTATTTAATACTTAAATAAGATTAAATTATTTAATGATTAAATTGAATTGAAATTCTTTAATAAGAAAATTGAACTTTTGAATAAGTGAATTTTACTTCGTAAATAATTGAAATTGAGTTTTCTTGATTAAGTAAGGTTTTTGGAAATTTATTTAAGTAAGTAAATAAGTGAAATTGAATTTCTTTAACAAGAAATAAAAATGCGATTTATTGGAATTAATGTAAGACTTGAAATTTAAAGAATTTGATTTGACGAATTTAATTTAATTCAAAATTGTAAGTTTGATTTAATGAAGTTGAACTTAAGAATTGATTTAATGAATTGGAAATTAAATAGAATTGTTTTGAATGATAAATTAATTTAACGATATTGAATGAAATTGATAAATGAATTTAAATTGATTTAAATGTTAAATTAAATTAATTTAAATGTTTTCGAAATGAAACTTATATTCGAACTTGAGTTAATAATTGGATTGTTTAAATAGAAATTGAATTTGAATTATAAGATTTTGAAATGATAATTTGAAAGTTTGAAACGTAAAGTATGGAAATTGGTTTTCGAAAGACAAGTGGAATGTTGATTTACGTATTGAAATTGAAATTGAAATTGATTTGGTTTTGAAATAAACAAACGACCAATCGGTGTAATAATTACGAAAGTTATTAAAGAGACCGGAATTCGGTTATGGATATACTCTCTATCTAAACCGAAAACCACTTTAATAACTATACGCGGAGTGATGATCCAGAATGAAGTGGATGGTTTGGTGAACGCGTTGACTGAAGAAAGAGAACGATTTTGGATGACCCCTGACATGACTAAAACAGGAGCCGCGTCGGGCCATTGAGGATCGCCATCTCTAGCGGACACACTTCTTCGATACCATATCTATTACTTTTGTGATTCGATTTGGGTGCACCCCTCGATTTGGGAGTGTTGTTTCGCGGTGTTGGGGTAGTAGCTGCTATGCCCAACATCAGTCCGGATCAGGCAACTACTAGTATCCTAGTTGGTATCGCCTCATGTACCTTGTCATACTGATTATCCTATTCGCGACCACTACGATTTTGATTTGTACCTTGAGTATATGGATTGCCCTCTGGTGACTTCCGGTTTTGGGGAAACTACGGTCTTGTATATGCTTTTGGGAATAAACAGGTTAAGAGGTGTATGGGCCCTGCTTAACCCTACTTTGATACCTTATATTACTGATAGACATTATCTACTTAGCGTACATTACTACATAGTAGATAGTTTAACGGATCCTTAAGGGATGGTTATTCCAAACATCCTTTGAGTTACTTGTATTTAAATTGCTATTTCACTTGAGTTGGATTTATTAATACGAGAATGTTAATCCTGACTCGAGTGTTTTGTGTTTTGCTTTACGCTCGGGTCAGACTGAGTAGTTCAGCTTTCGAGACTCACCTTTGGAGTTGGAGCTTCGCTTGGAGATCCAGCTATCTATCCAGCTTTCAGATAGTCGATGATTCCAGTGATGTATTCTGATTTGTATCTGTTACTCTTCCATTGTATCTAGTTTAACTCTGATGTATCGTATTACTCTTCTGTTGTAAACTCTGATGTATTTTATATATTCATATAGTAGCTTCATGAACTACTATCTCTTTTATTTCCGCTGCACTTATTACTCTGTGTCTGTGATCTGTGATTATATCTATTTACTGTATATGTTCAGTTTTGCCAAATTTAAATTAACAATGCGGTATTTTCAGCAATTCAACTCCGGCATGAGTGTCTACCTATACACTTATAATGGACGCGAATGGTCCAAAATTCCGGGTCGTTACATCAGGCAACTCCAAGCGTCGGTGTGACGCGACAAGAGTTAGATGCTGCAGTATCCGGACTGTACCAGCAGATTGAAACTCAGAATAATCTGATGATGGAAAAGCTGAATGCTCTATTTCGGGCGAATCAAAGGCAGTAAGTAATGAGGAAAACTTTGCTAATGCTGCTCCCAATTCCGAGGGGAGAAATATTCCTCACGGGGGATCAGGTGCTGCTGAAGGGGCACCCCTCCAGGCTGAAGGATCCAGGCCATCACCAGTTCTTCGTGAGCATTTACCTAGACAAACCCCCGAAAAGCTGGCCGAGGCCTATTCTGCAAAATCTCTAAACAATGAGGAATATCTTTCTGGCATGATCAAGCAAATAATGAAAGAGAGCATGCAAAGAGATGAAGACGAGAGCGAATGGGGATTCGCACCGAGTAGAACTCCGTTTACCGAGAAGATTCTAAAGGCTGAATTTCCTAGAAAATTTGTTACCCCCACCATTCCTGCTTATCGGGGAACAAGTGATCCATATCAATTCTTGTATAAATACGACTGGCACATGACCGGCGCAAGAGCAACTGATGAAATAAAGTGCCAATATTTCCCAGTATATTTGGAAGGTGTAGCACTTCTCTGGTTTACCAAGCTTCCTGTCCGATCTGTAGATCAGTTTTCCGATCTGACCAGAAAATTCAAAGAGCAATTCAGGCTATACGCTTCAAAGGCAAAAGACATAATGTCATTGTCTAGTCTTGAACAGAATCCAGGAGAGCCTATTAAGTCATTCCTGAACCGCTTCAATTTAGCTCTGGCAGAAGTCGATAACGCAGAGCCACGAATGATCTTGACCTATTTGATGTGTGCTATCGACAAATCGAGCGAATTTGGAAAATGGCTGAAGATGAAGGAACCAAATTCGCTTGAGAAATTCTACAAAAAGCCTGACGAATTTATACGCCTAGAGAATCTTTCCGCGTCAGCTAAAGTTGTGACAACAGTGGTGGAAAATAATGCTACAGTTCAAAGCAAGAAAGAACCTGCCAATCAGAAAAGGGAAAGTAATGGTGGCAAGAGGCAAAAAGATCTCAAAAAGCCCCGCTTCCTCAAACCTTCAGACTTTACTCCTCTGACCGATACCCCGGAGAATATTTTCATCGCCACTAAGGATGCTGTCGAATTTCCAAAACCATCGGCCGTGAAAGTTGGGAAGAATGCTGTTCAAAGCGGAAGATTTTGCAAGTTTCACAACCAACCACGGCATGATACCAATGAGTGCCGCCACTTGAAAAGCCTGATTGAAGAATTGTTAAGAGAGAATAAGTTGCAGCAGTACGTCAAGAGGAATAGAAAGGACCCATCTTCATCCAGCCAAGGGCAGTTACCTCCAGCTCATTCATCTGATTCAGGAGAGAGGCCTGCTGGAAAGGAAAGACCTATTATCAAAGTGATCACAGGGGACCTCACCCGGCTGGCAGGAGTTGGGGTGAAATGGAAAGGTATGCAAAAGCTTTGAAGTATGCACCAACTGAAGAAAGTGTCTTAATCTTGGAAGATGCTTCACCTCTAAAGCAGTAGAAGACTTTTCATGATGATATTATGTTCAGAGCCAGGGATTCTATTAATGTGGAAGCTCCTACTGAGGACCCTTTGGTTGTCTCTGTCGGTATTGGGCCGGCTACTGTCAGAAGAGTGTTGGTTGATAGTGGTGCCTCATGCAACATTCTCTTTAAAAGGACATTTGACCAAATGAAAATTCCGATGACTGATGTACAAGGCTCTTCACACAAGATTGCCGGGTTTACAAGAGAGCTGAAACAGCCAATTGGAACGGTGGACTTGTTTGTTGAAATGGGCGAAGGACATAAGAAATTGGTCTGGAAGCAAACTTTTGTAATCGTTGATTAATTCTCCACCTATAACGCTTTCTTGGGTCGGCCTACTCTTGCTGCTTTCAGGGCCGTCCTCGCTCCATGGTGCTTAACAATGAAATTTCCTACTGATAATGGAATTGATGTTATTAAAGGAGATCAGAACGCAGGACGAGAATGTTATCTTGTAGAACTCCGAGAGGCCAGGAAAAGAGAAATGGGGAAAGATGCGGCAGCTCCGCTCCGCATCAAAGAACCAACTTTGTAACAACTACGGGGTGGCCCCTGCACTGGCGAGCACAGCAATGCAAGAAAAGGAATGGACCCCAGGAAAGCCAGTGCAGGGGAGAATAGGGTGGCACCCGTGGAAACAATGGTACCAATATCTGTTGATTCAAAAGACCCAAACAAAGTACTTAATGTAGGTTCACAACTAAGCATAGCAGTTCAGAATACGCTGATATCTTTCTTAAAAGCCAACCTGGATGTGTTCGCTTGGTGTCATGCTGATATGTGTGGGATCTCCCCGGAAATTGCTGTACATACCCTGAACATCGATCCAAAATTCACACCAGTGAAACAAAAAAGAAGAACTCAAGGCCCAGAAAGGTCGACAACACTGAAAGAAGAAGTCGATCGTCTTATGGAAAACGGCTTCATCAGAAACTCCACTTATCCAAATTGGGTTTCAAATCCAGTACTTGTTAAGAAGGCAAATGGAAAGTGGAGAGTTTGCATCGATTTTTCGGACCTAAACAAAGCTTGCCCTAAAGATTGCTTCCCACTGCCCAGAATCGATCAATTGGTGGATGGAACAGCTGGGCATGAGTTGTTATCATTTATGGACGCTTACTCCGGGTACAATCAGATTATGATGCATGAGCCGGATTAGGAAGACACGAGCTTTATTACAGATGTGGGTCTCTACTGCTACAAAGTTATGCCTTTCGGATTGAAAAATGCTGGGGCAACCTACCAAAGGCCCGTCAATGCAATGTTCAAGCCTCAGATTGGTAGAACCATGGAAGTTTATGTCGACGATATGTTGGTAAAGTCAAAGAAGCTGTAGACCATATGGGTCACTTGGAGGAAATGTTCGCAATTCTTCGAAAGTACGGAATGAAGCTCAATCCATTGAAATGTTCATTCGGAGTAGAATCCGGGAAATTTTTGGGTTTCATTGTGAGCGCCAGGGGCATTGAATCCAATCCTACTCAAATCACAGCTCTAAGGGAGGTCAAAGCCCCTAAAACAAAGAAAGAAATGCAAAGTCTCAATGGAAAAGTCGCTGCTCTAAGTCGCTTCATTTCCAAAGCCACAGACAAATGCATTCCCTTCTTCGACGCTCTAAAGAAAGGAAAGAAATTTTTTGAATGGACTCCCGAATGCCAGAATGCTTTCGATGAACTAATTCATCATATGGAAACACCTCCGGTTCTCTCCAAGCCTACTGACAGTGAAGACCTTTTCATCTATTTAGCAATTTCATCTCACGCCCTCAGTGCAGCACTTGTACGGGAGGATATGAAAGTACAGCGTCCAGTCTATTACATCAGTAAACGGTTCACTGGGGCAGAGATGAATTATTCGAAGATAGAAAAGCTTGCCTATTGTTTGCTCATTGCTTCCAGGAAATTGAGACCATACTTTCAAGCCCATCCTATCAAGGTTCTTACTGATCAACCTCTAAAGCAAGTCCTGTTTCATCCTGAAACTTCGGGTCGTCTTTTGAAATGGAACATTGAACTCAGCCAGTATGACATCACATACCATCCCCGGAAAGCAATCAATGGACAAGCTTTAGCAGATTTCATCGCAGAATCTACTGACAGAGGTGATAGTAAGGGTGAAATAACTGATGATGTTCCAATCCGGTGGAAGTTGTATGTTGATGGATCGAGAAATGATTACTGTTCTGTGGCAGGGGTTGTGCTTGAAACTCCCGAAGGACGATCATTGTGTTATGCATTGAGACTGGAATTTCCTTCAACGAACAATGGAGCGGAATATGAGGCTCTTATTGCTGGCTTGAAAATTGCCAAGGAACTAAATATCAAAGTTTTACGAATCTTCAGCGATTCTCAACTTATTGTTTGCCAGATAAAGAAAGAGTTTCAGGCTAAAGGTGGAAATCTGCCCGCATACCTGTCAAAGGCATGTGAACTTCTCGAAGATTTCAATCATTACACGATAAGTCATATTCCTCGAGTAGAGAACATGAAAGCAGATTCTCTAGCAAAGTACTCAAGTTCCGGAGAAGTTCAATTGCTGGGATTAGTTCCTGTAGAAGTTCTGTCTGCTCCAAGCATTGATGAAATGGATGTTGATTGGATTATGGCAACGTCTCAAGAGCATGAATCATGGATGACTCCAATCAAAGAATACCTACTCAGTGGTTCCCTGCCAGAAAGTTCTAAGGAACGTCGAAAACTATTGAGGAAAGCCTCAAGGTATATAATTCAAGATGGCCGATTATACAGACGAGGATTTTCAATGCCTCTGCTCCGATGTGTAACTAAGGAAGAAGCCAAGACAATTCTAGCCGAGATACACGGAGGAGAATGCGGAGATCATTCAGCTGGTCAAACTTTAGCCAAGAAAGTTCTCCGATATGGGTATTTCTGGCCTGACATTAACCGGGATGCTGCTATTTACTCTAGAAAGTGCGACAAATGTCAAAGATTTGCAAAAATCCCAAAAGCACCTTCCACCAAACTCACACAGATGGTCAGCCCATGGCCATTCGCCATTTGGGGGATAGATCTAATCGGACCATTACCAGTTGCCAAATCAGGAATCAAATATGCTATTGTAGCCGTTGATTATTTCACCAAATGGGCTGAAGCTGAACCTTTGGCCACCATTACTTCTAAAAAGATGATAAATTTTGTAACGAAAAATATCATTTGCAGATATGGTGTGCCACAGAAAATAATCACAGACAACGGTACTCAGTTTGAAAGTGAAGAGTTCCAGGATTTTTGCAAACGGTTCAGAATTCGGAAAAGCTTCTCAGCAGTGGCTCATCCGCAGGCAAACGGGCAAGTGGAAGCAGTAAATAAAATCATTAAGTCAACCATTAAAAAGCAACTCGAAAGAGCAAAAGGTGGTTGGGTTGATAAGCTTCCATTAGCACTATGGGCATACAGGACTACTCACAAAACAGCAACTGGGCACACTCCATTTTCACTGGCATACGGATCAGAAGCAATGATTCCAGTGGAAGTAGAAGTTCCTTCACATAGAAGAGTTCATTTCAACGAAGCTGAAAATGAAAAGCTACAACTTGAAGCACTTGATTTTCTTGATGAGAAAAGAGAAGAAGCTAGGCTCAGAGTTTCAGCTTATCAGCAAAGGATAGCCAGGCACTTCAACTCTAAAGTCCACCAACGCAGCTTTGAGGTCGGGGACTTAGTTTTGAAAAGGATCATGACGACAACTGGTGTGTTTGGACCAAACTGGGAAGGACCATATGCCATTGGCAGTAAACTTCTTGATGGCACTTTCAAGCTCATAACTGTTGAAGGAGATCCAATTCCAAGAGCCTGGAACAGCAACCACTTACGTCCTTATTTTACTTGAAAGAAAAAGCTTTGTTCAAAATTGTAAAATAATGATGAATGTATCAGTTGTATTGTAAAACATTGTAAATCAGTGTGAATGAATGAAAGCTATAAAGTGGATGTAGGCCCGATTCTTGGCCGAACCACTATAAATCTTGTGTTCTTTACTATTTCATAATGCCTGTTTTATTTCGATATGTAAATACTTTAAATGTATTGCTAAAATGTCGATTCAAAATTACAGGACATCAAAACAAGGCTTGCTCGTCACAAAACCAAGCGACCTTTATAAATCACCTGTTATGCAAATACCAAGCGACAAGAAATTCCAAATACAAATCCTATACAAGGAGAACTTCACATAAAAAGTTGGCGACTCCACTATGACAAACCTTTGTTAATTAGTTGAGATTGTCGATATAAACAGACATCCAACTAGATAACTTGCGTTTGTCCCGTGAAGTCGTTCAACAGTGAAGTCCACTTCTTCGAACATGGCAATGTAAGGAAAGAAGATGCGCTTGGAAACGATAATAAAAGATCGCTAATGAGCAGATGATGAGAGAACATTGCCAAGAAAACAAAGGAGCAGCCAAAAGGAGGTATGCTTCTCAATAAAAGGGCCAGTAAGAACCACCGAAGGGACACCTTCCCAAGCAGAAGGAACAGGGCCCTTGCTAACTGATCGTTATACATCCGATCAGGCAGCTTGCGTCCGTCCCATGGATCTACTTGCCCCTGAGATGCAACCTTCCTGGCACACCAACCACCCAATGCTCCTTATCAAAGTTCAACAAAGCCCTCTGACGAGGGACGCCAAAAAATGAAAGTACTACTCTTAATCAAAAAAGATTGATGGAACCACCGGAGGGGCACCTTCTTAAACTAAAGGAACAGGGCCCTTGTTAATTGATTGCGATCGTTTGTGCAAACGAGCATCCAATCAAGCAACTTGCGTCCGCCCCGTGGATCTACTCAACCATGAGAAAGTAACTTCCAGGCAATCAAAAAGCCCTTTTCGGAGGCACAAGCCCTCTTCGGAGGCACATGACCTCTTCCGAGGCAAAAGCCCTTTCCCAAGGCACCACAAGCCCTCTTCGGAGGCACATGACCTCTTCGGAGGCAAAAGCCCTTTCCCAAGGCACTACAAGCCCTCTTCGGAGGAACAAGCCCTCTTCGGAGGCACAAGCCCTTTTCGGAGGCACAACTCTTTAAGAGGAGCCCTCTCCGGAGGCATGTCCCAAAATAGAATACTCGAACGAAAAGCATTCTCCGGAAGCACAGTTCAACTCTCAAAGGAAGGATTAACTTGTTCATCTCAAAAATTTCCTCCTAAAAAAGTTGAAATACTACAAAATTCTTTCATAAAAGTTCATTTCACTTCATAGGAAAATTCACTTCTTAATAAATAAAAGTGATTATCCCCGAAAGTTGAAGCGTTCTTCAGAAAGAGAAAATAAAAATTGCTCTAAAGACTAGATATACTCTATTAAAAGCAGAATGATTCTCCCCTTAAAAGCGGAGTAATTATTCTCTGAAATAAGAGTATTAGTCTTGAAAAAGCTAGGAATATTGCAATGCACTTACGGCATGGGGGTAATACTATACAATTCAATTATATTAATAAACACAACATGCCACAAGTTCATTGCAATATCACGAAAAATAGACGTGGAATAAATGTATTCCCAAACACAGACAAAAATTTTGTACAAGTAAAAGGAATCGTTTATTCTACACTAAAAAAAGAAACAGATGCGTTCTCACATACACAAGAAGTTGTACAAGTAAAATTACTGTTTTATTTAGTACTATGAAAATTCTTTACATGTGCAGATATCTCAAAAAAGCAAAAGCAGGGACCGGTACCCGCACAATCTCCGGTCTATACATGTAAAAAGCAAAATAAGAAGTAGAAAGTCCAGCTTGTCACTCTTTCTTTCCGCCACCCTTGGAGCCTTTGCTTGGCCTAATAGTTAATTTCGGAATCCGATGTGGACGGGACAGAGAAGAAGGAGTGGTTGGGTCTTCTTCTGTTTTGTCTTCCCCAGTCGAAGCACTTCTCTTCTTCTTCCTTACGGCATGCTTCCCCTTCCTCTTCGAAGAAGATTCACTCCCCGGAGTAGCAAGCAATGTTGAAAGCTTCGGGTCATCATCTAGAGACCGCTCCGGGGTCTTCTCGACGTCTTCAAGATCCTCCGCCTTCTGCTCCTGCGAAATAGCCGAATCGTCCAGGCCTTGAAGAGCTTCGATTTTTTCTGCCTGCGATCCCGGTTGGGAAGCAGAAGGAGGATTAATCTGTAAAGATGGAGGTACAGCAACTGAAGGAGTGGAAACTTGTGCAGTGTTTGGTGCCTCCGCTGTAGAAGAAAAGAAGTTAAAATCAATATCTCCCGAAAATAGAGAAGGTATTGGTTCACCAAAGTTTAAGTAACAAGTAAGAAGGTCATCAAACTCGGTTAAATCAAATACCTGGTTCATTGGGCCCGGGACAACGCCAAAATTACCTGGAGGAGTTGGCTTCGCAAGGTCAATCTCAAATTTCTCGGCTTTAGTATCGTCCGGTGCCTCATCCTCAGTGGGAGTGGTCGCAGTTTCTTGGGCAATTTTAGCTGGGAGTGAAGAATGGGAGCCGGAATCCATAATGTTTACATCGGCCGAAGTGGAAGTGTGAACAGGGGCAGTTAAAGGAGCTTTCTCCTTTGAAAGCTCTTCTCCCGTTGATTCAGCCCGTACTTTAGCAAGCTGCTCCTTCCCCTTAACAAGAGCGGCACGAGCCTCATCATCAAGATAGCGCTCCTCAAGTTCCGACTCATCATAGCCGGCCCCGCCAAGCATGTCAATTGCGACTTCCTACACTTCAACCAATGTAATTTCATAATCAGGACCCAGAAAAGCGAGACTCCCACGACCCAGAACACTGTGTAAATAAAAGTCGAATAAGGTAGAGCTGATGTTTGCTTTCGTCGCCTCATGTGATTGCTCAGCCGCTTCCTTTTCGGCAACGGCATCAACCCGACCAGCAATAACCGCATCACGCTCTGTCTCAGCTTTAGCGAGTCGAGACTTTAGTAACTCAATCTCTACGTTCTGGGAGGTGACCTTTTCCCGCAGTTCGGTGTTTTCTGTGCGATATTTCTCAGTAATGTGCTGTTCGGCAGCAAGCTTCATTTCGACATCTCTTTGTGCAGCATGTGCATCCCGCACTTGCTTCTGAAAGACTTCTTCTTTTTGAGTATATGATGCAGAAGAAGAAGCGAGATTTTCCTTAAGCTGCTTAACTTCAGATCCAAGCTTTGCGTTGTCGTCTGCAATGCTCGTCATCTCCGCATCATGCTACTTACACCATTTGTCCCATTCTGATTTATCATTCTCCATGGTCATCATCGCCTCAAGATTCATGTGGTTGACCCTTTGAAGTTCGTCGACAAGTTTCTGCCATTGCAACATCCTCTCAATATTAAGCCTGACCGCGTCAAGACTTTTAAGCATGTCTTGCTTATCAATCGGAACCAAATCCAAGTCAAAGCGCACTCCTTTTAGGCACCAATTCGGAAATCGGCTCTGAAGCGTTGGAGGGCCGTCTTTAACTTGATATAGTGGCCTGTTAATGATTGTTTGAATATCAGATTTCTTTAGAGGAGGAGTGCCGGCCGGAGTATCAGAAGGGATAGGAGCATCAGTTTTCTCAGAAATTACAGATGCGTCACTTGGCTTGGACCGTTTGCTTGATTCATCAGTAATATGAGTCTTCCCTTTGTCATCATAAGACTTTCGCTTATGAGAATCGTAACTTCTGTAAGAAGAATCATATCGATCAACGTCTCTTCTTCTCTGCCACTGCTCATAATCCCATTTTTCTTGAGCCTTCCTTTGAGCCCTTTCCTCATCTGTCTCTCTCTGGTAACCAAGATATTTCCTAATGTCATAAGATCCACGGCCTCCATGGCGCTGAAATGAGTCATAGTATGAGCCGAAACGCCCCATCGGAGAATCTGAAAACGGAAAAGAAGTAAAGTTTAGAAATTTCCAGAAAGAAAGAGTAAATGCTTATAAGTGCAGAAAAATCCTAAGTGTGTGTGGCGTGCGAACTACGTGCGTCAAACTACAAACCACGCTTTAGTGCGGGAACGGAGATGACAGGTGTAGAAGGCGTCGAAGTTTGTTTCAAAGAGGAAGTCGCTTCAACGACAAGAGAGTTCGCCTTTGGAAGATTATCCTTGAAAAGCTCTTGAGAAGTTATCATTATGTCACTCAAGTCATCAAAGGTGTCATCATTATGATGCTCAGCAGAATTCTCCTTTTCAACTTCCACATTGGCTGATTTTTCAGAAATTCGAGGATTTTCGTCCTCTTCAATAATTGGAGCAAGCACCGGTTTGCTGGACGTTACCGCAACGCCAATAGAAGTAGAACACTTTACTAATGTAGTGTCTATAGTTGGCTCCTTTGAAGCCATATCTTCCGTTGAAGCTGGGGCATCTGATGTCTGCGCTGGAAGATTAGAAACTTCACGGAGCTGGGTAAATTGAGAAGAGTGTAAAAGACCGAATTGATGTAAAAATTCGTCTGTCAATAGAAACTGGATACTCCTTTCCTCAACCGGCACTGCAATAAGCCTCTCAAAAGTCGCTTTGTGACCGGGATTTCTAGAAGGAGGAGGAAGAGCTGAAAAGAAAAGGGCAAAGTTAACACTCGATAACTCGAACTTCGACAAGTTCGAAAAAACATAAGAAGCAGAGACAAATGATCTTACTCCCTACTCTCCAGATGGCGTAAAATCCTGGAGGACAGCGGACATAGAAAAACTGACTTAGGAAATTGTGAACGCTGTCGGGGAGACCAACGATCAACTTACGATTTCTAACACTTCTCACAATTGTAACGGAAGGATGGTCTTTGTGCTTTGTAAATGTGCACAGGAAGCGAATTTCTCCAAAATTGGGAAAACTGCCCAGCGTTCTCCTAAAAAGCACACACAGTCCCAGCAGGATGGCGTAGCCATTAGGGTGTAATTGAAAAGGGGAGATAGATAGTCGGAGAAGAAGTCCTCGAAGGCAGTCATTAAATGGGGGGATAGCTCCGCTAGAGCACATTTGGCGGTTAACTACGACAAAGCCATGGGGCGGTCTATCAGCAGTATCATCTATTCCAAGGAGCAAAGCGTCAGCTTCGGCAATGCCAAACTGGGTGCATAATTGACAAAAGGCTTTATGGCTCAAAGTAGTAGGAGTCCTTTCTGGAGGATCGTTTAATGGAGTAGCGATTGGAAAAACTCCTCCAGCTGGTTCCAAATCTTCGTGTTGTGATGTCATTCTACACAAGGAACTGGATGATCAAATATCAAGGTGCACGTTTCCTAAAAAGTGTGAAGTGTTGTGCAGAACCAATAAAAGAAAAAATAACAAGTAAACACAACTGGAATTAAACTAGTCGACAATTTGTTGATTATGAGATTTCAGAACTTGTTAATATCTAAGTACAGTGTTAATGTATACAAATCAGTTTCAGTTGGCTATTACGATTTTGCTTTAATACTTCACTTGAATTGGTTATTGTACAACATTTCATTCATGCATTGCATTTAATTTGATTTTTTCTTTATCGACTAATCTGTCATTTGATGCGGGCAATCAGTGGCAGTATATTCATCCCAATATTCTCTGAATGTTGTGAGTTAACAGGTTGTTGGCTTGCAAGATAAATGTGGCATGTAGAATGGTTCAAATAGTTGAAAATTAGGCAGTTTGTTCCAGCTTTTCAAGTCAAGAAGTTCATGTCAAAAGTATGTTCCAAGTTAGAGAATGCGAGTTCAAATATTTCACTAAGTCTTAACCCGGCCACGACTTAAGGGGGTGAAGGCGATTCAAGGCCTCAGTTCTGTTAGCCGCACCGCAAGGAAATATCTTAAGTCCTAGATCGTTACCGATCTACGAACTACTGTAGGTCGTACACAATTTAACACGAAGCAATGAAAGTTAAGTTGTAAGTTCTGTTCAAACTGCGTTCTTAAGTCATTGCCGACCTATGGCCTATCCTAAGTCGGATACGACTGAGCACTAAAGTCAGCAGTCAAGATTTTTGTTCGAATGACAAAGGCTTTAAGTCGTTCGTCTTCTCCCCAATACATCAATTCGCCTAACTCCTAACCCATTAACTTGTTAGCCCATTGGCCTTTCCATCAACAAAAAATTTCATCTTCCCATGCCGATTAAATCGCCCTAAAATCACCACAAATATGATGCAATTCCGTTCCATCACAAATCTCGAGTCAGGAAAACGGAATCGCTGCAATATATCGCCTCATTCACATAGATTGTCCAAAGCCAATGCAAGTCATCTTGAACCCATCAATAATCGATTGAAACAAGAATTATGAAGCATGGCATAAGGAAAATAGGTTGAAAATGGGATTCATAATTCAGTGACAATCGGAGATTGAATAATCGAGTTCACTTACGCGGTATGATGATAAGAATAACTGGCAATCGAGTAATTGAATTTGTCTGAGAAAAGCTTGAATGCTTGCAAATGACGGAATGAAACAGGTGAAGGAGAAGAAGGAACGACTTAAGCTATTTATACTCTGGGACAGTGAAAGGTGAATCGACACATCCGACTTACGACTTATCCTAAGTCGTTCGCGACCTACGACTCATCTTAAGTCGGTCGCGATCTAGCGCACTCATCAAGAAGCGAGCTAAGGAAATCGAAGCACACGACTTACGACTTAAGGCGTGTACTTTGAGGGGAAAATGTTAACCCTCTTTCGACTCACGACCTAACAAGCTAAAGGCGTCACCGACTTAAGAACAAGTCCGACCTAACAGGAGCCGACTTAAAGAAGTCTACGACTTAAGGAATTCTCCGAGTTAAGAAAAGCGCCGACCTAAGGTAGCTCCGACCTAGCAGGAGCCGACTTAAAGAAGTCTACGACTTAAGGAATTCTCCGAGTTAAGGTAGACACCGACTTAAGAGATGTTCCGACTTAAGAGATGCTCCGACTTAAGAGTCTACGAGATAAGGAAGTCTCCGACTTAATGAAATGGTTTACAACATAAGACCTGCTGCTTTCTATAAGTCGCGTACGACTTATACTAACTCGTTCAGAAGAGATCATGTAACCCAAGATGCATCTCTTAAATCGTTGCCGACCTATGACGCATGCTAAGTCGTTGCCGACTTATGACTCGCTTGTTCTAGACACTCAGAGGCAACTAACATACAACCCTATCTCGCCGCCGACTTACGACCTACGACTTTCTATAAGTCGGCCACGACTTAGCACTACTTAGTCGAAATCCAAAGCCTCAATGTTTATGCTGTAAGACAATGACTCGGGGATGACATAGGACTTGAAGCATAAGACCAGAAGAGGAGGTGAACTACTAAGGAAGTGTTGAAACTGATGAGCCGGCTGCGACCTATCATAAGTCGGCCGCGACTTATACTAAGTCGGCTACGACTTAGGACTTGGGAAAATTCTCTGCCCAGACTCAACTCTATAAATACACCACCATCTCCAACAAGGAGGGGACTTTTGGCCATTCATTTCTTCAAGCGCCGTTACTCTGTCGAAGTCTCCATTCATCCAGCAATCAAAGATCTTCAAACATTCAAGACGCTACAACAAGCTTCAAGAGAAATTCCTTACATCCAACACGGATTCATCGAATTTCATCGACGAAGATTGAGCTAGTAGTCAAGATTGTTTCTTGTGATCAAATTGTACTGTTTTGATAAGAGATTTGTATCGATTTGTAACCAGATTCAGTAATAAAGAGATTCAAAGTGGACGTAGGCTTAATCTCAAGCCGAACAACTATAAATTGCTGTCTTTTACTGCTTTTCTGCCATTTTACTGCTTAAATTATGTTCCCGTCACGCGGGTGGTGCTTTCACGATTCTATTACACACACCGGGTGTTAGCGTTCACTTTTTAACGTTAACATTTTGGTGCTTTCACTGAGAAACCAACTCAGGAAGATTTTCACCGTTGCTTCGCAGAAAACTCATAAAAAGAACTTCTATTAAGAACCAGAAGTTGATTTGAAATGATGGCTCCTGGAAGAAGAGGTAGACCGGTCAGATCCAGAAATGCTCATGAAGGGACTTCTGCTTCCCCAACAACAGACCAAGCAACTCCTACCGTTGGAGTCACCAGGGCTGAATTGGATGATGCAGTTTCTGGATTATACCAACAGATTGAAACCCAAAACGCTTTGATGACGGATAGATTAACTGCTCTGCTCGGGGCAAATCGTCAACCAGAAAACCATCAAACAGCCTTTCCTCAAATGCCACCCTTCCAAACCGAGGGTTCTATGCCGCAGCCAACCGATCGTGAACATGTGCTCAGGCAAGCTTCCGAAGGAAGGACTGATGCCTTCCCGGAGATGTCTTTGAACAATAGAGAGTACCTGTCCGAAATGGTTGACCGCATCATGAAAGGGAGCATGCAAAGGGAAGAGAATGAGAACGACTGGGGATTTGCACCGAGCAGAACTCCGTTTACTGAAAAGATCTTAAAAGCTGAATTTCCAAGGAAATTTGTACCCCCTACTCTCCAAGCCTATAGGGTAACGAGTGACCCTAATCATTTCCTATACAAGTAAGATTGGCATATGACCGGTGCAAGAGCGTCAGACGAGATTAAGTGTCCATACTTTCCAGTATACCTGGAAGGTGTGGCTTTACTTTGGTTCACAAAGCTTCCAGTTCGGTCTGTAGATAAGTTCTCCGACTTAACGCAAAAGTTCAAAGAACAGTTCAGATTGTATGCTTCAAAAGCTAAGGATATAATGTCACTGTCTAACCTTGAACAAGCACCCGGAGAATCAATCAAATCTTTCTTGAGCCGTTTCAATATAGCTTTAGCTGAAGTAGAAAATGCAGAGCCACGTATGATACTGACTTATTTGATGCGAGCCATTGATAAATCAAGCAAATTTGGAATATGGCTAAAGATGAAAGAACCGAACTCGCTCGAAAATTTTTATAAAAAGGCCGACGAGTTCGTTCGCCTTGAAAGCCTTTTTGCGACATCGAAAGTGGTTGTTGCCCAAGCTAATAATAACAATGTCCCATCTAATAAAAGAGAATCTGAAAGTCAGAAAAGGGAGAATGAAGGAGGAAAGAGCCAAGGAAATGAAAAGAAACCTCGCCGCTTTAATCCTTCGGATTTTACTCCTTTAATTGATACACCAAGAAATATCTTTTTTGCAACAAAGGACGTTGTCAGGTATCCTAAGCCACCTGAGATGACGAGAGGTGCAAAGCGTAATGGAAAATTCTGCCAATTTCACAATCAACCTGGCCATGACACTGACAAATGTCGCCAATTAAAGAATGTGATTGAAGAATTGCTGGAGCAGGGTAAACTCCAACAATACGTTAAGAGAAACGGAGTCGATCCAACCTCGTCTACTCAGGATCAACAACGTCCTACCCATCAATCCAATTCTCTCAACAACATTGCAGTGCAAGATTCAGAAAAGCTTGTCATTAATGTTGTCACAGGAGGTCCACACCCAGCAGGCAGAAGTTGGGACGACTGCTAATTGTCCACAAAACTACAACTGGGGCATCTTTCACTTTCTCTGGCATATAAATCCGAAGCTGCGAATCTAGTGCAAATGGAAAATCAGTCCGGAAATTCTAAAACAACAATAACTAGCATCCATTTTTTACTTAACAGCATTGCTTGAATTTGTAAAAATGATAATGGATGTGTGACTTCTGCATTGTAAACCGCTGAGAAATCAGTGTGACTGAATAATGAAAAACTATGAATTCTTTGTTTTCTATTACAAAATGCCTGTTATATTTCGATGTGTAAATACTCTAAATGTATTGCTAAAATGTCGATCTAATATTGCAGGTCATTAAAGCAAAGCTCACCCATCGCAAAGCTAAGCGAGCCCTACAAATCACTCATTAAGCAAATACCAAGCAACCAAAAATTCCATATTCAAATCCCATATAAGAAGAACTTCACATAAAAAAGTTGGCAACTCCACTGAGGCAAACCTTCTTTAAGTGGTTGTGACTGTCAATACGAACAGACATCCAACTAGGTAACTTGCGTTTGTCCTGTGAAGTTGTTCAACAGTGAAGTCCACTTCTTCGGATAAGACAATTCACTTGCAAAGGAAGACGCGCTTGGAAACAATAACAAAGGGTAGCTGATTAGCAAATGATGAGGGAACATGGGCCACCAAACATAGAAGCAGCCAAAAGGAGGTATGCCACTCAATAAAAAGGGCCGGTAGAACCACCGAAGGGACGCCTTCCCAAGCAGAAGGAAAAGGGCCCTTGCTAACTGATCGTGATGCATTCGATCAGGCAGCTTGCGTCCGTCCCGTGGATCTACTCGCCCCTGAGACGCAACCATCCTGGCACAACAACCAACCGATGCTCCTTTCCAAAGGTCAACAAAGCCCACTAACGAGGCACGCCAATAAACGAAAGTGCTTCTCTCAATAAAAAGTTTGGTGGAACCACCGGAGGGGCACCTTCCCACGCTGAAGGAACAGGGCCATTGTTAGTTAATTGCGATCGTTTGTGCAAACGAACATCCAATCAAGCGACTTGCGTCCGCCCCGTGGATCCATTCAACCATGAGAAAGTAACTTCCAGACAATCACAAGACCTCTTCGGAGGCAAAAGCCCTTTTCGGAGGCACATTTCACCCGTGTAGAAGTGCAAAATGCTTCTCTTCGGAGACCCACTTCACCAGAGCTGAAATGCCAAAATTGCTTCTCTTCGGAGACCAAAATTGCTTCTCTTCGGAGACCAATATAGCTTCTCTTCGAAGACCAAAATTGCTTCTCTTCGGAGACCAAAATTGCTTCTCTTCAGGGACCAAAAGACCTCTTCAGAGGCGTACTTCACCTTGCTTGAAGTAACAAAAATAAACCCTTTACTGGGCACAAAATCAAAACCTTCTTCAGAAGCTCATTTCACTGCGTAGGAAAATTCACTTTTTAACAAATAAAAGTGATCATTCCCAAAAGTTGAAGTGTTCTTCAGGAAGAAAGAGAAAGTAAAAACTTCTCTGAAGACGAGATATAATCTATTAAAAGCAGAATGATTCTTCCCTTAAAAGTGGAGTAGTTATTCTCTGAAGTAAGAGTATCAGTCTTGAAGAAGCTAGAAATGTTGCAATGCACTTGCGGTATGGGGGCAACACTATACAATTCAGTTACATGAATAAAGTAATATGCAAGCAACATAGCGCGAGTTCATTACAATATCATGAAATATAGATGTGGAATAAATGCATTCTCAAAAAATAGACAAAAAGTTTGTTCAAACAAAAAAGAATCATTTGTTCTACACTAAAAAAGAGAAACAGATGCATTCTCACATACACAAGAATTTGTACAAGTAAAATAGCTATTTTATTCAATACTATGGAAACTTTTTACATTATGCAGATTACAAAAAGGAGCGGAGACCGGTATCCGCACAATCTTCGGTCAGTACATGCAAAAAATAGAAAAAAGACAAAATCAAACTCATTTCTCCTTCTTCCCACCCTTGGAGCCTTTACCCGGCCTGGTAATTAGTTTCGGAGGCCGTATTGGAGAAGAAGCAGAAGAACTTTTCTTTCCTTTCTTCGAAACCACACGTTTCCCCTTCTTCTTGGAAGAAGACTCACTTCCCGTAGTAAGAAATGTAGAAAGCTTTGTGTCATAGTCAAAAGACTGCTCCGGGGTCTTCTCACTATCTTCCAGATCTTCTGCTTTCTGCTCCTTGGAAGCAGGTGGTTCGTCCAAGCCTTGAAGGGCTGCTATCTGTTCTTCCTGTGAACCTGGTTGAGAAGCTGGAAGAGGAGTAACTTGAGAAGGAGGAGGAACGGCAGCTGAAGAAGGAAAATTTGGTGCAGTTTCCGGCGCGTCCGCTGCATAATAAAAGAAATCAAAATCAGTATTCTCCGAGAAAAAAGAAGACAGTGGATCGTCGAAGCTTAAGAAATAAGTAAGAAGTTCGTCGAACTCGGTTAAGTCGAATAAGCGATTCACTGAATTCGTCTCGTCAAGATTACCTGGAGAAGTCGGTTTGGCGAGATCAATCTCAAATTCCCGAGCCTGAAAGTCCTTCATTGCCTCTTCCTATGTAGGAGTGGTCACAGTTTCTTTGTCAGCCTTACCGGGAGGCGTGGAGTGAG
Source organism: Allium fistulosum (assembly GCA_030737815.1). Taxonomy (NCBI): domain Eukaryota; kingdom Viridiplantae; phylum Streptophyta; class Magnoliopsida; order Asparagales; family Amaryllidaceae; genus Allium; species Allium fistulosum. The sequence goes on from CM060907.1 coordinate 614,187,836, forward strand.
AACTAGAGCCAGTAATATCCGCGTGAGCTGAAGCCGAAGTATAAGCAGGAGCAATAGGAGGTATTTCTCTCTCAGGAAGCTTCTTTCCCGTCGCCTCGGCCCACACTCGGGTAAGCTGCTCTTTTCCTTTGGCAAGGGCAGCGCGGGCGCTCTCATCTAAGTAGGTAGCTTGAAGATCTGCTTCAGCATAACCAGCACCGCCGAACATGTCAATGATTGCCTCCCATACTTCCGCTAAGGTGACTTCATATTCTGGTCCCAAAAATGAAAGGCTCCCACGCCCCAGGACACAATGCATATAAAAGTCGAATAAAGTCGCGTCAATGGTGGCTTTGGTTGCCTTTTGGGATTCTTCAGCCGCAGCCTTACCAGAGAGAGCTTCATCACGCTCTCTTTCAGCCTTCAATAACTGAGACTGCAGCCTCGCAATTTCTAAGTCTCGAGAGCTGATTTTCTCCTGAAGTTGAGCAGCGTCATCACGATATTTTCTAGTAACATGCTATTCTGCTTCAAGTTTTACTTCAGTATCTCACTGAGCAGCATGGGCGTCTCGAACTTGTTTTTGGAGCATTTCTTCTTTCTGAGAATAAGAAGTGGAAGAAGTGGCAAGCTCATTTTTGAGTCTTTCAACTTCAGCTTCGAGCTTCCCATAACCATCACTAATGCTTTTCATCTCCGCATCGTGCTGCTTGCAGACTTTATCCCATTCAGATTTATCGTTTTCCATGGTCGACATGGCCTCAAGGTTCATATGGTTGACCCTTTGAAGTTCATATGAACCTTGAGGCCATGTCGACCATGGAAAACGATAAATCTGAATGGGATAAAGTTGCAAGCAGCACGATGCTGAAATGAAAAGCATTAGTGATGGTTATGGGAAGCTCGAAGCTGAAGTTGAAAGACTCAAAAATGAGCTTGCTACTTCTTCCACTTCTTATTCTCAGAAAGAAGAAATGCTCCAAAAACAAGTTCGAGACGCCCATGCTGCTCAGCGAGATACTGAAGTGAAACTTGAAGCAGAACAGCATGTTACTAGAAAATATCGTGATGACGCTGCTCAACTTCAGGAGAAAATCAGCTCTCGAGACTTAGAAATTGCGAGGCTACAGTCTCAATTATTGAAGGCTGAAAGAGAGCGTGATGAAGCTCTCTCAGGTAAGGCTGCGGCTGAAGAATCCCATAAGGCAACCAAAGCCACCATTGACGCGACTTTATTCGACTTTTATATGCATTGCATCCTGGGGCGTGGGAGCCTTTCATTTTTGGGACCAGAATATGAAGTCACCTTAGCGGAAGTATGGGAGGCAATCATTGACATGTTCGGCGGTGCCGGTTATGCTGAAGCAGATCTTCAAGCTACCTATTTAGATGAGAGCGCCCGCGCTGCCCTTGCCAAAGGAAAAGAGCAGCTTACCCGAGTGCGGGCCGAGGCGACGGGAGAGAAGCTTCCTGAGAGAGAAATACCTCCTATTGCTCCTGCATATACTTCGGCTTCAGCTCACGTGGATATTACTGGCTCTAGTTCTCACTCCACGCCTCCCGCTAAGGTTGACAAGGAAACTGTGCCCACTCCTACAGAGGAAGAGGCAATGAAGGACTTTCAGGCTCGGGAATTTGAGATTTATCTCGCCAAACCGACTTCTCCAGGTAATTTTGACGAGACGAATTCAGTGAATCGCTTATTCGACTTAACCGAGTTCGACGAACTTCTTACTTATTACTTAAGCTTTGACGATCCACTGTCTTCTTTTTTCTCGGAGAATACTGATTTTGATTTCTTTTATTATGCAGCGGGCGCGCCGAAAACTGCACCAATTTTTCCTTCTTCAGCTGCCGTTCCTCCTCCTTCTCAAGTTACTCCTCTTCCAGCTTCTCAACCAGGTTCACAGGAAGAACAGATAGCAGCCCTTCAAGGCTTGGACGAACCACCTGCTTCCGAGGAGCAGATAGCAGAAGATCTGGAAGATAGTGAGAAGACCCCGGAGTAGTCTTTTGACTACGACACAAAGCTTTCTACATTTCTTACTCCGGGGAGTGAGTCTTCTTCCAAGAAGAAGGGGAAACGTGTGGTTTCGAAGAAAGGAAAGAAAAGTTCTTCTGCTGCTGGAGATGAAGCAAAAGTCGATCCGGCTGAGTCTCTTTCTCCTTCTTCTCCGAAACTAATTGCCAGGCCGGGTAAAGGCTCCAAGGGTGGGAAGAAGGAGAAATGAGTTTGATTTTGTCTTTTCTGCTTTTTGCATGTATTGACCGGAGATTGTGCGGATACCGGTCTCTGCTCCTTTTTGTAATCTGCACAATGTGAAAAGTTTCCATAGTATTGAATAAAATAGCTACTTTACTTGTACAAATTCTTGTGTATGTGAGAATGCATCTTTTTCTCTTTTTTAGTGTAGAACAAATGATTCTTTCTTTGTTACAAACTTTTTGTCTGTTTTTTGAGAATGCATTTATTCCACATCTATTTTTCATGATATTGTAATGAACACGCGGTATGTTGCTTGCATATTACTTTATTCATGTAACTGAATTGTATAGTGTTGCCCCCATACCGCAAGTGCATTGCAACATTTCTAGCTTCTTCAAGACTATTACTCTTACTTCAGAGAATAACTACTCCACTTTTAAGGGAAGAATCATTCTGATTTTAATAGAGTATATCTCGTCTTCAAAGAAGTTTTTACTTTCTCTTTCTTCCTGAAGAACACTTCAACTTTTGGGAATGATCACTTTTATTTGTTTAAAAGTGAATTTTCCTGCACAGTGAAATGAGCTTCTGAAGAAGGTTTTGATTTTGTGCCCCAGTAAAGGGTTTATTTTTGGTACTTCAAGCAAGGTGAAGTACCCCTATGAAGAGGTCTTTTGGTCTCTGAAGAGAAGCGATTTTGGTCTCCGAAGAGAAGCAATTTTGGTCTCTGAAGAGAAGCAATTTTTGTCTCCGAAGAGAAGCAATTTTGGTCTCCGAAGAGAAGCAATTTTGGCATTTCAGCTCTGATGAAGTGGGTCTCCGAAGAGAAGCATTTTGCACTTCTACACGGGTGAAATGTGCCTCCGAAAAGGGCTTTTTAGCATTTCATCACTGGTGAAGTGGGCCTCAAAAGAGGAGCATTTTGCACTTCTACACGGGTGAAATGTGCCTCCGAAAAGGGCTTTTGCCTCTGAAGAGGTGTTGTGATTGTATGGAAGTTACTTTCTCATGGTTGAATGGATCCACGGGGCGGACGCAAGTTGCTTGATTGGATGTTCGTTTGCACAAACGATCGCAATAAACTAACAAGGGCCCTATTCCTTCAGCGTGGGAAGGTGCCCCTCCGGTGGTTCCACCAATCTTTTTATTGAGAGAAGCACTTTCGTTTATTGGCGTGCCTCGTTAGAGGGCTTTGTTGACCTTTGGGAAGGAGCATCGGTTGGTTGGTGTGCCAGGATGGTTGCTTCTCAGGGGCGAGTAGATCCACGGGACGGACGCAAGCTGCCTGATCGGATGCATCACGATCAGTTAGCAAGGACCCTTTTCCTTCTGCTTGGGAAGGTGTCCCTTCAGTGGTTCTACTGGCCCTTTTTATTGAGTGGCATACCTCCTTTTGGCTGCTTCTATGTTTGGTGGCCCATGTTCCCTCATCATTTGCTAATCAGCTACCCTTCATTATTGTTTCCAAGCGCGTCTTCCATTGCAAGTAAATTGTCTTATCCGAAGAAGTGGACTTCACTGTTGAACAACTTCACAGGACAAATGCAAGTTACCTAGTTGGATGTCTGTTCGTATTGACAGTCACAACCACTTAACGAAGGTTTGCCACAGTGGAGTTGCCAACTTTTTATGTGATGTTCTTCTTATATGGGATTTGAATATGGAATTTTTGGTTGCTTGGCATTTGCTTAATAAGTGATTTGTAGGGCTCGCTTAGCTTTGCGATGGGTGAGCTTTGCTTTAATGACCTGCAATATTAGATCGACATTTTAGCAATACATTTTGAGTATTTACACATCGAAATATAACAGGCATTTCGTAATAGAAAACAAAGAATTCATAGTCTTTCATTATTCAGTCACACTGATTTCTCAGCGGTTTACAATGCAGAAGTCACACATCCATTATCATTTTTACAAATTCAAGCAATGCTGTTAAGTAAAAAATGGATGCTAGTTATTGTTGTTTCAGAATTTCCGGACTAATTTTCCATTTGCACTAGATTCGCAACTTCGGATTTATATGCCAGAGAAAGCGAAAGATGCCCCAGTTGTAGTTTTGTGGACAATTAGCAGTCGTCCCAACTTCTGCCTGCTGGGTGTGGACCTCCTGTGACAACATTAATGACAAGCTTTTCTGAATCTTGCACTGCAGTGTTGTTGAGAGAATCGGATTGATGGGTAGGACGTTGTTGATCTCAAGTGGATGAGGTTGGATCGACTCCGCTTCTCTTAACGTATTGTTAGAGTTTACCCTGCTCCAGCAATTCTTCAATCACATTCTTTAATTGGCGACATTGGTCAGTGTCATGGCCAGGTTGATTGTGAAATTGGCAGAATTTTCCATTACGCTTTGCACCTCTCGTCATCTCAGGTGGCTTAGGATACCTGACAACGTCCTTTGTTGCAAAAAAGATATTTCTTGGTGTATCAATTAAAGGAGTAAAATCCGAAGGATTAAAGCGGCGAGGTTTCTTTTCATTTCCCTGGCTCTTTCCTCCTTCATTCTCCCTTTTCTGACTTTCAGATTCTCTTTTATTAGATGGGACATTGTTATTATTAGCTTGGGCAACAACCACTTTGGATGTCGTAGAAAGGCTTTTAAGGCGAATGAACTTGTCGGCCTTTTTATAAAAATTTTCAAGCGAGTTCGGTTCCTTCATCTTTAGCCATATTCCAAATTTGCTCGATTTATCAATGGCTCGCATCAAATAAGTCAGGATCATGCGTGGTTCCGCATTTTCTACTTCGGCTAAAGCTATATTGAACCGTCTCAAGAAAGATTTGATTGATTCTCCGGGCACTTGTTCAAGGTTAGACAGTGACATTATATCCTTAGCTTTTGAAGCATACAATCTGAACTATTCTTTGAACTTTTGCGTTAAGTCGGAGAACTTATCTACAGACCGAACTGGAAGCTTTGTGAACCAAAGTAAAGCCACACCTTCCAGGTATACTGGAAAGTATCGACACTTGATCTCGTCTGATGCTCTTGCACCGGTCATATGCCAATCGTATTGGTATAGGAAATGATTAGGGTCACTCGTTCCCCTATAGGCTTGGATACTAGGAGATACAAATTTCCTTGGAAATTCAGCTTTAAGATCCTTTCAGTAAACGGAGTTCTGCTCGGTGCAAATCCCTAGTCGTTCTCATTCTCTTCCCTTTGCATGCTCTCTTTCATGATGCGGTCAACCATTTCGGACAGGTACTCTCTATTGTTCAAAGACATCTCCGGGCAGGCATCAGTCCTTCCCTCGGAAGCTTGCCTGGGCACATGTTCACGATCAGTTGGCTGCGGCATAGAACCCTCAGTTTGGAAAGGTGGCATTTGAGGAAAGGCTGTTTGATGGTTTTCTGGTTGACGATTTGCCCCGAGCAGAGCAGTTAATCTATCCATCATCAAAGCATTTTGGGTTTCAATCTGTTGGTATAATCCAGAAACTGCGTCATCCAATTCAGCCCTGGTGACTCCAACGGTAGGAGTTGCTTGGTCTGTTGTTGGGGAAGTAGAAGTCCCTTCATGAGCATTTCTGGATCTGATAGGTTTACCTCTTCTTCCAGGAGCCATTATTTCGTATCAACTTTTGGTTTTTAAGAGAAGTTCTCTTTATGAATCTTTGCGAACCAACGGTGGACGATCGCCTGAGTTCAATTCTCAGTGAAAGCACCAAAATGTTAACGCTAAAAAGTGAACGCTAACACCCGGTGTGTGTAATAGAGTTGTGAAAGCACCACCCGTTGGTACGGGAACAGAATATAAGCTGAAGATAGCAGAAAAGCAGTAAATGAACAACAGGTTTATAGTGGTTCGGCTCGTAATTGAGCCAACGTCCACTTTATAGTCTTTTATTGCTGATTCGGTTACAATTTGATACAATATCCTTCAAAATACAATACAATTTGATCACGAAAGCACTCTTGACTACTAGCTTAATCTTTGATGATGAAACTCGACGAATCCGTGTTGGATGTAAGGAATTCCTCTCGAAACTTGTTGTAGCGTCTCGAATGTTTGAAGATCTTTGATTGCTGAATGAGTGGAGACTTCGACAGAGTAACGATGCTTGAAGAAATGAATGGCCAAAAGTCCCCTCCTTGTTGGAGGTTGGAATCTATTTATAGGAGAAGAATCTGTCCTGAACTCGGCTTCTAAGTCCTTAGGTCGTTTACGACTTATGATAGGTCATAAGTTGTCTCCGACCTAAGAAGCTCGGGCTATCTTCTAATAGCTGCACATAGTGGCTTCATATATTTGCTGAGGCATAGGTCGCAGATGGGTTAGGAAGGATACTGGGTCGTTAGCGACCTAGTGGGCAAAAACGGCATAGGCGCAGGTGTTGGTTTTCTAACTCGGTAACTTTTAGGTCGTAAGGAACTGGAGCTATTAGGTTGTGGACGACTTAAGCCAAGTCGTGAGTCTTCTTAGCTTTCTTAGGTCGGTAACTACTTACAGTAGTTAAGTCGTAACCCCTTAAGTCAGAACCTTCTTAAGTCGTAGTCTTTAGGCCGCAACATTGTTAAGTCGCAATGTCCCCTGTAGCTTTAGGTCGTAATACTGTTAGGTCGGAACATTCCTTAACTCGATTAGCTTTTTTTAAGTCGTTAACTCGTAGGTCCCTGAGTAGTTAGATCGCGGATCCCCTTAAGTCGTAGGCTGTTGAGATCACTTAAGTCGTAGGTCGTTGAGATCACTTAAGTCGTAGGTCGTTGAGCCGTAGGCCATCTAAGTCTTAACTCGTTAAGTCTTGCAATCCCTTAAGTCGTTAACTCTTGAGTCGCCTCCTTCTTAAGTCGTGAAGAATTATGGATTAACAATTATTTTAGTGAAATGGAACATAACTAATTAATAATTAGAACCTTTAATAAAATAAGAGAGTTAATGCTGAGTTTTAAATGGAATTAAAAGAAATTTGGAATTTGTAACCTGTCAACCAAGGGATATTATGATTGAACATTAAGTTAATTTAAAAGAGATAAAATAAACTTGTGTAACTTTCAATTTCATTATTAAAGGCAAAAATATAACTTACCAATTATAAAAGTTGAGATGTTAATAAGGAAGTGTAATGTAAAATTATACAAGTAAACCTAAAAGTAATGAAAGTATTCAATGCACTCTTTAATAGATAAGGATTTATTTGTTAGAGTTGTTATGAACTTAAGTATAATTGAAAATGTTATTAATTAAATATAATAGAAATGTAAGTATTATAGGAAAATGATTATAAACTTAAGTAAATAAATTGATATGCTAAGAAATTTGAAGTGAACATAAATATCATAGTAAATAAATGTAAATAAATGAAATTAAGTAATAATGAATGAATGAATAAATATAATGCAATAAAAAAGTAGAAACTGACATGACACTAATAAATGAAAACGAATATTTGTAAGTAATAAATGAAAATAATTGAAATAAACGCTGAATCAATGAATAAAAGTAAATGTTTGTAAGAAGTAAATGTAAATTAAAAAGACAAATCATTATATAAATGAAAAAGAAATAAAACAATAAATGTTATGAGATGAAGTTTATAATAATAAACTTAATTTATTGTTTGAAATAGTTGTATGTCTTGGTTTATGAGTTTTTTGGGTAAAAGATACTTTAATTGCTTAGATGTATGAATAATCTATGGAATTTATCTACAAGGAATCGCTGTCAAGTCCCTGAAATTGGAAGATGATGTAAGAAAAGTCCCTTCCGAATAAGTTATGAAAATTAGGTCCCTATTTTTAGATTTTGGCTAATTTATACCGCTTTTGCCCCTGAAAAAAATGCTAAATCGATTTTCTACAAGAGGACAGTTTGGTAAAAAATAATAAATAGGGACCTAATTTACATGTGCTTATGAGCAGGGACTTTTTGTGCACGAGCTTTGAAAATAGGGACCTTTGGTCCAAAACCCCAATTTATCTAAGACTGTTGAGTAAATGGAATACTTCATAGTTATTTGTCATTTTATGTGATATAAAGTGTCTTAACCCAAACAAACCAATTGTTTGTCTTACTTGAATGGTTGATTTGTATATGATGTGTATGTTGTTTGTTGCAAATGATGGTTGTTTATATTGATTAGTTGGTTAGTGGTTGAAACAACTTTAAATATTTCATTTTATATAATTATTAACTCTTTTTGGATTATATAAGTGAAATACAGGTTATGAAAGCAATTGCTACTGCTTTTGGTTTCATAATTAAGCGTTATTTGCCCGACAAACAGGTACGTTCTCGGATTACGGTTTTATAGCGTTATTATATTATTTTTCCCGTGTTGGGATATATTATTTTGGAAAAATATATGTTATATATTGTTTTATTTGATATTATATTTTCCCCCGAGCCTCTCCGTATAAAGGAGACTCTGCCAAAATATTCCGTAAAAATTTGAACTTAGAAATTTTTTGAAAATGTTTTCCAAACTTTATTAATTTGAGTATAAAAAGATTTAATAGTATAAAATCGGTATATTTTATTAAAAGTAATTAATTTTGAATATTTATTTGTTTATAAAGTTAATATTTTGAATAAGATGTATTGTTTAGTTAATTCTTTCTTTTCCCTTCTTTTCCTTTTCAGGGACGAAAAGTTTTGAGTGGGGGAGAGTGCAACGACCCGTAAATTTTCAATAATTAAAATTTTTAATTTAATGATATTTTTGAAATTTAATATTGAAGAAAATAAAAATTTGTGAATTATTAATAAAGGTTGTAATAATGTAATAATGAAAATTAATTAAAAGGAAACGTAACAAGGTTAATTAAAGTTATTAATTAATGAACTTGAATGAAATTCCCAATTAAATAAAATAATTTAAATGTTATGACTTGGTTATAAATGGAGTATGAGAAAGCATATGAAATTATTGAATTAATGTGTGAAATAATATAATAGATGGTAATTGTTTGTGAAGAATAAACATGCAAGTTATAAAGGGTGTAATGGTGACAAATGGTTGTTGTTACCAGTTAATTTACAAATTACGAATAAAGGTAATTAAAGGTTACTTTAATGATAATTAATATAATAACGGAAAGGGTGAATATAAATTTAATGGAAACGTAGATCTATTTATAAGGTAGTAATTGATGTATTAAAAAGCATGAAACCAAGTAAATAAATTTATTAATGGTATCTATTTAATAGAAAAATTGTATCCTTACTTTACATAAACTTAGGTCTTATGGTATTATTCAAAGTGATATCTGCTTATTTTGTGGTATTGGAGTTGAGACTGTGTCACACTTGTTCTTTGAATGTGAGTTCTGTTTTCATATTTGGAATAAGCTGTTACTTCATTTTCGGTTTCAAAGACCAGTATGTAGTTCTACCATGGAATGGTACAATATTTTCAAGGCTACAAGATGGAAGAATGAAAGAGGTTGCTTGTTACTAAGAATCTTTAAGAAGGCTTTGTACTTCATTTGGATGGAGAGGAACACTAGGGTGTTTAAAGGGCAAGCTACCTCTAAACATGTAATGGTCCTCTCTATTATTAGATCTTTATAACTGTTCCCTATCTTTTGAGTTGTCCCCTTGTTTTTGGTGTTTTCCTTGTTGTAATATCTTGTAATTCTCCTTTTGTTAATAATAAATATGGTAGGGGTCCATTCAACCCCACTGGCTTTGCCAAAAAAAAGTAAATAAATTTATTGAGAATATTAATCGTGATTAGTGTATATATTTGGCAAAATTATAATGATGGAAATTTGGATATATTAATGTAATGAAAGACAAACAAATAGTAACTAAGTTTATAGAGTAATAATAGACTTAATTAAAGGATTGGAATTGAATCTAATTAGTTTATTTGGAATTAATTTAAAATTTAATTGGATTCAATCCATAATAAATGGAGTTAAATACTATGACAAATTGATATTAGAATAAATTGGGTAATATCAATGTAATAAATATAACCAATGTCAATTTCATCTATTTTTGATAATAACAGATTGAAGAACATGTATGGAAGGTAATAATGTTAATGCAAGTTAATGAATAGCTAATTTAGTGTGATATCAATAAATTGAAAGCATTGTAAGGTTATAATTGATGGGAATTAGTAAATTGGGAAATAAATTCAAAGTTATATTAGTTGATGGAATAATACGTAATAAATTGTTATTTGATAGAATCAATGCTAGATAAGTAATTATAATAATTGTTGGTTGATAATTAGGTATGAATGTGAGTAAATTAGGCTAATAGTGATAATTATTAATTGTTTACCCATTCATTTAATTTATTGAATTAGATCTAAATCAATTTCATCATTTGTTTGTTAATAATAGCTTATAAGTGAAATTAAACGTAAATGGTAACAATTATTATAAGTAACCATTTATGTAGTGTATATTAAATATAAACTGGTAATCAATTGCAATAAATCTAAATTAAAAGTTATGTTAGTGTAAATTTAGGAAATAATGTCAATTCAATTTATAATATTACCATTGGTTGCACAAAAGGAATGGAAATAAAGTTTTACCAATATATTGGAATTTAAACTATAATAATTGGATCAATTGCAATTAAATGAAATTAAATATCTAATTTTTATGTTAATGAAGATTAAGATGAAATTTGAGAATATTAATGTAATAGATTATGAACCAATATTAATTTCATTTATTTGATAATACTTTTTTTGATTATAGGATTTAAAATCAAATGAATGGATTTATTGGCATTTCAATTGAAAGTTAATAAATTCACCGGAATTCAAATTTAATAATATAACTGCTGAATTAAGTAACTTTAAATTGATATGGAAATTTGTTATAAAGGATTTTAAATTTCTAAAGGAATACAAGATGATAAAATTTATGAATTATAGAATTTGAATTTAAATAGTGATTTAATTAATTTAATATTAAATTTTTCTTTTTATTGGAAAATAGCCATTTTTCTACTAACTCGGATTTCGACGAAACCAGTTTCATCGGATCCATAACGATGAATTATTATAGGATTTCAAGTTTTAGAATGATCGGACTTGTCGTTTGATCGTACAGGCTTGAAACGCCTTGAAATAAATTTAATTGAAATTAATTGAAATCAATTTGAAATAAATTGAATTTAGCATAACTTCTTCATACGATGGAATTTGGACTTGAAACCTGTTCCATTGATTTTAAAATATTTGAAAACATATATTTTGATATATGGGTTAACCCATTTCCGTTCCGAAATTGAAACGGGCTTTTCGGGTCAATTACGTTCAAAACTCAAATCAATCTTGTCCATCTACTCTATTTTCTGCTTTTTCTATAAATACCTCGTTATAAACCATAATTGTTCCTCATTGTCATTTGTTTGTACATACATCTCCTTTTTAGCTCCTCATTCCAATGGAAGACAAAACCTAATTCCCAAATTCCAAAATCTAATTTAAAAAAAAGGAAAAGAAAATTGCAAATCTGCAACAACTTCGGGTTTCAGAGGCAAAAACCCTGGAGATACTTCGGGTCAGGAAGAAAATGACTTGCGTCTCCGGGTCGTTTTGGCAAAAACTCAGAGCATGCACCGGGGGTTTGAGGCGGCGGACCGAAGTTGAACCCGAATGGTAACCCTCAATTTTCTACGACTTAAGAACTGCACGACTCAAGGAAGGTATGCGACTCAAGAAGGGTATGCGACTTAACGAGTTAAGGATTATGCGACTTAACGAGTCAAGAACTGGACGACCTAACAACCTAACGAGTTAACTACAGGAACAACCTTACGACTTAGGGCCTGGACAATCTACGACTTAAGGAAGTCTACGACTTAACGGCTTAAGGTCTGAACGACTTAAGGAAGTCTACGACTCAACGGTTTAAGGAGTTAACAGCTTAATGGCCTCGGCGACTTAAAGATGTTGGCTGACTCAACCAGTTTACGACTGAAGGAAGTGGATGGTCTACGACTTAAGGCTATCTACGACTTAAGGCTATCTACGACTCACCCCCTAGCTCATCAGCGGGTTTGGACTTGTGTTATTATCTGAAGTAAACGAGTTTACCAGTTAAGCCGTGACTCACGACTTAGTTTAAGTCGTCCACGACCTAAAACTACTAGGTAATAATTCGCAGCCGCAATACTTATGCCGGAGGAAGTTGACTCGTGAATGACTTAGGACTTGTAACATGGAACCAAATGGGTAAGTAAATTTCTACCAAGCCACAAGCTGGACTCAATAGCTCAGCCACGACCTATCTTATGTCGACCACGACTTACCTTAAGTCGATCACGACTTACGACCTAAGGGGTCAAATCCTCTATAAATACCAACCTACCCTGAACGTGGAGGGGACTTTTGGCCAATCATTTTCTGAAGCGCCATTACTCTGCCGAATTCTCAGCTCATCCAACACTCGAAGAACTCCAAACATCAAAGATACTACAACAAGCTTTGAACGAGATTCTTCATACCCGACATGGATTCAACAAATCTCATCATCAAAGTTTGAGTTACTAATCTCAAGTGTTTGTGTGATTGAAGTGAATTGTATACGAAGTGCATTGTATCAAATTGTAACCAGATCAGCAATAAAAGAATATAAAGTGGACGTAGGCTCAATTACGGGCTGAACCACTATAAATCTGTTGTCCCTTTATCGTTTTCTGCTATTTTCAGCTCATATTCTGTTCCCGTACCAACGGGTGGTGCTTTCACATTATTACTACACACACCAGGTGTTAGCGTTCAATTTTCAGCGTTAACATTTTGGTGCTTTCACTGAGAACCCAACTCAAGAACATTGTCATCATTGCTCCACAACAGTTCGTTGAAAAAGTTTCTTTGAAAACTAGAAGTCTGTTGGATATAATGGCTCCTGGAAGGAAACGCAAGTCTATCAGATCTGAAGATGCTCACGATAATACTGCCACTTCTCCTTCTCCAAGTCAGGCAGCTCCAAGCGTTGGAGTGACGCGTGAGGAGTTAGATGCAGCCGTGTCCGGTCTGTATCAGCAAATTGAAACTCAGAATACTCTAATGATGGAGAAGTTAAATGCTTTGCTTGAGGCTAGTCAAAGGCCAGTAAATAATGAAGAAAACATTGCTGATGCTCTTCACAACTCCGAAGGAAGAAATATTCCTCAAGGGAGATCAGGTGCTGCTGAAGGGGCACCTCTACAAGCTGAAGGATCCATGCCATCGCCAGTTTTCCACGAACATTTGCCCGGGCAAACTTCCGAGAAAATGGCTGAAGTCTATTCTGCGAAGTCATTGAACAATGAGGAATATCTCTCCGACATGATTCGACAAATAATGAAAGAAAGCATGCAAAGAAGTGAAGATGAGAGCGAATGGGGATTTGCTCCGAGTAAAACTCCGTTTACTGAGAGGATTCTAAAAGCTGAGTTTCCCAGAAAGTTTGTTCCCCCTACCATTCCTGCTTATCGGGGGACAAGTGACCCGAATCAATTCTTATACAAATATGACTGGCACATGACCGGCGCCAGAGCGATTGATGAGATTAAATGCCGGTATTTCCTAGTATACTTGGAAGGAGTGGCACTTCTGTGGTTTACCAATCTTCCCGTTCGATCTGTAGACCAGTTTTATGACTTAACCTGGAAGTTTAAAGAGCAATTCAGACTGTACGCTTCAAAGGCGAAAGACATAATGTCATTATCTAGTCTTGAGTAGAATCCGGGAGAGTCAATTAAATCCTTCTTGAATCGCTTCAATATAGCTCTGGCTGATGTTGACAACGCAGAGCCACGAATGGTTTTGACATATTTGATGCGTGCTGTCGATAAGTCAAGTGAATTTGGGAAATGGCTAAAAATGAAGGAACCAAATTCACTAGAGAAATTCTATAAGAAAGCTGACGAATTCATACGCTTGGAAAATCTTCCGGCACCAACAAAAGTGGTGGCAACAGGAGTGGAGAATAACATTCCTGCTTCAGCTAAGAAAGATTCCGGAGGTCAGAAGAGAGAAAATAATGATGGGAAGAAACAAAAGGATATAAAGAAACCTCGCTTCTTCAACCCTCGGATTTCACTCCGTTAACTAACACTCCGGAGAATATCTTCTTTGCCACCAAAGATGCTGTGGAGTATCCTAAACCAACTGAGATAAAGCCCGGAAAGAGTACTATGCGAAATGGAAAATTCTGTCGATTTCATAACCAGCCTGGTCATGATACCAACGAATGTCGTCATTTGAAGAGCTTAATTGAAGAATTGTTAAGAGAAAACAAGCTACAACAGTATGTTAAGAGGAACCGAAATGACCAGACCTCGTCTGCTCAGGGGCAGCAATCCTTTACTCATCCATCTGGCTCGGGTAAGGGCACTACCACGCACGAATCTGAAAGGCCCGTTATCAATGTGATTACAGGAGGCCCGCACCCAGCGGGCAGAAGCTGGGGTGAGATGGAACGATATGCTCGTGCTTTGAAATATACCCCAGCGGAAGAAGATGTTTTTGTTTTAGAAGACGCTACACCCCTGAAACAGCAGAGAACTTCTAATGATGATATTGTGTTTAAGGCTAAGGATTCTATCGGTATTGAAGCTCCAACCACGGATCCCTTAGTCATTTCTGTAGGAATTGGGCCAGCTATTGTAAGACGTGTACTTGTTGATTGCGGTGCTTCCTGCAATATACTCTTCAAGAAAACATTTGATCAAATGAAGATTCCAATGGCTGACGTTCAGGCTTCATCTCAGAAGATTGTTGGGTTCACTCGAGAACCACAGCAGCCGATTGGAACTGTTGACTTGTTTGTGGAACTAGGAGAAGGACAGAGAAAAGTAGTTCGGAAACAGACTTTTGTAATCGTCGATGGATTTTCTGCCTACAATGCCTTCCTGGGCCGGCCAACTTTAGCTGTGTTCAAAGCCATTCTCGCCCCATACTGCCTAACTATGAAATTTCCTACAGTTAATGGTGTTGGTGTCATTAATGGAGATCAAAATGCTGGGCGGGAATATTACCTTATAGAACTTCGAGAGGCAAGGAAGAGAGAGATGGGGAAAGATGCGGCAGCTCCGCTCCGCATCAAGAACCCAACCCTGTAGCAAGTACAGGGTGGCCCCTGCACTGGCGAGCATAGTGGTGTAAGGAGAGAAATGGACCCCAGAAAGGCCAGTGCATGGGAGAATAGAGTGGTGCCAATGGAAGTAACGGTACCAGTACCTGTTGATCTCAAAGACCCAAACAAAGTGCTAAATGTGGGTTCGCAACTCAGTATGGCAGTCCAAAATATGCTAATATCATTTTTGAAAGCAAATCTGGACATATTCGCTTGGAGTCACGCCAATATGTGTGGAATATCTCCAGAGATTGTTGTACATACTCTGAATATTGATCCGAAATTCACACCTGTGAAACAGAAAAGGAGAACTCAGGGTCCCGAAAGGTCAGTAGCGCTAAAGGAAGAAGTAGATCGGCTCATGGAGAATGGTTTCATCAAAGAGTCCACTTATCCAAATTGGGTCTCAAATTCGGTGCTGGTTAAAAAAGCCAATGGAAAGTGGAGAGTATGCATCGATTTCTCAGATTTAAACAAAGCTTGTCCCAAAGACTGCTTCCCGTTGCCAAGAATTGATCAGCTGGTAGATGGAACAGCCGGGCACGAATTGTTGTCTTTTATGGATGCTTATTTCGGGTATAACCAGATTATGATGCATGAGTCGGATCAGGAGGATACGAGCTTCGTTATAGATGTTGGTCTTTATTGCTACAAAGTCATGCCCTTCGGACTGAAGATTGCAGGGGCAACATATCAAAGGCTTGTCAATGCAATGTTCAAATCACAGCTTGGGAAAACTATGGAAGTTTATGTCGATGATAGGTTAGTAAAGTCAAAGAAAGCAGTTGACCATATGGATCACCTAGCGGAAATGTTCACAATTCTCCGAAAATATGGAATGAAGCTCAACCCTTTGAAATGTTCATTTGGAGTAGAGTCCGGGAAATTCTTGGGATTTATTGTAAGCGCTAGGGGCATTGAAGCTAATCCTGCTCAAATTACTGCTCTGAGAGAAGTCAAAGCCCCTAGAACAAAGAAGGAACTGCAAAGCCTCAATAATCACATAGCTACGATGTCTTTGAGTGTACATCACAACAATAATAGGTATACAATCACAATCGCTAAGGCTTGTTTGCTAACTGTGTAGGATTTCCACGTAGATCTCTTCGGGGAAGCCGAATCCAAACTACTGCACATGGATCAGAGATATCCTTTCGAAGCGTCATACATCCCCAGTGAATGTACCATAGGAAATACATAGCTGGCCAAACTAGCCGAGTGCATCGCCCCCCATGCATATCTGTAAGTGAGTCTAGGATAGAGTCGCATGCACACTCGTGGGTTGCTAACCCTATGGCTATGCATCCTATCTCTGATTTTAGTTATATCTGCTAATAAGGCTACGTCTAGCATTCTAGTACACGAGCCACCACTTGAATAGATCTTCCACACGAGCTCCAACTCGAACAGATCTTAGAACCACACATGGATTCCGCAATAGATCTTGAGATCACACATGGATTCCCATACCTCAAGGTCTCGGAATCACATATGGATTCCCAAATCCTGAATAGATCACGAACAACTACATGTGTTCAAGCATCTCAAACAGATCTCGAGTCTCCACATAGTTTCCAGTATCACGAAGCAATCACGAGCCAATCATGAACAAATCACGAACCAAGAATATGTATATTGTTTTGGAGTGGTTACGGTTTTAAGTCATCTCATATATGTACACTCCCCCGCTTATCGGGTGCTCCAAAACCAATCGATCGATTTCTCGAGAATCTCAACCCCGGTTCTGTGGGAAATAAATAGGTAATACATAAGATCAGAGATTACCTTCTAACCATTTAAGTGGAATGATTTCTTTATCATTTGCCCTAGAAGCTCAAGATAAATTTATACGTACAATATAGCATCACCGAAGACAACTGTACCATATAATTCTCATGTTTCTTCTAGATATTTTCAGAGTATATTTTGGCCAAGATTTGATAGTCGGTTATTTAACTATCAAATAAACAAACAATCCAATACTATGAGAATAATCGCATACGGGAAACTATGTCTCCATATATTGTCCATGATTAAGTAACACACAAAGCACGATCGAAACACACAAGTATGATCTAGTCGTATAAATGACTTCTAATCCCCCTTTTAATTAATCTTCCTTTATTAGTTAAAAAATCACTTTTATTAGTAAAACTTATTTTACGCAATAAATTCTTTATAAATGAAACTCCATTTGTTAATTATACTCCATTATTTAATGAAACATCACTATTCATTTTTAACACAATTCAATACTTCCCAAAAGTATTCGTATCTTAACCATATAAATATATTCACAAATCAATTTCAAAGGGTTTAAGACAAATGTTACTAAAACGCTATCACTACAAACTAAAAACCATTTCATTTATGATTATCTTTAAAACATTCTTTTCAAAGATTCATTTTCATTCACAAGTATAATCAAAACGGGTTACAGGCGATTGTTACTAACACATTCACGACAAACCCAAAACCAAATCATACTTGTTATTATTTTTAAAATTCCGTTCTTAGGATCTAAGTATTTTATAAACTCATTTATCAATATTTTACCTCTTTAAAATATTATCCAAGGGTTTAAAAATAAATGTTACTAAAACATTATTTATGACAAAACTAAACCACTTTATTATCTCGTTGTCTTAAAAACTCCATTTTAAAGATCCAACCACTTTTCAAAAGTATAGTTAAATGGGTTAAAAAAATTTGCACAAACCCCATTACTATAAACCCAAAATCACTTTTATACTTGCCATTTACTTTAAAATATCCATTTAAAGGTCTATATACTTCTCCATTTATTAAACAAGGTTATATACCCTTTTAATCAATTTTACAAAACAGTCCATTATAACATAAGTGTTATAATCCGAAAACTCTTTTTAAATCACTTTATAAAATATTAAACTTTCTTTTTAAAACTTCTATATATATTAAAATACCTTTAATAGATATCTACATAGACTAATTAATTTATCAAACAAAGATATTTAATAAAATACTATGAACCATTTGTAAAATATTATAATAAAAAACCTTTTATTTCTGTAATAAAATCTTTAATAACTTTTAAAACCGTATATATACTAAAAATATACTTTTAAAATACTTATACATATTTTAAAACCTTTGTTTAAAAACCATAAAAACCCATTTTATAATTTAAAACCATTGCTTTATAAATCCATAAATGACTTCACAAATATATTTAAACCTTGTTATTTTCCCGTAATAAGTACGCTAACAGTACTTATTAATCAACACGAAGAAGCCCTAGGATGTCTTCCAAAGTTAATTTTAAAATCGCAGATCACAGCAATTTCAAAGTGCATCCATCGCGACCGTTTTGCTTCTAACCTTTTTCTTTTTCCATTTCCAATTTTTTGCAAATGTCTAAACTAATTCCATTTATGTAAAACACACCAAAACGTGTGTAGGACCACCCAATATATATGTATCTTATATATATTTCCCCAATTTACCATAATATATCTAATCTAACATAAGTCAAATATCAGGGATTTCAAACCACGTTTATAACAGCTATATCACTTCTAACATTTATAACACACTGTCACTTTTCACAAAGCAATATCAAACATGCAAAAAAGTAGTCTAGGCCATGATACATGGTATAGATGATCAAAAGAGATATTATACTCCAAAATACTGTTATCACTTATTTTACAAAACAAGGCGGGGTCCAAAAGTAATAACTTGCATTGTTCGTTATACAGTTTATATTTTTAATTTAACAACAATTATATATAGAATAATTGTACAATCAACTAGTGAGTAAAACTCAACTAAGCTCCAGCTCACGCTTACGCGTTTCCAAATAGTCCAAAATCGAACGACGTTCGATTTTTACTAAAATTCCCACAAGCTTCAAACTTGACGAATTCAACTACAATGCGTAGATATCATCGATACAACCAGAACGGCGAAAACAGCGCCTCAATCGGACCTTGTATGAACAAGATACAATTTATATAACTTCGTGAATTAAATAATCTAATTAATACACTTAATTAACCTTTTTAATTATACTCATCTGCATCCCTTCCTTCCAAATTCAAATCCCTTGTGCACAATGAAAATCATTTCCGCGAGCACGATTCTCCAGTGATACAGAACTAGGATCGACCATTCGACGAACGGATTTCACCATTCGACTTCTCATCTCAAACTCGACTCAGCCACAACCACTTCGATCCCTCTAACCGTCTACAACCAATCGTGATCCCTCGCCTTAATTGCTTGTAGTCATGTCGCATCCTACATCGGAACTCTGATCATCATCCAACCATAGCCAACATCCTTCTCTCCCCACCACGAACTCATCGCTCCCATCGATTTAACCCCGAACTATCAAATCAAATCATGACCTTCACCTGCTATAAGACATTGACCATGTCGCGATCTCCACCTCTACATTGCACCTCACCTAAATATGCCCCCCGAACTCATCTCTGCCTAACTAACACCATGTCACCATCTATTCAACCCATCGCCATGCCTAACTCCGCCTAATCCTAATCCTAGGCATATTGTATCCAAGTCGAACAATGACACCTCTCGTCACACCCAAATAAAAGCACACTCACTCAGCTCTTGCTTCTAATCCAACGGCAACCAATTTCATGAACTATAACTCTCTAAACAATTGATTGAATGGAGGAAGTGGGTGGTGGCCGGCAAAATTCAAAACAAAAGAGAAAGAGGGAAGAAGTGGAATTTAGGTCAAGGGTTGATGATGTATTTATAGCCAAATAAATATTATATTTTACTCTTTTAATTTTAATGGTGCACGTTTCGAGCATGCACGACCACATAGCACGTTCGATCGTCACAAAACTCATCGGCGTACAACAATTCATTATTATGAATCCAATAACATTAGTTTCGTCAAAATCCAAGATAGTACATGGGAATGATAATTTCAATCGTTAATTAGAACGAATTATTATTAAAACAATTTAATCACTTTTAATTCTAATTTAAAGTCTACTATCATCATTCTTATTTAAATAGAATTTAAATAAGCTTTGGAAATAATTTTTATTCAAATTACATCCAAGATTCAATAATTCAAATAATCCTAATATTTAATTATAAACTGTTCAAAAATCCGGTTGTAACACTTTTAATTAGTGATTAGACAAATTATGACCATTTAAGACCTATACAATAGGTAGGTCTCCATTATTTAATACCTAACCCAGGGCGGGGCCCTACATGGTTCTCACTAGCTGACATCATAAGAAGTCCCTTAGGTCACTTAATACTTCTCCTAAGAAAGAGGAGGACACTACCATAGCTACTTAATGCCTCAAACCCGAAGCGGACCTCTCCAAAGGATTTCACCTACTATATCCAAAACACAATTTATGACCCATGACCCACTCGTGATGTCTCACATTAGTCCGACTATTCATAGGTACTAGTAGTCAGATTAACTGGATAGGTTTACCCTACAAAATTGGGACTAACCACCTATCCACTGTGATTATTTATTATAGGCGATGTCTCACATTAGTCCGCAAAGCCACACTATTGGTAGCCTGATTTAATTGAGTAGACTTCCATGTAACTTTGGGCTAACCTTTCATCCCTGTAACTTAATCATAACTTGTATGTATATCCACTATATACATACATCATCCTACCTAAATAATAATTGAAGCCATATAAGGTATCCCTTTATTGCGCCCCTAATTAGGGATTAACTCCCTAATTTAAACCAACTTCCTTCCTACAAACTAATATTACATAACTACTCTAATAATACTTATTATCATGCTTAATCAGTTATAATCAATACGCTATTAGTTTTAATAGTCAATATACTAATATTATATATGTATATTTTTATGCATCAAATTAAACGTATAATATTCATGTTAAAATAATTCAATAATAATTCGCTTAAAAGGTATTTTGAAATATTAATATTATACAAATCTACAATTCCAACAAGAACTGCTACTACCATAGCCAAATAATATAGATTTGTATAAATATGGAATACCTACAACTTATTCCATATTAATAAACTAAAATCCCTTCTCTATTTTAAAGAATAGATCTCCACAAGTTAGATCGCCTATGTTCAATTCAAGCTTCATATACATCATTTTGGAGTGAGAAAGGAGTTTCATATTTATTTAAGTGATAGAATTAGGCGGTGCAAACTACATATAATTCAATTCCAACTTTACATACCATTTTTAATTTTTTTTCTCTTTGAACCCTTTAGCACTCCAATTTAAAATAGGGAAAATAGGTTCAATGGACCATACATTACCTAATTCTAAACAAATAATTGTATTCTAACATATTAATACCAAAAATAATTATAATTCCAACATATACAAGGATTGATATTACTTGGTATATTCTAGGGGTTTTAGATGTTATATTTTCATTAACCAAAATTTCCCAAGGCATACATCAAATCCAAGTAAATAATATTCAATTACAAAAATGTGAAAAACTTGATATTTCCACTCATAGAGAATTATTTGCTTCCTGACTGGATTTGATTCCACCACAACTAATTCTCTTTTAGATCTCCCTCTTTTAGAATATACAACAAAGTAAATTGTATAAAGAAATTAGATCTAGAATAAAAAACTAGTGAGAAATAGAAACAGAAATCAAAAGAATAAAACATCTAAACCTCTTACCTGAAACCCTAGTTAATTCTGAAATCTAAAGGAGAATAAGATGATGAGATCTGATTTATACCGCTCCTAATTCTCTGTTTGATTTTTCCTTTTTTTTTTTGAATATTCAACAAAATTGATTGTGTATATATATAAATTAGATTTTAGAAATAAGAAGATAGAGAGAAAAAAGATTAATCTAAACTAGAGATTAGAAATTAGAATTACTAACCAGAAAGTCTACAGTTTTTGAAAACATAAGGGGAAAGATTTTGACAGAGCTTCGCCATTGCTATAGAATTTTATGAAAGAAAAGCGGAGGTCATGAGTCTATTTATAGAGGTAAGAATGAACCAAAAATTTTGGATCGGAATCAAACAAATCCGGGCCATTCAAAATAACAAAACCCTAGTCTCTATTCACTTTTATGCCTTCCATTGGTCGACCTGTAGATCTTCACCAGTCGACTAGTAGCAGTCCCCGGTCGACCCTAGTCACAATCTTGGGTCGGCTGGTTGAGGTCATTTTCGAGCATTTTATTCCTGCTTTAATTCTTGATTAATTACCGTATTTAATTCATTGGTTAAACAATTTATAATAAACGTTTTCTTAAATGTAAAGTCTTCCTTAACGTTAATTATTATTTAAATTTAGACATTCAAATTTAAACTTTTAAATTCAAACTCAAAATCAAATATTTAAATTTTTTAATTCAAAATTCCAAAAGTCCATAACTTCTCTAATTTTAACATATTATACATGAAAATTAATTAAAAATTGCCATGGACGCAATGGTGCAACTTCTGTGACAAATTACGACATTTACAAAAAAATTATTTTTAACCTTGTTTTAGTTATTAAATTTTTTGGTAAATTTTACGGGGTGTTACAAGGCAGGTTGTTACAACTAGGTATATAGCCTGTTGGTTGAAATCAGTCACAACTCATGTTCAGAATATTTTCAACTTGAATCTCCTTAACTAAGGTTGAATATGAATTTTGGATTGATATATTATGCTCAATGTCACTTATGAGGTTCAAGTTCGAATATTCCATCATTAAAGTGTTTGTTGTTTTTGTAAACAATTCTCTAGTATTTCGCACATACTCGAGAGTACCCTTACTTATTAGCTGTCCTAATTCGAATTTGATTCTTGCTTCTCATATCAAATACATAAGCGAAATGCTATATTGTAGACAACTCAACATGTATGATAATTCTTGTTGCCAATACATAAGGAATCCATCTTACACGCTCCATATTAAATATTTTAATATGATGTCTGAGTGTATCACTTGTACATTCCCAATAACTTTTTATACTGATATTAAAAGATGTCTTTTAAAATCCTATACTAGGTAGTAAACAACCAAACAAAAATGATCTTAATACGGGTACGTTGTTTGCAATCATAAGTTTGTTATTTACCTATAGTTTTGGAAATATTTTAGTACCCTTATAGTTCTTTCTTGTAGACACACGCTTCATCTACATTTTAGCTGAAATTCAAAATGTTTGACTTTTAAATCAAAATATTTGCTCAAGTCTTATGCTTGTTAAATGACACTTTTGTATCAGTTCTTGGATCCTATCTGAAACCAACAAACTCGGTATCGCTCTCAATGATATCAAGATACTTTAGTTATTATGTGCTAACATCATATTCTAAATCATTATTAATATCTTTTGAACATAATGTACCAAAACTCAAAGTCAGTTCGAGCGATAATTTTATGAGCAAAATCATAATTAATTCAAGCACATTAATTGAAGAATCTGTTATGTTAATTTCAATAATTAAAATTTACGTTGTTATTCTATCAGTGTGGCTTATTATATTCCAACTGCATCGGCCTTCTTCTTGAAGACACTATTATAGCCAATGGATCATATCCCTTCGAGTACAACTATTAAGATTTTACTTTTATAATGTTCTTGAAAACCATTCTTGATTAGCACATCATACCATATGGAAGATTTAATACTCTTAGTGGCTTTATTGTCAACTGTGAAAATTATGTTCATGGCATTAATAAGAAACTCACAGTTTCTCTTTAACATGCGAGAATTCTTATTAGACATTCTAATGTGTTGTATACGTTCAGGCTTGGTTAATTTCACTTCATCCCTCGTAATTAGTTTTTATCTTAAGATTGTATCCAAATCCATCTTACTACCTATAATTTCTAAAGAAATCCCTTTGCCATGAACTTGTAATTTTTGAGACAACAATTATCTCAGTAAATAGGATAGGTATTCATAAGTATATAATGAACTGATTAATATATATAACCGGTTTAGTTTTGAGTTTACAAAAATTTATGTTCATACATAAATTGGTCAATCAACACTGGTCTACCCCAAATTGCTTTAGAGCAATCCACACATGGTCCCTAACATACCAATATTATGTGCGGTTTCTATATTTACACAACCTATTAATTTCTTGACCTAGGATATGTGGGGACTTCTTATAAACTTTTATCATGTGCTATCTCATAAACTATGCTTTAGATGAAATTAATTTTAACCTATATACTAACTCTTAAGTACACATCCTGACAGAAAGAAGTTAACTCAACTTACATTATTATCAATCGTTCTTTTTTCCAATAAAGTGTGATTACTCCTTAGTAACTCCTCATTATGTATCATATGAAGGAGTGACTTTTGAGATTTAATCTTATTCATCTTTGGGTACTTTTGGAACCCTTTCCAATACACTGACCTATTCGACCAAATTGAATATTTATTTTCTTTGCATATTATTTTTTCTACTTCCATTTTATATTCAATGAACTTATCATAAACACACTTCTTGTGTATTTAAAATACACATGTTTATATCTATGATAATCCATCTGTGAATTTAATGAAGTAAGTGGATCCATTTAGGTATCATTAGATTTGAACTACATACATCTATATGTATCAATCTAAAGAGTTCATTAACTGTTATGTTGCTCCCACTGAATGTGTGGCTTTTCCCACAATCGTTTGAGATACAATTCACATATATTATATGATTTATAATCATATGATTAAAGAATTATTTCTCAAAACTATGGCTTGGTCCATTATGCCAAAATAATTGTAAAAAAATTCAAATACTTCTAAAAATGCAACGCTTTTGTAATGAATATCAATATTATATACTTATTTTATAATGAATATTCATATCAAAATAAAACTATATCTATTTTCAGTTAATACTGAAAATAGTTATTATTTCATTAATAATATTTCGAATATTTACGATTTTTTTTTCATAACGTGATGTATCCACTAAAAAATATTATATGATATGTTTCCATTATTTCCACCATTGCTATAATAACATACGAAACATGAAGCTCCATTCAGTCACTTATTATGGGGTTTTTTCATACATTATATCTAATTTACAATTGAGCAATTCAGTACAAATATCTTGAACTCGAAGAAATAATTTTCATAGAAACAATTTTCTATATGAAATTAAATTTGGAATAGAAATCACATTCCATATTATGTGCCTTTTAGTGTTTTATACAATTCTCATTTCCAATGTCCTTTCCTGAAGTAAAGGTGAACATTCACCCTCTTCATCCTAACTGTGGCTAAGTTACATCCACTCCAAGACATTCACTTTCCTTTCAAAATGGTTGAACCATTAAAAAAACCTTTACCACAAGGCCGTAACAAACTCTTTACAAAAATGCATTCGATCATCCTTAACATTTGACGATATCGAATAAGTTCACTCTAGATTAACTGATCAAACTGGCATTTCAATGATCGAATTCCTAGGTACATCTTGTAGCTCTTGGTTTTGTTCTACATCTAACATAAAAAAATCATAATTGTAATCAATCATATTGAATACACAATCTCGCATTATGGTCTACTTTTTCAAATAAACTAATTTCACCGCAATTTCATACATTACCAATATTGACTATTCACCATATATCATTATATGTGATCGAATATAGATCAGATATCCTTATATCATTTATATTGATAAGTATATTATACATATGTAACGCCCCACCTCTATACCCACGCTAACCAAGAACACTACGATGTAGTGCTGTCAATTAGCACGGAGAATAAGGCTGCGGAGGAGCGACCATCCATGTAACTTCTTTGTGCGAGCACCTATATGTCAGATAGTATAGAATGCATATCATTTAAGGAGGAAATCCGACATACTGATACAAACTCAAAGCTATCACACGGTGGCTATATAAAATCTTCAGAAACAAACATAGAAATAAACATAACATAAATCAGTCACAGACATCCATATCACGACAGCGGAAAAAGATATGAATATATATATATATATATAACACATGAAAGTGTTCATCAGAGTAGTGGTCAGAATGTTCCATGATAATACAAAAGAATAGCAACACGTACTATACAAAGGAATAAGTACACAATATAAAGTCTATCACAAATGTGTATATCCAAAAACTACTAATCTAAGTAGTTAGCAAAAAATCAGGATAATCCAGAAGAGAAGTCAAGCAAAAGCACCTGTAACATCTCAGTCTGACCCAAGTATTATTTATAAGAAAATAATAAACGGATCAGTCTAGCTATAAATATCAGATGATAAGGTATAGGATAAATAATATGGCATGAACATGTAACAACCATAACGACATACTACTATAAGTATGTAAATGACAATCAACAAAAGATTAACCAATATCACAAGAATCTTCTCAAAGACAAAATAGGGTATCATACCCTAAACTTGTATTCATAACAAGTCAATAACACATGAATTCACCAATGCAAATAAACTGATATCATATCAATGAAAATCATGGTGAAGCACAAATTCCAGAAATCAACACACGAAATCCAGAAAAACACATAAAAACGGGGAGGCCTAACACATGAACGGGAGCATGAAAACTCACCTACGCGTATAACACATGAACGAGAAGCTATCTCCTGGAAGCTATCCATTTAATTTTAACACATGAATGGCCCGAAGACCATGGGGAGCTACCCCATATATGTGATGGTGAAACATCACAAAAAGCGGGGTCTAGTCTCCCTCGCAGACAAAGAGACATCGCACAATCGCTAGTCTAAATCACAAAAAATGATCGTCATGATCATAAGGAAGTGTCAATTGCACTAAGTTAGTAAATATATGAGTTTAGCTTCATGTCCCATAACCACTAGCTTAACTTAAATATTTACGAACAAACTGTAGATCTTCACTAGAAAATTGTCACAAAAAGGGTTCAATTGAACAAGTCCAAGAGCTAACCGATGAAGTGAACGCAAGTGTTTCACACCACTCGTTTTACTAAGTCGTTTAATTCGATTTCTCTTCCGAGTGAAGTAAAGGCTTGTATATACTAGTAGATTAGTAAACAGTTTGAGAAGAAAGAGCTTTGTAGTAAAATAATGTTGAAATCGCTTTGATGAAAGAGTTTTGATATTTACTACTAGTATTGAAACCTTCATATCTTTAGAGTGACAAGTCACAAAACGATTGTTGAAACAAATCGAATCACATAAATTCACGTTCGAAGACGAGAGTAAAGTCCAAAGAAATAAATCCCAAAACCATCAAAGTAGGAACATACTAGCGACCTAACAAGGTCGAATTAAAGTGCAAAGACTTTAAGTCAAATAGGTCGAACGACCAAAGAGTAGACTGCCGTGCGACCTAGCAGGAGAACAGGGCGAACGACCTAGTGAAATACCTGTCAAATGACCTAAAGAAATCAAGCCACGCGACCTAAGGAAAAGTAGGTCATACGACCTAATGGGTTTCGACTTAGGGGGTTGTGGTCGAGCGACCTAACAGAAGTAGGTCTAACGACCTAAAATCGGAAGCCAAGCGACCTAGTGGTTGCGGCTTAACTGGAATGGCAGAGCGACCTAACTGGGCAAGTGATGCCAAGCGACCAAAGGTCTGCGACCTAAAGGCGAGCGACCTAAGAGGTCCAGCGACCTAAGGGGATACGCGACCTAACTGGAAGACAGGTCGAGCGACCTAGTGGATATGAGGTCCAACGACCTAATGGATATAAGGTCCAACGACCTAATGGAATGAGACTCGCGACCTAAAAACCAGCGACCTAAATTGGCAATGGGTCAACGACCTAACAGATGAAGGCCAAGCGACCTAAAAGAGATGCGACCTAAGAGAGGCGCGACCTAACTCAAACAAACTAGGCGATATAAGGTCGGAGACGACCTACGACTTAGCGAAGTCGAGCGACCTAACGCTTAACTCGCGAGCGACCTAGCGACTTATCTCCAAGCGAGCGACCTAAGGGGTTACGCGACCTACGACCTAGTAGGGTCGAGCGACCTAGTGCCGCCTTGTGATATAAGGTCGGAAACGACCTAAGGAGATGCAACCTATAGCCTGCGTGGCTTTTCCACTCGAACGACCTAACGAGGCCAGAGCGACCTAACGCCAGATTTTGCCAAAAACGCTGAAAATTAGAGTTTCTCGCCAATCCAATCCAAACCAAATGCAAATATGCATGCTAAAGGGATGGGGAATCGTTCCCAACAGCCCAATGACGATTATAGGCAAGACGTGAGATTAAAAATCTCACCTTTTCAATAAAATGGATGAAGATGAAGCTTGAAAGCAAGGAGAAGCAATCCAAAGCTTGAATCCAATATCTTCTACTTGAATTTGGAGTTGAATGTTGGATTTGGAATGAATTTGAGTTTGGAGTTTTAATTTCCCTTTCCCACCACCATTTTTGATAAAGCTTGAATGTTAAAACAAATGATGAATGAACTGAGGAAGAGGGTTGGGCTGAACTAAAAGGAGGTGCAGTCCAAACCAAAGACCCAAAGCAAAAAGTGACGAAAATTTCACTATCTCCAAACATACCGATGTTTATACTTAAAAGATTGCAAATGACGTTTCGAACTCAATGAAAGTGGTCTCGAGTTCTAATTCGTCCGTATGCAAAAAGTAGCTTTTCGGACTAAAATCCGACTAACGATAAAATATTTAAATTAAATATTTATATATAAAATCGATAAATATGCGGGTTGTTACAGACTCCCCTCCTTAAAGAAATTGCGTCCTCGCAATATATAAGACCGAAAATAAAAGTAACAACCATAAAAGCATATTAGCACAAAAGAGATTGGAAATAAGAAGTTTACCTCATAGAGCATGAGAAAGTAATTCTGAATGTGTACGCTCGATGAATTCTCTAGTTTCCCAAGAGCAATCCTTAGGATTTGAGGACCATTGAATTTTAACAAGCGGAACATCTTTATTTCGTAGTCGTTAGACCTCCGAAGCAATAATTCGCATAGGATGCTGCTCATAAGTTAAATTAGGTGAAACTTCAATCTCTTCCACAACACCGGGCTCGAGAATAGAATCGGAATCCCGAAGGCACTTCCGTAATTGAGAAACATGAAACACGTCATGCATAGTGGAAAACTGAGCCGGTAATGAAAGGCGATAAGCCATGGAACCAATACGTTCAGTGATGGGAAATGGCCCAATGTATCGAGGCGCTAGCTTTCCCGATCGACTGAAACGTACAACACCTTTCATAGGTGAAACACGAATAAACACAAGATCTCCCATAGAAAATTCTAACTTCCTTCTTCGATTATCGGCATAGGATTTTTGTCTACTCTGAGCTTCTTTCATCCTTTGACAAATAATTTCAATCTTTTCTGTGGAATCACGAATAAAATCTGGACCTAAGACCAGCTTCTCACCGGCCTCAAGCCAACAAGAAGGAGATCGACATGGTCTTCTGTAGAGTGCCTCGAAAGGAGCCATACTAATGCTAGCTTGGAAGCTGTTATTATAGGAGAATTCGACAAGTGAAATATGATCTTCCCAACTTCCACCAAATTCGAGAACACAAGCACGAAGAAGATCTTCAAGAGTTTGATTCACACGCTCAGTTTGTCCATCGGACTGGGGTGATATGCGGTTCTAAAATTAAGCTTCGTTCCCAAAGCTTTTTGAAGACTCTTCCAGAATCCACTGGTAAATAATGGATCACGATCACTAACAATGGAAGAAGGAACTCCATGCAGTTTAACAATTTCTTTGATAAAAAGTTTGGCCAGAAGAGGAACGGTTTGGTTCGACTGAACAGGAATAAAATGGGCAGATTTAGTAAGTCTGTCAATGACCACCCATAAACTATTATGACCCAAACAAGAACGGGGAAGGCCATCAATAAAATCCATGGAAATTTGATCCCACTTCCAAACTGGAATTTCCAATGGTTGCAATAACCCACCTGGCCTTTGATGTTCAGCCTTAACAAGTTGTCAAGTCATGCAACACTTAACAAAGTTAGCGATATCAGATTTCATTCCCTCCCAGTAATAAAGTCACTTCATATCTGCATACATTTTACTGCTACTGGGATGAATAGAATACTTGGAACGATGAGAATCTTCTAGAATGTCTCTACGAAGATCACTAATATTTGGTACGATCAGTCTAACAAATTTCCGAATGCCGCCACGAAAATCAATATTGAAGTCTTTCAAACCTTCAATATCGGTTTTATCCTTAAGATTTTGGCCAAGTGAAGCCAAATCAGGATTTAGCTGTTGAGCTTCAAGAATGCGGTCCAAAAGAGAAGGACAGAATAGAGAATATCGAGATCATAAGAGGCAAGGAACTCGAGCCAACGCTGTTGATGCAAATTAAGTTCCTTTTGAGAAAATAAATATTTCAGGGACTTATGATCAGTATAAAGTATAAATTTCTCTCCCAAAAGATAGTGTCGCCAAATTCGAAGGGCGAAAACGATAGCCGTGAGTTCTAAATCATGAGTAGCATATCTAGTCTCGGCCGGCTTCAATTGCCTAGAAGCATAAGCAATAACACATTCTTTCTGCATAAGAACGGCACCCAAACCAACGCGACTAGCATCGGTATAAACAACAAAATCTTGGTTCCCTTCGGGAATAACAAGAATGGAGCATTAGAAAGGAGTTCTTTTAATTTCTGAAAAGAAGTTTCACATTTGTCCAACCGAATATATTTAACACCTTTCTTTCTTAAGCCAGTAAGAGGCACGGCAATCTTAGAAAAGTCTTTTATAAAACGGCGGTAATAACCTGCCAATCCGAGAAAGCTACGGATTTCAGTCACGCTTTCCGGTCTCTTCCAATTTTGAATCGCTTCAATCTTTGAAGGATCCACTGATATTCCGGATTCGGAAATAATATGACCGAGAAACTTCACACTAGATTTCCAAAAGTGGCATTTGGAAAATTTTGCTTTTAATTGATTGCTTCTAAGAGTTTCCAATACAATCCGAAGATGCTTTTCATGTTCCTCCTCGGTTTTAGAATACACGAGAATATCATCAATAAAGATGAGAACAAACCGATCGACGAAATCTTTTAAAACTCGATTCATAAGGTCAACGAAATAAGCCGGAGCATTCGTTAAACCAAATGGCATAACTAGCCACTCGTAAGATCCATAACGAGTACGGAAAGAAGTCAAAGGAATACTATCCTCTGCAATACGAAGCTGATGAAAACCGGTAGCCAAGTCCAATTGTGAAAAGACTCTAGCACCACTAAGTTGAACAAATAGATCATCAATCCGAGGTAAAGGATATTGATTCTTAATAGTAAGATCATTAAGCTTGCGGTAGTCGACGCAGAGCCTAAGTGTACCATCGGACTTACTTACGAAAATAGCTGAAGCTCCCCAAGGCGAGGAACTAGAGCGAATCAGTTGCTTCATCTCTAACTCGGATAATTGTTTGCGCATCTCTTCATTCTCCTTATTGGACATGCGATAAGGAGGACGAGTAATAGGTTGAGCTCCAGGTATAAGATTAATTTTGAACTCAATTGCTCGCTTAGGTGATAGTCCTAAAATGGGCTCAAAGATGTCGGGAAATTCACGAATGACGCAAATAAGAGAAATGACATCTTCCTCATCATCATTATCATTATCACAAGGATTTAAAGAATATAAAGATGCAACCAAAGCGGAATCCGAATCTTTAAGAACAATAGAAATCTGCTTAACAGATAGTGGATGTCGAAGACAAATAGTCCGCTCAGGACATAGGATATGAGCTTCATAACTATTAAGCCAATCCATACCCAAAATCATTCCAAAGCCTAGGTAATGCATGACATGCAAATCGGCTAGGAAAGAAAAATCACACAAAATAATCTCGACATCTTTACAAAGCAGACTAAGAGTTGCGGATCCACCAACCGGATTCGCAATTCATAAAGAAGTCATTAAAGCAACAACACTTAAAGAAAAAGTATCGACAAGTTCCTTTGATATAAAAGAATGGGTTGCACCCGTATCAAAGAGAACTCTAATAGGTTGATCATGAAATATAATAATTCCTTCAAGGACAGAATGAGACATACCTTGTCCGCGAGATGTGTTGCCAGAGGCTTGAGCAACGTTTAACTTTCCCTCCTTTTCTTGAAGCTTAGGGCATAGATGCATAAAATGATCTGGACTTTTACAATAGCGACAAGAGCGGGGCTTTGAACACTTGTTCGAAAAATGGCCCTTAGCACCACAGTTGAAGCATTTCCTATCACCGGGGGAAAATGCCTTTGCAGTAGGAATTGCTTGCTTACCCCTTTTGTTGGGATAAGGACCTTTGAATTTGTTTGACCTCTTCTTGTTGTTGAAATTTGGTTTGGAAGCCACCACTTCAACATCACTGTCCTTTTCAACCTCTTCAAGACAAAGAGCGATATCAATAAGTTGGTCGAAAGGAACTTCTAACTTTAGAAGTAATGGCTTCTTGAGATTCTTGTTTAAGCCATAGACGAATCTTTGATTCTTCTTCAATGGGGTGTTGATGTATTCAACCCCGTATTTGGACAGTGACTCGAAGGATGCGATATAATCTGTCATAGAGGATTCACCTTGAACAAGGTCTATAAAACGTTGAACCAATGTCACCTTCTCTGCTTCTGGTACGAATTTCAACTCAAAGCGTCCCCGGAATTGCTCCCAGGTGAGATCTGCTTCATTAATTTCAGAAATAAGAAGTTCTTACCAATCCAATGCCCTCTCTTGGAGCATACTGGATGCCACCTGAACACGGTGAAGATCGACAAGATTCATGCGAGAAAAGATTCGATCGCATGTTCTTAACCAAGCCTAGACCTCGACAATAGTTTCGGAACCTTTGAATGGTTTCCCACCCAAGTTGGTATAATCGTTGCACAAACGTGCAAATCCAGACTTAGGGTGAGTTGGTTCCGGGTTAGGACCAGCTGCCTGAGCATTCTTTACTAAATCAAGAAGCTGTTGAGCAGTCATAAAAACTCCATCCTGGAGAGTAACAACAGATGGTCCAGCTCTGGGACGACCTGGTCTAGACATTCTCTTCCTTAAAGAAGAGAAAAGAAGAAAAGTTATTCTTCAAATAAATATCAAGCAAGTCTTGATAGATAAAACAAGGATTCGTAGAAGGAGATAGGATAAATCGGTACGAAGACTCAAATTAAATCCTAAGGCACGACTCCTAAGTTGGACTTAGGACGATGATCCTTGTTAAGTTATTCTACATTGTTCCGAAGTTTGGCTCTGATACCAAGCTGTAAAGCCCCACCTCTATACCCACGCTAACCAAGAACACTACGATGTAGTGCTGTCAATTAGCACGAAGAATAAGGCTGTGGAGGAGCGACCATCCATGTAACTTCTTTGTGCGAACACCAATATGTCAGATAGTATAGAATGCATATCATTTAAGGAGGAAATCCGACATACCGATACAAACTCAAAGCTATCACACGGTGGCTATATAAAATCTTTGGAAACAAACATAGAAATAAACATAACATAAATCAGTCACAGACATCCATATCACGACGACAGAAAAAGATATGAATATATATATAACACTTGAAAGTGTTCATCAGAGTAGTGGTCAGAAAGATCCATGATAATACAAAAGAATAGCAACACGTGCTATACAAAGGAATAAGTACATAACATAAAGTCTATCACAAATGTGTATATCCAAAAATGACTAATCTAAGTAGTTAGCCAAAAATCAGGATAATCCAGAAGAGAAGTCAAGCAGAAGCACCTATAACATCTCGGTCTGACCCGAGTATTATTTATAAGAAAATAATAAATGGATCAGTCTAGCTGTAAATATCAGATGATAAGGTATAGGATAAATAATATGGCATGAACATGTAACAACCATAACGGCATACTACTATAAGTATGTAAATGATAATCAACAAAAGATTAACCAATATCACAAGAATCTTCTCAAAGACAAAATAGGGTATCATACCCTAAACTTGTATTCATAACAAGTCAATAACACATGAATTCACCAATGCACAAAAACTGATATCATATCAATGAAAATCATGGTGAAGCACAAATTCCAGAAATCAACACACGAAATCCAGAAAAACACATAAAAACGGGGAGGCCTAGCACATGAACGGGAGCATGAAAACTCACCTACGCGTATAACACATGAACGAGAAGATATCTCCTGGAAGCTATCCATTTAATTTTAACACATGAATGGCCCGAAGACCATGGGGAGCTACCCCATATATGTGATGGTGAAACATCACAAAAAGCGGGGTCTAGTCTCCCTCGCAGACAAAGAGACATCGCACAATCACTAGTCTAAATCACAAAAAATGATCGTCGTGATCATAAGGAAGTGTCAATTGCACTAAGCTAGTAAATATATGAGTTTAGCTTCATGTCCCATAACCACTAGCTTAACTTAAATATTTACGAACAAACTGTAGATCTTCACTAGAAAATTGTCACAAAAAGGGTTCAATCGAACAAGTCCAAGAGCTAACCGACGAAGTGAACGCAAGCGTTTCACACCACTCGTTTTACTAAGTCGTTTATTTCGATTTCTCGTCCGAGTGAAGTAAAGGCTTGTATATACTAGTAGATTAGTAAACGGTTTGAGAAGAAAGAGCTTTGTAGTAAAATAATGTTGAAATCGCTTTGATGAAAGAGTTTTGATATTTACTACTAGTATTGAAACCTTCATATCTTTAGAGTGACAAGTCACAAAACGATTGTTGAAACAAATCGAATTACATAAATTCACGTTCGAAGACGAGAGTAAAGTCCAAAGAAATCAATCCCAAAACCATCAAAGTAGGAATATACTAGCGACCTAACAAGGTCGAATTAAAGTGCAAAGACTTTAAGTCAAATAGGTCGAACGACCTAAGAGTAGACTGTCGTGCGACCTAGCAGGAGAACAGGGCGAACGACCTAGTGAAATACCGGTCAAACGACCTAAAGAAATCAAGCCACGCGACCTACGGAAAAGTAGGTCATACGACCTAATGGGTTTCGACTTAGGGGGTTGTGGTCGAGCGGCCTAACAGAAGTAGGTCTAACGACCTAAAATCGGAAGCCAAGCGACCTAGTGGTTGCGGCCTAACTGGAATGGCAGAGCGACCTAACTGGGCAAGTGAGGCCAAGCGACCTAAGGTCTGCGACCTAAAGGCGAGCGACCTAAGAGGTCCAGCGACATAAGGGGATACGCGACCTAACTGGAAGACAGGTCGAGCGACCTAATGGATATGAGGTCCAGCGACCTAATGGATATAAGGTCCAACGACCTAATGGAAAGAGACTCGCGACCTAAAAACCAGCGACCTAAATTGGCAATGGGTCAATGACCTAACAAATACAGGCCAAGCGACCTAAAAGAGACGCGACCTAAGAGAGGCGCGACCTAACTCAAACAAACTGGGCGATATAAGGTCGGAGACGACCTACGATTTAGCGAAGTCGAGCGACCTAACGCTTAACTCGCGAGCGACCTAGCGACTTATCTTCAGGCGAGCGACCTAAGGGGTTACGCGACCTACGACCTAGTAGGGTCGAGCGACCTAGTGCCGCCTTGTGATATAAGGTCGGAAACAACCTAAGGTGATGCGACCTATAGCCTGCGTGGTTTTTCCACTCGAATGACCTAACGAGGCCAGAGCGACCTAACGCCAGATTTTGCCAAAAAAGCTGAAAATTAGAGTTTCTCGCCAATCCAATCCTAACCAAATGCAAATATGCATGCTAACGGGATGGGGAATCGTTCCCAACAGTCCAATGACGATTATAGGCAAGATGTGAGATTAAAAATCTCACCTTTTCACTAAAATGGATGAAGATGAAGCTTGAAAGCAAGGAGAAGCAATCCAAAGCTTGAATCCAATATCTTCTACTTGAATTTGGAGTTGAATGTTGGATTTGCAATGAATTTGAGTTTGGAGTTTTAATTTCCCTTTCCCACCACCATTTTTGATAAAGCTTGAATGTTAAAACAAATGATGAATGAACTGAGGAAGAGGGTTGGGCTGAACTAAAAGGAGGTGCAGTCCAAACCAAAGACCCAAAGCAAAAAGTGACGAAAATTTCACTATCTCCAAACATACTGATGTTTATACTTAAAAGACTGCAAATGACGTTTCTAACTCAATGAAAGTGGTCTCGAGTTCTAATTCGTCCGTATGCAAAAAGTAGCTTTTCAAACTAAAATCCGACTAACGATAAAATATTTAAATTAAATATTTAAATATAAAATCGATAAATATGCGGGTTGTTACAACATATCTTGTCAATCTTAATTCAGTTTAATTGTATATTTGTTTGATAATGATTTTATCAATTATATTTGGTACACAAATTTAATAAAATATATTATTTTAACTTGTATATTCTTACATTATTAGAAAGGTCAAACATTTCATTTACCTTACAAGGCCCACATTTTTCTTATAAGGATTCCACTAGATTTTTAGGGTTCTCAAAACCCTAAGAAAAACATAGAAATCTTTCGATCTCTATAGTGGACATTAGAACTTGCTTGACTTGGATTCTGACCTTGAGGAATATCAACAAATTATTGGCCCACAAGTGATGCATAATACTTTATCGGTTGTATTATATACAACTCATAACCCGTAGTCTTAGTCCTAATCTCATTTCGACATTGAGAATATTCAACAAATTGAAAGAGATTATTCACTCGCTCCTACCATTTGGCAACTATCTAAGTACAAATGTGCATAGCTTGAGAAACATCAACAAATATGTGCGTATATCTTACCTCGCCTATTCAATATATCAACAGTACTACACATAACATCTCAGCTTGAGGAATATCAACAACCAAAGAGTATGCAAGTAATTTGTTAATATACAAATGATAAAGGACAACTTATATTAAAGATTCAGAATCTTTAATATATTTATATTGAGTGATATCAATTGAGAGAATAATGTAATTCTTATGAAATATCTTCATGACTAAAATATCACACATATGAAACCATGGTATACGTACTATCTTATGTATTTATTCTTTAAATCTAATTTGGGTTTCTTATAGTTCCAGTCTACTTAATTAAATCATAATTAATTAGTATTTTAATTAACACTTTAATTAATTTTTATTTAATTTAAACCATAGAATTTTAATTTATTCACCTTGAACAATTTAAAGATGAATATAGACTATCAAATTTATAGTAATTATAGATAAAAATATATCATTATACATGTATATTATTTATTAATTAACATTTAATTAATTAAAACAATTTTAATTAAAATTTATTAATTTTGAAAATTTAATTATTATTTACCTTAAACATTTTAAGATATATTCTCAAATATCATTATTTGTGTTTTAATTTTAATTAATTAATTAATTAATTATTTAATCTAATTAATTAAATAATTAAAATTTAAAATTATTTCATAATTTTCAGTTCTTTTTAAAGAAACTGTATAACATTTATAAAGTTTCATTTATACTTTATACTTATTTTGTAAATTTAAAATATAATTAAATTTTCAAATCATATTATGAAGATCGGTCTAAGGCCCAAAATCAATTCGAGCCTTTATATTTGGGATAACCTTTGGGCTTACTTCATTCTTTGGGTCTGGCCAGTAGCCAAGTATGGTAGAGTGGTTGATTACTTAAATGCAACCTTATACTTTACCTTTTTAGATACCCTACTAAATGGGTAGGCATTAATAAGTTAGCCCTAATATGCTAATTTAGACCGTATAGGCTATTGTACTATGATACCGTTGATGGTTTGGCACAAACTCCTTTGGGTTAATCCAACTAGATTCCTCGCATGTGAGTTTAATATGCAGACATCGGACTAGCATAACAATCACAAGACATGAAGGAGTAAGAGGCAATGCTTCAACATAGATCACAATGTGAGAACCTCTATCATGCTAGTTGCATGGATAAGAACCTAGCTTATCCGATGAACCCAGTGAACACCTCAACCAACCTCACTCGGACTGTTGAAGGATCTGGGCTAGTCGAAAGTGGGTTAAATGAGGGAATTTCAAAAAATAATTCATTTTGGATCTTTATTGGGCCTACCAAGTCTAATGGATTTTAGATCCAATCTAAAATTTGTTTCAGATAAAATCTTTTCTTATTCAATTTGTTTTAGAAGGAGTTTATTAATTGATTTATTTTAATCAATTTGATATTTATATAAAATAGAGTATATCAAATATACTCTTATGTGTGTAATAGTCACTTATTTTGTGTTATTATTTTGGTAAGTGAAGAGTCAAATTATTTTTATAGGATACTATTCAGTATGTCATAAATGTTATGAATATGCAATTAATTAGGAATTACACCTACTACTTTTAATTTTACCAAATTTGTATTTGGTAAGTTTATGAGTATATTTTAACATACTTATGTAAGTGTATTGGAAGTGCAATATATAAATAGTGTACACGGTTAATGTGTTTGTCTGTTGGTGTAGGGATTTACACCGCAATAGACACATTCACCCTTTATATATGCCTATGAAATTATATAATATAATATATATATGTATGCGTGCGCACGCGCGCATCCTATAATAATTTTGACTAACTTTATATATTTTGAACATTGAAATTAATAATTTGAAATCTAGCTTTGACTTAGGAAGAATTCAAAATTAGATCTATAATTTTAAGCAAAAGTCCTTATATAAATATTGAATTGAAATAATATATACATATATGCAAATAGTAACAAAATATATTTTTATATTCAAAAATAACATATATATAACTTATACTCAATTATATAAAATGACCGATGTATGTAGTTTGCTTTTATTTATATATATAATATGTTATAAAATTGTTTTAACTAATTTAAACTATTTTAAATCTAATTTTTTTGAATTTTTTTTCAATATAGCGTTGTTTTGAATATTATTTTTCCTTTTGTTATTAAACATTAGTTACTAAAATAATAGCAAATAATATATTAGATAACATAGGAATAAATAAATTCATTTTATAAGGTATGGATTTGAACTATACTAACAAGATGTAATATAAAATCAAAATGAGACTAGATAATTACCATATGAAGTAGCCTAAGATATATACCTTGAACGATTGAATAACTCATAGATTTAATTGAATCAGCCTTTGGATTTTGCTACGATCTAGAGACAAACACCACCTTTTACTAGTTTGATTTTGTTTTGTTTTACGTTTGGGAATTTCATGGCCTTAGAGTCATCGAATTTTCACCTTAAAATGTACAAGATGAGAAAGCCAAAATAATGACAATTAATGTGTTTAAGTAGGCATTTACGAAGAGGAAAAGGTGGAGGTCTTTTCTTCTTCCTTTACACATTCTTTTAATTACATTTCAAAATAATTTTGAACATTTAAACCCTCCCCTCCTTACACCCTAGGCCGACCA
Source organism: Allium fistulosum (assembly GCA_030737815.1). Lineage (NCBI taxonomy): Eukaryota > Viridiplantae > Streptophyta > Magnoliopsida > Asparagales > Amaryllidaceae > Allium > Allium fistulosum. The sequence continues at coordinate 614,227,471 of CM060907.1, forward strand.
CGGTTATGGTTGTTTTGGCCTTCAATAATTCCCAAACACATTTAGTAATTAATCGATTTAAATCAAATTTAAATATTTATTGATATCTTATATTGATACGTAGATATACAACTTTTATACACACACTTTATTAAATACTAGTGGGAAACAAAAATTAAATATTAAAAATTAATATTTTATAAATATTAATTAATTTACATTGATTATAAATTAATTAAATCGTGTGGTATTTCAAAGTATTCATTATTATGATTATGCGACTCAAAGGTGTAAATTCAACCAGCGATTAATATCAATTCGAATATTAACGTTCACATATAACTTTAGCCAGTGGTGTAACGGTTTGGCTAGATTTATCACTTACATATCATTTTGATAAAATCCAATTTTACTATTTTAAGATGTATCTGGTAGTAATGATCATTTATAACAATTCTTTTGTCAAAACTATATTACTTTAGGACTTACGAAATTTTGCTTTATCAAAATTCCAACATTGCCCACATTTACTTGGTTAGTCCAAACACAAAGAACATTATTCAATAATAACAATTATTACTAATATACTGCTTTGGCCAGAGATATTAACTTTGAGTTGGATAACTATGGAATGACTAACTCGATAGTTTGATGTTGGTTAATATAACCAAGGTCAAACAGAAAATATCAATGTGACAATATTACATAATTCCTCGACTTAAGAATACTGTCGAGCTTCTATGTGGAAACTCTGCTTTGATTATAGTTAAATCATGGCACGAGGACCATCAAATGACTATGGTTGGATCAAGTAAAGCATTGGAAATGAGATGCTATTCAAGTGAGAATTCATTTCCTTACTTATATGAGATTATTACCATGGTCAACTGAAGTCGGGTCAAAGTCAAAGTCTTTGATTAGAGCGGTTCGGTTAATAATTATTATTACTATTGATCGAAGGACCTTGTTTTTGGACTATAGAGATGAAAATGGATGATACTGGAATTCTGACCATTACAAAAGTACATAAGTCCAAAGTGAAATAGTTTTGACGAAGAGAATTGGGCTAAATGATTCTTATTATCGGGTAATGCTTAATAAAGTAAAATTGGATTTTACTAAAACCAAGTAAGCTATAAATTTGGTCATAATGTCACAATGCCTCCTAAATGACGTGTGAACGTTAATATTTGAATTGTCTGATATTAATTGCAGGCCAAGTTTACACCTAAGAGTCACATAATCGAAACAATGAATACTCCTGTTACCACTCGATTTAATTAAAATTTAAATGTTATAGATTAATTAAATTAATCAATAATTATGAAATATGAATTATAAAATTTTATTTTATGTTTATTGATCAATATTAAATGTGCGTGTATATAATAGTTATAAATACACTAATCGATATACGTATCGTTTCGCGTTTAAATTGGATTTAAATGTATCAACTATTGATCTAGCTTGAGTCGATTCTGAGGCCCATGAAGAGGGTTGTTATAACCGATTATAGAGGTGGGTGAGTCCAGCCATATGATAGCCATAGAGAGGCTTGGTTTCAAATTGAAAAGAAAAGAAAAGGTAAGAGAAAAATAGGGATCTAAATCTGCATTTTTCTTAATTGGTATCTCCTCTATTTAAGGCTCTCTAACCCTCACTTTATTACTTTACTTTTCCACTACTCTAGATTAGATTAGGTTGACCTCTCCCTCTCTCTATACCTCAAATATTCAAGCTTTAAACCATCAAAGAAAATTCAATTTGATTATCGATAGTAGGTGCATCCATTAGGTAGCAATTTCTAAATTTAGGTTTTGATCCAAGGAGTGATTTGATTCAGCATTCTAAGAAGTGTCAACAAGGATTTGGATAAGGTAAAATCCTTGTTTATATTTTCATTTATGTCTATATAAATATTCATCATATTATATGTAAGTATAAATTGTGAATTGATATCACGAATTCTTATATGTTATTGCCTTCAACATTGGATGTATATGTTTGTATATATGTGTAAATAAAAAATGAATTTTTTTTGTATTTATATTCATGCACCATTAGCATTCGTTGGCAAAAAAAGATTTTTTTTCGAAACCAACAGTTTAATAATTTCAAAACTAGTTTAGTTTTAATACATATTCGTAATAATAATATATATTTATTATACTTATAAATTTATCTACATATATGCATTACAAGTTTTCAGATTTTTAAAAAAGTTTTATTTTTTTAAACCATATGTATAATACACACACACACATAGACATATAATTTATTTAGACATAAACTTACCTTTTACAATATCTACATATCTATAAAATAAATATAAAATATGAAAATTTTATCTAGTAAATGTTTTATACATCATTAATGTAACTTCTAGAAAAAAAGAATTTTTTATATATTTTAAAATGATTTTCGTATGGAAATAACAGTTAAAAAAATTATTTCAATGTTAAAAATTAAAAGAAAAATAAAATAAATTATTTTTGTTTGCTATCCGAATGTATGTATATATCATTATTTAAAAAATTAATTTTATATCAACCGACATTTATATATACATATATTTTATTACATATATATATATTTCTTAAAATTTCAATATGAATATGTATATATATATTTATGTATATATAATAATAACAATAAGGTTTTTTTTATGTTATGAATTATATATATATATTTAAAATTGATATATTGATTTACATTTGAATTTATTAAATTTAAATTACATTATATTATAATATCAATTATAGATATATATTCACACACATACATATATATTAATGTTAAAACGTATTATGTGTTTTACAAATATTATTTTATAATACATATTTATATATAAATGATTGCACATATATATACTTACATATCAGACAGCAAATATGTATATGGAGGGGCCAATATGTCAGCTGCAATGTAAATTCCAACATCTATATAAGGGCATGTTAAACCATATACACCATTTTATGTTGCATGAACACATACACACATATGTATATATGATAGACATATATCATATAATATAAAGTCAACATTAAATAAAACTTTATTTGTAAATTAAATAACTTACTGATTTTATTCAATACAAATTTAGATAAGATCTAAATAAATTTAGTCTTCATAGGCCCAATAAGATCCAAATGGAATAAGATTTTTTGAAATTTAATTGTTTGCCCTGCTACGTGCTGTGCTAATTCCAACAATGGTATCGGAGCCCAATAGCGTACGCAGTCTAAATTAGTAGTACTAGGGCTAACTTACTAAAGCATACCCATATGGTAGGGTGTCAAAAAAGGTAGCATCTAAGGTCGGGTTTGGATAATCAAGTACTCTGCCTTACCTGACTATTGGCCTAACCTAAAAGAATAAGGAAAGTCCAAATGTTATCTTCAATATAAAGGTCTAAACTAATTTGAGCCTTAAGCTAATTTTCAAAACATGTTTTGAAATTAAAATAAAATTTTTAATTTAGAAGGTTAAATCTAAAATAAACAAAATTAATATTTTAAATTTAAAAGGTGAAATTTAAAATAAGTAATGATTTGATATATGTTATGAAATAATTTTCAAAATTAATTTGAAAATAAAATAATTATTTTCAAAAATTATTATTAATTAGTTAGATTAATTAAATTGAATAATTAATTAAAGTAAATTAATTAAATAACATATATATATTGATATATGTAATATTATCTTAAGATGTTAAGGCAACATATACGTATAATTTTCAAAATTAATTATAATTCATTAAATTTTTTTAAAATTGATATATTAATTTAAAGTTAATTAATAAATAATACAATACATACATACATACATACATATATATAAGATATATATGTATTGTTATAAATGTTATAGTACACATACTCAATTTAAAATGTTTAAAACGAATAAAATATAATTAATTAAAATGTTAATTAATTAAATTAACTAAATAAGATTTAATTAACATAATGTTATACATAAGACTATTCTATAAGTTAATTAAATTATACAAATTATATAATAATTAAAACTTATATAATACGAACATACAAATTAAATGTAGAACAGTAAGAAACCTAATTAGACTTAAGGAATACTTGTATCAGTAGGGTATTTCTTAAGAAATACTTTATTCCATAAGTCGTTATCACTCGATTAAGCATACCGAAGATTGTGAATTTTTTAATATAAGAGTTGTCCTCTACCATTTATATATTAATAAATTACTTGCATACTCTTTGGTTATTGAGCACACTGAAGTTAAGGATGTTATGTGTAGTATTATTAATATACAGACTAGACAAGGTGATATAACTATACGTATTTGTTGAGAAAATCCAAGACACAAATACTATAATTAGGCTGTCGCAAAATGGTAGGTACGAGTAAATAATCTCTTTCAATTTGTTAAGCAAAATCAAGGTCGAAATGAGATAAGGACAAAGATCACAAGGTTAGGAGTTGTATATGATACAACCGATAAAGCGTTATACATCATTTGTGGGCTTATGATTTGTCGAGAAAACTCATGGTTAGAATCCTAAGACAAACAAGTCCTAACACCCACTAGAGGAGTTGAAAGATTTTTATGTCTTATCTTAGGGTCCTTAGAAATATAAAAGTATAGTGGGAGGCTTATTAGAAAAATGAAATGGTAACAGTTAACCTTTCTAATATTATAAAAACATCTGCTATATATATAAAAAACTAATCTACCTCGATAAATTTGTGTATTAAATAATATTGATAAAATGTTTATCAATTATAATATACATATGAAATGAATTAATATTGAAAAATAGAAATATAAAATATACCTACTAATGAATTTTTTTGCATGTCGACCTATACAAGAGACTAATTATACAACTAGTAAATACGTTTGAAAATTGGTCACTTACGTATTACTTGCCCGAGACTGTGTATTGCCTTCTATGAGTTTTGAATTCTAAAAGCAATACAAGAATATGGATATTTGATCCATATACAATCATGTATGAATGTTATATAGTGAACGGTCATAATTCATAATGTACGAAACCTCGATGAAATTGGTTCTTTTGAAATAAGCGAGTAAAACATAGTGTGAGATCACGTATTCAATATGATTGATTACACTAATGATCTTATTATGCTAAATGTAACATTGGACAAAGAGTGACAAAATTGAACTAAGAATTTGATCATCGAAAAGTTAGATCGATTAGTTTACGTAAAATGCAAGTTTTTCGATATCCTTAAATGCTAAGCATGATCGAATGCATTTTTGTAAAGAGTTCATTATGATTGTGTAGTCATGGTTTCCTTTTGGATGGTTTGTCCATTTGAAAGGAAAGAGAAAGGATGAGAGTTGTCACACCCCGTAAAATTAACCATAAATAACTTGAGTAAATTAAATTAAATAAGTAGGGTTGAAAATGGATTTTTTTTAAAGTTAGATTTGCCCACGAAAGTTATTCCTTTGCGTTCATGGCAAAATTTTGATCTATTTTCATATATAACATGCTGAAAACATAGTTCAAACGAAGAAACTATGAGCATTTGAAGTTTTCATATTTAAATCAATTTAGTTTGAGTTCAAATTCAAATGATTATTTAAATTTAGGATTTGAATTTCAAAAATTAACTGTTGTTTTACTTAGGGGTTAGGCAAATGTTAAGTTAAATAATTGACGTTAAAAGTTAATCGGTGAATAAAATAAACGAGCAACGGCAACAAATCAGCACACCCCAGAATAGTGGAGAGAACAACACCTCTGATCCCAAGTGGTCGACCAGTGAAGGGGCAGGTCGACCCCTATTCAGGGTGCCGGCTAGGGTTTATTCATATTTAAACGCTTCATATTTATCCATTTTTGACTTAACTCCATCCTATGGTTTTTGTGTGTTTCAACTCCTATAAATATAACCCTATTCTTTTCACTTTTTATTCATAAATATCTAGGGAATTCCTCGAACCTCTGCCATCTTATCTCTCCAAATTAGATTTAGAAACTTCATTAGGAATTCAAGTAAGAATTCAATCTATTTTTCTATTTATTTCTTCTCCTTCCAACTTAATATTATTCTACTATTCTCTAACTATCCTAAGTCTAATAAATATATATACCGCTCCCTTGCTGTGTGTGTGCATATTTCAAAAGAGAGATTCTGAAAGAGGTTGCAAGGCTTGCAAATCCAAGGAAGGAAAAGCTAAGAATATCATGTGAGTGGAAACCATAGTATTTCTTTTTCAGTAATTGATTAGTATATGTATATGGTTTGAATATGCCTTAGGGATTTTGGGATTGCGAAAACAAAATAGATAAAATCCTTCAAAATTCCTTTTATTTCGAAATGTCAATTCTAGATGGAGATTCTTAATTATTATGTTAATTTGATGGAATTTATATTATTTCTGCAATTTTTGATAATTTCATATTCTATTCCCCTTCTCCTCCTTCTTTGATTCAAATTGTGCGTCTTCAATAATAAAACATGGGTGTAGAGCATGAATTCTATTCATAGTTTACACCACTTATTCCACACAAAACTCTTCATTTATGTCTTTGTAAAAGAGCAGTCGAATAGAATATGAAGTTAGGATGGAAATTCCTATTGTTTAGGATATTCCATTGAATTGATGTAGTAAATTGGGTTTCTATTTCTATTTGCAAGTCTATTTATTGCAGTTTGGGATGTGAATATTCAATCCCTTTTTATGGATATTGAAATCTTGGAAATTTGAAGGGAAAGGACTTATATTAGTACTATGTTTAAGGAATTGACATTTAACACTAGTTTAGGGCGTATAAATCGCACGCTTAGAAGTTATTAAGCACGAATATATAATTATTTTTATTAGCATAATAAATGTACAATTATAGCATACAATTGCGTAGTCAATTAGGTAATAAATGTCATTAATTCCCCCTTAGGAAGATAATTAATATTTTAAGGCGTAATAAGGAAGATTTCTTGTAAGTCCTTAATTATAAAACGACGAGATGAGTATTATATATATGAAGAGTATTTAAATTATGGCTAAGTTATAGGGATGCGGGGTCAGTCAAAAGACACATAGAAGTCTACCTAGCTAACCTGACTACCGGCAATGTGACTTTGGACCTGATGTGAGACGTCTCCTATGATAAATATCTATAATGACACAAGGTTAGTCCCAAATCATGTAGGGTAAATATGCCCAGCTAATCTGGCTACCAGTTCCTGCGAATAGTCGGACTAATGTGAAACGTCATTATGAGTATGGGTCGTAATACGAAGGGCCTGCTTCGGGATCTTGAGGTATTAAGTGGTTGTTTTAGCACCCGCTTCTTTTCTTCAAATGAAGTATTAAATGGCCAAAGGGCTAGTTATTAACCACAATAGGTTGAATCTCGGTAGGGGTCCGCTTCAAGATAAGGTATTAAGTGACTAATTGAGGGTCCTCCTTTCCATAAAGAAGTATTAAGCAGCACGAGAGATTCCATGTGATGTCAGCTAGATAGTTACCATAGAGGGGTCTGCCTTAGGAATAGTGTGACGTCCCACCTTTTTGGATGGTTTAAATAAACAATAAACCACACATGTCTAACTCAAACCATTCAGAAGAGAGGATTGTCAATGGGGTTTAATAAGAAAATAAGAGAACAGAAGGGAACCAAAACACAGAATCTCGCAACGAATATAATAATCGAATAAACAGTTCATGAAGTTGTTTTACAATATACATTTGATTACATAACTTTTACAACATAATCAGAGTACAATCAACAAACATACCCAAATTAATGCAACATAATAAAAATAGTAAATACGGTCTAGCAAACTCAATCTTCATCTTCAAGGAATAATGTCTTCAACGCTGAAATACTCAAGTTGACCCGAGCGTAATGAAATGATAAAACACTCGAGTCAGAACTAAAAATTCTTATGTAAGTTAAATCAATAACAAGTAAATATGAGTGATAGCTTCGGAGATGTTTACAGGATTTTCCATCTCCTATCAAGTGTACAACGTGAGTGCAATAACTTAAGAGATGTTATGGGATTTTCCATCTCCTAAGGATCCATTAAACTATCTATATGTAGTAAAATACGCTATATATGTAGTGTATATTAATAAAGTAAAGTATTAAAATAGCGTTGATCCCCCTTAACACATTTTTAAGCAGGTAGTCTATGCAGGTCATGTAACACAACCAGTAAAATTGGTAGCCAGTGAGTCCCCTATAGGTACCATACTAAAACAAAATCGTAGTGGGCGCATATAAGGATAAAAGTATGACAAGGCACGTGAGGCAATGCCCAAGGTAGGATTCAACCAGTTTACCCTTTCTGGCTGGTCGTAACACATCACTGCAATGACTGTCGACCATGTCCACCACCCCTAAAATCAAATCAAGGTGCACCAATCGAGTCAAAATTAATATAGTAATACGAATGGGTGATGGCCCCTAAAAGTAGCCAACCCCTTGGCCAGACATAGGATTCTGTTTTAGTCATTTCAAATTGATACAAGTGTCAGGGTCATCCATCATCGTTCTCTTTCTTAATCCAGTAAAGGTCGCCAATTCAACCTATACATTTTGGATAACATCCACTATGTACACAGTTGTTAAAGTGGTTTCGGTAGAAAGATAGAGAGTATGACATTCATCTGGCCTAGTCTCTTTAACAACCAATCGTACATTTTACACACCGGTCGGTTCTTTTTAATTTCAAGAACAAGTCATTCTTCATATCAAAATATCAGATTTGCTTCAAAAATCATTTCGAATTCAAATAGGTTACACCTTCAAACAAACGTATTTAAATCAATGATTTAAATCTAACGATTCCCACTTTTAAACAGTTTGAGTATTAAAAATGGTTTTGAATAATGAAAATAGTTGGATACTAGTTTTAATATTGGAAACAGCTTGGAATAATTAAAATAGTTTAAGATTGAAAATAGTTTGAATATAAAATAGTTTTAATATTAAAAATAGTTTAGATAATTAAAATAGTTTATATATTAAAATAATTTGATTATTAATTAGTTTATATCGAAATAGTTTATATAATTAAAATAGTTTATATATTAAAATAATTTGATTATAAAAATAGTTTTTATATTAAAATAGTTTATATTAAAACCGTTTCTTTCTTTCACAACAATTTAAACTCATGTTCCAAATCACGACTAAATCAATTCTTCGACTTCCAAATCAAGTCAACTTCATATTCAAATTCCAATTTAAATCAGCCTTAGTTCAAAACGATTTCAAACTTTACTTCAAATTCAATTTAAACAGTTCTATTCAATGGCTGAAAGTTTCAATTCAAATTCTCAATTTTAAAACAATTTAGTTTAACGTCCGAATTTGGAAATACCAATTTAAATAAATTAAATTCAAAGTTTAAATTAAAAATTAAACCTTTCAAATAATTCACTTTCGATAAATTCAAATTATATCTCAATTTCAACTTAAGGTTACGAATTAATCCTTAAACAGTTTCATTTAAACAGTTTCAATTTCAACATTTCAAATGTTGAAATAGAAAATAATTTAATTCATATAAATCAAATATCATGATTTTAAAACCATTTAATTTAACCAAATTCGGTGTCTGCATATAATTTTCTACCCTATAACCAAGTGATCAGTTAATTCAATTTTAATTACATGGATGGATATATATCATTGCAACCCAAAATTAAATGACAGATATATATCATTTCAACCTATTTCTTAGTTTATTTGAAATAATTCAAATGACAATTTATATGATGTTAAATAATAAATGGGTTGATAACAGGAATATATCAAAATAAATCAACAACCATGCATCCAACACCCAACATCCATCAATAGGCATCTAATAACAATCAACATCCAGATCAACCAATATATCATAACAATTACCAATTATCAGTTGTCGGTGTATAACAAGTAATTAAATTCAATATTAATTTGAATATCAATTTGATTCAATATAAAATTCAAATTAATTTAAATGTCAATTTAAACTACCAAACAACAATCAATAAAATTCTTATCACTTCATAAATTTAATTCAACTAACATAAGAAGATTTAATACTGCGTGAGTGGGTTTAATAACTCACCTTTGATTTATAGCCGATTAAAAATCCAATAAAAGCCCAAAATTTCAACAGTCTCTAAATTCAACCAAACTAGATTCATATTGTCCGGAATTTCAATACGAACCCAACAAAAGAAACCACACGTCAATCGAAGCTCATATGAAAAAGTTATGAAGGTTAGAACATTTGAATTTTAAAATTAAATAAAAAATAATAAAAGGGCAAAGTTGTAATTAGTATAACCTTCTCAAACCATTACGCAACTTGTACGTAACTGAACCCACACAACTGCCTACCTTCGCTGACCCGCCGCCACTTCCCTACACCACCACGCTATGATCGAACCTCACCAACACGTCGCCCACGCCTAGGCGCACCCAGAGAACCACGCGCGCGATCACCAATCATCGCCGATCAGCTAGCGCCATCGCCCCCTTCTATGCCCAAATCTGGGGAACTCGAGCCCCTACGTGATGATCAAACCCCATGTATGAATGCTGCTCGACCTACTCTACATGCCAGTGCCCTCCAATAGTCATATCGTCGACGATCAATAGTTGCTCTACAAGCCCTAGAACGAACGACCACGACTGTTTCACCAATTTCTGGACAAACCGAAACTCGATTGCAAAAAAAAATTCCAGATGCTGACTCCATTCATGGAGAGCTTCGTGATGATACATTATATGCTAGGGTTTGAGCAGTTTGAATTTTTTTTGATTTGATTTGAAATCAAAATTTAAGGTTTTGAGATAATCTCCATTGGGAAGAAGCAGATGGATTGGAAAAGTACATACTGTAAATGGAATAGTAAGCTGCTAGGGTTTTAGAACAATCTATTAATAGACAAAGATTGAACATGAATAAATGGAACAAATCGATTGGGCCCAAGCGATAACAAAGGCCCAAAAAGCCCATTTCGTTCCCGAAACGAAAATATGTCATCCTATATATCGAAATATAGGTTTTAAATATTTTTAAATTCAATAGAACTAATTTCAAACCCTAATTCTATTGTATATAGAAGTTAGCTTTTAAAATCAAATTATATTTATTTTTACATGTTAATTAAAACAAATTATTATTAACTAGTTTAATCACTTTTAAAGTTCAAATTAAAAGTTTTATATCATCATTTTGATTAAACTGAAATTAGTAATCTTTTAAAATTAAATTTTCCATATTAAAAACAAGATTTAAATATTAAATTAATTTCACCGTTAAATTACAACTGCAATAAAATCCGTTCATTATAATTTATATTTCAAACAGATTCTTTTATTTTGATTTAAATTCTTATTATTAAATCAACAAATACCTTATGTGTTAATTAAACATAAGTTTCCATTTTATTACACTCATTGCTCAAAAGTTAACGTCTTTGCTCATATTAATTGTAATATTTAATTACATTAAATTTCATTGATTTCCAAATTAATTTCAAATGGATTAAATAATAAAATGAGAAATAGAACAATAATTACATTTAAGTAATTTAAAGGCATTTATAAATTTATTGCTTACAACAAAGGTTAATAAATTTACGTACAAAATACTTGATTTCATATTCTATATTAAAACCAATTTCAATTATATAACATATTATTTCATAATTAATACATCACTTATTTTATTCCTTATTAACCTTTACATTTATATCCAAATTAAACTTACAATTACATTCCAAATTAAACTTTACAATTACAACTGATTGAAATTACATTAATATAGTTGTCAATTACATTTAATCAATATTATTAAATTATATTATAATAATTTTTTTTCATTAATAAATCTTAAATTTTAATTTCTCACAATATTAAGTTCCAAAGTCTTATTAAATTTAATATTTTTAACTGTCAAAAATACGGGTCGTTACAAATAGGTATTAAATGATGGGGTCTGCCTTAATTAAGGTCAGAAATGACCAAAGTCTGCTTATTTTCCAATAAAAGGTATTAAGTAGCTTGGGTACTATCTCTCGAATTGTTAGATATTTATGACGTAAGATTTGGGTCAAGGGATTTAGAAACCTACTTCGAGAATGGAAGGTATTAAGTGGTTGATTGAGGACCCGCCTCCTTTCCTTATAAGAAGTATTAAATGGTTTTATGTATGCAAGACATATTATTATTTTAAAATATACTACCCAAATACTGAAATGGTAAGACTCGAGGTTTTTATTCACCGGACATCTGTTATTCTAACTCCATTCTCATTGCAACACATGTTAAGAATGGAGCAACGACGGTGACGATGCTTGAAGGTGGAGTGACTTAAGCTTGTGGCAGTTATCATCATTATCATCTTTTATGATGTTTGTTAACGCTAAAATTTGAACACTAACACCCTGGTGTGTGTAGTAATAATGTGAAAACACCACCCGTGATACGGGAACAGAATATAAGCTGAAAATCACAGAAAAGTAAAGAGAGAACAGATTTATAGTGGTTCGGCTCGTAATTAAGCCTACGTCCACTTTATATTCTTTTATTGCTGATTTGGTTACAAGTTGATACAATGCACTTCAAAATACAATACACTTTGATTCCGAAACACTTCAGACTAGTAGCTCAAACTTCGATGATGAGATTTGTTGAATCCATGTCGGATGTGCAAGATCTCTCTCGAAGCTTGTTGTAGTGTCTTTGATGTTGGAGTTCTTCAAGTGTTGATTCAGTTGAGAAAGCGGTAGAGTATCGGCGTTTCAGAGAATGATCCCAAAAGTCCTCTTGCCGTTGGAGTAGCTCTTGTATTTATAGGCAGAAATCTGGGCAGAATCCAATCGCACAAGTCCTAGGTCATTCACAACCTAAAGTAGGTCGTAGGTCGGCAGCGACCTAAAAGATGGGGTCTGTCTTGTCTTGATTGCGCTTAGTTTCTTCTGAGCAAATTAATAGGTCGCACGTGACCTAATATAGGTCGTAGGTCGCTGAGACCACTTCTGCTAGTTAGGTCGCTAACTTCTTAACTTGGTAGGTCGTAACTTCCCATAGGTCGTTAGGTCGTAACTTCCCATAGGTCGTTAGGTCGTAACTTCCCATAGGTCGTTAGGTCGTAACTTCCCATAGGTCGTTAGGTCGTAACTTCCCATAGGTCGGTAGGTCGTGGACTCCTTAAGTCGTTAGCTCGTTAGGTCGGTTCTGTAGTTAGGTCGTTAGCCTCCCTAGGTCGCTAGATCGCGAATCAAAAAGAGGGTTAACATTTTCCCCTTGAAGTACACGCCTAGGTCGTAGGTCGTGTGCTTCGATTTCCTTAGCTCGCTCTTTGATGAGTTTGTTAGGTCGTGAACGACTTAAGATAGGTCGTTGGTCGTAGGTCGTGTGTGTCGATTCGCCTTTCACCCCAGTATATAAATAACTTAGGTCGCTCCTTCTTTACTTCACCTGTTCTATCATTCCATTCAGCCATTAGCAAGTACTCAAGCTCTCGAAGACAAATTCAATTACTCGATCATCAGTTATCCTAAACATTACATTGTATAAGTAAATCTGTTATCTATTCAATCCTTGATTGTTACTGAATCATGAATCCCATTTTTCATCTCCGACCCACTTTTATGCCGCGCTTCATCACGATCCTCCTTTTAATCGATCGCTGATGGATTCGAGGTGGTCTATCCTGGCTTCAAACAGTTTGTGAGAACAAGGTGATGGGTTATGGCACCTTTAGGTTAACTGATTCGTGACTTTAGAGGAGATGAGGGAATTGTTAACGGGTTATTGGATTTATGGATTTCGAATTGGCTGATTGATGAGTTACTGAACTTCTCAGTGGAGAGGAAGGTAATTAGTGAAAGGAGGTGTGGTTTTGGTTCGAGCAGGAGATAGCTCGAGATTCCATCGGAGACGACCTAAAACATTCACGATCTAACAACTTGTCCGGTTCAAAAACTCTTGCGACCTAACTAATTGATCGACCCAACTTTTTCTGCGACTTAACTCTCCTGCGACCTAATTATCTTGCGGCATAGGCCTTAAGTCGCGGCCGAGCTAGGACTTAGTGAAATTCATGCTGTTCTGACTTGCACAGTGCGATCTAAGAGAGTCTCCGACTTACGCTAGGTCGCTGGACAACCTAGGACTTGTAAAATTCTAGGAGAATTTGACTTAACTTGAGCTTGAACTGTGTTGCACTTCTTTGCAGATTGTTTTAACTTTTAATCTAACAACCTGTCTAAGCATAACATTTGCAGAAAACTGGGACGAATATACTGCCATTGACTGCCCACATCGAATGACAGATTAATCGATAAAGAATAATTAACTCTAATGAACTTTGTGAATGAATTGCTGTGAAACAACAAATTCAAGTGAAGCACTAAAGCAAAGCTAAAATAATCAACTAAAGCTGATTTGTTTGCATTAACACTACGCTTGAGTTTTAAATTAACAAGTTCTGAAATCTCGTAATCGACCAATTGTCCACTAGCTTAATTTCAGTTATGTTTGTTTGTTATTTTTATTAGTTCTACACAACACTTCACACTTTTTAGGAAACGTGCACCTTCACATCTGAACATCCAGTTGCTTATGTAGAATGACTTCTCAACAAGAAGAAGTAACAATTCAAGCTGGAGAGGCTATTCCTATTCCTACTCCATTAGCTAATCCTCCAGAAAGAATCTCGACCACACTATCATATAAAGTTTTTCGCCAATTGTGTACTCAGTTCGGGATCACTGAAGCAGATGCCATACTTCCTGAGAAAAACGACGTTGCTGACATACCACCCCACGGTTTCGTTGCCGTTAATCGCAAAATGTGTATGAATGGAGCCATTCCTCCTTTTAACGATTTCCTTCAGCAGCTTCTACTTCGACTGTCTATCTCTCCCTTTCAGTTACATCCCAATGGCTATGCCATCCTGATGGGACTATGTGTGCTATTTAGGTGGACGCCGGATCATCTTCCGAGCTTTGACGAAATTTGTTATCTGTGCTCGTTCGCCAAAAATAAAGACCATCCTTCCATCACACTTGTGAGAAGTGCTAGGAACCGCAAACTAATCATTGGTCTTCCTGACAGTGTTCACGGATTCCTAAGTCATTTTTTCTACGTTCGCTGTCCTTCGGGATTTTACGCTATCTGGAGAGTAGGAAGTAAGATCATTTATATTCGTTCCTTATGTTTCTGAACTTTTTGAAGCATGAGTTGTCAAGTGTTAACTTCGCTCTTTTCTTTTCAGCGCTTCCTCCTCCTTCTAGGGATCCTGGTCACAAATCAATTTTTGAGAGGCTCATGGCCGTGCCAGTTGAGGAGAGGAGCATCCAATTTCTGTTGAAAGACGAGTTCTTACATCAATTCGGACTTCTACATTCTTCCCGTTCTATTCAGCCTCATGAAGTCCCTGATTCTCTAGTAAAGACATTAGATGCCCCAGCTCTTGCTAAAGAACTTACACCGAAAGAACCTAGCACTGAGGCTTCACTGGTGAAGTGTTCTACTTCTATTGACATTGCGGGTTCGTCAAGCAAGCTAACACTTTCCCCAGTCATCGAAGAAGAGGAGCCTTCTCAGCATTCTGGAAAGGCGGCTGATGTGGGAATCGAAAGGGAAAGTTCTGTCGGGCACAATGGCGATAATATCTTTGAAGGGTTGAGTGATTTAATGATAACTTCACAGGAGCTATTCAAAGATGACACTTCAAAAGCTATATCTCCTGTTGTCGAGGCGACTTCCTCTTTACAACAAATTACAACGCCTATTACACAAGTTGTCACCATACCCACACCAAAGAGTGGTTTGTAGTCTGACGCGCGTAGTTTGCACGCCACACACACTTAGGATTTTTGGCACTTATACGCACTTAGCTTCTTCACTTCGAAGATTTTTAAGACTTGTCTCTTTTTCATTTTCAGATTCTCTGATGGGGCGAAGTGGCTCGTATTACGAAAAAATTCCAGTGCCATGGAAGCCGTGACACTTATGACTTTAGGTGCTATCTCACCACCCATAGAGAAACTGATGAAGAAAGAGCTGCTAGAAAAGCTCATGAAAGGCGAACTTTTGAGGAGCAGCAAATAAGAAGGGATGATCGACACGACTCTTCTCACAGAAACGATGATTCTCATAAGAGGAAATCCCATGATGATAAGGGAAAGGGCCACATCACTGGAGATCCAAGCAAGCGGGTCAAGCTTGGTGACGCGCCTTCTATTTCTGAAAAGTCTGATGCTCCTACCTCTGCAGAAAGTCCATCTGGTTCTCCAGCTCTCAAGAAGTCTGTCATTCAAACAATTATCAATAGGCCTCAGTATCAAGTCGGGCACGGTCCTCCTACACTTCAAAGCTGATTCCCAAATTGGTGCTTAAAAGGGGTGCGTTTCGACTTGGACTTGGTACCGATCGATAAGCAAGCTATGCTTAGGAATCTTGATGCTGTTAAGCTTGATGTCGAGAGGATATCCGAATGGAAGAAACTTGTTGACGAGCTTCAAAGAGTTAATCATAAGAATCTGGAGGCTATGTTGACTATGGAGAATGATAAGACAGAATGGGATAAAATTTGTAAGCAACATGATGCAGAGATGTCAAGCATTGCTGACGACAATGCAAGACTTGAGTCCCAAGTCGAGAAACTCAAGGGAGATCTCGCCACCTCTTCCGCCTCGCACTCTCAAAAAGAAGAAGTCTTCCAAAAACAAGTCAGTGATGCTCATGCTGCTCAAAGAGATGCTGAGATGAAACTTGAGGAAGAGCAGCATGTTACTGAAAAATATCGCAAAGATACTGCTCAACCGCGGGAAAAAGTTATCTCGCAAGATCTGGAGATTGCAGCATTAAAAGCTCGACTTCTTAAAGTTGAAAAAGAGCGAGATGGAGCAGTTGTCGGCCAAGTTGCAGCCATCGCCGAAAAAGAAGCGGTTGAGCAATCGCACGAGGCGACGAAGGCCAAAGTCTGTTCTACTTTATTTGATTTCTACATGCACAGCGTCCTGGGGCGCGGGAGCCTCTCTTTTTTGGGGCCGACATATGAAACTACTTTGGCTGAAGTGTGGGAGGCAATAATTGGTATGTTCGGAGGAGCTGGTTCTGCAGAGGCAGATCTTGAAGCGACCTATCTAGATCATGAGGCACGCATTGCCCTTGCCAGAGGAAAAGAGCAGCTTGCTAAGGAACGAGCCGAAGCAGCAGGAGGAGAGTGTTTAGAGAAAGCGACTGTTACTGACCCCGCTCTTCCTCCAGCTTCGGTCGACCCTGATAACATTGGCTCTAGTTCCTATTCTTCACTTCCTGCAGAAACCGAAGTCAAAATCGCGACTACTGAGCCTCCCGCTGTTCAAGTCGAGGAGAAGTCCCAGGATGACGCTGAAGCCGAAAAATATGAAATCGATGTGATTAAACCAACTTCTCCAGGTTACATCGATGTTGATCCAAGTCGAGTAGACTACTTATTTTCTTCAACCGAGTTTGATGAATTTTTCAATTGTTACTTAAGTCTTGATGAGCCAATATCTTCTCTTTTTTCGGAGAATACTGATTTTAACTTCTTTTCTTCTGTAGCGGAGGCACCGAGCGCTATACACACTTCTCCTCTTCCAGCTGTTCCTCCTCCAACCCTTCAAGTCACTCCTGCTTCTCAGCCGGGTTCGCAGGAAGATCAAATAGGAGCCCTTTGGGGCTTGGAGGATCCACCTGCTTCACAAGAGCAGAAGGCGGAAGATCTTGAGGACAGTGAGAAGACTCCGGAGCAGTCTCTTGATGATAGCACGAAACTTTCTGCGCTGCTTACTCCGGGAAGTGAGTCTTCTTCAAAGAGGAAAGGGAAGCGCGCCATGAGGAAGAAGAAGAAAACCATTTCAGCTGGAGAAGATAAGGCAGAAGAAGATCCAGCTACACCTTCTTCTCCGACCCGTCCGCACCGGATTCCGAAGCTAGTCATCAAACTAGGCAAGGGTACTAAAGGTGGTAGGAAGAAGGAGTGATAAGCTGGACTCTACTTTTCTTATTTTGCTTTTTGTATGTTCTGACCGGAGATTGTGCGGATACCGGCCTCCGCTTGAAACCTACATATGTACAAAAACTTTATAGTATGGAATAAAATGGTTCTTTTTACTTGTACATATTCTTGTCAGTATATGTGTGAATGCATCTATTCCTTGTTTTTGCACAAGTTTCTTTATTTACTTTATATGATACTGTAGTGGGCTCGTGGTATGATGTTTGAGCGTTATTTTTATTAATATAGCTATGTGCCCCCATACCACGGCTCATTGCAATATTCTGAACAGACTTGTACTCTTATTTTGGAGAATAATTTTTCCGTTTTTGAGGAAATATTATTCTACTTTCAATAGAGTACGCCTTGTATCGGAGAAGTTTTCTCTTCTCATCTTTTTCTTTCTTTTTTTAGAACACTTCATTCTTTGAGGATGATCACTTTTATTTGCTTGAAAAGTGGATCCTCCTACGCAATGAAGCGAGCTTCTGAAGAATGTTTTGACATTCCAACTCTGGTGAAGTGGGTCTCCGAAGAGAGATTTTTGCACTTCAACTTTGGTGAAATGTGCCTCCGAAGAGGTCTTGTGCTTCCGGAGAAGTCTTGTTTTTGTACTTCCGAAGAAGTCTTGTGCTTCCGGAGAAGTCTTGTTTTTGTGCTTCCGAAGAAGTCTTGTGCTTCCGGAGAAGTCTTGTGCTTCCAGAGAAGTCTTGTGTGCCTTGGGGAAGGTCTTCTGCCTCCGAAGAGGGCAGCATGTGCCTTTGGTGAAGGCTGGTGCCTCTGAAGAGGGCTTGTGGTGCCTCGGGAGAGGTCTTATGCCTCCGGAGAGGTCTTGTGCCTCCAAAGAGGTTTTTATTTAATTGCCTGAAATTTACTTTCTCACAGTTAAATGGATCCATGAGGCGGACACAAGTTACTTAATTGGATGTTCGTTTGCACAAACGATCGCAATTAGTTAGCAAAGGTCCTACGCCTTCTGGTCCCACCTACCTCTTTGTTGAGAAGAAAACTTCCATTTTTTGGCGTTCCTCCGAAGAGGGCTTGTGCCTCCGTAGAGTTCTTTATCCTCCGTAGAGTTGCGCCTCCGAAGAGGTCTTGTGCCTCCGGAGAGGGCTTTTGTTGACTGGCTTGCCCATGTCTCTCCGTCGTTTGCTCATTAGCGGTCACTGTTATCGTCTCCAAGCCCATGTTCCTTTCTTTCGCGAGTAGTATGCTCCATCCGAAGATGTGTACTTCACTGTTAAGTGATTCCACGGGGCAGGCGCGAGCTATCTAATCAGATGTCTGTTTGTACAGACGATCGTAATTAGTTAACAAGTGTCTGGTTCCTTTTCCTTGGAAAAGTACCCCTTTGGCAGAACCATTAACTTTTTTGCGTGAAGTTCATCTTAGGTTGGATTTAAGTCTGGAACCTTTTGCGGCTTGAAATTCGTTTATCGAGTGACTTATGGGGTTCACTTATCCTTATGATGGGTGTTTGCACAAAAAATGGACAAACACCTCAAAGTCGTAGGATTTAATTGATTTTACGTTGTTCTTAGTGATTTGGGTGATTTATGCAAATATATGAAAAGCAGGGACTAAACTGTAAAAGACACGCAGATTTATAGTGGTTCAGCCAGAATGTGCCTACGTCCACTTTATATATTATTTCTCTTTTTTTGTTTAGATTACAAGTACAAAGCTTTGATACTAATATCTGAAAGTTGTTTGAAAGTTCTCTCCGTGCTTGAGCTCTCAAACTTGTCCCCCATTGTTGTACCCCTGTCCCTCTATTTATAGAGTGAGGTTGTGGGTAGGGTTCTTGGATGTATATAGCCGCTGGTGGGCCTGGGCTGATGCAATCTGGCCTGGTAGCGTTAGTTCGGCATTGCTTTTGCTCGGCAGTACTTTGATTCGGCGGTAGGTGGTAGATGCTTTGGTTTGGCATCACTTGGTTCGGCGGCAGATGGTAGATGATTCAGCATCACTTGGTTCGGCGGCAGCTGGTAGATGATTCGGCATCACTTGGTTCGGCGGCAGCTGGTAGATGGTTCGATTCGGCATCACTTAGTTCGGCGGCAGCTGGTAGTTGGTTTGGTTCGGTAGTAACATTGGTTCGGTAGATTCGTTTGTCCGGTGGAGACGTTGGCTCGGTGAGGTCATTGGTTTAGTGGTGTTGGTCCGCTTTGATTCGGAGGGTGGCTGGTCCGGTTGTTCTGGTGGCTCGTCCCTTGCTTCCTCGTGTTGGATCGATGATGGTAGAAACGTACCCAACATTTGCCCCCCAAAGTAGGGCATATGTTTAACATATGTCGTGCTTTGTTTCGGTTTGACAACCATATCCGGCCTGAGAATCCAACCGGCTGGTCTGGTTATCCAACCTTCCCCTATAAGTAGGAGACACAGGCCTTCGTCTTCTCTTACCGAACGAGATAGCCGAACCATCTTTTGAACTGCCGAATCAACACGTGCCGAGCCACTCTCAGCTGCCGGACCAGGTTAGTTTACTTCTGCCGAATGACTCCTTAATGTTCTTTATTTTATCGAACGGGTTTGACACCGAATGGTCTCGAGAATTTTTAATACCGAATGAGTTTGGAAGTATAAGGCCGAATGATATCTATGTTTTGAATCGCCGAATGAAACTTGGGCTAGAATTGCCGAATGAAACTTAGGCTAGAATTGCCGAATGTAACTTAATACCGGACGGTCCTGATGTAAACTTGCTTGTTTTATACTTCTACATCCTTCGTTCTAACAACGTGCCTTTTTGTGTTTGCAGATAAATGTCTCACAAAGTGGAAACCTGATCAGAGAAAAAGAGATCTCAGGACAGAGAAGAGCCTTCCGCCGTGCCCCCAGCCCAGCCGGGACCAGGGCGTTATGGGCCCACCCCGAGATCTTTAGTAGATGGATACGGTCCTCAGGAGCTTCTGAACTCACCTCCTGACTGCTTTCCTAGCTCACTCAAAGAGGAGCAACTTGATGCTATATCTCGCTCTTTCGGGATCGACTGAGCGCGCATGTTATTGCCGAATGCGGGAGTGATGCCGTATGATCCTCCCGAAGGATATTTTGCCTACATCAGATATCATTGCATGTGTGGTGCCATCCCGCCTTTCAACGCCTGGGTAGTCAGCTTTCTCACATATCTAAAGGTAGCTCCATTCCAGCTTCAGCCCAACTCTTATGCCATTCTGGTGAGTCTCTTTGTCATCTTCCAGAGGAGATATGGGCGTCCTCCTTCCAACCGGGAGATCCGGTATTTGGACATCTTGAGGGGCTATAAGAAGGGGTCTCCGTACATCAGTTTGGAATCAGCCGTATCTTTCAAGCCTGTCCTGGACTTATATTCGAAGTTTAGTATGTTTAAGAAAGAATGGTTCTTCATCAGGGATGACTCTATTTCCATTCGTCGCTTCACCTCCGGCTGTAAGTGTGAAGCTTTATTCATAATTTCCGTTATAACTGCAGTGCTTCATCTTATGTGTTTTTATTTCTTGCTAGCGACAGGTGGCTTTGCAGTTGTGGAGAATGATCGCCTGGTTCAGATGGCTGAGGAAATAGAAGCCATCACGGGAAGGGATAGGTCGGCCTCTTATTTGATTAGGAACGCTACACTTCTAGGGCACAACCTGATCCTACCACATCAGTCTGTGGTCAAGCAGAGAGACACAGCAGAAGAGAGGGCTGCCAAAGCCACAGGAGGGGCCCCGGTGAGGAGTGGCAAAAGGAGACCCTTCTCGGCGCATCCAGTCGCCGGTGGGAAGAAGCTCAGGAAGTCCGATGGACCCTCTCCCAGCACACATCCGGATGTTCAGGAGGAGGCAAAAGTGGAGGGGGAAAAAGGCGAGGACGAAGGACGTAAGGCGGAGAGTGGAAGTGACAGAGAAGGGGACGGTGATCGTCACGGTGATGATGGTGGCGAAGGACAGGGCGGTGATGGCGTCGGTGCTTTGTCTTCTGGGCAAGTAGGTGAGATCCAAGAGTGGACAGATGAGGCTTTCCACCATGCTTTCGAGGGGTTGGGGGAAGGATCGGCCTTGGTGGAGAAGACGAAGAGAACTGACAAGGTCGGAATAGGTGCCGATCCATCTTCTAAGGGCGTTTCATCCAGGGCAACTCCGGCGATTCAAGGTGAATTTTTGACTCCCGCCGACTCCCTTTATGATATGTACTTAAGGATATTTCATGGCCAGTTCCCGTCTCTTTTTTTACTTGATATATTTCTTGGATTATGATTCAATGTATGCTTGTAACACTTGGTTTTTATTCCAGGAGCGGGTAAGGTGGCCAAGACCTCGGACATTCGGTACCGCCTCGAACAATTCAAACTCCTCAAAGCTTCCGCTAAACCGAAGCCTCCGACCCACCGTTCCGAGGACGTAGTAGGCTACCGTCCTCTTCTCGGGGTTATTGAAGAGGATATTCAAAAGAGAAAGAGGAGTCGCTCCCTATCCGAGCCTTCACCTGGTCCTCAGCCCCCAATCCAGCCTCTTCATGATATCACGGAGGAGGATACTGAGTTCACACCCTCTCCGCACCCGTCTGAAAATCCTACCGTTACTCAGATTGATCGTCCCGGCTTGGCTCGTAATCCCTTTGCGGGTCATCCTGATCTGGATCCAAGTTCTCATGATATTTCCTTCGACGAGGTTACCGGTGAGCACCTTCTCCCTCGCAATCCTATGGTAAAGGTGCTTGATGAGGCCAAGTCCCTGGGCCTTGATTTGCTTACTACTCGGATTGTCACTATGGGGGACGAAGCTAAGGCAAACATCGACTGGGTTGTTGAGGAGACCAGGAAGTTGATGGGGCATCATGCCCGACTGGTCAAGGCCGGGGAGGAAATCGGGAGTGCCAACATAAGATTGCGGTTAGTGGTTTCCGACCAAGCCAAACAACTCGCCGACCAAGCCATCCAGATCTCTTAGCACGAAGCAGCCTCCAGACGACTAAAAAAACTATGGAAGAGGCTAGCCGAGCCGAACTGCGGAAAATGGAGGCTACCTGCAAGGAACGGATCGATATGGCCATTGCCACGGTGGATGAAGTCCGGAAAGCAGATCTGGAGCAGATAGAGGAGTTATCTGGGAGGCTTGAGGCCGCAGAGTTTGTTCAAGCTAAGCTGAAGGAGGAGATGGAGGCGATACGGGAATCCCTTCAGGCTGACTGCTCGAGATACCGATTGGAGAGAGAAGCTGCCATTGAAAGGCTGTCGGCTACCGAGGCCCGGATGAGGGAGTTTGAGGAGAATGAGGGGATGATGGACGAAATGCTCCAGGACATGTACTTCCGAACTTGGAAGCAGGGCAACCTATCCTGGATGGATGATTATCCCAGGGTCATGGCTAGGATTTATCTCCGGGCTCTGGAGGAGGCTAGGGCTGATGCGAATAAAGAGGGTGGCGTGGTCTTCAGCATGGATGTGGTCACTGCCCAGTTTACTAAGGAGGAGAAGGTGGCGGTGAATGAGGGTATGCGGTTGCTTGCTGCTGAGGGGGCAGGTGTGCAAGTAGAGGACGACGACCAGGATGGTCAAGAAGCACGTGCTGGTAAGTCTTCCTTTCTAGTCTTTCCTCTAACTTGGTTGCTTATCATTAATGAATTCTTTCTTTGACCGGACAGGTGGGCAACAGGACAAGGATAAAACTCCAATGCAGCCGGCTCCATGATTTTGACCTGGATATCTTTTTGTGAACTTGACATTGTAGTGTATGTTAGTCTCAGAATGGTAACGTAACTCTTAGGCTGTAATTATGCTACTTGTAATAAACAACATTATTCTTGACGTGTAACTTTTTAACTTAAGTTGATTCTGTCGTCTCTTGAATGTTTTTGCTATTTTGACATGTTGTGTGAGAAATATAGCTATGCATATTCTTGTAATTAAATTGTGTTTGACGTCAAGTTCTTGTTTAAAATATGACTTGCAATGTTAGCGTGAGGTGTGAATAAATTATAGTCACATGTTTACTCATGAAAGAAGGAAATACCGCCCTTTATATTTTGCTTGTAGATGGCAGCTTTGAATGTTTTGTGTGACCGAGTATGGGATGCGGTCCGGTACCTTACTGTGAGCATCCGCTTCCATTAGCGAATGTCTCCTGTTCTGTGTCCTGTACTTCAGGGATTGTTACATAGGATAGGAGAAAAGTTTCTTAAATAAAATTGAAATGCGTGAAATAGTAAAACTTCCAATCACGGAAGGCCTTCGATGTGCTTAAGTTCATGGCAAACGGGCTTTGTAGTCACTTTCCCTAGCTGTGGGTCTTGGAGACATTTGTCACCCATCTTACGCCTCCACGGGGAGTTAATTCTTTTTTACCACAGCCGCACTTAAGACACATCGGAGCCGAGATCGCGCACAGTAACTACCCGGGCCATTATGGCCCGTAATCGTGGGTATTATTCGATTTACTGTGGCCGGCTAGCGTGGATGCCGATCGTCAACCGTGAACTGCCCCTGGCTGGCCACACCTTATGTTGGGGCTTATAGTCGGTTCACAGTTGCCGGCGAGCCGAACGCCGTAATGAGTTGCCTCGGCTATAGTCGGCCTTCTCGGTGGCTTATAATCGGCTCATTACAGTTGGCTTTAAGGGCCGTCGCGAGCAATGAGTTAACCCGCAGCAGAGGGTTGCCGGAGCAAAAGTGTCTCATTGGCGAGGGCATAGATTCGCATAGTACCTGTTAGGTCTTGTCCGGGTGAAGTTGCGCTGTGGAGTGCTTTGAATGGAAATGCTACATGCATAGGATTTTGTTCAACAGAAAAGGATAAAGTTAACAAGCAGCCAAGATATAAAGGGACAAGTTAAAAAAGAGACAAGGTTTTTTAAAGTGGTTCGGTGTGAAAATGCCTACGTCCACTGATTCTCTTTGTTAATTCACTTCATATGGGCAGTACAAGTTAGGAAAAGTATCGACGGAGGTGTTGGATGTTCCATGCCCTCTGAAACACCTCTCCATCCACTGTTGACAAAATATAAGCTCCACTGTGGATATTTTTATGAATTACATATGGTCCGTCCCAGATTGGATCTAGTGCTCCGGGGCGAGGGAAGATTCGCTTGAGGACAAGATCCCCTTCTTGTAAGGTACGATGCTTGACTTTGGAGTTGTAGTGTGCTGCCACTTTTTGCTTGTGGGCTGCTGCTTTGAGGGTTGTGTCATTTCTTCTCTCCTCAATTAGATCCAAAGACATGTGAAGGAGTTCTTCGTTCTCTTCTAGGTTATAGTGGATCCTACGGTGGGAAGGCACGATGGTTTCAACTGGGAGCATAGCCTCCGATCCGTATGCCAAAGAGGAAGGAGTATGCCCCGTTGATGTTCTCAAAGATGTGCGATAGGCCCACAGTGCCGTAGGCAGTTCGTCCACCCAAGCGCCCTTTGACTTTTCGAGTTTCTTTTTTATTAGAGTTTTCAAAATTTTGTTGATGGCTTCGACTTGTCCATTTGCCTGGGGATACGCTACGGATGAGAAGCTTTTGTGAATTCCGTGCTCTCTGCACCAGTTGGCGAATTTCTCGGTGTCAAACTGAAGTCCATTATCTGATATGATTTTGAATGGGACCCCGTACCTACATAGAACATTTTTGATCAAGAAGTTAATAACTTTTGCTGAAGATACTTTATTCATAGGTTCTGCTTCCACCCATTTGGTGAAATAGTCGACTGCCACTATAGCATATTTGGCCCCGCCTCGGCCCATTGGTAGTTCGCCGATTAAGTCAATTCCCCATATTGCGAAGGGCCAGGGGCTGGCCATTTGAGTAATCTCAGTTGTTGGTAGCCGCGGAATCTTAGCAAACTTCTTCCATCTGTCACATTTTCTGACGAAATCTAAGGCGTCCTTGCTTAAGGTGGGCCAGAAATATCCATATCGGAGTATCTTTTTTGCTAAAGTTTGCCCTCCGGTGTGATCTCCGCAGCTTCCTTGATGAATGTTGGATAAGATTTCCTTGGCTTCCCTCCCAGCGACACACCTTAATAACGGGTTAGAGAATCCGTGCCGATAGAAGATGTCTTCTTGTATTGTGTAGCGGGAAGCTTTCCTTAAGATTTTCTTGACTTCGTTACGCCCGTTGGGTAGTGTGCCGCTTTGTAAGTAGTCTCGGATGGGAGTCATCCAAGTTGCTTCTTCGATTGCAGCTATCAGATTCACTTGCTCAAAACTTGGGGTCAATTGCTTTGAGATGGTTACTGCTCCGAAGATGGCGCTGTCTCCCACACTAGCTTGCTTTGCTAATTCATCGGCCTCATGGTTCTCTTCCCGAGGGATGTGTTTGACTAAGTAGTGGTCCAATCGGCTGAGAAGTAACTTGGTCTTCTTTAAATATGCTATGAGTCGTTCTTCTCGAGCTTGGAATTTTCCTAGTATTTGATTAACAATAAGTTGAGAATCGCTATGAAGACACAAAGAATTGGCTCCGATTTCTAAGGCAAGTTCTAATCCAGCTATCACTGCTTCATACTCTGCATCGTTGTTGGTGGCAGCGAAATCCAACCTTATAGCATAGTGCAGCTTATTTCCCCTGGGAGTGATTATTACCACACCTGCCCCCGAGCCTTGTTCGTTTGATGCACCATCCACAAAGATATTCCACTTGATGTCTTCTGCTATTTCCAATTGCTCCTTATCTTCGTTGGTAGTGAATTCTGCAATGAAATCAGCCATGGCTTGTCCCTTGATGGCCGTGCGAGGGTGATAGGTGATATCATACTGACTTAGTTCAATGCACCATTTAAGTAGTCGCCCAGAAGTGTCGGGACAATGGAGTACCTGCCTCAGTGGTTGATCAGACATAACTTTGATGGAATGGGACTGGAAGTAGTGACGCAGTTTCCGTGATGTGATTAGTAAACAGTATGCTAGCTTCTCAAGTTTAGGATATCTGACTTCCGCCCCTGTAAACCTCTTACTTACGAAGTAAACTGGCCGCTGCGTGTGGTTATCTTCCCTTACCAAGGCAGCGCTTAGGGCGTGAGATGACATAGCAAGGTATAAGTATAACTCTTCGCCTTCGCTTGGAGTCGAGAGCACCGGTGGTTTCTGGAGGTGTTTGATTAAGTTAAGGAAAGCGGTTAAGCATTCGTCAGTCCATTCGAACTTTCCTTTGTCTTTCTTTAGAGCTTCGAAAAAGGGATGCACTTGTCCGTTGCTTTGGAGATGAATCGACTTAGGGCGGCCACTTTTCCATTCAGGTTTTGCATTTCCTTTCGAGTGGAAGGTATCTTGATATCCCTTAGCGCTCGGACTTGTTCTGGGTTTGCTTCAATCCCTCGGGCATGGACGATGAATCCCAAGAACTTTCCTGATGATACTCCGAAGGAGCATTTTAGAGGATTCAACTTCATTCCATACTGGCGAAGTACTTGAAACATCTCGCCTAGGTGGCTTAAGTGATCGTTGGCTTTCCTTGACTTTACCAGCATGTCATCCACATATACTTCCATAGTTTGTCTTATTAGCCCTGCAAACATCTTGTTGACGAGGCGCTGGTAGGTGGCTCCTGCATTTTTAAGTCCAAAAGGCATTACCTTATAGCAGTATAAACCCCGGTCAGTGATGAAACTAGTGTGGTCTTGATCAGGAACATGCATAGGAATTTGGTTATATCCTGAGTATGCGTCCATAAAAGATAAGAGCTCGTGCCCGGCTGTGCTGTCTACAAGTTGGTCGATTCGGGGAAGTGGGAAGCAATCCTTTGGGCAGGCGTCGTTTAGGTTGGAGTAGTCAATGCATGTTCGCCACTTCCCGTTAGCCTTCTTTACCAGTACCGGGTTAGCGATCCATTCCGGGTAGATGGCTTCTCGTATGAAGTCATTGGCAAGTAGATTCTTTATTTCTTCATCGAGGGCTGCTGATCGCTCTGCCCCCATACTTCTCTTTCTTTGTTTTACGGGCGCCTTGGTAGGATCAATGTTTAGTACGTGGCATGCTACGTCGGGGGAGATTCCGGTCATGTCAGCGTGTGACCATGCGAATACATCCAAGTTGTGGCGGAGAAAGTCGATGAGTTGCTCCTTCAACTCTGCTTTTAGTTGGGACCCAATTTTCAATAGTCTACTCGAGTCGTGCTTGTCTACAGATACAAACTCCATAGCCTCTGCAGGCTCAGCGGTGGCCTCCTCCTCTTTGTCCCTGGGGTCTAATTCATTGAAAGGGTAGCTGGTATATCGAAGAGGAGGGGCTTTCTTTAGTTGCTACGCTTCTAGACTTTTCATGCAGAGGGCAACCTCTACACTCTTCCCTTTATCCTTCCTGTGGTTGTTGCGAAGTTCAGTCACATAGCAGTCTCGAGCAACGTCCTGGTCTCCTTCTACTTCCCCTACTCCATTGTCCGTCGGAAATTTCATCTTTAGGCACCATGGGGCTAGGACAATTTGGAAGTCAGACAAGGCTGGCCTTCCTAAGAAGGCGTTGTAGGCCGAGTGGTTTTCTATTAGCACGAATGTCTGTTTCCGTACAACGGAGCGGGGATGGCTTCCAATCTCAACAAAGAGATCTAGTTGACCAAGGGGCATTTTCGCATCTCCGGTGAAACCGTGTAGTGGTTTATTGCAGGGAGATACATCCTTCATTGATAGTTTCATTTTGTCGAATGCATGTTTGAACAGGATATTTACTAAGCTTCCAGTGTCTACTAGAATTCGGTAAACTTCGGCGGGACCAAGCCGGGCCGAGATAACCATGGGATCCATGTGAGGGTATTGCCTTCCTTCTAGGTCTCACTTACCGAATGTGATGTCATGATTCTCTTTCCGCTTCGGGTGGCGCTCTTCTATAATAGAATTAACACAGTCTTCATTGTTTCTAAGCGACTTTCCATATCTTTCCATCTCTTCCCAGCTTCTGTCGGCGATGTGCGGTCCTCCCGAGATGGTATGGACCACTATCTTCTCTTGACTAGGGCCACTAGTGTTGCGATTTCCTCTGCCGATCTCTGGTGAGGGTAGCCTTGGGTTCTCATTGGCAGGAGCTGGAGTCCTGTCCTGACCTTTTACATAGCGTTCCAGTTTCTTCCTTCTGATGTGTTCTTCAATTAAATCCCGGAGATGATGGCACTCATTGGTATCATGCCCATGCGATTCGTGGAAGCGGCAGAACTTTCCAGACTTCTGCGCGTTATCTGATTCCTTCTTGTATGGTGGGCGTTTGTATCTAACTTCGCCTTGGGTGGCAAGGAAGATGTTTTCGACGGTCTCGTTCAAAGGAGTGTAAGTGTCGAATCTCGGTCCTGGCCGATATAGGCGCTTTTCTCCCTTCTTGCCCCCAGCATTGTCTCTGGAATCATTTCTTCGAACTTCCCTTGCCGCAGCAGGCGCGTTGCTGTGAGTTGCCTTAGTTTGTTGTCCTGACTACCCCTCAACGGCAGCATCCTCAAGCCTCATATATTTCCCGGCTTTGTGGAAGAAATTGGGTAAAGTAGCTGGTTTTTCATTTGTCAACCTTCTACCAAATTTTGTATCCAGATGCACACCACTACAAAGGGCCATTAGGATAAGCTTCTCATCGGCATCTTGGACTGTGGCTGTTGCGGCATTGAATCGGGTTAGGTATTGCTGCAGTTTCTCTCCAGGTTTCTGTTTGATGCTGGATAAGGAGTAAGCGTCCTTGGGTTGTTCCACATGAATGCGGAACTGACTGATAAACTTTTCTTTCAACATTTCCCACGAGCTGAGGGATCCCTGGGGTAAATGACAGAACCAGGAGGTAGCGAGATCTGCTAAGAATAGCGGAAAGCATTTGCACAGTACTCCCTCTGTTGCCCCACTCATGAGCATATGCTGTGTGTATCTCTGTAAGTGTACAATGGGGTCGGAGATTCCTTTGTAAGGTTCAATTGTTGGCATTTTCCATTCTCGGGGGGTAATAGCAATTTCGATATTGCGGGCGAAAGGGTTGGTTACCCTAGCGCCTATCCCTCGATCTCTTTGCTCCCGTTGGACGCACTCTCTGAATAAGCGTGCCATCCTTTCATCAGAATTTGGAGCAGATAGAAACGAGTTCGGTTCCGTTCTGTGGGATTGATTCCGTCCCGATGACCTGTAGGGATGGTATCGTCTATCATTCCTCATATTTTCCAGCGGCTGCCTTCGGTCTTCTGGGAGCATGCTAGGGTCAGCTATAGTTGGCCCTTGCCTTGATCTTCCCCCGCTGGGTTCTGATCTAAGCACTTCCTCGGGTCCAACTTCGGGCTGGACTCTAGCTCGGCCCCTTTCGCTGGCGTTTCCGTGGTTAGGCAGTACAACCGGCTCAGCTACAGTTGACCTCTGCTCGGTACCTCCCCTATTGGGTTCGGTTCCAAGCGTTTCCTCAGGCCTAACTTCGGGCTGCGCTCGATCTCGGCTCCTACCACGGCTGCTTCTGCCGTTAGTTCCTTCGAGGAAGGAAGATCTTTGTTGTCTCTGAGATCCTCCAGACTGGGACTCTCCCCCTGATTCAGTGTTGCGGTTGGACTCTTCAGCATCCCTTAAGCGTGACATGAGATGGTCCACCAAGGCTTCCTGCTGGGACGTGAAGCGGTTAGTTACTTCAACCACAACCCTGTCTAGATCTGCCCTAGTAATTGCTGCAGGCTGTTCTGCGGCAGGAGTGGTGGGATTAGTCTGTTCTTCGTTTGATACTGCTGCTGGAGGAGGACGATTCACTTGATCTATGACCGCTGGATCTGGAAGACTGCTGGTCGCGATGTTTTTTCCTTTGTTAACATCTTTTTTCTACTTGGGAGGCATGTTTTCCAAGCAATGAACGATGTTGTCAGGAAAAAGGTTAAGTGGATGAAGCTGAAGCTTCGAGCTTATAGCTCTCAATGAAAGCACCAAAAATATTTGCACAAAAAATGGACAAACACCTCAAAGTCGTAGGATTTAATTGATTTTACGTTGTTCTTAGTGATTTGGGTGATTTATGCAAATATATGAAAAGCAGGGACTAAACTGTAAAAGACACGCAGATTTATAGTGGTTCAGCCAGAATGTGCCTACGTCCACTTTATATATTATTTCTCTTTTTTTGTTTAGATTACAAGTACAAAGCTTTGATACTAATATCTGAAAGTTGTTTGAAAGTTCCCTCCATGCTTGAGCTCTCAAACTTGTCCCCCATTGTTGTACCCCTGCCCCTCTATTTATAGAGTGAGGTTGTGGGTAGGGTCTGGATGTATATAGCTGCTGGTGGGCCTGGGCTGATGCAATCTGGCCTGGTAGCATTGGTGGTAGGTGGTAGATGCTTTGGTTTGGCATCACTTGGTTCGGCGGCAGATGGTAGATGATTCGGCATCACTTGGTTCGGCGACAGTTGGTAGATGATTCGGCATCACTTGGTTCAGCGGCAGCTGGTAGATGGTTCGATTCGGCATCACTTGGTTCGGCGGCAGCTGGTAGTTGGTTTGGTTCGGTAGATTCGTTGGTCCGGTGGAGACGTTGGCTCGGTGAGGTCATTGGTTTAGTGGTGTTGGTCCGCTTTGATTCGGAGGGTGGCTGGTCCGGTTGTTCTGGTGGCTCGTCCCTTGCTTCCTCGTGTTGGCTCGATGATGGTAGAAATGTACCAAACAATGGGTAAGCTTTGTTTTAATTTCCTGCAGTATTAAATCGACAATTTAGCAATACATTTAGAGTATTTACTCATCGAAATGAAACAGGCATTTTATGATAATAAAGAACACAGAATTTATAGTGGTTCGGCCAAGAATTGGGCCTACATCCACTTTATAGCTCTTTTATTGATCATCACTTATTTTACAATGGTTTACAATACAATTGATACATCCATAATCATTTTACAATTTCAAGCGAAGCTTTTTAAGTAAAATATGGACGCAAATGATTGTTGTTCCAGGCTCTCGGGATTGGCTCTCCTTCGACAGTTGTGAGTTTGAAGGTGCCATCCAGAAGTTTATTGCTTATGACATATGGTCCTTCCCAATTTGGTCCAAATACACCAGTTGTTGTCATGATCCTCTTCAAGACTAAGTCCCCGATTTCAAAGGTTCGTTGACGGACTTTAGAATTGAAGTGCCTCGCTATCCTTTATTGATGGGCCGCAACTCTGAGCTTAGCTTCTTCCCTTCTTTCGTCAAGAAAGTCTAGTGCTTCGAGTTGCAATTTTTCATTTTCAGCCTGGTTGAAATGAATTCTCTTGTGTGAAGGGACTTCTAGTTCTACTGGAACCATCGCTTCTGATCCATATGCCAATGAGAATGGAGTGTGCCCAGTCGCAGTTTTATGGGTTGTTTTGTATGCCCATAGTGCCAGTGGTAGTTTATCAACCCATCCACTTTTTGCTTTTTCAAGCTGCTTTTTGATGGTTGACTTGATAATTTTGTTTACTGCCTCCACTTGCCCATTTGCCTGTGGGTGGGCCACTGCTGAGAATCTTTTTTGGATTTTGAATCGCTTGCAAAAGTCCTGGAATTCTTCACCTTCGAACTAAGTACCGTTTTCTGTGATTATCTTCTGCGGCACACCATACCTACAAATAATATTTTTAGTCACAAAATTTATCATCTTTTTAGAGGTAATAGTAGCCAAAGGTTTTGCTTTAGCCCATTTAGTTAAATAATCAACAGCAATAATAGCATATTTGATTCCCGACTTGGCGATTGGTAAAGGTCCGATTAGATCTATCCCCCAAATGGCGAATGGCCATGGACTGAC
This sequence comes from Allium fistulosum, assembly GCA_030737815.1. Taxonomy (NCBI): domain Eukaryota; kingdom Viridiplantae; phylum Streptophyta; class Magnoliopsida; order Asparagales; family Amaryllidaceae; genus Allium; species Allium fistulosum. Next base: position 614,260,100 of record CM060907.1, read on the forward strand.
CATCTGTGTTAGTTCAGTGGAAGGTGCTCTTGGAATTTTTGCAAATCTTTGGCACTTGTCGCAATTTCGGGAGTAGATAGCAGCATCTCGGTTAATATCTGGCCAAAAATACCCATATCGAAGAACTTTCTTGGCAAGAGTTTGGCCACCTGAATGATCCCCACATTCTCCTCCGTGCACCTCTGCCAAAATTGTCTTGGCTTCTTCCTTAGTTACACATCAGAGTAATGGCATTGAGAATCCCCGTCTGTATAACCGGCCGTCTTGAATTACATATCTCGATGCTTTTCTTAACAGCTTTTGGCGTTCTTTAGAATTTTCCGGTAGGGAGCCATTGAGTAGATATTCTTTGATCGGGGTCATCCATGACTCTTGTTCTTGAGATACAGCCATGATCCAGTCGATATCCATCCCATCAGTTCTTGGAGCTGACAAGACCTCCACAGGAACCAATCCCAATAGTTGAGCTTCTCTGGAGCTTGAATACTTTGCGAGAGAATCCGCTTTCATATTTTCCTCTCGAGGTATGTGGGTTATTGAATAGTGATCGAAATCATCGAGAAGTTGAGAAGCCTTTGACAAATAAGCAGGCAGATTCCCTCCTTTAGCTTGAAACTCCTTCTTGACTTGACATACAATAAGCTGAGAATCACTGAAGATCTGCAATGTTTTGATATTCAATTTGTTTGCGCCAAAATTGGTCACAAACCCCGAATGTTGTGAAAGCACCAGTATATGAATATAAATCAACAATATTCACACACAAATCTCAAATCTAAGCAAACAGAGTATCACAATTCAGAAATAATGAACAGAAACATGAGATTTATAGTGGTTCGGCGATCTTGCCTAAGTCCACTCTGAAGTTGATGATTTTATTGATGTTCACTCGATGATTACAGTTTCTTCTAATGTAGTACAACTGAAATTATATTCTAAGTATCAATCTAAGGTAGCGGTGGTGTTCTGGAGTAAATCTGGCAGAATTTGGGCGCTCTTCAGTACTTAGAATTATCCGACCCCCTTTCTGAATGACCAAGGGCTCTATTTATAGGTGTAGGAGGCTGATATTTCGCCTAAATTGAGGGGAGACCAGTTCTGGTACGTCAGGGGGCCCACATGGCCGAAATCTGGAGATCCGGGCCCACTTTGGGATCGATTCGACCCTTGGTTCGAATCGATCAAGAAATCATCCAATCGAGCTGAAATTTGGTGTGGACATTCTTTATCATGTGCTTAAGCTTTTGTGAAAATTTCATAGCATTTGGACTTGTAGAACTCGAGTTATGATCGATTCAAGTAGGTGTTTTTCGTTTCATGGAGTCGTTCGAATCGATACGTTTGAATCGATTCGTTCGAATCGATCCTCCTTTACGCGAAGACTACGGCGTGGTGCGCATGCTTCGCATCGATCCGCTTCTCACTACGGATTGACTGGGTCGACTCCATGTTCTTTGCCGCTTTGACTGGGTGGATTCGTGGTAGTGGATTTGAAGACATCCCTGTTCCAATCGAATGAACGAAGGTCTGTTCGAATCGATCTAGGTGTAAAGTCGATCGATTCGAAGTTGCTTCAAGCAGTGTGGATTCGAAGTATCTACAGCTCCGTGGATTCGAAGTAACCAGGGGAAACTTCAATCGAGTCGAACATGCTGCCTTGGATGGTGGATACGAAGCTTAGCCGTCTGAATGGATTCGAAGGACCTTTAGTTTGATGGATACGAACCTGATGGAGGCGAGGCTATTTACCTTTCGATCGATTCGAATGCCATGGTTTCGTACAGGGGTAACTTGATGGATTCGAACTAGCGATGTCTTGAATGGATTCGAACATGAACCCTGCCAATGGATACGAAGAAGACGATATCGATGGATTCGAAGTAAGGCAGGGATGATGGATTCGAATGATGGCTACACTGATGGATTCGAACATAGATTCTTCTATCTTGCGTTGATCATAACTTGAACATACGGACTCGGAATTACTTGAGATTTGAAACGTTGACTCTCATGGCTCAGCTTTTCATGTCCTATCAATTTTGGCTCGATACGGACTCGGACAAAATTCATTGATATCCATAGTAAAACAGTGTATAATGAGCTTTTACGACGAACTGTCTTTAGTTTTCCAGTCAACTTTTTGGGGTCACGGTCTTGCCAAAAGGCGGGATAACATTTGCCCCCCAAAACATGCCTTGCGATAGGAAGGTGTGTTTTGTAATGCCATTAGCTGGATGTTCATATCCTGTTGATGACCTGCAAAGACATTGATAGTTTTATCTGACCTTAAATGATGACCGTTCGCGATCTAGCCATTTTGAGGTGGAATGCGACCGTTCGCGATCTAGCATTTCTTTACGGCCCCAAATGATGACCGTTCGTGATCAAGCCATTTGAGGTGAGGGGTGCCGTTCGAGGCGAGTTGTGACCGTTCGCGATCGGGTTTCGTGGAAAGAAGAATATGATCGTTCGTGATCGAATGTCATTCTAGACAGATTACGACTGTTCGAAGTCGGATATCGTTCTAGATGGATTGTGACTGTTCGAAGTCGGATGTCGTTCTAGACGAATTATGATGGATTATGACCGTTCGTGGTCGAGTGCCGTACGAGGCAGAGTGTGATCGTTCGCAATCGAATTGTGACCGTTCACGGTCGGATGCCGTTCGAGGCGAATTGTGACCGTTCGTGGTCAGGTGCCGTTCGAGGCGAATTGTGACCGTTCGAGGTCGAGTGCCGTTCGTGGCGAAGTGTGATCGTTCGCGATCGAATTGTGACCGTTCGCGGTCGGATGCCGTTCGAGGCGAATTGTGACCGTTCGTGGTCGGGTGCCGTTCTAGGCGAATTGAGTGTGCCCGGGGAGGGACTTAGTATCATCAATACCGGGTTTCACGTTCGGGTGAATCCCCGGATTGTTTCTTGCAACGGTTTATCGCCATCTCAGAGCATGCCTAGGGACCGTTCGTGATCCCGTACATGTGTAAGTGGCTTAGCCGTTATGAAATCACAAGTAGCATTTTTTTTATTGAAAATAAGTCTTTAGCAGAAATGTTAAACAAAGTCAAGTTCAAATATTCAAATCAAAATGAAACAAAAGCAAAGCAAGGATGTCAAACTGTAAACTCCCACAACGATAGGGTCAGTAGTCATTCACAACATGCCTATGGACCGTTCGTGATCTCGCACATGTGTAGATGACTTACCCGTGTTGGTGAGAGGTTTAAAACTTGTCCATCGTTATTTCAACTAATTGATAATCATACGATGTCCTGGCACGGGGGCACCCCTGGCTGATGTAGACGGTGGTCGCTCTGGCTCCACCGCTGGAGCTCGCCTCCTCACATACTGAAGTAGCATACCGTTCCTGATGTGCCCTTCCACCTCATCCTTCAGATGTCTACAGTCGTTAGTGTTATGACCATTCAGTTCGTGGAATAAGCAGTATCTGTCTGATTTCCTCTCGTCAACAGTGGGATCCCTTCGTATTGGCCTATGGTAGGGAACTTGCTCTCGTGTATCTTGGTAGATTCACTCCAAACTCTCATTCAGCTCTGAATAAGTGGTGAATCGTGGCTCTCTCCGCAGTCGCTTCGACCTGTCACCATTGTCCTCAGCCTTTCGTTTTCCTTTATCCTTCCCTGAATCATTTTTGAGAGGCTTTTTGTCTTTAAGTGCATAAACTTCTATTCCCTCTCCATCTTCTCTTTCAGCATTAGCATCTTCCAATCGTAAAAACTTTTCTGCCTCGTGATAGAATTCTCCTAGAACCATTGGCGGATCCTTAGTTAATGAATTTTTGAATTCCGTGCCATCAGCTACTCCGGACACAGCTGCCATCATAACCATGGATGGATCTGGCCGATACACCGATGCTGCTGCCGCATTGAATCGCGTCAAGAAATTCCTCAAAGACTCCCCAGCTTTCTGCTTTAGCGTTGCCAAACTCATCACATTCTTGGGTCTCGAAATATGAACTCTGAATTGCCTCATAAATTTCTCAATCAAATCGGTCCATGTCCCAATGGAGCCGCTCTCTAGCTGTCTGAACCATAAAGCTGCTATGTCTGTTAAATACAATGGGAAGCACCAGGCCATGACTTCCTGTGATGCCCCCAGCACTTCCATGTGCCTTATATACCTCGTTAGATGGACCGCAGGGTCCGTCCTCCCATCATACCCTTCTACTGTTGGCAGTTTGAATTCTGGTGGGTTCCTAGTCAATCTAATCGCAGGAGAAAAGGGACTCCTGTTCACATCTTCAAGATCTCTGTTTACCAATCCACCTCTCATGGCTCGCCTGACCATCTCAGCCAATCTATCATTGTCTCTAAGCTGTAGTCCACGTTCACTACCTTCGATCTGCCCCCCGAGTCCGTGTGAGCTTTCAGGTGTTTGCCCCCCTGATTGAGCGTTCATCCCTCTATCACTGTCAGGTTGCTCGGATGTCCTTGTCTCTCTTCCCGTGTTCGGATCAACATGTCCTAAGTGTGTGCCCCCAGCTCCGGCGCTGCATTGGATGGTCCTGCTTCGTTCTGGGCCCTGGTTGTTCTTTGATTTTGCGCTCCAAGTTGCCCAATCTGTTGAAGCAAATTCTGGATCATTTCCTCTTGTCTCTTCATCATTGTCTCCATCTCTTCCCTAGTGATGAAAACCGAAGCTTGGTTTGCTCCTGAGGAAGCCTCTTGACTCCCTTCGTGCTAACTTCGCTCTGGCCTCTGTCTTTTACTTGTTTGTCTTGTCATGATTCTTTGGATCTGAATCTCTTAGCCTTCTGATTCAACTTCCAAATGATAGAACTCCTGAGTTCAATTCTCAGTGAAAGCACCAAAGTGTTTGCACCGAAATTGGTCACAAACCCCGAATGTTGTGAAAGCAGCAGTATATGAATATAAATCAACAATATTCACACACAAATCTCAAATCTAAGCAAACAGAGTATCACAATTCAGAAATAATGAACAGAAACATGAGATTTATAGTGGTTCGGCGATCTTGCCTACGTCCACTCTGAAGTTGATGATTTTATTGATGTTCACTCGATGATTACAGTTTCTTCTAATGTAGTACAACTGAAATTATATTCTAAGTATCAATCTAAGGTAGCGGTGGTGTTCTGGAGTAAATCTGGCAGAATCTGGGCGCTCTTCAGTACTTAGAATTATCTGACCCCCTTTCTGAATGACCAAGATCTCTATTTATAGGTGTAGGAGGCTGATATTTCGCCTAAATTGAGGGGAGACCAGTTCTGGTACGTCAGGGGGCCCACATGGCCGAAATCTGGAGATCCGGGCCCACTTTGGGATCGATTCGACCCTTGGTTCAAATCGATCAAGAAATCATCCAATCGAGCTGAAATTTGGCGTGGACATTCTTCATCATGTGCTTAAGATTCTGTGAAAATTTCATAGCATTTGGACTTGTAGAACTCGAGTTATGATTGATTCAAGTAGGTGTTTTTCGTTTCCTAGAGTCGTTCGAATCGATACGTTCGAATCGATTCGTTCGAATCGATCCTCCTTTACGCGAAGACTACGGCGTGGTGCGCATGCTTCGCATCGATCCGCTTCTCACTACGGATTGACTGGGTCGACTCCATGTTCTTCGCCGCTTTGACTGGGTGGATTCGTGGTAGTGGATTCGAAGACATCCCTCTTCGAATCGAATGAACGAAGGTCTGTTCGAATCGATCTAGGTGTAAAGTCGATCGATTCGAAGTTGCTTCAAGCAGTGTGGATTCGAAGTATCTGCAACTCCGTGGATTCGAAGTAACCAGGGGAAACTTCCATCGAGTCGAACATGCTGCCTTGGATGGTGGATACGAAGCTTAGCCATCTGAATGGATTCGAAGGACCTTCAGTTTGATGGATACGAACCTGATGGAGGCGAGGCTATTTTCCTTTCGATCGATTCGAATGCCATGGTTTCGTACAGGGGTAACTTGATGGATTCGAACTAGCGATGTCTTGAATGGATTCGAACATGAACCCTACCATTGGATACGAAGAAGACGATATCGATGGATTCGAAGTAAGGCAGGGATGATGGATTCGAATGATGGCTACACTGATGGATTCGAACATAGATTCTTCTATCTTGCGTTGATCATAACTTGAACATACGAACTCGGATTGACTTGAGATTTGAAACGTTGACTCTCATGGCTCAGCTTTTCATGTCCTATCAATTTTGGCTCGATCCGGACTCGGACAAAATTCATTGATATCCATAGTAAAACAGTGTATAATGAGCTTTTACGACGAACTGTCTTTAGTTTTCCAGTCAACTTTTTGGGGTCACGGCCTTGCCAAAAGGCGGGATAACACAATTCCCTTGCAATCTTTAATCCAGCAATTAGAGCTTCATATTCTGCTTCATTATTCGTAGAAGGAAATTCCAATCTTAATGCGTAACATAACGATCGCCCTTCGGGGGTTTCAAGCACAACCCCAGCTCCGGAGCAGTAATCATTTCTTGAGCCACCAACATATAATTTCCATCTGGTTGGGATGTCAACTGTAACCTCTTCCTCAATGTCACCCTTGTCTGTGTATTCTGCAATGAAATCTGCTAAAGCTTGTCCGTTGATTGCCCTTCGGGGATGATAAGCGATATCATATTGGCTAATTTCAATATTCCACTTTAGAAGACGACCCGAAGTTTCAGGTCGAAAGAGGACTTGCTTTAGGGGCTGATCAGTGAGAACTTTGACAGGGTGAGCTTGAAAATATGGCCTCAACTTTCTAGAAGCAATCAGTAACCAGTAGGCGAGCTTTTCTAGCTTTAAATAATTCATTTCTGCCCCAATGAATCTTTTGCTGATATAGTAGACCAGGCGCTGAACTTTCGCATCCTCTCGTACTAATGCTGCACTCAGGGCATGAGACAAAACTGCCAAGTATATGAAAAGGTCTTCGCCATTGTTGGGCTTGGAAAGTATTGGAGGTGTTTCCATGTGGTGGATTAGATCATCGAAAGCTTTCTGGCATTCAGGAGTCCACTCGAAATTTTTCTTTCCTTTCTTTAAAGCGTCAAAGAAGGGGATGCATTTATCCGTGGCTTTGGAAATAAACCGACTTAAAGCAGCAACTTTCCCATTGAGGCTCTGCAGTTCCTTCTTTGTCCTAGGGGCTTTGACTTCTCTTAGAGCAGTAATTTGAGCAGGATTAGCTTCAATGCCCCTAGCGCTTACGATAAATCCCAAGAATTTCCCGGACTCTACTCCAAATGAACATTTCAAAGGGTTGAGCTTCATTCCATATTTTCGGAGAATTGTGAACATTTCTACTAAGTGATCCATATGGTCAACTGCTTTCTTTGATTTCACTAACATATCATCAACATAGACTTCCATAGTTTTCCCAAGCTGTGATTTGAACATTGCATTAACAAGCCTTTGATATGTTGCCCCTGCATTCTTCATTCCGAAGGGCATGACTTTGTAGCAGTAAAGGCCAACATCTGTGACAAAGCTAGTATCCTCCTGATCCGACTCATGCATCATAATCTGGTTATACCCGGAGTAAGCATCCATAAAAGAAAACAATTCGTGCCCAGCTGTTCCATCTACCAGCTGATCAATCCTTGGCAATGGGAAGCAGTCTTTGGGACAAGCTTTGTTTAAATCTGAGAAATCGATGCATACTCTCCACTTTCCATTTGCTTTTTTAACCAGTACCGGATTTGAAACCCAATTTGGATAAGTGGGCTCTTTGATGAAACCATTCTCCATGAGCCGATCTACTTCTTCCTTTAGTGCTGCTGACCTTTCTGGACCCTGGGTTCTCCTTTTCTGTTTCACAGGCGTGAATTTCGGATCAATATTCAAAGTATGTACAGCAATCTCTGGAGATATTCCACACATATCGGCGTGACTCCAAACGAATACGTCCAGATTTGCTTTCAAAAATGATATTAGCATATTTTGGACTGGCACACTGAGTTGCGAACCCACATTTAGCACTTTGTTTGGGTCTTTAAGATCAACAGGTACTGGTACCGTTACTTCCATCGGCACCACTCTATTTTCCCCTGCACTGGCCTTTCTAGGGTCCATTTCTCTCCGTGCACCACTATGCTCGCCAGTGCAGGGGCCACCCTGTACTTGCTACAAGGTTGGGTTTTTCATGCGGAGCGGAGCTGGCGCATCTTTTCCCATCTCTCTCTTCCTTGCCTCTCGAAGCTCTATAAGATAACATTCCCGCCCAGCATTTTGATCTCCTTTAATGACACCAACACCATTATCTGTGGGAAATTTCATAGTTAGGCAGTACGGGGCGAGAATGGCTTTGAACGCAGCTAAAGTTGGCCGGCCCAGGAAGGCATTGTAGGCAGAAAATCCATCGACAATTACAAAAGTCTGTTTCCAAACTACTTTATTCTGTCCTTCTCCAAGTTCCACAAACAAGTCAACAGTTCCAATCGGCTGCTGTGGTTCCCCAGTGAACCCAACAATCTTCTGCGATGAAGCCTGAATGTCAGCCATTGGAATCTTCATTTGATCAAATGTCTTCTTGAAGAGTATATTGCAGGAAGCACCGCAATCAACAAGCACTCGTCTTACAATAGCTGGCCCAATTCCTGCAGAAATGACCAAGGGATCCATGGTTGGAGCTTCAATTCCCATAGCATCCCTAGTTTTAAACACAATATCATCATTAGAAGTTCTCTGCTATTTCAAGGGTGCAGCGTCTTCTAAAATAAAAACATCTTCTTCCGCTGGGGTATATTTCAAAGCACGAGCATATCGTTCCATCTCACCCCAGCTTCTGCCCGCTGGGTGTGGGCCTCCTGTAATCACATTGATAACTGGCCTTTCAGATTCGTGTGCGGTAGTGCCCTTACCCGAGCTAGATAGATGAGTAAGGAGTTGCTGCCCCTGAGTAGACGAAGTTGGGTCATTCCTGTTCTTCTTAACATACTATTGCAACTTGTTTTCTCTTAACAATTCTTCAATTAAGCTCTTCAAATGACGACATTCGTTGGTATCATGACCGGGTTGGTTATGAAATCGACAGAATTTTCCATTTCGCATAGCACTCTTTCCAGGCTTTATTTCAGTTGGTTTAGGATACTCCACAGCATCTTTGGTGGCAAAGAAGATATTCTCCGGATTGTCGGTTAACGGAGAGAAATCTGAGGGTTTGAAGAAGCGAGGTTTCTTTATATCCTTTTGTTTCTTCCCATCATTATTTTCCCTTTTCTGACCTCCGGAATCTTTCTTAGCTGAAGCAGCAATGTTATTCTCCACTCTTGTCGCCACCACTTTCATTGGTGCCGGAAGATTTTCCAAGCGTATAAACTCGTCAGCTTTCTTATAGAATTTCTCGAGTGAATTTGGTTCCTTCATTTTCAGCCATTTCCCAAATTCACTTGACTTATCGACAGCACGCATCAAATAAGTCAAAACCATTCGTGGCTCTGCGTTGTCAACTTCAGCCAGAGCTATATTGAAGCGATTCAGGAAGGATTTAATTGACTCTCCTGGATTCTGCTCAAGTCTAGACAATGACATTATGTCTTTCGCCTTTGAAGCGTACAGTCTGAATTGCTCTTTAAACTTCCGGGTTATGTCGGAAAACTGATCTACAGATCGAACGGAAAGCTTGGTAAACCAAAGAAGTGCCACTCCTTCCAAGTATACTGGGAAATACCGGCACTTAATCTCATCAGTCGCTCTGGCGCCGGTCATGTGCCAGTCATATTTGTACAAGAATTGATTCGGGTCACTTGTCCCCCGATAAGCAGGAATGGTAGGGGGAATAAATTTTCGGGGAAACTCGGCTTTTAGAATCCTCTCTGTGAATGGAGTTTTACTCGGAGCAAATCCCCATTCGCTCTCATCTTCACTTCTCTGCATGCTTTCTTTCATTATTTGCCGCGAATCATGCCGGGGAGATATTCCTCATTGTTTAATGACTTTGCGGAGTAGACTTCGGCCATTTTCTTGGAAGTTTGTCCGGGCAATTGTTCGCGGAAAACTGGCGATGGCCTGGATCCTTCAGCTTGGAGAGGTGCCCCTTCAGCGGCACCTGATCCCCCTTGAGTAATATTTCTTCCTTCGGAGTTGTGAAGAGCATCAGCAATGTTTTCTTCATTATTTACTGGCCTTTGACTAGCCCCGAGCAAAGCATTTAACTTCTCCATCATTAGAGTATTCTGACTTTCAATTTGCTGATACAACCCAAACACTGCAGCATCTAACTCTTCTCGCGTCACTCCAACGCTTGGAGCTGCCTGACTTGGAGAAGGAGAAGTGGCAGTATTATCATGAGAATCTTCAGATCTGATAGACTTGCGTTTTCTTCCAGGAGCCATTATATCCAGCAGAATTCTGGTCTTGAAAAGAAACTTTTTCAACGAACTTTTGTGAAGCAATGGTGAATGTATTCCTGAGTTGGGTTCTCAGTGAAAGCACCAAAATGTTAACACTAAAATTTGAACGCTAACAGTGTGTGTAGTAATAATGTGAAAGCACCACCCGTGATACGGGAATAGAATATAAGCTGAAAATCGCAGAAAAGTAAAGAGACAACAGATTTATAGTGGTTCGGCTCGTAATTAAGCCTACGTCCACTTTATATTCTTTTATTGCTGATTTGGTTACAAGTTGATACAATGCACTTCAAAATACAATACACTTTGATTCCGAAACACTTCAGACTAGTAGCTCAAACTTCGATGATGAGATTTGTTGAATCCATGTCGGATGTGCAAGATCTCTCGAAGCTTGTTGTAGTGTCTTTGATGTTGGAGTTCTTCAAGTGTTGATTCAGTTGAGAAAGCGGTAGAGTATCGGCGTTTCAGAGAATGATCCCAAAAGTCCTCTTGCCGTTGGAGTAGCTCTTGTATTTATAGGCAGAAATCTGGGCAGAATCCAATCGCACAAGTCCTAGGTCGTTCACAACCTAAAGTAGGTCGTAGGTCGGCAGCGACCTAAAAGATGGGGTCTGTCTTGTCTTGATTGCGCTTAGTTTCTTCTGAGCGAATTAATAGGTCGCGCGTGACCTAATATAGGTCGTAGGTCGCTGAGACCACTTCTGCTAGTTAGGTCGCTAACTTCTTAACTTGGTAGGTCGTAACTTCCCATAGGTCGTTAGGTCGTAACTTCCCATAGGTCTTTAGGTCATAACTTCCCATAGGTCATTAGGTCGTAACTTCCCATAGGTCGTGGACTCCTTAATCGTTAGCTCGTTAGGTCGGTTCTATAGTTAGGTCGTTAGCCTCCCTAGGTCGCTAGATCGCGAATCAAAAAAAGGGTTAACAATTCTTTATGTTATACCCATGTATTTTGGATAAATGATGTAATAGATCTTTTTTGACAATCGATGACATTTTTTTATTAGAACATTTCAAATGGGTTTGAAATCAATGGGTACAATTTGCTATTATATTTTATTCCATCCACTATGAGTTCTGAAAGAATAGTTATTGCTATATACTGTTACTTCTTTTTCTAACCAACAGCCAGCCTTAGAATGGATCTAAGTTTTGATAAGCCTTTCTTTGGTCGAAATTTAGGCCTATTACGAGGTGGGTTGTTACATTTAGTATCATAGCTTAGGTTATCCGATCAACGAGGAAACTATACGTATGGGTGGCGTACTTGTTATTTAGGAAAAGATTTTTCAAAAAGGATTTTCAAAATAAATTCTTACTATATGTGTGTGTATACACACACACAAACCTTCTTTCCTTGAACATATGCACATGCACTAGGCATCCCTTTTTCTTTCAGCATATAATACCATCTTAAGAAATAGTCACTAAAGATTCAACATATAGATAGTTGATATGGCTGATAATTAATCTTCTTTCGAAGTTGGGATCCCTGTCCGCAGAAGACCTTATATTCGTGGAATGCCAGAAAGTTTTAAACAATATGTTAGGACTGTCGAGCAATTTCCTATTCTTCCAACTGCATTAGTGGCACCTACTGCCCCACATGCCGATGCATCACCACATCTTATTGACTTTCCTAAATTGTGTAAGGACTTTCTTAATATGAAAGGAAAGACATACTTTAGAACCGAGGGATATCTGAAAGCTAAAGCATGGGTTAATGATCATGAGTAAGTATTTAGGGAGCTTGGTTGGGAAGATCAACCAAAGAGGAGGATGGTAGCTTGGCACCTTAAAGGAGAATGTGATGCCTCACCTCTATACTTACACTAGCCAAGGACACTATTGGGTAATGCCGTCAACTAGCACGAAGAATAAGGCTATTGAGGAGCGACCATCTGTGTAATTGCTTTGTGCTAGTACCGATATGTCAGATAGTATGACATGCATTTCTTTTCAAGAGGAAATCTGACATATCAAATACAAACTCAAAGTTACTACACAGTGGCTATGTGGCCTTCGGAAACAAATATAAAATAAGCATAACATAAATCAGTCATAGATATTCATATCACAAAGGCGGAAATAGATATGAATATAACACATAGAAGTGTACATCAAAGTAGTGGTCATACAAGATCCACTACAACACAAAAGAATAGGTACAAGTGCTAGACAAAAGAATATGTATACATCAAGGAGTCTCTATCTCGAATGTATAAAAACAAAAACTACTAAGCTAAAGTAGTTAGCCGAAAGTCAGAAGCCAGTCAATGCTAAGAAGTCAAGTGGAAGCACCTGAAACACCCCGGTTTAATCCGAGTATTATTTTAAGAAGAAAAATAATAAACGGATCAGTTTAGCTATAAATATCAGATAAGATGAGATAGGATAAGAGATATAACAAATATATATGATAATTACAAAAATCATACAATATCTCAAATCTCCTCAAACACCAAAAAAAGTCATATTCTTTATTTTTATTCACCAAACTACGAATATTGATAGGGCTTAACAATACAAATCACAAAAATAGGTGTAACACAAATTACAGAAATCATAAATTAGAAATCCAGAAATAATAAAAAAAGGGAGGCCTATCATAAACGGGAGCATGAAAACTCACCAACACGTGTATCACAAACGTGACGATATCCCATGAGTCGCTAACCCATAGAGCCGGTGCAACGATGTAGTACAATGGTACGCCCAAGGAATCTGAAACTCAAATTAGCCGGATGTAACGACCCGTAAATTTAACTATTTTAATAACGTAATTAGTTGAAATTTTGTGAAATTTTAAACGATAAAATTTTGAAATAAAAATTTGATATTTGGAATGCGTCTAATTAATCATAGCAACTGCTAAATTTTCATCAGATAATTTGGAAGTTTATTTTCTAGTGTAATTTTATTCCAATTTATATCAGTTAAAATTGATGATAATAAAATGTTTTCCAAACCAGAATATTTTTACATAGAAAAATTCTAATTCATCTTCTGACTAAGATCATTTTTCGTTTTTCCAAATTCGGACTTCTTTAGCTCCGTCGATCTTATTTTTCTGCGTTTTTGCTGCATTTTCCGCTAGTAGAAAATTCGAATTTTTATAATTCAATCATACCACTGATATCTCTATACCGTTTTGATCGTCTCGTCGTGCTGATCTCTACGGTATATTCGTTTGTGCATTTTGAAGTTCGATGTGCGACGAAATCTAAAGAACGATTTCTATATCGGTTCCGCAATTGGACTTTTTAGCTTCCCGTACTTTTTAAATTCCACCGTTTAAATTTGAACAGCCATTGGCTTTTGTAATTCCCAAAATTACAGCTGTTTGCATTTATATCTCCAAAAATTCTCGTGCTTACCTTTTGCTTTCCGCTGGTTCCAATGTTTACATTGGTGGTTCGTTCTTTTCTCCCTGACCCTTCACTTCTTTCTTCCAACATCAGGCTTACAAACATTTTCTCCTATAGCTTTTCACCCTACTTTGTTTACCTACTGCCTACCCACTCTCTCTTTTTCTCTTCTCTTTCTCCAATATTCACGCCACCAAACCCAAAAGCTAACGTATCTCCTTTGCCTTGAAGCACTCTCATCGCCTCACCATTATAAGCCTTCGCCGTTAGCCATAAATAGCCTTTCCCCTTCACCTCACTTTTGCCTGTAGCTAGTCTTCCCTTTCCTGCCATTTTAGAGCCATGCAAGTACCATTTCTCCTCCAACTAACGGCCACCTCGCCCACGTCCTTGCTCCTTCCTCCTCCAACCGCGCCTAAAAAAAGAGAAAAAAAACAACACCACTCACATCTACTTCTTCCCAGATCCCTAACCACCATCTCCTCCACCTGACACATCCATGCAAGCCAACATCACTCCGCCACTGGTCAACCCTCCTCCGTCCTCGCAAGGCTCAGTCGACCAAGCTTCTTCTCACACATGCTTCGCTTTTCAACCCTGTCTTCCTCTCTCCATTTTTGCCGTAAGTCTTTTACATTTGTGAAGTTATATGTGTAGTTATATATAGTTGTTTGTGTGTGAATTTATACTTAAGTTTACTAGTTTATTTTGGTTATATATAAGATCTGCAAAGTATAAAAGTTGGTCTGGGTTGTTTGCTTTTAGAAAGTATGTTAGAAAAGAATTTATAGGGTTTAAAATTTTGACAGTATAATATACATAGTTTATTTGCTGCAGCAGTTGCTTATTTTATATAATATATATTATAGTTATAAGTTATGGTTAAGTAAGTTTATATATATTATTACAATTTTTGTCTGTTAGTTACTAGATGTTTTGTTTTGACATATGTTTTGATATTATATATATATATATATATATATATATATATATATTATGGTTCAAATTTATAAATCTTGTCTACACCTATATATATTTGATTCAGAGCTTGAAATTTTGATTTTAATTATAGTATATTGTTAGTATATATGAATTTACATAAATAATAATATGCTGGAAAGTATACGGATAAGCCTATGTATATTTGAGGTCTTATTTTAAGGGTTGTGTTAACCCCGTTTTGTCAACGACTTAAGAAAGCTAACGGGAAAGGACTGGACGACCTACGACTTAAGGGAATATAAAAGACTTAAGGAAGTTAGCGACCTAAGGAATATCACGACCTAAGATATGTACCGACCTAGGATGCGGACCGACTTAAGTAGCATACGACCTAAGAGGTGTACGACCTAAGGCAGTTAATGACCTAAGAAATGAAGCGGCTTAATGTCTTCAGCGAGTTAACGACTTCAGATCTGGACGACCTACGACTTAAGGGAATGTGACGACTTAAGTGGGTTAACGACCTAAAGGAACCACGACCTAACGACTTAAGGGGATTACAACCTAACGACTTAAGGACGTAACCACCTAACTACGGAAGGGGCTGAACGTCTTAGCAACTGCATTTAAGTCGCAACCGACCTGCGACCTATGATAAGTCGCTCACGATCTAAACAAACCCAATGCCGCATTATTTCACACGGTGGCCTCCTAACTCGTGGACGATCTGGGACTTAGCAATTTATTCAAACGAACAAGCATATATCTGTGAAGTCTCAACCCAGCTTAGGTCGGTCGCAACCAGTTGAATCGTTCACGACCCAACTTAGGTCATCCATGACCTACGACCCAGGCACAGGATTCCTCTATAAATACCAACCTAACTCCAACTAGAAAAGGACTTTTGGCCGATCATTCTCTGAAGCATCGTTACTCTGCAGAATTCTTAACTCGTCCAACACCTGAAGAACTCCAAACATTCAAGACACTACAACAAGCTTCGAAAGAAATCTTACACATCCAACATGGATTCAACAAGTTTCATCATTGAAGTTTGAGCTACTAGTCTAGAGTGTTTCTGTGATCAAAGTGTATCGTGTTTTGAAGTGCGTTGTATCAACTTGTAACCAAATCAGCAATAAAAGAATATAAAGTGGACGTAGGCTTAATTACGAGCCGAACCACTTTAAATCTGTTGTCTCTTTACTTTTCTGCAATTTTCAGCTTATATTCCGTTCCCGTATCACGGGTGGTGCTTTCGCAACATTACTACCACACCAGGGTGTTAGCATTCAAATTTTAGCGTTAACATTTTGGTGCTTTCACTGAGAAATGAACTCAGGAACATTCTCACCATTGCTCCACAAAAGTTTGTTGAAAAAGTCTCTCTAAAGACCAGAAGTTTATTTGAAATCATGGCTCCCAAAAGAAAGAGTAGATCTACCAGATCTGGAAATGCTCACGAGGGGACCTCCGCTTCCCCAACAGCAAATCAAGAGACTCCTACCGTTGGAGTCACAAGAGCTGAATTAGACGACGTAGTATTGGGATTATACCAACAAATTGAAACTCAAAACGCTTTGATGATGGACAGATTAAACGCTCTACTTGGGGCAAATCAACGGCTAGAAAACAATGAAACAACCTTTGCCGAAAATGCTCATAATCCCCAAGAGAGAGGTATTCCTCAAAGAGCAACTGGCACCGCAGAAGCGCCACCTTTCCAAGCTGATGGTTCAAGGCCGTAGCCAACTTTTCGCGAATATTTGCCCAGGCAAACTTCCGAAAGGAGAGCTGACGTCTGCCCAGAAATGCCCCTAAGCAATGAGGAGTACCTATCAGGGATGGTTCGCCAAATCATGAAAGAGAGCATGTAGAGGGAAGAAAATGAGAACGACTGGGGATTTGCACCAAGCAGAACTCCGTTTACTGAAAGGATCCTGAAAGCAGAATTTCCAAGAAAATTTGTACCTCCTACTATCCCGGCTTATAGAGGGACAAGTGACCCTAATCATTTCCTGTATAAGTACGACTGGCATATGACCGGTGCAAGGGCATCAGATGAGATTAAATGCTGATACTTTCCAGTGTACTTGGAAGGAGTGGCTCTACTTTGGTTCACTAAGCTACCAGTTCGGTCCGTAGATCAATTCTCTGACTTAACTCGAAAGTTCAAAGATCAGTTCAGGTTGTATGCTTCAAAAGCTAATGATATAATGTCACTGTCTAGCCTTGAACAAGGGCCCGGAGAATCTATCAGATCTTTCTTGAACCATTTCAATATAGCCCTGGCCGAAGTGGATAATGCAGAACCCCGTATGATCCTGACTTACTTGATGCGAGCCATCGACAAATCAAGTGAATTTGGAAAAATGGCTAAAAACGAAGGAACCGAATTCGCTTGAGAAGTTTTATAAAAAGGCCGACAAATTCATGCGCCTAGAAAGCCTTCATATGCCAGCGAAAGCAGTTGTTGCCAAAGTCAAGAATAACGATGTTGCTTCTAACAAAAGAGAATCTTAGAACCAGAAAAGGGAAAATGACGGAAAAAAGAAGCAGGGGAATGAGAAGAAACCTCGTCGTTTTAATCCTTCAGATTTTACTCCCTTAATTGACACACCGGAAAATATCTTTTTTGTGACAAAAGATGTTGTCAAGTATCCCAAACCGCCTGAGATGAGAGGAAATGCAGTGAATAATGGGAAATTCTGTCGATTTCACAATCAACCTGGCCATGACACTAACCAATGGCGCCAGTTAAAGAATGTGATTGAAGAGTTGCTGGAACAGGGTAAGCTGCAGCAATATGTGAAGAAAAACAGAGTCGACCCAACCTCATCCACTCAGGGGCAACAACATCCTGTCCATTAATCTGGCTCTGGCAATAACACTGCAGTGCAAGATTCCGAGAGGCTTGTCATTAATGTTGTCACAGGTGGTCCTGACACCGCAGATGACCACACTCCATTCTAACCGGCATACGGATCAGAAACAATGATTCCAGCGAAAATGGAAATTCAATCCCGAGATTCCAGAACAACAACCACTTGCATCCGATTTTTACTTAACAGCATTGCTTAAATTTGTAAAATGATGATGGATGTATAACTCTTGTATTGTAAACCACTGAGAAATCAGTGCGAATTAATAATAAAGAATTTTAGACCTTGTGTTCTAATGCTATATAATGCCTATTTCATTTCGATATGCAAATATCTTAAATATATTGCTAAAATGTCGATTTAATATAGCAGGCTATCAAAGCAAAGCTTACTTATTCAACACATCACGAGACTCAGCGATTCCCATAAATCATTCAACAACAAAGTACATTTCTCTAGCAAAAAGCAAGCAACTTGCAAAAGACTAGGGCATGTACTTGAAGCAATGACAAGGAATCGCCAAGGAGCAGATGGTGAAAGGACACAAGCAACAATTGCTACTCTTCGGAGTCCAAAAAGACCTCTTCGGAGGCACATTTCACCGAAGATGAAGTGCAAAAATCTCTCTTTGGAGGCCCACTTCACCAGAGCTGAAATGCCAAAAAGACCTCTTCGGAGGCACAGGCACAAGACTTCTTCGTAGGCAAGAAATTGCTTCGGAAGCACAAGACTTCTTCGTAGGCAAGAAATTGCTTTGGAAGAACAAGACTTCTTCGTAGGCAAGAAATTGTTTCGGAAGCACAAGACTTCTTCGTAGGCAAGAAATTTCTTCGGAAGCACAAGACTTCTTCGTAGGCAAGAAATTGCTTCGGAAGCACAAGACTTCTTCGTAGGCAAGAAATTGCTTCGGAAGCACAAGACTTCTTCGTAGGCAAGAAATTGCTTCGGAAGCACAAGACTTCTTCTTAGGCAAGAAATTGCTTCGGAAGCACAAGACTTCTTCGTAGGCAAGAAATTGCTTCGGAAGCACAAGACTTCTTCGTAGGCAAGAAATTGCTTCGGAAGCACAAGACTTCTTCGTAGGCAAGAAATTGCCTCGGAGGCACAAGACCTCTCCGGAGGCACAATGCAACTCTTCAGGAATGCAAAAAGACCTCTTCGGAGGCACATTTCACCAAAGTTGAAGTGCATAAAATCCCTCTTCGGGGACATACTTCACCAGAATTGAAATATTAAAACATTCTTCAGAAGCTCACTTCACTGCATAGGAGAATCTACTTTTCAACAAATAAAAGTGATCATCCCCGAAAGACGAAGTGTTCTTTAGAAAGAGAGGGAAAGGAAAAACTTTTCTGATGCAAAGCGTACTATATTAAAAGCAGAATAATATTTCCTCAAAATGGAAGAATTATTCTCTAAAATAAGAGTACAAGTCTTTTCATAATATCGCAATGAGCTGTGGTACGGGGGCATATAGCTATATTAATAAAAACAAACGCTCGAACAGTGTACCATAAGCTCACCGCAATATCAAATAAAGAAACTTATCAAAAAAAAATATGTAGAATAAATGCATTCTCAAACACAGACAAAAGGTTTGTACAAGTAAAAAGAATTGTTTATTCTACACTAAAATGAGAAACAAATGCATTCTCACATACACAAGAGTTTGTACAAGTGAAAGAATTATTTTATTCAATACAATGAAAATTTTTACATGTGCAGATCTCAAAAAAGCAGGGACTGGTACCCGCACAATCTTCGGTCAGAACATACAAAAAGAAAAATAAGAAAAGTAGATTCCAGCTTATCACTCCTTCTTCCTGCCACCTTTAGTACCCTTGCCCGGTTTGATGAATAGCTTCGGAATCCGGTGCGGACGGGTCGGAGAAGAAGGAGAAGAAGGTGTAGCTGGATCTTCTTCTGCTTTATCTTCTCCAACTGAAATGATTTTCTTCTTCTTCCTCATGGTGCGCTTCCCTTTCCTCTTCGAAGAAGACTCACTTCCCGGAGTAGTAAGCAGCGTAGAAAGTTTCGTGTTATCATCAAGAGACTGCTCCGGAGTCTTCTCACTGTCCTTAAGATCTTTCGCCTTCTGCTTTTGTGAAGCAGGTGGATCCTCCAAGCCTTGAAGGGCTTCTATTTGCTCTTCCTGTGAACCCGGCTGGGAAGCAGGAGTGACTTGAAGGGCTGGAGGAGGAACAGCTGGAAGAGGAGAAGTATGTACAATGCTCGGTGCCTCTGCTACAGAAGAAAAGAAGTTAAAATCAGTATTCTCCAAAAAAAGAGAAGATATTGGTTCATCAAGACTTAAGTAATAAGCAAGAAATTCATCGAGCCCAGTTGAATCAAACAAGTGGTCCGCTTGACTTGGGTCGACATCAAAGTTATCTGGAGAAGTCGGCTTTGCAAGATCAATCTCGAATTTCAGAGCCTCAATATCTTCCAGGGCCTCTTCCTCGGTAGGAGTGGTCACAATTTCTTTGTCGACGTTAGCAAGAGGCGAAGAGTGTGAACTGGAGCCAATAATGTCGACATCAGCTGAAACCGAAGTACGAACAGGGGCAGTAGGAAGTATTTCTTTTTCGGAATGCTTCTCTCCCGTCGCTTCGGATCGCGCTTGGGCAAGTTTCTCCTTTCCCTTAACAAGTGCAGCACGAGCATTTTCATCTAAATAAGTTGCTTCAAGATCTGCTTCGGCATAACCAGCACCACCAAGCATATCGATTATCGCCTCCCATACTTCAGCCAAGGTGACTTCATATTCCGGCCCCAAAAACGAGTGACTTCCGCGCCCCAAGACGATGTGGATGTAAAAGTCGAATAAAGTGGTGCTAATGGTGGCTTTGGTTGCCTCATGAGATTCTTCGGCTGCGGCTTTGCCTGCGATAGCTTCGTCGCGCTCTCTTTCAGCCTTTAACAACTGATACTGCAGCCTGGTAATTTCCAAGTCTTGGGAGCTAACTTTCTCCCGAAGTTGAGCGGCGTCATCACGATATTTCCCAGTAACATGTTGCTCTGCTTCAAGTTTCGCTTCAGAATCTCGCTGAGCAGCATGGGCATCTCGAACTTGCTTTTGGAGCATTTCTTCCTTTTGCGAATAAGAAGTGGAAGAAGTGGCAAGCTCGTTCTTTAGTCTTTCAACTTCAGCTTCAAGTCTCCCATAATCTTCAGCGATGCTCTTCATTTCAGCATCGTGCTACTTACAAATTTTATTCCACTCTGACTTATCATTCTCCATGGTCAGCATGGCTTCAAGGTTCATGTGATTAACTCTTTGAAGCTCATCAACTAGTTTCTGCCATCCGGATATCCTCTCGATATCAAGCTTAACAGCATCAAGATTCCAAAGCATAGCTGGCTTATCAATGGGAACCAAGTCTAAGTCAAAGCGAACTCCTTTTAGACACCAGTTTGGGAATCGGCTTTGAAGTTTAGGCGGAGCATCCTTGACTTGATACTGAGGCCTGTTTATAATTGTCTGAATATCGGTTCTCTCTAAAGCAGGGGAGCCGGAGGAGATGTCAAGAGAAGTAGGAGCAGCGGTCTTTTCAGAAATAGCAGATGCGTCACTAAGCTTGACCCGCTTGCTTGGATCTCCAGTGATGTGGCCCTTCCCCTTATCATCATGGGATTTCCTCTTATGAGAATCATCGCTTCTGTGAGAAGAGTCGTGTCGATCATCCCTTCTCCTTTGCTGCTCCTCGTAGTCCCGCCTCTCACGAGCTTTTCAAGCAGCTCTCTCTTCATCGGTTTCTCTATGAAAAGGAAGATAGCGCCTAAAATCATAAGTGTAGCGGCTTCCGTGGCGCTGGAATTTATCGTAGTATGAACCACTTCACCCCATCGGAGAACCTGAAATCGAAGAAAAGTCAAGTCTTAGAAATCTTCAAGATAGAAGAGTTAAGTGAATGAAAGTGCTAAGCAACCTAAGTGTGTGTAGCGTGCAAACTACGCGCGTTAGACTACAAACCACTCTTTGGTGTGGGAATGGTGACGACTTGTGTAACAGGCATTGTAATTTGTTGTAAAGAAGAAGTCGCCTTGACAGCAGGAGAAATAGCTTTTGAAGCGTCATTTTTGAATAGCTCCTGTGAAGTCACCATTAAGTCACTAAGATCCCCAAAAATGTCTTCGCCGTCGTGCTGAGCGGAACTCTCTTTCTCAACCCCTTCATTGGATGCCTTCTCGGGGCATTGAGGAGGCTCCTCCTCTTCGATAACCGGAGAGACCATAGATTTGCTGAATGACCCCGCAACGTCAATAGAGGCAGAACACTTCACTAGTGAAGCCTCAGTGGTAGGTTCTTGCGGTATAGGTTCTTCGACAAAAGCTGGGGCATCAGACATCTTTTTTGAAGAATCACGAACTTCGTGAGGCTGAGTAGAGCGAGAAGGGTGAAGAAGTCCAAACTGGTGCATAAATTCATCTTTTAACAAAAATTTAATGCTTCTCTCCTCAACTGGCATAACCATAAGCCTCTTGAAAGTTGACTTGTGGCTGGGTTCCCTGGAAGGGGGAGGAAGCGCTGAAAAGTAAAGATGAAGTTAGCACTCGACATTTCGGATTTCGGAAAACTCAAAGAGTAGAAGAAGTAAAGATGAATAATCTTACTTCCTTCTTTCCAAACGGCATAAAACCCCGGAGTGCATCGGACGAAGAAGAATTGACTTAGAAACCCGTGAACACTATCCGAAAGGCCAATGATCAGTTTGCGGTTTCTAGCGCTTCGCACGACAGTGATGGAAGGATGGTCTTTATTTCTGGCGAAAGAGCATAAGTAACAAATCTCATCGAAGCTTGGAAAACGGTCAAGTGTCCTCCTAAATAGCACACACAATCCCATCAGAATGGCGTAGCCATTAGGGTGTAGCTGGAAAGGGGAGATAGCTAGTCGACGAAGAAGATTCTGGAGAAAGCCGTTGAAAGGGGGAATAGCCCCATTCAGGCACATTTGCCGGTTAACTGTGACAAAGCCAGGAGTGCCACATCAGCGGTGCTGCTTTTTTCAGGAAGAATGGCATCTGCTTCAGCGATACCAAACTGGGTGCACAATTGCCGGAAAACTTTGTACGACAAAGTAGTTGAGACTCTTTCTGGAGGATTGACTAACGGGGCTGGAATAACAGCAGCCTCTCCAGTTTGAACCACTACATCTTCTTGCTGAGAAGTCATTCTACACAAGCAACTGGATATTCAAATGTGAAGGTGCACATTTCCTAAAAAGTGTGAAGTGTTGTGCAGAACTAATTAAAGTAGAAAGCAAACATAACTGGAATTAAACTAGTTGACAATTGGTCGATTGCTAGATTTCAGGACTTGTTAATCTAAAATTCAAATTGCAGTGTTAATGCAAACAAATCAGCTTTAGTTAACTATTATAGTTTTGCTTTAATACTTCACTTGGATTGGTTAGTTTACAGCATTTCGTTCACGCAGTTCATTCAAGTTGAATTTTCTTTATCGACTAATCTGTCATTTGATGTGGGCGGTCAATGGCAGTATATCCGTCCCCGTTTTTTGCAAATGTTTTGTTTAACAGGCAATTAGCATTAGAAATAATATGTAAAGAAGTTCAGACAGTTCAAAGTTCAAAGTAATTCAAAGTTCAAGGCAATGCAAATACGTCAAGTTTTAACTCGGCTGCGACTTAGAACCTATGCTGCAGAAATTAGGTTGTTAAATTGTTCAAAGTCCTAGATCAATCACGACCTAGCATAGGTTGGAAATTTCTCAAGTCACAATGTGCAAGTTGGAAGGAATAAGTATTAGCTCGTCCACGACATAAAAAATGTGGGATGAGTTAAGTTAAATCGTTGGTTCTCCAAGTCATTGATTCTTTAAGTCCTAAGTCGCTGCCGACCTATGACCTACTCTAGGTCGTTCACGACTTAGCACCTATGTCGTTGAGAGTTAAGTCTCGCGGTTCTTGTTCAAATTGCCAAGGCCTTATGTCGTTCGTTTTTCCCCGATGCATCAGTTCGCCTAACTCCTAACCCGTTAGTCCGTTAGCCTCTCCATCAACAAAAGCCCTCATCTTCCCATGCCAGTGAATCACCCCAAATGCACAGCCATTCCATCACAAACCACGAATTGGTTAACCTGAAGCACTGTAACCCATCGCCTTCTCTCAAATCGTCTAAAGCTACATCGAATCATCTCAAGTCCATCAACAATCGATGTAACGAGATCCGAGAAGAAACATGGCGTAAGGAGGTAGGTCAGAAATAGGGAAATGGAGTTCGTGAGTCAATGATAATCTAGGAGTGGATAACAAGCGAATCCACTTACGTGATAAGAAAATGAGGATGATCGGCAACCGGCTGGTTTGAATCGTCTTTGGGAAGCTTGAGAATTCGTTAATGGCAGATTCAAACAGAAGAACAGATGAGGAGAGGGAAGAAGCGACCTAAGCCTTTTATACACCAGGACAGTGGAACTCGAATCAGCACACACGATATTATTTTTTCATAGGTCGTCCGCGATCTAACGACTCTTCAAAGCGCGAGTTAGAGAAATCAAAGCACACGACCTACGACTTAGGCGTGTACTTTGAGGGGCAAATGTTAACCCCGTTTTGTCAACGACTTAAGAAAGCTAACGGGAAAGGACTGGACGACCTACGACTTAAGGGAATATAAACGACTTAAGGAAGTTAGCAACCTAAGGAATATCACGACCTAAGATATGTACCGACCTAAGATGCGGACCGACTTAAGAAGCATACGACCTAAGAGGTATACGACCTAAGGCAGTTAATGACCTAAGAAATGAAGCGGCTTAATGTCTTCAGCGAGTTAACGACTTCAGATTTGGATGACCTACGACTTAAGGGAATTTGACGACTTAAGTGGGTTAACGACCTAAAGGAACCACGACCTAACGACTTAAGGGGATTACAACCTAACGACTTAAGGACGTAACCACCTAACTACGGAAGGGGCTGAACAACTTAGCAACTGCATTTAAGTCGCAACCGACCTACGACCTATGATAAGTCGCTCACGATCTAAACAAACCCAATGCCGCATTATTTCACACGATGGCCTCCTAACTCGTGGACGATCTGGGACTTAGCAATTTATTCAAACAAACAAGCATATATCTGTGAAGTCTCAACCCAGCTTAGGTCGGTCGCAACCAGTTGAATCGTTCACGACCCAACTTAGGTCGTCCACGACCTACGACCCAGGCGCAGGATTCCTCTATAAATACCAATCTAACTCCAACTAGAAAAGGACTTTTGGCCGATCATTCTCTGAAGCGTCGTTACTCTGTAGAATTCTTAACTCGTCCAACACCTGAAGAACTCCAAACATTCAAGACAGTACAACAAGCTTCGAAAGAAATCTTACACATCCAACACGGATTCAACAAGTTTCATCATCGAAGTTTGAGCTACTAGTCTAGAGTGTTTCTGTGATCAAAGTGTATCGTGTTTTGAAGTGCGTTGTATCAACTTGTAACCAAATTAGCAATAAAAGAATATAAAGTGGACGTAGGCGTAATTACGAGCCGAACCACTATAAATCTATTGTCTCTTTACTTTTCTGCAATTTTCAGCTTATATTTCGTTCCCGTATCACGGGTGGTGCTTTCGCAACATTACTACACACACCAGGGTGTTAGCGTTCAAATTTTAGCGTTAACAGGCTATTATATAAACTTATAATTGATTTGACATATGGTATATAATTTAAAAAAAAAAAAGTTATACTTATATAAGCTGTGTCTATTTTTAATGTATGTATAATTCAAAATTTAAATTTGCATTGTGTATATATGAACTGTATTGGTATATATATATAGGTAAGTTTGCATGCGTTTAATGTTATCATATGTATTGCGGTAAAAAGGATTTCGTGTATAGTGTGATGTTGATATTTCGTGTATAAGAACATTGTATTTTATAAGTTTATATATATATATATATATATGTTATGCATGTGTACCTATGTTGTTCTGATGTACACATATGGACTGTAAAGATTTAAATGTTTTATGTATCGGTACTTTGACTTTTGTGGGTATATATATGTAATGATATGGCCGAGTATGTATATGTAATTATCCCAACATATACTATGTATAAATAGACATATTTGATTTTTATTTAAATAATGACTTTTATATTATGTTAATATTTGTTTTAAGGTAAATTTTTGAAGAATAATAATAATATATACATATATCATAGTGCATATATTTGATGTTTTCCTCAAGCTGATTCCAATTATCATCATCGACACAGTTCTAATTTATTTCGTCTATTCGTATTATCAGCTTGTCCGTCAAATTCGTGCAAATCTAGCGATCCTTTGGAATTCTTAGTTCAGTTCTTTGTCTATTCTATCTAGCCTCGAAAGGTAAGAAATCACTCACGATTAATGTTCTTATATTTATTAAATTTGATTTCAATTTGAACGACAATTGAAATATGCTGCTGTTAGTTATTTATATTGCTATATATATGCCATCATCTGTATATGTTCACCTGTGACATCTGACACCATTATCTGTTATTTATATTGCTATGTATATGCCATCCTCTATATCTATTCGCATGTGACATCTAACACCATTATATGTTATTTATATTGCTATATATATATGCCATTATCTGTATCTATTCACCTGAGACACCTGACACCATTATCTGTTATTTATATTGATGATATATGCATGTTACTGTTGTTATATTATTATCATATCTGTTATCACTCTGCAAGTTCCCTGTTAATATAGAATTCACTATGGGTTGAAATGATACATACCCGAACGATCTGTAGAATAGGAGAAAATCGTTACGGGTTGAAATGATAAACCCAAGCGATTTTCATTGACATTGAATTTGGGATTGCGGGTTGAAAAGATATATACCCGTATATACTTAAATTGCGGATTGAAATGATAAATATCCGTATCACTTGACCATAGGAAGAAAATTTTATACAGACACCGTTGGTCTATATATAAATGTTTTGAAAATGATTTCTATGGTTTTGAAAAGAAATATATGGTTTTGATAAATATTGATTTAATAAAGTTGATATATATATGTTTAAGTATTTATTTAAATTATATTTTAATATAGAGTTCGAAATGATTAAATAAATT
Organism: Allium fistulosum; assembly: GCA_030737815.1. Classification (NCBI taxonomy): domain Eukaryota; kingdom Viridiplantae; phylum Streptophyta; class Magnoliopsida; order Asparagales; family Amaryllidaceae; genus Allium; species Allium fistulosum. Next base: position 614,286,743 of record CM060907.1, read on the forward strand.
AAGGTTGAAAAGATTGATTTGAAATTGATTTGAAATTGTATTAAATTAATAATTATATTTAATTAAATCTATCTGAACTTATGGAATTTGGGGTTTTTAAAAGATATGATTTTATAACTTGATTTTGGTTTAAAATGATTTAAAATGAATATTTCAAGTTTAAAATATAATTGAAGGAAATATTTAGTGATTTGAAATTTGAAGTTTTATTTAAATGATATTGGATTTATTAAGTAAATATTTCAAAACTAAATAATAAAAAAATTGAATTTGATATATATATGAAATTTTCAAAATTAGTTTTGGGAATTGTTGAATACTTAAAGCTTTGAAATATATTGAAATTTAATGGTTTATTTTGTGTTTCAAATCTGTATTTGAAACCGTTATAATTCAAAATGATTTATTGAGAAATTGAATTGAGTTGAAATTTATGAATCGAGATGGAATTAAGTTGAATTTGGAAGTCGAGTTAATTTGAATCGATTTGTGAATTTGTAGAAGCTATTTTATTTTATAAAGTATTTTTAAACTATATCTACAACTATTTATTTTTTACTTTATAAATTATTTTAATATAAACTATTTTATATAAATCATTTTCAATATATTATTTTATTATAAACTATTTTAACTCATAACTATTTTATATAAACTATTTTATTTTATAAACTATTTTATTATATACACTAATTTTAATATCTAAACTGTTTAAGAGGAAAGTGTTATGAATTCCAAAATGTTATGATTTCAAACTATGGTTTCAAAGTGTTATGAATTTCATGGTTTTGATTTCCAAAGTGTTTTGATTTTAAAAGACTTACGATTTCGAAAGCGATATAACTTTGGAAAGTGATATGATTTTGACAATGGATTTATTTGAAGTGAAAATGATATCGTGTGGATATGGTTTTGAAATGGCAATGATATTTCGGTTTTGAAATATAAACTATCTTGGAAGTTTATTAAATGACCAATCAGTGTAATAATTACGTAGTTATTGAAGAGTCTGGGATCGGCTAGGGACATACTCTCTGTCTAAACCGAAACCCACTTTAATAACTATTATACGCGGAGTGTGATCCAGAATGAAGTGGTTGGAATGATGACGTTGCTGGATTTGAAGAAAGAGAACGATAATGGATGACCTTGACACTTGTGTCAAATTGGAAATGACTTAAACAGGAGCCATGCCAGGCCAGTGAGGTTAGCTAACTCTAGCGGACACGCTTCTTCGTAAACTACTCATTACTTGTTTTTGATTGGTGCGCACCCTTGAATTGGGAGTGTTGTTTTGCGGTGTGGCGATCGTTGCAGCGATGCGTTCTCACCAGTCCGGATCAGGCAAACGGTAGTTTTACTACCTTGGGTATTGCCTCATGTGCCTTGTCATACTCGTATCCCTATGCACGACCACTACGATTTGTCTCGTGTTAGACCTATGGAGTACTCCCTGATAGCTCACTAGTTTACGGTGGAGTTTATAGTGTTGTATAGACTATGACTTATATAAAAATGTGTTAAGGGGGATAATGGTAACGCCTTAACGCTATCTTGAAACTTTATATTACTGATAGGCATTATCTACTTAGCGTACACTACTATATATAAATAGTTTAACGGATCCTTAGAGGATGGTTATCCCAAACATCCTTTGAGTTACTTTTAATTTCAGTTGTTATTTCACTTGAGTTGGATTTATTGATATAAGAATGTTAATCCTGACTCGAGTGTTTTGTGTTTTGCTTTACGCTCGGGTCAGACTGAGTGTACCAGTATTCGAGACTCACCTTTGGAGTTGAAGCTTCGCTTGGAGATCCAGCTATCTATCCCGCTTTCAGTTATTCAGTTGATTCTGGTGATGTATTCAGATCTTGTATTTGACTATTGTATTGAGATATCTATGTATTCGAGAATTCTGTTGTATCTTGTTTAACTCTGTTATATATATATATATAGTAGCTTCATGAACTACTATTCTTTTGTTTCCGCTGCATTATTGTTATATTACTCTGTGTTTGTGATTTTGTGATTATTTATTTACTGTATATGCTAAGTTTTGCCAAATTTAAATTAACAATCTGATATTTTGAGCAATTCAAGTACGACATGTATGGATGTGAATCATTGAAAATTTCAGGTCGTTACAGTTGGTATCAGAGCTTTGGTTTTAGGCAAAACTCAGCATATCGAGTAGATTTAATTACAGAATCACTTTCATTCAAGCTTGAATTCCTTCTTCATTGATTCGGTTTCCTTTAAATTTTGGAACGTTCCCCTCGGTTCCAAAATTCATCATTGTCTCCCTCTATTCGTGTTTTCTGATTCCAGAGTATCCCATGACTCCACTTCGAATGATTTCTATAATAAATCGGCGGTCTCGCCAATCTTTGAATGATTTGTAAAGGAGTGAAACTCCTTTACATTTGGCATCGATTCACCGGAGATTTCTATGTCCTCGGTTTAGATGCTAATATCGTTGTTATGCTGAATTCTATCTCTTTAGATCGAATGTAGATTTGCCTCAGAATTCCACATCGATCTAATTCTTGAAGTCATGGTTGACCCGGTTAAGGTTGCCTGTGATTTATAAACTTATCCATCTTCCTATTTTGTTATTTAATCATCTTATCTTTGTCTCGAACCTATCTTCGAATCAAAATTCTCTTTGATTTGAGTCCATCAAATTTGAATCTCTATTCTTGCTTTGAAATCCATTCTTGTATCGTCGAGTGAGGAAGTGTATTTGTGAATTAATATTAAAAATGTTTTATATTGTGTTGTTTGAGTTGTTGATGTTGATTTGGGTTTTCGATCGATTCGTCTGATCAACGCTATCGATAGGATTTCCAAAACACTTGAACAGAGCAAACTGACACAACATTATTTTCAAATTGGGTAAATAAAATAAATTTGTATGATTATATTATAAGTATATAAGTAAAATTTTCTGGAATTTAACAAGTTAATTAAATTGATTGTTTGAAATGATAGTAATTGATTATCATTTACTATTCTATAAATGAATTTATAAATATGGTTTATAAATTGATTTGGAATTTAAATGAATTTAAATCAGAAATTTGAGAATTTAATTTTTGGTGATTTCAAACATTGGTTTTAAAGTTTTAGTGTATAGTATTTAAAATATTTTCAAATAGAAACCGTTTCAAATAATTTTAATTGTTTAAATCAGTGCTCTCCTGTTTTGTAGCTGGAAAATAATTTCGGTGATGGTGGCCACATCATCGACATTCATTTTCGAGTTTCAAAGTGGAGAGACCATTTTGTAGCTTTGCTACACTTTTGTTTTGGAAATTAAATTGATTTAAATTTCTAAAAGTATGGCTTGATTTATAATATATATATTGGCATATGATTATTTTGATATATGTAAAATATATAAACATATTTATCTCCAAATTGTTTGAAGATAATCGGAAATTTAAATTCTTAAATTTTTCTTAAAGGATGATTTCAATTATAATTAAAGCTAAAATTTGAATGAATAGTTAAATTTGAAATAATTGAATTAGAAATTTTACTTGTATAATACTTAATTGCATTCCAATATAACTTACCTTAATCATTCAGAAGATAACTATGTAATTGAATAATATACAATATAAAATGATGTTAAAAGAAATTTTAAATAAATTTGAGTAGTTATAATAAGCGTTAATATACTTAATATATGTGATAAGATATATTAAGTGGAATAAATTTAATAATAATTTGGAATAAAGAAGAATTAAATTTGTTGAATAAAATATGATTGTAATAAATGACTATTCAAGTTTATGATTTTAGAAAATATTATTTTTGAGAATAAGAGTGATACTTTCTTTTTCAAGCAAAGCACTCATTTTTAGTATCTTGGGGCTCGAACCCAAGAACTCTAAATTGCCATCTAAAGATCTTACCTCTAAATTGCCATCTAAAGATCTTACCTTTAAATTGCCATTATTAATAGAGGATAATTGGATAATAAGATAATGAATAAATAGGATAGATTAAATTTTTCTTTGAAGGAATAAATAAATTAACAATTGAATCAACTTAATGAAATACCTTGGAAAAAAAATTCAATTATTGAATATTAATTGATTTAAATTGAAATTTATATGATTAGAATTAACAGTTTGAACTAACAAATTTAAAATGGATCTAACCAAATTGCTAAATATTAATTAATTTAAATTTAAATCTATATGGTTTAAATTAATTGTTTTATTTTGTTCCAATCTATTTTCTTTTCTGGTTGTTTTATTCTCCTACCTCCTTCCTTTTCGGGGACGAAAAGTTTTGAATGTGGGAGAGTGTAACGACCCGTAAATTTTAACCGTTTTAATAACGTAATTAGTTGAAATTTTGTGAAATTTTAAACGATAAAATTTTGAAATAAAAATTTGATATTTGGAATGCGTCTAATTAATCATAGCAACTGGTAAATTTTCATCAGATAATTTGGAAATTTATTTTCTAGTGTAATTTTATCCCAATTTATATCAGTTAAAATTGATGATAATAAAATGTTTTCCAAACCTGAATATTTTGACATAGAAAAATTCTAATTCATCTTCTGACTAAGATGTCATTTTTCGTTTTTCCAAATTCGGACTTCTTCAGCTCCGTCGATCTTATTTTTCTGCGTTTTTGCTGCATTTTCCGCTAGTAGAAAATTCTAATTTTTATAATTCAATCATACCACTGATATCTGTATACCGTTATGATCGTCACGTCATGCTGATCTCTACGGTATATTCGTTTGTGCATTTTGGAGTCCGATGTACGACGAAATATAAAGAACGATTTCCGTATCGGTTCCGCAATTGGACTTTTTAGCTTCCCATACTTTTCATATTCCACCGTTTAAATTTGAACAGCCATTGGCTTTTATAATTCCCAAAATTATAGCTGTTTGCATTTATATCTCCAAAAATTCTCGTGCTTACCTTTTGCTTTCCACTTTTTCCAATGTTTACATTGGTGGTTCGTTCTTTTCTCCCTGACCCATCACTTCTTTCTTCCATCATCAGGCTTACAAACATTTTCTCCTGTAGCTTTTCACCCTACTTTGTTTACGTACTGCCTACCCACTCTCTCTTTTTATCTTCTCTTTCTCCAATATTCACGCCACCAAACCCAGAAGCTAACGTATCTCCTCTGCCTTGAAGCACTCTCATCGCCGCACTGTCCATCGCCTCACCGTTATAAGCCTTCACCGTTAGCCATCAATAGCCTTTCCCCTTCACCTCACTCTTGCCTGTAGCTAGTCTTCCCTTTCCTGCCATTTCAGAGCCATGCAAGTACCATTTCTCCTCCAACTAATGGCCACCTCGCCCACGTCCTTGCTCCTTCCTTCTCCAGCCGCGCCTAAAAAAAGAGAAAAAAAAAACAACACCACTCACATCTCCTTCTTCCCAGATCCCTAACCACCATCTCCTCCACCTGACACATCCATGCAAGCCAACATCACTCCACCACTGCTCAACCCTCCTCCGTCCTCGCAAAGCTTAATCGACCAAGCTTCTTCTCACACATGCTCCGCTTTTCAACCCTGTATGCCTCTCTCCATTTTTGTCGTAAGTCTTTTACATTTGTGAAGTTATATGTGTAGTTATATATAGTTGTTTGTGTGTGAATTTATACTTAAGTTTACTAGTTTATTTTGGTTATATATAAGATCTGCAAAGTATAAAAGTTGGCCTGGGTTGTTTGCTTTTAGAAAGTATGTCAGAAAAGAATTTATAGGGTTTAAAATTTTGACAATATAATATACATAGTTTATTTGCTACAGTAGTTGCTTATTTTATATAATATATATTATAGTTATAAGTTATGGTTAAGTAAGTTTATATATATTATTACAATTTTTGTCTGTTAGTTACTAGATGTTTTGATTATGAGCTTGAAATTTTGATTTTAATTATAGTATGCTGTTAGTATATATGAATTTACATAAATAATAATATGCTGGAAAGTATATGGATAAGCCTATGTATATTTGAGGTCTTATTTTAAGGGTTATTATATAAACTTATATTTGACTTGACATATGGTATATAATTTAAAAAAAATTAGTTATACTTATATAAGCTATGTCTATTTTTAATGTATGTATAATTCAAAATTTAAATTTGCATTGTGTATATATGAATTGTATGGGGATATATATATAGGTAAGTTTGCATGCGTTTAGTGTTATCATATGTATTGCAGTAAAAAGGATTTCGTGTATAGTGTGATGTTGATATTTTACTATGAACAGTATATACTATATATAAGAACATTGTATTTTATAAGTTTATATATATATATATGTTATGCATGTGTACCTATGTTGTTCTGATGTACACATATGGACTGTAAAGATTTAAATGTTTTATGTATCGGTACTTTGACTTTTGAGGGTATATATATGTAATGATATGGCCGAGTATGTATATGTAATTATCCCAACATATACTATGTATAAATAGACATATTTGATTTTTATTTAAATAATGACTTTTATATTATGTTAATATTTGTCTTAAGGTAAATTATTGAAGAATAATAATAATATATACATATATCATAGTGCATATATTTCCTGTTTTCCTCAAGCTGATTCTAATTATCATCATCGACATAGTTCTAATTTATTTCGTCTATTCGTATTATCAACTTGTCCGTCAAATTCGTGCAAATCTAGCGATCCTTTGGAAGTCTTAGTTCAGTTCTTTGTCTATTCTATCTAGCCTCGAAATGTGAGCAATCACTCACGATTAATGTTCTTATATTTATTAAATTTTATTTCAATTGAAACAATAATTGAAATATGCTGCTGTTAGTTATTTGTATTGCTATATATATGCCATCATCTGTATCTGTTCACCTGTGGCATCTGACACCATTATCTGTTATTTATATTGCTATATATATGCCATCCTCTGTATCTGTTCACTTGTGACATCTGACACCATTATCTGTTATTTATATTGCTATATATATGCCATTATCTATATCTGTTCACCTGAGACACCTGACACCATTATCTGTTATTTATATTGATGATATATGCCTGTTACTGTTGTTATATTATTACCATATCTGTTATCACTCTGCAAGTTCCCTGTTAATATAGAATTCACTATGGGTTGAAATGATACATAACCAAATGATCTGTAGAATAAGAGAAAATCGTTATGGGTGAAATGATAAACCCAAGCGATTTTCATTGACATTGAATTTGGGATTGCGGGTTGAAAAGATATATACCCGTATATACTTAAATTGCGGATTGAAATGATAAATATCCGTATCACTTGGCCATAGGATAGAAAATTTTATACAGACACTGTTGGTCTATATATAAATGTTTTGAAAATGATTTCTATGGTTTTGAAAAGAAATATATGGTTTTGATAAATATTGATTTAATAAAGTTGATATATATATATATGTTTAAGTATTTATTTAAATTATATTTTAATATAGAGTTCGAAATGATTAAATAAATTAAGGTTGAAAAGATAGATTTGAAATTGATTTGAAATTGTATTAAATTAAGAATTATATTTAATTAAATCTATCTGAACTTATGGAATTTTGGGTTTTTAAAAGATATTATTTTATAACTTGATTTTGGTTTAAGATGATTTAAAATGAATATTTCAAGTTTAAAATATAATTGAAGGAAATATTTAGTGATTTGAAATTTGAAGTTTTATTTAAATGATATTGGATTTATTAAGTAAATATTTCAAAACTAAATAATAAAAAAATTAAATTTGATATATATATGAAATTTTAAAATTTAGTTTTGGGAATTGTTGAATACTTAAAGCTTTGAAATATATTGAAATTTAATGGTTTATTTTGGGTTTCAAATCTGTATTTGAAACCGTTTTAATTCGAAATGATTTATTGAGAAATTGAATTGAGTTGAAATTTATGAATTGAGATGGAATTAAGTTGAATTTTGGAAGTCGAATTAATTTGAATCGATTTGTGAATTTGTGGAAGCTATTTTATTTTATAAAGTATTTTTAAACTATATCTACAACTATTTATATTTTACTTTATAAATTATTTTAATATAAACTATTTTATATAAATCATTTTCAATATATTATTTTATTATAAACTATTTTAACTCATAACTATTTTATATAAACTATTTTATTTTATAAACTATTTTATTATATACACTAATTTTAATATCCAAACTGTTTATGAGGAAAGTGTCATGAATTCCAAAATGTTATGATTTCAAACTATGGTTTCAAAGTGTTATGAATTTCAAGGTTTTGATTTCCAAAGTGTTTTGATTTTAAAATACTTACGATTTCGAAAGCGATATAACTTTGGAAAGTGGTATGATTTTGGAAATGGATTTATTTGAAGTGAAAATGATATCGTATGGATATGGTTTTGAAATGGCAATGATATTTCGGTTTTGAAATATAAACTATCTTGGAAGTTTATTAAATGACCAATCAGTGTAATAATTACGTAGTTATTGAAGAGTCTGGGATCGGCTAGGGACATACTCTCTGTCTAAACCGAAACCCACTTTAATAACTATTATACGCGGAGTGTGATCCAGAATGAAGTGGTTGGAATGATGACGTTGCTGGATTTGAAGAAAGAGAACGATAATGGATGACCTTGACACTTGTGTCAAATTGGAAATGAGTTAAACAGGAGCCGTGCCGGGCCAGTGAGGTTAGCTATCTCTAGCGGACTTCTTCGTAAACTACTCATTACTTGTTTTTGATTGGTGCGCACCCATGAATTGGGATTGTTGTTTCGCGGTGTGGCGATCGTTGCAGCGATGCGTTCTCACCAGTCCGAATCGGGCAAACGGTAGTTTCACTACCTTGGGTATTGCCTCATGTGCCTTGTCATACTTGTATCCCTATGCGCGACCACTACGATTTGTCTCGTGTTATACCTATGGAGAACTTCCTGATAGCCCACTAGTTTACGGTTGAGTTTATAGTGCTGTATAGACTATGACGCTTATATAAATACGTGTTAAGGGGTATAATGGTAACTCCTTAATGCTATCTTGGTACTTTATATTACTGATAGGCATTGTCTACTTAGCGTACACTACTATATATAAATAGTTTAACGGATCCTTAGAGGATGGTTATCCCAAACATCCTTTGAGTTACTTGTAATTTCAGTTGTTATTTCACTTGAGTTGGATTTATTGATATAAGAATGTTAATCCTGACTCGAGTGTTTTGTGTTTTGCTTTACGCTCGGGTCAGACTGAGTGTACCAGTATTCGAGACTCACCTTTGGAGTTGGAGCTTCGCTTGGAGATCCAGCTATCTATCCAGCTTTCAGTTATTCAGTTGATTCCAGTGATGTATTCAGATCTTGTATTTGACTATTGTATTGAGATATCTATGTACTCGAGACTTCTGTTGTATCTTGTTTAACTCTGTTATATATATATAGTAGCTTCATGAACTACTATTCTTTTGTTTCCGCTACACTATTGTTATATTACTCTGTGTTTGTGATTTTGTGATTATTTATTTACTATATATGCTAAGTTTGGCCAAATTTAAATTAACAATCTGATATTTTGAGCAATTCAAGTCCGACATGTATGGATGCGAATGGTTGAAAATTTCAGATCGTTACACCGAAACAACGACATAGTACAACGGTACGCCCGATGAACCGAACTCCATAAAGCCCGTAGGTCGCTAGCCTATAAAAAATGAGACGAAGCTCAACATAATGAGGTACAGTCCCCCAGACAATGGGACATCGCATATCGCTAGTCTAAACCTCAAAATGATCATCATAGATCAATAAAAGTGTAAAATATACCAAGCTAGTAAATAGATGAATTTAGCTTCATGTCCATAACCACTGGCTTAACTTATATATTTAAGAAAAAATTGTAGATTTCCACTCGAAAATTGTCACAAGATTTCAATCGAATAAGTCTAAGAATTAACCGAGGAAGTAAATGCAAGCATTTCATACCACTTGTTTTGCTAAGTCGTTTAATCAGATTTCTCGTACGAATGAGGTAAATGTTTGTATATACTAATAGATTGGAAAACGGTTTTCAAAAAACGAGCTTTGTATTTAAAAGTAGTGTTGAAATAATTTTTTTTAGAAAGAGTTGGAGTATTTATTACTAGTATAGAAACCTTTGTATTTTAAAGTGACCAATCATAGAAACGATTGTAAAAACAATCTATCACCAAAAATTCACATTCAACGACGTGAATTAAACCCATAAAAATCGATATCAAATCCATCAAATGGATATTCCGAAAAAACCCAGAAAATAAGTCATCAAAGTCGATAATAAATGACAACAACCAACCGGATCGACAAAAAAATCGATTAAAACGGAAATCCACATAAAAATAGGCCAATTGGCTGAATTTAACAGCACCAGACGTTTGGTAGTTCTCACCAGACGACTGAGCTGAAGGTCTGGAATTCTTCCAGACCACTCAAATGTCTGAGCTAAAGGTCTGGAACGTTTGTTCCATTGCCTCAGACGTCTGAGCGTTTTACCAGACGTCTGAGCTGAAGCTCAGGGCAAAGTTTGCCTAGGCCATTGATGGACAAATCAATTCCGAAGCAATCGGATGAGCGACGATGGCTTGGGACTTATGCCAAGCGACAACTTAGCCCTATAAACTCATCAATACACTCCAAACAACAAGTCCAAACATCCATAGTAGGATTTCCATAGATTTTGACTTCAAAAACCAAAAATTGGAAAATTCATCAATCCAATTCAATTCAAAAGTAAATGAACATGAAATAGATGTTAGGAATTCATATCTAACAACTATCAAAGGTATAGACATAGATGTGAGTTCAAGAACTCACCTTTAAACCCAAAAACATCGAATGAGAAGCTTTAAAACAAGGCAAGATCAATCTCTCCTCCACTTAACTTCATGAACCCTCAATTTATGATCAAATGCAAGTATAACCAAAATTAAGTTATAGGATTTTCTGGAGATTGGAGAGAGATTGAGGTGGAGAAGAAGAAGAGGATGCTTACCTAAGCTTCTCTTTGATTTTGGAGCTTGAATCTTGAATTTCCTAGTAATATAGGGTTTAGGAATTTTAATTTGCCTTTCTTTCCCCCATTTTCCTTTAGCTTGAGTGTTAGGAAATAATATAATGAATGAAGAGGAGTTGAAGGAGGAGTTAGGGTATTAGATGAGTTGGTGGGCTGAAACCCGAACCCAAAGCCCAATAGGAAAATAGCAAAATTCTACTCAACTCCAAACATATCGATGTTTATACTCAAAAAGGTTGCAAACGCCATTTTGGACTCAATGGAAGTGGTCTCGAGTTCGGGCTCAACCGTTTACAAAATGTCACGTTTTGGACTTTTAAATTCAACTAACGATGCTATATTTAAATAAATGATTTAAATATACTATCATAAAAATATGCGGGTTGTTACAGACTCCCCACCTTAAAGAAATTGCGTGCTCGTAATACTTAAGAAGAAAATAAAAAGTAACAACCATACTAAGGCATTACAACACAAAAGAAGAAATTTTGAAATGAGAAGTTCACCTTAAGGAGCACGAGAAAGTAAGTCCGGATGTGTTCGCTCGATGAATTCTCTTGATTCCCAAGAGCAATCTTTAGGATTTGAGGACCATTGAACTTTCACAAGAGGAACATCTTTATTTCGAAGGTGTTTAACCTCCATAGCAATGAAACGAATAGGATGTTGCTCATAAGTCAAATTAGACGAAACTTCGATTTCTTCAATAACACCGGGCTCAAGAATAGAATCGGAATCTCTAAGGCATTTCCGTAGTTAAGAGACGTGGAATACATCATGAATAGCAGAAAATTGAGCTGGTAATAAAAGGCAATAAGCCATGGAACCAATGCGTTCAATGATGGGAAATGGGCCAATATATCGAGGTGCTAACTTTCCTAATCGACCGAAACGCACAACACCCTTCATAGGTGAAACACGAATAAACACTAAATCTCCCACAAAAAATTCTAATTTCCTTCTTCGATTATCGACATAGGATTTTTGTCTACTTTTAGCTTCTTTCATCCTATAACGAATAAGGTCAATCTTTTCTGTGGCATCACGAATAAAATCTGGACCAAAAACCAGCTTATCACCGGCTTCAAGCCAACACGAAGGAGATCGGCATGGCCTTCCGTAGAGTGCCTCGAAAGGTGCCATACCAATACTAGATTGGAAGCTATTATTGTAAGAAAACTCAACAAGAGAAATTTGATCTTCCCAACTTCCGCCAAAATCAAGAACACGTGCATGAAGAAGATCTTCATGAGTTTGATTCACACGCTCTGTTTGTCCATCAGACTGAGGATGATAAGCGGTACTAAAATTAAGCTTTGTTCCTAAAGCTTTTTGAAGACCTTCCCAAAATCCACTAGTAAATAATGGATCTCGATTACAAACAATAGAAGTTGGAACTCCATGCAATTTAACAATTTCTTTGACATAGAGTTTAGCCAAAAGAGGTACGGTCCGGTTGGACCGAACAGGAAGAAAATGGGCAAATTTTGTAAGTCTATCAACTATCACCCACAAACTGTCATAACCTGAACGAGAACAGGAAAGACCATAAATAAAGTCCATAGAGACTTGATCCCACTTCCAAACTAGAATGTCCAAAGGTTGCAATAACCCACCGGGCCTTTGATGCTCAGCCTTTACGAGTTGGCAAGTCATGCAACGCTTAATGAAGTTAGCAATATCATATTTCATTCCATCCCAATAATAAGGTCGCTACATGTCCGTGTACATTTTACTACTACCGGGATGAATGGTAAATTTAGAACGATGAGAATCTTCTAAAATGTCCTTACGAAGATCACTAATATTTGGCACAATAAGTATACCAAATTTTTGAATGCCCCTACGAGCATCGATTTCAAAGTCTTTCAAACCATCAATATCAATTTTATCCCTACAACTTTGGCTAAGATGAGCCAACTCGGGATCATGCTTTTGAGATTCAAGGATGCGGTCTAAAAGAGAAGGATAAGCCTCAAGGCTACATAAACAAGAGATGAACATGAATCGGATTCACAATCTCGAATTTCACTAGTGGACAAAGTCTCGAGATCATTCCATTTGGATATCATCATGGAAACAACCACTTGTTGCTTACGACTAAGGGCATCGGCAACATGATTTACCTTTCCGGGAGTATAAAGAATATCAAGATCATAAGATGCAATGAATTCGAGCCAACGTTGTTGGCGCAAATTAAGTTCTTTTTGAGAAAATAAATAGTTCAAAGATTTATGATCGGTGTAGAGAACAAATTTCTCTCCCAGAAGATAGTGACGCCAAATTCTAAGGGTGAAAACAATAGCCATGAGCTCTAAATAATGAGTGGCATATCTAGTCTTAGAAGGCTTTAATTTTCTAGAAGCATAAGCAATAACACGTTCCCTTTGCATGAGAACGGCTCCCAAACCAACACGACTAGCATCGGTTTAAACAATAAAGTCTTGGTTCCCTTCGAGAATCACAATAATAGGTGCATCAGAAAGGAGTTCTTTTAATTTCTGAAAAGCACCTTCACATTTGTTTGTCCAAATGTACTTAACTCCCTTCTTTGTCAAACTAGTAAGAGCACATAAATTTTAGAAAAGTCTTTAATGAAACGACGGTAATTGCCCACCAATCCAAGGAAAATACGAATTTCCGTCACACTCTCCGGTCTCTTCCAATTTTGAATCGCTTCAATCTTTGAAGGATCCACGGAATTTCCGGATTAAGAAATAATATGTCCTAAAAATTTCACACGAGATTGCCAAAAGTGGCACTTAGAAAATTTTGCTTTCAATTAATTGCTCCTAAGAGTTTCTAACACAATTCGAAGATGTTTTTCATGCTCTTCCTCGGTTTTAGAATAAACAAGAATATCATCTATAAAGATGAGAACAAATCGATCGAGGAAGTCTTTGAAAACTCGATTCAAAAGGTCAGCGAAATAAGCTAGAGCGTTCGTTAAACCAAATGGCATAACAAGCCCTTCATAAGATCCATAACGAGTACGGAACAATGTCAAAGGAATATCATCCTCTGCAATTCGAAGCTGATGAAAACCGGTTGCTAAGTCTAATAGTGAAAAGACTCTAGCACCGCTAAGTTGATCGAATAAATCATCAATCCGAGGTAAGGGATATTTATTCTTGATGGTGAGATCATTAAGCTTGCATTAATCAACGCAAAGCCTAAGTGTACCATCAGATTTCTTTACAAAGATAGCTAAACCTCCCCATGGAGAGGAACTAGAACGAATAAACTATTTTGCTTCCAATTCGGATAATTGTTTATGCATCTCCTCAATTTCCTTATTGGACATACAATAAGGAGGATGAGTGATAGGTAGAGCTCCAGGTATTATATTAATTCTGAACTGAATTGCTCGCTTAGGTGGTAATCCTAAAACGGGCTCAAATATATCGGGAAATTCACGAATAACATGAATGAGGGAAATGACATCTTCCTCATCATCATTATCGTCATCATGCGGATTAGAGAATATAAGGATGCTACCGAATTGGAATCTGAATCTTTAAGAACAATAGAACTCTGCTTAACAGATTGAGGGTGTCGAAGATAAATAGTCCTCTCGGGACATAGGATGTGGGCTTCATAATGATTAAGCCAATCCATTCCATAAATCATTCCGAAACCTAAGTAATGCATAACATGCAAACCAGCACGGAAAGAATAATCACATAAAATAATCTCGACATCTTTACAAAATAAACTGAGTGTTGCAGATCCACCAATCGGATTCGCAATTCTCAATGAAGTCATCAAGCCCATAACATTTAAAGACAAAGTATCAACAAGTTCCTTTGATATAAAAGAGTGAGATGCACCCGTATCAAAAAGAACTCGAATAGGATGATCACGAAATATAATAATGCCATCAAGGACAAAATGATAAATATCTTGACCAAGAGAAGTGTTACTAGAGGTTTACAAAACATTCAGCTTTCCCTCTTTCTTGCTTTGAAGTTTGGGACAAGAAGATATAAGATGACCCGAACCCTTGCAATAGCGACAATAAAGGGGTTTCGGACACCTATTTGCATAATGGTCCTTAGAACCACAATTGTAGCATTCTCCACGATTAGCGGTAGGAGTCTTTGCTACCGAAGTTGCTTGCTTCCCTTTCTTATTGGGATTAGGTTTGAACTTAATAAGCCTCTTCTTGTTGATGTTGAAGTTCTGTTTGGCACCCACAACTTCAACATCACTTTCTTTGTTTGCCTCTTCCAGTCGAAGAGCGATATCTACAAGCTGATCGAAAGAAACTTCTAATTTCAGAAGTAAAGGCTTTTTGAGATTCTTATTCAACCCATATTTAGACCTCTAATTTTTTTTCACTGGGGTGTGAATATACTCAACCCCATATTTAGAGAGGGATTCAAAAGATGAGACATAGTCGGTCACAGAAGATTCACCTTGAACAAGGTCAATAAAGCATCGGGCTAAAGTTACCTTTTCAGCTTCCGGCACAAACTTTAACTCGAACCTTTCCCGGAATTGCTCCGAAGTAAGATCCGCTTCAATAATTTTCGAAATCAAAATCTCATACCAATCTAATGCTCTCTCCTGGAGCATGCTAGAAGCAACTTGGACTCGATGTAGATCCACAAGAATCATGCGAGAAAAGATGCGATCGCATGTTCTAAGCCAAGCTTAGACTTCAATAACGCTTTCAAAAACCTTGAATGGCTTTCCACCCAAATTGGTATAATCACTGCACAAGCATGCAAACCTGGATTTAGGATGAGTAGGCTCAGGACTGGGTCCGGCAGGTTGGGCATTCTTTACAAGTTCCAAAGGCTGTTGGGCAGACATGAATACACCATCCTGAGGAGTAGCACTAGATTGACCGGCGCTGGGACAGCCAGGTCTAAACATATCTCTTCTTTAAGAAAGAAAGAAAGAAGAGGAAAAAGGTTATTTTTAGAATGAATATCAAACAAACATGATTGATAAAACAAGGCATCATAAAAGAAAATAGGATAAAACGGGTCCTATGACTCGAATTAAATTTTAAGGCACGATTCCTAAGAGAGACTTAGGACAATGATCCTTACTAGATTATTCTACATTGTTCCGAAGTTTGGCTCTAATACCAAGCTGTGACGCCCCACCTCTATACTTACACTAGCCAAGGACACTATTGGGTAATGCCGTCAACTAGCACAAAGAATAAGGCTATTGAGGAGCGACCATCTGTGTAATTGCTTTGTGCGAGTACCGATATGTCAGATAGTATGACATACATTTCTTTTCAAGAGGAAATCTAACATATCAAATACAAACTCAAAGCTACTACACAGTGGCTATGTGGCATTCGAAAAAACAAATATAAAATAAGCATAACATAAATCAGTCACATATATTCATATCACAAAGGCAGAAACAGATATGAATATAACACATAGAAGTGTACATCAAAGTAGTGGTCATACAAGATCCACTACAACACAAAAGAATAGGTACAAGTGCTAGACAAAAGAATATGTATATATCAAGGAGTCTCTATCTCGAATATATATAAAAAACTACTAAGCTAAAGTAGTTAGCCAAAAGTCTGAAGATAGTCCCTGCTAAGAAGTCAAGTGGAAGCACCTGAAACACCCCGGTCTGACCCGAGTATTATTTAAGAAGAAAAATAATAAACGGATCAGTCGAGCTATAAATATCAGATAAGATGAGATAGGATAAGAGATATAACAAATATATATGATAACTACAAAAATGATACAATATCTCAAATCCCTCAAACACCAAAAAGAAGGTCATATTCTTTATTTTTATTCACCAAACTATAAATATTGATAGGGCTTATCAATACAAATCACAAAAATGGGTGAAACACAAATTCCAGAAATCATCAATTAGAAATCCAGAAATCACAAAAAGGCGGAGGCCTATCATAAACGGGAGCATGAAAACTCACCAACACGTGTATCACAAACTGGACGCTATCCCATGAGTCGCTAACCCATAGAGTCGGTGCAACGACGTCGTACAACGGTATTCCCGATGAACCGAACTCCATCAAGCCCGTAGGTCGCTAGCCTATAAAAAATGAGACGAAGCTCAACATAACGTGGTACAGTCCCCCACGCGGACAATGAGACATCGCATATTGCTAGTCTAAACCTCAAAATGATCAGCATAGATCAATAAAAGTGTAAAATATACCAAGCTAGTAAATAGATGAGTTTAGCTTCATGTCCCATAGCCACTGGCTTAACTTAAATATTTACGAACAAATTGTAGATTTCCACTCGAAAATTGTCACAAGATTTCAATCAAACAAGTCTTAGAATTAACCGAGGAAGTAAACGCAAGCGTTTCATACCACTTGTTTTGCTAAGTCGTTTAATTGGATTTCTCGTACGAATGAGGTAAACGTTTGTATATACTAATAGATCGGAAAACGGTTTTAAAAAAACGAGCTTTGTATTTAAAAGTAGTGTTGAAATTGGTTTTTGTGAAAGTGTTGGAATATTTATTACTAGTATAGAAACCTTTGTATTTTAAAGTGACCAATCATAGAACGATTGTAAAAACAATCTATCACCAAAAATTCATATTCGACGATGTGAATTAAACCCATAAAAATTGACATTAAATCCATCAAATGGATATTCCTAAAAATCCAGAAAATAAGTCATCAAAGTCGATAATAAATGACAACAACCAACCGGATCGACAAAAAAATCGATTAAAATGGAAACCCATATAAAAATAAGCCAATTAGCCGAATTTAAAAGGACCAGACGTCTGGTAGTTCTCACCAGACATCTGATTCGAAGGTTTGGAATTTTTCCAGGCCACTCAAATGGTTGAGCTTAAGGTCCGGAACGTTTGTTCGTTTGCCTCAGATGTCTGAGCGTTTTACCAGACGTCTGAGCTGAAGCTCAGGGCAAAATTTGCCTAGGCCATTGATGGCAAAATCAATTCTGAAGCAATCAAATGAGCGACGATGGCTTGGGACTTATGCCAAGTGACAACCCAACCCTATAGACTCGTCAATACAATCCAAACAACAAGTCGAAACATCCATAGTAGGATTTCCATAGATTTTGACTTCAAAAACCAAAAATTGGAAAATTCATCAATCCAATTCAATTCTAAAGCAAATGAACATGAAATAGATATTAGGAATTCATACCTAACAATTATCAAAGGTATAGAATTAGATTTGAGTTCAAGAACTCACCTTTAAACCCAAAAACAACGAATGAGAAGCTTTAAAACAAGGCAAGATCAATCTCTCCTCCACTTAACTTTAAGAACCCTCAATCTATGATCAAATGCAAGTATTACCTAAATTAGGTTACATGATTTTCTGAAAATTGGAGAGAGATTGAGGTGGAGAAGAAGAAGAGGATGCTTACCTAGGCTTCTCTTTGATTTTGGAGCTTGAATCTTGAATTTCATAGTAATCTAGGGTTTAGGAATTTTAATTTCCCTTTCTTTCCCCCATTTTACTTTAGCTTGAGTGTTAGGAAATAATATAATGAATGAAGAGGAGTTGGAGGAGTTAGGGTATTAGATGGGTTGGTGGGCTGAAACCCGAACCCAAAGCCCAATAGAAATATAGCAAAATTCTACTCAACTCCAAACATATAGATGTTTATACTCAAAAAGGTCACAAATGCCATTTTGGACTTAATGGAAGTGGTCTCGAGTCCAGATTCGACCATTTACAAAAATTCACGTTTTGGACTTTTAAATTCAACTAACGATGCTATATTTAAATAAATCATTTAAATATATTATCGTAAAAATATGCGGGTTTTTACTGACTCCCCTCCTTAAAGAAATTGCGTCCTCGCAATACTTAAGAAGAAAATAAAAAGTAACAACCATACTAAGGCATAACAACACAAAAGAAGAAATTTTGAAATGAGAAGTTCACCTTAAGGAGCACGAGAGAGTAAGTCCGGATGTGTTCACTTGATGAATTCTCTAGATTCCCAAGAGCAATCCTTAGGAGTTGAGGACCATTGAACTTTCATAAGAGGAACATCTTTATTTCGAAGGCGTTTAACCTCCGTAGCAATGATACGAATAGGATGTTTCTCATAAGTCAAATTAGGCTAAACTTCGATTTCTTCAATAACACCAGGCTCAAGAATAGAATCGGAATCTCTAAGGCATTTCCGTAGTTGAGAGACGTGGAATACGTCATGAATAGCAGAAAATTGAGCCGATAATAAAAGGTGATAAGCCACGGAACCAATGCGTTCGGTGATGGGAAATGTGTCGATATATCGAGGTGCTAACTTTTTCTGAACGACCAAAACGCACAACACCCTTCATAGGTGAAACATGAATAAATATTAAATCTCCCATAGAAAATTCTAATTTCCTTCTTCGATTATCAGCATAGGATTTTTGTCTACTTTGAGCTTCTTTCATCTTATGACGAATAAGGTCAATTTTTCTGTGGCATCACGAATAAAATCTGGACCTAAAACCAGCTTCTCACCGGCTTCAAGCCAACACGAAGAAGATCGGCATGGCCTTCCGTAGAGTGCCTCGAAAGGTTCCATACCAATACTAGATTGGAAGCTATTATTGTAATAAAACTCAACAAGAGAAATATGATCTTCCCAACTTCCGCCAAAATCAAGAACACATGCACGAAGAAGATCTTCAAGAGTTTGATTCACACGCTCCGTTTGCCAATCAGACTGAGGATGATAAGCGGTGCTAAAATTAAGCTTTGTCACTAAAGATTTTTGAAGACCTTCCCAAAATCCACTAGTAAATAATCGTTCTCGATCACTAACAATAGAAGTTGGAACTCCATGCAATTTAACAATTTCTTTGACATAGAGTTTAGCCAAAAGAGGTATGGTCCGGTTGGACCGAACGGGAAGAAAATGGGTGGATTTTGAAGTCTATCAACTATCACCCACAAACTGTCATGACCCGAACGAGAAATGGAAAGACCATCAATAAAGTCCATGGAGACTTGATCCCACTTCCAAACTGGAATATCCAAAGGTTGCAATAACCCACTGGGCCTTAGATGCTCGGTCTTTACGAGTTGGCAAGTCATGCAACGCATAATAAAGTTAGCAATATCATATTTCATTCCATCCCAATAATAAAGTCGCTTCATGTCCGCGTACATTTTACTACTACCGGGATGAATGGTAAATTTAGAACGATGAGAATCTTCTTAAATGTCCTTACGAAGATCACTAATATTTGGTACATTAAGTCTACCAAATTTTCGAATTCTCCCATGAGCATCGATTTAAAAGTCTTTCAAACCATCAATATTAATTTTATCCCTACAACTTTGGCTAAGCTGAGCCAACTCGGGATCATGCTTTTGAGCTTCAAGGATGCAGTCTAAAGGATAAGGATGAGCCTCAAAGCTACATAAAACAAGAGATGAACATGAATCGGATTCACAATCTCGAATCTCACAAGTGGACAAAGTATCGAGATCATTCCATTTGGATATCATCATGGAAACAACCGCTTATTGCTTACGACTAAGGGCATCGACAACATGATTTCCCTTTCATGGAGTATAAAGAATATCAAGATCATAAGATGCAAGGAATTCGAGCCAACGTTATTGACGCAAATTAAGTTCCTTTTGAGAAAATAAATACTTCAAAGATTTATGATCGGTGTAGAGAACAAATTTTTCTCCCAAAAGATAGTGACACCAAATTCTAAGGGCGAAAACAATAGCCGCGAGCTCTAAATCATGAGTGGCATATCAAGTCTCGGCAGGCTTTGATTGTCTAGAAGCATAAGCAATAACACGTTCCCTTTGCATGAGAACGGCTCCCAAACCAACACGACTAGCATCGGTATAAACAATAAAGTCTTGGTTCCCTTCGGGAATCACAAGAATAGGAGCATCAGAAAGGAGTTCTTTTAATTTCTGAAAAGCAGCTTCATATTTGTCTGTCCAATTGTACTTAACTCCCTTCTTTGTCAAACTAGTAAGAGGCATGGAAATTTTAGAAAAGTCTTTTATGAAACGACGGTAATAGCCCGCCAATCCAAGGAAACTACGAATTTCCATCACACTCTCCGGTCTCTTCCAATTTTGAATCGCTTCAATCTTTGAAGGATCCCCGGAAATTACGGATTCGGAAATAATATGTCCTAAAAATTTTACATGAGATTGCCAAAAGTGGCACTTAGAAAATTTTGCTTTCAATTGATTGCTCCTAAGAGTTTCCAACACAATTCGAAGATGTTTTTCATGCTCTTCGTTGGTTTTAGAATAAACAAGAATTTCATCTATAAAGATGAGAACAAATCGATCGAGGAAGTCTTTGAAAACTCGATTCATAAGGTCAACTAAATAAGCTAGAGCGTTTGTTAAACCAAATGGCATAACAAGCCAATCATAAGATCCATAACGAGTACGGAACGATGTCAAAGGAATACTATCCTCTGCAATTCGAAGCTGATGAAAACTGGTTTCTAAGTCTAACAGTGAAAAGACTCTAGCACCGCTAAGTTGATCGAATAAATCATCAATCCGAGGTAAGGAATATTTATTCTTGATGGTGAGATCATTAAGCTTGCGGTAATCAATGCAAAGCCTAAGTGTACCATCATATTTCTTCACAAAGATAGCTGAAGCTCCCTATGGAGAGGAACTAGAACCAATGAACTATTTTGCTTCCAATTCGAATAATTGTTTATGCATATCCTCATTTTCCTTATTGGACATACGATAAGGAGGATGAGTGATAGGTAGAGCTTCAAGGATTAGATTAATTCTGAACTCAATTGTTCGCTTAGGTGGTAATCCTAAAACATGCTCAAATATATTGGGAAATTCACGAATAACGTGAATGAGGGAAATGACATCTTCCTCATCATCATTATCGTCATCATGCGGATTTAGAGAATATAAAGATGCTACCGAATTTGAATCTGAATCTTTAAGAACAATAGTAATCTTCTTAACAGATTGAGGGTGTCGAAGATAAATAGTCCTCTCGGGACAAGGATGTGGGCTTCATAATGATTAAGCCAATCCATTCCAAAAATCATTCGGAAACCTAAGTAACACATAACATGCAAATCGGCACGGAAAGAATAATCACATAAAATAATCTCGACATCTTTACAAAATAAACTGAGTGTTGCGGATCCACCAACCGGATTCGCAATTCTCAATGAAGTCATCAAACCTATAACAGTTAAAGACAAAGTATCAACAACTTCCTTTGATATAAAAGAGTAAGATGCACCCGTATTAAAAAGAACTCGAATAGGATGATCACGAAATATAATAATGCCATCAACGACAGAATGAGAAATACCTTGACCAAGAGAAGTGTTACTAGAGGCTTGCACAACATTCAGTTTTCCCTCTTTCTTGCTTTGAAGTTTGGGACAAGAAGATATAAGATGACCCGAACCCTTGCAATAGCGACAATAAAGGGGTTTCAGACACATATTTGCATAATGGTCCTTAGAACCACAATTGTAGCATTCTCCATGATGAGGGGTAGGAATCTTTGCTACCGAAGTTGCTTGCTTCCCTTTCTTGTTGGGATTAGGTTTGAACTTAATAGGCCTCTTCTTGTTGATGTTGAAGTTCTGTTTGGCACCCACAACTTCAACATCACTTTCTTTGTCGGCCTCTTCCAGTCGAAGAGCGATATCAACAAGCTGATCGAAAGAAACTTCTAGTTTCTGAAGTAAAGGCTTTTTGAGATTCTTATTCATCCCATAGATGAACCTCTGATTTTTTTTTTCAATAGGGTGTAAATATACTCGACCCCATATTTACAGAGGGATTCAAAAGATGCGACATAGTCGGTCACAGAAGATTCACCTTGAAGAAGGTCAATAAAGCGTCAGGCTAAAGTTACCTTTTCAGCTTCCGGAACAAACTCTAAATCGAACCTTTTCCGGAATTGCTTCCAAGTAAGATCCACTTCAATATTTTTCGAAATAAAAAGCTCATACCAATCTAATGCTCTCTCTTGGAGCATGCTAGAAGTCACTTGGACTCGATGTAGATCCACAGGATTCATGCGAGAAAAGATGCGGTAGCATGTTCTAAGCCAAGCTTGGACTTCAATAACGCTTTCGGAACCCTTGAATGGCTTTCCACCCAAATTGGTACAATCACTGCACAAGCGTGAAAACCCGAATTTAGGATGAGTTGGCTCAGGAATGGGTCTGGCAGCTTGGGCATTCTTTACAAGATCCAAAAGCTGTTGGGCAGACATGAATACGCCATCCTGAGGAGTAGCACTAGATTGACCGGCGCTGGGACGGCCAGGTCTAACCATTTCTCTTCTTTAAGAAAGAAAGAAAGAAAGAAGAGGAAAAAGGTTATTCTCAGAATGAATATCAAACAAACTTAATTGATAAAACAAGGCATCATAAAAGAAAATAGGAGAAAACGGGTCCTATGACTTGAATTAAATCCTAAGGCACGATTCCTAAGGGAGACTTAGGACAATGATCCTTGCTAGATTATTCTACATTGTACCGAAGTTTGGCACTGATACCAAGCCGTGACGCCCCATCTATATACTCACACTAGCCAAGGACACTACTGGGTAATGTCGTCAACTAGCATGAAGAATAAGGCTGTTGAGGAGCGACCATCTATGTAATTGCTTTGTGCGAGTACCGATATGTCAGATAGTATGATGTGCGTTTATTTTCAAGAGGAAATCAGACATATCAAATACAAACTCAAAGCTACTACACAGTGGCTATGTGGCCTTCGAAAACAAATATAAAATAAGCATAACATAAATCAGTCACATATATTCATATCACAAAGGCGGAAACAGATATGAATATAACACATAGAAGTGTACATCAAAGTAGTGGCCATACAAGATGCACTACAACACAAAAGAATAGGTACAAGTGCTAGACAAAAGAATATGTATACATCAAGGAGTCTCTATCTCGAATGTATAAGAACAAAAACTACTAAGCTAAAGTAGTTAGCCAGAAGTCAGAAGCTAGTCCCTGCTAAGAAGTCAAGTGGAAGCACCTGAAACACCCCGGTCTGACCCAAGTATTATTTAAGAAGAAAAATAATAAACGGATCAGTCTAGCTATAAATATCAGATAATATGAGATAGGATAAGAGATATAACAAATATATATGATAAATACAAAAATAATATAATATCTGAAATCTCCTCAAACACCAAAAAGAATGTCATATTCTTTTTTTTATTCACCAAACTACAAATATTGATAGGTCTTATCAATACAAATCATAAAAATTGGTGAAACACAAATTCCAGAAATCATCAATTAGAAATCCAAAAATCACAAAAAGGGGAAGGCCTATCATAAACGGGAGCATGAAAACTCACCAACACGTGTATCACAAATGGGACGCTATCCCATGAGTCGCTAACCCATAGAGCCGGTGTAACGACATAGTACAACGGTACACCCGAGGAACCTGAAACTCAAATAAGTCGGAACAACGACGTAGTACAACGGTACGCTCGATGAACTGAACACCATAAAGCCCTAGGTCGCTAGCCTATAAAAATGAGACGAAGTTCAACATAACGGGGTACAGTCTCCCATGCGGACAATGAGACATCGCATATCACTAGTCTAAACCTCAAAATGATCATCATAGGTCAATAAAAGTGTAAAATAGACCAAGCTAGTAAATAGATGAGTTTAGCTTCATGTCCCATAACCACTGGCTTAACTTAAATATTTATAATCAAATTGTAGATTCCACTCGAAAATTGTCACATGATTTCAATCGAACAAGTCTAAGAATTAACCGAGGAAGTAAACGCAAGCGTTTCATACCACTTGTTTTGCTAAGTCGTTTAATTGGATTTCTCGTACGAATGAGGGAAATCTTTGTATATACTAATAGATTAGAAAATGGTTTTAAAAAAATGAGCTTTGTATTTAAAAGTAGTGTTGAAATCGTTTTTTGTGAAAGAGATGGAGTATTTATTACTAGTATAGAAACCTTTGTATTTTAAAGTGACCAATCATAGAAACGATTGTAAAAACAATCTATCACCAAAAATTCATATTCGACGACGTGAATTAAACCCATAAAAATCGATATCAAATCCATCAAATGGATATTCCCAAAAATCCAGAAAAGAAGTCATCAAAGTCGATAATAAATGACAATAACCAACCGGATCGACAAAAAAATCGATTAAAACGGAAACCCACGTAAAAATAGGCCAATTGGCCGAATTTAACAGCACCAGACGTCTGGTAGTTCTCACCAAACATCTGAGCTGAAGGTCTGGAATTTTTTCAGACCACTCAGATGTCTGAGCTTAAGGTTTGGAACGTTTGTTCCTTTGCCTCAGATGTCTAAGCGTTTTACTAGATGTCTGAGCTGAAGCTCAGGGCAAAATTTGCCTTGGCCATTGATGGTCAAATCAATTCCGAAGCAATCGGATGAGTGACGATGGCTTAGGACTTATGCCAAGAGACAGCCCAGCCCTACAGACTCATCAATACACTCCAAACAACAAGTCCAAACATCCATAGTAGGATTTCCATAGATTTTGACTTCAAAAACCAAAAATTGGAAAATTCATCAATCTAATTCAATTCAAAAGCAAATGAACATGAAATAGATGTTAGGAATTCATACCTAACAACTATCGAAGGTATAGACATAGATGTGAGTTCAAGAACTCACCTTTAAACCCAAAAACAACGAATGAGAAGCTTTAAAACAAGGCAAGATCAATCTCTCCTCCACTTAACTTTAAGAACCCTCAATCTATGATCAAATGCAAGTATTACCTAAATTAGGTTATATGATTTTCTGGAAATTGGAGAGAGATTGAGGTGGAGAAAAAGAAGAGGATGCTTACCTAAGCTTCTCTTTGATTTTGGAGCTTGAATCATGAATTTCCTAGTAATCTAGGGTTTAGGAATTTTAATTTCCCTTTCTTTTCCCCATTTTCCTTTAGCTTAAGTGTTAGGAAATAATAGAATGAATGAAGAGGAGTTGGAGGAGGTGTTAGGGTATTAGATGAGTTGGTGGGCTGAAACCC
The DNA here is from genome assembly GCA_030737815.1 of Allium fistulosum. NCBI lineage: Eukaryota > Viridiplantae > Streptophyta > Magnoliopsida > Asparagales > Amaryllidaceae > Allium > Allium fistulosum. Next base: position 614,312,828 of record CM060907.1, read on the forward strand.
GAACCCAAAGCCCAATAGAATAATAGCAAAATTCTACTCAACTCCAAACATATCGATGTTTATACTCAAAAAGGTCGCAAATGCCATTTTGGACTCAATGGAAGTGGTCTCGAGTCCGGATTCGACCGATTACAAAAAGTCACGTTTTGGACTTTAAAATTCAACTAATGATGTTATATTTAAATAAATCATTTAAATATATTATCGTAAAAATATGCGGGTTGTTACAAAGAAGCTCTAGATTGGTGGAACTTGGTAACTGAGGAAAACGTTGGAAGGATTTTCTTGTGGGATGGATTCAAAAACAGATTTGAGATAAGGTTTATGTCTAAAGTAAAAGTGAGTCTACAACTAGAGAAATTCATTCAGCTCAGACAAGGAAACTCCACTCTAAAGGAGTATATAGCTAAGTTCACAGAGCTGGCTAAATTCGGGATGAGTTTGATAGATACACATATGAAAAAGGCCATGAAGTTTGTGAAGGGCCTATATTCCCCACTGAGAGAAATGTTGTTGACACAAGTACCCGTTGGTGCCATATATGAGATGTTGGTAGAGATGGTAATGCTACACATGGTCAATGTGGACAATAAGGTAGCAAAAAAGGGGAAGGCTGCACCTACCCAAAAGTAAGAAAGGTCCAAGACGGGAAGCTTTTGTGCTAACAAGAAGTCGAAGTGGAAGTTTAAGAATGATGGTAAGGTGTGCAAGTGATGCCAGAAGAAAGGTAATGAGGCTAAAGATTGTAGGGTGAGTCTTATGAAGGAAGCTTTTAAAGGGAAGTGCTTTAATTGCCATATGGAAGGGCACCTCCAGAACCAATACCCTAAGTTGGAAAAGGAAGGATCAAGCAGACAAGCTTATGCTATTGAAGTCGTCCCTATTGCAAGTAGACCATCAAGAGACCAAGAGAAGGCAACATTAGAAGGTATAACTCTTATTTTAGGGGTTACAATTCATACATTATTTGATTCAGGGGCATCACATTCCTTTATAGCTAGGAATGTAGTGGACTTCTTATACCTTCAAACACAGATTGTCACTAGCCTAATAGTGGTCACTAATCCTATTAGGGGTTCAATACATCTCTGTTTTATTTGCAAACACCTATTGTTGGCCATATGCAATGTTGATTTCATATATAATGCATACGTTCAAAATTTTAAGGGGTATGGACTTATCTTGGGTATGTATTGGTTAACATATTATGGAGCAACTCTTGATTGTGATAGGAGGGTTGTATGATTAAGAAGTTTTGAAGGCCGCGACCTAGAAATTCTTCGTATATTCCAAGATTTAGTTGAGTTAAGCCATATATACTCACTAAATCTATCTGTTGGTGAGCTATCATCCGTACCCATAGTTTGTGAATTTCTTGATGTCTTTAAGGAAGTCTCGGGTCTCCCACCCCAATGGGAGATCGAGTTCAGAATAGATTTGGGGAAAGGCACAAGGCCAGTAGCCCTGCCTTTAAGACACAGGCCCCAAAGAAAGAAGAGAAATAAATAAGCAAATCTCTGAGCTATTTAAGAAAGAATTTATCAATCGGAGTACTTCAAAGTGGGGAGCCCTTGATGTTTTCACTACTAAGGAAGACGTTCATTGAGACTTTGCATCGTCTATAGGAAATTGAACAAGTTGAGATGGAAGATTAGGTACCTTTTACTTAGGATAGACGACTTGTTTGATTAGCTTAGAGGAGATAAAGCCTTTGTTCAACTAGACTTAGCAATTAGATTCTATCAGTTGAGGAATGCAGAAGAAAGCAAGTCAAAGACTGCATTTCGCACACCATATGGACTCTATAAGTGGGAAGTGATGCATTGTGGAATGATGAATGCCTCCGCATACTTTGTGGATTTGACGAATAGGGTATTTAGGAGGCAACTTAATAAATTCATCATTGTGTTCGTAGATGATATATTGGTTTTCTCCAAGACCAAAAAGGAGTATGAGGACCACCTAATAAAGGTATTAAGAACCTTAAGAAGGTACCAGCTTAAGGAAAAATTTGCTAAATGCCACGTTTGGAGAAAAGAAGCTAGATTCCTTGGGCATATTGTTTTTTAGCAAGGACTAGCAGTAGACCTCACTAATGTGGAAGATGTTAAAGCATGGAAGACTCCTAGAAATGCATCGGAGTTTCGAAGTTTTCTCTGGTTGGAAGGCTACAGTAGAAAGTTCATCAAGAACATTGCAAGAATAGAAACCCCCTTAACCCATTTGACTAAGAAGAACGTAGTCTTTTCTTCGGATGATAGATGCACTAAGGCATTTGAGAAGCTTAAGGAGTTATTGACTAGTGCACCCATGCTCACTACTGCCGATGGGATCAAACAGTTTATGGTTTTCATAGATGCTTGTGGCATAGGGTTAGGAGCAGTTCTAGTGCAAAAAGGAAAAGTAGTTTCTTATGCTAGCATGCAACTGAAGGATCATAAGAAAAGATATCCAGTTCACAACTTGGAGTTGGCAACTATCGTCTTTGCCTTGAAGATGTGAAGGCATTGTCTCTTGGGAGAAAGGTTTGAATTATTCACCAACTATAAGTTACTCAAATACATTTTTCCCAAAAAGATTTAAATCTTTGGGAGCAGAGACGGATGGAACATATAGCATCGTTCGACTTTAGTATTCAGTACACCCCTGGAAAAGGAAACATAGTCCACGACGCCCTTAGTCGAAGGCACACTATCCTAGGTGCTATATATAAATGGAGGCAGTTGGAGTTCCTCTCAAATTTTAACTTCCAACCGTCAACAGAACCCATCCAAGAGTTTTTAGCAGTTATGGAGATTAGGCCATCCTTTATAGACCACATAAGGCTCGAGCAAGTGAAGGATGAGAAGTTAATCGAGATTTTGGAGAAGTTGGGGAAGGGAGAGTATTTTTCCCACACTAGTAAGTATTTAGTTGATGAGAAAGGATGCTTAAGAAGAGATGGGCGCTTTTGTGTCCCAATGGTTGATAGTTTGTTGAGAGAGGTGCTTATGGAATGTCACCAATCAAAGATGACCATTCACCCTAAAGGAGATAAGATGTACAAGGATATAAATAGGATTTTCTTTTAGCCTGGAATGAAGAAGAGTGTAGTTGAGTTTTCTGCTAAGTGCTTGACATGTTAGAGAGTAAAAGCTGAGCAAGGGAAGCCTGGAGGACTACTATTACCATTGGAAATTCCGACCTGGAAGTTGGAGCATATTTCGATGATTTTGTGGAAGGATTTCCTAGAAGTTAGACCGGTAATGAAGCTATCTGGGTTGTTATGGAGTGACTCACTAAGAGGGCCCATTTTATTCCACTTCTCTCATCCAAATCAACATCAAGGAGGTAGATCAGTTACATGGAATTCCAGTGAGCATAGTTAGGGATAGGGACCCCTTGTTCACGAGTGAGTTTTGGAGGAGCCTACAAGCCGCTTGCAAACTTCTTTGAATCTTAACACTACATATCAACCATAGGTTGATGGTCAAAAAAGAGGGTAAATAGGATTTTGAAAGACTTGTTGAGGGCTTGTGTTTTGGATTTTGGAGGACATTAGGTGCAGCACCTACCATTAGTCGGGTTCGCATATAATAATAGCTATCAAGTGACGATTGGTATGGCCCCTTTGAAGCACTTTATGGAGGCCATGCAAATTGATAAGTTGTTGGTGAGAAACTATTGACAAAATATTACTCGGACCTGATTTGATCCATGATACCATGCAAAAAGTAGAGTTGATCAGGCAACGAATGAATGCAGCACAAGACCATCAGAAATCCCATGTGGATAGAAGAAAGAAAGAGCCTGAGTTTGAAGTTGGAGATATGTGTTGATACTTGGTTTTGATTCATGACACGAAGCTATCACTACGACATACATATTTGACGACTGCTACGACAAAAAGAGACAAGGAGGCAAGACTTTAAAAACCTATGCATCAACTATGGTATTTTGCTTTTAAGTCTTAGGTCCATATTTGTTAAAATCTCTCCTCGATTATGTCTACATTAGCTTATATATTTAATCATAATATTTATCAAATATTTTATACATATATAAGCATATATTTATATTATAAAAGTATTTTAAAGTTATAGAAATTAATATACCTATGTAAACTGTGCTTATTGCACAAATTTAACTAGGTCAGTCGACTGACCCAGACGACCAGTCGACTGACACTGGGAATTTTGTGCAGCATGCACAGTTACATAAGTATATGAATTTAAATTTAAATATTATTTTGAACATTCAGTTGAATGACTCAGAGGCTTAGTTGACTGAATTTCTATAACAGCCACTTTTCGAAAAGACACGACTTTTTGTGAAGAGTTGCGAACCTCTAACGAAAAGATTCAGACGCAACACTTCGATCGAAACTCTTCACCAACAGTCGCTGCTTTCTAATCTTTATAAATACATACTTCAACTTCATTTCAAATTACTGAATTACAATCGAATATTCTTATCTCTCTGATCTAAATCTCTAAAATCTATTTGCTATCATACTTTCAATTATTCTGCATTAAAGCAATACTAAACCTTTCTATTCTTCATATACTTTAGATATATAAATTTATACTCGAGGAGAAGATAATAAGAAGTGTGTACTACAAGTGACAAATCCGTGTTATTAGAACACACAAAGTCAAAACAAACTTTTGTATTTGTTGAAGTCCTGTTCTGTTGCTCAGGCGTGTGAATTCCTCTTCGGCTACTGAGGCGAAATTATGTTCCGCTGCTTAGGTCCTTGTTCGGCTACTCAAGGATTGTATAGACTGTTCCTCCGGGTTAACTGAGGGTTATTGTTTTAGTGAAATTCCAGAAGGAGTCTGGGACTGGATGTAGGACGGTGCTCCGAACCAGTATAAAAATCTCTGGTGTCATTTTTACTATACTGCTTTTATATTCCGCACTATTTACCATATAGTTATCATCACTACACTCTGTATTATCATATATCCATATTACACGATCCATAGCACACTTTCAATATGGTATTTGTCAAAGTCTCCCCTCTTAGAAAAGTGGTTAGGTTTGGCAAGTTTGGAAAATTAGCGCCTAGATTCGTTGGGCCATTCAGAGTTTTGGAAAGGATATAACAACATGCTTATCGCGTGGAGCTTCATGATAGATTGGCAAGAGTTCACAATGTTTTCCACGATTTTCACCTTAGAAAATGCCTTCATGACACCACTATTATAGTTGAGCCTGATCAGTTTGGGGAATTAGAGACGGAGCCAACAATGCCCCCATGCCATCACACGCATTGTGGAGCACAAAAGTAGGAGACTTCGCAACAAAATAATTAGGTGGGTCCGAGTACAATGGGGAGACAACCCAAGGGAAAACACATGGGAAACCGAGGAGAAGATGAAGATCCCTCATCCAGAGCTTTTCACTGGTAAATTTACTCTCCAAAATTAGGATTTTAGTTGCATTGTGGTTGTTAGATTGGATGGTAGGATGTGGTTACCACACTTTTTCACAATCACTTTACACTCATATAGAAATTTTTATGCATGTTTAAGGTATTTGCATACATACTTGCATGACACGATTACACATTCATACTAGGATTGAGCTCATTTAGTATGCCTGCAGTACATAATCACATTTTATTTTGGTTGAGTAGATGGTTTTGTAGATAACTTGGCTATGTAACATGGATGTTATTGCTGGTTACACTGTTCGTCCCTTGAAAATTTCGGGATGAAATCCTTTTTAGGGGGGAGAATGTAAAACCTCATAAAATCAACCATCAATAAATTGAGTAAATTAAATAAGGTAGGGTTGAAAATGAATTTTATTTTTAAATTTGAATTTGACCGCGAAAGTTATTCCTTTGCATTCATGGCGAAATTCTGATATGTTTATATATATAATATGCTGAAAACGGAGCTCAAACGAAGAAGTTATGAGCTTTTAAAGTTTTCAGATTTAAATTAATTTAGTTTGAATCCAAATTCAAATGAGTATTTAAATTTAGGGTTTGAATTTAAATAATTAACTGTAGGTTTACTTGGTGGTTAAGTAAGCGTTAAGTTAAACAATTAATGTTAAAAGTTAACCGGCGAATAAAATAAACAAGCAACATAAACAAATCAACGCACCCCGGAACAGTGTAGATGTCGGCACCTTCGACTCCAAGCGGTCAAACCCTAGCGGTTGATCGATCAAGGGGAGGCGCTCGACCCATATTCAGGGTGGCGGCTATAGTTTTTCCACTTTTAAATGCTCTAGATATGTCTGTTATTCATCTAACTTCATCGTACAGTTCTGGTGCGTTTCAACTCCTATAAATATAACCCGACCCTTTCCACTTTTTATTCATAAATATTTGGAGAATTCCTAGAACGCTGCCATTCTTGTCTCTTCAAATTAGATTCAGAATCTCCATTAGGAATTCAAGTAAGAATTCAATCTAGTTTACTATTTATTTCTTCTCTTTCCAACCTTTTCTTATTCTATTCTTCTCCAACTATTCTGAATCTAATAAACATATATACCTCACCCTTATTGTGTATACATATATCAAAAGAGAGATTCTAGAAGAGGTTGTAAGGCATGCGAATCTAAGGAAGGCAAAGTTAAGGATATTCTATGAGTGGAAACCTTAGTATTTCCATTTTAGTAATTGATTAGTATATGCATATGGATTTGAATATGCTTTAGAGATTTTGGGACTGCAAAATCGAAATGGATAAAAAATCCACCAAAATTCCTTTTTATTTCAAAATGTCAATTCCGGATGGATATTCTTAATTATTATGTTAATTTGATGGAATTTATATTGTTTTTGCAATTTTTGATAACTTCATAGTTTATTCCACTTCTCCTCCAACTTTGATTCAAATTGTGAGTGTTCGACAAAAAAACAAGGGTGTAGAACACGAATTCTGTTCAAAGTTTACACCACTTATTCCATACAAGATTCCTTCATTTATTTCTTTGTAAAAGATGAGTTGAATAGAATATGAAGTTAGGATTGCAGTTCCAATTTTTAGGATATTCCATTGAATTGATGTAATATTATTTCTATGTACAAGTCTATTTATTGCGGTTTTTGATATTAATATTCAATCCCTTATTATGGATATTGAAATCTGAAGGGAAAGGACTTGCATCAGTATTATGGTTAAGGAATTTACATTTAACACTAGTTTAGGGCGTATAAACTGCACGCTTAGAAGTTATTAGACGTGAATATATATTTATTTATATTAGCGTAATAAACGTACAATTATAGCTTATAATTGCATAGTCAATTAGGTAATAATTGTCACTAATTCCTTCTTAGGAAGGTAATTAATATTTAAGGCATAATAATAAAGATTCCTTGTAAGGCCTTAATTATGAAACGGCGGGATGAGTATTATATATATGAAGACAAAACAGAATCTCACGTTGTACCGAGTAATCAATAATATACTGAATGATCTTTACAAAAGGAAACTGTAATTACATACATAAATTAGAGGTACAAACCTATCATCAACCTGGACGGTTATAACAGCTTTTCCTTATAATTGTTGATAGATACAACAAACAAAAAATGCAGTGCAAAATAAAGGATACATGAATACGTCTTGGGGCATCCAGCTAGTCTCCTGAAGCTCCAAAGCATCCAAAACTAAAACTGAAACATACTCGGGCTGATCCGAGCATTATAAGAAAATAATGCCCTGATCAGTCTGGTAAACCAAAATGAGAAAACACGTCTCAATTGAATTTTAATGTTATAAAAACCTTTTGAAAATAAATGTATCTCGTAAGACCATGCCGCACATAAATACTGACGGGTTTTTACCTTACGATAACCAAAACATTTCTATAAGAAATCTTCTGGTATTATAATAATGTCTATGGCTTAAAATAAATATTGAATCATAGCTGAAATTGTTACATTATTTAAATTCCAACATAATAGGTATACAATCAAGTCTGAAGGCTCGTATTGGAAAATGGATTCCAACTATGAAAGAGTGAGGGTATACCCACCTAATCAGTACACCTGTAGATAAAATGTAATAGAGGCTACAACACGTTGTACCTCTACTACTCAGGACTGGCTCTACCCCTGATTGGATAGCGTCGAATATGATCAACCTTTGGTTGATCAACAACTATAATAGGCCCTGAAGAGTACACAGATATAGACTCTAGATAAGGGATGATCATACCCTAATGGGAGCAACCAACTTAGCCCTACGGCACATCCCTGCTTTATTCATTTACAGTTGTGAGGCTTGTGAGGTAATGCTTAACTTATTCCTACTAGCAATTCCTACTTGGAATGCTAACACTGCCCTCTGGGAAAAAATGCAATGCCAACATTCATCAATACAAGTTCATTCTGGGTTTGAACGAAACCGAAAGAACTACTTCTATTACATCCATTTTGGAATCACCATCAGGATTAGTAGCATATAGTCCTTGTACATCAAAGAACTCCGTCTTAGAAACCATCATTAAGATATCTTTCATTCGAACTCTTATGCCGGTTCGAAATGATTTTCAGATAATATATCTGATCCCGGTCTCCTCGAACCAACAACGAAAGTTTTAAAACTGATCAATATTTGATAGTCGGTTATTTATCTATCAAATAAAAACAATAATCAAATCAGGGATTTATTCCCATAGAGAAACCAACATTGGTTAAGAATATAAGCAACCATTAACCTCTTTAATTAATCCTTTCATTAATTAAAATCACTTTGTAAATACTTGTATCAAAATAATTTTACAAAGATATATTTAATAATCCTTTATACTCCTTTAAATACTTGGAAAATGATACATATACTTATTTCAACGATATAAATATATTCAGAAAACACTACAATTTCCCTACTTAGAAAACGTATTCATATACTTATCTCAACGATATAAGTATATTCATAAAAAATTATGAAAGATTTCTTATTTCAAAACCATATCAACAAGACTGAAAAAATATTGTTTTAAAAGAAATAGAGATAAGGATAAACCCAAATATTATTCCTTCGGTGTTAAGCATGGAACGAACATCCACACCACCAAAATTAAGAAGGTCAAATTGGGAAATCCAATCTCATTTCATTCTTATAAAATTACTTTTATAAATTGCTTTTTAAATAAATCTTTAAAAGTCACTTTTATAAATTCCCAAACCTATTTATAAATCTTATTTAAAAATCTGCAAGTCCAATTATAAACCTTTTATAAATATAAAAAATATTTATAAACTCCTTTCCAAATTTTCAAGATCTCTTCCCAATTTACAAAATTCCTTTTATAAACAATTTATTTTAAAAACTTTTCATACAACTTTAAAAACATTTATAAAACCCTTTTATAAATCTCTAAAACCATTTATAAAACTCTTTATTCTTTTACAGAACTTCTTTATAAAGATACTTTATAACAATCCCTTATAAATTACTTTATAACAACCTTTTCTAAATTCCCTTTATAAAAATTCTTTATAAAGTATTTATAAAAATCCTTTATAAATAGAAAACTCCATTTTCATTTATAAACTCTTTATTAAAGGAAATTCCTTTATAAATCAATTATTTTAAATACAACTAATCAGATAAATTAATTAACTTCAAACATCATAAATAAATAAATAAATTAACTTTTCAACAACATTAATAACACAGTCAATTTCCATTAGAACATCATTAATGAAATAATTTATTTACTTCAAAACATTTAGTATAATAATAAATAACTTCAAAACATTATTAATATAATAATTAATAATTTCAAACATTATTATATAATAATTAGTAATTAATCTTAAAAAATCTTATTACAATAAATAATTAACTTCCAAAATATTATTAATAAATAATAATCATTATCTTCAAACAATATCAATTATTTGAATAAATAACTTTCACGATATTCAAATATTAATTAATAACTTCAAGACAATATTGAATAGAAACAAACAACTTTTAATAAACAATAGTTAAACAACTTTAAATGATTATTAAATGATAGTTAAAAAACTTTAAAAACATTTATAAATGATTTAGAAAAGACGAATAAAATGATTGGGGTAAAATAGAGAAGTTCAAAATCTGTTTAAATAAAAATATTCCAGAAAACCCAATGATTAGATTTGAAATCATTCTCCAAATCAAAAAATCATTTCATGCCAAACGGCAATTAAGAGTACTTTTAAAATACTAAATTGAGGCCAATAGCCGCCCAAGCACTTAACCAATGTTGTTATTGATTTTTACCACTACATGGGTTAAGTTAAAACATATAACAATGTCATATCCAATAGTGCTAAACAAACAAGATTCAACGATTAACAATCCATATAACAAGGTTGTAACTGAAATAAAACAACAGGAATACAACTAGAAATTAATAATCACACTAGGGAGAAATCCGAATTTCTCAATATATTTTCCTGCATTTCATTTTTAAATGCCAATTTCTTTTCAAAGCGGATATTTTAACCAATCGGCCAATAATTTCAGCCAACACTAAAAGTAAAGTTTAATCTACTACATGTCTTACTAATTAACCAAAAAGGTGACTTAAACTCACTGAAATTCCAGTTATCACCAAAGCGTTCTTGTTCCATCAAAAATCGAACAACGTTCGATTTTAACTTGAAACTCTTCTAGCTCCAGTCTCAACCAATACAATTCCACAATATAGGCAATGATTCCATGAGCATAATGCAATTGACCGTGTTTGATTCTGAAATCGTATGAGCAGGTTATGAATTTTATAAGGTATCGAATAATTTAAAACAAATAAATTTCCTTAATTACACTCTCTTTAAACTACTTACCATATTTAACAACTGAAACCTTCTTCCTCTCAAATAATATTCCCGCTTTCAAATAGTAGTGCCCATCCATATCTGATCGATCATCCATCCCGCTCTCCCTCTACACCTCGCTAAACCATGATTCGACTCTACCATCATCTCCAACATCAAAATCTCCATCCATCGGACACCTTGACTTTCAACCCAAACTTACCCTAGCCACCTAGACCTAGAACCATCTACCCTTGCACATGACTGGATGCATTCAACCACATACGACCGAACCTCCTCTCCTTTGGCCACCTAAAGCTTATCGACCTCACAAAATCAAAGAGACAAACCTCGTCCACTATCTTCGACCATAGGCCGAGAATTCCTTAGCCCCAACTCCTAACCTACTCGCGACCATCACTGCCAAACGTAAAAAAGAAAGCCGTACTCTCTAATAAACCATATACATATAAAACTCAAAGATCCAAGTTTTCAAATTTTTAGATTTTTATTTTGAATTGATTTTAATTTCATAAGAGGAGGATTTATGTGTTTCTTACTTTAGCATGAAAATGAATGGAACGGGTACAGAGGAGACAAGAATGTATGATGCTTGTACTAAAATGTTTGAGTTAGGTTTACAATTTAAATTTTTGGCATTTCGCTGCACAGATTTTCGTTCACGTACAGACCCCGAACAACAAAACAAAAATAAGGTCGTGCTCGAAGCAATGAGGCGACCCCAAAACACTAATAATACACACTGGTTTACTAACTTTGTAAAATCAATGAAACATTGTCGTTTGCAAAAAATCATTAAACGATTATTTAAATAATTTTCAAATAAAAATTATGAAAAATTCAATAAATTAAATTAAAAATATGTCAATAAAAATCTAATCATTATATTAAAAATAATTTTGCTGATTATTTATTTGAACCATTTATTTTTATAATTAAATTTACAAACTGAATTTCACCGTTGTTACCTATAAATAAATCTACAATGAATTCATGGTTATTACTTATTAATTAAAAGGATTTAAATAGGTCCATTAACCCATTAAATTTATATTCATTTTGAAATCTCGATATTTAAATCACTATTCAAATATTTATTCACAATTCTAAGATTTAAATAATCTCTATAATTTAATTCAAGTTTGAAAGCTTTTAAACCAATATTAAATTCAAAACTCAACTATAAAATTCAAAATTCAACTATTTAAAATAATTCCTATATTTGAATTCAAGATATTAAATTTTTAAAATCAAATTATTCCATATTTAAAATTAATTATATATTCAAAATCAAATGACCAAAATTCCGGGTCGTTACATTCTTCCCACTTAAAATAATTTCATCCTCGAAATTCCGAAGGTAGGAAAATGCCTCCAAGCCCTTAAACTTATCAAAATCAATTAATTGAAACTTGTTATTAAATTTTCTAAGCCCTTTAAAGTTATGGAAAATTTCGGCAGCGTCTCCTTTGCATGGCTCGATCGGAAAGACTACAACTACCACTACGGGCCCAAACCAATAAAAGAAAATTACAAAAACCAAGTGACCTCCCATATCTAGGGCATAAAACGATCAACCAAACAACAACATAAACATGTACCTATTTGTCGGGCAAACAACTCTACTCATGAAACCAAAAGTATCAAACTAGCATTTGCTTCCATATACCTACATCTTATTTATAAATAATATACAACCATACAACTTACATATATAAATGTTAAAACCATAGCGAGATAAATTTTCATCTTCCAAATGTCAAACATATAATCATGATAAAGCCCGTAAGATGTACATATACCATCCATACTCAATATCAAATCTGATCGCTTGCTCGATCATACAATTTTACTTTTAAATTACTGCCGCTCACTCTACCACTCTAGTGCAGACTCCGATTCCGGTTCCTTGATTAGAAACCTCCAGTATCCTTAATAGCCATCAACTATGATAAAAAACTTTGGAATCAAATCAAAAATCCATATCTAGTGTTCACCGTCAAGAATGGAGTGAAAAATCCTAACTCGGACCGGTGTAGATCACCTCGAAATCATGTATCGAAACTGGATTGAAACAGTTATGCGAATAAAATGATCTACGTATAACTTACGTATTTACTCCAATTGTTTTTCTTAGTTATTCCAATTTCTTTTCATTCACATTCTTTCTAAATCACAATTAATTACACCAATAGTATATTTCTTAAATACCAAAATTAATTTACAAACCATTTCATAAAACCATTTCTTAATTTTATAAACATCTTATAAAACATAACTTTGGTTTATTAAAACTTTAAAACTTAAGTTCGTATACTTAGTTAATTCTAGAGTCCATCTTCTGAGTCATTTCATAACATATTACTTTAAGCCTACAAAAACTTTATAAAAACTTATCCCATTAATAAAACTTTTCCCAAGATTATAATTATCTTTTTAAGGAATCATTATTTTACTTAATAAACATTATTTAAGTCAATTAACATTCTATAACTCAAGTTTATATTTGCAAAATACTCTTCTACTTCCTAAGAGTATATACAATATTAGATTTGTTTTACTTAATCAGAATGTTCAACAAATTAAAATGTTTTTTCTTACTTTTTCTCAAATTTTTTAAGTTAAAAAACTTATTTCCTTATAATTTCACCAAAAGCATCTAACTTTAATTTCTAAATCCACTCGGAAGTCCTGACTATCCAAAATCGTCGAAAGTTCCATTTCATTTCAATAAATGAAAACTACCAAACAACATATCAAAATAAGATGCACAAACCAAACTATTCTAATGCATAGGATACTTGGGTCCATATAATATTACTTAACTAAAAATTTAAAAATTAACCATCCGGTGTTTATTTCAAATCATTTTTGAAATAATAATATAAATATACCTCTTTTGTATATCAAATCATACTTCTGGAATTTTAAAATGATGATCCATTTTACCCAAAACAACTCTTAACAAATTACCCTTGTTGCATTCCCCACTTAGAATCTCGAAAATGAACACCGATGATGTTGTAGTCATCACCAGATTTATTTTGCAATGATAGAAGTGAGTTCAGTGCTTTCTATCTCCTTCAAAATCCTTTAAAAATATTTCTTATTCAAAAATACTTCTATATAATACTATTATTATGTTCCTCCAAAATTTTGAAAAACAATTTTCAAAACACCGGGATTTAAATTCTCAAATTCTTAGCTTAAATTCTTTTTATTTATAACTCACATTTATAAACATATTTATATAATTTTCACTTCCTTATATAAAACCATTTCACAAATGTATATCTTTATTTAGATTATAATAAACAACTTTTATTAAATTTAAATTTTAACCCAACACCATCATCGAAAGTCTTATAGTCAAATTATGAAACTAAATTCATAAGGTGTTCGTATTAATGTTCTCACAAATATATTTACCCGACCCATGCAGTGAAAATGATAAATGGCTCAAAATCATCTATAATAGTCAATGCCCATAAACTGGTCAGGTACAACTACTCAATCAATAAACAATAGCCAATGCTCCTAACTGGAGGAGCATGACTAATAAAACAATAAATGATAATAATTGAATATCATCATTCCCTAACAAACAACATGCCATTAATAGCTATACTTATTTTATGAAAATTATTCTTTTATATACGAAATATAAAATCTTGGTAAAATTATTTCATTTACCAATTTCAAAAAACAATACCGTGTTGGTTAGCCTAGTTCAAGTGTTTAGAAATTCATATCGATACAATGGCATCCCACGTCTCGACCAGAATTTATAAACCACTCAATAGATAAATCAATACAATATAAATCATTTTTATAGCACAAACAAATACGTGCTCATATATATAATACACTCAACTCATTCCAGGGTGTTACTAACCCTATCTCTAATGAGTCACTCATTCTAGGGCATATCTAACCCTATCTGTAATGAGTTTTACCCCTACCAAAGCCTAGGTGTTAGCTCAACCTAAGTTCTGATACCAACTGTAATGACCAACCTTTTTTATCCTTAAAAGTCGACACTAATACATCCATGGTATTCACATGCCGAGAATCTAAGCGTCGGAAAGACATACTATTAGGGTTAAAGAAAATAAAACACAAAACAGAATCTCACATCATATTAAGTAACCTATAATATACTAAATGATCTTCACAAAAGGAAAATGTAATATATATACACACATCAATTAGAGATACCAACCTATCATCAGCTTGGACAATTATAACAGCATGTCCTTATATTACTAATAGATACAAAAAATATAAATTGTAGCAGAAATAAAAAGATACATGAATACGTCTAGGGGCATCCAGCTCATCTCCTGAAGCTCCAAAACATCCAGAACTAAATCCAAAACATACTCGGGTTAACCCGAGCATTATAAGAAAATAACGTCCAGATCAGTCTTGTAAACCAGCTTGAGAAAACACATCTTAATTGAATTTTAGTGTTATAAAAACATTTTGAAAATAAAGGCATCTCATAAGACTAGACCACACATAAACATGGATGGTTTTTATCTTAGAATAACCAAAACATTTCTATAAGAAATATTCTGATATTATAATAATGTCAAGGGTTTAAAATAAATGTTGAATCATAGCCGAAATTGTTACATTAATTAAATTCCAATATAATAGGTATACAATCAAGTCCAAAGGCTAATATTGCAAAATAGATTCCAACTATGAAAGGGTAAGGGTCTACCCACCGAATCAGTACACCTCTAGATAAAATGTACTGGAGGCTACAACACGTTGCACCTCTACTACTCGAGACTGGCCCTATTCCTTACTGGATAGCACCGAATATGATCACCTATTGGTTGATCAAAAACCATAATGGGCCCCGAGGCATACATAGGTATTGACTCTAGATAAAGGATGAAAATACCCTAATGGAAGAGACCCACTTAGCCCTGCGGCACGTCCCTGCTTTATTCATTTATCGGTTCTGAGGCTCGTGAGATAACGATTGCCTGATTCCTCCTAGCAATTCCCACTTGGAATGCCAACACTACCCTCCATGAGAAAATGCAATGCCAGCATCCATTTTTACAAGTTCGTTCTAGGTCTGAACGATACCGAAGGCGCTACTTCTATTACATCCATTTTGGAATCACCCTCAAGATTTGTAGCAACTAGCCCTTGTACATCAAAGAACTCCATCCTAGAAACCATCATTAAGATATCTTTCATTCGAACGCTAGTGCTGGTTTGAAGTAGATTTCGAATAATATATATGATCTCGGTCTCCCTGAACTGACAACGATAGTTTTAAAACTGGCTAATACGTGATAGTCAAGTTATTTAACTATCAAATAAAAACAACAATCAAATCAGGGATTTATTTCCATAGGCAAACCGACATTGGTTAAGCACTTAAGCAACTGTTAACCTCTTTAATTAATACTTTCATTAATTAAAATCACAGTTAATACTTGAATCCAAATACTTTTACAAAGATAGATTAAGGAAAACCTTTAGACTCCTTCAAATACTTGGAAAAATAATCCATATACTTATTTGAACGATATCAGTATATTCAAAAAAAAACTACACTTTCCCTACTTAGAAAGTGTATTCAAATACTTATCTGAACGGTACAAGTACGTTCACAAAACAATATGAAAGATTTCTTATTTCAAAATCATATCAAATGGATTAAAACAAATATTGTTTTTAAAGAAACAAAGATAAGGATAAACTCATACATTATTCCTTCGGTGTTAAGCATGGAACGAACGTCCACACTACCAAAATTAAGAAGGTTAATTTGGAAAATCCAATCTCATTACATTCTTATAAAATTAATTTTATAAATCCTTTTTAAAAAAATCTTTAAAAGTCTTTTTTATAAATTCCCAAACCTATTTATAAAACTTCTTTACAAATCTCCATGTCTAATTATAAATTCTTTTATAAGTATCTAAAATCATTCATAAACTCCTTTCCAAATTTTCAAGATCTCTTCCCAAATTATAAAATTCCTTTTATAAACAATTTATTTTAAAACTTTTTATACAACACAAAAATCATTTATACAACTCTTTTATAAATCTCCAAAACCATTTATAAAACTCTTTATTCTTTTATAGAACTCCTTTATAAAAATCCTTTATAAAAAAACCTTCTAAAATTACTTTATAACAGTATTTTCTAAATTCCCTTTATAAAAACTCTTTATAAAGTCTTTATATAGATCCTTTATAAGTACAAAACTCAATTTTCATTTATAAACTCTTTATTAAAGGAAATTCCTTCATAAATCAATTTTTTTAAATATAATTAATCAAATAAATTAACTAGCTTCAAACATAATAAATAAATAATAAAATTAACTTTTCAACAACATTAATAACACAGTCAATTTCATTTATAACATCATAAATGAAATATTAATTTACTTTGAAACATTATTATTATAATAATAAATGCTTCAAAACATTATTAATATAATAATTAATAGGTTCAAATATTATTAATATAATAATTGATAATTAATCTTCAAAACCTTTATTATAATAAATAATTAACTTCCAAAATATTATTAATAAATAATAATCATTAACTTCAAACAATATCAATTATTTAAATAAATAACTTTCACAATATTCAAATATTAATAAATAACATTAAAATTATATTGAATAGAAACATACAACTTTTAAACATAATTAAACAATAGCTAAAAAACTTTAAATGATAGTTAAACAACTTTAAAAACATTTCTAAATGATTTAGAAAAGATAAATAAAAAGGTTGAGGTAAAATAGAGATGTTCAAAATCTACTTAAATAAAAATATTCTAGAAAACCCAAAGATTAGATTTGATATCATTCTCCAAATCAAAAAACCCTTTCATGCCAAATGGCAATTAATAGTATTTTCTGTGACGACTCGGATTTTGCCCGCTCGAAAATCAACATCCATACTTTACATCGTACTCGAATGTCGTAGATTCGAGCGTTCAAATCCGAGTCGCCGGAGCTTATAACACAGTTAAGTAAATATCACAGCGGAATAAAAAGAAATCAATGATATCATATACAACCCCAATGAATACAATATCCAGAATGATATACAACAATGATATCAATATGATATAACAATATCAGAGATATGATACAATGACAATAGCAGCGGAAAGAAAAGATAACATCAGCAGCGGATAGAAAATCTCCAATAGAATGCTCTAATCCATAGCTAGCTCCAGCTAATCCACTCAACCTGAATATCTGAGAAAACCCAACTCTAGACTGCCCGTGTGGAAAATAGTGGGCACCCAGAGTTTAGGAAGGGAACAATAAACTCCAGGTCAGTCGTGGGACTGGTGTGAGCAAACAAAAACAGTTTATCTTTAAAACAAGCAACAAAGGCTTTTAAACATTGAAATCCGCAATGCTTTTCGAAAATGAAACTACCATAAGGCCTCCCGCCACACACACAATGCAAACGCAGAATTGGAGGAGATTTCTCCTTATGATAGTCAAACATGCTTACTACGCAAAGGAAAAACTCTTTTGATATTATTACTAGTGCATAGTGTGAAAACATTTCGAAAATACAATATTAATCTTAGCCAGCATACAACATTTCATCATATGCCTACTATAGCTACCATGTTCAATAACAGGTTACCGCCACATTCCATAGCAGGTAATACAACTAAAACCGTACAGGGTTCGTATTGTTTCTTTGGATTTCCAACAAATGATCAGGCTAAGGAACTTCCTTACCGAAATAGAAACGCCTCTGGAAAGACGCCCCGAGAACCTAACCGGATCTCTGCAAACAAAAGGCCGACGCTACCTCACGCTTTAACCAAGCTGTAACTAGGTAACTAACACACGAGTCATGTCATCCCCCGGTCGTCACCGACCTTTATCCGAGGTACCTCGATAATAAAGCAACAACCACAAAGCATAATAACTGTGCAGCATCCACATAGGTAAAATATCTGGGCTCCATACCATGATATCACCTTTTATCCAGAAGGAAATGACATACCCTAGGGGCGCTACCCCTACAAACCTTTGTCGCAACATTCCTGTTTCGACCATTACCGGGTTGTGAGGCTCGACGAAGTCTCGTCCACAAAGCAACGCTTTTTCACAAAGCCACGCTTTTTCACAAAGCCACGCTTTTTCACAAAGCCACGCTTTGATCAACAAATGATCATCAGCACTTCGTATGCCACATTACCAAATTGGGAATGTATCACTAGTAACCATCAACTACATAACCTCTGAGCTCATACGTCTCAGAGAAGGGTGTTAAGCTAAGAGAATAAATTCTCCGCCACCAACAGAAATGTATTTGATAGAAACCAGCTTTACATCTCAAAGTGTAACGTCAGACACACATCCATATAAGTCTATTCCGGGTTCGAAAAGAACCGAAGGCACTTCCGAAGAAGCCCTTGCAAATCCGGATAATTTCTAATCACGTCCGAACTTCCCATCACAAAGGGTGATAAGATCTCTATACCGGGGACCAGTCGGTGCACAGACATTCGACGAGTTGTCCTTTCATTTTCGAAAATATCCGGTCTTCACCACCGGTCTTCAAATGCTATCCATATACGACGTATCATTATTCGGAATGGGTTATATGACACAAAGGTCCTCTCCCGGCTAAACCGAATAACGAGCACAATTAAAAATCATATGGATACTGGGGTCTTAGTTAAATCACGGCTTAAAGCTTAAAACTTTTCATTCGAATGGTTAAAACAAATTACCATTTCCAATCTTTTAAACAAAAAGATTCATTTCAAAAACCTTCAATGGTTTAAACAATTTCCACACTTTTAATCTTTTAAACAAAAAGATTCAATTCACAAAGTTTACCCCATTCACAAAGATTCATTCATAGATTTTCAGATCGATTTCCATTTCAATTTGATTAACTCGTTAAGTCTTTAAATCAAGATTTAACTTATAGCTTTCAAAACTCGTTTCCAAAGATTCATTCATAGCCTTTCAAAACAATTCCAATTCAAGTTGGATTAATTCGTCCGGTCTTTGAAATCAAAGACTCATTTCATAGTTTTCAAAACATTTCAATTCCATTTCGAACTTGAAATTCTTTCAACACAAATTGGAAATCCTTTCTTAAAATGAAAGCTATTATTATTTGAAAACAAGTAGTTTTCGTTTCGGAAAAATCCAGTTATATTTACACGAGTTAAAACCCTTGAATTAAAATTCAAATTCCCAAATCAATATCTATAAAATGGTTTAACCCATATATAACTTGTACAGCATCTTTAATCCTTAGTTTCAAATCATAAAATTCAATTTAAAACTTGAATTCAAATTTAAATCAAATTATTTAAATTTTCAAAACTCGATTAAGTTATTCGAAATAACTTTTATCTTTGAAATTCCCTTTTCCAAAGCTTTTCACTTTAAACCCAAATTTCCAATTTCAAAAATCAATTGAAACTTAAAATTTCAATTTCAAAAACATTAATTTTAAATTATCTGATTTAACCGATTTTCACGTGAAATCCATATTTGTGTGTGTAACAGTGTGGTCCAGGGGTTTCACACAATAGTGCAACATCAATCATCACAGATATATCGATAAGCGGTATAATCGATAACGCTTATCTTCATTCACAGATTCATAGATAAAATAAATTTATCAGTCACAAAGATTCACTATTATAATTCGATGTGGGTTTCGGATAACCAACTGGAATCCGACTCCCTATCGCATCGAAATTCAAGTGTCGTTTTACGGGTCAAGGGTTTTCATATTCACATAGTAATATATCACAGAAATAGAAATTATAACATAAATCGGGATATATCACAAAGCATCATAAATCAGGGATATCAAATAATCAAGTCATTCAACGAAATCCAAACATTCATAAGTAAAATTAATTAATTTTCTGATTAATTCAAATTAGATTAATTACTTATGAATCTCTAATCCTGGTTAATTAACAATAATAATTTACAAATCATTTTGATTTATTTCTAATCAAAAATTAATTCTCTTAACTTGTCTAATCTTATCCAATTTATAATCTTTGATTACATTCCTTAATTAATTAACTATTAATTATTCAATAATTAACTTAGGTAGTTAATTGCAAATTCATTTAATTATTACCCATCATCCATTACTAATTACAATTAAAAATTTAATTAACCAATCTTTACTTACCGTTATAAAGAAATTTATATAAGAGTTTAAACCCAATTATTTACATTTTAAACCAGATTTTAAAACTTGATTTAAAACTAATTTAAATCCTTTTTTTTGTTAGTTTTAAAATCAAAACACAGATTAAAAAAAACAAAACTGGTTTGCTGTTAACCCTGTAATCTTTTTAAACCCTGGCACTTGAATTGAAACAACTCGAACCCAACAGTATATTGCTTCGAGTCCCATCCTCAACTACTTCGAGTAAATACCCGAGTTGCTCGAGACAAATCTCGAGTCTTTTCCCTGCTAACCCAATTGCCCCAGACTTCCCAAAACCTACTGATACGAACGCGACACCGTGCACGTGCACAGACGCTCAGGTCATCTCCGACCAACCTCGCGACCACCCACCAGTCACTCTCGACCTCATCGACGAGCTCAACCACCCAGTTCGACGATTCTCACCTGAAAATCGAATTCGAGCAACTCCACATCCACCTGAAACAAACCAATCGCCTGAAATCACCTCGTGTAGCTACCACCGACCCCCTGACGTCACGCGACCACAACCCCAACTGCTCTGATGATATACGAACCTTTTCCCCTAGGAGCGATCGCCTCCGATCCTATGAGGACGACGCGGCAACCCCACAAACGACCACGACCAAAAACTGGGTTTAAACCCTAATTCGCTCTCGAACGATCAACACGAGGGATTATAAAATCGTTGAACATTTTTCTGATGATTCATGACTCTCTAACATGCTTCATTTTTATTCTCGAGATTTATCATCACCCCGACCAACAGTTTTCATCAAAACCCAATTTTCATTTAACTCGAGAATGCTCATGATTCCCCTATCTTAAAAATTCTGATCCTTTTCTTAAAAATCATAACTTCCAAAAACAAAGCACATAATCTAATTGAATCAAGAAATTAAAATACTTAATTTTGACATACTTCAGTGTTTCCACTGTCCATCCTTGGTTTACAGTAAAACCATTTGATAATTTAATTCGAAAATATTTTTAAAACTCGAATATTGATTTTATAAACATATTTTGTTTATATTCTTAAGCCCACAAAGCCTCAAAGGAAAGGCTTTTGAATTTATTTTGAAACAGGGACAGGAGACATAGAGGAATATTATCCCTGCCTGTACACAATATATATACACAGACATTCATTTTAATAAGAGCATGCGAACACAATTCACCTCCATCCAAACATGATTCACAACATATATCAAATATAGATCCAAACATCCATGGAAATAGCAGAGTTAGGGGAATGTTTTGCTCACCTGTCATTTAAAACAGAAAGCTTGTTCCTTTTGTTTTTTTTTGATTTTTGTCTGAGCTTTGATTTTCCAGATTCAAACTTGATTTGGTTGAAGTTTGATTTATGATTTAAGTTTTCAAATTGCCTGACTTTTGATCTTGAGTGATATTTGAATTCTTGTAAGTGGTGATGTTTATTTCTTTTTCTCTGGTTTTCATAGTTCTAAATATACGAAACTGTGATGAAGAAAGTGATGTATATAACAAAAGGTTTACAGGTTGATAACATTTTGTACAGGTTATTTTATATTGTTTGTACAATAGGGTAACACATTACTTTGGCTTGTACAAATATATCAGAGATATTTTTTCTTTGTGTTCTTTGACTAAACTATTCGTTCACTTTGGTGGCTGAGAGGATGATGGCATTAATTGCCAAGTACTTTGTGTCTTCATGCTTATCTCTTCGGCTGTACAATACAAATATATTTTTATGTCTTCCTTTACAAGTCTACATACTTATAGTTTTTTTTATTTATTCTTCTTTTACAATACTTGTTGACTTCTACTGTATTATATTTGCTTTGCCTTATCACTTTATATTTAGAACTTTGCTTTGTCATTATTAGCTTGTTTCCTTTGCCAGGTTGCCTTTTCCTTCATGTATAATCATAAAGTTGTTATGTTTTCTTTTCTAAGTGTTCATATGTTAATGTATTTTCTTTCGTTTTGTTCTTGTTACTATGAAATATAAATGAAGTTCTATATTTAATTTGATGTTAGAATTTGTTTAATATGTTTTACTTTATACTTGAATATGTTTATGTTGTTAGAATTTATCAAATTATTTCTAACTTTAAATATTTATTTTATCTTACATACAAATTGTCTTGTATTTTCCTATATATTTATCTTAATTTCTATCCTAAATTATTTATCATCAATAATAAATTATTATTATTATCAATTATTATTAAACCATTTATTTAAGATTTAAATTTAAATCAAAATATACATACATATTCAATTTTTACTCATATATGCACATATACATATATATTCACATATATACATATGTATACAATATTTAAATTTAAATGATTTATACAGAATATCTTTGAACTCGGGAAACTCGCAACACTTTATCAATTAATTTAACAAATTTATATTCAAAAATTAATTAATTATCCATTTAAAATATATATAAAATCCGGGGTCGTTACAGACTTCCCCCCTTAAAAGAATTTCGTCCTCGAAATTACCAAGGAGACAAAAAGATAGATGAAGAACATTTCATTGAATCAAACTGAATATCAATTCTGCATTTGGCTTACCAAATCAGAATATCGATAACATATACAAGAACGAATTTGTTTAACACTTCAGAAGACACTCGGGTTATCCAGATCTACGAAATATGCAGTGGCATCGGTCAGTTCGAAGTGATAACTAACCACTCGTAGAATATATCCGGACCCAAAGAATAGATAGATATATGGATACAATTTCAAAATTTTTAGTTTAGAAGCTAAAGTATACTTATCAACCATAGCAATCAAAGCAACCAATTCATCCAAACAAACAATTTTGGTCCATCCGGAGTTTATGTCCCATATTAATATATCGAATTCCTTTCTGGATCTACTAGAAATTATTGAAGAATTGAGAAAAGATGACGAACAAAAGAGATTGATAGAGAACAGATTATTTCCACTGTCGTTACAGAGTATTGACCATTTCATAGTGGTATCCCCCTTTCCCCTATCTCATCCTCTTCTCGCACTCATACTCACTATCAGTGGATAGTAAGAGAATTTACTGAGGCATACGGACGGATATCTTAGAGATTACTCATTCTAGAGTTTACTTCACTCTATCTCTAATGAGCTACTTAACGTGTTACACTCCTGAGCTAAAGTTCAACCTTAGCTCTGATACCACATGTGACGACTCGGATTTTGCCCGCTCGAAAATCAACATCCATACTTTACATCGTACTCGAATGTCGTAGATTCGAGCGTTCAAATCCGAGTCGCCGGAGCTTATAACACAGTTAAGTAAATATCACAGCGGAATAAAAAGAAATCAATGATATCATATACAACCCCAATGAATACAATATCCAGAATGATATACAACAATGATATCAATATGATATAACAATATCAGAGATATGATACAATGACAATAGCAGTGGAAAGAAAAGATAACATCAGCAGCGGATAGAAAATCTCCAATAGAATGCTCTAATCCATAGCTAGCTCCAACTAATCCACTCAACCTGAATATCTGAGAAAACCCAACTCTAGACTGCCCGTGTGGAAAATAGTGGGCACCCAGAGTTTAGGAAGGGAACAATAAACTCCAGGTCAGTCGTGGGACTGGTGTGAGCAAACAAAAACAGTTTATCTTTAAAACAAGCAACAAAGGCTTTTAAACATTGAAATCCGCAATGCTTTCCGAAAATGAAACTACCATAAGGCCTCCCGCCACACACACAATGCAATCGCAGAATTGGAGGAGATTTCTCCTTATGATAGTCAAACATGCTTACTACGCAAAGGAAAAACTCTTTTGATATTATTACTAGTGCATAGTGTGAAAACATTTCGAAAATACAATATTAATCTTAGCCAGCATACAACATTTCATCATATGCCTATTATAGCTACCATGTTCAATAACAGGTTACCGCCACAATCCATAGCAGGTAATACAACTAAAACCGTACAGGGTTCGTATTGTTTCTTTGGATTTCCAACAAATGATCAGGCTAAGGAACTTCCTTACCGAAATAGAAACGCCTCTGGAAAGACGCCCCGAGAACCTAACCGGATCTCTGCAAACAAAAGGCCGACGCTACCTCACGCTTTAACCAAGCTGTAACTAGGTAACTAACACACGAGTCATGTCATCCCCCGGTCGTCACCGACCTTTATCCGAGGTACCTCGATCATAAAGCAACAACCACAAAGCATAATAACTGTGCAGCATCCACATAGGTAAAATATCTGGGCTCCATACCATGATATCACCTTTTATCCAGAAGGAAATGACATACCCTAGGGGCGCTACCCCTACAAACCTTTGTCGCAACATTCCTGTTTCGACCATTACCGGGTTGTGAGGCTCGACGAAGTCTCGTCCACAAAGCAACGCTTTTTCACAAAGCCACGCTTTTTCACAAAGCCACGCTTTTTCACAAAGCCACGCTTTGATCAACAAATGATCATCAGCACTTCGTATGCCACATTACCAAATTGGGAATGTATCACTAGTAACCATCAACTACATAACCTCTGAGCTCATACGTCTCAGAGAAGGGTGTTAAGCTAAGAGAATAAATTCTCCGCCACCAACAGAAATGTATTTGATAGAAACCAGCTTTACATCTCAAAGTGTAACTTCAGACACACATCCATATAAGTCTGTTCCGGGTTCGAAAAGAACCGAAGGCACTTCCGAAGAAGCCCTTGCAAATCCGGATAATTTCTAATCACGTCCGAACTTCCCATCACAAAGGGTGATAAGATCTCTATACCGAGGACCAGTCGGTGCAGAGACATTCGACGAGTTGTCCTTTCATTTTCGAAAATATCCGGTCTTCACCACCGGTCTTCAAATGCTATCCATATACGACGTATCATTATTCGGAATGGGTTATATGACACAAAGGTCCTCTCCCGGCTAAACCGAATAACGAGCGCAATTAAAAATCATATGGATACTAGGGTCTTAGTTAAATCACAGCTTAAAGCTTAAAACTTTTCATTCGAATGGTTAAAACAAATTACCATTTCCAATCTTTTAAACAAAAAGATTCATTTCAAAAACCTTCAATGGTTTAAACAATTTCCACACTTTTAATCTTTTAAACAAAAAGATTCAATTCACAAAGTTTACCCCATTCACAAAGATTCATTCATAGATTTTCAGATCGATTTCCATTTCAATTTGATTAACTCGTTAAGTCTTTAAATCAAGATTTAACTTATAGCTTTCAAAACTCGTTTCCAAAGATTCATTCATAGCCTTTCAAAACAATTCCAATTCAAGTTGGATTAATTCGTCCGGTCTTTGAAATCAAAGACTCATTTCATAGTTTTCAAAACTTTTCAATTCCATTTCGAACTTGAAATTCTTTCAACACAAATTGGAAATCCTTTCTTAAAATGAAAGCTATTATTATTTGAAAACAAGTAGTTTTCGTTTCGGAAAAATCCAGTTATATTTACACGAGTTAAAACCCTTGAATTAAAATTCAAATTCCCAAATCAATATCTATAAAATGGTTTAACCCATATATAACTTGTACAACATCTTTAATCCTTAGTTTCAAATCATAAAATTCAATTTAAAACTTGAATTCAAATTTAAATCAAATTATTTAAATTTTCAAAACTCGATTAAGTTATTCGAAATAACTTTTATCTTTGAAATTCCCTTTTCCAAAGCTTTTCACTTTAAACCCAAATTTCCAATTTCAAAAATCAATTGAAACTTAAAATTTCAATTTCAAAAACATTAATTTTAAATTATCTGTGATTTAACCGATTTTCACGTGAAATCCATATTTGTGTGTGTAACAGTGTGGTCCAGGGGTTTCACACAATAGTGCAACATCAATCATCACAGATATATCGATAAGCGGTATAATCGATAATGCTTATCTTCATTCACAGATTCATAGATAAAATAAATTTATCAGTCACAAAGATTCACTATTATAATTCGATGTGGGTTTCGGATAACCAACTGGAATCCGACTCCCTGTCGCATCGAAATTCAAGTGTCGTTTTACGGGTCAAGGGTTTTCATATTCACATAGTAATATATCACAGAAATAGAAATTATAACATAAATCGGGATATATCACAAAGCATCATAAATCAGGGATATCAAATAATCAAGTCATTCAACGAAATCCAAACATTCATAAGTAAAATTAATTAATTGTCTGATTAATTCAAATTAGATTAATTACTTATGAATCTCTAATCCTGGTTAATTAACATTAATAATTTACAAATCATTTTGATTTATTTCTAATCAAAAATTAAATCTCTTAACTTGTCTAATCTTATCCAATTTATAATCTTTGATTACATTCCTTAATTAATTAACTATTAATTATTCAATAATTAACTTAGGTAGTTAATTGCAAATTCATTTAATTATTACCCATCATCCATTACTAATTACAATTAAAAATTTAATTAACCAATCTTTACTTACCGTTATAAAGAAATTTATATAAGAGTTTAAACCCAATTATTTACATTTTAAACCAGATTTTAAAACTTGATTTAAAACTAATTTAAATCCTTTTTTTTTGTTAGTTTTAAAATCAAAACACAGATTAAAAAAAAACAAAACAGGTTTGCTGTTAACCCTGTAATCTTTTTAAACCCTGGCACTTGAATTGAAACAACTCCAACCCAACAGTATATTGCTTCGAGTCCCATCCTCAACTACTTCGAGTAAATACCCGAGTTGCTCGAGACAAATTTCGAGTCTTTTCCCTGCTAACCCAATTGCCCCAGACTTCCCAAAACCTACTGATACGAACGCGACACCGTGCACGTGCACAGACGCTCAGGTCATCTCCGACCAACCTCGCGACCACCCACCAGTCACTCTCGACCTCATCGACGAGCTCAACCACCCAGTTCGACGATTCTCACCTGAAAATCGAATTCGAGCAACTCCACATCCACTTGAAACAAACCAATCGCCTGAAATCACCTCGTGTAGCTACCACCGACCCCCTGACGTCACGCGACCACAACCCCAACTGCTCTGATGATATACGAACCTTTTCCCCTAGGAGCGATCGCCTCCGATCCTATGAGGACGACGCGGCAACCCCACAAACGACCACGACCAAAAACTGGGTTTAAACCCTAATTCGCTCTCGAACGATCAACACGAGGGATTATAAAATCGTTGAACATTTTTCTGATGATTCATGACTCTCTAACATGCTTCATTTTTATTCTCGAGATTTATCATCACCCCGACCAACAGATTTTCATCAAAACCCAATTTTCATTTAACTCGAGAATGCTCATGATTCCCCTATCTTAAAAATTCTGATCCTTTTCTTAAAAATCATAACTTCCAAAAACAAAGCACATAATCTAATTGAATCAAGAAATTAAAATACTTAATTTTGACATACTTCAGTGTTTCCACTGTCCATCCTTGGTTTACAGTAAAACCATTTGATAATTTAATTCGAAAATATTTTTAAAACTCGAATATTGATTTTATAAACATATTTTGTTTATATTCTTAAGCCCACAAAGCCTCAAAGGAAAGGCTTTTGAATTTATTTTGAAACAGGGACAGGAGACACAGAGGAATATTATCCCTGCCTGTACACAATATATATACACAAACATTCATTTTAATAAGAGCATGCGAACACAATTTACCTCCATCCAAACATGATTCACAACATATATCAAATATAGATCCAAACATCCATGGAAATAGCAGAGTTAGGGGAATGTTTTGCTCACCTGTCATTTAAAACAGAAAGCTTGTTCCTTTTGTTTTTTTTTGATTTTTGTCTGAGCTTTGATTTTCCAGATTCAAACTTGATTTGGTTGAAGTTTGATTTATGATTTAAGTTTTCAAATTGCCTGACTTTTGATCTTGAGTGATATTTGAATTCTTGTAAGTGGTGATGTTTATTTATTTTTCTCTGGTTTTCATAGTTCTAAATATACGAAACTGTGATGAAGAAAGTGATGTATATAACAAAAGGTTTACAGGTTGATAACATTTTGTACAGGTTATTTTATATTGTTTGTACAATAGGGTAACACATTACTTTGGCTTGTACAAATATATCATAGATATTTTTTCTTTGTGTTCTTTGACTAAACTATTCGTTCACTTTGGTGGCTGAGAGGATGATGGCATTAATTGCCAAGTACTTTGTGTCTTCATGCTTATCTCTTCGGCTGTACAATACAAATATATTTTTATGTCTTCCTTTACAAGTCTACATACTTATAGTTTTTTTTATTTATTCTTCTTTTACAATACTTGTTGACTTCTACTGTATTATATTTGCTTTGCCTTATCACTTTATATTTAGAACTTTGCTTTGTCATTATTAGCTTGTTTCCTTTGCCAGGTTGCCTTTTCCTTCATGTATAATCATAAAGTTGTTATGTTTTCTTTTCTAAGTGTTCATATGTTAATGTATTTTCTTTCGTTTTGTTCTTGTT
This sequence comes from Allium fistulosum, assembly GCA_030737815.1. Classification (NCBI taxonomy): domain Eukaryota; kingdom Viridiplantae; phylum Streptophyta; class Magnoliopsida; order Asparagales; family Amaryllidaceae; genus Allium; species Allium fistulosum. The sequence goes on from CM060907.1 coordinate 614,342,318, forward strand.
ACTATGAAATATAAATGAAGTTCTATATTTAATTTGATGTTAGAATTTGTTTAATATGTTTTACTTTATACTTGAATATGTTTATGTTGTTAGAATTTATCAAATTATTTCTAACTTTAAATATTTATTTTATCTTACATACAAATTGTCTTGTATTTTCCTATATATTTATCTTAATTTCTATCCTAAATTATTTATCATCAATAATAAATTATTATTATTATCAATTATTATTAAACCATTTATTTAAGATTTAAATTCAAATCAAAATATACATACATATTCAATTTTTACTCATATATGCACATATACATATATATTCACATATATACATATGTATACAATATTTAAATTTAAATGATTTATACAGAATATCTTTGAACTCGGGAAACTCGCAACACTTTATCAATTAATTTAACAAATTTATATTCAAAAATTAATTAATTATCCATTTAAAATATATATAAAATCCGGGGTCGTTACAGACTTCCCCCCTTAAAAGAATTTCGTCCTCGAAATTACCAAGGAGACAAAAAGATAGATGAAGAACATTTCATTGAATCAAACTGAATATCAATTCTGCATTTGGCTTACCAAATCAGAATATCGATAACATATACAAGAACGAATTTGTTTAACACTTCAGAAGACACTCGGGTTATCCAGATCTACGAAATATGCAGTGGCATCGGTCAGTTCGAAGTGATAACTAACCACTCGTAGAATATATCCGGACCCAAAGAATAGATAGATATATGGATACAATTTCAAAATTTTTAGTTTAGAAGCTAAAGTATACTTATCAACCATAGCAATCAAAGCAACCAATTCATCCAAACAAACAATTTTGGTCCATCCGGAGTTTATGTCCCATATTAATATATCGAATTCCTTTCTGGATCTACTAGAAATTATTGAAGAATTGAGAAAAGATGACGAACAAAAGAGATTGATAGAGAACAGATTATTTCCACTGTCGTTACAGAGTATTGACCATTTCATAGTGGTATCCCCCTTTCCCCTATCTCATCCTCTTCTCGCACTCATACTCACTATCAGTGGATAGTAAGAGAATTTACTGAGGCATACGGACGGATATCTTAGAGATTACTCATTCTAGAGTTTACTTCACTCTATCTCTAATGAGCTACTTAACGTGTTACACTCCTGAGCTAAAGTTCAACCTTAGCTCTGATACCACATGTGACGACTCGGATTTTGCCCGCTCGAAAATCAACATCCATACTTTACATCGTACTCGAATGTCGTAGATTCGAGCGTTCAAATCCGAGTCGCCGGAGCTTATAACACAGTTAAGTAAATATCACAGCGGAATAAAAAGAAATCAATGATATCATATACAACCCCAATGAATACAATATCCAGAATGATATACAACAATGATATCAATATGATATAACAATATCAGAGATATGATACAATGACAATAGCAGCGGAAAGAAAAGATAACATCAGCAGCGGATGGAAAATCTCCAATAGAATGCTCTAATCCATAGCTAGCTCCAGCTAATCCACTCAACCTGAATATCTGAGAAAACCCAACTCTAGACTGCCCATGTGGAAAATAGTGGGCACCCAGAGTTTAGGAAGGGAACAATAAACTCCAGGTCAGTCGTGGGACTGGTGTGAGCAAACAAAAACAGTTTATCTTTAAAACAAGCAACAAAGGCTTTTAAACATTGAAATCCACAATGCTTTTCGAAAATGAAACTACCATAAGGCCTCCCGCCACACACACAATGCAATCGCAGAATTGGAGGAGATTTCTCCTTATGATAGTCAAACATGCTTACTACGCAAAGGAAAAACTCTTTTGATATTATTACTAGTGCATAGTGTGAAAACATTTCGAAAATACAATATTAATCTTAGCCAGCATACAACATTTCATCATATGCCTACTATAGCTACCATGTTCAATAACAGGTTACCGCCACATTCCATAGCAGGTAATACAACTAAAACCGTACAGGGTTCGTATTGTTTCTTTGGATTTCCAACAAATGATCAGGCTAAGGAACTTCCTTACCGAAATAGAAACGCCTCTGGAAAGACGCCCCGAGAACCTAACCGGATCTCTGCAAACAAAAGGCAGACGCTACCTCACGCTTTAACTAAGCTGTAACTAGGTAACTAACACACGAGTCATGTCATCCCCCGGTCGTCACCGACCTTTATCCGAGGTACCTCGATCATAAAGCAACAACCACAAAGCATAATAACTGTGCAGCATCCACATAGGTAAAATATCTGGGCTCCATACCATGATATCACCTTTTATCCAGAAGGAAATGACATACCCTAGGGGCGCTACCCCTACAAACCTTTGTCGCAACATTCCTGTTTCGACCATTACCGGGTTGTGAGGCTCGACGAAGTCTCGTCCACAAAGCAACGCTTTTTCACAAAGCCACGCTTTTTCACAAAGCCACGCTTTTTCACAAAGCCACGCTTTGATCAACAAATGATCATCAGCACTTCGTATGCCACATTACCAAATTGGGAATGTATCACTAGTAACCATCAACTACATAACCTCTGAGCTCATACGTCTCAGAGAAGGGTGTTAAGCTAAGAGAATAAATTCTCCGCCACCAACAGAAATGTATTTGATAGAAACCAGCTTTACATCTCAAAGTGTAACGTCAGACACACATCCATATAAGTCTGTTCCGGGTTCGAACAGAACCGAAGGCACTTCCGAAGAAGCCCTTGCAAATCCGGATAATTTCTAATCACGTCCGAACTTCCCATCACAAAGGGTGATAAGATCTCTATACCGGGGACCAGTCGGTGCAGAGACATTCGACGAGTTGTCCTTTCATTTTCGAAAATATCCGGTCTTCACCTCCGGTCTTCAAATGCTATCCATATACGACGTATCATTATTCGGAATGGGTTATATGACACAAAGGTCCTCTCCCGGCTAAACCGAATAACGAGCGCAATTAAAAATCATATGGATACTGGGGTCTTAGTTAAATCACAGGTTAAAGCTTAAAACTTTTCATTCGAATGGTTAAAATAAATTACCATTTCCAATCTTTTAAACAAAAAGATTCATTTCAAAAACCTTCAATGGTTTAAACAATTTCCACACTTTTAATCTTTTAAACAAAAAGATTCAATTCACAAAGTTTACCCCATTCACAAAGATTCATTCATAGATTTTCAGATCGATTTCCATTTCAATTTGATTAACTCGTTAAGTCTTTAAATCAAGATTTAACTTATAGCTTTCAAAACTCGTTTCCAAAGATTCATTCATAGCCTTTCAAAACAATTCCAATTCAAGTTGGATTAATTCGTCCGGTCTTTGAAATCAAAGACTCATTTCATAGTTTTCAAAACATTTCAATTCCATTTCGAACTTGAAATTCTTTCAACACAAATTGGAAATCCTTTCTTAAAATGAAAGCTATTATTATTTGAAAACAAGTAGTTTTCGTTTCGGAAAAATCCAGTTATATTTACACGAGTTAAAACCCTTGAATTAAAATTCAAATTCCCAAATCAATATCTATAAAATGGTTTAACCCATATATAACTTGTACAGCATCTTTAATCCTTAGTTTCAAATCATAAAATTCAATTTAAAACTTGAATTCAAATTTAAATCAAATTATTTAAATTTTCAAAACTCGATTAAGTTATTCGAAATAACTTTTATCTTTGAAATTCCCTTTTCCAAAGCTTTTCACTTTAAACCCAAATTTCCAATTTCAAAAATCAATTGAAACTTAAAATTTCAATTTCAAAAACATTAATTTTAAATTATCTGATTTAACCGATTTTCACGTGAAATCCATATTTGTGTGTGTAACAGTGTGGTCCAGGGGTTTCACACAATAGTGCAACATCAATCATCACAGATATATCGATAAGCGGTATAATCGATAACGCTTATCTTCATTCACAGATTCATAGATAAAATAAATTTATCAGTCACAAAGATTCACTATTATAATTCGATGTGGGTTTCGGATAACCAACTGGAATCCGACTCCCTATCGCATCGAAATTCAAGTGTCATTTTACGGGTCAAGGGTTTTCATATTCACATAGTAATATATCACAGAAATAGAAATTATAACATAAATCGGGATATATCACAAAGCATCATAAATCAGGGATATCAAATAATCAAGTCATTCAACGAAATCCAAACATTCATAAGTAAAATTAATTAATTGTCTGATTAATTCAAATTAGATTAATTACTTATGAATCTCTAATCCTGGTTAATTAACATTAATAATTTACTAATCATTTTGATTTATTTCTAATCAAAAATTAATTCTCTTAACTTGTCTAATCTTATCCAATTTATAATCTTTGATTACATTCCTTAATTAATTAACTATTAATTATTCAATAATTAACTTAGGTAGTTAATTGCAAATTCATTTAATTATTACCCATCATCCATTACTAATTACAATTAAAAATTTAATTAACCAATCTTTACTTACCGTTATAAAGAAATTTATATAAGAGTTTAAACCCAATTATTTACATTTTAAACCAGATTTTAAAACTTGATTTAAAACTAATTTAAATCCTTTTTTTTTGTTAGTTTTAAAATCAAAACACAGATTAAAAAAAAACAAAACAGGTTTGCTGTTAACCCTGTAATCTTTTTAAACCCTGGCACTTGAATTGAAACAACTCGAACCCAACAGTATATTGCTTCGAGTCCCATCCTCAACTACTTCGAGTAAATACCCGAGTTGCTCGAGACAAATCTCGAGTCTTTTCCCTGCTAACCCAATTGCCCCAGACTTCCCAAAACCTACTGATACGAACGCGACACCATGCACGTGTACAGACGCTCAGGTCATCTCCGACCAACCTCGCGACCACCCACCAGTCACTCTCGACCTCATCGACGAGCTCAACCACCCAGTTCGACGATTCTCACCTGAAAATCGAATTCGAGCAACTCCACATCCACCTGAAACAAACCAATCGCCTGAAATCACCTCGTGTAGCTACCACCGACCCCCTGATGTCACGCGACCACAACCCCAACTGCTCTGATGATATACGAACCTTTTCCCCTAGGAGCGATCGCCTCCGATCCTATGAGGACGACGCGGCAACCCCACAAACGACCACGACCAAAAACTGGGTTTAAACCCTAATTCGCTCTCGAACGATCAACACGAGGGATTATAAAATCGTTGAACATTTTTCTGATGATTCATGACTCTCTAACATGCTTCATTTTTATTCTCGAGATTTATCATCACCCCGACCAACAGATTTTCATCAAAACCCAATTTTCATTTAACTCGAGAATGCTCATGATTCCCCTATCTTAAAAATTCCGATCCTTTTCTTAAAAATCATAACTTCCAAAAACAAAGCACATAATCTAATTGAATCAAGAAATTAAAATACTTAATTTTGACATACTTCAGTGTTTCCACTGTCCATCCTTGGTTTACAGTAAAACCATTTGATAATTTAATTCGAAAATATTTTTAAAACTCGAATATTGATTTTATAAACATATTTTGTTTATATTCTTAAGCCCACAAAGCCTCAAAGGAAAGGCTTTTGAATTTATTTTGAAACAGGGACAGGAGACACAGAGGAATATTATCCCTGCCTGTACACAATATATATACACAGACATTCATTTTAATAAGAGCATGCGAACACAATTCACCTCCAACCAAACATGATTCACAACATATATCAAATATAGATCCAAACATCCATGGAAATAGCAGAGTTAGAGGAATGTTTTGCTCACCTGTCATTTAAAACAGAAAGCTTGTTCCTTTTGTTTTTTTTTGATTTTTGTCTGAGCTTTGATTTTCCAGATTCAAACTTGATTTGGTTGAAGTTTGATTTATGATTTAAGTTTTCAAATTGCCTGACTTTTGATCTTGAGTGATATTTGAATTCTTGTAAGTGGTGATGTTTATTTCTTTTTCTCTGGTTTTCATAGTTCTAAATATACGAAACTGTGATGAAGAAAGTGATGTATATAACAAAAGGTTTACAGGTTGATAACATTTTGTACAGGTTATTTTATATTGTTTGTACAATAGGGTAACACATTACTTTGGCTTGTACAAATATATCAGAGATATTTTTTCTTTGTGTTCTTTGACTAAACTATTCGTTCACTTTGGTGGCTGAGAGGATGATGGCATTAATTGCCAAGTACTTTGTGTCTTCATGCTTATCTCTTCGGCTGTACAATACAAATATATTTTTATGTCTTCCTATACAAGTCTACATACTTATAGTTTTTTTTATTTATTCTTCTTTTACAATACTTGTTGACTTCTACTGTATTATATTTGCTTTGCCTTATCACTTTATATTTAGAACTTTGCTTTGTCATTATTAGCTTGTTTCCTTTGCCAGGTTGCCTTTTCCTTCATGTATAATCATAAAGTTGTTATGTTTTCTTTTCTAAGTGTTCATATGTTAATGTATTTTCTTTCGTTTTGTTCTTGTTACTATGAAATATAAATGAAGTTCTATATTTAATTTGATGTTAGAATTTGTTTAATATGTTTTACTTTATACTTGAATATGTTTATGTTGTTAGAATTTATCAAATTATTTTTAACTTTAAATATTTATTTTATCTTACATACAAATTGTCTTGTATTTTCCTATATATTTATCTTAATTTCTAACCTAAATTATTTATCATCAATAATAAATTATTATTATTATCAATTATTATTAAACCATTTATTTAAGATTTAAATTCAAATCAAAATATACATACATATTCAATTTTTACTCATATATGCACATATACATATATATTCACATATATACATATGTATACAATATTTAAATTTAAATGATTTATACAGAATATCTTTGAACTCGGGAAACTCGCAACACTTTATCAATTAATTTAACAAATTTATATTCAAAAATTAATTAATTATCCATTTAAAATATATATAAAATCCGGGGTCGTTACATTTTCAAAATACTAAATTGAGATAAATAACCGTCCAAGTACTTAACCAATGTTGTTATTGATTTTTATCACTATAAGGATTAAGTTAGAACATATAACAATGTCATATCCAATAGTGGTAAACAAACAAGATTTTGCAATTTATAATCCTTATAACAGGGTTATAACTAAAATAAAACAATAGGAATATAAACCGAAATTAATAATCACATCTGTGAGAAATCCGAATTTCTCAATATATTGGCCTGTATTAAACTTTTAAATGCCAATTTCTTCTTAAAGCAGATATTTTATCCAATCAGCCAATAATTTCAACCAACAAAAACAATAAAATTTAATCTACTAAATATCTTACCGATTAACCAAAAAGGTGAGTTAAACTCAACTAAATTTCACTTATCACCGAAGCATCTAGTTTCATCTAAAATTAAAAAGCGTTCGATTTTAAGTTGAAATTCTACCAGCTCCAATCTCAACCAATCCAATTCTACAATGTAGATAATGATTCCATGAGCATAACGCAACTGACCACATTTGATTCCGACTTCAAATGAGCAAGTTATGAATTTTATAAGTTATAAAATAATTTAAAACAAATACATTTACTTAATTACACTCTCTTTAAAATAATTACCATATTTAACAACTTAAACCTTCTTCCTCTCAAATACAATTTCCTCTTTCAAATATGGATACCCACCCATTGCCGATCAATCATCTGCCTCATTCTCCCTCCACACCCTGCTAAACCACGATCGAACTCCACCACCATCTCAAACATCGAAATCTCCACCCACTGGACACCTTGACTTTCTACTTGAACTTACCCTAGCCACCTCGACCTGGAGCCACCTACCATTGCACGTGACAATACATGTTCATCCACGCACGACCAGACCCCCTCACCTTCGGCCACCAGAAGCTTGTCGACCTCACAAAGCCAAAGAGACAAACGTCGTCCACTATCATTGACCATAGGTGGAGAATCCCTTAACCCTAGCTCCTAACCTACATGTGACCATTACTTTCAAACCCAAATGAGGAAGCTAAACTCTCTTATAAACTATCTACATGTAGATCTATGCATATAACACTCAAAAATCCAAGTTTTTAAATTTTCAAAATTTTATTTTGAATTGATTTTAATTTCATAAAAGGTGGATTTATGAGTTTCTTGCTTCAGCATGAAAATGAATGGAACGCGTACGGGGTGAAAAGAATGTGTGCGCTGCTTGTACCAAAATGTTTGAAATAGGTTTATAATTTAATATTCTGGCATTTTGCTATACAGCTTTTTGTTCACGTACGGACCCCTAACGACAGAAAAAATACGATCGCGCTTAAAATAATGACATAACCCCAAAACACTAATAATATACGCTGGTTTACTGATTCTTTAAACTCACAAAACACCGTCGTTCGTCGAAAATTCATCAAATGATTATTTAAACAATTTCTAAATAAAAAATTATGGAAAAATCCGATAAATTAAATTAAAAGTACGCCAATAAATATCGAGCCGTTATATTAACAATAATTTTCTTGATTATTTATTTGAACAATCTCTTTTTATAATTAAATTTACATACTGAATTTCACCGTTGTTACCAATAAATATATTTACAAAATGAATTAATGGTTATTATTTATTAATTAAAAGGAAATAATCCATTAATCCATTAAATTTATATTTAATCAAAATCCCAATTTTTAAATCACTATTCAAATTTATTCACAATTCCAAGGTTTAAATCATCTCTATAATTTAAATCAAGTTTAAAAGCTTTTAAACCAATATTAAATTCAAAACTAAACTATAAAATTCACAATTCAACTATTTAAAATAATTCCTATATTTGAATTCAAGATATTAAATTTTAAAAATCCAATCATGCCATATTTAAAATTAATTGTATATTCAAAATAAAATGACCAAAATTCCCAGTCGTTATGCATTTGTTGTTCTAACTCCATCCTCATTATAACATAAGTTAAGGACATAGTGATGACAGTGATGATGCTTGAAGGTGGAGTGGTTTAAGCTTGTGGTAGTTATTTTTTATTATCTTTTATGATGTTTCATGTTGTACCCATATATTTTGGATAAATGATGTAACAGATCTTATTCAACAGTTGATGATGTTTTGTATCATGACATTTCGAATAGTTTTGAAATAAATGGGTAAATTTTGCTATTATATTTTATTCCATCCACTATGAGTTCTAAAAGAATAGTTATTTCTCTGTACTATTACTTCATTTTCTAATCAATAGCCAGCCTTAAAATGGATCTAAGTTTCGATGGACCTTTCCTGGATCGAAATTTGGGCCTGTTTCGACATGGGTTGTTACAAGAGTTGATGTAACTTAAGGTATAGTTGGGATGAATAGATTGAATAGTCACTTTTGCTTCATAAAGAAACATCGAAAACGAGAATTGTAAAATAATAGTAGATACTTAATAGAGAATAAGAAATATGACATTTATTCTAAATTTATTTTCACATAGAAAATTGTGTTCTATGAAAATTATTTCATTGATTTTAAGTAATTTGATCTAAAAATTCTCGACTATAAATCAGTTACAGTAATGAAATAAAAAGCCTATATTAAGTAGTTGAATAGAGCTTCATTTTTCACATGCTATTATAATAATGGCAGAAATAGTGGGGGCATACCGTATAACACTTATTGGTTGCATCAAGTTATGAAAATTATTTTCGTAAAATATACCAAACATTATTTATGAAGTAACAAAATTTTATGTATTAACTGAAAAATAGACATAGTTTTATTTCAATATGAGTGCTATGAATATTCGTTATAAAATAAAACTATAATGGTGGTATTTGAGATGCATTAGAAATATAGAAGTGTCTAAATTTATTTGTAATTATTTTGGAATTATGGAGTAAGCCACTATTTGGAGAAATAGTTCTTTGATTATATGATTGTAAAACATGTGGTACTAGTGAATTATATCTCAATCAATAAAGGGTAAAGCATCCATTCAATGGGAGCATCATATAAGTTGATGAACTCTATGGATTTATACATATAGATGTATGCAATCGAAAGTCAGTTAAATTCCAAATGGGTTCCACATACTTTGTTGTATTCATTGATGAATTATCACAAACATGAATATGTGTATTTGTTACACACGTGATATGTTAACGATGAGTTCATAGAATACAAAATGGAAGTAAATAAAATTAGGTGCAATGGAAGATAAAAAAGATTTGATTTGATCGAATATGTAAGTATATTGGAAAGAGTTCCGAACGTATCTTAAAACGAATAAATATCCAATATCAAAAGTCACTCCTCCTTATGATACATAATTGTGTTTAAATAAGGAGTAATCAAACTTTGATGAATAAAGGGCGATTAATGGTGAATGAAATTGAGTAAACTTCTTTTAATATGGTAGTACACTTAAGAGTAATACACTAGGTTAAAATAAATTTCATCAAAATAATTGTTTACAACATCATACAAGATAAGGGTTTATAAGAAACCGCAACATATCCTAGACCAAGGAGTTGGTAGGTTGTGGAGTTGAAAGACTGCACATAATAATTGTTCATAAGAGATCTTGTATGAATCGCCCCAAAAGGAATTTGTGAATGATTGTAATTAGATAACCAATTTATATTTTTGAATATAAGTATTGAAAACTAAAACAGATAGTTTTATATGTAAGACAATTCATAAAGTGTTTATGAATACCCATTTCGTTGAACTAAGAAACAATTGTTGTTTCAAGAAATACTCAGTTCATAGTGAAGGAATTTCTTTAAGAAATTATTAGTAGGTAGGAAAATGGATTTGGATACGATCCAAGGATAAAACTAATTATGAGGGATGAAATGAAATTCGGTAAACCTAAAATGAACACAATGCCTTAGAATATCTAACAAGTAGTATTGCACATTGAAGAGAAAATATGAGTCTCTTATCAATGTCAAGAATAGATAATCCTTAGTCATCAGTTAATTCATTAAGAGTATTGACTCTACGACATAGTATGATGTGTAAATCCTAAATGGATTCCAAGTACGTTATTAAAATATGATTTTGGTACCTGTACCTAAAGGGAATGATCCATCGGTCACAATGTGTCTTCAAGAGAAAGATAAATGCAATTGGAATATAGTGAGTAATGTTAATAACAATAACATCGTAAATTTTAATTGTTGAAACATAATTGTAACACCCCTAATTTTTGATAACATTATTCAGGAGATTAAATTAGATAAATTAAATAGAATAATATAAGAATTATAATGATAAGGGGATTGAGATTTGAAGATATGAATTAAGGCCGTGCTTAATAATAAGATAAATGGGCTAAAATGTTTTAAAGTTAATTAATTTAGACATGGGCATATTAGTAAATAGCCGTATTATGCACAACTATACATTTTCATTTTCCCATTCAAGTTTCACTTTCTCATTTTTAACGTTCATTCAAAAAACCAAAAAATGCAAAGTATTATAGAGGAGCCGCCCATTATCAAAGAGGAATGAGGAAGAAAAAATTAAATCAAAGCTAAGAATCAAAGCTAGGGGAATCAATCTTCTACAAATCTCAAATTCCTTATCATATCCAAGGTGAATATTAATTCATTCCATCTCTATTTTGTTTTTATAATCATATGTTTTTGGATTTAAGATTAAATTCGGTTTTATGATGTTTTGGATGATGATATGCTTGAACTATTATATGTTTGATTTAAACTAATTCATTTAAATATGAATTTGCACGGTTTTAGGGCAAAACCGATAGTTATTAATTTTAGAATGCCATGGAAAAATTATATGTTATGTAAATCGTGATTTTGGAGATGGGTTTCAATTTTTGTAAATTTCCAAGAGATGGAAAATTTATTATGAATTTTCAAAGGAAAATATGATAAAATTGGGTTTAAAATTTATATCGATTATTTCACGAAGAATTTGGGTCTGAAATTTTAATATGTTAGATAACATGATAAAAGTGAATTTCTATGATTTTTGGGGATTTTTCATAACTGATTTGCTATGGAAAATAAATTATTTTAAAAGAAGGACTTATTTGCAACTATTGGTTTTGCTTAATGGAAGGGCTCAAATGTTAATTATTTCCCTTGATTTAGATCTAATAAATGCGGCAGTTATTTTGTAAAGTATTTGAAAATTTTAAGGCAACCAATCAAAGGATTACAAATAGGTAGGTAGTTATGAAGCAATTACTAAAAGTAGCATAATTTCAGCTTTTATTCAGAAAGTTGGTTCTGCCTCCTATAGTAGTGCCTTTCGACTCTAATGCTTCCGCTCCAACTCAGTCGAAACCAGCGCAGCTAAACCCACCTAGTTGAAACCAATGCACAAGGTATCACTTAGATGGTACGTAGTGGATTGGAGGAAAGACGGAAGAAATGGTGTCGAAAGCAATGCTTCCGATGGGGTCGAAACCTTAGTTTGGTTTTTCAAATGTTAAATGCTTGCTTCGTTTTACTTAGACCTTTCGACGTAGTTGAAACGTATGTTTTCGAAAGGGTTTTTCTAAGGAGTTTGGCATATTATATTTAATGTATAAAGCTTTCGAATGGGTTCCTTTGTTTTAAAATAAATGCTTTTGAAAGTAGTGGTTCCGACCTAGTCGAAACCTAGCCGCTATTCTTACCTTTCGAGTGTATTGAAGTCATCAATACTTTCAAAGGGTTGACTTTGTTATTAACTTAAGCTAAGATACTTCTTGAATGCTTTCGAAGGGGTCGAGGGTTCCGAAGGCAATGGGGTCGAAAGGGGGTTTCGACGCTACCTTTCCAAATTTTACTCAAAGGTTTTTAGCTTTCGAATAGATGGTTCCGATACCAATAAATTTTCCCTAAAAATTTCTTATTAAAGTTTTCGAAAGAGATGCTTTCGTATGTAACCACTTTGACCCAAAAGATGTTTTAAAAGTTAAAACCCAATAATTTCAAAAGAGGTACTTTCATTGGTTTCGAAGCCGTGTTTTAAATTAATGTTTTGATATCATCGAAAGGTATATTTAGTTTTGAAAGATAATATTTAACAAGGGCTTCGAAAGGTATATTCATTGTGTTTTGAAAAGGAGTTTTCTTTGCTTTCGAAGGAGGTTATGCAAGGGTTTCGAAAGAGATGTTTTAAGGTTTTCAAAACAGTCAACCCATTCTCATTTTAAAAGGAAATACCATGGTATGAACAAAGAGTTTTGAAATGAAGTTTTTGAAGAAGTTTTCCTTGATTAATAGGTTACAGGGTTTAACCAGGATTTGTATAAAATGATTTCAAGGGTACTAAACCACAGGTGTTGGGATTATTTTGTTATTATGATTGCTTCTTCATATATTTTTTCACATTTTAATTAACCCATAACGACACTCTAGGGAAGGGTAGAATAACCAGCTAGGTTGACCTAGTAGTGAATATAACTTAAGAAATGATAAAATCTTTATTAAAGATATTGCTAGGGGCCAATAGTTTCACATAAGCCCATGAAAACTGTATAGAGAAAAAGATATTGGCAGGGGCCAATAGGTTCATAGTCAACCCATAAAAACTATGATTTGATATTGGCAGGGGCCAATAGGTTTATTGTTAGCCCATGAAAACAATACTCGGATTAAGATATTGACAGTTAGTCAATAGGTTCCTAGCATGCCCATGAAAACTCGGATAAGAGTAAAGATATTAGAGTTACCAATAGGTTCTTAGTGATCTCATGAAAACTATGTAACTGGACAGGGAGTCCATAATCATTTTACCTATTAATAGTCAGCCCATGTAAACTATTAGGATAATAGTAACTGTAGAAACTATAACTGTGACTGACCATCAAAATGAATATGAATGGGTAATCCAGAATTGATTCACTTGTTTTGCATATCATCATATTATATTGTTTTGAGTTGTTTTAACCATTATGGATGCAGGATCATAGTATATGGTTTTATAAAGGTTTTAGGATACTAGTGAGGGGAAAACCCATTCCTCTATGCGGCGTGGTCTCAGTAGATATCTAAATGATTTGAGATGGTAGATTATTATTCATACTAGGCTTTATGTCTGACTCGAAGTTTTTTTTTGCCTCTTAAACTCTCGGATACTCAATTGATTTTGAGTAGTTTGAGTTTTAGGGTTTTCAGGTGTTCTTTTAGACGAATAAAGCTTCTGGTGACGTGCAGGAGGCATGCTAGCTACTTAGAGTTCTTTTATTTCCGCTGTGTTTGGTTGTAAAGGCAAACTTGTTTTATTGCCTTATTATACACTCTGATTATCCAAGGGGGCATCTTTATATGTCGCTCTTGTCGTATTTTATAATAAGTATATTTTGTTTGAATGTGGTCTGCGCACTGGGATTATGTAATAAATTTGAAATATTTTGGAATGGAATGTGGACTTTGTTTGCTGTTTTAATTTTTTTCCATATTCTTATGTTTCTGTGTATCAATGTATCTAATATTGCCGTATTTGGTCACCGAGGATTAAGAACTATGGATGACTACGACATCCGTAGCCGTTAGTTTTGGGCCTCCAAGTTGGGGGATGTTACAAGTTGGTATTAGAGCCAGGTTTATGAAACTTTAAAAGTAACTTAAACCTAAAAGATTTTTGGAACATAATCCAATGAATCAGACAACAAGATTGGGGTTTGGGTTAACATTATAGTAACGTACTTGTATTTGATATATATAGTTATATATATGTATGCATACTCCACTCTCTTAGACCGTTATTCTGTATATTACTAAGGCTCGTATGTAGATTTATGAGAAAAGAGATATGGAAGTAGGAAACGGAACAGGACATCTCGGCGGAGGAAGCACCACAACTAATGGAAATGCTCGGCCCACCACCAAGAGGAACTTGGGTTGACCGGCTAATGCTAATAACCAAAATGTTGATGCCAATGTGGTTGATGGAAATCCACCAGTAGATATGGGGGCGATGTATCAGTTCTTCGTCAATATGATGCGAGAACGAGCTGCTGCTGGTGTTGCTGGAAATGTAGGAGGAGCTAATCATGTGGCTCAAGTTGGGAATAATTATGCTAAGCTGAGTAAAGACTACACCAGTCTTGGAGGGAAGCCATTCATGGGGACAGAGAATGCCACTGATGTAGAAAATTGGCTGTTGCATTGTGAGCATATATTTGCTGACCTGAGTTAAATGACGGACAAAAGAGAAGGTTGGCCTCTAGGCAGTTACAAGGGTCAGCGCTTCATTGGTGGAACAATATTACTGTTGGAGTTCCGGAAGAGCAGTTGACTTGGGCTGATTTTGAAGGAGATTTAAGCAAAATTTTGTGTTTGAGTTTTCTTAGTCAGAGCTGATGAGGAAGTTTATGGATCTAGAACAGGGAGAGATGTCGATTGTTGAGTATGCCACTAAGTTTCAGGAGTTGTCTCGTTATGGACATAATACTATAGACACTGTCATCAGAAGGAACGAGAAGTTCATTAGGGGACTGAGACCCGAAATTGCTAAGGCGACCCTGCCACATCTCCATGATCCTAGTAATTTAGTTGTGGAGATGGCCATTCACGATGAGGAGATGCTTGCTAGTTGTGCTAGAGAGAAGCCAGTGGAAATTCAAGGTTCTCAGGGGAAGAAGAGAAAGTTCTTTAAGAAGAAGAGAGCCCAGAAGGGAGATACTGCCAAGAAGGCAAATGCGGAGTTAGTTTGCTATAAGTGTGACAAGAAGGGTCATTATGCGAATGAGTGCCGATAAGGTAATGTGAAGTGCTTCAACTATGATCAAGTTGGGCATTACAAGAATCAGTGTACAAAGTTGGTCAGGGCCGATAAAGGAAAGGTTTTTGCTATTGGACCAGCTAGGCCTACTGCAGCTGATAAAGGGAAGACTGTGATGGAAGAGACGCTTTTGATTTAGAGTATGCCAGTTAGAGTACTTTTTGACACTGGTGCATCACATTCATTTATATCTCATTGTTTGGTTGATAGATTATGCTTAGAACCCACATACCTTGTTACTTCCTTAAGGATTACAAATCCTATAGGAGAATATGCAACTCTAGGGTTGAGATGTGACCAATTAGAACTTGATTTGTTAAGTCGTAAGTTTACATGCAGCTTGTTTGTTATTGATTTCGTAGATTTCCGAATCATTTTGGGTATGGATTGGTTGGGTAGATATAAGGCTAGAATATTTTGCCAGGATAGGGAGATATCACTGAGACACCTAGATAGTCATAACCGAATCATATTCTCAGTGAAGAATTATGACCGGAGTGTTAGAGCTTTGTTAAGTGCTACAGAGATAGGAGATGAGTTAAGTTGTAACGACCCAGAATTTTTGATAATTAAAATTCGAATATTTAATTGATTTTAAATATTAATAAATGAAATTTAGAAGTCGAATGATTTATTTTTCGAATATTGGATTTAATTGGGTAATTAAATCGATAAATCAAATAGTGAAATTCCAGACTTACTTGAAAATTGGGTTTAATGTGATTAAAAATGATTTATAAAGTTATAATAAATCATATTGAAGTTATGGTGATGTTTTAGAACTTTTAAAATTGAATTAAAAGTTTATCTGTGAAAATGGAATATTTTAATATTTAATTATCGACTGTAAAAATAGCCAATTTTCGAACAGTCTCAGAATTGAACGAAACTAGTTCCATTGGATCCGTAATAGTTAGTTATTATCGGATTTCAATTTTCGTATCAATCGGAGTTGTCGTTTGACCGTGGCAACTCGAAACGCATCGATAACGTTTTAATTTTAAATCGTCGAGTTAAAATAGTCATTTTTCAAAAAGTCTCGGATTTCGACGAAACCAGTTTCATCGGATCCATAATGTGATATTATTGTAAGATTTCAAATTTCATAATTTTTGGATTTACCATTTGTCCGGTACAAATTAAAACGCCTCGAAATCGATTTAAATCGGTTTAATTTAAATCGATCGTTTATTGCCATATCTCACACATACGATCGAATTAGCTTCTGAAACCTGTTCCATTGCGTTCGGAACGCGGGATAAACCCCAGAAACGCCAGTCACTGCGCATAAATCGGAGTTCGGAAAAGTCGGATGAATAGTGTTCGTCAAAAACTCTATAAATAGGCCATTTTATCACAAATAAAAATAAAAGAAAAAAAAATAAGAATAGGGTTTCGTTCAGCCGGCCGCCTCTTGCTATTTCCATGGTCAGCATCTCACGTCGTTCCCCCTCAATTTGCTCTAAATCCTTGCATCTATTCGAGAGACTTCCAACTGGAAGATTGAAGAACTCGTCGAGTACTACGTATCTAACGGTTGAGATGTTCTATAGTCAAGCGAATCGATCGCGATTTGGGTTCAAAACTCATACGTTCGCACGCGTTTCTAGGGGGTTTGGGGGTGCCGAGCTCGACCGCTCTCTGGGTGATGGTGGCTCGCATGATGGCCTTTCGCGTGATGGTATTTGATCATCGTGGAAATCGATGTGGAGGTTGCAAAAATTCGAAGGACGATGGCGACTTTGGGTTCAAACGCACGTAACCTGGAAGTTTTGTTTCGCGTGGGAGGGAAGATGAAAATCACGGCCGTGATTTGCTTGATTGAAACGAACGGCATATGTTGAATTGGGTATAAAATAAAATAAAATAAAAAGTTGTAAATTTATATCGTGTAATTTTAAAATGACGTAACTTTGTCATACGTTATTAGAAAATGACGAAACGAAGTGCATTGGAATCGTATTCGCGAATGCTACGCGATGCAACTGGATTGGAAATTTTTGGAGCTAGTGAAAATTTCGGGTAGAATTAAATGCGCGTTTAATTTTATTCGAAATAAAAAGCTGAAACAGAATTGAAATCAAGGTGAGATCTTCTCACTCAGATTTATAATTGAATTGCAGTTATTGATTGATTTGTTTGAATGTGCTATTAGACATGATAGGATATATCTATATATATAGCAATATATACATATTGGCATATGTATATATTGGATTGATGATTTCCCGCCTCGTATAGCGGATGAGACCCTATTGCGCCGTTAGTAAGCGGATTTTTATAAAAACCCATATACCGCGATAATTCCGTATAGGAGCGGAATTGGTATTGTGCTAACATCTGTGGATGCAGGGAAACAGGTTGGAGGGATCCGACTGGATTCCTCACCGTATTGATTATTTACAGATATTTTGATGTATATTCTGTTATCATATGATGATATATGATATTGACTGTTGTGATGGACTGATTGGTGTTGTTGCATCATCGGATTCAGTTTTGAAAGGTAAAAATAACGACTTTTACTTTAAAAGGGTTTTTAAAGTGATCTTTGAAATTATACGTTTTATAAAATTTCTGAAGTGATTTATTTTGAATAAATAAACGTTCAAATTTTAAAGTTACAAAAAGTTATAGATTGGTGAAATATAACCGAAAAGTGATTTTTGGAATAAATAGTTGACTGATTTATGAAATGGTTTAAATTGAGATTTTTGAATTTCTGTAACGGTTTATATAAAAGATTTATGAAATTGATATCTATAAAATTAAGAATGTTGAAATTATAAAATGAGTTTTTATAAGTGATAAAAATGAAATATTATGGAATCCGTAAGTGAATGAAATTTATAGGATGTATAAATTGTGAAGTTAAAAAGGATGGAATTTATAGGATGTATAAATTGTGAAGTTAAAAAGGATGGAATTTATAGATGTATAAATCGGGAAGTTAAAATGAATGAAATTGAAGATTAGAAGATTTTAAGAAATTAACTTATAGATTGGATTTTTGCCTTCAAATGAAATATTGAACAAATTTGTTAATAAAGGAGATTTACAAATCGAAGTGGTTATAAGGTAGGAATAGAATTTATAAACGTTGTTTTATAAATTCGAAATCAATTGGATTTGATAAATTAAAATGTTAAAGGAGATATATTCGCGATTTTGGATAGCGGATTATTATTTAAATAAAATGTGTAGAAATGTTGAATTTGAATAACGTAGTATATTCACGATTTTGAACAGTGAATATATTATTAAATAAAATGGATATGTTTTGGGAAAGCGATATTATAAAATGAAGTAATTGTTTTAAAAGATGTTTTAAAACGTGTGAACTATCGAAATCATAGATTTCAACATTTATTGTTGAAATAGACGTTTTCGAGAAATAAGGAAATGGTGGACTATAACACTGTTGTTATAGTAAATGGTTTCTGAAAGGAAGTATTTTTGTATGGTATTGGGATTCATATATCTATCTAAATGCCGAATCCCTATACTAGTGATTTTGAGTCGTCGTAACGATGTTTTACGTAACATTCGTTTTGACTCAAATAAATGTGTTTAAAGAGAATGATTTCCTTAAAGAATGAATATATACTTAATATTGATTTAAGTATATCGAATATTTTCTAAATGTTGAAAATAAATAGATTTGTGAAATACTTATTTTTAAATAAGTATGGAAATGCTTTTCCAATATGAAATGAACTGTTTTGAGATTTTATCTTTTAAAGATAAATTGAAATGTGGAAATTGATTTGAAATTGTTTTCAAATGGTGAAGTGTGGAAATTTTATATCTAGTAAAGATATTTTGGAAGATAAAATAATTTGGAAAATTATTTGGAATCTGATGATGTTGCGCATCTTTATTGATAGTTAAATAACCGACTATCAATAATTACCTTTAGATAGGTATTTGTTGAGAATTGGATGAATTTGAATGCCACACTTATTTTTGAAAAATCGCTCACTATTCGGGTTAACCGGGAAAGGACCATGGGGTCGTATAACCCATTCCGAATATGTGATACGTCGTTATGAATTGCATTTGAAGACCGGTGTTGATGTCCGGATATTTTTGAAAACGGAAGGATTACCGTCGAGTTACTCTACATCGGCTGATCTCCGATTTAGAGGTTTTTATCACCCTTAGTGACGGGAAGTACGGACGTGATTAGAAATTTATCCGGAAATGCAAGGGCTTCGTGAGAAGTGCCTTCGGTTCTGTTCGATCCCGGAACAGACTTGTATGGATTGTGTGTCTGACGTTACAATTTGAGATATAAAGCTGATTTCTTTCAAATACATATCTGTTGGTGGCGGAGAATTTATTCTCTTAGCTTAACACCCTTCTCTGAGACGTACGAGCTCAGAGGTTATGTAGTTGAAATTCATCAGCGATATATCCCAATTTGGTAACGTGGCATACTGAGTGTTGCTGTGAAATGGTCAGTGTTTGATCATTTGCGATATGATCATTTGTTTGATCTTATATCTTTGTGATCATAGGTTGATCATTTTGTTTGACCCGAAGCAGGGCTTTTTGAGAAAGCGTAGCTTTGTGGACGAGACTTCGTCGAGCCTCACACCCCGGAAATGGTCGAAACAGGAAGGATGCAGCAAGGTTCTAGGGAGTAGCGCCCCTTATTGTATGTCATTCCTTCTGGATAAAGGTGGTATCATGGTATGGAGCCCAGATACTTAACCTCTGTGGTTACTGCATTATTTTTTTTTCTATGTGGTTTGTTGGAAATCGGGGATCCTCGGGAAGATCGGTGACGATCGGGGGATGGCATACGCGTGTCAGTAGTTACCTATTTTTGCAGAGGTAACCCGGCCTTGTGTTGGCAGAGATCCGGTTAGGTTCTCGGGTCGTCTATTCCAGGGACGTACCCATCGTGGATAGGAAGTTCCTTAGCCTGACCATTTGTTGGAAATCCAAACTCCAATACGAACTTTGTACGGTATTAGTTGTAGAACCTGCCATTTACGTACGGTGGTCACCACTGTTTAGATGGTAGCTATAGTAGGCATACGATACTGGTCGTATGTTGGCTAAGATTAATATTATACTTTCGAAATGTTTTCTACACTATGCACTAATAATAATATCAAAAAGAATTTGATTTTTGCGTAGTAAGCATCTTTGACTATCATAAGAAGAAATCTCCTCCAATTCTGCGTTTGCATTGTGTGTGTGGCGGGAGGTCTTATGGTAGTTTCATTTTCCAAAAGCATTTCGAATTGACTTTAAAATTTTTTTGTTGTTATGAAAAATAACTGTTTTACGATCTCACACCAGTCACCATGACTGACTCGGAGTTTATTGTTCCCTTCTAAACTCTGGGTGCCCACCAATTTCCACACGGGCAGCCTAGAGTTATATTATCAGGATATTCTGGATATTCTGGAGCTTTGGAAGCAAGATGGATGACGAGACGTAGTATTTGTATCTGATAGTATTTATTCCGTTGTGTATTCTGTATGAGAACAAGTTATATAATTATCCATTGTTGTATATTGACTCTGATGATTGATGTATGTATAAAATGATATAGTTCTTTGTTTTAAAGATTACTGATTTATCTATTATATATTGTTCCGCTGCGATGTGTAAGATTCTGATATTGTTCTGTTTCTGTTGCTGTTCTCTTGTTCTGTTGTTGTTCTTCTTTCTTTTTCTTCTATCTTCTTCTTCTACCTTTTTCTTTTTTTCTTAAAACCATAACTTTTCGGGTTTCCGGCATTCGATGGCTCAGCAGTCGATAAAGTGAGTATCGATGTTGGATTTTCGAAAGTCGAAAATTTTCGGGATGTTACATTTGGTATCAGAGCATATGGTTAAGCGACAACCCTGCTCTGTTGGGTGTTACTCATTAGAGATAGAGTCAGTAGTACTCTAGAATGAGTTGAGTGTAATAATAGATACGAGTGCGTATTTGTTAGTGAATATAAAAATGTTTTATATTGTGTTTGCTTATCCGTTGAGATGTTTGTGAATTTTGGTCGGTATGTGGGACGCCATATTATCGATAGGGATTTCTAAACACTTAAACGAGGCAAGACGACATAGTATTATTTTAAAATAGGGTGAATGAAATAATTTTGCCCAAAGCTATTTTTGTATAGAAAAGAAATGGTTTTCTATGAATTATCATAGTATATGGATGTTTGGATGTTAGAAAGTAATGACATTGAAATATTATCATTGTTATGTTGAAATTAAATAAGAAATTCAAATCATAACTCCCAAGTTAAGAAATAAATTCATATACGAATGAAATTTAAGAATGTAAATTATAATTGTAACTTATAATTTAAAACGGAATTCCAGAGAAGTTTTTGGAAATGTTTTGAAAAGAATTTGAAAATTTTGGAGATTTGGAAAGTTTAAATCATTTTTGATTTGAAGATGAATTTCAAAGGTTTGAAAAGTATTTTGGAGAGTTGAAAGCTCTAAACTCTTTTCGGTCGCTGGAAAATAATTCCGATGATGATCGCGACATCACCGGTGTTTATTTTCGGGTTTCCAAAAGAGAAATTGCTGCCAAATTGTTTTAAATGGAAGTTGTTTGAAAATTTGGATTTGGTTTTAGAAATTCAAAGGATAATTTGAATTGTTTTCAAAATGGTTTTGAAAAGGTTGAAAAGACTCTGGAATACTATATAAAAATATTTATGAAATATTATGAAGTTGATAACTTGTAAAGTTTAAAGTTTAAAGTTTAAATAAAAATCCATTTAACGAATGAAATTTATAAATGTGAATTGAAATATAAAAGAGATGAATTCATATATGAATACAAATGGTGAATATAAATTGTAAATGAATTTATAAATGATAATAGAATTCCAAGAAAATAATTGAAAATAAAATTCCTTAATGAAATGGAATTGTGAATGGGAATGAACAAATAAATTTGCAATTGTAAGTGCAAGAGAATAAAATTAAAATGTTAAAATTCATTTTGAATTTGTAAGAAAGTAAGACTGAATTTGAATTTGATTGTGAAGGATTAAACTAAAATAAGTAAATGAAACTAATTTAAAATGATGCAGTTGTGAATGAAAGATAATCGATAAAATTCAATATTCAGAAGATAAATTGAATCCAAATTGAATTGAATGATAAATTTAACTCAAATGGGAAATTGAAATGTGAAATTGAATTCAAATAGATTTGAAATGTAAGATTGAACGAAATGGTTTGAATATATGCAACTAGATATTATGGCTAGTAGGATATACAGGTATAAAGGAATTGGAATTTAATTTCGAAGATAAATTTGAATGGCTCGACAAAAAGGTAAGTATTTGAATTCGAATATGAGATTTGATGACTTATTTCTCTAGCCGCTTGGCTCTTTCTTTTTCTTTTTGAAATCTGAGAGTCCGTAGGGACGTTTTGTAGTCGTGCCGTATTAGCCGCGCAAAGGAGACGCTGGCGAAATTTTTCGGAAATTTAGGGCGTTAGAAATTTTTGAGAAAATTTTGAAAGTTTAAAATTTGAATTTAAACTCGAATTTGAATTTTGAAGTAAACAATGTTGTAGAAACTTATAATTGAAGTTGGAAATTTAGTTGAATTAATAACGAATCTTTAGTAGAAAGATTTGTTTTGATAAATTGATAAAACTACTTAGATGTTGAAAAACAGTAGACGAGTTAAGAACCATTTTTTTCCAAACTTGTAATTTCGAGGACGAAATTCTTTTAAGGGGGGAAGTCTGTAACGACCCAGAATTTTTGATAATTAAAATTCGAATATTTAATTGATTTTAAATATTAATAAATGAAATTTAGAAGTCGAATGATTTATTTTTCGAATATTGGATTTAATTGGGTAATTAAATCGATAAATCAAATAGTGAAATTCCAGACTTACTTGAAAATTGGGTTTAATGTGATTAAAAATGATTTATAAAGTTATAATAAATCATATTGAAGTTATGGTGATGTTTTAGAACTTTTAAAATTGAATTAAAAGTTTATCTGTGAAAATGGAATATTTTAATATTTAATTATCGACTGTAAAAATAGCCAATTTTCGAACAGTCTCAGAATTGAACGAAACTAGTTCCATTGGATCCGTAATAGTTAGTTATTATCGGATTTCAATTTTCGTATCAATCGGAGTTGTCGTTTGACCGTGGCAACTCGAAATGCATCGATATCGTTTTAATTTTAAATCGTCGAGTTAAAATAGTCATTTTTCAAAAAGTCTCGGATTTCGACGAAACCAGTTTCATCGGATCCGTAATGTGATATTATTGTAAGATTTCAAATTTCATAATTTTTGGATTTACCATTTGTCCGGTACAAATTAAAACGCCTCGAAATCGATTTAAATCGGTTTAATTTAAATCGATCGTTTATTGCCATATCTCACACATACGATCGAATTAGCTTCTGAAACCTGTTCCATTGCGTTCGGAACGCGGGATAAACCCCAGAAACGCCAGTCACTGCGCATAAATCGGAGTTCGGAAAAGTCGGATGAATAGTGTTCGTCAAAAACTCTATAAATAGGCCATTTTATCACAAATAAAAATAAAAGAAAAAAAATAAGAATAGGGTTTCGTTCAGCCGGCCGCCTCTTGCTATTTCCATGGTCAGCATCTCACGTCGTTCCCCCTCAATTTGCTCTAAATCCTTGCATCTATTCGAGAGACTTCCAACTGGAAGATTGAAGAACTCGTCGAGTACTACGTATCTAACGGCTGAGATGTTCTATAGTCAAGCGAATCGATCGCGATTTGGGTTCAAAACTCATATGTTCGCACGCGTTTCTAGGGGGTTTGGGGGTGCCGAGCTCGACCGCTCTCTGGGTGATGGTGGCTCGCATGATGGCCTTTCGCGTGATGGTATTTGATCATCGTGGAAATCGATGTGGAGGTTGCAAAAATTCGAAGGACGATGGCGGCTTTGGGTTCAAACGCACGTAACCTGGAAGTTTTGTTTCGCGTGGGAGGGAAGATGAAAATCACGGCCGTGATTTGCTTGATTGAAACGAACGGCAGATGTTGAATTGGGTATAAAAAAAAAAAAGTTGTAAATTTATATCGTGTAATTTTAAAATGACGTAACTTTGTCATACGTTATCAGAAAATGACGAAACGAAGTGCGTTGGAATCGTATTCGCGAATGCTACGCGATACAACTGGATTGGAAATTTTTGGAGCTAGTGAAAATTTCGGGTAGAATTAAATGCGCGTTTAATTTTATTCGAAATAAAAAGCTGAAACAGAATTGAAATCAAGGTGAGATCTTCTCACTCAGATTTATAATTGAATTGCAGTTATTGATTGATTTGTTTGAATGTGCTATTAGATATGATAGGATATATCTATATATATAGCAATATATACATATTGGCATATGTATATATTGGATTGATGATTTCCCGCCTC
Organism: Allium fistulosum; assembly: GCA_030737815.1. Lineage (NCBI taxonomy): Eukaryota > Viridiplantae > Streptophyta > Magnoliopsida > Asparagales > Amaryllidaceae > Allium > Allium fistulosum. The sequence goes on from CM060907.1 coordinate 614,367,486, forward strand.
GTATAGCGGATGAGACCCTATTGCGCCGTTAGTAAGCGGATTTTTATAAAAACCCATATACCGCGATAATTCCGTACTGGAGCGGAATTGGTATTGTGCTAACATCTGTGGATGCAGGGAAACAGGTTGGAGGGATCCGACTGGATTCCTCACCGTATTGATTATTTACAGATATTTTGATGTATATTCTGTTATCATATGATGATATATGATATTGACTGTTGTGATGGACTGATTGGTGTTGTTGCATCATCGGATTCAGTTTTGAAAGGTAAAAATAACGACTTTTACTTTAAAAGGGTTTTTAAAGTGATCTTTGAAATTATACGTTTTATAAAATTTCTGAAGTGATTTATTTTGAATAAATAAACGTTCAAATTTTAAAGTTACAAAAAGTTATAGATTGGTGAAATATAACCGAAAAGTGATTTTTGGAATAAATAGTTGACTGATTTATGAAATGGTTTAAATTGAGATTTTTGAATTTCTGTAACGGTTTATATAAAAGATTTATGAAATTGATATCTATAAAATTAAGAATGTTGAAATTATAAAATGAGTTTTTATAAGTGATAAAAATGAAATATTATGGAATCCATAAGTGAATGAAATTTATAGGATGTATAAATTGTGAAGTTAAAAAGGATGGAATTTATAGGATGTATAAATTGTGAAGTTAAAAAGGATGGAATTTATAGATGTATAAATCGGGAAGTTAAAATGAATGAAATTGAAGAATAGAAGATTTTAAGAAATTAACTTATAGATTGGATTTTTGCCTTCAAATGAAATATTGAACAAATTTGTTAATAAAGGAGATTTACAAATCGAAGTGGTTATAAGGTAGGAATAGAATTTATAAACGTTGTTTTATAAATTCGAAATCAATTGGATTTGATAAATTAAAATGTTAAAGGAGATATATTCGCGATTTTGGATAGCGGATTATTATTTAAATAAAATGTGTAGAAATGTTGAATTTGAATAACGTAGTATATTCACGATTTTGAACAGTGAATATATTATTAAATAAAATGGATATGTTTTGGGAAAGCGATATTATAAAATGAAGTAATTGTTTTAAAAGATGTTTTAAAACGTGTGAACTATCGAAATCATAGATTTCAACATTTATTGTTGAAATAGACGTTTTCGAGAAATAAGGAAATGGTGGACTATAACACTGTTGTTATAGTAAATGGTTTCCGAAAGGAAGTATTTTTGTATGGTATTGGGATTCATATATCTATCTAAATGCCGAATCCCTATACTAGTGATTTTGAGTCGTCGTAACGATGTTTTACGTAACATTCGTTTTGACTCAAATAAATGTGTTTAAAGAGAATGATTTCCTTAAAGAATGAATATATACTTAATATTGATTTAAGTATATCGAATATTTTCTAAATGTTGAAAATAAATAGATTTGTGAAATACTTATTTTTAAATAAGTATGGAAATGCTTTTCCAATATGAAATGAACTGTTTTGAGATTTTATCTTTTAAAGATAAATTGAAATGTGGAAATTGATTTGAAATTGTTTTCAAATGGTGAAGTGTGGAAATTTTATATCTAGTAAAGATATTTTGGAAGATAAAATAATTTGGAAAATTATTTGGAATCTGATGATGTTGCGCATCTTTATTGATAGTTAAATAACCGACTATCAATAATTACCTTTAGATAGGTATTTGTTGTGAATTGGATGAATTTGAATGCCACACTTATTTTTGAAAAATCGCTCACTATTCGGGTTAACCGGGAAAGGACCATGGGGTCGTATAACCCATTCCGAATATGTGATACGTCGTTATGAATTGCATTTGAAGACCGGTGTTGAAGATCGGATATTTTTTAAAACGGAAGGATTACCGTCGAGTTACTCTACATCGGCTGATCTCCGATTTAGAGGTTTTTATCACCCTTAGTGACGGGAAGTCCGGACGTGATTAGAAATTTATCCGGAAATGCAAGGGCTTCGTGAGAAGTGCCTTCGGTTCTGTTCGATCCCGGAACAGACTTGTATGGATTGTGTGTCTGACGTTACAATTTGAGATATAAAGCTGATTTCTTTCAAATACATATCTGTTGGTGGCGGAGAATTTATTCTCTTAGCTTAACACCCTTCTCTGAGACGTACGAGCTCAGAGGTTATGTAGTTGAAATTCATCAGCGATATATCCCAATTTGGTAACGTGGCATACTGAGTGTTGCTGTGAAATGGTCAGTGTTTGATCATTTGCGATATGATCATTTGTTTGATCTTATATCTTTGTGATCATAGGTTGATCATTTTGTTTGACCCGAAGCAGGGCTTTTTGAGAAAGCGTAGCTTTGTGGACGAGACTTCGTCGAGCCTCACACCCCGGAAATGGTCGAAACAGGAAGGATGCAGCAAGGTTCTAGGGAGTAGCGCCCCTTAGTGTATGTCATTCCTTCTGGATAAAGGTGGTATCATGGTATGGAGCCCAGATACTTAACCTCTGTGGTTACTGCATTATTTTTTTTCTATGTGGTTTGTTGGAAATCGGGGATCCTCGGGAAGATCGGTGACGATCGGGGGATGGCATACGCGTGTCAGTAGTTACCTATTTTTGCAGAGGTAACCCGGCCTTGTGTTGGCAGAGATCCGGTTAGGTTCTCGGGTCGTCTATTCCAGGGACGTACCCATCGTGGATAGGAAGTTCCTTAGCCTGACCATTTGTTGGAAATCCAAACTCCAATACGAACTTTGTACGGTATTAGTTGTAGAACCTGCCATTTACGTACGGTGGTCACCACTGTTTAGATGGTAGCTATAGTAGGCATACGATACTGGTCGTATGTTGGCTAAGATTAATATTATACTTTCGAAATGTTTTCTACACTATGCACTAATAATAATATCAAAAAGAATTTGATTTTTGCGTAGTAAGCATCTTTGACTATCATAAGAAGAAATCTCCTCCAATTCTGCGTTTGCATTGTGTGTGTGGCGGGAGGTCTTATGGTAGTTTCATTTTCCAAAAGCATTTCGAATTGACTTTAAAATTTTTTTGTTGTTATGAAAAATAACTGTTTTACGATCTCACACCAGTCACCATGACTGACTCGGAGTTTATTGTTCCCTTCTAAACTCTGGGTGCCCACCAATTTCCACACGGGCAGCCTAGAGTTATATTATCAGGATATTCTGGATATTCTGGAGCTTTGGAAGCAAGATGGATGACGAGACGTAGTATTTGTATCTGATAGTATTTATTCCGCTGTGTATTCTGTATGAGAACAAGTTATATAATTATCCATTGTTGTATATTGACTCTGATGATTGATGTATGTATAAAATGATATAGTTCTTTGTTTTAAAGATTACTGATTTATCTATTATATATTGTTCCGCTGCGATGTGTAAGATTCTGATATTGTTGTGTTTCTGTTGCTGTTCTCTTGTTCTGTTGTTGTTCTTCTTTCTTTTTCTTCTATCTTCTTCTTCTACCTTTTTCTTTTTTTCTTAAAACCATAACTTTTCGGGTTTCCGGCATTCGATGGCTCAGCAGTCGATAAAGTGAGTATCGATGTTGGATTTTCGAAAGTCGAAAATTTTCGGGATGTTACATAAGTCAGGTTCGAGTAGCAAAAGAGTTTGCAGATCTCTTTGAGCCGGTCACAGGACTACCACCGAAACGAGCTTTTGAATTTCGGATAGATCTTTGTGCAAAGAGATGAATCTATAAGTAGACCACCTAGCAGGATGACACCGACTAAGATGAAGGAATTGAAGGTGTAGCTAGTGGATCTAGAAGGAAGGAATTTTATTAGACCAAGCAGTTCGACTTGGGGAGCGGCCGCAGTGTTTGTGAAGAAACCAGATGGGTCGTTAAGGATGTGCATCGACTATCGTAAGTTGAATGAAAGGATGACAGATGGGGCATTTCACCAAAAGGACAAACTTTGCAATCCAATTAATTTCTAGGACACGCATCTGAAATAATTACTTTCAAGGCTAAAGTCAGCAGAATAATTACTTTCAAGGACAAAGTCAGTTGTCCAATTACTTTCAAGGACATAATTTCATAGGTTTTTAGGCCCTAGAACTAATTATTTTGCGTATTGTCCTTAAAAGTAATTATTTTAGTTGTGTCCTAGAAATTAATTTCACTTGCTAAAGAGGCCCTTGTGGCTAATTTCCACTTAAGAATAAGTATCCTTTGCCAAGAATAGACGATATGTTCGATCAGTTGAGTGAAGCCAGAGTGTTTTCTTAGTTGGGCTTGGCAACAGGTTTCCATTAGTTAAGAGTGGTGGAGGACAGTATTCCTATAGCAGCATTTCAGACTAGGTATGGTTCGTATGAGTGGTTAGTGATGCCATTTGGATTAACAAATGTAGCTGCTTTCTTCGTGGATTTAATGAACCGAGTTTTCCGAGAGTACTTGGATAGATTTGTGTTATTGTTTATAGATGACAATTTAGTATACTCAAAGAATGAAAGAGAGCATGAAGTTCACCTTAGAGTTGTACTTGAGACACTGAGGCAGAATCAGCTAAAGGCAAAGTTTACCAAGTGTCATCTTTGGAAGAAAGAGGTTAAGTTTCTTGGTCACGTGGTTTTAGAGAAAGGCTTGTTTGTCGATCTAGATAAGATCGAAGCTGTGAATAATTGGAAGAGACTAGAGATGGTGACTGAGATTAGGAGTTTTCTAGGACTTGCTGGCTACTACTGGAGATTCATCAAGGATTTCTCGCGGATAGCAGCACCTTTGACTAAGTTAACCAGGAAGGAAGTGAACTTTGTTTGGTTCGACAAATGTGAGGAAGCATTCCTCAAGTTAAAGCAATTGTTGACCAATGCACCAGTATTAGTAGTTCCAGAAGGAAACCAAGGATTGGTGGTGTATACCGATACATGCGGGACTGGATTGGGAGCAGTGTTGATGTAGAAGGGTAAAGTTATTTCCTATGCATCCAAACAGCTTAGAACGCATGAAGTGAGGTATCCTACTCATGATTTGGAATTGGCTGCGGTAATCTTTGCATTGAAGATTTGGAGACATTATCTTGTAGGGGAGAGCTTTGAGCTTTATACCGATCATAAGTCTTTAGGGTATTTATTCTCTCAGAAGGAGTTGAATATGAGACAGCAAAGGTGGCTAGAGTTTTTGACTACTTATGATTTTGGTATAGAATATACACCAGGGAAAGGTAATTAGGTTGCGGAAGCTCTTAGCAGAAGACATCAGAATGTGGTGTTAGCTATGTTGGCAGAGTAGAAGAATTTAAAAGCTTTGTCTAGTTGTGGTGTGCAGTTAAGGTCGACTACTAGTTCTAGCCAGAGTACCTCCATGTTGTCTTATTTAGAAGTTCGACCAGTGCTGATCGAAAGGATTGCTTTTAAACATAAGGAGGATCAAGTATTAGCCGAGAGGATTAAAAGGCTTAAGGTTGTAAATGAGATCGATGATTTAAAGGAATTTAGCCTCGACTAGAGAGGGTGGTTGAGAAAGAAGGGACGGTTGTGTGTTCCGAATGTGGAGGACTTGAGGAAAGAATTTCTTGGACAATCTCATTGGTCCAAGTTTACGATTAATCCTGGAAGAACCAAGATGTATCAGTATATGAAGAGGAGCTTCTATTGGGAAGGTATGAAAAGAGATGTTGGCTTGTGGGTTAGGCAGTGTGCAAACCGTCAACTAGTGAAAGTTGAACATCAGAAGTTGAGTGGGTTTGATGCAGGCCAAGTATTAGGTCGTGACCGACCTACCAAAGCCCAAGGTCGTGACCGACCTAACTATTCCCTTAAGTCGCTCCAACGACATAGTGAAACTCGCAAACGACCTAACGGGACGTGGGATAAGGAGTTACGACCTAAAAATGCAGTGCAACGTGAAGAAAGCCTAGGTCGTGAACGACCTAACTCCAAGGTCGCTAAAGAAGAGTGCGAACGACCTAACTCGTGCGCTTCTATAAGTCGCGAACGACCTAACGTACACATGCCATTTTCTTTGGGTCATTCAAGCGATAGGTCGTTGCCAAGTTACGACCTAAGTCAGGTCGCGGGAAGCTTTAGGTCGCCAACTGTTATAGGTCGATGAAGCTCATGCTGTTTGGATTCCTTGAGTCGCTGCCTTCATTTTAGGTCGCTCATATGTTAAGTCGTAAGTCGTGATGGTTTGTAACGTGTTGTGTTGTAATCTGTTAGGTCGTGAATGACCTATAGTAAGTCGTAAGTCGTGATGTTTTAGGTCGTGGTCGACCTAAGTGTTGTACAAATTTCTGTTGTGTACATTGTAACTTCTATAAATAGGCCGGTGGTGCCATTTGTAATAGTCTAGTAGATTTGAATGAAAACTTTTGTTTGTTAGCTTTGTGCTTTCAATTAAATTGGTAGTTGAGTGTAATCTCCTATCTCCTCTTTCGGCATTCGAGTGCGCTCGGATCAACGATCGTAGAAGCCAATTCACGGTATCTAGTGCGCTAGATCAACGTCTGAAGAATTGCAGATCTTCCTTCACGATATCGTGCGCGATCAACGTGACGAAGATAGCTAGAATTCGGTATCTTCGGATCAACGAATTTGAGCCATTCAGTATTCTTCATTCCACCGATTGCTACTTTCACATAATCATCATTTTGTAATTCCGCTGCTGCATCATTTGGTATCAGAGCTAGACTTAGCCAATCATAGCTAAGCCGAGTCTTGGAGCCAATTTATTCGAAGAATTTGGGGAGTTAATTGAAGTCGTACATCATTTAGAGAAGTGGGTTGTTCACCGTGTTCATCACAAGTTGCAACAAGTTTGGAGTTTTCGATCCGTATCATTTTGGATCTAAGTTTGAAAAGTGTTTGAAATTTGAAGTTGGAGCCGAGAGCAAGTGAAGGCCGTGTTCATCATTTGGTATATTGAAGTGTTTGTGAAAATTTTGAATCATGCCGCCAAGAAGAGCTAATCGACATCAAAATGTTGAAGATTTGTATAAGCGAGAGGATGCTGAACAAATGGAACAATGCATAAGTAACAAATTCAATGTGAAATTGGACGAAGGTATTGGGAGATTAGAGAAGCTCATGATGGATATGAATCAACCCCGAAGAAGAACATCGCCAATTTCAAACCAAGGTGGAAACCGGGTTTCGCCATCGGTTTCGGGAGGAAGGAGATTATCGCCACAATCTCATCAAGGAAGAAGAAGTCATAGAAAATTCGAAGAAGAACCATACCGAGATGATGAAAGACAAAGTAGAAGGGATCGTTACCATAGTACATCTGTTGTGGATGAAGATGGTGATAGAGGAAGTTATCATTATCGAGATCATGGTCAAGGACGGAATCGAGATCGAGATTTTGAGGATGATCGTCGATAGGAGTCGGGGATGAAAACTAAAATGCCAGAATTCAAGGGTGGAATGGTGGCTGAAGAATTTTTGGATTGGTTGTCTAATGTGGAAGAAATTTTTGACTTTAAGGAGGTTCCTGAGCATAGAAGAGTTAAGTTGGTTGCTGCACGTTTGAAAGGGAGAGCTATGGCATGGTGGCAGCAAACTAAACTAACACGGGAGAGAATAGGGAAGTCAAAGATTGAATCATGGGATAAGATGAAGAAATTGATGAAAGCAACGTTCTTACCTTACAATTACCAATCTCTTATGTATCAACGTTTGCAGAACTTGAGAAAAGGAACGAAGTTAGTGAATGATTATGCAGACGAGTTCTATCAGCTGATTGCAAGGAATGATATCATGGAGACGGAGGAGCAATTGACAGCTAGATTTGTTGGAGGGTTGAGAATGCAGATACAGGATATGGTGAATATGTTTGATCCCAGATCAATCGCTGAAGCACATCAGAAAGCTCTAGCTTAGGAGAAACAAGGAAGGAGAGGTGGTGGTGTGTTTACAAATTCTAACAATCCAATAAAAGGGGCTAGTAGCAATGCGAATGTTTTGAAGGCTGTTGCAAAACCAATTGTTAATGAAGTTGCTAAGACCAGGGTCAATAGTGGAATCAAATGTTTCAATTGTCAGGAGATGGGTCACAAGAGCAATGAATGTACGAAGCCAATGAAGCGAACGATGATTGCTGAGGTTGAGGAGGATGAGGTAGAAGCTGACTGTTCTAATTTACTACATGACGCGGAGGAAGAGAATGTGTCGGGAGATGAAGGGTATTCATTGATGATGAAGAGGTCGTGTTTAACACCAAAGCAAGAGGAGGAAACTAGCTGGTTGAGGAGTAACATCTTTCAATCAACATGCACTATCTTGGGAAGGGTTTGCAAGTTTGTCATCGATGCGGGAAGCTGTGATAATATTATCTATACAGAGGCTATGAAGAATTTATCATTGAAGACAGAAAAGCATCTGAAGCCTTACAAGTTAGCTTGGTAGAGGAAAGGTGGGGAGGTGAAAGTTGGACGTCGAGCTTGTGTTAATTTTTCAATTGGGAAGAAATACAAGGATGAAATTTGGTGTGATGTTGTTGATATGGACATGTGTCATCTGTTGCTGGGAAGACCGTGGTAGTATGATAGGGCAGTGCAGCATGATGGGCGTACCAACAGTTACAGTTTCATGTGTGAAGGCACGAAGATTACTCTAGTTCCAAAGAAGCGACAACAAGAAGAAAACAAACTGGAGGAGATCGAAGAACATAAAACGTTACTATCTTTGAAGGAGTTTGTTAAGGAGGTATAAGAGGAGCCTGAAGTATTCTTGTTGATTGGACGTGAGAGTCATGAAGTGGTTGAGATTCCTGAAGAAGTGAAACCAGTACTGGGAGAGTTTGACGATGTATTTCCTGAAGAGCTACCAACGGAGTTGTCGCCGTTGAGAGACATCCAACATCAAATTGATCTTGTTCCAGGTGTTGTGTTGCCACATAGACCACACTACAGAATGAGTCCAAAAGAACATGAAGAGTTGAGAAGGCAAGTGGAAGAGTTGCTTGAATACGGTCGAGTGCAGGAAAGTTTAAGTCCTTGTGCGGTGCCAGCATTGTTAGTACCGAAGAAGGATGGGACGTGAAGGATGTGCACTGATAGCCGGGCCCTAAACAAGATTACAGTGAGATATATATTTCCAATGCCAAGGCTTGATGATTTGTTGGATCAGTTGATCGGGGCTACTATCTTTTCGAAAATTGATTTGAAGAGTGGTTATCATCAAATTCGAATCAGACCAGGGGATGAATGGAAAACAGCGTTCAAGACACGTGAGGGATTGTACGAATGGCTGGTAATGCCGTTTTGTCTTTCGAATGCACCAAGTACATTCATGCGGGTGATGAACCAGATATTTAGACCATTCATTGGGAAGTTTGTGGTGGTGTATTTTGATGATATACTGATATATAGTAAAAGCTCAGAGGAACACTTGCAACATCTGAGAGAAGTGTTGATGGTATTGCGACAGGAACAATTCTATGCTGCAACGAAGAAATGAGTGTTCATGACGTAGAGCGTTTTATTTTTGGGGTAGGTTATATCGGGAGGAGGTATACAGGTGGATCAGAATAAAGTTGAAGCAATCAGAAATTGGCCACAACCCAAGACGATTACAGAAGTTAGAAGCTTTCATGGTTTGGCGTCATTCTACCGAAGGTTCATTCCACACTTCAGTAGCGTGATGGCTCCAGTTACCGATTGTATGAAGGGGAAACAATTTCTATGGTCAGAGGAAGCAGGGGTTGCTTTTGAAAGGATCAAGGAGCTTTTGACGACAACACCGATTCTAGTGTTGCCGGATTTTCTGTTATTGTTTGAACTACATACTGATGCATCAAAGGTTGGAATTGGAGGGGTGTTGAGTCAGAAAGGTCGTCCTATTGCATATTTCAGTGAGAAGCTATCGGGAGCAAAGATGAGATATAGTACATATGATATGGAATTTTATGCTATCGTGCAAGCTATCAAACATTGGAGACATTATTTGTTTCATAAAGAATTTGTTTTATATACTGATCATGAGGCATTGAAGCATATGCAGGGACGGGACAAGATTGTTGCTAGGCATGCTTCGTGGATTGCATACTTACAACAATTTACATTTGTGGTGAAGCATAAATCGGGAATTACAAACCGTGTGGCGGATGCGTTGAGCAGAAGGAATCATGTGTTGACTACAATGAAGGTTGAAGTAATAGGGTTTGATGTGTTGCCAGAATTATTTGTTGAAGATTCATACTTTATGAAGTTTGTAGATGAAGTCAAGGAGGGAGAGACGGATGAGTTTATGATGGTAGATGGTTTTCTGTTCAAAGGAAATCGATTGTGCATACCTGATTGTAGTTTGAGAATGAAGATTGTAAAGGAGCTACATGAAAAAGGCCACATGGGTAGAGACCGTACACTACAGCTGATTTCTCAATCTTATTTTTGGCCTTCGATGAGGAAAGAAGTAGAGAGGTTTGTTAAGAGGTGTCATGTTTGTCAAGTCTCGAAAGGAACCGCTACAAATGCAGGATTATATATGCCGTTACCTGTACCTACTAAACCATGGGTGGATGTGAGTATGGATTTTGTTTTGGGTTTGCCTAGAACTCAAAGGGGAGATGATTCTATATTTGTCGTGGTAGACAAGTTTTCTAAAATGGCACATTTCATCGCATGTAAGAAGACATCGGATGCTGTTTGGGTCGCTCAGTTATTCTTTAAGGAGGTGTATTGATTGCATGGGCTACCCGAATCGATTGTTTCAGACAGGGATACTAGATTTCTAACTCATTTCTGGCTAAGTTTGTGGAAGATGGTTGGAACGAAATTGAACTTTAGTAGCGCTTATCATCCGCAGACAGATGGACAGACCGAGGTTGTGAACAGATCATTGGGGAATTTGTTGAGATGTCTTGTGCAAGACAATCTGAAGAGTTGGGATATGATGTTATGTCAAGCAGAGTTTGCACATAATCATGCAGTGAACCGGAGTACTGGATTCAGCCCATTTCTGGTTGTATATTCTAGTTTGCCAAAAGGACCATTGGATTTAACGATAATACCACAACCAAAGGGGACAGTCAAGTGAGCTGCTAATTTTGTTGAAAGATTGACAGAGTGTCATAGAATCGTTCAAGAATGATTGGAAAAGGCGAATGAGAAGTACAAACGATCTGCAGATCTGAAGCGAAGGAGTGTTGAATTTAATGAAGGTGATTTGGATTATGCAGTGTTAACAAAGGATCGTTTTCCGGTGGGAACGTACAATAAATTGAAAGCGCGGAAGATTGGTCCAGTACAAATTTTTAAGAAAATCAATAAGAACGCGTATCAATTAGAATTGCCGGATAATGTTCATACTTCTAAAGTGTTTAGCGTCAAATACTTAGTTCCGTATCATGGGGATGAGTGTGTTGCGGAGGAGGATGATGCAAATTCGAGGACGAATTTCTCTCAACCAGGGGAGGATGATGCAGGCCAAGTATTAGGTCATGACCGACCTAACGAAGCCCAAGGTCGTGACCGACCTAACTATTCCCTTAAGTAGCTCCAACGACTTAGTGAAACTCGCAAACGACCTAACGGGACGCGGGATAAAGAGTTACGACCTAAAAATGCAGTGCAACGTGAAGAAAGCCTAGGTCGTGAACGACCTAACTCCAAGGTCGCTAAAGAAGAGTGCGAACGACCTAACTCGTGCGCTTCTATAAGTCGCGAACGACCTAACGTACACAGGACATTTTCTTTGGGTCGTTCAAGCGATAGGTCGCTGCCAAGTTACGACTTAAGTTAGGTCGCGGGAAGCTTTAGGTCGCCAACTGTTATAAGTCGCTGAAGCTCATGCCGCTTGGATTCCTTGAGTCGCTGCCTTCATTTTAGGTCGCTCATATGTTAAGTCGTAAGTCGTGATGGTTTGTAATGTGTTGTGTTGTAATCTGTTAGGTCGTGAATGACCTATAGTAAGTCGTAAGTCGTGATGTTTTAGGTCGTGGCCGACCTAAGTGTTGTACAAATTTTAGTTGTCTGCATTGTAACTTCTATAAATAGGCCGGTGGTGCCATTTGTAATAGTTTAGTTGATTTGAATGAAAACTTTTGTTGTTAGCTTTGTGCTTTCAATTAAATTGGTAGTTGAGTGTAATCTCCTATCTCCTCTTTCGGCATTCGAGTGCGCTCGGATCAACGATCGTAGAAGCCAATTCATGGTATCTAGTGCGCTAGATCAACGTCTGAAGAATTGCAGATCTTCCTTCACGGTATCGTGCGCGATCAACGTGACGAAGATAGCTAGAATTCAGTATCTTCGGATCAACGAATTTGGGCCATTCAGTATTCTTCATTCCACCGATTGCTACTTTCACAGAATCATCATTTTGTAATTCCGTTGCTGCATCAGGGTTGCTTCAACCTTTAGAGATTTTGGTTTGGAAATGGGATTCGATATCCATGGATTTTATATACGGGTTACCAATGTCAAATAGAGGAAATGGAAGTATATGGGTTATAGTGGATAGAATGACCAAGAGTGCCTATTTCATTCCAGTTAAGTTAACCAGGACGACACCTGTTTTAGCTTAGTTGTTCATGAAGAACATAATTAGACTGTATGGAGTTCCTAGTAGTATAGTCAGTGACAGAGATGCTTTGTTCACTAGTGAATTCTGGAAGAGTCTACATGAGGTATTAGGTACCAAGCTTAATATGAGTACAACATATCACCCTCAGATAGATGGGTAGACAGAGAGAGTCAATAAGGTACTCGAGGATTTGTTGATAGATTGTGTATTGGATTTTGATGGATCTTGGGAAGATCACCTGCATTTGGTTGAGTTTTCCTATAATAATAGTTACCAGACTAGTATAAGAATGGCGCCTTTTGAGGCTTTATATGGAAGGCCATGCAAATCACCAGCATGTCGGTTGGTGATTGGAGGCAGATTAGTCTTAAGTCCAGATTTGGTTAGAGAGGTGTCAGAAAAGGTTGAGTTGATCCAAGGAAGGATGAAGAAAGCTCGGTCCAGATCAAAGAGTTAGGCAGACAAGAGGCATAAAGACCTAGAATTCTCAGTTGGAGATAAGATTTTCATTAAGGTGTCACCGATGAGGGCTGTGGTACGATTTGGAAGGTTATGGAAGTTAGCCCCAATGTACATTGGTCCATTTGAGATTTTATAAAGGATTAGGAAGCTCGCATACAGAGTAGAGTTGTCGAGTAGTATGGCATGTCTCCATAATGTATTTCATGTGTCTCATCTTCGTAAGTATGTGCATGATCTAGAGAGTACTATTTCTCCGACAAGGTCGAAAGATTTGATAGTAGATCCTAATTTGACTTTTGTTAGACAAGAAGTTCGGATTATAGCTAGAGATGAGAAATGACTGAGGAACAGGGCAGTCAATTTGGTGAAAGTTCAGTGGAGCGACAACGAGAAGGATTGTACTTGGGAAACAGAAGACAAGATTAGAGATACTTATCCTGATCTACTTTAGGGTATGTCTATATTAGATTTATATAGATAGTTGCTAGTTAGGTAGGCTAGTATGGTTGTTAGGAGTTATTACAGATGATTGCTATGTTTAATATTTAGCCCTTACTGAATTTCGAGGACGAAATTCTTTAGGGAGGGAGCCTGTAACACCCCTAATTTTTGATAACAGTATTTAGGAGATTTAATTAGATAAATTAAGTAGAATAATGTAAGAATTAGAATGATAAGGGGATTGAGATTTGAAAATATGAATTAAGGTCGTGCTTAATAATAAGATAAATGGGCTCAAATGGTTTTAAGCTAATTAATTTAAACATGGGCATATTAGTAAATAGTCGTATTATGCACGGCTATAAATTTTCATTTTCCCTTTAACGTTTCACTTTATCATTTTTCACATTCATTCTAAAAACCTAAAAACGCAAAGTATTATAGAGGAGCCGACTATTATCAAAGAGGAAAGAGGAAGAAAAAATTAAATCAAAGTTAGGGGAATCAATCTTCTACAAATCCCAGATTCCTTATCATATCCAAGCTGAATAATAATTCATTCCATCTCTATTTTCTTTTTATAATCATATGTTTTCGAATTTAAGATTAAATTCGTTTTTATAATGTTTTGGATGGTGATATTCTTAAACTATTATATGCTTGATTTAAACCAATTCATTTACATATGAATTTGCACTGTTTTAGGGTACCGATAGTTTTTTATTTTAGAATGCCATAGAAAAATTAAATGTTATGTAGATCATGATTTTGGAGACGAGTTTCAATTTTTTAAGGGACAGTTTGGCTAAAGTTCCTATTAAGTTTCAAAATACACAAAACATCCTTACCAAAAAAAGCATATAAATTAGGTACCTAGAATTAAGTTAATGAATAATTGCATACATTTATGCAATTATTCGGTGAATAAATGCAGACATTTATGCAATTATATCCAAAAGGTGCAGATATTTCCGCAATAATTCACTAAAAAATTACAGAAATTTACGCAATTATTCATTGAATAATTGCGTACATTTATGCAATTTTTGGATATAATTGCATAAATGTCTGCAATTATTCACTGAATAATTGCATAAATGTATGCAACTATTCAGCAACTTAATTCTAGGGACCTAATTTACAATCTTTTTTGGGGAGGAGTTTTCGTATATTAAGTTTGATTTTAAGGACTTGAGCATAATATTCACTTTTTTTAATTTTCCAACCCATGGAAAACTTATTGTAAATTTTCAAAGGAAAATATGATAAAATTGGGTTTAAAATCTATCGATTATTTCAGGAAGAATTTGGATATAAAATTTTAATATGTTAGATAACATGATAAAAGTGAATTTCTGTGATATTTGGGGATTTTTCCTAATTGATTTGCTATGGAAAATAAATTATTTTAAAAGAAGGACTTATTCGTAAATATTGGTTTTGCTTAATGGAAGGGCTCAAACGTAAATTATTTCCCTTGATTTAGATCTAACAAATATGGCAGTTATTTTGTAAAGTATTTGAAAAGTTTTAAGCCAACCAATCAAAGGATTACAAATAGGCAAGTAGTTATGAAGCAATTACTAAAAGTAGCATAATTTCAGCTTTTATTCGGAAAAGTTGGTTTTGCCTTCTATAGTAGTGCCTTTCGACTCCAATGCTTCCACTCCAACTCAGTCAGAACCAACCCAGCCGAAACCTACCTAGTTGAAACCAATAGAAAAGGTATCACTTAGATGGTACGTAGTGGATTGAAGGAAAGGTGGAAGCCATGGTGTCGAAAGCAATGCTTTCGATGGGGTCGAAACCTTAGTTTGGTTTTTCAAATGTTAAGTGCTTGCTTTGTTTTACTTAGAGCTTTCGACGTAGTCGAAACATATGTTTTCGAAAGGGGTTTTCCAAGGAGGTTGCCATATTATATTTAAAGTATAATGCTTTTAAATGGATTCCTTTGTTTTAAAATAAACGCTTTCGAAAGTAGTGGTTTCGACCTAGTCAAAACCCAGCCACTATTCTTTACCTTTCGAGTGTATTGAAGTCATCAATACTTTCAAATGGTTGACTTTGTTATTAACTTAAGCTAAGACACTTCCTGAATGCTTTCGAAGGGGTCAAGGGTTCCGAAGGCAATGGGGTCGAAAGAGGGTTTCGACGCTACCCTTCCAAGTTTTACTCAAAGGTTTTGAGCTTTCGAATAAATGGTTCCGATACCAAAAATTTTTCTCCAAAACAATTTTATTAATGGTTTCGAATGAGATGCTTTTGTATGTACCAACGTTGACCCAAAAGATATTTTAAAAGGTAAAACCCAATACTTTCGAAAGAGGTACTTTCATTGGTTTCGAAGCTGTGTTTTAAAGTAATGTTTTGATATCATTGAAAGGTATATTTGGTTTTGAAAGAGAATATTTAACAAGGGCTTCAAAAAGCATATTCATTGTGCTTTGAAAAGGAGTTTTCTTTGCTTTCGAAGGAGGTTATCCAAGGGTTTCAAAAGAGACGTTTTAAGGTTTTCAAAATAGTCAACCTATTCTCATTTTAAGAGGAAATACCATGGCATGAACAAAGAGTTTTGAAATGAAGTTTTTGAAGAAGTTTTTCTTGATTAACAGGTTAAAGGGTTTAACCAAGATTTGTATAAAATGATTTCAAGGATATTAAAACACATGTGTTGGTATTATTTTGTTGTTATGATTGCTTCTTCATATATTTATTCATGTGGAATTTTACCGCAAGGGCCTTCTTTCATCAAACAATAAGTTTGTAGGACACGGCTTTAAAATAATTACTTTGCAGGACAAAATTTTATACACATTACGTCAGCCCTTCAATCCATTACTTCATGCCCTCCTTCCGTACAAAAATATTTCAGCTAAAACGATTACAAATCATTTTTCCTCGATCAATTAACTTTTGTGCCACACTTTAATTACAACGACTTCAGCTTCATCGATTTCAGCTCAAACTAAAATATTTTCAACGAGCAATCTCTGCAATCACCTCAAACTTAAATACTCAACAAGTAAGCTGTCTTATATTTTGATGTAAATGTTTTAGTTAGATGATAAACCGTAGTTAAACATTCATACTTACTGATGCTGATGATAGCTTTTGTAATGGATTTAAGTATTTTAGTTCTTGTTATGGTTTGACGTAATCGACAGTTTTTCAATTAAGCATACCTTTCAATGGCAGATGATACTAAACCCTAAAATTGTTTAACTGAACATGTTATTGTTTAGCTATTAAAAAAGAAAAACGCATCTATCTTTTAATGTAAAAGATTTAAATTACATGCTAAACCCTAGGTATGTTTAATAATTACTGATACTTATTAAATATGTTTGTTGTTTTTCTCACGATTTAAAGTTATTAGAAAAAGTATACAGCTAATTTAAACCCTCGGTCGAAAAGATAAAAGCATTTATGTTTTTATGTAAAGCATTTAAATACATAATAAATCGTAGATAAATTTTCATATTTGCTACTGCATATAATAGAATATATACTGAATTTAAGCCATTTGTTGTTTTCCTGATGGATTTATGTGAAACAAACATACTTAATCAACTTTTTAGTACAAAATATTATTCTTCATTCTTGCTAACATATTATTATACATAACAATTTTTATACAGCATACAGATGCATACAAAGTCTTCCAAATCAATGTTAGTCATTGAAACAGCTGCTTGCATATTTATAAATGAAGGAGGAACTCAATGCATGAACATAAGACCAATATCTAGCCGTTTCTATGATGAACATAACCAGAGACCTTCATTATCTTTGACTCCATTGGTAACTTTTTCCCACTTATGTTTCCTATACTATTTAGTTGTGATCTTCAACTTGTATATGCATATTAAATTGGAAGCTAGATTCCATATTTTAAGTAAAAAATAGTTAAATTTCAAAAAAGGTTAAGACAAGTAAAAAAGAAACTCAAAATATCTTTTTATATAAATTCTTGTAGAGATATTTTGGCATTTTCTTTAATTCAGTTTGCAATTTCCATTCACCACTTTCATTCACCACTTGTTATTGTTGTTGTGTTGCATCTTCTATTTTAAGAGTTATTAATAAAAAGTACAAATTTATTTACTACTTTCCATTCACTGCTTTCTTTGCTGTTTTCACATTAGTCTCTTTATTCATTCACTTTGTAGTGTTTATAAAGTAGCATAATTTCAAATAAACTTAAACCAACTACAAAAAAAACATATTATCTTTTCATAGAAATTCCTATAGAGATATTTTGGCCTTTTTTATCACAATTTCCAATATCCATTCAATATTTTCATCCATTGTTTGTTATTGTTATTATGTTGCATTTTTTTTATCAAATTTTCCAATATCCATTCACTATTTTTCATTCACTGTTTTCATTGATATGTGCACATTAATCTCTTTATTCACTCACTTTGTAGTGTTTATGAACTGTTACATTGATCATTTTTGTGTTTTTGTTGTTGCTATTGCATTTTCAACTTAGTGTTTTACATTCATCATTGCTATTCCTATTTCCAATATCCATACAACCTTTGATCTTTGTCACCCATTGCTCCTTCCCTGTCACCATCTATTTCTTCTCTACCTTCTACAACCATTACTAGCAACCACAACTTCACCGTCCTTCAATTTCTTCACAAAGTACAATCTATTACTACTCAAACTACTTTTGTACCAATCGCCATCCAATACATTTGAAGTCAAATCTCTACCTAAAATATGACATCCTCATACCTCATCCAAACTACAACCTAAATTGAGGACAACAACTCTTCAACAATACACCTCAACTACTTCAACAATAAATTTCATCATTCACTCACCCTCTTCTATACCACTTCAATCTTCTCCCCTCAATTACACCTCATCAGAACTGCTTCAGCTGCTATACTGCACCAAAACTTCAACTATCTACAACCAGACCTTGCAATTACCTACCAGAATCACAACCAAAATTGCTTTTCCCTAAAAATGTTTTTGATTCTGAATGTTGACTGTTCTAAACTTTGAATTTAAAAAAACATGTTTGGTTATTTGAAAACATGTTCTTAATTATGAATATTGACTATTTTGTGTTTGGTTCTCTCTAAGTTTTCAAATTTCTAATTGACCATTACTTAGAGAACTAAAAAAGATAAAACAGGTTATCATTCTATACAAATTCTTGTAGAGAAATTTTGAAACTTTCTTCACTTGCTTCTATATTGTTAATTTTCATTTCATCAAATAATGCTTGTTAATTTTCAATTGTGAATATTCACTTTTCTATTTTGTTAATTTTCACCTTTAGTCTTATTTAGTTTAACTTGCTAACTAACTTAGTATAGTCACTATTATCAAAAACTTTCTCAATAATATTCACTATAATGTTCAGTTAAGATGTTTGATATTTACCTTGTGAAAGAACAATTATTCATCGATAAACTAGTGAAGATCCACAACTTAAGCACTACTAGTTGTTAATTCGTGTACTTGGAATAATTATGATTCTTTACACTTGACCACAAGATCAAAAACCCTTAGAATTGGACATTTAAATTTTGCCATAAATGTGGTGAGTAAATGTACATAGAAAGTAAAAAGATAGAAAGATTTACCTTTGTTCTAAAAAGTTGTTAATTCTTCTTTTGCAGAAAGCAGCTGTTAACAACATCAATAACGAACTCAAAGATGAAGGCAAGGAAACAATTTTGGGAAAGTCTACTCTAATGAAATATGTTGACTACGCCCAAAAAAACCACTGGGTAATATTAAATAAAAACTTTGTTTATACAAAAATGCATGTTATACATTAAGTAATCACACTTATTGTCAAGTGAATACATCTTCATTAATTGCCAAGTGAAATAATGACTGTAAGTTTCTCTCACAGCCCTGTCAATCTATTTTCATTACAAAAAATTTATATACAATCAATTCTCTACTATGCTACATTCATTCCTTCTTGTCTAATAATATTATATGTTCCATGATCTAATGTGACAACATCTTATAGCACTTTTGCTGTAAATTACTCATCTTTGGATGCTTATAACAACATCTTATTGCATTAGGTTTTTCTTTTCAGTAATTTTATCAACATTTTGATTTTCATTTACTTAGCAGTTAAACATTTATACTTAATCTTGTTTGTGCATACTCTTAACATACATTTTTAAATTAGCACTTAAACCTTGTTATTCATAAAGGATTGATTTTTATTACTCACTTTTACACGGTATTCTTAGCAGTTAGACCTTGTTATATGTTTCATTCATTTTTTGTTCACAATTTCATGGATATACAACCTTGTTTATGCATACGTTAACTCAGTATTAACTGTTATCATTACTAAAAATTTTTTCTCTAAAATACTGTTACTTGTTTAGATAAACACACTTTTAATTATAACTCATTATCAAAATTAATAAAAGATAAACTGTTTTATCATTATATTCAAATTACTAATATTCCGAAATACAGGTATGACTGTGGACTCTTTGTGATGTTGTTCAGGAAAAAGCTTGTGCAAGGACTAGAAACAACATCAAAATCAATCTTGAACAAGTTAATGAATTTAGAGCACAAGTAACTGCAGAAATTCTCTCTAATGAACCATACTGTTGGACTCTTGAAAATTTTTGTAGCTCAGATACAACTACAAAAGGTACATAATGACAATGATCATAAGATTATGTTGCAAACTTCCAATGTCTGATGATGTTTTTTTGATAAATTAGCTAAAAACGTGTTGCAATATTTGAAACTGTGTTGATCATAATACATTTAAAGTAGTATAATTGAATGTGCTGCTGGATTTGATGATGAGTCTGTAGTGACTTACTATGGATGGAAAGTTGTTAGCATAACTGATCTTAATTAGCAAGTAATTGCTTAATATGTTATGCAGCTGAATTGTTTGTGATACGCTGTTAAAAAGATAAAAGTATTTATGTTTTACTTTTAGAATGCGAAAACTATATGTTAATTACTTTTCATTCTGTGTACTTCATGTTTTACTTTATCAACAATGTATAATTTTATTCATTATGTGTACTTCATGTTTTACTTTATCAATAATGTGCGATTGTGATGAATTGATTAAAAGCTGCACTTCTTTACATTTTCTAATGATTGAAAGATTCGTTTGTAATGGGATTGATTGTTTCAGTATTCTTATTGAATAAGGCATAATTTTATTTGCTTGGCTTTCATACCACTTATCAGAAATAGCTTGTTTGTGATAGCTCTACAAAGACATATTGTCATATTTGCTGGGGTTTCATACTTCTTATCAGCAGTTTGATAGCTCTGCAAAACCAAGCATACAACATGCATACAAAAACAAGCTAAAGTAAAACCAGTAAATTCATACCAAAAGTTCAAACCAGGACAACATAAATAGCACCACCACTTAACAACATATCTTTATTGCCTTAGAAAGTCAGCTAACCTGATATAATCTATATTCATATGTGAAGTCTAAACTGAGTCTCAAACACCATATTTTTATTGCCTGAGAAAGAATTATACATTAACATGCACATACACCAACAAAATCAAAACATAATTCAAATGATATATACGATGAAAAAAAGAAGATAAATACAACTATCATTTTCAGAAACTGGGAGCAGCACATAATGAACACATAATTTGGAGAATTTAAATCACAACTAAACATAAACAACTCCTTAAAATCAACAATCATCACAAACACATAAGCAACAATTCAACATACTCAATTATTCAACTCTAAAAGTTATTGTAAAACAGTCAATCAATACATTGAATTAAAACTTTCAAATGAACTCAATTATTCAAAGAACATCCTCTTCTATTAAGTCCTAGTTTTTTACACTTTTCACATCTATTTTGCTTAGCATGAAAATCAGCCCCTTTAATCCTATTCATCCTAGGCCTTCCAACTCCAAAAATAGGTTTATGAGGAAGAACAGTAGACGAATCTTCAGCTTTAATTGCTTCCTTATCAAAGGTTGGAATAGGATTGATCACATGTGAATAAGAAGCTCGATAAGACTCAACAATGAAGTAATGCTCAATGTAATCATAAACAGATTTTTTCGACAAAGCAATATACTTCAAAGCATGTCCATAAGGAAAACCCATCACTTTCCACTGATTGCAGCCACACATGCGAATTTTAAGGTCAACTTTCTGAGATGTTGGAGAATGAACTTCGAAAATATATCTACAGAGTTTAGAAATGATAAATGGTTAAATAAAAAAAAGGTTGTATTTGCAAACAAAAGTTATCAGCACTAAATATTATCTCTCTAATACATAAGGCCCAAAGTATGTGCAGCAAAATATGGTAAAGAAGAAAATAAAGTCCTTAATGTTCACATTCTTGTAAGTATTATACAAAAACATTCAAATGCAAAACAAACATAAGCTCATGATTCTCAATTAGATAAAAAAAATACAAACACATACCTAGATGATTTAAAAACACTGCATCCAAATCCTTCTTCTTTCAATTTCAACAAACGAGCTTCCATTTTCGGATAAAGCACACTAGTCCACTTAGATGCCTCTTCTCTTCGATTAGATATTTGCATCATAAGTTTAACCCGAACACCATCAAGACATGAAGTAATAGGTAAACTTCTTTCATCCAAAATTAAAGAATTAAAACTTTTAGCTACATTAGACTTATTTTCACCATATCGTTTCACAGGAAAGAATAAATCAACTCAGTGATCATACGGTTTAACATTCAAATATTCAATAGCTTTTGCACCTCCAATTTCTTTATACTTAGACATAGCTTTTTCAAACTCATAATAATTGGAAGCTAAAGAACGTTCTAGTAAATGAGCTACCCAAATAACCCCTCCACTTTTCACAATACCAGCAATATTATATTGCATATGATGCGAACAATAAGAATTATGACTATTTGGAAAAAAATTATGAATACTTAAGAGCAAACCCTAAGGTCTATCACTTAAAAAAGTCAATGGTCTATCACACCTAAGAGCATTCTTTAAGTGACTCAAAAACCAAGTCCAACATTCTTCATTTTCCTTGGGAACAATAGCCATTACTAATGGAAAAAAACCTAAAACAGCATAAATAGTTAATCTTCCTATAACATGTTTGCAAAAATATCAATTTCAATATCAATTATAAAAAACTAAAATAAAAAACAAACATATCATAACACTGAAATAATGTTACATTAAATGGACAACTTATCAATAGTGCAGTTTAATTCTAATTACAAAGTATTTACAAGAGAATAACCATATATGACAGGCTATGTTTAATACATGTTTTAACAAGCAGTCAGCGAAGTAAAACCATACATATCATAATCAAACGTATTTTTTAGTTTAAATTGACCCTAGTATAATGAATTATAGCAACACTAGTATATAACACAAGTTTATAACAAGGAAGGCATGCAAACACTACAAAGTATGACGATATACATTAACAACAACAAAAGATAAAAATCAAAACCTTGATTCCCATTCTTAGCAGTGGCAGCCATCAAAATACCACTTCGACCTTTCAAAAATGTTGCATCTAAAAACACCATAGGAAGACAATAACTAAATCCAAGGATACAAGTCCCATAGCAAACAAAAACTCTCTCAAATTGATTAGTATCTGGATCCACTTGCATACTTGAGTAACTATTCGGGTTATTTCTTTCCACTACCTTCAAATACCAAACCAATTCATTATAAGATTTTTTTTCATCACTATAAATATCATTCATACCCATTTTCTTACCCTTATAAGCAATATAATAGCTCAAATCCACATCATCATCTCTTCTATAACTTGTCATAATATCCATGGTTTTTCTATTTGGCTCATCATGAATTTGATTAACAATTAAAGCTTTCACAAGATAACTACCAATATTCGGACTACTAATTGATCGAAATCCACCACGACAAGAATGAGTTAACTGAATACTTTTAACAAACAATTGGTCCAATTGCTTTAATTTTCAAGAAGCATGAATCCTAAAAGGACAACCATCTATAGCGCATCAAAATGTCAACCGTTCCTTACAATTCTTAATATACTGTACATTAAACCCATTCTTCAAACAATAAGCATTAACCATTCAACGAAATCCAAGAGCATAATCAAAATGTTGACCAACCCCAGTAAAAAAATTCCAAATTTGAATTCTTCTTCATCAACTCATGTAAATCCCTTTCTTGTCTAAAACTAGATTCTAAATCATCAGCATAATCTAACGTATTGCTACTTTACTCTCTAATAGCAAGCGAACAAGATTTACTACTTAGCCATAGAATTATTCTTCAACCTAAAAAAAAAGAAATCTTCCTTTTTAAAGTAAGATAAGCATAATATAGATTAAAGATCGCTATTCGTTTCAACAAAGGTGGTCTTTGAGTCTCTAATATAAAAAATATCAAAGCACACTAGAGTAAAATTATTCTACTCCTCACAAATCATATTCCTTACAGAAGAAATAGATGCATCCAATCCAAAACGAGCACTAAAACAATTCTTATTGAAATTAAACACAATCATAATAGATGAATCACCTACAACTGAAAATATAAAAAAAGAAATATTTGTAAAAATGTTTTACTATATCAGATCTTAATTAATATATGCCAGATCCTTTTTTAACCCAGTATTCAAGAAAAGATAAAACCATTTATCTTTTCCATAATACTTTACATGTATCCATATTGAATTAAAAAGAACAATATCATCCATATTAAAAATAACCAATGCATCCTATAAATTATCTTTCCCATAATAGATTTTATGTTCTTCCAAAAAGCATTGTCAGAACTAAACAAGAATTCAACAACTAATTGTCACATTCAGCAAGAACAACATAAATATGCTTATTATCAACCAAAATTTTTTTACAAACAATAATTTGTCCGCAAATAGCATAAAATAAAAATAGAAAATGACTAATTTTTATCACAAACACACAAAACGGATCCTTAAAATCAACAAAAATAAAAAATAATACCTTTGACCACCATGATACATTAACTGATTGCTTAAACTTTGAATTTCAGATCCCATAGATAGAACTAATTTTTTAAAAACGCGCCCCCTTGATCGATTTAGAAAAATCATGCCTGATCGATTAGCAAAAAATCACACCTGCCTAATCAATTGATGAAAATCATCCCTGATCAATGTGAAAAAATCGTGCCTAATCGATTTTGAAAAACAGCGAGACGTTTGGATTTGAGAATGAACCAAAACTCAACCGTATTTGTGTTTTGTCCTGGAAAATTATTGTTTCAAACTCGAGTCCTACAAAATAATTGGACTTGGCTACGAGGCACTCCTCAATAATTTCTACTTTATTCACATTGTAATTAACCCTTAACGGCACTTTGGGGAAGGGCAAAATAACTAGCCAGGTTGACCCAGTAGTGAATATAACTTAAGAAATGATAAAATCTTTATTAAAGGTATTGGCAGGGGCCAATAGTTTCACAGTAAGCCTATGAAAACTGTATATAGAAAAGATATTGGTAGAGGCCAATAGGTTCATAGTCAGCCTATGAAAACTATGATTTGATATTGGCAGGGGCCAATAAGTTTATTGTTAGACCATGAAAACTATATCCGGATTAAGATATTGACAGTTAGTCAATAGGTTCCTAGTTAGCTCATGAAAACTAGGATAAGAGTAAGATATTAGAGTTACCAATAGGTTCTTAGTGATCCCATGAAAACTATGTAACTGGACAGGGAGTCCATAATCATTTTACCTGTTAATAGTCATCCCATGAAAACTATTAGGTTAATAGTAACCATTGAAACTATAACTGTGACAGACCGTCAAAATGAATGTGGATGGGTAATCCAGAATCGATTCACTTGTTTTGCATGTCATCATATTATATTGTTTTGAATTGTTTTAACCATTGTGGATGCAGGATCACAGTATATGGTTTTATAAAGGTTTTAGGATACTAGTGAGGGGAAAACCCGTTCCTCTATGCGGCGTGGTCTCACTAGATATCTAAATGATTTGAGATGGTAGATTATTATTCATACCAGACTTTATGTCTGACTCGAAGTTTTTGTTTGCCCCTTAAACTCTTGGATACTCAATTGATTTTGAGTAGTTTGAGGTTTAGGGTTTTTAGGTGTTCTTTTAGACGAATAAAGCTTCTGGTGACGTGTAGGAGGCATGCTAGCTACTTAGAGTTCTTTTATTTCCGCTGTGTTTGGTTGTAAAGGCAAACTTGTTTTATTGCCTTATTATATACTCTGATTATCCAAGGGGGCATCTTCATATGTCGCTCTTGGCGTATTTTGTAATAAGTATATTTTGCTTGAACGTAGTCTACGCACTAGGATTATGTAATGAATTTGAAATATTTTTAAATGGAATGTGGACATTATTCGCTGTTTTAAATTTTTTCCATATTCTTGTGTTTCTGTGTATCAATGTATCTAACATTGCCGTATTTGGTCACCGAGGATTAATAACTATGGATGACTGCAACATCTGTAGCCGCTAGTTTTGGGCCTCCAAGTAGGGAGATGTTACAGTAACATATTCACCATTCGATGTCCTCAAGTTGATTTAGATTTTACTCACAAAATTATTGCCTGATATGACTTTCTATTTCAGTATATATGCATTGAAATAGAAAATTCTAAAAACTTATACATAATAACCAAGGTATCTCGAAGTTAGTGATAGCGGTATTGAGTTTGTGTTTTCAAATATGATCCAAGAATGGATATGAAAGTATCATACAACAAGCATAAAAGTTGAACAAGTGTTTTGATAGAAATATCAAATAGTTTGAATTTCAATAAAAATGTAGAGAAGGCATGCGTCCATAAGAAAGACCCACTAAAAGGTACACATATATTTCAAGATTATAAGTAAAAAACATATTACTAATTGTTAACAATGTACTTATGTTAAAATCGGTAATAGTTTGGTTGTTTAATACTTGATATTGGATTTGTAAGTTTATATTTTATAATAAGTATAAAGGATGTTGGGAATGTCTCACACGATATACAAAGACACCTAATTAAATTATTTAATATGGAATATGTAAGATGGATTCCATATGTATTAACGACAGGAATTATCATACATGCTGGGTTATCTACAATACCATATTTTGCTTATGTATTTGATGGATGAAGAGAATATCAAATCCAAATTCAGATCACTAAATGGTAGCATAGAGTGTTCTTGAGCATTTATGAAATACTGGAGAATTTTTTGTAGAAACAACGAACTCCTTATTAAGGAGACTCGAACTTCATAAATGCTATCGAGTGTAATATGTCAGTATTAAATTCATGTTCAAATCTTAATTAAGAAGCTTTAAGTTGGAATGTTCCAAATGAAATAGTATGACTGATTTAAGGAAAAGGCCAAGTGCATCGTTTTGAATAACGCCAAAATAAAAGCGATGTATATAAATATAAATGCAAAAATTTATAATCGAACTAAAGGTGATTCCAAGTGTGACGACCCGCCCTTCTCGACCCTCGAAAAATCGACACAAAATACTCAACAGTATAATATGCCGACGATCGAACGCCGGAAAAGACAGATTGTAGGAAAAGAAAGAAGGTAGAAGAAGAAGAATGAACTAAACAACATCAAAACCTCACAGTCGCAGCGGAATAAAATATAATATATAGAACAGAACTTTACACAAATCAAAACTATATCTGTTTATATACAATACATCATCATCAGAGTATATCAATACAACCAACCATAGCCAGTCAAACAATCTCAACAATCACAGCAGCGGAATAATACAAGTACGAGAAATACGTCTCGGACTCCAGCTCCTCTCTTGAGCTCCATAGCATCCTATCCTGTAAATATACTCGGTCTGACCCGAGCATTATAATAAAATAACACCCGAGTCAGTCTGGAATACCAGCGCATCATAAATACATCCAAACTGATTATTAAAGTTTCAAAAATCCTTTGAAAACAAAAGCATCTCGTAAGACCACGCCACAAATAAACATGTCGGGATTTTACCTTACGATAGCTAAAACACTTTTTATAGAAATCCTCTGATATTATAATAGTGTCTATTTACAAATACTTATAAAATAGCCGAAATTGTTACATCTATTAAATTTCGGCATACTAGCCACAACGTGGGTAATACAAACAAAACTCGTACAAGGCACGTAGGGAGAATGGATTTCCAACGAATGACTAGGCACTGGGGTACCACCTGTCACAGTACGTGGCCTAGATCACAGTACCGAGGAGTACGCCCGCTCCCCTGCAACACAAAGCCGGAATCATCCCTTACTGGATAATTCCAAGTAAAATCACCCCACGGTTGTGATCAGCAACCGCACCACTAAGCCGAAATAAAAGGGACATCTAGACAGGGATGACCTTACTCTCAAGTGGGGGCTACCCACGAAGCCTTGCTGCATAACCCCTGATTTTCAGTAATTCCCGGTTGATGAGGCTTGAGGCTTAGCGTTACCTTTACAGAACATTTCACTTTGAATTCCCATCGTCCACCTGACGATGTCACGAAAGCATTCGTCCATACAAGTCCGTCCCGGGTCCGAACGGAACCGAAGGCACTATTCCTACTAAATCCATTTTGGAAATATCCTCAGGATTAGTAGCGACTAGCCCTTGCACTTCATTGCTCCATCTTCGACTCCGAAATCGTGTTCGCGAAACTTACAAACCGGATCGAAGTGGTATTCGAGTCTCCAGACCTAGAATCCCGGTATACGGAAACTCGATCCCGGTCTCTTCGAAACGATCAGCGCATTTGGCCAATATTGATAGTCGGTGATTTAACTATCAATTAATGTTCACAAACATCCATACACATCCATCACACAATAAATAATCTCCATATTATTTATTTTCTTCTAATATCTTTCAAAGATATATTTTCACATTTTCAAAACTCGTTTGAAAACAATTTTCCACTCTTCCTTTACAAGGTAAATCCTTTACCCTTTATTCCCATCGGGAATAACCAAGTATAAAACAATTTGCATTTAAAACAGTTAAAAATACTTTATACTGAAATATACTTTAAAATATGAAAATTACTTCTACTTATTTACTCAAAATATAAATTTAAAATATGTGAAGAAAACTAGTTATTAACACATAAACTTTGATTTAAAAATAAGGGTTTTAGTTTAACTAAATTCAAAATAGCGTTATAAGAAGAAAAATGCTAATTTTAACAACTTAAGCTAAAACCAACTTTTAAATAAATCCATTTGTAAAATAATTGCTAATATACTCCCAAATTATTACGGTATTAAAAATTATTAATTTATTTCTTTTAAAAATAACGATTCCTTAAAAATATTTTTTTTAAAACGATTTAAAACTTAACCTTTAGTTAAATAAAATCTTTTTATAAACATTTACTTGGTTTTTCCCAGGGAAACACTTTCCCGTTTTAAACATTCCAAAGTACTCTTTCATATAAATCCACTGATTTATTTCAAGTCAATTTATGATTTCAACATAAATTTCCAATTCCATACTTAACTATAACTTCCTCCGAAGTTAAATCACAATTTTTCATTTCCGGAAATTCATTTTTAAATATAGTTTAAATATTTTGGTGAATTTTCAATGGAAGCCAAATTTCCAATTCACTTAATTAAATCCCAATGAAGAAACGGTATTTTAAAATATTCTATTAACACTTAAAATTGTACATTTAAATTCGGAAGCTTCATTTTAACATATTTTACTTTTCTGGATATCACTATTCGTCATTAAAATAAACCACTGTTATTTTACTCAATTTATAATTTCATAGAATTCATTTCCAGAAAACTTATATTTCACATTCAACGATTGATAAATTTCCCACAATATTTAAAATCCCAATTTTACCAATTTACATTTTCCATTTCAAAACAGAATCCAATTTTTATATTCCTTTAAATTCCTTATTTAACAATTTCTTTAATTTCTTTTAAATCCCCAATTTCTTCATTTATAATTTAATTCTGGAATTATAATTTATACCACCATTTCACAGAACAATTTAAAATTCTAGATTTATCAATCACAACATATAAACAGGTATCACTATCAATTATAAAATAATTGCTACATCGTGAGGAATCCAGTTGGATCCCTCCAACCTGTTTTTCCCTACATCCACAAATATTAGCACATCACAATATAAATATCAATCCAGACTGATAATAACAATTATATTCAGCCATCCACACAGATATTTAAATATTAACTATTTAAGATGCCTAGCATCCAGATGTGAGTGAGAAAAACTCACCTTGAGTTTCGGCGAGCGTTCGAAATTTAAATTAAATCGAACGACGTTCGATTTAACCCAAATTTCTACTTGCCCGAAATGACTCCAAATCTGCACCATCGCGTAGCACACTTCTCTGCGATTCCAATGCATCCAAATTCATCGCAATCTGATGTCGTACGAACAAGTTACGAATTATCGAAGTTTGTATATAAAATTTAAACAATTTCTTTTATTTATTTATTTTTATATAAATAACGAACCAGAAAAAAATGCGCCCGCATACATGAACCCGGCCTGCCCTCATCATCTTCTCGTACGCGACAACTCCAGCACGCAGAAACGAACCCATCAACGATCAAACTAGGGCATCGAACCGCACCTCCACCGACCCCTTCCACCTCGATCGGAGATGCCCACCGCGACGCGCTTCGAAAACCCCACCCACGCCCAGAACCTCGCTCAACCCGATCCTTCCCCTTGCCAGAAACGACGCACGAACGCACGCCCTAAACGGCCTCCAATCATCTCCAATCGACGACGATACTCCGAAACACCCGTTGGATGTGTAGTACTCGTCGAGTACTACAATCTTCCAGTTGAAAATTTCTTCAATCGTTGCTTGGATTTCGTTGAATTTGAGGGAGAAGACTAGGAGATATCGGCCATTGAATTAAAAACTGCGGCGGCCAACGTTTAGGTTAGGGTTTTGAGATAAAATATTTATATATATATATATATAATTTAATATTATTTAATAAATAAAATATCTCAAGTTAACCACAAACGCAAACGAAATCCAAATTACGTGTTCCGATAGGCTATCCTGGTGTTTTTCCGCGTTCCGGACACAATGGAACAGGTTTCGTAAGCTAATTTGATCGTATGCGCGAGTTACGGAAATAAACGATCAATTTAAATTTAAATCGGTTAAATCGATTTCGATGCGTTTCGAGCTGCCACGGTCAAACGACAACTCCTATTGTTACGAAAATTGAAATCCGATAATAACTAACTATTATGGATCCAATGGAACTGGTTTCGTCAAATTCCGAGACTGTGCCCCGGAAAGCTATTTTAACACGTCTATTAAAATTAGCGATTTTCTGAAATTATCAGAAACGCTTAAAATTTCACTTTAAAAATTTTATTAACTTAACAATAAATCATATAAAATTTATAAACACATTGAAAATCATTCTGGCTCATTCCAGACCAAAATCTGATTAAATTGAAATTTAATAATATTAAATTCATTTTAAATTAATATAAAATCCCAAATATTAATTTATTCACTTTAAAATTCATCTAAAAATCCAACAATATTATTTATAACCAATTGAGCTTAAAAATACATTTAAACACCATTTTATAATCATTTACCCCAAATTCATCTTTTATCCAAATTTCGAATATTAAATTATTATTATCCCATCTCAAATTAAACCTCCACATTAGAAATTATCACTTGTTATTTTTAGTTTAAACCAATTCTTTTTAGTTCAAAATAAATCTTAAACCCATATTAAACATTTAAAACGAATTAAATGTTCAAATTCAACGGCTTAAAAATACGGGATGTTACATTCCTCCCCCCTTATAAAAATTTCGTCCCCGAAATTTGCTAAGGTAAAAATACTTCCCAACCCATTTACTTACCCAATTTGCTTAGTTAAAAACTTATATTCACTTTCCCAAAAGGTTTCAACTCCATTTCAAAACCATTTGCTTTATCTACTCTAAAGCCTCTATTTTAACACTCGCCTTCAAAATAACTTTACTAGTTATTAAAAATTTTCCCAAAACCCCAAAAATTTCTAACTCCCAAAATTTCTGGAAAATTTTGGCAGAGTCTCCTTTGCACGGAGAAGCTTCTGCGATATCGCAGGATACACAAATATATATACATCGGCTCACATGGCCGGAAACCAAAATATATCACAATATATAAATCATTTTCCCAATTATATTTGCGTAGGCGTACCTCTTAGCAAATTTTTAAAAGCAAGCGGCTAATATCTCGCATATACGCGCTCCAACTCTCTCGAACGCCTTCCGCACCTGTACTATACTCAACAAACTCATCAAATTTCAAAGATAAGAACATTTCATTAGCATTTCCAAAATAAATGCAAGCTAACCATCTTTATAAACCAATTTCACAATGCTGACATCATTTTAACTCGCTTTACAAACTCAAATTTCATAGTTTAACAGTGTCACTATATTTTCAACAATCCAAAGATTTCAATCACTTTCGAATCACTTATTCAAGTCTACTTTATTTTATTTCATTTGAATGCTTTAAATTCAAGTTCACTACATACAATTCATATTTATCTCAACCAATTCATTTCCACTTCAATATGATTACATATGCCTTCCTTACATTTCTTTATTTCAACTTACATTCCAAATTTGATTTACAATCAAATTTATTTTAAACTTGAAACATTTACATTACCTTTATGATCCACCTCCATTCACATGCAAACTTTACTCATTAAGAGGTCAATTCATTCCTATTGATTCAAAATCAATTCCATTTGCTACTTTAAATCAATTCACTTGCATTCATTTACAACCTCTTTGAATTGGGTTCCAATCCATATTAATTTATGCAAAAAATCAATTTCAATTGCTTGTTAAACAACTCAACTCCATATACAAGCAATTTCATGTCATACAAACAAAATTTATTACCACTTAAGCTCATAACCATTTAAAATTATTTCCAACTTGGATTCATATAAATTTTATTCCATTACAAGGTTCACAATTCAAGTATTTTCTCTTTCCAATGTAATTGTTAAATTACATTTTCCTTACATCTTTATTTCCATTAACCAAATTCAAGTTTATATTAATATCATTCGATCCTGGGTTATATTCAACTCATACATTCTTAATTTACCACAATAATTTATGAATATCATTTCACTTTCAATTCAATTTTATTATCCAACAAATTCCATTCAAATTTCTTAATAAAGGTCATCCACAATCATTTGTTTCTTTCAATTTGCTTAAGTAGTTTCACAATATTACCATTATCTATTTAATTTTATTTCCATCTGATTCTTATTCAACCAATTTCAATTCATTTACAAAGTTTAATGCTCTTCGTTTATTTATCCAATCCATTTTAGATTTATTTTATCAACAAAGAAACCATTTAAATTATTTCTCTCATTTGAATTTACTTACAATTCAAACCATCACTATTATAATCTAATCCCATTATACATTCTCACTTCCAACATTTATTACCAAACTTAAATTTCATTCAACAACTGGATTTTTTCCTTACTTTCTAAATTTTGACCAAACTATCAAAATTCTATTTATTGCAATACAAATTCCATTTAATTTAGCTTACACAAGATTTATTTCCAAACAATCATTTTGGATTTAATTGAGTAAGCATTTACTTCATTCAACCCCACTTCAACTAAATTAAATTTCCATTTAATTAAATTCTTATCCAAATTTAATTCAAGGTTAACTAGATTATATATGCATTTTCAATTTAATTCCTTTCCAGAATTAATTCAACTTCTTCTAAATTTTATTTAGCCCACCTGAATTTAAACCATTTCCTTTACTACTTTAAATAAGAATTTAATTACATTCATTCTTATTCATAACACAACAGAAATTTTAATATTCAGCTTAATTCCATCTTAGTCGAAGTTAAACCAAATTCAATTTTATAGAATTCCTTTATTCAATTTAAATTTTATTCCAAGACTTATTTGCTAACTCAAGTCCATTCATCCTTTATATTTTATAATTGCTTCATCTTACTTTGCATTCCATTTAAAATTAAGTTCGAATTCACCATTCCATTTATTATTTCCATTTGTGATTATAATCCCATTTTACTTGAGTTAAAATCAAATCTTCCATTCTCAAGTCCTCCAACTTATTTACTTGTAAGTTTATATTGCTCATTTCAAACCAATCCACATTTTTATAATCACAATGTCAAATTTTAACACTTAATAACTTAAGAATATGAATTCATTTGCACAATCATAAGCATTTACATTTCACCTTTATATCAACTTCCCTTTAATTCCAATTCATTTAGATTTAATTCAATTTCAAATTCTTAATTTTATTTAACTTATCATAAGTTAAATCCAGATATATTCCATTCACCTTCATTTATTCAAAGTAAATTTACATTCCATATATACTCAATTCTTCTTTAAATCAACTTTCCTTTATAAGTTATATAGTTGAATCATTTCAACTTTCACATTTTTATTTTAAAATAGAATTCCCAGAATTCAATTTACCCGGATTTATTTCAAAACCAATTCGAAATAAAAATCAACACATTTCTCTTTTGATATTCAAATCAAATACCAAATTCCAAAACAAACTGCTTTTACCAAACAATTTTCCTTTTGAAAATTCCAAAATCACTTGTTTCCCAAACAAGTCCAAACAATGTCATAACCAACTATTTTGGTAGCAATCCATCACTTTAGAAACTCGAAAATGAATTCTAATGATGTGGCCAGCATCATTAGGATTATTTTCCAGCGACTGAAGTGAGTTCAATGCTTTCCACTTCCAAAATTCATCTCAACTCAATTTCCATTCAAAATATTTTTCCAAAATATACTCCATTCTTACAGATGCTTTTGAAAACATTTCTAACATTTCCACAAAGTCAAACTCCCAAAACTTTGTTTAATTCCATTTGAAATCCCTTTCAAAATTTCCGGGGTCAAAATTCTAGTTTAAATCAAATTTTAATTTTTACTTTTCTTATTTAAAACATATCCAGTCAATTCCATTTGGTTATAAACCATTTTTAATATTTTAACTTCTTATTTTCTTATATATATCATTTCAAATTTTAGATCATGTTTTAATTTCTTATTTGATTATAGAAGAAACAACCAAACAAGCATCCAATACATATAATAATTTAGAAAATTATTTCTTTTTATATCAAAATACAATTTTGGGTAAAATTATTTCATTTACCCACTTTAAAAACAATACTATGTCGGTTTATCTTGTTTAAGAGTTTAGAAAC
Source organism: Allium fistulosum (assembly GCA_030737815.1). NCBI lineage: Eukaryota > Viridiplantae > Streptophyta > Magnoliopsida > Asparagales > Amaryllidaceae > Allium > Allium fistulosum. The sequence goes on from CM060907.1 coordinate 614,402,198, forward strand.
CCCTATCGATACGGTTGTACTTCCCGCACCGACCAAAATTCATAAACACTCAACCGATAAGTCAACACAGTACAAAAACAATTTTATATCCACTAACAAATACGCTCTCATAGCTATTAATACACTCAACTCATAATAGAGTACTATTGACTCTATTTAAAATGAGAAATTTCCCCACCAAAGCCTAGGTTGTCGCCAATCTAAGCTCTGATACCAAGTGTGACGACCCGCCCTTCTCGACCCTCGAAAAATCGACACAAAATACTCAACAGTATAATATGCCGACGATCGAACGCCGAAAAAGACAGATTGTAGGAAAAGAAAGAAGGTAGAAGAAGAAGAATGAACTAAACAACATCAAAACCTCACAGTCGCAGCGGAATAAAATATAATATATAGAACAGAACTTTACACAAATCAAAACTATATCTGTTTATATACAATACATCATCATCAGAGTATATCAATACAACCAACCATAGCCAGTCAAACAATCTCAACAATCACAGCAGCGGAATAATACAAGTACGAGAAATACGTCTCGGACTCCAGCTCCTCTCCTGAGCTCCATAGCATCCTATCCTGTAAATATACTCGGTCTGACCCGAGCATTATAATAAAATAACACCCGAGTCAGTCTGGAATACCAGCGCATCATAAATACATCCAAACTGATTATTAAAGTTTCAAAAATCCTTTGAAAACAAAAGCATCTCGTAAGACCACGCCACAAATAAACATGTCGGGTTTTTACCTTACGATAGCTAAAACACTTTTTATAGAAATCCTCTGATATTATAATAGTGTCTATTTACAAATACTTATAAAATAGCCGAAATTGTTACATCTATTAAATTTCGGCATACTAGCCACAATGTGGGTAATACAAACAAAACTCGTACAAGGCACGTAGGGAGAATGGATTTCCAACGAATGACTAGGCACTGGGGTACCACCTGTCACAGTACGTGGCCTAGATCACAGTACCGAGGAGTACGCCCGCTCCCCTGCAACACAAAGCCGGAATCATCCCTTACTGGATAATTCCAAGTAAAATCACCCCACGGTTGTGATCAGCAACCGCACCACTAAGCCGAAATAAAAGGGACATCTAGACAGGGATGACCTTACTCTCAAGTGGGGGCTACCCACGAAGCCTTGCTGCATAACCCCTGATTTTCAGTCATTCCCGGTTGATGAGGCTTGAGGCTTAGCGTTACCTTTACAGAACATTTCACTTTGAATGCCCATCGTCCACCTGACGATGTCACGAACGCATTCGTCCATACAAGTCCGTCCCGGGTCCGAACGGAACCGAAGGCACTATTCCTACTACATCCATTTTGGAAATATCCTCAGGATTAGTAGCGACTAGCCCTTGCACTTCATTGCTCCATCTTCGACTCTGAAATCGTGTTTGCGAAACGTACAAACCGGATCGAAGTGGTATTCGAGTCTCCAGACCTAGAATCCTGGTATACGGAAACTCGATCCCGGTCTCTTCGAAACGATCAGCGCATTTGGCCAATATTGATAGTCGGTGATTTAACTATCAATTAATGTTCACAAACATCCATACACATCCATCACACAATAAATAATCTCCATATTATTTATTTTCTTCTAATATCTTTCAAAGATATATTTTCACATTTTCAAAACTCGTTTGAAAACAATTTTCCACTCTTCCTTTACAAGGTAAATCCTTTACCCTTTATTCCCATCGGGAATAACCAAGTATAAAACAATTTGCATTTAAAACAGTTAAAAATACTTTATACTGAAATATACTTTAAAATATGAAAATTACTTCTACTTATTTACTCAAAATATAAATTTAAAATATGTGAAGAAAACTAGTTATTAACACATAAACTTTGATTTAAAAATAAGGGTTTTAGTTTAACTAAATTCAAAAATAGCGTTATAAGAAGAAAAATGCTAATTTTAACAACTTAAGCTAAAACCAACTTTTAAATAAATCCATTTGTAAAATAATTGCTAATATACTCCCAAATTATTACGGTATTAAAAATTATTAATTTATTTCTTTTAAAAATAACGATTCCTTAAAAATATTTTTTTAAAAACGATTTAAAACTTAACCTTTAGTTAAATAAAATCTTTTTATAAACATTTACTTGGTTTTTCCCAGGGAAACACTTTCCCGTTTTAAACATTCCAAAGTACTCTTTCATATAAATCCACTGATTTATTTCAAGTCAATTTATGATTTCAACATAAATTTCCAATTCCATACTTAACTATAACTTCCTCCGAAGTTAAATCACAATTTTTCATTTCCGGAAATTCATTTTTAAATATAGTTTAAATATTTTGGTGAATTTTCAATGGAAGCCAAATTTCCAATTCACTTAATTAAATCCCAATGAAGAAACGGTATTTTAAAATATTCTATTAACACTTAAAATTGTACATTTAAATTCGGAAGCTTCATTTTAACATATTTTACTTTTCTGGATATCACTATTCGTCATTAAAATAAACCACTGTTATTTTACTCAATTTATAATTTCATAGAATTCATTTCCAGAAAACTTATATTTCACATTCAACGATTGATAAATTTCCCACAATATTTAAAATCCCAATTTTACCAATTTACATTTTCCATTTCAAAACAGAATCCAATTTTTATATTCCTTTAAATTCCTTATTTAACAATTTCTTTAATTTCTTTTAAATACCCAATTTCTTCATTTATAATTTAATTCTGGAATTATAATTTATACCACCATTTCACAGAACAATTTAAAATTCCAGATTTATCAATCACAACATATAAACAGGTATCACTATCAATTATAAAATAATTGCTACATCGTGAGGAATCCAGTTGGATCCCTCCAACCTGTTTTTCCCTACATCCACAAATATTAGCACATCACAATATAAATATCAATCCAGACTGATAATAACAATTATATTCAGCCATCCACACAGATATTTAAATATTAACTATTTAAGATGCCTAGCATCCAGATGTGAGTGAGAAAAACTCACCTTGAGTTTCGGCGAGCGTTCGAAATTTAAATTAAATCGAACGACGTTCGATTTAACCCAAATTTCTACTTGCCCGAAATGACTCCAAATCTACACCATCGCGTAGCACACTTCTCTGCGATTCCAATGCATCCAAATTCGTCACAATCTGATGTCGTACGAACAAGTTACGAATTATCGAAGTTTGTATATAAAATTTAAACAATTTCTTTTATTTTATTTTTTTATATAAATAACGAACCAGAAAAAAATGCGCCCGCATACATGAACCCGGCCTGCCCTCATCATCTTCTCGTACGCGACAACTCCAGCACGCAGAAACGAACCCATCAACGATCAAACTAGGGCATCGAACCGCACCTCCACCGACCCCTTCCACCTCGATCGGAGATGCCCACCGCGACGCGCTTCGAAAACCCCACCCACGCCCAGAACCTCGCTCAACCCGATCCTTCCCCTTGCCAGAAACGACGCACGAACGCACGCCCTAAACGGCCTCCAATCATCTCCAATCGACGACGATACTCCGAAACACCCGTTGGATGTGTAGTACTCGTCGAGTACTACAATCTTCCAGTTGAAAATTTCTTCAATCGTTGCTTGGATTTCATTGAATTTGAGGGAGAAGACTAGGAGATATCGGCCATTGAATTAAAAACTGCGGCGGCCAACGTTTAGGTTAGGGTTTTGAGATAAAATATTTATATATATATATAATTTAATATTATTTAATAAATAAAATATCTCAAGTTAACCACAAACGCAAACGAATTCCAAATTACGTGTTCCGACAGGCTATCCTGGTGTTTTTCCGCGTTCCGGACACAATGGAACAGGTTTCGTAAGCTAATTTGATCGTATGCGCGAGTTACGGAAATAAACGATCAATTTAAATTTAAATCGGTTAAATCGATTTCGATGCGTTTCGAGCTGCCACGGTCAAACAACAACTCCGATTGTTACGAAAATTGAAATCCGATAATAACTAACTATTACGGATCCAATGGAACTAGTTTCGTCAAATTCCGAGACTGTGCCCCGGAAAGCTATTTTAACACGTCTATTAAATCTAGCGATTTTCTGAAATTATCAGAAACGCTTAAAATTTCACTTTAAAAATTTTATTAACTTAACAATAAATCATATAAAATTTATAAACACATTGAAAATCATTCTGGCTCATTCCAGACCAAAATCTGATTAAATTGAAATTTAATAATATTAAATTCATTTTAAATTAATATAAAATCCCAAATATTAATTTATTCACTTTAAAATTCATCTAAAAATCCAACAATATTATTTATAACCAATTGAGCTTAAAAATACATTTAAACACCATTTTATAATCATTTACCCCAAATTCATCTTTTGTCCAAATTTCGAATATTAAATTATTATTATCCCATCTCAAATTAAACCTCCACATTAGAAATTATCACTTGTTATTTTTAGTTTAAACCAATTCTTTTTAGTTCAAAATAAATCTTAAACCCATATCAAACATTTAAAACGAATTAAATGTTCAAATTCAACGGCTTAAAAATACGGGATGTTACACCAAGTATTCAAAATACTACACCATTGTTATATAATAACAATGTAATAATAAAGGGCTTACTAAAAGTCAAAAAACATACTATGAATAACAACATAGTAAATCCATTCACGAAGGGTCTAACTCAATTAGTTCTCATCATATTTATTGAGGGGTTGGAATTAAGATTTCATAATTAGCCCCAAGTTGAAGTGAGAGATTAATAGAGTTAGGGGTATAACCTAGTGGCAATTATGTAATTTTTACATATATCTAACTCGACAACCAATCTTGTTCGAAATAAAAGGTGTGTTCTTTCTATTATATACTTAACATAATATATGTTATATTAATTAATTAATTTAATTAAAAGTATATTTAATAGAAAATCCATAAATAGTACATTTTCTGATAGTAGTTACAATGTGTTATAACCATGAGTGACTTATCACAATAAAATAAACGTACCGTTTTAAATATTCCTAGTAAAGATGTATCGAGACTGGATATCTGTACATCCATTAAGACTAGAGCATGTAACGTTCTCCAAATGTTTTTTAGTGTATTACTCATGGTTGTTGGCGGCATCAAGCGGTTATGTACTGATAGTTGTTGGATAACTATAGAATGACTCACTTGATAGGTTTCTATTGTTAATATAACTAAGGTCATATAGAAAATTTCAATGTGACAATATTACTTAATTCCCTCGACTTGAGAATACAGTCGAGCTTTAATGCGGAAACTCCTCCTTGATTATAGTTAAATCGTGGCACACCATACATTGAATGACTATAGTTGGGTGGAGTGGAAGTATTGGAAGTAAGACACTATTTAAGATAGAATTAGTCTCCTTAGTTACATAAGGTTAGTATTATAGTGAACTAAAGTCAACTCAAAGTCAAAATCTCTAGCCAGAGTAGTTCGGTTAATAGTAATAATAATTATTATTGTAACATCCCAATATTTTCAACCATTCGCATCCACATAGGTTGGACTTGAATTGCTCAAAATATCATATTGTTAATTTAAATTTGGCAAATCTCAATATATACAGTAAATGAATAATCACAGAATCACAAACACAGAGCAATATAACAATAAGCAGCGGAAACAAAAGAATAGTAGTTCATAAAGCTACTATATATATAACAGAGTTAAAACAAGATACAATAGAGGTTTCGAATACATAGATGTCTCAATACAATAGTCAAATACAAGATCAGAATACATCACTGGAATCAACTGAATAATAGAAAACTGGATAGGTAGCTGGATCTCCAAGCGAAGCTCCAACTCCAAAGGTGAGTCTCAAATGCTGTATCACTCAGTCTGACCCAAGCGTAAAGCAAAAGCACAAAACACTCGAGTTAGGATTGAAATTCAAGTGAAATATCAACTGAAATATAAGTAACTCAAAGGATGTTTGGGATAACCAGCCTCTAAGGATCCGTTAAACTATCTACTATGTAGTACAATACGCTATTATAATATGTCTATAGTAAAGTAAACAATTAAAATAGCGTTAAGGCGTTACCCATATCCCCCTTAACACATTTTTATATATTCCCATAGTCTATACAGTACCGTAACTTCTCGTAAACTGAGCTTATCAGAGGGCACTCCATAGGTACGGTACAAAACAAATTCGTAGAAGGCGTGCTACGGTAGGTAACACGGCACAACTAGGCGATGCCAGGGTAGATATACCAATTACACTTCCGGGCCGGTGGTAACGCAGAGCCGCAGCAATCGCCCACCTCGAGCCACACTCCCGAAAATCTGAAGGTGCACACCAAATCAATCACAAAGTAATTGAATGGTATATGATGGAGTGTGTCCGATAAGAGGAGCTACCTCATTAGCCCATCAATTGCTCCTGTTTTAGCCACCTTATGCCAACTCATGGGAGTCGGGTCCACGTATATACCTCATATAGGATCGTCGCCACCATCCTACTTCATTCTGGAATCTCCATCACATACACAATTGTTAAAGTGGTTTTCGGGATCGATAGAGAGTATGCCCATATCCGATCCCGGTCTCTTTAACAACCAAACATTATTATAACACCGAAGTCATTTCAAAATAGTTTATACTTCAAAACAAAAATATCATTTCCATTTAAAACCATATCAAAACAATATCATTTTTACTTCAAATAAATCCATTTCCAAAAAAATCATATCACTTTCAAAAGTTATAACGCTTTCGAAATCATAAGTCTTTTAAAATCAAAACACTTTGGAAATCAAAACCTTGAAATTCATAACACTTTGAAATCATAGCTTTGAAATCATAGCAATTTGGAATCCATAACACTTTCCTCTTAAACAGTTTAAACATTAAAATTAGCATATATAATAAAATAGTTTATAAAATAAAAATAGTTTATATAAAATAGTTATAAGTTAAAATAGTTTATAATAAAATAATTTATATTGAAAATGATTTATATTAAAATAGTTTATATTAAAATAATTTTTAAAGAAAAATATAAATAGTTTTAGATATAGTTTAAAAATACGTTATAAAATAAAATAGCTTCCTCAAAATTCACAAATTGATTCAAATCAACTCGAATTCCAAAATTCAAATTTAATTCAATCTTAATTCATCTGTTTCATTCAATTCAGTTTCTCAATAAACATTTCAAATTATATCGATTTCAAATACAGATTTAAACCACAAAATAAACCATTCCAATTTTAATATATTTCAAAGTCAATATATTCAACATTTCAAAACTAAATTCGATAATTTCATATATATATATATATATATATATATATCAAATTCACTTTACTATTATTTAGTTTTGAAATATTTAATTATTCATTTCAATATCATTTAAATAAAACTTCAATTTACAAATTTAAACAAACAAAATACCCCATTTCAAATTATGTAAATTTGAAATATTCATCTAAGTCACTTTTAATCAAATCCAAGTTAAAAATCATATCTTTAAATTTCAAATTTAATAATTTTAAATCAAACTTATTTAAGTAAAATTCTTTAATAAAAATAATTTCAAATCAATTTCAAATTTATCTTTCCAACCCGAATCATTATAAACTCTATATTTGAAAATATATATATTTAAATAAATACTTAAACATATTATATATCAACTTTATTAAATCAACTTTAATAAATCTTTAAAATCAATATTTATTAAAACCATATATTCCTTTTCAAAACCATAGAAATCATTTCAAAATATTTATATATAGACCAACGGTGTTTGTATATAATTCTCTACCCAATGGTCAAGTGATACAGATATTTATCATTTCAATCCATAATTTAAATATATACGGGTATATATCTTTTCAACTCGCAATCCTAAATTCAATTCAATTGAAAATCGCTTGGGTTTATCATTTCAACCTATAACGATATTCTCCTATTCTACAAGATCATTCGGGTATGTATCATTTCAACCCATAGGAAATTCTATACTAACAGGGAACTTGCAGAGTGATAACAAATATGATAATAATATAATAGGCATATATCATCAATATAAATAACAAATAATGGTGTCAGATGTCACAGGTGAACAGATACAGATAATGACATATATATAACAATGTAAATAACGAACAACAACATATTTTAATTATCGTTCCAATTGAAATCAAATTTAATAAATATAAGAGCGTTAATCATGAGTGATTGCTCACCTTTCGAGGCTAGAAAATTTGATGACTCGACAATATACGAATTGGATCACGATCTAGACCATCAAACAATCCAAATAACAACTCAAAGCAAAGTAAGCTGTGAGCGGATTTTGGCGGACAAAGCTGAAAGATAGGAATCGATGAGATAATTAGAATCAGCTTGAGGAAAACAACAATTATATATATATTATTATTATTTCCATGAATTCACCATTAATTTTAAAACAAATATTAAAATAACATATATAAAATAAAAAATCATTGGTTTAAAATTAAAACACATATATGAAAATCAACCATATATAACCATATATACCTATAATATACTTTGAAATAAATTCTTATATATATATATATATACTTATATAAAAATGCAAAATACTCACATATATAACATATCTTTAAAAATTGATATTTAAAATAAGATTAATATAACTTACTTGGCTATAATATATACAATATTACTACATAAGATGTATATTATAGACATATATTAAACTATATATTATATTCATACAAATACAACCTTCACAACTATATATATATGTACTGTAATTATATGTGAAATATATATACTAGCAAAATAAAATGTCAATACCAAACCCAGATCTTATCTATATACATAGTAAACTTAAACAAAACCTTATATACAGTAATATAGCTTATATAGACTAACATAATATGCATATAAACTAAGACATATATGAACAACAGATCTATAAAATTTTGCAAACACATATACAAAGAAATCGAACTATTTATATTATTATAAAATCAAAGATATATATTTAAAAAAAGAAAAATCAATACTTATATACATATGCATATTATATTTCGAAATATTTATATATATAATATGTATTATCCCTCCAAAAATGTCAACGTAACATATCATATATATCAGAACTTATATATATATATAATGTTAAACATGTATAAAATACATTATATATACAGGAAAATAGGCATAGGGAAGAAGCTGCAAAAAAATTTAGTCCCAAGGACAACAAGTTTGTTTTTTAGTCTGAAGGACACGTTTTAATGTGAACATAAAATGATAGTTGCAACTATCATTCTTTGATTTACACTAAAAAGTGTCTTTCAGTCTAAAAAGCAAACTTCTTGTCTCTGAAACTAAATTTTTCTCCAACTTTTTCCCTATCCCTAAAAACCCCTTATATATATATTATGTATAAATAGACACGCCGAAATTTCTGTATTATACTTTGAGATCAAATAAGAACTTAAATAAACTGTTATAACTTTATATACTTTATAATATATAAACCGTATAACTGTATATATATACAACAAATCAATAGCTTAAGTACACCCTTTTTATACTTTATATATATAACAGAACCCATGTACTATTATGACTAATATTATGTATATATGACTACCGAAACTCTATATGTATAAGAAAATATATATTATATTTTAAAACAACACTTATAACAACACTTATATGTATATATATTATAATGTAATATATACTTTAAAGCTACTATATTCATACATATGCAGATGGTATAAATAGGTATATATATAAACTGCAAGTTGAAAAGTTTCAAAATAAAAAAATAAAAAAAAACCAAAATATAATATTCATCATATATTATTTATACATGTATGAACAATAGTACCAGACTATTATATGACTTGCGTAACTATATAAACAACAAATATAAGTTTACTTTTTAAACAATATACATTTGTAAAACAATCACATCAACTATATAAGCTTCTGTCAAAATTATATATATATATATATAACTAATGCAGATCATATAAATAACAACAAATATATTCAGTTAATATATAGTATATACTTCTCTTCTCTTACAGTTCATGTGATATACGAAATCCTCAAACTATCATATATATAATACTATTATAAAATAAATTATATACATATATCTATTTAAACCAAATCCCAGTATACTTATATATATAAACTTATATACTCATAAATTAAACTGCAAAGTTTATATATATATATATATGTATATAAATAAACTAATTATATATGAGCTCACGGCTTGCCTATTTGAAGTGAGCCTGCAAATATAAAACAACATATATAGACTATGTATATTACTATATATCATAAACTTATTTATAATTATATATATAAACAAACACTTCCTTTCGAAAAATCATACATATAAAATCAATGTTTTTAATAACTAATATACTTAAATATATATATGCAGAAGCTAGTTTATAAAGGTAATTTTTATGTATTATTATTATAACAACAGATTTATATATAAACTTGCTATAGGAAATCACATATATAATACACGGTGATATATATATATATACCTTAACTACTTCCTATATATATATATACACACATATATATACACGGTGACGACTGCATAGGCTCTCGGCTAGGAAAAAAACAGGAGCAAGAACGGGCTCGGCTGAAGCACGACGGACAGGAAGAAAGGGTCGCGACAAAAATGGAAGAGAGATGGAAGCCACGGGTTTGGGGGAAAGAACTGTGAAAGGTGGAAGAAGAATGAAAGTGAGGAGGCAGAAGAAATGAAGAATGGGAAGAATAATGTCAGGCAATGGGTAAATGTTTTGACGCAAAAAAAAAGAAAAAAAGATGATCGGTCAAAAGAAAATGAACGTGCATTGCTCAACCGATGGCTTTTCAATTCCTAACATCAATTCAAGTGACAAAATTGAATAAGCTAAATACAAAATAAGTTCAAATCCAAAAGGTTGAAAGTGGGTACCGATACAGTTACCGGATTTACGGATTCCATTGTGTATCGGACTTCAAAACACAAAATTGAATATACCGTAGAGATCAACACGACAAGACGATCAAAAAAGTATACAGATATTAGTGGTACAATCATCCGATCAAAAGTCGATAATCGGTACCGAAAATGCTACTAATCTACCGAAAATAAGATAGATGGAGCAATAGTAGTCAAAATTTGATGAAACGGAAGATGACGTCTCACTCAGAAGATGATTTACAAATTTTCTATAGAAAAATATTCAGATTTGGAAAACATTTTAGTATCATCAATTATTAATTGATTTAAATTAAAATAAAATTACACAAGAAATAAACTTCTATATTATCTGATGAAAATTTACCATCTACTATGTTTAAATAGACGTATTCCAAATATCCAAAAAAAATTCAGCATTTTAATATTTAAAAATTTCATAAATATTCAGTTAATTACATTATAAAAATTATTAAAATTTACGGGTCGTTACAATTATTGAACCAAGGAATTTGTGATTGGACTATAGAGTTGAATATGGACGACGATATTGGAGTTTTGGCCGTTATCAAATTCTAGAAGTCCAAAGTGATGTAGTTTTAGCGAAGAGAATTGGTGTAAATAATTGTCACTACAATGTAACACTTACTAAAGTAAAATTGTATTTTACCAAAACCAAGTAATCGATAACTTTGGTCATAATGTCAGACCACCTGCTAAGTGACGGGTGAAAGTTAATATTCGAATTGTTCGATATGATCGATAGTCAAATTTACGCCTAAGAGTCACACAACTGAAACGTTGAAGAATCTTGTTACCACACAATTTAATTAATTATAACTATTACAAATTAATTAAATTAACTAATATTTACGAGATATGAATATAAAATTTTAATTAATGTTTATTGATCAACACCGAATGTGTGTATATATGATAGTTATAAATACACTAATTGATATATGATATCATTTTGCATTTAAATTGGATTTAAATGTGTTAACTATTGATTAGGCTTGAACCAATTTTGTGGCCTATGAAGAGGGCTGCTATAGCCTGATATAGAGATGTGGTGAGGCCAGTCATGTGATGGCCATAAAGAGGCTTGGTTTTGAATTGAAAAGAGGAGAAAAGGTAAGGGAAAAATAGTGAGCCGAATCCATATTTTTCTCCTTGGTATCCATTCTTTTTAAGGATCTCTAAACCTCACTTTATTACTTTACTTTTTCACTACTCTAGACCAGATCCAAGGAGTGATCTGAGTCGGCATTTCAAGATGTGTCAACAAGGATTTGGATAAGGTAAAATCCTTGTTTATATTTTCATTTATGTGTATATAAATATTCATCATATTATATGTAAGTATAAATAGTGAATTGATATCTTGAATCCTTATATGTTATTGCCATCGACATTGGATATATGTTTATATATATATATATGTATGTAAACAAAAAGGGAAAATTTTAGAATATGTATTGATGCTCTATTAGCATTTGGTAGTAGAAAAAAATTTATATTTTGTTTTTCTAAATTAATAGTTTAATAATTTCAAAACTAATTTACTTATACTACATATTAGTTATATATATATATATATATTTAATATACTTATAAATTTATCTTTGTATGCATTACATGTTCTCAGATTTAATAAATTCCTTGATAAAACGTATGTATATATAAGTTATATATATATACACACATAATTTATTTAGACATAATCCTATGTTTTATAATATCTACATATCTATAAAATAAATATAAAATATGAAAATTCTATGTAGTAACATTTTATACATCATTAAGGATACTTTTATAGAAAATTAATTTTTTATATATTTTGAAATGATTTTCATGCTGAAATTATAATTAAATAATAAATTTTAATGTTAAAACCAAAAAGAAAATTAAAAAACTTATTTTTGTTTACTGGCCAAATGTATATATACGTTATATATATAATTTTATATCAAACTACATTTATATATACATATATTTAGATATGGATTTCTTAAAATTTTAATATGAATATGCATATATGGTTATGCATATATAATAATAATAAAGTTTTTTTAAGTTAAAAATATATATTTATTTGTTTATTTAAAATTAGTATATTGATTTAAATTTTAATTTATTATATTTAAATTGCATTATATTATAATACCATTATAAATATAACATATATGTTTAAATTAAATCATATTATGTTTTTTAGTAAATTATTTTATAGTACATATTTATATATAAATGTTTACACGTATATATACTTATATATTTAACAAAAAATATCTATGTGAATGGGCTAATATGTCTGTTGTGATGCAACTCCCAATATCTATATATGGACATGTTAAATAATGTACACCATTTTATGTTACATGTACACGTACACACATATGTGCATATGATACACATATTATATCATATAATATAAAGTTAACATTAAATAAAATTTTATTTATAAATAAAATATTGATTTTATTTAAAACAAATTTAGATAAGATGTAAACAAATTTAGACTTCATAGGCCTAATAAGATCTAGATGGAATAATTTTTTTTAAGTTTACCTACTTACCCCGTTGTGTGCTGTGCCAGTTCCAATAGTTGTAATACCCAAAAAATTTGGTAAATATTATAATTAAATGTTAATAATAAAATGATAAGAAAATAATTGAATTAATGCGTTAATAAAATAAATTAAAAGATAGCAAGGGGGCAAAATTGAAGACCTTTGCTTTTAAGACTCTCCCTCTGATCTTAGGGAAGAAGACCCTATTTATTGAACTCCCATGTTATGTATTGTATACAACTGTAGTGCTGGAATGAATAAAAAATTTCCCCTATCAACTTTGGAATTCGACGATGAAACTAGCGCCATTGCGGTATCCCATTCTTTTGAGTCGTGCAGTATGTTTATTCACCTCGTTTAGGGTCTGTATGAAGGAAATATGGGCGAAACGGTATCAGATCGAATGGGTACTAAATATAGGAGGTTAGAATTTGAATCTGAACAACAACTTCTTTTCCCTCCTTCCATTTAAATTTAAAACACGTATATTCGATTTCAAAAAACTACTCGACCACTCCTCTTTCTTCTTCCTTCATCTTCCTCTCAACCAACCAAGAATAAAAATCAAATATCTCTCTCAAAACTCCACCGAATTGAAAAAACCAGTGACATTGCAGAGCTATCATACAAGGCTACAGACCTGAAGTGATTGGGAAGAAAAATTCTGGAGCATGGGATCACAACAAGTCTGGAAAGTGATGAATTCCCTTAAACTGTTTTTAGCATTCGATGTCAACTTCAAATCAACAAATCCTTCGTTTCTTGATGAAATTTGGTGATCTACCCATCGAAATGGCCATATGGACTAGGACAACGATCTGGAAAAAGAGTGGGCAAAAAATGATGGTTTCTGGCGAGAAAATGGAAGGACATCAAAGGCAGTAGCAATTTTGGCATTTCGATAAGTGATTCGTGCTCTCTTCTTCGTATAACGCAATCATGATCCTTTAATATTAAATGCAGGCAACAACAGAGTAGTACGATATCAAAAAACACTTAGAATTTGGATTTAACAGGGGAGTGGGAGGGATTTATGTATGAATAATGAAATAAAAAATAGGTTTGCACTATTTTATGGAAATCAACGAATATATGAATAAATTGGTGAAATTAACTATGAAATCTAACATAGAAACTTAAGGCTAATGTAACGACCCGATATTTTCAACCATTTGCATCCATTATAAGTGTATAGGTAGACACTCATGCCGGAATTGAATTGCTCAAAATACCGCGTTGTAAATAAAAATTTGGCAAATCTCAGAATATGCAGTAAATAAATAATCACAGATCACAGACATAGAGTAAAATAATGCAGCGGAAGTAAAAGAAATAGTAGTTCATGAAGCTACTATCTAAATATGTCAGAGTTACATAAGATACAACAGAAGAAATAGAGTACAACAAAAGTCTCAATAAAATAACCAAGTACAAGCTGAGTAGAACAACGGAACTGAAATAGATAGGACTTAAGAAATTGAGGGCTTGACGACTCAGCGAGTTAAACGACCTACGACTTAAGAAGTTAAGAAGTCTCCGACTTAACTACTCAACGAGTTAAAGTCTCTACGACTTAAGAAGGTTTCGACTTAACATGCTACGACTCATCAGGTTAACTCTTCTATGACTTAAGAGACTCAGTGACTTAACTTGCCTAGCGACCTAACTACCTGGAAGGCCTTAAGTCGTCTACGACTCATGGTTGCTATAAGTCGTCTACGACTCATGGTTTGCTATAAGTCGTCTCCGACTCATGGTTGCTATAAGTTGTCTACGACTCATGTTTTGCTATAAGTCATCTACGACTCATGGTTGCTATAAGTCGTCTACGACTCATGATTTGCTATAAGTGGCCTGCAACTTAAGAGCTTCATGACTCAACAAAGACAAGCTTCTTACGACTCATGGTCTTACGAGATAAGAGGTGTACGACTCATAGTCCTGCGAGATAAGAAGTGAACAACTTAAGTTATGTGGCGACTTAGTGATTAAAAAGAA
This sequence comes from Allium fistulosum, assembly GCA_030737815.1. Lineage (NCBI taxonomy): Eukaryota > Viridiplantae > Streptophyta > Magnoliopsida > Asparagales > Amaryllidaceae > Allium > Allium fistulosum. Next base: position 614,417,778 of record CM060907.1, read on the forward strand.
TCAACGGCCTAACTGCTAAAGGCTCTACGACTCATGAGGTTCTACGACTCATGAGGTCTTACGACTCATGAGGTTTTACGACTCATGAGGTCTTACGACTCATCAGTCTTACGACTCATCAGGTTCAACGAGTCAAGAAGACCTACGACTCAAGGTCCTAACGACTCAACGAGTTAAGCTATCTACAAATTAAAGAAAGGGGGTTCCGACTTAACGACTCAGCGAGTTAAGGTCTTACGAGTTAAGGTCTGATAAGTCGGCTACGACTTAATACTTGTCAAAGACAGCCACAGGATGGGCCCATAACAACTATTCCTTAACTCGTCACTGACCTAACCCTATTCCTTAACTCGTCACTAGCTTAACCCTATTCCTTAACTCGTCACCGATCTACCCTAAGTCGGCTACGACTTAAAAACTTAGAGAAATTTCCTAAGTCCAGATCAGCTCCTATAAATACCCCATCACTTCCAACACTCAAGAGACTTTTGGTAATTTATTTCTCCAAGCGCCGTTACGCTGTCAAAGCCTCCTCTCATTCAGCAATCAAAGATCTTCAAGCATTCGAGACACTACAATAATCTTCGAGAAGAGCTCTTTACATTCAACACGGATTCGTCGAGTTTTATCATCAAAGATCGAGCTAGTAGTCAGGAATGTTTTCATGATCAAGTTGTATTGTATTTAGAAGGATATTGTATCAAATTGCAACCGAATCAGCAATAAAAGACTATAAAGTGGACGTAGGCTCAATTACGGGCCGAACCACTATAAATCTGTTGTTCATTTACTGCTTTTCTGCTATTTTCAGCTTATATTCTGTTCCCGTACCAACGGGTGGTGCTTTCACAATTCTATTACACACACCAGGTGTTAGCGTTCACTTTTTACCGTTAACATTTTGGTGCTTTCACTGAGAACCCAACTCAGGCGATCATCCACCACTGCTTCGCAAAGACTCTACTAAAAAGAACCTCTCTTAAAAACCAGATCCGAAATAATGGCTCCTGGAAGAAGAGGTAGACCTATCAGATCCGGAAATGCTCACGAAGGGACTTCCGCTTCCCCAACAACAGACCAAGCAACTCCAACCGTTGGAGTCACCAGGGCTGAATTGGATGACGCAGTTTCTGGATTATACCAACAAATTGAAACTCAAAATGCTTTGATGATGGATAGAATAACTGCCCTGCTCGGGGCAAATCGTCAACCAGAAAACCATCAAACCACCCTTCCTGAAATGCCACCTTTCCAAGCTGATGGTTCTATGCCGCAACCAACTTGTCATGAACATATGCCCGGGCAAACTTCCGAGGGAAGAACTGGTGCTTGCCCGGAGGTGTCTTTGAACAATAAAGAGTACCTGTCTGAAATGGTTGGCCGCATCATGAAAGAGAGCATGCAAAGGGAAGAGGATGAGGCTGACTGGGGATTTGCGCCAAGCAGAACTCCGTTTACTGAAAGGATCCTGAGAGCGGAATTTCCAAGGAAATTTGCACCTCCTACTATCCAAGCCTATAGGGGAACCACTGACCCTAATCATTTCCTATACAAATATGATTGGCATATGACCGGTGCAAGAGCATCAAACGAGATCAAGTGTCGATACTTTCCAGTATACCTGGAAGGTGTGGCTTTACTTTGGTTCACAAAGCTTCCAGTTCGGTCTGTAGATAAGTTCTCCGACTTAACGCAAAAGTTTAAAGAACAGTTCAGATTGTATGCTTCAAAAGCTAAGGATATAATGTCACTGTCTAACCTTGAACAAGCGCCCGGAGAATCAATCAAATCTTTCTTGAGCCGTTTCAATATAGCTTTAGCCGAAGTAGAAAATGCGGAACCACGCATGATCCTGACTTATTTGATGCGAGCCATTGATAAATCAAGTAAATTTGGAATATGGCTAAAAATGAAGGAACCGAACTCACTTGATAAATTCTATAAAAAGGCCGACGAGTTCATTCGCCTTGAAAGCCTTTCTACGACGTTGAAGGTGGTTGCTGCCCAAACTAATAACAACAGTGTACCATCTAAGAAAAGAGAATTTGAAAGTCAGAAAAGGGAGAATGAAGGAGGAAAGAGCCAGGGAAATGAAAAGAAACCTCGCCGCTTTAATTCTTCGGATTATACTCCTTTAATTGATACACCAAGAAATATCTTTTTTGCAACAAAAGATGTTGTCCGGTATCCTAAGCCACCTGAGATGACGAAAGGTGCAAAGAGTAATGGAAAATTCTGCCAATTTCACAATCAACCTGGCCATGACACTGACCAATGTCGCCAATTAAAGAAGGTGATTGAAGAATTGCTAGAGCAGGGTAAACTCCAACAATACGTTAAGAAAAGTGGAGTCGATCCAACCTCATCCATTCGGGATCAACAATACCCTACCCATCAATCTGATTCTCACAACAACACTGCAGTGCAAGATTCAGAAAAGCTTGTCATTAATGCTATCACAGGGGGACCATACCCAGCAAGCAGAAGTTGGGATGACTATTAATTACCCACAAAACTGCGACTGGGGCATCTCTCACTTTCTCTGGCATAAAAATCCAAAAGCTATGAATCAAGCACAAATAGAAATCTAGCTTGGAGATCCTGAAACAACAATAACTAGCATTCATTTTTTACTTACCAGCATTGCTTGAATTTGTAAAGATAATGATGGATGTGTAACTTCTGCATTGTAAACCGCTGAGAAATCAGCGTGACTCAATAATGAAAAACTATGCATTCTGTGTTTTCTATTATAAAATGCCTGTTATATTTCGATGTGTAAATACTCTAAATGTATTGCTAAAATGTCGATCTAATACTGCAGGTCATTAAAGCAAAGCCCACCCATCGCAAAGCTAAGCGAGCCTTACAAATCATTTATTAAAGCAAATTTCAAGCAACAAAAATTCCAAACTCAAATCCCATACAAGAGGAACTTCACATAAAAAGTTGACGGCTCCACTGTGTCAAGCCCTCGTTAACTGGTTGCGATCGTTGATATAAAAAGGCATCCAACCAAATAACATGCGTTTACTCTGTGGAGTCATTCAACAGTGAAGTCTACTTCTTCGGATCCACTAAAGGGATACCTTCCCAAGCAGAAGGAATAAGACCCTCGCTAACTGATTGTGATGCATCCGATCAGGCAGCTTGTGTCCATCCCATGGATCTACTTGCCCCTAAGACGCAACCTTCCTGGCACACCAACCAAAGCCCTCTAACGAGGCACGCCAATAAATGGGAGTGCTTTACTCAATCAAAAAGATTGGTAGGACCACCGAAGGGACACCTCGTTAATTGATTGCGATCGTTTGTACAAACAAACATCCAATCAAGCAACTTGCGCTTGTCTCGTGGACCCTTCCGACCATGAGAAAGTAACTTCCAGGAAATCACAAGCCCTCTTCGGAGGCACAAGCCCTCTTCGGAGGCACAAGCCCTCTTCGGAGGCAAAAGCCCTTTTCGGAGGCACATTTCACCCGTGTAGAAGTGCAAAATGCTTCTCTTCGGAGACCCACTTCACCAGAGATGAAATACTACAAAGCCCTCTAACGAGGCACGCCAATAAATGGGAGTGCTTTACTCAATCAAAAAGATTGGTAGGACCACCGAAGGGGCACCTCGTTAATTGATTGCGATCGTTTGTACAAACAAACATCCAATCAAGCAACTTGCGCTTGTCTCGTGGACCCTTCCGACCATGAGAAAGTAACTTCCAAGCAATCACAAGCCCTCTTCGGAGGCACAAGCCCTCTTCGGAGGCACAAGCCCTCTTCGGAGGCAAAAGCCCTTTTCGGAGGCACATTTCACCCGTGTAGAAGTGCAAAATGCTTCTCTTCGGAGACTCACTTCACCAGAGCTGAAATGCCAAAACTGCTTCTCTTCGGAGACCAAAATTGCTTCTCTTCAGAGACCAAAAGACCTCTTCAGAGGCGTACTTCACCTTGCTCGAAGTACCAAAAATAAACCCTTTACTGGGGCATAAAATCAAAACCTTCTTCAGAAGCTCATTTCATTGTACAGGAAAATTCACTTTCAAACAAATAAAAGTGATCATTCCCAGAAGTCGAAATGTTCTTCAGGAAGAAAAAGAAAATAAAAATTTCTCCAAAGACAAGATATACTCTATTAAAAAGCAGAATAATTCTTCCCTGAAAAAGTGGAAAGTTATTCTCTAAAATAAGAGTATCGGTCTTGTGAAAGCAAGAAATATTACAATATACTTGTGGTATGGGGGCAGCATTATACAATTCAGTTACAGTAATAAAAGTAATATACAAGCGACATACCACAAGTTCATTGCAATATCACGTAATAAAGATGTGGAGTAAATGCGTTCTTGAAACATAGACAAAAAGTTTGTACAAATAGAAAGAATCGTTTACTCTACACTTCAAATGAAAAACAGATGTATTCCTACATACACAAGGATTTGTACAAGAAAAATATCTATTTATTTCAACACTATGAGAATTTTTATTTTACATTGTACAGGTTACAAAAAGAAGCGGAGACCGGTATCCGCACAATTCCCGGTCAATACAAAAAGCAGAAAATACAAAATCAAACTCATTTCTCCTTCTTCCCACCCTTGGAGCTTTTACCCGGCCTGGTAATTAGCTTCGTAGGCCGTATCGGAGAAGAAGGAGAAAGAGACTCAGCCGGACCAATCTCCACTTCATCCCCAGCAGCAGAAGAACTCTTCTTTCCTTTCTTCGAAACCGCACGCTTTCCCTTCTTCTTGGAAGAAGACTCGTTCCCCGGAGCAAGAAATGTAGAAAGCTTTGTGTCGTAGTCAAAAGACCGCTCCGGGGTCTTCTCACTATCTTCCAGACCTTCTGCCTTCTGTTCTTCGGAAGAAGGTGGTTCGTCTAAACCTTGAAGGGCTGCTATTGGTTCTTCCTGTGAACCTGATTGAGAAGCTGGAAGAGGTATAACTTGAGGAGGAGGAGGAACGACAGCTGAAGAAGGAAGGATTGGTGCAGTTTCCAGCACGACTGCTGCATAATAAAAGAAATCAAAATCAGTATTCTCCGAGAAAAAAGAAGACCTTGACATCGTCAAAGTTACCTGGAGAAGCCGGTTTAGCAAGATCAATCTCAAATTCCCGAGCTTGGAAGTCCTTCATTGCCTCTTCTTCTGTAGGGGTGGTTACAGTTTCTTTGTCAACCTTAGCGGGAGGCGTGGAGTGAGAACTAGAGCCAGTGATATCCGCGTAAGCTAAAGCCGAAGTATAAGCAGGAGCAATAGGAGGTGTTTCTTTCTCAGGAAGCTTCTGTCCCGTCGCCTCGGCCCGCACTCGGATAAGCTGCTCTTTTCCTTTGGCAAGGGCAGCGCGATCGCTCTCACCTAAGTAGGTAGCTTGAAGATCTGTTTCAGAATATCCGGCACCACCAAATAAGTCAATGATTGCCTCCCATACCTCCGCTAAGGTGACTTCATATTCAGGTCCCAAAAATGAAAGGCTACCACGCCCCAGGACACAATGCATATAAAAGTCGAACAGAGTCGCGTCAACGGTGGCTATGGTCGCCTTATGGGATTCTTCGGCTGCAGCTTTACCAGAGAGAACTTCATCACGTTCTCTTTCAGCCTTCAGTAGCTGAGATTGCAGTCTTATAATTTCTAAATCTTGAGAGCTGACTTTCTCTCGAAGCTGAACAGCATCATCGCGGTATTTTCTCGTAACCTGCTGTTCTGCTTCGAGTTTCACCTCAATATCTCTCTGAGCAGCATGGGCGTCTCGAACTTGTTTTTGAAGCATTTCTTCTTTCTGAGAATAAGAAGTGGAAGAAGTAGCAAGCTCTTTTTTAAGTCTTTCAACTTCAGCTTCGAGCTTCCCATAATCATCGCTAATGCTTTTCATCTCCGCGTCATGCTGCTTACGCCATTTGTCCCACTCGGACTTATCATTTTCCATGGTCATCATCGCCTCAAGGTTCATATGGTTGACCCTTTGAAGTTCATCAACCAGCTTCTGCCACCCAGACATTCTTTCGATGTCAAGCTTTACAGCATCGACATTTTTCAGCATCGCCTGCTTATCAATGGGGACCAAATCCAAATCAAAACGCACTCCTTTCAGACACCAATTCGGAAATCGGCTCTGGAGTGTGGGAGGACCATTTCCAGCTTGGTACTGTGGCCTATTAATGATTGTCTGGATATCAGACTCCTTAAGGGCAGGAGAACCAGAAGATGTATTAGGAGGAATAGAAGCGGTAGTCTTTTCCGAGATATTAGATGTATCTTTCTCGCCAAGTCTGATCCGTTTGCTGGAATCATCGGAAGTATGACTCTTCCCCTTATCATCGTAAGATTTCCTCTTGTAAGGATCGTCGCTTCTGCGGGAAGAGTCACGACGCTCGTCCCTACTCCCATAGTATTCCTCATCTTCTCTCCGGCGACGCTCTTCATGAGCTCGCCTCTCATGAGCCTTTCTGGCAGCCCTCTCCTCATCAGTTTCCTTCACAGCACCGATATAACTCCTAAAGTCATAAGCCTCACGGCTTCCGTAACGCTGGAATTTGTTGAAGTAAGAGCCGCTTCGCCCCATCAAAGAACCTGAGATTGAAGAAAAAGACCAGTTTTAGAAATCCTCAAATTGAAGAAGCTAAGTGCATATAAGTGCCAAAGTTCTAAGTGTGTGTGATGTGCAAACTACACGCGTCAGACTACAAACCACTTTTGGGTGTAGAAATGGCAATAAGTTGTGCGGAAGGCGTTGTGGTTTGTTGCAAAGAAGAAGTTGCTTCGACAGCAGGAGGGACCACTTTAGAAACATCATCTTTAAAGAGCTCCTGAGAGGTTATCATGATGTCGCTCAGACTGTCAAAAGTATCATCGCCATGGTGCATGGGAGAATTATCTTTTTCAACTTCCACCTCAGCCGTCTTTTCAAGAGTGTGAAGATTTTCCTCCTCTTCAACAACCGGGGCGAGTGCTAACTTACTGGACGATCCAGCAATGTCGGTAGGAGTAGAACACTTTACCAATGAAGTCTCAGCGTTAAGGTCTTGCGGTAAAAGTTCTCTAGCAGGAACAGGGGCATCTGACTCCTCAGCAGGAGAATCAGGGACTTCATGTGGCTGAGTGGAACGGGAAGGATGTAAGAGTCCAAATTCGTGGAGGAACTCATCTCTTAATAGAAATTGAACACTCCTCTCCTCAACCGGCACGGCCACAAGCCTCTCAAAGGTAATCTTGTGACGAGGTTCCCTAGAGGGGGGAGGAAGCGCTGAAACAGTAGAAAAAGAAGTTAACACTTGACAATTTGGACTTCAAAGAATTTAGAAAACACAGGGAAAAGATAGATAATCGTACTTCCCACTCTCCAAATGGCGTAAAATCCCGGGGGACAACGAACAAAGAAAAACTGGCTCAGAAACCCAGGAACGCTTTCGGGAAGACCAATAATCAGTTTACGATTCCTGGCACTCCTTACAACTGTGATAGAGGGATGGTCTTTGGTCTTTGTAAATGAGCATAGAAAGCAAATTTCTCCAAAACTGGGGAAACGGTCCAGCATTCTCCTAAAAAGCACGCACAGTCCCAGCAGGATGGCGTAGCCATTAGGATGAAGTTGAAAAGGGGAGATAGATAATCGAAGGAGAAGTTCTCAGAGACAGTCATTAAACGGGGGAATCGCTCCACTCAAGCACATTTGGCGGTTCACTGCGATGAAGCCGTACGGCGGCCTATCACCAGTGTCATTTATTCCAGGGAGCAAAGCGTCAGATTCAGCGATGCCAAACTGGGTGCATAGTTGACGGAAGACTTTATGACTCAGAGTGGTAGGAATCCTTTCCGGGGGATCGTTCAGCGGGGTAGCAATTGGAAAAGCTTCTCCAGCTGATTCCAAATCTTCTTGATGGGATGCCATTCTACACAATCAGCCGAATGTTCAAAAGTGAAGGTGCACGTTTCCTAAAAGTGTAAAGTGCTGTGCAAAACTAATGAAAATAAGAAAAAGCAAGTATAACTGGAATTAAACTAACTGACAATCAGTCGATTACGAGATTTCAAAACTTGTTAATGCTCAAGTGCAGTGTTAATGCAGACAAATCAGTTTTAGTTAACCATTACGATTCTGCTTTAATACTTCATTTGAGTTGGTTATTGTGTAGCATTTCACTCATACAGTTCATTTAATTTTAATCTTTATCAACTAATCTGTCATCCGATATGGGCAGTCGGTGGCAGTATATTCGTCCCAGTTTTTTGTAAATGTTATAACAGGCAGTTAGAATTATTGACAATCTATAAAAGAGTGCAACAAAATTCAAGAGTCCAAAGTTCAAACAACTCAAGTCTTAGCATTCAAGGCAGTGGGAAATTTGCTCAAGTTCTAACTCGATCACAGCTTAGCATGGGGCAGATTTTCCTAAGTCCTAGCTCGTTCATGGTCTAAAAGATATGCCATGAATCAAGTTGAGTCGTAACTCTCCAATCGTACCACACATTCAAGCAAAGTGAACAAGTGCTAAGTCGCGAACGACTCAAATGGTTCCTACGAGCTAGGGTTAACTATTCTCTAAGTCATAAGTCGTGGGGATTAAAAGGGGACTTCAATTCTCTAAGTCGTAAGTCGTAACTCGGCTACGACTCATAGCTTGGTTGCTGTAAGTGATAAGTCGATCCAGAATTTAGTCCATCTGACTCCTGACTCGTTTGATCCCTAACTCGTTAACCATGTATCCGTCCAACTCCTAACCCTTAACTATCCAACCCGTTAACCCATTCACCGGTTAGCTTCTTCGTCAACCCTATTTCTAAAACCACCACAGATCACAAATCATGACAATCCATATCAAGCCACCTTAATTCCATGAATATCCTACACAGCAGTATTCGCAAGGACCGAGGGAAGAATTCATGGAGAAAGGTCGATAGCAATGGTCAGCGATTGGGAAAAGGGAGAAGACGCTTACGCGATGTAACTGGAAGTGGTTGGAGGTAAATCGAGTCGAAATCGCCTTTGGAAGCTTGAGATCTTGTTAATGGCAGATACGACTTAAAGCACAAGTGATAGGAAGAAGAAGATAAGAGGTACGACCTAAGCGTTTGATACCGCAGGTCGAAGGAATTGGAATCGACTCGCACGAACTAAAATGAATCGAAACACACGACCTACGACTTAGGCGTGTATTTCGAGGGGCAAATGTTAACCCTGAATTATCCACGACCTAAGAAGTATACATCTCAAGACTTAACGAGTTAAGCATTGCGAGACTCAACAAGTTGACTTAGATGATCTACGACTCAGTAGACTCCGACCTAAGGAATGGTCCTACTCAGCGACCTACGAGTCAAAAGGTTAGCGACCTGAGACATGGTGGGACTTAACAGTTTACGAGCTAACAAGTTTACGACTCAATGGATGTACGACTTGAGGGCTTGACGACTCAGCGAGTTAAACGACCTACGACTTAAGAAGTTAAGAAGTCTCCGACTTAACTACTCAACGAGTTAAAGTCTCTACGACTTAAGAAGGTTTCGACTTAACATGCTACGACTCATCAGGTTAACTCTTCTATGACTTAAGAGACTCAGCGACTTAACTTGCCTAGCGACCTAACTACCTGGAAGGCCTTAAGTCGTCTACGACTCATGGTTGCTATAAGTCGTCTACGACTCATGGTTTGCTATAAGTCGTCTCCGACTCATGGTTGCTATAAGTTGTCTACGACTCATGTTTTGCTATAAGTCGTCTACGACTCATGGTTGCTATAAGTCGTCTACGACTCATGATTTGCTATAAGTGGCCTGCAACTTATGACCTTCATGACTCAACAAAGACAAGCTTCTTACGACTCATGGTCTTACGAGATAAGAGGTGTACGACTCATAGTCCTGCGAGATAAGAAGTGAACAACTTAAGTTATGTGGCGACTTAGTGATTAAAAAGAATCAACGGCCTAACTGCTAAAGGCTCTACGACTCATGAGGTTCTACGACTCATGAGGTCTTACGACTCATGAGGTTTTACGACTCATGAGGTCTTACGACTCATCAGTCACACGACTCATCAGGTTCAACGAGTCAAGAAGACCTACGACTCAAGGTCCTAACGACTCAACGAGTTAAGCTATCTACAAATTAAAGAAAGGGGGTTCCGACTTAACGACTCAGCGAGTTAAGGTCTTACGAGTTAAGGTCTGATAAGTCGGCTACGACTTAATACTTGTCAAAGACAGCCACAGGATGGGCCCATAACAACTATTCCTTAACTCGTCACCGACCTAACCCTATTCCTTAACTCATCACTGACTTAACCCTATTCCTTAACTCGTCACCGATCTACCCTAAGTCGGCTATGACTTAAAAACTTAGAGAAATTTCCTGAGTCCAGATCAACTCCTATAAATACCCCATCACTTCCAACACTCAAGAGACTTTTGGAAATTCATTTCTCCAAGCGCCGTTACGCTGTCAAAGCCTCCTCTCATTCAGCAATCAAAGATCTTCAAGCATTCGAGACACTACAATAATCTTCGAGAAGAGCTCTTTACATCCAACACGGATTCGTCGAGTTTTATCATCAAAGATCGAGCTAGTAGTCAGGAATGTTTTCATGATCAAGTTGTATTGTATTTAGAAGGATATTGTATCAAATTGCAACCGAATCAGCAATAAAAGACTATAAAGTGGACGTAGGCTCAATTACGGGCCGAACCACTATAAATCTGTTGTTCATTTACTGCTTTTCTGCTATTTTCAGCTTATATTCTGTTCCCGTACCAACGGGTGGTGCTTTCACAATTCTATTACACACACCGGGTGTTAGCGTTCACTTTTTACCGTTAACATTTATCATATAATCTCCAGCGATTCAAATCTCCAAGCGAGTGGAAATCCAAATCTGTGAATAACTCAGGCTGACCCGAGCGTAAAGCAAAACACAAAACACTCGAGTCAGGACAATATATACTTATATAATGTAAACCAACTCAAGTGAACTGTAATAAAGGTACAAGTAACTTAGAATATGCTTGGGACCGCCCATCCTCTAAGGATCCGTTAAAATATCTACTATGTAGTAATATTCGATATTATAATAATGTCTAATATAAAATAAACATACTTTTAAATAGCATTAAGGCTTTACATTTTCCACCTTAACACGTAATAGTCCCAGTAGTCTATCCAGTATTAGCATACTCCCAAAATGGGGGCTACCCTCGATACTCCACAGGCTACGGGAGAAATCACAAATTGTAGTAAAGCTCGATATGGTAGGTAACACGGCACAACTAGGCAATTCCAGGGTAGATATACCAATTACGCACACGGACTGATGGAGCGCATAGCAGCCACTACCGTCCACCACGAACAACACTCCCAAATCGGAGGATGGCCATCTAATCAATCACAAGTAAGAGTATAATATCGAAGAAATGTGTCCGAGAAGAGGTGCTACCTCACTGGTCCGAGATCACTCCTGTTTTAGCCACCTTATGCCAACTCACGGGAGTTGGGTCCACGTAACATACCTTAAGAACGTTGCCACCATCCTACTTCATTCTGGAATCTCCACCGCGTACACGGTTGTCAAAGTGGTTTTCGGTATCGACAAAGAGTATGTCCATATCCGATCCCGATCTCTTTGCCAACCAATCGTTATTATAACCCGTGGTTATAACTTTTAAAAACAATACTTTACTTCAAAATAAAATATCATTTCAAACCATATCTTTATCAAAATAAAGATTAAATCAATTCCAAACAATTTCCATATATTTAAATTTTCATATCATTTCAAAACTTCATTTCAAATCATTTTAATATAATAAAATATCATATCCTTACAAAACTTCATTTCCAATCATTTTAATAAAATAAAATATCCCATCAGTTCAAATCCAAATATTCAACTTTAAATACCTTTTAAATTCAAAGATATCGTTCATTTACTATCATTTCAAATCACCTTTAAATAGTTTATATTCCAATCAAAATAGTTCATTTAAACCTTTTAAAAGTGTAATTATTATATTTTCAAATCAAGTATTCAATTTCCAAAGTTTCAAACCATTCTGAGTTCGTTCACTAAGTCAAAAACCCTAATTATTAAAATTTCAGCATTTCACAGCATTTAAAAACAACTGCTATAAGTTATATTTGAAAACATTTTTAATTCTGCAAAGACAGCACTTAAAACTGCTGTTAAAACTCAGTTTTAGTTGAATATAGTTCAAAACAGAAAAGACAGCATTTCAGAAGTGCTGCGGTAGTTCAGATTTAAAACAAGGATTAAATTTTGTTTCAGCAAAGACTGCAGACCATTATAGCATTTCCAGAGAATGCTATAATAGGTCTGAGTTCAATACTAGCCTATAAGTTTCTCTACAGTAACTACAGCATTTCAGAAATGCTGTAATAGCTCTTTTTACACAATTTTAGTTCAAAACAGAATCTATCGCATTTCTGAATGTTATTAAAAGTAGATTTCAGGTGTTAGTGTATTTCCAGCAATTAAATAACTTCAATTTAAAACACATAAACATTTTAAAAATCATATTTTAACGTTTAAAATGTTCATTTACATATCATTTAACATATATCTTTTTCACAATAAATTTCTTATAATTAAATCAAATTTTCAACAATTTACTTAATAAGTTTAAGTGTAAAAGTTCCAATTCTTCACATTTCAACAAATAGACTTAACACTTCAATTTAAATTACCATTTCATAATTTAACAAAATTTCCAATTTTATTTAATTAACTTAAACCTTTAATTAAAACCAAATTTCACATTTCCTAGTCAAGTTATATTTTAAAAGATCACTTTTAAACATTCATTTATTTAACCACTTAAATTCATAGAAAAATCAATAATACTTTAATAAATCACTTAAATTCAAATTTAATCAAATTATCATATTTACCATTTCCAAATAAAATTTAATCTCCATTTTATTTATATAACTTAAATATCATTTTTAACCAAAATTCCAAATTTCCAACTTAAGTTATATTTCAAAAATCCAGCTAAACCATTCATTAATTACATTTTTAACACATGGAAAAAATTCATAATTTCTTTATTTTAAAACATTTCAAAATCTATTTAAGTCAAATTTCATAAATTTATAATTTTTTAAAATACTTAAAAATATCCAAAACACTTTATAAAATAACCACGGGCCTGTATAAAATTTTCTAACCTAGGTCAAGTGATACGGATATGTATCATTTCAATCCGCAGTTAAAAAAAGAAAAATCCGGGTTCTATCATTTCAACCCGCAATCCCAAGTTAAAATAAATTAAATAAAAATCGTTCAAGCCTATCATTTCAGTCCATAACGATTTTTCCCTATTCTAAAGTCCATTCGGGTATGTATCATTTCAACCCATAGTGATTCTAATCTACAGGGAACTTGCAACGGTGGTAACAGATATAAATAATAGAATAACATTAAATAATAGTAACATATGATATAACAGGTGTAATAACAGGTGTGAACATCATATGATCATAACATAGTCAAGTATAACATCATAATATATTTCTACAGATTCATAGTGTGTCAATTTACTAGTTATATAGGTACATATTGTCTGGTGAGAATAACTCACCTGTTAAAGCTGGATATTACCGATCAAAACACACAGAATAGATTCTGTAACGACCCGCCATTTTGGACGATTCGCATCCATTATAAGTGTATAGGTAGACACTCATGTCGGATTTGAATTACTCAAAATACCGCATTGTTAATTTAAATTTGGCAAAACTGAACATATACAGTAAATAAATAATCACAGATCAAAGACACAGAGTAATAATTGCAGCGGAAATAAAAGAGATAGTAGTTCATGAAGCTACTATATGAATATATAAAATACATCAGAGTTAGAACAGATACAACGGAAGAGTAATACAATACATCAGATACAAATCAGAATACATCACTGGAATCATCGAATACTGAAAGCAGAATAGATGGCTGGATCTTCAAGCAAAGCTCCAACTTCAAAGTTGAGTCTTGAATACTGGTACACTCAGTCTGACCCGAGCGTAAAGCAAAAACACAAGACACTCGAGTCAGGATTAACATTCTTATATTAATAAATCCAACTCAAGTGAAATAGCAATTGAAATACGAGTAACTCAAAGGATGTTTGGAATAACCATCCTTTAAGGATCCATTAAACTATCTACTATGTAGTAGTGTACGATAAGTAGATAATGTCTATCAGTAATAATAAGATATCAAAATAGCGTTAAGTCATGGCCCATTCCACCCTTAACACATTTTTATTCCCAAAAGCATATACAAGACCGTAGTTTCCCCAAAACCGGAAGTCACCAGAGGGCAATCCATATACTAAAGGTACAAATCAAAATCGTAGTGGTCACGTATAAATGGAATACAAGTATGACAAGGCACATGAGGCAATACCCAAGGTAGTGATACTACCGTTCGCCTGATCCGGACTGGTGAGAACGCAACGCCGCAGCGCCCGCAACACGGTGAAACAACACTCCCAAAATCAAGGGTGCACCAATCGACAACAAGTAATGAGTAGTTCGAAGAAGTGTGTCCACTTGAGGTAGCTAATCCTCCATTGGCCCTGCACGGCTCCTGTTTTAGTCATTTCCAATTTGACACAAGTGTCAAGGCTATTCATTATCGTTCACTTTCTTCAGTCATCACGTACATCATTCCAACCACTTCATTCTGGATCATCACTCCGCGTATAGTTATTAAAGTGGTTTTCGGTTTAGATAGAGAGTATATCCATAACCGACTTCGGTCTCTTTAATAACCTTCGAAATTATTACACCGATTGGTCGTTTATTTATTTCAAAACTAATTCAATTTCAATTTCAGTTAGAATTTATAAATCGACATTTCATTTCTCTTTCTAAATCAATTTCCATAATTTACGTTTCAAAACGTTCAAATTACCATTTCAAAATATTATAATTCAATTTCAATTCAAATATTGATTCAAGTTCGTATATCAGTTTCATTTCAAAATCATTTAAATTAATTTTAATTTAACATTCAAATCAATTTAAACTCATTTATCATTCCATTCAATATTCGTTAAGTAAATATTCCATTCAAAACCATTTCTATGAAATTTCCAATTCATTAAATCAATTCTTAAGTTCAACTTCATTAAATCAAAATTTAATATTTTGAATTAAATTAAATTCGTCAAATCAATTCTTTCAATTTCAAGTCTTACATTAATTCCAAAATTATCACATTTTCATTTCTTGTTAAAGAAATTCAATTTCACTTATTTACTTTCTTAAATAATTTCCAAAACATACTTAATAAAGAAAACTCAATTTTCAATTATTTACGAAGTAAAATTCACTTATTCAAAAGTTTAATTTTTCTTATTAAAGAACTTCAATTCAATTTAATCATTAAATAATTTAATCTTATTTAATTATTAAATAATTCAAAACTTATTTATTAAATAATTTCAAAGTTTAATAATTTCAAACTTAATTATAATTTCAAACTTGATTATTAAATCATTTCAAAGTTTAGCAATTTCAAACTTAATTACACTTTCAAACTTAATTATTAAATCATTTCAAAGTTTAATAATTTCAAACTTAATTCAATAATTTCTCAAATTTAACAATATTCTTTCATCAATTACATCGTTAATATTTTGTTTCAGATTATTAAATATTAACATTTTCCTTTCATTAAAAATTCAAATTTCAACTTCATTTCAAAACCATATTATTTATTCAAATAAAATCTTTAATTTATTTTTAAATCAAATTATTTGACCAATCGGGTTTTATTTAATTCTCTATCCTAGGTCAAAGTTCAATTTAGGTATTTATCATTTTAACCCGATTCCAATTCAATTCAAAATTAAAGCATAGTAAAGGGAACTTGCAGTGTGATAACTGGGATGGTGTCAAAGTAAATAAACAAGCAATAACAACAATCAATAACAATCCAATAATCAATTTAAATAATCCCGAAATAACCGTATTAATTCGCATTGTTATTTGTACGAATTAACATAATTATTTCTAGAATCTACACTATCATTTCATGCAGATTAAAGATTATTACATTACGGTTTTCACTTGTCATCTATTACAATTTCATCCATCATCAATTTAACAACATACATTCAGTGGTTCAAAGTATAATTAAACAAATCCTACGTGTCAATAAATTCAACAGTTAAAGGGGTCGTATTATACAAATGTCAGTTAATCAAATTTAACATTTAATTATCCTATATCAAGTTCAATTTCATACTATTTATCATTTTAACATTAACAATTTAACGTCCAATATAAACATCAACAATCAATCAATTATCAGCCAAACTGTATTATCATCGCATAAATAATTAACAGATAATGGTGTCAGATGTCACAGGTGAACTGATACAGGCAATAGCATATATTACAGTGTAATTAACTAATAGCAGCATATTTCAATTGTCGTTTCAATTGAAATCAGATTTAATAAATAAAAGAACGTTAATCGTGAGTGAGTGCTCACCTTCGAAGGTTAGAGAATTTGATAACGAAGTACATTTACGAATTCCAAGCGCGAATTCCAAAGCAAAGTGAGATTGTCATGAATTCGACAAAGCTGATAGATACGAAATAGAATAAATCGAGTCAGAACTGGAGTGATGAAGATAAAATCGAAGCAAAAGTATATTATATTATTATTTTACTTAAAACCAATATTCAATTTAAATTACATATTATATTGACATATCTACCTATTGCATTTATAAAATCAAACATATGCCTTAATACCCACTAATATATACTTATATACACCACTATGCACATATATATACATACACATTGAAATCAACAAACAATATAAATTCATATAGATATGCTAATACTCATACATATAAACAGTATATACTATATTAGAAATCAATATATGTACTATCACCAATAAGCTAATATATATCTAGACATATAGTATAGATAAAACTGCACTTACCATTTACACGCATATATATATATATATATATCTAAATCCATAAATATCAAAATCTTTTAAAAAAATCAATATAACCTACGTCAAAATCTATTTCTTTAAACACAAAACCCAAAATAATACCCATACATACATTCACTTCAAAGTTAACATAATTAAACATATATATACGTGTATACTTTCCCAAAGTATTATTACTAACACATTATATAAAATATACATCTTAGAACCTAAAAAAAACAAGTTGTAATTTATGTACGCTTTACCAAATACACTGTAGCATATAGATATATAAAGCTGTGAACATATACTTCCACATATATATTAATATATACCCATATACATCAATATATATATATAAATACACTCATTTGCAGACCCAAAATATGCAACTCAACTAAATGCAGAAAAAAATGGCGAGAAAATGTTGATAAAACAATATCCCTATATACGCAACTTATGCCAGCATATATTGTTTGATTTGTAGACTAAAATAACATGCAGACCAAACAAATTCAAATCCAACTAAATGTGCTAGGTAGACAAATGTACAGACCTACCCTAGATTTACATACTGTCCTCATATAGACTATTGGATCAACTAACCCACTGTATAAACAACTTTCTTAAACCACATACATAACTTTGAAAAACACGACTTTAAATATATGTAAGAACAACACGAGTTATATATTTGAACATATATACAACTGACAGCCAGCAATATATCTATTTGAGATACTAAAAATATAATTCGTGCATGTATTCTATACCTATTCAGAGAAGATGCGAAGGAGGCTGCGATTCGACTGGGAAGACGCGACAAGTGCTGGAGTGGGGTTCAAGCACCGGCGGGAAAAAGTAGCCGCGTTCGGGTGGTTGCGCGCATGGGCTGAAGGCGGGGTGCTGTTGTCGCCGCGGCGTGGGTTGGTCATGAAGGTGGGCGATCTAGTGGAGCTATGGGTTTTGTTCGATTATGTGGAGAGATGGTCTGGGTCAAGTTGTTGGACGGGCATGGCTTCGAGCTGAAGGGTTTGGGTGCATGGCCACTTGCACGAGCGAGTGGAACGGAGATAGGTGGTCGGCTGTTCCAGGCGGGAGAGGGAGGTCTCGAGTGGTGGTGCTCGGTGGGGAGGCAGGGCTGTGGAGTCAACAAGGAGCAGTCTCGGTGGATCTGGTTTTGTCAGGAAGGAGGCGACTTGGTAATCGAAGCTAGCTTGGAGAGGACACCTGCGTATGTAATTGCGGATAGAGGGGAGGTCTGGCGCTCGTCAGAGAAGTGGTAGCTCACGCAAAATGAATGAGAGGAGAGTGTGAACTTATGCATATGGAAGTGGTAAGGACTGGTAACAGGAAGGAACGTGAATAAGAAATAGAACTATATATATTATTTCTCAAAAATAAAGTTGGGAGAGGAATAGACCAGAAGTAAATCAACGAACAGAAAGTATATCACAGTTAGGAATGTTAATAGTCGAGCACGAAGATTTGGGAAATATAAATGCAATAGCTGTTGGAATTATACAGGGTGAGAAATGGAAGGACGGATGAAATTTAAAAGGATTTAAAACCGATACCGATACGAAAATCGGTATTTCGATTTTTCGATGCATAGCGGACACCGAAACTCGCAAACGAATATACCGTAGAGATCACACGATGAGACAATCAAAACGATATGCGGACATCAGCGATACGATCATCCGATCAAAAATCGATATTCGGTACCGAAATGCTGCAAATTTGCCAAAAATAAGATAAACAAAACAAGAGGGGTCCAGATTTGATGAAACGAATTATGACGTCTCACTCAGAAGATGATTTACAAATTTTCTATAGAAAAATATTCAGGTTTGGAAAACATTTTATTACCATCGATTTTTAACTGATATAAATTAAAACAGAATTACACTTAGAAAATAAACTTCAATATTATTAATTGAAAATTTATCGTTTGCTATGTTTAATTAAACGTATTCCAAAAATTAAATTTTTATTTCAAAATTTTATCGTTTAAAATTTCACAAAATTTCAACTAACTACGTTATTAAAACAATTGAAATTTACTGGTCATTACACTCTCCCCCACTCAAATCTTTTCGTCCCCGAAAAGGAACGAGGTAGGTGAATAGAAACAACCAGAAAGAAAAACAGATTTGAAATACAAAATAACAATTAATTTAAACCTTATAAATTCAAATTTAAATTAATTGATATTCAATAATTGATTTAATCCATTTGATTTCACTAAAATAAATCTCAACTATTTCTAAATTCATTATCTTATTATCCCATTTTCTTCAATTTACAATTTCTAAAACCATAAATTTGAATAGTCTTTTATTATAATCATATTTTTCAGCAACTTAAATTATTCTTTATTCCAAATTATTTTTAAATTTATTCTACTTAATATATCTAATCACATATATTTAACCCATATTAATTTAAACCATAAAAGTTCCGATTTAAATTAATTTATATTTTACTAATTGCTTTTAAACTCAAGGTATTTTCATAAGTTGATCAAATTTCAATTTATTAATTCTTTCAAAACAAATCTATTTTATCCTTAACTGGGTTTTACTTATTATACTATCTAACTCTATTGACATCTTTATAATCAAAATTTAGTGTACAACATTTATTATAAACACCCAAATTTTATTTATAAAATTATTTTATATTGTATATTATCTAATTACATTTTAACTTATGAATAATTTAGGTAACTTGTATTAGAATGCAGTTGAACAATATACAAATAAATTTTTTCCCAATTCAATTATTCAAGTTTAAATATTTATTCCAAATTTTGGTTTTATTTATAATTAAAATCATCCTTTAACAACATTTAAGAATTTGATTTCCGATTAACTTTAAACAATTTAGAGATATATATAATATATTTATATCAAATCAAATTAAATTTTAAAATAAGATACTTATATATATGTAAATCAAAATATACTGAAGAAATTCAAATCAAAATAATTTTTTTTTTCAAAACAAAACCGTAGCAAAGCTACAGAATGGTTTCTCCACTTCGAAACTCGAAAATGAACATCGATGATGCGGCCGCCATCACCGAGATTATTTTCCAGCGACAAAGAGAAGAACACTGATTTGAACATTTTACATTCTTTGAAAACGGTTCCTATTTGAGAATACGTTTAATAAAATACATTTTAAAATTTAAAAACCAAAGCTTGAAATTTTAGGAAATTAAATTCTCAAATTCTAAATTTTAAATTCATTTAAATTTCAAATCAGTTTATAACCCATGTTTAAAAATCCATTTATAGAAAAATAAGTGATAATCAATTATTATCATTTCAACAACCAATTAAATTAACTTATTAAATTTCAGAAAATTTTACTTATATGTATTGATAATATATTCATACGAATTTATTCCATTTACCAAATTTGAAAATGATATTGTGTCAGTTTGCTCTGCTCAAGTGTTTTGGAAATCCTATCGATAGCATTGATCAGACGAATCGATCGAAAACCCAAATCAACATCAACAACTCAAACAACACAATATAATTTAAAACATTTTAAATATTAATTTACAAATACACTTCCTCGCATGACTATATAAAAATAGATTTCAAAGCAAAGACAGAGATTCAAATTTTGATGGACTCAAATCAAAGAGAATTTTGATTCGAAAATAAGTTTGAAACAGAAGATAAGATAATTCGATTACCACAATCCGGAGATAGATGAGTTTATTTAATTCATGGGCAACCTTAACCGAGTCGTCCGTAACTTCAAGAATAAGATCGATGCTGAATTCCGAGGTAAATCAACACTCGATCTCAAGAGATCGAATTTAGGTATAGCAGGGAATAGATAGCATCGTAAACCGAGGATACAGAAATCTCCGGTAAATCAATGCCTATTGTAAAGGAGTTTTGCTCCTTTATGAATCATTCGAAGATTGGCGAGACCGCCGATCTATTATAAATATCATTCAAATGGAGTTATGGGGTGCTCCAGAATTGAAAGAAGACGAATAGTGAAGGACACGAATGAATTTAAGAACCGAGGGGAACGTTCCAAAATTCAAAGGAATTGAGTCAAAGGAAGAGATTGAAACTCGAATGAGAGTGATTCTGTAAATACATTTACCCTACATGTTGAGTTTTGCCTAGAGCTACCAAAGCTCTGATACCAACTGTAACGACCCGCCATTTTGGACCGTTCGCATCCATTATAAGTGTATAGGTAGACACTCATGTCGGATTTGAATTGCTCAAAATACCGCGTTGTTAATTTAAATTTGGCAAAACTGAACATATACAGTAAATAAATAATCACAGATCACAGACATAGAGTAATAATTGCAGCGGAAATAAAAGAGATAGTAGTTCATGAAGCTAC
Organism: Allium fistulosum; assembly: GCA_030737815.1. NCBI lineage: Eukaryota > Viridiplantae > Streptophyta > Magnoliopsida > Asparagales > Amaryllidaceae > Allium > Allium fistulosum. The sequence goes on from CM060907.1 coordinate 614,439,139, forward strand.
TATATGAATATATAAAATACATCAGAGTTAGAACAGATACAACGGAAGAGTAATACAATACATCAGATACAAATCAGAATACATCACTGGAATCATCAAATACTGAAAGCAGAATAGATGGCTGGATCTTCAAGCAAAGCTCCAACTTCAAAGGTGAGTCTTGAATACTGGTACACTCAGTCTGACCCGAGCGTAAAGCAAAAACACAAGACACTCGAGTGAGGATTAACATTCTTATATTAATAAATCCAACTCAAGTGAAATAGCAATTGAAATATGAGTAACTCAAAGGATGTTTGGAATAACCATCCTTTAAGGATCCGTTAAACTATCTACTATGTAGTAGTGTACGATAAGTAGATAATGTCTATCAGTAATAATAAGATATCAAAATAGCGTTAAGTCATGGCCCATTCCACCCTTAACACATTTTTATTCCCAAAAGCATATACAAGACCGTAGTTTCCCCAAAACCGGAAGTCACCAGAGGGCAATCCATATACTAAAGGTACAAATCAAAATCGTAGTGGTCGCGTATAAATGGAATACAAGTATGACAAGGCACATGAGGCAATACCCAAGGTAGTGATACTACCGTTCGCCTGATCCGGACTAGTGAGAACGCAACGCCGCAGCGCCCGCAACACCGTGAAACAACACTCCCAAAATCAAGGGTGCACCAATCGACAACAAGTAATGAGTAGTTCGAAGAAGTGTGTCCACTTGAGGTAGCTAATCCTCCATTGGCCCGGCACGGCTCCTGTTTTAGTCATTTCCAATTTGACACAAGTGTCAAGGCTATCCATTATCGTTCACTTTCTTCAGTCATCACGTACATCATTCCAACCACTTCATTCTGGATCATCACTCCGCGTATAGTTATTAAAGTGGTTTTAGGTTTAGATAGAGAGTATATCCATAACCGACTCCGGTCTCTTTAATAACCTTCGAAATTATTACACCGATTGGTCGTTTATTTATTTCAAAACCAATTCAATTACAATTTCAGTTAGAATTTATAAATCGACATTTCATTTCTCTTTCTAAATCAATTTCCATAATTTACGTTTCAAAACGTTCAAATTACCATTTCAAAATATTATAATTCAATTTCAATTCAAATATTGATTCAAGTTCGTATATCAGTTTCATTTCAAAATCATTTAAATTAATTTTAATTTAACATTCAAATCAATTTAAACTCATTTATCGATTCCATTCAATATTCCTTAAGTAAATATTCCATTCAAAACCATTTCTATGAAATTTCCAATTCATTAAATCAATTCTTAAGTTCAACTTCATTAAATCAAAATTTAATATTTTGAATTAAATTAAATTCGTCAAATCAATTCTTTCAATTTCAAGTCTTACATTAATTCCAAAATTATCACATTTTCATTTCTTGTTAAAGAAATTCAATTTCACTTATTTACTTTCTTAAATAATTTCCAAAACTTACTTAATAAAGAAAACTCAATTTTCAATTATTTACGAAGTAAAATTCACTTATTCAAAAGTTTAATTTTTCTTATTAAAGAACTTCAATTCAATTTAATCATTAAATAATTTAATCTTATTTAATTATTAAATCATTCAAAACTTAATTATTAAATAATTTCAAAGTTTAATAATTTCAAACTTAATTATAATTTCAAACTTGATTATTAAATCATTTCAAAGTTTAGCAATTTCAAACTTAATTACACTTTCAAACTTAATTATTAAATCATTTCAAAGTTTAATAATTTCAAACTTAATTCAATAATTTCTCAAATTTAACAATATTCTTTCATCAATTACATCGTTAATATTTTGTTTCAGATTATTAAATATTAACATTTTCCTTTCATTAAAAATTCAAATTTCAACTTCATTTCAAAACCATATTATTTATTCAAATAAAATCTTTAATTTATTTTTAAATCAAATTATTTGACCAATCGGGTTTTATTTAATTCTCTATCCTAGGTCAAAGTTCAATTTAGGTATTTATCATTTCAACCCGATTCCAATTCAATTCAAAATTAAAGCATAGTAAAGGGAACTTGCAGTGTGATAACTGGGATGGTGTCAAAGTAAATAAACAAGCAATAACAACAATCAATAACAATCCAATAATAAATTTAAATAATCCCGAAATAACCGTATTAATTCGCATTGTTATTTGTACGAATTAATATAATTATTTCTAGAATCTACACTATCATTTCATGCAGATTAATGATTATTACATTACGGTTTTCACTTGTCATCTATTACAATTTCATCCATCATCAATTTAACAACATACATTCATTGGTTCAAAGTATAATTAAACAAATCCTACGTGTCAATAAATTCAACAGTTAAAGGGGTCGTATTATACAAATGTCAGTTAATCAAATTTAACATTTAATTATCCTATATCAAGTTCAATTTCATACTATTTATCATTTTAACATTAACAATTTAACGTCCAATATAAACATCAACAATCAATCAATTATCAGCCAAACTGTATTATCATCGCATAAATAATTAACAGATAATGGTGTCAGATGTCACAGGTGAACTGATACAGGCAATAGCATATATAACAGTGTAATTAACTAACAGCAGCATATTTCAATTGTCGTTTCAATTGAAATCAGATTTAATAAATAAAAGAACGTTAATCGTGAGTGAGTGCTCACCTTCCGAGGTTAGAGAATTTGATAACAAAGTACATTTACGAATTCCAAGTGCGAATTCCAAAGCAAAGTGAGATTGTCACGAATTCGACAAAGCTGATAGATACGAAATAGAATAAATCGAGTCAGAACTGGAGTGATGAAGGTAAAATCGAAGCAAAAGTATATTATATTATTATTTTACTTAAAACCAATATTCAATTTAAATTACATATTATATTGACATATCTACCTATTGCATTTATAAAATCAAACATATGCCTTAATACCCACTAATATATACTTATATACACCACTATGTACATATATATACATACACATTGAAATCAACAAACAATATAAATTCATATAGATATGCTAATACTCATACATATAAACAGTATATACTATATTAGAAATCAATATATGTACTATCACCAATAAGCTAATATATATCTAGACATATAGTATAGATAAAACTGCACTTACCATTTACATGCATATATATATATATATATATATATATATATATATCTATCTATCTATCTAAATCCACAAATATCAAAATCTTTTTAAAAAAATCAATATAACCTACGTCAAAATCTATTTCTTTAAACACAAAACCCAAAATAATACCCATACATACATTCACTTCAAAGTTAACATAATTAAACATATATATATATATATATATACGTGTATACTTTCCCAAAGTATTATTACTAACACATTATATAAAATATACATCTTAGAACCTAAAAAAACAAGTTGTAATTTATGTACGCTTTACCAAATACACTGTAGCATATAGATATATAAAGCTGTGAACATATACTTCCACATATATATTAATATATACCCATATACATCTATATATATATATATAAATACACTCATTTGCAGACCCAAAATATGCAACTCAACTAAATGCAGAAAAAAAATGGCGAGAAAATGTTGATAAAACAATATCCCTATATACGCAACTTATGCCAGCATATATTGTTTGATTTGTAGACTAAAATAACATGCAGACCAAACAGATACAAATCCAACTAAATGTGCTAGGTAGACAAATGTACAGACCTACCCTAGATTTACATACTATCCTCATATAGACTATTGGATCAACTAACCCACTGTATAAACAACTTTCTTAAACCACATACATAACTTTGAAAAACACGACTTTAAATATATGTAAGAACAGCACGAGTTATATATTTGAACATATATACAACTAACAGACAGCAATATATCTATTTGAGATACTAAAAATATAATTCGTGCATGTATTCTATACCTATTCAGAGAAGATGCGAAGGAGGTTGCGATTCGACTGGGAAGACGCGACAAGTGCTGGAGTGGGGTTCAAGCACCGGCGGGAAAAAGTAGCCGCGTTCGGGTGGTTGCGCGCATGGGCTGAAGGCGGGGTGCTGTTGTCGCCGCGACGTGGATTGGCCATGAAGGTGGGCGATCTAGTGGAGCTATGGTTTTGTTTGATTATGTGGAGAGATGGTCTGGGTCAAGTTGTTGGATGGGCGTGGCTTCGAGCTGAAGGGTTTGGGTGCATGGCCACTTGCACGAGCGAGTGGAACGGAGATAGGTGGTCGGCTGTTCCAGGCGGGAGAGGGAGGTCTCGAGTGGTGGTGCTCGGTGGGGAGGCAGGGCTGTGGAGTCAACAAGGAGCAGTCTCGGTGGATCTGGTTTTGTCAGGAAGGAGGCGACTTGGTAATCGAAGCTAGCTTGGAGAGGACACCTGCGTATGTAATTGTGGGTAGAGGGGAGGTCTGGCGCTCGTCAGAGAAGTGGTAGCTCACGCAAAATGAATGAGAGGAGAGTGTGAACTTATGCATATAGAAGTGGTAAGGACTGGTAACAGGAAGGAACGTGAATAAGAAATAGAACTATATATATTATTTCTCAAAAATAAAGTGGGGAGAGGAATAGACCAGAAGTAAATCAACGAACAGAAAGTATATCACAGTTGGGAATGTTAATAGTCAAGCACGAAGATTTGGGAAATATAAATGCAATAGCTGTTGGAATTATACAGGGTGAGAAATGGAAGGACGGATGAAATTTAAAAGGATTTAAAACCGATACCGATACGAAAATCGGTATTTCGATTTTTCGACGCATAGCGAACACCGAAACTCGCAAACGAATATACCGTAGAGATCACACGATGAGACAATCAAAACGATATGCGGACATCAGCGATATGATCATCCGATCAAAAATCGATATTCTGTACCGAAATGCTGCAAATTTTCCAAAAATAAGATAAACAAAACAAGAGGGGTCCAGATTTGATGAAACAAATTATGACGTCTCACTCAGAAGATGATTTACAAATTTTCTATAGAAAAATATTCAGGTTTGGAAAACATTTTATTACCATCGATTTTTAACTGATATAAATTGAAACAGAATTACACTTAGAAAATAAACTTCAATATTATTAATTGAAAATTTATCGTTTGCTATGTTTAATTAAACATATTCCAAAAATTTAATTTTTATTTCAAAATTTTATCGTTTAAAATTTGACAAAATTTCAACTAACTACGTTATTAAAACAGTTGAAATTTACGGGTCGTTACAGATTCCAGAAAGCACAACAAGCACGATATAGCATGACTTTTGATTTGAATGAATGGAGAGCCTTGGTATTTATCTTGTAAGCAATAACCAAAACAAGACAATATACACATAAATATTCAACGGGGTTACACTCTCCCCCACTCAAAAGATCAAACTTGACCGTGCTTTAACCATTCAAAAGATCGAACAAGGGGTTCATTTTCTTAGCCATGATGATGATGAGTGTGGGAGAGACAAGGTTAACTCCTCGGATACATAAGATAAAACAATACAAACAATATAAGTTTTCAACCCAAAATTTAAATAAAACAATGTTAGAAATGACTGCATAAAGCAAATCCAAAGCTATTACACTTGCTTTCAACCTCTAATGCTTCATCCCTAGGTTGGAATACATGGCCATGGTGTGAATTTAGATCTGGTTTGTGTGACGTATCGGGTTTTGCCCGTTCGAAAATCAACATCCGTACTTCACATTGTACTAGAATGCCGCAGATTCGACCGTTCAAATCCGATTCGCCGGAGCTATAACAACATTAAGTATAACAACACAGCGGAAGAAATGAATAATACATTGATATACAATATCTGATACAACAGAGTGATACAATGAATATCAATATACATCAGAGATATGATACAAGAAATATCAGAGATATAAGAAATAGCAACGGAAAAGAAAAGATAACATCAGCAGCGAAACAATATCAATAGAAGTGATAACTCCAAAATGATCTTCAGACAAGAATGAATCCACAACTCCAAGATAAGCAACTCCGATGAATGAACTAGCTCCAGATAATCTACTAAACCTGAATATCTGAAAAGAAACCCAACTCTAGACTGCTCGTGTGGAAAATTATGAGCACCTAGAGTTTAGGAAGGGAACAATAAACTCCGGATCAGTCATGGGACTGGTGTGAGCAACAAAAATAGTTTATCTTTAAACAAACACAAAAGAATTTTAAACATTGAAATCCGCAATGCTTTTAGAAAATGAAACTACCATAAGACCTCCCGCCACACACACAATGCAAACACAGAATTGGAGTAGATTTCTTCTTATGATAGTCAAAAATGCTTACTACGCAAAATCATTAGATTATTATTATTAGTGCATAGTGCAGAAAACATTTTCGAAAGTATAATATTAATCTTAGCCAGCATAGACATTTCGAACTATGCCTACTATAGCTACCATCTAAACAGTGGGGCGCCACCATAAGTAAATGGCAGGTTCAACAACTAATACCGTACAAGTTCCGTATTGGGAAATGGATTTCCAACAAATGGTCAGGCTAAGGAACTTCCTTCCGCCGCATGGGATCGCCTCTGGCGGGACGTCCCGAGAGACAAACTGCTCTCTGCCAACAAGGCCGGGTTACCCCTGTAACAGGTAACTCACGAATATGCCACCTCCCGGTCCTTTGGGACCTTTATCCGAGCGCTCGATATCCAACATCACACATCATAAAGAAAGTGTATCCACATGAGTAAGTATCAGGGCTCCATACCATAATACCACCCCTTTCCAGAAGGAAATGACATACCCTAAAGGGCGCGACCCTCATAACCTTGCCGCAACGATCCTGTTTCGACCATTTCCGGGTAGTGAGGTCCTGACGAAGTCTCGTCCACAAAGCTACGCTTTGTTCACAAAGCCATGCTTTGGGTCAAACAAATGATCAACCTATGATCACAAAGATATAAGATCAAACAAATGATCATATCACAAATGATCAAACACTGATCATCACACAGCAACACTCAGCATGCCACATTACCAAATTGGGAGTATATCGCTGATAACCTTCAACTACATAACCTCTGAGCTCGTACGTCTCAGAGAAGGGTGTTAAGCTAAGAGAATAAATTCTCCGCCACCAACAGAAATGTATTTGAAAGAAATCGGCTTTATATCTCAAAGTGTAATGTCAGACATACAATCCATACAAGTCTGTTCCGGGTTCGAACAGAACCGAAGGCACTTCTCACGAAGCCCTTGCAAATCCGGATAATTTCCAATCACGTCCGGACTTCCCGTCACTAAGGATGATAAAACCTCTATATCGGGGATCAGCCGATGCAGAGTAACTCGACGGTAATCCTTCCGTTTTCAAAAATATCCAGTCTTCAACACCGGTCTTCAAATGCTATCCATATACGACGTATCACATATTCGGAATGGGTTATACGACCCAAAGGTCCTCTCCCGGCTAAACCGAATAGTGAGCGAAATATTTAAAAACATATGGATATGGGATTTCAATTAAGTCACAACTTATTACCCACACTTTCTTTAAATGGTTTAACAGATTACCATTTTTAAATCTTTTAAACAAAAAGATTCAACCTTTACGGTTTAAACAGTTTCCACACTTTAATCTTTTAAACAAAAGATTCATTCACAGATTTTCCAAATCAATTTCCATTTCAATTTAATTCGTTAAATCTTTAAATCAAGATTTAACTTATAGCTTTCAAAACAATCCCATTTCAAATGATTTAAACAAAACATCATTTTAAATCTGTTAAGAATAAACAGATTCAATTCATAGCTTTTCAAAACAATTTATTCATAACTTGGAAAACCATTCTTCAATTCAATCTTGAAATTCCTTTAAATTGGAATTTCATTTCTTATATATACGAAAGCTTTTATCATTTGAAAACAAACAGTTTCATTTCAGAAAATATGATTCATTCATACGAGTGGAAATCCTTGGGTTAAATCCAAATTCTCAAAATTATACTTTTAAATGGTTTAAATTCAGATAAACACATTTATAACATTTTCAATCTCTAGTTTCAAATCATAGGATTCAATTTCAAACTTGAATTCAAATTTAAATTAAATTATTTAAATTTTCAAAACTCGATTAAGTTATTCAAAATAACTTTTATCTTTGAAATTCTATTTCAAAAGCTTTTCACTTTAAACCCAAATTTCAAATTTCAAAATCAATTGAAATTAAAATTTCAATTTCAAAAATATCAAATCTAAATGATCTGTGACTTAACTGATTTCCTCGTGAAATCCATATTTGTGTGTGTATGGTGTGGTCCAGGGGTTTTACACAGTAGTGCAACATCATTCAATTATCACAGATCAGAATACAGAAATATAGTTTGATAAGCGATATAAACTATAACGCTTATCTTTCACATACAGATCACAGATATATTTCACAGATAAGCGAACTACAGATCACAACATAAATCAGGATGTATCACAAAGCATCATATATCAGGGATATCAAATAATTCACATTTAATAGAATCCAAACATTCATAAGTAAGATCAGTTAATATCTGATTTTAATTAATTTATACCAGGTTAATTACTTATGAATAAACTACGAATTTTGGTTAATTAACATCAATAAATTACAAATCGTTTTGATTAATTATTCTTAAATTAATTACTTAATTAACCTATATCTTTAATTAATTAAATTAACTAATTATAATTAATTTCCTAATTAACTTAATCAACACCAAGAAAATAAAACATCTTTACTTAAGATAAACATTTCTTAATTACCATTACAATTTAAAACCCTTTTTATCTTTAAAATCAATTTCTTAAACAAAATTTAGATTTAAATAAAAGTTATGAACCCATTGATATTATAAAGTAATGTTTTTAAAGAAAGTTTTAATAAAATTTGTTTAAATTTCAAAAATAACATTTTTAAACTTTTTATAAAAACTGGGTAAGGCTGCTTCGGATCATACCCGAGAGCTACTCGGGTCCATCCCCGAGTTCTCTCCCCTTTTCCCCTGGTTTACAAAACTTAGTTAAATTTTATAGTTTTAAAACATTGGCCTTCAAAACACTCGAGTGCAGACCCGAGTTATATCCCAAAAACCCCGAGACCATCTTCGAGTCGATCACTCAAAAACACGATCACGCGAGAACTCGTCTTCCCCGAAGTCAAAATTACCCAGACCCAATGCACGTACACGTGCACAAACGAGCGCCGTAGCTCCGACCATGACCACCGTCCCCAACATGTCGTCCTCGACCTATATGAGCATCACGAACAACCAAAACCAAGAATCACTGACTAGATCGAAATCGAGCATTCCAGCTCATACTTGGAACTCGACATGATCAAAATAGCTCCTCGATCACTCACTCCCGTCCACCAGACGAGGCGCCACCACCGCTACACGCTCCTCGACCATCCACGAAGCCATCCCCAAAATGCCATCACACTCGAAACGTCAGAGAAGAAGAATCACGCACACTTCAAACTCGACCAAAATTAGGGTTAAAAACATAAATCCCCTCTTCCACGTCGCCACGATGAACTAGGACACTTCCAGTCATTTTTCCCCAACTCCCCATAGCTTCGTCCATCCCCAGCCACGATTCCGACCATCACCATCACATAGATCATCCTGGATCACTCGAAATCCCATTTCCAGTTAAACCCAAAATCCCCATTCAACACTTCATTAAAAATTGTGATTTTGTTTTTAAAAATCAAATTTTCCCAGACCATTCCAAGTTATAAACTTGAATTAGAGAATTTAATCCATAAATTTTTAACATGTTTGTAATTTACTTCTTGATTTTTGCTTTAGAGCCTGACTCCAGACATTATATAAATGTACACATGTTAGACTCTTTTAGATTCAACTTTAAGTTTAAACAACTATATTTGTATGAATCTAAAGCCTATCACAGACTAGAGGAGAAGGAGAAGTGAAATTCGTATTCAACTTAAACTCTGTAAGTAAATAAAAAAAAACAGAGAAGAACAAATTATAATAGGCATATACAACATGAATACCATCATCTATCAGAGTTCTACACTTATTCATGCACATACAGTCATCATTTCCATAGAAATTACGCAAACAACATATTCATTAACTTGTTTAGATTTTATTAAAGATGTTTACTCACCAAGATTTGAAAGAACAGAGCACCCTGATGAAAACAGTTTGGAACTTTAAAGGCTGAAAAATGTATTTACTTTGATCTTCCTGCCAAATCATCTTGCTTCTCTGTTTTGCATTGAGTTGCTTGCTTGAGAATGTTTGCTTAAGTCTTGAAATGGAGTTTTATTTTGGTTTTACTTAGTTCGAAAGGAAAATGAAAACTGGAATGGGAAAAATGCTTACAGGCTGATATATAAAACAGGGTATCATTTTCTTTTACAAAATAGTGTACATTTTGTACAATTTATCAGAGATAGTTCATAGTTTTGGAGGCTGAAAGGATTCTTTTATACAATTCGAATAGACTTGGTTTGCTGCTAATAAATGGAGACATTAAATGCTATTTGTACCTTATGTTATTTTTTTATACTTATCCTATTTTTGTTATACTTGCCTGCCTAGATTTTCACTTACATACTTACTTAATATTGTATGTTTTCTTTACAGCCTACAAAACTTTTGATTTAGTTGTACTCAAATCTGCATATCCATCATATTCGAACCACTTGTTTTACATACTTACCCTATGCAAGTTTATTTTCTAACAAGTTACTATATTTTCCTTTCTATTTGTTTCATTCTTTGACAAGTGTTCATATATATATCCATACACATATATATCCCATTCTTTAGTTCGTATGTACTTATGCTTGTATATACTTTTCTTTATATAAAATGTTCAAAGATCTTTCAAGTGTACATACCATTTCCTGTACAACATGAACATGCTTCCTCTCTTAGCCTACAAATATGTTTCTAAAGTGTACATACTATTTTACTTAAGCTTTACTTTGTAATTGGTAAGGTTATTGTATTATGTTAGCTTGTTTATTTGTTTTGGCCTTAATACTTTGAAACCAAATACAGTTCTATTTTTTATTTGTTTGTTATGATTTTACAAATTTGTTTACTTTATATTTTATATAGTTTATCTTATATTTATATGTATATATTTCTATTTCAATTTTTAACTTAAATATTTATTAATAGAATTTTGTTATACTTACACAACTTCTAAAATCCATAGATTAAGATTGAATTCAAATATCTTTACGTTATTTATAAACTCCAATTCAATTTTAATTCGAATACATTATCTCCAATAATTCACAATTAATTCATAACTTAACTAAATGAATATTAATTACTAACTAATTTCACAATTTGAATTCACATCAATATATACATATATATTATATCAAATTTTCTCATGTATGCTCAAATACAGATATATTCACATATATATAATGTTTTTAAATTTAAATGATTTATCTAAAAATTTATTTGAAGATCGGGGAAACTCGCATCACTTAAATCAATTTATTTACTATTTTTATTCAAAAATAAATCTAATTAACAATTTAAATTCATATAAAATTCGGGGTCGTTACAGACTTCCCCCCTTAAAAGAATTTCGTCCTCGAAATTACTAAGGAGACAAAAAGATAGATGAAGAATATTTCATCGACTCAAACTGAACATCTATTCTGCATTTGGCTTACCAAATCAGAATATCAATAACAGATACAAGAACGAATCTGTTGAATTCTTTCACACGATACTCGGGTTATCCAGATCTACGAAGTATGCAGTGGCATCGGTTAGTTCAAAAGGAATAACTAACCATTCGTAGAATATACTGGGACCCAAAGAATAGACAGATATATGGATACAATTTCAAAATTTTTAGTTTAGAACTAAAGTATACCTATCAACCATAGCAAACAAAGCAACCAAGGCAACCAATACATCCAAACAAACAATTTTGGTCCATCCGGAGTTTATGTCCCATTTTTATATATCGAATCTCTTCCTGAATCTACCAGAAATAATCGAAGAATTGAGAAAAGGTGCTGAACAAAAGAGATTGATAGAGAAAAGATTGCTTTCTTGTTGTTACAGAGTATTGACCATTTATAATCGTATTTCTCTGTCCCCTATCTCATCCTCTTCTTGCACTCATACTCACTATCGCTGAATAGTAAAAGAATTTACTGAGGCTTTCGAACGGATATCTTAAGGATTACTCATTCTAGAGTTTACTTCACTCTATCTCTAATGAGCTACTTAATGTGTTATACTCCTGAGCTAAAGTACAACCTTAGCTCTGATACCACATGTGACGGCTCGGGTTTTGCCCGTTCGAAAATCAACATCCGTACTTCACATTGTACTAGAATGCCGCAGATTCGACCGTTCAAATCCGATTCGCCGGAGCTATAACAACATTAAGTATAACAACACAGCGGAAGAAATGAATAATACATTGATATACAATATCTGATACAACAGAGTGATACAATGAATATCAATATACATCAGAGATATGATACAAGAAATATCAGAGATATAAGAAATAGCAACGGAAAAGAAAAGATAACATCAGCAGCGAAACAATATCAATAGAAGTGATAACTCCAAAATGATCTTCAGACAAGAATGAATCCACAACTCCAAGATAAGCAACTCCGATGAATGAACTAGCTCCAGATAATCTACTAAACCTGAATATCTGAAAAGAAACCCAACTCTAGACTGCTCGTGTGGAAAATTATGAGCACCCAGAGTTTAGGAAGGGAACAATAAACTCCGGATCAGTCATGGGACTGGTGTGAGCAACAAAAACAGTTTATCTTTAAACAAACACAAAAGAATTTTAAACATTGAAATCCGCAATGCTTTTAGAAAATGAAACTACCATAAGACCTCCCGCCACACACACAATGCAAACGCAGAATTGGAGGAGATTTCTTCTTATGATAGTCAAAAATGCTTACTACGCAAAATCATTGGATTATTATTATTAGTGCATAGTGCAGAAAACATTTTCGAAAGTATAATATTAATCTTAGCCAGCATAGACATTTCGAACTATGCCTACTATAGCTACCATCTAAACAGTGGGGCGCCACCATAAGTAAATGGCAGGTTCTACAACTAATACCGTACAAGTTCCGTATTGGGAAATGGATTTCCAACAAATGGTCAGGCTAAGGAACTTCCTTCCGCCGCATGGGATCGCCTCTGGCGGGACGTCCCGAGAGACAAACTGCTCTCTGCCAACAAGGCCGGGTTACCCCTGTAACAGGTAACTCACGAATATGCCACCTCCCGGTCCTTTGGGACCTTTATCCGAGCGCTCTATATCCAACATCACACATCATAAAGAAAGTGTATCCACATGAGTAAGTATCAGGGCTCCATACCATAATACCACCCCTTTCCAGAAGGAAATGACATACCCTAAAGGGCGCGACCCTCATAACCTTGCCGCAACGATCCTGTTTCGACCATTTCCGGGTAGTGAGGTCCTGACGAAGTCTCGTCCACAAAGCTACGCTTTGTTCACAAAGCCATGCTTTGGGTCAAACAAATGATCAACCTATGATCACAAAGATATAAGATCAAACAAATGATCATATCACAAATGATCAAACACTGATCATCACACAGCAACACTCAGCATGCCACATTACCAAATTGGGAGTATATCGCTGATAACCTTCAACTACATAACCTCTGAGCTCGTACGTCTCAGAGAAGGGTGTTAAGCTAAGAGAATAAATTCTCCGCCACCAACAGAAATGTATTTGAAAGAAATCGGCTTTATATCTCAAAGTGTAATGTCAGACATACAATCCATACAAGTCTGTTCCGGGTTCGAACAGAACCGAAGGCACTTCTCACAAAGCCCTTGCAAATCCGGATAATTTCCAATCACGTCCGGACTTCCCGTCACTAAGGATGATAAAACCTCTATATCGGGGATCAGCCGATGTAGAGTAACTCGACGGTAATCCTTCCGTTTTCAAAAATATCCGGTCTTCAACACCGGTCTTCAAATGCTATCCATATACGACGTATCACATATTCGGAATGGGTTATACGACCCAAAGGTCCTCTCCCGGCTAAACCGAATAGTGAGCGAAATATTTAAAAACATATGGATATGGGATTTCAATTAAGTCACAACTTATTACCCAAACTTTCTTTAAATGGTTTAACAGATTACCATTTTTAAATCTTTTAAACAAAAAGATTCAACCTTTACGGTTTAAACAGTTTCCACACTTTAATCTTTTAAACAAAATATTCATTCACAGATTTTCCAAATCAATTTCCATTTCAATTTAATTCGTTAAATCTTTAAATCAAGATTTAACTTATAGCTTTCAAAACAATCCCATTTCAAATGATTTAAACAAAACATCATTTTAAATCTGTTAAGAATAAAATGATTCAATTCATAGCTTTTCAAAACAATTTATTCATAACTTGGAAAACCATTCTTCAATTCAATCTTGAAATTCCTTTAAATTGGAATTTCATTTCTTATATATACGAAAGCTTTTATCATTTGAAAACAAACAGTTTCATTTTAGAAAATATGATTCATTCATACGAGTGGAAATCCTTGGGTTAAATCCAAATTCTCAAAATTATACTTTTAAATGGTTTAAATTCAGATAAACACATTTATAACATTTTCAATCTCTAGTTTCAAATCATAGGATTCAATTTCAAACTTGAATTCAAATTTAAATTAAATTATTTAAATTTTCAAAACTCGATTAAGTTATTCAAAATAACTTTTATCTTTGAAATTCTATTTCAAAAGCTTTTCACTTTAAACCCAAATTTCAAATTTCAAAATCAATTGAAATTAAAATTTCAATTTCAAAAATATCAAATCTAAATGATCTGTGACTTAACTGATTTCCTCGTGAAATCCATATTTGTGTGTGTATGGTGTGGTCCAGGGGTTTTACACAGTAGTGCAACATCATTCAATTATCACAGATCAGAATACAGAAATATAGTTTGATAAGCGATATAAACTATAACGCTTATCTTTCACATACAGATCACAGATATATATCACAGATAAGCGAACTACAGATCACAACATAAATCAGGATGTATCACAAAGCATCATATATCAGGGATATCAAATAATTCACATTTAATAGAATCCAAACATTCATAAGTAAGATCAGTTAATATCTGATTTTAATTAATTTATACCAGGTTAATTACTTATGAATAAACTACGAATTTTGGTTAATTAACATCAATAAATTACAAATCATTTTGATTAATTATTCTTAAATTAATTACTTAATTAACCTATATCTTTAATTAATTAAATTAACTAATTATAATTAATTTCCTAATTAACTTAATCAACACCAAGAAAATAAAACATCTTTACTTAAGATAAACATTTCTTAATTACCATTACAATTTAAAACCCTTTTTATCTTTAAAATCAATTTCTTAAACAAAATTTAGATTTAAACAAAAGTTATGAACCCATTGATATTATAAAGTAATGTTTTTAAAGAAAGTTTTAATAAAATTTGTTTAAATTTCAAAAATAACATTTTTAAACTTTTTATAAAAACTGGGTAAGGCTGCTTCGGATCATACCCGAGAGCTACTCGGGTCCATCCCCGAGTTCTCTCCCCTTTTCCCCTGGTTTACAAAACTTAGTTAAATTTTATAGTTTTAAAACATTGGCCTTCAAAACACTCGAGTGCAGACCCGAGTTATATCCCAAAAACCCCGAGACCATCTTCGAGTCGATCACTCAAAAACACGATCACGCGAGAACTCATCTTCCCCAAAGTCAAAATTACCCAGACCCAATGCACGTACACGTGCACAAACGAGCGCCGTAGCTCCGACCATGACCACCGTCCCCAACATGTCGTCCTCGACCTATATGAGCATCACGAACAACCAAAACCAAGAATCACTGACTAGATCGAAATCGAGCATTCCAGCTCATACTTGGAACTCGACATGATCAAAAAAGCTCCTCGATCACTCACTCCCGTCCACCAGACGAGGCGCCACCACCGCTACACGCTCCTCGACCATCCACGAAGCCATCCCCAAAATTCCATCACACTCGAAACGTCAGAGAAGAAAAATCACACACACTTCAAACTCGACCAAAATTAGGGTTAAAAACATAAATCCCCTCTTCCACGTCGCCACGATGAACTAGGACACTTCCAGTCATTTTTCCCCAACTCCCCATAGCTTCGTCCATCCCCAGCCACGATTCCGACCATCACCATCACATAGATCATCCTGGATCACTCGAAATCCCATTTCCAGTTAAACCCAAAATCCCCATTCAACACTTCATTAAAAATTGTGATTTTGTTTTTAAAAATCAAATTTTCCCAGACCATTCCAAGTTATAAACTTGAATTAGAGAATTTAATCCATAAATTTTTAACATGTTTGTAATTTACTTCTTGATTTTTGCTTTAGAGCCTGACTCCAGACATTATATAAATGTACACATGTCAGACTCTTTTAGATTCAACTTTAAGTTTAAACAACTATATTTGTATGAATCTAAAGCCTATCACAGACTAGAGGAGAAGGAGAAGTGAAATTCGTATTCAACTTAAACTCTGTAAGTAAATAAAAAAAAACAGAGAAGAACAAATTATAACAGGCATATACAACATGAATACCATCATCTATCAGAGTTCTACACTTATTCATGCACATACAGTCATCATTTCCATAGAAATTACGCAAACAACATATTCATTAACTTGTTTAGATTTTATTAAAGATGTTTACTCACCAAGATTTGAAAGAACAGAGCACCCTGATGAAAACAGTTTGGAACTTTAAAGGCTGAAAAATGTATTTACTTTGATCTTCCTGCCAAATCATCTTGCTTCTCTGTTTTGCATTGAGTTGCTTGCTTGAGAATGTTTGCTTAAGTCTTGAAATGGAGTTTTATTTTGGTTTTACTTAGTTCGAAAGGAAAATGAAAACTGGAATGGGAAAAATGCTTACAGGCTGATATATAAAACAGGGTATCATTTTCTTTTACAAAATAGTGTACATTTTGTACAATTTATCAGAGATAGTTCATAGTTTTGGAGGCTGAAAGGATTCTTTTATACATTTCGAATAGACTTGGTTTGCTGCTAATAAATGGAGACATTAAATGCTATTTGTACCTTATGTTATTTTTTTATACTTATCCTATTTTTGTTATACTTGCCTGCCTAGATTTTCACTTACATACTTACTTAATATTGTATGTTTTCTTTACAGCCTACAAAACTTTTGATTTAGTTGTACTCAAATCTGCATATCCATCATATTCGAACCACTTGTTTTACATACTTACCCTATGCAAGTTTATTTTCTAACAAGTTACTATATTTTCCTTTCTATTTGTTTCATTCTTTGACAAGTGTTCATATATATATCCATACACATATATATCCCATTCTTTAGTTCGTATGTACTTATGCTTGTATATACTTTTCTTTATATAAAATGTTCAAAGATCTTTCAAGTGTACATACCATTTCCTGTACAACATGAACATGCTTCCTCTCTTAGCCTACAAATATGTTTCTAAAGTGTACATACTATTTTACTTAAGCTTTACTTTGTAATTGGTAAGGTTATTGTATTATGTTAGCTTGTTTATTTGTTTTGGCCTTAATACTTTGAAACCAAATACAGTTCTATTTTTTATTTGTTTGTTATGATTTTACAAATTTGTTTACTTTATATTTTATATAGTTTATCTTATATTTATATGTATATATTTCTATTTCAATTTTTAACTTAAATATTTATTAATAGAATTTTGTTATACTTACACAACTTCTAAAATCCATAGATTAAGATTGAATTCAAATATCTTTACGTTATTTATAAACTCCAATTCAATTTTAATTCGAATACATTATCTCCAATAATTCACAATTAATTCATAACTTAACTAAATGAATATTAATTACTAACTAATTTCACAATTTGAATTCACATCA
This sequence comes from Allium fistulosum, assembly GCA_030737815.1. NCBI lineage: Eukaryota > Viridiplantae > Streptophyta > Magnoliopsida > Asparagales > Amaryllidaceae > Allium > Allium fistulosum. The sequence goes on from CM060907.1 coordinate 614,457,170, forward strand.
ATATATACATATATATTATATCAAATTTTCTCATGTATGCTCAAATACAGATATATTCACATATATATAATGTTTTTAAATTTAAATGATTTATCCAAAAATTTATTTGAAGATCGGGGAAACTCGCATCACTTAAATCAATTTATTTACTATTTTTATTCAAAAATAAATCTAATTAACAATTTAAATTCATATAAAATTCGGGGTCGTTACAGTTTGGGTCAATAAGATAGGCCATAGCATGGGAAAAGATAGAGCAAAGGTTTGTGTACATAAACTACACAAGCTAATGCAACACACCAATGTTTTTATGCAACAACAAGCCATGACCAAGGCAAGCAATAGCATGGACAGGCCTGGTGGTGTTAGGTTAGAAAATGGCTGGTGGTGATGATGTATGTGGCGGCCAAAGTGGTTTGGTGAAGTGGTGAAGGCATAGGTGCTTGGAAATGCAAGTTTTCAAGTGTATATTGCAATTTTGGTGGAGTTTGTTTAGGTTTTTGGTGGATCTATTTCAACATGGGGCACGGCAAGAGGTGTGGGGTCCAAGGTGATGACGTGGCAGAGGGTCCAGGTGGTGCTGGAGGTGGTGGAGGTGGTGTTGGTGGCGGCTATGGGTGGTGGAACGTGATGGTGACTATTCTAGGTCTAGTCTTGCATATATGTGATGTAATATTGGATTTTTGGTGGTGTTCTCTAGCCAAGATGGCTCGGCCTGGCCATGGTGGGGTGCTAGGGGGTTGGTTGATCAGAAACCAAGGTGGTGGAGGTTGGCCTAGATCTGGTTGAGGAGGAGTGGAGCCATGAAGTTGAGAACAATATACAAAAATTCAGTAGAAAACCATAAAAACAAGAAGAAAAGAAGATGAATTTACCTAAAATTTTGCAAGATGGAGGCCATGATTTTTTTTAGGGTTAAGAAGCTTTGAAAACTCGTGAATAACATGAGGAAGTCGGCTGGAAAAAATGAGGGATAGATCGGCAAAAAATAAAAGATGTGTTGATTGAAAAAGAAACGGTAGAATTCAAAAGGACTAAGCACACAAAAGGTATCAAACTCTTCATATATCTTTAATTCATTTTTATAACTTTATATTTCTGGAGAAAAAAATAATAATACCAGATAAAATTTCGAAATTTTATCAAAATATAATAATTTATATAAATATTTATCAATTATATAAAGTTAAATTAAGAAAATAGCAAAAATAGTAAACTAGTCTAGAAAATTTGGAATTGAATAGAATAAATTTTTAGAAAATTCATATGAGCTTAAAATATATTTTTAAACATAAATAATAACATGAAATTAAATATATTCACAAAATAAATTTTTAAAATTTAATTTACATATAATTTTTAATGAAGAAAACAGCAGAAAATAGGAAAACAGCCTTTAAAAATGAAAAATAAATACAGTAAATTTTGGAAAAATTCTATTATCATTTTAAAAATATAAAAAGACAAAAATATCCATAAAAAACATATTAACACATATTAGAACAAAATATAAGAAAGAAAATATGATTTATAAAATTTAAAATAGGCAAAATTGCACAAATAAACAAACTATACTAAAAGTTGAAATGTACATAACTTTTACATTTTAACTCCGTTTTCAATGAAACGAAAAGTAGTGTTCAAGTTATTACATCTATTTTTATAATAAAAGATAAAATTTATAATTTCAAACTTTTAAATTTTTAAGTTTAAAAGTCAAAGTTTGACTATTTTAACCAAAATTCACATTTTCTGGAAATATTAAATTTAGTCATATTTGGAATTCTAATCCACATACAAAATCAAAGTTTTTATATTTACAATAACAAAATTTATTCTTTTCATAAATAAAGCTTTTAAATCTGGAAATCAATTTAAAAATAATTGTAAAATATAGGGTTGTTACACTCTCCCCCACTCAAAACTTTTCGTCCCCGAAAAGGAACGAGGTACGGGAAAGCACAGAAAAAGATAGAATGAATAGAATTAAGACAAGATGATAAGAAAATTGGAATTACACCTGATAACTATTGTCATAGGTAAGTTTAACAAGATGGAGGTGATCAAATCAAGAATATAAGCACGAAAAAAAATCCTCTTGAGTCTGAATCTCCCTTTTCACTTGACCGATGGTCTATGAATGGAAAACAGTGTTCAGATCCGGATGAGTAACAAAGATTATCAAAGATTACAGAAAGATTTCTAAACAGAAAGATTATAAAAAGATGCTTATACCAGCCTGTAGCAAGATGAGAGAAAATAAGGACAACCAAAAGATGGTTTGAAAAACAAAATAAGATAATAATTTGAAACCATAATGCTTTGAAATCATAACAATTTAGGGATGTTTATCATTTGGAAATCATACTACTAAGATCATAACACTTGGAAATGTTATTCTAAAAAAACGTGTTAACGTTAAAAAGTGAACGCTAACACCCGGTGTGTGTAATAGAATCGTGAAAGCACCACCCGCGTGACGGGAACAGAATTTAAGCAGTAAAATGGTAGAAAAGAAGTAAAAGACAGCAATTTATAGTGGTTCGGCTTGAGATTATGCCTACGTCCACTTTGAATCTATTTATTACTGAATTCGGTTACAAATCGATACAAATCTCTTATCAAAACAATACAATTTGATCAAAAGAAACAATCTTGACTACTAGCTCAATCTTCGTCGATGAAATTCGATGAATCCGTGTTGGATGTAAGGAATTTCTCTTGAAGCTTGTTGTAGCGTCTTGAATGTTTGAAGATCTTTGATTGCTGGATGAATGGAGACTTCGACAGAGTAACGGTGCTTGAAGAAATGAATTGCAAAAAGTCCCCTCCATGTAGGAAATGGTGGCCTATTTATAGGAGCGGCTCTGAATTCTGGGCAGAAATATTACAAGTCTTAGGTCGCATACGACCTAAGTTAGGTCGTAGGTCGTGAGCGACATAAGCTAGGTCGCAGTCTATTCGCGACTTAGGAAATCAGCTGATGTAGTAGCATTAGGCTTCATTTGAACAAGTAGTAGGTCGCTGGCGAGTTAAGGATGGTACTAGGTCGTTGTTGACTTAGGAATGATCTTTTGAGTCGCTCACGACCTAAGTTAGATCGTAGGTTGCAAACAACTTAAGGAGTAGATTGATGTATTTTCTCTCGGTCTTCTCTGTAGTAGATTGTGTGCGACCTAAGTTAAGTCGTAGGTCGCAGCTATTTATAGGTCGCAGGTAGCTTCAGCAGTTAGGTCAGGAACTCTCTTAGGTCGCTAAGTTCCTTAGGTTGTTAGCTACCATAGGTCGTTCAGTTGTGATACTTCTTAGGTTGTAGTCAACTTTAGGTTGTGGAGAAGTTAGGTCGCTAACATCTTATCTTGGTAGGTCGTAGACTTTCTCAGTTAGGTCGCAGGCTTCCTTTATCAGTTAGGTCGCTATGTATTTAGGTCGCGAGGTTCTTGAGACAGTTAGGTCGCGAGGTTCTTTAGGTAGTTAGGTCGCGAGGTTCTTTAGGTCGCGGACTTCCTTAGATCGCAGAGCCTCTTAGGTCTTAGCCTTTTCCTTAGATCGTAGCTTCCTTAGGTCGTAGCTTCCTTAGTTCGCAACTTCCTTAGGTCGCAACTTCATTAGGTCGTAGCTTCCTTTGGTCGCAACTTCCTTAGGTCGTAACTTCCTTAGGTCGCAACTTCATTAGGTCGTAGCTTCCTTAGGTCGTAGCTTCCTTAGGTTGCAACTTCATTAGGTCGTAGCTTCCTTAGGTCGCAACTTCCTTAGGTCGTAACTTCCTTAGGTCGTAGCTTTCTTTTAGATCGCGGAGTTTTAGGTCGCTAAAATAAAGGAGTTAACATTTGCCCCTCGAAGTATATGACTATTCCTTAGGTCGTATGCTTCGACTTAACTTTGCTAGGTCGCGAACGACGTAAAACTTGCATGCCTATTCGCCTTCTTCTCCCAGTTCCATATAAATAGATTAGGTCATCCTTCCTTTCCACCTTACTACTCTGAGACCCTATTGCCATTGACGAATTCTTAATTCTTCGTAGGTTAATTCATCCCAGCAAAACATCGATTCACTTCTATCAGTATATTACGTAAGTGGATTAATCTCTCCTCTTTCGCAATCACTGATCGATCGTAAATCCATGTTTACTGACCCAAATTTAATTCTGTGTGTCATGCTTCAGTTTTTTGGTTATTTCGATCGATTTTCGATCACTGTTTGATATGTTGCATTGATTCATGATCGCACGGTAGTTTTCACAATGAATCGGTGGGATTTTCAATTGATTGGTCGAATGATTCAGAGGTATATGGATGACTTCCAGTCGCTTTGCTGGACGACTCGTTGATGGAATGAGGAAGATATCGAATTCTTTCATAATGGCGGTTTTGGGTTATTGGATCCAATATGGTGTTGCTTGGAGAGGAAGTCAATAACTTACCAGATTTGGACGACCTAAGAGTTTGGTCGCGCAGGAATATTCACGACCTAAAGAGTCTTCAACCTAAAGAGTTTACGACCTAAAGAGTCTTCGACCTAAAGAGTCTGCGATCTAATAATCTTCACGACCTAAAGAGTTTACGACCTAAAGAGTCTTCGACCTAAAGAGTCTTCGACCTAAAGCCAAGTCGTGCGCGACCTAGGACTTAGATAAAATTGCACCGCTTTGACTTATTCAGATACACTGTACGACCTAGAAATGCTGCGACTTCTGATAGGTTGCAGAACGACCTAGGACTTGAACCACCTTGGCACTGCCTTGAACATCTTGACTCGCACAGTACGACTTAAGAGCCTTGACCTATGATATGTCGTCAAACGACTTAAGACTTGGAGGAATTTGCACAGAAGTTGGCTGGATTCTTGAATCTGAACTGTGTTGTAATTCCTTTCACACTGTCTTGACTTTAATGCTAATAACCTGCCTAAATACAACACTTGCAGAAAAACGGGACAAATATACTGCCATTGACTGCCCGCATCGCATGACAGATTAGTTGATAACGAATAATTAACTTAAACGAATTCTGTGAATGAAATGCTGTGAAATGACTAATTCAAATGAAGTGTTGAAACAAAGCTGGAATAATCAACCTAAGCTGACTTGTTTGCATCAACACAACATTGTATTTTAATTCTGAAATAACAAGCCTCGAAACTTTATAATCGACGAACATCAATTGTCTCAATTTCGGTTATACTTGCTCGTTATTGTTTTAGTTTTGCATAACACTTCACACTTTTTAGGAAACGTGCACCTTTATATTTAAATATCCAGTTGATTGTGTAGAATGATGTCTCAACAAGAAGATTCAGGACCAACTGAAGAAGCTTTCCCAATTGCCAATCCACTGATTGATCCTCCGGAGAGAACACCGAATACCCTTAGTCACAGAATTTTTAGACAACTGTGTATCCAATTTGGTATTGCTGATTCAGACGCTATATTCCCTGGAGCAAGTGATACAGCTGACAGACCACCCCTAGGTTTTGTTGCGGTGAATCGCCATATGTGCTTGAACGGAGCTATTCCGCCTTTCAATGAATTTCTCCGGGAACTCTTCCTTCGACTAGCTATCTCGCCTTTTCAGCTACACCCCAACGGTTACGCCGTTCTGATGGGTTTATGTGTTCTGTTTAGGAGGACGCTTGACCGTCTTCCGAGCTTTGACGAAATTTGCTATCTATGCACCTTCTCTAAGAATAAAGATCATCCTTCGATTGTACTCGTAAGGGGTGCCAGGAATCGGAAACTGATCTTGGATTTGCCTGAAAGTGCTCATGGCTTTTTAAACCAGTTCTTTTTTGTTCGATGTCCTCCGGGATTCTACGCAGTTTGGAGAATTGGGAGTAAGACTTGCCTTTCTCTGTTCATCTTATAGACTTTTCGAAATCCGAATCATCAAATGCTTATCTTCATTCTTTTTCTTTTTCCAGCACTTCCTCCTCCGCTTAGAAATCCGAGCCTCAAATCGATCCTTGAAACTTTAAATGCTGTGGCGGTAGAAGATAGAAGTGCCAAATTTTTGCTGAAAGATGAATTTTTGCACCAGTATGGGCTTTTACACTCTTCTCGCTCTTCACAGCCTCATGAAGTTTCCGACTCTCCTTCGAAGACAGCAGATGCCCCACTTTCTGTTGAATACCCCACACCGAAAGAAACTACTACTGAAACCTTACTGGTAAAATGTCCCACACTTGCCGATGTTGCGGGCTCGTCCAGCAAACTGGCACTTCCCCCAATTATCGAAGAAGAAGAAAATCCTCGAATCACTGAAAAGTCAGCCGATGTGGAAGCTGAAAAAGAAAACTCTGCTGGGCATCATGATGATGACACCTTTGATGGCTTAAGTGATAAAATGATAACTTCCCGAGAGCTCTTTAAAGATGACACAACTAAAGTCTTCTCCTGTAACAGAAGCAACATCTACCTTGCAACAAACTTTACCAGCTCAAGAATCAACTCCCGTTTCCCAATCTGCTATTATTCCTCAACCAAAGATTGGTTTGTAGTTTGACGCGCGTAGTTTGCACATCACACACACTTAGGATGCTCATCACTTATATGAATTTAGCCCCCTTTAATTTGAAGATTTCTAAGACTTGTCTTTTCTTCAATTTCAGGCTCTACAATGGGACGAACTGGCTCATATTATGACAACTTTCGGCGCTACGGAGGGCGTGATTCTTACGATTATGGACGTTATCTTCCCTCCCGCAAAGAATCTGACGAAGAGCGTGCAGCTAGAAAAGCTCAAGAAAGGCGTGCTTACGAAGAGCAGCAAAGAAGGAGAGACGATGACTCTCATAAAAGAAAATATCATGATGACAAAGGGAAGAAGCATGCTACCGATGACCCAAGTAAACGGGTTAAACTTGATGAGAAGGACGCGTCTGAAATTTCTGAGAAAACTGACGCTCCTATCCCTTCTGATACTCCGGCCGGCTCTCCTCCTCTAAAGAAGTCTGATATTCAAACAATCATTAACATGCCACAATATCAAGTTAAAGACGGCCCTCCAACGCTTCAGAGCCGATTTCCAAATTGGTGCCTAAAAGGAGTGCGCTTTGACTTGGATTTGGTTCCGATTGATAAGCAAGACATGCTTAAAAGTCTTGACGCGGTCAGGCTTAATGTCGAGAGGATGTCGCAATGGCAGAAACTTATCGACGAACTTCAAAGGGTTAACCACATGAATCTTGAGGCGATGATGACCATGGAGAACGATAAATCAGAATGGGACAAATGGCGTAAGCAGCATGATGCGGAGATGACGAGCATTGCAGACGACAACGCAAAGCTTGCATCTGAAGTCAAGCGACTTAAGGAAGATCTCGCCTCGTCTTCTGCATCGCATACCCAAAAGGAAGAAGTTTTTCAGAAGCAAGTGCAGGACGCACATGCTGCACAAAGAGACGCCGAAGTGAAGCTTGCAGCCGAGCAGCACATTACCAGGGAATATCGCACAGAAAATGCTGAACTGCGGGAAACAATTGTGTCCCAAAATGCGGAGATTGAAATACTGAAGGCTAAGCTTCTTAAAGTTGAGAAGGAGCGAGATGACGCGGTTGTTGGGCAAGTTGGGGCCGAAGAGTCTCACGAAGCCACTAAAGCTAGCATCGATTCTACTCTATTTGACTTCTACATGCACAGCATTCTGGGCCGCGGCAGCCTCTCATTCTTGGGTCCCAAATATGAGATTACACTTGCTGAAGTTTGGGAGACCATACTTGATACGTTTGCTGGCTATGCGGAGGCAGGCCTTGTAGCGCTTTGTTTGGATGATGAAGCACGTGATGCGCTTATTAGAGGCAAATAGCAACTTGCCGAAGCTAGAGCCGGGACAGTGGCAGAGGAGCATTCAGAAAAAGCAATACCTTTCACTGCCCATGTCCATACTTCGACTTTGACCGATGTTGACATCATAGGTTCTAGCTCTCAATCTCCGCTTGCTGCAAAAGATGCTGAAGCGAAACTCGATACTTCCGAGACTCCTCTTTCCCAAATTGAAGAGAAGATCCAGGAAGAAACTGAGGCTGATAAATATGAAATTGAACTTGCGAAGACAACTCCTCCAGGTAATTTTGGCGAAGTTCCGGGTCTAATGAACCAGTTATTTGATTTAACCGAGTTTGATGACCTTCTTACTTGTTACTTGAACTTTGGTGAACCGATACCTTCTCTATTTTCGGGAGATGTTGATTTTAACTTCTTTTCTTCTACAGCGGAGGCACCAAACACTGCACAAGTTTCCACTCCTTCAGTTGCTGTACCTCCATCTTTATAGATTACTCCTCCTTCTGCTTCTCAACCGGGATCGCAGGTAGAAAAAATTGAAGCTCTTCAAGGCCTGGACGATCCGGCTATTTCGTAGGAGCAGAAGGTGGAGGATCTTGAGGACGTCGAGAAGACCCCGGAGCGGTCTCTAGATGATGACACGAAGCTTTCAACATTGCTCGCTACTCCGGGGAGCGAATCTTCCTCGAAGAGGAAGGGGAAGCGCGCCATAAGGAAGAAGAAGAGAGATGCTTCGACTGGGGAAGACAAGACAGAAGAAGACCCAACCACTCCTCCTTCTCCGTCCCGCCCATATCGGATTCCGAAGTTAACTATTAGGCCAAGCAAAGGCTCCAAGGGTGGCGGAAAGAAGGAGTGACAAGCTGAACTTTCTACTTCTTATTTTGCTTTTTACATGTATAGATCGGAGATTGTGCGGGTACCGGTCCCTGCTTTTGCTTTTTGAGATATCTGCACATGTAAAGAATTTTCATAGTATTAAATAAAACAATTATTTTACTCGTACAAACTCTTGTGTATGTGAGAACGCATCTGTTTCTCTTTTTAGTGTAGGATAAACGATTCCTTTTACTTGTACAAACTTTTTGTCTGTGTTTGGGAATGCATTTATTCCACATCTAGTTTTCGTGATATTGCAACGAACTTGTGGCATGTTGCTTTTATTAATATAATTGAATTGTATAGTATTCCCCCCATGTCGTAAGTGCATTGCAATATTCCTAGCTTTTTCAAGACTAATACTCTTATTTCAGAGGATAATTACTCCGCTTTTAAGGGGAGAATTATTCTGCTTTTAATAGAGTATATTTAGTCTTTAGAGGAATTTTTATTTTCTCTTTCTGAAGAACGCATCAACTTTCGGGGATAATCACTTTTATTTATTAAGAAGTGAATTTCCCTATGAAGTGAAATGAACTTTTCTGAAAGAATTTTGTAGTATTTCAACTTTTTTAGGAGGAACTTTTTGAGATGAACAAGTTAATCCTTCCTTTGAGAGTTGAACTGTGCTTTCGGAGAATGCTTTTCGTTCGAGTATTTTATTTTGGGACATGCCTCCGGAGAGGGCTCCACTTAAAGAGTTGTGCCTCCGAAGAGGTCTTGTGCCTCCGAAAAGGGCTTGTGCCTCCGAAGAGGGCTTGTGCCTCCAAAGAGGGCTTTCGGTGCCTTGGGAAAGGGCTTTTGCCTCCGAAGAGGTCATGTGCCTCCGAAGAGGGCTTGTGGTGCCTTGGGAAATGGCTTTTGCCTCCGAAGAGGTCATGTGCCTCCGAAGAGGGCTTGTGCCTCCGAAAAGGGCTTTTTGATTGCCTGGAAGTTACTTTCTCATGGTTGAGTGGATCCACGGGGCGGACGCAAGTTGCTTGATTGGATGCTCGTTTGCACATACGATCGCAATTAAGTAACAAGGGCCCTGTTCCTTCAGCTTGGGAAGGTGCCCCTCCGATGGTTCCACCAATCTTTTTTGATTGAGAGAAGTACTTTCATTTTTTGGCGTGCCTCGTCATTGGGCTTTGTTGAACTTTGAGAAGGAGCGTTGGGTGGTTGGTGTGCCAGGAAGGTTGCGTCTCAGGGGCAAGTAGATCCACGGGACGGACGCAAGCTGCCTGATCGGATGCATCACGATCCGTTAGCAAGGGCCCTGTTCCTTCTGCTTGGGAAGGTGTCCCTTCGGTGGTTCTTACTGCCCCTTTTATTGAGAAGCATACCTCCTTTTGGCTGCTCCTTTGTTTTCTTGGCAATGTTCTCTCATCATCTGCTCATTAGCGATCTTTTATTATTGTTTCCAAGCGCATCTTCTTTCCTTACATTGCTATGTCCGAAGAAGTGGACTTCACTGTTGAACGACTTCACGGGACAAACGCAAGTTATCTAGTTGGATGTTTGTTTATATCGATAATCTCAACCAATTAACAAAGGTTTGTCACAGTGGAGTCGCCAACTTTTTATGTGAAGTTCTCCTTGTATAGGATTTGTATTTGGAATTTCTTGTCGCTTGGTATTTGCATAACAGGTGATTTATAGAGGTCGCTTGGTTTTGTGACGAGCAAGCATTGTTTTGATGTCCTACAATTTTGAATCGACATTTTAGCAATACATTTAAAGCATTTACATATCGAAATAAAACAGGCATTATGAAATAGTAAAGAACACAAGATTTATAGTGGTTCGGCCAAGAATTGGGCCTACATCCACTTTATAGCTTTCATTCATTCACACTGATTTACAATGTTTTACAATACAACTGATACATTCATCATTATTTTACAATTTTGAACAAAGCTTTTTCTTTCAAGTAAAATAAGGACGTAAGTGGTTGCTGTTCCAGGCTCTTGGAATTGGATCTCCTTCGACAGTTATGAGTTTGAAAGTGCCATCAAGAAGTTTACTACCGATGGCATATGGTCCTTCCCAGTTTGGTCCAAACACACCAGTTGCCGTCATGATCCTTTCCAAAACTAAGTCCCCGACCTCAAAGCTGCATTGGCGAACTTTAGAGTTGAAGTGCCTGGCTATCCTTTGCTGATAAGCTGAAACTCTGAGCCTAGCTTCTTCTCTTTTCTCATCAAGAAAATCAAGTGCTTCAAGTTGCAGCTTTTCATTTTCAGCTTCGTTGAAATGAACTCTTCTATGTGAAGGAACTTCTACTTCCACTGGAATCATTGCCTCTGATCCGTATGCCAGTGAAAATGGAGTGTGCCCAGTTCCAGTTTTGTGAGTAGTCCTGTATGTCCATAGTGCTAATGGAAGCTTATCAACCCAACCACCTTTTGCTCTTTCGAGTTGCTTTTTGATGGTTGACTTTATGATTTTATTCACTGCTTCCACTTGCCCGTTTGCCTGCGGATGAGCCACTGCTGAGAAGCTTTTCCGAATTCTGAATCGTTTGCAGAAATCCTGGAACTCTTCACTTTCAAACTGAGTACCGTTGTTTGTGATTATTTTCTGTGGCACACCATATCTGCAAATGATATTTTTCGTTACAAAATTTATCATCTTTTTAGAAGTAATGGTGGCCAAAGGTTCAGCCTCAGCCCACTTGGTGAAATAATCAATGGCTACGATAGCATATTTGATTCCTGATTTGGCAACTGGTAATGGTCCGATTAGATCTATCCCCCAAATGGCGAATGGCCATGGGCTGACCATTTGTGAGAGTTCGGTGGAAGGTGCTCTTGGGATTTTTGCAAATCTCTGACACTTGTCGCACTTTCTAGAGTAGATAGCAGCATCTCGGTTAATGTCAGGCCAGAAATACCCATATCGGAGAACTTTCTTGGCTAAAGTTTGACCAGCTGAATGATCTCCACATTCTCCTCCGTGTACCTCGGCTAGAATTGTCTTGGCTTCTTCCTTAGTTACACATCGGAGCAGAGGCATTGAAAATCCCCGTCTGTATAATCGGCCATCTTGAATTATATATCTCGACGCTTTTCTCAATAATTTTCGACGTTCCTTAAAACTTTCTGGCAGGGAACCACTTAGTAAGTATTCTTTGATTGGATTCATCCATGATTCATGCTCTTGAGACGTAGCCATAATCCAATCAATATCCATTTCATCGATGCTTGGAGCTGACAGAACTTCTACAGGAACTAATCCCAGTAATTGATCTTCTCCGGAACTTGAGTACTTTGCTAAAGAATCTGCCTTCATATTTTCCTATCGGGGTATGTGGCTTATTGAGTAGTGATCGAAATCATTGAGGAGTTCGGAAGTTTTTGTCAAATATGCAGGCAAATTTCCTCCTTTGGCTTGAAATTCTTTCTTCACCTGGCAAACAATAAGCTGAGAATCGCTGAAAATCTGTAACACTTTGATGTTTAGTTCCTTGGCGATTTTTAGACCGGCAATAAGTGCTTCATATTCTGCTTCATTGTTTGTTGAAGGAAATTCCAGTCTCAATGCATAACACAATGATCGTCCTTCGGGGGTTTCAAGCACAACCCCTGCCCTAGAACAGTAATCATTTTTTGATCCGTCAACATACAACTTCCACTGAATTGGAATGCCGTTAGTTGTTTCATTTCCACTATCGCCTTTGTCAGTAGATTCTGCGATGAAATCTGCTAAAGCTTGTCCGTTGATTGCTCTTCGGGGGTGATAAGTGATGTCATACTGGCTAAGTTCAATGTTCCATTTCAAAAGACGACCCGAAGTTTCAGGACGAAACAGGACTTGCTTTAGAGGTTGATCAGTAAGAACCTTGATAGGATGAGCTTGAAAATATGGTCTCAATTTCCTGGAAGTAATTAGAAAACAATATGCGAGCTTTTCTATTTTCGAATAATTCATCTCTGCCCCAGTGAACCGTTTACTGATGTAATAGACTGGACGCTGTACCTTCATATCTTCCCGTACAAGTGCTGCACTGAGGGCGTGAGATGAAATTGCTAAATAGATGAAAAGGTCTTCACCGTCAGTAGGCTTGGAAAGAACCGGAGGTGTTTCCATGTGATGAATTAGTTCATCGAAAGCATTCTAGCATTCTGGAGTCCACTCAAAATTTTTCTTTCCTTTCTTTAGAGCGTCAAAGAAGGGAATGCATTTGTCTGTGGCTTTGGAAATGAAGCGACTCAGAGCAGCGACTTTTCCATTGAGACTTTGCATTTCTTTCTTTGTTTTAGGGGCTTTGACTTCCCTTAGAGCTGTGATTTGAGTAGGATTGGCTTCAATGCCCCTGGCGCTCACAATGAAACCCAAAAATTTCCCAGATTCTACTCCGAATGAACATTTCAATGGATTGAGCTTCATTCCGTACTTTCGAAGAATTGCGAACATTTCCTCCAAGTGTCCCATGTGATCTACAGCTTTCTTTGATTTTACCAACATATCGTCGACATAAACTTCCATGGTTTTACCAATCTGAGGCTTGAACATTGCATTGACAAGCCTTTGGTAGGTTGCCCCAGCATTTTTCAATCCGAAAGGCATAACTTTGTAGTAGTAGAGACCCACATCTGTAATAAAGCTTGTGTCTTCCTGATCCGGCTCATGCATCATAATTTGATTGTATCCGAAGTAAGCATCCATAAACGATAACAACTCATGCCCAGCTGTTCCATCCACCAATTGATCAATTCTGGGCAGCGGGAAGCAATCTTTGGGACATGCTTTGTTTAGATCTGAGAAATCTATGCATACTCTCCACTTTCCATTTGCCTTCTTGACTAATACTGGATTTGAAACCCAATTTGGATAAGTGGAGTTTCTGATAAAGCCGTTCTCCATGAGCCGATCGACTTCTTCCTTTAGTGCTGTCGATCTTTCTGGGCCTTGAGTTCTTCTCTTCTGTTTCACTGGCGTGAATTTTGGATCTATGTTCAGAGTATGTACAGCAATTTCCGGGGAGATCCCACACATATCAGCGTGACACCAAGCGAACACATCTAGATTGGCTTTTAAGAATGATATCAGTGTGTTTTGAACTGTTATACTTAGCTGTGAACCCACATTGAGTACTTTGTTCGGGTCTTTCGAATCAACAGATATTGGTACCGTTACCTCCACGGGTACCACTCTATTCTCCCCTATACTGGCTTTCCTGGGATCCATTTCTTTACTTGCATTGCTGTGTTCGCCAGTACAGGGGCCACTCCGTAGTTGCTACAGGGTTGGTTCCTTGATGCGGAGCGGAGCTGCCGCATCTTTCCCCATTTCTCTTTTCCTGGCCTCTCGGAGTTCTACAAGATAACATTCTCGTCCTGCGTTCTGATCTCCTTTAATAACAGCAATCCCATTATCAGTAGGAAATTTCATTGTTAAGCACCAAGGAGCGAGGACGGCCCTGAAAGCAGCAAGAGTAGGCCGACCCAAGAAAGCGTTATAAGCGGAGAATCCATCAACAATTACAAAAGTTTGCTTTCGAACCAACTTCCTCTGCTCTTCGCCCATTTCTACAAACAAGTCTACCGTTCCAATTGGCTGTTTCAGCTCTCCTGTGAATCCGGCAATTTTGTGTGAAGAGGCTTGTACATCTGTCATAGGGATTTTCATTTGGTCGAATGTCCTTTTAAAGAGTATGTTGCACGAAGCACCACTATCAACCAGAACTCTTCTGACAATAGCCGACCCAATACCGACAGAAACAACTAAAGGGTCCTCAGTAGGAGCTTCCACATCAATAGAATCTTTGGTTCTGATCATAATATCATCGTGAAAAGTCTTCTGCTGCTTTAGAGGTGCAGCATCTTCCAAGATCAAGACACTTTCTTCAGTCGGAGCATACTTCAAAGCCCTAGCATACCTTTCCATTTCACCCCAACTCCTGCCAGCTGGATGAGGTCCTCCTGTGATCACATTGATAACAGGTCTTTCTTTTTCAACAGGCCTTTCTCCTGAACCAGATGAATGAGCTGGGGGTAGTTGCCCCTGGTTAGATGAAGACGGGTCTTTTCTATTCCTCTTGACGTATTGCTGCAACTTATTCTCCCTTAACAATTCCTCAATCAGGCTTTTCAAATGGCGGCACTCATTGGTATCATGCCCTGGTTGGTTATGAAACTTGCAAAATCTTCCGCTTTGAACAGCATTCTTCCCAACTTTCATGGCCGGTGGTTTTGGAAATTCAACAGCATCCTTAGTGGCGATGAAAATATTCTCCGGGGTATCGATCAGAGGAGTAAAGTCTGAAGGTTTAAGGAAGCGGGGCTTTTTGAAGTCTTTCTGCCTTTTCCCACCATTACTTTCCCTTTTCTGATCTGCAGGTTCTTTCTTACTTTGAACGGTAACATTATTTTCCACCACTGTTGTCGCAACTTTAGCTGGTGCGGAAAGATTCTCTAGGCGTATAAATTCGTCAGCCTTTTTGTAGAATTTCTCAAGCGAGTTTGGCTCCTTCATCTTCAGCCATTTTCCAAATTCGCTCGATTTGTCGATAGCACGCATTAAATAGGTCAAGATCATTCATAGCTCTGCGTTATCGACTTCTGCCAGAGCTAAATTGAAGCGGTTCAGGAATGACTTAATAGGCTCTACCGGATTCTGTTCAAGACTGGACAATGACATTATGTCTTTTGCCTTTGAAGCGTATAGCCTGAATTGCTCTTTGAAATTTCGGGTCAGATCGAAAAACTGATCTACAGATCGGACAGGAAGCTTGGTAAACCAGAGAAGTGCCACTCCTTCTAAATAAACTGGGAAATATCGGCACTTTATTTCGTCAGTTGCTCTTGCGTCGGTCATGTGCCAGTCGTATTTATACAAGAACTGATTTGGATCACTTGTTCCCCGATAAGCAGGAATGGTGGGGGGAACAAATTTTCTAGGAAATTCAGCCTTTAGAATCTTCTCGGTAAACGGAGTTCTACTTGGTGCGAATCCCCATTCGCTCTCATCTTCGTCTCTTTGCATGCTCTCTTTCATTATCTGTTTGATCATACCAGAAAGATATTCCTCATTGTTCAGAGATTTCGCAGAATAGACCTCGGCCGTCTTTTCGGGGGTTTGTCCAGGTAAATGCTCATGAAGAACTGGTGACGGCCTGGATCCTTCGGCCTGGAGGGGTGCCCCTTCGGCAGCACCTGATCCCCCGTGAGGAATATTTCTCCCCTCGGAATAGGGAGCAGCATTAGCAAAGTTTCCCTCATTACTTACTGGTCTTTGATTCGTACCAAATAGAGCATTCAGCTTTTCCATCATCAGATTATTCTGAGTTTCAATCTGCTGGTACAGTCCGGATACAGCAGCATCTAACTCTTGTCGCGTCACACCGATGCTTGGAGCTGCCTGATTTGGAGAGAGAGAAGTGGCAGTATTGTCACGGTCATCGTCAGTTCTGACAGGCTTTCGTTTCCTTCCAGGAGCCATTATGTCTGATAAACTTCTGGTTCTGTAGGAAATTCTTTCAGCAAAATTCTATGAAGCAATGGTGAGTAGTAGCCTGAGTTGGGTTCTCAGTGAAAGCACCAAAATGTTAATGTTAAAAAGTGAACGCTAACACCCGGTGTGTGTAATAGAATCGTGAAAGCACCACCCGCGTGACGGGAACAGAATTTAAGTAGTAAAATGGCAGAAAAGCAGTAAAAGACAGCAATTTATAGTGGTTCGGCTTGAGATTATGCCTACGTCCACTTTGAATCTCTTTATTACTGAATTCGGTTACAAATCGATACAAATCTCTTATCAAAACAGTACAATTTGATCAAAAGAAACAATCTTGACTACTAGCTCAATCTTCGTCGATGAAATTCGATGAATCCGTGTTGGATGTAAGGAATTTCTCTTGAAGCTTGTTGTAGCGTCTTGAATGTTTGAAGAGCTTTGATTGCTGGATGAATGGAGACTTCGACAGAGTAACGGTGCTTGAAGAAATGAATTGCAAAAAGTCCCCTCCATGTTGGAAATGGTGGCCTATTTATAGGAGCGGCTCTGAATTCTGGGCAGAAATATTACAAGTCTTAGGTCGCATACGACCTAAGTTAGGTCGTAGGTCGTGAGCGACATAAGCTTGGTCGTAGTCTATTCGCGACTTAGGAAATCAGCTGATGTAGTAGCATTAGGCTTCATTTGAACAAGTAGTAGGTCGCTGGCGAGTTAAGGATGGTACTAGGTCGTTGTTGACTTAGGAATGATCTTTTGAGTCGCTCACGACCTAAGTTAGATCGTAGGTTGCAAACAACTTAAGGAGTAGATTGATGTATTTTCTCTCGGTCTTCTCTGTAGTAGATTGTGTGCGACCTAAGTTAAGTCGTAGGTCGCAGCTATTTATAGGTCGCAGGTAGCTTCAACAGTTAGGTCAGGAACTCTCTTAGGTCGCTAAGTTCCTTAGGTTGTTAGCTACCATAGGTCGTTCAGTTGTGATACTTCTTAGGTTGAAGTCAACTTTAGGTTGTGGAGAAGTTAGGTCGCTAACTTCTTATCTTGGTAGGTCGTAGACTTTCTCAGTTAGGTCGCAGGCTTCCTTTATCAGTTAGGTCGCTATGTATTTAGGTCGCGAGGTTCTTGAGACAGTTAGGTCGCGAGGTTCTTTAGGTAGTTAGGTCGCGAGGTTCTTTAGGTAGTTAGGTCGCGAGGTTCTTTAGGTCGCAGACTTCCTTAGATCGCAGAGCCTCTTAGGTCGTAGCCTTTTCCTTAGATCGTAGCTTCCTTAGGTCGTAGCTTCCTTAGGTCGCAACTTCCTTAGGTCACAACTTCATTAGGTCGTAGCTTCCTTAGGTCGTAGCTTCCTTAGGTCGCAACTTCATTAGGTCGTAGCTTCCTTAGGTCGCACCTTCCTTAGGTCGTAACTTCCTTAGGTCGCAACTTCATTAGGTCGTAGCTTCCTTAGGTCGTAGCTTCCTTAGGTCGCAACTTCATTAGGTCGTAGCTTCCTTAGGTCGCAACTTCCTTAGGTCGTAACTTCCTTAGGTCGTAGCTTTCTTTTAGATCGCGGAGTTTTAGGTCGCTGAAATAAAGGAGTTAACAAAACGTAATACTTAGAAAATCATAACACCTTTTAAAATAATCTTCATTTAAAATATTTTAATTCATTTAAAAGTTGTAACATTTCTAAGTTCATTCAATTATAAAAATTTTCAAAACATTGTATTTTCAAAACAAGCACTTATAAAATGCTACAGTAGATATATTAGCATTTCAAATCAGTTTAATTTCAGAATTATTCATTTGGATATCATTTAACTTATGACTTATTAAAACATACTTTTATGAATGGAATATCCCATTTCATAAATAGATATTCCTTTAATAAGTTACACTTAAAATTCCATTTGAAAACCAAATTCTCAATTATCAAATTTTAGTGATGTTAAAATACATTTTAACTATTTAAAACATTATTATTCTCTTTTTTTAAGACATATCTATTACATAAATAAAATATTTATCATAGAAAATATAACAATCAATTTTCTTTACACATTTATTCATTTAGACATCAATTAAACTATGATTTCAAGTTAAATAAACTTTATTACAAAATGTCCAATTCAAATGTATTTTATTTTAGTGGAAATTAGGGAGACATCCCTATCATACTTTCATATTGTAAAGCGGGTCCCTATCAAAGTTTCATTGTAAAGTGGGTCCCTGTTTTCTGGAAACGAAGTAAAATTATTGCTGAAATGTCAGCAACTTTTATAAATAAGTGCTGATATTTCAGCAACTATCTGTGTCAAAGTTTTATTGTAAAAACAAAGAAAAATTATTGCTGAAATGTCAGCAACTTTTATAAATAAGTGCTGATATTTCAGCAACTATTTGTGTCAAAGTTTTATTGTAAAAACAAAGAAAAATTATTGCTGAAATGTCAGCAACTTTTATAAATAAGTGCTGATATTTCAGCAACTTTAATAAACTGTGTTCACAGTGTACAGAAATGTTGCTGAAATATCAGCAACTTTTATAAATAAGTGTTGATATTTCAGCAACTTTCATACACTATGTTCACAGTGTACAGAAATGTTGCGGAAATGTCAGTAACTTTTATGAAATGTTGCATCATGCTCTGCAATAATCATGAATAAAAAACAGGGACCTAATTTACACTGAAATTTAGTGAAGGACTTTTCGTGAATTTTGAAACTTAATAAGGACCTGTGCCAAAAGTACCCTTTATTTTATCTATTCAAAGATACATTATTTATTATACAACATATTCATTTCAGGAAATAACCTTTATTAAAATTCCTAGGTTAGACTTAAGGTTCCATTTTAAATCAAATTGATTATTAAGTTTTTTAAATAAAATCTCTTTAAATTCCTTTTTCACTATTTACCTCTGTTAATCTTTTATAACTAAAATTTAAGTGTATAACATTTATTATAACCACTCAAATTTTATTTATAAAATCATTTCTGTACTGTATATTATCCAATTGCATATTCAACTTCTGTGTAATTTAGGTAAGTTATATTGGAATGAAATTGTGTGTTATACAAATAAAACTTTCCAATTCAATTATCTCAAGTTTGAATCAATTATTCAAAAATTTAATTTTCTTTTTATAACTGAAATTATTCTTTAAGATAAAATGTAAGAATTAAATTTCCGATTCCCTTCAAACCATTAAGAGATAAATAAATATATGTATATAATATGTCAAATCAAATTTAAATTATATATATATATATATATATATATTATAAATTCAGTCATATTTTAGAGATTCAAATCAATTAAATTTCCCAAAACAAAGCTGTAGCAAAACAACAGAACGGTCTCTTCACTTCGAAACTCGAAAATGAATGTCGATGATGTCACCGAAATTATTTTCCAGCGACAAAGAGAAGAGCACTAATATTTTAAACTTTAAAATCCTTTAGAGACAAATTTTTATTCAAAAATACTTTAAATAATATCCTTTTAAAAATTTTAAACACAAGGTTTGAAATCCATCGGAAATTAAATTCTTTAAATTTCTTGTTTTAAATTCATTTCATTTCCCAAATAAATTTATAAACAACTATTTATAAATTCATTTATAGAACTATAAATGATAAGTTCCATAAATTTACTTATATCCCAAAATTTATTTCATTAACCAAATTTTAAAATAATATTGTGTCAGTTTGTTCCGTCAAAGTGTTTTAGAAATCCTATTGATAGCGTTGATCAGACGAATCGATCGGAAACCCAAATCAACATCAACAACTCAAACAACACAATATAAAACAAACATTAATTTACAAGTACAGTTCAAAATGTTTGGAAGATAGATTGGAACAAAAGACAAGATGATTAAATAACAGAGTAGGGAGATGGACAAGCTTAAATAAATCATGGACAACCTTAACCGGGTCAACCGTGACTTAAAGAATAAGATCGATGTGGATTTTTCTGGGATAAATCTACGTTCGATCTCAAGAGAAAGAGTTTGGAATAATAAAAGATATTAGCATCTAAACCAAGGATAAATAAAATCTCTGGTGAATCGATGCTGACTGTAAAGGATTTTCACCCTTTTACAAGAAAATTAGAATATTGGCGAGACCGCCAATTCACTATAAAGATCATTCGAAGTTGAGTCATGGGATACTCTAGAATCAAAAGATGATGAATAGTGAGGGACACGAATGAATTTTGGAACCGCAGGAAACATTCCAAAATTCAAAGGAAATCGAATCAAAAGGAAGAGATTCAAACTCGAACGAAAGTGATTCTGTAAATAAATTTACCATACATTCTAAGTTTTGCCTCAAAGCCAAAGCTCTGATACCAACTGTAACGACCCGATATTTTCAACCATTCGCATCCATTATAAGTGTATAGGTAGACACTCATGCCGGAATTGAATTGCTCAAAATACCGCGTTGTAAATAAAAATTTGGAAAATCTCAGAATATGCAGTAAATAAATAATCACAGATCACAGACACAGAGTAAAATAATGCAGCGGAAGTAAAAGAAATAGTAGTTCATGAAGCTACTATCTAAATATGTCAGAGTTACATAAGATACAACAGAAGAAATAGAGTACAACAAAAGTCTCAATAAAATAACCAAGTACAAGCTGAGTAGAACAACAGAACTGAAATAGATAGGACAAGACAAGCAGATAATCTCCAACGATTCAAATCTCCAAGCGAGTGGAAATCCAAATCTGTGAATAACTCAGGCTGACCCAAGCGTAAAGCAAAACACAAAACACTCGAGTCAGGACAATATATACTTATATAATGTAAACCAACTCAAGTGAACTGTAATAAAGGTACAAGTAACTTAGAAGATGCTTGGGACCGCCCATCCTCTAAGGATCCGTTAAAATATCTACTATGTAGTAATATTCGATATTATAATAATGTCTAATATAAAATAAACATACTTTTAAATAGCATTAAGGCTTTACATTTTCCACCTTAACACGTAATAGTCCCAGTAGTCTATCCAGTATTAGCATACTCCCAAAATGGGGGCTACCCTCGATACTCCACAGGCTACGGGAGAAATCACAAATCGTAGTAAAGCTCGATATGGTAGGTGACACGGCACAACTAGGCAATGCCAGGGTAGATATACCAATTACGCACACGGACTGATGGAGCACATAGCAACCACTACCGTCCACCTCGCACAACACTCCCAAATCGGAGGATGGCCATCTAATCAATCACAAGTAAGAGTATAATATCGAAGAAATATGACCGAGAAGAGGTGCTACCTCACTGGTCCGGGATCGCTCCTGTTTTAGCCACCTTATGCCAACTCACGGGAGTTGGGTCCACGTAACATACCTTAAGAACGTCGCCACCATCCTACTTCATTCTGGAATCTCCACCGCGTACACGGTTGTCAAAGTAGTTTTCGGTATCGACAGAGAGTATGTCCATATCCGATCCCGGTCTCTTTGCCAACCAATCGTTATTATAACCCGTGGTTATAACTTTTAAAAACAATACTTTACTTCAAAATAAAATATCATTTCAAACCATATCTTTATCAAAATAAAGATTAAATCAATTCCAAACCATTTCCATATATTTAAATTTTCATATCATTTCAAATCATTTTAATATAATAAAATATCATATCCTTACAAAACTTCATTTCCAATCATTTTAATAAAATAAAATATCCCATCAGTTCAAATCCAAATATTCAACTTTAAATACCTTTTAAATTCAAAGATATCGTTCATTTACTATCATTTCAAATCACCTTTAAATAATTTATATTCCAATCAAAATAGTTCATTTAAACCTTTTAAAAGTGTAATTATTATATTTTCAAATCAAGTATTCAATTTCCAAAGTTTCAAACCATTCTGAGTTCGTTTACTAAGTCAAAAACCCTAATTATTAAAATTTCAGCATTTCACAGCATTTAAAAACAACTGCTATAAGTTATATTTGAAAACATTTTTAATTCAGCAAAGACAACACTTAAAACTGCTGTTAAAACTCAGTTTTAGTTGAATTATAGTTCAAAACAGAAAAGACAGCATTTCAGAAGTGTTGCGGTAGTTCAGATTTCAAAACAAGGGTTAAATTTGGTTTCAGCAAAGACTGTAGACCATTATAGCATTTCCAGAGAATGCTATAATAGGCCTGAGTTCAATATTAGCCTATAAGTTCCACTACAGCAACTACAGCATTTCAGAAATGCTGTAATAGCTCTTTTTACACAATTTTAGTTCAAAACAGAATCTATAGCATTTCTGAATGCTATTAAAAGTAGATTTCAGGTGTTAGTGTATTTCCAGCAATTAAATAACTTCAATTTAAAACACATAAACATTTTAAAAATCATATTTTAACGTTTAAAATGTTCATTTACATATCATTTAACATATATCTTTTTCACAATAAATTTCTTATAATTAAATCAAATTTTCAACAATTTACTTAATAAGTTTAAGTGTAAAAGTTCCAATTCATCACATTTCAACAAATAGACTTAACACTTCAATTTAAATTACCATTTCACAATTTAACAAAATTTCCAATTTTATTTAATTAACTTAAACCTTTAATTAAAACCAAATTTCACATTTCCTAGTCAAGTTATATTTTAAAAGATCACTTTTAAACATTCATTTATTTAACCACTTAAATTCATAGAAAAATCAATAATACTTTAATAAATCACTTAAATTCAAATTTAATCAAATTATCATATTTACCATTTCCAAATAAAATTTAATATCCATTTTATTTATATAACTTAAATATCATTTTTAACCAAAATTCCAAATTTCCAACTTAAGTTATATTTCAAAAATCCAGTTAAACCATTCATTAATTACATTTTTAACACATGGAAAAAATTCATAATTTCTTTATTTTAAAACATTTCAAAATCTATTTAAGTCCAATTTCATAAATTTATAATTTTTTAAAATACTTAAAAATATCCAAAACACTTTATAAAATAACCACGGGCCTGTATAAAATTTTCTAACCTAGGTCAAGTGATACGGATATGTATCATTTCAATCCGCAGTTAAAAAAAAGAAAAATCCGGGTTTTATCATTTCAACCCGCAATCCCAAGTTAAAATAAATTAAATAAAAATCGTTCAAGCCTATCATTTCAGTCTATAACGATTTTTCCCTATTCTAAAGTCCGTTCGGGTACGTATCATTTCAACCCATAGTGATTCTAATCTACAGGGAACTTGCAACGGTGATAACAGATATAAATAACAGAATAACATTAAATAATAGTAACATATGATATAACAGGTGTAATAACAGGTGTGAACATCATATGATCATAACATAGTCAAGTATAACATCATAATATATTTCTACAGATTCACAGTGTGTCAATTTACTAGTTATATAGGTAAATATTGTCTGGTGAGAATAACTCACATGTTAAAGCTGGAGATTAGCGATCAAAACACACAGAATAGATTCCAGAAATCACAACAAGCATGATATAGCATGACTTTTGATTTGAATGAATGGAGAGCCTTAGTATTTATCTTGTAAGCAATAACCAAAACAAGACAATATACACATAAATATTCAACACAAAACAATGTTGAAACAATGAAGATAAGAAGCAACAACGGAATAGATTACTTGACCGTGCTTTAACCATTCAAAAGATCGAACAAGGGGTTCATTTTCTTAGCCATGATGATGATGAGTGTGGGAGAGACAAGGTTAACTCCTCGGATACATAAGATAAAACAATACAAACAATATAAGTTTTCAACCCAAAATTTAAATAAAACAATGTTAGAAATGACTGCATAAAGCAAATCCAAAGCTATTACACTTGCTTTCAACCTCTAATGCTTCAGCCCTAGGTTGGAATACATGGCCATGGTGTGAATTTAGATCTGGTTTGGGTCAATAAGATCGGCCATAGCAATGGAAAAGATAGAGTAAAGGTTTGTGTACATGAACTACACAAGCTAAGGCAACACACCAATGTTTTTATGCAACAACAAGCCACGACCAAGGCAAGCAATAGCATGGACAGGCCTGGTGGGGTCAGGTACAGATATGGCAGAGGTTTTAGGTCAGAAAATGGCTGGTGGTGATGATGTATGTGGCTTCCAAAGTGGTTTGGTGAAGTGGTGAAGGCATAGGTGCTTGGAAATGCAAGTTTTCAAGTGTATATTGCAATTTTGGTGGAGTTTGTTTAGGTTTTTGGTGGATCTATTTCAACATGGGGGCATGGCCAGAGGTGTGGGGTCCAAGGTGATGATGTGGCAGAGGGTCCAGGTGGTGCTGGAGGTGGTGGAGATGGTGTTGGTGGCGGCTATGGGTGGTGGAAGGTGATGGTGACAATTCTAGGTCTAGGCTCGCATATATGTGATGTAATATTGGATTTTTGGTGGAGTTCTCTAGCCAAGATGGCTCGGCCTAGCCATTGTGGAGTGCTAGGGGGTTGGTTGATCAGAAATCAAGGTGGTGGAGGTCGGCCTAGATCTAGTTGAGGAGGAGTGGAGCCATGAAGTTGAGAACAATATACAAAAATTCAATAGAAAACCATAAAAACAAGAAGAAAAGAAGATGAATTTACCTAAAATTTTGCAAGATGGAGGCCATAAATTTTTTTAGGGTTAAGAAGCTTTGGAAACTCGTGAATAACATGAGGAAGTTGGCTGGAAAAAATGAGGGATAGATCAGCAAAAAATAAAAGATGTATTGATTGAAAAAGAAACGGTAGAATTCAAAAGGACTAAGCACACAAAAGGTATCAAACTCTTCATATATCTTTAATTCCTTTTCATAACTTTATATTTCTGGAGAAGAAAAAAAAATCGCAGATAAAATTTCGAAATTTTATCAAAATATAATAATTTATATAAATATTTATCAATTATATAAAATTAAATTAAGAAAATAGCTAAAATAGTAAAATAGTCTAGAAAAGTTGGAATTGAATAGAATAAATTTTTAGAAAATTCATATGAGCTTGAAATATATTTTTTAACATAAATAATAACATGAAATAAAAATATATTCACAAAATAAATATTTAAAATTTAATTTACATATAATTTTTAATGAAGAAAATAGCAGAAAATAGGAAAACAGCCTTTAAAAATGAAAAATAAATACAGTAAATTTTGGAAAAATTCTATTACCATTTTAAAAATATAAAAAGACAAAAATATACATAAAAACATATTAACGCATATTAGAACAAAATATAAGAAAGAAAATATGATTTATAAAATTTTAAATAGGCAAAATTGCACAAGTAAACAAATTATACTAAAAGTTGAAATGTACATAACTTTTACATTTTAACTCCGTTTTCAACGAAACGAAAAGTAGTGTTCAAGTTATGACATATATTTTTATAATAAAAGATAAAATTTATAATTTCAAACTTTTAAATTTTTAAGTTTAAAAGTCAAAGTTTGACTATTTTAACCAAAATTCACATTTTCTAGAAATATTAAATTTAGTCATATTTGGAATTCTAATCCACATACAAAATCAAAGTTTTTATATTTACAATAACAAAATTTATTCTTTTCATAAATAAAGCTTTTAAATCTGGAAATCAATTTAAAAATAATTGTAAAATACAGGGTTGTTACAGCTAATGTATAGGTACTTTCTTAAATGATCAAAGGCAAAGCGGTGGTGATCGAAGATGGATATGCGACGAAAACTTCAAAAATCACGTAACTTGAAACCTAGAGAAATAATGCACATTGGTGCACCGGTCCATAACCACCGGTCCATCGGTGCTCACTAAAACGATCAAATTGAACCTCGATCCTAATGGGCCTCTATAATTAATAACGTACGATTTGACTTTTTTATTCTGGAAGGTGATCTGGGGCATGATGAAATAATTGACGGCACTATGGAATAAACGAAAGTGTGTAATGCTTTGGATGTTCTTTTGAAGTGATATGTATATATGTTATGACACATGAATGTGATATGATGGCAACGAGTCTGGGGAAAAGGTTAATGGCCCAAAGTATGTCTGCGAATATGGATAGGGTCCTATGACACATTTGGATGATCCAGGCATGAAGATTTGCTCCCCTATAGTACTTCGGAAAACCAAGTAGAGAGGTGGATGTAAACGACCCTGTAGGGAATGTTGCTAGTCAAGGACGTGAGTCCAATTAGGGAGCATGAGGACTATAAGCAACCCTATAGGGCATGAGGCTAGTCCAAGGTGTGAGTATAATTGGCGATTGATGTAACAGTGGACAATAGGTGACCCTATAGTGCACAAGGCGAGTCTAGGAAAGTGAGTCCACACAAATACGATATGTTATGATTAGATGCATATGACAATTGGGCATGACGTTGTGACAGAACGTGTGGTGGCCGAGCGATAGATTTATATCATGTTATAGTCTTATTTTGTAGTATATGTAGAGTAGATTATAGCTTACTCACTAAGATTATGTGTGTACCCATCCCATTTTCTTATATATATATATATATATATATATATATATAGGTTGACATAATTTGGAGGTGAGATGGTATCAGGATTAGAGATTCATTCGTATATTGTGTATATGATATCATAGCTATTGTGACCTAAAGTTGATGATGGATGTGGATTGGTTAGTATTTATATTATTCAGGCACATATTTAACACTATAGAAGAAGTTATTGTAATATGACTATGGTATTCTTTTGTATTTTATTTATTTCCTTCCGCTATGAGACCTTAAAAGTAGATTGCGTTAGTTAAAACTATATCTAATATCTATCTATGTCTGTATATGTTTATTTTATATCAAACCCTAATGACTTGTCCTTTCGGTTCTTGGGTTATCGGCGTTGGTTCGGGCGTCGAAAAAGGAGGGTTTTTATATTTGATATCAGAGCATAATTAGAAAGTAGGATAGGAACTAGGAAGGTACTGAGAGAGTGCATTTGTATTTTTTTATTATATATATAAGAGTTAAATATGTTTATAGATTTTCAAGTTGAGCCATCTATCTATTTGGGAGTCGCTAATGAATCCTATTTACGGATGGCAAAGGAAGAGTAAGTTTGTGAAGATGGAAACTGAAACAAAGATAGATATTGGTGAAGTAAGACAAATGGAAATGGTACTAGAGTCGATGTTAGGGATATTCTAGTGTGAACATCCATGATTGGTTCCATCAATATTTGTAAGAAATGAGTTATACAAGTGTAAATTCTACAGTACCTACATTTAGTGTGTGAGGAGTAGTTCTTAGTATAATGTTGATCCCTAATTTGTAGTGCAGATGTAGTAAAGCTTTGTGAGAGTATATGTGATTGCTTGGATTTAATTTGATGGATGCACCGATAAGATGCTAGTAAGGATGGTAAGAGGATTGAGTTTTGAAAGTAAAATATTTTTAAGAGTGAAATTTTAAAGAAATTATGAAAAAGGAAATAAGTTTTGAAAATTGGAATTTATAAATTTTATTTATAAGGAAATTTAAGAATCGATATTGTATTTGTATGATAATTTGTATTTAAAGGATTTTTGAAAAGATAAAGTTTAAAATCTTATTTCAAAGTAAGTGAGATTCTTATGTTTTGATATATATACATTTTTATATAAAAGATTAAAGAATTTATGAAATAAATTTTGAATATAAATATATATATAGTAATATATGAATTATGTTACGATAATGGTTTTCAAAATTGATATGAATATTGTTGGCAACCAAAGTAAATATTCAAAAATATTGAAAATTTTATAATTAAAAATTAAATTAATGTATACTTATATATATGTATGTGTGTGTGTATATGTGTGTGTGTGTGTGTATGTATATATATAACAAAAATACTATAAATTATTTGAAATGATGTTTTGAAATAAAGAAAAATTATTTTAGAAGATAACTATAGTTTATTAAAATTTAAATATATTTAAGTGGTTAATATTAAATCATTGAAGATAAAGAAGTGATTTGTGTTGAAATTTAATTATAAAGACAGATTAATTGTTTAATGAAAAGATTTTATCTTATGGTTTTAAGTAAATGAGATGTTTTGGTAAAGTAATATTTTGAAAAGTGATGATGGATTATAAAAAGCAAGTGAAAGATTTAAATTTTGATATCGTGATAAGTTTCTAATATCAAATCTTTTATTATAATTATAAAGTATGAAAATGAGTTTTGAATGGTTAAATAAAAATTTGTTTGATGGGTTATGAAGTAAATAAGGGAGAGAATGGTTATGCACTAGAAATGGCCTTAAGTGCAAATAGATCACCATCCGCTATAAAGAAGGGAAAGCGGATAGTGATTAGAGGTGAGTTATGGTTTTGGATAAGGAATGTGACAATATGAATGGGTGTGGATAGAAGTTAGTGGACTAGGCATGATTTTATCATATGTCATGATCACGATAGCCGCTTAGAATTGAATAAAAAAGAAAGGTTATGGTTAGAAAGAGAAAAGTAAACCAAATTATTTTGTTGAAGCAAATTAGAGAAAAGATGGTTACCAAATAGCAAATTAAATGGGATAAGATTTATATGAAAGAGATTTGGGCCTTAGCTCTACTTATTGGATTGTAAAATTTTGAAGTTGTAGTTGAAATAAATTTTGAAGCAGGTTAGTATAAAGGCGTAAGTGGTATTGGAATTTCAACTGACTGGATCTCATTAACCAATTGATTGAAAATATGTTTGGAGATGTGAATGAAGATTTTAGTTGATGAGTCTAGAGTTTATTTAGGATAGGGTCCCAGTGACCCAATAAAGCTAATATGTGATCTGACTCGGTGATCGGTCCAAAGTGCATAAATTGAAATAATTGACATTCACATTTTTTTGTTTTGTGTCATTACGGTAATTGTCAGAGATGGAAGCGATGATATTTAGAATATTATGTTGTTTGATAACATCGTAAAAATAGGTTATTTGAGTTGATTTGAGGATAAGTGTCATTGACCTAATGTTGAGGGTAACATTATACCATTTATATTACATGGCTTGGATGGATGTTGTTCTCCAAGCAAAAGATTGTTGTGTTGCTGTATATGTTGTGGGGCGATAGTTACAAATTTATGATATTTGAGTAATAAATGTGATTGCGAGTATATGATTTGGATTGGACTGGATGGGACGTGAGTTTGATGGTATGTTCACTATGCTAGCACATCATTCCTTTTTCCGATGTTCGTAGATATGTCGTGGAATATTGATGCAGGCCAAGTACTAAGTCGTGACCGACTTAACGAGCTCATAACTCGGGACCGACCTAACGAAGCTTTTAAGTCACCCCAACGACTTAATGAAGACCTGCGAGTTAACAAGCAAAAGCTTACCGAGTTATGCAGCGATAATGACGTCCCAATTGGTGAAGTGATAGGTCGTACACGACCTAACGGGTCCTTTAAGTCGCATCAACGACCTAGTGTAACTCGGCAACGACTTAGTGAAGACTTGCGAGTTAACGAGTCCCTTAAGTCGCCTGAACCTACCGAGTTACGCAGTGAAAAGGCAGAGAAAATTGGTGAAGTGTTAGGTCGTGAACGACCTAACGAGTCGAGAGATAAGTCGTTGAAGATAGAAGCCATGGATCTTTTCTGCCGACTTAATTCCTGCCGTTGATTTCTTAGACCATTCACTGCTGCAGGTTTTTGAGTCGCATGTACTGGTTAAGTCATAGGACGAAGCTGCTGATAAGTCGTTACCGACTTATACTCTTATACTAAGTCGTAGGTCGCATGTTTTATAAGTCGTAAGTCGTTTGTATTATAGGTCGTTACACTGTCTGTTTTAGGTCGCTTGTACGTTGTAGTTGTCATTTTGTAATGCTGTTAAGTCATTTGTATGGTTAGGTCGTTGCCGACCTTAGTTAGGTCGTAAGTCGCATGTTTAGGGTCGGAACCGACCTAAGTGTTGTGTGAAATTGGATGTGTGTGTTGTAATTTCTATAAATAGGCCGGTGGTGCCATTTGTAATAGTTTAGTTGATTTGAAATAAAACTCTTGTTTTGATAGCTTTGTGCTTTCGCCAAATTGGTAGTTGAGTGTAATCTCCTATCTCCTCTTTCGGTTAATCGAGTGCGCTCGATTCAACGATTGCAGAAGCCGAATCACGGAATCTAGTGCGCTAGATCAACGTGCGAAGAATCGCAGATCTTTGAACCCGGTATCGTGCGCGATCAACGAGTTCGAGATAGCTAGAATTCGGTATCTTCGGATCAACGAATTTGGGCATTTCAGTATCCATCAATCCACCGATTGCTACTTTCATCAATCTACATTGTTTTGTATAATCCGCTGCGTCACATAGGGTGTTATTATGATTATTGAGTACTATATTGATTTGATTCATATGGAAAAACACCATCCCTATTAAGTTGTCTCTTCCAATATATAGAAGAGTAGCAAGTCGGTAAAATGATACACCGAAAAGGAAATATTTGTTGGTTATTATAAGAAAATAAATTAAGCTTAGCCTTTGGTTGTAAGGGTATTGGGCGTGAATTCTCGATTTTAAAGGAAATTCTAGTTTAGATTTCGTATAAGACTATACGAGGATAAGTATTTCAGTATATTGGATGAGTTTGTAAAAGTACACAAATATGGATGGATCTTCAGGTCATATGAGTTTGTGTATCTATGAAGGGGATGAAACCTTTTGAATTGTATAGATGGATATGATTTAGAGAATAAATAATTGTGGAGAGTTGTGACTTATGTTTATAAAAAATTATTCCAATGAATTAGTGGTAAGGATTAATTGGAAATTTTTTGACTATTGTGGATAAAGAATTTGGATTAAGGATTTTGATAATGGATTTTGAGCTATTAAGATAAACCTGATTTGGAAAATTTAAGAAAAGATGTACTTGATTAAATGGATACAAAAGTAAATCAAGAAAGTACCATGGAAATTTATTTGGAAAGATTAAGGAAAGAGAATTATGGTAGGCGCGCATAAAGTATTTGGAGGCATTTTTATAGAAAATGGAACATTAAAGGATTCAGATGACTTTGAAAGAAGAATAGATGGATTCTTTTCTGTCATCCGTCGAATCGAAGAGAAACTGTCCACTCAAAGGAACTCTTTAGAGTAATGACTTAAAGGTACAGAGTTTACATTGCACATGAGGTGCCTGTTGGAAATGTATTATATAGTCAATCCTTTTAACTCTACCTCAATCTTAGGTTAGCATTTTATTTAGGTTAGGTGTGACGACCGCTCTACACCACTGGCACCCAATATACATAAGATGATGCGCTGCTGACATCCCCGTCCAATGTAGGACAATCATCAAGGGTTAGAGAATGAAATAAAATGTAACAACCTGATAGTTTGGACCATACAAATCGACAATAAATCCACAAATACCGGACTTGAATAATTCAAAATATCAGATTGTTAATTTAAATTGGCAAAACTCAGCATATACAGTAAATAAAATAATCACATATCACAGACATAGAGTAATATAACAATAATGCAGCGGAAACAAAAGAATAGTAGTTGATGAAGCTACTATATATATAACAGAGTTAAATAAGTTACAACAGATCTCGAATACAATAGTCAAATACAAGAATCAAAATACATCATTAGAATCAACTGAATATCTAAAAGCTGGATAGATAGCTGGATCTCCAAGCGAAGCTCCAACTCCAAAGGCGAGTCTCGAATACTGGTACACTCAGTCTGACCCAAGCGTAAAGAAAACACAAAACACTCGAGTCAGTATTAACTATATCAATAAATCCAACTCAAGTGAAATAACGACTGAAATACAAGTAACTCAAAGGTTGTTTGGGATAACCATCCTCTAAGGATCCATTAAACTATCTACTATGTAGTAGTGTACGCTAAGTAGATAATGCATATCAATAATATAAAGTATCAAAATAGTGTTAAGGCGTTACCATTATCCCCCTTAACACATTTTATATAAGCATCATAGTCTATACAGCACTGTAAACTCCACCGTAAACTAGTGGGCTATAAGGGAGTACTCCATATGTATAACACAAAACAAATCGTAGTGGTCGCGTATAGGGATACAAGTATGACAAGGCACATGAGGCAATACCCAAGGTAGTGAAACTACCGTTTGCCTGATCCGAACTGGTGAGAAAGCATCGCCGCAACGATCGCAACACCGCAAAACAACACTCCCAAATCAAAGGTGCGCACCAATCGAAAACAAGTAATGAGTAGTTTACGAAGAAGTGTGTCCGCTAGAGGCAGCTAACCTCATTTGGCCCGACACGGCTCCTGTTTTAGTCATTTACAATTTGACACAAGTGTCAAGGCCATCCATTATCGTTCTCTTTCTTCAAATCCAGAAACATCATCATTTCAACCACTTCATTCTGGATCACACTCCGCATATCATAGTTATTAAAGTGGTTTTCCGTTTGGACAGAGAGTATTTCCCAAACCGATCCCGGACTCTTCAATAACTACGTAATTATTACACCGATTGGTCATTTAATAAACTTTCAAAATAGTTTATATTTCAAAACCGAAATATCATTGCCGTTTCAAAACCATATCCATACGATATCAATTTTTACTTCAAATAAATCCATTTCCAAAATCATATCACTTCCAAAGTTATATCGCTTTCAAAATCGTAAGTCTTTTAAAATCATGACACTTTGGAAATCAAAACCTTGAAATTCATAACACTTTGAACTATAGTTTGAAATCATAACATTTTGGAATTCATAACACTTTCCTCTTAAACAGTTTAGATATTAAAATTAGTGTATATAATAAAATAGTTTATAAAATAAAAATAGTTTATATAAAATAGTTATAAGTTAAAATAGTTTATAATAAAATAATATATATTGAAATGATTTATATAAAATGGTTTATATTAAAATAGTTTATAAAGTAAAATATAAATAGTTGTAGATATAGTTTAAAAATACTTTATAAAATAAAATAGCTTCCACAAATTCACAAATCGATTCAAATTAACTCAACTTCCAAATTCAACTTAATTCAATCTCAATTCATAAATTTCAAATCAATTCCATTTCTCAATAAATCATTTCGAATTATAACGATTTCAAATACAGATTTGAAACACAAAATAAACCATTAAATTTCAATATATTTCAAAGCTTTATATATTCCACATTTCAAAACTAAATTTTATAATTCCATTTATATCTCAATTTAATTTTATTACATTTAGTTTCTGAGATATTTCTTTAATCATTTCAATACATCTAAATACCACTTCAATTTACAAATTTATATAAACAAAATATCCCATTTAAATTTATATAAGTTGAAATATTCATTTAAGCCACTTTTTAATCAAATTCAAGTTGTAAAACATATCTTAAAACTTCAAATTTAATAGATTTCAAATCAAACGTATTTAAGTATAATTCTTAAATAATTAAGAATTCCAAATCAATTTCAAATTATCTTTCAACCTAAAACATTATAAACTCTATATTTGAAAATATAAAAAAAATTCATAAATACCTAAACATATTTTATATTGATTCAAATCAACTTTATTAAATCAACTTTATTAAATCTTTAAAATCAATATTTATTAAAACCATATATTTCTTTTCAAAACCATAGAAATCATTTTTTTTCAAAATATATATAAACCAACGGTGCCTGTATACAATTTTCTATCCTATGGTCAAGTGATACGGATATTTATCATTTCAATCCGTAATTTAAATTATATACGGGTATATATCTTTTCAACCCGTAATCCCAAATTTAATTCAATGAAAATCGCTTGGGTTTATCATTTCAACCCATAACGATTTTCTCTTATTCTACAGATCGTTCGGGTACGTATCATTTCAACCCATAGTGAATTCTATACTAACAGGGAACTTGCAGAGTGATAACAGATATGATAATAATATAACATACATATATCATCAATATAAAAAACAGATGATGGTGTCAGGTGTCACAGGTGAAAAGATACAGATAATGGCATATATATAGCAACATAAATAACAGATAATGGTGTCAGATGTCACATGTGAACAGATACATATAATGGCATATATATAGCAATATAAATACTAGCAGCAGCATATTTCAATTGTCGTTTCAATTGAAATAAAATTTAATAAATAAGAACGTAAATCGTGAGTGATTGCTCACCCTTTGAAGCTAGAGAGATTTGACAAAGAATGGGTTATGAATTCCACGTTAGACGGACACGATTAGATGAAGAAAACAGGCACGACATAAAAAGCTGATAATGGAAAATCGATGAGAACGATTAGAATCAGTTGATATAAATTGAACTAAATATATATATTATTTTTCTGAAATCAATTTAAACATGGATTTATTTTCAAATTTATATTCAACACTATATGTGTAAGCTCGTACATACTATAACTTTATAAACTTTATATATTTTATACTCATATACCTACGTATATTCATATAACAACAGATTCTAAACTAATACTTACACTACCTTATACACACACACACACACACATATATATATATACATATATATATATATATATATATTAACATAACAGCAAACATCTAAAATAAAACCATGTACTAATATAAAGTAAAAATATAAGGTAAGTAATATATATATATCTAATATATATAAACTATTATATAAACTTACGTTTATAGATAACAGCCGCAAATATATATATGGCTTTAAAAAAAATTAAAATACTACTATACAAACTTATATTTGAGACTTTATATATACAATTGTACATACATGCGAAAATAACTTAACTATATAAACTAATATATACAACTATAAAATATAGATGAAGTTATAATATATATATATATATATATATATATATATATATATATTTCAAACTTATATAAAACGAACGTGTATATATATATATATATAGACATATGCGCAACTATAAAGTATTCCCCTTATAACATAATATATACTATATGGACTTGACAGAAAACAAACTCATATAACATTTTGAAATAACATATATATAATACTGTTTATAAAAGCTCTAACAAATATACAGATCTTATATATATATAAGTATGTATGCATGCTATAACATATATATCTTAATATAATAGGATAGAATAAAATATATAAACATACATACCATAAAAAAAGAGAGGAGGTTTTTGGATGAGCGACAGATTGAGTGGGCGGGCTGAATTCATGGCGTGGCTGCACTTGTTGCTCGATTGCTGTTGGATGGTGGAGAGAAGGCGAGGTGGCGGAGATGAGCGGTGGGGTCGATGTGAAGCAGCCATGGGTGCTCGGCATGGGTGGATCTCGGCAGTGGCTGTGAGGGGAAGCACGAGGCAGGGGATAGGAATGTTTGGCTTTTGAAGGTGACAGGCCGAGATCGGAAGGGAAGGGGAGACGAGACCATAGGTGCGTTGATGCCTTGGCGAGGCTAGGTGGCGGCCATTGTCTGGAGATGGGTTGAGAATGGTGGCAGGAGTGGAAAGAAAAGGAAAGGCCGAAAATTAGAAGGGGAAGGAGAAACGAAACTACAGTCAAATTCCTTTTTTTAACAGAGAGAGAGCAAATAAAAGGATGAACCAATAAATTGATGACGCAGCGGATATTACAAAAATGATGTAGATCGGTGAAAGTAGCAGTCGATGGATTGATGAATGCTGAATTGCCCGAATTCGTTGATCCGAAGATACCGAACTCTAGCTATCTCGAACTCGTTGATCGCGCACGATACCGGGTTCAAAGATCTTCAATTCTTCAAGCGTTGATCAAGCGCACTTGATTCCGCGAATCGGCTTCTACAATCGTTGAATCGAGCGCACTCGATTATCCGAAAGAGGAGATAGGAGATTACACTCAACTTCCAATTTGAATGAAAGCACAAAGCAATCAAAAGAGAATTTTATTCAAAAATCAACAACCTTTACAAATTAGACTCACGGCCTATTTATAGGCATTTTACAACTCACACAAAAAAAACAACAAAAATTCACTAACTCCTAAGTCGGCTCCGACTTATCAAAGTCTCCGACTCAACATAAGTCGTACACGACTTACAACCCAACAGAAGACAGACGACTTACGACTTAAAAACATAATACAGATGAAAACAGACGACCTATTACAAACAGACAACCACTTGAGTCGTTGCCGACTTAACACCTTCTCACGACTTATCAAAACAGTGACTTCATCATCAACGGTCCAGATTTAAGCGGCAGCGAAAACAACGGTAACAGCTACTACGACTTAAAACATGCGCATCAGAAACTTCGACTTAAAGGAACCAATGGTGGAGATTAACTCGGCAGATCATCCAACGGCATTCAGGCTTCCGCGACTTAAGAACATCACGAGTCAAACTTCAGCGGCTTAAGATAAGTCTTCTTTGGGTCGTAACTCGTCTCCGACTTATCACTTGACTCGTTAACTCGCCAGTCTTCGCTAAGTCGTTGCCGAGTTATACTAAGTCGGTCGCGACTTATCATTTCATTAGGTCGGTTACGAGTTAGGGCTTCTTCCCAGTTGAGTCGTATCTCCTTTTCATCTGCCCTGTTAGATCGAAGACGACTCATAGCTCCTTTCTTAAGTCGGTCACGACTTATGCCTTTGCTTTTCTTGAGTTGGTCTCGACTCATACCTTCCCCATTGTTAAGTCGGTCACGACTTAAGTCCCTCATCATGTTAAGTCGGTTACGACTTACGCTTATGCCTCCTGTTTCCTTGAGTCGGTCACGACTCATAGCTCCTTCCATAAGTCGCGTACGACTTATGCCTTCATCCCTGGCCTGAGCTACATCATCCTCCCCAGGTTGAGAGAAATTCGACCTCGAATTTGTAATTTCTGCATCCACAACCAACTCTTCTCCATGATATGGTATGATATGCTTAACGTTGAATACGTCCGACGTGTACACATCATTTGGCAGCTTCAATTTATAAGCATTTTCATTGATCTTCTTTAAAATTTTAACTGGACCAATCTTTCGTGCTTTCAATTTATTGTACGTTCCCACCGGAAAACGATCTTTCGTCAATACTGCATAAACCAAATCACCTTCATGAAATTCAACATTCCTTCGTTTCAAATCTGCAGAACGCTTATACTTCTCATTTGCTTTCTCTAATCGTTCTTGAACGATTTTATGACATTCCGTTAGCCCTTCAACAAAATCAGCAGCTTTCTTAATTGTCCCCTTTGAATGTGGTATCACCGTTAAATCTAACGGTCCTTTCGGTAAGCTCGAATAGACAATCTGGAATGGACTGAACCCAGTACTTCGATTCACAGCATGATTATGGGCAAACTCTGCCTGGCATAACTTCACATCCCAACTTTTCAGATTATCTTGAACAAGACACCTCAACAAGTTTCCCAATGATCTATTAACCACCTCTGTTTGTCCATCAGTTTGCGGATGATAAGCACTACTAAATTTCAGCTTCGTTCCCACCATTTTCCACAAACTTAACCAAAAGTGACTCAGAAATCGAGTATCTCTATCTGACACAATAGATTCTGGTAATCCATGAAGTCGATAGATCTCCTTGAAAAACAACTGAGCAACATGAACAGCATCCGCCGTTTTCTTACAAGCAATAAAATGTGCCATCTTCGAAAATCTGTCAACCACCACATAAATGGAATCATTACCACGCTGCGTTCTCGGCAATCCCAACACAAAGTCCATACTGATATCCACCCATGGTTTTACCGGCACGGGTAACGGCATATATAAACCCGCATTAGTTGCAGTTCCTTTCGAAACCTGACATATATGACAATGCTCCACAAACCTCTCTACCTCTTTCCTCATCGATGGCCAAAAGTAGGATTGTGAAATCAACTGTAAGGTACGGTCTCTCCCAACATGTCCTTCTTCGTGTAACTCTTTGATAATCTTCATTCTCAGACTACCCTCCGGTATGCACAATCGATTTCCTTTAAAAAGAAAACCATCAACCATCATAAACTCATCAGTCTTCCCTTCATTGTCCCTTTCAACAAATTTCTTAAAATAAGAGTCTTCTGCAATCTGTTCCGGCAGTAGTTCAAAACCAGTCACCTCAACTTTCATCGTTGTCAACAAATGACTCCTTCTACTTAAAGCATCAGCTACTCGATTCGTCACCCCTGACTTGTGTTTAACAACAAAAGTAAACTGTTGCAGATATGCAATCCACGATGCATGTCTCGCTGAAATCTTATCTTGTCCTTGCAAATGCTTCAATGCTTCATGATCAGTATACAGAACAAACTCCTTCTGAAATAGATAATGTCTCCACTGTTTGATAGATTGTACAACAGCATAGAATTCCACATCATATGTACTGTAATGCATCTTCGCTCCTGACAATTTCTCACTGAAATATGCAATTGGACGTCCCTTCTGACTCAACACCCCTCCAATCCCAACCTTGGATGCATCAGTATGTAGTTCAAACACCAACTGAAAATCAGGTAATATTAGAATTGGTGCAGATGTCAGCAACTCCTTGATCTTCTCAAAAGCATTCCCTGCTTCCTCTGACCATGTAAATTGTTTACCCTTCATACAATCAGTAACAGGTGCCATCACACTACTGAAGTGTGGTATAAACCTTCGATAGAATGAAGCCAACCCATGAAAACTGCGAACTTCTGTTATCGTCTTGGGCTGCTGCCATTCTCTGATAGCTTCAACTTTACTTTGGTCAACCTGTATACCTCCCTTCGAGACAACATATCCCAAAAATAAAACACTATGCGTCATGAACACGCATTTCTTCGTTGCAGCATAAAATTGTTCTTGTCGTAACACCATCAGCACTTCTCTAAGATGATTCAAATGTTCCTCTGGACTCCCACTGTAAATCAGAATATCATCGAAATACACCACCACAAATTTCCCAATGAACGGTCTAAAAATCTGATTCATCACCCTCATAAAAGTACTCGGTGCATTGGATAAACCAAATGGCATGACCAACCATTCGTATAGACCCTCCCTGGTTTTAAAAGCAGTCTTCCACTCATCTCCTGGTCTGATACGAATTTGATGATATCCGCTCTTCAAATCAATCTTTGAAAAGATAGTGGCTCCGCTTATTTGATCCAACAAGTCATCCAACCTCGGCATTGGAAATCTATATCTCACAGTAATCTTATTCAATGCTCGACTGTCAGTGCACATCCTCCACGTCCCATCCTTCTTGGGTACCAATAAAGCTGGTACAGCACAAGGACTCAGACTCTCCTGCACACGCCCCTGCTCAAGCAATTCCTCTACCTGCCTCCGCAATTCTTCATGTTCCTTCGGACTCATTCGGTAATGTGGTCTGTGTGGCAACACAGCACCTGGAACAAGATCTATCTGATGTTGTATATCCCTCAACGGTGGCAACTCTGTTGGTAACTCCTCTGGAAATACATCGTCAAATTCTTTCAAAACTGGTTTAACTTCTTCTGGAATTTCAACTTCTTCACTGCTCTCACGCCCAATCAACAAGAATACTTCCGGCTCTTCTTCAACTTCTTTAACAAACTCCTTTAAAGTCAATAAAGTTTTCAACTCTTCGATTTCTTCGGACTTACTTTCTTCTTGTGATCTCTTCTTCGGAACTAAGATAATCTTTGTGCCTTTAAACATAAAACTGTAGCTATTGGTCCGTCCGTCATGTAGTACTGCTCGATCATATTGCCATGGTCTTCCCAATAATAAGTGGCAAACATCCATCTCTACGACATCACACCAGATTTCGTCTTTGTATTTCTTCCCAATAGAGAATGGAACACGAACTCGTCTATCCACTTTCACTTCTCCTCCTTTTCTCAACCATGCTAACTTGTATGGACTCGGATGTTTCTCTGTCTTCAATTTCAATTTTGTCACAGCTTCGGTTGAAATAATATTATCACAGCTTCCTGCATCAATCACAAACTTACACACCTTCCCCAGAATAGTACATGTTGACTGAAAGATATTACTCCTCAACCAACTAGCTTCTTCCTGCTTTGGTGTTAAACACGATCTCCTCAGCATTAGATTACAACCTTCGTCTCCTGACGCAATATCCTGTTCATCCTCCTCAGCTGGATTAGAACAATCTCCATCAACATCCTCATCGTCAACTTCCACAATCATGGTTCTCTTCTTTGGTTTTGGACACTCACTGCTTTTATGACCCAATTCTTGACAATTGTAACATTTGAACCCATTGTTAACTTTCGCCTTCTCAACCTCCTTCACCACTGGTCTGCTGATAGGTTTAGAAACATTAGAACTTCCTCCAACACCCTTCGCTTGATTGTTAGGATTAGTAAACACACCACTTCCTCGTCTCCCTTGTTTTTCCCAAGCCAACGCTTTCTGATGTGCTTCTGCCACAGATCTTGGATCGAACATATTAACCATATCCTGAATCTGCATTCTCAATCCTCCAATGAACCTAGATGTCAGCTGCTCTTCTGTTTCCATAATATCATTCCTTGCAATAAGTTGATAGAATTCATCAGCATAGTCATTAACTGTCTTTGTGCCCTGCCTCAAGTTCTGCAAACGTTGATACATCAAAGATTGATAATTGTAAGGTAAGAACGTTGCTTTCATCAACTTCTTCATCTTCTCCCAAGATTCAACTTTTGACTTCCCCATACGTTCACGTGTAAGCTTGGTTTGCTGCCACCATGCCAAAGCTCTACCCCTCAGCCTCGTAGCAACCAACTTCACTCTACGATGTTCTGGAACTTCTTTGAAGTCAAAAATCTCTTCAACATTAGCTACCCAATCTAGAAACTCCTCCGCTTGCATACCACCTTTGAATTCAGGAATTTCTGTCTTCATCCCCGACTCCCATTTGTGATCATACTCAGAATAGTTTCTTCCTTGACCTCTTCCTTGAATACTACCACCATCATACTCCTCTTCAAAATCAGATGCATAACGATGTCGATTCTGACCACCAACATCTCTACTACCATTACGCCTTCCACCTTCCTCCCTTCTATCGACATTCCTCCGTTCACGATCATTCACGTTCCTCCCACGCCCTTGATCATTTTCAACACTTCTGTCTCGATTTGAATGTGGTGAGATTCTGCTACCTCCATGATTAGATTCAGGTGAAACCCTTCTCCGATTTTGATTCATTTCTGTCATAAGCTTCTCTAATCGACCAATTCCTTCGTTAAGCTTTTCACTAAAATTTTCGTTGATTCTTTGCTCCATCTCATCAGCTTCTTCTCTTCGATATAAAGCTTCTACGTTTTGGTGGCGATTAGCTCTTCTTGGCGGCATACTTAAAAATCTTCCAACACTTCAAATTTCAAACACAATTCGGACTTTGATCTAAAAGGAAACGGATCGAAAACTTCCACTTTGTAGCAAATCGCGATGAACACGATGGACAAAGTTTCGGCCTCCAATGCAAATCCGATCAAACAATCTTCGAACAATGATGACTCTTCTTCCTCTTACTCTCGGCCGTGATAAACACAAACCCAAATCTTCCCTTCAAGCTCGGCAAATCTCTTCAAACTTCAAATGAATAGGCTCCAAGTCTCGATCTAGCTATGATTGGCTAGAACAAGCTCTGATACCAAAACTGACGCAGCGGATATTACAAAAATGATGTAGATCGGTGAAAGTAGCAGTCGATGGATTGATGAATGCTGAATTGCCCGAATTCGTTGATCCGAAGATACCGAACTCTAGCTATCTCGAACTCGTTGATCGCGCACGATACCGGGTTCAAAGATCTTCAATTCTTCAAGTGTTGATCAAGCGCACTTGATTCCGCGAATCGGCTTCTACAATCGTTGAATCGAGCGCACTCGATTATCCGAAAGAGGAGATAGGAGATTACACTCAACTACCAATTTGAATGAAAGCACAAAGCAATCAAAAGAGAATTTTATTCAAAAATCAACAACCTTTACAAATGAGACTCACGGCCTATTTATAGGCATTTTACAACTCACACAAAAAAAACAACAAAAATTCACTAACTCCTAAGTCGGCTCCGACTTATCAAAGTCTCCGACTCAACATAAGTCGTACACGACTTACAACCCAACAGAAGACAGACGACTTACGACTTAAAAACATAATACAGATGAAAACAGACGACTTATTACAAACATACAACCACTTGAGTCATTGCCGACTTAACACCTTCTCACGACTTATCAAAACAGTGACTTCATCATCAACGGTCCAGATTTAAGCGGCAGCGAAAACAACGGTAACAGCTACTACGACTTAAAACATGCGCATCAGAAACTTCGACTTAAAGGAACCAATGGTGGAGATTAACTCGGCAGATCATCCAACGGCATTCAGGCTTCCGCGACTTAAGAACATCACGAGTCAAACTTCATCGGCTTAAGATAAGTCTTCTTTGGGTCGTAACTCGTCTCCGACTTATCACTTGACTCGTTAACTCGCCAGTCTTCGCTAAGTCGTTGCCGAGTTATACTAAGTCGGTCGCGACTTATCATTTCATTAGGTCGGTTACGAGTTAGGGCTTCTTCCCAGTTGAGTCGTATCTCCTTTTCATCTGCCCTGTTAGATCGAAGACGACTCATAGCTCCTTTCTTAAGTCGGTCACGACTTATGCCTTTGCTTTTCTTGAGTTGGTCTCGACTCATACCTTCCCCATTGTTAAGTCGGTCACGACTTAAGTCCCTCATCATGTTAAGCCGGTTACGACTTATGCTTATGCCTCCTGTTTCCTTGAGTCGGTCACGACTCATAGCTCCTTCCATAAGTCGCGTACGACTTATGCCTTCATCCTTGGCCTGAGCTACATCAATTGAAGATAGTGGGAACAATGACAGCCACACGCGAGTCTACGAATTAATAAAAGCAAACCATTGTTTGATTTGAACCAATGGTAGACTGAATAGACACAAAAGCTCAAAAGTTTAAAACGTGTACCGATATGGTTTAACGTTTTAACAGATTTCGTCGTTCACCGGATGTCAAAACACACATATGAATATACCTTAAAGATCAGCTCGACGAGACGATCAAAACGGTATACATATATCAGTGGTATGATTGAACTTAAAAATTCAAATTTCTACTAGCGGAAAATGCAGCAAAAACGCAGAAAATTAAGATCGACGGAGCTAAAGAAGTCCGAAATTGGAAAAATGAAAAATGACGTCTTAGTCAGAAGATGAATTAGAATTTTTCTATGTAAAAATATTCAGGTTTGGAAAACATTTTATTATCATCAATTTTAACTAATATAAATTGGAATAAAATTACACTAGAAAATAAACTTCCAAATTATCAGATGAAAATTTACCAGTTGCTATGATTAATTAGATGCATTCCAAATATCAAATTTTTATTTCAAAATTTTATCGTTTAAAATTTCACAAATTTCAACTAATAACGTTATTAAAACAGTTAAAATTAATGGGTCGTTACTCTCTCCCCCACTCAAAACTTTTCGTCCACGAAAAGGAAGGAGGTAGGAGAATAGAAACATCCAGAAAGAAAATAGATTGGAATACAAGTAAAACAATTAATTTGAACCATATAAATTTCAATTTAAATTAATTAATATTTAACAATTTGGTTAAATCCCTTTGAGTTCACTTAAGTTAAATCAATCTATATATTTCTAAATTCATTATCTTATTATCTAGTCATCCTCAATTAACAATTTCTAAATCATCAATTTGTATAATCATTTATTGTACTCAAATTTTATTCAACAAATTAAATTCTTTTATTCCAAATTATTATTAAGTTTATTCCTCTTAATATATTTTATTACATATATTTAAACCATATAAATTAATTTAAACCATACAGATTTCTGTTTAAATTAATTTATA
The DNA here is from genome assembly GCA_030737815.1 of Allium fistulosum. Taxonomy (NCBI): domain Eukaryota; kingdom Viridiplantae; phylum Streptophyta; class Magnoliopsida; order Asparagales; family Amaryllidaceae; genus Allium; species Allium fistulosum. The sequence goes on from CM060907.1 coordinate 614,501,067, forward strand.
TTCAATAATTGGTTTAAATTTTAGGTATTTCCATAAGTTGATCTAATTTCAATTTGTTAATTTTTTCAGAACAAAATTTATTGTATTCATCTCATTCAATTAACTTATTATTCTATCATCTTTATTAGCAAATTTTTATAATTAAAATCTAAGTGTATAACATTTATTATAAACACTCAAATTTTATTTATAAAATCATTTTATATTGTGTACTATCCAATTACATTTTAACTTCTGAATAATTTAGGTAAGTTATATTGAAATGCAATTTAGTACTATACAAATAAAATTTTCAAATTCAATTATCTCAAGTTTAAATATTTATCCAAAAATTTTGAGTTCAGTTTATAATTGAAATCATCTTTAAATCATAAACTTAAGAATTTAAATCTCCGATTTACTTCAACAATTTTGAGATAAATATATATAGTATATATCAGATCAAAATTTAATCTTTATATACATAATAAATCAAGTCATACCACAGAAATTCAAATTAAATTAAATTTCCAAACAAAGTGTAGCAAGCTACCGAATGGTCTCTTTCTCTTCTAAACTCGATAATGAATGTCGATAATGCGGCCGTCATCACCGAAATTATTTTCCAGCGACAAAAGAGAAGAGTACTGATTTAAACATTAAAATTCTTTGAAAATAATTTGTATTCGAAAACACTTTATATAATATACATTTTAAGACTTTAAAACAAAGTTTGAAATCACCAGAAATTAAATTCTTAAATTCTCAATTTAAATTCATTTCAATTCCAAATCAATATATAAACCATGTTTATAAATTCATCTGTAGAACAATAAATGATAATCAAATATTATCATTTCAATCAACCAATTTAATTAACTTATTAAATTCCAGAAACTTTTACTTATATATTTATAATATAATCATACAAATTTATTTCATTTACCAAATTTGAAAATATTATTGTGTCAGTTTGCTCTGTTCAAGTGTTTTGGAAATCCTATCAATAGTGTTGATCAGAAGAATCGATCGAAAACCCAAATCAACATCAACAACTCAAACAACACACTATAAAACATTTTAATATAAATTTACAATTACACACCCTCACTTGATGATACAAGAAGGAATTTCAAGACAAGGATAGAGATCCAAATTAAAGGGACTTAAATCAAAGAATTCAAATTCGAAGATAGGCTCGATAGGGCAATAAGATGATTGAATTTCAAACAGGAAGATGGGTAAACTTATACAAATCACGGGAAACCTTAACCAGGTCAACCGAGACTTCAAGAATAAGATCGATGCAGTATCCAAAGGCAAATCGACATTTGATCGCCAGAGATAGAATTCGAGTATAACAAAAGATAACAGCATCGTAAACCGACGATATAAAATCTCCGGTGAATCAATGCTTATTGTGAAAGAGTTTCACCCCTTTACAAATCATTCATAGATTGGCGAGACCGCCAATTTATTATAGAGATCGTTCGAAGTGGAGTTATGGGATACTCCAGAATCAAAAGACACGAATAAGGGAGACACGAATGGACTTTGGAATCAAAGGGAACGTTCCAAAATTCAAAGAAACCGAGTCAAAGAAGAAGGAATTCAAGCTCGAACGAACGTGATTCTTTAATTGAATTTGCTCTATATGCTGAGTTTTGCCTATAACCAGAGCTCTGATACCAACTGTAACGACCCGATAGTTTGGACCATTCAAATCGACAATAAATCCACACATGCCGGACTTGAATAATTCAAAATATCAGATTGTTAATTTAAATTGGCGAAACTCAACATATACAGTAAATAAAATAATCAAAGATCACAGACACAGAGTAATATAACAATAATGCAGTGGAAACAAAAGAATAGTAGTTCATGAAGCTACTATATATATAACAGAGTTAAATAAGTTACAACAGATCTCGAATACAATAGTCAAATACAAGAATCAGAATACATCATTAGAATCAACTGAATATCTGAAAGCTGGATAGATAGCTGGATCTCCAAGCGAAGCTCCAACTCCAAAGGCGAGTCTCGAATACTGGTACACTCAGTCTGACCCGAGCGTAAAGAAAACACAAAACACTCGAGTTAGGATTAACATTCTTATATCAATAAATCCAACTCAAGTGAAATAACGACTAAAATACAAGTAACTCAAAGGATGTTTGGGATAACCATCCTCTAAGGATCCATTAAACTATCTACTATGTAGTAGTGTACGCTAAGTAGATAATGCCTATCAGTAATATAAAGTATCAAAATAGTGTTAAGGCGTTACCATTATCCCCCGTAACACATTTTATATAAGCATCATAGTATATACAGCACTGTAAACTACACCGTAAACTGGTGGGCTATAAGGGAGTACTCCATAGGTATAAAACAAAACAAATCGTAGTGGTCGCGTATAGGAATACAAGTATGAGAAGGCACATGAGGCAATACCCAAGGTAGTGAAACTACCGTTTGCCTGATCCGGACTGGTGAGAACGCATCGCCGCAACGATTGCAACACCGCGAAACAACACTCCCAAATCAAGGGTGCGCACCAATCGAAAACAAGTAATGAGTAGTTTACGAAGAAGTGTGTCCGCTAGAGGCAGCTGACCTCATTTGGCCCGGCACGGCTCCTGTTTTAGTCATTTACAATTTGACACAAGTGTCAAGGCCATCCATTATCGTTCTCTTTCTTCAAATCCAGCAACGTCATCATTTCAACCACTTCATTCTGGATCACACTCCACATATAATAGTTATTAAAGTGGTTTTCGGTTTGGACAGAGAGTATGTCCCAAACTGATCTCGGACTCTTCAATAACTACGTAATTATTACACCGATTGGTCATTTAATAAACTTTCAAAATAGTTTATATTTCAAAACCGAAATATCATTGCCGTTTCAAAATCATATCCATACGATATCAATTTTTACTTCAAATAAATCCATTTCCAAAATCATATCACTTCCAAAGTTATATCGCTTTCAAAATCGTAAGTCTTTTAAAATCATGACACTTTGGAAATCAAAACCTTGAAATTCATAACACTTTGAACTATAGTTTGAAATCATAACATTTTGGAATTCATAACACTTTCCTCTTAAACAGTTTAGATATTAAAATTAGTGTATATAATAAAATAGTTTATAAAATAAAAATAGTTTATATAAAATAGTTATAAGTTAAAATAGTTTATAATAAAATAATATATATTGAAATGATTTATATAAAATGGTTTATATTAAAATAGTTTATAAAGTAAAATATAAATAGTTGTAGATATAGTTTAAAAATACTTTATAAAATAAAATAACTTCCACAAATTCACAAATCGATTCAAATTAACTCAACTTCCAAATTCAACTTAATTCAATCTCAATTCATAAATTTCAACTCAATTCCATTTCTCAATAAATCATTTCGAATTATAACGATTTCAAATACAGATTTGAAACACAAAATAAACCATTAATTTTCAATATATTTCAAAGCTTTATATATTCCACATTTCAAAACTAAATTTTATAATTCCATTTATATCTCAATTTAATTTTATTACATTTAGTTTCTGAGATATTTCTTTAATCATTTCAATACATCTAAATACCACTTCAATTTACAAATTTATATAAACAAAATATCCCATTTAAATTTATATAAGTTGAATATTCATTTAAGCCACTTTTTAATCAAATTCAAGTTGTAAAACATATCTTAAAACTTCAAATTTAATATATTTCAAATCAAACGTATTTAAGTATAATTCTTAAATAATTAAGAATTCCAAATCAATTTCAAATTATCTTTCAACCTGAAACATTATAAACTCTATATTTGAAAATATAAAAAAAATCATAAATACCTAAACATATTTTATATTGATTCAAATCAACTTTATTAAATCAACTTTAATAAATCTTTAAAATCAATATTCATTAAAACCATATATTTCTTTTCAAAACCATAGAAATCATTTTTTTTCAAAATATATATAGACCAGCGGTGTCTGTATACAATTTTCTATCCTATGGTCAAGTGATACGGATATTTATCATTTCAATCGGTAATTTAAATTATATACGGGTATATATCTTTTCAACCCATAATCCCAAATTTAATTCAATGAAAATCGCTTGGGTTTATCATTTCAACCCATAACGATTTTCTCCTATTCTACAGATCGTTCGGGTATGTATCATTTCAACCCATAGTGAATTCTATACTAACAGGGAACTTGCAGAGTGATAACAGATATGATAATAATATAACAGACATATATCATCAATATAAATAACAGATGATGGTGTCAGGTGTCACAAGTGAACAGATACAGATAATGGCATATATATAGCAATATAAATAGCAGATAATGGTGTCAGATGTCACAGGTGAACAAATACATATAATGGCATATATATAGCAATATAAATACTAGCAGCAGCATATTTCAATTGTCGTTACAATTGAAATCAAATTTAATAAATAAGAACGTAAATCATGAGTAATTGATCACCTTTTGAAGCTAGAGAGATTTGACAAAGAATGGGTTACGAATTCCACGTTAGACGGACACGATTCGATGAAGAAAACAGGCACGACAAACAAAGCTGATAATGGAAAATCGATAAGAACGATTAGAATTAGTTGATATAAATTGAACTAAATATATATATTATTTTTCTGAAATCAATTTAAACATGGATTTATTTTCAAATTTATATTCAACACTATATGTGTAAGCTCGTACATACTATAACTTTATAAACTTTATATATTTTATACTCATATACCTACGTATATTCACATAACAACAGATTCTAAACTAATACTTACACTACCTTATACACACACACACACATATATATATATATATATTAACATAACAGCAAGCATCTAAAATAAAACCATGTACTGATATAAAGTAAAACTATAAGATAAGTAATATATATATATATATAACTAATATATATAAACTATTATATAAACTTACGTTTATAGATAACAGCCGCATATATGTGGCTTTCAAAAAAAATCAAAATACTACTATATAGACTTATATTGAGACTTTATATATACAATTGTACATACATGCGAAAATAACTTAACTATATAAACTAATATATACAACTGTAAAATATAGATGAAGTTCTAATATATATATATATATATTCAAACTTATATAAAACGAACGTGTATATATATAGACATATGCGCAACTATAAAGTATTCCCCTTATAACATAATATATACTATATGGACTTGACAGAAAACAAACTCATACAACATTTTAAAATAACATATATATAATACCGTTTATAAAAGCTCTTACAAATATACATAACTTATATATATAAGTATGTATGCACGCTATAACATATATATCTTAATATAATAGGATAGAATAAAATATATAAACATACATACCATAAAAAAAAGAAAGAGGAGGTTTTTGGATGAGCGACAGATTGAGTGGGCGGACTGAATTCATGGCGTGGCACACTTGTTGCTCGATTGCTGTTAGATGGTGGGGAGGAAGGCCAGGTGGCGGAGATGAGCGGTGGGATCGATGTGAAGCAGCCATGGGTGCTCGGCATGGGTGGATCTCGGCGGTGGCTGTGAGGGGAAGCACGAGGCAGGGGATAGGAATGTTTGGCTTTAGAAGGTGACATGCCGAGATCGGAAGGGAAGGGGAGACGAGGCCATAGGTGCGTTGATGCCTTGGCGAGGCTAGGTTGCGGCCATTGTCTGGAGATGGGTTGAGAATGGTGGCAGGAGTGGAAAGAAAAGGAAAGGCCGAAAATTAGAAGGGGAAGGAGAAACGAAAGCTACAGTCAAATTCCTCTTTTTTTTGAACAGAGAGAGAGCAAATAAAAGGACGAACCAATAAATTGAAGATAGTGGGAATAGTGACAGCCACATGCGAATCTAGGAATTAATAAAAGCAAACCACAGTTTGATTTGAACCAGTGGGAGACTGAATAGACACAAAAGCTCAAAAGTTTAAAACGTGTACCGATATGGTTTAACGTTTTAATAGATTTCGCCATTCACCGGATGTCGAAACACACATATGAATATAACTTAAAGATCAGCTCGACGAGACGATCAAAACGGTATACATATATCAGTGGTATGATTGAACTATAAAAATTCGAATTTCTACTAGCGGAAAATACAGCAAAAACGCAGAAAAATAAGATCGACGAAGCTAAAGAAGACTAAAATTGGAAAAATGAAAAATGGTGTCTTAGTTAGAAGATGAATTAGAATTTTTCTATGTAAAAATATTCAGGTTTGGAAAACATTTTATTATCATCAATTTTAACTGATATAAATTGGAATAAAATTACACTAGAAAATAAACTTCCAAATTATCTGATGAAAATTTACCAGTTGCTATGATTAATTAGACGCATTCCAAATATCAAATTTTTATTTCAAAATTTTATCGTTTAAAATTTCACAAAATTTCAACTAATTACGTTATTAAAATAGTTAAAATTTACGGGTCGTTACATAAAACATCACAGAACCTATCGTAAATCTCAAAGTGCATGGAATAACATATAATATACAACATAAATATCCAAATATCAGATACTTATCCACAGAGTTATAAAACAAGTAAGAGAATTTGTACAAATGGAAATAAACCCAAATGACTGTCTCATAATAATAGTAGTGATAAGCAAGCACTGTCAAGGCTTTATAGTGTTGCACGATGGAATAAGCATAGTAATGCATATATGATACGAGATAGCTCTATCTAGATCATCCTCTGCACAACTACTAGGTCATACCTAGACCTGATATCTAGTCTACTCATTATGAGTACCTACGATAATAAGAAGCAACGTATAAAACCTTATGTCAGACTGCAGTCTGGTGTGAGCGGTAAATGAATCTCAAAATACTATACAAGTCAATATAGTAAGTGTTAACTCGTATTAAAAGCCTGCGACCTATAGAAAACTGCAACGACCTAAAGAGCTTGCGACCTAACCACAGGAAAAGATTGCGACCTAACGAACTCTGTGACCTAAGAAAAGTTCGCGACCTAAGGAACTCTGCGACCTAAGAAAAGTTCGCGACCTAAGGAACTCTGCGACCTAAGAAACTTAACGGCTTGAGGAACAGAATGACTTAGCGACCTAACTGCTAAGTGAAGCTGCGACCTACGACTTAGTGAAGCTGCAACCTAAGCTACAGGAATGTCACAACCTAAAGAAGTTAGCAACTTTACTATTGAAAAGACTCAACGACCTAAGAGGCTTCACGACTTAAGGGGTATTGCAACTTACGACCTAAAGGTTTCGCGGCTTAGCAGTGTTACGACCTAGAGCAATTTGAAGTCCACAACTTATCTTAGGTCGCTTGCGACCTAAGACCCAATTAAGGTCGTCCCCGACCCAAAACCGCACTTATAACTCAAGCTGCAAGGTTACCAAAGGAAGAGGACTTATCTTAGGTCGCTCGCGACCTAAGACCTAACTTAGGTCGTTCGCGACCTAAGACTTAAGCAAAAAACTCGCACCCAGTGCTGCTCCTATAAATAGACCACCACTTCCAACGTGAGATGGACTTTTGGCCATTCATTTCTTCAAGCGCCGTTACTCTGTCGAAGTCTCCACTCATTCAACAATCAAAGATCTTCAAACATTCAAGACGCTACAACAAGCTTCAAGAGAAATTCCATACATCCAACACGGATTCATCGAGTTTCATCGTCGAAGATTGAGCTAGTAGTCAAGATTGTTTCTTATGATCAAATTGTACTGTTTTCATAAGAGATTTGTATCGATTTGTAACCGGATTCAGTAATAAAGAGATTCAAAGTGGACGTAGGCTTAATCTCAAGCCGAACCACTATAAATTGCCGTCTTTTACTGCTTTTCTGCTATTTTACTGCTTAAATTCTGTTCGCGTCACGCGGGTGGTGCTTTCACGATTCTATTACACACACCGGGTGTTAGCGTTCACTTTTCAACGTTAACATTTTGGTGCTTTCACTGAGAACCCAACTCAGGCTAGTACTCACCATTGCTTCACAGAAGTTTGCTGAAAGGATTTCCTACAAAACCAGAAATCTATCAGACATAATGGCTCTTGGAAGGAAACGAAAGTCTGTCAGAACTGATGATGACCGTGACAATACTGCCACTTCTCTCACTCCAAATCAGGCAGATCCAAGCGTCGGTGTGACGCGACAAGAGTTAGACGCTGCAGTATCCGGACTGTACCATCAGATTGAAACTCAGAATAATCTGATGATGGAAAAGCTGAATGCTCTATTTGGGGCGAATCAAAGACCAGTAAGTAATGAGGAAAACTTTGCTAATGCTACTCCCAATTCCGAGGGGAGAAATATTCCTCACGGGGGATCAGGTGCTGCTGAAGGGGCACCCCTCCAGGCTGAAGGATCCAGGCCGTCACCAGTTCTTCGTGAGCATCTACCTGGACAAACCCCCGAAAAGATGGCCGAGGTCTATTCTACGAAATCTCTAAACAATAAGGAATATCTTTCTGGCATGATCAAGCAAATAATGAAAGAGAGCATGCAAAGAGATGAAGATGAGAGCGAATGGGGATTCGCACCGAGTAGAACTCCGTTTACCGAGAAGATTCTAAAGGCTGAATTTCCTAGAAAATTTGTTCCCCCCACCATTCCTGCTTATCGGGGAACAAGTGATCCAAATCAATTCTTGTATAAATACGACTGGCACATGACCGGCGCAAGAGCAACTGATGAAATAAAGTGCCGATATTTCCCAGTATATTTGGAAGGTGTAGCACTTCTCTGGTTTACCAAGCTTCCTGTCCGATCTGTAGATCAGTTTTCCGATCTGACCCGAAAATTCAAAGATCAATTCAGACTATACGCTTCAAAGGCAAAAGACATAATGTCATTGTCCAATCTTGAACAGAATCCGGTAGAGCCTATTAAGTCATTCCTGAACCGCTTCAATTTAGCTCTGGCAGAAGTCGATAACGCAGATCCACGAATGATCTTGACCTATTTGATGCGAGCTATCGACAAATTGAGCGAATTTGGAAAATGGCTGAAGATGAAGGAGCCAAATTCGCTTGAGAAATTCTACAAAAAGGCTGACGAATTTATACGCCTAGAGAATCTTTTTGCACCAGCTAAAGTTGCGACAACAGTGGTGGAAAATAATGCTACAGTTCAAAGCAAGAAAGAACCTGCAAATCAGAAAAGGGAAAGTAATGGTGGGAAGAGGCAAAAAGATCTCAAAAAGCCCCGCTTCCTTAAACCTTTAGACTTTACTCCTCTGACCGATACCCCGGAGAATATTTTCATCGCCACTAAGGATTCTGTTGAATTTCCAAAACCACCGGCCGTGAAAGTTGGGAAGAATGCTGTTCAAAGCGGAAGATTTTGCAAGTTTCAGAACCAACCAGGGCATGATACCAATGAGTGTCGCCACTTGAAAATCCTGATTGAAGAATTGTTAAGAGAGAATAAGTTGCTGCAGTACGTCAAGAGGAATAGAAAAGACCCATCTTCATCTAACCAGGGGCAACTACCCCCAGCCCATTCATCTGGTTCAGGAGAGAGGCCTGCTGAAAAAGAAAGACCTGTTATCAATGTGATCACAAGAGAACCTCATCCAGCTGGTAGGAGTTGGGGTGAGATGGAAAGGTATGCTAGAGCTTTGAAGTATGCTCCGACTGAAGAAAGTGTCTTGATCTTGGAAGATGCTGCACCTCTAAAGCAGCAGAAGACTTTTCACGATGATATTATGTTCAGAACCAGGGATTCTATTGATGTGGAAGCTCCTACTGAGGACCCTTTGGTTATTTCTGTCGGTATTGGGCCGGCTATTGTCAGAAGAGTTCTGGTTGATAGTGGTGCTTCGTGCAACATACTCTTTAAAAAGACATTTGACCAAATGAAAATTCCAATGACAGATGTACAAGCCTCTTCACACAAAATTGCCGGATTTACAAGAGAGCTAAAACAGCCAATTGGAACGGTGGACTTGTTTGTTGAAATGGGCGAAGGGCAGAAGAGGTTGGTTCGGAAGCAAACTTTTGTGATTGTTGATGGATTCTCCGCCTATAACGCTTTCTTGGGTCGGCCTACTCTTGCTGCTTTCAGGGCCATCCTCGCTCCATGGTGCTTAACAATGAAATTTCCTACTGATAATGGGATTGCTGTTATTAAAGGAGATCAGAACGCATGACGAGAATGTTATCTTGTAGAACTCCGAGAGGCCAGGAAAAGAGAAATGGGGAAAGATGCGGCAGCTCCGCTCCGCATCAAGGAACCAACCCTGTAGCAACTACGGAGTGGCCCCTGTACTGGCGAACATAGCAATGCAAGAAAAGAAATGGATCCCAGGAAAGCCAGTACAGGGGAAAATAGAGTGGTACCCGTGGAGGTAACGGTACCAATATCTGTTGACTCGAAAGACCCGAACAAAGTACTCAATGTGGGTTCACAGCTAAGCATAACAGTTCAAAACACGCTGATATCATTCTTAAAAGCCAATCTAGATGTGTTCGCTTGGTGTCATGCTGATATGTGTGGAATCTCCCCGGAAATTTCTGTACATACTCTGAACATTGATCCAAAATTCACGCCAGTGAAACAGAAAAGAAGAACTCAAGGTCCAGAAAGATCGACAACACTAAAGGAAGAAGTCGATCGGCTCATGGAGAACGGCTTTATCAGAAACTCCACTTATCCAAATTGGGTTTCAAATCCAGTATTGGTCAAGAAGGCAAATGGAAAGTGGAGAGTATGCATAGATTTCTCAGATCTAAACAAAGCATGCCCCAAAGATTGCTTCCCGCTGCCCAGAATTGATCAATTGGTGGATGGAACAGCTGGGCATGAGTTGTTATCGTTTATGGATGCTTACTCCGGATACAATCAGATTATGATGCATGAGCCGGATCAGGAAGACACAAGCTTTATTACAGATGTGGGTCTCTACTGCTACAAAGTTATGCCTTTCGGATTGAAAAATGCTGGGGAAACCAACCAAAGGCTCGTCAATGCAATGTTCAAGCCTCAGATTGGTAGAACCATGGAAGTTTATGTCGACGATATGTTGGTAAAATCAAATAAAGCTGTAGCTCACATGGGACACGTGGAGGAAATGTTCGCAATTCTTCGAAAGTACGGAATGAAGCTCAATCCATTGAAATGTTCGTTCGGAGTAGAATCCGGGAAATTCTTGGGTTTCATTGTGAGCGCCAGGGGCATTGAAGCCAATCCTACTCAAATCACAGCTCTAAGGGAGGTCAAAGCCCCTAAAACAAAGAAAGAAATGCAAAGTCTCAATGGAAAAGTCGCTGCTCTGAGTCGCTTCATTTCCAAGGCCACAGACAAATGCATTCCCTTCTTTGACGCTCTAAAGAAAGGAAAGAAAAATTTTGAATGGACTCCCGAATGCCAGAATGCTTTTGATGAACTAATTCATCATATGGAAACACCTCTGGTTCTTTCCAAGCCTACTGACAGTGAAGACCTTTTCATCTATTTAGCAATTTCATCTCACGCCCTCAGTGCAGCACTTGTACGGGAAGATATGAATGTACAGCGTCCAGTCTATTACATCAGTAAACGGTTCACTGGGGTGGAGATGAATTATTCGAAGATAGAAAAGCTCGCCTATTGTTTGCTAATTGCTTCCAGGAAGTTGAGACCATACTTTCAAGCTCATCCTATCAAGGTTCTTACTGATCAACCTCTCAAGCAAGTCCTGTTTCGTCCTGAAACTTCGGGTCGTCTTTTGAAATGGAACATTGAACTTAGCCAGTATGACATCACTTACCACCCCCGAAGAGCAATCAACGGACAAGCTTTAGTAGATTTCATTGCGGAATCTACTGACAAAGGAGACAATAAGGAAGAAACAGCTGACTGCATTCAAATACAGTGGAAGTTATATGTTGACGGCTCAAGAAATGATTATTGTTCTGGGGCAGGGGTTGTACTTGAAACCCCCGAAGGACGATCATTATGTTATGCATTGAGACTGGAATTTCCTTCAACAAACAATGAAGCAGAATATGAAGCACTTATTGCCGGTTTAAAAATCGCCAAGGAACTAAACATCAAAGTGTTACAGGTTTTCAGCGACTCTCAGCTTATTGTTTGCCAGGTGAAGAAAGAATTTCAAGCCAAAGGAGGAAATTTGCCTGCATATTTGTCAAAAACTTCCGAACTCCTCAATGATTTCGATCACTATTCAATAAGCCACATACCTTGAGAGGAAAATATGAAGGCAGATTCTCTAGCAATGTACTCAAGTTCCGGAGAAGCTCAATTACTGGGATTAGTTCCTGTAGAAGTTCTGTCAGCTCCAAGCATTGATGAAATGGATGTTGATTGCATTATGGCTACGTCTCAAGAGCATGAATCATGGATGACTCCAATCAAAGAATACCTACTCAGTGGTACCCTGCAAGAAAGTTCTAAGGAACGTCGAAAACTATTGAGGAAAGCGTCAAGGTATATAATTCAAGATGGCTGATTATACAGACGGGGATTTTCAATGCCTCTGCTCCGATGTGTAACTAAGGAAGAAGCCAAGACAATTCTAGCCGAGATACACGGAGGAGAATGTGGAGATCATTCAGCTGGTCAAACTTTAGCCAAGAAAGTTCTCCGATATGGATATTTCTGGCCTGACATTAACCGAGATGCTGCTATTTACTCTAGAAAGTGCGACAAATGTCAAAGATTTGCAAAAATCCCAAAAGCACCTTCCACTGAACTCACACAGATGGTCAGCCCATGGCCATTCGCCATTTGGGGGATAGATCTAATCGGACCATTACCAGTTGCCAAATTAGGAATCAAATATGCTATTGTAGCCGTTGATTATTTTACCAAATGGGCTGAAGCTGAACCTTTGGCCACCATTACTTCTAAAAAGATGATAAATTTTGTAACGAAAAATATCATTTGCAGGTATGGTGTGCCACAGAAAATAATCACAGACAACGGTACTCAGTTTGAAAGTGAAGAGTTCCAGGATTTTTGCAAACGGTTTAGAATTCGGAAAAGCTTCTCAGCAGTGGCTCATCCGCATGCAAACGGGCAAGTGGAAGCAGTAAATAAAATCATCAAGTCAACCATCAAAAAGCAACTCGAAAGAGCAAAAGGTGGTTGGGTTGATAAGCTTCCATTAGCACTATGGGCATACAGGACTACTCACAAAACTGCAACTGGGCACACTCCATTTTCACTGGCATATGGATCAGAAGCAATGATTCCAGTGGAAGTAGAAGTTCCTTCACATAGAAGAGTTCATTTCAACGAAGCTGAAAATGAAAAGCTGCAACTTGAAGCACTTGATTTTCTTGATGAGAAAAGAGAAGAAGCTAGGCTCAGAGTTTCAGCTTATCAACAAAGGATAGCCAGGCACTTCAACTCTAAAGTTCGCCAACGCAGCTTTGAGGTCGGGGACTTAGTTTTGAAAAGGATCATGACGGCAACTGGTGTGTTTGGACCAAACTGGGAAGGACCATATGCCATTGGCAGTAAACTTCTTGATGGCACTTTCAAACTCATAACTGTTGAAGGAGATCCAATTCCAAGGGCCTGGAACAGCAACCACTTACGTCCTTATTTTACTTGAAAGAAAAAGCTTTGCTCAAAATTGTAAAATAGTGATGAATGTATCAGTTGTATTGTAAAACATTGTAAATCAGTGTGAATGAATGAAAGCTATAAAGTGGATGTAGGCCCGATTCTTGGCCGAACCACTATAAATCTTGTGTTCTTTACTATTTCATAATGCCTGTTTTATTTCGATATGTAAATACTTTAAATGTATTGCTAAAATGTCGATTCAAAATTGCAGGACATTAAAACAAGGCTTGCTCGTCACAAAGCCAAGCGATCTCTATAAATCACCTGTTACGCAAATACCAAGCAACAAAAAATTCCAAACACAAATCCTATACAAGGAGAACTTCACATAAAAAGTTGGCGACTCCACTGTGGAAAACCTTTGTTAATTGGTTGAGATTGTCGATATGAACAGACATCCAACTAGATAACTTGCGTTTGTCCCGTGAATTCGTTCAACAGTGAAGTCCACTTCTTCGAACACAGCAATGTAAGGAAAGAAGATGCGCTTGGAAACGATAATAAAAGATCGCTAATGAGCAGATGATGAGAGAACATTGCCAAGCAAACAAAGAAGCAGCCAAAAGGAGGTATGCTTCTCAATAAAAGGGCCGGTAAGAACCACCGAAGGGACACCTCCCCAAGCAGAAGGAACAAGGCCCTTGCTAACTGATCGTGATGCATCCGATCAGGCAGCTTGCGTCCGTCCCATGGATCTACTGGCCCCTGAGACGCAATCTTCCTGGCACACCAACCAACCAACGCTCCTTCTCAAAGGTCAACGAAGCCCTCTAGCGAGGCACGCCAAAAAACGAAAGTGCTTTCCTCAATCAAAAAAGATTGGTGGAACCACCGGAGGGGCACCTTCCCAAGCTGAAGGAACAGGGCCCTTGTTAGTTAATTGCGATCATTTGTGCAAACGAACATCCAATCAAGCAACTTGCGTCCGCCCCGTGGATCCACTCAACCATGAGAAAGTAACTTCCAGGCAATCAAAAAGCCCTCTTCGGAGGCACAAGCCCTCTTCGGAGGCACATGACCTCTTCGGAGGCAAAAGCCCTTTCCCAAGGCACCACAAGCCCTCTTCGGAGACACATGACCTCTTCGGAGGCAAAAGCCCTTTCCCAAGGCACCGCAAGCCCTCTTCGGAGGCACAAGCCCTTTTTCGAAGGCACAAGACCTCTTCGGAGGCACAACTCTTTAAGAGGAGCCCTCTACGGAGGCATGTCCCAAAATAGAATACTCGAACGAAAAGCCTTCTCCGGAAGCACAGTTCAACTCTCAAAGGAAGGTTAACTTGTTCATCTCGAAAAGTTCCTCTTAAAAAAAAAGTTGAAATGCTACAAAATTCTTTCAGAAAAGTTCAGTTCACTGCATAGGGAAATCTACTTTCTTTTTCGACAAATGAAGTGATCATCCCCGATAGTTGAAGTGTTCTTCAGAAAGAAAGAAAAAATAAAAATTTCTCCAAAAAACGAGATATACTCTATTAAAAGCAGAATGATTCTTCCCCTAAAAGTGGAATTGTTATTCTCTGAAGTGAGAATATCAGTCTTGTAAAAGCTAGAAATATTGCAATGCACTTGTGGTATGGGGGCAACACTATACAATTCAATTATATTAATAAAAGCAACAAGCCACAAGTTCATTGCAATATCACGAAAAATAGGTGTGGAATAAATGTATTCCCAAACACATACAAAAAGTTTGTACAAGTAAAAGGAATCGTTTATTCTACACTAAAAAAGAGAAACAAATGCGTTCTTACATACACAAGAATTTGTACAAGTAAAATTACTGTTTTATTTAGTGCTATGAAAATTCTTTACATGTGCAGATGTCTCGAAAAAGCAAAAGCAGGGACCGGTACCCGCACAATCTCCGGTCTATACATGTAAAAAGCAAAATAAGAAGTAGAAAGTTCAGCTTGTCACTCCTTCTTTCCGCCACCCTTGGAGCCTTTGCTTGGCCTAATAGTTAATTTCGGAATCCGATGTGGGCGGGACGGAGAAGGAGGAGTGGTTGGGTCTTCTTCTGTTTTGTCTTCCCCAGTCGAAGCACCTCTCTTCTTCTTCCTTATGGCACGCTTCCCCTTCCTCTTCGAAGAAGATTCGCTCCCCGGAGTAGCAAGCAATGTTGAAAGCTTCGGGTCATCATCTAGAGACCGTTCCGGGGTCTTCTCGATGTCTTCAAGATCCTCCGCCTTCTGCTCCTGCGAAACAGCCGGGTCGTCCAGGCCTTGAAGAGCTTCGATTTTTTCTGCCTGCGATCCCGGTTGGGAAGCAGAAGGAGGAGTAATCTGTAAAGATGGAGGGACGGCAACTAAAGGAGTGGAAACTTGTGCTGTGTTTGGTGTCTCCGCTGTAGAAGAAAAGAAGTTAAAATCAACATCTCCCAAAAATAGAGAGGGTATCGGTTCACCAAAGTTTAAGTAACAAGTAAGAAGGTCATCAAACTCGGTTAAATCAAATAACTGGTTCATTGGGCCCGGGACGACACCAAAATTACCTGGAGGAGTTGGCTTCGCAAGGTCAATCTCGAATTTCTCGGCTTCAGTATCGTCTGGTGCCTCATCCTCAGTGGGAGTGGTCGCAGTTTCTTGGGCAATTTTAGCTGGGAGTGAAGAATGGGAGCCGGAATCCATAATGTTTACATCGGCCGAAGTGGAAGTATGAACAGGGGCAGTTAAAGGAGCTTCCTCTTTTGAAAGCTCTTCTCCTAGTGATTCAGCCCGTGCTTTAGCAAGCATCTCCTTCCCTCTAACAGGAGCGGCGCGAGCCTCATCATCAAGATAGCGAGCCTCGAGTTCTGGTTCATCATAGCCGGCACCTTTAAACATATCAATTGCGGCTTCCCACACTTCAGCCAGAGTGATTTCATAATCAGGACCCGGAAAAGCAAGGCTCCCACGACCCAGAACGCTGTGTAAATAAAAGTCGAATAAAGTAGAGTTGATGTTTGCTTTCGTTGCCTCATGTGATTGCTCAGCCGCTTCTTTTTCGGCAACGATAGCAACCCGACCAGTAATAGCCTCATCACGCTCTGTCTCAGCTTTAGCGAGTCGAGACTTTAGTAACTCAATCTCCACGTTCTGGGAGGTGACTTTTTCCCGCAGTTCGACGTTTTCTGTGCGATATTTCTCAGTAGTATGCTGCTCAGCGGCAAGCTTCATTTCGACATCTCTTTGTGCAGCATGTGCATCCCGCACTTGCTTCTGAAAGACTTCTTCTTTTTGAGTATGTGATGCAGAAGAAGAGGCGAGATTTTCCTTAAGCTGCTTAACTTCAGATTCAAGCCTTGCATTGTCATCCGCGATGTTTGTCATCTCCGCGTCATGCTGCTTGCACCATTTATCCCATTAAGCTTTATCATTCTCCAGAGTCAGCATGTTTTCAAGATTCATATGGTTGACTCTCTGGAGTTCATCAACAAGTTTCTACCATTGCGACATCCTCTCAATGTTAAGCCGAACTGCATCGAGACTTTTAAGCATGTCTTGCTTATCGATTGGGACCAAATCCAGGGCAAAACGCACTCCTTTTAAGCACCAGTTCGGAAACCGGCTTTGAAGTGTTGGAGGGATGTCTTTAACCTGATATTGGGGCCTGCTGATAATCGTTTGGATGTCGGTTTTCTTTAAAGGAGGAGAGCCGGCCGGAATATCAGAGGGGATAGGAGCATCAGTCTTCCCAGAAATTACAGACGTGTCACTTGGCTTGGACCGTTTGCTCGATTCGTCAGTAATATAAGTCTTCCCCTTGTCATCATAAGACTTTCGCTTATGGGAATCGTAACTTCTGTGAGAAGAATCATATCGATCAGTGTCTCTTCTTCTCTGTCGTTGTTCATAATCCCATTTTTCTTGAGCCTTCCTTTGGGCCCGTTCCTCATCTGTCTCTCTCTAGTCACCAAGATATTTCCTAAAGTCATAGGATCCACGACCTCCATGGCGCTGAAATGAGTCATAGTACGAGCCGGTACGCCCCATCGGAGAATCTGAAAACCGAAAAAGAAGTAAAGTTTAGAAATTTCCAGAAAAAGAGGATAAATGCTTATAAGTGCTGAAAAATCCTAAGTGTGTGCGGCGTGCGAACTACGTGCGTCAAACTACAAACCACGCTTTAGTGCGGGAACGGAGACGACAGGTGTAGAAGGCGTCGAAGTTTGTTTCAAAGAGGAAGTCGCTTCAACGACAGGAGAGTTCGCTTTTGGAATATTATCCTTGAAAAGCTCTTGAGAAGTTATCATTATGTCACTCAAGTCATCAAAGGTGTCATCATTATGATACTCAGCAGAATTCTCCTTCTCAACTTCCATATCAATTGATTTTTCAGAAACTCGAGGATTTTCTTCCTCTTCAATAATTGGGGCAAGTGCCGACTTGCTAACTGACCCTACAACATCGGTGGATGCGGAACATTTTATCAAAGTAGCCTCTACGACAGGTGTTTCTGATGCAACTTCTTCTACAGAAGCTGGGGCATTCGAGGCCTCTGCTCGAGAGCCCGAAGCAGCTAACGTTTCTGCATCAGAACTAGAGATTTCACGAATCTGAGTCGATCTGTAAGGATATAGAAGACCAAACTGGTGCAGAAACTCATCTTTCAGCAAAAATTTGGCACTCCTCTCTTCAACATCAACGGCACTCAAAGTATCTAAAATCGACTTGTGGCTGGTATCTCGAAGTGGAAGAGGAAGTGCTGCAAAAAGAAAGAATGGAGTTAAGCATTTGACAGTTCGAATTCTGAAAAGTCTAGAAAACAAATCGGAAAGAGGCAATCTTACTTCCGACTCTCCATATGGCATAAAATCCCGGAGGACAGCGGACGTAAAAGAATTGAGTCAAGAATCCATGGGCGCTTTCGGGCAAGTCCAGAATTAGTTTACGGTTCCTGGCACTCCTCACAAGTGTGATAGAGGGATGGTCTTTGTTCTTTGCAAATGTGCACAAGAAGCGAATTTCTGCAAAACTGGGAAAACGGTCCAACGTTCTCCTAAAAAGCACACACAGTCCCAGCAGGATGGAGTAGCCATTAGGGTGTAGTGGAAAAGGGGAGATAGATAGTCGGAGGAGAAGTTCCCGAAGACAGTCGTTAAATGGGGGGATAGCTCCACTCAAACACATTTGACGGTTGACTGCGACAAAACCATGGGGCGGTCTATCAGCAGTATCATTTATTTCATGGAACAAAGCGTCAGCTTCGGCAATGCCAAATTGGATGCATAATTGACGGAAAACTTTATGACTCAGAGTGGTAGGAGTCCTTTCAGGAGGATTGTTCAATGGAGTAGCAATTGGAAAAGCTTCTCCAGCTGTTTCCAAGTCTTCCTGTTGAGATGCCATTCTACACAAGGAACTGGACGATCAAATATTAAGGTGCACATTTCCTAAAAAACAGTGAAGTGTTGTGCAAAACTAATGCAATAACAAGCAAGTATAAATGAAACTAAATTAATTGATACTTGTCGATTATAAAGTTTCAGGGCTTGATATCTTAAGTCCAAGAACATTGTTGTGTCGATGCAAATAAATCAGCTTTAGTTGATCATTTCAATTTTGCTTTAATACTTCACTTAGATTTGTTAGTTCACAGCATTTCATTCACGAAGTTCATTTAAGTTTGATATTCCTTGTCGACTAATCTGTCATTCGATGTGGGCAATCAATGGTAGTATATTCATCCCATTTTTCTGTGAATGTTGCTTCTAAAACAGGTTATTAGCATTAAAGTTAAGGCAATCTGAAAAGAAGTACAACAAAGTCCAAAACAATTCAAATTCAAAAATCAGTCAAATTCTGCTCAAAATTCTAAGTATTAGGGTGCTCACGACCTAACATAGGTTGCAGCATTCATAAGTCATGTTGTTCAGATTAAAAGTTCAGGACTGTGAAAAATTGTTTAAGTGCTAGGTCGTTCAACGACTTATTATAAGTCAAGGTGTATGTGGGTCGCACATTGCAACTGAATGGATTAAGACGATGCAATTTTCTCTAAGTCCTAGGTCGTACACGACTTGGCTTAGGTCGAAGACTCTTTAGGTCGCAAATGTTGTTAGATCGCAAAGACTTAAGTCGCTAAGCATTCCAGCACGACCTAACTCTTAGGTCGTCCAAATATGGTAGGTCGTTGACTTCCTCTCCAAGCAACATCATATTGGATCCGATAACCTAATACCGCCATTATAAGAGAATTCAATATCTTCCTCATTTCATCCTCAAGTCGTCCAGCAAATCAACTGGAAATCATCCATATACCTCCGAATCATTCGGCAAATCGACTAGAAATCCCACCGATCCATTGTGAAAACTTCTGTGCGGTCATGAATCAATACATATATCAAACAACGATCAAAAATCGATCGAAACAACCAAAAAACAAAGCATGACACACGAAATTAAACTTGGGTCGATAAACGTGGATTTACAATCGATCAGCGATTGTGAAGGAGAAGTCATTGATCCACTTACGTAATATACTGATTGAATTGGATCGATGTTTTGCTTGGATGAATTAGCCTCCGAAGAATTAAGAATTCGTCAATGGCAATGGGATCTCAGAGTAGTAAGGTGAGGAGGAAGGCACGACCTAATCTATTTATATGGAGCTGGGAGAAGAAGGCGAACAGGCGTACGGGATAGTACAAGCTTTAGGTCGTTCATGACCTAGCGAGGTTAAGTCGAAGCATACGACCTATGGCATAGACGTATACTTCGAGGGGCAAATGTTAACTCGTATTAAAAGCCTGCGACCTATAGAAAACTGGACGACCTAAAAAGCTTGCGACCTAACCACAGGAAAAGCTTGCGACCTAACGAACTCTGTGACCTAAGAAAAGTTCGCAACCTAAGGAACTCTACGACCTAAGAAAAGTTCGCGACCTAAGGAACTCTGCGACCTAAGAAACTTAACGGCTTGAGGAACAGAATGACTTAGCGACCTAACTGCTAAGTGAAGCTGCGACCTACGACTTAGTGAAGCTGCGACCTAAGCTACAGGAATGTCACGACCTAAAGAAGTTAGCAACTTTACTATTGAAAAGACTCAACGACCTAAGAGGCTTCACGACTTAAGGGGAATTGCAACTTACGACCTAAAGGGTTCGCGGCTTAGCAGTGTTACGACCTAGAGCAATTTGAAGTCCACAACTTATCTTAGGTCGCTTGCGACCTAAGACCCAATTAAGGTCGTCCCCGACCCAAAACCGCACTTATAACTCAAGCTGCAAGGTTACCAAAGGAAGAGGACTTATCTTAGGTCGCTCGCGACCTAAGACCTAACTTAGGTCGTTCGCGACCTAAGACTTAAGCAAAAAACTCGCACCCAGCGCTGCTCCTATAAATAGACCACCACTTCCAACGTGAGATGGACTTTTGGCCATTCATTTCTTCAAGCGCCGTAACTCTGTCGAAGTCTCCACTCATTCAGCAATCAAAGATCTTCAAACATTCAAGACGCTACAACAAGCTTCAAGAGAAATTCCTTACATCCAACACGGATTCATCGAGTTTCATCGTCGAAGATTGAGCTAGTAGTCAAGATTGTTTCTTGTGATCAAATTGTACTGTTTTCATAAGAGATTTGTATCGATTTGTAACCGGATTCAGTAATAAAGAGATTCAAAGTGGACGTAGGCTTAATCTCAAGCCGAACCACTATAAATTGCTGTCTTTTACTGCTTTTCTGCTATTTTACTGCTTAAATTCTGTTCCCGTCATGCGGGTGGTGCTTTCACGATTCTATTACACACACCGGGTGTTAGCGTTCACTTTTCAACGTTAACAGTAAGGGACAAAGGTATATGAACCATACCTAACCTATCCTTGGAACCAAAAATTTAGCACATAACAAACATAATATGCAACTCTATAAATGTATTAAAGGTATACTGCAAATAAGTATAATGACGGGTGTCCAGGTATTCCTATCCTAATACCTATCTCCAATGACATCCCTAGAGTGATAAACTATGGAAGAAAACAACCATATCATCCATTAGAAAATCCTCACTATCATTCATATGTGCCCTGGATGTATGATAACTCGTATGACCTTTCCTCTGTCAAGGACTAATGAAAATCCCAGTTTTCAGTGTACTCACGTATCTCGAAGCCGAAAGTGAGATACTAGACACATTCCACTGGTCCAGGGTACACGGATCCTTTCAAATAATCCGATGTAGCCTTTTAAAGTAGCCATGAGCATCCTCACAATACCCCTGCTTTCGAGTACATCAGAAAACACTTCGAGTATCAACGATCCCTTAGCATGCATATTCGAGCCCCTTCCTTGGTCCATCTCGACTCCATTATTTGCCAGGAACCATTCCAAATTCCTCCATTCTACGATAGAACCATTCAAGTGTTCTATCCACGAGACACCCTTTGTAGAACTTGCCTTTTGTGGATAACTATTCTCATGACTCCTTTCAACATCAGGCTACTACTATCAGAACCTAACTCCTTTCACCATCAAGTTACCTTCATTGAATTCCGGAAGTTATCATCGTGTTACTACATTGCTTTCAAACCCATAGTGAAAAAACAAACATCTTTAACATGACCCGCAGGGCTACTTCTTTCCTTCGAAGTTTGACCCTGACCTCATCAAAGAAAAGCTCTCGGTATCGATCAAAAGTTGTTAGCACCGAGTTGGGTGCTTAGCCAATTTTGGCTAACTTTCTTTCCTTGCTCCCAGTGTTCCATCTTCCAAGTGCTTTGACCCTGATAACTCCCTTCCAAAGCTCTTAGCATCAACTCAAAAAGCTCTCGGAACAAACTCCAGAAGCTCTTATTTCCATGCCCTCCAAAGTTCTCGGTATGTAGCCCAACACTAAGCCAAATTCTTCTACTTGGCCTTCACTCATCACCCCTAGCTTTGCCATGAAGAAACAAACACCCATTACTAATAGAAAGCCCTCAGTACTGATCAAACCCTC
This sequence comes from Allium fistulosum, assembly GCA_030737815.1. Taxonomy (NCBI): domain Eukaryota; kingdom Viridiplantae; phylum Streptophyta; class Magnoliopsida; order Asparagales; family Amaryllidaceae; genus Allium; species Allium fistulosum. Next base: position 614,523,606 of record CM060907.1, read on the forward strand.
TCGATACCGACTCCTATACTTAGCTCCAATTTCGATGCGACTTGAAATATGGGCTCCTTCCATGCTCCAGAACCACTCCTCCAATTTTCATCCAATTCTGACTATCTTTGCCTTAAATTTGCCACTTCGACCACTCCTTTCCTAACTATGTTAAAGAACTAGAAAACCACATCAAGGCACAACATATAAACATGGAATATCATACATATACATCCATTCATATATACAATACAAAAGATCATGGTAATCAGGCAAATCCTAAACTAAATCTAACTTTTACACTAGCCTCTGAACATGAACAAAAGGAGTTACAAAACCATTTAAAAACCACTTTAAATCCTTAAAAAATTTCATAAATATCTCAAAACTATGATTAAAGTTAGAAAACATTTAAGATTGAAATCATGTCAAAAACATCATTTTTGACCATATAAACATGCATAGTAAGTGAGAGGTTAAGAACCATTAACCAAATACTCAAAATACCGATTTTTCTCATTAGATTTGAAGTAGACAGCAAAGGAGATGTACATCAAAGTAGATAGCAAAGGAGAAGGTAGGCTTTTTGATGAAATTAGGGTTAATGGAAGTTTAAAGCTATTTTAGGGAATATGGAATTGACTTAGATCGGTTCCTATAGCATCCCCTTAAGACGATTTTCGAGACGAGTTAATGAGCCAAAGCATGGGCTTAGTTAATTATCCATTAATACGGGCCAACAGTAGCCAAAACTTAAAATAGCTAGAAATTCGGCAAATATCATAGATATAGAAAATGTCTCTTTGAGTCACTTTCAAAAATTTTAGAGTTATACGACGTCATATGAATAATAAAATAGGAATATTTTACGATCCTTCTATGCGTAAAATACCAGTCATTACACTCACCTACCTTTAGGAATTTCGCCCTCAAAATCCCCAAATAAGTCAAACATAGTTACTCCACATAATCATATGCAACCATCATACATATCAAACAAGCAACATACAATTAATAGTATATGTGAATCTACCCTAGCATGTGAAATACTAAACTGCCCTATATGATATCGAAGGTGAAAGTAAATATGATAAACGGTAGGCCTTACCATGCAAAGAACTCTGGTTGTGTGGCCCTCATGCTCTTCTTGTTTTCCCATGTACAATCGCCTTCACTTTCGCCCCATTAAACGTTCATTAACTTCATTGTCTTCCTTTTAAGCTGTTTCATATCTCATCCAACACAAACCAACCTACGAATTCCCAAAGCTTCCGATTCAATCTCGGTATCATCAAGTTGATTTGATGCAATTATTATTCCTAAGTCATGCACAAACCTCCGCATATGAGAAACATGGAAGATATTGTGCACACTCTCCATCTTCTAAGGTAAGTTGACCCTATATGCTAGGCTCCCAATCCTCTCTGCTATCAAAAAAGAATCCACGAATCTCGATGCCAACTTCCCCTACTATTAAACCGAATCACATTCTTCAAAGGAGAAATCTTCATAAACACCATATCGTTGATGGAGAACTCCAAATCTCTACATCTCCTTTCAATGTAGCTCTTTTTCCTATCCTGAGCAGCTTTCATTCATTGTCGAATGATCTCTATCTTTCAAAGGTTTCTCTAATCATATCTGACCCAAGTATCAGTTTCTTGCCCGCCTTCCACGAACACGAAGGGGTGTTACATGGTCGGCTATACAATGCTTCATATGGTGCTATACTAATGCTAGACTGATAACTATAGTTTCATGCGAACTCCACCAAATGCAAGTGATCATCCTATGAGCTTCCAAAGTCAAGTATGCAAACCTGCAAGAGATCCACTAATATGGTTCACCCTCTCGATCTACCCATCAGTTTATGGATGATAAGCTGTACTGAGATGCATCTTGGTGCCCAACGCCTCTTGAAAGTTTTTCCAAAACCCACTAGTGAACAATGGGTCTCGGTCACTCATAATGCTCTTTGACACACCATGAAATCATACAACCTATTCCACATACAACTCGACCGGTTTGGCTACCATTCTACTTGAGTTGACAGATATAAATCTAGTGCTCTTAGTCAATCAGTCGACTATGACACAAATGCTATCGTACCCTACTCGGGTCCTTGGAATTCCATTAATGAAATCCATCGATACTTGCTCCCACTTACATTTGGGAACTTCAAGCGGTTGTAACAGTCCACTAGGATTCTTCTGCTCTGCCTTCACCAACTGGCATTTCATATACTTTGAGATGAATATCCTGACATACTTCCTTAGAAACTTCTAACAATAGGTCTGTTTCATATCATGGTACATCTTAATACCGCTGGGATGTATGGTCAACCAAGAATGGTGGCATTCTCTTAACACTTCATCTCGCAACCCATCAACATCGGGAACAAACAATCTCTCATCCTTATGAATTTAACCTTCATAGTTAGGTCTTTATTACTTCATATCTTCAGACTCTACTCCTCTTTCTATTTTCTCCATGATCTCCGCTAGTCTAGCATCTCGCCTCTGACAAGTACCAATCTGCTCAATCAAAGTAGGATTGAACATCAAACTTGCCAAAATCTCTAGCTCTAACTCGCAATGTGGTCTGAAGTCATAGCTAACAATATACTCCAGCTGCTTCCACTCTAAAAATATCGCTTCCAAACTGGAACATCTCCTACTCAATGCATCGTTGATAGCATTTCCCTTACCAGGTGTATAGGAAATGCCAAAATCGTATGAGGTCAAGAATTATAACCATCGCCGCTGATGAAGGTTGAGATCCTTCTGGGGGAAATGGTTATACAACTTGAACCATTTTCCTAATAAGTAATGCCTTTAAATCTCTTCAAAGCAAACACTATCATGACCAACTCCAAGTCATGAGTTGGATACTTCCTTTCATGCAGCTTCAGCTGTCGACTAGCATTGGCGACAACATTCCATTTATGCATCAATACCGCACCAAGTCTAGCACACAGGCATCTGTGTATGTTGTCAGCTCCTCATTCCTGCTCGGAATGGTCGATACTAGTGCATTCATCAACCTCTCCTTCAGACTCACAAAAACATGATCATACTTCGCGCCCCAAACAAAAGTACGATCTTCTTCGTCAAATTGGTTAACTGCGCTATCTTCGAGAAATCCTGAATAAAACAACTATAATATCTCGCCAATCATAGGAAACTCCTTACATCCATAGCATTCTTGGGTTGGCTCTAATCCTAAACCGCTGCCATCTTGCGAGATCTACTGCTTTGCCCTTCTCAAAGATGACATGACCCAAGAATCTCACTTCCCTTATCCAGAAGTGACATTTTGATAACTTCGCTTTCAACTTGTGCCTCCTCAACACTTCAAGCACAACCCTCAAGTGCGCCTTGTGTTCCACTTCGGTCCTAGAGGAGACCAGAATATCATCCACGAACATAATCACAAATTTGTTTAACTAATCCCTGAAGACGTAGTTCATGAGATCAACAAAGTATGTCGGAGCAATGGTTAGCTCGAAGGGCATAACCAACCACTCATAGAAACTAGACGGAGTATGAAACATGGTGATCGACACACTCTCCTTCGCTACACTCATCTAGTCAAATCCCATCGCCAAATCCAATTAGGAGAACATCTTCGCACCATGGAGCCTGATGTGCACGTAAAAATGTATATTTTTACTCACACACTTAATCTCATTTTAGTAAAATAAATGTCATAATTGTGTATTTTTACATGTTTAAAATCAAATTTCAAAAATGCTTTCAAGTCATCATTCATGCATCAACATGGGGGCAAAACGGTAATCTTCATGTGTGAATTAATTTTTAAAAAAAATTACTTTCACATTTTAATTTGTTTTGTAGGAATTTGGATTCAATTTGGAAGTGGCTTCATGTATGTATGCATGCACAAGTGAAGGAAGACAAAGGAATGAAGAAATAAAAGAATTCATATAATCTTGGAGGACCCCACCTACCCACTAACCATGAATCACAATTAAGAGCTAATGCACATTTTAGTGAGGATTAAAGAAACATGCACATTTAATGGAGGATTAATTTCATGCTAATGATAATTTGGAGGCCACACTACCTCATGGGCATTTTAGGGAGTTACCTAAAAAATGATTAGGGTTTTAGTTATGTATAAATAACCATCTTATATTCATGTAATGGAGTTTTACATTTTCTTATCATATTATGCAAGTTGTAGCTACAAAATTAATGAGAAATAAAATGGCTTCCTAAGCCTCTTCTTCTTATTTGCTTTTATTTTATTTTCATGCTTACTTTTATTTACATGCTTTCTTCTATTTCATGTTAGTAGATTAGCTTTCTTTTCATTGCAATTAGTTTGGATTTAATTTATGCAAGAAGCTTAGTTCTTTTCTCTTTTAATTAGCTCTTACTTTCCTTGGTTTTTAATGTTGCAATCTACATGTGTTGAAATGATAAAAAAATTGAGAAGCTAAACCCCTTCAATTAAGGGGTAATGAAGCTCTCTTAAATCATGTAGATTCAACATATTTGCTAATTTATGATCTCTTTTTATGTTTTATGGATAGTTAGATGTTGATGTAGGTTTATTAGTGAATTTGATAGCCTATGTTGTTTATCACAAATAGGCTATTCTTACTCAAATATAAACACAATTTACATGAACATCTAACTCGGTGATTTTGATCATGGAATTAAAATAGAATCAAAATTTGATGATCTATGTTACTAATACAAAAAAGTAAATAATCATACTTAAAATAGATTTTGTTTTAGTTTCATATTCATTTTCATGACACTTAATAAGTGGTTTTAGTTGGTATTAAAATTTGATGGTTTAAGTTGTGTTAATTAATAACACAAATAAACCTTACTTATGATAAATACATCACAAATTCTACTTAGATTAAAATGAGAGATCATAGATTGATTTTGTGTTGATTTTACGTGAAAGTATGAGAGTAGATTTTCCTCTAAATTGTCACTTACTCTCATATTTTTAATCACTTTTCTTTGTAGTTAGTTCTTGCATTTCTTTTTATTTAAAGTAATTTCAAACTCTTTGGGTTAATTTGATTGAGTAGAAATCAAAATTTAATTCATTTCCCCACAGATCGACCCGTACTCGCATACGTACTATAATTATACATCGTGCGCTTGCGGTTATTTTTTACATTTTACGGCGATTTTCTAACTGATAGAAAATTTGTCGTTAAACTTTTTGGTGCCATTGCCGGGGAATGAATTAAATTTTGAATTCTACTCGATCAAATTTCATTTGCCCTTACTGATTACACTGAAAAATGGTAGTACAGCTTACCATCTAACTCAATCAAAACATGGGAAGAATTCGTTAAAGTTTTCTTAAAAAAGTTCTACCCCTTGGATAAAACAACTAAAATCCAAAACGAAAATCTCAATTTTCATCAATTCATGGGTGAACCATTCAGAAAATAATTTGAAAGATTTAAAGAGCTTTTGATAAATTGTCTACACCATAATTTCAAAAAATGTACTCTTTGCCAGATCTTATACGACAGACTTGAAAACAGCTCACGAACCAAGCTTGAATCAATATGCCAAGGCAAATTTCTCGCCCGACATCACGATGATGCTTGGTAATTTCTTGAAAACCTAGCCGAAAAATCATCTCAATGGGAATGTTCTAACGAAAAATCCATTTATTCACGATCGAGCGCACACTCGATAGGATCATCTTTGGCTTTGGAAGCTAAGATTGATGCAATGATTAATAAATTAGAAAAAATTTTCTCATCCAACCAAATGAACCAAGCTTCCTAACCCATGTGTTATAAATGTAATGATCTGAATCACATAGCCGATCAGTGCCCTAATTTGGTCGAACAATTTAATGCTTTCAATAAGGTTAAGAATAACCCGTTTTCTCCAACGTACAATCCTGGTTGGAGAAATCATCCGAACTTTGCTTGGAACCAAAATAATTCCAACTCGAATTTGGTTCGTTCCAATTTTCAAGCATTTCTGAAAAATGCTTCAAACCCTCCCTTTCAACCTAATCATTTTCAACAAAATTTGTGCCTCTATCTCAAAATCGACCGCAACAATCTTTTGCTCCCCAAGACGATAAATAATTAAGTTCAATAGAGAAAAGTCTTGAAACTTTGGCTAAGGCAACCACTCAATGCCTCCAATCAAACAGTAATTTGCAAAAAAAATTAACCTCGTACATGCAGAATACGAGTCAGTCGATTGTAAAACTTGAAATGCAAATGAGTCAATTAGCCACGTCTAGAAGTGAACGTGAACGATGCATATTCCGAAGTCAGCCAGTTTCAAATCCCAGAAACCAAAACACGAATTTGAATCAAGCCTATGTTGTTCAAGATAGCAACGTAATCCAAATGAATGCTATCATGACTTTGCATTCCAGTAAACAAATCGATAACCAAGTTGATAACCCAAAACAATTTACTAGAAACCCCTCTCGACACTTCTAAAACAACAAAACGAATCTGAACAAAACATTAAACCAAACATCGAATCAAATTGCACTCCAAATTCTTTTTCTACTCAAGTAGACCCATCTACTGAGTATCGTGTTCCATTTCCACATCGTCTTCGACCTAAGAAACACTCCGACCAAATGGAAAAGATGTTTTAAATTTTCAAACAAGTCAAAGTTAGCATCCCGCTTCTTGATATCGTTTAACAAGTCCCAACTTATAAATTTTTCAAGGACTTGTGTACTCAAAAACGACACACTCATGTACCCAATAATGTTTTCTTTGCCGCCAGACATGGCGAAGTCTTATCCCAATCAGTTCATATTAAATACAAAGATCCTGGATGTCCGATGATCTCATGCATGATAGGAGACAAAAAAATTAATAAATACTTACTCGATTTGGGTGCAAGTGTCAATTTGATTCCTTATTCAGTTTACTAGCAACTTGGCTTGGGTGAAATAAAACTGATGAAAGTAACTCTTCAATTCGCCGATCGTGCAATGAAGAAACCCGTGGGAGAAATCCAAGACGTACTCATCAAAATTGGTCAATTCATATTCCCCGTCGATTTCATCGTTTTGGATACTCAACCCGTGAATAATCCATTGACTCAAATTCTATAGATTTTAGGCCGACCCTTCTTGCCTACTTCAAATGCTCTAATCAATTGTCGAAACGGTTCGATGAAAATATCTTTTGGAAACATGACTTTGGATCTTAACATTTTCAATCTTGAAAATCAACCGAATGAACCACATGACCAAACCTTGGAAGTTAGCTTCATTCAAGAAAATTTTGATAACGAAACAGTTGACCTAAACAACGATCGCTAGACCAAATATGAACAAATGTTTCAAGATGAGCCTAACGAAATTGAAATTGCGCTCCATTTGAACCCCTCACTATTTTATCAGAACTTCAACTGAATTCTTTAACTGAGCAACGCCTGAGGTTGGAACTCAAACCCCTTCCCAATCAACTAAAGTACGCATACTTAGATGACAACGAAATGTTTTCCGTCATAATTTCTGCAACTCTCTCTCTTGATCAAGCAGCTTCCTTACTTTCAATTCTGTTAGAAAACAAAGAAGCAATTGGATGGTCGATCACCGAATAAAGGGAATTAGTCCGGCTCTCGTTCAACATCGTATCCATTTAGTTGACAATGCCAAGCCTATTCGTGACGCGAAACGAAGGCTAAATCCAAAAATGAAGGATGTGGTTCGAGATGAAATTCTTAAACTCCTCGATAACATAATCATATACCCAATCTCCAATAGTTCGTGGGTTAGCCCAATTCATATCATGCCTAAAAAGTCTGGATTTACCATCATTAAGAACGACTCTAACGAACTCATTCCAGCTCGTACTCAAACAATTTGGCGTGTTTGCATTGATTATCGAAAATTAAATGTTGCAACACATAAGGATCATTTCCCTCTTCCTTTCATTGACCAAATGCTTGAACGTTTAGCCGGCCATAAATTCTATTGCTTTCTTAATGGTTATTCTGGCTGTAATCAAATTCCAACAGCTCCCGAAGACCAAGAGAAAATGACTTTCACGTGTCCTTTTGGCACTTTTGCGTATCGACGTATGCCTTTTGGCCTTTGCAATGCTCCTGCTACGTTTCAAAGATGCATGGTCAACATCTTTTTCGATATGATCAAATGCTTTATGGAAGTGTTTATGGACGATTTTTCTATCTTTGGAAACCCTTTTTTCGAGTGCTTACACCATCTTGAGTTGATTCTTAAACGATGCAAGGACAAACACTTAACACCAAATTAGGGAAAATGCCATTTTATGGTCAAACACGGCATTGTTCTTGTCAAACACGGTATTGTTCTTGGGCATGTCATTTCAAACAAAGGCATTGAGGTAGACAAAGCGAAAGTTGACGTAATTGCAAATCTACCCATTCCCAAATCTATCAAGTACATTCGTTCATTTCTAGAACACGCTGGTTTCTATCGACGTTTTGTGAAGGTGTTCAGTAAAATTGCTCGACCTCTTACGACTCTTCCATTTGACTTCAATTCTGGTTATGTTTCTACTTTCGAACGTCTTAAAAATGAACTCATTTTCACTCCCATCATTTTCTCACCCAATTGAGATCTTCCCTTCGAAACAATGTGTGACGCTTCTAATTATGCAGTTGGTGTTGTCTTAGAACAACGCATCAATACAAAATTCTTCACATCATCCGCTATGTTGGTATGACTTTAAACGATACTCAACTCAGTTACATGATCACTGAAAAAGCTTCTAGCAGTAGTCTTTGTGCTTGAAATATTCCGACCTTATTTGATTAGCTCACACATTACGATTTACACTTACCATTCCGCTCTTAGGTACCTTTTCGTTAAAAAGGATGCTAAGTCTTGTTTGATCCATTTGATCCTGTTACTCTAAGAATTTGACCTTACTATCAAAGTCAAAAAGGATCCGACAACGTCATCGCTAATCATCTGTCATGTCTTCCAAATGCACCATCTTCTTTACCGATCAACGAGAACTTCCCTGATGAACAACTCCTTTTTGTTTATGTCAATCCATGGTATGCCGACATAGTGAACTATTTAGTCACTAAGGAAACTCCTTCATTTTGGTCGAAACAAGAAAAATATAAATTTCTTTCCCAAGTCAAGTACTTCTATTGGGATGATCCATACTTATTTAAATGCTGTTCTGACCAAATCATTCAATGTTGCATTTCGGATTGTGAAATCAAAAGTGTTCTTTCGTTTTGTCATGACCAAGCTTGTGGTGGTCACTTCGGTCCGAAGGAAACTGTGGAAAAGGTGCTTCAATGTGGTTTTTACTGGCCTACTCTTTTTAAAGATGCATTTGAGTTTTGTAAAACTTGCGATTGCTGTCAAATGTTAGTAAGAATCTCTCGACGAAATATGATGCCTTTGAACCCCATTCTTACGATCGAAATCTTTGACGTTTGGGGTATTGACTTTATGGGACTGTTTCCTAATTCTTTCGGAAATTTGTACAATTTTTTTTTGAAAACCCAGGAGAACCTGGCGGATCGGTAAACTCCTGAGGAGGGTATAGTAAAGCATGTATCATACACAAATGCATGTACATAGGAAACAAAAAGGAAGTGCTGTCAAAATTTTGTAAACCGTTTAATATGAAATGATTTACAAAATGTAACTACTTTATTGTGTTTGTAACTTGTCCAATACAGAGACAAATCAACAAATATTGTATCCTATGAATATAGATGTCCATTCTATACTAAAAAGGAATATCCATATAAAGATCATATACAATACTTATCAGACGGGGCCAAAAACTCTCTAAGGAATTTTAATTATATACATAACAGATATTAGCATACATAATTCATTTATGCATTGTAATGTTTTGATAACTATATAATATATATTTTTCGATTTTTATAAAATCTTATATGTTTTCAATCATAACAAATTATGGATTTAATATTATATTTCAAAAAAATAAACATCACTATACACTCATTTATTTAGTAATTTTATCGGATTCGACATCCAAGTAAACTAGAGTTGTTATATAAACTATCAACTGATAATTAATCTTCAATAGTAATATTTGAATTAACATTTTTGCACACTAATTAGCATTAAATCATATCACTAATTCGACATATAAACTAATTAACCTAAGTTTAGCCATAATTATATTTTAATTATCGGATTTACGCACTTATAACCGTAATTAGTATATCAGAATCTATCAATACAGTTGCAAACACTCAAGGGGGTAGTATCATCAAATAAAACTAAAAATTAACAATAATTTAACATATTAGGATAAATTGGAGTTAGAAAAAATACCTTTTTTCATTGAAATTGAAGTGCTGGAAGCCGAAAAGAAGAAGTTGGAGATGTTTATGGTGTTGGCGGGGCAGTGGCGGATGGAGGTGGGCGAATTTGGGGGAAGAGGGAGGGTTTGGAGGAAGATTTGGGGTAAGAAGATAATGAAAATAGCTTTCGGCCGACTCAGGTAATTCGCGGCGTGCGTCGGTTTGCGACGGCCACCGATGACAAGCTTTTGACTATTTTCGACAACAAAAGTTCGGTTATTAAAGAATTGCCATGAAAAAACCTAGCCTTCGAAAACACCCGTCGGTGGCCGTCGCTATCATCCTCGCGGTAAATAGTAATTCCAGTAGTAAGAATAATTTTTTTGAATTGTGGCTTACATATAAAACTTGAAAATGGAAACAAATAAAGTTGTGAGAAAAAATGAAACAGAAGTGAAATAATTAAGGGAAGGAAAAAATATTGATAAATTCATTCAATCAAATTTTTGGTCAATAAAAAAGATTAAAGAGACTGGTTGTTTGGAAAGTATCTTTAGTTTTATTTTGATTGAGAGTAGAATAGTTTTTTTGAATTGTAGCTTACATATGAAACTGGAAAATGGGAAGAAATAAAGTTGTGAGAAAAGTACGAAACGAAAGTGAAATAATTAGGAGATGAGAAGTGTAACAACCCTGGTTTAGATGATTACCTGTAATATTAAATTATAACGGTGATTATAATTTAATATTTTGAGATATAAATTAATTGGGTATTTAAAATTGTTTATTTTAAATAAACAATAGGTTTAAAAATATGAAAATAAAGTTTTGGAACTTTATTTTGATGGTGTAACGAACGCGATTTTTCATCGCTCGAAAATCGACATTAATACGTCCACTGTATCAACTACCGAGCAATCGAATGTCGGAAAACCGAATTGTTATGGAGAAAAAGAAGAGGTAGAAGAAGACAGAAGAAAAAGAAAGAAGAAACAACAGAAACAGAAACAATATCAGAATCTCACATTCGCAGCGGAACAACATATAATAGATAAATGAATAATCTTTAAATCAAAGAACTATATCCTTTTATACATTACATCATCATCAGAGTTTACACAACAATATACAACACAATACTGGACAGTTATACAAACTTGTCCTCATACAGAATACACAACGGAATAATACTATCATATATAAATACTACGCCTCGTCATCCAGCTCGCCAATGAACTCCACAGCATCTCCCGAATCCAGAATGACCTGATAACCTGACTCTAGACTCCCCGTGTGTAAATTAGTGGGCACCCAAAGTTTAGGAAGGAAACAATAAACTCCAGGTCAGTCATGGTGATTGGTGTGAGAACTAAAATAGTCTATCTTTAAAAACCACAACAACAACAATAGAAGTGAAAAATATTCGCAATGCTTTTGGAAAATGAAACTACCATAAGACCTCCCGCCACACATACAATGCAAACGCAGAATTGGAGGAGATTTCTTCTTATGATAGTCAAACATGCTTACTACGAAAAATCATTCGATTGTTATTATTATTAGTGCATAGTGCAAAAAACATTTCGAAAGTATAATATTAATCTTAGCCAGCATAGGCATTTCACACTATGCCTACTATAGCTACCATCTAAACAGTGGTGACCACCATAAGTAAATGGCAGGTTCTACAACTAAAACCGTACAAGGTTCGTATTGGAAATTGGATTGCCAACAAATGGTCAGGCTAAGGAACTTCCTACTGCCACATGGGAATGCCTCTAGCAGGACGCCCTAAGAGACAACCTGCTCTCTGCCAACACAAGGCCGGGTTACCTCTGGGTATAGGTAACTACTACACGAATATGCCATTCCCCGGTCTTTTGGGACCTTTATCCGAGCGCTCGGTAACCAACATCACACATAATAAATAAAGTGTGTCAACATGAGTAAGTATCTGGGCTCCATACCATGATACTACCATTTTCCAAAAGGAAAAGACATACCCTAAATGGCGCGACCCTCATAACCTTGCCGCATCATTCCTGTTTCGACCATTTCCGGGTTGTTAGGTCCTGACGAAGTCTCGTCCACAAAGCTACGCTTTCTCACAAAGTCACGCTTTGATCACAAATGATCATCACACAACAACACTCAGCATGCCACACTACCAAATTGGGAGTGTATCACTGATAAATTTCAACTACATAACCTCTGAGCTCGTACGTCTCAGAGAAGGGTGTTAAGCTAAGAGAATAAATTCTCCGCCACCAACAGAAATGTATTTGAAAGAAATCAGCTTTATATCTCAAAATGTAATGTCAGACATGTAACCATACAAGTCTGTTCCGGGTTCGAACAGAACCGAAGGCACTTCAAAAGAAGCCCTTGCAATCTGGGTATTCAAAATCCCGATAAAACTTCCCATCACAAAGGAAATCTCTATACCATAGCTAACGGTGCAGAGACAATCGATAGGTCATCCTATCGTTTTCACAAATACCCAGCCTTCACCACCGGTCTTTAATACGATCCATATCGTCATATCACTAATTCGGAATGAGTTATATGACACAAAGGTCTTTTCCCGGCTAACCCGAATAGTGAGCACAATATTTAAAACATATGGATATAGGGATTTCAATTAAGTCACAACTTATTACCCAAATCCTTTCCTTTAAATGGTTTAAAAAAATTACCATTTTAAATCTTTAAACAAAAAGATTCAATTCAAAAACCTTCAATGGTTTAAACAATTTCCACACTTTTAATCTTTTAAACAAAAAGATTCAATTCACAAAGTTCACCCCATTCACAAAGATCCATTCATGGATTTCAAAACAATTTCCATTTTAATCGAATTAACCCATTAAATCTTTAAATTAAGTTTTAATTTATAGCTTTTAAAACTATTCACAATTCAAGTCTTTTATAATATAAAAGATACACCTTTTTAAATACTCTTTGATTACAAAATAAAATTTAATCATCTTCACAAAGGTTAATTCATAGTTTTCCAAACTATTTACAATTTCATTTCAACTTGAAATGTTTCAATACAAGTTGGAAATCCTTTCACTTTATGGAAGCTATTATCATTTGAAAACAGATAGTTTTCGTTTTGGGAAAAACTGGTTATAATTTCACAGTTTAAAGCCATTAAAGTATAAAACTTGAATTATAAGTTTAAATTTCAAAAACCATATTTAAATGATTAAAAACCCATATAAACACCTTTTATAACTTATAAAATCTTTTAAACCAAAATTCCCAATTCATTGAATTCAATTTCAAAATATCGAATTCAAACTTAAATCAAATGATTTAAATTCCAATTCTATTAAGTTATTTAAAATAACTTATATTTTTGAATCTCATTTTCAAAAAATTTCAATTTCAATTCCAAAACTATTTTGGATTCAAAAACTCAATTTTTCCAAAATTAATAAAAATCTGTGACTTAACCGATTTCCATGTAAAATCCACATTTGTGTGTGTATTGTGTAGTCCAAGGGTTTAACATAATAGTGCAACAGCATTCAATCATCAAAGATCAAATATAATAATATAATTGATAAGCGGTATAAACCATAACGCTTATCTTCATTCACAGATCACAGATATATATATCACAGATAAATAGATCCCAAATCACACACAAATCAAATATATCATAAAGCATCACACATCAAAGATGTCGAACAATTCAACATCCAATATAATCCAAACATCCATAGATAGGATTAATTTAATTATCTGATTAATGTAAATCAGATAAATTTTAATAAATCAATTTTACTAGTTATAGTAAGTTGATAATAAATTAATTTCAAATTGATTTTCGAATTTATTTCAAAACACAAAATCAATTTCCAACATTTTCAAATTTATTTCCTTTTAAAAATAAATTCCTTTAGCTCTTCAAATCTATTTAAAAATCCCAAATTTAGATAAATTCTTCAGTTTGTAGATAATATTTCCAAAATCCATTCATTAAGCCTTTTTCCCAAATTCGAAATTTAATTCAATACAGTTCAGAAATAAGACTTTATCTTTTAAAACTCCTTTTAATTTATCCAATGTTAACGCTAAAAAGTGAACGCTAACACCCGGTGTGTGTAGTAGAATTGTGAAAGCACCACCCGTGTGACGGGAACAAGAAGTAAGCAGTAAAATAGCGAAAAAGTGGTAAAAGACAGCAGTTTATAGTGGTTCGGCTTGAGATCGAGCCTACGTCCACTTTGAATCTCTTTATTACTGAATCCGGTTACAAGACGATACAATACACTTATGAAAACAATACAATTTGATCACAAAGACAGTCTCGACTACTAGCTCAAACTTCGATGATGAAACTTGATGAATCCGTGTTGGATGTAGGAAATTCCTCCCGAAGCTTGTTGCAGTGTCTCGAATGTTTGAAGATCTTCAATTGTCGAATGAGTTGAGAGTTTGGCAGAGTAACGACGCTTCAAGAAATGATCGGCCAAAAGTCCTCTCCTTGTTGGAGTTTGGGGGGTATTTATAGAGAAATCTGGACAGGAAATTCTGCCAAGTCCTGAGTCGTGGCCGACTTAAGATAAGTCGTGACTCGTGGTTGACTTAAGGTAGCTCGTGGACGATTTGCTGAATCCAGCTCGTAACTTTGTAGAAGACAAGTCCTAAGTCGTAGTCGACTTATAATCAGTCGTAGGTCGTGGCCGACTTAGCAGGTAAAAGCGGCATAGGTGCAGGCATTGGTTTTTAGCTCGGTTACTTTTAGGTCGTGGACGACTTAAGCTAAGTCGTGAGTCTCAAATAACCTTAAGTTGTAAGCCTTTTTAACTCCTTAGGTTGGAGCTTCCCTTAAGTCGTTATACTCCTTAGGTCATTAAGTCGACTAGTTCTTTAAGTCGGTCCACATTTTAAGTCGGTATGCTCCTTTCAGTAGTTAGGTCAGCAATCATTGAGTCGGTATGCCTTTTAGGTCGGCAACTGTTAGATCGTCATGGATTTAAGTCGTAAGTCACAGCTTGTTAAGTCGGCAACCGTTAGGTCGGCATGCCTTTTAGTCGTAAGTCGCAGCTTGTTAAGTCAGCAACTGTTAGGTTGGCATGCCTTTTAGGTCGTAAGTCGCAGCTTGTTAAGTCGCGAACAAAAGAGGATTAACATTTGCCCCTCGAAGTGTATGCCTAGGTCGTAGGTCATATGCTTCGATTCTTCTTAACTTGCTCTTTTGTTAGGTCATGAACGACATAAGATAAGTCGTAAGTCGTGGATCGTGGGTCGATTCACATTTCAATACTCCAGTGTATAAATAGCTTAGGTCGTTTCCTCTTTCACCTCACCTGTCTTTCTGTTCAGCCATTAGATAATACTCGAGCTCTCGGAGACGAATCTCATTTCTCGATTATCAGTTATCCTCAGCATTACATTGCGTTAGTGAATTCAACTGATATCCAAACGTGATCATCATTGAATCGAGAATCCGATTCTTGACATCATGCTTTATCACGAGTTGTGTCGCATCTGATTCTTGACTTTCTTTAGTCGCGATGTCATTGTGATCCTCGAATATATTGCCGCATACCAGTTTCATGATGGATTTGGGATGATTTGATGATGTTGTGAGATGTGATTAGGAGACGTAACTTAGAGTTTTTGATAGGGGATAGTTCGAAGTTACTGGGTTTATGGATCTCAAATTGGCTGACGAGTTACTGAACCTCTCAATGGAGAGTAAGGTAATCGGCAGAAGGAAGTGAGGTTTTGGTTCGAGCAGGAGACAGCTTGAATTTCCATTGGAGACGACCCAAAAAAAATCACGACCTAAAATATTCACGATTTAACACTTTGCCCGGTTCAAGAACCCCTGCGACCTAACTTTCCTACGACCTAATTAGTTGAGGCATAGACCTTAAGTCGCGGCCGAGGTTGGACTTAGGAAAAATAGTGCTGTTCAGACTCGAAGCCTTCATATGTATTACGACTTAGAGTCAACGACTTAACCTAACTCGTAGCATTTCCTTTTGGCCGTGGAAGAGCTACTACTTGCATATTGTAACTTGAGGGATTTCCGACCCATATTAAGTCGTGAACGAGTTAGAACTTAACATATTTTTCACTGCCTTGAACTTTAAGACTTGAATTGCCTGAACTTCTTTACAGATTATTCCTAATGCTACCAACCTGTTAAACACAATATTCGCATAAAACTGGGACGAATATACTGTCATTGACTGCCCACATCGAATGACAGATTAGTCGATAAAGAGAAAATCAACTTAAATGAACTGTCTGAACGAAATGTTGTACAATAACCAATTCAAGTGAAGCATTAAAGCAAAATTGTAATAGTCAACTGAAACTGATTTATTTGCACTAACACTGCACTTGAATATTAACAAGTTCTGAAATCTTGTAATCGATTGATCATCAATGAGTTTAATTCCAGTTATGTTTGCTTTTTATTTTCATTAGTTTTGCACAACACTTCACACTTTTTAGGAAGCGTGTACCTTCACATTTGAACATCCAGTTGATTGTGTAGAATGTCTTCTCAACAAGAAGAAGCAACAGCTCAAGCTGGAGAAACTATTCCTATCCCTGTTCCGTTGACTAATCCTCCAGAAAGAATTTCAACCACTTTAACATATAGAGTTTTTCGCCAACTATGTACTCAGTTCGGCATTGCTGAGACGGATGCCATACTACCTGAGAAGAGCGACGCTGCTGACATATCACCTCATGGTTTCGTCGCCGTGAATCGCCAAATGTGCATGAACGGAGCCATTCCTCCATTCAACGATTTCCTTCAACAGCTTCTTCTACGATTATCAATTTCTCCCTTTCAGTTACTTCCCAACGGATATGCCATCCTGATGGGACTTTGTGTGCTATTTAGGAGAACGTTGGATCGTCTCCCAAGTTTTGATGAAATTTGTTATCTGTGTTCTTTTGCCAAAAATAAATATCATCCTTCTATCACAGTCGTGAGAAGTGCTAGAAACCGTAAGTTGATCATCGGTCTCCCTGACAGTGTTCACAGTTTTCTAAGCCAGTTTTTCTACGTTCGTTGTCCCCCGGGATTTTACGCCATCTAGAGAGTGGGAAGTATGACCATTTATCTTTTTCCTTTCCTTATGTTTTCTGAACTCTTCGAAGTCCGAATTGTCAAATGTTAACTTTACTCTTTTCTTTTCAGCGCTTCCTCTTCCTTCTAGGGATCCCGGTCACAAACCAGTTTTTGAGAGGCTAATGGCCGTGCCAGTTGAGGAAAGGAGTATCCAATTTCCATTAACAGATGAATCCCTACACCAATTTGGACTTCTACACTCTTCACATACTACTAAGCCTCGCGAAGTTCCTGATTCTCCAAAGAAGATGTCAGATGCACCAGCCCTTGCCGAAGACCCTTTACTGAAAGAAACCACCAGTGAGACTTCACTAGTGAAGTGTTCCGCTTCTATTAATGTTGCGGGGTCATCCAACAAGTTAATACTTTCTCCAGTCATTGAAGAGGAGGAAAATCCTCACATTTCTGAAAAGACGGCTGGCGTGGAAGTCGAAAAAGAGAGTTCTACTGGGCATCGCGGCGATGATACTTTTGATAATTTGAGCGATATAATGATAACTTCTCAGGAGCTTTTTAAAGATGATATTTCAAAAGCGATCACTCTTGTTATTGAAGCGACTTCTTCTTTTAAACAAGCTTCGACACCTTCTACACCAGTTGTCTCCGTTCCCACATTAAAGCGTGGTTTGTAGTTTGACGCGCGTAGTTTGCACGCCGCACACACTTAAGATTTTTCGGCACTTACACGCACTTATCCTCTTTTTCTAGAGATTTCTAAACTTCATTTCTTTTTCATTTTTAGATTCTCCGATGGGGCGATCTGGCTCACATTACGACAAATTTCAGCGCTATGGTGGCCGTGGACTTATGACTTTAGGCGATACCTCAATGCCCCGAGGGAGGATGAAGAATGAGCTATTAGGAAAGCTCAAGAAATACGGGACTATGAGCAAGAGAAGCAGGACTACGAGAATCAATATGGGAGGAGAGACGAGCGATACGACTCTTCCCACAGAAGCGATAGTTCTCATAAGCGAAAGTCTTATGACGATAAAGGGAAGACTCATATTGTTGACGATCCAAGCAAGCGGGTCAAGCCTAGCGAAAAGGACTCATCTACAATTTCTGAAAAGACCCCTGCCTCAGTTCCTCTTGATATCCCTACTGACTCTCCTACTCTTGAGAAGTCTGATATCCAAACAATCATTAACAGAGCCCAGTATCAAGTTGGGCAAGGTCCGCCAATTTTTCAAAGTCGGTTCCCGCACTGGTGCTTAAAGGGGGTACGCTTTGACCTTGACTTGGTCCCGATTGATAAATAGGATATGCTGCGCAGCCTTGATGCCGTCAAACTTAATATTGAAAGGGTGACTGGATGGCAAAAGCTCGTTGACGAGCTGCAAAGGGTCAACCGTGCAAATCTTGAAGCCATGCTAACCATGGAGAATGATAAATCTGAATGGGACAAAATTTGCAAGCAGCATCATGCTGAAATGAAGAGCATCTCCGAGGGTTATGAGAAGCTTGAAGCTGAAGTTGAAAAACTAAAGAACGATCTTGCCACTTCCTCCACTTCTTACTTGCAAAAAGAGGAGATGCTTCAAAAACAAGTCCGAGACGCTCACGCTGCTCAGCGAGATGTTGAAGCCAAACTTGAAGCAGAACAGCGTATTATTGGAAAATATCGCGATGATGCTGTTCAACTTCAGGAGAAAATTAGCTCTCGAGATTTGAAAATCGTCAAACTGCAAGCTCAGTTAGTGAAAACTGAAAAAGAGCGCGATGAAGCTATCGCTGGGAAAGTTGTAGCAGAAGAGTCTCATGTGGCTACGAAAGCCAACATCAGCTCTACTCTTTTTGACTTTTATCTGCACAGCGTTCTGGGTCATGGGAGCCTCTCTTTTCTGGGCCCCGAATATGAGATTACCCTGGCTGAAGTGTGGGAAGCCGCAGTTGATATGCTTGGCGGTGCCGGCTATGATAAGGCGGAGCTTGAGGCACGCTATCTTGACAATGAAGCTCGTGTTGCTCTTGCTAGGGGAAAAGAGCAACTTGCCAAAGCGCGAGCTGAGTCGACGGGAGATGAACACCCGAAAGAGGAAGCTCCTTCAACTTCCCCTGTTCATACTTCAACTTCGGCCGATGTCAGCATTACAGATTCCAGTGCCCATTCCTCGCTTCCTGCTAAAGTTGACACTGAAATTGCGACCACTCCTATCGAGGACGAAGCCCTGGAAGTTATTGGGGCTGAGAAATTCGAGATCGATATTGCAAAGCCATCTTCTCCAGGTAACTTTAACGTCGACCCGGATCCAGTGAATCACTTGTTCGATTTAACCGAGTTTGACGAGCTTCTTACTTATTACTTAAGCTTTGATGAACCAATATCTTCTCTTTTCTCGGAGAATATCGATTTTAACTTCTTTTCTTCTACAGCGGTGGCACCGAGCGCCATACACTCTTCTCCTCCTCCAACTGTTCCTCCTCTAATCCTTCAAGTTACTCCTGCTTCTCAACCGGGTTCGCAGGAAGAGCAAATAGAAGCCCTTCGAGTCTTGGAGGATCTGCCTGCTTCACAAGAACAGAAGGCGGAAGATCTTGAGGACAGCGAGAAGACTCCGGAGCAGTCTCTTGATGACGATACTAAGCTTTCTGCATTAGTTGCTACTCCGGGAAGTGAGTCTTCCTCGAAGAGGAAAGGCAAGCGTGTCATGAAGAAGGCGAAGAAAAACATTTCCGCTGGAGAAGAAGCGGAAGTTGATCCAGCTGTGCCTCTTTCTCCTTCCTCCCCGACCCGTCCGCAACGGCTTCAGAAACTAATCATTAGGCCGGGTAAAGGCTCCAAAGGTGGGAAGAAGGAGAAATGAGCTTGATTTTATTTTCTCCGTTTTGCTTTTTCATGTGTTTACCAGAGATTGTGCGGGTACCGATCCCCGCTTCTTTTTGAGATTTGCACAATTTAAAAAGTTTTCATAGTATTGAATAAAATAGCTTTTTTACTTGTACAAATTCTTGTGTATGTGAGAATGCATTTATTTCCCATTGTAATGTAGAATAAATGATTCTTTATCTACTTTATACGATACCGTGTTGTTGTTCTCATTGTTTATTCGTTCGTCTATGGCAAATTGTGGAAGTAGCAGCAGGTTGTTTATTAATTTTATTATTCGTTTCTTTATGCAATTTTTCTCAGTGTTGTATTTAGGTTCAGTTTTTGGGTATCATTTTTATTTTTTCTTAGTATCATTTTTTTATTATCAGTAACTAGGTATCAGTTTTGTATACAGTAGGTATCAGTTTTGTGAAATTGAATAATTAATGTTCTAAATTGAACATATTTTTACTAATGTATATTTTTTATTTTTTTAGCGGTCGGGATAACAGTCTTCGTTGTCTGTTTGTGTTGAATAATAACACTTTTAACACTCGATTGTCTATCGATTGCTCTTTGTATGATTTGATGAATTAGATATAAGCTTGTTATGATTGGAAAAGTATCATTGATTGGGTTGTATATAAGCTTGTGATAGAGTGGAAAAGTATCATATCTTAGGTTCAGTTTTCTGGTATCATTTTTATTTTTTCTTGGTATCAATTTTTTTGATTATCAGTAACTAGGTATCAGTTTTTTATACCTTAGGTATCAGTTTTCTGAAATGGAAAAACTAATGTTCTAAATTGAATATGTTTTTACTAATGTTTTTTTTTTGGCAGTGCTGATAATGTGGTGCAGGTAGACCATCAGTTAAGCCTAAAGGAGGATTTTCATATTTTCAAAACAAGCAAAACAGATGTGGCGAGTGCAAAGCAGCTTGGTCATAACAAATGGAATTGTCAAGCTTCGAAGAAGATATTATTTGATTTTTCATTCTGAATTTTTCAGATTAATAAGTGGATGTGTGACTTGTTTTGGTGGTTTATTGTAATTGAACCTTTTGTTATTATTTGTATTCAGTATAGCATATCATCAAATTGATTTTAATTTCAAGTATTTAGTATAAGTGATAGTATCAGTTTTAGTATCAGCTAAATGTTTTTACAGTATCAGTTCTGGTGTTTGTTTTTACAAGTAAGAGCAACTTTGTTTTAAGAACATAACATCATTACTTAATAAGTATCAAATTGCAACAAAACATCATTACTTCACAAGTACAGATTTCAATAGAATTACATTACTTTACAAGTATCAAATTTAATTGTGAAACATCACAATGTGAATTCATTTCTTTCATTTTCTTTCTTTTTCTAAGCTTGATATGTATTTAGATAGACTCCAGCAATGTTCACCATCTGTCAATATTACATGTACAATCTTTGCTCTTGTGGATAATATTTCCTTCTTTTCAAGTTTTATTGGTATTTTGTTTTTGTTCAGTGAAACGATGAATATCATTACAAATATTCCACAGTCAAGCCTGTCGAAACCAAAATGTAATGTTAGTATCAGTTTGCATAAGTTGTATTATCAAGTTTACAATTGATACAAAACATTGAATTTCAGGGATAATGGTACAAGCATATAGTATGCTTTGAATTAAAATATTTAACAGTTTTACTAGCACAGTTAGTATCAATTTGTGTATGAATTGCGTTTGTAGTTATTGCTTTAAGATATATTTGCTAAATATTTTGTTTTATTTTTTATTATGTAGTTATCTTTTTGTTTTTGTAGGTGTCAGTTTTGTTTCTGTAGGTATCAGTTTCTTTTATGTAGGTATCAGTTTTGTTTCTATAAGTATCAGTTTCTTTTATGTAGGTATCAGTTTTCTTCCTGTAGGTATCAGTTTCTTTTATGTAGGTATCAGTTTTCTTCTTGTAGTAACTGTTTATTTTTGAACTAACTCTTTTTGAAATTGAGAGATAATATTTTTCAATATTTTGTTTTGAATCACAGTTTCTGTTTGTATTTTGTTCTGAATCATTTTTTAATTTCTTCCTTTTGTTCTTTGTTCTCATTTTTGCATATTTTCTTCAACTGTTTTCTCTGCAGGTATTTGTTGTTGCATGTTCTCTTCTTTGTTCTATACTAAAAAATTCAATGTTACTATAACAAAACTATACTAACTTTGTTATATTTTATTTCATAGCATCAGTTACCTTCTCTGGTATAATTTCACTTATTTCTGGTCTGCTTTCAATTTCTGTATTATTTTCATGTCTTCTTTTTGTTCTTTTTTCTCTATTTTGCTTTTCCTCTTCTACTAATGTAGGTTTTTAAGTTTTAACTTGCTGCTTCTTCCCTTTACTGTCTTTGGTATCATTTCCAGTAGAGGTAGGTTTCCCTCTTGTATCATTGCGTTTTCTCTTTTAATATCTACTGTTGGAAGTGATTCGACATTTTCATTTTCACTTTATTGCTCCACTTTCGATGTAGCTAGGGTTTTTCCGACTATCGACTATTGTGCTTGTTGTTCATCGGCTGTCGATTATTGCGGCTGTGTTGGAGATGTAGATTTGTTTCTGGTCTCTGGTCCCATTTTTTTTCGAGCAAAGTTTCGTCAATTTCTAAGTGAAAGCGAAGAGGAGGAGACGAACAGAATTCTTTGTTTTTTTTAATTTGTATCTGGGCTTTGGGCTTTGTCTTTACGGTAAAAGTTTTTTGCGCGTGTCCTTATGAGCAATTATTTACTTTAATTTGTCCTTTAAAATTATTTACCCTATTTAATAACACAAGAAAAAGAAATTTATGTAATTTTTGAAGTTAAAAATGAAGTTTTAAGTAATAATTGTGTAATTTGTGCATTTTTATTAAAATAAGAGTTTTAATTAGTGAAAATAAATTTGTAAAGTTAAACAATCTTTTATTTTGACGTAAAATAAATTTTTGGTACCTAAGGATATGTTGTGTGATTTTATAAAGTGAAAACATTGTACGTATATTATAACTTTGTGCATATTAGTGTAAAAGTGAATTTGTGTGTTAATTTCAATTAAAGGACAAGCTAATTAATTTTGGTCTTGGTCCAATTAGAAACTTAACCAGAAAATAGAGAAACTCTCCTTCTCCTTTTTGTTGTACGTACTGTAAAAGCTTCTTCTTCTAGAAACTTTGAGAAAACAAAAACCCACTTCTCCTTTCTCAAATAAATTGCAAAATCTCCAATTTTTATCAAAACCTTTGCAGTAATTTTCAAAATTAAGTCAATTTAAACAGGTAATCAAATTCTAAACCTAATTCCTTCATCAAATTTCAGTTTTGATGATTGTTTGATTGTTTGTCTTTATTTTGGTTTTGCATGTTTGTCAAAGCTTTTTATCTAGGTTGTTGAAGCATCTTGAAGCCATTCAAAAGCCAAAGCTCGCCTCTTTACACCAAATTTGATCTTGTAGCTTAGTTATTTGAAAGGTGAGTATCATTCTCACAATAGCTAGCTTATGCAATGCAAAAATATCACCAGCTGAAGTGAAAATTTCTTACATTAAATCGTTTTTGAATTGTTTGAATTTTCTGCATTAACTGTTTTGAGTAGCACATTTGTGCAGTCATATCTCTCTATTCCGGCTACAAAATGCTGTTAGATTTCTTGCATTTGGTACCTTGGATGTTGAACTTTGTTGCTGCAAAATTTGGTTGAAAAATATTGTCATTTGAATGTTCAAAACTTCGCTGCAAAATCAACTCAAGCATAGATTTTTGCCTGTAGTTGTTTTCTGAGTTGCTACAAACATGGCCTGAGTCCATGTTTGAGACAGCATAACTCATTCATTTCTTATTGGAATTCAATGATTCTTTTTTTTGAAAGATGAAGTTTTCTAGTATATGCATACAAATTTTCAGCTTGATCCAAGTTAATTTGATCCTCTGTTTCATGCCTGGAAGTTGAACCCAAGATGGTTTCAGGTTTGTACATTTTTGGTTTTTGAATTGTTGCAAACATGGCCTGATTCCATGTTTGAGATAGCATAAATCATTCGTTTCAAATCGGATTTGAGTGATTCTTTCTGAATATTGAAGTAGGAGTGTTGTTTTACATTTCTGCAAAAAAAAATTGACAATCTAGGTTCGTTTGCTATTTCGAAACTGTTGTCGAACTTGAACCCGCAGCCTGCTGGAATTCGGCGATTTAACCTTGTTTTGGTCCAACATTGAAACGACGTAGATTCTTCGTCTCAAATCGGATTTGAATGATTCTTTTTGCATATTGAAGTAGGAAAGTTGAACTACATTCCTAAAAAATTTCAAGTCATTTTGACACTGCTAACTTGTTCAAACCTGTTGTCGAATATTGAATCGCAGTTTGTTTTAAACTGATAATACTTATGCTTCCGTTATTTCGATGTTTTCTTGATATTTCTTTATGGATTTTATACGCAGGTATTATAATGTGTTTTAAAAATGTTTTTCAAATAAATGGCCTTTTGAAATTATTATTTATTATTTTTTTAGTATAAAAATTATATACTCTATAATAAGAGAATTTCAAAGGCAATTTCTAAAGCGATTTCGAAATGTTCCTAAAACTCATTTTCTTCAACTTAATTTCTATATAAAACACACAATTTTGCACTTCGAGCGAAGAGGGAGGAGAATTAAGTGATTAGATAAAATGCATGCTATGAACACTTGCGTTTATCTTCTCAGTTAATTCCTAATCTATTCGTTTGATCGTTTTGACCTTCGGGTCTGGTTTACCGATGAGATGAGGTAAACTTTGTACTGGTTTGAGTGTGGAATTGACTAACGGTTAGTAAACCGTTTAGTGCGAACGTGTGGTATGGGACACACGTTAACACTTTGCGGGTTCCTATCCGAGGGGTTTGTGGCATATATTGCCAGTTAGTGGTGTCCAGTACTGGGCCTCCGGACCTTCGCCACTACGTTTTGTTGCCTTCGGGTTTGTGCCTTCGGGTTTATTGCCTTCGATTTTGTGCCTTCGGGTTTGTTCACTTCTGGTTTGTTTCCATATAGTATCGATTTTGGAGTTGGTCCTTCATCACCGCTCGAGGGATACTTGGGTTTGTCACCTTCGGGCTTGTGGATCCTTGTTTATACAGTACTGAGCACGTGCATCTTTTGTTTCTTTGATATTTATATTTCCCTAGAGTATCGCCTTTCGGGGTAGGTCCTTTAAACCACATGATATATAGCGATTACCATGTGGAACTTGTGTTACCTTCATTGGTATTTGTTATTTGCCTTTTTGGCTTGATTTGGGATATTCATATCCTTTGTTTATTTGAGTTGCCGATGATATGAGGCTTGTTATGATTCATCATTTGTTAGATGATCATGTTATCTCTTTTAGAGATTATTGTAGTACTTTATGACCTTTCTTGTTCATTATCATTTAGCTTATCTAACTGATTTGTTTAGCTAGCCTGACCCATGTATTTTTATACTCGGGTCAGACCGAGGTGTTTCAGGTTAGGTACATTTGGACTTAGCCTATTTTCTTCTGCATCGATTATTCTGCTAGCTCTTTTTTTTATAGTTTTTTTATGTAGTCCTTTTTGGTTGTAACTCTGATATGTATATTCTTTTGACTCGCCTGTATATTGTGGTTGCTATACCACTTGACATGGATCATTTTGTATACTCTGTGATGTATCTGTATATGTGTATATGTATGTGATGATATACTGTTCTGTGATGTGTTTTACATTTGAGTTGTTATATTTTTTTCTGTTAGATCTTATAGCCATTATAGTTTTGTATTAAATATCTATTGGATACGTTGATCCACATGGAAAATATATATATATATATATGCTACATTTATCTACGTATTCAGTAGATAGTTAAGACAAGGCTATAGATGGTCGCTCCTATCCAGCTTTATTCTCTTTATTAGCAGACGGTATTACCTTGTAATACTCTTTGCTAATGTGGGTCTCGGCGTGGGGCGTTACAAGAAGTTTCAGATTAAATATAAAAATAATGAATGAAGGATTAATATATATATATATGAAAATAAAAACACAAATAATCAAAGATTGAATATTATATATAATTATATAATATATAGGGAACATTCATTATGTTAAATACATCATTAATATTTTTCATGTATGTCAATGTATATAGGATGAGAAGAATTAAGGAAAAATTATACTAAAGGTCACATATTCTCTTTTATGTATCATAATAGAATAGATAATGTAAGAATAGTATATTTGTTAGACGTCTATATTTTGAAGAATAAGGCAAATTAAGGAAAGAGTAGTATTTCATTTCTAAAATTCTAAGAAGATAAGAAGGAAATCATGAGAGATAATAGTAGATTGAATATTTTGTATTTTACGATGAAAATAAGAATAAAATTGTCAAAGATTGAATATTTAATATAATTATATGATATATATGGAACGTTCATTATGTTCAATGCATTAATGATATCATTGATATTTTTCATGTATGTTAATGGTATATAGAATGAGAAGAATTGTGGAATGAGTATATAAAGGTCACATATTCTCTTTAATTTATATATAATAATAGAATAGATAGTATAAGAATAAAAAATTTGTTGGAGGAGTATAGTGCGAAGAATGTGACAAATTAAGGAGAGAATAGTATTTTATTTCTAAAATTCTAAGAAAATAGGAAGGAAGTCATGTGAGACCTTCTAATAAAGTATATAGTATAAGATTAGCAACAAATAATTTTGTAATTAAAACTCAATGTACCTTACATATCAAGAATCGAATTGGGAATAATAAACCTAAAAAGGGAGATAATGATATTCGCCCGATACACTATGTTGCAAATATTTAACTAGCCAATAATTGAAGAAAAGAAAGTAGTTGATAAATTGACAGGGTGCATTTTTAAATTATAGCTCCTTATCCGATGTTGTTTGAACGTGTAAGTTTGAAAAACATGTTTGTAGGTTAAAAAACATTATTTGATTTTGAATAACGTTTTTAAAGCGCGAAAACCATTTTATGAGGTTAAAAATATATTTTGAGTTTAAAAATATTTATTTGGGTTTACAAAATATTATTTGAGTTGAAAACCACCTTTTAGTTCAAAAAATATCATATGAGTTTGGAAGACAAATTTTTGAATTTAAAATTTTGTTTTTGAGTTCAAAAAATAGTATTTATAGTTCAAAAAACATTAGCTAAGTTAAAAAACCTTTATTTGGCTTGAAAAACATTGGATAAGTTCAAAAACATATTTTTAGTTCAATGAAATTATTTGATTTTTAAAAACTTTTATAAAGTGCAAAAATATTTTTATAAGTTTAAAAAACATATTCGAAGCACGAAAAACTTTATTTGAGTATACAAAATATTATTTGAGTAAAAACATTATTCAGTTCAAGAAACATCATATGTATTTAGAAAATTATTTTCAGTTTATAATTAAATTTTTGGGTTCAAAAACCAGTATGGAATTTCAAAAAATATTAATCAAGTTCAAAAACATTATTTGGCTTAAAACACATTGTGTAAGTTAGAAAGCATATTTTTAGTTCAAAATTTTGATTTTAAAAAACATTTTTAAACTACAAAATCCATTTTATCAGGTTAAAAGACATATTTTGTGCCTAAAAAAATTGTTTGAGTTTACAAAATATTATATGAGTTAAAAAACCATTGTTTTGTTCAACAAACATCGTGCGAGTTTAAAAAAAATTAAGTTTAAAATTTAATTTTTAATTTCCAAAAACAATATTTAGTTTAAAAACATTATATAAGTTCGAACACCATTATTTAGTTTACAATACGTTATGTAAGTTTGGGAAACTTATTTTTAGTAAGCCATTTTTCGATTTTATAAAGCTTTTTAAACGTAAAAATAATTTTATAAGGTTAAAACACATATTTTGAGTTCAAAAAACATTATTTGAGTTTAAAAAATATTATTTTTGCGAAAATTATTGTTTAGTTCAAAAAACACTATATGAATTTGGAAAATATATTCTGAGTTTAAAATTTTTTTTTTTGAGTTCAGAAAACAACATCTCGCTACAAAATAAAGTTCAACTAGAGACTTTAAATTTAAAACTGAATATTTTCAGTCTTTAAAGAAAGACTGATTAATAACTAAAAAATTCATTCCAATATTTTTTAATATTAAAGACAAAAACCAGTTTTTATTCCATCTTTATAATTTGTAACTTTTTTAATACTCACCTTTAGTCTTTGTTCAGTATTTAAATGGCTAAATATGTAATGATTAAGCATTTTATTTTTATTTTAGATCTAGTGGCCTAAATTGGTAATCCATGGCGTAGATTCGAGATTTCATAAAACTAAATTAATTTAATAATAGATTTAAAGTTGCATGTTCCTTATATTAAGCTCTCATCAATTACGAAACTTCTCCACCATCCCCATTAAAGCCACGTTCTTGCGAATTTGCAGCTTCGTAAACTGCTACAAATATCCATCTTCACCAAATAGTAAAATGGAAAATATAATATGGTTCATCCTAAAATGATTGTTATTTTCAGTCCTTTTCAAGTACCATAAAACAATGCTAAGTAGTAACAAAGTGCTACATGAATTATAGCACTCGAGTACATGTACTGTTTTGTACAGAAACAAATCCATACAACTTTACAACGAGTAACTCAACTTTATGACCGATGCAAACTTTACAACCATTAAGTGTTAACAAATGAAATGGCTAATATTCACAATTCTAGACTCAGTAAGTGCATGGCTTCGCAAATCCGCTAGACATGGTAGAAACCAAGAGCAAAAAAGTTTGGTCATAGTCAGAATTTGTGGATTCATATCTAAATGTCTTTATGAAAGCCATTGTAATTAGGCCTCTCATCTAATCGTTCACATCAAAATGTCAATCAATTCAGAATAGTTAATGTATGAAAATTTCATGTATATTTCAGTTCATTTTTTTTTGTTTTTAGGGTGAGAGAGGTTATCTTCCTTGATTTATAGTTTGTTTATTCGGCCTCCATGATTTGGAAAGAGCTATCTGTTGTTTTTTTCAAAGATTATTTCTTTCTTTGGATATGGTGACAGAAAAGAATGCATAGGACAGATGTCTTGGTAGTAGCAAGAAATGTGGGTTTGAGCTATGTCTTTGTCATTTATTGATGGTGTATTTTAAATATGAAAGTGTATGTCACTTAGGTTATGTTATGTACTGGGTATGTGTTATTTTCCTCGGTATTTGTTTTTCATGCTTATAATACCCGACTTTCTTTTTATGTAAATAAAACATATATTTTTGATTTTTTTTTGGTTTTTTGTTTTTGATTTTGTATATGTATTAAGTTATTTAATGCAATCTTATGTAGTTAAATTGTGATCTTATCTAATAAATAAAATTGTACTTTAGAATTGTTATATAAATTATAAGGATGATCATAAGTCAGTTTATAAATTACATCCAGTCTCTTAAACGTGGAGGCGGTGATGTGCGATGTGGAAGCATAGACGAATTAGCTCGAGGGTAGGCTTCAGTGGCAATGTGGTTTAGCTTGAGGGTGGAGGTGGAGATGCATGGCGTGGATGTAGAGATATGTGAGGATGCACGATGGATGTGGAGGCAGAGATGCTCAACAATGGAGCGGGGATACAGGGTTTGGTTTTATGTGCATTCCATTTTTAGTGATATGAATTTTGTTTAGTGTGTTAAATAATAGAATGTCAAGAAATAGGAATATGCAGAGTGTGAAAATTTGATGGATGCAATGGATAGGTGTTGGCAGTTAATTGATGTTGTTCCGACCCTGTAACGCCCCGTAATTTGTTGTTTGATATATAATTAGTTAGTTAGTTAATTCGGCTTTGAAAATGTAATTTGCGCAAACAATGGAATTTGACCCCGAAACTTGCACCATTGCTTTCATAGTGAAATTTTGACAAACATTCACATTTAGAATCTTGCGATCGAAGTCTAAACGAAGAAGTTACGGATGAAAAACGAAATCGAAACGAAATAATTAAATAAGAAGAAATTAACATTTTAATATTAATTAGCCGGGCCCATAATCCGACCCGTAATTGGAGATGCTCGACCCACGGCGGTCTATAAGTGACCCAAGGGCGATCCACCAGTGGCGACTTGGCGGCTCCAACAAACCTCGGCGGCAACGGCCCGGATTTAATATATTTCGATCTAACGATTCTAGTTGATTCAAGCGCTCATAAATATAGGCCTAACCGTCCCTTTTCTTCTCATATTTTTATAGAGGCAATAGTGCTGTCATTTCTTCTTCTCCACTTTCTTTCTAAATTATATATAATGATAAGATATTTGTATTCATCTAAGTCAAAGAAGAGTAGAAATCTAATAAATGGAGAAGAGAGGAGAATCAACCATATGCATATTCGAGGTTATTTATATATTTACAAATATTTGTATTTATTTTCTCTCCATATCTCAAATCTCTTCTCAGATCTGTAATTCTAATGCATGTATATACCCTTTTATACATATCTCTTGGATTAAAAAAGATTTGAAGATTAATCAAAGGATCTACTTTAGATCTGGAGATTTGGATCGCTTTTAAAAGGTAATTGTGAAATTTATATATTTTTATAATATGGAAAATATCCCGTTGGTATTTATTTGATTTTTATGCCTAACAGGTTAATTGTATATGAGCTGTAGGCAATAAATTGGATATGATCTAAATATTATAAATATCGCTAGCACATTCTTGTTTATGAATTTACTTATCATTGTATATAACCCGATCGCTAAATATGTCCCAAAAGTATGAATTTAGAATATTGATTTGAATGAAATTTATTCTAGATCTGAAATAGGTTGTATAATAATGTTATAAATTTGGATTATTACCCTCATCTTATTAGAATGTTAACCTTCTATATTTGGAATTGTTGGAATTTAGATCCGTTTCATATTTGTAAGTTATTTTGATTTCTTTCCCTTTTAGAAAGATACAGTGTTTGATCTAACAAAGAACAGATCCAAATAGAAAGAGAAAGAGATGTGTAAAGTATGAATTCATTGTAGTTTACGCTGTTTATTTTAATAGTAAAAAGAAATTATCATTCCTTTTAATTTCAAACAGTGTAATCTTTTATATTTCAAAGTTAAATCTTTTGTTTTGGACTAATTTATGGAAATTATAGTGGATAATCTTTTTAGATACGATTCCAACAATTCAACATGGAAAAGTATATTCTATTAAAGATATATAACTAGAACATATTTGATAAAAGTAAATGTTGTACGTCATTACAGCACTTATAATAATTAAATAAAAAGGTAATAACGATGCTTGCACGTAAAATTCGCGTTTAGGATAATTAACTAATAGTAATAGAATTTAAAAGTTTGTAACTCTAATAAATGGTAATAAATATGGGAGTTGTAGTAATTTGATAGGGTTAATGGATTAATGGGACTGTTAAAAATGGAATAGGTACAAAAGGTACTAATTTTAAATTAATAATCATACATAAATGCCTTGGAATGTGTCCATTAGGATTTTATGGAAAAATGGACGATTATGAGCATTAAACGGGTATTTATGGGTGGTTAAATATTTAAGGTAAATATTATTGCCTTAAATAAAAAGGGAATTAGTAAACTACGTCTAATGTCTACCAAAGATAATGGAAATAAAGTTTAGGATGGTTAATTGGACTTAGTGGGTTAGTGATGCGAGGTCAGTGGAGTCACTCGACGAAAGACTGCCGTTCACTTTAAGGCTACCAGCAGTCGGGTGTACTTACTACTGATATGAGATATCACTAATCCTAGGACCTGTGATGATGTGAGAGATCGGGCTTGATTTCGTAGTTGGAAAGTATTAAATGGTCCAACTTTGAAATTAGGATCGGTGAGGGTATCTCCATAGGGGTTCGCTTCTGGTTTGTGGTCTTAAGTGGTTGAAGGGTCCGCCACTCTTCTAAATGGAAGTATTAAGTAACCTTGTGAGATTTCAAATAAATAAATAAGGACGTCTCTAAAAAGGGTTTACTTCAGTATTGAGGTCTTATGTGGCTGAAGGGTCCGCCTCCCTACCGAAAGAAGTAACCTAATGAGATGCTATATTTATAATTAAAGAGTGATAGTGGATATCTCGGGAAGGGTTCGTTTCAGGTTTGGGGTCCTAAGTGAATGCAGGTCCACCTCTTCTCTATAAAAGAAGTATTAAGTTTCCCATTGAGATTTCCAAGCAATAACAACCAGATAATACCATTGAGGAGCACGCTTCTGGAAATATGTCTTAAATGATGGGGTCTACGTTAATTAAGGTCTTAAATGACCAAAGTCATTGTATTTTCCACTTTGAAGTATTTAATGGCCTAGGTACAGTCTCTCATATTGCTAAGGCCGTAATAACAATAGTACCATTTAGGAGCATGCCCTGTGGATAGGTCTCAAATGATGAGGTCTTCCTTAGTTAAGATCTTAAATAACTAAAGTTTTCCTATTTTCTAATAAAAGGTATTAAGTGACATGAGTACTATTTATTACATGGCTAAAATATTATCAGCGATAGGTGCAGTAATAGTTGGACATTAAATGTCGAAAGCCTTAAATAGTTGTTAGAGTTCTTGTAGCTAGACTGACCAACCATTGACAACATTGTTAGGAAACCACATTGGGAATAGGTCTTAAATGATACGGTATACCTTGAATAAGGTCTTAAATGGCGGTGCCAGTCTATTTCTCTTTCTAAAATTATTATAGAAGCTCGCTTGATATTTAGAAGTATTAAGTGGCAGTGGGTCTGGAAGTATTGGGTGGTTGATAAGACCTCATCAGTATTTCGTACCTTGGGATGTGATAGATAAGTAATCATGTGTGCAATACAGGGCTAGATTAGAATTGCTAGCCTTAATGGACATAACCATTAAAAGGAAAACAATCGGTATATATTTATGTTATGGACAGTATACAGATTTTCTAGTCACGAGAATTTTGTTCTGACCCACTCCTCATTACAACCCACATGATAGATTTAGAGAAGCAGATCACTAGAGCTGGATGTGCTTCGTTGTTGGAGAAGTCATCCATTCTCTCATGCTCGATGGTGAGATGCGGCAATCTGCTATCCAAGGAATGCCATTAGTTCCAAAGTAATGGTCATAATCAGTATTCTTATCCTATTACTATTTCCACTATGAATTTAGATTTCTATCAATCTCTGATAATGCTCAATCTTATTTGCAAGTACAATATAATGATCTGTGCTTTGATGGTCTTGGGTTTCGATTTTTGTTGAAATTAAAGCCTATTATGGTATGGGTTGTTGCATTTGGTATCAAAGCCTAGGTTAGTAGATTGGAGGAATTGTGATAAATTGAGAGAACGTATTCGTACTTTGCTCTCTAATAATATTATAATTTTATGCTAGATTCTAAGTGATCCGACTACAGAAGTAGTTGTAGTTCCTCTCTGAGGGAATTGGCAAAGCAACTTTGAGTTGGAAATATATTAGAGTTAAGATTTTTCATGCCGAGTTCGAAGTACCCCCACAGAGTGTTGGAGATTACATAAAGCGCTGTAGATTTAGAGCATGAGTATGACATATGGTTGAATCCTGAAAAATGGAGGTGTTCGACTTGACTATAGAGATTCTAGCTACCTTGTGATTTTGGATTTTGAGTTTAAGTCTGAGACACAGATTTCTTCTAAATGAATGGGAAAATTAGAGTCTGTTTGTCGTAATTTTCTAAAAGCAAGTTTTTCCTAGGGTGCATTCATTGATCACCTCTTTGATGGCAAACTGGATTTTTATTTGAATAATCAACGTCAATTTCTTAGTCCAGAACCTATGAGAGAATTTTTATAAAGTACTGAAAATGCGGTAGATTTTTGAAAAAAAAGGTTTTCAAAGGAATTCTTTTTCCAAAGATTTATTTTGGAAATTTATTTTTAGGAAAGTTTTGAAATTTTAATTGTCAAAGAAACACGTATAACAGTAGGTTGATCGTGTTAAGAAATTTTTGGTTTATAAAAGATTAATTCTTTAAACCTTAAATATATATATATATATATATATATATATCAGTAAATGCTTGATATTGATTTTCGGCTAAAAATAGATTTCCAATTTGGTAAATTTGTGTTTTAAAAAGGTTTTTGGAAACCCTGAAATATTTATATATATAAGTTTTGATTTTAAAGGGAAGTTTTGGTATAAAATGGTTTCTATTATTTAGAACACGTATAAAGGAGCATATATTTAGCTTAGTGATTTTTCGGTCTATAAATCGAGGTTTTTAAATTTTCTCTCTTTAAGGTACGGATAAAATAGGAATGACATCAACTTTATTGTGGTATGTAGTTTGAAGTATTGTTAAACCCACCAGGTATTGTGAGAAATATTCCTATGCGAAGTAGGCATGAAATAGCAGTTGGAATAATTTTGATTTTTTGGAAGTGATGTTGGTCGTAATAGTTTTGCTAAGGCTATCGCAATCTTACCAAGGACGGATCTACACAGTAAGGTGGATACCATCATGTTGAAGGTGGAATTTTTCTAGATGGGTTAAGCTGAAGATAGTGTGCGGAACGGTCATTAGAATATTAATTAATTTTACCTACCCTATAGGGTACAGGTTCAGTCCGCGCCTGAATCTGGGCAGATGGTCATTCAAGCAGTCAACCATAGCGGTGCACCCCTTCACTCCCTTCCTCCTCTTTAAATTTTTTTTGCTGAACCCATTTCCACCTCTCCTTTCCTTCGCTTAAGCAAATCCTCTCTCTGTTCTTCCACCAACTGACGCCAAAATACTTGCACGTTAGATCTTACCCCATCACTAATGCGGATCTAAACCCTATTCTCCCTTTCTCCAACTGCTTCTCAGCCAATGGCACCACCATGCATTGGTGGCTCTTCCTCTCCTCAACCCAGCCTTACTCCGTAAGAAGCCCTTGGCCTGACCGGAGTGAGCGGAAGATCGCCACCTAGAATGGTGGACTTTGATTTTCTTCTCGGGCGGTCAGTGAAGTTCGAAGATTTCACCGCTCTTGTGCTTAAAGTGCTTTCAGCGCAACAACTTGCATAGATCTTCCACTTCGAGACTTATGAGTGGGAATATTACCTGCGTTGCATGTAACATCCCCAATCTAGAGGCCCAAAGCTAAGCGCTATAGATGGTGCAGTGATATATAGTATTAATTTCTGATGACTAAATACGGCTATGTTAATGGTATCTATAATATCATAAGCACTTGAATATGAGATAAATCACAGATTTCAAAATAACATATTTCCATTACATTTCAAAACAGACGTTCCATATTCAGATTACATAATCCCAAACGTCTCCCAAGTAGTGACAAAATATACTTATTAGAAAATACGCGAAGAATGAAGATTCCCCCTTGGATGATCAGAGTCATATAGTCATAATTGACTTAATACATACACAGTTGAAATAAACACAAAACAAAGAACTGCAACTCCTAAATAGCAATCCGTCAGCCTCCTGCTCGCCTCCGGTAACTTTATTCGTCCTCCTACTAAAAACCTGAAGAACGTCAAACCTCAGCCTACTCAAATCAATTTTTGAGCACATGAGAGTTTGGGAAAAACATAAACTTCAAGTCAGACGTAAAGCCTGGTGTGAATAATAATATACATCTCGGTTATTGATGTTAAGTGAGACCACGCCGCTTAGCGGAATGGGTTTCCCCTCACTAACATCCTTTTAAAACATGTCTTTTGCAAAACTTTTCCTACAACCAAAACTAGTTAAATACTGTAAAGCATCATTATGTAAACATACATATGAGGTAATATAAGAACTATCTGTTCAATCACTTTAGTTTTGTTTGGCTAACTATTAACCTTTGGCTGAGTTGGGCCTACCAGACAATATAAATAAGATAATCTAACATCTGTTAGACACTCCTCTCTTGGACGGTCTGTCCTTAACTATATGTTAAATACTTCTCTTCTGGACTGTCTGTCCCTCACTTAACATCTCTTAGGGTCCCTTGATCCGAATGGTTTTGCGGGCTCACCAATAATCTATATGTATACAAATATATGTTCCTTTCTTTGTGTAATCATAATTTTAGTCTTACCTGTAACAAAGCCCTACAAATTGGAATTTTGGACCAAATTAGCTGGGACCAATAGTGTAACGACCTAGAATTTCTGTCAATTAAAATTTGTATATTTAATTGATTTTAAATATTAACAAGTGGAATTAATAAGTCGAATAATTTATTTTTCGAATATTTGGATTTAATTGGGTAATTAAATCGATAATTTAATAGTTGAAATTCCAGAAATAATTGAAATCTGGATTAAATGTGAATGAAAATGATTTATAAAGTTATATTAAATCATATTGAAGTTATAGTAATGTTATAGAACTTTTAAAATTGAATTTAGAGTTAATTTGTGAAAATTGAATATTTTAATATTTAATCGACTAGTGAAATTAGCCATTTTTGGGACAGTCTCAGAATTGGACGAAACTTGTTCCATTGGATCCGTAATAGTTTGTTATTATCGGATTTCAATTTTCATAGCAATCAGAGTTGTCGTTTGACCGTGGCAGCTCGAAACGCATCGAAATTGTTTTAATATTAATTTGGCGAGTTAAAATAGTCATTTTTCAAAAAGTCTCGGATTCCGACGAAACCAGTTTCATCGGGTCCGTAATGTGATATTATTGTATGGTTTCAAATTTCGTGTCAATCGGATTTATCGTTTGTCCGGGGCAAGCGAAAACGCATTGAAATCGGTTTAAATTAAAATTGATCGTTTATTTCTGTAAGTCGCACAGATGACTGAATTAGCTCCCGAAACACGTTCCATTGTGTTCGGAACGTGGTGTAAACCTTACGAATGCCAGGCGGCACGTGTGATTTGGCGATCGTTTGAAAAAGTCGTTTTAAAAATAAATTTAATATCTTTATATACGTATATGTATACACACGTTAACAATCAAAACCCTAATTCATTTCTTCAGCCGCCGCCATCACTATTATCAATGGCCGAAAAACAATGGTCTTCTCCTCAAATTATCTTCTAATCCACACATCCATTCGAGAAATCTTCAACTAGAAGATTGTATAGGGGAGTGAGATCTATGATCTCAACGGTAGAGATCGGAAACGATGTTGTGGACGGTCGGCAAAGTGAGTTTGAACAGCACGAGCATATGGGGTGATTTCGCATCGACGGTGGCAGGGGATGGAGCCGCACTTGGCTGGGTGTTCATGCCCGCTCTGGTGGTTCGCGTGATGATACTCGATCATGTTCCGGTCGAGTCGAGCTAGGGGCGGCATCGATTTTTTTCGAACGGCAATGGGTTGAAGTCGCGTACGAATTGCCTGGGGAAGATGGAAGCAAGGGCCAGGATCTGAGATTTTGAAATCAACGGTCCAGATTGCTAGGTTTAAAATTAATAAAAAGAAATTGTATATTAATTTGTATTTAAATTTGTATAAACTTTGAAATGCTGTAATTTGTTCATACGAGGTCGAAAACACACGAAACCAGTTGCGTTGGAATCGTATGGTCGAACACTACGCAATGGAACTGAATTGGAATCGATAGGAGTCAGTGAAGATTTTGAGTGAAATTAAACGTCTGTTTAATTTTTTTCAAAATAAAACGCAGAAACTGAATTGAAACCAAGGTGAGAACTCCTCACTCAATCGAATGTTTTGTTTCAATTTAAATTTTAAGTAGTTAGATTTAAAATTGTTGATTGTGTGATTGGATGTTAAATTGATATCTGTTATGTTGAAATAGACATTATACGCCGTTAGTAAGCGGAGATTATTTATTAAAAACATATACCGCGATAATTTCACATTTAAGTGAAATTGGTATTATTTATGTATATAGCAATATATATATATATATATATATATATATATTGGAATATGTATATATTGGAGTTGATTTCCTGCATTGTATAGCGGATGAGACCCTATTGCGCCGCATAATAGCAGATAATATTTTATAAATCCCATATACCGTGATAATTTTACATTGAAGTGAAATTGGTATTGTGCTAAGATCTATGGATGCAGGGAAACAGGTTGGAGGGATCCGACTGGATTCCTCACCGTATTGTTTTATTTAAAGATATTGTTATATATTCTGTTGTCATATTGATATATGATGTTTGGATGCTGTGATTGACTATTTGGTGCTGTTGCATCATCGGATCCATTTTTGAAGTTTGAAAATAACGATTTTTATTTATAATGGATTTTTAAAGTGATTTTTTGAAAGTATACGTTTTATAGAATTGGTTTATTTAAATTGAGATTTTTGGAATAATTATAAACGGTTTATATAAAAGATTTATAAAATTGAGATTTATAAATTAAAATATTGGAATTATAAAACGAGTTTTTATAAGTGTTAAAAGGAAGTATAAATGGATTTCACAAGTGAATAAAATTTAAAGATTTATAAATTGTGAAGTTATTAAATGAATAGATTTTGTAAAATAAAAGATTTATAAGTAATTATCTTATAAATCGGATTTTGGCATTTAAATGAGATATGAATGTAATTTGTTAATAATGAGATTTATAAGTTGAAGTTTTTATCAATAGAAATGGAATTTATAAACGTTGTTTTATAAGATCCGAAATCAATTGAATTTGATAAATTAAACATAGAAGTTTATAAAAGGGGATATATTCGCGATTTTGGATAGCGAATTATCAATTATATGATAGGTATAGAAATGGAGAGTTTGGTTGAGAATTTTATCCACGATTTTAGATAGTGGATAAATTCTTGAAATTAAATGCGTAGAAAATATTGAAATTGGCTAGTGAAGTATATTCACGATTTTGGATAGTGAATATATTTTTAAATAAAATGGATATGTTTTGGAGAAGTGAGATTATGAAATAAAGTAATTGTTTTAAAAGATGTTTTAAAAGATGTTTTAAAACGTGTTAAGTATCGAAACATAGATTTCAACATTTATTGTTGAAATAGACGTTTCGAGAAATATAAGGAAATGGTGGACTATAACACTGTTGTTATAGTAAATGATTTCCGAAAGGAAATGGTTTATATAGTATTGGGATTTATATATCTATCTAAATTTCGAATCACTATACTAGTGATTTTGAGTTGTCGTAACAATGTTTTACGTAACATTCGTTTTGACTCAAATAAATGGTTCTAAGAG
Organism: Allium fistulosum; assembly: GCA_030737815.1. Lineage (NCBI taxonomy): Eukaryota > Viridiplantae > Streptophyta > Magnoliopsida > Asparagales > Amaryllidaceae > Allium > Allium fistulosum. The sequence continues at coordinate 614,562,948 of CM060907.1, forward strand.
AACGTTTTCCTTAAAGAATGAAATATATACTTAATTTTGATTTAAGTATATTGAATATTTTCAAATGTTGAAAATAAAGTGAAAATTAGGGTCACATCCCTAAAACCAAACGTAATTCACAAAAACTCCTTCCGTTCGAAACTTTATAAATCCGGTCCCTATTTTTGTTTCGGCTTAATTCTTTTCCATAAATACCCTCGTTTATACCGTGCTCCATTTTTTCTATCTGTGATTATTTGGTTTATATTGAACGATAAAATTATCTTTGCTTAATGATTTATCTGTTTGCATTAAAAGATTTTTACTGAAATACCGTGTAAGTTTGTTTTCTGCAACTATTTGCAATAGTTGCAGAAATGTCTGCAACTATTGCATATAGTTGCAGAAATGTCTGCAACTATATGCAATAGTTGCAGACATTTCTGCAACTATATCATATAGTTGCAGAAATGTCTGCAACTATATGCAATAGTTGCAGACATTTCTGCAACTATTTTCAATAGTTGCATCTGCAACTATTTGCATTTCTACAACTATATGCAATAGTTGCAGAAATGTCTGCAACTATATGAAATAGTTGCAGACATTTCTGCAACTATATGAAATAGTTGCAGACATTTCTGCAACTATTTGCAATAGTTGCATTTCTGCAACTATATGCAATAGTTGCAGACATTTCTGCAACTATATCATATAGTTGTAGAAATATCTGCAATTTTTATATATTTGAAAAAAAATCGAAAATGTTCAATATTTGCTGAATTGTCTGAAAATATTTGAAATAATTGCAGATTTAATACAAATTTAAATTTTTGGTATCAACAATGGATCTCATTTTAAAGATCATAAAATTTGCGATTTTTTGGTGAAAACGTTATGTCGATCCGGTTTTTGTAAATAAAGTTATACACGTTTGAAAAGTTAAAAACATAAAGGTTATTTCGGTCTTTTTGCATGCGTGAATTTGAAAACAGGGAGCGGAAACGTAAATGTTGGTTGGGAAAGATGTTTTCTCTATTTTAAAACTTGTTAGGGACGTGATCCAAACTTACCCGAAAATAAATGGATTTGTGAATTACCTATTATTAAATAGGTATGGAAATGTTTTTCCAATATGAAGTGAAATGTTTTGAGATTTATCTTCAAAGATAAATTGAAATGTGGAAATTGATTTGAAATTGTTTTCAAATAATTGAAGTGTGGAAATTATATATCTTGTAAAGATATTTTTGAAAGATAAATAATTTGGAAAATTATTTGGAATCTGATGATGCTGTGCAGACCTATTGATAGTTAAATAACCGACTATCAATAATTACCTTGAATGGGTATTTGTTGTGATTATCTTGAATTTGAATGCCACACTTATTTTTGAATAAGCGCTCACTATTCGGGTTAACCGGGAAAGGACTTTTGGGTCGTATAACCCATTCCGAATTTGTGATACGACGATATGGATCGTATTGAAGACCGGTGGTGAAGACCGGGTATTTTTGAAAACGATAGGATGACCTATCGATTGTCTCTGCACCGTTAGCTACGGTATTGAGATTTCCTTTGTGATTGGAAGTTTTATCGGGATTGTGAATATCCGGATTGCAAGGGCTTCTTTTGAAGTGCCTTCGGTTCTGTTCGAACCCGGAACAGACTTGTATGGTTACATGTCTGACATTACATTTTGAGATGTAAAGCCGATTTCTTTCAAATACATTTCTGTTGGTGGCGGAGAATTTATTCTCTTAGCTTAACACCCTTCTCTGAGACGTACGAGCTCAGAGGTTATGTAGTTGAAATTTATCAGCGATATATTCCCAATTTGGTAATGTGACATGCTGAGTGTTGCTGTGAAATGATCATTGTTTGATCATTTGTGATATGATCATTTGTTTGATCATTTATCTTTGTGATCATTACCTTGATCATTTGTTTGACCCAAAGCATAGCTTTTGTATAAAGCGTAGCTTTGTGGACGAGACTTCGTCAGGGCCTCAACAACCCGGAAATGGTCGAAACAGGAATGTTGCGGCAAGGTTATGAGGGTCGCGCCCTTTAGGGTATGTCATTTCCTTCTGGAAAGGGGTGGTATCATGGTATGGAGCCCAGATATCTACTCATGTGGACACACTTTATTTTTATGTTTGATGATGTTACCGAGCGCTCGGATAAAGGTCCCAAAGGACCGGGGGATGGCATATTCGTGAGTTACCTAGTTACAGGGGTAATCCGGCTTTGTTGGCAGAGAGCAGTTTGTCTCTCAGGACGTCCAGCCAGAGGCGATCCCATTCGGCGGTAGGAAAGGAAGTTCCTTAGACTGACCATTTATTGGAAAATCCATTTTCCAATACCAACCTTGTACGGTATTAGTTGTAGAACTTGCTATTTAACATAGCAGCTATAGTTGGCTCAGTATAATGGTACCTATGCTGGCTAAGATTAATATTATATTTTCAAAATGTTTTTCCACTATGCACTAATAATAATAAATCCAATGATTTGCGTAGTAAGCATATTTGACTATCATAAGAAGAAATCTCCTCCAATTCTGCGTTTGCATTGTGTGTGTGGCGGGAGGTCTTATGGTAGTTTCATTTTCCAAAAGCATTGCGGGTTTCAATGTTAAAATTATTTTGTTGTGTGTTTGAAAGATAAACTATTTTAGTTCTCACACCAGTCACCATGACTGACCTGGAGTTTATTGTTCCCTTCCTAAACTCTGGGTGCCCATCATTTTCCACACGGACAGTTTAGAGTTAGGTTATCAGGTCATTCTGGATTAAGGAGATGCTATGGAGCTCAAGTGGCGAGCTGGATGGCGAGACGTATCACCTATACTATGTATTATTCCGTTGTGTATTACGTATATATGAACAAGTTCATATAACTGTCCAGTGTTGTATTGTTGTTGTAAACTCTGATGATGATGTAATGGGTAAAATGATATAGTTCTTTGATTAAAGATTATTTATTTATCTATTATATGTTGTTCCACTGCGAATGTGAGATTTTGATATTGTCTCTGTTTCTATTGTTTCTTCTTTCTTTTTCTCCTGTCTTCTTCTACCTCTTCTTTTTCTCCATAACAATTCGGTTTTCCGGCATTCGATTGCTCGGCAGTTGATACAGTGAATGTATTAATGTCGATTTTCGAGCGACAAAAAATCGCATCGTTACAAATAGCTAATGTATAGGGCGCGATCCTATACCAGTCCCATATGATATTCTAATATTTGAGTCATTTTTACTTAGGGATCCCTTACTATAATTTTCCTTGAAAACGTTTTCAAAATGGTTTAAAACCTTTAAATCAACCCAGTTAAGCAAAATATATATTCTATGCTTTACTCAAAGTCACCTTGCTATGTTATATATATATATATATACTTTACTCAAACCTTAGTTGATGAAAACATTTAAACTCTTGAAAGTCCCCCTTTCGATTACATTGAAAGTACCCCTTTCAAAACCATTGAAAGCAACTCTTTTGAAACCTTGGAAAAACCCTTCCTTTCGCAACCATTCTTAAAACCCTTTTGAAACCTTGGAAAACCTTCCTTTCGAAAGCATTAAAACCTTAGACATCATATCTTAGAACACTTCAAAACATTGCCTTTAAAAACCTTGGAAAAACCTTCCATTTCAACTACTTCGAAACCATCAGAAAATAAAAACTTTCGACTTCTTCAAAACCCTTTAGGGAACCACCCCTTCGAAATCATTTTAAATACCTATAGAAAGTATCAAACCTTTAGAAATTCTAAACTTTCGAAAGCACTTGGGATCAATATAAAACATGTGGAAAAAAACACCTTCAGTTACCATTTAAGTCGAAACCATTCTCTTTCGAAACTATTGGGTTATACTTCAACAAAGTAAAAAGGGTCTATAAAGTCATTTTGGTCGAAAGCATACCTTTCGAAAGCTATTCCTAAGTAATGAAGTGATGGTGTCGAAACCATCCTTATGAAAGCATTGAAGAAGTGGCTAATTTTAAAAAGTTAAGTATACCTTCCGAAACCATTGACTTCGAAAGATAGAAAGGCGGTAGCTAGGGGTTTCGACCCCATCGAAAGCATTACCTAAAACAAGATAGCACAACCCATTCAAAACCTCTTCTTTTAAAACATTTGACTCGTTCGGAAGCCAACTGAGTCGAAACCTAACCTTTCGAAAGTAAAGCAGGCGCTACCCTTTATTTTAAGACAAGGCATACTCCGACCCCTTCGAAACCTAGAGTTTCGACTATGTACCCTTTTCCTTTGTTCAATGCGCTACGTACCAAGTAGCATGATACCATGCACATTGGTTTCTAAACAAATGGTAGCGAAAGGTCTGCGTCGGAACCCATTGTGCCGGAAGTGGTGGAACACACTAAAAACATGTTAATTTTATTTTTAACTTAAAAGAGAAACTTTTTAACTAACCTGCTATTGTTTGTCAAAATTTCATTGGTTCCTAAATACCTTTTCCAAAAGTGCTGCCAATATTTTCAGATTTAAACAATAACTATATTTTACAAAATAACCCTTCTCCTTAATTAAATATATAAAACATTTAATTCCCATACCTTAAATAATTTTATATATTCGTCAAAACACTTAGGAAAGTTCTATCAAAATTCCATAAAATCCTTTTCAATTTATTTTCTAACATATATGAATTTCAGACTCAAATAATTATTTATTTAGCCATAAATAATTTATAACCCAATAAGTCATTTTCTTCACTTGAAAATTAATATAAAATCCACATTAATTCAGAAAATTATAAAAATTGAAATCCATTTCTAAAATATCATTTCTGATCTACATTTAAATCCACAAGGCATTTGGATGTTATTTAATAAGGTTTTCATAAAAAAACATATCGTAAAAATCAATATGAACATGCATAAATCACCAACAAGTATATATAAACATTTAATCATCCAAAACATTGCATTATCATGCAAAAATACTTCGGATTATCTTTAAAACCGAATACCATAAGAAAGCGAGATGTGGTAATTATTTACCTTAGCTTTGTGATTAAATATGTGAGATTTGCTTTTGATTAAGTGATTTGATTCTTCCTCCTGAAAATCCTAGCTTTATCTTTTCTTAAGATTGATAATGGCGGTCGGCCTTAGAATGTTTTTGTTTGAGAAAAATGCAATGAACGTGTGTTCATTTTCCTAAGAGTTTGGGGTATAATTTTAATCATTTATCTATTTTTCCCTCCCTTATTTCCGAACACTTAAGTCCATTTTACTTCATGTATCCATTCATTAATATGGCACAACTACCCCTTAATTTAATCACAAATCTTAATCCATTAATTAACACATTATTTTATTTTATTTAACTAATTAAATTTCCTAAATAATGTCACTAAAAATTTGGGGTGTTATATTGCGTCCATCTTTTTGATGCACGGATGGCACAAAATTTTGATGATGGCAACTGCCACATTGAGTCCGAGGTAAAGGGAGCTCAAATTGAGATGTCAGATTATGATCTCGCTGGGACTTTGGAGATGTCCGTAGTAGGCACAGATTTGGACAACATAGAGATGACTGTTCATAGGATTCTACAATGGACCTTTTCTAGGAATGTTGGTGATTGGAGGACCGATAATTTGCGACCGGTAGCCTGTCTCGTCATCTACATATTCAGCAAAACATCATTCCGAAGACAGGAAGCCTTGACTAGATTTATACAACAATGCGGAGAGCCGCTTATGGTATAATTTGCGGCGCAGCCGTTAATTGGGCTTGTGCCTTGATGGTCCATATGGTCGATCAGGAAGTTAGTACCCCGAGGACTCACTTTCCATATTGTCACTTGCTCACTCGAGTGTTTAGGCATTACGAGGGAAATTTGAGTGAAGAGCCAATACTGTGGAAGGTCCCTCCTGCCATCAACCGGACCACCATTCGAGTTTCTGATTCAACAACAGAGCAAATAATAGTTTTGCTCTCGGGATTGCAATAGAAACACTCAAATTCGAAACAGATAACTTCAAAACTCTATAAAAGACAAAACATGAAACTTGTAGTATATGATCTACGCTTTCCAAAACATCAAAAATTCTTAAATTTGGTTAAGAAACGTAAAAGTTATGCTTAATTTAGTTTTAGATTCAACAATAGAGCAAATAATAGTTTTGCTCTCGGGATTGCAAAAGAAACACTCAAATTTGAAATAGATAACTTCAAAATTCTAAAAAACACAAAACATGAAACTTGTAGTATATGATCTATGCTTTCCAAAACATCTAAAATTCATATATCTGGTTAAGAAACGTAAAAGTTATGCTTAATTTAGTTTCAGATTCAACAACAGAGCAAATAATAGTTTTGCTCTCGGGATTGCTATAGAAACACTCAAATTTGAAATAGATAACTTCAAAATTTTGAAAAACACAAAACATGAAACTTGTAATATATGACCTAGGCTTTCCAAAACATTTAAAATTTTAAATTTGGTTAATAAAACGTAAAAGTTATGCTTAATTTAGTTTTAGATTCAACAATAGAGCAAATAATAATTTTGCTCTCGGGATTGCAATAGAAACAGTCAAATTTGAAATAGATAACTTAAAAAATCTGAAAAACAAAAAAACATGAAACTTGTAGTAAGTGATCTACGCTTTCCAAAACATCTAAAATTCTTAAATTTGGGTTAGAAACGTAAAAGTTATAGCAAAATTCATTTCAGCCACAATCACAAAACAAATATTACACCAGTCATCTTTTTTTTTCCAGCAAATTCACCACTGTAAACCGTCCTTAACCGCATGAACCCAAAATAGAAAGCGTGAAGGAAACCTCACCTTAGATATGCAGTAAAGTTTGGGTTGAAAGATTCTCCGGTTTGGATCAATTTGATGATTTTGAGGCTCCTTTATTAGCTTCAGCAGCTGAAAAAGTTGAAACAAGAACATGCAAGAACAAAAGAGAAAGTTATACACAATTCATATCTAATTCTAGGATTTTGATAATATAATTCGGTAGTATTGGTGGAGATTACCTTCTATTCTCTTAGTTTGGTGATTTCTTCTTGAATTGGCAGCAAATTGGGTGAAAATTTTGTTTTAGTTGAAGGTAACCATTATATATTTTTTTCAGTTCACTATAAGTTTGTTCTTTTCTGTTTCTGAGAAAGAAGAACTAAACTACGTACACTAGTTTGTTTCTCACCAGAAACAACCAGATAATGGATTTTAGGTTTTAAAACCTAACCCAAAAAGCCCAAAGCAATATTATTTAGAGAAAATGCAAGGCTATGTATATGTATTAGGCTATTTTACCTTAAATTCACATATTTCTCAATATAAACTCAAAAAAAAATATGCAACCAACTGTTATGAAACAAAAATTGTTATTTACACAAAATAAAAATTTTTCAATAATAAAATGTTATTTTCATAAATAAAACCATATTTTTGACAATATTTTACAATTTTCAAAATTTTAGTGTAAAAACACGAATTTTAAAGGATAATTTGTTCAAAAATCATTTTCATTGTCAAATAAGTTATAACAAAACATTATAACTCTTTTTAAAATAACAAAATATTATTTTAAACAATATTCCATCTTTTAATTTTAATAAAATACATATTTTCTACATATTTCTTCTTTTAAATTCAATAACAGGTTAATATTGGCAATAATTACCAATATTAATGCATTGATTCAACTAAAATCCAATAAATAATTATTTTCACTCCAAATTCTCAAAGTAAAGTTTTTAAAACTCTATTTTCATCAATTTTTATTTATTTCAAAAATTATATGTTGAAAAACATCAATTAATTAATTTATTAACTCTAATTTAATAAGATCACATTGTTTATTTGAAATAAATAAAAAAAATTAAATCAAATTTATTTTCTCCATTTTATTTTAAATATTAAATTATAACTAACGTTATAATTAAGTATCATAGGTAATCACCAATACCAGGTTTGTTACAAAGCTAGCAAGAACTTGATATTAGTATAAGATAAGAGGAATATAAGTGCATAAGGGAATTCATCCTTTAACTATAAAGGATGGGTACAAGTATAGTATAATCTCAATGCATGGTATATGTTTACCAAGGGTTGTCGCATGAATAGGTTTAATTAAACATAAGAGACTCATACATAATGGCATTCAACGCTAATACAAGGAATCATATGAAAGTCATAAGAGAAACTCATTAAAATTCCAATATGAATCTCATGTAACTCAAGATAAAGTTCAAATATCATAAAAACGAAATCACAATATATAACATCTCATAAAGCTTTAGGCTATCTATGTAACAAAAATATCTCAAAATAGTGAAATCGTATAAAACTCAAAAAATTCAAAAAAACCCCTGATTGGCGAGATCCCTGATTGCAAAGCTGAAGCAATGTTGCACGTGCTAAACTCTTGTTCAGTGCTATTTATAATTTAGGTACCTAACTCGTGTACCCGAAAATCATACTCATGGTGACCGATGTCACATAACTCGCGGTGACCGAAGTCACATAACTCGCGGTGACCGAAGTCACATAACTCATGGTGACCGAAGGCACATAACTGGTGGTGACCGAAGTCACATAACTCAGATGACCCGAAGGTCTATAGCACTCGCATACTCGTGGATGTGTCACAAACTCTCGGAAAGGAACCTGAAAAGTGTTAGTGTGCGTCCCATACCACACGTTCGCACTAAACGGTTTACTAACCGCTAGTTAACTCCACATCATAAAAATAAAATCTCATAACTCGTGGTGATCGATGTCACATAACTCGTGGTGACCGAAGTCACAAAACTCATGGTGACCGAAGTCACATAACTTGTGGTGACCGAAGTCACATAACTCAGATGACCCGAAGGTCTATAGCACGGGCATACTCGTGGATGTGTCACAAACTCCCGGAAAGAAACCCGAAAAGTGTTAGCGTGCGTTTCATACCCCACGTTCGCACTAAACGGTTTACTAACCGCTAGTTAACTCCACATCATGAAAATAAAATCTCAAACCTCAAAAATCTCATAATACTCATATACCTTGCCTCGTATCATCGACAAGTGCAAATAAATCTCATAATAGTTTCTCATAAACCATAATTCCCGTAAGGGAAAAATCAAATCTCAAGATTCGCCTCATTTCCTCGGCGAGTAATACAACATTTATAAGTAGTTATCATCAATTATTACTCCTATGATAGGAGATCTCGAACGTCTCAACTAGTCAAATATTGGCTGAAACAAATTCTAAGACCAACAATCATTGTTGCTGTCATTTTGATCTCGGGACAGCAACAATCAGATGCATTTTTAATCAATATACTTCAAAATTTCAAAAACCTCAAAACATGAAACTTTTTAAACAAATTCTTAGCTTTCCGGAACATCAAAGATTATTGAATTTGGATAAAAATTGAAAAAGTTATGCTTAATTTAGTTTCAGATTCAACAATAGAGCAAATAATAGTTTTGCTCTCGGGATTGCAATAGAAACACTCAAATTTGAAATAGATAGCTTCAAAATTCTGTAAAACACAAAACATGAAACTTGTAGTATATGATCTAAGTTTTCCAAAACATCTAAAATTCTTAAATTTGGTTAAGAAACGTTAAAGTTATGCTTAATTTAGTTTCAGATTCAACAACCGAGCAAGTAATAGTTTTGCTCTCGGAATTGCAATAGAAACACTCAAATTTTAAATAGATAACTTCAAAATTCTATAAAACACAAAACATGAAACTTGTAGTATATGATCTACGCTTTCCAAAACATCTAAAATTCTTAAATTTGGTTAAGAAACGTAAAAGTTATGCTTAATTTAGTTTCAGATTCAACAACAGAGCAAATAATAGTTTTGCTCTCGGGATTTTAAAAGAAACACTCAAATTTGAAATAGATAACTTCAAAATTCTATAAAACACAAAACATAAAACTTGTAGTATATGATCTATGCTTTCCAAAACATCTAAAATTCTTATATTTGGTTAAGAAACGTAAAAGTTGTGCTTAATTTAGTTTCAGATTCAACAACAGAGCAAATAATAGTTTTGCTCTCGGGATTGCAATAGAAACACTCAAATTAGAAATAGATAACTTCAAAATTCTGAAAAACACAAAACATTAAACTTGTAGTATATGATCTAGGCTTTCCAAAAAATCTAAAATTCTTAAATTTGGTTAAGAAACGTAAAAGTTATGCTTAATTTAGTTTCAGATTCAACAACAGAGCAGATAATAGTTTTATTCTCGGGATTGCAATAGAAACACTCAAATTTGAAATAGATAGCTTCAAAATTTTGAAAAACTCAAAACGTAAAACTTGTAGTATGTGATCTAAGCTTTCTAAAACATCTAAAATTAATAAATTTGGTTAAGAAAAGTAAAAGTTATTGCAAAATTCGTTTCAGCCACAATCACAAAACAAATATTACACCAGTCATCTTTTTTTCCAGCAAATTCACCTCTGTAAACCGTCCTTAACTGCATGAACCCAAAATAGAAAGTGTGAGGGAACCCTCACCTTAGATATGCAGCAAAGTTTGGGTTGAAAGCTTCTCCGGTTTGGATCAATTTGACGATTTTCAGGCTCCTTTGTTAGCTTCAGCAGCTGAAAAAGTTGAAACAAGAACATGCAAGAACAAAAGAGAAAGTTATACACAATTCATATCTAATTCTAGGATTTTGATGATATAATTATGTAGTATTGGTGGATATTACCTTCTATTCTCCTAATTTGGTGATTTCTTCTTGAATTCGCAGCAAATTGTGTGAAAATTTTGTTTTAGTTGAAGGTAACCATTATATTTTTTTTTTCAGTTTACTGTAAGTTTGTTTTTTTCTGTTTCTGAGGAAGAAGAACTAAACTATGTACACTAGTTTGTTTCTCACCAGAAACATCTAGATAATGGATTTTAGGTTTTAAAACCTAACCCAAAAAGCCCAAAGCAATATTATTTAGAGAAAATGCAAGGCTATGTATATGTATTACGCTATTTTACCTTAAATTCACATATTTCTCAATATAAACTCAAAAAAAAAATATGCAACCAACTGTTATGAAACAAAAATTGTTATTTACACAAAATAAAATTTATTTCAATAATAAAATGTTATTTTCATAAATAAAACCATATTTTTAACAATATTTTACAATTTTCAAAATTTTAGTGTAAAAACACGAATTTTAAAGCATAATTTGTTCAAAAATCATTTCATTGTCAAATAAGTTATAACAAAACATTATAACTCTTTTTAAAATAACAAAATATTTTTTTTAACAATATTCCATCTTTTAATTTTAATAAAATACATATTTTCTACATATTTCTTCTTTTAAATTCACTAACAGGTTAATATTGGCAATAATTACCAATATTAATGCAATGATTCAACTAAAATCCAATAAATAATTATTTTCACTCCAAATTCTCAAAGTAAAGTTTTTAAAACTTTATTTTCATCAATTTATATTTATTTCAACAATTATATGTTGAAACACATCAATTGATTAATTTATTAACTCTAATTTAATAAGATCACATTGTTTATTTGAAATAAATAAATAAAAATTAAATCAAATTTTTTTTCTCCATTTTATTTTCAATATTAAATTATAACTAATGTTATAATTAAATATTATAGGTAATCACCAATACCAGGTTTGTTACAAAGCTAGCTAGAACTTGATATTAGTATAAGATAAGAGGAATATAAGTGCATAAGGGAATTCATCATTTAACTATAAAGGATGGGTACAAGTATAGTATAATCTCAATGCATGGTATATGTTTACCAAGGGTTGTCGCATGAATAGGTTTAATTCAACATAAGAGACTCATATTAATTGCATTCAACGCTAATACAAGGAATCATATGAAAGTCATGAGAGAAACTCATTAAAATTCCAATATGAATCTCGTGGAACTCAAGATAAAGCTCAAATATCATAAAAACGAAATCACAATATATAACATCTCAAGTAGGAATGGCAATGGGGCGGGTTGGGGCGGGTTTCTTGTGCCCCAGGCCCGCCCCGGTGTTTTTAGACCCCGCCCCAGACCCGCCCCATAGACCCGGTGCGGGTCCAGAATTTTTCCCCAACCCGAGACCCGTACGGGTCAGGGTAGACCCGCCCCGCCCCAAGACCCGGTGAAGGTTTTTGTATTGATTCAAAATTGTGTGCTAATGTACATGTATTTATATTTGTTGTCACTAAATGATACATTAAATACAAATAACAATGTGTTTACAATTATAAAGGAAGATAATAAAAATGTGGTGTACAAAATAATTCAAAAACAATATGCATATGTTATTTTATAAATATCAATGATGCAGCTTAATACTATGAACTTTTTATAGCTTATTGATTGTAACATTATAATATCCATGTCATAATCAAACATACATAGATATATATATATATATATAAAGATTAGCAAATCATCGTTATAATACTAAAGCGATTTCATGAGATCTTAGAAGTGCGGGTCGGGTTGGGGCGGGTCAGCCAAGCCCCGACCCGACCCTAGACCCAGAGCTCTCAAGAACGGGTCACGGGTCTACCCGCCCCGTTGACCCAATGAGGCGGGTCTGGGCGGGCCAAAACAGCGGCGGGTCAACCGGGTTTTGACACTAGACCCGCCCCATTGCCATCCCTCATCTCAAGTAGCTCTAGGTTATCGATGTAACAAAAATATCTCAAAATAGTGAAATCGTATAAAACTCAGAAAATTCAAAAAACCCCGAATTGGGCAGATCCCTTATTGCAAAGCTGAAGCAATGTTGCACATGCTAAATTCTTGTCCAGTGCTATTTATAATTTAGGTACCTAACTCGTGGACCCGAAGGTCATACTCATGGTGACCGATGTCACATAACTCGTGATGACCGAAGTCACAAAACTCATGGTGACCGAAGTCACATAACTTGTGGTGACCGAAGTCACATAACTCAAATGACCCGAATGTCTATAGAACGGGCATACTCGAGGATGTGTCACAAACTCTCGGAAAGGAACCCGAAAAGTGTTAGCGTGCATCCCATACCACACGTTCGCACTAATCGGTTTACTAACCGCTAGTTAACTCCACATCATAAAAATAAAATCTCAAACCTCAAAAATCTCATAATACTCATATATCTTGCCTCGTATCATCGACAAGTGAATATAAATCTCAAAGTAGTTTCTCATAAACCATAATTCCCGCAAGGGAAAAGTCAAATTTCAAGACTCGCCTCATCTCATCGGTGAGTAATACAACATTTATAAGTAGTTCTCATCGATTATTACTCCTATGATAGGAGATCTCGAACGTCTCAACTAGTCAAATATTGGCTGAAACAAATTCTAAGACCAACAATCATTGTTGGTGTCATTTCGATCTCGGGACAGCAACAATCAGACGCATTTTTCATCAATATACTTCGAAATTTCAAAAACCTCAAAACATGAAACTTTTAGAACAAATTCTTAGCTTTCCGGAACATCAAAGATTATTCAATTTGGATAAAAATTGAAAAAGTTATGCTTAATTTAGTTTCAGATTCAACAACAGAGCAAATAATAGTTTTGCTCTCGGGATTGCAATCGAAACACTCAAATTTCAAATAGATAACTTCAAAATTGTAATACACAAAACATGAAACTTGTAGTATATGATCTAAGCTTTCCAAAACATCTAAAATTCCTAAATTTGGTTAATAAACGTAAAAGTTATGCTTAATTTAGTTTCAGATTCAACAACAGAGCAAATAATAGTTTTGCTCTCGGGATTGCAAAATAATCACTCAAATTTGAAATAGATAACTTCAAAATTCTAAAAAACACAAAACATGAAACTTGTAGTATATGATATATGCTTTTCAAAACATCTAAAATTCTTATATTTGGTTAAGAAACGTAAAAGTTATGCTTAATTTAGTTTCAGATTCAACAATAGAGCAAATAATAGTTTTGCTCTCGGGATTGCAATAGAAACACTAAAATTTGAAATAGATAACTTCAAAATTCTTAAAAACACAAAACATTAAACTTGTAGTATATGATCTAGGCTTTCCAAAATATCAAAAATTCTTAAATTTGGTTAAGAAACGTAAAAGTTATGCTTAATTTAGTTTTATATTCAACAATAGAGGAAATAATAGTTTTGCTCTCGGGATTGCAATAGAAACACTCAAATTTGAAATAGATAACTTCAAAACTCTGTAAAACACAAAACATGAAACTTGTAGTATTTTATCTATGCTTTCCAAAACATCTAAAACTCTTAAATTTGGTTAAGACACGTAAAATATATGCTTAATTTAGTTTTAGATTCAACAACAGAGCAGATAATAGTTTTGCTCTCGGGATTGCAATAGAAACACTCAAATTTGAAATATATAACTTCAAAACTATAGAAAACACAAAACATGAAACTTGTAGTATATGATCTAGCTTTCTAAAACATCTAAAATTATTAAATTTGGTTAAGAAACATAAAAGTTATAGCAAAATTCGTTTCAGCCACAATCACAAAACAAATATTACAGTAGTTATCTTTTTTTTCCAGCAAATTCACCACTGTAAACCGCCCTTAACCGCATGAACCCAAAATAGAAAGCGTGAGGGAACCCACACCTTAGATATGCAGTAAAGTTTGGGTTGAAAGCTTCTCCGGTTTGGACCAATTTGATGATTTTGAGGCTCCTTTGTTAGCTTCAGCAGCTGAAAAAGTTGAAACAAGAACATGCAAGAACAAAAGAGAAAGTTATACACAATTCATATCAAATTTTAGGATTTTGATGATATAATTCTGTAGTATTGGTAGAGATTTCCTTCTATTCTCCTAATTTGGTGATTTCTTCTTTAATTGGCAGCAAATTGGGTGAAAATTTTGTTTTATTTGAAGGTAACCATTATATTTTTTTTTCAGTTTACTGTAAGTTCGTTCTTTTCTGTTTCTGAGGAAGAAGAACTAAACTATGTATACTAGTTTGTTTCTCACCAGAAACATCCAGATAATGGATATTAGGTTTTAAAACCTAACCCAAAAAGCCCAAATCAATATTATTTAAAGAAAATGCAAGGCTATGTATATGTATTAGGCCATTTTACCTTAAATTCACATATTTCTCAATATAAACTCAAAAAAAAAATATGCAACCAACTGTTATGAAACAAAAAATTTTATTTACACAAAATAAAATTTATTTCAATAATAAAATGTTATTTTCATAAATAAAACCATATTTCGACAATATTTTACAATTTACAAAATTTTAGTGTAAAAACATAAATTTTAAAGCATAATTTGTTCAAAAATCATTTTCATTGTCAAATAAGTTATAACAAAACATTATAACTCTTTTTAAAATAACAAAATATTATTTTAAACAATATTCGATCTTTTAATTTTAATAAAATACATATTTTCTACATATTTCTTCTTTTAAATTCAATAACAGGTTAATATTGGCAATAATTACTAATATTAATGCATTGATTCAACTAAACTCCAATAAATAATTATTTTCACTCCAAATTCTCAAATTAAAGTTTTTAAAACCCTATTTTCATCAATTTATATTAATTTCAAAAATTATATGTTGAAACACATCAATTGATTAATTTATTAACTTTAATTTAATAAGATCACATTGTTTATTTGAAATAAATAAACAAAAATTAAATCAAATTTATTTTCTCCATTTTATTTTCAATATTAAATTATAACTAACGTTATAATTAAATATCATAGGTAATCACCAATACCAGGTTTGTTACAAAGCTAGCTAGAACTTGATATTAGTATAAGATAATAGGAATATAAGTGCATAAGGGAATTCATCCTTTAACTATAAAGGATGGGTACAAGTATAGTATAATCTCAATGCATGGTATATGTTTACCAAGGGTTGTCGCATGAATAGGTTTAATTCAACATAAGAGACTCATACTTAATGGCATTCAACGCAAATACAAGGAATCATATGAAAGTCATGAGAGAAACTCATTAAAATTCCAATTTGAATCTCGTGGAACTCAAGACAAAGCTCAAATATCATAAAAATGAAATTACAATATATAACATCTCATGTAGCTCTAGGATAACGATAAAACAAAAATATCTCAAAATAGTGAAATCGTATAAAACTCAGAAAATTCAAAAAAACCCCGAATTGGCCAGATCTCTAATTGCAAAGCTGAAGCAATGTTCACGTGCTAAACTCTTGTCCAGTGCTATTTATAATTTAGGTACCTAACTCGTGGACCCGAAGGTCATACTCATGGTTACCTATGTCACATAACTCGTGGTGACCGAAGTCACAAAACACATGTTGACCGAAGTCACATAACTTGTGGTGACCGAAGTCACATAACTTAGATGACCCAAAGGTCTATAGCACGGGCATACTCGTGGATGTGTCACAAACTGTAGGAAAGTAACCCGAAAAGTGTTAGCGTGCGTCCCATACCACACGTTCACACTAAACG
Source organism: Allium fistulosum (assembly GCA_030737815.1). Classification (NCBI taxonomy): domain Eukaryota; kingdom Viridiplantae; phylum Streptophyta; class Magnoliopsida; order Asparagales; family Amaryllidaceae; genus Allium; species Allium fistulosum. The sequence goes on from CM060907.1 coordinate 614,579,413, forward strand.
GTTTACTAACCGCTAGTTAACTCCACATCATAAAAATAAAATCTCAAACATCAAAAATCTCATAATACTCGTATATCTTGCCTCGTATCATCGACATGTGCAAATAAATCTCATAGTAGTTTCTCATAAACCATAATTCCCGCAAGGGAAAAATCTAATCTCAAGACTCGCCTCATCTCATCGGTGAATAATACAACATTTATAAGTAGTTCTCATCGATTATTACTCCTATGATAGGAGATCTCGAACGTCTCAACTAGTCAAATATTGGCTGAAACAAATTCTAAGACCAACAATCATTGTTGCTGTCATTTCGATCTCGGGACAACAACAATCAGACGCATTTTTAATTAATATACTTCAAAATTTCAAAAACCTCAAAACATGAAACTTTCAGAACAAATTCTTAGCTTTCCGGAACATCAAAGATTATTCAGTTTGGATAAAAATTGAAAAAGTTATGCTTAATTTAGTTTCAGATTCAACAACAGAGCAAATAATAGTTTTGTTCTCGGGATTGCAATAGAAACACTCAAATTTGAAATAGATAACTTAAAAATTCTGTAAAACACAAAACATGAAACTTGTAGTATATAATCTATTCTTTCCAAAACATCTAAAATTCTTAAATTTGGTTAAGAAACGTAAAAGTTATGCTTAATTTAGTTTCAGATTCAACAATAGAGTAGATAATAGTTTTCCTCTCGGGATTGCAATAGAAACACTCAAATTCGAAATAGATAACTTCAATACTCTATAAAACACAAAACATGAAACTTGTAGTATATGATCTACGCTTTCCAAAACATATAAAATTCTTAAATTTGGTTAAGAAACGTAAAAGTTATGCTTAATTTAGTTTCAGATTCAACAGTAGAGCAAATAATAGTTTTGCTCTCGGGATTGCAAAAGAAACACTCAAATTTGAAATAGATAACTTCAAAATTCTAAAAAACACAAAACATGAAACTTGTAGTATATGATATATTCTTTCCAAAACATCAAAAATTCATAAATTTAGTTAAGAAACGTAAAAGTTATGCTTAATTTAGTTTCAGATTCAACAATAGAGCAAATAATAGTTTTGCTCTCGGGATTGCTATAGAAACACTCAAATTTGAAATAGATAACTTCAAAATTTTGAAAAACACAAAACATGAAACTTGTAATATATGATCTATGCTTTCCAAATCATCCAAAATTCTTAAATTTGGTTAAGAAACGTAAAAGTTATGCTTAATTTAGTTTCAGACTCAACAATAGAGCAAATAATAGTTTTGCTCTCGGGATTGCAAAAGAAACACTCAAATTTGAAATAGATAACTTCAAAATTCTGAAAAACACAAAACATGAAACTTTTAGGATCTACGCTTTCCAAAACATCTAAAATTCTTAAATTTGGTTTAGAAACGTAAAAGTTATAGCAAAATTCGTTTCAGCCACAATCACAAAACAAATATTACAGTAGTCATCTTTTTTTTCCAGCAAATTCACCACTGTAAACCGTCCGTAACCGCATGAACCCAAAATAGAAAGCGTGAGGGAAACCTCACCTTAGATATGCATGGTATATGTTTACCAAGGGTTGTCGCATGAATAGGTTTAATTCAACATAACAAACTCATACATAATGGCATTCAACGCTAATACAAGGAATCATATGAAAGTCATGAGAGAAACTCATTAAAATTCCAATATGAATCTCATGGAACTCAAGATAAAGTTAAAATATCATAAAAACGAAATCATAATATATAACATCTCATGAAGCTCTAGGCTATCTATGTAACAAAAATATCTCAAAATAGTGAAATCGTATAAAACTCAGAAAATTCAAAAAAACCCCTGATTGACCAGATCCCTGTTTGCAAAGTTGAAGCAATGTTGCACGTGCTAAACTCTTGTCTAGTGCTATTTATAATTTAGGTACCTAACTCGTGTACTCGAAAATCATACTCATGGTGACCGATGTCACATAACTCGCGGTGACCGAAGTCACATAACTCATGGTGACCGAAGTCACATAACTTGTGGTGACCGAAGTCACATAACTCAAATGACCCGAAGGTCTATAGCACTCGCATACTCGTGGATGTGTCACAAACTGTCGGAAAGGAACCCGAAAAGTGTTAGCGTGCGTCCCATACCACACATTCACACTAAATGGTTTACTAACCGCTAGTTAACTCCACATCATAAAAATAAAATCTCAAACCTCAAAATCTCATAAAACTCATATATCTTGCCTCGTATCATCTGCAAGTGCAAATAAATCTCATAGTAGTTTCTCATAAACCATAATTCCCACAAGGGAAAAATCTAATCTCAAGACTCGCCTCATCTCATCAGCGAGTAATACAACATTTATAAGTAGTTCTCATCAATTATTCACTACAACAAAACAAGCTTTTTACAACGGGCAATGCCCGTTGTAATATGTGTTCCACAACGGATAGCGGACCGTTGTAATAGGCGATGTTGTAATAGGTCACCCATATTTTACAACGGGCAATGCCCGTTGTAATACATCTTTTTACAACGGGCAATGCCCGTTGTAATACACCTTTTTACAACGGACAATGCCCGTTGTAATATGGAATATTGCAACGGTTTATGACCGTTGCAAAATAAATGCAAATTTTAAAAAAAATTACAGCAGCATACCTTCATACCAATAATGAATAATTTAACTAGTAATAAATATTATCATAAAACAACCAAAATCACATTCGAAAAGACTAAAAGCTAGAGTCATAAAATTCCAAGACATTCCAAAAAGTTAGATAAGTTTACATTGACATAGTTCTAATATACACTATTTTTCATTTATTTAGTTCTCTACCCAATTCTCTACCTAGTTCTCTGCACCATTTCACATTTACAAACAAACCACCCACCACAGTCATTCACTTCCTCCATATTTAACTAACTTCTCCCTCATACAACTGTGCATTTCCCTTCTGCACACTCTAGCTGACTGTCTTACATAAATGTAGCCAATTGTATTCAACATATCGACTCCATAAGCTGTAACAAAATCAAATTATGATATTATCCCATATACAGAAAGGACATTGACATGAAAGACCTACATAATTTAGATGAAATAGTTTAATTATGGATAATTTATCTAATGATGAACAAGGGAGCACCAACAGGAAAATTAAGAGGGATAAGCTGATTCCTCTGAGGCATACACAAGGGTCGCCGCTAGGAAGAAATGCATGTCTAGCATAGCACACATTGTTATTCTTTAAATAGTCATTTAGGAGGGAACAAAGAGACAAAACAGATTAACTTTTGTTTGAAAATCACCAAGTTCATTGCAGAGAGATCTCATACATGGCAGGGAATGCATAAGAATATTAAAATTTGGAATCAGTAAAAACTACCAAGTAAATGAGAAACTTCTGGTACAAGATTGCTACTCCATAGATATTGACTTATGAACATTGAATGCTTGTCCCACTGCCAAAGGTTCCCCGCGAAGGGTTACTTGTTAGGTTGATGAGGCCAAATTCCGTGGAAAGAAAAAACACACTGCATGCTTTCTCTGGACGTAGTAAAAAAGGAAATTACCATATTCCACACATGCATGCATTTGAGAACTATTTGCTTTTTAAGTAAAATATAAAAATACAGGATTGATGTAATTAGTTCATCTGGTTTCATTAGCTAGCAACTAAGACAAATTCATATCCTTCTCTTCTTAAAATGGGTAAGTACAGGTATGAGTGAAATAACTTACTACTACAGAACTTTCACACACATATTGAAACATTTCAAATTTACCAACAGAACTATGAATATCATAATTTAGGAGGAATAAGAAAATATTGGGGAGTTTTTAACCTACACTGGAAAGTCGTGACATCTCAGCTTCGGCTTGAATAATAAAAGCATCCTCGTTTCCTTGAACATACTGATTAAGTCGATCTTTCAAAATGTTTGCTAGTTTTTCTTCTCTCTCCCTTTGAACAACCTATGGGAATAAATATAATTGTGTTTAATGAAAAGTAAGTACATGAAAAAAGAAAAACAGATATAGATATACAAGTTCATTATGAATTCTGGGCGTGCAAAAAGAAGATAGGACTGAACAATTATCACTGTTTTTACTCAAATAACATGTGGACAAAAGAACTATCACATGCATATTGTATAAATTCATATGTACAGCCAAAGCATTAATATATTGTGGATAAAAAGAATTGTTAGCCTACCAAATATTTAGTATATATAAATATATTCAAGTTTGTATTCCTTGAAATATGCTCTTTTATACTAACTAAAATTGAGTTATCAATAAATGATATCTCTAGTTGTCCGGTAGTTAATTATTTTAGCCAGTAGCTTTAGACTGTACTTGTAGCAGCAAGCCAAAGATGTGGAATTCATTCCCTATGGAGATGTGTAAAAGAAAGTTCAATAAATGATTACTCTTATTTTCTCTTCAAGTTTTCTTTCATCAATTTGTTCTCCTTCTTTGAATATATCAAGGGAGGCCATTGATGCCATAGCCGGTTGACCAATGTAATCCTCAAACAGCTCACTTCCAAACAGCATTGCAAAAATTGCTGTAGGATCAATTATTGTCTCTCTATAAAACATCCATCCATGAATGATGGATTCATGAATAATCTAATAATTCCAACTGTTCAAGCATAATCACTAATTGTACTCAAACATATATACCCTGAATATGTAAATAACATCAGATCGACTATATACTAAAATCTAGACTGAAATAATAGTCAAAGTGCAAAGGAATTCACCTGAAAAAAGATATCAGTTGGAAGTCGAAGCGATTTGACCAAATAAAACGCCATTTTATCCAGAAAATTAGTTGGAACATGATGCTTCTTTAAATCTATTCTCAGATCCGGCTTATATGCATCCCAAGGCTACAGAAGAAATTCAACAATAAAGCAAAATCAGAGGATGTCACGCTGCAAATAGCAAACATGTTAAAAAAAACGACAAAACTTACTCTAAAGCAAGACCATTTCCACTCGGTGCCATCAGGCTTTACGATTATTTTCGGACCGACTCCCCAATAACTAGCTAATTCTTTCTTCTCGGTTAGAGGAGAAACACCGGTCTCTTTCTTCGCCACGTCATCTTCTACGTTTATAGATGGCACTGCGGCAGCGGAGCTACAGAACCTCGCTTGAAACGTACTTCCCCATAAGGCTTGTGATATGACTGGCGTGTGGCCGTACCGCTCGAGTAGATGTGGACTGAGTTGCTTAATAGGGGTTCGAACCAAGAACAGAAGCACTAAATCATCTTTGATCGAGCAATTGAAGACGGCAGCTTTAATTTTTCCCAAAGCCCTAATTTCGAGCAAAAAGAACGAGCGGCCAACATTTTTACAGAGCGAAATAGAGGAATGAAATAAAAGGGTCAGCTTGTTTTTTTAATTGAAAATTAGGGTACCTATTACAACAGACGTTTTTAGCCCGTTGTAAAATTGGCACCTATTACAACGGTCCAGTATGGACCGTTGTAATAGCTATCTATTACAACAGGCAACCGATGCCCGTTGTAAAAAGGACATTGTATGTGGCATCTTTTTCAACGGGCCTGAATGAACCGTTGTAATAGCCGTCTATTACAACGGGCAACCAATGCCCGTTGTAAAAAGGGCGTTGTAATAGGGGATTTTTGTTGTAGTGATTACTCATATGATAATAGATCTTGAATGTCTCAACTAGTAAAATATTGGCTAAAACAAATTCTAAGACCAACAATCATTGTTGCTGTCATTTCGATCCCTGGACAGCAACAATCAGACGCATTTTTAATCAATATACTTCAAAATTTCAAAAATCTCAAAACATGAAACTTTTAGAACAAATTCTTATCTTTTCGGAACATCAAAGATTATTGAATTTGGATAAAAATTATAAAATTTATGCTTAATTTAGTTTCAGATTCAACAACAGAGCAAATAATAGTTTTGCTCTCGGGATTGCCATAGAAACACTCAAATTTAAAATAGATAACTTCAAAACTCTGGAAAACACAAAACATGAAACTTGTAGTATATGATTTATGCTTTCCAAAACATCTAAAATTCTTAAATTTGGTTAAGAAACGTAAAAGTTATGCTTAATTTAGTTTCAGATTCAACAATAGAGCAGATAATAGTTTTGCTCTCGGGATTGCAATAGAAACACTCAAATTTGAAATAGATAACTTCAAAATTCTAAAAAACACAAAACATGAAACTTGTAGTATATGATCTAAACTTTCCAAAACATCTAAAATTACTAAATTTGGTTAAGAAACTTAAAAGTTATAGCAAAATTCGTTTCATCCACAATCACAAAACAAATATTACAGCAGTAATCTTTTTTTTTCCAGCAAATTCACCACTATAAACCGTCCTTAACCGCATGAACCCAAAATAGAAAGTGTAGGGAACCCTCACGTTAGATATGCAGCAAAGTTTGGATTGAAAGCTTCTCCGGTTTGGATCAATTTGATGATTTTTAGGATCCTTTGTTAGCTTCAACAGTTGAAAAATTTGAAACAAGAACATGCATGAACAAAAGAGAAAGTTATACACAATTCATATCTAATTCTAGGATTTTGATGATATAATTCTGTAGTATTGGTGGAGATTACCTTCAATTCTCCTAATTTGGTGATTCTTCTTGAATTGGCAGCAAATTGGGTGAAAATTTTGTTTTAGTTAAAGGTAACCATTATTTTTTTTCAGTTGACTGTAAGTTTGTTCTTTTCTGTTTCTGAGGAAGAAGAACTAAACTACGTACACTAGTTTGTTTCTCACCAGAAACATCCAGATAATGGATTTTAGGTTTTAAAACCTAACCCAAAATGCCCAAAGCAATATTATTTAGAGAAAATGCAAGGCTATGTATATGTATTAGGCTATTTTACCTTAAATTCACATATTTCTCAATATAAACTCAAAAAAAAATATGCAACCAACTGTTATGAAACAAAAAATTGTTATTTACACAAAATAAAATTTATCTCAATAATAAAATGTTATTTTCATAAATAAAACCATATTTTTGACAATATTTTACAATTTACAAAATTTTAGTGTAAAAACACGAATTTTAAAGCATAATTTGTTCAAAAATCATTTTCATTGTCAAATAAGTTATAACAAAACATTATAACTCTTTTTAAAATAACAAAATATTATTTTAAACAATATTCCATCTTTTAATTTTAATAAAATACATATTTTCTAAATATTTCTTCTTTTAAATTCAATAACAGGTTAATATTGGCAATAATTACTAATATTAATGCATTGATTCAACTAAAATCCAATAAATAATTATTTTCACTCCAAATTCTCATAGTAAAGTTTTTAAAACGCTATTTTCATCAATTTATATTTATTTCAAAAATTATATGTTGAAACACATCAATTGATTAATTTATTAACTCTAATTTTATAAGATCACATTGTTTATTTGAAATAAATAAATAAAAATTAAATCAAATTTATTTTATCCAATTTATTTTCAATATTAAATTATAACTAACGTTATAATTAAATATTATAGGTAATCACCAATACTAGGTTTGTTACAAAGCTAGCTAGAACTGGATATTAGTATAAGATAAGAGGAATATAAGTGCATAAGGGAATTCATCCTTTAACTATAAAGGATGGGTACAAGTATAGTATAATCTCAATGCATGGTATATGTTTACCAAGGGTTGTCGCATCAACAGGTTTAATTCAACATAAGAGACTCATACTTAATGGCATTCAACGCTAATACAAGGAATCATATGAAAGTCATGAGAGAAACTCATTAAAATTCCAATATGAATCTCGTGGAACTCAAGATAAAGCTCTAATATCATAAAAACGAAATCACAATATATAACATCTCATGTAGCTCTAGGCTATCGATGTAACAAAAATATCTCAAAATAGTGAAATCGTATAAAACTCAGAAAATTCAAAAAAACCCCGAATTGGCCAGACCCCTTATTGCAAAGCTGAAGCAATGTTGCACGTGCTAAACTCTTGTCCAGTGCTATTTATAATTTAGGTACCTAACTCGTGGTCCCGAAGGTCATACTCATGGTGACCGATGTCACATAACCCGTGGTGACCGAAGTCACAAAACTCATGGTGACCGAAGTCACATAACTTGTGGTGACCGAAGTCACAAAACTCAGATGACCCGAAGGCCTATAGCACGGGCATACTCGTGGATGTGTCACAAACTCTTGGAAAGGAACCCGAAAAGTGTTAGCGTGCGTCCCATACCACACATTCGCACTAAACGGTTTACTAACCGCTAGTTAACTCCACATCATAAAAATTGATGCAGCCAAGAAAGAGAATTCGACGATGTAAATCGAATCCGTCCAGGATATCACACGATTAGTGGAAATAATCGGTGAAACGATGATAAATCGGTGAATGTAAGAATACCCAAATGCCCAAATCCGTTGATCACGAAGATACCAGATTCTAGCAATCTTCTACACGTTGATTGCGCATGATGCCGTGAGAGAAGATCTACAATTCTTCGAACGTTGATCAAGCGCACTTGATTCCGTGAATTGGCTTCAACAATCGTTGATTCGAGCGCACTCGAATGCCGAAAGTGGAGATAGGAGATAACACTAACTACCAATTTTAATGGAGGCAAGAAGCACAAACCAAATTTTATTTCAAAATCAACCATCTTTTACAAATGGCCTCTCATCCCTATTTATAGAGATTTACAACTCAACACACAACTTAAGAAAATTACAACACAAGTGACTTACAAAACAAACAACCTAACAACAAACATCTCGAACAACTTAACAAATACAACCGACTTAACAAAATACAGCAAACGACTTAAGAAAAACATCACAACAGTACACGACTTAACAAAGTAGTGGTTTGAACTTCAGGAGCGACATAAGCTTCGCAGCAGCATAAGGTCAAGCGACCTAAAACAAACAGCGGCATAAGAAATTCTTCTTGCGACCTAAGCTGGAGTGACTCAAGGGATGGCAGCGACCTACTGAATTTCGCGACGTAGGAAGATTCGCGACCTAAAGAAAATCGTTCGCGACTTAAGGAGGAGCACGGCTTCACGTGACCTAAGGAAGCTCGAGCGGCATAGGTCGATCACGACCTAACTGCATCTGCCTCGCGACTATGCTGGAGTGTTGTTCACGACATAAGGAGGAGCACGGCTTCACGAGACCTAAGGAAGCTCGAGCGGCATAGGTCGATCGCGACCTAACTACATCTGAAGACTGGCGACCTAGGCTCCACAATTCAGGCCTTCGCGATTTAGGGCTTCGTGATTTAGGGGAAGCGATTTCATTATCTTGCGTTGCATCATCATCTCGCGCTGCATCATCCTCACTGGGTTGAGGAAAATTCATCCTCGAATTTAAAAGTTCTTCCTCATTGGGTTGATCATCTCTATAATAAGGTATAAGATGTTTAACATTAAACACGTTAGAAGTATACACATCCTCCGGCAGCTTCAACCTATAAGCATTTTCATTGATTAGTTTCACAATCTTTACAGGACCAATCTTTCGAGCTTTAAGTTTATTGTATGCTCCCACTGGAAAACAATCCTTCGTTAGTACAGCATATACTAAATCTCCTTCGTTAAATTCAGCACTTCTTCGCTTCAGATCCACAGATCGTTTATACTTCTCATTCGCCTTCTCCAATCGTTCCTGAACGATTCTATGGAATTCTATCAACCCATCAACAAAATCAGCAGCCCGCTTAACTGTCCCCTTCGGTTGTGGTACTATCGTTAAATCCAACGGCCCATTTGATAAGCTTGAATATACAATCTGAAATGGACTGTAACCAGTGCTTCGGTTAACAATATGGTTATGAGCAAACTCTGCCTGGCACAACTTTAAGTCCTAACTCTTCAAATTGTCCGACACAAGACATCTCAACAGATTTCCCAATGATCTATTCACAACTTCAGTTTGCCCATCCGTCTGAGAATGATATGCACTACTAAAATTCAGTTTCGTCCCAACCATCTTCCACGGACTCAACCAAAAGTGACTCAGAAATCGGGTATCTCGGTCAGAAACAATAGATTCAGGTAACCCATGTAAACGATAGATTTCTTTAAAGAATAAATGTGCCACATGAACTACATCCGTCGTTTTCTTACAAGCAATGAAATGTGCCATCTTCGAGAAACGGTCTACTACAACATATATAGAATCATTTCCCCGTTGAGTTCTAGGCAAACCCAAAACGAAATCCATGCTAACATCAACCCATGGTCTAGTAGGCACGGGCAATGGCATATACAATCCTGCATTCGTAGCTGTCCCCTTGGAAACTTGATATATGTGACATCTCTGCACAAATCTTTCAACTTCTTTTCTCATCGATGACCAGAAATAAGATTGTGACACCAACTGCAAGGTACGATCTCTGCCCACCTGACTCTCTTCATGCAATTCTTTGACAATCTTCAACCTCAAGCTACAATCTGGAATACACATTCGATTTCCTCTAAACAAGAATCCATCTTTCATCACAAAATCATCAGAACTCCCTTCCTACACCTGATCCAGCACTTTCGCAAAATAAGAATCTGAAATAAGCAACTCTGGCAACAAATCAAATCCCACTACTTCCACTCACATAGTTGTCAGCAAATGATTTCTACGGCTCAATGCATCGGCAACTCGGTTAGTAACTCCTGATTTGTGCTTCACAACGAAAGTAAACTGTTGTAAATAAGCAACCCACGAAGCATGTCTTGCTGAAGTTTTATCTTGCCCCTGCAAATGTTCCAAAGCTTCATGGTCAGTGTATAGCACAAATTCTTTATGAAATAGATAGTGTCTCCAATGCTTTATGGCTTGGACTATAGCATAGAATTCCAAGTCATAAGTATTGAATCTCGTTTTAGCTCCCGTCAGTTTCTCACTAAAGTAGGCAATAGGATGACCCCTTTGACTCAACGTTCCCCCAATTCCAACCTTGGACGCATCAGTATTTAGCTCAAAGAGTAACTGAAAGTCCGGGTATCTAAAAATGGGCGTTGTGGTCAAGAGATTCTTGATTCTCTGAGAAGTAGAATCAGCCTCTTCAGTCCAAACAAACTTCTTCCCTTTCATACATTCCGTAACTGGTGCCATCAGGCTACCGAATTGTGGAATGAATCTTCGGTAGAATGATGCTAAACCATGAAAACTCCACACTTCTGTTAATGTCTTAGGTTGTGGCCAATTTCGAATAGCTTCAACTTTACTCTGATCAACTTGAATACCATCCTTCGACACAATATAGCTCAAGAACAGAATACTTGTAGTCATGAAGATACACTTCTTCGTTGCAGCATAAAATTCCTCACGTCGTAAAACTAACAAAACTTCCCGCAAATGCTGTAGGTGTTCTTCAGTGCTTCCACTATAGATCAAGATGTCATCAAAATATACCACTACGAACTTCCCGATAAATGGTCGAAAAATCTGGTTCATGACTCTCATGAATGTACTTGGAGCATTTGACAAGCCAAACGGCATCACCGACCATTCGTACAGACCCTCTCGAGTTTTAAAAGCAGTCTTCCACTCATCACCCGGTCTAATACGAATCTGATGGTATCCACTTTTCAAGTCAATCTTCGAAAACACAACAGCACCGCTCAATTGATCCAACAGATCATCCAGTCTCAGCGTAGGAAATCGATATCTCACAGTAATCTTATTCAATGCTCTACTATCTGTGCACATTCTCCACGTTCCATCCTTCTTCGGCACCAACAAAGCTGGCACTGCACAAGGACTCAAACTCTCCTGAACACGCCCTTGTTCCAGTAATTCCTCCACCTGTCTTCTCAACTCCTCGTGTTCTTTTGGACTCATCCGATAGTGCGGTCTATGAGGCAATGCAGCACCTGGCACCAAGTCAATCTGATGTTGTATTTCTTTAAGCGGTGGTAACTCCTTCAGCAATTCCTCTGGAAACACATCTTTGAATTCCTCCAAAACTGGCTTCACTTTCTTTGGAACTTCAGTAACTTCACTGCTTTCATGCCCAATCAACATAAAAACTTCAGGGCTCTCATCTACCTCTTCCATGAACTCCTTCAAGGACAACAAAGTCTTCAATTCCTCAATCTCCTCCAGCTTGTTCTCATTCTGCTGTCGCTTCTTCGGAACTAAAGTGATTTTCGTGCCCTCAAACAAGAAACTGTAGTTATTTGTTCGACCAATATGATGTACCTCCCGATCGTACTGCCACGGCCTTCCCAACAGCAAATGGAAAACATCCATGTCAACCACGTCACACCAAATCTCATCTTTGTATTTCTTCCCAATAGAAAATGGAACATGAGCTCGCCTCTCTACCTTCACTTCTCCTCCTTTCCTCAACCAAGCAAGTTTATAAGGACTAGGATGTTTCTCCGTTTTCAACTTCAACTTCCTCACAGCTTCCATTGAAATGATATTATCACAACTCCCAACGTCAATGACAAATTTACAGACCTTCCCCAAAATAGTGCACGTTGATTGAAAAATGTTACTCCTCAACCAACTCGACTCCTCTTCCTGCTTCGGGGTTAAACAAGATCTCTGTAGCATCAGATTACATCCCTCGTCTCCCGACACCTCTTCTTCCTCCTCATCACGGTGTCAATTGAGATCTTCTTCAACATCCTCATCTTCCACTTCAGCAATCATAGTTCTCTTCTTCGATTTCATAAATTCGTTGCTCTTGTGACCCACTTCCTGGCAATTATAGCATTTGAAATTGGTGTTGACTTTTGGTTTAGCCACTTCATGAACAACCAGCTTACTCGATGCTTTAGGAACATTTGAACTACTACCCGCTCCTTTGTGCTGCCCCGTAGAACTTGGAAACACACCTCCCCCACGTCTACCTTGTTTCTCCCAAGCCAACGCCTTTTGATGTGCTTCTGGCACAGATCTAGGGTCGAACATGTTCACCATATCCTGGATCTGTGTTCTAAGTCCCCCAACAAACCTAGCGGTCAATTGTTCTTCTGTCTCCATAATGTCATTTCGAGCAATCAACTGGTAAAACTCATCAGCATAATCAGTAACAGTCTTCGTTCCTTGCCTCAGGTTCTGTAATCTCTTATACATCAGTGATTGGTAATTGTAGGGCAAGAAAGTAGCCTTCATCAACTTCTTCATCTTATCCCAAGGAACAATCTTCGACTTCCCCATCAGCTCTCTAGTAAGTTTGGTTTGCTGCCACCACGCCGTAGCTCTCCCCCTCAACCTAGTAGCAACCAACTTCACTTTACGATCTTCCGGAACCTCCTTGAAGTCAAAAATTTCCTCAACATAAGCTAGCCAATCAAGAAATTCCTTGGCCTACATACCTCCCTTGAATTCCGGTATTTCAGTTTTCATCTCGGACTCCCATTTGTGATCATACTCCGAATGATTTCTTCCTTGACTTCGTCCTCGTCCATGAACACTACCACCATCAAACTCCTTATCAAAATCTGATGCATATCGATGTCGATCATGACCACCAACATCTCTACCACCACCATTTCTACCACCAACATCCCTTCGATCTACATTCCTCCGATCACGATCATCCACATCTCTTTCACGATCGTCAACATTTCTACGATCATGATCTTCTCTTCTCTCTCGATCTGAATGTGGTGAAACTCTATTTCCCCCATGGCTCGATTCAGGTGAAACCCTTCTTCTACTTTGATTCATTTCAAACATCATTCTCTCTAATCGACCAATTCCCTCATCAAACTTCTCATTGAATTTATCACTAATTCGTTGCTCCATTTGTTCGGTCTCTTCTCTTCCATACAAAGCATCAACATTGCGATGACATTGAAATCGTCTTGGTGGCATGATTGAACTTCAAACAAAACTTCAAAAATTCAAACACTTTTTGAACTTTGATCCAAAATGATATGGATCGAAACTCCCAACTTGTTGCAACTTCACGATGAACACGATGAACACCAAACATCTCAATAATGCAAATCCGATCTCCAAACTTCAAATTCTCGAAACCCAATTCTCGAAATGATGCAAACTTCTCGCGATCTAGCTCTGATACCAAATGATGCAGCCAAGAAAGCGAATTCGACGATGTAAATCGAATCCGTCCAGGATCTCACACGATTAGCGGAAATAATCAGTGAAACGATGATAAATCGTTGAATGTAAGAATACCCAAATGCCCAAATCCGTTGATCACGAAGATACCAGATTCTAGCAATCTTCTACACGTTGATCGCGCATGATACCGTGAGAGAAGATCTACAATTCATCGAACGTTGATCAAGCGCACTTGATCCCGTGAATTGGCTTCAACAATCGTTGATTTGAGCGCACTCGAATGCCGAAAGTGGAGATAGGAGATAACACTCAACTACCAATTTTAATGGAGGCAAGAAGCACAAACCAAATTTTATTTCAAAATCAACCATCTTTTACAAATGGCCTCACATCCTTATTTATAGAGATTTACAACCCAACACACGACTTAAGAAAATTACAACACAAGTGACTTACAAAACAAACGACCTAACAACAAACATCTCGAACGACTTAACAAATACAACCGACTTAACAATATACAGCAAACGACTTAAGAAAAACATCACAACAGTACATGACTTAACAAAGCAGTGGTTTGAACTTCAGGAGCGACTTAAGCTTCGCAACAGCATAAGGTCGAGCGACCTAAAACAAACAGCGGCATAAGAAATTCTTCTTGCGACCTAAGCTGGAGCGACTCAAGGGATGGTAGCGACCTACTGAATTTCGCGACGTAGGAAGATTCACGACCTAAAGAAAATCGTTCGCGACTTAAGGAGGAGCACGGCTTCACGCGACCTAAGGAAGCTCGAGCGGCATAGGTCGATCGCGACCTAACTGCATCTGCCTCGCGACTATGCTGGAGTGTTGTTCGCGACATAAGGAGGAGCACGGCTTCACGTGACCCAAGGAAGCTCGAGCGGCATAGGTCGATCGCGACCTAACTGCAACTGAAGACTGGCGACCTAGGCTCCGCGATTCAGGCCTTCGCGATTTAGGGGAAGCGATTTCATCATCGTGCATTGCATCATCATCTCGCGCTGCATCAAAAATAAAATCTCAAACCTCAAAAATCTCATAATACTCATATATCTTGCCTCGTATCATCGACAAGTGCAAATAAATCTCATAGTAGTTTCTCATAAACCATAATTCCCGCAAAGGAAAAATCAAACATCAAGACTCGCCTCATCTCATCGGCGAGTAATACAACATTTATAAGTAGTTCTCATCGATTATTACTCCTATGATAGGAGATCTCGAACGTCTCAACTAGTCAAATATTGGCTGAAACAAATTCTAAGACCAACAATCATTGTTGCTATCATTTCGATCTCGGAACAGCAACAATCTGACGCATTTTTAATCAATATACTTCAAAATTTCAAAAACCTCAAAACATTAAACTTTTAGAACAAATTCTTAGCTTTCCGGAACATCAAAGATTATTGAATTTGGATAAAAATTGAAAAAGTTATGCTTAATTTAGTTTCAGATTCAACAACAGAGCAAATAATAGTTTTGCCCTCGGGATTGCAATAGAAACACTCAAATTTGAAATACATAACTTCAAAATTCTATAAAACACAAAACATTAAACTTGTAGTATATGATCTAAGCTTTCCAAAACATCTAAAATTCTTAAATTTGGTTAAGAAACGTTAAAGTTATGCTTAATTTAGTTTCAGATTCAACAAGAGCAAATAATAGTTTTGCTCTAGGGATTGCAATAGAAACACTCAAATTTGTAATAGATATCTTCAAAATTCTATAAAACACAAAACATGAAACTTGTAGCATATGATCTACGCTTTCCAAAACATCTAAAATTCTTAAATTTGGTTAAGAAACTTAAAAGTTATGCTTAATTTAGTTTCAAATTCAACAGCAGAGCAAATAATAGTTTTGCTCTCGGGATTGCAAAAGAAACACTCAAATTTGAAATAGATAACTTCAAAATTCTTAAAAACACAAAACATGAAACTTGTAGTATATGATCTATGCTTTCCAAAACATCTAAAATTCTTATATTTGGTTAAGAAACATAAAAGTTATGTTTAATTTAATTTCAGATTCAACAATAGAGAAAATAATAGTTTTGCTCTCGGGATTGCAATAGAAACACTCAAATTTGAAATAGATAACTTCAAAATTATGAAAACCACAAAACATGAAACTTGTAGTATATGATCTAGGCTTTCCAAAACATCTAATATTCATAAATTTGGTTAAGAAACGTAAAAGTTATGCTTAATTTAGTTTTAGATTGAACAACAGAGCAAATAATAGTTTTGCTCTCGGGATTGCAATAGAAACACTCTAATTTGAAATAGATAGCTTCAAAATTTTGAAAAACACAAAACATAAAACTTGTATTATGTGATCTAAGCTTTCCAAAACATCTAAACTTATTAAATTAGGTTAAGAAAAGTAAAAGTTATAGCAAAATTCGTTTCAGCCACAATCACAAAACAAATATTACACCAGTCATCTTTTTTTTTCCAGCAAATTCACCACTGTAAACCATCCTTGACCGCATGAACCCAAAATAGAAAGCGTGAGGAAACCCTCACCTTAGATATGCAGCAAAGTTTGGGTTGAAAGCTTCTATGGTTTGGATCAATTTGATGATTTTCAGGCTCCTTTGATAGCTTCAGCAGTTGAAAAAGTTGAAAAAAGAACATGCAATAAAAAAAGAGAAAGTTATACACAATTCATATCTAATTCTAGGATTTTGATGATATAATTCTGTAGTACTGGTGGAGATTACCTTCTATTCTCCTAATTTGGTGAATTCTTCTTGAATTGGCAGCAAATTGTGTGAAAATTTTGTTTTAGTTGAAGGTAACCATTATATATTTTTTTCAGTTTACTATAAGTTTGTTCTTTTCTGTTTCTAAGGAAGAAGAACTAAAGTACGTACACTAGTTTGTTTCTCACCAGAAACATCCAGATAATGGATTTTAGGTTTTAAAACCTAACCCAAAAAGCCAAAAGCAATATTATTTAGAGAAAATGCAAGGCTATGTATATGTATTAGGTTATTTTACCTTAAATTCACATATTTCTCAATATAAACTCAAAAAAATTATATGCAACCAACTGTTATGAAACAAAAATTGTTATTTACACAAAATAAAATTTATTTCAGTAATAAAATGTTATTTTCATAAATAAAACCATATTTTTGACAATATTTTACAAATTTCAAAATTTTAGTGTAAAAACACGAATTTTAAAGCATAATTTGTTCAAAAATCATTTTCATTGTCAAATAAGTTATAACAAAACATTATAAATCTTTTTAAAATAACAAAATATTATTTTAAACAATATTCCATCTTTTAATTTTAATAAAATACATATTTTCTACATATTTCTTCTTTTAAATCCAATAACAGGTTAATATTGGCAATAATTACCAATATTAATGCATTGATTCAACTAAATTCCAATAAATAATTATTTTCACTCCAAATTCTCAAAGTAAAGTTTTTAAAACTCTATTTTCATCAATTTATATTTATTTCAACAATTATATATTGAAACACATCAATTGATTAATTTATTAAACTCTAATTTAATAAGATCACATTGTTTATTTGAAATAAATAAATAAAAATTAAATCAAATTTATTTTCTCCATTTTATTTTCAATATTAAATTATAACTAACGTTATAATTAAATATCATAGGTAATCACCAATACCAGGTTTGTTACAAAGCTAGCTAGAACTTGATATTAGTATAAGATATGAGGAATATAAGTGCATAAGGGAATTCATCCTTTAACTATAAAGGATGAGTACAAGTATAGTATAATCTCAATGCATGGTATATGTTTACCAAGGGTTGTCGCATGAATAGTTTTAATTTAACATAAGAGACTCATACTTAATGGCATTCAACGCTAATACAAGGAATCATATGAAAGTCATGAGAGATACTCATTAAAATTCCAATATGAATCTCGTGGAACTCAAGATAAAGCTCAAATATCATAAAAACGAAATCACAATATATAACATCTCAGGTAGCTCTAGGCTATCGATGTAACAAAAATATCTCAAAATAGTGAAATCGTATAAAACACAGAAAATTCAAAAAAACCCCCAATTGGCTAGATCCCTTATTGCAAAGCTGAAGCAATGTTGCACGTGCTAAATTCTTGTCCAGTGCTATTTATAATTTAGGTATCTAACTCATGGACCCGAAGGTCATACTCATGGTGACCGATGTCACATAACTCGTGATGACCGAAGTCACAAAACTCATGGTGACCGAAGTCACATAACTTGTGGTGACCGAAGTCACATAACTCAGATGACCCGAATGTCTATAGAACGGGCATACTCATGGATGTGTCACAAACTCTCGGAAAGGAACCCGAAAAGTGTTAGCGTGCGTCCCATACCACACGTTCGCACTAAACGGTTTACTAACCGCTAGTTAACTCCACATCATAAAAATAAAATCTCAAACCTCAAAAATCTCATAATACTCATATATCTTGCCTCCTATCATCGACAAGTGCAAATAAATCTCATAGTAGTTTCTCATAAACCATAATTCCCGCAAGGGAAAAGTCAAATTTCAAGTCTTGCCTTATCTCATCGGCAAGTAATACAACATTTATAAGTAGTTCTCATCGATTATTAGTCCTATGATAGGAGATATCGAACGTCTCAACTAGTCAAATATTGGCTGAAACAAATTCTAAGACCAACAATCATTGTTGTTGTCATTTCGATCTCGGGACAGCAACAATCAGACGCATTTTTAATCAATATACTTCGAAATTTCAAAAACCTCAAAACAAGAAACTTTTAGAACAAATTCTTATCTTTCCGGAACATCAAAGAGTATTGAATTTGGATAAAAATTGAAAAAGTTATGCTTAATTTAGTTTCAGATTCAACAACAGAGCAAATAATAGTTTTGCTCTCGGGATTGCAATAGAAACACTTAAATTTGAAATAGATAACTTCAAAATTTTGTAAAACACAAAACATGAAACTTGTAGTATATGATCTAAGCTTTCCAAAACATCTAAAATTCTTAAATTTGGTTAAGAAACGTAAAAGTTATGCTTAATTTAGTTTCAGATTCAACAACAGAGCAAATAATAATTTTGCTCTCGGGATTGCAAAATAATCACTCAAATTTGAAAAAGATAATTTCAAAATTCTAAATAACACAAAACATGAAACTTGTAGTATATGATCTATGCTTTCCAAAACATCTAAAATTCTTATATTTGGTTAAAAAACGTAAAAGTTATGCTTAATTTAGTTTCAAATTCAACAACAGAGCAAATAATAGTTTTTCTCTCAGGATTGCAATAGAAACACTCAAATTTGAAATAGATAACTTGAAAATTCTGAAAAACACAAAACATGAAACTTGTAATATATGATCTAGGCTTTCCAAAACATCATAAATTCTTAAATTTGGTTAAGAAACGTAAAAGTTATGCTTAATTTAGTTTTATATTCAATAACAGAGGAAATAATAGTTTTGCTCTCGGGATTGCAATAGAAACACTCAAATTTGAAATAGATAAATTCAAAACTCTGTAAAACACAAAACATGAAACTTGTAGTATTTGATCTATGCTTTCCAAAACATCTAAAATTCTTAAATTTGGTTAAGAAACGTAAAATATATGCTTAATTTAGTTTTGGATTCAACAATAGAGCAGATAATAGTTTTGCTCTCAGGATTGCAATAGAAACACTCAAATTTGAAATATATGTTAACGTTAAAATATGAACGATAACACCCGGTGTGTGTAATAAGATCGTGAAAGCACCACCCGTGTGACGGGAACAAAAATTAAGCAGGAAAATAGCAGAAATGCAGTAAATGAACAACAGATTTATAGTGGTTCGGCCCGTAATTGAGCCTACGTCCACTTTATAGTCTCTTATTGCTGATTCGGTTACAATTTGATACAAAT
This sequence comes from Allium fistulosum, assembly GCA_030737815.1. Taxonomy (NCBI): domain Eukaryota; kingdom Viridiplantae; phylum Streptophyta; class Magnoliopsida; order Asparagales; family Amaryllidaceae; genus Allium; species Allium fistulosum. The sequence goes on from CM060907.1 coordinate 614,599,430, forward strand.
TTCTTCAGGAAATAATACAATTCGATCACAAGAAACAATCTAGACTACTAGCTCAATCTTCAATGGTGAAACTCGATGAATCCATGTCGGATGTGAAGAATCTCTCTCGAAGCTTGTTGTAGTGTCGCGAATACTTGAAGGATCCTTGATTACTGAATGAAGAGTTCGACGGAGTAACAGCGCTGTAGAAATGATTTGCCAAAAAGTCCCTTCAATGTTGGAAGTGATGGGGTATTTATAGGAGCAGATTCCTGAGCTTTCAATTCGACCAAGTCATGAGTCGTACCCGACTCATGGTAAGTCGTGACTCGTATTCAACTCATGATGTCTCGTGGGCGCCTTATGGTCCATCTTGCGGCTTAGTTGGAAGACAAGTGTTAAGTCGTAGTCGACTCATCAGATCAAAATAGCACAGGCCAGGGCCTTGGATTACAGTTTCGATAGCCTTTAAGTCGTAAGCCTGATGAGTCGTACGCACCATGAGTCGTAAAACCTGATGGGTCGTATGTCCTTGTGAGTCGTACGTCTTTACGAGTCATAAGTCTGATGAGTCGTAAGCCTTATGAGTCGTAAGACCTTATGAGTCGTACGTTTCCATGTCTGATGAGTCGTAAGCCCTATGAGTCGTACATTTCCAAGTCTGATGAGTCGTACAGACCTTGACTCGCTGAACCATCTGGACCATGAGTCGTAGACTCCTTATCTCATAAGTCCATGAGTCGTAGACTCCTTATCTCGTACAGCTCATAAGTTGTGAGGCCATAAGTCGTTAGGCCATAAGTCGTTAGGCCATAAGTCGTAGAAATTCAGGGGTTAACATTTGCCCCTCGAAGTACACGCCTAAGTCGTAGGTCGTGTGCTTCGACTCATCTTGACTCGTATATGCCTCTTTGTGTTCCGCTGCCCAATGGTATAAAATGCTTGAGTCGTTTCCTCTATCCATTACCTATATTCTGAGTCGTACTCGCCATTGCTGTTCCTTTAAGCTTTCTCAAGGCAATTTCATCCTTTTCTATCAATCAATCAATTCGATTCTCGATCCTTCATTGCGTAAGTGCTTCTGACCCATCCTCGCCCTTTAATCGTCATTGATTCGAGAACTCTCCCCCCTATACCTAATCCATCCCCTCGTGCAATGCTTTGTTGTGAATTCTTCCATACCGGTAGTTCATGAGCTTGATTTTGCTCGATTTCATCTTTAGATGAATGGGGCGATGGAGATGTAGGGTTACCGCGCTTCAGGCGTTAATGTACTAGGTTGGCGAGGTTTCGATGATCTGAACTTAACTCATTGGATGGCTTAATGGTGTCGTGGAATGGGGATAAGGATAGTAGTTTGATTGAGAGGTTATCGGGTTTGGATGAAGATGGGTTAGAAGAAAAGTCAATGGGTTCAAATCAAGGGAGGTGCTGGCATGGCCATGGTTCAGTAGCTTTGTACGACTCACGAGTCAAGCCCCCTAAGACATAATTCTTGAGTCGTAGACGACTCAGGGCTTAGGATTTTATGCCGCTTTGGACTGTAGCCTCTCTTATTTTCTCACGACTTAAGACCTGAAGTACTGCTAACCTGCCCTGTAACCCTTAAGTCGTAGACGAGTCAGAACATAAGTCGTGGGCGACTCATGACTTAGACCTTGTATGAGTTTTGAGCTGCCGTGGATGAACTTTGAACTGCTGCATTTTCCCACAGATCATTCTAGTTTACAAATTAATAACCTGTCTAATACAATATCCGTAGAAAATTGGGACAAATATACTGTCACCGACTGCCCACATCAAGTGACAGATTAGTCAATAAAAGATAATCAACATAAATAGATTGTGTGAATGAAGTGCTTTAAATTAATAAGTTCAAGCAAAGTATTAAAGCAACATTGAACTAATCAACTGAAAATGTCTGGTTTGCACTAATGCCGTACCTGAACTTTTAAATTAACAATTCCTGAAATTTGATAATCGATCAATTACCGACTAACTTAATTCCAGCTTGTATTTATTTGTTATATTTACTAGTTTTGCACAACACTTCACACTATTTAGGAAACGTGCACCTTCATATTTGAATATCCAGTTGCTTGTGTAGAATGGCTTCTCAACAAAGAGATGTAACAGTTCAGACTGGAGAGTCCATTCTCATTCCAGCTCCTTTAGTCAATCCCCCAGAGAGAGCATCTTCCACTCTATTATACAAAACTTTTCGGCAGTTATGCACTCAATTTGGCATTGCTGAGGACGACGCTATCCTTCCTGAGAAGAACAACACTGCTGATGTAGCGCCTTCTGGCTTTGTGGCAGTCAACCGACAAATGTGCTCGTGCGGAGCCATTCCTCCTTTCAACAACTTTCTTCAACACCTTCTCCACCAACTGGCAATCGCTCCATTCCAATTACACCCCAATGGTTATGCTGTTCTAATGGGGCTATGTGTACTATTCGGCAGAACGCTTGACCGTCTCCCCAGTGTTGACGAAATCTGTTATCTATGATCTTTCGTCAGAATCAAAGATCATCCTTCGATCATTGTTATAAGAAGTGCCAGGAATCGCAAACTGGTTGTCGGCCTCCCTGATACTGCTCACGGGTTTTTGACTCAGTATTTTTATGTACGCTGTCCCCCTGGTTTTTATGCCGTGTGGAGAGAAGGAAGTAATAATGCCTATCCTTTCTTCTCCTTGTTTTCTGAGTATCTTGCAGTCCGAATCACTAAATGTTTAACTTTGTTTTCTCATTTCAGCGCTCCTGTCTCCCTCTAGGGATCCTAGTCATAAACAAACTCTGGAGAAGCTCATGGCTGTTCCGATTGAAGAACGGGACGTGAAATTTTTGTTGAAAGATGAGTTTCTCCACCAGTTTGGACTTTTACATCCTTCTAGATCGACTCAAATTCATGAAATCTCGAGTTCTGATGCGGAAACGTTAGCTGCCTCAGGTTCCCAAGCGGAGGACTTGAATGCCCCAGCTTCTGTAGAAGAAACTGCATCAGAAGCACCCGTCGTGGAGGCTGCTTTGGTAAAATGTTCCGCATCCATCAATGTCGCAGGGTTAGTCAGCAAGTCGGCGCTTACCCCAATTACTGAGGAGGAAGAGAATCCTCGAGTTCCTGAGAAATCCATTGATACAGAGGTTGAGAAAGAGAAGTCTGCTGAACTCCTGGGTGATGACACCTTTGATGGCTTGAGCGATATCATGATAACTTCTCGAGAGCTTTTTGGGGATAACAATCCAAAAGCAACTTCTCCCGTTGTCGAGGCGACTTCTACCTTTAAACAAATCCAGACGCCTACTACGCCAGTCGTCTCTGTTTCCACACTAAAGCGTGGTCTGTAGTTTGACGCATGTAGCTTGCACGCCACACACACTTGAGATTTTTCAGCACTTATAAACATTTATCCTCTTTCTCCTGGAAATCTCTAAACTTTACTCCTTTTTTGCTTTCAGGTTCTCCAATGGGACGTACAGGTTCATATTATGACTCATTCAAGTACCGTGGAGGCCGCGGCACCTATGACTTTAGGAAGTACCTTGATACCCCAAAAGAAACAGATGAAGAGAGGGCTCGAAGGAAAGCCCAGGAGAAGCGGGATTACGATCAGTGGCAAAGAAGGAAAGATGCCGAGCGATACGACCCTTCGCATAGAAGTGACTACTCTCATAAGCGGAAGTCTTACGATGATAAGGGAAAAACTCAGATTGCCGATGAACCGAGCAAACGATCTAAACCGATTGACGCGTCTGAAATTTCTGAAAAGACTGACGCTCCCATTCCTTCCGATATTCTGGCCAGCTCTCCTCCTCTGAAGAAATCTGACATTCAGACTATCATTAACAGACCGCAATATCAAGTCAAGGACGGCCCCCCAACACTTCAGAGCCGTTTTCCGAATTGGTGCCTAAAAGGGGTGCGCTTTGACTTGGACCTAGTTCCGATTGATAAGCCAGACATGCTTAGCAGTCTTGACGCAGTCAGGCTTAATATCGAGAGGATGTCGCAGTGGCAGAAGCTTGTCGATGAACTACAAAGGGTTAATCGTGCAAACCTTGAGGCGATGCTGACTATGGAAAACGACAAGGCGGAGTGGGACAAAATTTGCAAACAGCATAATGTCGAGATGACAAATATTGCTGATGGTTATGCAAAACTTGAGTCCGAGGTTAAAAAACTTAAGGAAGATCTTGCTTCTTCTTCTGCATCTCATACTCAAAAAGAAGAAGTCTTTCAAAAACAAGTGCGGGATGCACATGCTGCACAGAGAGATGTCGAAATGAAGCTTGCCGCTGAACAGCATATTACTGAGAAATACCGCACAGAAAACGCCGATTTGCGGGAAAAAGTCACCTCCCAGAACGTAGAGATTGAGTTACTAAAGTCTCGACTTGCTAAAGCTGAGGTAGAGCGTGATGAGGCTACCGCTGGTCGGGTTGCTGCCGTTGCCGAAAAGGAAGCGGCTGAGCAATCACATGAGGCGACGAAAGCAGACATCAGCTCTACCTTATTCGACTTTTATTTACACAGCGTTCTGGGTCGTGGGAGCCTCTCTTTTCTTGGTCCCGGTTATGAAATTACATTAGCTGAAGTGTGGGAAGTCGCAATGGATATGCTTGGTGGGGCTGGCTATAATGAGTTGGAACTTGAGGAGCGCTATCTCGATGATGAGGCTCGTGCCGCTCTTGTTAAGGGGAAGGAGCAACTTGCCAAAATACGAGCTGAAACAATGGGAGAAGAGCCTCCAAAAGAAGAAGCTCCTTTAACTGCCCCCGTTCAAACTTCCACTTCAGCCGACGTTAATATTATAGATTCCAGCTCTCATTCTTTACAACTAGCTAAAGTTGCCCAGGAAACTGCAACTACTCCTACTGAAGATGAGGCACTGGATGATATTGAAGCCGAGAAGTTTGAGGTGGATCTTGCAAAGCCAACTCCTCCAGGTACTCTTGGTGTCGTCTCGGGTCTAATGAACCAGTCATTTGACTTAGCCGAATTCGATGACCTTCTTACTTGTTACTTAAACTTTGATGAACCGATGCCTTCTTTATTTTCGGGGGATGCTGATTTTAACTTCTTTTCTTCTACAGCGGAGGCACCAAGCACTACACAAGCTTTCACTCCTTCGATTGCCGTTCCTCCGTCTTCCCAAATTACTCCTCCCTCTGCTTCCCAACCGGGATCACAGGCAGAGAAAATCGAAGCTCTTCAAGGCTTGGATGATCCGGCTGCTTCTCAGGAACAGAAGGCGGAGGATTTTGGAGACATCGAGAAGACCCCGGAGCGGTCTCTTGACGACGATACGAAGCTTTCAACATTGCTTGCTACTCCAGGGAGCGAGTATTCTTCAAAGAGGAAGGGGAAGCGTGCTGTAAGGAAAAAGAAGAAGACTTCCACTGAAGAGGAAGCAGTAGTTGATCCGGCTGTAACGCTTTCTCCTTCTGCCCCTGCCCGTTCACAACGACTTCAAAAGCTAATCATTAGACCGGGAAAGAGCTCCAAGGGTGGTGAGAAGAAGGAATAATCAAGCTGGATTTTCTACTTATTATTTTTGCTCTTTGCATGTATTGACCGGGGATTGTGCGGGTACCGGTCCCCGCTTTTGCTTGTTCGAGATATCTGCACATGTAAAGAATTTTTGTAGTACTAAATAAATCAATTATTTTACTTGTACAAACTCTTGTATATGTGAGAATGCATTTGTTTTTTATTTTTAGTGTAGAACAAACGATTCTTTTCACTTGTACAAACTTTTGGTTTGTGTTTAAGAATGCATTTATTCCACAGCTTTTTCGCGTGATATTGTTATGTGCTTGTGGCATGTTGCTTGAATACTGCTTTTTATTGTTGTAGCCGTATCATATGATATTGCCCCTATACCACAAGTGCTTTACAATATCTTTCGCTTTTAACGAGACCTGTACTCTTATTTTCCATAGAATAACTATTCCATCTTTGAGGGAATGATTATTCTACTTAAACGGAGCGTGTCTCATTTTCGGATAAGTTTTCACGCTTCAACCTTCGGAGATGTTTACTTCATGTTTTTAAGAAGTGAATTCTCCTACGCGGTAAAGCGAATCTCAGAAGAAGATATTACTTAGCACTTCGATTTCTGGGGAAGAGTTTTTTTTTTTTTTTTTAAGATGAACAAGTAGGTCTTCCTTAAGAACCGAAGTGTGCCTCTAAGGAGGGCTTTATTTTGGTATTTTTGAGGAGTAGCATGTGGACTCCGAGGAGTAGCATTATGCTTTGTGGGGTATTGGTGTGCCTCCGAAGAGGTCTTGTGCTTCCAAAGAAGTCTTGATTTTGGTCTCCGAAGAGAAGCAATTTTTGTATTTCTACTCGGGTGAAGTGGGTCTCCGAAGAGAAGCATTTTGCACTTTTACCCTGGTGAAATGTGCCTCCGAAAAGGGTTTTACCTCCGAAGATGGCTTGTGCCTCCGAAGAGGGCTTGTGCCTCCGAAGAGGGCTTGTGCCTCCGAAAAGGGCTTTTGCCTCCGAAGATGGCTTGTGCCTCCGAAGAGGGCTTGTGCTTGTGATTGCCTGGAAGTTACTTTCTCATGGTCAGAGGTCTACGGGACGAACGCAAGTTGCTTGATTGGATGTTTGCTTGCACAAACGATCGCAATTAACTAACAAGGTGCCCCTTTGGTAGTCCCACCGATCTTTTTGATTGAGTAAAGCACTCCCATTTATTGGCGTGCCTCGTTAGAGGGCTTTGGTTTGTTGGTGTGACAGGTAGGTTGCGTCTCAGGGGCGAGTGGATCCACGGGGCGGACATACGCTATCTGGTCGGATGCATCACGACCAGTTAGCGAGGGTCTTGTTCCTTCCGATTGGGAAGGCGTCCCTTTAGTGGATCTCTCGGCCTTCCTGTTGAGAAGCATACCTCCCTTTGTCTGCTTCTTTGTTTGCTTGGCAATTTTCTCTCATCATTTGCCCATTAGTGATCTCTTATCATCATTTCCAAGCACATCTTTTTTCCTTTTGCGAGTAAATTGCTTCATCCGAAGGAGTGTTCTTCACCGTTGAATGACTTCACGAGACAAACGCGAGTTATCTAGTTGGATGCCCGTTCATAACGACAATCTCAACTAGTGAACAAAGGTTTGTCCCAGTAAAGTCGCCAACTCTTTATGTGAAGTTTTCCTTGCGTAGGATTTGAGTTTGGAATTTTTGTTGTTTGGTTTTTGTGCATTAGCTGATTTATAGAGGTCACTTAGCTTTGTGATGAGCAAGCCTTGTTATAATGTCCTGCAATTTTGAATCGATATTTTAGCGATACATTTAAAGTATTTACATATCGAAATAAAACAGGCATTATGAAATAGTAAAGAACACAAGATTTATAGTGGTTCGGCCAAGAATCGGGCCTACGTCCACTTTATAGCTTTCATTCATTTACACTGATTTACAATGTTTCACAATACAACTGATACATTCATCATCATTTTACAATTTTGAGCAGAGCTCCTTTCAAGTAAAATAAGGGCGCAAATGATTGCTGTTCCAGGCCCTTGGAATTGGATCTCCTTCAACAGTTATGAGTTTGAAAGTGCCATCAAGAAGTTTAGTGCCTATAACATATGGCCCTTCCCAGTTTGGCCCAAACACACCAGTTGCTGTCATGATCCTTTTCAAAACCAAGTCTCCGATTTCAAAGCTGCATTGGCGAACTTTGGAGTTGAAATGCCTGGCTATTCTCTGCTGATGAGCTGAAACTCTGAGCCTAGCTTCCTCTCTTTTCTCATCGAGAAAATCAAGCGCTTCAAGTTGCAGTTTTTCATTTTCGGTTTCATTGAAATGAACTCTTCTATGCGAAGGAACCTCTACTTCTACTGGAATCATTGCTTCAGATCCGTATGCCAGTGAAAATGGAGTGTGCCCAGTCGCAGTTTTGTGAGTAGTTCTGTACGCCCATAGTGCTAATGGAAGCTTATCAACCCAACCACCTTTTGCTTTTTCAAGTTGCTTTTTGATAGTTGACTTGATGATCTTGTTAACTGCTTCCACTTGCCCGTTTGCCTGCGGATGAGCCACTGCTGAGAAGCTTTTTCGAATTCTGAACCGTTTGCAAAAATCCTGGAATTCTTCACTTTCAAATTGAGTGCCATTGTCGGTGATTATCTACTGTGGCACACCATATCTGCAAATGATATTCTTCGTTACAAAATTTATCATCTTTTTAGAAGTGATGGTGGCCAAAGGTTCAGCTTCGGCCCATTTGGTGAAATAGTCAACGGCGACAATAGCATATTTAATTCCTGATTTAGCGATCGGTAATGGTCCAATTAGGTCTATTCCCCAAATGGCAAATGGCCATGGGCTGACCATTTGTGTGAGTTCGGTGGAAGGTGCTCTTGGGATTTTTGCAAATCTTTGGCATTTGTCACACTTCCTGGAGTAAGCTGCAGCATCTCGATTAATATCCGGCCAGAAATACCCATATCGGAGAATTTTCTTTGCAAGTGTTTGACCACCTGAATGGTCTCCACATTCTCCTCCGTGCACCTCTGCTAAGATTGTTTTGGCTTCTTCTTTAGTTACACATCGGAGTAGTGGGATTGAAAATCCTCGCCTATATAATCGGCCATCTTGAATTACATATCTTGACGCTTTTCTCAATAATTTTCGACGTTCCTTAGAATCTTCTGGCAGAGAACCACTGAGTAAGTATTCTTTGATTGGACTCATCCACGATTCATGCTCTTGAGACGTAGTCATAATCCAATCAATATCCATTTCATCAATGCTTGGAGCTGACAGAACTTCTACAGGAACTAATCCCAGAAATTGAGCTTCTCCGGAACTTGAGTACTTTGCTAAAGAATCCGCCTTCATATTTTCCTCTCGGGGTATGTGGCTTATTGAGTAGTGATCTAAATCATTGAGGAGTTCGGAAGTTTTTGTCAAATATGCAGGCAAATTCCCTCCTTTGGCTTGGAATTCCTTCTTCACCTGGCAGACAATAAGCTGAGAATCACTGAAAATCTGTATCACTTTGATATTCAATTCCTTGGTGATTTTCAATCCGGCAATAAGGGCTTCATATTCTGCCTCATTGTTTGTCGAAGGAAATTCCAGTCTCAATGCATAACATAGTGATCGTCCTTCGGGAGTTTCGAGCACAACTCCTGCCCCAGAACAATAGTCATTTCTCGAGCCATCAACATACAACTTCCACTGTATCGGAATGCAGTCAGTTGTTTCTTCCTTACTGTCACCTTTGTCAGTGGATTCTGCAATGAAATCTGCTAAAGCTTGTCCGTTAATTGCTCTTCGGGGATGGTAAGTGATGTCATATTGGCTGAGCTCTATGTTCCACTTCAAGAGACGACCCGAAGTTTCAGGACGATACAGGACTTGCTTCAAAGGTTGATCAGTCAGGACCTTGATAGGATGAGATTGAAAATAAGGTCTCAACTTCCTGGAAGCGATTAGCAGACAATAAGCAAGTTTTTCTATCTTTGAATAATTCATTTCAGCTCCAGCGAACCGTTTGCTGATGTAGTAAACTGGACGTTGTATTTTCATATCTTCTCGTACAAGTGCTGCACTTAAAGCATGGGATGAAATTGCTAAATAGATGAAGAGGTCTTCACCATCACTAGGCTTGGAGAGGACCGGAGGAGTTCTCATATGATGAATCAGTTGATCGAAAGCATTCTGACATTCAGGAGTCCATTCGAAATTTTTCTTTCCTTTCTTTAGAGCATCAAAGAAGGGAATGCATTTGTCTGTGGCCTTGGAAATGAAGCGACTAAGAGCGGCAACCTTTCCATTGAGACTTTGCAGTTCTTTCTTTGTTCTAGGGGCTTTAACTTCTCTTAGAGCTGTGATTTGAGCAGGATTGGCCTCGATGCCCCTAGCGCTCACAATGAAACCCAGGAATTTCCCAGACTCTACTCCGAATGAACATTTCAATGGATTGAGCATCATTCCGTACTTCCGAAGAATTGAGAACATCTCTGCCAAGTGATCCATGTGGTCTACTGCTTTCTTTGACTTTACTAACATATCATCAACATAGACTTCCATTGTTTTTCCGATCTGTGGCTTGAACATAGTGTTGACAAGTCTTTGGTATGTTGCCCCTGCATTCTTTAACCCGAATGGCATGACTTTGTAACAGTAGAGTCCCACATCTGTAATAAAGCTTGTGTCCTCCTGATCTGGTTCATTCATCATAATCTGATTGTATCCGGAATATGCATCCATAAAAGATAACAACTCATGTCCAGCCATCCCATCTACTAGTTGATCGATTCTAGGCAACGGGAAGCAGTCTTTGGGGCAAGCTTTGTTCAGATCTGAGAAATCAATGCATACTCTCCACTTTCCATTTGCCTTCTTAACCAGTACTGGATTTGAAACCCAATTTGGATAAGTGGATTCTTTGATGAAATTATTCTCTAAGAGGCGATCTACTTCTTCCTTTAAAGCTGCTGATCTTTCTGGACCTTGAGTTCTTCTTTTCTGTTTTACCGCTGTGAATTTCGGATCAACATTCAGAGTATGAACAGCAATTGTTGGAGAGATTCCGCACATATCAGCATGACACCAAGCGAACACGTCCAGATTTGCTTTTAGAAATGATATCAGTGTATTTTGAACTGTCGTACTTAGTTGCGAACCCACATTAAGCACTTTATTTGGGTCTTTGGAGTCGACAGGTATTGGTACCGTAACTTCCACAGGCACCACTCTATTTTCCTCTGCACTGGATTTTCTAGGGTCCATTTCCCGCCTTGCACCACTATGCTCTCCAGTGTAGGGGCCACCCTGTATTTGCTATAAGGTTGGGTTTTTGATGCGGAGGGGAGCTGCCGCATATTTACCCATCTCTCTCTTTCTGGCTTCTCGAAGCTCTATAAGATAACATTCACGTCCAGCATTTTGATCTCCCTTGATGACACCAACACCATTTTCTGTAGGAAACTTCATAGTTAAGCACCACGGGGCCAAAATGGCCTTGAATGCAGCTAGAGCTGGCCTGCCTAGGAAAGCATTGTAGGCAGAAAATCCATCGACAATCACAAAGGTTTGTTTTCGAGCTACCCTTTTCTGCCCTTCACCAAGTTCCACGAACAAATTGACAGTTCCGATTGGTTGCTGTGGTTCCCCAGTGAAACCAACGATCTTTTGTGATGAAGCCTGAACGTCGGTCATTGGGATCTTCATCTGGTCAAATGTTTTCTTGAAAAGTATATTGCAGGAAGCACCGCAATCAATGAGTACTCGTCTTACTATTGCTGGCCCAATTCCTGCAGAAATAACTAAGGGGTCTATGGTCGGGGCTTCAATACCAATAGAATCCCTAGCCTTGAACAAAATATCATTATCTGAAATCTTTTGCTGTTTTAGGGGTACTGTGTTTTCTACAGCAAAAACATCTTCTTCTACCGGGATATATTTCAAAGCGTGAGCATATCGTTCCATCTCACCCCAGCTTTTGCCTGCTGGGTGTGGGCCCCCTGAAATGACGTTGATAACGGGCCTCTCAGATTCTTGTGCCGCAGCACCTTTACTTGAGTCTGACGGCTGATTAGAGGGTTGTTGTCTCTGAGTAGACGAAGATGGATCACTTCTGTTTTTCTTGACATATTGTTGCAGCTTGTTTTCTCTCAATAATTCTTCAATTAAGCTCTTTAAGTGACGATAGTCATTGGTATCATGACCAGGTTGGTTGTGAAAACGACAGAACTTTCCATTTCTCATAGCGCCCTTTCCTGGTTTTATCTCAGCCGGTTTGGGATAATCCACAGCATCTTTGGTGGCGAAGAAGATATTTTCCAGAGTGTCGGTCAATGGAGTGAAATCTGAGGGTTTGAAGAAGCGAGGTTTCTTTATATCCTTTTGTTTCTTCCCCTCGTGATTTTCCCTTTTCTGATCTCCGGAATCTTTCTTTTCCGAAGCGGCAGTATTATTTTCCACCTTTGTTGCCACCACCTTCATTGATGCTGGAAGATTTTCCAAGCGTATTAATTCATCGGCTTTCTTGTAGAATTTCTCGAGAGAATTTGGCTCTTTCATCTTCAGCCATTTTCCAAATTCGCTCGATTTGTCGATAGCATGCATCAAATAGGTCAAGATCATCCGTGGCTCTGCGTTATCAACTTCCGCCAGAGCTATATTGAAACGGTTCAGGAATGATTTAATAGGTTCTCCCGGATTCTGTTCAAGACTGGATAATGACATTATGTCCTTTGCCTTTGAAGCGTATAGCCTGAATTGCTCTTTAAACTTTCTAGTCAGATCGGAAAACTGATCTACTGATCGGACAGGAAGTTTGGTGAACCAGAGAAGTGCCACTCCTTCCAAATATACTGGGAAATACCGGCACTTGATTTCATCAGTTGCTCTCGCACCGGTCATGTGCCAGTCATACTTATACAAGAATTGGTTTGGATCACTTGTTCCCCGATAAGCAGGAATGGTAGGGGGAACAAATTTTCTAGGAAATTCAGCCTTTAGAATCTTCTCGGTAAATGGGGTCTTGCTTGGTGCGAATCCCCATTCACTCTCATCTTCACCTCTCTGCATGCTCTCTTTCATTATTTGCTTGATCATGCCAGAAAGATATTCCTCATTGTTCAAAGATTTTGCGGAGTAGACTTCTGCCATTTTCTCAGATGTTTGCCCGGGCAGATTTTCGTGGAAAATTGGCGATGGTCTAGATCCTTCAGCTCGGAGGGGTGCCCCTTCAGCAGCACCTGATCCCCCCTGAGGAATATTCCTCCCTTCGGAGTTGCAAAGGGCATCAGCGGTGTTTTCTTCATTACCCACTGGTCTTTGGTTGGCACCAAGCAGAGCGTTCAGTTTTTCCATCATCAGATTGTTTTGAGTCTCAATCTGCTGGTATAGTCCGGATACAGCAGCGTCTAGCTCCTCTCGCGTCACCCCAACCCTTGGAGCTGCTTGACTTGGTGAAGCAGAGGTGGCGGTATCATCATGAACATTTTCAGATCTGATAACCTTTCGTTTCCTTCCAGGAGCCATTATGTCTGATAGACTTCTAGTTCTGTAGGAAATCTTTTCAACAAACTTGTGTAAAGCAATGATGGATGGTAGCCTGAGTTGGGTTCTCAGTGAAAGCACCAAAATGTTAACGTTAAAATATGAACGATAACACCCGGTGTGTGTAATAAGATCGTGAAAGCACCACCCGTGTGATGGGAACAAAAATTAAGCAGGAAAATAGCAGAAATGCAGTAAATGAACAACAGATTTATAGTGGTTCGGCCCGTAATTGAGCCTACGTCCACTTTATAGTCTCTTATTGCTGATTCAGTTACAATTTGATACAAATTTCTTCAGGAAATAATACAATTCGATCACAAGAAACAATCTAGACTACTAGCTCAATCTTCAATGGTGAAACTCGATGAATCCATGTCGGATGTGAAGAATCTCTCTCGAAGCTTGTTGTAGTGTCGCGAATACTTGAAGGATCCTTGATTACTGAATGAAGAGTTCGACGGAGTAACAGCGCTGTAGAAATGATTTGCCAAAAAGTCCCTTCAATGTTGGAAGTGATGGGGTATTTATAGGAGCAGATTCCTGAGCTTTCAATTCGACCAAGTCATGAGTCGTACCTGACTCATGGTAAGTCGTTACTCGTATTCGACTCATGATGTCTCATGGGCGCCTTATGGTCCATCTTGCGGCTTAGTTGGAAGACAAGTGTTAAGTCGTAGTCGACTCATCAGATCAAAATAGCACAGGCCAGGGCCTTGGATTCCAGTTTCGATAGCCTTTAAGTCGTAAGCCTGATGAGTCGTACGCACCATGAGTCGTAAAACCTGATGGGTCGTATGTCCTTGTGAGTCGTACGTCTTTACGAGTCATAAGTCTGATGAGTCGTAAGCCTTATGAGTCGTACGTTTCCAAGTCTGATGAGTCGTAAGCCCTATGAGTCGTACATTTCCAAGTCTGATGAGTCATACAGACCTTGACTCGCTGAACCATCTGGACCATGAGTCGTAGACTCCTTATCTCGTAAGTCCATGAGTCGTAGACTCCTTATCTCGTACAGCTCATAAGTTGTGAGGCCATAAGTCATTAGGCCATAAGTCGTTAGGCCATAAGTCGTAGAAATTCAGGGGTTAACAATATATAACTTCAAAACTCTAGAAAACACAAAACATGAAACTTGTAGTATATGATCTAGCTTTCCAAAACATCTAAAATTATTAAATTTGGTTAAGAAACATAAAAGTTATAGTAAAATTCGTTTCAGCCACAATCACAAAACAAATATTACAGCAGTTATCTTTTTTTTCCAGCAAATTCACCACTGTAAACCGCCCTTAACCGCATGAACCCAAAATAGAAAGCATGAGGGAACCCTCACCTTAGATATGCAGCAAAGTTTGGGTTGAAAGCTTCTCCGGTTTGGATCAATTTGGTGATTTTGAGGCTCCTTTGTTAGCTTCAGTAGCTGAAAAAGTTGAAACAAGAACATGCAAGAACAAAAGAGAAAGTTATACACAATTCATATCAAATTTCAGGATTTTGATGATATAATTCTGTAGTATTGGTAGAGATTACCTTCTATTCTCCTAATTTGGTTATTTCTTCTTGAATTGGCAGCAAATTGGGTAAAAATTTTGTTTTAGTTGAAGGTAACCATTATATTTTTTTTTCAGTTTACTGTAAGTTTGTTCTTTTCTGTTTCTGAGGAGGAAGAACTAAACTACGTATACAAGTTTGTTTCTCACCAGAAACATTCAGATAATGGATATTAGGTTTTAAAACCTAACCCAAAACGCCCAAAGCAATATTATTTAGAGAAAATGCAAGGCTATGTATATGTATTAGGCTATTTTACCTTAAATTCACATATTTCTCAATATAAACTCAAAAAAAAATATGCAACCAACTGTTATGAAACAAAAATTGTTATTTACACAAAATAATATTTATTTCAATAATAAAATGTTATTTTCATAAATAAAACCATATTTTTGACAATATTTTACAATTTTCAAAATTTTAGTGTAAAAACCTGAATTTTAAAGCATTATTTGTTCAAAAATCATTTTCATTGTCAAATAAGTTATAACAAAACATTATAACTCTTTTTAAAATAACAAAATATTATTTTAAACATTATTCCATCTTTTAATTTTAATAAAATAAATATTTTCTACATATTTCTTCTTTTAAATTTAATAACAGGATAATATTGGTAATAATTACTAATATTAATGCATTGATTCAACTAAAATCCAATAAATAATTATTTTCACTCCAAATTCTCAAAGTAAAGTTTTTAAAACTCTATTTTCATCAATTTATATTTATTTCAAAAATTATATGTTGAAACACATCAATTGATTAATTTATTAACTCTAATTTAATAAGATCACATTGTTTATTTGAAATAAATAAATAAAAATAAATCAAATTTATTTTCTCCATTTTATTTCAATATTAAATTATAACTAACGTTATAATTAAATATCATAGGTAATCACCAATACCAGGTTTGTTACAAAGCTAGTTAGAACTTGATATTAGTATAAGATAAGAGGAATATAAGTGCATAAGGGAATTCATCCTTTAACTATAAAGGATGTGTACAAGTATAGTATAATCTCAATGCATGGTATATGTTTACCAAGGGTTGTCGCATGAATAGGTTTAATTCAACATAAGAGACTCATACTTAATGGCATTCAACGCTAATACAAGGAATCATATGAAAGTCATGAGAGAAACTCATTAGAATTCCAATATGAATCTCGTGGAACTCAAGATAAAGCTCAAATATCATAAAAACGAAATCACAATATATAACATCTCATGTAACTCTAGGCTATCGATGAAACAAAAATATCTCAAAATAGTTAAATCGTATAAAACTCAGAAAATTCAAAAAAACCCGGAATTGGCCAGATCCCTGATTGCAAAGCTGAAGCAATGTTGCACGTGCTAAACTCTTGTCCAGTGCTATTTATAATTTAGGTACCTAACTCGTGGACCCGAAGGTCATACTCATGGTTACCTATGTCACATAACTCGTGGTGACCGAAGTCACAAAACTCATGGTGACCGAAGTCACATAACTTATTGTGACCGAAGTCACATAACTCAGATGACCCGAATGTCTATAGAACGGGCATACTCGTGGATGTGTCACAAACTCTCGGAAAGGAACCCGAAAAGTGTTAGCGTGCGTCCCATACCACACGTTCGCACTAAACGGTTTACTAACCGCTAGTTAACTCCATATCATAAAAATAAAATCTCAAACCTCAAAAATCTCATAATACTCATATATCTTGCCTCGTATCATCGACAAGTGCAAATAAATCTCATAGTAGTTTCTCATAAACCATAATTCCCGCAAGGGAAAAGTCAAATTTCAAGACTCGCCTCATCTCATCGGCAAGTAATACAACATTTATAAGTAGTTCTCATCGATTATTAGTCCTATGATAGGAGATATCGAACGTCTCAACTAGTCAAATATTGGCTGAAACAAATTCTAAGACCAACAATCATTGTTGTTGTCATTTCGATCTCGGGACAGCAACAATCAGACGCATTTTTAATCAATATACTTCGAAATTTCAAAAACCTCAAAACAAGAAACTTTTAGAATAAATTCTTATCTTTCCGGAACATCAAAGATTATTGAATTTGGATAAAAATTGAAAAAGTTATGCTTAATTTAGTTTCAGAATCAACAACAGAGCAAATAATAGTTTTGCTCTCGGGATTGCAATAGAAACACTTAAATTTGAAATAGATAACTTCAAAATTCTGTAAAACACAAAACATGAAACTTGTAGTATATGATCTAAGCTTTCCAAAACATCTAAAATTCATAAATTTGGTTAAGAAATGTAAAAGTTATGCTTAATTTAGTTTCAGATTCAACAACAGAGCAAATAATAATTTTGCTCTCGGGATTGCAAAATAATCACTCAAATTTGAAATAGATAATTTCAAAATTCTAAAAAACACAAAACATGAAACTTGTAGTATATGATCTATGCTTTCCAAAACATCTAAAATTCTTATATTTGGTTAAAAAACGTAAAAGTTATGCTTAATTTAGTTTCGGATTCAACAACAGAGCAAATAATAGTTTTCCTCTCGGGATTGCAATAGAAACACTCAAATTTGAAATAGATAACTTCAAAATTCTGAAAAACACAAAACATGAAACTTGTAATATATGATCTAGGCTTTCCAAAACATCAAAAATTCTTAAATTTAGTTAAGAAACGTAAAAGTTATGCTTAATTTAGTTTTATATTTAATAATAGAGGAAATAATAGTTTTGCTCTCGGGATTACAATAGAAACACTCAAATTTGAAATAGATAAATTCAAAACTCTGTAAAACATAAAACATGAAACTTGTAGTATTTGATCTATGCTTTCCAAAACATCTAAAATTCTTAAATTTGGTTAAGAAATGTAAAATATATGCTTAATTTAGTTTTGGATTCAACAACAGAGCAGATAATAGTTTTGCTCTCGGGATTGCAATAGAAACACTCAAATTTGAAATATATAACTTCAAAACTCTAGAAAACACAAAACATGAAACTTGTAATATATGATCTAACTTTCCAAAACATCTAAAATTATTAAATTTGGTTAAGAAACATAAAAGTTATAGCAAAATTCGTTTCAGCCACAATCACAAAACAAATATTACAGCAGTTATCTTTTTTTTCCAGCAAATTCACCACTGTAAACCGCCCTTAACCGCATGAACCCAAAATAGAAAGCATGAGGGAACCCTCACCTTAGATATGCAGCAAATTTTGGGTTGAAAGCTTCTCCGGTTTGGATCAATTTGGTGATTTTGAGGCTCCTTTGTTAGCTTCAGTAGCTGAAAAAGTTGAAACAAGAACATGCAAAAACAAAAGAGAAAGTTATACACAATTCATATCAAATTTTAGGATTTTGATGATATAATTCTGTAGTATTGGTAGAGATTACCTTCTATTCTCCTAATTTGGTGATTTCTTCTTGAATTGGCAGCAAATTGGGTGAAAATTTTGTTTTAGTTGAAGGTAACCATTATATATTTTTTTCAGTTTACTGTAAGTTTGTTCTTTTCTGTTTCTGAGGAAGAAGAACTAAACTACGTATACTAGTTTGTTTCTCACCAGAAACATCCAAATAATGGATATTAGGTTTTAAAACCTAACCCAAAAAGCCCAAATCAATATTATTTAGAGAAAATGCAAGGCTATGTATATGTATTAGGCCATTTTACCTTAAATTCACATATTTCTCAATATAAACTCAAAAAAAAAAAAATATGCAACCAACTGTTATGAAACAAAAATTGTTATTTACACAAAATAAAATTTATTTCAATAATAAAATGTTATTTTCATAAATAAAACCATATTTTTGACAATATTTTACAATTTTCAAAATTTTAGTGTAAAAACACAAATTTTAAAGCATAATTTGTTCAAAAATCATTTTCATTATCAAATAAGTTATAACAAAACATTATAACTATTTATAAAATAACAAAATATTATTTTAAACAATATTCCATCTTTTAATTTTAATAAAATACATATTTTTTACATATTTCTTCTTTTAAATTCAATAACAGGTTAATATTGGCAATAATTACTAATATTAATGCATTGATTCAACTAAAATCCAATAAATAATTATCTTCACTCCAAATTCTCAAAGTAAAGTTTTTAAAACTATATTTTCATCACTTTATATTTATTTCAAAAATTATATGTTGAAACACATCAATTGATTAATTTATTAACTTTAATTTAATAAGATCACATTGTTTATTTGAAATAAATAAACAAAAATTAAATCAAATTTATTTTCTCCATTTTATTTTCAATATTAAATTATAACTAACGTTATAATTAAATATCATAGGTAATCACCAATACCAGGTTTGTTACAAAGCTAGCTAGAACTTGATATTAGTATAAGATAAGAGGAATATAAGTGCATAAGGGAATTCATCCTTTAACTATAAAGGATGGGTACAAGTACAGTATAATCTCAATGCATGGTATATGTTTACCAAGGGTTGTCGCATGAATAGGTTTAATTCAACATAAGAGACTCATACTTAATGGCATTCAACGCTAATACAAGGAATCATATGAAAGTCATGAGAGAAACTCATTAAAATTCCAATATGAATCTCGTGGAACTCAAGATAAAGCTCAAATATCATAAAAACGAAATCACAATATATAACATCTCATGTAGCTCTAGGCTCTCGATGAAACAAAAATATCTCAAAATAGTGAAATCGTATAAAACTCAGAAAATTCAAAAAAACCCGGAATTGGCCAGATTCCTGATTGCAAAGCTGAAGCAATGTTGCACGTGCTAAACTCTTGTCCAGTGCTATTTATAATTTAGGTACCTAACTCGTGGACCCGAAGTTCATACTCATGGTTACCGATGTCACATAACTCGTGGTGACCGAAGTCACAAAAGTCATGTTGACCGAAGTCACATAACTTGTGGTGACCGAAGTCACATAACTCAGATGACCCGAAGGTCTATAGCACGGACATACTCGTGGATGTGTCACAAACTGTCGGAAAGGAACCCGAAAAGTGTTAGCGTGCGTCCCATACCACACGTTCACACTAAACGGTTTACTAACCGCTAGTTAACTCCACATCATAAAAATAAAATCTCAAACCTCAAAAATCTCATAATACTCATATATCTTGCCTCGTATCATCGACAAGTGCAAATAAATCTCATAGTAGTTTCTCATAAACCATAATTCCCACAAGGGAAAAATCTAATCTCAAGACTCGCCTTATATCATCGGTGAATAATACAACATTTATAAGTAGTTCTCATCGATTATTACTCCTATGATAGGAGATCTCGAACGTCTCAACTAGTCAAATATTGGCTGAAACAAATTCTAAGACCAACAATCATTGTTGCTGTCATTTCGATCTCGGGACAGCAACAATCAGACGCATTTTTAATCAATATGCTTCAAAATTTCAAAAACCTCAAAACATGAAACTTTTAGAACAAATTCTTAGCTTTCCGGAACATCAAAGATTATTCAGTTTGGATAAAAATTGAAAAAGTTTTGCTTAATTTAGTTTCAGATTCAACAACAGAGCAAATAATAGTTTTGTTCTCGGGATTGCAATAGAAACACTCAAATTCGAAATAGATAACTTCAAAACTCTGTAAAACACAAATCATGAAACTTGTAGTATATGATCTACGCTTTCCAAAACATATAAAATTCTTAAATTTGGTTAAGAAACGTAAAAGTTATGCTTAATTTAGTTTCAGATTCAACAGTAGAGCAAATAATAGTTTTGCTCTCGGGATTGCAAAAGAAACACTCAAATTTGAAATAGATAACTTCAAAATTCTAAAAAGCACAAAACATTAAACTTGTAGTATATGATATATGCTTTCCAAAACATCTAAAATTCATAAATTTGGTTAAGAAACATAAAAGTTATGCTTAATTTAGTTTCAGATTCAACAACAGAGCAAATAATAGTTTTGCTCTCGGGATTGCTATAGAAACACTCAAATTTGAAATAGATAACTTCAAAATTTTGAAAAACACAAAACATGAAACTTGTAATAAATGATCTATGCTTTCCAAATCATCTAAAATTCTTAAATGTGGATAAGAAACGTAAAAGTTATGCTTAATTTAGTTTCAGACTCAACAACAGAGCAAATAATAGTTTTGCTCTCGGGATTGCAAAAGAAACACTCAAATTTGAAATAGATAACTTCAAAATTCTGAAAAACACAAAACATGAAACTTGTACTAAGTGATCTACGCTTTCCAAACCATCTAAAATTCTTAAATTTGGTTTAGAAACGTAAAAGTTATAGCAAAATCTGTTTCAGCCACAATCATAAAACAAATATTACAGTAGTTATCTTTTTTTTTCCAGCAAATTCACCACTGTAAACCGTCCTTAACCGCATGAACCCAAAATAGAAAGCGTGAGGGAAACCTCACCTTAGATATGCAGCAAAGTTTGGGTTGAAAGATTCTCCGGTTTGGATCAATTTGATGATTTTGAGGCTCCTTTATTAGCTTCAACAGCTGAAAAAGTTGAAACAAGAACATGCAAGAACAAAAGAGAAAGTTATACACAATTCATATCTAATTCTAGGATTTTGATAATATAATTCGGTAGTATTGGTGGAGATTACCTTCTATTCTCTTAATTTGGTGATTTCTTCTTGAATTGGCAGCAAATTGGGTGAAAATTTTGTTTTAGTTGAAGGTAACCATTATTTTTTTTTTCAATTCACTATAAGTTTGTTCTTTTCTGTTTCTGCGGAAGAAGAACTAAACTACGTACACTAGTTTGTTTCTCACCAGAAACATCCAGATAATGAATTTTAGGTTTTAAAACCTAACCCAAAAAGCCCAAAGCAATATTATTGAGAGAAAATGCAAGGCTATGTATATGTATTAGGCTATTTTACCTTAAATTCACATATTTCTCAATATAAACTCAAAAAAAAAAATATGCAACCAACTGTTATGAAACAAAAATTGTTATTTACACAAAATAATTTTTTTTCAATAATAAAATGTTATGTTCATAAATAAAACCATATTTTTGACAATATTTTACAATTTTCAAAATTTTAGTGTAAAAACACGAATTTTAAAGGATAATTTGTTCAAAAATCATTTTCATTGTCAAATAAGTTATAACAAAACATTATAACTCTTTTTAAAATAACAAAATATTATTTTAAACAATATTCCATCTTTTAATTTTAATTAAATACTTATTTTCTACATATTTCTTCTTATAAATTCAATAACAGGTTAATATTGGCAATAATTACCAATATTAATCCATTGATTCAACTAAAATCCAATAAATAATTATTTTCACTTCAAATTCTCAAAGTAAAGTTTTTAAAACTCTATTTTCTTCAATTTTTATTTATTTCAAAAATTAAATGTTGAAACACATCAATTGATTAATTTATTAACTCTAATTTAATAAAACCACATTGTTTATTTGAAATAAAAAAAATTAAATCAAATTTAATTTCTCCATTTTATTTTCATTATTAAATTATAACTAACGTTATAATTAAATATCGTAGGTAATCACAAATACCAGGGTTGTTACAAAGCTAGCTAGAACTTGATATTAGTATAAGAGAAGAGGAATATAAGTGCATAAGGGAATTCATCCTTTAACTATAAGATGGGTACAAGTATAGTATAATCTCAATGCATGGTATATGTTTACCAAGGGTTGTCGCATGAATAGGTTTAATTCAACATAAGAGACTCATACATAATGGCATTCAACGCTAATACAAGGAATCATATGAAAGTCATGAGAGAAACTCTTTAAAATCCCAATATGAATCTCATGGAACTCAAGATAAAGTTAAAATATCATAAAAATGAAATCACAATATATAACATCTCATGAAGCTCTAGGCTATCTATGTAACAAAAATATCTCAAAATAGTGAAATCGTATAAAACTCAGAAAATTCCAAAAAACCCCTGATTGACCAGATCCCTGATTGCAAAGCAGAAGCAATGTTGCACGTGCTAAACTCTTGTCCAGTGCTATTTATAATTTAGGTACCTAACTCGTGTACTCGAAAATCATACTCATGGTGACCGATGTCACATAACTCGCGGTGACCGAAGTCACAAAACTCATGGTGACCGAAGTCACATAACTTGTGGTGACCGAAGTCACATAACTCAGATGACCCAAAGGTCTATAGCACGGGCATACCCGTGGATGTGTCACAAACTCTCGGAAAGAAACCCGAAAAGTGTTAGCCTGCGTCCCATACCACACGTTCACACTAAACGGATTACTAACCGCTAGTTAACTCCACATCATAAAAATAAAATCTCAAACCTCAAAAATCTCATAATACTCATATATCTTGCCTCGTATCATCGACAAGTGCAAATAAATCTCATAGTAGTTTCTCATAAACCATAATTCCCGCAAGGGAAAAATCAAATATCAAGACTCGCCTCATCTCATCGGCAAATAATACAACATTTATAAGTGGTTCTCATCGATTATTACTCGTATGATAGGAGATCTCGAACGTCTCAACTAGTCAAATATTGGCTGAAACAAATTCTAAGACCAACAATCATTGTTGCTGTCATTTCGATCTCGGGACAGCAACAATCAGACGTATTTTTAATCAATATACTTCAAAATTTCAAAAACCTCAAAACATGAAACTTTTAGAACAAATTCTTAGCTTTCTGGAACATCAAAGATTATTGAATTTGGATAAAAATTGAAAAAGTTATGCTTAATTTAGTTTCAGATTCAACAACAGAGCAAATAATAGTTTTGCTCTCGGGATTGCAATAGAAACACTCAAATTTGAAATAGATAACCTCAAAATTCTGTAAAACACAAAACATGAAACTTGTAGTATATGATCTATGCTTTCCAAAACATCTAAAATACTTAAATTTGGTGAAGAAACGTTAAAGTTATGCATAATTTAGTTTCAGATTCAACAATAAAGCAAATAATAGTTTTGCTCTCGGGATTGCAATAGAAACACTCAAATTTGAAATAGATATCTTCAAAATTCTATAAAACACAAAACATGAAACTTGTAGCATATGATCTACGCTTTCCAAAACATCTAAAATTCTTAAATTTGGTTAAGAAATTTAAAAGTTATGCTTAATTTAGTTTCAGATTAAACAACAGAGCAAATAATAGTTTTGCTCTCGGGATTGCAAAAGAAACACTCAAATTTGAAATAGATAACTTCAAAATTCTAAAAAACACAAAACATGAAACTTGTAGTATATGATCTATGATTTCCCAAACATCTAAAATTCTTATATTTGGTTAAGAAACGTAAAAGTTATGCTTAATTTAGTTTCATATTCAACAACAGAGCAAATAATAATATTGCTCTCGGGATTGCAATAGAAACACTCAAATTTGAAATAGATAACTTCAAAATTCTGAAAAACACAAAACATGAAACTTGTAGTATATGATTTAGGGTTTCCAAAACATTTAAAATTCTTAAATTTGGTTAAGAAACGTAAAAGTTATGCTTAATTTAGTTTTAGATTCAACAACAGAGCAAATAATAGTTTTACTCTTGGGATTGCAATAGAAACACTTAAATTTGAAATAGATAGCTTCAAAATTTTGAAAAACACAAAACATTAAACTTGTAGTATGTGATCTAAGCTTTCCAAAACATCTAAAATTATTAAATTTGGTTAAGAAAAGTAAAAGTTATAGCAAAATTCGTTTCAGCCACAATTACAAAACAAATATTACACCAGTCATCTTTTTTTCCCAGCAAATTCACCACTGTAAACTGTCCTTAACCGCATGAACCCAAAATAGAAAGCATAAGGGAACCCTTACCTTAGATATGCAGCAAAGTTTGGGTTGAAAGCTTCTCTGGTTTGGATCAATTTGATGATTTTCAGGCTCCTTTGTTAGCTTCAGCAGCTGAAAAAGTTGAAACAAGAACATGCAAGAACAAAAGAGAAAGTTATACACAATTCATATCTAATTCTAGGATTTTGATGATATAATTCTATAGTATTGGTGGAGATCAACTTCTATTCTCCTAATTTGGTGATTTCTTCTTGAATTGGCAGCAAATTGTGTGAAAATTTTGTTTTAGTTGAAGGTAACCATTATATTTTTTTTTCAGTTTACTGTAAGCTTGTTCTTTTCTGTTTCTGAGAAAGAAGAACTAAACTATGCACACTAGTTTGTTTCTCACCAGAAACATCCAGATAATGAATTTTAGGTTTTAAAACCTAACCCAAAAAGACTAAAGCAATATTATTTAGAGAAAATGCAAGGCTGTGTATATGTATTAAGCTATTTTACCTTAAATTCACATATTTCTCAATATAAACTCAAAAAAAATATATGCAACCAACTGTTATGAAACAAAAATTGTTATTTACACAAAAGAAATTTTATTTCAATAATAAAATGTTATTTTCATAAATAAAACCAAATTTTTGACAATATTTTACAATTTTCAAAATTTTAGTGTAAAAACAGGAATTTTAAAGCATAATTTGTTTAAAAATCATTTTCATTGTCAAATAAGTTATAACAAAACATTATAACTCTTTTTAAAATAACAAAATATTATTTTAAATAATATTCCATCTTTTAATTTTAATAAAATACATATTTTCTACATATTTCTTTTTTTAAATTCAATAACAGGTTAATATTAGCAATAATTACCAATATTAATGCATTGATTCAACTAAAATCCAATAAATAATTATTTTCACTCCAAATTCTCAAAGTAAAGTTTTTAAAACTCTATTTTCATCAATTTATATTTATTTCAACAATTATATATTGAAACACATCAATTGATTAATTTATTAACTCTAATTTAATAAGATCACATTGTTTATTTGAAATAAACTAGTGTGAACCCGTGCTACGCACACGGTTGTCATTTTAGAATTTTAAATTTAACATAATTGTAAAAAACTTATGAATAGTAGAATATACATTTACGAATGCAATTCTAATAGATTTATCTGTGTATTAAACGCGCAGATAAAATAAATTTAGGGTACAATCTAAATATTAAATATAAATTATTATTTTAATGCGTAGTAGCAAATGAAAAAAATTGAACTAATTTCATAAAAGTACAAACAAATTACAATAACAAAATATTTTTTCTGTTATCAGCACACGATTTATTTAACATATTTTTGCTGACCTAATCCAAAGATCACACAATCATTATAAGCTTAAATACATGTAGATGAGGCACCATTGCTTGTGACAAAATAAGCTACAGTCGAAGACAAATAAATAAAAGTAGACTGTGCAATATTTCCAACAAATGAATATCTTATATTGAACCGCAAAGGAAACTATTCCCAAACAAAATATGTAAAACTGCTGACTTGCACTAAGTTGCATGCGAATTTTTTTTTAAGAAATAAGCCTTGAGTTGAACATCTAAATAAATTGAAAGTTTATTTACATGAAAGACAAAATTTCCAAGCCTTCATTAATTTGGAGTTTTCCACCAGTTGAATAGACATGACATGCGAACCAGATACTTCATAATCTTCATATTAGAGGAAGATATTTTGAGCTTTCCAGCAATGAATACGGTCTAGTGAATCTGCATGGAAATATACTATGTTAGCTCATTGACAAATAAGCATACTTCACTGTAAAAACAAACTTGATAGGTTGACTAAAATTGTATCCACATTAACAAATACTTTTTTCAGCAGCATAAAAATTCGACGTTTATATTACATTTAGATAAAAAAATCAATCATCGATTATTCAAATCTATGAACGGGAAACCATGCTTATTTAACCTCGGTTACTGAAATTTCCTTTAACGGAAGAAATAAGCATGGAATTTTTTTGTGTTTTTTGTAATTGCTTCCTGCATTACCATGAGTTCTACTACTATCTTCAAAGCTGGGGATGCCACTGTATGGACTGTTGGAAAAACTGATTAAGGAACGTGGGCTTTTAAGAAAATTGTCCATATTGGCGACACTGTCTTGTTGAATATAGCAGTCAGTACCACAATATGATAGGAGGTCGGCAAATCCAACTACGATAACTACAACACAAACTCGTCAATGTCGAACCATCCAACTGGCAACGACTCCATAGTGATCTAGTCGAGAGGGGATCACTTTTTCCTATGTGGGTTTCCTGGTCATTGTGCCTGAGGCCAAAATTTTAAGGTCTATACCCTAACAAAAGGCACCTCTGCTGCCCCTTACATCTCCCCTACAACCACCCCTCCCCAATGCCTACTGGAAGCTATGGCAGTCCTATGATGATTACTCGTTCGACTGCAAGCACCACTCCCGTGTCTCTTGTAGCTACTGCTGCTAAAAGCCAAGTTGCTTTCACTTTGACCTCCTCTAGATTTAGCTTTGTTGTTTTTATTGCTCCACTTACTGATGCTATTGTCAAGTTTTCTTATTTCCATTTTAATCCACTTTTTAGTTTCGCCCTATCTTGTTTAATCATGTGTTGTATTATGACTGGTTTTTGACTATTAACAAATATGATTATGAATGTTATTTTTTAGTATGAATTTGCTTAGGTAAAAAAACAAAAACAAAATATACTTATTATCGGCTAACTTTCAAACACTTGCTTTGAATCAAACAGTTATGAAATGTAGTCGTTGGGCCAAATCATAAAAATGCCTTTTTTATGAGTAGCTTCCCTATGCAAAATAATATCATATTGTAACAACTTAGCACCAGTGAACAAATGTTTGAACAAATTGTGTCCATTTTAGATATATTTAATTTTAGAGTACATTTTCATTTTCATACACTTGAAAGAGGAATTGCTTTTATAAACTCATTATGAACCAACCGACACATAAAATTTAATGTCAATCGGTCAACCATTAATGCAAATAAAAGCAAATAGTATTGAAACAATACTATGTGTGCTTCAAGTTTATGTAACCTTGAGGAAGTTCACTTTCATGTTTACTGTAGTTTTGTTATGAGCTATTTGACAACCAAAAAATTGTTTAGTTTAGAGAGAGTATCTTCAGTGTAGTGTCAGGTAAGAGAAAAGTAATAGAGTAGAAAAGAGACAAATATACGTAAAAGGAGCGAGTAGTTGTTTTGTTTGACCGAGGTTTTTAAGTTTAGGGTTTATTCGCTAAGATAAAGTACTTGGTTTGTTTATAAGTTGGTTGACTCATGGCTTATAACAGTCACCATATTTTTTCATGAGAAAATGTTTGTCGTATTTGTAATGTGATTGATTAGTGGATAACTTTATGCATATTTCTTTAGCACACTGAAGACATGATCATTGCAACAGAATCGTATTTTTACAACATTAGACCAGATTCGACCATTGTAATATGTTATTGACTATGTTATGAGTAACTACCTAAAAACCCAACTTTCTAATAAATACAATGCAGTAATACAAAGCCTTTATTTTAGATTTGATACCATATAATAGATTATAGTTTACCACCACATGTTTTCGTTATATATGATGATAGCTTCCAACATACTCATTAGCTTTATCTAAGATTTTAAACAAACTTAAAAATATTAAACACTCACCTTTTCCCTATGACTCGGAATAATACCAAAGTTAAACCTTTGTTTTTACCTTCTGCACTCAATATATATACCGTTCACCGACCAAGAAGGAAGGGAAAAGTGTTGATGATCCTTGGAGGGACTGGTTATGATGCAAAGCAATAATTTTGTATGACACTGTGATTACTTGTGAATTATAGGATATATATTAACCATGTACCAAAGCTATATACGATGAAAAATGAGAAAAAAGGTAAAATTGGAACAAAACTGCAAAAAATACAACAGTTTAGCTCTACCTCTTTTTGTAGTTTGTGAAGTAACAGAGGTATCACAGTTTATTGAGCTCAACATGGAAGGTGCCCTGCAAATATAGATTTGAGCGAATAATCCATTACATGGTGTAAGTAATATGATAAATGTTTGTATAATTTCAATTGCATGTCTAGTCAACTATACGAAAGTACCTATCTGGAACCATGCATGTTTAAGTCACCTTATAATCAGCATTAGATTTAAAATCCATGTGTTGAAGTTCAAGTTATAGAAGACTATCCAATCGAGAATGGTTTCATACTTCACATACATAGATGCACTCATTTCAGAGACTGATGTTTCCATTTTTAGTTATAAAAAACAGTTTATACATGAAGGTAACGCAAACACACCATCGGTTTATTAACTGTTTGAAATACCCATCAGGGTGAGTTGGAAATGAAGTAATCTTGAGGATAATCGAATAAGTTAATGATTAAAAAATAAAATTATTCACTACACGACATGTTACAAACTTGCTACATTAGCTTATCAGATATGAGTCATGAACTGTCTTGCAAATGTTTTTAAAATTGATATGTAGGGCAGTAACTCGTTAAAAAAATTTCATGATCTGGTTGAGGTGCATCATGAATGCAAATAGTATAAAAGTCAGCTGTCTAATGATGACAGCTAATTTTTTCCTCTATTCTAACCCTTACTCATCCAATATATGTTCATAGCACATTAATATCAAACAAACATCTTCAGTTAAAAAAAATCATATATACCTTGATAATGTGTGCGTGTATACAGACACGTTATATTTACATTCTGAAGATAATGTATGTAATCATGCATGCACGCACGCATGTTATGCATGCATGCATGCATGTATCTAGTCTATTAGACTATATAATAGCTTTTCACTTTTCCACTATATTGTACATGGGAAATGGAAAGTAAGCATATAATCGTGGATCTAAAACAAATTTTACACCAAAGTTTCCCATTTGTAACAGAGCCTCAAATTATAACCAACTTTTAGCTATTGATCGCATCAATTGGGTGACATGTCTAGCTGTTGTCGAATGAAAATACAATTAAATATTAGATGAATAAATTGAAAATGTAGAATTTTTATTATACAACAATCATGTAGCTGGAACTTAACCAAGTGAAAATGAGAATGAAATTGGCCTTACTTCACAACATGACTACGACGATGATAAACGTAGGACCAGTAGGCGCTCTCATCAAATTAATTTAACTTAGTAATCAACAACCCAAGAAAAATAAAAGTATATGATATTGTTTGGTACTAAGTTCGCTACATTAATAAGTACTATGTGATGTTATATGACACTGATAAATAGATATTTTATTACAGTAATAAGTGAATTTTACACAAACAAGTGTTTTCCTGAGTTGTTGATTACTAAGTTCGCACTAGTAGAAAATAATGTCAGGATTCTTACCTTTGAATTTTGAAGCATTATTATCAAAGGTAAGAATCCCGACAGACCTTATTTCATGACACTAAAACATCATATAACAAAATATACATAAAGCAAAGACATGCGACGAACTAAATATTGGAAATGAGAACCATGATTACTAATTTTTCTTTCCACTCATTTATCTTTAAGCTTTATTACAAACATATGCATTTAAAAACCATACTCTTATTGAAACAACTCATACGTATGTCTATATATATATATACATACACACACCAACACACACAAACCTTAAATCAATCGTTGTTATGTACACACATTTCGTTACAGAAGTGAAATATGTCTATGTTTAACAATTGATATCATAGATCAACTGATCACTATGCATCCTATGTCATATACAGGTATTCATGGAATTTGAAGTATTAGTTTAAGAAATTGATATCATAGATTAACTATATCCTATGTCCTATGCGTTCTATGTCGTACGTAGGTATTAATGGAATTTGAAATATTATTTTAACAAACTGATATCATTGATCAACTAATCACTACCTAACCACAACAGGGCGACCAAGCAAACCAACTTGAAGTGCAGGAACAAAAAGTGAAGCTATACAGGAGCAACTGCAAATCCAAATATCCCAAAAATGGAATTCAAATATAACGCATCTTGAAAATCATTTACTTATGGATGATTCGAACATTTACTCAGTTCCCTTTTGTTAATAGGTGAACAAATATTGTGCATTTAATCAGACAAATTGATATCATAGATAAACCAATCACTACCTAACCACAACATATTCGACCAAGCAAACCAACCTAAAGTGCAGGAATTTAAAGTGAAGCTATACATGAGCGATTGCAAATCAAAATATCCCTAAATTGGAATTTGGACATAATGCATCATGAAAATCATTTAAATAGGGAAGACGCAAACATTTATCCAGATTCCTTTTGTTAATTTTTGAACAAATACTGAGTGCATTTAATTAGTTGAAATGACAATAGTGAACACGCATACCCAATTTTTTCTCCAAACGTCGAAGGGACGATGGGCGTAGGTCGGGTGAGGGAGAAGAAACCGGGCCAACGAATGGAAAGGGACACCAAATCGATGCAGAAGACTATATATGTAAAATGAACGTTGGGTCCGAATGGGAGCAAATTCAATGGAAAAAACCAATGGGAATTTGTCGGCAACAGGGGAAACAACAGCGATAATCAGCCGTTGGGGCAGACGAAATCAGCGATTCGTTGAAATTGGGAAGCAGATCTAAGACTAGGAGGAGGGAACTTCCTAATTCATCATTGAATTAAGCAAGCGACTTATTTGGTCGCTTCTTGTAGGAAATTTGGGGTAGGTAGTGTTTAGGGAAGGAGAGACTGTTGGACCACTGAACGAAAAACTTTGGATTTCTTGCATGAAGACGGGAAAGGAGGATGAAGCAGAGAGGAAGGTCGGGAAAGAAAGAAGTATAAAGCGTGACGTTTCAATTCACAAATTACTAAGGGGGCTTTTGTTCCCTTGAAATGCAACTCAGTAATAATATAATAGTATAGATAAATAAAAATTAAATCAAATTTATTTTCTCCATTTTATTTTCAATATTAAATTATAACTAACGTTATAATTAAATATCATAGGTAATCACCAATACTAGGATTGTTACAAAGCTAGCTAGAACTTGATATTAGTATAAGATAAGAGGAATATAAGTGCATAAAGGAATTCATCCTTTATCTATAAAGGATGGGTACAAGTATAGTATAATCTCAATGCATGGTATATGTTTACCAAGGGTTGTCGCATGAATAGGTTTAATTCAACATAAGAGACTCATACTTAATGGAATTCAACGCTAATACAAGGAATCATATGAAAGTCGTGAGAGAAACTCATTAAAATTCCAATATGAATCTCGTGGAACTCAAGATAAAGCTCAAATATCATAAAAACAAAATCACAATATATAACATCTCATGTAGCTCTAGGCTATCGATGTAAAATAAAATATCTCAAAATAGTGATATCGTATAAAACTCAGAAAATTCAAAAAAACCCCGAATTGGCCAGATCCCTTATTGCAAAGCAGAAGCAATGTTGCACGTGCTAAACTCTTGTCCAGTGCTATTTATAATTTAGGTACCTAACTCGTGGACCCGAAGGTCATACTCATGGTGACCGATGTCACATAACTCGTGGTGACCGAAGTCACATAACTCATGGTGACCGAAGTCACATAACTTGTGGTGACCGAAGTCACATAACTCAGATGACCCGAAGGTCTATAGCACGGGCATACCCATGGATGTGTCACAAACTCTCGGAAAGGAACCCGAAAAGTGTTAGCACGCGTCCCATACCACACGTTCAAACTAAACGGATTACTAACCGCTAGTTAACTCCACATCATAAAATAAAATCTCAAACCTCAAAAATCTCATAATACTCATATATCTTGCCTCGTATCATCAACAAGTGCAAATAAATCTTATAGTAGTTTCTCATAAACCATAATTCCCGCAAGGGAAAAATCAAATCTCAAGACTCGCCTCATCTCATCGGTGAGTAATACAACATTTATAAGTAGTTCTCATCGATTATTACTCCTATGATAGGAGATCTCGAACGTCTCAACTAGTCAAATATTGGCTGAAACAAATTCTAAGACCAACAATCATTTTGGCTGTCATTTCGATCTCGGGACAGCAACAATCAGACGCATTTTTAATCAATATACTTAAAAATTTCAAAAACCTTAAAACATGAAACTTTTAGAACAAATTCTTAGCTTTACGGAACATCAAAGATTATTGAATTTGGATAAAAATTGAAAAAGTTATGCTTAATTTTGTTTCAGATTTAACAACAGAGCAAATAGTAGTTTTGCTCTCGGGATTGCAATAGAAACACTCAAATTTGAAATAGATAGCTTCAAAATACTGTAAAATATAAAACATGAAACTTGTAGTATATGATCTGTAACGATCCAGAATTTTGAACAAATTAAATTGAGAATATTTAATTAATTTTAAATATTTGAACGATGATTTAATTTGAATCCCCGATATAACTTTGAATTTAGTGA
Organism: Allium fistulosum; assembly: GCA_030737815.1. Classification (NCBI taxonomy): domain Eukaryota; kingdom Viridiplantae; phylum Streptophyta; class Magnoliopsida; order Asparagales; family Amaryllidaceae; genus Allium; species Allium fistulosum. The sequence goes on from CM060907.1 coordinate 614,632,321, forward strand.
TTAAATTATAAAAATTTAATCTATTGTAAGTTGAATAAAAATATGTATCTTCAGTTTTAAGTTGAAGAAAAATATTTCAAAAGCTTTTAAAATTTATATCGATGATACTGAAGATAACAGAAGCTTCAGAATCAAGTTTGATACTGCTTTGTTCAGTTTTGAAATTGTATCGTTCGAACCAATATTTAAAAAATAGTCGTCCGAGGCACAGTCTCAGAATTCGATGAAACCAGTTCCATTGGATCCGTAATATTGAATTATTGTCGGATTTCAAATTTCGTATTTTTCAGAGTTGTTATGTGAACGTACGACATATAAACGCGTTGGAAATTTTATCGAGACGTTTTGATATTTGGATTTAAACTTAATATAATTGTTTTCTCTTAGCCGACAATACGTACAGCCGCTACCATTGTGTCTCCCCTCGTACAAAACACCATCATCTCGTTCCCTGGAATCACGTCTTCTTCTGTTTCGTTCAGAGAAAAAAATCAATACAAACGATAAGTATCTTCGTTCATATTTGCACTGAAATAAAATTCAAAATAATGGTGGCCTCTGAATAGAATCGCGAGTATCTCAAATCTTAAGTTCGATATAAAGGAAAATATAAGGGCCGATCGAAATTCCTCTTCCATTCAAATCGCATAGCCGCGGGAGAAAAGAAATTGGGGCGATGAGGAGGATTGCAAAGCCTAGGGTTTTGACGCTTTTGCCTTCGCGAGATCGTATTGTCGACTGGAGAGGGATCGACGTCGTGAGGCGCAGTGATTGTCGAGGTTAGTAACTTCGTGAATGTCGAGGGGATTCGCAGCGTGTCGTGACTGGAGCAGCGGTGTCGCGAGGGTGGCACGAAGCTCGAATTCAAGTCGAGTGCGGAGGAAGGCTTCGCGACTTCGCGATTTCGATGGCAGGTTCTCTGGTGGAGTTCGATTTGGTGTATCTCGTTTTAGCCGATGGGAGAAGGAATCGCTTGGTAGTGGTCGAGCGAAATAGGAGGTCGCATGTGCTAGGGTTTCGATCGCGTGACCAGGTGGTTCGCGTGGAAGAGATGGCGAATGAGAGGTAGAGTTTCTGAGCTCTGGGGTCGGCGATGCTCGAACTCGAGCTGGGTAGGCGAAGGTCAGTAAGGCGTGGTATCTCTAGTTCAACCGAAGGCAGTAAGGTATAATTAGTTTTATTCAATCCTTAAGCATTTTTGTTTTAAAATTTATAGTAAAATAAATTATTAGTTGGGTTATTTTTTGAAAGAAAATAAATAAATAAAATATAAGTGTACAAATAAATTGTAATCTACTAAACGTTGTTTTAAATAATAAATTGTAGTGGATAATTAATTTAATTTATTCATTTAATTTTAATTACCCAAGGGATTTTTAAATATTAGAGGAAAATTTTTGGTTTAAAATAAATTTATTAGTTAAAATTTAAAACTATCAAATGGAAATTAATTATTCAAATTGTTCGAATATTAATAATTTGTATAATATTTATACAAGGGCTATAAATCAAGAAAATCAATCTGGAATGGAAATGGATGGCAAATTAAAAGCGAAGGTGAGATTTTTCTCACTCAAAATGAAAGTGGAATTTTCAGTTATTTATTGATTGATTTGATTGCTATTGGATGTGTGATATTAGATATAGTAGGATATATCTATATATATATATATATATATAGCAATATATACATATTGGCATATGTATATATTGGATTGATTGATTTCCCGCCTCGTATAGCGGATGAGACCCTATTGCGCCGTTAGTAAGCGGATATTTTTATAAAACCCATATACCGCGATATTCCACCTCGAAGTGGAATTGGTATTGTGCTAACGTCTGTGGATGCAGGGAAACAGGTTGGAGGGATCAAACTGGATTCCTCACCAGTATTTATTTATTTACAGATATTAATATATATTCTGTTATCCTATTGATATATGATGTTTGTTGTTGTGATTGACTAATTGGTGCCGTTGCATCATCGGATTCAAGTTTTGAAGTTTAAAAATAACGACTTTACTTTAAAAGGACTTTTAAAGTGATTTTTGAAAATATACGTTTTATGGAATTTTTGAATTGATTTATTTCAAATAAATAAACGTCTAAAATTTTAAAGTTATAAAAGTTAAGATTTTTGTGAAATAAAATCAAAGTGTGATTTTTGAAATAAAAGTTAAGAAATTTATGAAATGGTTTAAATTTGGATTTCTAGTATTTTAAACGGTTTATTTAAAAGATGTACAAAAATGGATATTTATAAATTTGGAATATTGGGATTATAAGACAAGTTTCTATAAGTGTTAAAATGAAGTGTAAATGGGATTTCATAAGTTAATGAAATCTAAAAGTTTTAAATTTTGTGAAGTTTAAAAGAACGATTTCTTTTAAAATAAACGAATTATAAGTTATATTAACTTATAAGATGGACCTTTGGTATATACATTAAGTTATAAATTGAATGGGTCATTAAAGAAGATTTATAAATCGAAGTTGTTATAAAATGGAAATAGAATTTATAAACGTTGTTTTTATAAATTCGAAAATAAATCAAATTTGATTGATTTTAAATATAGAGATTATTAAGGGAATTTCATCCACGATTTTGGATAGTGGATAATTCTTGAAAATAAATGTGTAGAAAAGATTGAAATGTGGTTAGTGAAGTATATTCACGATTTTGGACAGTGAATATATTTTTAAGTAAAATGGATATGGTTTTGGGAAAGTGATATTTGAAATGAAGTTAATTGTTTTAAAGATGTTTTCAAATATATTGAATATCGAAATCATAGATTTCAACATTCATTGTTGAAATAGGCGTTTTCGAGAAATAAGGAAATGGTAGACTATAACACTGTTGTTATAGTAAATGATTTCCGAAAGGAAATATTTTTATCTAGTATTGGGATTCATATATCTATCTTAATTCCGAATCCCTATACTAGTGATTTTGAGTCGTCGTAACGATGTTTTACGCAACATTCGTTTTTGACTCAAATAGATGTTAAAATTTATGATTTCCTTAAAGAATGAATATATACTTAATATTGATTTAAGTATATCGAATATTTTCAAATGTTGAAAATAAATAGATTTGTGAAATACTTATTTTTAAATAAGTATGGAAATGCTTTTCCAATATGAAATGAACTGTTTTGAGATTTTATCTTCAAAGATAAAATGAAATGCGGAAAGTGATTTGAAATGGTTTTCAAATGATTAAGTGTGGAAATTTTATATCTAGTAAAAGATATTTTGGAAGATGAAATAATTTGGAAAATTATTTGGAATCTGATGATGTTGCGCATCTTTATTGATAGTTAAATAACCGACTATCAATAATTACCTTGAATGGTATTTGTTGTGAATTGCTTGAATTTGAATGCCACACTTATTTTTGAATAAGCGCTCACTATTCGGGTTAGCCGGGAAAGGACCATGGGGTCGTATAACCCATTCCGAATATGTGATACGTCGTTATGAATTGCATTCGAAGACCGGTGTTGAAGACCGGATATTTTTGAAAACGGAAGGATTACCGTCGAGTTACTGTACATCGGCTGATCTCCGATTTAGAGGTTTTATCACCCTTAGTGACGGGACGTCCGGACGTGATTAGAAATTTATCCGGATATGCAAGGGCTTCGTGAGAAGTGCCTTCGGTTCTGTTCGATCCCGGAACAGACTTGTATGGATTTTGTGTCTGACGTTACAAATTGAGATATAAAGCTGATTTCTTTCAAATACATTTCTGTTGGTGGCGGAGAATTTATTCTCTTAGCTTAACACCCTTCTCTGAGACGTACGAGCTCAAAGGTTATGTAGTTGAAATTTATCAGCGATATACTCCCAATTTGGTAACGTGGCATACTGAGTGTTGCTGTGAAATGATCAGTGTTTGATCATTTGCGATATGATCATTTGTCTGATCTTATATCTTTGTGATCATAGGTTGATCATTTTGTTTGACCCGAAGCATGGCTTTGTAGAAAGCGTAGCTTTGTGGACGAGACTTCGTCGAGCCTCACACCCCGGAAATGGTCGAAACAGGAAGGATGCAGCAAGGTTCTAGGGAGTAGCGCCCCTTAGTGTATGTCATTCCTTCTGGATAGAGGTGGTATCATGGTATGGAGCCCAGATACTTAACCTATGTGGTTGCTGCATTATTATTATTATGTGGTTTGTTGGAAATCGGGGATCCTCGGGAAGATCGGTTACGATCGGGGGATGGCACACGCGTGTCAGTAGTTACCTATTTTTGCAGAGGTAACCCGGCCTTGTGTTGGCAGAGATCCGGTTAGGTTCTCGGGTCGTCTATTCTAGGGACGTACCCATCGTGGAAAAGGAAGTTCCTTGGCCTGACCATTTGTTGGAAATCCAAACAAAACAATACGCGACTTGTACGGTTTTAGTTGTAGAACCTGCCATCTAATATGGCAGCTATAGCAAGCATACTATAATGGTACCTATGCTGGCTAAGATTTATATTCTACTTTCGGAATGTTTTCTACACTATGCACTAATAATATTATCAAAAATGATTTGATTTTGCGTAGTAAGCATCTTTGACTATCATAAGAAGAAATCTCCTCCAATTCTGCGTTTGCATTGTGTGTGTGGCGGGAGGTCTTATGGTAGTTTCATTTTCCAAAAGCATTGCGAATTTTTTTTATTTTCTTTGTGAAAAATAACTGTTTTACGATCTCACACCAGTCACCATGACTGACTCGGAGTTTAATGTTCCCTTCTAAACTCTGGGTGCCCACCAATTTCCACACGGGCAGCCTAGAGTTATGTTATCAGGATATTCTGGAGCTTTGGAGATAAGCTGGATGGTGAGACGTAGTATTTGTATCTGATAAGTATTTATTCCGCTGTGTATTATGTATGAGGACAAGTTTATATAACTGTCCATTGTTGTATATGACTCTGATGATTGATGTATGTATAAACTGATATAGCTCTTTGTTTTAAAAGACTAGTGTTTATTTATTATATATTGTTCTGCTGCGATGTGTAAGATTCTGATATTGTTTCTGCTTCTGATGTTGTTCTGTTCTTTCTCTTCTTCTCTCTTTCTTCTTCTATCTTTTCTTCTGTTTTCTTCTTTCTAAAACCCTAAGAATTCGGTTTTCCGACATTCGTTGCTCGGCAGTGGATACAGTGGACGTATCGATGTCGGTTTTCGGAAGTCGAAGAATCAGGTCCTTACATGATCTATGCTTTCCAAATAATCTAAAATTCTTAAATTTGGTTATGAAACGTAAAAGTTATGCTTAATTTAGTTTCAGATTCAACGATAGAGCAAATAATAGTTTTGCTCTCGGGATTGCAATAGAAACACTCAAATTTGAAATAGAAAACTTCAAAATTCTGTAAAACACAAAACATGAAACTTGTAGTATATGATTTTTGCTTTCCAAAACATCTAAAATTCTTAAATTTGGTGAAGAAACGTAAAAGTTATGCTTAATTTAGTTTTAGATTCAACAACAGAGCAAATAATAGTTTTCCTCTTGAGTTTGCAATAGAAACACTCAAATTTGAAATAGATAGCTTCAAAATTTTGAAAAACACAAAACGTAAAACTTGTAGTATGTGATCTAAGCTTTCTAAAACATCTAAAATTAATAAATTTGGCTAAGAAAAGTAAAAGTTATTGCAAAATTCGTTTCAGCCACAATCACAAAACAAATATTACACCAGTCATCTTTTTTTCCCAGCAAATTCACCTCTGTAAACCGTCCTTAACTGCATGAACCCAAAATAGAAAGTGTGAGGGAACCCTCACCTTAGATATCCAGCAAAGTTTGGGTTGAAAGCTTCTCCGGTTTGGTTCAATTTGATGATTTTCAGGCTCCTTTGTTAGCTTCAGCAGCTGAAAAATTTGAAACAAGAACATGCAAGAACAAAAGAGAAAGCTATACACAATTCATATCTAATTCTAGGATTTTGATGATATAATTATGTAGTATTGGTGGAGATTACCTTCTATTCTCCTAATTTGGTGATTTCTTCTTGAATTGGCAGCAAATTGTGTGAAAATTTTGTTTTAGTTGAAGGTAACCATTATATTTTTTTTCAGTTTACTGTAAGTTTGTTCTTTTCTATTTCTGAGGAAGAAGAACTAAACTACGTACACTAGTTTGTTTTTCACCAGAAACATCCAGATAATGGATTTTAGGTTTTAAATCCTAACCCAAAACGCCCAAAGCAATATTATTTAGAGAAAATGCAAGGCTATGTATATGTATTAGGCTATTTTACCTTAAATTCACATATTTCTCAATATAAACTCAAAAAAAAAATATGCAACCAACTGTTATGAAAAAAAAATTGTTATTTACACAAAATAAAATTTATTTCAATAATAAAATGTTATTTTCATAAATAAAACCATATTTTTGACAATATTTTACAATTTTCAAAATTTTAGTGTAAAAACCCGAATTTTAAAGCATAATTTGTTCAAAAATCATTTTCATTGTCAAATAAGTTATAACAAAACATTATAACTCCTTTTAAAATAACAAAATATTATTTTAAACATTATTCCATCTTTTAATTTAATAAAATAAATATTTTCTACATATTTCTTCTTTTAAATTTAATAACAGGTTAATATTGGTAATAATTACTAATATTAATGCATTGATTCAACTAAAATCCAATAAATAATTATTTTCACTCCAAATTCTCAAAGTAAAGTTTTTAAAACTCTATTTTCATCAATTTATATTTATTTCAAAAATTATATGTTGAAACACATCAATTGATTAATTTATTAACTCTAATTTAATAAGATCACATTGTTTATTTGAAATAAATAAATAAAAATAAATCAAATTTATTTTCTCCATTTTATTTTCAATATTAAATTATAACTAACGTTATAATTAAATATCATAGGTAATCACCAATACCAGGTTTGTTACAAAGCTAGTTAGAACTTGATATTAGTATAAGATAAGAGGAATATAAGTGCATAAGGGAATTCATCCTTTAACTATAAAGGATGGGTACAAGTATAGTATAATCTCAATGCATGGTATATGTTTACCAAGGGTTGTCGCATCAATAGGTTTAATTCAACATAAGAGACTCATACTTAATGGCATTCAACGCTAATACAAGGAATCATATGAAAGTCATGAGAGAAACTCATTAAAATTCCAATATGAATCTCGTGGAACTCAAGAAAAAGCTCAAATATCATAAAAACGAAATCACAATATATAACATCTCATGTAGCTCTAGGCTATCGATGTAACAAAAATATCTCAAAATAGTGAAATCGTATAAAACTCAGAAAATTCAAAAAAACCCTGAATTGGCCAGATCCCTTATTGCAAAGCTGAAGCAATGTTGCACGTGCTAAACTCTTGTTCAGTGCTATTTATAATTTAGGTACATAACTCATGGACCCGAAGGTCATACTCATGGTGATCGATGTCACATAATTCGTGGTGACCGAAGTCACAAAACTCATGGTGACCGAAGTCACATAACTTGTGGTGACCGAAGTCACATAACTCAGATGACCCGAAGGTCTATAGCACCGGCATACTCGTGGATGTGTCACAAACTCCCGGAAAAAAACCCGAAAAGTGTTAGCGTGCGTTTCATACCCCACGTTAGCACTAAACGGTTTACTAACCGCTAGTTAACTCCACATCATAAAAATAAAATCTCAAACCTCAAAAATCTCATAATACTCATATACCTTGCCTCGTATCATCGACAAGTGCAAATAAATCTCATAATAGTTTCTCATAAACCATAATTCCCGCAAGGGAAAAATCAAATCTCAAGATTCGTCTCATTTCCTCGGCGAGTAATACAACATTTATAAGTAGTTCTCATCGATTATTACTCCTATGATAGGAGATCTCGAACGTCTCAACTAGTCAAATATTGGCTGAAACAAATTCTAAGACCAACAATCATTGTTGCTGTCATTTCGATCTCGGGACAGCAACAATCAGATGAATTTTTAATCAATATACTTAAAAATTTCAAAAACCTCAAAACATGAAACTTTTTAAACAAATTCTTAGCTTTCCGGAACATCAAAGATTATTGAATTTGGATAAAAATTGACAAAGTTATGCTTAATTTAGTTTCAGATTCAACAATAGAGCAAATAATAGTTTTGCTCTCGGGATTGCAATAGAAACACTCAAATTTGAAACAGATAGCTTCAAAATTCTGTAAAACACAAAACATGAAACTTGTAGTATATGATCTAAGCTTTCCAAAACATCTAAAATTCTTAAATTTGGTTAAGAAACGTTAAAGTTATGCTTAATTTAGTTTCAGATTCAACAACCGAGCAAGTAATAGTTTTGCTCTCGGAATTGCAATAGAAACACTCAAATTTGAAATAGATAACTTCAAAATTCTAAAAAACACAAAACATGAAACTTGTAGTATATGATCTATGCTTTTCAAAACATCTAAAATTCTTAAATTTGGTTAAGAAACGTAAAAGTTATGCTTAATTTAGTTTCAGATTCAACAACAGAGCAAATAATAGTTTTGCTCTCGGGATTGCAAAAGAAACACTCAAATTTGAAATAGATAACTTCAAAATCCTATAAAACACAAAACATAAAACTTGTAGTATATGATCTTTGCTTTCCAAAACATCTAAAATTCTTATATTTGGTTAAGAAACGTAAAAGTTGTGCTTAATTTAGTTTCAGATTCAACAACAGAGCAAATAATAGTTTTGCTCTCGGGATTACAATAGAAACACTCAAATTAGAAATAGATAACTTCAAAATTCTGAAAAACACAAAACATTAAACTCGTAGTATATGATCTAGGCCTTCCAAAACATCTAAAATTCTTAAATTTGGTTAAGAAACGTAAAAGTTATGCTTAATTTAGTTTCAGATTCAACAACAGAGCAGATAATAGTTTTATTCTCGGGATTGCAATAGAAACACTCAAATTTGAAATAGATAGCTTCAAAATTTTGAAAAACACAAAACGTAAAACTTGTAGTATGTGATCTAAGCTTTCTAAAACATCTAAAATTAATAAATTTGGCTAAGACAAGTAAAAGTTATTGCAAAATTCGTTTCAGCCACAATCACAAAACAAATATTACACCAGTCATCTTTTTTTTCCAGCAAATTCACCTCTGTAAACCGTCCTTAACTGCATGAACCCAAAATAGAAAGTGTGAGGGAACCCTCACCTTAGATATCCAGCAAAGTTTGGGTTGAAAGCTTCTCCGGTTTGGTTCAATTTGATGATTTTCAGGCTCCTTTGTTAGCTTCAGCAGCTGAAAAAGTTGAAACAAGAACATGCAAGAACAAAAGAGAAAGTTATACACAATTCATATCTAATTCTAGGATTTTGATGATATAATTATGTAGTATTGGTGGATATTACCTTCTATTCTCCTAATTCGGTGATTTCTTCCTGAATTGGCAGCAAATTGTGTGAAAATTTTGTTTTAGTTGAAGTTAACCATTATAATTTTTTTTTCAGTTTACTGTAAGTTTGTTTTTTTCTGTTTCTGAGGAAGAAGAACTAAACTATGTACACTAGTTTGTTTCTCACCAAAAACATCCAGATAATGGATTTTAGGTTTTAAAACCTAACCCAAAAAGCCCAAAGCAATATTATTTAGAGAAAATGCAAGGCTATGTATATGTATTACGCTATTTTACCTTAAATTCACATATTTCTCAATATAAACTCAAAAAAAAAATATGCAACCAACTGTTATGAAACAAAAATTGTTATTTACACAAAATAAAATTTATTTCAATAATAAAATGTTATTTTCATAAATAAAACCATATTTTTAACAATATTTTACAATTTTCAAAATTTTAGTGTAAAAACAAGAATTTTAAAGCATAATTTGTTCAAAAATCATTTCATTGTCAAATAAGTTATAACAAAACATTATAACTCTTTTTAAAATAACAAAATATTATTTTTAACAATATTCCATCTTTTAATTTTAATAAAATACATATTTTCTACATATTTCTTCTTTTAAATTCAATAACAGGTTAATATTGGCAATAATTACCAATATTAATGCAATGATTCAACTAAAATCCAATAAATAATTATTTTCACTCCAAATTCTCAAAGTAAAGTTTTTAAAACTTTATTTTCATCAATTTATATTTATTTCAACAATTATATGTTGAAACACATCAATTGATTAATTTATTAACTCTAATTTAATAAGATCACATTGTTTATTTGAAATAAATAAATAAAAATTAAATAAAATTTATTTTCTCCATTTTATTTTCAATATTAAATTATAAATAATGTTATAATTAAATATTATAGGTAATCACCAATACCAGGTTTGTTACAAAGCTAGCTAGAACTTGATATTAGTATAAGATAAGAGGAATATAAGTGCATACGGGAATTCATCCTTTAACTATAAAGGATGGGTACAAGTATAGTATAATCTCAATGCATGGTATATGTTTACCAAGGGTTGTCGCATGAATAGGTTTAATTCAACATAAGAGACTCATACTTAATTGCATTGAACGCTAATACAAGGAATCATATGAAAGTCATGAGAGAAACTCATTAAAATTCCAATATGAATCTCGTGGAACTCAAGATAAAGCTCAAATATCATAAAAACAAAATCACAATATATAACATCTCAAGTAGGAATGGCAATGGGGCGGGTTGGGGCGGGTTTCTTGTGCCCCAGGCCCGCCCCGGTGTTTTAGACCCCGCCCCAGACCCGCCCCGTAGACCCGGTGCGGGTCCAGAATTTTGCCCCAACCCGAGACCCGTACGGGTCAGGGTAGACCCGCCCCGCCCCGCCCAGAGACCCGGTGAAGGTTTTTGTATTGATTCAAAATTGTGTGCTAATGTACATGTATTTATATTTGTTGTCACTAAATGATACATTAAATACAAATAACAATGTGTTTACAATTATAAAGGAAGATAATAAAAATGTGGTGTACAAAATAATTCAAAAAAATATGCATATGTTATTTTATAAATATCAATGATGCAGCTTAATACTATGAACTTTTTATAGCTTATTGATTGTAACATTATAATATCCATGTCATAATCAAACATACATAGATATATATATATAAAGATTAGCAAATCATCGTTATAATACTAAAGCGATTTCATGAGATCTTAGAAGTGCGGGTCGGGTTGGGGCGGGTCAGCCAAGCCCCGACCCGACCCTAGACCCAGAGCTCTCAAGAACGGGTCACGGGTCTACCCGCCCCGTTGACCCAATGAGGTGGGTCTGGGCGGGCCAAAACAGGGTCGGGTCAACCAGGTTTTGACACTAGACCCGCCCCATTGCCATCCCTCATCTCAAGTAGCTCAAGGTTATCGATGTAACAAAAATATCTCAAAATAGTGAAATCATATAAAACTCAGAAAATTCAAAAAACCCCGAATTGGCCAGATCCCTTATTGCAAAGCTGAAGCAATGTTGCACATGCTAAATTCTTGTCCAAAGCTATTTATAATTTAGGTACCTAACTCGTGGACCCAAAGGTCATACTCATGGTGACCGATGTCACATAACTCGTGATGACCGAAGTCACAAAACTCATGGTGACCGAAGTCACATAACTTGTGGTGACCGAAGTCACATAACTCAAATGACCCGAATGTCTATAGAACGGGCATACTCGTGGATGTGTCACAAACTCTCGGAAAGGAACCCGAAAAGTGTTAGCGTGCGTCCCATACCACACGTTCGCACTAAACGGTTTACTAACCGCTAGTTAACTCCACATCATAAAAATAAAATCTCAAACCACAAAAATCTCATTATACTCATATATCTTGCCTCGTATCATCGACAAGTGAATATAAATCTCAAAGTAGTTTCTCATAAACCATAATTCCCGCAAGGGAAAAGTCAAATTTCAAGACTCGCCTCATCTCATCGGCGAGTAATACAACATTTATAAGTAGTTCTCATCGATTATTACTCCTATGATAGGAGATCTCGAACGTCTCAACTAGTCAAATATTGGCCGAAACAAATTCTAAGACCAACAGTCATTGTTGGTGTCATTTCGATCTCAGGACAGCAACAATCAGACGCATTTTTCATCAATATACTTCGAAATTTCAAAAACCTCAAAACATGAAACTTTTAGAACAAATTCTTAGCTTTCCGGAACATCAAAGATTATTGAATTTGGATAAAAATTGAAAAAGTTATGCTTAATTTAGTTTCAGATTCAACAACAGAGCAAATAATAGTTTTGCTCTCGGGATTGCAATCGAAACACTCAAATTTGAAATAGATAACTTCAAAATTCAGTAAAACACAAAACATGAAACTTGTAGTATATGATCTAAGCTTTCCAAAACATCTAAAATTCTTAAATTTGGTTAATAAACGTAAAAGTTATGCTTAATTTAGTTTCAGATTCAACAACAGAGCAAATAATAGTTTTGCTCTCGGGATTGCAAAATAATCACTCAAATTTGAAATAGATAACTTCAAAATTCTAAAAAACACTAAAATTCTTATATTTGGTTAAGAAACGTAAAAGTTATGCTTAATTTAGTTTCAGATTCAACAACAGAGCAAATAATAGTTTTGCTCTCGGGATTGCAATAGAAACACTAAAATTTGAAATAGATAACTTCAAAATTCTTAAAAACACAAAACATTAAACTTGTAGTATATGATCTAGGCTTTCCAAAATATCAAAAATTCTTAAATTTGGTTAAGAAACGTAAAAGTTATGCTTAATTTAGTTTTATATTCAACAACAGAGGAAATAATAGTTTTGCTCTCGGGATTGCAATAGAAACACTCAAATTTGAAATAGATAACTTCAAAACTCTGTAAAACACAAAACATGAAACTTGTAGAATTTTATCTATGCTTTCCAAAACATTTAAAACTCTTAAATTTGGTTAAGAAACGTAAAATATATGCTTAATTTAGTTTTAGATTCAACAATAGAGCAGATAATAGTTTTGCTCTCGGGATTGCAATAGAAACACTCAAATTTGAAATATATAACTTCAAAACTCTAGAAAACACAAAACATGAAACTTGTAGTATATGATCTAGCTTTCCAAAACATCTAAAATTATTAAATTTGGTTAAGAAACATAAAAGTTATAGCAAAATTCGTTTCAGCCACAATCACAAAACAAATATTACAGCAGTTATCTTTTTTTTCCAGCAAATTCACCACTGTAAACCGCCCTTAACCGCATGAACCCAAAATAGAAAGCGTGAGGGAACCCACACCTTAGATATGCAGTAAAGTTTGGGTTGAAAGCTTCTCCGGTTTGGATCAATTTGATGATTTTGAGGCTCCTTTGTTAGCTTCAGCAGCTGAAAAAGTTGAAACAAGAACATGCAAGAACAAAAGAGAAAGTTATACACAATTCATATCAAATTTTAGGATTTTGATGATATAATTCTGTAGTATTGGTAGAGATTTCCTTCTATTCTCCTAATTTGGTGATTTCTTTTTTAATTGGCAGCAAATTGGGTGAAAATTTTGTTTTAGTTGAAGGTAACCATTATATTTTTTTTTTCAGTTTACTGTAAGTTTGTTCTTTTCTGTTTCTGAGGAAGAAGAACTAAACTACGTATAATAGTTTGTTTCTCACCAGAAACATCCAGATAATGGATATTAGGTTTTAAAACCTAACCCAAAAAGCCCAAATCAATATTATTTAGAGAAAATGCAAGGCTATGTATATGTATTAGGCCATTTTACCTTAAATTCACATATTTCTCAATATAAACTCAAAAAAAAATATGCATCCAACTGTTATGAAACAAAAAATTTTATTTACACAAAATAAAATTTATTTCAATAATAAAATGTTATTTTCATAAATAAAACCATATTTTGACAATATTTTACAATTTTCAAAATTTTAGTGTAAAAACACAAATTTTAAAGCATAATTTGTTCAAAAATCATTTTCATTGTCAAATAAGTTATAACAAAACATTATAACTCTTTTTAAAATAACAAAATATTATTTTAAACAATATTCCATCTTTTAATTTTAATAAAATACATATTTTCTACATATTTCTTCTTTTAAATTCAATAACAGGTTAATATTGGCAATAATTACTAATATTAATGCATTGATTCAACTAAAATCCAATAAATAATTATTTTCACTCCAAATTCTCAAATTAAAGTTTTTAAAACCCTATTTTCATCAATTTATATTAATTTCAAAAATTATATGTTGAAACACATCAATTGATTAATTTATTAACTTTAATTTAATAAGATCACATTGTTTATTTGAAATAAATAAACAAAAATTAAATCAAATTTATTTTCTCCATTTTATTTTCAATATTAAATTATAACTAACGTTATAATTAAATATCATAGGTAATCACCAATACCAGGTTTGTTACAAAGCTAACTAGAACTTGATACAGGAAAATAGGCAGAGGGAAGAAGTTGCAAAAAAAATTAGTTTCAGAGACAACAAGTTTGATTTTTAGTATGAAGGACACTTTTTAGTGTAAACAGCAAATGATATTTACAACTATCATTCTGTGATTTACACTAGAAAGTGTCCTTCAGCCTAAACAGCAAACTTCTTGTCCTTAAAACTAAATTTTTTTTAAACTTTTTCCTTAAGCCTAAAAACCCCAACTTGATATTAGTATAAGATAAGAGGAATATAAGTGCATAAGGGAATTCATCCTTTAACTATAAAGGATGGGTACAAGTATAGTATTATCTCAATGCATGGTATATGTTTACCAAGGGTTGTCGCATGAATAGGTTTAATTCAACATAAGAGACTCATACTTAATGGCATTCAACGCAAATACAAGGAATCATATGAAAGTAATGAGAGAAACTCATTAAAATTCCAATTTGAATCTCGTGGAACTCAAGATAAAGCTCAAATATCATAAAAATGAAATTACAATATATAACATCTCATGTAGCTCTAGGATATCGATGAAACAAAAATATCTCAAAATAGTGAAATCGTATAAAACTCAGAAAATTCAAAAAAACCCCGAATTGGCCAGATCTCTAATTGCAAAGCTGAACCAATGTTCACGTGCTAAACTCTTGTCCAGTGCTATTTATAATTTAGGTACCTAACTCGTGGACCCGAAGGTCATACTCATGGTTACCTATGTCACATAACTCGTGGTGACCGAAGTCACAAAACTCATGGTGACCGAAGTCACATAACTTGTGGTGACCGAAGTCACATAACTCAGATGACCCAAAGGTCTATAGCACGGGCATACTCGTGGATGTGTCACAAACTGTAGGAAAGTAACCCGAAAAGTGTTAGCGTGCGTCCCATACCACACGTTCACACTAAATGGTTTACTAACCGCTAGTTAACTCCACATCATAAAAATAAAATCTCAAACATCAAAAATCTCATAATACTCATATATCTTGCCTCGTATCATCGACATGTGCAAATAAATCTCATAGTAGTTTCTCATAAACCATAATTCCCGCAAGGGAAAAATCTAATCTCAAGACTCGCCTCATCTCATCGGTGAATAATACAACATTTATAAGTAGTTCTCATCGATTATTACTCCTATGATAGGAGATCTCGAACATCTCAACTAGTCAAATATTGGCTGAAACAAATTCTAAGACCAACAATCATTGTTGCTGTCATTTCGATCTCGGGACAACAACAATCAGACGCATTTTTAATCAATATACTTCAAAATTTCAAAAACCTCAAAACATGAAACTTTTAGAACAAATTCTTAGCTTTCCGGAACATCAAAGATTATTCAGTTTGGATAAAAATTGAAAAAGTTATGCTTAATTTAGTTTCAGATTCAACAACAGAGCAAATAATAGTTTTGTTCTCGGGATTGCAATAGAAACACTAAAAGTTGAAATAGATAACTTAAAAATTCTGTAAAACACAAAACATGAAACTTGTAGTATATAATCTATTCTTTCCAAAACATCTAAAATTCTTAAATTTGGTTAAGAAACGTAAAAGTTATGCTTAATTTAGTTTCAGATTCAACAATAGAGCAGATAATAGTTTTCCTCTCGGGATTGCAATAGAAACACTCAAATTCGAAATAGATAACTTCAATACTCTGTAAAACACAAAACATGAAACTTGTAGTATATGATCTACGCTTTCCAAAACATATAAAATTCTTAAATTTGGTTAAGAAACGTAAAAGTTATGCTTAATTTAGTTTCAGATTAAACAGCAGAGCAAATAATAGTTTTGCTCTCGGGATTGCAAAAGAAACACTCAAATTTGAAATAGATAACTTCAAAATTCTAAAAAACACAAAACATGAAACTTGTAGTATATGATATATTCTTTCCAAAACATCAAAAATTCATAAATTTAGTTAAGAAACGTAAAAGTTATGCTTAATTTAGTTTCAGATTCAACAACAGAGCAAATAATAGTTTTGCTCTCGGGATTGCTATAGAAACACTCAAATTTGAAATAGATAACTTCAAAATTTTGAATAACACAAAACATGAAACTTGTAATATATTATCTATGCTTTCTATATCATCCAAAATTCTTAAATTTGGTTAAGAAACGTAAAAGTTATGCTTAATTTAGTTTCAGACTCAACAATAGAGCAAATAATAGTTTTGCTCTCGGGATTGCAAAAGAAACACTCAAATTTGAAATAGATAACTTCAAAATTCTGAAAAACACAAAACATGAAACTTTTAGGATCTACGCTTTCCAAAACATCTAAAATTCTTAAATTTGGTTTAGAAACGTAAAAGTTATAGCAAAATTCGTTTCAGCCACAATCACAAAACAAATATTACAGTAGTCATCTTTTTTTTCCAGCAAATTCACCACTGTAAACCGTCCGTAACCGCATGAACCCAAAATAGAAAGCGTGAGGGAAACCTCACCTTAGATATGCAGCAAAGTTTTGGTTGAAAGATTCTCCGGTTTGGATCAATTTGATGATTTTGAGGCTCCTTTATTAGCTTCAGCAACTGAAAAAGTTAAAACAAGAACATGAAAGAACAAAAGAGAAAGTTACACACAATTCAAATCTCTAGGATTTTGATAATATAATTCGGTAGTATTGGTGGAGATTACCTTCTATTCTCTTAATTAGGTGATTTCTTCTCGAATTGGCAGCAAATTGGGTGAAAAATTTGTTTTAGTTGAAGGTAACCATTATATTTTTTTTCAGTTCACTGTAAGTTTGGTCTTTTCTGTTTCTGTGGAAGAAGAACTAAACTACGTACACTAGTTTTTTTCTCACCAGAAACATCCAGATAATGATTTTTTGTTTTTAAAACCTAACCCAAAAAGCCCAAAGCAATATTATTGAGAGAAAATCCAAGGCTATGTATATGTATTAGGCTATTTTACCTTAAATTCACATATTTCTCAATATAAACTCAAAAAAAAATATGCAACCAGCTGTTATGAAACAAAAATTTTTATTTACACAAAATAATTTTTTTTTCAATAATAAAATGTTATTTTTATAAATTAAACCATATTTTTGACAATATTTTACAATTTTCGAAATTTTAGTGTAAAAACACGGATTTTAAAGGATAATTTGTTCAAAAATCATTTTCATTGTCAAATAAGTTATAACAAAACATTATTACTCTTTTTAAAATAACAAAATATTATTTTAAACAATATTCCATCTTTTAATTTTAATAAAATACATATTTTCTACATATTTTTTCTTTTAAATTCAATAACAGGTTAATATTGGCAATAATTACCAATATTAATGCATTGATTCAACTAAAATCCAATAAATAATTATTTTCACTCCAAATTCTCAAAGTAAAGTTTTTAAAACTCTATTTTCATCAATTTTTATTTATTTCAAAAATTAAATGTTGAAACACATCAATTGATTAATTTATTAACTCTAATTTAATAAAACCACATTGTTTATTTGAAATAAAAAAAATTAAATCAAATTTATTTTCTCCATTTTATTTTCAATATTAAATTATAACTAACGTTATAATTAAATATCGTAGGTAATCACCAATACCAGGTTTGTTACGAAGCTGGCTAGAACTTGATATTAGTATAAGATAAGAGGAATATAAGTGCATAATGGAATTCATCCTTTAACTATAAGATGGGTACAAGTATAGTATAATCTCAATGCATGGTATATGTTTACCAAGGGTTGTCGCATGAATAGGTTTAATTCAACATAACAGACTCATACATAATGGCATTCAACGCTAATACAAGGAATCATATGAATGTCATGAGAGAAACTTATTAAAATTCCAATATGAAACTCATGGAACTCAAGATAAAGTTCAAATATCATAAAAAAGAAATCACAATATATAACATCTCATGAAGCTCTAGGCTATCTATGTAACAAAAATATCTCAAAATAGTGAAATCGTATAAAACTCAGAAAATTAAAAAGAACCGCTGATTGGCCAGATCCCTGATTGCAAAGCTGAAGCAATATTGCACGTGCTAAACTCTTGTCCAGTGCTATTTATAATTTAGGTACCTAACTCGTGTACCCGAAGGTCATACTCATGTTGACCGATGTCACATTACTCGTGGTGACCGAATTCACATAACTCATGGTGACCGAAATCACATAACTTGTGGTGACCGAAGTCGCATAACTCAGATGACCCGAAGGTCTATAGCACTCGCATACTCGTGGATGTGTCACAAACTGTCGGAAAGGAACCCGAAAAGTGTTAGCGTGCGTCCCATACCACACGTTCGCACTAAACGGTTTACTAACTGCTAGTTAAATCCACATCATAAAAATAAAATCTCAAACCTAAAAAATCTCATAAAACTCATATATCTTGCCTCGTATCATCTGCAAGTGCAAATAAATCTCATAGTAGTTTCTCATAAACCATAATTCCCGCAAGGGTAAAATCTAATCTCAAGACTCGCCTCATCTCATCGGTGAGTAATACAACATTTATAAGTAGTTCTCATCAATTATTCACTACAACAAAACAAGCTTTTTACAACGGGCAATGCCCGTTGTAATATGTGTTCCACAACGGACAGCGGACCATTGTAATAGGCGAGTTGTAATAGGTCACCCATATTTTACAACGGGCAATGCCCGTTGTAATACATCTTTTTACAACGGGCAATGCCCGTTGTAATACACCTTTTTACAACGGACAATGCCCGTTGTAATATGGAATATTGCAACGGTTTCTGACCGTTGCAAAATAAATGCAAATTTTAAAAAAAATTACAGCAGCATACCTTCATACCAATAATGAATAATTTAACTAGTAATAAATATTATCATAAAACAACCAAAATCACATTCGAAAAGACTAAAAGCTAGAGTCATAAAATTCCAAGACATTCCAAAAAGTTAGATAAGTTTACATTGACATAGTTCTAATATACACTATTTTTCATTTATTTAGTTCTCTACCCAATTCTCTACCTAGTTCTCTGCACCATTTCACATTTACAAACAAACCACCCACCACAGTCATTCACTTCCTCCATATTTAACTAACTTCTCCCTCATACAACTGTGCATTTCCCTTCTGCACACTTTAGCTGACTGTCTTACATAAATGTAGCCAATTGTATTCAACATATCGACTCCATAAGCTGTAACAAAATCAAATTATGATATTATCCCATATACAGAAAGGACATTGACATGAAAGACCTGCATAATTTAGATGAAATAGTTTAATTATGGATAATTTATCTAATGATGAACAAGGGAGCACCAACAGGAAAATTAAGAGGGATAAGCTAATTCCTCTGAGGCATACACAAGGGTCACCGCTAGGAAGAAATGCATGTCTAGCATAGCACACATTGTTATTCTTTAAATAGTCATTTAGGAGGGAACAAAGAGACAAAACAGATTAACTTTTGTTTGAAAATCACCAAGTTCATTGCAGAGAGATCTTATACATGGCAGGGAATGCATAAGAATATTAAAATTTGGAATCAGTAAAAACTACCAAGTAAATGAGAAACTTCTGGTACAAGATTGCTACTCCATAGATATTGACTTATGAACATTGAATGCTTGTCCTACTGCCAAAGGTTCCCCGCGAAGGGTTACTTGTTAGGTTGATGAGGCCAAATTCCGTGGAAAGAAAAAACACACTGCATGCTTTCTCTTGACGTAGTAAAAGGGAAATTACCATATTCCACACATGCATGCATTTGAGAACTATTTGCTTTTTAAGTAAAATATAAAAATACAGGATTGATGTAATTAGTTCATCTGGTTTCATTAGCTAGCAACTAAGACAAATTCATATCCTTCTCTTCTTAAAATGGGTGAGTACAGGTATGAGTGAAATAACTTACTACTACAGAACTTTCACACACATATTGAAACATTTCAAATTTACCAACAGAACTATGAATATCATAATTTAGGAGGAATAAGAAAATATTGGGGAGTTTTTAACCTACACTGGAAAGTCGTGACATCTTAGCTTCGGCTTGAATAATAAAAGCATCCTCGTTTCCTTGAACATACTGATTAAGTCGATCTTTCAAAATGTTTGCTAGTTTTTCTTCTCTCTCCCTTTGAACAACCTATGGGAATAAATATAATTGTGTTTAATGAAAAGTAAGTACATGAAAAAAGAAAAACAGATATAGATATACAAGTTCATTATGAATTCTGGGCGTGCAAAAAGAGGATAGGACTGAACAATTATCACTGTTTTTACTCAAATAACATGTGGACAAAAGAACTATCACATGCATATTGTATAAATTCATATGTACAGCCAAAGCATTAATATATTGTGGATAAAAAGAATTGTTAGCCTACCAAATATTTAGTATATATAAATATATTCAAGTTTGTATTCCTTGAAATATGCTCTTTTATACTAACTAGAATTGAGTTATCAATAAATGATATCTCTAGTTGTCCGGTAGTTAATTATTTTAGCCAGTAGCTTTAGACTGTACTTGTAGCAGCAAGCCAAAGATGTGGAATTCATTCCCTATGGAGATGTGTAAAAGAAAGTTCAATAAATGATTACTCTTATTTTCTCTTCAAGTTTTCTTTCATCAATTTGTTCTCCTTCTTTGAATATATCAAGGGAGGTCATTGATGCCATAGCCAGTTGACCAATGTAATCCTCAAACAACTCACTTCCAAACAGCATTGCAAAAATTGTTGTAGGATCAATTATTGCCTCTCTATAAAACATCCATCCATGAATGATGGATTCATGAATAATCTAATAATTCCAACTGTTCAAGCATAATCACTAATTGTACTCAAACATATATACCCTGAATATGTAAATAACATCAGATCGACTATATACTAAAATCTAGACTGAAATAATAGTCAAAGTGCAAAGGAATTCACCTGAAAAAAGATATCAGTTGGAAGTCGAAGCGATTTGACCAAATAAAATGCCATTTTATCCAGAAAATTAGTTGGAACATGATGCTTCTTTAAATCTATTCTCAGATCCGGCTTATATGCATCCCAAGGCTACAGAAGAAATTCAACAATAAAGCAAAATCAGAGGATGTCACGCTGCAAATAGCAAACATGTTAAAAAAAACGACAAAACTTACTCTAAAGCAAGACCATTTCCACTCGGTGCCATCAGGCTTTACGATTTTTTTCGGACCGACTCCCCAATAACTAGCTAATTCTTTCTTCTCGGTTAGAGGAGAAACACCGGTCTCTTTCTTCGCCACGTCATCTTCTGCGTTTATAGATGGCACTGCGGCAGCGGAGCTACAGAACCTCGCTTGAAACGTACTTCCCCATAAGGCTTGTGATATGACTGGCGTGTGGCTGTACCGCTCGAGTAGATGTGGACTGAGTTGCTTAATAGGGGTTTGAACCAACAAAGGAAGCACTAAATCATCTTCGATCGAGCAATTGAAGACGACAGCTTTAATTTTTCCCAAAGCCCTAATTTCGAGCAAAAAGAACGAGCGGCCAACATTTTTACAGAGCGAAGTAGAGGAATGAAATAAAAGGGTCAGCTTGTTTTTTTAATTGAAAATTAGGGTACCTATTACAACAGACGTTTTTAGCCCGTTGTAAAATTGGCACCTATTACAACGGTCCAGTATGGACCGTTGTAATAGCTATCTATTACAACAGGCAACCGATGCCCGTTGTAAAAAGGACATTGTATGTGGCATCTTTTTCAACGGGCCTGAATGAACCGTTGTAATAGCCGTCTATTACAATGGGCAACCAATGCCCGTTGTAAAAAGGGCGTTGTAATAGGGGATTTTTGTTGTAGTGATTACTCCTATGATAGTAGATCTTGAACGTCTCAACTAGTAAAATATTGGCTAAAACAAATTCTAAGACCAACAATCATTGTTGCTGTCATTTCGATCCCTGGACAGCAACAATCAGACGCATTTTTAATCAATATACTTCAAAATTTCAAAAATCTCAAAACATGAAACTTTTAGAATAAATTCTTAGCTTTTCGGAACATCAAAGATTATTGAATTTGGATAAAAATTGTAAAAGTTATGCTTAATTTAGTTTCAGATTCAACAACAGAGCAAATAATAGTTTTGCTCTCGGGATTGCCATAGAAACACTCAAATTTAAAATAGATAACTTCAAAACTCTGAAAAACACAAAACATGAAACTTGTAGTATATGATCTATGCTTTCCAAAACATCTAAAATTCTTAAATTTGGTTAAGAAACGTAAAAGTTATGCTTAATTTAGTTTCAGATTCAACAATAGAGCAGATAATAGTTTTGCTCTCGGGATTGCAATAGAAACACTCAAATTTGAAATAGATAACTTCAAAATTCTAAAAAACACAAAACATGAAACTTGTAGTATATGATCTAAACTTTCCAAAACATCTTAAATTACTAAATTTGGTTAAGAAACTTAAAAGTTATAGCAAAATTCGTTTCATCCACAATCACAAAACAAATATTACAGCAGTAATCTTTTTTTTTTCCAGCAAATTCACCACTATAAACCGTCCTTAACCGCATGAACCCAAAATAGAAAGTGTAGGGAACCCTCACGTTAGATATGCAGCAAAGTTAGGGTTGATAGCTTCTCCGGTTTGGATCAATTTGATGATTTTCAGGATCCTTTGTTAGCTTCAACAGTTGAAAAAGTTGAAACAAGAACATGCATGAACAAAAGAGAAAGTTATACACAATTCATATCTAATTCTAGGATTTTGATGATACAATTCTGTAGTATTGGTGGAGATTACCTTCAATTCTCCTAATTTGGTGATTCTTCTTGAATTGGCAGCAAATTGGGTGAAAATTTTGTTTTAGTTAAAGGTAACCATTATTTTTTTTTTCAGTTGACTGTAAGTTTGTTCTTTTCTGTTTCTGAGGAAGAAGAACTAAACTACGTACACTAGTTTGTTTCTCACCAGAAACATCCAGATAATGGATTTTAGGTTTTAAAACCTAACCCAAAAAGCCCAAAGCAATATTATTTAGAGAAAATGCAAGGCTATGTATATGTATTAGGCTATTTTACCTTAAATTCACATATTTCTCAATATAAACTCAAAAAAAAAATATGCAACCAACTGTTATGAAACAAAAAATTGTTATTTACACAAAATAAAATTTATTTCAATAATAAAATGTTATTTTCATAAATAAAACCATATTGTTGACAATATTTTACAATTTTCAAAATTTTAGTGTAAAAACAGGAATTTTAAAGCATAATTTGTTCAAAAATCATTTTCATTGTCAAATAAGTTATAACAAAACATTATAACTCTTTTTAAAATAAAAAAATATTATTTTAAACAATATTCCATCTTTTAATTTTAATAAAATACATATTTTCTAAATATTTCTTTTTTTAAATTCAATAACAGGTTAATATTGGCAATAATTACTAATATTAATGCATTGATTCAACTAAAATCCAATAAATAATTATTTTCACTCCAAATTATCAAAGTAAAGTTTTTAAAACGCTATTTTCATCAATTTATATTTATTTCAAAAATTATATGTTGAAACACATCAATTGGTTATTTATTAACTCTAATTTTATAAGATCACATTGTTTATTTGAAATAAATAAATAAAAATTAAGTCAAATTTATTTTATCCATTTTATTTTCAATATTAAATTATAACTAACTTTATAATTAAATATTATAGGTAATCACCAATACCAGGTTTGTTACAAAGCTAGCTAGAACTTGATATTAGTATAAGATAAGAGGAATATAAGTGCATAAGGGAATTCATCCTTTAACTATAAAGGATGGGTACAAGTATAGTATAATCTCAATGCATGGTATATGTTTACCAAGGGTTGTCGCATCAACAGGTTTAATTCAACATAAGAGACTCATACTTAATGGCATTCAACGCTAATACAAGGAATCATATGAAAGTCATGAGAGAAACTCATTAAAATTCCAATATGAATCTCATGGAACTCAAGATAAAGCTCTAATATCATAAAAACGAAATCACAATATATAACATCTCATGTAGCTCTAGGCTATCGATGTAACAAAAATATCTCAAAATAGTGAAATCGTATAAAACTCAGAAAATTCAAAAAAACCCCGAATTGGCCAGATCCCTTATTGCAAAGCTGAAGCAATGTTGCACGTGCTAAACTCTTGTCCAGTGCTATTTATAATTTAGGTACCTAACTCGTGGTCCCGAAGGTCATACTCATGGTGACCGATGTCACATAACTCGTGGTGACCGAAGTCACAAAACTCATGGTGACCGAAGTCACATAACTTGTGGTGACCGAAGTCACATAACTCAGATGACCCGAAGGCCTATAGCACGGGCATACTCGTGGATGTGTCACAAACTCTTGGAAAGGAACCCGAAAAATGTTAGCGTGCGTCCCATACCACACATTTGCACTAAACGGTTTACTAACCGCTAGTTAACTCCACATCATAAAAATTGATGCAGCCAAGAAAGAGAATTCGACGATGTAAATCGAATCCGTCCAGGATATCACACGATTAGTGGAAATAATCGGTGAAACGATGATAAATCGGTGAATGTAAGAATACCCAAATGCCCAAATCCATTGATCACGAAGATACCAGATTCTAGCAATCTTCTACACGTTGATTGCGCATGATGCCGTGAGAGAAGATCTACAATTCTTCGAACGTTGATCAAGCGCACTTGATTCCGTGAATTGGCTTCAACAATCGTTGATTCGAGCGCACTCGAATGCCGAAAGTGGAGATAGGAGATAACACTAACTACCAATTTTAATGGAGGCAAGAAGCACAAACCAAATTTTATTTCAAAATCAACCATCTTTTACAAATGGCCTCTCATCCCTATTTATAGAGATTTACAACTCAACACACAACTTAAGAAAATTACAACACAAGTGACTTACAAAACAAACAACCTAACAACAAACATCTCGAACAACTTAACAAATACAACCGACTTAACAAAATACAGCAAACGACTTAAGAAAAACATCACAACAGTACACGACTTAACAAAGTAGTGGTTTGAACTTCAGGAGCGACTTAAGCTTCGCAGCAGCATAAGGTCGAGCGACCTAAAACAAATAGCGGCATAAGAAATTCTTCTTGCGACCTAAGCTGGAGTGACTCAAGGGATGGCAGCGACCTACTGAATTTCGCGACGTAGGCAGATTCGCGACCTAAAGAAAATCGTTCGCGACTTAAGGAGGAGCACGGCTTCACGTGACCTAAGGAAGCTCGAGCGGCATAGGTCGATCACGACCTAACTGCATCTGCCTCGCGACTATGCTGGAGTGTTGTTCGCGACATAAGGAGGAGCACGGCTTCACGAGACCTAAGGAAGCTCGAGTGGCATAGGTCGATCGCGACCTAACTACATCTGAAGACTGGCGACCTAGGCTCCGCGATTCAGGCCTTCGCGATTTAGGGCTTCGTGATTTAGGGGAAGCGATTTCATCATCTTGCGTTGCATCATCATCTCGCGCTGCATCATCCTCACCGGGTTGAGGAAAATTCATCCTCGAATTTAAAAGTTCTTCCACATTAGGTTGATCATCTCCATAATAAGGTATAAGATGTTTAACATTAAACACGTTAGAAGTATACACATCCTCCGGCAGCTTCAACATATAAGCATTTTCATTGATTAGTTTCACAATCTTTACAGGACCAATCTTTCGAGCTTTAAGTTTATTGTATGCTCCCACTGGAAAACAATCCTTCGTTAGTACAGCATATACTAAATCTCCTTCGTTAAATTCAGCACTTCTTCGCTTCAGATCCGCAGATCGTTTATACTTCTCATTCGCCTTCTCCAATCGTTCCTGAACGATTCTATGGAATTCTATCAACCCATCAACAAAATCAGCAGCCCGCTTAACTGTCCCCTTCGGTTGTGGTACTATCGTTAAATCCAACGGCCCCTTTGATAAGCTTGAATATACAATCTGAAATGGACTGTAACCAGTGCTTCGGTTAACAATATGGTTATGAGCAAACTCTGCCTGGCACAACTTTAAGTCCCAACTCTTCAAATTGTCCGACACAAGACATCTCAACAGATTTCCCAATGATCTATTCACAACTTCAGTTTGCCCATCCGTCTGAGAATGATATGCACTACTAAAATTCAGTTTCGTCCCAACCATCTTCCACGGACTCAACCAAAAGTGACTCAGAAATCGGGTATCTCGGTCAGAAACAATAGATTCAGGTAACCCATGTAAACGATAGATTTCTTTAAAGAATAAATGTGCCACATGAACTACATCCGTCGTTTTCTTACAAGCAATGAAATGTGCCATCTTCGAGGAACGGTCTACTACAACATATATAGAATCATTTCCCCGTTGAGTTCTAGGCAAACCCAAAACGAAATCCATGCTAACATCAACCCATGGTCTAGTAGGCACGGGCAATGGCATATAAAATCCTGCATTCGTAGCTGTCCCCTTGGAAACTTGATATATGTGACATCTCTGCACAAATCTTTCAACTTCTTTTCTCATCGATGACCAGAAATAAGATTGTGACACCAACTGCAAGGTACGATCTCTGCCCACCTGACTCTCTTCATGCAATTCTTTGACAATCTTCAACCTCAAGCTACAATCCGGAATACACATTCGATTTCCTCTAAACAAGAATCCATCTTTCATCACAAAATCATCAGAACTCCCTTCCTACACCTGATCCAGCACTTTCGCAAAATAAGAATCTAAAATAAGCAACTCTGGCAACAAATCAAATCCCACTACTTCCACTCGCATAGTTGTCAGCAAATGATTTCTACGGCTCAATGCATCGGCAACTCGGTTAGTAACTCCTGATTTGTGCTTCACAACGAAAGTAAACTGTTGTAAATATGCAACCCACGAAGCATGTCTTGCTGAAATTTTATCTTGCCCCTGCAAATGTTCCAAAGCTTCATGGTCAGTGTATAGCACAAATTCTTTATGAAATAGATAGTGTCTCCAATGCTTTATGGCTTGGACTATAGCATAGAATTCCAAGTCATAAGTATTGTATCTCGTTTTAGCTCCCGTCAGTTTCTCACTAAAGTAGGCAATAGGATGACCCCTTTGACTCAACGTTCCCCCATTTCCAACCTTGGACGCATCAGTATTTAGCTCAAAGAGCAACTGAAAGTCCGGGTATCTAAAAATGGGCGTTGTGGTCAAGAGATTCTTGATTCTCTGAAAAGCAGAATCAGCCTCTTCAGTCCAAACAAACTTCTTCCCTTTCATACATTCCATAACTGGTGCCATCAGGCTACTGAATTGTGGAATGAATCTTCGGTAGAATGATGCTAAACCATGAAAACTCCACACTTCTGTTAATGTCTTAGGTTGTGGCCAATTTCGAATAGCTTCAACTTTACTCTGATCAACTTGAATACCATCCTTCGACACAATATAGCTCAAGAATAGAATACTTGTAGTAATGAAGATACACTTCTTCATTGCAGCATAAAATTCCTCACGTCGTAAAACTAACAAAACTTCCTGCAAATGCTGTAGGTGTTCTTCAGTGCTTCCACTATAGATCAAGATGTCATCAAAATATACCACTACGAACTTCCCGATAAATGGTCGAAAAATATGGTTCATGACTCTCATGAATGTACTTGGAGCATTTGACAAGCCAAACGGCATCACCAACCATTCGTACAGACCCTCTCGAGTTTTAAAAGCAGTCTTCCACTCATCACCCGGTCTAATACGAATCTGATGGTATCCACTTTTCAAGTCAATCTTCGAAAACACAACAGCACCGCTCAACTGATCCAACAGATCATCCAGTCTCAGCATAGGAAATCGATATCTCACAGTAATCTTATTCAATGCTCTACTATCTGTGCACATTCTCCACGTTCCATCCTTCTTCGGCACCAACAAAGCTGGCACTGCACAAGGACTCAAACTCTCCTGAACACGCCCTTGTTCCAGTAATTCCTCCACCTGTCTTCTCAACTCCTCGTGTTCTTTTCGACTCATCCGATAGTGCGGTCTATGAGGCAATGCAGCACCTGGCACCAAGTCAATCTGATGCTGTATTTCTCTAAGCGGTGGTAACTCCTTCAGCAATTCCTCTGGAAACACATCTTTGAATTCCTCCAAAACTGGCTTCACTTTCTTTAGAACTTCAGTAACTTCACTGCTTTCATGCCCAATCAACATAAAAACTTCAGGGCTCTCATCTACCTCTTCCATGAACTCCTTCAAGGACAACAAAGTCTTCAATTCCTCAATCTCCTCCAGCTTGTTCTCATTCTGCTATCGCTTCTTCGGAACTAAAGTGATTTTCGTGCCCTCGAACAAGAAACTGTAGTTATTAGTTCGACCAATATGATGTACCTCCCGATCGTACTGCCACTGCCTTCCCAACAGCAAATGGCAAACATCCATGTCAACCACGTCACACCAAATCTCATCTTTGTATTTCTTCCCAATAGAAAATGGAACATGAGCTCGCCTCTCTACCTTCACTTCTCCTCCTTTCCTCAACCAAGCAAGTTTATAAGGACTAGGATGTTTCTCCGTTTTCAACTTCAACTTCCTCACAGCTTCCATTGAAATGATATTATCACAACTCGCAGCGTCAATGACAAATTTACAGACCTTCCCCAAAATAGTGCACGTTGACTGAAAAATGTTACTCCTCAACCAACTCGACTCCTCTTCCTGCTTCGGGGTTAAACAAGATCTCCGTAGCATCAGATTACATCCCTCGTCTCCCGACACCTCTTCTTCCTCCTCATCACGGTATCAATTGAGATCTTCTTCAACATCCTCATCTTCCACTTCAGCAATCATAGTTCTCTTCTTCGATTTCAGAAATTCGTTGCTCTTGTGACCCACTTCCTGGCAATTATAGCATTTGAAATTGGTGTTGACTTTTGGTTTAGCCACTTCATGAACAACCAGCTTACTCGATGCTTTAGGAACATTTGAACTACTACCCGCTCCTTTGTGCTGCCCCGTAGAACTTGGAAACACACCTCCCCCACGTCTACCTTGTTTCTCCCAAGCCAACGCCTTTTGATGTGCTTCTGGCACAGATCTAGGGTCGAACATGTTCACCATATCCTGGATCTATGTTCTAAGTCCCCCAACAAACCTAGCGGTCAATTGTTCTTCTGTCTCCATAATGTCATTTCGAGAAATCAACTGGTAAAACTCATCAGCATAATCAGTAACAGTCTTCGTTCCTTGCCTCAGGTTCTGTAATCTCTGATACATCAGTGATTGGTAATTGTAGGGCAAGAAAGTAGCCTTCATCAACTTCTTCATCTTCTCCCAAGGAACAATCTTCGACTTCCCCATCAGCTCTCTAGTAAGTTTGGTTTGCTGCCACCACGCCATAGCTCTCCCCCTCAACCTAGTAGCAACCAACTTCACTTTACGATCTTCCGGAACCTCCTTGAAGTCAAAAATTTCCTCAACATAAGCTAGCCAATCAAGAAATTCCTCGGCCTGCATACCTCCCTTGAATTCCGGTATTTCAGTTTTCATCCCGGACTCCCATTTGTGATCATACTCCGAATGATTTCTTCCTTGACTTCGTCCTCGTCCATGAACACTACCACCATCAAACTCCTTATCAAAATCTGATGCATATCGATGTCGATCATGACCACCAACATCTCTACCACCACCATTTCTACCACCAACATCCCTTCGATCTACATTCCTCCGATCACGATCATCCACATCTCTTTCACGATCGTCAACATTTCTACGATCATGATCTTCTCTTCTCTCTCGATCTGAATGTGGTGAAACTCTATTTCCCCCATGGCTCGATTCAGGTGAAACTCTTCTTCTACTTTGATTCATTTCAAGCATCATTCTCTCTAATCGACCAATTCCCTCATCAAACTTCTCATTGAATTTATCACTAATTCGTTGCTCCATTTGTTCAGCCTCTTCTCTTCCATACAAAGCATCAACATTGCGATGACATTGAACTCGTCTTGGTGGCATGATTGAACTTCAAACAAAACTTCAAAAATTCAAACACTTTTTGAACTTTGATCCAAAATGATATGGATCGAAACTCCCAACTTGTTGCAACTTCACGATGAACACGATGAACACCAAACATCTCAACAATGCAAATCCGATCTCCAAACTTCAAATTCTCGAAACCCAATTCTCGAAATGATGCAAACTTCTCACGATCTAGCTCTGATACCAAATGATGCAGCCAAGAAAGCGAATTCGACGATGTAAATCAAATCCGTCCAGGATCTCACACAATTAGCGAAAATAATCAGTGAAACGATGATAAATCGGTGAATGTAAGAATACCCAAATGCCCAAATCCGTTGATCACAAAGATACCGGATTCTAGCAATCTTCTACACGTTGATCGCGCACGATACCGTGAGAGAAGATCTACAATTCATCGAACGTTAATCAAGCGCACTTGATCCCGTGAATTGGCTTCAACAATCGTTGATTTGAGCGCACTCGAATGCCGAAAGTGGAGATAGGAGATAACACTCAACTACCAATTTTAATGGAGGCAAGAAGCACAAACCAAATTTTATTTCAAGATCAACCATCTTTTACAAATGGCCTCACATCCTTATTTATAGAGATTTACAACTCAACACACGACTTAAGAAAATTACAACACAAGTGACTTACAAAACAAACGACCTAACAACAAACATCTCGAACGACTTAACAAATACAACCGACTTAACAATATACAGCAAACGACTTAAGAAAAACATCACAACAGTACATGACTTAACAAAGCAGTGGTTTGAACTTCAGGAGCGACTTAAGCTTCGCAACAGCATAAGGTCGAGCGACCTAAAACAAACAGCGGCATAAAAAATACTTCTTGCGACCTAAGCTGGAGCGACTCAAGGGATGGCAGCGACCTACTGAATTTCGCGACGTAGGAAGATTCACGACCTAAAGAAAATCGTTCGCGACTTAAGGAGGAGCACGGCTTCACGCGACCTAAGGAAGCTCGAGCGGCATAGGTCGATCGCGACCTAACTGCATCTGCCTCGCGACTATGCTGGAGTGTTGTTCGCGACATAAGGAGGAGCACAGCTTCACGTGACCTAAGGAAGCTCGAGCGGCATAGGTCGATCGCGACCTAACTGCAACTGAAGACTGGCGACCTAGGCTCCGCGATTCAGGCCTTCGCGATTTAGGGGAAGCGATTTCATCATTTTGCGTTGCATCATCATCTCGCGCTGCATCAAAAATAAAATCTCAAACCTCAAAAATCTCATAATACTCATATATCTTGCCTCGTATCATCGACAAGTGCAAATAAATCTCATAGTAGTTTCTCATAAACCATAATTCCCGCAAGGGAAAAATCAAATCTCAAGACTCGCCTCATCTCATCGGCGAGTAATACAACATTTATAAGTAGTTCTCATCGATTATTACTCCTATGATAGGAGATCTCGAACGTCTCAACTAGTCAAATATTGGCTGAAACAAATTCTAAGACCAACAATCATTGTTGCTATCATTTCGATCTCTGAACAGCAACAATCTGACGCATTTTTAATCAATATACCTCAAAATTTCAAAAACCTCAAAACATTAAACTTTTAGAACAAATTCTTAGCTTTCCGGAACATCAAAGATTATTGAATTTGGATAAAAATTGAAAAATTGATGCTTAATTTAGTTTCAGATTCAACAACAAAGCAAATAATAGTTTTGCCCTAGGGATTGCAATAGAAACACTCAAATTTGAAATAGATAACTTCAAAATTCTATAAAACACAAAACATTAAACTTGTAATATATGATCTAAGCTTTCCAAAACATCTAAAATTCGTAAATTTGGTTAAGAAACGTTAAAGTTATGCTTAATTTAGTTTCAGATTCAACAAGAGCAAATAATAGTTTTGCTCTCGGGATTGCAATAGAAACAGTCAAATTTGAAATAGATAACTTTAAAATTCTATAAAACACAAAACATGAAACTTGTAGTATATGATCTGTGCTTTCCAAAACATCTAAAATTCTTAAATTTGGTTAATAAACATAAAAGTTATGCTTAATTTAGTTTCAAATTCAACAGCAGAGCAAATAATAGTTTTGCTCTCGGGATTGCAAAAGAAACACTCAAATTTGAAATAGATAACTTCAAAATTCTAAAAAACACAAAACATGAAACTTGTAGTATATGATCTATGCTTTCCAAAACATCTAAAATTCTTATATTTGGTTAAGAAACATAAAAGTTATGCTTAATTTAATTTCAGATTCAACAATAGAGAAAATAATAGTTTTGCTCTCGGGATTGCAATAGAAACACTCAAATTTGAAATAGATAACTTCAAAATTCTGAAAACCACAAAACATGAAACTTGTAGTATATGATCTAGGCTTTCCAAAACATCTAATATTCATAAAT
Organism: Allium fistulosum; assembly: GCA_030737815.1. Taxonomy (NCBI): domain Eukaryota; kingdom Viridiplantae; phylum Streptophyta; class Magnoliopsida; order Asparagales; family Amaryllidaceae; genus Allium; species Allium fistulosum. Next base: position 614,665,189 of record CM060907.1, read on the forward strand.
TTGGTTAAGAAACGTAAAAGTTATGCTTAATTTAGTTTTAGATTGAACAACAGAGCAAATAATAGTTTTGCTCTCGGGATTGCAATAGAAACACTCTAATTTGAAATAGATAGCTTCAAAATTTTGAAAAACACAAAACATAAAACTTGTATTATGTGATCTAAGCTTTCCCAAACATATAAAATTATTAAATTAGGTTAAGAAAAGTAAAAGTTATAGCAAAATTCGTTTCAGCCACAATCACAAAACAAATATTACACTAGTCATCTTTTTTTTTCCAGCAAATTCACCACTGTAAACCGTCCTTAACCGCATGAACCCAAAATAGAAAGCGTGAGGAAACCCTCACCTTAGATATGCAGCAAAGTTTGGGTTGAAAGCTTCTCTGGTTTGGATCAATTTGATGATTTTCAGGCTCCTTTGATAGCTTCAGCAGTTGAAAAAGTTGAAAAAAGAACATGCAATAAAAAAAGAGAAAGTTATACACAATTCATATCTAATTCTAGGATTTTGATGATATAATTCTGTAGTACTGGTGGAGATTACCTTCTATTCTCCTAATTTGGTGAATTCTTCTTGAATTGGCAGCAAATTGTGTGAAAATTTTGTTTTAGTTGAAGGTAACCATTATATTTTTTTTTCAGTTTACTGTAAGTTTGTTCTTTTCTGTTTCTAAGGAAGAAGAACTAAAGTACGTACACTAGTTTGCTTCTCACCAGAAACATCCAGATAATGGATTTTAGGTTTTAAAACCTAACCCAAAAAGCCAAAAGCAATATTATTTAGAGAAAATGCAAGGCTATGTATATGTATTAGGTTATTTTACCTTAAATTCACATATTTCTCAATATAAACTCAAAAAAAATATATGCAACCAACTGTTATGAAACAAAAATTGTTATTTACATAAAATAAAATTTATTTCAGTAATAAAATGTTATTTTCATAAATAAAACCATATTTTTGACAATATTTTACAATTTTCAAAATTTTAGTGTAAAAACACGAATTTTAAAGCATAATTTGTTCAAAAATCATTTTCATTGTCAAATAAGTTATAACAAAACATTATAAATCTTTTTAAAATAACAAAATATTATTTTAAACAATATTCCATCTTTTAATTTTAATAAAATACATATTTTCTACATATTTCTTCTTTTAATCCAATAACAGGTTAATATTGGCAATATTTACCAATATTAATGCATTGATTCAACTAAATTCCAATAAAAAATTATTTTCACTCCAAATTCTCAAAGTAAAGTTTTTAAAACTCTATTTTCATCAATTTATATTTATTTCAACAATTATATTTTGAAACACATCAATTGATTAATTTATTAAACTCTAATTTAATAAGATCACATTGTTTATTTGAAATAAATAAATAAAAATTAAATCAAATTTATTTTCTCCATTTTATTTTCAATATTAAATTATAACTTACGTTATAATTAAATATCATAGGTAATCACCAATACAAGGTTTGTTACAAAGCTAGCTAGAACTTGATATTAGTATAAGATAAGAGGAATATAAGTGCATAAGGGAATTCATCCTTTAACTATGAAGGATGAGTACAAGTATAGTATAATCTCAATGCATGGTATATGTTTACCAAGGGTTGTCGCATGAATAGTTTTAATTCAACATAAGAGACTCATACTTAATGGAATTCAACGCTAATACAAGGAATCATATGAAAGTCATGAGAGATACTCATTAAAATTGCAATACGAATCTCGTGGAACTCAAGATAAAGCTCAAATATCATAAAAACGAAATCACAATATATAACATCTCAGGTAGCTCTAGGCTATCGATGTAACAAAAATATCACAAAATAGTGAAATCGTATAAAACACAGAAAATTCAAAAAAACCCCCAATTGGCGAGATCCCTTATTGCAAAGCTGAAGCAATGTTGCACGTGCTAAATTCTTGTCCAGTGCTATTTATAATTTAGGTATCTAACTCATGGACCCGAAGGTCATACTCATGGTGACCGATGTCACATAACTCGTGATGACCGAAGTCATAAAACTCATGGTGACCGAAGTCACATAACTTGTGGTGACCGAAGTCACATAACTCAGATGACCCGAATGTCTATAGAACGGGCATACTCGTGGATGTGTCACAAACTCTCGGAAAGGAACCCGAAAAGTGTTAGCGTGCGTCCCATACCACACGTTCGCACTAAACGGTTTACTAACCGCTAGTTAACTCCACATCATAAAAATAAAATCTCAAACCTCAAAAATCTCATAATACTCATATATCTTGCCTCGTATCATCGACAAGTGCAAATAAATCTCATAGTAGTTTCTCATAAACCATAATTCCCGCAAGGGAAAAGTCAAATTTCAAGACTCGCCTCATCTCATCGGCAAGTAATACAACATTTATAAGTAGTTCTCATCGATTATTAGTCCTATGATAGGAGATATCGAACGTCTCAACTAGTCAAATATTGGCTGAAACAAATTCTAAGACCAACAATCATTGTTGTTGTCATTTCGATCTCGGGACAGCAACAATCAGATGCATTTTTTATCAATATACTTCGAAATTTCAAAAACCTCAAAACAAGAAACTTTTAGAACAAATTCTTATCTTTCCGGAACATCAAAGATTATTGAATTTGGATAAAAATTGAAAAAGTTATGCTTAATTTAGTTTCAGATTCAACAACAGAGCAAATAATAGTTTTGCTCTCGGGATTGCAATAGAAACACTTAAATTTGAAATAGATAACTTCAAAATTTTGTAAAACACAAAACATGAAACTTGTAGTATATGATCTAAGCTTTCCAAAACATATAAAATTCTTAAATTTGGTTAAGAAACGTAAAAGTTATGCTTAATTTAGTTTTAGATTCAACAACAGAGCAAATAATAATTTTGCTCTCGGGATTGCAAAATAATCACTCAAATTTGAAATAGATAATTTCAAAATTCTAAATAACACAAAACATGAAACTTGTAGTATATGATCTAGGCTTTCCAAAACATCAAAAATTCTTAAATTTGGTTAAGAAACGTAAAAGTTATGCTTAATTTAGTTTTATATTCAATAACAGAGGAAATAATAGTTTTGCTCTCGGGATTGCAATAGAAACACTCAAATTTGAAATAGATAAATTCAAAACTCTGTAAAACACAAAACATGAAACTTGTAGTATTTGATCTATGCTTTCCAAAACATCTAAAATTCTTAAATTTGGTTAAGAAACGTAAAATATATGCTTAATTTAGTTTTGGATTCAACAACAGAGCAGATAATAGTTTTGCTCTCGGGATTGCAATAGAAACACTCAAATTTGAAATATATAACTTCAAAACTCTAGAAAACACAAAACATGAAACTTGTAGTATATGATCTAGCTTTCCAAAACATCTAAAATTATTAAATTTGGTTAAGAAACATAAAAGTTATAGTAAAATTCGTTTCAGCCACAATCACAAAACAAATATTAAAGCAGTTATCTTTTTTTTCCAGCAAATTCACCACTGTAAACCGCCCTTAACCGCATGAACCCAAAATAGAAAGCATGAGGGAACCCTCACCTTAGATACGCAGCAAAGTTTGGGTTGAAAGCTTCTCCGGTTTGGATCAATTTGGTGATTTTGAGGCTCCTTTGTTAGCTTCAGTAGCTGAAAAAGTTGAAACAAGAACATGCAAGAACAAAAGAGAAAGTTATACACAATTCATATCAAATTTTAGGATTTTGATGATATAATTCTGTAGTATTGGTAGAGATTACCTTCTATTCTCCTAATTTGGTTATTTCTTCTTAAATTGGCAGCAAATTGGGTGAAAATTTTGTTTTAGTTGAAGGTAACCATTATATATTTTTTTCAGTTTACTGTAAGTTTGTTCTTTTCTGTTTCTGAGGAGGAAGAACTAAACTACGTATACTAGTTTGTTTCTCACCAGAAACATTCAGATAATGGATATTAGGTTTTAAAACCTAACCCAAAAAGCCCAAATCAATATTATTTAGAGAAAATGCAAGGCTATGTATATGTATTAGGCCATTTTACCTTAAATTCACATATTTCTCAATATAAACTCAAAAAAAAAATATGCAACCAACTGTTATGAAACAAAAATTGTTATTTACACAAAATAAAATTTATTTCAATAATAAAATGTTATTTTCATAAATAAAACCATATTTTTGACAATATTTTACAATTTTCAAAATTTTAGTGTAAAAACACAAATTTTAAAGCATAATTTGTTCAAAAATCATTTTCATTGTCAAATAAGTTATAAAAAAAACAGTATAACTCTTTACAAAATAACAAAATATTATTTTAAACAATATTCCATCTTTTAATTTTAATAAAATACATATTTTCTACATATTTCTTCTTTTAAATTCAATAACAGGTTAATATTGGCAATAATTAATAATATTAATGCATTGATTCAACTAAAATCCAATAAATAATTATTTTCACTCCAAATTCTCAAAGTAAAGTTTTTAAAACTCTATTTTCATCACTTTATATTTATTTCAAAAATTATATGTTGAAACACATCAATTGATTAATTTATTAACTTTAATTTAATAAGATCACATTGTTTATTTGAAATAAATAAACAAAAATTAAATCAAATTTATTTTCTCCATTTTATTTTCAATATTAAATTATAACTAACGTTATAATTAAATATCATAGGTAATCACCAATACCAGGTTTGTTACAAAGCTAGCTAGAACTTGATATTAGTATAAGATAAGAGGAATATAAGTGCATAAGGGAATTCATCCTTTAACTATAAAGGATGGGTACAAGTATAGTATAATCTCAATGCATGGTATATGTTTACCAAGGGTTGTCGCATGAATAGGTTTAATTCAACATAAGAGACTCATACTTAATGGCATTCAACGCTAATACAAGGAATCATATGAAAGTCATGAGAGAAACTCATTAAAATTCCAATATGAATCTCGTGGAACTCAAGATAAAGCTCAAATATCATAAAAACGAAATCACAATATATAACATCTCATGTAGCTCTAGGCTATCGATGAAACAAAATTATCTCAAAATAGTGAAATCGTATAAAACTCAGAAAATTCAAAAAAACCCGGAATTGGCCAGATTCCTGATTGCAAAGCTGAAGCAATGTTGCACGTGCTAAAGTCTTGTCCAGTGCTATTTATAATTTAGGTACCTAACTCGTGGACCTGAAGGTCATACTCATGGTTACCTATGTCACATAACTCGTGGTGACCGAAGTCACAAAACTCATGGTGACCGAAGTCACATAACTTGTGGTGACCGAAGTCACATAACTCAGATGACCCGAATGTCTATAGAACGGGCATACTCGTGGATGTGTCACAAACTCTCGGAAAGGAACCCGAAAAGTGTTAGCGTGCGTCCCATACCACACGTTCGCACTAAACGGTTTACTAACCGCTAGTTAACTCCATATCATAAAAATAAAATCTCAAACCTCAAAAATCTCATAATACTCATATATCTTGCCTCGTATCATCGACAAGTGCAAATAAATCTCATAGTAGTTTCTCATAAACCATAATTCCCGCAAGGGAAAAGTCAAATTTCAAGACTCGCCTCATCTCATCGGCAAGTAATACAACATTTATAAGTAGTTCTCATCGATTATTAGTCCTATGATAGGAGATATCGAATGTCTCAACTAGTCAAATATTGGCTGAAACAAATTCTAAGACCAACAATCATTGTTGTTGTCATTTCGATCTCGGGACAGCAACAATCAGACGCATTTTTAATCAATATACTTCAAAATTTCAAAAACCTCAAAACAAGAAACTTTTAGAATAAATTCTTATCTTTCCAGAACATCAAAGATTATTGAATTTGGATAAAAATTGAAAAAGTTATGCTTAATTTAGTTTCAGAATCAACAACAGAGCAAATAATAGTTTTGCTCTCGGGATTGCAATAGAAACACTTGACTTTGAAATAGATAACTTCAAAATTCTGTAAAACACAAAACATGAAACTTGTAGTATATGATCTAAGCTTTCCAAAACATCTAAAATTCTTAAATTTGGTTAAGAAATGTAAAAGTTATGCTTAATTTAGTTTCAGATTCAACAACAGAGCAAATAATAATTTTGCTCTCGGGATTGCAAAATAATCACTCAAATTTGAAATAGATAATTTCAAAATTCTAAAAAACACAAAACATGAAACTTGTAGTATATGATCTATGCTTTCCAAAACATCTAAAATTCTTATGTTTGGTTAAAAAACGTAAAAGTTATGCTTAATTTAGTTTCAGATTCAACAACAGAGCAAATAATAGTTTTCCTCTCGGGATTGCAATAGAAACACTCAAATTTGAAATAGATAACTTCAAAATTCTGAAAAACACAAAACATGAAACTTGTAATATATAATCTAGGCTTTCCAAAACATCAAAAATTCTTAAATTTAGTTAAGAAACGTAAAAGTTATGCTTAATTTAGTTTTATATTCAATAACAGAGGAAATAATAGTTTTGCTCTCGGGATTGCAATAGAAATACTCAAATTTGAAATAGATAAATTCAAAACTCTGTAAAACACAAAACATGAAACTTGTAGTATTTGATCTATGCTTTCCAAAACATCTAAAATTCTTAAATTTGGTTAAGAAACGTAAAATATATGCTTAATTTAGTTTTGGATTCAACAACAGAGCAGATAATAGTTTTGCTCTCGGGATTGCAATAGAAACACTCAAATTTGAAATATATAACTTCAAAACTCTAGAAAACACAAAACATGAAACTTGTAATATATGATCTAGCTTTCCAAAACATCTAAAATTATTAAATTTGGTTAAGAAACATAAAAGTTATAGCAAAATTCGTTTCAGCCAGAATCACAAAACAAATATTACAGCAGTTATCTTTTTTTTTCCAGCAAATTCACCACTGTAAACCGCCCTTAACCGCATGAACCCAAAATAGAAAGCATGAGGGAACCCTCACCTTAGATATGCAGCAAAGTTTGGGTTGAAAGCTTCTCCGGTTTGGATCAATTTGGTGATTATGAGGCTCCTTTGTTAGCTTCAGTAGCTGAAAAAGTTGAAACAAGAACATGCAAAAACAAAAGAGAAAGTTATACACAATTCATATCAAATTTTAGGATTTTGATGATATAATTCTGTAGTATTGGTAGAGATTACCTTCTATTCTCCTAATTTAGTGATTTCTTCTTGAATTGGCAGCAAATTGGGTGAAAATTTTGTTAGTTGAAGGTAACCATTATATATTTTTTTCAGTTTACTGTAAGTTTGTTCTTTTCTGTTTCTGAGGAAGAAGAACTAAACTACGTATACTAGTTTGTTTCTCACCAGAAACATCCAGATAATGGATATTAGGTTTTAAAACCTAACCCAAAAAGCCCAAATCAATATTATTTAGAGAAAATGCAAGGCTATGTATATGTATTAGGCCATTTTACCTTAAATTCACATATTTCTCAATATAAACTCAAAAAAAAAAATGCAACCAACTGTTATGAAACAAAAATTGTTATTTACACAAAATAAAATTTATTTCAATAATAAAATGTTATTTTCATAAATAAAACCATATTTTTGACAATATTTTACAATTTTCAAAATTTTAGTGTAAAAACACAAATTTTAAAGCATAATTTGTTCAAAAATCATTTTCATTGTCAAATAAGTTATAACAAAACATTATAACTATTTATAAAAAAACAAAATATTATTTTAAACAATATTCCATCTTTTAATTTTAATAAAATACATATTTTCTACATATTTCTTCTTTTAAATTCAATAACAGGTTAATATTGGCAATAATTACTAATATTAATGCAATGATTCAACTAAAATCCAATAAATAATTATTTTCACTCCAAATTCTCAAAGTAAAGTTTTTAAAACTCTATTTTCATCACTTTATATTTATTTCAAAAATTATATGTTGAAACACATCAATTGATTAATTTATTAACTTTAATTTAATAAGATCACATTGTTTATTTGAAATAAATAAACAAAAATTAAATCAAATTTATTTTCTCCATTTTATTTTCAATATTAAATTATAACTAACGTTATAATTAAATATCATAGGTAATCACCAATACCAGGTTTGTTACAAAGCTAGCTAGAACTTGATATTAGTATAAGATAAGAGGAATATAAGTGCATAAGGGAATTCATCCTTTAACTATAAAGGATGGGTACAAGTATAGTATAATCTCAATGCATGGTATATGTTTACCAAGGGTTGTCGCATGAATAGGTTTAATTCAACATAAGAGACTCATACTTAATGGCATTCAACGCTAATACAAGGAATCATATGAAAGTCATGAGAGAAACTCATTAAAATTCCAATATGAATCTCGTGGAACTCAAGATAAAGCTCAAATATCATAAAAACGAAATCACAATATATAACATCTCATGTAGCTCTAGGCTATCGATGAAACAAAAATATCTCAAAATAGTGAAATCGTATAAAACTCAGAAAATTCAAAAAAACCCGGAATTGGCCAGATTCCTGATTGCAAAGCTGAAGCAATGTTGCACGTGCTAAACTCTTGTCCAGTGCTATTTATAATTTAGGTACCTAACTCGTGGACCCGAAGGTCATACTCATGGCTACCTATGTCACATAACTCGTGGTGACCGAAGTCACAAAACTCATGGTGACCGAAGTCACATAACTTGTGGTGACCGAAGTCACATAACTCAGATGACCCGAAGGTCTATAGCACGGACATACTCGTGGATGTGTCACAAACTATCGGAAAGGAACCCGAAAAGTGTTAGCGTGCGTCCCATACCACACGTTCACACTAAACGGTTTACTAACCGCTAGTTAACTCCACATCATAAAAATAAAATCTCAAACCTCAAAAATCTCATAATACTCATATATCTTGCCTCGTATCATCGACAAGTGCAAATAAATCTCATAGTAGTTTCTCATAAACCATAATTCCCACAAGGGAAAAATCTAATCTCAAGACTTGCCTCATCTCATCGGTGAATAATACAACATTTATAAGTAGTTATCATCGATTATTACTCCTATGATAGGAGATCTCGAACGTCTCAACTAGTCAAATATTGGCTGAAACAAATTCTAAGACCAACAATCATTGTTGCTGTCATTTCGATCTCGGGACAGCAACAATCAGACGCATTTTTAATCAATATGCTTCAAAATTTCAAAAACCTCAAAACATGAAACTTTTAGAACAAATTCTTAGCTTTCCGGAACATCAAAGATTATTCAGTTTGGATAAAAATTGAAAAAGTTTTGCTTAATTTAGTTTCAGATTCAACAACAGAGCAAATAATAGTTTTGTTCTCGGGATTGCAATAGAAACACTCAAATTCGAAATAGATAACTTCAAAACTCTGTAAAACACAAATCATGAAACTTGTAGTATATGATCTACGCTTTCTAAAACATATAAAATTCTTAAATTTGGTTAAGAAACGTAAAAGTTATGCTTAATTTAGTTTCAGATTCAACAGTAGAGCAAATAATAGTTTTGCTCTCGGGATTGCAAAAGAAACACTCAAATTTGAAATAGATAACTTCAAAATTCTAAAAAACACAAAACATGAAACTTGTAGTATATGATATAGGCTTTCCAAAACATCTAAAATTCATAAATTTGGTTAAGAAACATAAAAGTTATGCTTAATTTAGTTTCAGATTCAACAACAGAGCAAATAATAGTTTTGCTCTCGGGATTGCTATAGAATCACTCAAATTTGAAATAGATAACTTCAAAATTTTGAAAAACACAAAACATGAAACTTGTAATAAATGATCTATGCTTTCCAAATCATCTAAAATTCTTAAATTTGGATAAGAAACGTAAAAGTTATGCTTAATTTAGTTTCAGACTCAACAACAGAGCAAATAATAGTTTTGCTCTCGGGATTGCAAAAGAAACACTCAAATTTGAAATAGATAACTTCAAAATTCTGAAAAACACAACACATGAAACTTGTACTAAGTGATCTACGCTTTCCAAACCATCTAAAATTCTTAAATTTGGTTTAGAAACGTAAAAGTTATAGCAAAATCCGTTTCAGCCACAATCACAAAACAAATATTACAGTAGTTATCTTTTTTTTTCCAGCAAATTCACCACTGTAAACCGTCCTTAACCGCATGAACCCAAAATAGAAAGCGTGAGGGAAACCTCACCTTAGATATGCAGCAAAGTTTGGGTTGAAAGATTCTTTGGTTTGGATAAATTTGATGATTTTGAGGCTCCTTTATTAGCTTCAACAGCTGAAAAAGTTGAAACAAGAACATGCAAGAACAAAAGAGAAAGTTATACACAATTCATTTCTAATTCTAGGATTTTGATAATATAATTCGGTAGTATTGGTGGAGATTACCTTCTATTCTCTTAATTTGGAGATTTCTTCTTGAATTGGCAGCAAATTGGGTGAAAATTTTGTTTTAGTTGAAGGTAACCATTATTTTTTTTTCAATTCACTATAAGTTTGTTCTTTTCTGTTTCTGCGGAAGAAGAACTAAACTACGTACACTAGTTTGTTTCTCACCAGAAACATCCAGATAATGAATTTTAGGTTTTAAAACCTAACCCAAAAAGCCCAAAGCAATATTATTGAGAGAAAATGCAAGGCTATGTATATGTATTAGGCTATTTTACCTTAAATTCACATATTTCTCAATATAAACTCAAAAAAAAATATGCAACCAACTGTTATGAAACAAAAATTGTTATTTACACAAAATAATTTTTTTTCAATAATAAAATGTTATTTTCATAAATAAAACCATATTTTTGACTATATTTTACAATTTTCAAAATTTTAGTGTAAAAACACGAATTTTAAAGGATAATTTGTTCAAAAATCATTTTCATTGTCAAATAAGTTATAACAAAACATTATAACTCTTTTTAAAATAACAAAATATTATTTTAAACAATATTCCATCTTTTAATTTTAATAAAATACTTATTTTCTACATATTTCTTCTTATAAATTCAATAACAGGTTAATATTGGCAATAATTAACAATATTAATCCATTGATTCAACTAAAATCCAATAAATAAATATTTTCACTTCAAATTCTCAAAGTAAAGTTTTTAAAACTCTATTTTCATCAATTTTTATTTATTTCAAAAATTAAATGTTGAAACACATCAATTGATTAATTTATTAACTCTAATTTAATAAAACCACATTGTTTATTTGAAATAAAAAAAATTAAATCAAATTTAATTTCTCCATTTTATTTTCAATATTAAATTATAACTAACGTTATAATTAAATATCGTAGGTAATCACAAATACCAGGGTTGTTACAAAGCTAGCTAAAACTTGATATTAGTATAAGAGAAGAGGAATATAAGTGCATAAGGGAATTCATCCTTTAACTATAAGATGGGTACAAGTATAGTATAATCTCAATGCATGGTATATGTTTACCAAGGGTTGTCGCATGAATAGGTTTAATTCAACATAAAAGACTCATACATAATGGCATTCAACGCTAATACAAGGAATCATATGAAAGTCATGAGAGAAACTCTCCAAAATCCCAATATGAATCTCATGGAACTCAAGATAAAGTTAAAATATCATAAAAACGAAATCACAATATATAACATCTCATGAAGCTCTAGGCTATCTATGTAACAAAAATATCTCAAAATAGTGAAATCGTATAAAACTCAGAAAATTCAAAAAAACCCCTGATTGACCAGATCCCTGATTGCAAAGCAGAAGCAATGTTGCACGTGCTAAACTCTTGTCCAGTGCTATTTATAATTTAGGTACCTAACTCGTGTACTCGAAAATCATACTCATGGTGACCGATGTCACATAACTCGCGGTGACCGAAGTCACAAAGCTCATGGTGACCGAAGTCACATAACTTGTGGTGACCGAAGTCACATAACTCAGATGACCCAAAGGTCTATAGCACGGGCATATCCGTGGATGTGTCACAAACTCTCGGAAAGAAACCCGAAAAGTGTTAGCCTGCGTCCCATACCACACGTTCACACTAAACGGATTACTAACCGCTAGTTAACTCCACATCATAAAAATAAAATCTCAAACCTCAAAAATCTCATAATACTCATGTATCTTGCCTCGTATCATCGACAAGTGCAAATAAATCTCATAGTAGTTTCTCATAAACCATAATTCCCGCAAGGGAAAAATCAAATCTCAAGACTCGCCTCATCTCATCGGCAAGTAATACAACATTTATAAGTGGTTCTCATCGATTATTACTCATATGATAGGAGATCTCGAACGTCTCAACTAGTCAAATATTGGCTGAAACAAATTCTAAGACCAACAATCATTGTTGCTGTCATTTCGATCTCGGGACAGCAACAATCAGACGTATTTTTAATCAATATACTTCAAAATTTCAAAAACCTCAAAACATGAAACTTTTAGAACAAATTCTTAGCTTTCCGGAACATCAAAGATTATTGAATTTGGATAAAAATTGAAAAAGTTATGCTTAATTTAGTTTCAGATTCAACAACAGAGAAAAAATAGTTTTGCTCTCGGGATTGCAATAGAAACACTCAAATTTGAAATAGATAACTTCAAAATTCTGTAAAACACAAAACATGAAACTTGTAGTATATGATCTATGCTTTCCAAAACATCTAAAATACTTAAATTTGGTGAAGAAACGTTAAAGTTATGCATAATTTAGTTTTAGATTCAACAACAAAGCAAATAATAGTTTTGCTCTCGGGATTGCAATAGAAACACTCAAATTTGTAATAGATATCTTCAAAATTCTATAAAACACAAAACATGAAACTTGTAGCATATGATCTACGCTTTCCAAAACATCTAAAATTCTTAAATTTGGTTAAGAAACTTAAAAGTTATGCTTAATTTAGTTTCAGATTCAACAACAGAGCAAATAATAGTTTTGCTCTCGGGATTGCAAAAGAAACACTCAAATTTGAAATAGATAACTTCAAAATTCTAAAAAACACAAAACATGAAACTTGTAGTATATGATCTATGCTTTCCCAAACATCTAAAATTCTTATATTTGGTTAAGAAACGTAAAAGTTATGCTTAATTTAGTTTCATATTCAACAACAGAGCAAATAATAATTTTGCTCTCGGGATTGCAATAGAAACACTCAAATTTGAAATAGATAACTTCAAAATTCTGAAAAACACAAAACATGAAACTTGTAGTATATGATTTAGGCTTTCCAAAACATTTAAAATTCTTAAATTTGGTTAAGAAACGTAAATGTTATGCTTAATTTAGTTTTAGATTCAACAACAGAGCAAATAATAGTTTTACTTTTGGGATTGCAATAGAAACACTTAAATTTGAAATACATAGCTTCAAAATTTTGAAAAACACAAAACATTATACTTGTAGTATGTGATCTAAGCTTTCCAAAACATCTAAAATTATTAAATTTGGTTAAGAAAAGTAAAAGTTATAGCAAAATTCGTTTCAGCCACAATTACAAAACAAATATTACACCAGTCATCTTTTTTTCCCAGCAAATTCACCACTGTAAACTGTCCTTAACTGCATGCACCCAAAATAGAAAGCATAAGGGAACCCTTACCTTAGATATGCAGCAAAGTTTGGGTTGAAAGCTTCTCCGGTTTGGATCAATTTGATGATTTTCAGGCTCCTTTGTTAGCTTCAGCAGCTGAAAAAGTTGAAACAAGAACATGCAAGAACAAAAGAGAAAGTTATACACAATTCATATCTAATTCTACGATTTTGATGATATAATTCTATAGTATTGGTGGAGATCACCTTCTATTCTCCTAATTTGGTGATTTCTTCTTGAATTGGCAGCAAATTGTGTGAAAATTTTGTTTTAGTTGAAGGTAACCATTATATATTTTTTTCAGTTTACTATAAGCTTGTTCTTTTCTGTTTCTGAGAAAGAAGAACTAAACTATGTACACTAGTTTGTTTCTCACCAGAAACATCTAGATAATGGATTTTAGGTTTTAAAACCTAACCCAAAAAGCCTAAAGCAATATTATTTAGAGAAAATGCAAGGCTATGTATATGTATTAGGCTATTTTACCTTAAATTCATATATTTCTCAATATAAACTCAAAAAAAATATATGCAACCAACTGTTATGAGACAAAAATTGTTATTTACACAAAAGAAATTTTATTTCAATAATAAAATGTTATTTTCATAAATAAAACCAAATTTTTGACAATATTTTACAACTTTCAAAATTTTAGTGTAAAAACACGAATTTTAAAGCATAATTTGTTCAAAAATCATTTTCATTGTCAAATAAGTTATAACAAAACATTATAACTCTTTTTAAAATAACAAAATATTATTTTAAATAATATTCCATCTTTTAATTTTAATAAAATACATATTTTCTACATATTTCTTTTTTTAAATTCAATAACAGGTTAATATTAGCAATAATTACCAATATTAATGCATTGATTCAACTAAAATCCAATAAATAATTATTTTCACTCCAAATTCTCAAAGTAAAGTTTTTAAAACTCTATTTTCATCAATTTATATTTATTTCAACAATTATATATTGAAACACATTAATTGATTAATTTATTAACTATAATTTAATAAGATCACATTGTTTATTTGAAATAAACTAGTATGAACCCGTGCTACGCACACGGTTGTCATTTTAGAATTTTAAATTTAACATAATTGTAAAAAACTTATGAATAGTAGAATATACATTTACGAATGCAATTCTAATAGATTTATCTGTGTATTAAATGCGCAGATAAAATAAATTTAGGGTACAATCTAAATATTAAATATAAATTATTATTTTAATGCGTAGTAGCAAATGAAAAAAATTGAACTAATTTCATAAAAGTACAAACAAATTACAATAACAAAATATTTTTTCTGTTATCAGCACACGATTTATTTAACAAATTTTTGCTGACCTAATCCAAAGATCACACAATCATTATAAGCTTAAATACATGTAGATGAGGCACCATTGCTTTTGACAAAATAAGCTACAGTCGAAGACAAATAAATAAAAGTAGACTGTGCAATATTTCCAACAAATGAATATCTTATATTGAACCGCAAAGGAAACTATTCCCAAACAAAATATGTAAAACTGCTGACTTGCACTAAGTTGCATGCGAAATTTTTTTAAGAAGTAAGCCTTGAGTTGAACATCTAAATAAATTGTAAGTTTATTTACATGAAAGACAAAATTCCAAGCCTTCGTTAATTTGGAGTTGTCCACCAGTTGAATAGACATGACATGCGAACCAGATACTTCATAATCTTCATATTAGAGGAAGATATTTTGAGCTTTCCAGCAATGAATATGGTCTAGTGAATCTGCATGGAAATATACTATGTTAGCTCATTGACAAATAAGCATACTTCACTATAAAAACAAACTTGATAGGTTGACTAAAATTGTATCCACATTAACAAATACTTTTTTCAGCAGCATAAATATTCGACGTTTATATTACATTTAGATAAAAAAATCAATCATCGATTATTCAAATCTATGAACGGGAAACCATGCTTATTTAACCTCGGTTACTGAAATTTCCTTTAACGGAAGAAATAAGCATGGAATTTTTTTGTGTTTTTTGTAATTGCTTCCTACATTACCATGAGTTCTACTACTGTTTTCAAAGCTGGGGATGCCACTGTATGGACTGTTGGAAAAACTGATTAAGGAACGTGGGCTTCTAAGAAAATTGTCCATATTGGCGACACTGTCTTGTTGAATATAGCAGTCAGTACCACAATATGATAGGAGGTCGGCAAATCCAACTACGATAACTACAACACAAACTCGTCAATGTCGAACCATGCAACTGGCAACGACTCCATAGTGATCTAGTCGGGAGGGGATCACTTTTTCCTATGTGGGTTTCCTGGTCATTGTGCCTGAGGCCAAAATTTTAAGGTCTATACCCTAACAAAAGGCACCTCTGCTGCCCCTTACATCTCCCCTACAACCACCCCTCCCCAATGCCTATTGGAAGCTATGGCAGTCCTATGATGATTACTCGTTCGACTGCAAGCACCACTCCCGTGTCTCTTGTAGCTACTACTGCTAAAAGCCAAGTTGCTTTCACTTTGACCTCCTCTAGATTTAGCTTTGTTGTTTTTATTGCTCCACTTACTGATGCTATTGTCTAGTTTTCTTATTTCCATTTTAATCCACTTTTTAGTTTCGCCCTATCTTGTTTAATCATGTGTTGTATTATGACTGGTTTTTGACTATTAACAAATATGATTATGAATGTTATTTTTTAGTATGAATTTGCTTAGGTAAAAAAACAAAAAACAAAATATACTTATTATCGGCTAACTTCCAAACACTTGCTTTGAATCAAACATTTATGAAATGTAGTCGTTGGGCCAAATCATAAAAATGCCTTTTTTATGAGTAGCTTCCCTATGCAAAATAATATCATATTGTAACAACTTAGCACCAGTGAACAAATGTTTGAACAAATTTTGTCCATTTTAGATATATTTAATTTTAGAGTACATTTTCATTTTCATACACTTGAAAGAGGAATTGCTTTTATAAACTCATTATGAACCAACCGACACATAAAATTTAATGTCAATCGGTCAACCATTAATGCAAATAAAAGCAAATAGTATTGAAACAATACTATGTGTGCTTCAAGTTTATGTAACCTTGAGGAAGTTCACATTCATGTTTACTGTAGTTTTGTTATGAGCTATTTGACAACCAAAAAATTGTTTAGTTTAGAGAGAGTATCTTCAGTGTAGTGTCAGGTAAGAGAAAAGTAATAGAGTAGAAAAGAGACAAATATACGTAAAAGGAGCGAGTAGTTGTTTTGTTTGACCGAGGTTTTTAAGTTTAGGGTTTATTCGCTAACATAAAGTACTTGGTTTGTTTATAAGTTGGTTGACTCATGGCTTATAACAGTCACCATATTTTTTCATGAGAAAATGTTTGTCGTATTTGTAATGTGATTGATTAGTGGATAACTTTATGCATATTTCTTTAGCACACTGAAGACATGATCATTGCAATAGAATCATATTTTTACAACATTAGACCAGATTCGACCATTGTAATATGTTATTGACTATGTTATGAGTAACTACCTAAAAACCCAACTTTCTAATAAATACAATGCAGTAATACAAAGCCTTTATTTTAGATTTGATACCATATAATAGATTATAGTTTACCACCACATGTTTTCGTTATATATGATGATAGCTTCCAACATCCTCATTAGCTTTATCTAAGATTTTAAACAAACTTAAAAATATTAAACACTCACCTTTTCCCTATGACTCGGAATAATACCAAAGTTAAACCTTTGTTTTTACCTTCTGCACTCAATATAAATACCGTTCACCGACCAAGAAGGAAGGGAAAAGTGTTGATGATCCTTGGAGGGACTGGTTATGATGTAAAGCAATAATTTTGTATGACACTATGATTACTTGTGAATTATAGGATATATATTAACCATGTACCAAAGCTATATACGATGAAAAATGAGAAAAAAGGTAAAATTGGAACAAAACTGCAAAAAATACAACAGTTTAGCTCTACCTCTTTTTGTAGTTTGTGAAGTAACAGAGGTATCACAGTTTATTGAGCTCAACATGGAAGGCGCCCTGCAAATATAGATTTGAGCGAATAATCCATTACATGGTGTAAGTAATATGATAAATGTTTGTATAATTTCAATTGCATGTCTAGTCAACTATACGAAAGTACCTATCTGGAACCATGCATGTTTAAGTCACCTTATAATCAACATTAGATTTAAAATCCATGTGTTGAAGTTCAAGTTATAGAAGACTATCCAATCGAGAATGGTTTCATACTTCACATACATAGATGCACTCATTTCAGAGACTGATGTTTCCATTTTTAGTTATAAAAAACAGTTTATACATGAAGGTAACGCAAACACACCATCGGTTTATTAACTGTTTGAAATACCCATCAGGGTGAGTTGGAAATGAAGTAATCTTGAGGATAATCGAATAAGTTAATGATTAAAAAATAAAATTATTCACTGCACGACATGTTACAAACTTGCTACATTAGCTTATCAGATATGAGTCATGAACTGTCTTGCAAATGTTTTTGAAATTGATATGTAGGGCAGTAACTCGTTAAAAAAAATTCATGATCTGGTTGAGGTGCATCATGAATGCAAATAGTATAAAAGTCAGCTGTCTAATGATGACAGCTAATTTTTCCCTCTATTCGAACCCTTACTCATCCAATATATGTTCATAGCACATTAATATCAAACAAACATCTTCAGTTAAAAAAAATCATATATACCTTGATAATGTGTGTGTGTATACAGACACGTTATATTTACATTCTGAAGATAATGTATGTAATCATGCATGCACGCACGCATGTTATGCATGCATGCATGTATCTAGTCTATTAGACTATATAATAGCTTTTCACTTTTCCACTATATTGTACATGGGAAATGGAAAGTAAGCATATAATCGTGGATCTAAAACAACTTTTACACCAAAGTTTCCCATTTGTAACAGAGCCTCAAATTATAACCAACTTTTAGCTATTGATCGCATCAATTGGGTGACATGTCTAGTTGTTGTCGAATGAAAATACAATTAAATATTAGATGAATAAATTGAAAATGTAGAATTTTTATCATACAACAATCATGTAGCTGGAACTTAACCAAGTGAAAATGAGAATGAAATCGGCCTTACTTCACAACATGACTACGACGATGATAAACGTAGGACCAGTAGGCGCTCTGTAACAACCCGTCACTCATTCTACAGAATGACGAATCATTAATAAGAAAGAAAGGGGTGAGAAATAGAAAAGAAGAGAAAGAGAAAGAAAACAACACAAATACTCACAGCGGAAACGGAACAAAATATAATATATCATATAACTATTACATAGTATCATATACATCTATCAGAGTTACACAGATTACACATCATATACTAGACAGTTATAAACATCTGTCTAGTTATTACAACTCAATACAAAACAAAGATCTAAACAAGATCAACACAGCGGAAACTACTATCTATATCTACAACGCTGAAGCCTCCTGCTCCATTGCTCCTCCACAATTCGTCAAGGCTAACCTGAATCCCTTGGCTACTCGTAAAAATTTGAGTACCCAAGAGTTTATAAAACAGAAATAAACAACTTGGGTCAGACATGGGTCTGGTGTGAGTAACAGGTTAAACTTGCTTAACTTCAAAACCTTTTGAAAGAAAAGGTATCACGTAAGACTTCCCACACATAAACATGGGTAAGTTTTTACCTTACGCTAACCAAAACATTTGATAGGAAATTCGATTGTATTATAATAGGGTCTAGGGTTTTCAAATAAATATGAAATAGCTGAAATTGTTACATTATTAAATTCCAGCATACTAGCCACAAAGTGGGTTATACAATCAAGTCCGTTGGCACTTATTGGATTTTGGATTCCATACAATGGCAGGGCTACCGGGGTACCGCCCGTCACAGTACGTGGCCTAGATCACTGTACCGAGGATCACTCCCAATCCCCTGCAACACAAGGTCGGAACATCCCTTAATGGATAATTCCCGCACAAGATACCTCACGGTTGGGATCAGCAACCGCACCACTAAGTCGAAAATAGAAAGGGACATCTAGACAGAGGTAACCTTGTCCTACTTGGGTGCTACCCACTAACCTTGCTGCACCTCTCCTGTTTTAGCCATTCCCGGTTTGTGAGGCTTGAGGTCACGATTACCTTAGAAAAGAACACATCACTTAGAATGCTCATCGTCCACCTGACGATGTTCTGAAAGCATTCAATCCATACAAGTTCGTTCCGGGTTCGAACGAAACCGAAGGCATTATCTCGTTACACTCGTTTTGGAATCACCCTCAGAGTTAACGACAATAACCCTTGCACTCTGAATCTTCATCTTCACTTGATTCACGACCTATCGTTAATTTGGATCGATGTGGTATTCGGGTCTCCAGACCTGGAAATCCGGTATACGGAAACCCGATCCCGGTCTCATCGAAATCCAAAGCGTATCTTTTAAGGCCAAGTTGTTTTAAAGGTTAAAACAAATTCAATTCATTATCTTTATACACAAAGAAAGATAATTCACAACAGATAATCAACATTATCAGATAATCCATACAATTCAACTAACATCCATATCACACAGCATATATCTCATCAGAGATATCAATCAATGCCAAGTATTCAATACTAACACCCATTCATAAGTAATGATTTATATCATCTCTAATTAATTTAAAGTGAATTAAATTAATTTCTTTATTTTATAAATCCTTCTTACTTAACCATTAATTAATTACAATTAATTAATAAATTATCCTCTAATAATTCATTTTAATTAATCATCTTTGATTAATTATCTTTTAATTACATCCAAGTAATTTATCTTTAATTAATTACTCAAATTAATTATCATTAACCACTTATAGTAATTAACCTTTAATTATATCATTAATTAATTAACTAAAATTAATTAAGTTAATCAACTATAATTAATTACATTAATCCTTAATTAATTATATTGATTAATTACTTCATTTATTAATTATTACTTAATTAATCAATCTTAATTACATCATTAATTATATTAATTAATGATCCTTAATTACAACTTAATTATTAATTACTTAATTATTAATTACTTAATTAAATTAATTACATTAAGTAATTAACCTTTAATTAAACAACATTTATTAATCACTCTTGATTAATCTTCAATCAGTAATTAACTACCCTTAATTACTTTCATTAACTAAATTAATTACTCCTTAATTAATTCTTTAATTAATCCCTTGATTAATTTTTTTTAAAGTAATTAACTCAAATTACTTCTATTAATAAAATCATTTATTCAACTAATTACTTCCAGTAATTATCTTATTATTTACTTCCCTAAATAATCTTATTTTAATAATTACATTAAGTAATTATTATCAAATCATCTCTTGATTATCCTAAATTAATTAAACTTAATTAATTAATTTAACTAAATCAAATTAACTTCAATTAATTACAATAAGTAATTAATTCTTAATTACTTCCAATAAGTAATTACATTTAAACAAATTCATAAATGATTATCTTAAATTAATTTAACTAATTAATTATCAAAATTTATTCTATTAATTCATTATTTAATAACCCATAGTTAATGACCTCATTAACTATTATTTAATTACTTTCCTTAAGTAATTAACTTATATTAATATTATTAATTCTAAATTAATAAATCTTAATAACCAATTTATTAATCTCTAATTACTAAATTAATTAAGTGTTAACCATAACTTAATTAATATTTAATTACTTATTAATTAATTCCTAACCATTAATTAATACTCTAATTTATAATCCCTAACTACAAATTAATCATCCCTAATTAATTAATCTTAATCATAAATAAATTAGTTTAAACCTTTAATTACCTATTTAATTAATCCAAATGATTAATTAATCAAATTAAATTAATTATCTATTAAATTTCCTAATTAATTTAATGAACACAAATCTTTAATTAGTTTAAGATAAACTTTGTTCTTATTGAAAATCAAATTATCATTTACAAAGTATTTTAAATCAATTTACTTAAATTTTATCTTCAAAATTCATTTTAAATTTAAAGATTTAAAATGAATACAAATTATCTTTAACAACGTTTTAAACAACATTTCTAAAACTCTTTTATTTTACAAGTTAAAGAAATACTCATCTTATAAATAACTTAAGAATTTGAATCAAATTTACTTTTAAATTCTATCCATTTAATATACAATTTAAACACTAAAGTTATTTAAAACAATTTAATTTAAAAACTGCTTTTATTTCAAATCTGAGATACAGATTTAAACTAGATTCCAGATTAACTTAGATTTAAACTTTTAAAACAGATCAGGTTATAAAAACTGGCAACACATAATTACCCGAGACCACTCAAAAACACTCCGAGTCGAATCCTAAATACTTCGAGTCTCACATGAACAAAACTCGAGAAACTCGAGTAGCCTTCCCCTGCTTTAAACCCAGACTTCACCCATACACATTCACGATCGCGTGCACGTGCACATCCACCAGCGTCAGCTCCGACCATCCACGACTTCCCCCACCAGTCGACGATCATCCCTACACCAGAATTCAACCATTCGAACATCGAAACTAGATCGAAATCGAAATCGAGCCTAAAACCAAACCTGGAACCATCAGTTCGAATTCGCCAAAGCCTGTCAACAATCCTTCTTGCTCGCGATTCCGACCATCAGAGAAGCTAATTCTCTGGCCATGCCTACGTCTATACCTAAACTTCCATCTCCCAAAGTCTTAGAACACTCGATCCATCCATGAAAACAAACGAAACAATTTCGTAGCCTAACTTAAAACTAGGTTTAAAAATTTCAAACCTAAATCATTTCTGCCTTACTTCCTTAAAAATCCTCCTGACAATTTTCCTATCATCCATGATCATTCTACTACCATAACTAAAGATTTCAAACTTCCAATTTCACTGAGATGATCAAAATCACCAGAATTTCATTTCTAACGTAAACCAGAACTGCTCTTATTATACTAGACTAAAAACTATGATATTCATACTAAAAATCATATTATCATCTATGTTTTCAATTTATACCTTTGGATTTATAAATTACAGAGTTCAAATTTTCACTTTATAAAACATGTTTCTGTTGTTTTTGTTTACAGAGACATTCAAACTAAATTTTGACTTAATTAACCTTTTAATCTTTAGTTTACTATGGAACAACTAATTTTATTTAAACTTTAGATCCACATTTAAAACTAGATCATGGGATATGATTTATATTAAAACAGTAGCCTGGAATTCAAGATAACAGGGTCATATTGATACCAACAACATACACATCTATATACATGCAGAATCAACTATAAACATCCACATCAAAACAATATTTATCACAGAATTAAGCATGCATCATAATTACCTAAGTTAATTTAAGTAAAAATGTTACTCACCAAACATGCAGATGAACAGAGGTTTATATTTTGAAAATCTTTTGAAACTGAGAAACTTGAATGCCTCTTGCTTTTGCTTATTTGATTTAAAACTTGAATTTGCTGGGCTTTACTGATTTAATTTAGAACTGCATGCATGCTTTCCTCCAGGTTGAAGAAATGAAGGCAGACAGCTTTGAGATGATTCCAGGTTGAAAAGAATGCATACTAGTTTCTTGTATTGATTTCAGATTTGAAAGAAAATGTTGCAGACAGAAGACTTGATTTTGAAATGTATTATAGGGTTTGATTTTCTTGAATTTCTGGTTTGAGGAATGGTTACAGATTGTTGAATTTGGTTTTGAGGATTACTGATTTATATTTCAGATTTTAGACTAGAGAATGTTTGAGAAGGGTTACTGATCTGATTTGTTTCAGATTTGTATTTAGAGAATTTACATTTGAGTTTTTCTTGTTTTGAAAATGAAGATTAGAAAGAAAATGAAGTAAAGAGATAAAATGTTTATATACATGTATATTTATGATTTATAAAAATAAAAGAAAAAGAAAATAAAAAGACACTTGTCACATAGATTAATTCATTACTTAACACATGTTAAAACAAGGCTTTAGATAAAGACACATGTCTTATAAGTAATTACTCATATTTCTATTTATTTTAAAAGTTATTTAAAAAGCCTTTTTCTTATTTATTTAAACACTTATCTATATATATTAAAGAGAAACAAAAGCTAATTACATTTATAAATAAAAGTTTATACAAATATTATAAAATCCAAAACAATTTAAATATATATATATATTCTTTTGAATTTCAAAACTTTAAATTCAAGTTTAAATAAAATTAAATCCTAAGATTCAATTTAAAAGTTAAGTTATATATATTTACATACACTATTTATTCCATTTAAAATAACAATTCCTTTTAGCATTAAAATTCATACATATTAAAAATAATACATTATACTTGTTATTTGAAAATAACATATTTTATAATTTAAACAAGAAATTATATTATCAAGAAATATTTAAAAAGAAATAAAACAAACCAATTTTTGTAAATCTTATTTATTTAAACTTAAGTTAAAAATATCTTAAACCAATTAAAATATTTACCTGAAGTATTTTAAAACTATAAAATTACTTATTTAAATATCTTTGAAAAGTCCAGATTAAATTAAATATAAATTTCCAATTTACCAAAGCTTCTATTTACAATGTATATAAATAAATATATATATTCAAATAGAAAATATCTTATTAACTTTTAAAAGATAAAATCATTAATTAAATACTAATTTAATCAGATTATTAAATTAAATTCAAATCTTATTATCAAAGATTATCCATATCAATTTAATTATTCAACAGATTATTAAATTGATATTGTTAAAATTTCCGGGATATTACATTCCTCCCCCCTTAAAATAATTTCGTCCCCGAAATTTAAACAAAGGTAATTTAATAATCTTATTAAAGATTTTAATTTAAAACACAAGCATATACTATCATCCATATTCTAACAACCATAGCAACCAATTCATCCAAACAATCACTTCTAACTATTCAGACAAAAGTCTGGATAGAATTCCTCGAGTTTCCCCAAGTATATATATATATATATACCGGAATACTCGCTCTACAAACAATCTAAACAACTAAGCTATAGATCTCCTACTCATCTAGATCTACAGAACTAAACAGAATATCAGACTACAGACGAGTCTGACTCAACAATCAAACCTCCAGAACTGCAGATTCCAAAACCAAAGATAGATCAAATACGTACTCCCTCAGAGATACGTAAAACACAATGAATTCCAGTTATCCAAACTGACAATTCAATTCAGAAGACCAAATACTTATCCAGGTCAGAACACAGAAGAGATCCAAACTTACTTCTCCCATCCAGAGATACACTCCAAACTGCTTTCGCTGCTCAACTCTGATATGAGGTAGGACACAAGCACAGACTGGACAACTCATTCCAGAAATAAGGTTCACTGATCCATAAAGAAAACTCAGATACTCCATCAAAACTTGAGCTGCTTCACTAACTCCATCTCTAGGAAACATCCTTCCACTAGACTGAACCACCGGTATCACTCCTGGAATCCAGTCGATAAGAAAACTCAACCTTCAAATGCGGACAAACTTCTGACTTCTCTGAAGACACCCAGAAAAATTCTGACAACCCAAGAGAACACTCAGACAATCGCAAGTCACTTTTGCGATCAACCCAACCTAATTCCAAAGAAAAACTGTTCCTCTTTACCAATCAGAACAGCTTACACTTATTTATCCAATTTATCGAAAAAATGGATCCACTCTGCTGCTTCTGAACTTCACTTCCAGAAAAACTGCTCAGCTAGAAAACTTCTTGCCATCACAGAACACTCCGAGTTGCACTGCTGACACTGATGCTCCTATCCAAAGCTCTTCGAGAAACTCGAACTCCAAACCAAAGCAGAAACACCATGCTGAACTCAGCGACAACACCGAAACAGACACACTTCCTTAATCTTGTTCCAAAGAAAACATCTTCAGGAACATCCATAGTCACTGCATCTCATCATACAGCTACTATTACCTGAGGTATCAAGGTACCATCACTCACTTCTGCCTCATCGACAGATCCAACTCTACTCATCCACACTTCAAAGATAAACTGCAAACCATTACAGTTTCCTTCGGAGATCGATGAAATCCTTCACCACAACAAAGCTTACTCGAGACGGTATTGGGTTTACAGTCTCGATATATACTTCCAACCTCAAACATTCAAACTCCAACTATTGGTAATTGTGTTACACACACTACCACCTTATCTACCTTTATAACTTATATTGGAAAACCCGAACAGGTAACCCAATAAATAGGTAGAAATACATAAATATATATATTTAAAATGATATATTTTTTTTATATAGAAATTATTTCTGGGTAAAATTATTTCATCTACCTCTTTAAAACAATATTGTGTCCGTTGGCCTGGTTCAAGTGTTTAGAGATCCCTATCAATAACGTTAGCTACTTGTATTGACCAGAATCCATATACCACTCAACCGATCAATTAACACAATATAAAACCATTTTATATAACTAACAAA
Source organism: Allium fistulosum (assembly GCA_030737815.1). Classification (NCBI taxonomy): domain Eukaryota; kingdom Viridiplantae; phylum Streptophyta; class Magnoliopsida; order Asparagales; family Amaryllidaceae; genus Allium; species Allium fistulosum. The sequence continues at coordinate 614,691,365 of CM060907.1, forward strand.
TACGCGCTCTCGTATATATATATACTCAGACTCAAATAGGTTGCTACAGATCCTATCTCTAATGAACAATCCTTCTGAACCTAGGTATTCACTCAACCTAGTGCTCTGATACCACTGTGACGTCCTAGGCTTTTCAACCTTCAGCAACGGTTCACGACCGGTAGGCTTTTCAACCATCCCAGCCCCGCTGTGGCTCACAGTGATACCTCGGGTTTGCTTTTACGGCCACCCTCTCGAGTCGCAACCAACCCCGCAAGGCCTTATACTACTCCCGGGGGCATGTAGGGGTAAGAGTCTCCCGTTCGCCACCTAACGCAAAGCGAGAACCCCCTATCACGCTGTAATGTAGCAAACCCGATCCCGGTCTCATCGAAATCCAAAGCGTATCTTTTAAGGCCAAGTTGTTTTAAAGGTTAAAACAAATTCAATTCATTATCTTTATACACAAAGAAAGATAATTCACAACAGATAATCAACATTATCAGATAATCCATACAATTCAACTAACATCCATATCACACAGCATATATCTCATCAGAGATATCAATCAATGCCAAGTATTCAATACTAACACCCATTCATAAGTAATGAGTTATATCATCTCTAATTAATTTAAAGTGAATTAAATTAATTTCTTTATTTTATAAATCCTTCTTACTTAACCATTAATTAATTACAATTAATTAATAAATTATCCTCTAATAATTCATTTTAATTAATCATCTTTGATTAATTATCTTTTAATTACATCCAAGTAATTTATCTTTAATTAATTACTCAAATTAATTATCATTAACCACTTATAGTAATTAACCTTTAATTATATCATTAATTAATTAACTAAAATTAATTAAGTTAATCAACTATAATTAATTACATTAATCCTTAATTAATTATATTGATTAATTACTTCATTTATTAATTATTACTTAATTAATCAATCTTAATTACATCATTAATTATATTAATTAATGATCCTTAATTACAACTTAATTATTAATTACTTAATTATTAATTACTTAATTAAATTAATTACATTAAGTAATTAACCTTTAATTAAACAACATTTATTAATCACTCTTGATTAATCTTCAATCAGTAATTAACTACCCTTAATTACTTTCATTAACTAAATTAATTACTCCTTAATTAATTCTTTAATTAATCCCTTGATTAATTTTTTTTAAAGTAATTAACTCAAATTACTTCTATTAATAAAATCATTTATTCAACTAATTACTTCCAGTAATTATCTTATTATTTACTTCCCTAAATAATCTTATTTTAATAATTACATTAAGTAGTTATTATCAAATCATCTCTTGATTATCCTAAATTAATTAAACTTAATTAATTAATTTAACTAAATCAAATTAACTTCAATTAATTACAATAAGTAATTAATTCTTAATTACTTCCAATAAGTAATTACATTTAAACAAATTCATAAATGATTATCTTAAATTAATTTAACTAATTAATTATCAAAATTTATTCTATTAATTCATTATTTAATAACCCATAGTTAATGACCTCATTAACTATTATTTAATTACTTTCCTTAAGTAATTAACTTATATTAATATTATTAATTCTAAATTAATAAATCTTAATAACCAATTTATTAATCTCTAATTACTAAATTAATTAAGTGTTAACCATAACTTAATTAATATTTAATTACTTATTAATTAATTCCTAACCATTAATTAATACTCTAATTTATAATCCCTAACTACAAATTAATCATCCCTAATTAATTAATCTTAATCATAAATAAATTAGTTTAAACCTTTAATTACCTATTTAATTAATCCAAATGATTAATTAATCAAATTAAATTAATTATCTATTAAATTTCCTAATTAATTTAATGAACACAAATCTTTAATTAGTTTAAGATAAACTTTGTTCTTATTGAAAATCAAGTTATCATTTACAAAGTATTTTAAATCAATTTACTTAAATTTTATCTTCAAAATTCATTTTAAATTTAAAGATTTAAAATGAATACAAATTATCTTTAACAACGTTTTAAACAACATTTCTAAAACTCTTTTATTTTACAAGTTAAAGAAATACTCATCTTATAAATAACTTAAGAATTTGAATCAAATTTACTTTTAAATTCTATCCATTTAATATACAATTTAAACACTAAAGTTATTTAAAACAATTTAATTTAAAAACTGCTTTTATTTCAAATCTGAGATACAGATTTAAACTAGATTCCAGATTAACTTAGATTTAAACTTTTAAAACAGATCAGGTTATAAAAACTGGCAACACATAATTACCCGAGACCACTCAAAAACACTCCGAGTCGAATCCTAAATACTTCGAGTCTCACACGAACAAAACTCGAGAAACTCGAGTAGCCTTCCCCTACTTTAAACCCAGACTTCACCCATACACATTCACGATCGCGTGCACGTGCACATCCACCAGCGTCAGCTCCGACCATCCACGACTTCCCCCACCAGTCGACGATCATCCCTACACCAGAATTCAACCATTCGAACATCGAAACTAGATCGAAATCGAAATCGAGCCTAAAACCAAACCTGGAACCATCAGTTCGAATTCGCCAAAGCCTGTCAACAATCCTTCTTGCTCGCGATTCCGACCATCAGAGAAGCTAATTCTCTGGCCATGCCTACGTCTATACCTAAACTTCCATCTCCCAAAGTCTTAGAACACTCGATCCATCCATGAAAACAAACGAAACAATTTCGTAGCCTAACTTAAAACTAGGTTTAAAAATTTCAAACCTAAATCATTTCTGCCTTACTTCCTTAAAAATCCTCCTGACAATTTTCCTATCATCCATGATCATTCTACTACCATAACTAAAGATTTCAAACTTCCAATTTCACTGAGATGATCAAAATCACCAGAATTTCATTTCTAACATAAACCAGAACTGCTCTTATTATACTAGACTAAAAACTATGATATTCATACTAAAAATCATATTATCATCTATGTTTTCAATTTATACCTTTGGATTTATAAATTACAGAGTTCAAATTTTCACTTTATAAAACATGTTTCTGTTGTTTTTGTTTACAGAGACATTCAAACTAAATTTTGACTTAATTAACCTTTTAATCTTTAGTTTACTATGGAACAACTAATTTTATTTAAACTTTAGATCCACATTTAAAACTAGATCATGGGATATGATTTATATTAAAACAGTAGCCTGGAATTCAAGATAACAGGGTCATATTGATACCAACAACATACACATCTATATACATGCAGAATCAACTATAAACATCCACATCAAAACAATATTTATCACAGAATTAAGCATGCATCATAATTACCTAAGTTAATTTAAGTAAAAATGTTACTCACCAAACATGCAGATGAACAGAGGTTTATATTTTGAAAATCTTTTGAAACTGAGAAACTTGAATGCCTCTTGCTTTTGCTTATTTGATTTAAAACTTGAATTTGCTGGGCTTTACTGATTTAATTTAGAACTGCATGCATGCTTTCCTCCAGGTTGAAGAAATGAAGGCAGACAGCTTTGAGATGATTCCAGGTTGAAAAGAATGCATACTAGTTTCTTGTATTGATTTCAGATTTGAAAGAAAATGTTGCAGACAGAAGACTTGATTTTGAAATGTATTATAGGGTTTGATTTTCTTGAATTTCTGGTTTGAGGAATGGTTACAGATTGTTGAATTTGGTTTTGAGGATTACTGATTTATATTTCAGATTTTAGACTAGAGAATGTTTGAGAAGGGTTACTGATCTGATTTGTTTCAGATTTGTATTTAGAGAATTTACATTTGAGTTTTTCTTGTTTTGAAAATGAAGATTAGAAAGAAAATGAAGTAAAGAGATAAAATGTTTATATACATGTATATTTATGATTTATAAAAATAAAAGAAAAAGAAAATAAAAAGACACTTGTCACATAGATTAATTCATTACTTAACACATGTTAAAACAAGGCATTAGATAAAGACACATGTCTTATAAGTAATTACTCATATTTCTATTTATTTTAAAAGTTATTTAAAAAGCCTTTTTCTTATTTATTTAAACACTTATCTATATATATTAAAGAGAAACAAAAGCTAATTACATTTATAAATAAAAGTTTATACAAATATTATAAAATCCAAAACAATTTAAATATATATATATATATTCTTTTGAATTTCAAAACTTTAAATTCAAGTTTAAATAAAATTAAATCTTAAGATTCAATTTAAAAGTTAAGTTATATATATTTACATACACTATTTATTCCATTTAAAATAACAATTCCTTTTAGCATTAAAATTCATACATATTAAAAATAATACATTATACTTGTTATTTGAAAATAAAATATTTTATAATTTAAACAAGAGATTATATTATCAAGAAATATTTAAAAAGAAATAAAACAAACCAATTTTTGTAAATCTTATTTATTTAAACTTAAGTTAAAAATATCTTAAACCAATTAAAATATTTACCTGAAGTATTTTAAAACTATAAAATTACTTATTTAAATATCTTTGAAAAGTCCAGATTAAATTAAATATAAATTTCCAATTTACCAAAGCTTCTATTTACAATATATATAAATAAATATATATATATTCAAATAGAAAATATCTTATTAACTTTTAAAAGATAAAATCATTAATTAAATACTAATTTAATCAGATTATTAAATTAAATTCAAATCTTATTATCAAAGATTATCCATATCAATTTAATTATTCAACAGATTATTAAATTGATATTGTTAAAATTTCCGGGATATTACACGCTCTCATCAAATTAATTTAACTTAGTAATCAACAACCCAAGAAAAATAAAAGTATATGATACTGTTTGGTACTAAGTTCGCTACATTAATAAGTACTATGTGATGTTATATGATACTGATAAATAGATATTTTATTATAGTAATAAGTGAATTTTACACAAACAAGTGTTTTCCTGAGTTGTTGATTACTAAGTTCGCACTAGTAGAAAATAATGTCAGGATTCTTACCTTTGAATTTTGAAGCATTATTATCAAAGGTAAGAATCCCGACAGACCTTATTTCATGACACTAAAACATCATATAACAAAATATACATAAAGCAAAGACATGCGACGAACTAAATATTGGAAATGAGAACCATGATTACTAATTTTGCTTCCCACTCATTTATCTTTAAGCTTTATTACAAACATATGCATTTAAAAACCATACTCCTATTGAAACAACTCATACGTATGTCTATATATATATACACACACACACACACACACCAACACACACAAACCTTAAATCAATCGTTGTTATGTACACACATTTCGTTAAAGAAGTGAAATATGTCAATGTTTAACAATTGATATCATAGATCAACTGATCACTATGCATTCTATGTCATATACAGGTATTCATGGAATTTGAAGTATTAGTTTAAGAAATTGATATCATAGATTAACTATATCCTATGTCCTATGCGTTCTATGTCGTACGTAGGTATTAATGGAATTTGAAATATTATTTTAACAAACTGATTGATCAACTAATCACTACCTAACCACAACAGGGCGACCAAGCAAACCAACTTGAAGTGCAGGAACAAAAAGTGAAGCTATACAGGAGCAACTGCAAATCCAAATATCCCAAAAATGGAATTCAAATATAACGCATCATGAAAATCATTTACTTATGGATGATTCGAACAATTACTCAGTTCCCTTTTGTTAATTGGTGAACAAATATTGTGCATTTAATCAGACAAATTGATATCATAGATAAACCAATCACTACCTAACCACAACATATTCGACCAAGCAAACCAACCTAAAGTGCAGGAATTTAAAGTGAAGCTATACATGAGCAATTGCAAATCAAAATATCCCTAAATTGGAATTTGGACATAATGCATCATGAAAATCATTTAAATAGGGCAAACGCAAACATTTATCCAGATTCCTTTTGTTAATTTTTGAACAAATACTGAGTGCATTTAATTAGTTGAAATGACAATAGTGAACACGCATACCCAATTTTTTCTCCAAACATCGAAGGGACGATGGGCGTAGGTCGGGTGAGGGAGAAGCAACCGGGCCAACGAATGGAAAGGGACACCAAATCGATGCAGAAGACTATATATGGAAAATGAACGTTGGGTCCGAATTGGAGCAAATTCAATGGAAAAAACCGATGGGAATTTGACGGCAACAGGGGAAACAACAGCGATAATCAGCCGTTGGGGCAGACGAAATCAGCGATTCGTTGAAATTGGGAAGCAGATCTAAGACTAGGAGGAGGGAACTTCCTAATTCATCATTGAATTAAGCAAGCGACTTATTTGGTCGCTTCTTGTAGGAAATTTGGGGTAGGTAGTGTTTAGGGAAGGAGAGACTGTTGGACCCCTGAACGAAAAACTTTGGATTTCTTGCATGAAGACGGGAAAGGAGGATGAAGCAGAGAGGAAGGTCGGGAAAGAAAGAAGTATAAAGCGTGACGGTTCAATTCACAAATTACCAAGGGGGCTTTTGTTCCCTTGAAATGCAACTCAGTAATAATATAATAGTATAGATAAATAAAAATTAAATCAAATTTATTTTCTCCATTTTATTTTCAATATTAAATTATAACTAACGTTATAATTAAATATCATAGGTAATCACTAATACTAGGCTTGTTACAAAGCTAGCTAGAACTTGATATTAGTATAAGATAAGAGGAATATAAGTGCATAAAGGAATTCATCCTTTATCTATAAAGGATGGGTACAAGTATAGTATAATCTCAATGCATGGTATATGTTTACCAAGGGTTGTCGCATGAATAGGTTTAATTCAACATAAGAGACTCATACTTAATGGAATTCAACGCTAATACAAGGAATCATATGAAAGTCGTGAGAGAAACTCATTAAAATTCCAATATGAATCTCGTGGAACTCAAGATAAAGCTTAAATATCATAAAAACAAAATCACAATATATAACATCTCATGTAGCTCTAGGCTATCGATGTAAAATAAAATATCTCAAAATAGTGATATCGTATAAAACTCAGAAAATTCAAAAAAACCCCGAATTGGCCAGATCCCTTATTGCAAAGCAGAAGCAATGTTGCACGTGCTAAACTCTTGTCCAGTGCTATTTATAATTTAGGTACCTAACTCGTGGACCCAAAGGTCATACTCATGGTGACCGATGTCACATAACTCGTGGTGACCGAAGTCACATAACTCATGGTGACCGATGTCACATAACTTGTGGTGACCGAAGTCACATAACTCAGATGACCCGAAGGTCTATAGCACGGGCATACCCGTGGATGTGTCACAAACTCTCGGAAAGGAACCCGAAAAGTGTTAGCACGCGTCCCATACCACACGTTCAAACTAAACGGATTACTAACCGCTAGTTAACTCCACATCATAAAATAAAATCTCAAACCTCAAAAATCTCATAATACTCATATATCTTGCCTCGTATCATCGACAAGTGCAAATAAATCTCATAGTAGTTTCTCATAAACCATAATTCCCGCAAGGGAAAAATCAAATCTCAAGACTCGCCTCATCTCATCGGCGAGTAATACAACATTTATAAGTAGTTCTCATCGATTATTACTCCTATGATAGGAGATCTCGAACGTCTCAACTAGTCAAATATTGGCTGAAACAAATTCTAAGACCAACAATCATTTTGGCTGTCATTTCGATCTCGGGACAGCAACAATTAGACGCATTTTTAATCAATATACTTAAAAATTTCAAAAACCTTAAAACATGAAACTTTTAGAACAAATTCTTAGCTTTTCGGAACATCAAAAATTATTGAATTTGGATAAAAATTGAAAAAGTTATGCTTAATTTTGTTTCAGATTTAACAACAGAGCAAATAGTAGTTTTGCTCTCGGGATTGCACTAGAAACACTCAAATTTGAAATAGATAGCTTCAAAATACTGTAAAATATAAAACATGAAACTTGTAGTATATGATCTATGCTTTCCAAAACATCTAAAATTCTTAAATTTGGTTATGAAACGTAAAAGTTATGCTTAATTTAGTTTCAGATTCAACGATAGAGCAAATAATAGTTTTGCTCTCGGGATTGCAATAGAAACACTCAAATTTGAAATAGAAAACTTCAAAATTCTGTAAAACACAAAACATGAAACTTGTAGTATATGATTTTTGCTTTCCAAAACATCTAAAATTCTTAAATTTGGTGAAGAAACGTAAAAGTTATGCTTAATTTAGTTTTAGATTCAACAACAGAGCAAATAATAGTTTTCCTCTTGGGATTGCAATAAAAACACTTAAATTTGAAATAGATAGCTTCAAAATTTTGAAAAACAAAAAACATTAAACTTGAAATATGTGATCTAAGCTTTCCAAAACATCTAAATTATTAAATTTGGTTAAGAAAAGTAAAAGTTATAGCAAAATTCGTTTCAGCCACAATTACAAAACAAATATTACACCAGTCATCTTTTTTTCCCAGCAATTTCACCACTGTAACCGTCCTTAACCGCATGAACCCAAAATAGAAAGCGTGAGGGAACCCTTACCTTAGATATGCAGCAAAGTTTGGGTTGAAAGCTTCTCCGGTTTGGATCAATTTGATGATTTTCAGGCTCCTTTGATTTAGCTTCAACAGCTGAAAAAGTTGAAACAAGAACATGCAAGAACAAAAGAGAAAGTTATACACAATTCATATCTAATTCTAGGATTTTGATGATATAATTCTATAGTATTGGTGGAGATCACCTTCTATTCTCCTAGTTTGGTGATTTCTTCTTGAATTGGCAGCAAATTGTGTGAAAATTTTGTTTTAGTTGAAGGTAACCATTATATTTTTTTTTCAGTTTACTGTAAGTTTGTTCTTTTCTGTTTCTGAGGAAGAAGAACTAAACTATGTACACTAGTTTGTTTCTCACCAGAAACATCCAGATAATGGATTTTAGGTTTTAAAACCTAACCCAAAAAGCCTAAAGCAATATTATTTAGAGAAAATGCAAGGCTATGTATATGGATTAGGCTATTTTACCTTAAATTCACATTTCTCAATATAAACTCAAAAAAAAAATATGCAACCAACTGTTATGAAACAAAAATTGTTATTTACACAAAAGAAAATTTATTTCAATAATAAAATGTTATTTTCATAAATAAAACCAATTTTTTAACAATATTTTACAATTTTCAAAATTTTAGTGTAAAAACACGAATTTTAAAGCATAATTTGTTCAAAAATCATTTTCATTGTCAAATAAGTTATAACAAAACATTATAACTCTTTTTAAAATACCAAAATATTATTTTAAACAATATTCAATCTTTTAATTTTAATAAAATACATATTTTCTACATATTTCTTTTTTTAAATTCAATAATAGGTTAATATTAGCAATAATTACCAATATTAATGCATTGATTCAACTAAAATCCAATAAATAATTATTTTCACTCCAAATTCTCAAAGTAAAGTTTTTAAAACTCTATTTTCATCAATTTATATTTATTTCAACAATTATATATTGAAACACATCAATTGATTAATTTATTAACTCTAATTTAATAAGATCACATTTTTTATTTGAAATAAATAAATAAAAATTAAATCAAATTTATTTTCTCCATTTTATTTTCAATATTAAATTATAACTAACGTTATAATTAAATATCATAGGTAATCACCAATACTAGTTTTGTTACAAAGCTAGCTAGAACTTGATATTAGTATAAGATAAGAGGAATATAAGTGCATAAAGGAATTCATCCTTTATCTATAAAGGATGGGTACAAGTATAGTATAATCTCAATGCATGGTATATGTTTACCAAGGGTTGTCGCATGAATAGGTTTAATTCAACATAAGAGACTCATACTTAATGGCATTCAACGCTAATACAAGGAATCATATGAAAGTCGTGAGAGAAACTCATTAAAATTCCAATATGAATCTCGTGGAACTCAAGATAAAGCTCAAATATCATAAAAACGAAATCACAATATATAACATCTCATGTAGCTCTAGGCTATCGATGTAACAAAAATATCTCAAAATAGTGAAATCGTATAAAACTCAGAAAATTCAAAAAAAACCCCGAATTGGACAAATCCCTTATTGCAAAGCTGAAGCCATGTTGCACGTGCTAAACTCTTGTCTAGTGCTATTTATAATTTAGGTACCGAACTCGTGGAAACGAAGGTCATACTCATGGTGACCGATGTCACATAACTCGTAGTGACCGAAGTCACAAAACTCATGGTGACCGAAGTCACATAACTTGTGGTGACCGAAGTCACATAACTCAGTTGACCCAAAGGTCTATAGCACGTGCATACTCGTGGATGTGTCACAAACTCTCGGAAAGGAACCCGAAAAGTGTTTGCGTGCCTCCCATACCACACATTCGCACTAAACGGTTTATTAACTGCTAGTTAACTCCACATCATAAAAATAAAATCTCAAACCTCAAAAATCTCATAATACTCATATATCTTGCCTCGTATCATCGACAAGTGCAACTAAATCTCATAGTAGTTTCTCATAAACCATAATTCCCGCAAGGAAAAAATCTAATCTCAAGACTCGCCTCATCTCATCGGGGAGTAATACAACATTTATAAGTAGTTCTCATCGATTATTACTCCTATGATAGGAGATCTCGAACGTCTCAACTAGTCAAATATTGGCTGAAACAAATTCTAAGACCACCAATCATTTTGGCTGTCAATTCGATCTCGGGACAGCAACAATCAGACGCATTTGTAATCAATATACTTCAAAATTTCAGAAACCTCAAAACATTAAACTTTTAGAACAAATTCTTAGCTTTCCGGAATATCAAAGATTATTGAATTTGGATAAAAATTGAAAAAGTTATGCTTAGTTTTGTTTCATATTTAACAACAGAGCAAATAATAGTTTTGCTCTCGGGATTGCAATAGAAACACTCAAATTTGAAATAGATAGCTTCAAAATTCTATAAAATACAAAACATGAAACTTGTAGTATATGATCTATGCTTTCAGAAACATCTAAAATTCTTAAATTTGGTTATGAAACGTAAAAGTTATGCTTAATTTAGTTTCAGATTCAACGACAGAGCAAATAATAGTTTTGCTCTCGGGATTGCAATAGAAACACTCAAATTTGAAATAGATAACTACAAAATTCTGTAAAACACAAAACATGAAACTTGTAGTATATGATCTAAGCTTTCCAAAATATATAAAATTCTTTAATTTGATTAAGAAATGTAAAAGTTATGCTTAATTTAGTTTCAGATTCAACAACAGAGCAAATAATAGTTTTGCTCTCGGGATTGCAAAAGAAACACTCAAATTTGAAAAAGATAACTTCAAAATTCTAAAAAACACAAAATATGAAACTTGTATTATATGATATATGCTTTCCAAAACATCTAAAATTCATATATTTGGTTAAGAAACGTAAAAGTTATGCTTAATTTAGTTTCAGATTCAACAACAGAGCAAATAATAGTTTTGGTCTCGGGATTGCAATAGAAACACTCAAATTTGAAATAGATAACTTCAAAATTCTGAAAAACACAAAACTTAAAACTTGTAATATATGATCTAAGCTTTCCAAAACATCTAAAATTCTTAAATTTGGTTAAGAAACGTAAAAGTTATGCTTAATTTAGTTTTAGATTCAACAATAGAGCAAATAATAGTTTTACTCTCGGGATTGCAATAAAAACATTCAAATTTGAAATAGATAACTTCAAAATTTTGAAAAACACAAAACATGAAACTTGTAGTATGTGATCTATAATCTCCAAAACATCTAAAATTATTTAATTTGGTTAAGAAACATAAAAGTTATAGGAAAAATCATTTCAGCCACAATCACAAAACAAATATTACAGCAGTCATCTTTTTTTTTCCAGCAAATTCACCAATGTAAACCGTCCTTAACCGCATGAACCAAAAATAGAAAGCGTGAGGGAACCCTCACCATAGATATGCAGCAAAGTTTGGGTTGAAAGCTTCTCCGGTTTTGATCAATTTGATGATTTTCAGGCTCCTTTGTTAGCTTCAGCAGCTGAAAAAGTTGAAACAAGAACATGCAAGAACAAAAGAGAAAGTTATACACAATTCATATCTAATTCTAGGATTTTGATGATATAATTCTATAGTATTGGTGGAGATCACCTTCTATTCTCCTAATTTGGTGATTTCTTCTTGAATTGGCAGCAAATTGTGTGAAAATTTTGTTTTAGTTGAAGGTAACCATTATATTTTTTTTTCAGTTTACTGTAAGTTTTGTTCTTTTCTGTTTCTGAGGAAGAAGAACTAAACTATGTACACTAGTTTGTTTCTCACCAGAAACATCCAGATAATGGATTTTAGGATTTAAAACCTAACCAATAAAGCCTAAAGCAATATTATTTAGAGAAACTGCAAGGCTATGTATATGGATTAGGCTATTTTACCTTAAATTCACATATTTCTCAATATAAACACACAAAAAAAATATGCAACCAACTGTTATGAAACAAAAATTGTTATTTACACAAAAGAAAATTTATTTCAATAATAAAATGTTATTTTCATAAATAAAACCAATTTTTTGACAATATTTTACAATTTTCAAAATTTTAGTGTAAAAACACGAATTTTAAAGCATAATTTGTTCAAAAATCATTTTCATTGTCAAATAAGTTATAACAAAACATTATAACTCTTTTTAAAATACCAAAATATTATTTTAAACAATATTAAATCTTTTAATTTTAATAAAATACATATTGGTGATTTCTGTATTATTGGTGGAGATTACCTTCTATTCTCCTAATTTGGTGATTTCTTCTTGAATTGTGTAACGACCCTGAATTTTCAACAATTTAAAACGAAGATATTTAATTTATTTTAGGTATCTGAACGATGATTTGATTTGAATCCCCGATATAACTTTGAATTTGACGATTAAATTATAAGATTTAATCGATTGAAAGTTGGATTAAAATTTAAATCTTCAATTATAAGCTGAAGAAAAATATTTCAAATGCTTGTAAAATATATATTGATAATACTGGAGATAATAGAAGCTTCAGAACGGAATTTAAAATTGATTTGTTCAGTTTTGAAATTTAATCGTTCGAATCGATATTTAAAAATAGTCATTTTTCAAACAGTCTTGGAATTCGACGAAACCAGTTCCATTGGGTCCGTAGCGTTGAATTATTGTCAGATTTCAAGTTTCGTATTTTTCGGAGTTATTTTGTGACCATACGGTTAGAAAACGCATTGAGATTTAATTGAATTCAAATTGATTTTTAAATTTTAAATTTGGTACATTCGTTCCTTTAATCACGGAGGAAATCACGCTGAAGACCATGAAGTTTATCGTGCAAACCCATACCTCGTTCGACTTTAGGTATCTCGTCCCTTCCCTCTTCAAAATCAAAACGAAAAAGAAAATGGCCACTGTAATCACAAACACGTTCGTTTGAGAATCTAAATAAGGGTCGTTTGAAATCACTACCTCCCTGTTCAATCACAAATTATCTCTATCCATCAATCGCCTCTACCATTGTTCGAATTGCAGTCGCGACTGGGGCCACGTCGTTTAGAGGGAGGGTCGCGTTATCGTTCGAGTCGCCGATTGGGGGTGTCGCGATGGAGTCGCGGGTAGGAGGCGGCGTTCGAGAAGCATTCGCGACTATGGAAATCAAGCACGTGCATCTGGAATCTCGCGATGTTCTCGAGCGCGAGCATGGGGCGTGTTCGCAGGAGGCAGCGGCGGCTACAGGCAGCAGTTGTCGAATCGAGGTGGGCGACCACTCGCGTGCGCAAGGAAGGGCAGTCTGGGGATTCGCGAGAGTGGAGGCTCCTCAGATGGGGTCACGAATCTGGGAAAGGCAATGCGTTCGACTGGAGGCAGTGGCGATTTAGGGTGGGGTCGCGTGGCGATGGATTCGATCTCGTGTAGGGTTTGCTGGAGGCAGGGAAGCCTGAGTTTGGGTACTCTCGGATTCGAACCTTTTCGTGAGGTATATTCGATTCGATTCTTTTTGTATAATTAAAAAGTTTATTAACACATATATATGTAAACATTTTCAGAAGATGAAAATTCCTGTTTTACAGATATACGGATGTAAGAAAAAGTTTTACACTAAACAAAACTACTGTTTTGTTATTTACTGAGGATAATAGTAATATAACAGTAGATTTTATAAGAACAACGATTTATATATATATGCATATACGGTTTTAATTCTGAGAAGGTAAAGATTTATTTGTTTAATTAAATCTAAATTTATTTTTGAGTTACTAAGAACAAATTTTTAAAAGAAGAAAATTAGTTTAAAATAAAATCATTGGATAATTTAAAAAATTACCAAACGAAAATTTGTTATTCGATTATTTCAAATATTGATGAATTGTATAAATTGTTTACAAGGTTAATAAATCGAGAATCAAGCTGGAATAAAAATGGATGGCAAATTAAAAGCTAAGGTGAGATTTTTCTCACTCAAATGAAGTTGGATTTTGATTGATTGATTGATTTCTGTTTGTATTAGATATGATAGGATATATCTATTATATATATAGCCATATATACATATTGGCATATGTATATATTGGATTGATGATTTGCCGCCTCGTATAGCGGATGAGACCCTATTGCGCCGTTAGTAAGCGGATTTATAAAAACCTATATACCGCGATAATTCCGTACTGGAGCGGAATTGGTATTGTGCTAACATCTTTGGATGCAGGGAAACAGGTTGGAGGGATCCAACTGGACCCCTCACATTTATTTAATTCATTTCTATTGTGATATGAATCTGTGAATGATTATAGTGATGCTATTAATCATATTGATGCCTGGAAATTGTTGAAAACTAAGATTTAGCTGAATGGATGTTTTGACATCATTGAATTCCAAAAAATAAACGAAATTGAATTTTTGGAAATCAAAATAGAAATTTCTAAGTGAATTTAATTTTAGAAATTTAATAAATTCGAAGAAAGGAATTTTAAAGTATAAAAAGTTAATTTTTATAATCTTATCGAATTTATTTCCAGAATAAAGTGAAATTGTTAAATAAATGAATTTCGTATAATAGTGATTTTAAATTGAGGAAATTAATTTAAAAATCTGGATTTCTAAATAGATTGAAAGAAGACAATAGAAATTTATTTTCTTTAAAAGGAATTTATTTAAAAGGAGATAAGTTGGAAACCCAATTAGAAATTTAATTGGTAAATTGAAATGATTTGGGAAATCAATGTAAAATGATTTCAATTTGAAGAATCCATTTCAAAACAGAATATTGAATGATTTGAGAAAAAATAAGGAATTTATTTTAGTAGTGATAAATAAAATTTGAGATCAATCTGTGATTGATTTAATATTTAGAATGAATTTTTGAGAAATCAATATGGAAATTTTATTCAAACGTTGAAAATAAAATTTGAAATCAATATTGAAATTGATTTGGTATTGAAGCTTTTATAAATAAAATTAAAATTTATAAAAGTTGTTTATAAACCCAAAGTCACTTATTTTGATAAGTTAAATATAGAAGTTGATAAAAGAAGGTTTATAAGTCGAAGTGTTATTAAAAAGAGAAATAGAATTTATAAACGTGCTTATAAATTCGAAAATAGATTGAATGTGATAAATTTAATATAGAAGATTATTTAAGAAGATATATTCACGATTTTGAATAGCGAATTTTTATTGAAATAAAAATGTGTAGGAATGATTGAAATGGGTTAAGTAAATTTTATTCACGATTTTGGACAGTGAATATATTGTTAAGTAAAATGGTTTCATTTTTGAAGAAGTGATATTAAAAACGAAGTTAAACATTTTAAAGATGTTTTAAAATGTATTATGAATCGAAAGCATAGATTTCAACATTTATTGTTGAAATAGACGTTTTCGAGAAATATAAGGAAATGGTGGACTATAACACTATTGTTATAGTAAATGATTTCCGAAAGGAAATGTTTTTATCTAGTATTGGGATTTATATATCTATCTAAATTTCGAATCCCTATACTAATGATTTCGAGTCGTCGTAACGATGTTTTACGTAACATTCGTTTTGACTCAAATTGATGTTGTTATAGAAAATAGATTTCCTTAAAGAATGAATATATACTTAATTTGATTTAAGTATATCGAATATTTTCAAATGTGAAAATAAATAGATTTGTGAAATACTTATTATTTAATAAGTAAGGAAATACTTTTCTAATATGAAATGAACGTTTTGAGAATTTATCTTCTTAAAGATAAATTGAAATTGAATATTGAAAACGATTTGAAAATCGAATATCAGTAGATATTCGAAAGTATAAATTCAATACGGGATTTATAAAAGAAAGCGAAGTTGTTTAGAAATAAATATTGATTTACTTTTGTAATGTGGAAATTGATTTGAAATCGTTTTTCAAATGGTTAAGTGTGGAAATTTTATATCTCGTAAAGATATTTTTGAAGATGAAATAATTTGGAAAATTATTTGGAATCTGATGATGTTGCGCATTTTTATTGATAGTTAAATAACCGACTATCAATATTTACCTTTAGATAGGTATTTGTTGTGAATTGGATGAATTTAAATGCCACACTTATTTTTGAATAAACGCTCACTATTCGGGTTAACCGGGAAAGGACCATGGGGTCGTATAACCCATTCCGAATATGTGATACGTCGTTATGGATCGCATTTGCTATATTACAGCATGATAGGGGGTTCTCGCTTCGCAGTTTGGTGGCGAACGGGGGACTCTTACCCCTACATGTCCCTGAGAGGGATGGGTTGGTTAGGCAGAGGCCGTGACAGTCGAGAGGCTGGCCGTAAAAGTAAATGCGAGGTACCAGTGTAAGCCACGGTGGGACTAGGATGGTTGCAAAGCCTACCGGTGGCCGCTTCTCCGCGAAAATTTTCGGGACGTTACAAGTGGTATCAGAGCATATGGTTAAGCGACAACCCTGCTCTGTTGGGTGTTACTCATTAGAGATAGAGTCAGCAGTACTCTAGAATGAGTTGAGTGTAATAATAGATATGAGCGCGTATTTGTTAGTGAATATAAAAAAAATTGTTTTATATTGTGATGATTGATTTGTTGAGTGGTATATGGATTCTGGTCAATACGAGTAATTAACGATCATTGATAGGGATCTCTAAACACTTGAATAGAACAATTCGGCACAGTATTGTTTTAAAATAGGGTAAATGAAATAATTTTACCCAAAACTATTTTTGTATACAAAAGAAATAATTTTCTGTAAATTTTTACAGTATATGGTTGCATGGATGTTAGGATAGTGATAATATTGAAATGTTATCAGTACTATTGAAACTGAATAAGAAACTGAAATCGTAACTCCAAAGTTAAGAAATTAATTCACATATAAATGAAATTAAGGAATGTAAATTATAAACGTAACTTATAATTTGAAACGGAATTCCAGAGAAGTATTTGGAAATGTTTTGAAAAGAATTTGAAAATTTTGGAGATTTGGAAAATTTAAATCTTTTGATTTGAAAAATGAATTTCAAAGGTTTTGAAAAGTATTTTGGAAAGATGAAAGCTCTAAACTCTTTTCGGTCGCTGGAAAATAATTCCGATGATGATCGCGACATCACCGGTGTTCATTTTCGGGTTTCCAAAAGAGGAATTGCTGCCAAATTGTTTTAAAAGGAAGATTGTTTGAAAAATTTGGGTTTTGTTTTGAAATTCAAAAGGTAATTTGAATTGTTTTCAAAAATGGTTTTGAAAGGTTGAATATACGTTGTATAACTTATAAAATGAGAAAATGTAAGTGAAATAAATGATGTTTAATGGGAATATAACTTAAGAAATGACGAATGAATTTGATTTTGGGTATCAAAATTTATTACTGAAATGAATATGAACTTGAGTTATATAAGTGAAATTCAACTTGAAATGTTAAATGGATTAGCAATTGAATAAATAAATGTATTGGATGTTAATCAATCTAATGAAAGTAAATTGATATGGAAAAATGAATAAGGATTGAATCCGAATAAACTACTTTGATAATTAATTGATTCATGAAATGGAAATTGAATTAGTTAAATTGAAACTTGAATTTTGAACTAAATAAAGAATGGTTCGAAATTACAAATAACTTCAAGTAAGTAGAAACAGATTTGAATAAGTGGATTAGAATTTGAAATGAATTAGTAATTGAAACTAATCCAAAATAAGCAGTTATAGATGAAAGTTAATCGATGAAAATTCAATATTCAGAAGTTAAACTGAATCCAAATTAGATTGGAATTGTGAAGTGAATTCAAATGAATGTGAACTGTAAATATTGAACGATAATGAATATGTAACTTCAACAGTGAAGTAAAAAAATGATATAAGTAGTTTATATTGAAAATTCGTAATTGAATTTGCAAAATGATTTGAATGCTGTAACTAGATATAATGGCTAGTAGGATATACAGGTGTATAAAGGAATTGGAATTTTGATTTCAAAGATAAATTTGAATTGCTCGAAAAGGTACGTATTTTACTTTCTATATGAGTTTTTGATGATTTCTCTCTAGCCGCTTGGCTTTTTCTTTTTCTTTTTGAAATCTGAGAGTCCGTAGGGACGTTTTGTAGTCGTACCGTATTAGCCGCGCAAAGGAGACGCTGGCGAAATTTTTCGAAAATTTCGAGTGTTAGAAAAATTTTGAGAAAATTTTGAAGTTAAAATTTGAATTTAAACTCGAATTTGAATTTAGAAGTTAAACAATGTTGTTTGAAACTTAAAATTGAAGTTGGGAATTTAGTTGAGGTAATAACGAATCTTTAGTAAAAAGATTTGTTTTGATAAATGGACAAAACTATTTAGATTGTGAAAAATAGTAGACGAGTTAAGGACCTTTCTTTCTAGCTTGTAATTTCGAGGACGAAATTCTTTTAAGGGGGGAAGTCTGTAACGACCCTGAATTTTCAACAATTTAAAACGAAGATATTTAATTTATTTTAGGTATCTGAACGATGATTTGATTTGAATCCCCGATATAACTTTGAATTTGACGATTAAATTATAAGATTTAATCGATTGAAAGTTGGATTAAAATTTAAATCTTCAATTATAAGCTGAAGAAAAATATTTCAAATGCTTGTAAAATATATATTGATAATACTGGAGATAATAGAAGCTTCAGAACGGAATTTAAAATTGATTTGTTCAGTTTTGAAATTTAATCGTTCGAATCGATATTTAAAAATAGTCATTTTTCAAACAGTCTTGGAATTCGACGAAACCAGTTCCATTGGGTCCGTAGCGTTGAATTATTGTCAGATTTCAAGTTTCGTATTTTTCGGAGTTATTTTGTGACCATACGGTTAGAAAACGCATTGAGATTTAATTGAATTCAAATTGATTTTTAAATTTTAAATTTGGTACATTCGTTCCTTTAATCACGGAGGAAATCACGCTGAAGACCATGAAGTTTATCGTGCAAACCCATACCTCGTTCGACTTTAGGTATCTCGTCCCTTCCCTCTTCAAAATCAAAACGAAAAAGAAAATGGCCACTGTAATCACAAACACGTTCGTTCGAGAATCTAAATAAGGGTCGTTTGAAATCACTACCTCCCTGTTCAATCACAAATTATCTCTATCCATCAATCGCCTCTACCATTGTTCGAATTGCAGTCGCGACTGGGGCCACGTCGTTTAGAGGGAGGGTCGCGTTATCGTTCGAGTCGCCGATTGGGGGTGTCGCGATGGAGTCGCGGGTAGGAGGCGGCGTTCGAGAAGCATTCGCGACTATGGAAATCAAGCACGTGCATCTGGAATCTCGCGATGTTCTCGAGCGCGAGCATGGGGCGTGTTCGTAGGAGGCAGCGGCGGCTACAGGCAGCAGTTGTCGAATCGAGGTGGGCGACCACTCGCGTGCGCAAGGAAGGGCAGTCTGGGGATTCGCGAGAGTGGAGGCTCCTCAGATGGGGTCACGAATCTGGGAAAGGCAATGCGTTCGACTGGAGGCAGTGGCGATTTAGGGTGGGGTCGCGTGGCGATGGATTCGATCTCGTGTAGGGTTTGCTGGAGGCAGGGAAGCCTGAGTTTGGGTACTCTCGGATTCGAACCTTTTCGTGAGGTATATTCGATTCGATTCTTTTTGTATAATTAAAAAGTTTATTAACACATATATATGTAAACATTTTCAGAAGATGAAAATTCCTGTTTTACAGATATACGGATGTAAGAAAAAGTTTTACACTAAACAAAACTACTGTTTTGTTATTTACTGAGGATAATAGTAATATAACAGTAGATTTTATAAGAACAACGATTTATATATATATGCATATACGGTTTTAATTCTGAGAAGGTAAAGATTTATTTGTTTAATTAAATCTAAATTTATTTTTGAGTTACTAAGAACAAATTTTTAAAAGAAGAAAATTAGTTTAAAATAAAATCATTGGATAATTTAAAAAATTACCAAACGAAAATTTGTTATTCGATTATTTCAAATATTGATGAATTGTATAAATTGTTTACAAGGTTAATAAATCGAGAATCAAGCTGGAATAAAAATGGATGGCAAATTAAAAGCTAAGGTGAGATTTTTCTCACTCAAATGAAGTTGGATTTTGATTGATTGATTGATTTCTGTTTGTATTAGATATGATAGGATATATCTATTATATATATAGCCATATATACATATTGGCATATGTATATATTGGATTGATGATTTCCCGCCTCGTATAGCGGATGAGACCCTATTGCGCCGTTAGTAAGCGGATTTATAAAAACCTATATACCGCGATAATTCCATACTGGAGCGGAATTGGTATTGTGCTAACATCTTTGGATGCAGGGAAACAGGTTGGAGGGATCCAACTGGACCCCTCACATTTATTTAATTCATTTCTATTGTGATATGAATCTGTGAATGATTATAGTGATGCTATTAATCATATTGATGCCTGGAAATTGTTGAAAACTAAGATTTAGCTGAATGGATGTTTTGACATCATTGGATTCCAAAAAATAAACGAAATTGAATTTTTGGAAATCAAAATAGAAATTTCTAAGTGAATTTAATTTTAGAAATTTAATAAATTCGAAGAAAGGAATTTTAAAGTATAAAAAGTTAATTTTTATAATCTTATCGAATTTATTTCCAGAATAAAGTGAAATTGTTAAATAAATGAATTTCGTATAATAGTGATTTTAAATTGAGGAAATTAATTTAAAAATCTGGATTTCTAAATAGATTGAAAGAAGACAATAGAAATTTATTTTCTTTAAAAGGAATTTATTTAAAAGGAGATAAGTTGGAAACCCAATTAGAAATTTAATTGGTAAATTGAAATGATTTGGGAAATCAATGTAAAATGATTTCAATTTGAAGAATCCATTTCAAAACAGAATATTGAATGATTTGAGAAAAAATAAGGAATTTATTTTAGTAGTGATAAATAAAATTTGAGATCAATCTGTGATTGATTTAATATTTAGAATGAATTTTTGAGAAATCAATATGGAAATTTTATTCAAACGTTGAAAATAAAATTTGAAATCAATATTGAAATTGATTTGGTATTGAAGCTTTTATAAATAAAATTAAAATTTATAAAAGTTGTTTATAAACCCAAAGTCACTTATTTTGATAAGTTAAATATAGAAGTTGATAAAAGAAGGTTTATAAGTCGAAGTGTTATTAAAAAGAGAAATAGAATTTATAAACGTGCTTATAAATTCGAAAATAGATTGAATGTGATAAATTTAATATAGAAGATTATTTAAGAAGATATATTCACGATTTTGAATAGCGAATTTTTATTGAAATAAAAATGTGTAGGAATGATTGAAATGGGTTAAGTAAATTTTATTCACGATTTTGGACAGTGAATATATTGTTAAGTAAAATGGTTTCATTTTTGAAGAAGTGATATTAAAAACGAAGTTAAACATTTTAAAGATGTTTTAAAATGTATTATGAATCGAAAGCATAGATTTCAACATTTATTGTTGAAATAGACGTTTTCGAGAAATATAAGGAAATGGTGGACTATAACACTATTGTTATAGTAAATGATTTCCGAAAGGAAATGTTTTTATCTAGTATTGGGATTTATATATCTATCTAAATTTCGAATCCCTATACTAATGATTTCGAGTCGTCGTAACGATGTTTTACGTAACATTCGTTTTGACTCAAATTGATGTTGTTATAGAAAATAGATTTCCTTAAAGAATGAATATATACTTAATTTGATTTAAGTATATCGAATATTTTCAAATGTGAAAATAAATAGATTTGTGAAATACTTATTATTTAATAAGTAAGGAAATACTTTTCCAATATGAAATGAACGTTTTGAGAATTTATCTTCTTAAAGATAAATTGAAATTGAATATTGAAAACGATTTGAAAATCGAATATCAGTAGATATTCGAAAGTATAAATTCAATACGGGATTTATAAAAGAAAGCGAAGTTGTTTAGAAATAAATATTGATTTACTTTTGTAATGTGGAAATTGATTTGAAATCGTTTTTCAAATGGTTAAGTGTGGAAATTTTATATCTCGTAAAGATATTTTTGAAGATGAAATAATTTGGAAAATTATTTGGAATCTGATGATGTTGCGCATTTTTATTGATAGTTAAATAATCGACTATCAATATTTACCTTTAGATAGGTATTTGTTGTGAATTGGATGAATTTAAATGCCACACTTATTTTTGAATAAACGCTCACTATTCGGGTTAACCGGGAAAGGACCATGGGGTCGTATAACCCATTCCGAATATGTGATACGTCGTTATGAATCGCATTTGAAGACCGGTGTTGAAGACCGGATATTTTTGAAAACGGAAGGATTACCGTCGAGTTACTCTACATCGACTGATCTTCGATTTAGAGGTTTTATCACCCTTAGTGACGGGAAGTCCTGACATGATTGAAAATTATCCGGAAATGCAAGGGCTTCGTGAGAAGTGCCTTCGGTTCTGTTCGATCCCGGAACAGACTTGTATGGATTGTGTGTCTGACGTTACAATTTGAGATATAAAGCTGATTTCTTTCAAATACATATCTGTTGGTGGCGGAGAATTTATTCTCTTAGCTTAACACCCTTCTCTGAGACGTACGAGCTCAGAGGTTATGTAGTTGAAATTTATCAGCGATATATCCCAATTTGGTAACGTGGCATACTGAGTGTTGCTGTGAAATGATCAGTGTTTGATCATTTGCGATATGATCATTTGTTTGATCTTATATCTTGGTGATCATAGGTTGATCATTTTGTTGACCCGAAGCAGGGCTTTTTGAGAAAGCGTAGCTTTGTGGACGAGACTTCGTCGAGCCTCACACCCCGGAAATGGTCGAAACAGGACGAATGCGGCAAGGTTCTAGGGAGTAGCGCCCCTTAGTGTATGTCATTCCTTCTGGATAAAGGTGGTATCATGGTATGGAGCCCAGATACTTAACCTCTGTGGTTGCTGCACAGTTATTATTACTTTGTGGTTTGTTGGAAATCGGGGATCCTCGGGAAGATCGGTGACGATCGGGGGATGGCATACGCGTGTCAGTAGTTACCTACTGTTGCAGAGGTAACCCGGCCTTGTGTTGGCAGAGATCTAACCGTAATGTTAGGTTATTTCTCGGGTCGTCTATTCCAGGGACGTACCCATCGTGGATAGGAAGTTTCTTAGCCTGGCCATTTGTTGGAAATCCAAAGAAACAATACGAGCCTTTACGATTTCAATTGTATAACCTGTCTCCTCAGGAGGCAGCTATAGCAGGCATAATATAATGGTACCTATGCTGGCTAAGATTTATATTATACTTTCGAAATGTTTTCCACTATGCACTAATAATAATATCAAAAATGATTTGATTTTGCGTAGTAAGCATCTTTGACTATCATAAGAAGAAATCTCCTCCAAGTCTGCGTTTGCATTGTGTGTGTGGTGGGAGGTCTTATGGTAGTTTCATTTTCCAAAAGCATTTCGAATTGACTTAAAAATTATCCTGTTGTTTATTTTAAAGAATAACTGTTTTACGATCTCACACCAGTCACCATGACTGACTCGGAGTTTATTGTTCCCTTCTAAACTCTGGGTGCCCACCAATTTCCACACGGGCAGCCTAGAGTTATATTATCAGGATATTCTGGATATTCTGGAGCTTGGAGATAAGCTGGAGTTCGAGACGTAGTATTTGTATCTGATATTATTTTATTCCGCTGTGTATTCTGTATGAGGACGAGTATATATAACTGTCCATTGTTGTATATTGACTCTGATGATTGATGTATGTCTAAAATGATATAGTTCTTTGTTTTAAAAGACTAGAAATTATCTATTGTATATTGTTCCGCTGCGATGTGTAAGATTCTGAAATTGTTTTCTGTTGCTGTTCTGATGTGTTGTTCTTCTTCTCTGCTTTCTTCCTTCTTCTTCTCTTTTTCTTCTACTTCTTCTTTCTAAAACCATAACTTTTCGAGTTTCCGGCATTCGATTTCTCGGCAGTCGATAAAGTGAGTATCGATGTCGAATTTTCGAAAGTAGAAAATTTTCGGGATGTTACAAATTGGCAGCAACTTGGGTGAAAATTTTGTTTTAGTTGAAGGTAACCATTATATTTTTTTTTCAGTTTACTGTAAGTTTGTTCTTTTCTATTTCTGAGGAAGAAGAACTAAACTACGTACAGTAGTTTGTTTCTCATCAGAAACATCCAGATAATAGATTTTAGGTTTTAAAACCAAAGTCAAAAAGCCCAAAGCAGTATTATTTAGAGAAAATGCAAGGCTATGTATATGTATTAGGCTATTTTACATTAAATTCACATATTTCTCAATATAAACTCAAAAAATATATATGCAACCAACAGTTATTAAAAAAAAATGTTATTTACACAAAATAAAATTTATTTCAATAATAAAATGTTATTTTCATAAATAAAACCATATTTTTTACAATATTTTACTATTTTCAAAATTTTAGTGTAAAAACAAGAATTTTAAAGCATAACTTGTTCAAAAATCATTTTCATTGTTAAATAAGTTATAACAAAACATTATAACTCTTTCTAAAATAACAAAATATTATTTTAAACAATATTCCATCTTTTAATTCTAAAAAAATACATATTTTCTACATATTTCTTCTTTTAAATTCAATAACAGATTAATGTTGGCAATAATTACCAATATTAATGCATTGATTCAAATAAAATCCAATAAATAATTATTTTCACTCCAAATTCTCAAAGTAAAGTTTTTAAAACTCTATTTTCATCAATTTAAATTTATTTCAACAATTATATGTTGAAACACATCAATTGCTTAATTTATTAATTCTAATTTAATAAGATCACATTGTTTATTTGAAATTAAAAAAAATTAAATCAAATTTATTTTCTCCATTTTATTTTCAATATTAAATTATAACTAATATTATAATTTAATATCATAGGTAATCACCAATACTAGAGTTGTTACAAAGCTAGCTAGAACTTGATATTAGTATAAGATAAGAGGAATATAAGTGCATAAGGGAATTCATACTTTAACTATAAAGGATGGGTACAAGTATAGTATAATCTCAATGCATGGTATATGTTTACCAAGGGTTGTCGCATGAATAGGTTTAATTCAACATAAGAGACTCATACTTAATGGCATTCAACGTTAATACAAGGAATCATATGAAAGTCATGAGGGAAACTCATTAAAATTCCAATATGAATCTCATGGAACTCAAGATAAAGTTCAAATATCATAAAAACAAAATCACTATATATAACATCTCATGTAGCTCTAGGCTATCGATGTAACAAAAATATCTCAAAATAGTGAAATCGTATAAAAGTCAGAAAATTCAAAAAAACCCATGATTGGCCAGATCCCTGATTGCAAAGCTGAAGCAATGTTGCACGTGCTAAACTCTTGTCCAGTGCTATTTATAATTTAGGTACATAACTCGTGTACCCGAAGGTCATACTCATGTTGATCGATGTCACATAACTCATGGTGACCGAAGTCACAAAACTCATGGTGACCGAAGTCACATAACTTGTGGTTACCGAAGTCACATAACATAGATGACCCAAAGGTCTATAGCACTGGCATACTCGTGGATGTGTCACAAACTCTGGGAAAGATACCCGAAAAGTGTTAGCGTGCGTCCCATACCACACGTTCGCACTAAACGGTTTACTAACCGCTAGTTAACTCCACATCATAAAAATAAAATCTCAAACCTCAAAAATCTCATAATACTCATATATCTTGCCTCGTATCATCGGCAAATGCAAATAAATCTCATAGTAGTTTCTCATAAACCATAATTCCCACAAGGGAAAAATCTCATCTCAAGGCTCGCCTCATCTCATCGGCGAGTAATACAACATTTTTAAGTAGTTCTCATCGATTATTACTCCTACAATAGGAGATCTCGAACGTCTCAACTAGTCAAATATTGGCTGAAACAAATTCTAAGATCAACAATCATTCTTGATGTCATTTTGATCTCGGGACAGCAACAATTAGACACATTTTTAATCAATATACTTAAAAATTTCAAAAATCACAAAACATGAAACTTTTAGAACAAATTCTTAGCTTTCCGGTACATCAAAGATTTTTGAATTTGGATAAAAATTGAAAAAGTTATGCTTAATTTAGTTTCAGATTCAACAACAGAGCAAATAATAGTTTTGCTCTCGGGATTGCAATAGAAACACTCAAATTTGAAATAGATAACTTCAAAATTCAGTAAGACACAAAACATGAAACTTGTAGAATATGATCTAAGCTTTCCAAAACATCTAAAATTCTTAAATTTGATTAAGAAACGTAAAAGTTATGCTTAATTTAGTTTCAGATTCAACAACAGAACAAATAATAGTTTTGCTCTCGGGATTGCAAAAGAAACACTCAAATTTGAAATAGAAAATTCTGTAAAACACAAAACATGAAACTTGTAGTATATGATCTAAGCTTTCTAAAACATCTAAAATTCTTAAATTTGGTTAAGAAACGTAAAAGTTATGCTTAATTTAGTTTCAGATTCAACAACAGAGCAAATAATAGTTTTGCTCTCGGGATTGCAAAAGAAACACTCAAATTTGAAATGGATAACTTCAAAATTTTAAAAAACACAAAACATGAAACTTGTATTATATGATCTATGCTTTCCAAAACATCTAAAATTCTTATATTTGGTTAAGAAACGTAAAAGTTATACTTAATTTAGTTTCAGATTCAACAATAGAGCAAATAATAGTTTTGCTCTTGGGATAGCAATAGAAACACTCAAATTTGAAATAGATAACTTCAAAATTCTGAAAAACACAAAACATGAAACTTGTAATATATGATCTAGGCTTTCCAAAACTTTTAAAATTCTTAAATTTGGTTAAGAAACGTAAAATTTATGCTTAATTTAGTTTTAGATTCAACAACAGAGCAAATAATGGTTTTCCTCTCGGGATTGCAATAAAAACACTAAAATTTGAAATAGATAACTTCAAAATTTTGGAAAACACAAAACATGAAATTTGTAGTATATGATCAATGCTTTCCAAAACATCTAAAATTCTTAAATTAGGTTTAGAAACGTAAAAGTTATGCTTAATTTAGTTTCAGATTCAACAACAGAGCAGATAATAGTTTTGCTCTCGGGATTGCAATAGAAACACTCAAAATTGAAATAGATAACTTCAAAACTCTGAAAAAATAAAACATGAAACTTGTAGTATATGATCTAAGATTTCCAAAACATCTAAAATTATTAAATTTGGTTAAGAAACGTAAAAGTTATAGCAAAATTCGTTTCCGCCACAATCACAAAACAAATATTACAGCAGTCATCTTTTTTTTCCAGCAAATTCACCACTGTAAACCGCCCTTAACCGCATGAACCCAAAATAGAAAGCGTGAGGGAACCCTCACCTTAGATATGCAGCAAAGTTTGGGTTGAAAGATTCTCCGGTTTGGATCAATTTGATGATTTTGAGGCTCCTTTATTAGCGTTAGCAGCTGAAAAAGTTGAAATAAGAACATGCAAGAACAAAAGAGAAAGTTATACACAATTCATATCTAATTCTAGGATTTTGATGATATAATTCAGTAGTATAGGTGGAGATTACCTTCTATTCTCTTAATTTGGTGATTTCTTCTTGAATTGGCAGCAAATTGGGTGAAAATTTTGTTTTAGTTGAAGGTAACAATTATATATTTTTTTCAGTTCAGTGTAAGTTTGTTCTTTTCTGTTTCTGAGGAAGAAGAACTAAACTACGTACACTAGTTTGTTTCTCACTAGAAACATCCAGATAATGGATTTTAGGTTTTAAAACTTAACCCAAAAAGCCCAAAGCAATATTATTTAGAGAAAATGCAAGGCTAGGTATATGTATTAGGCTATTTTACCTTAAATTCACATATTTCTCAATATAAACTCAAAAAAAAATATGTGCAACCAACTGTTATGAAACAAAAATTGTTATTTACACAAAAAAAAAATTCCAAAAAAAAAATGTTATTTTCATAAATAAAACAATATTTTTGACAATATTTTACAATTTACAAAATTTTAGTGTAAAAACACGAATTTTAAAGCATAATTTGTTCAAAAATCATTTTCATTGTCAAATAAGTTATAACAAAACATTATAACTCTTTTTAAAATAGCAAAATATTATTTGAAACAATATTCCATCTTTTAATTTTAATAAAATACATATTTTCTACATATTTCTTCTTTTAAATTCAATAACAGGTTAATATTTGCAATAATTACCAATATTAATGCATTGTTTCAACTAAAATCCAATAAATAATTATTTTCACTCCAAATTGTCAAAGTAATGTTTTTGAAACTCTATTTTCATCAATTTATATTTATTTCAAAAATTATATGTTGAAACACATCAATTGATTAATTTATTAACTCTAATTTAATAAGATCACATTGTTTATTTGAAATAAATAAATAAAAATTAAATCAAATTTATTTTCTCCATTTTATTTTCAATTTTAAATTATAAGTAACGTTATAATTAAATATCATAGGTAATCACCAATACCAGGTTTGTTACAAAGCTAGCTAGAACATGAAATTAGTATAAGATAAGAGGAATATAAGTGCATAAGGGAATTCATCCTTTAACTATAAAGGATGGGTACAAGTATAGTATAATCTCAATGCATGGTATATGTTTACCAAGGGTTGTCGCATGAATAGGTTTAATTCAACATAAGAGACTCATACTTAATGGCATTCAACGCTAATACAAGGAATCATATGAAAGTCATGAGAGAAACTCATTAAAATTCCAATATGAATCTCGTGGAACTCAAGATAAAGCTCAAATATCATAAAAACGAAATCACAATATATAACATCTCATGTAGCTCTAGGCTATCGATGTAACAGAAATATCTCAAAATAGTGAAATGGTATAAAACTCAGAAAATTCAAAAAAACCCCGAATTGGCCTGATCCCTTATTGCAAAGCTGAAGCAATGTTGCACGTGCTAAATTCTTGTCCAGTGCTATTTATAATTTAGGTACCTAACTCGTGGACCCGAAGGTCATACTCATGGTGACCGATATAACATAACTCGTGGTGACCGAAGTCACAAAACTCATGGTGACTGAAGTCACATAACTTGTGGTGACGAAGTCACATAACTCAGATGACCCGAAGGTCTATAGCAAGTGCATACTCGTGGATGTGTCACAAACTCTCGGAAAGGAACCTGAAAAGTGTTAGCATGCATCCCATACCACACGTTCACACTAAACGGTTTACTAACCGCTAGTTAACTCCACATCAAAAAAATAAAATCCCAAACCTCAAAAATCTCATAATACTCATATATCTTGCCCCGTATCATCGACAAGTGCAAATAAATCTCATAGTAGTTTCTCATAAACCATAATTCCCGCAAGGGAAAAGTCAAATTTCAAGACTCGCCTCATCTCATCGGCGAGTAACACAACATTTATAAGTAGTTCTCATCGATTATTACTCCTATGATAGGAGATCTCGAACGTCTCAACTAGTCAAATATTGGCTGAAACAAATTCTAAGACCAACAATCATTGTTGCTATCATTTCGATCTCGGGACAGCAACAATCAGACGCATTTTTAATCAATATACTTCAAAATTTCAAAAACCTCAAAACATGAAACTTTTAGAACAAATTCTTAGCTTTCCAGAACATCAAAGATTATTGAATTTGGATAAAAATTGAAAAAATTATGCTTAATTTAGTTTCAGATTCAACAACAGAGAAAATAATAGTTTTGCTCTCGGTATTGCAATAGAAACACTCAAATTTTAAATAGATAACTTCAAAATTCTGTAAAAGACAAAACATGAAACTTGTAGTATATGATCTAAGCTTTCCAAAACATAAAAAATTCTTAAATTGGGTTAAGAAACGTAAAAGTTTTGCTTAATTTAGTTACAGATTCAACAACAGAGCAAATAATAGTTTTGCTCTCGGGATTGCAAAAGAAACACTCAAATTTGAAATAGATAACTTAAAAATTCTAAAAAACACAAAACATCAAACTTGTAGTATATGATCTAGGCTTTCCAAAACATCTAAAATTCTTAAATTTGGTTAAGTAACGTAAAAGTTATGCTTAATTTAGTTTTAGATTCAACAACAGAGAAAATAATAGTTTTGCTCTAGGGATTGCAAAAAAAATACTCAAATTTGAAATAGATAACTTCAATATTTTGGAAAATACAAAACATGAAACTTGTAGTATTTGATATATGCTTTCCAAAACATCTAAAATTCTTAAATTTGGTTAAGAAACGTAAAAGTTATGCTTAATTTAGTTTCAGATTAAACAACAGGGCAGATAATAGTTTTGCTCTCAGGATTGCAATAGAAACACTCAAATTTGAAATAGATAACTTCAAAACTCTAGAAAACAAAAAACATGAAACTTGTAGTATATTATCTAGCTTTCCAAAACATCTAAAATTATTAAATTTGGTTAAGAAACGTAAAAGTTATAGTAAAATTCGTTTCAGCCACAATCACAAAACAAATATTACAGTAGTCATCTTTTTTTTCCAGCAAATTCACCACTGTAAACCGCCCTTAACCGCATGAACCCAAAATAGAAAGCGTGAGGGAACCCTCACCTTAGATATGCAGCAAAGTTTGGGTTGAAAGCTTCTCCGGTTTGGATCAATTTGATAATTTTGAGGCTCCTTTGTTAGCTTCAGCAGCTGAAAAAGTTGAAACAAGAACATGCAAGAACAAAAGAGAAAGTTATACCCAATTCATATCTAATTTTAGGATTTTGATGATATAATTCTATAGTATTGGTGGAGATTACCTTCTATTCTCCTAATTTGGTGATTTCTTCTTGAATTGGCAGCAAATTGGGTGAAAATTTGGTTTTAGTTGAAGGTAAACATTATATTTTTTTCTGTTTACTGTAAGTTTGTTCTTTTCTATTTCTGAGGAAGAAGAACTAAACTACGTATACTAGTTTGTTTCTCACCAGAAACATCCAGATAATGGATATTGGGTTTTAAAACCTAACCCAAAAAGCCCAAATCAATAATATTTAGAGAAAATGCAAGGCTATGTATATGTATTAGGCCATTTTACCTTAAATTCACATATTTCTCAATATAAACTCAAAAAAAATTATTAAACCAACTGTTAGGAAACAAAAATTGTTATTTACCCAAAATAAAATTTATTTCAATAATAAAATGTTATTTTCATAAATAAAACCATATTTTTGACAATATTATACAATTTTCAAAATTTTAGTGTAAAAACACAAATTTTAAAGCATAATTTGTTCAAAAATCATTTTCATTGTCAAATAAGTTATAACAAAACATTATAACTCTTTTTAAAATAACAAAATATTATTTCAAACAATAATCCATCTTTTAATTTTAATAAAATACATATTTTCTACATATTTCTTCTTTTAAATTCAATAACAGGTTAATATTGGCAATAATTACTAATATTAATGCATTAATTCAACTAAAATCCAATAAATGATTATTTTCACTCCAAATTCTCAAAGTAAATTTTTTAAAACTCTATTTTCATCAATTTATATTTATTTCAAAAATTATATGTTGAAACACATCAATTGATTAATTTATTAACTCTAATTTAATAAGATCACATTGTTTATTTGAAATAAATAAACAAAAATTAAATCAAATTTATTTTCTCCATTTTATTTTCAATATTAAATTATAACTAAATTATAATTAAATATCATAGGTAATCACCAATACTAGGTTTGTTACAAAGCTAGCTAGAACTTGATATTAGTATAAGATAAGAGGAATATAAGTGCATAAGGGAATTCATCCTTTAACTATAAAGGATGGGTACAAGTATAGTATAATCTCAATGCATGGTATATGTTTACCAAGGGTTGTCGCATGAATAGGTTTAATTCAACATAAGAGACTCATACTTAATGGCATTCAATGCTAATACAAGGAATCATATGAAAGTCATGAGAGAAACTCATTAAAATTCCAATATGAATCTCGTGGAACTCAAGATAAAGCTCAAATATCATAAAAAAGAAATCACAATATATAACATCTCATGTAGCTCTAGGCTATCGATGTAACAAAAATATCTCAAAATAGTGAAATCGTATAAAACTCAGAAAATTCAAAAAACCCTGAATTGGCCAGATCCCTGATTGCGAAGCTGAAGCAATGTTGCACGTGCTAAACTCTTGTCCAGTGCTACTTATAATTTAGGTACCTAACTCGTGGACCCGAAGGTCATACTCATGGTGACCGATGTCACATAACTCGTGGTGACCGAAGTCACAAAACTCATTGTGACCGAAGTCACATAACTTGGGGTGACCGAAGTCACATAACTTAGATGACCCGAAGGACTATAGCACGGGCATACTCGTGGATGTGTCACAAACTCTCGGAAAGGAACCCGAAAAGTGTTAGCTTGCGTCCCATACCACACGTTCGCACTAAACGGTTTACTAACCGCTAGTTAACTCCACATCATAAAAATAAAATCTCAAACCTCAAAAATCTCGTAATACTCATATATCTTGCCTCGTATCATCGACAAGTGCAAATAAATCTCATAGTTGTTTCTCATAAACCATAATTCCCGCAAGGGAAAAGTCAAATTTCAAGACTCGCCTCATCTCATCGGCGAGTAACACAACATTTATAAGTAGTTCTCATCGATTATTACTCCTATGATAGGAGATCTCGAACGTCTCAACTAGTCAAATATTGGCTGAAACAAATTCTAAGACCAACAATCATTGTTGCTGTCATTTCGATCTCGGGACAGCAACAATCAGACGCATTTTTAATCAATATACTTCAAAATTTCAAAAACCTCAAAACATGAAACTTTTAGAACAAATTCTTAGCTTTCCAGAACATCAAAGATTATTGAATTTGGATAAAAATTGAAAAAGTTATGCTTAATTTAGTTTCAGATTCAACAACAGAGAAAATAATAGTTTTGTTCTCGGGATTGCAATAGAAACACTCAAATTTGAAATTGATAACTTAAAAATTCTGTAAAACACAAAACATAAAACTTGTAGTATATGATCTATGCTTTCCAAAACATCTAAAATTTTTAAATTTGATTAAGAAACGTAAAAGTTATGCTTAATTTAGTTTCAGATTCAACAACAGAGCAAATAATAGTTTTGCTCTCGGGATTGCAATAGAAACACTCAAATTCGAAATAGATAACTTCAAAACTCTTTAAAACACAAAACATGAAACTTGTAGTATATGATCTACGCTTCCCAAAACATCTAAAATTCTTAAAATTGGTTAAGAAACATAAAAGTTATGCTTAATTTAGTTTCAAATTCAACAATAGAGCAAATAATAGTTTTGCTCTCGGGATTGCAAAAGAAACACTCAAATTTGAAATAGATAACTTCAAAATTCTAAAAAACACAAAACATGAAACTTGTATTATATCATCTATGCTTTCCATAACATCAAAAATTCATATATTTGGTTAAGAAATGTAAAAGTTATGCTTAATTTAGTTTCAGTTTCAACAATAGAGCAAATAATAGTTTTGCTCTCGGGATTGCTATAGAAACACTCAAATTTGAAATAGATAACTTCAAAATTTTGAAAAACACAAATCATGAAACTTGTAATATATGATCTAGGCTTTCCAAATCATCAAAAAAATTTAAATTTGGTTAAGAAACCTAAAAGTTATGCTTAATTTAGTTTCAGATTCAACAGCAGAGCGAATAATAGTTTTGCTCTCGGGATTGCTAAAGAAACACTCAAATTTGAAATAGATAACTTCAAAATTCTGAAAAACACAAAACATGAAACATGTAGTATGTTAACTCCTTTATTTCGGCGACCTAAAACTCTGCGACCTAACAGCTCTTAACGACCTAAAAGGCCTCACGACTTAAGGAAACTCACGACCTAAAAGCTTCACGAGTTAGCAGACTCTACGACCTAAAGTGGGTTACGACCTAGCTACAGAAAAAACCAAGCGACCTAGAAAACTCCACGACCTTAAAACCACGCGACTTAACTCCAGTGATGACCTACCGACCTAAGAACCTCACGACCTAACATACTTGACGACCTAAGGACCTCGCGACCTAACATACCTAACTCCAGAAAGGACCCAACGACCTAAGGAAGTTAGCGACCTAAAGTGGCTGCGAGTTAAGAAAGTCTGCGACCTAAGGAAGTTAGCGACCTAAAGTGGCTGCGAGTTAAGAAAGTCTGCGACCTAAGGACTTCGCGACCTAAGGGATTTGACGATCTAGCAGACTCTAAGAGTTACCGACCTAAAGTTATCTACGACCTAACTCCTGAAGTAAACTTCACAACTTAACGACCTAAAGACTCCACGAGCTAAAAGAAAAGAAAGGCACGACCTATCTTAGGTCGCCTACGACTTACCACTTCAGATGAATCTAAGCGCAACTCTATCAGCCCAGCCTCCTAAGTTGCAAGTTGACCACGACCTCTCTTAGGTCGCTCGCGACCTACGACCTAACTTAGGTCGTACGCGACCTAAGACTTAGAGCAATATTTCTGTCCAGAATCACTCCTATAAATACCCCACTACCTTCAACATGAAGGGGACTTTTTGGCCGATCATTTCTTGAAGCATCGTTACTCTTCCGAACTCTCAACTCATTCGACAATTGAAGATCTTCGAACATTCGAGACACTACAACAAGCTTCGGGAGGAATTTCCTACATCCAACACGGATTCATCAAGTTTCATCATCGAAGTTTGAGCTAGTAGTCGAGATTGTCTTTGAGATCAAATTGTATTGTTTTCATGAGTGTATTGTATCGTATTGTAACCAGATTCAGTAATAAAGAGATTTAAAGTGGACGTAGGCTCGATCTCAAGCCGAACCACTATAAACTGCTGTCTTTTACCGCTTTTTCACTATTTTACTACTTACTTCTTGTTCCCGTCACACGGGTGGTGCTTTCAAAATTCTACTACACACACCGGGTGTTAGCGTTCACTTTTTAGCATTAACATTTTGTTGCTTTCACTGAGAACCCAACTCAGGCGATAATTCATCATTGCTTCGCGGAAGTTTGTTGAAAGAATTTCCTTCAAAACCAGAAGTCTATCAGACATAATGGCTCCTGGAAGAAAACGTAAGTCTGTCAGATCTAATGATGACCATGACAATACTGCCACTTCTCTTTCTCCATGTCAGGCAGCCCCAAGCGTCGGGGTGACGCGAGAAGAGTTAGATGCTGTTGTGTCCGGACTGTACCAGCAGATTGAAACTCAGAATAATCTGATGATGGAAAAGTTAAATGCTCTGCTAGGGGCTAATCAAAGACCAGTAAATAACGAAGAAAACTTGGCTGATGCTGTTCCCAACTCCGTAGGGAGAAATATTCCTCAAGAAAGATCTGGTGCCACTGAAGGGGCACCTCCCCAAGCAGAAGGATCCAGGCCATCGCCAGTTCTCCCCGAACGTTTGCCCGGACAAACTTCTGAGAAAATGGCCGAAGCCTATTCTGCAAAGTCACTGAACAATGAGGAATATCTCTCCGGCATGATTCGGCAGATAATGAAAGAAAGCATGTAGAGAAACGAAGATGAGAATGATTGGGAATTTGCTCCGAGCAAAACTCCATTTACTGAAAGGATTCTAAAGGCTGAGTTTCCCAAAAAATTCATTCCTCCTACCATTCCTGCTTATCGAGGAACAAGTGATCCGAATCAATTCTTGTACAAATATGATTGGCATATGACCGGTGCAAGAGCGTCAGATGAGATTAAGTGCCGATACTTTCCAGTGTACTTGGAAGGTGTGGCTCTACTTTGGTTCACAAAACTTCCAATCCGGTCTGTAGATCAATTCTCCGACTTAACGCAGAAGTTCAAAGAAAAGTTCAGATTGTATGCTTCAAAAGCTAAGGATATAATGTCGCTGTCTAGTCTTGAACAAGCTCCCGGAGAATCAATCAAATCTTTCTTGAGCCGCTTCAATATAGCTTTAGCCGAAGTGGATAATGTAGAACCGCGTATGATCCTGACCTACTTGGTACGAGCCATCAACAAATCGAGTGAATTTGGGAAATGGCTAAAAATGCAGGAACCAAATTCCCTTGAGAAGTTTTATAAAAAGGCCGATGAATTCATGCGCCTGGAAAACCTTTCCGCATCAGCAAAGGTGGTTATTGCTAAGGACAACAATAATGATCTTGCTCCTAACAAAAGAGATTCTGGGAATTAGAAAAGGGAAAACGACGGAGGAAAGAACCAGGGAAATGAGAAGAAACTCCGCCGCTTTGATCCGTCAGATTTTACTCCTTTAACTGATACACCAGGAAATATCTTTTTCGCAACAAAGGATG
Source organism: Allium fistulosum (assembly GCA_030737815.1). Taxonomy (NCBI): domain Eukaryota; kingdom Viridiplantae; phylum Streptophyta; class Magnoliopsida; order Asparagales; family Amaryllidaceae; genus Allium; species Allium fistulosum. The sequence goes on from CM060907.1 coordinate 614,728,244, forward strand.
TTGTCAAGTATCCTAAGCCACCTGAGATGAGAAGAGGTGCAGTGCGCAATGGGAAATTCTGCCAATTTCACAATCAACCCGGCCATGACACTGATCAATGTCGCCAGTTAAAAAGTGTGATTGAAGAATTGCTGAAAGAGGGTAAGCTTCAACAATATGTGAAGCAAAGCGGAGTCGATCCAACCTCATCCACTCTGGGGCAACAACAACCTACCCTTCAATCCGACTCTTGCAACAACACAGCAGTGCAAGAGTCCGAGCAGCTTATCATTAATGTTGTCACAGGAGGTCCATACCCAGCAAGCGGAAGTTGGGACGACTGCTAATTACCCACAAAACTGCGGCTGGGGGATCTTTCACTCTCTCTGGCATATGAATTCAAAACTACGAATCCAGTAGAAATCGATGACCGATCTGGAGATTCTGGAACAACAATTACTTGCATCCATGTTTTACTTAACAGCATTGCTTAAATTTGTAAAATGATGGTGGATGTATAACTTTGGATTGTAAACCATTGAAAATATCAATGTTATTCAATAATAAAGAACTATAAAACTTGTGTTCTCTAATGCTATAAAATGCCTGTCTCATTTTGATATGCAAGTTTCTTTAGAAAATTGCTAAAATATCGATTATATATTTCAGGCTATCAAAGCAAAGAATACTTACTCCACACATCCCAAGACTCAGCGACTCCTATGAATCACTCAACAATGTTAAGCCACAGAAGAGGTGCTATTCACAAACCGTTGGTGATTCCACCAAAGCGGGCACCTTCCTAACGAGCAGGTTCCAATCTCTTGCTAACTAATCGCGATCGTTTGTTTAAACAAACATCCGGTAAAGTAGCTTGCGTCTGCCCCATGGATTCACTCAACGATAAAGTACGCTCCTCTGGCAACAAGGAAACGCCTTGGAAAAAGAGTGGAACATGCACTTGGAATGGTAAAAAGGAATCGCTAAGAAGCAGATGGTGGGAGGACACAAGCAACAAAGCTTTCTTTGAGGCACAATTCTTCGGAGAAGACCTCTTCGGGAGCAGAAAGACCTTTTCGGGGGCACATTTCATCGGAGATGAAGTGTAAAATGCTCCTCTTCGGAGGCCCACTTCACCAGAATTGAAATGCAAAAATTGCTTCTCTTCGGAGACCAAAATTGCTTCTCTTCGGAGACCAAAAATTGCTTCTCTACGGAGACCCAAAATTGCTTCTCTTCGGAGACCAAAAATTGCTTCTCTTCGGAGACCAAAAATTGCTTCTCTTCGGAGACCAAAAATTGCTTCTCTACGGAGACCAAAAATTGCATCTCTTCGGAGACCAAAAATTGCTTCTCTACGGAGACCAAAAATTGCTTCTCTTCGGAGACCAAAATTGCTTCTCTTCGGAGACCAAAAATTGCTTCTCTTCGGAGACCAAAAATTGCTTCTCTACGGAGACCAAAAATTGCTTCTCTTCGAAGACCAAAAATGCTTCTCTTCGGAGACCAAAAATTGCTTCTCTTCGGAGACCGAAATTGCTTCTCTTCGGAGACCAAAATTGCTTCTCTTCGGAGACCAAAAATCGCTTCTCTTCGGAGACCAAAATCGCTTCTCTTCGGAGACCAATATCGCTTCTCTTCGGAGACCAAAAGACCTCTTCAGAGGCACACTTCACCTTGCTTGAAGTACCAAACATAAGCCCTCTTCGGAGGCAAAAAAACAAAGCCTTCTTCGGAAGCACTAAACAAATCAAAAAATTGTTCAGAAAGTTCACTTCACTGCGTAGGAAAATCTACTTTTTAACAAATGATAGTGATCATCCCCAAAAGTAGAAGTGTTCTTCAGAAAGAAAGAGAAAGTAAAAATTTCTCCAATACGAAACGTATTCTATTAAAAGCAGAATAGTATTTCCTCAAATTGGAAGAATTATTCTCTAAAATAAGAATACAAGTCTTTATAGAATATCGCAGTGAGCCGTGATACGGGGGCATATAACTATATTAATAGAAACAACACTCAACCATCATACCACGAGCTCACTGTAATATCATATAAAGTAAATAAATCATTTATTCTACATTACAATGGGAAATAAATGCATTCTCACATACACAAGAATTTGTACAAGTAAAATAGCTATTTTATTCAATACTATGAAAAATTCTTTACATGTGCAGATCTCAAAAAGAAGTGAGGACCGGTATCCGCACAATCTCCGGTCAACACATAAAAAAGTAAAAAAGCAAAACGGAGAGAATAAAATCAAGCTCATTTCTCCTTCTTCTCACCTTTGGAGCCTTTACCCGGCCTAATGATTAGTTTCTGAAGTCGCTGTGGACGGGTCGGGGAGGAAGGAAAAAGAGGCACAGCTGAATCAACTTCCGCTTCTTCTCCAGCGACAGAAGTGCTTTTCTTCCCTTTCTTTGAAATCACGCGCTTCCCCTTCTTTTTCAAAGAAGACTCACTGCCTGGAGTAAAAAACTCAGAAAGCTTTGTGTCGTCATCATAAGATTGCTCCGGGGTCTTCTCGCCTTCTTCAAGTTCCCTAATCTTTTGCTCTTGTGAAACAACCGGATCGTCCAAGTATTTGAGAGCTTCAATTTTCTCTTCTTGCGATCCTGGTTGAGAAGCAGGAAGAGGAGTGACTTGGGAAGGAGGAGGAACAGCAACCGAAGAAGGAGAAGTTGGCGCAGCTTTTGGAACTTCCACTACAGAAAAAAAGAAGTCAAAATCAGTACTCTCCGAAAAAAGAGAAGATATTGGATCACCAGAACTTAAGTAATAAGCGAGAAATTCATCAAGATCAGTTGAATCGAATGCATAATCCACTTGAGCCAGATCTGAATCGAAGTTACCTGGAGAAGTCGGTTTTGACAAATCAATTTCAAATTTATCAGCCTCAGTGTCTTCTTGACTCTTCTCCTCGATTTGAGTAAGGGGAGACTCGGTTGTGACGGGCTTAGCCTCAACGTTTTTTGCAGGAGAAGAAAAGTGAGAGCTGGAACCAACGATATCGACGTCGGTCGAAATCGAAGTGTTGACAGGGGCAGTTAAAGATATTTTCTTCTCTGGATGTTCTTCTTCCACTATTCCAGCTCTAGCTTCAGTGAGTTGCTCTTTTCCTCTAACAAGAGTGGCACGAGCACCATCGTCAAGGTAAAGTGCTTCAAGCTCCGTCTCGTTGTAGCCAGCTCCCCCGAGCATATCGATAGCAGCCGCCCATACTTCGGCTAGGGTGATTTCATATTTTGGTCCCAAGAATGATAGACTCCCGCGTCCCAAGACGTTGTGAATGTAAAAATCGAATAAAGTAGAGTCAATGCTTGCTTTAGTTGCTTCGTGAGACTCTTCGGCCGCAACTTGTCCGCCAACCGCGTCATCACGCTCCTTCTCAACTTTAAGAAGCTTAGCTTTTAACATCTCAATCTCCGTGTTTTGGGAAATAGCTGTTCCCCGTAGCTCAGCATTTTCTTTGCGGTATTTCTCAACAATGTGCTGCTCAGCTACTAGCTTCATTTCGGCATCTCTTTGTGCAGCGTGTGCGTCCCGCACTTTCTTCTGAAAGACTTCTTCTTTCTGAGTATGCGACGTAGAAGAAGAGGCAAGATCTTCCTTAAGTTGCTTGACTTCAGATTCAAGCCTTGCATTGTCATCCGCGATGCTCGTCATCTCCGCGTCGTGCTGCTTGCACCATTTATCCCATTCAGCCTTATCGTTCTCCAGAGTCAGCATGTTTTCGAGATTCATATGGTTGACTCTTTGGAGTTCATCAACAAGTTTTTGCCACTGCGACATCCTCTCAATGTCAAGCTTAACCGCATCAAGATTTCTAAGCATAGCTTGCTTGTCGATCGGGACCAAATCTAAGTCAAAGCGCACTCCTTTTAGGCACCAATTCGGAAATCGGCTCTGATGTGTTGGAGGGCCATCTTTAACTTGGTACTGGGGCCTTTTGATGATCACTTGGATATCGGATTTCTTTAAAGGAGGAGAGCCGGATGGGATATTAGAAGAGATAGGAGCGTTAGTTTTTTCAGAAATTGCAGACGCGTCCTTTTCATCAAGTCTAACCCGTTTACTCGGGTCTGCGGCGGCATGACTCTTTCCTTTATCATCGTGAAATTTTCTTTTATGAGAGTCATCGTCCTTTTTTCTCTGCTGTTCTTCATAAGCTCGCCTCTCTTGAGCCTTCCCAATTTCCCGTTCCTCATCAGATTCCCTGCGAGTGGGGAGATAGCATCCGTAATCATAAGAATTGCACCCTCCATAGCGCCGAAGGTTATCGTAATATGAGCCGCTTCGCCCCATCGAAGAATCTGAAAAAGAAAAGGAGACAAGCCTTAAAATCTTCAAAGAAAAGGAATTTAAGTGCGTATACGTGCCAAAAAATCCTAAGTGTGTGCGGCGTGCAAACTACACACGTCAAACTACAAACCACGCTTTGATGTGGGAACGGAGACGACTGGTGTAGAAGGTGTCGAAGCTTGTTTAAAAGAAGAAGTCGCTTCTACAACAGGAGAGATCTCTTTTGAAATATCATCTTTAAAAATCTCCTGAGAAGTTATCATTATATCGCTTAAGTTATCAAAAGTATCATCGCCGTGATGCCCAGCAGAACTCTCTTTTTCGACTTCCACGTCAGCCGTCTTTTCAGAAATGTGAGGATTTTCCTCCTCTTCAATAACTGGAGAAAGTATTAACTTGTTGGATGACCCCGCAACATTAATAAAAGAGGAACACTTCACCAGTGAAGTCTCACCGGTGGTTTCTTTCAGTAAAGGTTCTTCGGCAAGGGCTGGGGCATCTGACGTCTTAGCCGGAGAATCAGGAACTTCAGGAGGCTGGATGGAACGAGAAGAATGTAGAAGTTCGAATTGGTGCAAAAGTTCATCTTTTAACAAGAATTTGGCGCTTCTCTCTTCCATAGCCATAGCATTTAAAGTTTCAAAAATCGACTTGAGGCTGGGATTTCTTAGCGGGGGAGGAAGTGCTGAAAAAAAAAAGGATGAGGATAAGCATTTGATAAATTCGAGTTTCGAAAAAGCTCATGAGATGAATAGAGAAAGGCAATCTTACTCCCGACTCTCCAAACGGCGTAGAATCCCGGTGGGCATCGAACAAAGAAGAATTGATTTAGGAACCCGTGAGCACTATCGGGTAAATCCAAAATCAACTTCCGATTCCTGGCTCCTCTTACAAGCACGATTGAAGGGTGATCTTTATTCTTAGCAAAGGTGCATAGAGAGCAAATTTCATCGAAGCTCGGGAGACGGTCAAGCGTCCTCCTAAACAGAACACACAACCCCATCAGAACGGTGTAACCGTTGGGGTGTAGCTGGAAAGGCGAGATAGCTAATCGAAGGAAAAGTTCTTGGAGAAATTCATTGAAAGGTGGAATAGCTCCGCTAAAACACATCTGGAGATTCACTGCGACAAAACCGAGAGGTGGCCTGTCAGCTCTATCACTTGCTCCAGGGAATATAGCGTCTGATTCGGCAATACCAAATTGGGTGCACAGTTGTCTAAAAACTTTGTGGCTCAGAGTGGTCGGAGTTCTCTCCGGAGGATCGATCAGTGGGTTGGCAATCAGGATAGCTTCTTCGACTGGTCTTGAATCTTCTTGTTGAGATGTCATTCTACACAATCAACTGGATATTTAAATATGAAGGTGCACGTTTACTAAAAAGTGTGAAGTGTTGTGCAAAACTAAAACGATAACAAGCAAGTATAACTGAAATTGAAATAGTTGACATTTGTCGATTATAAAGTTTCGAGGCTTGTCATTTTAAGTTCAAATACAATGTTGTGTTGATGCAAACAAATCAGCTTAGGTTTATTATTTCAGCTTTACTTTAATACTTCATCTGAATTTATCGTTTCACAGCATTTCATTCACAAAATTCATGTAGGTTAATTGTTCTTTATCTTCTAATCTGTCATTCGATGTGGGCAGTCAATGGCAGTGTATTTGTCCCGTTTTTCTGCAAATGTTGTGTTTAACAGGTTATTAACATTAGAGTAAAAGCAATCTGTAAAGAAGTGCAACATAGTTCAAATTTGATCAAAATTCAAAGGCCAGTCGAGCTCTGTCCAAATTTCACAAGTGTTAGGTCGTCCAGCGACCTAGCATAGGTCGGAGTCTTTTTAGGTCGCACAGCACAAGTAGGAAAGGTCAAGGCGATGTAAATTTGGCAAGTCCTAACTCGGCCGCGACTTAGAGCTTATGTCGCAGAAATTAGGTCGTTCGATTGTTAAGTCATTATGTTCAAAGTTCAGTTGAGTCCAAAGGTTCAAAGTCTTAGGTCGCTCACGAACCAGCATAGGTCGGAAAGTTCGGCTTTATCTAAGTCGCAGGAATTCTTAGGTCGCAAGGATGTTTAGGTCGGTCAAATATCTTAGGTCGTAAGTCGTAGGTCGCGGAAGGCTCAGCACAAAACTCTTAAGTCGTACAAATCTGTTAAGTCGCCGACTTCCCCTCCACGCAATCCCTTAGTGGATCCGATAACCCAATACTGCCATTAGAAAGAAAACGATCATCCTTTTCTTGAATTCAATTCATGTCTACATACCGCCAAATCGTCCAGCAAATTGACTTCAAATCCTTCCGATCCATTACAAACATTACCGTGCATTCATGAATCACATCAACATATCGAATGGAGATTGGAAGTCGATTGTAATAATCGCTCAAAAAATGAAACACGAACGCATGGAATTGGACTTGGGTCGGAAAACATGAACTCATGATGGGGCAGCGATTATGGTGGGACAGAGATTGAATTCACTTACGTAATATTTTGGAAAGGATGAATCGTCGACTAAACAAGTTGAATTCTCCCTTGGAAGCTCAAAGATTCGTCAATGGCAACGGAAAATCAAAGCAGAAGGATAAGGAGGAAGAAGGCGACCTAACAGTTTATATGAGGCTGAGAGAGGAAGGCGAATAGGCACGCAAGTTTTAGGTCGTCCACGATCTAGCAAGAGTAAGTCGAAGCACACGACCTATGACATTGGCGTGTACTTCGAGGGGCAAATGTTAACTCCTTTATTTCGGCGACCTAAAACTCTACGACCTAACAGCTCTTAAAGACCTAAAAGGCCTCACGACTTAAGGAAACTCACGACCTAAAAGCTTCACGAGTTAGTAGACTCTACGACCTAAAGTGGGTTACGACCTAGCTACAGAAAAAACCAAGCGACCTAGAAAACTCCACGACCTTAAAACCACGCGACTTAACTCCAGTGATGACCTACCGACCTAAGAACCTCACGACCTAACATACTTGACGACCTAAGGACCTCGCGACCTAACATACCTAACTCCAGAAAGGACCCAACGACCTAAGGAAGTTAGCGACCTAAAGTGGCTGCGAGTTAAGAAAGTCTGCGACCTAAGGAAGTTAGCGACCTAAAGTGGCTGCGAGTTAAGAAAGTCTACGACCTAAGGACTTCGCGACCTAAGGGATTTGACGATCTAGCAGACTCTACGAGTTACCGACCTAAAGTTATCTATGACCTAACTCCTGAAGTAAACTTCACAACTTAACGACCTAAAGACTCCACGAGCTAAAAGAAAAGAAAGGCACGACCTATCTTAGGTCGCCTACGACTTACCACTTCAGATGAATCTAAGCGCAACTCTATCAGCCCAGCCTCCTAAGTTGCAAGTTGACCACGACCTCTCTTAGGTCGCTCGCGACCTACGACCTAACTTAGGTCGTACACGACCTAAGACTTAGAGCAATATTTCTGTCCATAATCACTCCTATAAATACCCCACTACCTTCAACATGAAGGGGACTTTTTGGCCGATCATTTCTTGAAGCGTCGTTACTCTGCCGAACTCTCAACTCATTCGACAATTGAAGATCTTCGAACATTCGAGACACCACAACAAGCTTCGGGAGGAATTTCCTACATCCAACATGGATTCATCAAGTTTCATCATCGAAGTTTGAGCTAGTAGTCGAGATTGTCTTTGAGATCAAATTGTATTGTTTTCATGAGTGTATTGTATCGTTTTATAACCAGATTCAGTAATAAAGAGATTTAAAGTGGACGTAGGCTCGATCTCAAGCCGAACCACTATAAACTGCTGTCTTTTACCGCTTTTTCACTATTTTACTGCTTACTTCTTGTTCCCGTCACACGGGTGGTGCTTTCACAATTCTACTACACACACCGGGTGTTAGCGTTCACTTTTTAGCGTTAACATAGTAAGTGATCTACGCTTTCCAAAACATCTAAAATTCTTAAATTTGGTTTAGAAACGTGAAAGTTATAGCAAAAGACGTTTCATCCACAATCACAAAAATTTTTTTACAGCAGTCATCTTTTTTTTTCCAGCAAATTCACCACTGTAAACCGTCCTTAACCGCATGAACCCAAAATAGAAAGCGTGAGGGAAACCTCACCTTAGATATGCAGCAAAGTTTGGGTTGAAAGATTCTCTGGTTTGGATCAATTTGATGATTTTGAGGCTCCTTTATTAGCTTCAGCAGTTGAAAAAGTTGAAACAAGAACATGCAAGAACAAAAGAGAAAATTATACACAATTCATATCTAATTCTAGGATTTTGATGATATAATTCTGTAGTATTGGTGGAGATTACCTTTTATTCTCTTAATTTGGTGATTTCTTCTTGAATTGGCAGCAAATTGGGTGAAAATTTTGTTTTAGTTGAAGGTAACCATTATATTTTTTTTCAGTTCACTGTAAGTTTGTTCTTTTCTGTTTCTGAGGAAGAAGAACTAAACTACGTACACTAGTTTGTTTCTCACCAGAAACATCCAGATAATGGATTTTAGGTTTTAAAACCTAACCCAAAAAGCCCAAAGCAATATTATTTAGAAAAAATGCAAGGCTATGTATATGTATTAGGCTATTTTACCTTAAATTCACATATTTCTCAATATAAACTCAAAAAAAATATATGCAACCAACTGTTATGAAACAAAAATTGTTATTTACACAAAATAAAAAAATTTCAATAATAAAATGTTATTTTCATAAATAAAACCATATTTTTGGCAATATTTTACGTTTTTCAAAATTTTAGTGTAAAAACACGAATTCTAAAGGATAATTTGTTCAAAAATCATTTTCATTTTCAAATAAGTTATAACAAAACATTATAACACTTTTTAAAATAACAAAATATTATTTTAAACAATATTCCATCTTTTAATTTTAATAAAATACATATTTTCTACATATTTCTTCTTTTAAATTCAATAACAGGTTAATATTGGCAATAATTACCAATATTAATGCATTGATTCAACTAAAATCCAATAAATAATTATTTTCACTCCAAATTCTCAAAGTAAAGTTTTTAAAACTCTATTTACATTAATTTTTATTTATTTCAAAAATTATATGTTGAAACACATCAATTGATTAATTTATTAACTCTAATTTAATAAGATCACATTGTTTATTTGAAATAAATAAAAAAATTAAATCAAATTTATTTTCTCCATTTTATTTTCAATATTAAATTATAACTAACATTATAATTAAATATCATAGGTAATCACCAATACCAGGTTTGTTACAAAGCTAGCTAGAACTTGATATTAGTATAAGATAAGAGGAATATAAGTGCATAAGGGAATTCAACCTTTAACTATAAAGGATGGGTACAAGTATAGTATAATCTCAATGCATGGTATATGTTTACCAAGGGTTGTCGCATGAATAGGTTTAATTCAACATAAGAGACTCATACATAATGGCATTCACCGCTAATACAAGGAATCATATGAATGTCATGAGAGAAACTTATTAAAATTCCAATATGAAACTCATGGAACTCAAGATAAAGTTCAAATATCATAAAAACGAAATCACAATATATAAAATCTCATGAAGCTCTAGGCTATCTATGTAACAAAAATATCTCAAAATAGTGAAATCGTATAAAACTCAGAAAATTCAGAAAAACCACTGATTGTCCAGATCCCTGATTGCAAAGCTGAAGCAATGTTGCACGTGCTAAACTCTTGTCCAGTGCTATTTATAATTTAGTTACCTAACTCGTGTACCCGAAGGTCATACTCATGTTGACCGATGTCACATTACTCATGGTGACCGAAGTCACATAACTCATGGTGACCGAAATCACATAACTTGTGGTGACCGAAGTCGCATAACTCAGATGACCCGAAGGTCTATAGCACTGGCATACTCGTGGATGTGTCACAAACTCTTGGAAAGAAACCCGAAAAGTGTTAGCGTGCGTCCCATACAACACGTTCGCACTAAACGGTTTACTAACTGCTAGTTAACTCCACATCATAAAAATAAAATCTCAAACCTCAAAAATCTCATATATCTTGCCTCGTATCATCGGCAAGTGCAAATAAATCTCATAGTAGTTTCTCATAAACCATAATTCCCACAAGGGAAAAATCTCATCTCAAGGCTCGCCACGTCTCATCGGCTAGTAATACAACATTTTTAAGTAGTTCTCATCGATTATTACTCCTACAATAGGAGATCTCGAACGTCTCAACTAGTCAAATATTGGCTGAAACAAATTCTAAGATCAACAATCATTCTTGTTGTCATTTCGATCTCGGGACAGCAACAATCAGACACATTTTTAATCAATTTACTTCAAAATTTCAAAAATCTCAAAACATGAATCTTTTAGAACAAATTCTTAGCTTTCCAGAACATCAAAGATTATTGAATTTGGATAAAAATTGAAAAAGTTATGCATAATTTAGTTTCAGATTCAAAAATAGAGCAAATAATAGTTTTGCTCTTGGGATTGCAATAGAAACACTCAAATTTGAAATAGATAAATTCAAAATTCTGTAAAACACAAAACATGAAACTTGTAGAATATCATCTAAGCTTTGCAAAACATCTAAAATTCTTAAATTTGGTTAAGAAACTTAAAAGTATGCTTAATTTAGTTTCAGATTTAACAACAGAGCAAATAATAGTTTTGCTCTCGGGATTGCAATAGAAATACTCAAATTTGAAATAGATAACTTCAAAATTCTGTAAAACACAATTAATGAAACTTGTAGTATATGATCTAAGCTTTCTAAAACATCTCAAATTCTTAAATTTGGTTAAGAAACGTAAAAGTTACGCTTAATTTAGTTTCAGATTCAACAACAGAGCAAATAATAGTTTTGCTCTCGGGATTGCAAAAGAAACACTCAAATTTGAAATAGATAACTTCAAAATTTTAAAAAACACAAAACATGAAACTTGTATTATATGATCTATGCTTTCCAAAACATCTAAAATTCATATATTTGGTTAAGAAACGTAAATGTTATACTTAATTTAGTTTTAGATTCAACAACAGAGCAAATAATAGTTTTGCCCTTGGGATTGCAATAGAAACACTCAAATTTAAAATAGATAACTTCAAAATTCTGAAAAACACAAAACATGAAACTTGTAATATATGATCTAGGCTTTCCAAAACATCTAAAATTCTTAAATTTTGTTTAGAAACGTAAAAGTTATGCTTAATTTAGTTTAAGATTCAACAATAGAGCAAATAATAGTTTTGCTCTCGAGATTGCAATAGAAACACTCAAATTTGAAATATATAACTTCAAAATCCTGAAAAACACCAAACATTAAACTTGTAGTGTTTGATCTATGCTTTCCAAAACATCTAAAATTCTTAAATTTGGTTAAGAATCGTAAAAGTTATGCTTAATTTAGTTTCAGATTCAACAACAGAGCAGATAATAGTTTTGCTCTCGGGATTGCAATAGAAACACTCAAATTTGAAATAGATAACTTCAAAATTCTTAAAAACACAAAACATGAAACTTGTAGTATATGATCTATGCTTTCCAAAACGTCTAAAATTCTTAAATTTTGTTAAGAAACGTAAAAGTTATGCTTAATTTAGTTTCAGATTCAACAACAGAGCAAATAATAGTTTTGCTCTCGGGATTGCAATAGAAACACTCAAATTCGAAATAGATAACTTCAAAACTCTGTAAAACACAAAACATGAAACTTGTAGTATATGATCTACGCTTTCCAAAAAATCTAAAATTCTTAAATTTGGTTAAGAAACATAAAAGTTATGCTTAATTTAGTTTCAGATTCAACAATAGAGAAAATAATAGTTTTGCTCTCGGGATTGCAAAAGAAACACTCAAATTTGAAATAGATAACTTCAAAATTCTAAAAAACACAAAACATGAAACTTGTATTATATGATCTATCCTTTCCAAAACATCTAAAATTCATATATTTGGTTAAGAAACGTAAAAGTTATGCTAAATTTCGTTTCAGATTCAACAATAGAGCAAATAATAGTTTTGCTCTCCGGATTGCTATAGAAACACTGAAATTTGAAATAGATTAACTTCAAAATTTTGTAAAATACAAAACATGAAACTTGTAATATATGATCTAGGCTTTCCAAAACATCAAAAATTCTTAAATTTGGTTAAGAAACGTAAAAGTTATGCTTAATTTAGTTTCAGATTCAACAATAGAGCAAATAATAGTTTTGCTCTCTGGATTACAATAGAAACACTCAAATTTGAAATAGATAACTTCAAAATTCTGAAAAACACAAAACATGAAACTTGTAGTAAGTGATCTACGCTTTCCAAAACATCTAAAATTCTTAAATTTGGTTAGAAACGTAAAAGTTATAGCAAAATTCGTTTCATCCACAATCACAAAAAAAAATATTACAGCAGTCATCTTTTTTTTTCCAGCAAATTCACCACTGTAAACCGTACTTAACCGCGTGAACCCAAAATAGAAAACATGAGGGAAACCTCACCTTAGATATGCAGCAAAGTTTGGGTTGAAAGATTCTCCGGTTTGGATCAATTTGATGATTTTGAGGCTCCTTTATTAGCTTCACCAGCTGAAAAAGTTGAAACAAGAACATGTAAGAACTAAAGAGAAAGTTATACACAATTCATATCTAATTCTAGGATTTTGATGATATAATTCGGTAGTATTGGTGGAGATTACCTTCTATTCACTTAATTTGGTGATTTCTTCTTGAATTGGCAGCAAATTGGGTGAAAATTTTGTTTTAGTTGAAGGTAACCATTATATTTTTTTTCAGTTCACTGTAAGTTTGTTCTTTTCTGTTTCTGAGGAAGAAGAACTAAACTACGTACACTAGTTTGTTTCTCACCAGAAACATCCAGATAATGGATTTTAGGTTTTAAAACCTAACCCAAAAAGCCCAAAGCAATATTATTTAGAAAAAATGCAAGGCTATGTATATGTATTAGGCTATTTTACCTTAAATTCACATATTTCTCAATATAAACTCAAAAAAAATATATGCAACCAACTATTATGAAACAAAAATTGTTATTTACACAAAATAATTTTTTTTTCAATAATAAAATGTTATTTTCATAAATAAAACCATATTTTTGGCAATATTTTACAATTTTCAAAATTTTAGTGTAAAACACGAATTTTAAAGGATAATTTGTTCAAAAATCATTTTCATTTTCAAATAAGTTATAACAAAACATTATAACTCTTTTTAAAATAACAAAATATTATTTTAAACAATATTCCATCTTTTAATTTTAATAAAATACATATTTTCTACATATTTCTTCTTTTAAATTCAATAACAGGTTAATATTGGCAATAATTACCAATATTAATGCATTGATTCAACTAAAATCCAATAAATAATTATTTTCACTCCAAATTCTCAAAGTAAAGTTTTAAAACTCTATTTTCATTAATTTTTATTTATTTCAAAAATTATATGTTGAAACACATCAATTGATTAATTTATTAACTCTAATTTAATAAGTTCACATTGTTTATTTGAAATAAATAAAAAAAATTAAATCAAATTAATTTTCTTCATTTTATTTTCAATATTAAATTATAACTAACGTTATAATTAAATATCATAGGTAATCTCCAATACCAGGTTTGTTACAAAGCTAGCTAGAACTTGATATTAGTATAAGATAAGAGGAATATAAGTGCATAAGGGAATTCATCCTTTAACTATAAAGGATGGGTACAAGTATAGTATAATCTCAATGCATGGTATATGTTTACCAAGGTTTGTCGCATGAATAGGTTTAATTCAACATAAGAGACACATACATAATGGCATTCAACGCTAATACAAGGAATCATATGAAAGTCATGAGAGAAACTCATTAAAATTCCAATATGAAACTCAATATAAAGTTCAAATATCATAAAAACGAAATCACAATATATAACATCTCATGAAGCTCTAGGCTATCTATGTAACAAAAATATCTCAAAATAGTGAAATCGTATTAAATCAGAAAATTCAAAAAAACCCCTGATTGGCCAGATCCCTGATTGCAAAGCTGAAGCAATGTTGCATGTGCTAAACTCTTGTCCAGTGCTATTTATAATTTAGGTACCTAACTCGTGTACCCGAAGGTCATACTCATGTTGACCGATGTCACATAACTCGTGGTGACCGAAGTCACATAACTCATGGTGACCGAAATCACATAACTTGTGGTGACCGAAGTCACATAACTCAGATTACCCGAAGGTCTATAGCACTGGCATACTCGTGGATGTGTCACAAACTCTTGGAAAGAAACCCGAAAAGTGTTAGCGTGCGTCCCATACCACACGTTCGCACTAAACGGTTTACTAACTGCTAGTTAACTCCACATCACAAAAATAAAATCTCAAACCTCAAAAATCTCATATATCTTGCCTTGTATCATCGGCAAGTGCAAATAAATCTCATAGTAGTTTCTCATAAACCATTATTCCCACAAGGGAAAAATCTCATCTCAAGGCTCGCCACGTCTCATCGGCTAGTAATACAACATTTTTAAGTAGTTCTTCATCGATTATTACTCCTACAATAGGAGATATCGAACGTCTCAACTAGTCAAATATTGGCTGAAACAAATTCTAAGATCAACAATCATTCTTGCTGTCATTTCGATATTGGGACAGCAACAATCAGACACATTTTTAATCAATTTACTTCAAAATTTCAAAAATCTCAAAACATGAATCTTTTAGAACAAATTCTTAGCTTTCGAGAACATCAAAGATTATTGAATTTGGATAAAAATTGAAAAAGTTATGCTTAATTTAGTTTCAGATTCAAAAACAGAGCAAATAATAGTTTTGCTCTCAGGATTGCAATAGAAACACTCAAATTTGAAATAGATAACTTCAAAATTCTGTAAAACACAAAACATGAAACTTGTAGAATATCATCTAAGCTTTGCAAAACATCTAAAATTCTTAAATTTGGTTAAAAACTTAAAATAATGCTTAATTTAGTTTCAGATTTAACAAAAGAGCAAATAATAGTTTTGCTCTCGGGATTGCAATAGAAACACTCAAATTTGAAATAGATAACTTCAAAATTCTGTAAAACACAATTAATGAAACTTGTAGTATATGATCTAAGCTTTCCAAAACATCTAAAATTCATATATTTGGTTAAAAAACGTAAAAGTTATACTTAATTTACTTTCATATTCAACAACAGAGCAAATAATAGTTTTGCTCTCGGGATTGCAAAAGAAACACTCAAATTTGAAATAGATAACTTCAAAATTCTGAAAAACACAAAACATAAAACTTGTAATATATGATCTAGAATTTCCAAAACATCTAAAATTCTTTAATTTGGTTTAGAAACGTAAAAGTTATGCTTAATTTAGTTTAAGATTCAACAATAGAGCAAATAATAGTTTTGCTCTCGAGATTGCAATAGAAACACTCAAATTTGAAATATATAACTTCAAAATCCTGAAAAACACCAAACATTAAACTTGTAGTGTTTGATCTATGCTTTCCAAAACATCTAAAATTCTTAAATTTGGTTAAGAAACGTAAAAGTTATGCTTAATTTAGTTTCAGATTCAACAACAGAGCAGATAATAGTTTTGCTCTCGGGATTGCAATATAAACACTCAAATTTGAAATAGATAACTTCAAAATTCTTAAAAACACAAAACATGAAACTTGTAGTATATGATCTATGCTTTCCAAAACTTCTAAAATTCTTAAATTTTGTTAAGAAACGTAAAAGTTATTCTTAATTTAGTTTCAGATTCAACAACAGAGCAAATAATAGTTTTGCTCTCGAGATTGCAATAGAAACACTCAAATTCGAAATAGATAACTTCAAAACTCTGTAAAACACAAAACATGAAACTTGTAGTATATGATCTACGCTTTCCAAAAAATCTAGAATTCTTAAATTTGGTTAAGAAACATAAAAGTTATGCTTAATTTAGTTTCAGATTCAACAATAGAGCAAATAATAGTTTTGCTCTCGGGATTGCAAAAGAAACACTCAAATTTGAAATAGATAACTTCAAAATTCTAAAAACACAAAACATGAAACTTGTAGTATATGATCTATCCTTTCGAAAACATCTAAAATTCATATATTTTGTTAAGAAACGTAAAAGTTATGCTTAATTTCGTTTCAGATTCAACAATAGAGCAAATAATAGTTTTGCTCTCCGGATTGCTATAGAAACACTCAAATTTGAAATAGATTAACTTCAAAATTTTGTAAAATACAAAACATGAAACTTGTAATATATGATCTAGGCTTTCCAAAACATCTAAAATTCTTAAATTTGGTTAAGAAACGTAAAAGTTATGCTTAATTTAGTTTCAGATTCAACAATAGAGCAAATAATAGTTTTGCTCTCCAGATTACAATAGAAACACTCAAATTTGAAATAGATAACTTCAAAATTCTGAAAAACACAAAACATGAAACTTGTAGTAAGTGATCTACGCTTTCCAAAACATCTAAAATTCTTAAATTTGGTTAGAAACGTAAAAGTTATAGCAAAATTCGTTTCAGCCACAATCACAAAAAAAATATTACAGCAGTCATCTTTTTTTTTCCAGCAAATTCACCACTGTAAACCTTCCTTAACCGCATGAACCCAAAATAGAAAGCACGAGGGAAACCTCACCTTAGATATGCAGCAAAGTTTGGGTTGAAAGATTCTCCGGTTTGTGTAAAG
Source organism: Allium fistulosum (assembly GCA_030737815.1). NCBI lineage: Eukaryota > Viridiplantae > Streptophyta > Magnoliopsida > Asparagales > Amaryllidaceae > Allium > Allium fistulosum. Next base: position 614,745,224 of record CM060907.1, read on the forward strand.
ACCCGCAAATCCGTCTTCCGAAAACCCCACACTGCTACGTCCACTGTAGCAACTGTCGAACGATCGGGTGGCGGAAACGCGAACTTTAATGTTTAAAAGAAGAGATAGAAGAAAAGATAGAAGAAAAAGAGAAGAAGAAGAAAGAAGAGAACAACACATCAGAACAGAGACAATATCAGAATCTCACATATCGCAGCGGAACAATATATAATAGATAAACACTAGCCTTTTAAAACAAAGAATTATATCAGTTTTTATACATACATCAACAGAGTCAATATACAACTCAATACAACAATGGACAGTTATATAACTTGTCCTCATACAGAATACACAGCGGAATAAATAAATAATTACAGATATACGTCTCGCCATCCAGCTTTCTTCCAAAGCTCCAGAATATCTAGAATATCCTGAAAATCTAACTCTAGGCTGCCCGTGTGGAAAATTTGTGGGCACCCAGAGTTTAGAAGGGAACAATAAACTCCGAGTCAGTCATGGTGACTGGTGTGAGATCGTAAAACAGTTATTCTTTAAAATAAACAACAGGATAATTTTAAAGTCAATTCGCAATGCTTTTGGAAAATGGAACTACCATAAGACCTCCCACCACACACACAATGCAAACGCAGAATTGGAGGAGATTTCTTCTTATGATAGTCAAAGATGCTTACTACGCAAAAATCAAATTCTTTTTGATATTATTATTAGTGCATAGTGTAGAAAACATTTCGAAAGTAGAATATAAATCTTAGCCAGCATAGACATTTCGAACTATGCCTACTATAGCTACCATCCAAACAGTGGGGCGCCACCATAAGTGAATGATAGGTTCTACAACTAAAACCGTACAAGTGTCGTATTGTTTCTTTGGATTTCCAACAAATGGTCAGGCTAAGGAACTTCCTATCCACGATGGGTACGTCCCTGGAATAGACGACCCGAGAACCTAACCGGATCTCTGCCAACACAAGGCCGGGTTACCTCTGCAAAAATAGGTAACTACTGACACGCGTATGCCATCCCCCGATCGTCACCGATCTTCCCGAGGATCCCCGATTCGCAACAAACCACATAGAAAAAATAATGCAGTAACCACAGAGGTTAAGTATCTGGGCTCCATACCATGATACCACCTTTATCCAGAAGGAATGACATACACTAAGGGGCGCTACTCCCTAGAACCTTGCTGCATTCTTCCTGTTTCGACCATTTCCGGGGTGTGAGGCTCGACGAAGTCTCGTCCACAAAGCTACGCTTTCTCAAAAAGCCCTGCTTCGGGTCAAACAAAATGATCAACCTATGATCACAAAGATATAAGATCAAACAAATGATCATATCACAAATGATCAAACATTGATCATTTCACAGCAACACTCAGTATGCCACGTTACCAAATTGGGATATATCGCTGATAAATTTCAACTACATAACCTCTGAGCTCGTACGTCTCAGAGAAGGGTGTTAAGCTAAGAGAATAAATTCTCCGCCACCAACAGAAATGTATTTGAAAGAAATCAGCTTTATATCTCAAATTGTAACGTCAGACACACAATCCATACAAGTCTGTTTCGGGATCGAACAGAACCGAAGGCACTTCTCACGAAGCCCTTGCATATCCGGATAATTTTCAATCACGTCAGGACTTCCCGTCACTAAGGGTGATAAAACCTCTAAATCGGAGATCAGCCGATGTAGAGTAACTCGACGGTAATCCTTCCGTTTTCAAAAATATCCGGTCTTCAACACCGGTCTTCAAATGCGATTCATAACGACGTATCACATATTCAGAATGGGTTATACGACCCCATGGTCCTTTCCCGGCTAACCCGAATAGTGAGCGATTATTCAAAAATAAGTGTGGCATTCAAATTCATCCAATTCACAACAAATACCTATCTAAAGGTAATTATTGATAGTCGGTTATTTAACTATCAATAAAGATGCGCAACATCATCAGATTCCAAATAATTTTCCAAATTATTTCATCTTCAAAAATATCTTTTACTAGATATATAATTTCCACACTTAACCGTTTGAAAACAATTTCAAATATTCACTTTTCAATTTATCTTTAAAAGATAAAAACTCAAACAGTTCATTTCACATTGGAAAAGCATTTCCATACTTATTTAAATAATAAGTATTTCACAAATCATTTATTTTCAACACTTAGAAAATATTCTATATACTTAAAATCAAAATTAAGTATATATCTCATTCTTTAAGGAAATCATTCTTAAATCACATTTATTTGAGTCAAAACGAATGTTGCGTAAAACATCGTTATGACGACTCGAAATCACTAGTATAGGGATTCAGAATTAAGATAGATATATAAATCCCAATACTATATAAAATATTTCCTTTCGGAAATCATTTACTATAACAACAGTGTATAGTCCACCATTTCCTTATTTTTCGAAAACGTCTATTTCAACAATAAATGTTGAAATCTATGCTTTCGATTCATAACACATTTTAAAACATCTTTAAAATGTTTAACTTCGTTTTCACTATCACTTTCCCAAAACAGGATCCATTTTACTTAACAATATATTCACTGTCCAAAATCGTGAATATACTTTATTAACCACATTTCAATATTTTCTACCCATTTTTATTTCAATAATTATCCACTATCCAAAATCGCGGATATATCTCCTTTATTAAACTTCTATGTTTAACCTATCAATTTCAATTGGTTTTGAATTTATAAAACAATGTTTATAAATTTCACCCTTTATATTTTATAACAACTTCGATTTGTAAATCTCCTTTATTAACAAATTCGATCAATATTTCATTTGTAGGCAAAAATCCAATTTATAAGTTAATTCCTTATAAATCTTCTATTCTACAATTTCATTTATTTTAACTTCACAATTTATACATCTATAAATCTCATATCTTCACAATTTTAAAATTCTATAAGATTCATATCTTCACTTATAAAAACTCGTTTTAAAATTCCAAAAATTTTAATTGATAAATATATCAATTTTTCTGTACATCTTTTATAATACTTTAAAAATCTCAATTTAACCTATTTTACAATTAAATCAACTTTCATTTCAAAAATCACACTTTGGTTATATTTCACCAAAAATCTTAACTTTTATAACTTTAAAATTCTAGACGTTTATTTTTCTGAAATAAATCAATTCAAAAATTCGATAAACGTCTACTTTTCAAAAATCACTTTAAAATCTTTTTAAAATAAAAGTCGTTATTTTTACATTTCAAAACTGAATCCGATGATGCAACAGCATCAATCAGTCCATCACAACAGTCAATATCATATATCAATATGATAACAGAATATTTATCAATATCTGTAAATAAATAAATACTGGTGAGGAATCCAGTTGGATCCCTCCAACCTGTTTCCCTGCATCCAAAAATGTCAGCACAATACCAATTCCGCTCCAGTACGGAATTATCGCGGTATATAGGTTTTTTTATAAATCCGCTTACTAACGGCGCAATAGGGTCTCATCCGCTATACGAGGCGGGAATCAATCAATCCAATATATACATATGCCAATATGTATATACTGCTATATATATAGATATATCCTATCATATCTAATAACACATCCAATAGAAATCAAATCATCAATAACTGTAAAATTAAATTTTTTTCCTTCGAGTGAGAAAATCTCACCTTTGCTTTTTATTTTGCCATCCATTTCCACTTGACTCGATTTCCTTGATTTATACCTTGTATAACAATTTATATAAATTTATTAATATTCGAATATAAATCGAACAATTCAATTATCGTTTTTAGTAATTTTAATTATCCAATGATTAAATTTCAAACTAATTCTCTTTTAAATTTACTTAACTAAAAATGAAAGTTAAGACTAAATTTCTTTAATAAAATATTTATTTAACTACAATTAAACTTTTAAAAACTAAATTTTTCTTTAACAAATAAATCCACTACTTTTAATCTTAACTGATTTCTTTTAATTTTAAACAGATTACTCTTAACAAATTTACCAAATTAAAATTAAATCTCAACTAAATTTTTACTTAAATAAATTATTCTTCTGTAACAAAAATGAAATTTAATAAGTCAATTTACGAATGATTTTCCTTTCAAAATAAAATAAAAATCGAATTACCTTACTACCGAACGCAACCCAGGCTACCGAGTATCACCACCCTCATCCCAGATTCACGCGACCTCTCATCGACAACGATGATCCCTCCTACCTTCGAGCTTTCCCACGATGACGTCGAAGCCCCCAGCCTCACTTGCGAACATCACCCCGGCCTACCCACCGCTGCTACTGCCTCGCGAATTCCCACGCTTCCAGTCGAACCACCACCGGCTGTCACGACCCCCTCCCCAACCGGTCGCGACCACGCCGCCACGTCCTGACATCGCCTGACCGTTGCTGCCCCAAAATCCACGCGAAACCCTAGCTCTCACGCGAGCCCACGATCTCCGACATCGCCCCAGACTACGCGACACAACTCGCCACAGAAAGTCGACACCTATTCGATTGACACCTCACCTTCGATAAGCTATACGTGAATCCCCACAGCCTTGCTTGAACGCGAATGCCAACCCCCCCCATCGAACTTGCGTTCGCGAGCCTCCATTGCCTCGAAAAACCGCCGCGAGACACTCCAGTTTCCAAAATCGTGATGCCTTCACGATCGCGACACTGTCGCCCCTCTCCCCCTTGCTACTTCTTCAATCGATTGCGATTTGTACTGAGAGGAGACGGTTTTGGGGATCGACCATTATTGTTTTTTTTTCTTTTTCTTTCGTTCGTGAATACTGAAGAGGGAGGTATTGTTTTGATTTGGGGGTGGCCATTGTTTTGATTTCGTTCGAACGACGGAATTGATTTTAAACGAAAAGAAGTGGGCGACCATTTTTATTTTTCTCTGAACGACGAAGGACACTCGCGTGATAAAAACGAAAACGAGGGGAGACAAGAGGAGACAAGACGCGATGTTTTCCAGAGTATAGGGTGGCTGATGTGAATTAATATAAATTTATATTTAAATAAAATCGATAAATTATCGACTAGGCGTTTATATCCCGTACGTTCACACAACGACTCCGAAAAATACGAAATTGGAAATCCGACAATAATTCAATATTTCGGACCCAATGGAACTCGTTTCGTCGAATTCCGAGACTGCGCCTCGGACGGCTATTTTTAAATTCGATTTGAATAATAAAATTCAAAACTGATCAATCCACTCCCAAATTCGATTCTGAAGCTTTTGTTATCTTCAGTATTATCAATATGAATTTTAAAAGCTTTTGGAATATCTTTCTTCAGCTTATAATTGAAGATTCAAATTTTTATTCAACTTCAATGGATTAAATTTTAAAGTTTAATCGTCAATTTCAAAGTTATATTCGGGATTCAAATTAAATCATCGTTCAAATATTTAAAATTAATTAAATATTCTCAATTTAATTCGTTCAAAATTCTGGGTCGTTACAAACTTCCCCCCTTAAAAGAATTTCGTCCTCGAAATTACAAGTTAGGAAAAGTGGTCCTTAACTCGTCTACTATTTTTCCAACATCTAATAGTTTTCTCAAATTTTCAAAACAAATCTTTCTAATAAAGATTCGTTATCATTCAACTAGCTTTCTAACTTCAATTATGAGTTTTAAACAGCATTGTTTACTTCAAAATTCAAATTCGAGTTTAAATTCAAATTTTAAACTTTCAAAATTTCTCAAAAATTTTCTAACGCCCTAAATTTTCGAAAAATTTTGCCAGCGTCTCCTTTGCGCGGCTAATACGGCACGACTACAAAACGTCCCTACGGACTCTCAGATTTCAAAAAGAAAAAGAAAAAGCCAAGCGGCTAGACCAGAAATCATCAAAAACTCATATTGAAATTAAATACGTACCTTTTGTCGAGCAATTCAAATTATCTGTGAAATCAAATTCAATTCCCTTTATACCTGTATATCTACTAGCCATTATATCTAGTTACAACATTCAATCCAATTTGCAAATTCTATTACAAAATTTTCAATATATGCTTATATATTTACGGTTTAAGTTACATTCGTTTTAAACAAAATGAATTCATATCCATTCTAGTTTATAACCAATTTAAATTGATACAAATTCAATTTATTTTAATTCTACTTCATTTGCAATTGATTCCATTCAATTTAATTTGCATTTCATATTTTCATTCGGTTTATTCTATAAACCAAACAACCTTCATTCATAATTGCTCTTTTAGCTTAGTTTCAATTACTAACTCATTACAACTTCCAATTCACTTACAATTTCAAATTTGTCTTCAATTTCATTTACAATTTCAAATTATTCATTCATCCACTAATTCATTCATTTTCAATTTAAATCTCATTTCTATCAAATTACCCAATATTCTATAAGTCATTAACTTATTTACATTCCATTATGAATTTTATCTTTTATTCATCTTTCATTTATAATTATTCAATTCAATTCATTTCTTACAAATTTGAAACGAATTTCAATTTTCAATCTCATTTTATTTAATTGATTCACTTGCAAATTTATTCGTTCATTCACAATTTTCATTTATTTTCATAATTCAGTACTCAATTCCAGAGTCTTTTCAACCTTTTCAAAACCATTTTGAAAACAATTCAAATTATCCTTTGAATTTCCAAAACAAAACCTAAATTTTTCAAACAACTTCCATTTAAAACAATTTGGCAGCAATTTCTCTTCTGGAAACCCGAAAATGAACATCAATGATGCCGCGGTCACCATCGAAGTTATTTTCCAGCGACCGAAAAGAGTTTAGAGCTTTCATCTCTCTAAAATACTTTTCAAAACCTTCGAAATCCATTTTCAAATCAAAAAGATTTAACTTTCCAAATCACCAAAATTTTCAAATCCTTTTCAAAACATTTCCAATGCTTTCCTGGAATTCCATTTTAAATTACAATTCACATTTATAATTTACATTCTTTAGTTTCATTTGTATACGAATTCATTTCTTATCTTTGGAGTTTATAATTTCAATTTCTCATTTAATTTCAGTGATGATAATTCACTATTATTACTTCCTAACATCCATGCAACCATATACTATAGTACTTTATAGAAAAACATTTATTTTCTATACAAAAATAGTTTTGGGCAAAATTATCTCATTCACCCTATTTAAAACAATACTGTGCCGAATTGTTCTATTCGAGCGTTTAGAAACCCCTTCGATACAGTTTTGCAAGACTGTGCCGACGAAGGTTCATATACCACTCAATAAACCAATCATCACAATACAAAACAATTTTATATTCAAATAACAAATACGCGCTCATATCTATAATTACACTCAAACTCATTCTAGAGTACTGCTGACTCTATTTCTAATGAGTAACACCCAACAGAGCAGGGTTGTCGCTTAACCATATGCTCTGATGCCACTTGTAAAGACCCGCAAATCCGTCTTCCGAAAACCCCACACTGCTACGTCCACTGTAGCAACTGTCGAACGATCGGGTGGCGGAAACGCGAACTTTAATGTTTAAAAGAAGAGATAGAAGAAAAGATAGAAGAAAAAGAGAAGAAGAAGAAAGAAGAGAACAACACATCAGAACAGAGACAATATCAGAATCTCACATATCGCAGCGGAACAATATATAATAGATAAACACTAGCCTTTTAAAACAAAGAATTATATCAGTTTTTATACATACATCAACAGAGTCAATATACAACTCAATACAACAATGGACAGTTATATAACTTGTCCTCATACAGAATACACAGCGGAATAAATAAATAATTACAGATATACGTCTCGCCATCCAGCTTTCTTCCAAAGCTCCAGAATATCTAGAATATCCTGAAAATCTAACTCTAGGCTGCCCGTGTGGAAAATTTGTGGGCACCCAGAGTTTAGAAGGGAACAATAAACTCCGAGTCAGTCATGGTGACTGGTGTGAGATCGTAAAACAGTTATTCTTTAAAATAAACAACAGGATAATTTTAAAGTCAATTCGCAATGCTTTTGGAAAATGGAACTACCATAAGACCTCCCACCACACACACAATGCAAACGCAGAATTGGAGGAGATTTCTTCTTATGATAGTCAAAGATGCTTACTACGCAAAAATCAAATTCTTTTTGATATTATTATTAGTGCATAGTGTAGAAAACATTTCGAAAGTAGAATATAAATCTTAGCCAGCATAGACATTTCGAACTATGCCTACTATAGCTACCATCCAAACAGTGGGGCGCCACCATAAGTGAATGATAGGTTCTACAACTAAAACCGTACAAGTGTCGTATTGTTTCTTTGGATTTCCAACAAATGGTCAGGCTAAGGAACTTCCTATCCACGATGGGTACGTCCCTGGAATAGACGACCCGAGAACCTAACCGGATCTCTGCCAACACAAGGCCGGGTTACCTCTGCAAAAATAGGTAACTACTGACACGCGTATGCCATCCCCCGATCGTCACCGATCTTCCCGAGGATCCCCGATTCGCAACAAACCACATAGAAAAAATAATGCAGTAACCACAGAGGTTAAGTATCTGGGCTCCATACCATGATACCACCTTTATCCAGAAGGAATGACATACACTAAGGGGCGCTACTCCCTAGAACCTTGCTGCATTCTTCCTGTTTCGACCATTTCCGGGGTGTGAGGCTCGACGAAGTCTCGTCCACAAAGCTACGCTTTCTCAAAAAGCCCTGCTTCGGGTCAAACAAAATGATCAACCTATGATCACAAAGATATAAGATCAAACAAATGATCATATCACAAATGATCAAACACTGATCATTTCACAGCAACACTCAGTATGCCACGTTACCAAATTGGGATATATCGCTGATAAATTTCAACTACATAACCTCTGAGCTCGTACGTCTCAGAGAAGGGTGTTAAGCTAAGAGAATAAATTCTCCGCCACCAACAGAAATGTATTTGAAAGAAATCAGCTTTATATCTCAAATTGTAACGTCAGACACACAATCCATACAAGTCTGTTCCGGGATCGAACAGAACCGAAGGCACTTCTCACGAAGCCCTTGCATATCCGGATAATTTTCAATCACGTCAGGACTTCCCGTCACTAAGGGTGATAAAACCTCTAAATCGGAGATCAGCCGATGTAGAGTAACTCGACGGTAATCCTTCCGTTTTCAAAAATATCCGGTCTTCAACACCGGTCTTCAAATGCGATTCATAACGACGTATCACATATTCGGAATGGGTTATACGACCCCATGGTCCTTTCCCGGCTAACCCGAATAGTGAGCGATTATTCAAAAATAAGTGTGGCATTCAAATTCATCCAATTCACAACAAATACCTATCTAAAGGTAATTATTGATAGTCGGTTATTTAACTATCAATAAAGATGCGCAACATCATCAGATTCCAAATAATTTTCCAAATTATTTCATCTTCAAAAATATCTTTTACTAGATATATAATTTCCACACTTAACCGTTTGAAAACAATTTCAAATATTCACTTTTCAATTTATCTTTAAAAGATAAAAACTCAAACAGTTCATTTCACATTGGAAAAGCATTTCCATACTTATTTAAATAATAAGTATTTCACAAATCATTTATTTTCAACACTTAGAAAATATTCTATATACTTAAAATCAAAATTAAGTATATATCTCATTCTTTAAGGAAATCATTCTTAAATCACATTTATTTGAGTCAAAACGAATGTTGCGTAAAACATCGTTACGACGACTCGAAATCACTAGTATAGGGATTCAGAATTAAGATAGATATATAAATCCCAATACTATATAAAATATTTCCTTTCGGAAATCATTTACTATAACAACAGTGTATAGTCCACCATTTCCTTATTTTTCGAAAACGTCTATTTCAACAATAAATGTTGAAATCTATGCTTTCGATTCATAACACATTTTAAAACATCTTTAAAATGTTTAACTTCGTTTTCACTATCACTTTCCCAAAACAGGATCCATTTTACTTAACAATATATTCACTGTCCAAAATCGTGAATATACTTTATTAACCACATTTCAATATTTTCTACCCATTTTTATTTCAATAATTATCCACTATCCAAAATCGCGGATATATCTCCTTTATTAAACTTCTATGTTTAACCTATCAATTTCAATTGGTTTTGAATTTATAAAACAATGTTTATAAATTTCACCCTTTATATTTTATAACAACTTCGATTTGTAAATCTCCTTTATTAACAAATTCGATCAATATTTCATTTGTAGGCAAAAATCCAATTTATAAGTTAATTCCTTATAAATCTTCTATTCTACAATTTCATTTATTTTAACTTCACAATTTATACATCTATAAATCTCATATCTTCACAATTTTAAAATTCTATAAGATTCATATCTTCACTTATAAAAACTCGTTTTAAAATTCCAAAAATTTTAATTGATAAATATATCAATTTTTCTGTACATCTTTTATAATACTTTAAAAATCTCAATTTAACCTATTTTACAATTAAATCAACTTTCATTTCAAAAATCACACTTTGGTTATATTTCACCAAAAATCTTAACTTTTATAACTTTAAAATTCTAGACGTTTATTTTTCTGAAATAAATCAATTCAAAAATTCGATAAACGTCTACTTTTCAAAAATCACTTTAAAATCTTTTTAAAATAAAAGTCGTTATTTTTACATTTCAAAACTGAATCCGATGATGCAACAGCATCAATCAGTCCATCACAACAGTCAATATCATATATCAATATGATAACAGAATATTTATCAATATCTGTAAATAAATAAATACTGGTGAGGAATCCAGTTGGATCCCTCCAACCTGTTTCCCTGCATCCAAAAATGTCAGCACAATACCAATTCCGCTCCAGTACGGAATTATCGCGGTATATAGGTTTTTTTATAAATCCGCTTACTAACGGCGCAATAGGGTCTCATCCGCTATACGAGGCGGGAATCAATCAATCCAATATATACATATGCCAATATGTATATACTGCTATATATATAGATATATCCTATCATATCTAATAACACATCCAATAGAAATCAAATCATCAATAACTGTAAAATTAAATTTTTTTCCTTCGAGTGAGAAAATCTCACCTTTGCTTTTTATTTTGCCATCCATTTCCACTTGACTCGATTTCCTTGATTTATACCTTGTATAACAATTTATATAAATTTATTAATATTCGAATATAAATCGAACAATTCAATTATCGTTTTTAGTAATTTTAATTATCCAATGATTAAATTTCAAACTAATTCTCTTTTAAATTTACTTAACTAAAAATGAAAGTTAAGACTAAATTTCTTTAATAAAATATTTATTTAACTACAATTAAACTTTTAAAAACTAAATTTTTCTTTAACAAATAAATCCACTACTTTTAATCTTAACTGATTTCTTTTAATTTTAAACAGATTACTCTTAACAAATTTACCAAATTAAAATTAAATCTCAACTAAATTTTTACTTAAATAAATTATTCTTCTGTAACAAAAATGAAATTTAATAAGTCAATTTACGAATGATTTTCCTTTCAAAATAAAATAAAAATCGAATTACCTTACTACCGAACGCAACCCAGGCTGCCGAGTATCACTACCCTCATCCCAGATTCACGCGACCTCTCATCGACAACGATGATCCCTCCTACCTTCGAGCTTTCCCACGATGACGTCGAAGCCCCCAGCCTCACTTGCGAACATCACCCCGGCCTACCCACCGCTGCTACTGCCTCGCGAATTCCCACGCTTCCAGTCGAACCACCACCGGCTGTCACGACCCCCTCCCCAACCGGTCGCGACCACGCCGCCACGTCCTGACATCGCCTGACCGTTGCTGCCCCAAAATCCACGCGAAACCCTAGCTCTCACGCGAGCCCACGATCTCCGACATCGCCCCAGACTACGCGACACAGCTCGCCACAGAAAGTCGACACCTATTCGATTGACACCTCACCTTCGATAAGCTATACGCGAATCCCCACAGCCTTGCTTGAACGCGAATGCCAACCCCCCCCCCCCCCCCCATCGAACTTGCGTTCGCGAGCCTCCATTGCCTCGAAAAACCGCCGCGAGACACTCCAGTTTCCAAAATCGTGATGCCTTCACGATCGCGACACTGTCGCCCCTCTCCCCCTTGCTACTTCTTCAATCGATTGCGATTTGTACTGAGAGGAGACGGTTTTGGGGATCGACCATTATTGTTTTTTTTTTCTTTTTCTTTCGTTCGTGAATACTGAAGAGGGAGGTATTGTTTTGATTTGGGGGTGGCCATTGTTTTGATTTCGTTCGAACGAGGGAATTGATTTTAAACGAAAAGAAGTGGGCGACCATTTTTATTTTTCTCTGAACGACGAAGGACACTCGCGTGATAAAAACGAAAACGAGGGGAGACAAGAGGAGACAAGACGCGATGTTTTCCAGAGTATAGGGTGGCTGATGTGAATTAATATAAATTTATATTTAAATAAAATCGATAAATTATCGACTAGGCGTTTATATCCCGTACGTTCACACAACGACTCCGAAAAATACGAAATTGGAAATCCGACAATAATTCAATATTTCGGACCCAATGGAACTCGTTTCGTCGAATTCCGAGACTGCGCCTCGGACGGCTATTTTTAAATTCGATTTGAATAATAAAATTCAAAACTGATCAATCCACTCCCAAATTCGATTCTGAAGCTTTTGTTATCTTCAGTATTATCAATATGAATTTTAAAAGCTTTTGGAATATCTTTCTTCAGCTTATAATTGAAGATTCAAATTTTTATTCAACTTCAATGGATTAAATTTTAAAGTTTAATCGTCAATTTCAAAGTTATATTCGGGATTCAAATTAAATCATCGTTCAAATATTTAAAATTAATTAAATATTCTCAATTTAATTCGTTCAAAATTCTGGGTCGTTACAGTTTGGATCAATTTGATGATTTTGAGGCTCCTTTATTAGCCTCAGCAGCTGAAAAAGTTGAAACAAGAACATGCAAGAACTAAAGAGAAAGTTATACACAATTCATATCTAATTCTAGGATTTTGATGATATAATTCGGTAGTATTGGTGGAGATTACCTTCTATTCTCTTAATTTGGTGATTTCTTCTTGAATTGGCAGCAAATTGGGTGAAAATTTTGTTTTAGTTGAAGGTAACCATTATAATTTTTTTTCAGTTCACTATAAGTTTGTTCTTTTCTGTTTCTGAGGAAGAAGAACTAAACTACATACACTAGTTTGTTTCTCACCAGAAACATCCAGATAATGGATTTTAGGTTTTAAAACCTAACCCAAAAAGCCCAAAGCAATATTATTTAGGAAAAATGGAAGGCTATGTATATGTATTAGGCTATTTTACCTTAAATTCACATATTTCTCAATATAAACTCAAAAAAAACATATGCAACCAACTGTTATGAAACAAAAATTGTTATTTACACAAAATAAAAAATTTTCAATAATAAAATATTATTTTCATAAATAAAACTATATTTTTGGCAATATTTTACAATTTTCAAAATTTTAGTGTAAAAACACGAATTTTAAAGGATAATTTGTTCAAAAATCATTTTCATTTTCAAATAAGTTATAACAAAACATTATAACTCTTTTTAAAATAACAAAATATTATTTTAAACAATATTCCATCTTTTAATTTTAATAAAATACATATTTTCTACATATTTCTTCTTTTAAATTCAATAACAGGTTAATATTGGCAATAATTACCAATATTAATGCATTGATTCAACTAAAATCCAATAAATAATTATTTTCACTCCAAATTCTCAAAGTAAAGTTTTTAAAACTCTATTTTCATTAATTTTCATTTATTTCCAAAATTATATGTTGAAACACATCAATTGATTAATTTATTAACTCTAATTTAATAAGATCACATTGTTTATTTGAAATAAATAAAAAAAATTAAATCAAATTTATTTTCTCCATTTTATTTTCAATATTAAATTATAACTAACGTTATAATTAAATATCATAGGTAATCACCAATACCAGGTTTGTTACAAAGCTAGCTAGAACTTGATATTAGTATAAGATAAGAGGAATATAAGTGCATAAGGGAATTCATCCTTTAACTATAAAGGATGGGTACAAGTATAGTATAATCTCAATGCATGGTATATGTTTACCAAGGGTTGTCGTATGAATAGGTTTAATTCAACATAAGAGACTCATACATAATGGCATTCAATTCTAATACAAGGAATCATATGAATGTCATGAGAGAAACTTATTAAAATTCCAATATGAAACTCATGGAACTCAAGATAAAGTTCAAATATCATAAAAAAGAAATCACAATATATAACATCTCATGAAGCTCTAGGCTATCTATGTAACAAAAATATCTCAAAATAGTGAAATCGTATAAAACTCAGAAAATTAAAAAAAACCGCTGATTGGCCAGATCCCTGATTGCAAAGCTGAAGCAATGTTGCACGTGTTAAACTCTTGTCCAGTGCTATTTATAATTTAGGTACCTAACTCGTGTACCCGAAGGTCATACTCATGTTGACCGATGTCACATTACTCGTGGTGACCGAAGTCACATAACTCATGGTGACCGAAATCACATAACTTGTGGTGACCGAAGTCGCATAACTCAGATGACCCGAAGGTCTATAGCACTGGCTTACTCGTGGATGTGTCACAAACTCTTGGAAAGAAACCCGAAAAGTGTTAGCGTGCGTCCCATACCACACATTCGCACTAAACGGTTTACTAACTGCTAGTTAACTCCACATCATAAAAATAAAATCTCAAACCTCAAAAATCTCATATATCTTGCCTCGTATCATCGGCAAGTGCAAATAAATCTCATAGTAGTTTCTCATAAACCATAATTCCCACAAGGGAAAAATCTCATCTCAAGGCTCGCCACGTCTCATCGGCTAGTAATACAACATTTTTAAGTAGTTCTCATCGATTATTACTCCTACAATAGGAGATCTCGAACGTCTCAACTAGTCAAATATTGGCTGAATCAAATTCTAAGATCAACAATCATTCTTGCTATCATTTCGATCTTGGGACAGCAACAATCAGACACATTTTTAATCAATTTACTTCAAAATTTCAAAAATCTCAAAACATGAATCTTTTAGAACAAATTCTTAGCTTTCCAGAACATCAAAGATTATTGAATTTGGATAAAAATTGAAAAAGTTATGCTTAATTTAGTTTCAGATTCAAAAACAGAGCAAATAATAGTTTTGCTCTCGGGATTGCAATAGAAACACTCAAATTTGAAATAGATAACTTCAAAATTCTGTAAAACACAAAACATGAAACTTGTAGAATATCATCTAAGCTTTGCAAAACATCTAAAATTCTTAAATTTGGTTAAGAAACTTAAAAGTATGCTTAATTTAGTTTCAGATTTAACAACAGAGCAAATAATAGTTTTGCTCTCGGGATTGCAATAGAAACACTCAAATTTGAAATAGATAACTTCAAAATTCTGTAAAACACAATTAATGAAACTTGTAGTATATGATCTAAGCTTTCTAAAACATCTCAAATTCTTAAATTTGGTTAAGAAACGTAAAAGTTACGCTTAATTTAGTTTCAGATTCAACAACAAAGCAAATAATAGTTTTGCTCTCGGGATTGCAAAAGAAACACTCAAATTTGAAATAGATAACTTCAAAATTTTAAAAAACACAAAACATGAAACTTGTATTATATGATCTATGCTTTCCAAAACATCTAAAATTCATATATTTGGTTAAGAAACGTAAAAGTTATACTTAATTTAGTTTCAGATTCAACAACAGTGCAAATAAAAGTTTTGCCCTTGGGATTGCAATAGAAACACTCAAATTTGAAATAGATAACTTCAAAATTCTGAATAACACAAAACATGAAACTTGTAATATATGATCTAGGCTTTCCAAAACATCTTAAATTTTTAAATTTGGTTTAGAAACGTAAAAGTTATGCTTAATTTAGTTTAAGATTCAACAATAGAGCAAATAATAGTTTTGCTCTCGAGATTGCAATTGAAACACTCAAATTTGAAATATATAACTTCAAAATCCTGGAAAACACCAAACATTAAACTTGTAGTGTTTGATCTATGCTTTCCAAAACATCTAAAATTCTTAAATTTGGTTAAGAAACGTAAAAGTTATGCTTAATTTAGTTTCAGATTCAACAACAGAGCAGATAATAGTTTTGCTCTTGGGATTGCAATAGAAACACTCAAATTTGAAATAGATAACTTCAAAATTCTTAAAAACAGAAAACATGAAACTTGTAGTATATGATCTATGCTTTCCAAAACGTCTAAAATTCTTAAATTTTGTTAAGAAACGTAAAAGTTATGCTTAATTTAGTTTCAGATTCAACAGTAGAGCAAATAATAGTTTTTCTCTCGGGATTGCAATAGAAACACTCAAATTCGAAATAGATAACTTCAAAACTGTGTAAAACACAAAACATGAAACTTGTAGTATATGATCTACGCTTTCGAAAAAATCTAAAATTCTTAAATTTGGTTAAGAAACATAAAAGTTATGCTTAATTTAGTTTCAGATTCAACAATAGAGCAAATAATAGTTTTGCTCTCGGGATTGCTAAAGAAACACTCAAATTTGAAATAGATAACTTCAAAATTCTAAAAAACACAAAACATGAAACTTGTAGTATATGATCTATCCTTTCCAAAACATCTAAAATTCATATATTTGGTTAAGAAACGTAAAAGTTATGCTTAATTTCGTTTCAGATTCAACAATAGAGCAAATAATAGTTTTTCTCTCCGGATTGCTATAGAAACACTCAAATTTGAAATAGATAACTTCAAAAAAATTTAAAATACAAAACATCAAACTTGTAATATATGATCTAGGCTTTCCAAAACATCTAAAATTCTTAAATTTGGTTAAGAAACGTAAAAGTTATGCTTAATTTAGTTTCAGATTCAACAATAGAGCAAATAATAGTTTTGCTCTCCGGATTACAATAGAAAGACTCTAATTTGAAATAGATAACTTCAAAATTCTGAAAAACACAAAACATGAAACTTGTAGTAAGTGATCTATGCTTTCCAAAACATCTAAAATTCTTAAATTTGGTTAGAAACGTAAAAGTTATAGCAAAATTCGTTTCATCCACAATCACAAAAAAAATATTACAGCAGTCATCTTTTTTTTTCCAGCAAATTCACCACTGTAAACCGTCCTTAACCGCATGAACCCAAAATAGAAAACATGAGGGAAACCTCACCTTAGATATGCAGCAAAGTTTGGGTTGAAAGATTCTCCGGTTTGGATCAATTTGATGATTTTGAGGCTCCTTTATTAGCTTCACCAGCTGAAAAAGTTGAAACAAGAACATGCAAGAACTAAAGAGAAAGTTATACACAATTCATATCTAATTCTAGGATTTTGATGATATAATTCGGTAGTATTGGTGGAGATTACCTTCTATTCTCTTAATTTGGTGATTTCTTCTTGAATTGGCAGCAAATTGGGTGAAAATTTTGTTTTAGTTGAAGGTAACCATTATATTTTTTTTTCAATTCACTGTAAGTTTGTTCTTTTCTGTTTCTGAGGAAGAAGAACTAAACTATGTACACTAGTTTGTTTCTCACCAGAAACATCCAGATAATGGATTTTAGGTTTTAAAACCTAACCCAAAAAGCCCAAAGCAATATTATTTAGAAAAAATGCAAGGCTATGTATATGTATTAGGCTATTTTACCTTAAATTCACATATTTCTCAATATAAACTCAAAAAAAAAAATATGCAACCAACTGTTATGAAACAAAAATTGTTATTTACACAAAATAAAAAATTTTCAATAATAAAATGTTATTTTCATAAATAAAACCATATTTTTGGCAATATTTTACAATTTTCAAAATTTTAGTGTAAAACACGAATTTTAAAGGATAATTTGTTCAAAAATAATTTTCATTTTCAAATAAGTTATAACAAAACATTATAACTCTTTTTAAAATAACAAAATATTATTTTAAACAATATTCCATCTTTTAATTTTAATAAAATACATATTTTCTATATATTTCTTCTTTTAAATTCAATAACAGGTTAATATTGGCAATAATTACCAATATTAATGCATTGATTCAACTAAAATCCAATAAATAATTATTTTCACTCCAAATTCTCAAAGTAAAGTTTTTAAAACTTTATTTTCATTAATTTTTATTTATTTCAAAAATTATATGTTGAAACACATCAATTGATTAATTTATTAACTCTAATTTAATAAGATCACATTGTTTATTTGAAATAAATAAAAAAAATTAAATCAAATTTATTTTCTCCATTTTATTTTCAATATTAAATTATAACTAACGTTATAATTAAATATCATAGGTAATCACCAATACCAGGTTTGTTACAAAGCTAGCTAGAACTTGATATTAGTATAAGATAAGAGGAATATAAGTGCATAAGGGAATTCATCCTTTAACTATAAAGGATGGGTACAAGTATAGTATAATCTCAATGCATGGTATATGTTTACCAAGGGTTGTCGCATGAATAGGTTTAATTCAACATAAGAGACTCATACATAATGGCATTCAACGCTAATACAAGGAATCATATGAAAGTCATGAGAGAAACTCATTAAAATTCCAATATGAAACTCATGGAACTCAATATAAAGTTCAAATATCATAAAAACGAAATCACAATATATAACATCTCATGAAGCTCAAGGCTATCTATGTAACAAAAATATCTCAAAATAGTGAAATCGTATAAAACTCAGAAAATTCAAAATAACCCCGAATTGGCCAGATCCCTGATTGCAAAGCTGAAGCAATGTTGCACGTGCTAAACTCTTGTCCAGTGCTATTTATAATTTAGGTACCTAACTCGTGGACCCGAAGGTCATACTCATGGTGATCGATGTCACATAACTCGTGGTGACCGAAGTCACAAAACTCATGGTGACCGAAGTCACATAACTTGTGGTAACTGAAGTCACATAACTCAGATGACCCGAAGGTCTATAACACGGGCATACTCGTGGATGTGTCACAAACTCTCGGAAAGGAACTCGAAAAGTGTTAGCGTGCGTCCCATACCACACGTTCGCACTAAATGGTTTACTAACTGCTAGTTAACTCCACATCATAAAAATAAAATCTCAAACCTCAAAAATCTCATAATACTCATATATCTTGCCTCGTATCGTCGACAAGTGCAAATAAATCTCATAGTAGTTTCTCATAAACCATAATTCCCACAAGGGAAAAATCTAATCTCAAGACACGCCTCATCTCATCGGCGAGTAATACAACATTTATAAGTAGTTCTTATAGATTATTACTCCTATGATAGGAGATCTCGAACGTCTCAACTAGTCAAATATTGACTGAAACAAATTCTAACACCAACAATCATTGTTGCTGTCATTTCGATCTCGGGACAGCAACAATCAGACACATTTTTAATCAATATACTTCAAAATATCAAAAAACCTCAAAACACAAAACTTTTAGGACAAATTCTTAGCTTCCCGGAACATCAAAGATTATTGAATTTGGATAAAAATTAAAAAAGTTATGCTTAATTTAGTTTCAGATTCAACAACAGAGCAAATAATAGTTTTGTTCTCGGGATTGCAATAGAAACACTCAAATTTGAAATTGATAACTTCAAAATTCTGTAAAACATGAAACTTGTATTATATAATCTATGCTTTCCAATACATCTAAAATTCTTAAATTTGGTTAAGAAACGTAAAATTTATGCTTAATTTAGTTTCAGATTCAACAACAGAGCAAATAATAGTTTTGCTCTCGGGATTGCAATAGAAACACTCAAATTCGAAATAGATAACTTCAAAACTCTGTAAAACACAAAACATGAAACTTGTAGTATATGATCTACGCATTCCAAAACATCTAAAATTCTTAAATTTGGTTAAAAACGTAAAAGTTATGCTTAATTTAGTTTCAGATTCAACAACAGAGCAAATAATAGTTTTGCTCTCGGGATTGCAAAAGAAACACTCAAATTTGAAATAGATAACTTCAAAATTCTAAAAAACACAAAACAATAAACTTGTATTATATGATCTATTCTTTCCAAAACATCTAAAATTCATATATTTGGTTAAGAAACGTAAAAGTTATGCTTAATTTAGTTTCAGATTCAACAACAGAGCAAATAATAGTTTTGCTCTCCGGATTTCTATAGAAACACTCAAATTTGAAACAGATTAGCTTCAAAATTTTGAAAAACACAAAACATGAAACTTGTAATATATGATCTAGACTTTCCAGAACATCTAAAATTCTTAAATTTGGTTAAGAAACGTAAAAGTTATGCTTAATTTAATTTCAGATTCAACAACAGAGCAAATAATAGTTTTGCTCTCGGGATTGCAATAGAAACACTCAAATTTGAAATAGATAGCTTCAAAATTTTGAAAAACACAAAACATGAAACTTGTAGTATATGATCTAGGCTTTCCAAAACATCTAAAATTCATAAATTTGGTTAAGAAAAGTAAAAGTTATAGCAAAATTCGTTTCAGCAACAATCAAAAAACAAATATTACACCAGTCATCTTTTTTTTCCAGCAAATTCACCACTGTAAACCGTCCTTAACCGCATGAACCCAAAATAGAAAGCATGAGGGAATCCTCACCTTAGATATGCAGCAATGTTTGGGTTGAAAGCTTCTCCGATTTGGATCAATTTGATGATTTTCAAGCTCCTTTGTTAGCTTCAGCAGCTGAAAAAGTTGAAAAAAGAACATGCAAGAACAAAAGAAAAAGTTATACACAATTCATATCTAATTCTAGGATTTTAATGATATAATTCTGTAGTATTGGTAGAGATTACCTTCTATTCTCCTAATTTGGTGATTTCTTCTTGAATTGGCAGCAAATTGTGTGAAAATTTTGTTTTAGTTGAAGGTAACCATTATTTTTTTTTTCAGTTTACTGTACGTTTGTTCTTTTCTGTTTCTGAGGAAGAAGAACTAAACTACGTACAGTAGTTTGTTTCTCACAAGAAATATTCAGATAATGGATTTTAGGTTTTAAAACCTAACCCAAAAAGCCCAAAGCAATATTATTTAGAGAAAATGCAAGGCTATGTATATGTATTAGGCTATTTTACCTTAAATTCACATATTTCTCAATATAAACTCAAAAAAAAAAATTGCAACCAACTGTTATGAAACAAAAATTGTTATTTACACAAAATAAAATTTATTTCAATAATAAAATGTTATTTTCATAAATAAAACAATATTTTTGACAATATTTTATAATTTTCAAAATTTTAGTGTAAAAACACGAATTTTAAAGCATAATTTGTTCAAAAATCATTTTCATTGTCAAATAAGTTATAACAAAACATTATAACTCTTTTAAAAATAACAAAATATTATTTTAAACAATTTTCCATCTTTTAATTTTAATAAAATACATATTTTCTACATATTTCTTTTTTTTAAATTCAATAACAGGTTAATATTGGCAATAATTACCAATATTAATGCATTGATTCAACTAAAATCCAATAAATAATTATTTTCACTCCAAATTCTCAAAGTAAAGTTTTTAAAACTCTATTTTCATCAATTTATATTTATTTCAACAATTATATGTTGAAACACATCAATTGATTAATTTACTAACTCTAATTTAATAAGATCACATTGTTTATTTGAAATAAATAAATAAAAATTAAATCAAATTTATTTTCTCCATTTTATTTTCAATACTAAATTATAACTAACGTTATAATTAAATATCATAGGTAATCACCAATACCAGGTTTGTTACAAAGCTAGCTAGAACTTGATATTAGTATAAGATAAGAGGAATATAAGTGCATAAGGGAATTCATCCTTTAACTATAAAGGATGGGTACAAGTATAGTATAATCTCAATGCATGGTATATGTTTACCAAGGGTTGTCGCATGAATAGGTTTAATTCAACATAAGAGACTCATACTTAATGGCATTCAACGCTAATACAAGAAATCATATGAAAGTCATGAGAGAAACTCATTAAAATTCTAATATGAAACTCGTGGAACTCAAGATAAAGCTCAAATATCATAAAAACAAAATCACAATATATAACATGTCATGTAGCTCTAGGCTATCGATGTAACAAAAATATCTCAAAATAGTGAAATCGTATAAAACTCAGAAAATTCAAAAAAACCCCGAATTGGCCAGATCCCTGATTACAAAGCTGAAGCAATGTTGCACGTGCTAAACTCTTGTCCATTGCTATTTATAATTTAGGTACCTAACTCGTGGACCCGAAGGTCATACTCATGGTGACCGATGTCACATAACTCGTGGTGACCGAAGTCACAAAACTCATGGTGACCGAAGTCACATAACTTGTGGTGACCGAAGTCACATAACTCAGATGACCCGAAGGTCTATAGCACGGGCATACTCGTGGATGTGTCACAAACTCTCGGAAAGGAACTCGAAAAGTGTTAGCATGCGTCCCATACCACACGTTCGCACTAAAAGGTTTACTAACCGCTAGTTAACTCCACATCATAAAAATAAAATCTCAAACCTCAAAAATCTCATAATACTCATATATCTTACCACGTATCATCGACAAGTGCAAATAAATCTCATAGTAGTTTCTCATAAACCATAATTCCCGCAAGGGAAAAATCTAATCTCAAGACTCACCTCATCTCATCGGCGAGTAATACAACATTTATAAGTAGTTCTCATCGATTATTACTCCTATTATAGGAGATCTCGAACGTCTCAACTTGTCAAATATTGGCTGAAACAAATTCTAAAACCAACAATCATTGTTGCTGTCATTTCGATCTCGGGACAGCAAAAATCAGACGCATTTTTAATCAATATACTTCAAAATATCAAAAACCTCAAAACACGAAACTTTTAGGACAAATTCTTAGCTTTCCGGAACATCAAAGATTATTGAATTTGGATAAAAATTGAAAAAGTTATGCTTAATTTAGTTTCAGATTCAACAATAGAGCAAATAATAGATTTGTTCTCGGGATTGCAATAGAAACACTCAAATTTGAAATTGATAACTTCAAAATTTTGTAAAACTCAAAACATGAAACTTGTAGTATATGATCTATGCTTTCTAAAACATCTAAAATTCTTAAATTTGGTTAAGAAACGTAAAAGTTATGCTTAATTTAGTTTCAGATTCAACAACAGAGCAAATAATAGTTTTGCTCTCGGGATTGCAATAGAAACACTCAAATTCGAAATAGATAACTTCAAAACTCTGTAAAACACAAAACATGAAACTTGTAGTATATGATCTACGCTTTCCATAACATCTAAAATTCTTAAATTTGGTTAAGAAACGTAAAAGTCATGCTTAATTTAGTTTCAGATTCCACAACATAGCAAATAATAGTTTTGCTCTCGGGATTGCAAAAGAAACACTTAAATTTGAAATAGATAACTTCAAAATTCTAAAAAACACAAAACATGAAACTTGTAGTATATGATCTATGCTTTCCAAAACATCTAAAATTCATATATTTGGTTAAGAAACGTAAAAGTTATGCTTAATTTAGTTTCAGATTCAACAATAGAGCAAATAATAGTTTTGCTCTCCGGATTGCTATAGAAACACTCAAATTTGAAATAGATTAACTTCAAAATTTTGAAAAACACAAAACATGAAACTTGTAATATATGATCTAGACTTTCCAAAACATCTAAATTTCTTAAATTTGGTTAAGAAACGTAAAAGTTATGCTTAATTTAGTTTTAGATTCAACAACAGAGCAAATAATAGTTTTGCTCTCGGGATTGCAATAGAAACACTCAAATTTGAAATAGATAGCTTCAAAATTTTGAAAAACACAAAACATAAAACTTGTATTATTTGATCTATGCTTACCAAAACATCTAAAATTCTTAAATTTGGTTAAGAAAAGTAAAAGTTATAGCAAAATTCGTTTCAGCCACAATCAAAAAACAAATATTACACCAGTCATCTTTTTTTTCCAGCAAATTCACCATTGTAAACCGTCCTTAACCGCATGAACCCAAAATAGAAAGCGTGCGGGAATCCTCACCTTAGATATGCAGCAAAGTTTGGGTTGAAAGCTTCTCCGATTTGGATCAATTTGATGATTTTCAGGCTCCTTTGTTAGCTTCAGCAGCTGAAAAAGTTGAAAAAAGAACATGCAAGAACAAAAGAAAAAGTTATACACAATTCATATCTAATTCTAGGATTTTAATGATATAATTCTGTAGTATTGGTGGAGATTACCTTCTATTCTCCTAATTTGGTGATTTCTTCTTGAATTGGCAGCAAATTGTGTGAAAATTTTGTTTTAGTTGAAGGTAACCATTATATTTTTTTTTTAGTTTACTATATGTTTGTTCTTTTCTGTTTCTGAGGTAGAAGAACTAAACTACGTACGCTAGTTTGTTTCTCACAAGAAATATCCAGATAATGGATTTTAGGTTTTAAAACCTAACCCAAAAAGCCCAAAGCAATATTATTTAGAGAAAATGCAAGGCTATGTATATGTATTAGGCTATCTTACCTTAAATTCACATATTTCTCAATATAAACTCAAAAAAAAAAATGCAACCAACTGTTATGAAACAAAAATTGTTATTTACACAAAATAAAATTTATTTCAATAATAAAATGTTATTTTCATAAATAAAATAATATTTTTGACAATATTTTACAATTTTCAAAATTTTAGTGTAAAAACACGAATTTTAAAGCATAATTTGTTCAAAAATCATTTTCATTGTCAAATAAGTTATAACAAAACATTATAACTCTTTTTAAAATAAAAAAATATTATTTTAAACAATTTTCCATCTTTTAATTTTAATAAAATACATATTTTCTACATATTTCTTTTTTTTAAATTCAATAACAGGTTAATATTGGCTATAATTACCAATATTAATGCATTGATTCAACTAAAATCCAATAAATAATTATTTTCACTCCAAATTCTCAAAGTAAAGTTTTTAAAACTCTATTTTCATCAATTTATATTTATTTCAACAATTATATGTTGAAACACATCAATTGATTAATTTATTAACTCTAATTTAATAAGATCACATTGTTTATTTGAAATAAATAAATAAAAATTAAATCAAATTTATTTTCTCCATTTTATTTTCAATATTAAATTATAACTAACGTTATAATTAAATATCATAGGTAATCACCAATACCAGGTTTGTTACAAAGCTAGCTAGAACTTGATATTAGTATAAGATAAGAGGAATATAAGTGCATAAGGGAATTCATCCTTTAACTATAAAAGATGGGTACAGGTATAGTATAATCTCAATGCATGGTATATGTTTACCAAGGGTTGTCGCATGAATAGGTTTAATTCAACATAAGAGACTCATACATAATGGCATTCAACGCTAATACAAGAAATCATATGAAAGTCATGAGAGAAACTCATTAAAATTCCAATATGAAACTCGTGGAACTCAAGATAAAGCTCAAATATCATAAAAACGAAATCACAATATATAACATGTCATGTAGCTCTAGGCTATCGATGTAACAAAAATATCTCAAAATAGTGAAATCGTATAAAACTCAAAAAATTCAAAAAAACCCCGAATTGGCCAGATCCCTGATTACAAAGCTGAAGCAATGTTGCACGTGCTAAACTCTTGTCCATTGCTATTTATAATTTAGGTACCTAACTCGTGGACCCGAAGGTCATACTCATGGTGACCGATGTCACATAACTCGTGGTGACAGAAGTCGCAAAACTCATGGTGACCGAAGTCACATAACTTGTGGTGACCAAAGTCACATAACTCAGATGACCCGAAGGTCTATAGCACGAGCATACTCGTGGATGTGTCACAAACTCTCGGAAAGGAACTCGAAAAGTGTTAGCATGCGTCCCATACCACACGTTCGCACTAAAAGGTTTACTAACCGCTAGTTAACTCCACATCATAAAAATAAAATCTCAAACCTCAAAAATCTCATAATACTCATATATCTTACCACGTATCATCGACAAGTGCAAATAAATCTCATAGTAGTTTCTCATAAACCATAATTCCTGCAAGGGAAAAATCTAATCTCAAGACTCGCCTCATCTCATCGGCGAGTAATACAACATTTATAAGTAGTTCTCATCGATTATTACTCCTATGATAGGGGATCTCGAACGTCTCAACTAGTCAAATATTTGCTGAAACAAATTCTAAAACCAACAATCATTGTTGCTGTCATTTCGATCTCGGGACAGCAAAAATCAGACGCATTTTTAATCAATATACTTCAAAATATCAAAAACCTCAAAACACGAAACTTTTAGGACAAATTCTTAGCTTTCCGGAACATCAAAGATTATTGAATTTGGATAAAAATTGAAAAAGTTATGCTTAATTTAGTTTCAGATTCAACAATAGAGCAAATAATAGATTTGTTCTCGGGATTGCAATAGAAACACTCAAATTTGAAATTGATAACTTCAAAATTCTGTAAAACTCAAAACATGAAACTTGTAGTATATGATCTATGCTTTCTAAAACATCTAAAATTCTTAAATTTGGTTAAGAAACGTAAAAGTTATGCTTAATTTAGTTTCAGATTCAACAACAGAGCAAATAATAGTTTTGCTCTCGGGATTGCAATAGAAACACTCAAATTCGAAATAGATAACTTCAAAACTCTGTAAAACACAAAACATGAAACTTGTAGTATATGATCTACGCTTTCCATAACATCTAAAATTCTTAAATTTGGTTAAGAAACGTAAAAGTCATGCTTAATTTAGTTTCAGATTCCACAACATAGCAAATAATAGTTTTGCTCTCGGGATTGCAAAAGAAACACTTAAATTTGAAATAGATAACTTCAAAATTCTAAAAAACACAAAACATGAAACTTGTAGTATATGATCTATGCTTTCCAAAACATCTAAAATTCATATATTTGGTTAAGAAACGTAAAAGTTATGCTTAATTTAGTTTCAGATTCAACAATAGAGCAAATAATAGTTTTGCTCTCCGGATTGCTATAGAAACACTCAAATTTGAAATAGATTAACTTCAAAATTTTGAAAAACACAAAACATGAAACTTGTAATATATGATCTAGACTTTCCAAAACATCTAAATTTCTTAAATTTGGTTAAGAAACGTAAAAGTTATGCTTAATTTAGTTTTAGATTCAACAACAGAGCAAATAATAGTTTTGCTCTCGGGATTGCAATAGAAACACTCAAATTTGAAATAGATAGCTTCAAAATTTTGAAAAACACAAAACATAAAACTTGTATTATTTGATCTATGCTTACCAAAACATCTAAAATTCTTAAATTTGGTTAAGAAAAGTAAAAGTTATAGCAAAATTCGTTTCAGCCACAATCAAAAAACAAATATTACACCAGTCATCTTTTTTTTCCAGCAAATTCACCATTGTAAACCGTCCTTAACCGCATGAACCCAAAATAGAAAGCGTGCGGGAATCCTCACCTTAGATATGCAGCAAAGTTTGGGTTGAAAGCTTCTCCGATTTGGATCAATTTGATGATTTTCAGGCTCCTTTGTTAGCTTCAGCAGCTGAAAAAGTTGAAAAAAGAACATGCAAGAACAAAAGAAAAAGTTATACACAATTCATATCTAATTCTAGGATTTTAATGATATAATTCTGTAGTATTGGTGGAGATTACCTTCTATTCTCCTAATTTGGTGATTTCTTCTTGAATTGGCAGCAAATTGTGTGAAAATTTTGTTTTAGTTGAAGGTAACCATTATATTTTTTTTTTAGTTTACTATATGTTTGTTCTTTTCTGTTTCTGAGGTAGAAGAACTAAACTACGTACGCTAGTTTGTTTCTCACAAGAAATATCCAGATAATGGATTTTAGGTTTTAAAACCTAACCCAAAAAGCCCAAAGCAATATTATTTAGAGAAAATGCAAGGCTATGTATATGTATTAGGCTATCTTACCTTAAATTCACATATTTCTCAATATAAACTCAAAAAAAAAAATGCAACCAACTGTTATGAAACAAAAATTGTTATTTACACAAAATAAAATTTATTTCAATAATAAAATGTTATTTTCATAAATAAAATAATATTTTTGACAATATTTTACAATTTTCAAAATTTTAGTGTAAAAACACGAATTTTAAAGCATAATTTGTTCAAAAATCATTTTCATTGTCAAATAAGTTATAACAAAACATTATAACTCTTTTTAAAATAAAAAAATATTATTTTAAACAATTTTCCATCTTTTAATTTTAATAAAATACATATTTTCTACATATTTCTTTTTTTTAAATTCAATAACAGGTTAATATTGGCTATAATTACCAATATTAATGCATTGATTCAACTAAAATCCAATAAATAATTATTTTCACTCCAAATTCTCAAAGTAAAGTTTTTAAAACTCTATTTTCATCAATTTATATTTATTTCAACAATTATATGTTGAAACACATCAATTGATTAATTTATTAACTCTAATTTAATAAGATCACATTGTTTATTTGAAATAAATAAATAAAAATTAAATCAAATTTATTTTCTCCATTTTATTTTCAATATTAAATTATAACTAACGTTATAATTAAATATCATAGGTAATCACCAATACCAGGTTTGTTACAAAGCTAGCTAGAACTTGATATTAGTATAAGATAAGAGGAATATAAGTGCATAAGGGAATTCATCCTTTAACTATAAAAGATGGGTACAGGTATAGTATAATCTCAATGCATGGTATATGTTTACCAAGGGTTGTCGCATGAATAGGTTTAATTCAACATAAGAGACTCATACATAATGGCATTCAACGCTAATACAAGAAATCATATGAAAGTCATGAGAGAAACTCATTAAAATTCCAATATGAAACTCGTGGAACTCAAGATAAAGCTCAAATATCATAAAAACGAAATCACAATATATAACATGTCATGTAGCTCTAGGCTATCGATGTAACAAAAATATCTCAAAATAGTGAAATCGTATAAAACTCAAAAAATTCAAAAAAACCCCGAATTGGCCAGATCCCTGATTACAAAGCTGAAGCAATGTTGCACGTGCTAAACTCTTGTCCATTGCTATTTATAATTTAGGTACCTAACTCGTGGACCCGAAAGTCATACTCATGGTGACCGATGTCACATAACTCGTGGTGACAGAAGTCGCAAAACTCATGGTGACCGAAGTCACATAACTTGTGGTGACCAAAGTCACATAACTCAGATGACCCGAAGGTCTATAGCACGAGCATACTCGTGGATGTGTCACAAACTCTCGGAAAGGAACTCGAAAAGTGTTAGCATGCGTCCCATACCACACGTTCGCACTAAAAGGTTTACTAACCGCTAGTTAACTCCACATCATAAAAATAAAATCTCAAACCTCAAAAATCTCATAATACTCATATATCTTACCACGTATCATCGACAAGTGCAAATAAATCTCATAGTAGTTTCTCATAAACCATAATTCCTGCAAGGGAAAAATCTAATCTCAAGACTCGCCTCATCTCATCGGCGAGTAATACAACATTTATAAGTAGTTCTCATCGATTATTACTCCTATGATAGGGGATCTCGAACGTCTCAACTAGTCAAATATTTGCTGAAACAAATTCTAAAACCAACAATCATTGTTGCTGTCATTTCGATCTCGGGACAGCAAAAATCAGACGCATTTTTAATCAATATACTTCAAAATATCAAAAACCTCAAAACACGAAACTTTTAGGACAAATTCTTAGCTTTCCGGAACATCAAAGATTATTGAATTTGGATAAAAATTGAAAAAGTTATGCTTAATTTAGTTTCAGATTCAACAACAGAGCAAATAATAGTTTTGTTCTCGGGATTGCAATAGAAACACTCAAATTTGAAATTGATAACTTCAAAATTCTGTAAAACTCAAAACATGAAACTTGTAGTATATGATCTATGCTTTCTAAAACATCTAAAATTCTTAAATTTGGTTAAGAAACGTAAAAGTTATGCTTAATTTAGATTCAGATTCAACAACAGAGCAAATAATAGTTTTGCTCTCGGGATTGCAATAGAAACACTCAAATTCGAAATAGATAACTTCAAAACTCTGTAAAACACAAAACATGAAACTTGTAGTATATGATCTACGCTTTCCATAACTTCTAAAATTCTTAAATTTGGTTAAGAAACGTAAAAGTTATGCTTAATTTAGTTTCGGATTCCACAACATAGCAAATAATAGTTTTGCTCTCGGGATTGCAAAAGAAACACTCAAATTTGAAATAGATAACTTCAAAATTCTAAAAAACACAAAACATGAAACTTGTAGTATATGATCTATGCTTTCCAAAACATCTAAAATTCATATATTTGGTTAAGAAACGTAAAAGTTATGCTTAATTTAGTTTCAGATTCAACAATAGAGCAAATAATAGTTTTGCTCTCCGGATTGCTATAGAAACACTCAAATTTGAAATAGATTAACTTCAAAATTCTGAAAAACACAAAACATGAAACTTGTAGTATATGATCTAGGCTTTCTAATACATCTAAAATTCATAAATTTGGTAAAGAAACGTAAAAGTTATCCTTAATTTAGTTTTAGATTCAACAACAGAGCAAATAATAGTTTTGCTCTCGGGATTACAATAGAAACACTCAAATTTGAAATAGATAACTTTAAAATTCTATAAAACACAAAACATGAAACTTGTAGTATATGATATAGGCTTTCCAAAACATCTAAAATTCATAAATTTGGTTAAGAAAAGTAAAAGTTATGCTTTATTTAGTTTTAGATTCAACAATAGAGCAAATAATAGTTTTGCTCTCGGGATTGCAATAGAAACACTCAAATTTGAATTAGATAGATTCAAAATTTTGAAAAACAAAAAACATAAAGCTTGTATTATTTGATCTATGCTTACCAAAACATCTAAAATTCTTAAATTTGGTTAAGAAAAGTAAAAGTTATAGCAAAATTCGTTTCAGCCACAATCAAAAAACAAATATTACACCAGTCGTCTTTTTTTTGCAGCAAATTCACCACTGTAAACCGTCCTTAACCGCATGAATCCAAAATAGAAAGCATGAGGAAAACCTCACCTTAGATATGCAGCAAAGTTTGGGTTGAAAGCTTCTCCGGTTTGAATCAATTTGATGATTTCCAGGCTCCTTTGTTAGCTTCAGCAGCTGAAAAAGTTGAAAAAAAACATGCAAGAACAAAAGAGAAAGTTATACACAATTCATATCTAATTCTAGGATTTTAATGATATAATTCTGTAGTATTGGTGGAGATTACCTTCTATTCTCCTAATTTGATGATTTCTTCTTGAATTGGCAGCAAATTGTGTGAAAATTTTGTTTTAGTTGAAGGTAACCATTATATTTTTTTTCAATTTACTGTATGTTTGTTCTTTTCTATTTCTGAGGAAGAAGAACTGCTACGTACACTAGTTTGTTTCTCACAAGAAATATGCAGATAATGGATTTTAGGTTTTAAAACCTAACCCAAAAAGCCCAAAGCAATATTATTTAGAGAAAATGCAAGGCTATGTATATGTATTAGGCTATTTTACTTAAATTGACATATTTCCAAATATAAACTCAAAAAAAAAATATGCAACCAACTGTTATGAAACAAAATTTGTTATTTACACAAATTAAAATTTATTTCAATAATAAAATGTTATTTTCATAAATAAAATCATATTTTTGACAATATTTTACAATTTTCAAAATTTTAGTGTAAAAACACGAATTTTAAAGCATAATTTGTTCAAAAATCATTTTCATTGTCAAATAAGTTATAACAAAACATTATAACTCTTTTTAAAATAACAAAATATTATTTTAAACAATTTTCCATCTTTTAATTTAAATAAAATACATATTTCTACATATTTCTTTTTTTAAATTCAATAACAGGTTAATATTGGCAATAATTACCAATATTAATGCATTGATTCAACTAAAATTCAATAAATAATTATTTTCACTCCAAATTCTCAAAGTAAAGTATTTAAAACTCTATTTTCATCAATTTATATTTATTTCAACAATTATATGTTGAAACACATCAATTGATTAAATTATTAACTCTAATTTAATAAGATCACATTGTTTATTTGAAATAAATAAATAAAAATTAAATCAAATTTATTTTCTCCATTTTATTTTCAATATTAAATTATAACAAACGTTATAATTAAATATCATAGGTAATCACCAATACCAGGTTTGTTACAAAGCTAGCTAGAACTTGATATTAGTATAACATAAGAGGAATATAAGTGCATAAGGGAATTCATCCTTTAACTATAAAGGATGGGTACAAGTATAGTATAATCTCAATGCATGGTATATGTTTACCAAGGGTTGTCGCATGAATAGTTTTAATTCAACATAAGAGACTCATACTTAATGGCATTCAACGCTAATACAAGGAATCATATGAAAGTCATGAGAGAAACTCATTAAAATTCCAATATGAATCTCATGGAACTCAAGATAAAGATCAAATATCATAAAAACGAAATCAAAATATATAACATGTCATGTAGCTCTAGGCTATCGATGTAACAAAAATATCTCAAAATAGTGAAATCGAATAAAACTCAGAAAATTCAAAAAAACCCCGAATTGGCCAGGTCCCTGATTGCAAAGTTGAAGCAATGTTGCACGTGCTAAACTCTTGTCCATTGCTATTTATAATTTAGGTACCTAAGTCGTGGACCCGAAGGTCATACTCCTGGTGACCGATGTCACATAACTCGTGGTGACCGAAGTCACAAAACTCATGGTGACCGAAGTCACATAACTTGTGGTGACCGAAGTCACATAACTCAGATGACCCGAAGGTCTATAGCACGGGCATACTCGTGGATGTGTCACAAACTCTCGGAAAGGAACTCGAAAAGTGTTAGCGTGCGTCCCATACCACACGTTCGGACTAAAAGGTTTACTAAGCGCTTTTTAACTCTACATCATAAAAATAAAATCTCAAACCTCAAAAATCTCATAATACTCATATATCTTACCTCGTATCATCGACAAGTGCAAATAAATGTCATAGTAGTTTCTCATAAAGCATAATTCCCGCAAGGGAAAAATCTAATCTCAAGACTCGCCTCATCTCATCGGCGAGTAATACAACATTTAAAAGTAGTTCTCGTCGATTATTACTCCTATGATAGGAGATCTCGAACGTCTCAACTACTCAAATATTGGCTGAAACAAATTCTAAAACCAACAATCATTGTTGCTGTCATTTCGATCTCAGGACAGCAACAATCAAACGCATTTTTAATCAATATACTTCAAAATATCAAAAACCTCAAAACACGAAACTTTTAAGACAAATGCTTAGATTTCCGGAACATCAAAGATTATTGAATTTGGATAAAAATTGAAAACGTTATGCTTAATTTAGTTTCCGATTCAACAACAGAGCAAATAATAGTTTTGTTCTCGGGATTACAATAGAAACACTCAAATTTGAAATTGATAACTTCAAAATTCTGTAAAACACAAAACATGAAACTTGTAGTATATGATCTATTCTTTCCAAAACATCTAAAATTCTTAAATTTGGTTAAGAAACGTAAAAGTTATGCTTAATTTAGTTTTAGATTCAACAACAGAGAAAATAATAGTTTTGCTCTCGAGATTGCAATAGAAACACTCAAATTCGAAATAGATAACTTCAAAACTCTGTAAAACACAAAACATGAAACCTGTATTATATGATCTACGCTTTCCAAAACATCTCAAATTCTTAAATTTGGTTAAGAAACGTAAAAGTTAAGCTTAATTTAGTTTCAGATTCAACAACAGAGCAAATAATAGTTTTGCTCTCGGGATTGCAAAAGAAACACTCAAATTTGAAATAGATAACTTCAAAATTCTAAAAAACACAAAACATGAAACTTGTAGAATATGATCTATGCTTTCCAAAACATCTAAAATTCATATATTTGGTTAAGAAACGTAAAAGTTATGCTTAATTTAGTTTCAGATTCAACAATAGAGCAAATAATAGTTTTGCTCTCGGGATTGCAATAGAAACACTCAAATTTGAAATAGATAACTTCAAAATTCTGAAAAACACAAAACATGAAACTTGTAGTATATGATCTAGGCTTTCCAAAACATCTAAAATTCATAAATTTGGTTAAGAAACGTAAAAGTTATGCTTAATTTAGTTTTAGATTCAACAAAGAGCAAATAATAGTTTTGCTCTCGGGATTGCAATAGAAACACTCAAATTTGAAATAGATAGCTTCAAAATTTTGTAAAACACAAAACATAAAACTTGTATTATTTGATCTATGCTTACCAAAACATCTAAAATTCTTAAATTTGATTAAGAAAAGTAAAAGTTATAGCAAAATTCGTTTCAGCCACAATCAAAAAAAATATATTACACCAGTCATCTTTTTTTTCCAGCAAATTCACCACTGTAAACCGTCCTTAACCGCATGAACCCAAAATAGAAAGCGTGAGGGAATCCTCACCTTAGATATGCAGCAAAGTTTGGGTTGAAAGCTTCTCCGGTTTGGATAAATTTGATGATTTTCAGGCTTCTTAGTTAGCTTCAGCAGCTGAAAAAGTTGAAAAAAGAACATGCAAGGAACAAAAGAAAAAGTTATACACAATTCATATCTAATTCTAGGATTTTAATGATATAATTCTGTAGTATTGGTGGAGATTACCTTCTATTCTCCTAATTTGGTGATTTCTTCTTGAATTGGCAGCAAATTGTGTGAAAATTTTGTTTTAGTTGAAGGTAACCATTACATTTTTTTTCAGTTTACTGTATGTTTGTTCTTTTCTATTTCTGAGGAAGAAGAACTAAACTACGTACGCTAGTTTGTTTCTCACAAGAAATATCCAAATAATGGATTTTAGGTTTTAAAACCTAACCCAAAAAGCCCAAAGCAATATTATTTAGAGAAAATGCAAGGCTATGTATATGTATTAGGCTATTTTACCTTAAATTCACATATTTCTCAATATAAACTCAAAAAAAAAATATGCAACCAACTATTATGAAACAAAAATTGATATTTGCACAAAATAAAATTTATTTCAATGATAAAATGTTATTTTCATAAATAAAACCATATTTTTGACAATATTTTACAATTTTCAAAATTTTAGTGTAAAAACACGAATTTTAAAGCATAATTTGTTCAAAAATCATTTTCATTGTCAAATAAGTTATAACAAAATATTATAACTCTTTTTAAAATAACAAAATATTATTTTAAACAATTTTCAATCTTTTAATTTTAATAAAATACATATTTTCTACATATTTCTTTTTTTAAATTCAATAATAGGTTAATATTGGCAATAATTACCAATATTAATGCATTGATTCAACTAAAATCCAATAAATAATTATTTTCACTCTAAATTCTCAAAGTAAAGTTTTTAAAACTCTATTTTCATCAATTTATATTTATTTCAGCAATTATATGTTGAAACACATCAATTGATTAATTTATTAACTCTAATTTAATAAGATCACATTGTTTATTTGAAATAAATAAAAATTAAATCAAATTTATTTTCTCCATTTTATTTTCAATACTAAATTATAACTAACGTTATAATTAAATATCATAGGTAATCACCAATACCAGGTTTGTTACAAAGCTAGCTAGAACTTGATATTAGTATAAGATAAGAGGAATATAAGTGCATAAGGGAATTCATCCTTTAACTATAAAGGATGGGTACAAGTATAGTATAATCTCAATGCATGGTATATGTTTACCAAGGGTTGTCGCATGAATAGGTTTAATTCAACATAAGAGACTCATACTTAATGGCATTCAACGCTAATACAAGGAATCATATGAAAGTCATGAGAGAAACTCATTAAAATTCCAATATGAATCTCGTGGAACTCAAGATAAAGCTCAAATATCATAAAAATGAAATCACAATATATAACATGTCATGTAGCTCTAGGCTATCGACAAAAATATCTCAAAATAGTGAAATCATATAAAACTCAAAAAATTCAAAAAAAACCCGAATTAGCCAGATCCCTGATTGCAAAGCTGAAGCAATATGTTGCACGTGCTAAACTCTTGTCCATTGCTATTTATAATTTAGGTACCTAACTCGTGGACCCGAAGGTCATACTCATGGTGACCGATGTCACATAACTCGTGGTGACCGAAGTCACAAAACTCATGGTGACCGAAGTCACATAACTTGTGTTGACGAAGTCACATAACTCAGATGACCCGAAGGTCTATAGCACGGGCATACTCGTGGATGTGTCACAAACTCTCGGAAAGGAACTCGAAAAATGTTAGCGTGCATCCCATACCACACGTTCGCACTAAAAGGTTTACTAACCGCTAGTTAACTCCACATCATAAAAATAAAATCTCAAACCTCAAAAATCTCATAATACTCATATATCTAACTTCGTATCATCGACAAGTGCAAATAAATCTCATAGTAGTTTCTCATAAACCATAATTCCCGCAAGGGAAAAATCTAATCTCAAGACTCATCTCATCTCATCGGCGAGTAATACAACATTTATAAGTAGTTCTCATCGATTATTACACCTATGATAGGAGATCTCGAACGTCTCAACTAGTCAAATATTGGCTGAAACAAATTCTAAAACCAACAATCATTGTTGCTGTCATTTCGATCTCAGGACAGCAACAATCAGACGCATTTTTAATCAATATACTTCAAAATATCAAAAACCTCAAAACACGAAACTTTTAGGACAAATTCTTAGCTTTCCGGAACATCAAAGATTATTGAATTTGGATAAAAATTGAAAAAGTTATGCTTAATTTAGTTTCCGATTCAACAACAGAGCAAATAATAGTTTTGGTCTCGGGATTGCAATAGAAACACTCAACTTCGAAATAGATAACTTCAAAACTCTGTAAAACACAAAACATGAAACCTGTAGTATATGATCTACGCTTTCCAAAACATCTAAAATTCTTAAATTTAGTTAAGAAACGTAAAAGTTATGCTTAATTTAGTTTCAGATTCAACAACAGAGCAAATAATAGTTTTGCTCTCGGGATTGCAAAAGAAACACTCAAATTTTAAATAGATAACTTCAAAATTCTAAACAACACAAAACATGAAACTTGTAGAATATGATCTATGCTTTTCAAAACATCTAAAATTCATATATTTGGTTAAGAAACGTAAAAGTTCTGCTTAATTTAGTTTCAGATTCAACAATAGAGCAAATAATAGTTTTGCTCTCCGGATAGCTATAGAAACACTCAAATTTGAAATAGATTAACTTCAAAATTTTGAAAAACACAAAACATGAAACTTGTAATATATGATCTAAACTTTCCAAAACATCTAAAATTCTTAAATTTGATTAAGAAACGTAAAAGTTATGCTTAATTTAGTTTCAGATTCAACAATAGAGCAAATAATAGTTTTGCTCTCGGGATTACAATAGAAACACTCAAATTTGAAATAGATAACTTCAAAATTCTGAAAAACACAAAACATGAAACTTGTAGTAAGTGGTCTACGCTTTCCAAAACATCTAAAATTCTTAAATTTGGTCAGAAACGTAAAAGTTATAGCAAAATTCGTTTCATCCACAATCACAAAACAAATATTACAACAGTCATCTTTTTTTTCCAGCAAATTCACCACTGTAAACCGTCCTTAACCGCATGAACCCATAATAGAAAGCGTGAGGGAAACCTCACTTTAGATATGCAGCAAAGTTTGGGTTGAAAGATTCTCCGGTTTGGATCAATTTGATGATTTTCAGGCTCCTTTGTTAGCTTCAGCAGCTGAAAAAGTTGAAACAAGAAATGCAAGAACAAAAGAGAAAGTTATACACAATTCATATCTAATTCTAGGATTTTAATGATATAATTCTATAGTATTGGTGGAGATTACCTTCTATTCTCCTAATTTGGTGATTTCTTCTTGAATTGGCAGCAAATTGTGTGAAACTTTTGTTTTAGTTGAAGGTAACCATTATATTTTTTTTCAGTTTACTGTATGTTTATTCTTTTCTGTTTCTGAGGAAGAAGAACTAAACTACGTACACTAGTTTGTTTCTCACAAGAAATATCCAGATAATGGATTTTAGGTTTTAAAACCTAAACCAAAAAGCCCAAAGCAATATTATTTAGAGAAAATGCAAGGCTATGTATATGTATTAGGCTATTTTACCTTAAATTCACATATTTCTCAATATAAACTCAAAAAAAAAAATGCAACCAACTGTTATGAAACAAAAATTGTTATTTACAGAAAATAAAATTTATTTCAATAATAAAATGTTATTTTCATAAATAAAACCATATTTTTAGCAATAATTTACAATTTTCAAAATTTTAGTGTAAAAACACGAATTTTAAAGGATAATTTGTTCAAAAATCATTTTCATTTTCAAAAAAGTTATAACAAAACATTATAACACTTTTTAAAATAAGAAAATATTATTTTAAACAATATTCAATCTTTTAATTTTAATAAAATACATATTTTCTACATATTTCTTCTTTTAAATTCAATAACAGGTTAATATTGGCAATAATTACCAATATTAATGCATTGATTCAACTAAAATCCAATAAAAAATTATTTTCACTCCAAATTCTCAAAGTAAAGTTTTTAAAACTCTATTTTCATTAATTTTTATTTATTTCAAAAATTATATGTTGAAACACATCAATAGATTAATTTATTAACTCTAATTTAATAAGATCACATTGTTTATTTGAAATAAATAAAAAAAATTAAATCAAATTTATTTTCTCCATTTTATTTTCAATATTAAATTATAAATAACGTTATAATTAAATATCATAGGTAATCACCAATACCAGGTTTGTTACAAATCTAGCTAGAACTTGATATTAGTATAAGATAAGAGGAATATAAGTGCATAAGGGAATTCATCCTTTAACTATAAAGGATGGGTACAAGTATAGTATAATCTCAATGCATGGTATATGTTTACCAAGGGTTGTCGCATGAATAGGTTTAATTCAACATAAGAGACTCATACTTAATGGCATTCAACGCTAATACAAGGAATCATATGAAAGTCATGAGAGAAACTCATTAAAATTCCAATATGAATCTCGTGGAACTCAAGATAAAGCTCAAATATCATAAAAACAAAATCGCAATATATAACATCTCATGTAGCTCTAGGCTATCGATGTAACAGAAATATCTCAAAATAGTGAAATCGTATAAAACTCAGAAAATTCAAAAAAACCCCGAATTGGCCATATCCCTTATTGCAAAGCTGAAGCAATGTTGCACGTGCTAAATTCTTGTCCAGTGCTATTTATAATTTAGGTACCTAACTCGTGGACCTGAAGGTCATACTCATGGTGACCGATGTCACATAACTCTTGATGACCGAAGTGACAAAACTCATGGTGACCGAAGTCACATAACTTGTGATGACCGCAGTCACATAACTCAGATGACCCAAATGTCTATAGAACGGGCATACTCGTGGATGTGTCACAAACTCTCAGAAAGGAACCCGAAAAGTGTTAGCGTGCGTCCCATACCACACGTTCGCACTAAACGGTTTACTAACCGCTAGTTAACTCCACATCATAAAAATAAAATCTCAAACCTCAAAAATCTCATAATACTCATATATCTTGCCTCGTATCATCGGCAAGTGCAAATAAATCTCATAGTAGTTTCTCATAAACCATAATTCCCAAAAGGGAAAAATCTCATCTCCAGGCTCGCCACATCTCATCGGCGAGTAATACAACATTTTTAAGTAGTTCTCATCGATTATTACTCCTATAATAGGAGATCTCGAATGTCTCAACTAGTCAAATATTGGCTGAAACAAATTCTAAGATCAACAATCATTCTTGTTGTCATTTCGATCTCGGGACAGCAACAATCAGACACATTTTTAATCAATATACTTCAAAATTTCATAAAACTCAAAACATGAATCTTTTATAACAAATTCTTAGCTTTCCGGAACATCAAAGATTATTGAATTTGGATAAAAATTGAAAAAGTTATGCTTAATTTAGTTTCAGATTAAAAAAACAGAGCAAATAATAGTTTTGCTCTCGCGATTGCAATAGAAACACTCAAATTTGAAATTGATAACTTCAAAATTTTGTAAAACACAAAACATGAAACTTGTAGAATATCATCCAAGCTTTCCTAAACATCTAAAATTCTTAAATTTGGTTAAGAAACTTAAAAGTTATGCTTAATTTAGTTTCAGATTTAACAACAGAGCAAATAATAGTTTTGCTCTCGGGATTACAATAGAAACTCTCAAATTTGAAATAGATAACTTCAAAATTATGTAAAACACAATTAATGAAACTTGTAGTATATGATCTAAGCTTTCTAAAACATCTAAAAATTTTAAATTTGGTTAAGAAACGTAAAAGTTATGCTTAATTTAGTTTCAGATTCAACAATAGAGCAAATAATAGTTGTGCTCTCGGGATTGCAAAAGAAACACTCAAATTTGAAATAGATAACTTCAAAATTTTAAAAAACACAAAACATGAAACTTGTATTATATGATCTATGCTTTCCAAAACATCTAAAATTCATATATTTGGTTAAGAAACGTAAAAGTTATAATTAATTTAGTTTCAGATTCAACAACAGAGCAAAAAATAGTTTTGCTCTCGGGATTGCGATAGAAACACTCAAATTCGAAATAGATAACTTCAAAACTCTGTAAAACACAAAACATGAAACTTGTAGTATATGATCTACGCTTTCCAAAATATCTAAAATTCTTAAATTTGGTTAAGAAACGTAAAAGTTATACTTAATTTAGTATCAGATTCAACAATAGAGCAAATAATAGTTTTGCTCTCGGGATTGCAATAGAAACACTCAAATTTGAAATAGATAACTTCAAAATTCTGTAAAATACAAAACATTAAACTTGTAGTATATGATCTAACCTTTCCAAAACATCTAAAATTCTTAAATTTGGTTAAGAAACTTAAAAGTTATGCTTAATTTAGTTTCAGATTCAACAACAGAGCAAATAATAGTTTTACTCTTGGGATTGCAATAGAAACACTCAAATTTGAAATGGATAACTTCAAAATTATATAAAACACAATTAATGAAACTTGTATTATATGATCTAAGCTTTCTAAAACATCTAAAATTCTTAAATTTGGTTAAGAAATGTAAAAGTTATGCTTAATTTAGTTTCAGATTCAACAACAGAGCAAATAATAGTTTTGCTCTCGGGATTGCAGAAGAAACACTCAAATTTGAAATAGATAACTTCAAAATTTTAAAAAACACAAAACATGAAACTTGTATTATATAATCTATGATTTCCAAAACATCTAAAATTCATATATTTTGTTAAGAAACCTAAAAGTTATACTTAATTTAGTTTCAGATTCAACGATAGAGCAAATAATAGTTTTGCTCTTGGGATTGCAATAGAAACTCTCAAATTTGAAATAGATAACTTCAAAATTCTGAAAAACACAAAACATGAAACTTGTAAAATATGATATAGGCTTTCGAAAATATCTAAAATTCTTAAATTTGGTTAAGAAACGTAAAATTTATGCTTGATTTAGTTTAAGATTCAACAACAGAGCAAATAATAGTTTTGCTCTCGGGATTGCAATAGAAACACTCAAATTTGAAATATATAACTTCAAAATTCTGAAAAACACAAAACATGAAACTTGTAGTGTTTGATCTATGCTTTCCAAAACATCTAAAATTATTAAATTTGGTTAAGAAATGTAAAAGTTATGCTTAATTTAGTTTCAGATTCAACAACAGAGCAGATAATAGTTTTGCTCTCGGGATTGCAATAGAAACATTCAAATTTGAAATAGATAACTTCAAAATTCTAAAAAACACAAAGCATGAAACTTGTAGTATATGATTTATGCTTTCTAAAACATCTAAAATTCTTAAATTTGATTAAGAAACGTAAAAGTTATGCTTAATTTAGTTTCAGATTCAACAGTAGAGCAAATAATAGTTTTGCTCTCGGGATTGCAATAGAAACACTCAAATTCGAAATAGATAACTTCAAAACTCTATAAAACAGAAAACATGAAACTTGTAGTATATGATCTACGCTTTCCAAAACATCTAAAATTCGTAAATTTGGTTAAGAAACGTAAAGGTTATGCTTAATTTAGTTTCAGATTCAACAACAGAGCAAATAATAGTTTTGCTCTCGGGATTACAATAGAAACACTCAAATTTGAAATAGATAACTTCAAAATTCTGAAAAACACAAAACATGAAACTTGTAGTAAGTGATCTACGCTTTCCAAAACATCTAAAATTCTTAAATTTGGTTTAGAAACGTAAATGTTATAGCAAAATTCGTTTCAGCCACAATCACAAAACAAATATTACAACAGTCATCTTTTTTTTTCCTGCAAATTCACCACTGTAAACCGTCCTTAACCGCATGAACCCAAAATAGAAAGCGTGAGGGAAACCTCACCTTAGATATGCAGCAAAGTTTGGGTTGAAAGATTCTCCGGTTTGGATCAATTTGATGATTTTGAGGCTCCTTTATTAGCTTCAACAGCTGAAAAAGTTGAAACAAGAACATGCAAGAACAAAAGAGAAAGTTATACACAATTCATATCTAATTCTAGGATTTTGATGATATAATTCGGTATTATTGGTGGAGATTACCTTCTATTCTCTTAATTTGGGGATTTCTTCTTGAATTGGCAGCAAATTGGGTGAAAATTTTGTTTTAGTTGAAGGTAACCATTATATTTTTTTTTTCCAGTTTACTGTAAGTTTGTTCTTTTCTGTTTCTGAAGAAGAAGAACTAAACTACATACACTAGTTTATTTCTCACCAGAAACATCCAGATAATGGATTTTAGGTTTTAAAACCTAACCCAAAAAGCTCAAAGCAATATTATTTAGAGAAAATGCAAGGCTATGTATATGTATTAGGCTATTTTACCTTAAATTCACATATTTCTCAATATAAACTCAAAAAAATATATGCAACCAACTGTTATGAAACAAAAATTGTTATTTACACAAAATAAAAAAATTTCATTAATAGAATGTTATTTTCATAAATAAAACCATATTTTTGACAATATTTTACAATTTTCAAAATTTTAGTGTAAAAACACGAATTTTAAAGGATAATTTATTCAAAAATCATTTTCATTTTCAAATAAGTTATAACAAAAGATTATAACTCTTTTTAAAATAACAAAAATTTTAAACAATATTCCATCTTTTAATTTTAATAAAATATATATTTTCTACATATTTTTCTTTTAAATTCAATAACAGGTTAATATTGGTAATAATTACCAATATTAATGCATTGATTCAACTAAAATCCAATTAATAATTATTTTCACTCCAAATTCTCAAAGTAAAGTTTTTAAAACTCTATTTTTATCAATTTATATTTATTTCAACAAT
The DNA here is from genome assembly GCA_030737815.1 of Allium fistulosum. Classification (NCBI taxonomy): domain Eukaryota; kingdom Viridiplantae; phylum Streptophyta; class Magnoliopsida; order Asparagales; family Amaryllidaceae; genus Allium; species Allium fistulosum. The sequence goes on from CM060907.1 coordinate 614,788,680, forward strand.
TATATGTTGAAACACATCAATTGATTAATTTATTAACTCTAATTTAATAAGATCACATTGTTTATTTGAAATAAATAAATAAAAATTAAATCAAATTTATTTTCTCCATTTTATTTTCAATATTAAATTATAACAAACGTTATAATTAAATATCATAGGTAATATCCAATACCAGGTTTGTTACAAAGCTAGCTAGAACTTGATATTAGTATAAGATAAGAGGAATATAAGTGCATAAGGGAATTCATCCTTTAACTATAAAGGATGGGTACAAGTATAGTATAATCTCAATGCATGTTACATGTTTACCAAGGGTTGTCGCATGAATAGGTTTAATTCAACATAAGAGACTCATACTTAATGGCATTCAACGCTAATATAAGGAATCATATGAAAGTCATGAGAGAAACTCATTAAAATTCCAATATGAATCTCATGGAACTCGAGACAAAGTTCAAATATCAAAAAAACGAAATCACAATATATAACATCTCATGAAGCTCTAGGCTATCTATGTAACAAAAACATCTCAAAATAGTGAAATCGTATAAAACTCGGAAAATTCAAAAAAACCCCTAATTGGCCAGATCCCTGATTGCAAAGCTGAAGCAATGTTGCACGTGCTAAACTCTTGTTCAGTGCTATTTATAATTTAGGTACCTAACTCGTGTACCCGAGGGTCATACTCATGTTGACCGATGTCACATAACTCATGGTGACCGAAGTCACATAACTCATGGTGACCGAAATCACATAACTTGTGGTGACCGAAGTCATATAACTCAGATGACCCGAAGGTCTATAGAACTGGCATACTCGTGGATGTGTCACAAACTCTCGGAAAGAAACCCGAAAAGTGTTAGTATGCGTTCCATACCACACGTTCGCACTAAACGGTTTACTAACTGCTAGTTAACTCCACATCATAAAAATAAAATCTCAAACTTCAAAAATCTCATAATACTCATATATCTTGCCTCGTATCATCGGCAAGTGCAAATAAATCTCATAGTAGTTTCTCATAAACCATAATTCCCACAAGGGAAAAATCTCATCTCAAGGCTCGCCACATCTCATCGGCGAGTAACACAACATTTTTAAGTAGTTCTCATCGATTATTACTCCTACAATAGGAGATCTCGAACGTCTCAACTTGTCAAATATTGGATGAAACAAATTCTAAGATCAACAATCAATTTTGCTGTCATTTCAATCTCGGGACAGCAACAATCAGACACATTTTTAATCAATATACTTTAAAATTTCAAAAATCTCAAAACATGAATCTTTTAGAACAAATTCTTAGCTTTCCGGAACATCAAAGATTATTGAATTTGGATAAAAATTGAAAAAGTTATGCTTAATTTAGTTTCAGATTCAAAAACAGAGCAAATAATAGTTTTGCTCTCGGGATTGCAATAGAAACACTCAAATTTGAAATAGATAACTTCAAAATTCTGTACAACACAAAACATGAAACTTGTAGAATATCATCTAAGCTTTGCAAAACATCTAAAATTCTTAAAATTGGTTAAGAAACTTAAAAGTATGCTTAATTTAGTTTCAGATTTAACAACAGAGCAAATAATAGTTTTGCTCTCCGGATTGCAAAAGAAACACTCAAATTTGAAATAGATAACTTCAAAATTCTGTAAAACACAATTAGTGAAACTTGTAGTATATGATCTAAGCTTTCTAAAACATCTAAAATTCTTAAATTTGGTTAAGAAACGTAAAAGTTATGCTTAATTTAGTTTCAGATTCAACAATAGAGCAAATAATAGTTTTGCTCTCGGGATTGCAAAAGAAACACTCAAATTTAAAATAGATAACTTCAAAATTTTAAAAAACACAAAACATGAAACTTGTATTATATGATCTATGCTTTCCAAAACATCTAAAATTCATATATTTGGTTAAGAAACGTAAAAGTTATGCTCAATTTAGTTTCAGATTCAACAACAGAGCAAATAATAGTTTTGCTCTCGGGATTGCAAAAGAAACACTCAAATTTGAAACAGATAACATCAAAATTCTGAAAAACATAAAACATGAAACTTGTAATATATGATCTAGGCTTTCCAAAACATTTAAAATTCTTAAATTTGGTTAAGAAATGTAAAAGTTATGCTTAATTTAGTTTAAGATTCAACAAGAGAGCAAATAATAGTTTTGCTCTCGGGATTGCAATAGAAACACTCAAATTTGAAATATATAACTTCAAAATTCTGAAAAACACAAAACATGAAACTTGTAGTGTTTGATCTATGCTTTCCAAAACTTCTAAATTCTTTAATTTGGTTAAAAAACGTAAAAGTTATGCTTAATTTAGTTTCAAATTCAACAACAGAGCAGATAATAGTTTTGTTCTCGGGATTGCAATAGAAACACTCAAATTTGAAATAGATAACTTCAAAACTCTAAAAAACACAAAGCATGAAACTTGTAGTATATGATCTAATCTTTCCAAAACATCTAAAATTATTAAATTTTGTTAAGAAAAGTAAAAGTTATAGCAAAATTCAATTCAGCCACAATCACAAAACAAATATTACACCAGTCATCTTTTTTTTCCAGCAAATTCACCACTGTAAACCGTCCTTAACCGCATGAACCCAAAATAGAAAGTATGAGGGAACCCTCACCTTAGATATGCAACAAAGTTTGGGTAGAAAGCTTCTCCGGTTTGGATCAATTTGATGATTTTCAGGCTCCTTTATTAGCTTCAGTAGCTGAAAAAGTTGAAACAAGAACATGGAAGAACAAAAGAGAAAGTTATACAAAATTCATATCTAATTCTAGGATTTTTATGATATAATTCTGTAGTATTGTTGGAAATTACCTTCTATTCTCCTAATTTGGTGATTTCTTCTTGAATTGGCAGCAAATTGGGTGAAAATTTTGTTTTAGTTGAAGGTAACCATTATATTATTATTTTTTCAGTTTACTGTAAGTTAGTTCTTTTCTATTTCTGAAGAAGAAGAACTAAACTACGTACACTAGTTTATTTCTCACCAGAAACATCCAGATAATGGATTTTAGGTTTTAAAACCTAACCCAAAAATCCCAAAGCAATATTATTTAGAGAAAATGCAAGGCTATGTATATGTATTGGGCTATTTTACCTTAAATTCACATATTTCTCAATATAAACTCAAAAAAAATATATGCAACCAACTGTTATGAAACATAAATTGTTATTTACACAAAATAAAATTTATTTCAATAATAAAATGTTATTTTCATAAATAAAACCATATTTTTGACAATATTTTACAATTTTCAAAATTTTAGTGTAAAAACACGAATTTTAAAGCATAATTTGTTCAAAAATCATTTTCATTGTCAAACAAGTTATAACAAAACATTATAACTCTTTCTAAAATAACAAAATATTTTTTTAAACAATATTCCATCTTTTAATTTTAATAAAATACATATTTTATACATATTTCTTCTTTTAAATTCAATAACAGGTTAATATTTGCAATAATTACCAATATTAATGCATTGATTCAACTAAAATCCAATAAATAATTATTTTCACTCCTAATTCTCAAAGTAAAGTTTTTAAAACTCTATTTTCATCAATTTATATTTATTCCAAAAATTATATGTTGAAACACATCAATTGATTAATTTATTAACTCTAATTTAATAAGATCACATTGTTTATTTGAAATAAATAAATAAAAATTAAATCAAATTTATTTTCTCAATTTTATTTTCAATATTAAATTATAACTAACGTTATAATTAAATATCATAGGTAATCACCAATACCAGGTTTGTTACAAAGCTAGATAGAACTTGATATTAGTATAAGATAAGAGGAATATAAGTGCATAAGGGAATTCATCCTTTAACTATAAAGGATGGGTACAAGTATAGTATAATCTCAATGCATGGTATATGTTTACCAAGGGTTGTCGCATGAATAGATTTAGTTCAACATAAGACACTCATACTTAAAGGCATTCAACGCTAATACAAGGAATCATATGAAAGTCATGAGAGAAACTCATTAAAATTCCAATATGAATCTCGTGGAACTCAAGATAAAGCTCAAATATCATAAAAACGAAATCACAATATATAACATCTCATGTAGCTCTAGGCTATCGATGTAACAGAAATATTTCAAAATTGTGAAATCGTATAAAACTCAGAAAATTCAAAAAAACCCCGAATTGGCCAGATCCCTGATTGCAAAGCTGAAGCAATGTTGCACGTGCTAAACTCTTGTCCAGTGCTATTATAAATTAGGTACCTAACTCGTGTACCCGAAGGTCATACTCATGTTGACCGATGTCACATAACTCGTGGTGATCGAAGTCACATAACTCATGGTGACCGAAATCACATAACTTGTGGTGACCAAAGTCATATAACTCAGATGACTCGAAGGTCTATAGCACTGGCATACTAGTGGATGTGTCACAAACTCTCGAAAAGAAACCCGAAAAGTGTTAGCGTGCGTCCCATACCACACGTTCGCACTAAACGGTTTACTAACTGCTAGTTAACTCCACATCATAAAAATAAAATCTCAAACCTCAAAAATCTCATAATACTCATATATCTTACCTCGTATCATCGGCAAGTGCAAATAAATCTCATAGTAGTTTCTCATAAACCATAATTCCCACAAGGGAAAAATCTCATCTCAAGGCTCGCCACATCTCATCTGCGAGTAATACAACATTTTTAAGTAGTTCTCATCGATTATTACTCCTACAATAGGAGATCTCTAACGTCTCAACTAGTCAAATATTGGCTGAAACAAATTCTAAGATCAACAATCAATTTTGCTGTCATTTCGATCTCGAGATAGCAACAACCAGACACATTTTCAATCAATATACTTCAAAATCTTAAAACATGAATCTTTTAGAACAAATTCTTAGCTTTCCGGAACATCAAAGATTATTGAATTTGGATAAAAATTGAAAAAGTTATGCTTAATTTAGTTTCAGATTCAAAAACAGAGCAAATAATAGTTTTGCTCTCGGGATTGCAATAGAAACACTCAAATTTGAAATAGATAACTTCAAAATTCTGTAAAACACAAAACATGAAACTTGTATAATATCATCTAAGCTTTGCAAAACATCTAAAATTCTTAAATTTGGTTAAGAAACTTAAAAGTATGCTTAATTTAGTTTCAGATTTAACAACAGAGCAAATAATAGTTTTGCAATCGGGATTGCAATAGAAACACTCAAATTTGAAATAGATAACTTCAAAATTCTATAAAACACAATTAGTGAAAATTGTAGTATATGATCTAAGCTTTCTCAAACATCTAAAATTCTTAAATTTGGTTAAGAAACGTAAAAGTTATGCTTAATTTAGTTTCAGATTCAACAACAGAGCAAATAATAGTTTTGCTCTCGGGATTGCAAAAGAAACACTCAAATTTAAAATAGATAACTTCAAAATTTTAAAAAACACAAAACATGAAACTTGTATTATATGATCTATGCTTTCCAAAACATCTAAAATTCATATATTTGGTTAAGAAACGTAAAAGTTATACTTAATTTAGTTTCAGATTCAACAATAGAGCAAATAATAGTTTTGCTCTTGGGATTGCAATAGAAACACTCAAATTTGAAATAGATAACTTCAAAATTCTGAAAAGCACAAAACATGAAACTTGTAATATATGATCTAGGCTATCCAAAACATCCAAAATTCTTAAATTTGGTTAAGAAACGTAAAAGTTATGCTTAATTTAGTTTAAGATTCAACAACAGAGCAAATAATAGTTTTGCTCTCGGGATTGCAATAGAAACACTCAAATTTGAAATATATAACTTCAAAATTCTGAAAAACACAAAACATGAAACTTGTAGTGTTTGATCTATGCTTTCCAAAACATCTAAATTCTTTAATTTGGTTAAGAAACGTAAAAGTTATGCTTAATTTAGTTTCAGATTCAACAACAGAGCAGATAATAGTTTTGCCCTAGGGATTGCAATAGAAACACTCAAATTTGAAATAGATAACTTCAAAACTCAAAAAAACACAAAACATGAAACTTGTAGTATATGATCTAATCTTTCCAAAACATCTAAAATTATTAAATTTTGTTAAGAAAAGTAAAAGTTATAGCAAAATTCAATTCAGCCACAATCACAAAACAAATATTACACCAGTCATCTTTTTTTCCCAGCAAATTCACCACTGTAAACCATCCTTAACCGCATGAACCCAAAATAGAAAGCATGAGGGAACCCTTACCTTAGATATGCAACAAAGTTTGGGTTGAAAGCTTCTCCGGTTTGGATCAATTTGATGATTTTCAGGCTCCTTTGTGAGCTTCAGCAGCTGAAAAAGTTGAAACAAGAACATGGAAGAACAAAAGAGAAAGTTTTTTTTTTGAATTACCTAGAGAACCAAGCTTCGCTTGTAAACTCTAGGGAAGTATGTGCCTGCCAAACACATACTTCAGGTACTTTTTACAGGGTTGTCAATTTCGGGGCTCGAACTCGTGACCTTTGATCACGCAGTCCGGACCATCAACCAACTGCGCCAACCCTGTTGGCAACAAAAGAGAAAGTTATACCAAATTCATATCTAATTCTAGGATTTTTATGATATAATTATGTAGTATTGTTGGAAATTACCTTCTATTCTCCTAATTTGGTGATTTCTTCTTGAATTGGCAGCAAATTGGGTGAAAATTTTGTTTTAGTTGAAGGTAACCATTATATTTTTTTTTCCAGTTTACTGTAAGTTTGTTCTTTTCTGTTTCTAAGGAAGAAGAACTAAACTACGTACACTAGTTTGTTTCTCACCAGAAACATCCAGATAATGGATTTTAGGTTTTAAAACCTAACCCAAAAAGCCCAAAGCAATATTATTTAGAGAAAATGCAAGGCTATGTATATGTATTGGGCTATTTTACCTTAAATTCACATATTTCTCAATATAAACTCAAAAAAAAAATATGCAACCAACTGTTATGAAACATAAATTGTTATTTACACAAAATAAAATTTATTTCAATAATAAAATGTTATTTTCTTAAATAAAACCATATTTTTGACAATATTTTACAATTTTCAAAATTTTAGTGTAAAAACACGAATTTTAAAGCATAATTTGTTCAAAAATCATTTTCATTGTCAAATAAGTTATAACAAAACATTATAACTCTTTTTAAAATAACAAAATATTTTTTTTAAACAATATTCAATCTTTTAATTTTAATAAAATACATATTTTATACATATTTATTCTTTTAAATTCAATAACAGGTTAATATTTGCAATAATTACCAATATTAATGCATCGATTCAACTAAAATCCAATAAATAATTATTTTCACTCCAAATTCTCAAAGTAAAGTTTTTAAATCTCTATTTTCATCAATTTATATTTATTTCAAAAATTATATGTTGAAACACATCAATTGATTAATTTATTAACTCTAATTTAATAAGATCACTTTGTTTATTTGAAATAAATAAATAAAAATTAAATCAAATTTATTTTCTCCATTTTATTTTCAATATTAAATTATAACTAACGTTATAATTAAATATCATAGGTAATCACCAATACCATGTTTGTTACAAAGCTAGCTAGAACTTGATATTAGTATAAGATAAGAGGAATATAAGTGCATAAGGGAATTCATCCTTTAACTATAAAGGATGGGTACAAGTATAGTATAATCTCAATGCATGGTATATGTTTACCAAGGGTTGTCGGATGAATAGATTTAATTCAACATAAGACACTCATACTTAATGGCATTTAACGCTAATACAAGGAATCATATGAAAGTCATGAGAGAAACTCATTAAAATTCCAATATGAATCTCGTGGAACTCAAGATAAAGCTCAAATATCATAAAAACGAAATCACAATATATAACATCTCATGTAGCTCTAGGCTATCGATGTAACAGAAATATCTCAAAATAGTGAAATCGTATAAAACTCTGAAAATTCAAAAAAACCCCGAATTGGCCAGATCCCTGATTGCAAAGCTGAAGCAATGTTGCATGTGCTAAACTCTTGTCCAGTGCTATTTATAATTTAGGTACCTAACTCGTGTACCCGAAGGTCATACTCATGGTGACCGATGTCACATAACTCGTGGTGACCGAAGTCATAAAACTCATGGTGACCGAAGTCACATAACTTGTGGTGACCGAAGTCACATAACTCAGATGACCCGAAGGTCTATAGCACTGGCATACTCATGGATGTGTCACAAACTCTTGGAAAGAAACCCGAAAAGTGTTAGCGTGCGTCCCATACCACACGTTCGCACTAAACGGTTTACTAACTGCTAGTTAACTCCACATCATAAAAATAAAATCTCAAACCTCAAAAATCTCATATATTTTGCCTCGTATCATCGGCAAGTGCAAATAAATCTCATAGTAGTTTCTCATAAACCGTAATTCTCACAAGGGGAAAATCTCATCTCAAGGCTCGCCACATCTCATCGTCGAGTAATACAACATTTTTAAGTAGTTCTCATTGATTATTACTCCTACAATAGGAGATCTTAAACGTCTCAATTAGTCAAATATTGGCTGAAACAAATTCTAAGATCAACAATCATTCTTGCTGTCATTTCGATCTCGCGACAGCAATAATCAGACACATTTTTAATCAATATACTTCAAAATTTCAAAAATATCAAACATTAATCTTTTAGAACAAATTCTTAACTTTCCGGAACATCAAAGATGATTGAATTTGGATAAAAATTGAAAAAGTTATACTTAATTTAGTTTCAGATTCAAAAACAGAGCAAATAATAGTTTTGCTCTCGGGATTGCAATAGAAACACTCAAATTTGAAATAGATCACTTCAAAATTCTGTAAAACACAAAACATGAAGCTTGTAAAATATCATCTAAGCTTTCCAAAACATCTAAAATTCTTAAATTTGGTTAAGAAACTTAAAAGTTATGCTTAATTTAGTTTCAGATTCAACAATAGAGCAAATAATAGTTTTGCTCTCGGGATTGCAATAGAAACACTCAAATTTGAAATAGACAACTTCAAAATTCTGTAAAACACAATTAATGAAGCTTGTAGTATATGATCTAATCTTTCTAAAACATCTAAAATTCTTAAATTTGGTTAAGAAACGTAAAAGTTATGCTTAATTTCGTTTCAGATTCAACAACAGAGCAAATAATAGTTTTGCTCTCGGGATTGCAAAAGAAACACTCAAATTTGAAATAGATAACTTCAAAATTCTGAAAAACACAAAACATGAAACTTGTAATATATGATCTAGGCTTTCCAAAACATTTAAAATTCTTAAATTTGGTTAAGAAATGTAAAAGTTATGCTTAATTTAGTTTAAGATTCAACAACAGAGCAAATAATAGTTTTGCTCTCGGGATTGCAATAGAAACACTCAAATTTGAAATATATAACTTAAAAATTCTGAAAACCACAAAACATGAAACTTGTAGTGTTTGATCTATGCTTTCCAAAACATCTAAAATTCTTAATTTTGGTTAAGAAACGTAAAAGTTATGCTTAATTTAGTTTCAGATTCAACAACAGAGAAGATAATAGTTTTGCTCTCGGGATTGCAATAGAAACACTCAAATTTGAAATATATAACATCAAAATTCTAAAAAACACAAAACATGAAACTTGTAGTATATGATCTATGCTTTCCAAAACGTCTAAAATTCTTAAATTTGGTTAAGAAACGTAAAAGTTATGCTTAATTTAGTTTCAGATTCAACAACAGAGCAAATATCTCAAAATAGTGAAATCGTATAAAACTCAGAAAATTCAAAAAAAACCCGAATTGGCTAGATCCCTGATTGCAAAGCTGAAGCAATGTTGCACGTGCTAAACTCTTGTCTGGTGCTATTTATAATTTAGGTACCTAACTCGTGGACCCGAAGGTCATACTCATGGTGACCGATGTCACATAACTCGTGGTGACCGAAGTCACAAAACTCATGGTGACCGAAGTGTTAGCGTGCATCCCAAACTCGTGGATGTGTCACAAACTCTCAGAAAGGAACTCGAAAAGTGTTAGCGTGCGTTCCATACCACATGTTCGCACTAAAAGGTTTACTAACCGCTAGTTAACTCCACATCATAAAAATAAAATCTCAAACCTCAAAAATCTCATAATACTCATATATCTTGCCTCGTATCATCGACAAGTGCAAATAAATCTCATAGTAGTTTCTCATAAACCATAATTCCCATAAGGAAAAAATCTAATCTCAAGACTCGCCTCATCTCATCGGCGAGTAATACAACATTTATAAGTAGTTCTCATCGATTATTACTCCTATGATAGGAGATCTCGAACGTCTCAACTAGTCAAATATTAGCTGAAACAAATTCTAAGACCAACAATCATTGTTCTGTCATTTCGATCTCGGGACATCAACAATCAGACGCATTTTTAATCAATATACTTCAAAATATCAAAAACCTCAAAACAGAAAACTTTTAGGACAAATTCTTAGCTTTCCGGAACATCAAAGATTATTGATTTTGGATAAAAATTGAAAAAGTTATGCTTAATTTAGTTTCTGATTCAACAACAGAGCAAATAATAGTTTTGTTCTCGGGATTGCAATAGAAACACTCAAATTTGAAATTGATAACTTCAAAATTCTGTAAAACACAAAACATGAAACTTGTATTATATGATCTATGCTTTCCAAAACATCTAAAATTCATATATTTGGTTAAGAAACGTAAAAGTTATGCTTAATTTAGTTTCAGATTCAACAATAGAGCAAATAATAGTTTTGCTCTCCGTATTGCTATAGAAACACTCAAATTTGAAATAGATTAACTTCAAAATTTTGAAAAACACAAAACATGAAACTTGTAATATATGATCTAGGCTTTCCAAAACATCTAAAATTCTTAAATTTGGTTAAGAAACGTAAAAGTTATACTTAATTTAATTTCAGATTCAACAATAGAGCAAATAATAGTTTTGCTCTCGGGATTAAAATAGAAACACTCAAATTTGAAATAGATAACTTCAAAATTATGAAAAACACAAAACATGAAACTTGTAGTAAGTGATCTACGCTTTCCAAAACATCTAAAATTCTTAAATTTGGTTAAGAAATGTAAAAGTTATAGCAAAATTCGTTTCATCCACAATCACAAAAAATATATTACAGTAGTTATCTTTTTTTTCCCAGCAAATTCACCACTGTAAACCGTCCTTAACCGCATGAACCCAAAATAGAAAGCATGAGGGAAACCTCACCTTAGATATGCAGCAAAGTTTGGGTTGAAAGATTCTCCGGTTTGGATCAATTTGATGATTTTGAGGCTCCTTTATTAGCTTCAGCAGCTGAAAAAGTTGAAACAAGAACATGCAAGAACTAAAGAGAAAGTTATACACAATTCATATCTAATTCTAGGATTTTGAGGATATAATTCGGTAGTATTGGTGGAGATTACCTTCTATTCTCTTAATTTGGTGATTTCTTCTTGAATTGGCAGCAAATTGGCTGAAAATTTTGTTTTAGTTGAAGGTAACCATTATATTTTTTTTTCAGTTCACTGTAAGTTTGTTCTTTTCTGTTTCTGAGGAAGAAGAACTAAACTACATACACTAGTTTGTTTCTCACCAGAAACATCCAGATAATGGATTTTAGGTTTTAAAACCTAACCTAAAAAGCCCGAAGCAATATTATTTAGAAAAAATGCAAGGCTATGAATATGTATTAGGCTATTTTACCTTAAATTCACATATTTCTCAATATAAACTCAAAAAAAATATATGCAACCAACTGTTATGAAACAAAAATTGTTATTTACATAAAATAAAATTTATTTCAATAATAAAATGTTATTTTCATAAATTAAACCATATTTTTGGCAATATTTTACAATTTTCAAAATTTTAGTGTAAAAACACGAATTTTAAAGCATAATTTGTTCAAAAATCATTTTCATTGTCAAATAAGTTATAACAAAACATTATAACTCTTTTTAAAATAACAAAATATTATTTTAAACAATTTTCCATCTTTTAATTTTAATAAAATACATATTTTCTACATATTTCTTTTTTTAAATTCAATAACAGGTTAATATTGGCAATAATTACCAATCTTAATGCATTGATTCAACTAAAATCCAATAAATAATTATTTTCACTCCAAATTCTCAAAGTAAAGTTTTTAAAACTCTATTTTCATCAATTTATATTTATTTCAACAATTATATGTTGAAACACATCAATTGATTAATTTATTAACTCTAATTTAATAAGATCACATTGTTTATTTGAAATAAATAAATAAAAATTAAATCAAATTTATTTTCTCCATTTTATTTTCAATATTAAATTATAACTAACGTTATAATTAAATATCATAGGTAATCACCAATACCAAGTTTGTTACAAAGCTAGCTAGAACTTGATATTAGTATAAGATCAGAGCAATATAAGTGCATAAGGGAATTCATCCTTTAACTATAAAGGATGGGTACAAGTATAGTATAATCTCAATGCATGGTATATGTTTACCAAGGGTTGTCGCATGAATAGGTTTAATTCAACATAAGAGACTCATACTTAATGGCATTCAACGCTAATACAAGGAATCATATGAAAGTCATGAGAGAAACTCATTTAAATTCCAATATGAATCTCGTGGAACTCAAGATAAAGCTCAAATATCATAAAAATGAAATCACAATATATAACATGTCATGTAGCTCTAGGCTATCAATGTAACAAAAATATCTCAAAATAGTGAAATCGTATAAAACTCAAAAAATTCAAAAAAACCCCGAATTGGCCAGATCCCAGATTGCAAAGCTGAAGCAATGTTGCACGTGCTAAACTCTTGTCCATTGCTATTTATAATTTAGGTACCTAACTCGTGGACCTGAAGGTCATACTCATGGTGACCGATGTCACATAACTCGTGGTGACCTAAGTCACAAAACTCATGGTGACCGAAGTCACATAACTTGTGGTGATTGAAGTCACATAACTCAGATGACCCGAAGGTCTATAGCACGGGCATACTCGTGGATGTGTCACAAACTCTCGGAAAGGAACTCGAAAAATGTTAGCGTGCGTCCCATACCACACGTTCGCACTAAAAGGTTTACTAACCGCTAGTTAACTCCACATCATAAAAATAAAATCTCAAACCTCAAAAATCTCATAATACTCATATATCTAACTTCGTATCATCGACAAGTGCAAATAAATCTCATAGTAGTTTCTCATAAACCATAATTCCCGCAAGGGAAAAATCTAATCTCAAGACTCGCCTCATCTCATCGGCGAGTAATACAACATTTATAAGTAGTTCTCATCGATTATTACTCCTATGATAGGAGATCTCGAACGACTCAACTAGTCAAATATTGGCTGAAACAAATTCTGAAACCAACAATCATTGTTGCTGTCATTTCGATCTCAGGACAGCAACAATCAGACGCATTTTTAATCAATATACTTCAAAATATCAAAAACCTCAAAACATGAAACTTTTAGGACAAATTCTTAGCTTTCCAGAACATCAAAGATTATTGAATTTGGATAAAAATTGAAAAAGTTATGCTTAATTTAGTTTCCGATTCAACAACAGAGCAAATAATAGTTTTGTTCTCGGGATTGCAATAGAAACACTCAAATTTGAAATTGATAACTTCAAAATTCTGTAAAACACAAAACATGAAACTTGTAGTATATGATCTATTCTTTCCAAAACATCTAAAATTCTTAAATTTGGTTAAGAAACGTAAAAGTTATGCTTAATTTAGTTTCAGATTCAACAATAGAGCAAATAATAGTTTTGCTCTCGAGATTGCAATAGAAACACTCAAATTCGAAATAGATAACTTCAAAACTCTGTAAAGCACAAAACATGAAACCTGTATTATATAATCTACGCTTTCCAAAACATCTAAAATTCTTAAATTTGGTTAAGAAACATAAAAGTTATGCTTAATTTAGTTTCAGATTCAACAATAGAGCAAATAATAGTTTTGCTCTCGGGATTGCAAAAGAAACACTCAAATTTGAAATAGATAACTTCAAAATTCTAAAAAACACAAAACATGAAACTTGTAGAATATGATCTATGCTTTCGAAAACATCTAAAATTCATATATTTGGTTAAGAAACGTAAAAGTTATGCTTAATTTAGTTTCAGATTCAACAATAGAGCAAATAATAGTTTTGCTCTCCGGATTGCTATAGAAACACTCAAATTTGAAATAGATTAACTTCAAAATTTTGAAAAACACAAAACATGAAACTTGTAATATATGATCTAAACTTTCCAAAACATATAAAATTCTTAAATTTGGTTAAGAAACGTAAAAGTTATGCTTAATTTAGTTTCAGATTCAACAATAGAGCAAATAATAGTTTTGCTCTCGAGATTACAATAGAAACACTCAAATTTGAATAGATAACTTCAAAATTCTGAAAAACACAAAACATGAAACTTGTAGTAAGTGGTCTACGCTTTCCAAAACATCTAAAATTCTTAAATTTGGTTAGAAACGTAAAAGTTATAGCAAAATTCGTTTCATCCACAATCACTTTTTTTTTTTTTGTTTGACAAATATTACAGCAGTCATCTTTAAATGTTTCTCAATATAAACCCAATAAAAAAATATGCAACCAACTGTTATGAAACAAAAATTGTTATTTACACAAAATAAAATTTATTTCAATAATAAAATGTTATTTTCATAAATAAAACCATATTTTTGGCAATATTTTACAATTTTCAAAATTTTAGTGTAAAAACACGAATTTTAAAGGATAATTTGTTCAAAAATCATTTTCATTTTCAAAAAAGTTATAACAAAACATTATAACTCTTTTTAAAATAACAAAATATTATTTTAAACAATATTCAATCTTTTAATTTTAATAAAATACATATTTTCTACAGATTTCTTCTTTTAAATTCAATAACAGGTTAATATTGGCAATAATTACCAATATTAATGCATTGATTCAACTAAAATCCAATAAATAATTATTTTCACTCCAAATTCTCAAAGTAAAGTTTTTAAAACTCTATTTTGATTAATTTTTATTTATTTCAAAAATTATATGTTGAAACACATCAATTGATTAATTTATTAACTCTAATTTAATAAGATCACATTGTTTATTTGAAATAAATAAAAAAAATTAAATCAAATTTATTTTCTCCATTTTATTTTCAATATTAAATTATAAATAACGTTATAATTAAATATCATAGGTAATCACCAATACCAGGTTTGTTACAAAGCTAGCTAGAACTTGATATTAGTATAAGATAAGAGGAATATAAGTGCATAAGGGAATTCATCCTTTAACTATAAAGGATGGGTACAAGTATAGTATAATCTCAATGCATGGTATATGTTTACCAAGGGTTGTCGCATGAATAGGTTTAATTCAACATAAGAGACTCATACTTAATGCCATTCAACGCAAATACAAGGAATCATATGAAAGTCATGAGAGAAACTCATTAAAATTCCAATTTGAATCTCGTGGAACTCAAGATAAAGCTCAAATATCATAAAAACAAAATCACAATATATAACATCTCATGTGGCTCTAAGCTATCGATGTAATAGAAATATCTCAAAATAGTGAAATCGTATAAAACTCAGAAAATTCAAAAAAACCCCGAATTGGCCAGATCCCTTATTGCAAAGCTGAAGCAATGTTGCACGTGCTAAATTCTTGTCCAGTGCTATTTATAATTTAGGTACCTAACTCGTGGACCTGAAGGTCATACTCATGGTGACCGATGTCACATAACTCTTGATGACCGAAGTCACAAAACTCATGGTGACCGAAGTCACATAACTTGTGGTGACCGAAGTCACATAACTCAGATGACCCGAATGTCTTTAGAACAGGCATACTCGTGGATGTGTCACAAACTCTCGGAAAGGAACCCGAAAAGTGTTAGCGTGCGTCCCATACCACACGTTCGCACTAAACGGTTTACTAACCGCTAGTTAACTCCACATCATAAAAATAAAATCTCAAACCTCAAAAATCTCATAATACTCATATATCTTGCCTCGTATCATCGACAAGTGAATATAAATCTCAAAGTAGTTTCTCATAAACCATAATTCCCGCAAGGGAAAAGTCAAATTTCAAGACTCGCCTCATCTCATCGGCGAGTAATACAACATTTATAAGTAGTTCTCATCGATTATTACTCCTATGATAGGAGATCTCGAACGTCTCAACTAGTCAAATATTGGCTGAAACAAATTCTAAGACCAACAATCATTGTTGGTGTCATTTCGATCTCGGGACAGCAACAATCAGACGCATTTTTCATCAATATACTTCGAAATTTCAAAAACCTCAAAACATGAAACTTTTAGAACAAATTCTTAGCTTTCCGGAACATCAAAGATTATTGAATTTGGATAAAAATTGAAAAAGTTATGCTTAATTTAGTTTCAGATTCAACAACAGAGCAAATAATAGTTTTGCTCTCGGGATTGCAATTGAAACACTCAAATTTGAAATAGATAACTTCAAAATTCAGTAAAACACAAAACATGAAACTTGTAGTATATGATCTAAGCTTTCCAAAACATCTAAAATTCCTAAATTTGGTTAATAAACTTAAAAGTTATGCTTAATTTAGTTTCAGATTCAACAACAGAGCAAATAATAGTTTTGCTCTCGGGATTGCAAAATAATCACTCAAATTTGAAATAGATAACTTCAAAATTCTAAAAAACACAAAACATGAAACTTGTAGTATATGATATATGCTTTTCAAAACATCTAAAATTCTTATATTTGGTTAAGAAACGTAAAAGTTATGCTTAATTTAGTTTCAGATTCAACAACAGAGCAAATAATAGTTTTGCTCTCGGGATTGCAATAGAAACACTAAAATTTGAAATAGATAACTTCAAAATTCTGAAAAACACAAAACATTAAACTTGTAGTATATGATCTAGGCTTTCCAAAAAATCTAAAATTCTTAAATTTGGTTAAGAAACGTAAAAGTTATGCTTAATTTAGTTTCAGATTCAACAACAGAGCAAATAATAGTTTTGCTCTCGGGATTGCAAAATAATCACTCAAATTTGAAATAGATAACTTCAAAATTCTATAAAACACAAAACATAAAACTTGTAGTATATGATCTATGCTTTCCAAAACATCTAAAATTCTTATATTTGGTTAAGAAACGTAAAAGTTGTGCTTAATTTAGTTTCAGATTCAACAACAGAGCAAATAATAGTTTTGCTCTCGGGATTGCAATAGAAACACTCAAATTAGAAATAGATAACTTCAAAATTCTGAAAAACACAAAACATTAAACTTGTAGTATATGATCTAGGCTTTCCAAAAAATCTAAAATTTTTAAATTTGGTTAAGAAACGTAAAAGTTATGCTTAATTTAGTTTCAGATTCAACAACAGAGCAGATAATAGTTTTATTCTCGGGATTGCAATAAAAACACTCAAATTTGAAATAGATAGCTTCAAACTTTTGAAAAACTCAAAACGTAAAACTTGTAGTATGTGATCTAAGCTTTCTAAAACATCTAAAATTAATAAATTTGGTTAAGAAAAGTAAAAGTTATTGCAAAATTCGTTTCAGCCACAATCACAAAACAAATATTACACCAGTCATCTTTTTTTTCCAGCAAATTCACCTCTGTAAACCGTCCTTAACTGCATGAATCCAAAATAGAAAGTGTGAGGGAACCCTCACCTTAGATATGCAGGAAAGTTTGGGTTGAAAGCTTCTCCGGTTTGGATCAATTTGATGATTTTCAGGCTCCTTTGTTAGCTTCAACAGCTGAAAAAGTTGAAACAAGAACATGCAAGAACAAAATAGAAAGTTATACACAATTCATATCTAATTCTAGGATTTTGATGATATAATTATGTAGTATTGGTGGATATTACCTTCTATTCTCCTAATTTGGTGATTTCTTCTTGAATTGGCAGCAAATTGTGTGAAAATTTTGTTTTAGTTGAAGGTAACCATTATATTTTTTTTCAGTTTACTGTAAGTTTGTTTTTTTCTGTTTCTGAGGAAGAAGAACTAAACTATGTACACTAGTTTGTTTCTCACCAGAAACATCCAGATAATGGATTTTAGGTTTTAAAACCTAACCCAAAAAGCCCAAAGCAATATTATCCAGATAATGTATATGTATTACGCTATTTTACCTTAAATTCACATATTTCTCAATATAAACTCAAAAAAAAAATATGCAACCAATTGTTATGAAACTAAAATTGTTATTTACACAAAATAAAATTTATTTCAATAATAAAATGTTATTTTCATAAATAAAACCATATTTTTAACAATATTTTACAATTTTCAAAATTTTAGTGTAAAAACACGAATTTTAAAGCATAATTTGTTCAAAAATCATTTCATTGTCAAATAAGTTATAACAAAACATTATAACTCTTTTTAAAATAACAAAATATTTTTTTAACAATATTCCATCTTTTAATTTTAATAAAATACATATTTTCTACATATTTCTTCTTTTAAATTCACTAACAGGTTAATATTGGCAATAATTACCAATATTAATGCAATGATTCAACTAAAATCCAATAAATAATTATTTTCACTCCAAATTCTCAAAGTAAAGTTTTTAAAACTTTATTTTCATCAATTTATATTTATTTCAGCAATTATATGTTGAAACACATCAATTGATTAATTTATTAACTCTAATTTAATAAGATCACATTGTTTATTTGAAATAAATAAATAAAAATTAAATCAAATTTATTTTCTCCATTTTATTTTCAATATTAAATTATAACTAATGTAATAATTAAATATTATAGGTAATCACCAATACCAGGTTTGTTACAAAGCTAGCTAGAACTTGATATTAGTATAAGATAAGAGGAATATAAGTGCATAAGGGAATTCATCCTTTAACTATAAAGGATGGGTATAAGTATAGTATAATCTCAATGCATGGTATATGTTTACCAAGGGTTGTCGCATGAATAGGTTTAATTCAACATAAGAGACTCATACTTAATTGCATTCAACGCTAATACAAGGAATCATATGAAAGTCATGAGAGAAACTCATTAAAATTCCAATATGAATCTCGTGGAACTCAAGATAAAGCTCAAATATCATAAAAACGAAATCACAATATATAACATCTCAAGTAGGAATGGCAATGGGGCGGGTTGGGGTGGGTTTCTTGTGCCTCAGGCCCGCCCCGGTGTTTTTAGACCCCGCCCCAGACCCGCCCCGTACACCCGGTGCGGGTCTAGAATTTTGCCCCAACCCGAGACCCGTACGGGTCAGGGTAGACCCGCCCCGCCTCGAGACCCGGTGAAGGTTTTTGTATTGATTCAAAATTGTGTGCTAATGTACATGTATTTATATTTGTTGTCACTAAATGATACATTAAATACAAATAACAATGTGTTTACAATTATAAAGGAAGATAATAAAAATGTGGTGTACAAAATAATTCAAAAAAATATGCATATGTTATTTTATAAATATCAATGATGCAGCTTAATACTATGAACTTTTTATAGCTTATTGATTGTAACATTATAATATCCATGTCATAATCAAACATACATAGATATATATATATGAAGATTAGCAAATCATCGTTATAATACTAAAGCGATTTCATGAGATCTTAGAAGTGCGGGTCGGGTTGGGGCGGGTCAGCCAAGCCCCGACCCGACCCTAGACCCAGAGCTCTCAAGAACGGGTCACGGGTCTACCCGCCCCGTTGACCCAATGAGGCGGGTCTGGGCAGGCCAAAACAGGGGCGGGTCAACCGGGTTTTGACACTAGACCC
This sequence comes from Allium fistulosum, assembly GCA_030737815.1. Lineage (NCBI taxonomy): Eukaryota > Viridiplantae > Streptophyta > Magnoliopsida > Asparagales > Amaryllidaceae > Allium > Allium fistulosum. The sequence goes on from CM060907.1 coordinate 614,808,503, forward strand.
GCCCTATTGCCATCCCTCATCTCAAGTAGCTCTAGGTTATCGATGTAACAAAAATATCTCAAAATAGTGAAATCGTATAAAACTCAGAAAATTCAAAAAACCCCGTATTGGGCAGATCCCTTATTGCAAAGCTGAAGCAATGTTGCACATGCTAAATTCTTGTCCAGTGCTATTTATAATTTAGGTACCTAACTCGTGGACCCGAAGGTCATACTCATGGTGACCGATGTCACATAACTCGTGATGACCGAAGTCACAAAACTCATGGTGACCGAAGTCACATAACCTGTGGTGACCGAAGTCACATAACCTGTGGTGACCGAAGTCACATATCTCAAATGACCCGAATGTCTATAGAACGGGCATACTCGTGGATGTGTCACAAAGTCTCGGAAAGGAACCCGAAAAGTGTTAGCGTGCGTCCCATACCACACGTTCGCACTAAACGGTTTACTAACCGCTAGTTAACTCCACATCATAAAAATAAAATCTCAAACCTCAAAAATCTCATAATACTCATATATCTTGCCTCGTATCATCGACAAGTGAATATAAATCTCAAAGTAGTTTCTCATAAACCATAATTCCCACAAGGGAAAAGTCAAATTTCAAGACTTGCCTCATCTCATCGGCGAGTAATACAACATTTATAAGTAGTTCTCATCGATTATTACTCCTATGATAGGAGATCTCGAACGTCTCAACTAGTCAAATATTGGCTGAAACAAATTCTAAGACCAACAATCATTGTTGGTGTCATTTCGATCTCGGGACAGCAACAATCAGACGCATTTTTCATCAATATACTTCAAAATTTCAAAAACCTCAAAACATGAAACTTTTAGAACAAATTCTTAGCTTTCCGGGACATCAAAGATTATTGAATTTGGATAAAAATTGAAAAAGTTATGCTTAATTTAGTTTCAGATTCAACAACAGAGCAAATAATAGTTTTGCTCTCGGGATTGCAATCGAAACACTCAAATTTGAAATAGATAACTTCAAAATTCAGTAAAACACAAAACATGAAACTTCTAGTATATGATCTAAGCTTTCCAAAACATCTAAAATTCATAAATTTGGTTAATAAACGTAAAAGTTATGCTTAATTTAGTTTCAGATTCAACAACAGAGCAAATAATAGTTTTGCTCTCGGGATTGCAAAATAATCACTCAAATTTTAAATAGATAACTTCAAAATTCTAAAAAACACAAAACATGAAACTTGTAGTATATGATATATGCTTTTCAAAACATCTAAAATTCTTATATTTGGTTAAGAAACGTAAAAGTTATGCTTAATTTAGTTTCAGATTCAACAACAGAGCAAATAATAGTTTTGCTCTCGGGATTGCAATAGAAACACTAAAGTTTGAAATAGATAACTTCAAAATTCTTAAAAACACAAAACATTAAACTTGTAGTATATGATCTAGGCTTTCCAAAATATCAAAAATTCTTAAATTTGGTTAAGAAACGTAAAAGTTATGCTTAATTTAGTTTTATATTCAACAATAGAGGAAATAATAGTTTAGCTCTCGGGATTGCAATAGAAACACTCAAATTTGAAATAGATAACTTCAAAACTCTGTAAAACACAAAACATGAAACTTGTAGTATTTTATCTATGCTTTCCAAAACATCTAAAACTCTTAAATTTGGTTAAGAAACGTAAAATATATGCTTAATTTAGTTTTAGATTCAACAACAGAGCAGATAATAGTTTTGCTCTCGGGATTGCAATAGAAACACTCAAATTTGAAATATATAACTTCAAAACTCTAGAAAACACAAAACATAAAACTTGTAGTATATGATCTAGCTTTCCAAAACATCTAAAATTATTAAATTTGGTTAAGAAACATAAAAGTTATAGCAAAATTCGTTTCAGCCACAATCACAAAACAAATATTACAACAGTTATCTTTTTTTTCCAGCAAATTCACCACTGTAAACCGCCCTTAACCGCATGAACCCAAAATAGAAAGCGTGAGGGAACCCACACCTTAGATATGCAGTAAAGTTTGGGTTGAAAGCTTCTCCGGTTTGGATCAATTTGATGATTTTGAGGCTCCTTTGTTAGCTTCAGCAGCTGAAAAATTTGGAACAAGAACATGCAAGAACAAAAGAGAAAGTTATACATAATTCATATCAAATTTTAGGATTTTGATGATATAATTCTGTAGTATTGGTAGAGATTTCCTTCTATTCTCCTAATTTGGTGATTTCTTCTTTAATTGGCAGCAAATTGGGTGAAAATTTTGTTTTAGTTGAAGGTAACCATTATATTTTTTTTCCAGTTTACTGTAAGTTTGTTCTTTTCTATTTCTGAGGAAGAAGAACTAAACTACGTATACTAGTTTGTTTCTCACCAGAAACATCCAGATAATGGATATTAGGTTTTAAAACCTAACCCAAAATGCCCAAATCAATATTATTTAGAGAAAATGCAAGGCTATGTATATGTATTAGGCCATTTTACCTTAAATTCACATATTTCTCAATATAAACTCAAAAAAAAAATATGCAACCAACTATTATGAAACAAAAAATTTTATTTACACAAAATAAAATTTATTTCAATAATAAAATGATATTTTCATAAATAAAACCATATTTTGACAATATTTTACAATTTTCAAAATTTTAGTGTAAAAACACAAATTTTAAAGCATAATTTGTTCAAAAATCATTTTCATTGTCAAATAAGTTATAACAAAACATTATAACTCTTTTTAAAATAACAAAATATTATTTTAAACAATATTCCATCTTTTAATTTTAATAAAATACATATTTTCTACATATTTCTTCTTTTAAATTCAATAACAGGTTAATATTGGCAATAATTACTAATATTAATGCATTGATTCAACTAAAATCCAATAAATAATTATTTTCACACCAAATTCTCAAATTAAAGTTTTTAAAACCCTATTTTCATCAATTTATATTAATTTCAAAAATTATATGTTGAAACACATCAATTGATTAATTTATTAACTTTAATTTAATAAGATCACATTGTTTATTTGAAATAAATAAACAAAAACTAAATCAAATTTATTTTCTCCATTTTATTTTCAATATTAAATTATAACTAGCGTTTTAATTAAATATCATAGGTAATCACCAATACCAGGTTTGTTACAAAGCTAGCTAGAACTTGATATTAGTATAAGATAAGAGGAATATAAGTGCATAAGGGAATTCATCCTTTAACTATAAAGGATGGGTACAAGTATAGTATAATCTCAATGCATGGTATATGTTTACCAAGGGTTGTCGCATGAATAGGTTTAATTCAACATAAGAGACTCATACTTAATGGCATTCAACGCAAATACAGGGAATCATATGAAAGTCATGAGAGAAACTCATTAAAATTCCAATTTGAATCTCGTGGAACTCAAGATAAAGCTCAAATATCATAAAAATGAAATTACAATATATAACATCTCATGTAGCTCTAGGATATCGATGAAACAAAAATATCTCAAAATAGTGAAATCGTATAAAACTCAGAAAATTCAAAAAAAACCCCGAATTGGCCAGATCTCTAATTGCAAAGCTGAATCAATGTTCACGTGCTAAACTCTTGTCCAGTGCTATTTATAATTTAGGTACCTAACTCGTGGACCCGAAGGTCATACTCATGGTTACCTATGTCACATAACTCGTGGTGACCGAAGTCACAAAACTCATGGTGACCGAAGTCACATAACTTGTGGTGACCGAAGTCACATAACTCAGATGACCCAAAGGTCTATAGCACGGGCATACTCGTGGATGTGTCACAAACTGTAGGAAAGTAACCCGAAAAGTGTTAGCGTGCGTCCCATACCACACGTTCACACTAAACGGTTTACTAACCGCTAGTTAACTCCACATCATAAAAATAAAATCTCAAACATCAAAAATCTCATAATACTCATATATCTTGCCTCGTATCATTGACATGTGCAAATAAATCTCATAGTAGTTTCTCAAAAACCATAATTCCCGCAAGGGAAAAATCTAATCTCAAGACTCGCCTCATCTCATCGGTGAATAATACAACATTTATAAGTAGTTCTCATCGATTATTACTCCTATGATAGGAGATCTCGAACGTCTCAACTAGTCAAATATTGGCTGAAACAAATTCTAAGACCAACAATCATTGTTGCTGTCATTTCGATCTCGGGACAACAACAATCAGACGCATTTTTAATCAATATACTTCAAAATTTCAAAAACCTAAAAACATGAAACTTTTAGAACAAATTCTTAGCTTTCCGGAACATCAAAGATTATTCAGTTTGGATAAAAATTGAAAAAGTTATGCCTAATTTAGTTTCAGATTCAACAACAGAGCAAATAATAGTTTTGTTCTCGGGATTGCAATAGAAACACTCAAATTTGAAATAGATAACTTAAAAATTCTGTAAAACACAAAACATGAAACTTGTAGTATATAATCTATTCTTTCCAAAACATCTAAAATTCTTAAATTTGGTTAAGAAACGTAAAAGTTATGCTTAATTTAGTTTCAGATTCAACAATAGAGCAGATAATAGTTTTCCTCTCGGGATAGCAATAGAAACACTCAAATTCGAAATAGATAACTTCAATACTCTGTAAAACACAAAACATGAAACTTGCAATATATGATCTACGCTTTCCAAAACATATAAAATTCTTAAATTTGGTTAAGAAACATAAAAGTTATACTTAATTTAGTTTCAGATTCAACAGCAGAGCAAATAATAGTTTTGCTCTCGGGATTGCAAAAGAAACACTCAAATTTGAAATAGATAACTTCAAAATTCTAAAAAACACAAAACATGAAACTTATAGTATATGATATATTCTTTCCAAAACATCAAAAATTCATAAATTTAGTTAAGAAACGTAAAAGTTATGCTTAATTTAGTTTCAGATTCAACAACAGAGCAAATAATAGTTTTGCTCTCGGGATTGCTATAGAAACACTCAAATTTGAAATAGATAACTTCAAAATTTTGAAAAACACAAAACATGAAACTTGTAATATATGATCAATGCTTTCCAAATCATCCAAAATTCTTAAATTTGGTTAAGAAACGTAAAAGTTATGCTTAATTTTGTTTCAGACTCAACAATAGAGCAAATAATAGTTTTGCTCTCGGGATTGCAAAAGAAACACTCAAATTTGAAATAGATAACTTCAAAATTCTAAAAAACACAAAACATGAAACTTTTAGGATCTACGCTTTTCAAAACATCTAAAATTCTTAAATTTGGTTTAGAAACGTAAAAGTTATAGCAAAATTCGTTTCAGCCACAATCACAAAACAAATATTACAGTAGTCATCTTTTTTTTTCCAGCAAATTCACCACTGTAAACCGTCCGTAACCGCATGAAGCCAAAATAGAAAGCGTGAGGGAAACCTCACCTTAGATATGCAGCAAAGTTTGGGTTGAAAGATTCTCCGGTTTGGATCAATTTGATGATTTTGAGGCTCCTTTATTAGCTTCAGCAGCTGAAAAAGTTAAAACAAGAACATGCAAGAACAAAAGAGAAAGTTACACACAATTCATATCTCTAGGATTTTGATAATATAATTCGGTAGTATTGGTGGAGATTACCTTCTATTCTCTTAATTAGGTGATTTCTTCTCGAATTGGCAGCAAATTGGGTGAAAAATTTGTTTTAGTTGAAGGTAACCATTATATTTTTTTTTCAGTTCACTATAAGTTTGGTCTTTTCTGTTTCTGTGGAAGAAGAACTAAACTACGTACACTAGTTTGTTTCTCACCAGAAACATCCAGATAATGAATTTTTGTTTTTAAAACCTAACCCAAAAAGCCCAAAGCAATATTATTGAGAGAAAATGCAAGGCTATGTATATGTATTAGGCTATTTTACCTTAAATTCACATATTTCTCAATATAAACTCAAAAAAAAAATATGCAACCAACTGTTATGAAACAAAAATTTTTATTTACACAAAATAATTTTTTTTTCAATAATAAAATGTTATTTTTATAAATAAAACCATATTTTTGACAATATTTTACAATTTTCAAAATTTTAGTGTAAAAACACGAATTTTAAAGGATAATTTGTTCAAAAATCATTTTCATTGTCAAATAAGTTATAACAAAACATTATTACTCTTTTTAAAATAACAAAATATTATTTTAAACAATATTCCATCTTTTAATTTTAATAAAATACATATTTTCTACATATTTTTTCTTTTAAATTCAATAACAGGTTAATATTGGCAATAATTACCAATATTAATGCATTGATTCAACTAAAATCCAATAAATAATTATTTTCACTCCAAATTCTCAAAGTAAAGTTTTTAAAACTCTATTTTCATCAATTTTTATTTATTTCAAAAATTAAATGTTGAAACACATCAATTGATTAATTTATTAACTCTAATTTAATAAGACCACATTGTTTATTTGAAATAAAAAAAATTAAATCAAATTTATTTTCTCCATTTTATTTTCAATATTAAATTATAACTAACGTTGTAATTAAATATCGTAGGTAATCACAAATACCAGGTTTGTTACGAAGCTAGCTAGAACTTGATATTAGTATAAGATAAGAGGAATATAAGTGCATAAGGGAATTCATCCTTTAACTATAAGATGGGTACAAGTATAGTATAATCTCAATGCATGGTATATGTTTACCAAGGGTTGTCGCATGAATAGGTTTAATTCAACATAACAGACTCATACATAATGGCATTCAACGCTAATACAAGGAATCATATGAAAGTCATGAGAGAAACTCATTAAAATTCCAATATGAATCTCATGGAACTCAAGATAAAGTTAAAATATCATAAAAACGAAATCATAATATATAACATCTCATGAAGCTCTAGGCTATCTATGTAACAAAAATATCTCAAAATAGTGAAATCGTATAAAACTCAGAAAATTCAAAAAAAACCCTGATTGACCAGATCCCTGTTTGCAAAGTTGAAGCAATGTTGCACGTGCTAAACTCTTGTCTAGTGCTATTTATAATTTAGGTACCTAACTCGTGTACTCGAAAATCATACTCATGGTGACCGATGTCACATAACTCGCGGTGACCGAAGTCACATAACTCATGGTGACCGAAGTCACATAACTTGTGGTGACCGAAGTCACATAACTCAAATGACCCGAAGGTCTATAGCACTCGCATACTCATGGATGTGTCACAAACTGTCAGAAAGGAACCCGAAAAGTGTTAGCGTGCGTCCCATACCACACATTCGCACTAAATGGTTTACTAACCGCTAGTTAACTCCACATCATAAAAATAAAATCTCAAACCTCAAAATCTCATAAAACTCATATATCTTGCCTCGTATCATTTGCAAGTGCAAATAAATCTCATAGTAGTTTCTCATAAGCCATAATTCCCGCAAGGGAAAAATCTTATCTCAAGACTCGCCTCATCTCATTGGCGAGTAATACAACATTTATAAGTAGTTCTCATCAATTATTCACTACAACAAAACAAGCTTTTTACAACGGGTAATGCCCGTTGTATTATGTGTTCCACAACGGACAGCGGACCGTTGTAATAGGCGATGTTGTAATAGGTCACCCATATTTTACAACGGGCAATGCCCGTTGTAATACATCTTTTTACAACGGGCAATGCCCGTTGTAATACACCTTTTTACAACGGACAATGCCCGTTGTAATATGGAATATTGCAATGGTTTCTGACCGTTGCAAAATAAATGCAAATTTTAAAAAAAATTACAGCAGCATACGTTCATACCAATAATGAATAATTTAACTAGTAATAAATATTATCATAAAACAACCAAAATCACATTCGAAAAGACTAAAAGCTAGAGTCATAAAATTCCAAGACATTCCAAAAAGTTAGATAAGTTTACATTGACATAGTTCTAATATACACTATTTTTCATTTATTAGTTCTCTACCCAATTCTCTACCTAGTTCTCTGCACCATTTCACATTTACAAACAAACCACCCACCACAGTCATTCACTTCCTCCATATTTAACTAACTTCTCCCTCATACAACTGTGCATTTCCCTTCTGCACACTTTAGCTGACTGTCTTACATAAATGTAGCCAATTGTATTCAACATATCGACTCCATAAGCTGTAACAAAATCAAATTATGATATTATCCCATATACAAAAAGGACATTGACATGAAAGACCTGCATAATTTAGATGAAATAGTTTAATTATGGATAATTTATCTAATGATGAACAAGGGAGCACCAACAGGAAAATTAAGAGGGATAAGCTGATTCCTCTGAGGCATACACAAGGGTCACCGCTAGGAAGAAATGCATGTCTAGCATAGCACACATTGTTATTCTTTAAATAGTCATTTAGGAGGGAACAAAGAGACAAAACAGATTAACTTTTGTTTGAAAATCACCAAGTTCATTGCAGAGAGATCTCATACATGGCAGGGAATGCATAAGAATATTAAAATTTGGAATCAGTAAAAACTACCAAGTAAATGAGAAACTTCTGGTACAAGATTGCTACTCCATAGATATTGACTTATGAACATTGAATGCTTGTCCCACTGCCAAAGGTTCCCCGCGAAGGGTTACTTGTTAGGTTGATGAGGCCAAATTCCGTGGAAAGAAAAAACACACTGCATGCTTTCTCTGGACGTAGTAAAAAGGAAATTACCATATTCCACACATGCATGCAATTGAGAACTATTTGCTTTTTAAGTAAAATATAAAAATACAGGATTGATGTAATTAGTTCATCTGGTTTCATTAGCTAGCAACTAAGACAAATTCATATCCTTCTCTTCTTAAAATGGGTGAGTACAGGTATGAGTGAAATAACTTACTACTACAGAACTTTCACACACATATTGAAACATTTCAAATTTACCAACAGAACTATGAATATCATAATTTAGGAGGAATAAGAAAATATTGGGGAGTTTTTAACCTACACTGGAAAGTCGGGACATCTCAGCTTCGGCTTGAATAATAAAAGCATCCTCGTTTCCTTGAACATACTGATTAAGTCGATCTTTCAAAATGTTTGCTAGTTTTTCTTCTCTCTCCCTTTGAACAACCTATGGGAATAAATATAATTGTGTTTAATGAAAAGTAAGTACATGAAAAAAGAAAAACGGATATAGATATACAAGTTCATTATGAATTCTGGGCGTGCAAAAAGAGGATAGGACTGAACAATTATCACTGTTTTTACTCAAATAACATGTGGACAAAAGAACTATCACATGCATATTGTATAAATTCATATGTACAGCCAAAGCATTAATATATTGTGGATAAAAATAATTGTTATCCTACCAAATATTTAGTATATATAAATATATTCAAGTTTGTATTCCTTGAAATATGCTCTTTTATACTAACTAAAATTGAGTTATCAATAAATGATATCTCTAGTTGTCCGGTAGTTAATTATTTTAGCCAGTAGCTTTAGACTATACTTGTAGCAGCAAGCCAAAGATGTGGAATTCATTCCCTATGGAGATGTGTAAAAGAAAGTTCAATAAATGATTACTCTTATTTTCTCTTCAAGTTTTCTTTCATCAATTTGTTCTCCTTCTTTGAATATATCAAGGGAGGCCATTAATGCCATATCCAGTTGACCAATGTAATCCTCAAACAGCTCACTTCCAAACAGCATTGCAAAAATTGCTGTAGGATCAATTATTGCCTCTCTATAAAACATCCATCCATGAATGATGGATTCATGAATAATCTAATAATTCCAACTGTTCAAGCATAATCACTAATTGTACTCAAACATATATACCCTGAATATGTAATAACATCAGATTGACTATATACTAAAATCTAGACTGAAATAATAGTCAAAGTGCAAAGGAATTCACCTGAAAAAAGATATCAGTTGGAAGTCGAAGCGATTTGACAAAATAAAACGCCATTTTATCCAGAAAATTAGTTGGAACATGATGCTTCTTTAAATCTATTCTCAGATCCGGCTTATATGCATCCCAAGGCTACAGAAGAAATTCAACAATAAAGCAAAATCAGAGGATGTCACGCTGCAAATAGCAAACATGTTAAAAAAACGACAAAACTTACTCTAAAGCAAGACCATTTCCACTCGGTGCCATCAGGCTTTACGATTTTTTTCGGACCGACTCCCCAATAACTAGCTAATTCTTTCTTCTCGGTTAGAGGAGAAACACCGGTCCCTTTCTTCGCCACGTCATCTTCTGCGTTTATAGATGGCACTGCAGCAGCGGAGCTACAAAACCTCGCTTGAAACGTACTTCCCCATAAGGCTTGTGATATGACTGGCGTGTGGCCGTACCGCTCGAGTAGATGTGGACTGAGTTGCTTAATAGGGGTTCGAACCAACAAAGGAAGCACTAAATCATCTTCGATCGAGCAATTGAAGACGACAGCTTTAATTTTTCCCAAAGCCCTAATTTCGAGCAAAAAGAACGAGCGGCCAACATTTTTATAGAGCGAAGTAGAGGAATGAAATAAAAGGGTCAGCTTGTTTTTTTAATCGAAAATTAGGGTACCTATTACAACAGACGTTTTTAGCCCGTTGTAAAACTGGCACCTATTACAACTGTAACGACCCGACTTTCCAGACCCGGAAAATCGAACCATTTTAGTTAAAGAAGAAGAGGTAGAAGAAGAAAATAAAAGAAAAACAACATCAGAATCTAACCATCGCAGCGGAATAAAATATAATATATATTAACAGATATTTACACAAATCAAAACTATATCAGTTTTATATAATATAGCATCAGAGTATACACCAAAGAACACATAACATACAACTGGACAATAACCATATCATGTTCTCAACTACAACAGAGTACAACAATCAACACAGCGGAATATATATATATAAACAAGTACGGGAGATACGTCTCGCCATTCAGCTCATCTCCTGAGATCCACAGCATCATATCCTGTAACCTATAATACTCGGTCTTACCCGAGCATCATGTAAAACAATACCCGAGTCAGTCTGGAAAACCAGCGTGAGAAAATCACACTCAAATTTATTATTAAAGTTTCAAAATCCTTTGAAAACAAAAGCATCTCGTAAGACCACGCCACAAATAAACATGTCGGGTTTTTACCTTACGATAGCTAAAACACTTTATATCAAAATCCTCTGATATTATAATAGTGTCTACAGAAAGTAAAATAGAATCTAGCTGAAATGCTTGCATCTCACATTTCAACAATAGTTGGGCACAATCAAAACCGTACAGGCACGTAGGGAGAATGGATTTCCAACGAATGACTAGGCACTGGGGTACCACCTGTCACAGTACGTGGCCTAGATCACAGTACCGAGGAGTACGCCCGCTCCCCTGCAACACAAGGCCGGAATCATCCCTTACTGGATAATTCCAAATAAAATCATCCCACGGTTGGGATCAGCAACCGCAACACTAAGCCGAAATAAAAGGGACATCTAGACAGGGATGACCTTACTCTCAAGTGGGGGCTACCCACGAAGCCTTGCTGCATAACCCCTGATTTTCAGTCATTCCCGGTTGATGAGGCTCGAGGCTAAACGATACCTTTTCAGAACATATCCCTTAGAATGCCCATCGTCCACCTGACGATGTCACGAAAGCATTCGTCCATACAAGTCCATCCCGGGTTCGAACGGAACCGAAGGCACTATTCCTACTACATCCATTTTGGAAATATCCTCAAGATTAGTAGCGACTAGCCCTTGCACTTCACTGCTCCATCTTCGACTCCGAAATCGTTACACGAAACGTACAAACCGGATCGAAGTGGTATTCGAGTCTCCAGACCTAGAATCCTGGTATACGGAAACCCGATCCCGGTCTCTTCGAAACGATCAGCGCATTTGGCCAATATTGATAGTCGGTTATTTAACTATCAATTTACATCCACAAGCAACCATCACACAATAAATAATTTCCCACATTATTTATTTACCCAAATATCTTTCCAAGATATATTTCCAAATTTTCAAAACTCATTTGAAAACAGTTTCCGCTTACGGAATACATTTCCCAAATAATTATTTCCACTGAATCACCAAGTACAAAATACTTTTAATTTTAAAATAATTTAAAACACTTTATTTAAATATACTTTATAACATTGAAATTAAACTACTTTAATACTTTATCAAAATATATATTTTAAGAATATTTAAAGTAAACCACTTTATAAATATAAGCTAACTTCTCTTTTTAAGACATAATACCAAATCACTTTTATATAATTACTACAATAATAGATTTTTGAAAATACTTACTTTGGAAATTAACCTTTAGAAATAATCAATTTCCTAAAACATGCATTTTTAAACAAATTAGAACTTTTAACTTATATTAAAAATTGCTTTGAAAACGTACTTGGCTATCCAGAGAAATACACTTCTCTTCACATCCTTTAAAAATAAATCAACACTTATTTTTAAACCAATTCATATCCCTTTATAAATTCCCACCTTGAATTTATATTCTCAAATATTCCCTGATATTTCATTTCACTTTATAAACCCAGTTTATATCTCCAAAATCTCATTTCTCTTTTAAAAATCCAAGTTTTTAAACACTTAAATCAATTTCCAATTGATTTCCATTTTACTTTACTTTGAAGTAAATTTCCCTATTTACTTCAATTATTTCAAATACATTAACTTTCATCTTTTATTTCCTTATTATGAGTTAAAACCCTTTTTAACTAAAATACCAATTTCGGATTTCCAAACTTCTTCAATTAATATTTTAATTAAATTAAATCTTTAAATTTCAATAAAATCAATTCTTTTATATTTTTAAATAATATCACTTTAGTTAAAGATTTATTTCTTCACTATTAAATTCAAAATCCTCTTTTCCCATATTTGTTCGAATTAAGAAATTTCTTTATTTCTTTTACAATTCCTTATTTAATTTATTCGAATTCACTAGAATTATTTAACTTAAATTTTCTCTTTTATTTCTTTCCAAAATTCAATTCAATTGCTTTTGATAACTCATTATACTGGGAAATTCAATCCAACCAGATTATCCAATATAAATCATCACAGGATATCAAAAATAATATCACAGAATATTTAAACAAAATTAAATATTTTGAGGAATCCAGTTGGATCCCTCCAACCTGTTTCCCTGCATCCACAGACGTTAGCACAATACCAATTCAATTGCTTTTGATAACTCATTATACTGGGAAATTCAATCCAACCAGATTATCCAATATAAATCATCACAGGATATCAAAAATAATATCACAGAATATTTAAACAAAATTAAATATTTTGAGGAATCCAGTTGGATCCCTCCAACCTGTTTCCCTGCATCCACAGACGTTAGCACAATACCAATTCCACTTCGAGGTGGAATATCGCAGTATATGGGTTTTTATAAAATATCATCCGCTATTATGCGGCGCATAGGGTCTCATCCGCTATATAAATGCGGGAATATCAACAACTCAAATATATACATATGCCAATATGTATATATTGGTATATACTACTATATATATATAGCACATCAATTAATGCAATCATCCAATCAATGATTTAAATTTAACCATTTAAATTTAAATTCAACTGAGTGAGATTAACTCACCTTTGCTTTTAGCTTGCAATCAATTCCTCTCCAGTTCCATTCCGACTTGTATTTTCTCGATTTTAGACCTTGTACAACATTTGTACTGTTTATTAATATTTGAATTAGTCAATCAATTAATTACTATTTATTCATTTAATTTAGCTAATAATTTGGGTTTAAACCAATAATTTATTTTAAACTAATTTCCTTTAATAAAATATCCCTTTTGTAACTAAGATAAATTAAATGAGTTTATTAAATAAAATCAATCACTCTTAATACATATATTTAAAACAAACCAGGAAGTGAAACTTATATGTATACTTATTTTCAAGTTATATACACATATATATTAACAAAATGGTCCATTGCAATTTCAAAGATCAAGTTATAAATAAACTCTTCAAACATTTTAAAATTCCTATTATTTAGTTTTTTCCAAAATCCTATCTGCACTTATATCTTACTGCAAATTTTCAAGTTTATTTCCTTATTAAATTTAAAATATGAATTCAAGATTTAAAGCAGAAAAAGAGGCTCACCAAACAAAACCGGTCCCAGACGATCGGCAACTCTCGCCTAACAACTGCACTCGAAGCATCACGTGTTCGCTCGTACCCTGACTTCGATCAACGCCAAGTTCGAAACCCTACCCAGAGCTGCCGCCTCGAGACTCCACCTTACTGCCGCAACCATTGCGAGGGCCTCCTCCATTCGTGAGCACGGTCAACTCGAAAATCCTAATCGCGAGCCATAGCTTCGCTGTTGTGCTCCCCAGAACGAGAATCATCTCGCGATCCATCCCAAATCGAACACGACGAGCCCAGACAATCGAACGAGTTCTACTGTCGTGCCAATCAATCTCGAGACTTGACCCATTCGAACGACTCGCTCCGAGCCCCTCATCGCTCAAACCCGCCTTGTGACTACACTCCAGATTTCATCATCCCTGGCGAGCTCGTACTCACCACAGCGACCACGACGGCATCGAGTTCGCCTCCCACTCGACCTTCCCACGCGACAAGAACTACTCGCGATCACCACCTCACCATCCCTAATTCGACAGCCCACGAAATCGCCGCCCCGATCGCATCCCCCTCGCGAAACGATAACCCTCCAACGACCCTGGTCGCCACGCGATTCATCGCGATTTCGATTTGGAAAGAGACCCGGGTCTCGTTGATTTTTTTTTTCTGAAATGAACTGATTTTATTCTGGTATAATTTGACGAGGCTGCAGCCATGATTTCTCGAATTTGATTGTGGATTAACTGAGGGAAAGGATTTTGTATCGGCCATTATTTTTCTTTGAATATATTTGTTTTGATTTGAACGAAAGAAAAGGATACGGGGCCATGCTTTGAAACGAAGGGGTAAGCTTTGCACGATAAATTTCGTGATCTTCGGCGTGATTCAAGGAGACAACGTGCTGATGGAAAAGGAATTCCAGCTGATGTTGACCCAATTTTAAATTTTAAATTTAAATCAAATTCGATTTAACTTTCAACGCATTTACTTACCGTAAGGTCACACCACAACTCCGAAAAATACGAAATTTGAAATCCGATAATAATTCAATATTACGGATCCAATGGAACTGGTTTCATCGAATTCCGAGACTGTGCCTCGGAAGGCTATTTTTAAATTCAATTTAAATGATATAAAATTTCAAAACATAACAAACCATTTTTAAAGCGGATTCCAACACTTCTATCCATTTCAGTATTATCTATATAAATTTTATAAGTCTTCAAATTATTTTTAACAGGCTTAAAGCTCCAGATTCAATAATTTACCAATTTCAATAATTTAAATTCAACAATTACTTGTCTAATCAATAATGATATTTGAAATTAAAGTTAATAATTATCTTTTGAATATTTAAAATTAATTAAATATTCCTATTTCAAATGCTCAAAAATTCCGGGTCGTCACATTCCTCCCCCCTTAAAAGAATTTCGTCCCCGAAATTACTAGTTAGGAAGAATGATTCAATCCCCATTAACTATTTCCTTAACCCAAATAGTTTTAACCACCTCCCAAAACAAATCCTTTAATAGAGATACATTATCCCTCTTTCTAACCTTTCAAACTTACTCCTAAGTCCCAAACAATATTATCTTTCTTATCAATACAAATTTGAATTTGAATTCAAATTTTGAATTATCAAAATTTCTCAAAATTTTTCTAACTCCCTAAATTTCCGAAAATTTTTGCCAGCGTCTCCTTTGCGTGGCTAGCCCGGTACTACTACAAAATGGCTCTACGGCCTCCCAATCTCAAAAAGAAAACAAAAAGCCAAGTGGCTGGATCAAAAGTCCAATCAAATTTCATATAGAAATTCAAATACATACCTTTTTGTCGGGCCATTAAATTTTATCTTCTAAAATCAAAAATCCCAATTATCCATTGCTTTTATACACCTGTATATCCTATTAAGCAATAATATTCAATCACAATTCCAAAGTCATTTTATACTTTCCTTTACAAATTTTCAATATTGTTTTACTTAAGCCCGTACGATGCACATATATCATCCGTACGCAATATCACATTCGATCGCTCAATCGATCACACAATTTCACTTCCGAACTAGTATCGTCCACCCGACTTCCTAGTGCGGACTCAGATCTGGTTTCTTGATCAGAAACCGTCATTCTCCTTGCATAGCCACCAACTATGATAGAGAATATCCAGAATCAATCAACAATCCATATCCAGGCTCGCCGTCGAAAATCGAGTGAAAAATCCTAATTCGGATCGATAAAACTATCTCGAAATTCTGTGTTCGACATCTGGACCAAATAGCTATGCGAATAAAATAATATACGTACACCTTACGTAATTAGCCCAATTGATTATCAGTTATATCAATTCTCTTTTATTTCGCATTCCTTTTTATTGTTATCCACTTATTCACAACTATCCCATTTCACAACTTCAGTTTTAGTCTTCATTCAACTATTTACTTAGTATATATTTTTTCCCAAAATTACTAAGTATATTTCCAATACAAATTTTCTTAAGAATTTCATTCTTCAATTCTTAAGTTCAATATAAATCTTTCTTATATTTATTTACTACTTCACCACTGAAGTGTATATATTCAAATTGAACTCCCATTTCATATGAATTCCAACTTACTTCAATTTACTACTTCATTTCAAATTTTTTCCTTAAATTCAATTCAGATTTTCATTTCCAATTTTTCTTTCTTAAATTCAATTCATCTCCAACTTCTGAATATTGAATTTTATTTAGCTCGAAAACAATCCAAGTTAATTCATTCAATAACTATTTCTCAACTTATTTAAACCACTCCTCTGTTGAGTCCAGTTTCCATTCAACATTTACTTAAGTCAATAACTTAAGTTTATTTTCCATTTAACCAACCCTTTAAAGTTTTATTTCCATCTTTCATTTGATTCTTATTTAATCAAATTCCATCCATTTATTTATTTAATATAAGTGGTTCATTCACTCAATCATTATGAATTTTATTTTCCATACTTAATTCATCTGGAATTATTTTATTAATAACCAGGTCATTTCCAATTTATTTTCACTTATTCGGATTTCATTCGCAATTCAAACAATCACTCTTTTAATCCAATTTCATTAACTCAATTCCAATTCTCAATTTTATTTAACTTATCTTAAGTTAAATTCAAATATATTTTATTCACCTTCATATACTCGAATTAAATTTTAATTCCAGGATACAAATTTTATACGAATTTTACAATTCATTCACCTTCAAGTTCTCTAACTCTTTTATCTACCAACTTATATTACTCATTAAGTTATTTTCATCCCATAATTATAATTCCAGAATTAAACTTTCATTCCCTCCTTATTTCAATCAACTTCATTCTATACTTTATATTGTTGATTCATTTAAATTTCCACATTTATATTTTAGATAGAATTCCCAGAATCCAATTGCCCGGTTTTATTTCAAAACCATTTTGAACCCAGAAATAACTCATACATATCTGGTATATCACCTCAAATCCCAATTTCCAAAACAATCTGCTTTTACCAAACAATTTTCCCTTTGAATTTCAAAACCAACCCAGTTCACAATCACTTCCAATTTAAAACAGTTTGGTAGCAATTTCTCTTTGGAAACTCGAAAATAGACATCGATGATGCTGCAGTCATCACCGAAATTATTTTCCAGCGACCGAAAGAGAATTTAATGCTTTTATCACTTGGAAACATTTCAAACATTTTTAAATCCCAAATCCCACCAGATTTCAATTCAATTTCAAAAATATTCATGAAATAATATCACCATTATCTCCCCAAAACCTTTGAAACTATTTTTAAATCCAAAGGAATTTAAACCTTTCCCAAAACTTCAAATTCAAAATCCATTCAATTTTATATCCAAACATTACTTGGAATTCTATCACATTTTATTTCAAGTTATAAGTCACATTTACAATTTACATTTACAAATTTCATTTGTTTATGAATTTACCTCATTGATTATAAATCACATTTGTACATAAAGTTTATTTCAATTTATAAATTTCATTTATAGTCTATATTTCAAATTCCATCTGTTATATAAATTTATTCTTTCACCTTTGGTTATACTTTTCCAATTTCTGATTCAATTTTACACAATGATGATAATAATCTAATATCATCGCTTTCTAACAACCAAGCAACCAAATATCTAATTTGCAAAAGTTATCCTTTTATATATAAAAATAATTTGGGAAAAATTATTTCATTCACCCATTTAAAACAATATTGTGTCGAACTGTTCTATTCAAGTGTTTAGAAACCCCTTCGATACAGTTGTCCAGACTGTGCCGACGAAGGTTCATATGCCACTCAATAAATCAACCAACACAATATAAAACCATTTTATATTCACTAACAAATACGCGCTCATATCTATTAATACTCTCAAAATTCCCACCAGAGCCAAGGTTGTCGCCAGCCTAAGCTCCGATACCACTGTAACGACCCGACTTTCCAGACCCAGAAAATCGAACCATTTTAGTTAAAGAAAAAGAGGTAGAAGAAGAAAATAAAAGAAAAACAACATCAGAATCTAACCATCGCAGCGGAATAAAATATAATATATATTAACAGATCTTTACACAAATCAAAACTGTATAAGTTTTATATAATATAGCATCAGAGTATACACCAGAGAACACATAACATACAACTGGACAATAACCATATCATGTTCTCAACTACAACAGAGTACAACAATCAACACAGCGGAATATATATATATATATATAAACAAGTACGGGAGATACGTCTCGCCATTCAGCTCATCTCCTGAGATCCACAGCATCATATCCTGTAACCTATAATACTCGGTCTGACCCGAGCATCATGTAAAACCATACCCGAGTCAGTCTGGAAAACCAGCGTGAGAAAATCACACTCAAATTTATTATTAAAGTTTCAAAATCCTTTGAAAACAAAAGCATCTCGTAAGACCACGCCACAAATAAACATGTCGGGTTTTTACCTTACGATAGCTAAAACACTTTATATCAAAATCCTCTGATATTATAATAGTGTCTACAGAAAGTAAAATAGAATCTAGCTGAAATGCTTGCATCTCACATTTCAACAATAGTTGGGCACAATCAAAACCGTACAGGCACGTAGGGAGAATGGATTTCCAACGAATGACTAGGCACTGGGGTACCACCTGTCACAGTACGTGGCCTAGATCACAGTACCGAGGAGTACGCCCGCTCCCCTGCAACACAAGGCCGGAATCATCCCTTACTGGATAATTCCAAATAAAATCATCCCACGGTTGGGATCAGCAACCGCAACACTAAGCCGAAATAAAAGGGACATCTAGACAGGGATGACCTTACTCTCAAGTGGGGGCTACCCACGAAGCCTTGCTGCATAACCCCTGATTTTCAGTCATTCCCGGTTGATGAGGCTCGAGGCTAAACGATACCTTTTCAGAACATATCCCTTAGAATGCCCATCGTCCACCTGACGATGTCACGAAAGCATTCGTCCATACAAGTCCGTCCCGGGTTCGAACGGAACCGAAGGCACTATTCCTACTACATCCATTTTGGAAATATCCTCAGGATTAGTAGCGACTAGCCCTTGCACTTCACTCCTCCATCTTCGACTCCGAAATCGTTACACGAAACGTACAAACTGGATCGAAGTGGTATTCGAGTCTCCAGACCTAGAATCCTGGTATACGGAAACCCGATCCCGGTCTCTTCGAAACGATCAGCGCATTTGGCCAATATTGATATTCGGTTATTTAACTATCAATTTACATCCACAAGCAACCATCACACAATAAATAATTTCCCACATTATTTATTTGCCCAAATATCTTTCCAAGATATATTTCCAAATTTTCAAAACTCATTTGAAAACAGTTTCCGCTTACGGAATACATTTCCCAAATAATTATTTCCACTGAATCACCAAGTACAAAATACTTTTAATTTTAAAATAATTTAAAACACTTTATTTAAATATACTTTATAACATTGAAATTAAACTACTTTAATACTTTATCAAAATATATATTTTAAGAATATTTAAAGTAAACCACTTTATAAATATAAGCTAACTTCTCTTTTTAAGACATAATACCAAATCACTTTTATATAATTACTACAATAATAGATTTTTGAAAATACTTACTTTGGAAATTAACCTTTAGAAATAATCAATTTCCTAAAACATGCATTTTTAAACAAATTAGAACTTTTAACTTATATTAAAAATTGCTTTGAAAACGTACTTGGCTATCCAGAGAAATACACTTCTCTTCACATCCTTTAAAAATAAATCAACACTTATTTTTAAACCAATTCATATCCCTTTATAAATTCCCACCTTGAATTTATATTCTCAAATATTCCCTGATATTTCATTTCACTTTATAAACCCAGTTTATATCTCCAAAATCTCATTTCTCTTTTAAAAATCCAAGTTTTTAAACACTTAAATCAATTTCCAATTGATTTCCATTTTACTTTACTTTGAAGTAAATTTCCCTATTTACTTCAATTATTTCAAATACATTAACTTTCATCTTTTATTTCCTTATTATGAGTTAAAACCCTTTTTAACTAAAATACCAATTTCGGATTTCCAAACTTCTTCAATTAATATTTTAATTAAATTAAATCTTTAAATTTCAATAAAATCAATTCTTTTATATTTTTAAATAATATCACTTTAGTTAAAGATTTATTTCTTCACTATTAAATTCAAAATCCTCTTTTCCCATATTTGTTCGAATTAAGAAATTTCTTTATTTCTTTTACAATTCCTTATTTAATTTATTCGAATTCACTAGAATTATTTAACTTAAATTTTCTCTTTTATTTCTTTCCAAAATTCAATTCAATTGCTTTTGATAACTCATTATACTGGGAAATTCAATCCAACCAGATTATCCAATATAAATCATCACAGGATATCAAAAATCATATCACAGAATATTTAAACAAAATTAAATATTTTGAGGAATCCAGTTGGATCCCTCCAACCTGTTTCCCTGCATCCACAGACGTTAGCACAATACCAATTCCACTTCGAGGTGGAATATCGCAGTATATGGGTTTTTATAAAATATCATCCGCTATTATGCGGCGCATAGGGTCTCATCCGCTATATAAATGCGGGAATATCAACAACTCAAATATATACATATGCCAATATGTATATATTGGTATATACTACTATATATATATAGCACATCAATCAATGCAATCATCCAATCAATGATTTAAATTTAACCATTTAAATTTAAATTCAACTGAGTGAGATTAACTCACCTTTGCTTTTAGCTTGCAATCAATTCCTCTCCAGTTCCATTCCGACTTGTATTTTCTCGATTTTAGACCTTGTACAACATTTGTACTGTTTATTAATATTTGAATTAGTCAATCAATTAATTACTATTTATTCATTTAATTTAGCTAATAATTTGGGTTTAAACCAATAATTTATTTTAAACTAATTTCCTTTAATAAAATATCCCTTTTGTAACTAAGATAAATTAAATGAGTTTATTAAATAAAATCAATCACTCTTAATACATATATTTAAAACAAACCAGGAAGTGAAACTTATATGTATACTTATTTTCAAGTTATATACACATATATATTAACAAAATGGTCCATTGCAATTTCAAAGATCAAGTTATAAATAAACTCTTCAAACATTTTAAAATTCCTATTATTTAGTTTTTTCCAAAATCCTATCTGCACTTATATCTTACTGCAAATTTTCAAGTTTATTTCCTTATTAAATTTAAAATATGAATTCAAGATTTAAAGAAGAAAAAGAGGCTCACCAAACAAAACTGGTCCCAGACGATCGGCAACTCTCGCCTAACAACTGCACTCGAAGCATCACGTGTTCGCTCGTACCCTGACTTCGATCAACGCCAAGTTCGAAACCCTACCCAGAGCTGCCGCCTCGAGACTCCACCTTACTGCCGCAACCATCGCGAGGGCCTCCTCCATTCGTGAGCACGGTCAACTCGAAAATCCTAATCGCGAGCCATAGCTTCGCTGTTGTGCTCCCCAGAACGAGAATCATCTCGCGATCCATCCCAAATCGAACACGTCGAGCCCAGACAATCGAACGAGTTCTACTGTCGTGCCAATCAATCTCGAGACTTGACCCATTCGAACGACTCGCTCCGAGCCCCTCATCGCTCGAACCCGCCTTGTGACTACACTCCAGATTTCATCATCCCTGGCGAGCTCGTACTCACCACAGCGACCACGACGGCATCGAGTTCGCCTCCCACTCGACCTTCCCACGCGACAAGAACTACTCGTGATCACCACCTCACCAGCCCTAATTCGACAGCCCACGAAGTCGCCGCCCCGATCGCATCCCCCTCGCGAAACGATAACCCTCCAACGACCCTGGTCGCCACGCGATTCATCGCGATTTCGATTTGGAAAGAGACCCGGGTCTCGTTGATTTTTTTTCTTCTGAAATGAACTGATTTTATTCTGGTATAATTTGACGAGGCTACAGCCATGATTTCTCGAATTTGATTGTGGATTAACTGAGGGAAAGGATTTTGTATCGGCCATTATTTTTCTTTGAATATATTTGTTTTGATTTGAACGAAAGAAAAGGATACGGGGCCATGCTTTGAAACGAAGGGGTAAGCTTTGCACGATAAATTTCGTGATCTTCGGCGTGATTCAAGGAGACAACGTGCTGATGGAAAAGGAATTCCAGCTGATGTTGACCCAATTTTAAATTTAAAATTTAAATCAAATTCGATTTAACTTTCAACGCATTTACTTACCGTAAGGTCACACCACAACTCCGAAAAATACGAAATTTGAAATCCGATAATAATTCAATATTACGGATCCAATGGAACTGGTTTCGTCGAATTCCAAGACTGTGCCTCGGAAGGCTATTTTTAAATTCAATTTAAATGATATAAAATTTCAAAACATAACAAACCATTTTTAAAGCTGATTCCAACACTTCTATCCATTTCAGTATTATCTATATAAATTTTATAAGTCTTCAAATTATTTTTAACAGGCTTAAAGCTCCAGATTCAATAATTTACCAATTTCAATAATTTAAATTCAACAATTACTTGTCTAATCAATAATGATATTTGAAATTAAAGTTAATAATTATCTTTTGAATATTTAAAATTAATTAAATATTCCTATTTCAAATGCTCAAAAATTCCGGGTCGTCACATTCCTTCCCCCTTAAAAGAATTTCGTCCCCGAAATTACTAGTTAGGAAGAATGATTCAATCCCCATTAACTATTTCCTTAACCCAAATAGTTTTAACCACCTCCCAAAACAAATCCTTTAATAGAGATACATTATCCCTCTTTCTAACCTTTCAAACTTACTCCTAAGTCCCAAACAATATTATCTTTCTTATCAATACAAATTTGAATTTGAATTCAAATTTTGAATTATCAAAATTTCTCAAAATTTTTCTAACTCCCTAAATTTCCGAAAAATTTCGCCAGCGTCTCCTTTGCGCGGCTAGCCCGGTACTACTACAAAATGGCTCTACGGCCTCCCAATCTCAAAAAGAAAACAAAAAGCCAAGTGGCTGGATCAAAAGTCCAATCAAATTTCATATAGAAATTCAAATACATACCTTTTTGTCGGGCCATTAAATTTTATCTTCTAAAATCAAAAATCCCAATTATCCATTGCTTTTATACACCTGTATATCCTATTAAGCAATAATATTCAATCACAATTCCAAAGTCATTTTATACTTTCCTTTACAAATTTTCAATATTGTTTTACTTAAGCCCGTACGATGCACATATATCATCCGTACGCAATATCACATTCGATCGCTCAATCGATCACACAATTTCACTTCCGAACTAGTATCGTCCACCCGACTTCCTAGTGCGGACTCAGATCTGGTTTCTTGATCAGAAACCGTCATTCTCCTTGCATAGCCACCAACTATGATAGAGAATATCCAGAATCAATCAACAATCCATATCCAGGCTCGCTGTCGAAAATCGAGTGAAAAATCCTAATTCGGATCGATAAAACTATCTCGAAATTCTGTGTTCGACATCTGGACCAAATAGCTATGCGAATAAAATAATATACGTACACCTTACGTAATTAGCCCAATTGATTATCAGTTATATCAATTCTCTTTTATTTCGCATTCCTTTTTATTGTTATCCACTTATTCACAACTATCCCATTTCACAACTTCAGTTTTAGTCTTCATTCAACTATTTACTTAGTATATATTTTTTCCCAAAATTACTAAGTATATTTCCAATACAAATTTTCTTAAGAATTTCATTCTTCAATTCTTAAGTTCAATATAAATCTTTCTTATATTTATTTACTACTTCACCACTGAAGTGTATATATTCAAATTGAACTCCCATTTCATATGAATTCCAACTTACTTCAATTTACTACTTCATTTCAAATTTTTTCCTTAAATTCAATTCAGATTTTCATTTCCAATTTTTCTTTCTTAAATTCAATTCATCTCCAACTTCTGAATATTGAATTTTATTTAGCTCGAAAACAATCCAAGTTAATTCATTCAATAACTATTTCTCAACTTATTTAAACCACTCCTCTGTTGAGTTCAGTTTCCATTCAACATTTACTTAAGTCAATAACTTAAGTTTATTTTCCATTTAACCAACCCTTTAAAGTTTTATTTCCATCTTTCATTTGATTCTTATTTAATCAAATTCCATCCATTTATTTATTTAATATAAGTGGTTCATTCACTCAATCATTATGAATTTTATTTTCCATACTCAATTCATCTGGAATTATTTTATTAATAACCAGGTCATTTCCAATTTATTTTCACTTATTCGGATTTCATTCGCAATTCAAAAAATCACTCTTTTAATCCAATTTCATTAACTCAATTCCAATTCTCAATTTTATTTAACTTATCTTAAGTTAAATTCAAATATATTTTATTCACCTTCATATACTCGAATTAAATTTTAATTCCAGGATACAAATTTTATACGAATTTTACAATTCATTCACCTTCAAGTTCTCTAACTCTTTTATCTACCAACTTATATTACTCATTAAGTTATTTTCATCCCATAATTATAATTCCAGAATTAAACTTTCATTCCCTCCTTATTTCAATCAACTTCATTCTATACTTTATATTGTTGATTCATTTAAATTTCCACATTTATATTTTAGATAGAATTCCCAGAATCCAATTGCCCGGTTTTATTTCAAAACCATTTTGAACCCAGAAATAACTCATACATATCTGGTATATCACCTCAAATCCCAATTTCCAAAACAATCTGCTTTTACCAAACAATTTTCCCTTTGAATTTCAAAACCAACCCAGTTCACAATCACTTCCAATTTAAAACAGTTTGGTAGCAATTTCTCTTTGGAAACTCGAAAATAGACATCGATGATGCTGCAGTCATCACCGAAATTATTTTCCAACGACCGAAAGAGAATTTAATGCTTTTATCACTTGGAAACATTTCAAACATTTTTAAATCCCAAATCCCACCAGATTTCAATTCAATTTCAAAAATATTCATGAAATAATATCACCATTATCTCCCCAAAACCTTTGAAACTATTTTTAAATCCAAAGGAATTTAAACCTTTCCCAAAACTTCAAATTCAAAATCCATTCAATTTTATATCCAAACATTACTTGGAATTCTATCACATTTTATTTCAAGTTATAAGTCACATTTACAATTTACATTTACAAATTTCATTTGTTTATGAATTTACCTCATTGATTATAAATCACATTTGTACATAAAGTTTATTTCAATTTATAAATTTCATTTATAGTCTATATTTCAATTTCCATCTGTTATATAAATTTATTCTTTCACCTTTGGTTATACTTTTCCAATTTCTGATTCAATTTTACACAATGATGATAATAATCTAATATCATCGCTTTCTAACAACCAAGCAACCAAATATCTAATTTGCAAAAGTTATCCTTTTATATATAAAAATAATTTGGTCAAAATTATTTCATTCACCCATTTAAAACAATATTGTGTCGAACTGTTCTATTCAAGTGTTTAGAAACCCCTTCGATACAGTTGTCCAGACTGTGCCGACGAAGGTTCATATGCCACTCAATAAATCAACCAACACAATATAAAACCATTTTATATTCACTAACAAATACGCGCTCATATCTATTAATACTCTCAAAATTCCCACCAGAGCCAAGGTTGTCGCCAGCCTAAGCTCCGATACCACTGTAACGACCCGACTTTCCAGACCCGGAAAATCGAACCATTTTAGTTAAAGAAGAAGAGGTAAAAGAAGAAAATAAAAGAAAAACAACATCAGAATCTAACCATCGCAGCGGAATAAAATATAATATATATTAACAGATCTTTACACAAATCAAAACTATATCAGTTTTATATAATATAGCATCAGAGTATACACCAGAGAACACATAACATACAACTGGACAATAACCATATCATGTTCTCAACTACAACAGAGTACAACAATCAACACAGCGGAATATATATATATATATATATAAACAAGTACGGGAGATACGTCTCGCCATTCAGCTCATCTCCTGAGATCCACAGCATCATATCCTGTAACCTATAATACTCGGTCTGACCCGAGCATCATGTAAAACAATACCCGAGTCAGTCTGGAAAACCAGCGTGAGAAAATCACACTCAAATTTATTATTAAAGTTTCAAAATCCTTTGAAAACAAAAGCATCTCGTAAGACCACGCCACAAATAAACATGTCGGGTTTTTACCTTACGATAGCTAAAACACTTTATATCAAAATCCTCTGATATTATAATAGTGTCTACAGAAAGTAAAATAGAATCTAGCTGAAATGCTTGCATCTCACATTTCAACAATAGTTGGGCACAATCAAAACCGTACAGGCACGTAGGGAGAATGGATTTCCAACGAATGACTAGGCACTGGGGTACCACCTGTCACAGTACGTGGCCTAGATCACAGTACCGAGGAGTACGCCCGCTCCCCTGCAACACAAGGCCGGAATCATCCCTTACTGGATAATTCCAAATAAAATCATCCCACGGTTGGGATCAGCAACCGCAACACTAAGCCGAAATAAAAGGGACATCTAGACAGGGATGACCTGTCAAGACCGGGATTTTCGACCTTCGAAAATTCGACATCGATACTCACTTTATCGACTGCCGAGCAATCGAGTGCCGGAAACTCCAGTAGTGAGGGTTTTAGAAAGAAGAAATAGAAGAAAAAGAGAAGAAGAAGAGAAAGAAAAAAAGAAGAGAAAAAGAAAAGAAGAACAACACATCAACATCAGAATAGAAAACAATATCAGAATCTCACATATCGCAGCGGAACAATATATATTAGATAAACACTAGTCTTTTAAAACAAAGAACTATATCAGTTTATACATACATCAATCATCACAGTCAATATACAACAATGGACAGTTATATAAACTCGTCCTCATACAGAATACACAGCGGAATAAAATAATATCAGATACAAATACTACGTCTCGAACTCCAGCTTATCTCCAAGCTCCAGAATATCCAGAATATCCTGATAATATAACTCTAGGCTGCCCGTGTGGAAATTGGTGGGCACCCAGAGTTTAGAAGGGAACAATAAACTCCGAGTCAGTCATGGTGACTGGTGTGAGATCGTAAAACAGTTATTCTTTAAAATAAAACTAGATAATTTTCAAAGTCAATTCGAAATGCTTTTGGAAAATGAAACTACCATAAGACCTCCCACCACACACACAATGCAAACGCAGACTTGGAGGAGATTTCTTCTTATGATAGTCAAAGATGCTTACTACGCAAAATCAAATCATTTTTGATATTATTATTAGTGCATAGTGGAAAACATTTCGAAAGTATAATATAAATCTTAGCCAGCATAGGTACCATTATATTATGCCTGCTATAGCTGCCTCCTGAGGAGACAGGTTATACAATTGAAATCGTAAAGGCTCGTATTGTTTCTTTAGATTTCCACCAAATGGTCAGGCTAAGGAACTTCCTTTTCCACGATGGGTACGTCCCTGGAATAGACGACCCGAGAAATAACCTAACATTACGGTTAGATCTCTGCCAACACAAGGCCGGGTTACCTCTGCAAAAGTAGGTAACTACTGACACGCGTATGCCATCCCCCGATCGTCACCGATCTTCCCGAGGATCCCCGATTTCCAACAAACCACAAAGTAATAATAACTGTGCAGCAACCACAGAGGTTAAGTATCTGGGCTCCATACCATGATACCACCTTTATCCAGAAGGAATGACATACACTAAGGGGCGCTACTCCCTAGAACCTTGCCGCATTCGTCCTGTTTCGACCATTTCCGGGGTGTGAGGCTCGATGAAGTCTCGTCCACAAAGCTACGCTTTCTACAAAAAGCCCTGCTTCGGGTCAAACAAAATGATCAACCTATGATCACAAAGATATAAGATCAAACAAATGATCATATCACAAATGATCAAACACTGATCATTTCACAGCAACACTCAGTATGCCACGTTACCAAATTGGGATATATCGCTGATAAATTTCAATTACATAACCTCTGAGCTCGTACGTCTCAGAGAAGGGTGTTAAGCTAAGAGAATAAATTCTCCGCCACCAACAGAAATGTATTTGAAAGAAATCAGCTTTATATCTCAAATTGTAACGTCAGACACACAATCCATACAAGTCTGTTCCGGGATCGAACAGAACCGAAGGCACTTCTCACGAAGCCCTTGCATTTCCGGATAATTTTCAATCACGTCAGGACTTCCCGTCACTAAGGGTGATAAAACCTCTAAATCGAAGATCAGTCGATGTAGAGTAACTCGACGGTAATCCTTCCGTTTTCAAAAGTATCCGGTCTTCAACACCGGTCTTCAAATGCAATTCATAACGACGTATCACATATTCGGAATGGGTTATACGACCCCATGGTCCTTTCCCGGCTAACCCGAATAGTGAGCGTAAATTCAAAGATAAGTGTGGCATTCAATTTCATCCAATTCACAACAAATACCTATCTAAAGGTAATTATTGATAGTCGGTTATTTAACTATCAATAAAGATGCGCAACATCATCAGATTCCAAATAATTTTCCCAAATTATTTATTCTTCAAAAATATCTTTATAAGATATAAAATTTCCACACTTAACCATTTGAAAACAATTTCAAATATTCACTTTTCCATTTATCTTTAAAAGATAAAAACCCAAACAGTTCATTTCACATTGGAAAAGCATTTCCATACTTATTTAAAAATAAGTAATTCACAAATCATTTATTTTCAACACTTAGAAAATATTCGATATACTTAAAATCAAAATTAAGTATATATCTCATTCTTTTAAGGAAATCATTCTTAAATCACATTTATTTGAGTCAAAACGAATGTTGCGTAAAACATCGTTACGACGACTCGAAATCACTAGTATAGGGATTCAGAATTAAGATAGATATATAAATCCCAATACTAGATAAAATATTTCCTTTCGGAAATCATTTACTATAACAACAGTGTTATAGTCCACCATTTCCTTATTTTTCGAAAACGTCTATTTCAACAATAAATGTTGAAATCTATGATTTCGATAGTTCACACGTTTTAAAACATCTTTTAAAACAATTTACTTCATTTCAAATATCACTTTTCCAAAACCATATCCATTTTACTTAACAATATATTCACTGTCCAAAATCGTGAATATACTTCACTAATTACATTTCACTATTTTCTACACGTTTTATTTCAATAATAATTCGCTATCCAAAATCGCGAACATATCTTCTTTGATAATCTCCTATATTTAATTTATCAAATTCAATCGATTTCGAATTTATAAAATAACGTTTATAAATTCTGTTTCTATTTATAAAGCTTCAATTTATAAATCTCATTTTATTCACAATTCGATTCGTACCTCAAACTTTATACCAACAATCCATATTATAAGTTAATAACTTATAATTCCTTTATTTTCAAAAATCGTTCTTTTAAAACTATACAACTGTAAAGTTTATTCCTTTATACATCATTTTAACATCGTTTCTATTTTAAATTCACATTCCCTTATTTCAATTGGATTCATTTTCCAAATATTCACTTTTAAATCTAAAATCGAATTTCAACTTTATTTCTAATTCTACTTCAATTCCAAATCAATTACAAATTGATTTCTAAATTTATTTTCACTACTAAAATAAATTCCTTATTCTTTTCAAATTATTCAATATCCTGTTTTTTAAATGGATTCTTCAAATTTAAATCATTTTACATTGATTTCACAACTTATTTCAATTTACCAATTAAATTTCAAACTGAATTTCCAACTTAAACTATTTTATTTATCACTTGACTATTTATTTCAAAATCACCTTTCAGGTATATTTCACAATTTAAAATTTTCATAACTTTAAATTTATAACATTTATTTATTTATTTAAGATAAATAAATTCCAAAATTTAATAAATCGTATACTTTCCAAAAATCACTTCAAAATTCCTTTTAAAGTAAAAATCGTTTATTTTTAAACTTTAAAATTGAACCCGATGATGCAACGCATCAATTAGTTCATCACAACAGTCAATATCATATATCAATATGATAACAGAATATATCAAAATATCTGTAAATAAGTAAATACAATTGAGGAATCCAGTTGGATCCCTCCAACCTGTTTCCCTGCATCCAAAGATGTTAGCACAATACCAATTCCGCTCCAGTACGGAATTATCGCGGTATATGGGTTTTTATAAATCCGCTTACTAATGGCGCAATAGGGTCTCATCCGCTATACGAGGCGGGAAATCATCAATCCAATATATACATATGCCAATATGTATATACTGCTATATATAGATATATATCCTACTATATCTAATATCACATCCAAACAGTCAATCATTAATCAATAACTGTAAATAATTCCACATTCAATTGAGTGAGAAAATCTCACCTTGATTTTAATTCTGATTTCAGCGTTTATTTCGAATAAAATTAAACGCGCGTTTAATTTTACCCGAAATTCAAACTAACTCCAAATGGCTCCAATTCAGTTCCATAGCGAAGAGCTCGACAAAACGAAGACAACGCAACTGGTTTCGTAATTTTCTGATCACGCAGCAAAAAGTTACGTTATTACAAAGTTATACGAATTATATTAAAATTTATTTACAAATTGTTTTAAATTTCCAAACCCTTTCAGATCACAACCGTCCATCACGGTGTCATCCCCAGGCCGCACGCACGTTTCCCCCTTCTCTTCTTCTTTGCGTTTGCTCCCAGGCTACGTACAAAATAGAACCCATTCAAGTAAACTAGGGTTCAATATTGCCTCCTCCACGCTCATCTATATTCCGATCAGAGACTGCCATTTGAATGTCCTCGACGAAAGCTTCCTTCGGCTGCCACCTTGCAAAGCTCGGTCTCCCCTAGAACGTGAAAAACGTGATCAAACGGCAGACCAACGCGACCCCGTAGCTCCCACCTCGTCGCGAATTAGACGATCTCCACCGTTCAGTCGATAGATCTCACCACCCTCTTCATTTTCTTAGTTGACGACTTCTTGAATCAATGCGTGGATTAGAAGAAAAATTGGGAAGAAGATCATTGTTTTCTGGCCATTGAATCATGAGGGTGGCGGCTGATGATAGAGAAGTAGGGTTTGGGTTGAATGAAGGGCAAGGGTTCCTTTTATAGAGAACCGACGAACACTATTCATTTCGAAATTTCCGAACTCCGATTTACGAGCGGTAACTGGCATTTCTGGGGTTTATCCCACGTTCCGGACACAATGGAACAGGTTTCGAAAGCTAATTCGATCGTATGTGTGAGATATGGCAATAAACGATCAAATTAAATTAAATCGATTTAAATCGATTTCGAGGCGTTTTAATTTGTACCGGACAAATGGTAAATCCAAAAATTATGAAATTTGAAATCTTACAATAATATTACATTACGGATCCGATGAAACTGGTTTCGTCGAAATCCGAGACCGTCTGAAAAATGACTATTTTAACTCGACGATTTAAAATTAAAACGATATCGATGCGTTTCGAGCTGCCACGGTCAAACGACAACTCCGATGGATACGAAAAT
Source organism: Allium fistulosum (assembly GCA_030737815.1). NCBI lineage: Eukaryota > Viridiplantae > Streptophyta > Magnoliopsida > Asparagales > Amaryllidaceae > Allium > Allium fistulosum. The sequence continues at coordinate 614,840,739 of CM060907.1, forward strand.
TGAAATCCGATAATAACTAACTATTACGGATCCAATGGAACTGGTCTCGTTCAATTCTGAGACTGTCCGAAAATTGGCTATTTTTCAGTCGATAATTAAATATTAAAATAATCGATTTTCACAAACTAACTCCAAATTCGATTCTGAAAGTTCTATAACCTTTCTATAACTCCAGTATGATTAAATAAAATTTTACAAATCAATTTCAATCATTTTAAGCTCGATTTTCAATTATCTCTGGAACTTCAATTATTAATTTATCGATTTAATTATCAAATTAAATCCAATATTCGAAAAATAAATTATTCGACTTCTTAAATTCATTTATTAATATTAAAAATCAATTAAATATTCGAATTTTAATTATCAAAAATTCTGGGTCGTTACAAACTTCCTCCCTTAAAAGAATTTCGTCCTCGAAATTACAAGTCAGGAAGAAAGGTCCTTAACTCGTTTACTATTTTTCACAATCAATAGTTTTCTCAAATTTTCAAAACAAATCTTTCTAATAAAGATTCGTTATCATTCAACTAGCTTTCTAACTTCAATTATAAGTTCCAAACAACATTGTTTAACTTCAAAATTCAAATTCGAGTTTAAATTCAAATTTTAAACTCTCAAAATTTTCTCAAAAATTTTCTAACACTCGAAATTTTCGAAAAATTTCGCCAGCGTCTCCTTTGCGCGGCTAATACGGCACGACTACAAAACGTCCCTACGGACTCTCAGATTTCAAAAAGAAAAAGAAAAAGCCAAGCGGCTAGAGAAATAAGTCATCAAATCTCATATTCGAATTGAAATACTTACCTTTTGTCGAGCAATTCAAATTCTCTTCTAAATTAAAATCCCAATTCCTTTACACCTGTATATCCTACTAGCCATAATATCTAGTTGCATATATTCAAACCATTTTGCAAATTCTATTACAAAATTTCAATATAAACTACTTATACCTTTTTAGCTTACTATTGAAGTTGCATATTCAATTTCGTTCAATCTTCACATTTCAATTCCATTTGAATTCAATTCCAACATTTAATTGGATTCAGTTCAATTTCTGAATATTGAATTTTTATTGATTAGCTTTCATTCATACTGCACCATTTTAAATTAGTTTCAGTTACTAATCCATTTCCAATTCTAATTCACTTATTCAAATTCGGTTTCCTCATTCAGTTTTAATCTTATTCACTTCATTTATTCAAATTTATTTACTCATTCACCATTCTTTCATTTTCAATTTGAATCTCATTTCCATCAAATTCCAAATATTTCATAAGTCTTCGACTTATTTACATCTTGATTTATAAAATCATCTATACATTCATATTATAAATTCATTTCATTAATGAATTTTTTAAATTTTCCAATATCTATCTGGAATTCCATTTTCATTTATAAATCACATTTACAATTCATATTTACCATTTTATTCATATATGAATTCGTTTCCTTATGCTTTCAATTCATATTTAAAATTTCATTCGTTAAATGGATTTTTATTTAAACTTTAAACTTTACAAGTTATCAACTTCATAATTCAGTACTCAATTCCAGAGTCTTTTCCAACTTTTTCAAAACCATTTTGGAAAACAATTCAAATCATCCATTTGAATTTTCAAAACAAAACCCAAATTTTCAAAACAACTTCCATTTGAAACAATTGGCAGCAATTCCTCTTTTGGAAACCCGAAAATGAACACCGGTGATGTCGCGATCATCATCGGAATTATTTTCCAGCGACCGAAAAGAGTTTAGAGCTTCTCATTCCTCCAAAATAATTTTCAAAACCTTTAAAATTCACTTCCAAGCCAAAAAGATTTAAACTTTCCAAATCTCCAAAATTTTCAAGTTCTTTCAAAACATTTCCAAAACTCCTTTGGAATTCCGTTTTAAATTACAAATCACATTTAAAATTTGCATTCTTAAATTTCATTTGTACATGGATTTTATTTCTTAACTTTGGAGTTACAATTTCAATTTCTTATTAAATTTTAGTGATGATAATTCACTATTATTACTTCCTAACATCCATGCAACCATATACTATAGTACTTTATAGAAAAACATTTATTTTCTATACAAAAATAGTTTTGGGCAAAATTATCTCATTTACCCTATTTAAAACAATACTGTGCCGAATTGTTCTATATAAGTGTTTAGAGATCCCTATCGATAGAGTTGTACGGTCAATACCGACCAGAATCCATATACCACTCAACAAACCAATCATCACAATATAAAATAATTTTTTTATATTCACTAACAAATACGCACTCGTATCTATTATTACACTCAACTCATTCTAGAGTACTACTGACTCTATCTCTAATGAGTAACACCCAACAGAGCAGGGTTGTCGCTTAACCATATGCTCTGATACCACTTGTCAAGACCGGGATTTTCGACCTTCGAAAATTCGACATCGATACTCACTTTATCGACTGCCGAGCAATCGAGTGCCGGAAACTCCAGTAGTGAGGGTTTTAGAAAGAAGAAATAGAAGAAAAAGAGAAGAAGAAGAGAAAGAAAAAAAGAAGAGAAAAAGAAAAGAAGAACAACACATCAACATCAGAATAGAAAACAATATCAGAATCTCACATATCGCAGCGGAACAATATATATTAGATAAACACTAGTCTTTTAAAACAAAGAACTATATCAGTTTATACATACATCAATCATCAGAGTCAATATACAACAATGGACAGTTATATAAACTCGTCCTCATACAGAATACACAGCGGAATAAAATAATATCAGATACAAATACTACGTCTCGAACTCCAGCTTATCTCCAAGCTCCAGAATATCCAGAATATCCTAATAATATAACTCTAGGCTGCCCATGTGGAAATTGGTGGGCACCCAGAGTTTAGAAGGGAACAATAAACTCCGAGTCAGTCATGGTGACTGGTGTGAGATCGTAAAACAGTTATTCTTTAAAATAAAACTAGATAATTTTCAAAGTCAATTCGAAATGCTTTTGGAAAATGAAACTACCATAAGACCTCCCACCACACACACAATGCAAACGCAGACTTGGAGGAGATTTCTTCTTATGATAGTCAAAGATGCTTACTACGCAAAATCAAATCATTTTTGATATTATTATTAGTGCATAGTGGAAAACATTTCGAAAGTATAATATAAATCTTAGCCAGCATAGGTACCATTATATTATGCCTGCTATAGCTGCCTCCTGAGGAGACAGGTTATACAATTGAAATCGTAAAGGCTCGTATTGTTTCTTTGGATTTCCACCAAATGGTCAGGCTAAGGAACTTCCTTTTCCACGATGGGTACATCCCTGGAATAGACGACCCGAGAAATAACCTAACATTACGGTTAGATCTCTGCCAACACAAGGCCGGGTTACCTCTGCAAAAGTAGGTAACTACTGACACGCGTATGCCATCCCCCGATCGTCACCGATCTTCCCGAGGATCCCCGATTTCCAACAAACCACAAAGTAATAATAACTGTGCAGCAACCACAGAGGTTAAGTATCTGGGCTCCATACCATGATACCACCTTTATCCAGAAGGAATGACATACACTAAGGGGCGCTACTCCCTAGAACCTTGCCGCATTCGTCCTGTTTCGACCATTTCCGGGGTGTGAGGCTCGATGAAGTCTCGTCCACAAAGCTACGCTTTCTACAAAAAGCCCTGCTTCGGGTCAAACAAAATGATCAACCTATGATCACAAAGATATAAGATCAAACAAATGATCATATCACAAATGATCAAACACTGATCATTTCACAGCAACACTCAGTATGCCACGTTACCAAATTGGGATATATCGCTGATAAATTTCAACTACATAACCTCTGAGCTCGTACGTCTCAGAGAAGGGTGTTAAGCTAAGAGAATAAATTCTCCGCCACCAACAGAAATGTATTTGAAAGAAATCAGCTTTATATCTCAAATTGTAACGTCAGACACACAATCCATACAAGTCTGTTCCGGGATCGAACAGAACCGAAGGCACTTCTCACGAAGCCCTTGCATTTCCGGATAATTTTCAATCACGTCAGGACTTCCCGTCACTAAGGGTGATAAAACCTCTAAATCGAAGATCAGTCGATGTAGAGTAACTCGACGGTAATCCTTCCGTTTTCAAAAGTATCCGGTCTTCAACACCGGTCTTCAAATGCAATTCATAACGACGTATCACATATTCGGAATGGGTTATACGACCCCATGGTCCTTTCCCGGCTAACCCGAATAGTGAGCGTAAATTCAAAGATAAGTGTGGCATTCAATTTCATCCAATTCACAACAAATACCTATCTAAAGGTAATTATTGATAGTCGGTTATTTAACTATCAATAAAGATGCGCAACATCATCAGATTCCAAATAATTTTCCCAAATTATTTATTCTTCAAAAATATCTTTATAAGATATAAAATTTCCACACTTAACCATTTGAAAACAATTTCAAATATTCACTTTTCCATTTATCTTTAAAAGATAAAAACCCAAACAGTTCATTTCACATTGGAAAAGCATTTCCATACTTATTTAAAAATAAGTAATTCACAAATCATTTATTTTCAACACTTAGAAAATATTCGATATACTTAAAATCAAAATTAAGTATATATCTCATTCTTTTAAGGAAATCATTCTTAAATCACATTTATTTGAGTCAAAACGAATGTTGCGTAAAACATCGTTACGACGACTCGAAATCACTAGTATAGGGATTCAGAATTAAGATAGATATATAAATCCCAATACTAGATAAAATATTTCCTTTCGGAAATCATTTACTATAACAACAGTGTTATAGTCCACCATTTCCTTATTTTTCGAAAACGTCTATTTCAACAATAAATGTTGAAATCTATGATTTCGATAGTTCACACGTTTTAAAACATCTTTTAAAACAATTTACTTCATTTCAAATATCACTTTTCCAAAACCATATCCATTTTACTTAACAATATATTCACTGTCCAAAATCGTGAATATACTTCACTAATTACATTTCACTATTTTCTACACGTTTTATTTCAATAATAATTCGCTATCCAAAATCGCGAACATATCTTCTTTGATAATCTCCTATATTTAATTTATCAAATTCAATCGATTTCGAATTTATAAAACAACGTTTATAAATTCTGTTTCTATTTATAAAGCTTCAATTTATAAATCTCATTTTATTCACAATTCGATTCGTACCTCAAACTTTATACCAACAATCCATATTATAAGTTAATAACTTATAATTCCTTTATTTTCAAAAATCGTTCTTTTAAAACTTTACAACTGTAAAGTTTATTCCTTTATACATCATTTTAACATCGTTTCTATTTTAAATTCACATTCCCTTATTTCAATTGGATTCATTTTCCAAATATTCACTTTTAAATCTAAAATCGAATTTCAACTTTATTTCTAATTCTACTTCAATTCCAAATCAATTACAAATTGATTTCTAAATTTATTTTCACTACTAAAATAAATTCCTTATTCTTTTCAAATTATTCAATATCCTGTTTTTTAAATGGATTCTTCAAATTTAAATCATTTTACATTGATTTCACAACTTATTTCAATTTACCAATTAAATTTCAAACTGAATTTCCAACTTAAACTATTTTATTTATCACTTGACTATTTATTTCAAAATCACCTTTCAGGTATATTTCACAATTTAAAATTTTCATAACTTTAAATTTATAACATTTATTTATTTATTTAAGATAAATAAATTCCAAAATTTAATAAATCGTATACTTTCCAAAAATCACTTCAAAATTCCTTTTAAAGTAAAAATCGTTTATTTTTAAACTTTAAAATTGAACCCGATGATGCAACGCATCAATTAGTTCATCACAACAGTCAATATCATATATCAATATGATAACAGAATATATCAAAATATCTGTAAATAAGTAAATACAATTGAGGAATCCAGTTGGATCCCTCCAACCTGTTTCCCTGCATCCAAAGATGTTAGCACAATACCAATTCCGCTCCAGTACGGAATTATCGCGGTATATGGGTTTTTATAAATCCGCTTACTAACGGCGCAATAGGGTCTCATCCGCTATACGAGGCGGGAAATCATCAATCCAATATATACATATGCCAATATGTATATACTGCTATATATAGATATATATCCTACTATATCTAATATCACATCCAAACAGTCAATCATCAATCAATAACTGTAAATAATTCCACATTCAATTGAGTGAGAAAATCTCACCTTGATTTTAATTCTGATTTCAGCGTTTATTTCGAATAAAATTAAACGCGCGTTTAATTTTACCCGAAATTCAAACTAACTCCAAATGGCTCCAATTCAGTTCCATAGCGAAGAGCTCGACAAAACGAAGACAACGCAACTGGTTTCGTAATTTTCTGATCACGCAGCAAAAAGTTACGTTATTACAAAGTTATACGAATTATATTAAAATTTATTTACAAATTGTTTTAAATTTCCAAACCCTTTCAGATCACAACCGTCCATCACGGTGTCATCCCCAGGCCGCACGCACGTTTCCCCCTTCTCTTCTTCTTTGCGTTTGCTCCCAGGCTACGTACAAAATAGAACCCATTCAAGTAAACTAGGGTTCAATATTGCCTCCTCCACGCTCATCTATATTCCGATCAGAGACTGCCATTTGAATGTCCTCGATGAAAGCTTCCTTCGGCTGCCACCTTGCAAAGCTCGGTCTCCCCTAGAACGTGAAAAACGTGATCAAACGGCAGACCAACGCGACCCCGTAGCTCCCACCTCGTCGCGAATTAGACGATCTCCACCGTTCAGTCGATAGATCTCACCACCCTCTTCATTTTCTTAGTTGACGACTTCTTGAATCAATGCGTGGATTAGAAGAAAAATTGGGAAGAAGATCATTGTTTTCTGGCCATTGAATCATGAGGGTGGCGGCTGATGATAGAGAAGTAGGGTTTGGGTTGAATGAAGGGCAAGGGTTCCTTTTATAGAGAACCGACGAACACTATTCATTTCGAAATTTCCGAACTCCGATTTACGAGCGGTAACTGGCATTTCTGGGGTTTATCCCGCGTTCCGGACACAATGGAACAGGTTTCGAAAGCTAATTCGATCGTATGTGTGAGATATGGCAATAAACGATCAAATTAAATTAAATCGATTTAAATCGATTTCGAGGCGTTTTAATTTGTACCGGACAAATGGTAAATCCAAAAATTATGAAATTTGAAATCTAACAATAATATTACATTACGGATCCGATGAAACTAGTTTCGTCGAAATCCGAGACCGTCTGAAAAATGACTATTTTAACTCGACGATTTAAAATTAAAACGATATCGATGCGTTTCGAGCTGCCACGGTCAAACGACAACTCCGATGGATACGAAAATTGAAATCCGATAATAACTAACTATTACGGATCCAATGGAACTGGTCTCGTTCAATTCTGAGACTGTCCGAAAATTGGCTATTTTTCAGTCGATAATTAAATATTAAAATAATCGATTTTCACAAACTAACTCCAAATTCGATTCTGAAAGTTCTATAACCTTTCTATAACTCCAGTATGATTAAATAAAATTTTACAAATCAATTTCAATCATTTTAAGCTCGATTTTCAATTATCTCTGGAACTTCAATTATTAATTTATCGATTTAATTATCAAATTAAATCCAATATTCGAAAAATAAATTATTCGACTTCTTAAATTCATTTATTAATATTAAAAATCAATTAAATATTCGAATTTTAATTATCAAAAATTCTGGGTCGTTACATGACCTTACTCTCAAGTGGGGGCTACCCACGAAGCCTTGCTGCATAACCCCTGATTTTCAGTCATTCCCGGTTGATGAGGCTCGAGGCTAAACGATACCTTTTCAGAACATATCCCTTAGAATGCCCATCGTCCACCTGATGATGTCACGAAAGCATTCGTCCATACAAGTCCGTCCCGGGTTCGAACGGAACCGAAGGCACTATTCCTACTACATCCATTTTGGAAATATCCTCAGGATTAGTAGCGACTAGCCCTTGCACTTCACTGCTCCATCTTCGACTCCGAAATCATTACACGAAACGTACAAACCGGATCGATGTGGTATTCGAGTCTCCAGACCTAGAATCCTGGTATACGGAAACCCGATCCCGGTCTCTTCGAAACGATCAGCGCATTTGGCCAATATTGATAGTCGGTTATTTAACTATCAATTTACATCCACAAGCAACCATCACACAATAAATAATTTCCCACATTATTTATTTGCCCAAATATCTTTCCAAGATATATTTCCAAATTTTCAAAACTCATTTGAAAACAGTTTTCGCTTACGGAATACATTTCCCAAATAATTATTTCCACTGAATCACCAAGTACAAAATACTTTTAATTTTAAAATAATTTAAAACACTTTATTTAAATATACTTTAAAACATTGAAATTAAACTACTTTAATACTTTATCAAAATATATATTTTAAGAATATTTAAAGTAAACCACTTTATAAATATAAGCTAACTTCTCTTTTTAAGACATAATACCAAATCACTTTTATATAATTACTACAATAATAGATTTTTGAAAATACTTACTTTGGAAATTAACCTTTAGAAATAATCAATTTCCTAAAACATGCATTTTTAAACAAATTAGAACTTTTAACTTATATTAAAAATTGCTTTGAAAACGTACTTGGCTATCCAGAGAAATACACTTCTCTTCACATCCTTTAAAAATAAATCAACACTTATTTTTAAACCAATTCATATCCCTTTATAAATTCCCACCTTGAATTTATATTCTCAAATATTCCCTGATATTTCATTTCCCTTTATAAACCCAGTTTATATCTCCAAAATCTCATTTCTCTTTTAAAAATCCAAGTTTTTAAACACTTAAATCAATTTCCAATTGATTTCCATTTTACTTTACTTTGAAGTAAATTTCCCTATTTACTTCAATTATTTCAAATACATTAACTTTCATCTTTTATTTCCTTATTATGAGTTAAAACCCTTTTTAACTAAAATACCAATTTCGGATTTCCAAACTTCTTCAATTAATATTTTAATTAAATTAAATCTTTAAATTTCAATAAAATCAATTCTTTTATATTTTTAAATAATATCACTTTAGTTAAAGATTTATTTCTTCACTATTAAATTCAAAATCCTCTTTTCCCATATTTGTTCGAATTAAGAAATTTCTTTATTTCTTTTACAATTCCTTATTTAATTTATTCAAATTCACTAGAATTATTTAACTTAAATTTTCTCTTTTATTTCTTTCCAAAATTCAATTCAATTGCTTTTAATAACTCATTATACTGGGAAATTCAATCCAACCAGATTATCCAATATAAATCATCACAGGATATCAAAAATCATATCACAGAATATTTAAACAAAATTAAATATTTTGAGGAATCCAGTTGGATCCCTCCAACCTGTTTCCCTGCATCCACAGACGTTAGCACAATACCAATTCCACTTCGAGGTGGAATATCGCAGTATATGGGTTTTTATAAAATATCATCCGCTATTATGCGGCGCATAGGGTCTCATCCGCTATATAAATGCGGGAATATCAACAACTCAAATATATACATATGCCAATATGTATATATTGGTATATACTACTATATATATATAGCACATCAATCAATGCAATCATCCAATCAATGATTTAAATTTAACCATTTAAATTTAAATTCAACTGAGTGAGATTAACTCACCTTTGCTTTTAGCTTGCAATCAATTCCTCTCCAGTTCCATTCCGACTTGTATTTTCTCGATTTTAGACCTTGTACAACATTTGTACTGTTTATTAATATTTGAATTAGTCAATCAATTAATTACTATTTATTCATTTAATTTAGCTAATAATTTGGGTTTAAACCAATAATTTATTTTAAACTAATTTCCTTTAATAAAATATCCCTTTTGTAACTAAGATAAATTAAATGAGTTTATTAAATAAAATCAATCACTCTTAATACATATATTTAAAACAAACCAGGAAGTGAAACTTATATGTATACTTATTTTCAAGTTATATACATATATATATTAACAAAATGGTCCATTGCAATTTCAAAGATCAAGTTATAAATAAACTCTTCAAACATTTTAAAATTCCTATTATTTAGTTTTTTCCAAAATCCTATCTGCACTTATATCTTACTGCAAATTTTCAAGTTTATTTCCTTATTAAATTTAAAATATGAATTCAAGATTTAAAGCAGAAAAAGAGGCTCACCAAACAAAACCGGTCCCAGACGATCGGCAACTCTCGCCTAACAACTGCACTCGAAGCATCACGTGTTCGCTCGTACCCTGACTTCGATCAACGCCAAGTTCGAAACCCTACCCAGAGCTGCCGCCTCGAGACTCCACCTTACTGCCGCAACCATCGCGAGGGCCTCCTCCATTCGTGAGCACGGTCAACTCAAAAATCCTAATCGCGAGCCATAGCTTCGCTGTTGTGCTCCCCAGAACGAGAATCATCTCACGATCCATCCCAAATCGAACACGTCGAGCCCAGACAATCGAACGAGTTCTACTGTCGTGCCAATCAATCTCGAGACTTGACCCATTCGAACGACTCGCTCTGAGCCCCTCATCGCTCGAACCCGCCTTGTGACTACACTCCAGATTTCATCATCCCTGGCGAGCTCGTACTCACCACAGCGACCACGACGGCATCGAGTTCGCATCCCACTCGACCTTCCCACGCGACAAGAACTACTCGCGATCACCACCTAACCAGCCCTAATTCGACAGCCCACGAAGTCGCCGCCCCGATCGCATCCCCCTCACGAAACGATAACCCTCCAACGACCCTGGTCGCCACGCGATTCATCGCGATTTCGATTTGGAAAGAGACCCGGGTCTCGTTGATTTTTTTTTCTGAAATGAACTGATTTTATTCTGGTATAATTTGACGAGGCTGCAGCCATGATTTCTCGAATTTGATTGTGGATTAACTGAGGGAAAGGATTTTGTATCGGCCATTATTTTTCTTTGAATATATTTGTTTTGATTTGAACGAAAGAAAAGGATACGGGGCCATGCTTTGAAACGAAGGGGTAAGCTTTGCACGATAAATTTCGTGATCTTCGGCGTGATTCAAGGAGACAACGTGCTGATGGAAAAGGAATTCCAGCTGATGTTGACCCAATTTTAAATTTAAAATTTAAATCAAATTCGATTTAACTTTCAACGCATTTACTTACCGTAAGGTCACACCACAACTCCGAAAAATACGAAATTTGAAATCCGATAATAATTCAATATTACGGATCCAATGGAACTGGTTTCGTCGAATTCCGAGACTGTGCCTCGGAAGGCTATTTTTAAATTCAATTTAAATGATATAAAATTTCAAAACATAACAAACCATTTTTAAAGCTGATTCCAACACTTCTATCCATTTCAGTATTATCTATATAAATTTTATAAGTCTTCAAATTATTTTTAACAGGCTTAAAGCTCCAGATTCAATAATTTACCAATTTCAATAATTTAAATTCAACAATTACTTGTCTAATCAATAATGATATTTGAAATTAAAGTTAATAATTATCTTTTGAATATTTAAAATTAATTAAATATTCCTATTTCAAATGCTCAAAAATTCCGGGTCGTCACAACAACGGTCCAGTATGGACCGTTGTAATAGCTATCTATTACAACAGGCAACCGATGCCCGTTGTAAAAAGGACATTGTATGTGGCATCTTTTTCAACAGGCTTGAATGAAACGTTGTAATAGCCGTCTATTACAACGGGCAACCAATGCCCGTTGTAAAAAGGGCGTTGTAATAGGGGATTTTTGTTGTAGTGATTACTCCTATGATAGTAGATCTCGAACGTCTCAACTAGTAAAATATTGGCTAAAACAAATTCTAAGACCAACAATCATTGTTGCTGTCATTTCGATCCCTGGACAGCAACAATCAGACGCATTTTTAATCAATATACTTCAAAATTTCAAAAATCTCAAAACATGAAACTTTTAGAACAAATTCTTATCTTTTCGGAACATCAAAGATTTTTGAATTTGGATAAAAATTGTAAAAGTTATGCTTAATTTAGTTTCAGATTCAACAACAGAGCAAATAATAGTTTTGCTCTCGGGATTGCCATAGAAACACTCAAATTTAAAATAGATAACTTCAAAACTCTGAAAAACACAAAACATGAAACTTGTAGTATATGATCTATGCTTTCCAAAACATCTAAAATTCTTAAATTTGGTTAAGAAACGTAAAAGTTATGCTTAATTTAGTTTCAGATTCAACAATAGAGCAGATAATAGTTTTGCTCTCGGGATTGCAATAGAAACACTCAAATTTGAAATAGATAACTTCAAAATTCTAAAAAACACAAAACATGAAACTTGTAGTATATGATCTAAACTTTCCAAAACATCTAAAATTACTAAATTTGGTTAAGAAACTTAAAAGTTATAGCAAAATTCGTTTCATCCACAATCACAAAACAAATATTACAGCAGTAATCTTTTTTTTTCCAGCAAATTCACCACTATAAACCGTCCTTAACCGCATGAACCCAAAATAGAAAGTGTATGGAACCCTCACGTTAGATATGCAGCAAAGTTTAGGTTGAAAGCTTCTCCGGTTTGGATCAATTTGATGATTTTCAGGATCCTTTGTTAGCTTCAACAGTTGAAAAAGTTGAAACAAGAACATGCATGAACAAAAGAGAAAGTTATACACAATTCATATCTAATTCTAGGATTTTGATGATATAATTCTGTAGTATTGGTGGCGATTACCTTCAATTCTCCTAATTTGGTGATTCTTCTTGAATTGGCAGCAAATTGGGTGAAAATTTTGTTTTAGTTAAAGGTAACCATTTTTTTTTTCAGTTGACTGTAAGTTTGTTCTTTTCTGTTTCTGAGGAAGAAGAACTAAACTACGTACACTAGTTTGTTTCTCACCAGAAACATCCAGATAATGGATTTTAGGTTTTAAAACCTAACCCAAAAAGCCCAAAGCAATATTATTTAGAGAAAATGCAAGGCTATGTATATGTATTAGGCTATTTTACCTTAAATTCACATATTTCTCAATATAAACTCAAAAAAAAATTATGCAACCAACTGTTATGAAACAAAAAATTGTTATTTACACAAAATAAAATTTATTTCAATAATAAAATGTTATTTTCATAAATAAAACCATATTTTTTACAATATTTTACAATTTACAAAATTTTAGTGTAAAAACACGAATTTTAAAGCATAATTTGTTCAAAAATCATTTTCATTGTCAAATAAGTTATAACAAAACATTATAACTCTTTTTAAAATAACAAAATATTATTTTAAACAATATTCCATCTTTTAATTTTAATAAAATACATATTTTCTAAATATTTCTTCTTTTAAATTCAATAACAGGTTAATATTGGCAATAATTACTAATATTAATGCATTGATTCAACTAAAATCCAATAAATAATTATTTTCACTCCAAATTCTCAAAGTAAAGTTTTTAAAACGCTATTTTCATCAATTTATATTTATTTCAAAAATTATATGTTGAAACACATCAATTGATTAATTTATTAACTCTAATTTTATAAGATCACATTGTTTATTCGAAATAAATAAATAAAAATAAAATCAAAATTATTTTATCCATTTTATTTTCAATATTAAATTATAACTAACGTTATAATTAAATATTATAGGTAATCACCAATACCAGGTTTGTTACAAAGCTAGCTAGAACTTGATATTAGTATAAGATAAGAGGAATATAAGTGCATAAGGGAATTCATCCTTTAACTATAAAGGATGGGTACAAGTATAGTATAATCTCAATGCATGGTATATGTTTACCAAGGGTTGTCGCATCAACAGGTTTAATTCAACATAAGAGACTCATACTTAATGGCATTCAACGCTAATACAAGGAATCATATGAAAGTCATGAGAGAAACTCATTAAAATTCCAATATGAATCTCGTGGAACTCAAGATAAAGCTCTAATATCATAAAAACGAAATCACAATTTATAACATCTCATGTAGCTCTAGGCTATCGATGTAACAAAAATATCTCAAAATAGTGAAATCGTATAAAACTCAGAAAATTCAAAAAAAACCCCGAATTGGCCAGATCCCTTATTGCAAAGCTGAAGCAATGTTGCACGTGCTAAACTCTTGTCCAGTGCTATTTATAATTTAGGTACCTAACTCGTGGTCCCGAAGGTCATACTCATGGTGACCGATGTCACATAACCCGTGGTGACCGAAGTCACAAAACTCATGGTGACCGAAGTCACATAACTTGTGGTGACCGAAGTCACATAACTCAGATGACCCGAAGGCCTATAGCATGGGCATACTCGTGGATGTGTCACAAACTCTTGGAAAGGAACCCGAAAAGTGTTAGCGTGCGTCCCATACCACACATTCGCACTAAACGGTTTACTAACCGCTAATTAACTCCACATCATAAAAATTGATGCAGCCAAGAAAGAGAATTCGACGATGTAAATCGAATCCGTCCAGGATATCACACGATTAGTGGAAATAAACGGTGAAACGATGATAAATCGGTGAATGTAAGAATACCCAAATGCCCAAATCCGTTGATCACGAAGATACCAGATTCTAGCAATCTTCTACACGTTGATTGCGCATGATGCCGTGAGAGAAGATCTACAATTCTTCGAACGTTGATCAAGCGCACTTGATTCCGTGAATTGGCTTCAACAATCGTTGATTCGAGCGCACTCGAATGCTGAAAGTGGAGATAGGAGATAACACTAACTACCAATTTTAATGGAGGCAAGAAGCACAAACCAAATTTTATTTCAAAATCAACCATCTTTTACAAATGGCCTCTCATCCCTATTTATAGAGATTTACAACTCAACACACAACTTAAGAAAATTACAACACAAGTGACTTACAAAACAAACAACCTAACAACAAACATCTCGAACAACTTAACAAATACAACCGACTTAACAAAATACAGCAAACGACTTAAGAAAAACATCACAACAGTACACGACTTAACAAAGTAGTGGTTTGAACTTCAGGAGCGAATTAAGCTTCGCAGCAGCATAAGGTCGAGCGACCTAAAACAAACAGCGGCATAAGAAATTCTTCTTGCGACCTAAGCTGGAGTGACTCAAGGGATGGCAGCGACCTACTGAATTTCGCGACGTAGGAAGATTCGCGACCTAAAGAAAATCGTTCGCGACTTAAGGAGGAGCACGGCTTCACGTGACCTAAGGAAGCTCGAGCGGCATAGGTCAATCACGACCTAACTGCATCTGCCTCGCGACTATGCTGGAGTGTTGTTCGCGACATAAGGAGGAGCACGGCTTCACGAGACCTAAGGAAGCTCGAGCGGCATAGGTCGATCGCGACCTAACTACATCTGAAGACTGGCGACCTAGGCTCCGCGATTCAGGCCTTCACGATTTAGGGCTTCGTGATTCAGGGGAAGCGATTTCATTATCTTGCGTTGCATCATCATCTCGCGCTGCATCATCCTCACCGGGTTGAGGAAAATTCATCCTTGAATTTAAAAGTTCTTCCCCATTGGGTTGATCATCTCTATAATAAGGTATAAGATGTTTAACATTAAACACGTTAGAAGTATACACATCCTCCGGCAGCTTCAACCTATAAGCATTTTCATTGATTAGTTTCACAATCTTTACAGGACCAATCTTTCGAGCTTTAAGTTTATTGTATGCTCCCACTGGAAAACAATCCTTCGTTAGTACAGCATATACTAAATCTCCTTCGTTAAATTCAGCACTTCTTCGCTTCAGATCCGCAGATCGTTTATACTTCTCATTCGCCTTCTCCAATCGTTCCTGAACGATTCTATGGAATTCTATCAACCCATCAACAAAATCAGCAGCCCGCTTAACTGTCCCCTTCGGTTGTGGTACTATCGTTAAATCCAACGGCCCATTTGATAAGCTTGAATATACAATCTGAAATGGACTGTAACCAGTGCTTCGGTTAACAATATGGTTATGAGCAAACTCTGCCTGGCACAACTTTAAGTCCCAACTCTTCAAATTGTCCGACACAAGACATCTCAACAGATTTCCCAATGATCTATTCACAACTTCAGTTTGCCCATCCTTCTGAGAATGATATGCACTACTAAAATTCAGTTTCATCCCAACCATCTTCCACGGACTCAACCAAAAGTGACTCAGAAATCGGGTATCTCGGTCAGAAACAATAGATTCAGGTAACCCATGTAAACGATAGATTTCTTTAAAGAATAAATGTGCCACATGAACTACATTCGTCGTTTTCTTACAAGCAATGAAATGTGCCATCTTCGAGAAACGATCTACTACAACATATATAGAATCATTTCCCCGTTGAGTTCTAGGCAAACCCAAAACGAAATCCATGCTAACATCAACCCATGGTCTAGTAGGCACGGGCAATGGCATATACAATCCTGCATTCGTAGCTGTCCACTTGGAAACTTGATATATGTGACATCTCTGCACAAATCTTTCAACTTCTTTTCTCATCGATGACCAGAAATAAGATTGTGACACCAACTGCAAGTTACGATCTCTGCCCACCTGACTCTCTTCATGCAATTCTTTGACAATCTTCAACCTCAAGCTACAATCCGGAATACACATTCGATTTCCTCTAAACAAGAATCCATCTTTCATCACAAAATCATCAGAACTCCCTTCCTACACTTGATCCAGCACTTTCGCAAAATAAGAATCTGAAATAAGCAACTCTGGCAACAAATCAAATCCCACTACTTCCACTCGCATAGTTGTCAGCAAATGATTTCTACGGCTCAATGCATCGGCAACTCGGTTAGTAACTCCTGATTTGTGCTTCACAACGAAAGTAAACTGTTGTAAATAAGCAACCCACGAAGCATGTCTTGCCGAAATTTTATCTTGCCCCTGCAAATGTTCCAAAGCTTCATGGTCAGTGTATAGCACAAATTCTTTATGAAATAGATAGTGTCTCCAATGCTTTATGGCTTGGACTATAGCATAGAATTCCAAGTCATAAGTATTGTATCTCGTTTTAGCTCCCGTCAGTTTCTCACTAAAGTAGGCAATAGGATGACCCCTTTGACTCAACGTTCCCCCAATTCCAACCTTGGACGCATCAGTATTTAGCTCAAAGAGTAACTGAAAGTCCGGGTATCTAAAAATGGGCGTTGTGGTCAAGAGATTCTTGATTCTCTGAAAAGCAGAATCAGCCTCTTCAGTCCAAACAAACTTCTTCCCTTTCATACATTCCGTAACTGGTGCCATCAGGCTACTGAATTGTGGAATGAATCTTCGGTAGAATGATGCTAAACCATGAAAACTCCACACTTTTGTTAATGTCTTAGGTTGTGGCCAATTTCGAATAGCTTCAACTTTACTCTGATCAACTTGAATACCATCCTTCGACACAATATAGCTCAAGAATAGAATACTTGTAGTCATGAAGATACACTTCTTCGTTGCAGCATAAAATTCCTCACGTCGTAAAACTAACAAAACTTCCCGCAAATGCTGTAGGTGTTCTTCAGTGCTTCCACTATAGATCAAGATGTCATCAAAATATACCACTACGAACTTCTCGATAAATGGTCGAAAAATCTGGTTCATGACTCTCATGAATGTACTTGGAGCATTTGACAAGCCAAACGGCATCACCGACCATTCGTACAGACCCTCTCGAGTTTTAAAAGCAGTCTTCCACTCATCACCCGGTCTAATACGAACCTGATGGTATCCACTTTTCAAGTCAATCTTCGAAAACACAACAGCACCGCTCAACTGATCCAACAGATCATCCAGTCTCAGCATAGGAAATCGATATCTCACAGTAATCTTATTCAATGCTCTACTATCTGTGCACATTCTCCACGTTCCATCCTTCTTCGGCACCAACAAAGCTGGCACTGCACAAGGACTCAAACTCTCCTGAACACGCCCTTGTTCCAGTAATTCCTCCACCTGTCTTCTCAACTCCTCGTGTTCTTTTGGACTCATCCGATAGTGCGGTCTATGAGGCAATGCAGCACCTGGCACCAAGTCAATCTGATACTGTATTTCTCTAAGCGGTGGTAACTCCTTCAGCAATTCCTCTGGAAACACATCTTTGAATTCCTCCAAAACTGGCTTCACTTTCTTTGGAACTTCAGTAACTTCACTGCTTTCATGCCCAATCAACATAAAAACTTCAGGGCTCTCATCTACCTCTTCCATGAACTCCTTCAAGGACAACAAAGTCTTCAATTCCTCAATCTCCTCCAGCTTGTTCTCATTCTGCTGTCGCTTCTTCGGAACTAAAGTGATTTTCGTGCCCTCGAACAAGAAACTGTAGTTATTTGTTCGACCAATATGATGTACCTCCCGATCGTACTGCCACGGCCTTCCCAACAGCAAATGGCAAACATCCATGTCAACCACGTCACACCAAATCTCATCTTTGTATTTCTTCCCAATAGAAAATGGAACATGAGCTCGCCTCTCTACCTTCACTTCTCCTCCTTTCCTCAACCAAGCAAGTTTATAAGGACTAGAATGTTTCTCCGTTTTCAACTTCAACTTCCTCACAGCTTCCATTGAAATGATATTATCACAACTCCCAGCGTCAATGACAAATTTACAGACCTTCCCCAAAATAGTGCACGTTGACTGAAAAATGTTACTCCTCAACCAACTCGACTCCTCTTCCTGCTTCGGG
This sequence comes from Allium fistulosum, assembly GCA_030737815.1. Taxonomy (NCBI): domain Eukaryota; kingdom Viridiplantae; phylum Streptophyta; class Magnoliopsida; order Asparagales; family Amaryllidaceae; genus Allium; species Allium fistulosum. Next base: position 614,859,464 of record CM060907.1, read on the forward strand.
GTTAAACAAGATCTCCGTAGCATCAGATTACATCCGTCGTCTCCCGACACCTCTTCTTCCTCCTCATCGCGGTGTCAATTGAGATCTTCTTCAACATCCTCATCTTCCACTTCAGCAATCATAGTTCTCTTCTTCGATTTCAGAAATTCGTTGCTCTTGTGACCCACTTCCTGGCAATTATAGCATTTGAAATTGGTGTTGACTTTTGGTTTAGCCACTTCATGAACAACCAGCTTACTCGATGCTTTAGGAACATTTGAACTACTACCCGCTCCTTTGTGCTGCCCCGTAGAACTTGGAAACACACCTCCCCCACGTCTACCTTGTTTCTCCCAAGCCAACGCCTTTTGATGTGCTTCTGGCACAGATCTAGGGTCGAACATGTTCACCATATCCTGGATCTATGTTCTAAGTCCCCTAACAAACCTAGCGGTCAATTGTTCTTCTATCTCCATAATGTCATTTCGAGCAATCAACTGGTAAAACTCATCAGCATAATCAGTAACAGTCTTCGTTCCTTGCCTCAGGTTCTGTAATCTCTGATACATCAGTGATTGGTAATTGTAGGGCAAGAAAGTAGCCTTCATCAACTTCTTCATCTTCTCCCAAGGAACAATCTTCGACTTCCCCATCAGCTCTCTAGTAAGTTTGGTTTGCTGCCACCACGCCATAGCTCTCCCCCTCAACCTAGTAGCAACCAACTTCACTTTACGATCTTCCGAAACCTCCTTGAAGTCAAAAATTTCCTTAACATAAGCTAGCCAATCAAGAAATTCCTCGGCCTGCATACCTCCCTTGAATTCCGGTATTTCAGTTTTCATCCCGGACTCCCATTTGTGATCATACTCCGAATGATTTCTTCCTTGACTTCGTCCTCGTCCATGAACACTACCACCATCAAACTCCTTATCAAAATCTGATGCATATCGATGTCGATCATGACCACCAACATCTCTACCACCACCATTTCTACCACCAACATCCCTTTGATCTACATTCCTCCGATCACGATCATCCACATCTCTTTCACGATCATCAACATTTCTACGATCATGATCTTCTCTTCTCTCTCGATCTGAATGTGGTGAAACTCTATTTCCCCCATGGCTCGATTCAGGTGAAACCCTTCTTCTACTTTGATTCATTTCAAGCATCATTCTCTCTAATCGACCAATTCCCTCATCAAACTTATCATTGAATTTATCACTAATTCGTTGCTCCATTTGTTCGGCCTCTTCTCTTCCATACAAAGCATCAACATTGCGATGACATTGAACTCATCTTGGTGGCATGATTGAACTTCAAACAAAACTTCAAAAATTCAAACACTTTTCGAACTTTGATCCAAAATGATATGGATCGAAACTCCCAACTTGTTGCAACTTCACGATGAACACGATGAACACCAAACATCTCAACAATGCAAATCCGATCTCCAAACTTCAAATTCTCGAAACCCAATTCTCGAAATGATGCAAACTTCTCGCGATATAGCTCTGATACCAAATGATGCAGCCAAGAAAGCGAATTCGACGATGTAAATCGAATCCGTCCAGGATCTCACACGATTAGCGGAAATAATCAGTGAAACGATGATAAATCGGTGAATGTAAGAATACCCAAATGCCCAAATCCGTTGATCACGAAGATACCGGATTCTAGCAATCTTCTACACGTTGATCGTGCACGATACCGTGAGAGAAGATCTACAATTCATCGAACGTTGATCAAGCGCACTTGATCCCGTGAATTGGCTTCAACAATCGTTGATTTGAGCGCACTCGAATGCCGAAAGTGGAGATAGGAGATAACACTCAACTACCAATTTTAATGGAGGCAAGAAGCACAAACCAAATTTTATTTAAAAATCAACCATCTTTTACAAATGGCCTCACATCCTTATTTATAGAGATTTACAACCCAACACACGACTTAAGAAAATTACAACACAAGTGACTTACAAAACAAACGACCTAACAACAAACATCTCGAACGACTTAACAAATACAACCGACTTAACAATATACAGCAAACGACTTAAGAAAAACATCACAACAGTACATGACTTAACAAAGCAGTGGTTTGAACTTCAGGAGCGACTTAAGCTTCGCAACAGCATAAGGTCGAGCGACCTAAAACAAACAGCGGCATAAGAAATTCTTCTTGCGACCTAAGCTGGAGTGACTCAAGGGATGGCAGCGACCTACTGAATTTCGCGACGTAGGAAGATTCACGACCTAAAGAAAATTGTTCGCGACTTAAGGAGGAGCACGACTTAACGCGACCTAGCTCGAGCGGCATAGGTCGATCGCGACCTAACTGCATCTGCCTCGCGACTATGCTGGAGTGTTGTTCGCGACATAAGGAGGAGCACGGCTTCACGTGACCTAAGGAAGCTCGAGCGGCATAGGTCGATCGCGACCTAACTGCAACTGAAGACTGGCGACCTAGGCTCCGCGATTCAGGCCTTCGCGATTTAGGGGAAGCGATTTCATCATCGTGCGTTGCATCATCATCTCGCGCTGCATCAAAAATAAAATCTCAAACCTCAAAAATCTCATAATACTCATATATCTTGCCTCGTATCATCGACAAGTGCAAATAAATCTCATAATAGTTTCTCATAAACCATAATTCCCGCAAGGGAAAAATCAAATCTCAAGACTCGCCTCATCTCATCGGCGAGTAATACAACATTTATAAGTAGTTCTCATCGATTATTACTCCTATGATAGGAGATCTCGAACGTCTCAACTACTCAAATATTGGCTGAAACAAATTCTAAGACCAACAATCATTGTTGCTGTCATTTCGATCTCGGAACAGCAACAATCTGACGCATTTTTAATCAATATACTTCAAAATTTCAAAAACCTCAAAACATTAAACTTTTAGAACAAATTCTTAGCTTTCCGGAACATTAAAGATTATTGAATTTGGATAAAAATTGAAAAAGTTATGCTTAATTTAGTTTCAGATTCAACAACAGAGCAAATAATAGTTTTGCCCTCGGGATTGCAATAGAAACACTCAAATTTGAAATAGATAACTTCAAAATTCTATAAAACACAAAACATTAAACTTGTAGTATATGATCTAAGCTTTCCAAAACATCTAAAATTCTTAAATTTGGTTAAGAAACGTTAAAGTTATGCTTAATTTAGTTTCAGATTCAACAAGAGCAAATAATAGTTTTGCTCTCGGGATTGCAATAGAAACAGTCAAATTTGAAATAGATAACTTTAAAATTCTATAAAACACAAAACATGAAACTTGTAGTATATGATCTGTGCTTCCCAAAACATCTAAAATTCTTAAATTTGGTTAAGAAACTTAAAAGTTATGCTTAATTTAGTTTCAAATTCAACAGCAGAGCAAATAATAGTTTTGCTCTCGGGATTGCAAAAGAAACACTCAAATTTGAAATAGATAACTTCAAAATTCTAAAAAACACAAAACATGAAACTTGTAGTATATGATCTATGCTTTCCAAAACATCTAAAATTCTTATATTTGGTTAAGAAACGTAAAAGTTATGCTTAATTTAATTTCAGATTCAACAATAGAGAAAATAATAGTTTTGCTCTCGGGATTGCAATAGAAACACTCAAATTTGAAATAGATAACTTCAAAATTTTGAAAACCACAAAACATGAAACTTATAGTATATGATCTAGGCTTTCCAAAACATCTAATATTCATAAATTTGGTTAAGAAACGTAAAAGTTATGCTTAATTTAGTTTTAGATTGAACAATAGAGCAAATAATAGTTTTGCTCTCGGGATTGCAGTAGAAACACTCTAATTTGAAATAGATAGCTTCAAAATTTTGAAAAACACAAAACATAAAACTTGTATTATGTGATCTAAGCTTTCCAAAACATCTAAAATTATTTAATTAGGTTAAGAAAAGTAAAAGTTATAGCAAAATTCGTTTCAGCCACAATCACAAAACAAATATTACACCAGTCATCTTTTTTTTCTCCAGCAAATTCACCACTATAAACCGTCCTTAACCGCATGAACCCAAAATAGAAAGCGTGAGGAAACCCTCACCTTAGATATGCAGCAAAGTTTGGGTTGAAAGCTTCTCTGGTTTGGATCAATTTGATGATTTTCAGGCTCCTTTGATAGCTTCAGCAGTTGAAAAAGTTGAAAAAAGAACATGCAATAAAAAAAGAGAAAGTTATACACGATTCATATCTAATTCTAGGATTTTGATGATATAATTCTGTAGTACTGGTGGAGATTACCTTCTATTCTCCTAATTTGGTGAATTCTTCTTGAATTGGCAGCAAATTGTGTGAAAATTTTGTTTCAGTTGAAGGTAACCATTATATTTTTTTTTCAGTTTACTGTAAGTTTGTTCTTTTCTGTTTCTAAGGAAGAAGAACTAAAGTACGTACAGTAGTTTGTTTCTCACCAGAAACATCCAGATAATGGATTTTAGGTTTTAAAACCTAACCCAAAAAGCCAAAGGCAATATTAATTAGAGAAAATGCAAGGCTATGTATATGTATTAGGTTATTTTACCTTAAATTCACATATTTCTCAATATAAACTCAAAAAAAAAATATGCAACCAACTATTATGAAACAAAAATTGTTATTTACACAAAATAAAATTTATTTCAGTAATAAAATGTTATTTTCATAAATAAAACCATATTTTTGACAATATTTTACAAATTTCAAAATTTTAGTGTAAAAACACGAATTTTAAAGCATAATTTGTTCAAAAATCATTTTCATTGTCAAATAAGTTATAACAAAACATTATAAATCTTTTTAAAATAACAAAATATTATTTTAAACAATATTCCATCTTTTAATTTTAATAAAATACATATTTTCTACATATTTCTTCTTTTAAATCCAATAACAGGTTGATATTGGCAATAATTACCAATATTAATGCATTGATTCAACTAAATTCCAATAAACAATTATTTTCACTCCAAATTCTCAAAGTAAAGTTTTTAAAACTCTATTTTCATAAATTTATATTTATTTCAACAATTATATATTGAAACACATCAATTGATTAATTTATTAAACTCTAATTTAATAAGATCACATTGTTTATTTGAAATAAATAAATAAAAATTAAATCAATTTTATTTTCTCCATTTTATTTTCAATATTAAATTATAACTAACGTTATAATTAAATATCATAGGTAATCACCAATACCAGGTTTGTTACAAAGCTAGCTAGAACTTGATATTAGTATAAGATAAGAGGAATATAAGTGCATAAGGGAATTCATCCTTTAACTATAAAGGATGAGTACAAGTATAGTATAATCTCAATGCATGGTATATGTTTACCAAGGGTTGTCGCATGAATAGTTTTAATTCAACATAAGAGACTCATACTTAATGGCATTCAATGCTAATACAAGGAATCATATGAAAGTCATGAGAGATACTCATTAAAATTCCAATATGAATCTCGTGGAACTCAAGATAAAGCTCAAATATCATAAAAACGAAATCACAATATATAACATCTCAGGTAGCTCTAGGCTATCGATGTAACAAAAATATCTCAAAATAGTGAAATCGTATAAAACACAGAAAATTCAAAAAAACCCCCAATTGGCCAGATCCCTTATTGCAAAGCTAAAGCAATGTTGCACGTGCTAAATTCTTGTCCAGTGCTATTTATAATTTAGGTATCTAACTCATGGACCCGAAGGTCATACTCATGGTGACCGATGTCACATAACTCATGATGGCCGAAGTCATAAAACTCATGGTGACCGAAGTCACATAACTTGTGGTGACCGAAGTCACATAACTCAGATGACCCGAATGTCTATAGAACGGGCATACTCGTGAATGTGTCACAAACTATCAGAATGGAACCCGAAAAGTGTTAGCGTGCGTCCCATACCACACGTTCGCACTAAACGGTTTACTAACCGCTAGTTAACTCCACATCATAAAAATAAAATCTCAAACCTCGAAAATCTCATAATACTCATATATCTTGCCCCGTATCATCGATAAGTGCAAATAAATATCATAGTAGTTTCTCATAAACCATAATTCCCGCAAGGGAAAAGTCAAATTTCAAGACTCGCCTCATCTCATCGGCAAGTAATACAACATTTATAAGTAGTTCTCATCGATTATTAGTCCTATGATAGGAGATATCGAACGTCTCAACTAGCCAAATATTGGCTGAAACAAATTCTAAGACCAACAATCATTGTTGTTGTCATTTCGATCTCGGGACAGCAACAATCAGACGCATTTTTAATCAATATACTTCGAAATTTCAAAAACCTCAAAACAAGAAACTTTTAGAACAAATTCTTATCTTTCCGGAACATCAAAGATTATTGAATTTGGATAAAAATTGAAAAAGTTATGCTTAATTTAGTTTCAGATTCAACAACAGAGCAAATAATAGTTTTGCTCTCGGGATTGCAATAGAAACACTTAAATTTGAAATAAATAACTTCAAAATTCTGTAAAACACAAAACATGAAACTTGTATTATATGATCTAAGCTTTCCAAAACATCTATAATTCTTAAATTTGGTTAAGAAACGTAAAAGTTATGCTTAATTTAGTTTCAGATTCAACAACAGAGCAAATAATAATTTTGCTCTCGGGATTGCAAAATAATCACTCAAATTTTAAATAGATAATTTCAAAATTCTAAATAACACAAAACATGAAACTTGTAGTATATGATCTATGCTTTCCAAAACATCTAAAATTCTTATATTTGTTTAAAAAACGTAAAAGTTATGCTTAATTTAGTTTCAGATTCAACAACAGAGCAAATAATAGTTTTTCTCTCGGGATTGCAATAGAAACACTCAAATTTGAAATAGATAACTTCAAAATTCTGAAAAACACAAAACATGAAACTTGTAATATATGATCTAGGCTTTCCAAAACATCAAAAATTCTTAAATGTGGTTAAGAAACGTAAAAGTTATGCTTAATTTAGTTTTATATTCAATAACAGAGGAAATAATAGTTTTGCTCTCGGGATTGCAATAGAAACACTCAAATTTGAAATAGATAAATTCAAAACTCTGTAAAACACAAATCATAAAACTTGTAGTATTTGATCTATGCTTTCCAAAACATCTAAAATTCTTAAATTTGGTTAAGAAACGTAAAATATATGCTTAATTTAGTTTTGGATTCAACAACAGAGCAGATAATAGTTTTGCTCTCGGGATTGCAATAGAAACACTCAAATTTGAAATATATAACTTCAAAACTCTAGAAAACACAAAACATGAAACTTGTAGTATATGATCTAGCTTTCCAAAACATCTAAAATTATTAAATTTGGTTAAGAAACATAAAAGTTATAGTAAAATTCGTTTCAGCCACAATCACAAAACAAATATTACAGCAGTTATCTTTTTTTCCAGCAAATTCACCACTGTAAACCCCCCTTAACCGCATGAACCCAAAATAGAAAGCATGAGGGAACCCTCACCTTAGATATGCAGCAAAGTTTGGGTTGAAAGCTTCTCCGGTTTGGATCAATTTGGTGATTTTGAGGCTCCTTTGTTAGCTTCAGTAGCTGAAAAAGTTGAAACAAGAACATGCAAGAACAAAAGAGAAAGTTATACACAATTCATATCAAATTTTAGGATTTTGATGATATAATTCTGTAGTATTGGTAGAGATTAACTTCTATTCTCCTAATTTGGTTATTTATTCTTGAATTGGCAGCAAATTGGGTGAAAATTTTGTTTTAGTTGAAGGTAACCATTATATTTTTTTTTCAGTTTACTGTAAGTTTGTTCTTTTCTGTTTCTAAGGAGGAAGAACTAAACTACGTATACTAGTTTGTTTCTCACTAGAAACATTCAGATAATGGATATTAGGTTTTAAAACCTAACCCAAAAAGCCCAAATCAATATTATTTAGAGAAAATGCAAGGCTATGTATATGTATTAGGCCATTTTACCTTAAATTCACATATTTCTCAATATAAACTCAAAAAAAAATAAGCAACCAACTGTTATGAAACAAAAATTGTTATTTACACAAAATAAAATTTATTTCAATAATAAAATGTTATTTTCATAAATAAAACCATATTTTTGACAATATTTTACAATTTTCAAAATTTTAGTGTAAAAACACAAATTTTAAAGCATAATTTGTTCAAAAATCATTTTCATTATCAAATAAGTTATAAAAAAACAGTATAACTCTTTATAAAATAACAAAATATTATTTTAAACAATATTCCATCTTTTAATTTTAATAAAATACATATTTTCTACATATTTCTTCTTTTAAATTCAATAACAGGTTAATATTGGCAATAATTAATAATATTAATGCATTGATTCAACTAAAATCCAATAAATAATTATTTTCACTCCAAATTCTCAAAGTAAAGTTTTTAAAACTCTATTTTCATCAATTTATATTTATTTCAAAAATTATATGTTGAAACACATCAATTGATTAATTTATTAACTTTAATTTAATAAGATCACATTGTTTATTTGAAATAAATAAACAAAAATTAAATCAAATTTATTTTCTCCATTTTATTTTCAATATTAAATTATAACTAACGTTATAAATAAATATCATAGGTAATCACCAATACCAGGTTTGTTACAAAGCTAGCTAGAACTTGATATTAGTATAAGATAAGAGGAATATAAGTGCATAAGGGAATTCATCCTTTAACTATAAAGGATGGGTACAAGTATAGTATAATCTCAATGCATGGTATATGTTTACCAAGGGTTGTCGCATGAATAGGTTTAATTCAACATAAGACACTCATACTTAATGGCATTCAACGCTAATACAAGGAATCATATGAAAGTCATGAGAGAAACTCATTAAAATTCCAATATGAATCTCGTGGAACTCAAGATAAAGCTCAAATATCATAAAAACGAAATCACAATATATAACATCTCTTGTAGCTCTAGGCTATCGATGAAACAAATATATCTCAAAATAGTGAAATCGTATAAAACTCAGAAAATTCAAAAAAACCCGGAATTGGCCAGATCCCTGTTTGCAAAGCTGAAGCAATGTTGCACGTGCTAAACTCTTGTCCAGTGCTATTTATAATTTAGGTACCTAACTCGTGGACCCGAAGGTCATACTCATGGTTACCTATGTCACATAACTCGTGGTGACCGAAGTCAGAAAACTCATGGTGACCGAACTCACATAACTTGTGGTGACCGAAGTCACATAACTCAGATGACCCGAATGTCTATAGAACGGGCATACTCGTGGATGTGTCACAAACTCTCGGAAAGGAACCCGAAAAGTGTTAGCGTGCGTCCCATACCACACGTTCGCACTAAACGGTTTACTAACCGCTAGTTAACTCCATATCATAAAAATAAAATCTCAAACCTCAAAAATCTCATAATACTCATATATCTTGCCTCGTATCATCGACAAGTGCAAATAAATCTCATAGTAGTTTCTCATAAACCATAATTCCCGCAAGGGAAAAGTCAAATTTCAAGACTCGCCTCATCTCATCGGCAAGTAATACAACATTTATAAGTAGTTTTCATCGATTATTAGTCCTATGATAGGAGATATCGAACGTCTCAACTAGTCAAATATTGGCTGAAACAAATTCTAAGACCAACAATCATTGTTGTTGTCATTTCGATCTCGGGACAGCAACAATCAGACGCATTTTTAATCAATATACTTCGAAATTTCAAAAACCTCAAGACAAGAAACTTTTAGAATAAATTCTTATCTTTCCGGAACATCAAAGATTATTGAATTTGGATAAAAATTGAAAAAGTTATGCTTAGTTTAGTTTTAGAATCAACAACAGAGCAAATAATAGTTTTGCTCTCGGGATTGCAATAGAAACACTTAAATTTGAAATAGATAACTTCAAAATTCTGTAAAACACACAACATGAAACTTGTAGTATATGATCTAAGCTTTCCAAAACATCTAAAATTCTTAAATTTGGTTAAGAAACGTAAAAGTTATGCTTAATTTAGTTTCAGATTCAACAACAGAGCAAATAATAATTTTGCTCTCGGGATTGCAAAATAATCACTCAAATTTGAAATAGATAATTTCAAAATTCTAAAAAACACAAAACATGAAACTTGTAGTATATGATCTATGCTTTCCAAAACATCTAAAATTCTTATATTTGGTTAAAAAACGTAAAAGTTATTCTTAATTTAGTTTCAGATTCAACAACAGAGCAAATAATAGTTTTCCTCTCGGGATTGCAATAGAAACACTCAAATTTGAAATAGATAACTTCAAAATTCTGAAAAACACAAAACATGAAACTTGTAATATATGATCTAGGCTTTCCAAAACATCAAAAATTCTTAAATTTGGTTAAAAACGTAAAAGTTATGCTTAATTTAGTTTTATATTTAATAATAGAGGAAATAATAGTTTTGCTCTCGTGATTACAATAGAAACACTCAAATTTGAAATAGATAAATTCAAAACTATGTAAAACACAAAACATGAAACTTGTAGTATTTGATCTATGCTTTCCAAAACATCTAAAATTCTTAAATTTGGTTAAGAAACATTAAATATATGCTTAATTTAGTTTTGGATTCAACAACAGAGGAGATAATAGTTTTGCTCTCGGGATTGCAATAGAAACACTCAAATTTGAAATATATAACTTCAAAACTCTAGAAAACACAAAACATGAAACTTGTAATATATGATTTAGCTTTCCAAAACATCTAAAATTATTAAATTTGGTTAAGAAACATAAAAGTTATAGCAAAATTCGTTTCAGCCACAATCACAAAACAAATATTACAGCAGTTATCTTTTTTTTCCAGCAAATTCACCACTGTAAACCGCCCTTAACCGCATGAACCCAAAATAGAAAGCATGAGGGAACCCTCACCTTAGATATGCAGCAAAGTTTGGGTTGAAAGCTTCTCCGGTTTGGATCAATTTGGTGATTTTGAGGCTCCTTTGTTAGCTTCAGTAGCTGAAAAAGTTGAAACAAGAACATGCAAAAACAAAAGAGAAAGTTATACACAATTCATATCAAATTTTAGGATTTTGATGATATAATTCTGTAGTATTGGTAGAGATTACCTTCTATTCTCCTAATTTGGTGATTTCTTCTTGAATTGGCAGCAAATTGGGTGAAAATTTTGTTTTAGTTGAAGGTAACCATTATAATTTTTTTTCAGTTTACTGTAAGTTTGTTCTTTTCTGTTTCTGAGGAAGAAGAACTAAACTACGTATACTAGTTTGTTTCTCACCAGAAACATCCAAATAATGGATATTAGGTTTTAAAACCTAACCCAAAAAGCCCAAATCAATATTATTTAGGGAAAATGCAAGGCTATGTATATGTATTAGGCCATTTTACCTTAAATTCACATATTTCTCAATATAAACTCAAAAAAAAAATATGCAACCAACTGTTATGAAACAAAAATTGTTATTTACACAAAATAAAATTTATTTCAATAATAAAATGTTATTTTCATAAATAAAACCATATTTTTGACAATATTTTACAATTTTCAAAATTTTAGTGTAAAAACACATATTTTAAAGCATAATTTGTTCAAAAATCATTTCCATTGTCAAATAAGTTATAACAAAACATTATAACTATTTATAAAATAACAAAATATTATTTTAAATAATATTCCATCTTTTAATTTTAATAAAATACATATTTTCTACATATTTCTTCTTTTAAATTCAATAACAGGTTAATATTGGCAATAATTACTAATATTAATGCATTGATTCAACTAAAATCCAATAAATAATTATTTTCACTCCAAATTCTCAAAGTAAAGTTTTTAAAACTTTATTTTCATCACTTTATATTTATTTCAAAAATTATATGTTGAAACACATCAATTGATTAATTTATTAACTTTAATTTAATAAGATCACATTGTTTATTTGAAATAAATAAACAAAAATTAAATCAAATTTATTTTCTCCATTTTATTTTCAATATTAAATTATAACTAACGTTATAATTAAATATCATAGGTAATCACCAATACCAGGTTTGTTACAAAGCTAGCTAGAACTTGATATTAGTATAAGATAAGAGGAATATAAGTGCATAAGGGAATTCATCCTTTAACTATAAAGGATGGGTACAAGTATAGTATAATCTCAATGCATGGTATATGTTTACCAAGGGTTGTCGCATGAATAGGTTTAATTCAACATAAGAGACTCATACTTAATGGCATTCAATGCTAATACAAGGAATCATATGAAAGTCATGAGAGAAACTCATTAAAATTCCAATATGAATCTCGTGGAACTCAAGATAAAGCTCAAATATCATAAAAATGAAATCACAATATATAACATCTCATGTAGCTCTAGGCTATCGATGAAACAAAAATATCTCAAAATAGTGAAATCGTATAAAACTCAGAAAATTCAAAAAAACCCGGAATTGGCCAGATTCCTGATTGCAAAGCTGAAGCAATGTTGCACGTGCTAAACTCTTGTCCAGTGCTATTTATAATTTAGGTACCTAACTCGTGGACCCGAAGGTCATACTCATGGTTACCTATGTCACATAACTCGTGGTGACCGAAGTCACATAACTCATGGTGACCGTAGTCACATAACTTGTGGTGACCGAAGTCACATAACTCAGATGACCCGAAGGTCTATAGCACGGACATACTCGTGGATGTGTCACAAACTGTCGGAAAGGAACCCGAAAAGTGTTAGCGTGCGTCCCATACCACACGTTCACACTAAACGGTTTACTAACCGCTAGTTAACTCCACATCATAAAAATAAAATCTCAAACCTCAAAAATCTCATAATACTCATATATCTTGCCTCGTATCATCGACAAGTGCAAATAAATCTCATAGTAGTTTCTCATAAACCATAATTCCCACAAGGGAAAAATCTAATCTCAAGACTCGCCTCATCTCATCGGTGAATAATACAACATTTATAGGTAGTTCTCATCGATTATTACTCCTATGATAGGAGATCTCGAACGTCTCAACTAGTCAAATATTGGCTGAAATAAATTCTAAGACCAACAATCATTGTTGCTGTCATTTCGATCTCGGGACAGCAACAATCAGACGCATTTTTAATCAATATGCTTCAAAATTTCAAAAACCTCAAAACATGAAACTTTTAGAACAAATTCTTAGCTTTCCGGAACATCAAAGATTATTCAGTTTGGATAAAAATTGAAAAAGTTTTGCTTAATTTAGTTTCAGATTCAACAACAGAGCAAATAATAGTTTTGTTCTCGGGATTGCAATAGAAACACTCAAATTCGAAATAGATAACTTCAAAACTCTGTAAAACACAAATCATGAAACTTGTAGTATATGATCTACGCTTTCCAAAACATATAAAATTCTTAAATTTGGTTAAGAAACGTAAAAGTTATGCTTAATTTAGTTTCAGATTCAACAGTAGAGCAAATAATAGTTTTGCTCTCGAGATTGCAAAAGAAACACTCAAATTTGAAATAGATAACTTCAAAATTCTAAAAAACACAAAACATTAAACTTGTAGTATATGATATATGCTTCCCAAAACATCTAAAATTCATAAATTTGGTTAAGAAACATAAAAGTTATGCTTAATTTAGTTTCAGATTCAACAATAGAGCAAATAATAGTTTTGCTCTCGGGATTGCTATAGAAACACTCAAATTTGAAATAGATAACTTCAAAATTTTAAAAAACACAAAACATGAAACTTGTAATAAATGATCTATGCTTTCCAAATCATCTAAAATTCTTAAATTTGGATAAGAAACGTAAAAGTTATGCTTAATTTAGTTTCAGACTCTACAACAGAGCAAATAATAGTTTTGCTCTCGGGATTGCAAAAGAAACACTCAAATTTGAAATAGATAACTTCAAAATTCTGAAAAACACAAAACATGAAACTTGTACTAAGTGATCTACGCTTTCCAAACCATCTAAAATTCTTAAATTTGGTTTAGAAACATAAAAGTTATAGCAAAATCCGTTTCAGCCACAATCACAAAACAAATATTACAGTACGAGCTCAAAGGTTATGTAGTTGAAATTTATCAGCGATATACTCCCAATTTGGTAACGTGGCATACTGAGTGTTGCTGTGAAATGATCAGTGTTTGATCATTTGCGATATGATCATTTGTCTGGTCTTTTATCTTTGTGATCATAGGTTGATCATTTTGTTTGACCCGAAGCATGGCTTTGTAGAAAGCGTAGCTTTGTGGACGAGACTTCGTCGAGCCTCACACCCCGGAAATGGTCGAAACAGGAAGGATGCAGCAAGGTTCTAGGGAGTAGCGCCCCTTAGTGTATGTCATTCCTTCTGGATAGAGGTGGTATCATGGTATGGAGCCCAGATACTTAACCTATGTGGTTGCTGCATTATTATTATTATGTGGTTTGTTGGAAATCGGGGATCCTCGGGAAGATCGGTTACGATCGGGGGATGGCATACGAGTGTCAGTAGTTACCTATTTTTGCAGAGGTAACCCGGCCTTGTGTTGGCAGAGATCCGGTTAGGTTCTCGGGTCGTCTATTCTAGGGACGTACCCATCGTGGAAAAGGAAGTTCCTTGGCCTGACCATTTGTTGGAAATCCAAACAAAACAATACGCGACTTGTACGGTTTTAGTTGTAGAACCTGCCATCTAATATGGCAGCTATAGCAAGCATACTATAATGGTACCTATGCTGGCTAAGATTTATATTCTACTTTCGAAATGTTTTCTACACTATGCACTAATAATAATATCAAAAATGATTTGATTTTGCGTAGTAAGCATCATTGACTATCATAAGAAGAAATCTCCTCCAATTCTGCGTTTGCATTGTGTGTGTGGCGGGAGGTCTTATGGTAGTTTCATTTTCCAAAAGCATTGCGAATTTGTTTTATTTTCTTTGTGAAAAATAACTGTTTTACGATCTCACACCAGTCACCATAACTGACTCGGAGTTTATTGTTCCCTTCAAAACTCTGGGTGCCCACCAATTTCCACACGGGCAGCCTAGAGTTATGTTATCAGGATATTCTGGAGCTTTGGAGATAAGCTGGATGGCGAGACGTAGTATTTGTATCTGATAAGTATTTATTCCGCTGTGTATTCTGTATGAGGACAAGTTTATATAACTGTCCATTGTTGTATATGACTCTGATGATTGATGTATGTATAAACTGATATAGCTCTTTGTTTTAAAAGACTAGTGTTTATTTATTATATATTGTTCCGCTGCGATGTGTAAGATTCTGATATTGTTTCTGCTTCTGATGTTGTTCTGTTCTTTCTCTTCTTCTCTCTTTCTTCTTCTATCTTTTCTTCTGTTTTCTTCTTTCTAAAACCCTAAGAATTCGGTTTTCCGACATTCGTTGCTCAGCAGTGGATACAGTGGACGTATCGATGTCGGTTTTCGGAAGTCGAAGAATCGGGTCCTTACAACGTGGTATCAGAGCATATGGTTAAGCGACAACCCTGCTCTGTTGGGTGTTACTCATTAGAGATAGAGTCAGTAGTATTCTAGAATGAGTTGAGTGTAATAATAGATATGAGCGCGTATTTGTTATTTGAGTATAAAATTGTTTTATATTGTGATGATTGGTTTATTGAGTGGTATATGAACCATCGTCGGCACAGTCTGCGCAACTGGATCGAAGGGGTTTCTAAACACTTGAATAGAACAATTCGGCACAGTATTGTTTTTGAATAGGGTGAATGAGATAATTTTGCCCAAAACTATTTTTGTATACAAAAGAAATAATTTTCTATGAATTGTTACAGTATATGGTTGCATGGATGTTAGGAAAGTGATAATGTTGAAATGTTATCATTATTATATGAAATTAAATGAGAAATTGGAATTATAACTCCAAAGTTAAGAAATAAATTCATATAAAAATGAAATTTAAGAATGTAAATTATAAATGTGAATTGTAATTTAAAACGGAATTCTAGAGAAGTTTTTGGAAATATTTTGAAAAGAATTTGAAAATTTTGGTGATTTGGAAAGTTTAAATCTTTTTAGAGTTGAAAGTGAATTTCAAAGGTTTTGAAAAATGTTCTGAAGGGATGAAAGCTCTAAACTCTTTTCGGTCGCTGGAAAATAACTTCGATGATGACCGCGGCATCATTGGTGTTCATTTTCGGGTTTCCAAAAGAGGAATTGCTGCCAAATTGTTTTAAATGGAAGTGTTTGGAAAATTGGAGTTTTGTTTTGGAAATTCAAAGGATAATTTGAATTGTTTTCAAAATAATTTTTGAATGTTATTAAGACTCTGGAATGCTATATAAAAATATTGATGAGAATAATAAATGAATTGATAACTTATACAATTTGTTGTGAATTTAGATTGAATAAATTTAACTTAAGGAATTTTAAGTTGAATCAAAGTAAGTCTAAACGAATCAATTAAATAAAGTGAAAAGATTACTTAAAGAAAATTTATTAAGTTGAAAATAAATTTGGAGTAGTAACAAATAACTGGAATTAAAACTGAAGTTTAAACTTTGTTTTGAATTTGGTAGTAAATGAAATTGAAACTGAATGTTGAAAACAAATTTGATAAAGTGAATTAGAATTTGTAATGAATTAGTAACTGGAACAAATTTAAAATATTGGCAGTTGAATGAACAATAATTGATGAAATTCAATATTTCAGAATTGAAGATGAATTGAATTTAAATGAAAATTGAAATGTAAAATTGAATGAGAATAGATATATATACCTTCAACAGTGAAGTAAAAGAATGTATAAGCAGTTTATATTGAGAATTTTGTAATAGAAATGTGCAAAATGGTTAGAATATGTAACTAGATATTATGGCTAGTAGGTTATACAGGTGTTATAAAGGAAATTGGATTTGATTTCAAAGATAAATTGAATTGCTCGACAAAAGGTAAGTATTTAAATTTCAATATGAGATTTGCTGATTTCTTGTCTAGCCGCTTGGCTTTTTCTTTTCTTTTTGAAATCTGAGAGTCCGTAGGGACGTTTTGTAGTCGTGCCGTATTAGCCGCGCAAAGGAGACGCTGGCGAAATTTTTCAAAAATTTAGGGCATTAGCAAATTTTTGAGAAAATTTTGAAGTTAAAATTTGAATTTAAACTCGAATTTGAATTTAGAAGTTAAACAATGTTGTTTGAAACTTAAAATTGAAGTTGGAAATTTAGTTGAGATGATAACGAATCTTTAGTAGGAAGATCTGTTTGAGAACTGATAAAACTATTTGGATTGTGAAAAATAGTAGACGAGTTAAGGACCTTTCTTTCTAACTTGTAATTTCGAGGACGAAATTCTTTTAAGGGGGGAAGTCTGTAACGATCCAGAATTTTGAACAAATTAAATTGAGAATATTTAATTAATTTTAAATATTTGAACGATGATTTAATTTGAATCCCCGATATAACTTTGAATTTAGTGATTAAATTATAAAAATTTAATCTATTGTAAGTTGAATAAAAATTTGTATCTTCAGTTTTAAGTTGAAGAAAAATATTTCAAAAGCTTTTAAAATTTATATCGATGATACTGAAGATAACAGAAGCTTCAGAATCAAGTTTGATACTGCTTTGTTCAGTTTTGAAATTGTATCGTTCGAACCAATATTTAAAAAATAGTCGTCCGAGGCACAGTCTTGGAATTCGACGAAACCAGTTCCATTGGATCCGTAATATTGAATTATTGTCGGATTTCAAATTTCGTATTTTTCAGAGTTGTTATGTGAACGTACGACATATAAACGCGTTGGAAATTTTATCGAGACGTTTTGATATTTGGATTTAAACTTAATATAATTGTTTTCTCTTAGCCGACAATACGTACAGCCGCTACCATTGTGTCTCCCCTCGTACAAAACACCATCATCTCGTTCCCTGGAATCACGTCTTCTTCTGTTTCGTTCAGAGAAAAAAATCAATACAAACGATAAGTATCTTCGTTCATATTTGCACTGAAATAAAATTCAAAATAATGGTGGCCTCTGAATAGAATCGCGAGTATCTCAAATCTTAAGTTCGATATAAAGGAAAATATAAGGGCCGATCGAAATTCCTCTTTCGTTCAAATCGCATAGCCGCGGGAGAAAAGAAATTGGGGCGATGAGGAGGATTGCAAAGCCTAGGGTTTTGACGCTTTTGCCTTCGTGAGATCGTATTGTCGACTGGAGAGGGATCGACGTCGCGAGGCGCAGTGATTGTCGAGGTTAGTAACTTCGTGAATGTCGAGGGGATTCGCGGCGTGTCGTGACTGGAGCAGCGGTGTCGCGAGGGTGGCACGAAGCTCGAATTCAAAGTCGAGTGCGGAGGAAGGCTTCGCGACTTTGCGATTTCGATGGCAGGTTCTCTGGTGGAGTTCGATTTGGGGTATCTCGTTTTAGCCGATGGGAGAAGGAATCACTTGGTAGTGGTCAAGCGAAATAGGAGGTCGCATGTGCTAGGGTTTCGATCGCGTGACCAGGTGGTTCACGTGGAAGAGATGGCGAATGAGAGGTAGAGTTTCTGAGCTCTGGGGTCGGCGATGCTCGAACTCGAGCTGGGTAGGCGAAGGTCAGTAAGGCGTGGTATCTCTAGTTCAACCGAAGGCAGTAAGGTATAATTAGTTTTATTCAATCCTTAAGCATTTTTGTTTTAAAATTTACAGTAAAATAAATTATTAGTTGGGTTATTTTCTGAAAGAAAATAAATAAATAAAATATAAGTGTACAAATAAATTGTAATCTACTAAACGTTGTTTTAAATAATAAATTGTAGTGGATAATTAATTTAATTTATTCATTTAATTTTAATTACCCAAGGGATTTTTAAATATTAGAGGAAAATTTTTGGTTTAAAATAAATTTATTAGTTAAAATTTAAAACTATCAAATGGAAATTAATTATTCAAATTGTTCGAATATTAATAATTTGTATAATATTTATACAAGGGCTATAAATCAAGAAAATCAATCTGGAATGGAAATGGATGGCAAATTAAAAGCGAAGGTGAGATTTTTCTCACTCAAAATGAAAGTGGAATTTTCAGTTATTTATTGATTGATTTGATTACTATTGGATGTGTGATATTAGATATAGTAGGATATATCTATATATATAGCAATATATACATATTGGCATATGTATATATTGGATTGATTGATTTCCCGCCTCGTATAGCGGATGAGACCCTATTGTGCCGTTAGTAAGCGGATATTTTTATAAAACCCATATACCGCGATATTCAACCTCGAAGTGGAATTGGTATTGTGCTAACGTCTGTGGATGTAGGGAAACAGGTTGGAGGGATCCAACTGGATTCCTCACCAGTATTTATTTATTTACAGATATTGATATATATTCTGTTATCCTATTGATATATGATGTTTGTTGTTGTGATTGACTAATTGGTGCCGTTGCATCATCGGATTCAAGTTTTGAAGTTTAAAAATAACGACTTTACTTTAAAAGGATTTTTAAAGTGATTTTTGAAAATATACGTTTTATGGAATTTTTGAATTGATTTATTTCAAATAAATAAACGTCTAAAATTTTAAAGTTATAAAAGTTAAGATTTTTGTGAAATAAAATCAAAGTGTGATTTTTGAAATAAAAGTTAAGAAATTTATGAAATGGTTTAAATTTGGATTTCTAGTATTATAAACGGTTTATTTAAAAGATGTACAAAAATGGATATTTATAAATTTGGAATATTGGGATTATAAGACAAGTTTCTATAAGTGTTAAAATGAAGTGTAAATGGGATTTCATAAGTTAATGAAATCTGAAAGTTTTAAATTTTGTGAAGTTTAAAAGAACGATTTCTTTTAAAATAAACGAATTATAAGTTATATTAACTTATAAGATGGACCTTTGGTATATACATTAAGTTATAAATTGAATGGGTCATTAAAGAAGATTTATAAATCGAAGTTGTTATAAAATGGAAATAGAATTTATAAACGTTGTTTTTATAAATTCGAAAATAAATCAAATTTGATTGATTTTAAATATAGAGATTATTAAGGGAATTTCATCCACGATTTTGGATAGTGGATAATTCTTGAAAATAAATGTGTAGAAAAGATTGAAATGTGGTTAGTGAAGTATATTCACGATTTTGGACAGTGAATATATTTTTAAGTAAAATGGATATGGTTTTGGGAAAGTGATATTTGAAATGAAGTTAATTGTTTTAAAGATGTTTTCAAATATATTGAATATCGAAATCATAGATTTCAACATTCATTGTTGAAATAGGCGTTTTCGAGAAATAAGGAAATGGTAGACTATAACACTGTTGTTATAGTAAATGATTTCCGAAAGGAAATATTTTTATCTAGTATTGGGATTCATATATCTATCTTAATTCCGAATCCCTATACTAGTGATTTTGAGTCGTCGTAACGATGTTTTACGCAACATTCGTTTTTGACTCAAATAGATGTTAAAATTTATGATTTCCTTAAAGAATGAATATATACTTAATATTGATTTAAGTATATCGAATATTTTCAAATGTTGAAAATAAATAGATTTGTGAAATACTTATTTTTAAATAAGTATGGAAATGCTTTTCCAATATGAAATGAACTGTTTTGAGATTTTATCTTCAAAGATAAAATGAAATGCGGAAAGTGATTTGAAATGGTATTCAAATGATTAAGTGTGGAAATTTTATATCTAGTAAAAGATATTTTGGAAGATGAAATAATTTGGAAAATTATTTGGAATCTGATGATGTTGCGCATCTTTATTGATAGTTAAATAACCGACTATCAATAATTACCTTGAATGGTATTTGTTGTGAATTGCTTGAATTTGAATGCCACACTTATTTTTGAATAAGCGCTCACTATTCGGGTTAGCCGGGAAAGGACCATGGGGTCGTATAACCCATTCCGAATATGTGATACGTCGTTATGGATTGCATTCGAAGACCGGTGTTGAAGACCGGATATTTTTTAAAACGGAAGGATTACCGTCGAGTTACTCTACATCGGCTGATCTCCGATTTAGAGGTTTTATCACCCTTAGTGACGGGACGTCCGGACGTGATTAGAAATTTATCCGGATATGCAAGGGATTCGTGAGAAGTGCCTTCGGTTCTGTTCGATCCCGGAACAGACTTGTATGGATTGTGTGTCTGACGTTACAAATTGAGATATAAAGCTGATTTCTTTCAAATACATTTCTGTTGGTGGCGGAGAATTTATTCTCTTAGCTTAACACCCTTCTCTGAGACGTACGAGCTCAGAGGTTATGTAGTTGAAATTTATCAGCGATATACTCCCAATTTGGTAACGTGGCATACTGAGTGTTGCTGTGAAATGATCAGTGTTTGATCATTTGCGATATGATCATTTGTCTGATCTTATATCTTTGTGATCATAGGTTGATCATTTTGTTTGACCCGAAGCATGGCTTTGTAGAAAGCGTAGCTTTGTGGACGAGACTTCGTCGAGCCTCACACCCCGGAAATGGTCGAAACAGGAAGGATGCAGCAAGGTTCTAGGGAGTAGCGCCCCTTAGTGTATGTCATTCCTTCTGGATAGAGGTGGTATCATGGTATGGAGCCCAGATACTTAACCTATGTGGTTTCTGCATTATTATTATTATGTGGTTTGTTGGAAATCGGGGATCCTCGGGAAGATCGGTTACGATCGGGGGATGGCATACGCGTGTCAGTATTTACCTATTTTTGCAAAGGTAACCCGGCCTTGTGTTGGCAGAGATCCGGTTAGGTTCTCGGGTCGTCTATTCCAGGGACGTACCCATCGTGGAAAAGGAAGTTCCTTGGCCTGACCATTTGTTGGAAATCCAAACAAAACAATACGCGACTTGTACGGTTTTAGTTGTAGAACCTGCCATCTAATATGGCAGCTATAGCAAGCATACTATAATGGTACCTATGCTGGCTAAGATTTATATTCTACTTTCGAAATGTTTTCTACACTATGCACTAATAATAATATCAAAAATGATTTGATTTTGCGTAGTAAGCATCTTTGACTATCATAAGAAGAAATCTCCTCCAATTCTGCGTTTGCATTGTGTGTGTGGCGGGAGGTTTTATGGTAGTTTCATTTTCCAAAAGCATTGCGAATTTGTTTTATTTTCTTTGTGAAAAATAACTGTTTTACGATCTCACACCAGTCACCATAACTGACTCGGAGTTTATTGTTCCCTTCAAAACTCTGGGTGCCCACCAATTTCCACACGGGCAGCCTAGAGTTATGTTATCAGGATATTCTGGAGCTTTGGAGATAAGCTGGATGGCGAGACGTAGTATTTGTATCTGATAAGTATTTATTCCGCTGTGTATTCTGTATGAGGACAAGTTTATATAACTGTCCATTGTTGTATATGACTCTGATGATTGATTTATGTATAAACTGATATAGCTCTTTGTTTTAAAAGACTAGTGTTTATTTATTATATATTGTTCCGCTGCGATGTGTAAGATTCTGATATTGTTTCTGCTTCTGATGTTGTTCTGTTCTTTCTCTTCTTCTCTCTTTCTTCTTCTATCTTTTCTTCTGTTTTCTTCTTTCTAAAACCCTAAGAATTCGGTTTTCCGACATTCGTAGCTCGGCAGTGGATACAGTGGACGTATCGATGTCGGTTTTCAGAAGTCGAAGAATCGGGTCCTTACATGATCTATGCTTTCCAAAACATCTAAAATTCTTAAATTTGGTTATGAAACGTAAAAGTTATGCTTAATTTAGTTTCAGATTCAACGATAGAGCAAATAATAGTTTTGCTCTCGGGATTGCAATAGAAACACTCAAATTTGAAATAGAAAACTTCAAAATTCTGTAAAACACAAAACATGAAACTTGTAGTATATGATTTTTGCTTTCCAAAACATCTAAAATTCTTAAATTTGGTGAAGAAACGTAAAAGTTATGCTTAATTTAGTTTTAGATTCAACAAAGAGCAAATAATAGTTTTCCTCTTGGGATTGCAATAGAAACACTTAAATTTGAAATAGATAGCTTCAAAATTTTGAAAAACACAAAACATTAAACTTGAAATATGTGATCTAAGCTTTCCAAAACATCTAAAATTATTAAATTTGGTTAAGAAAAGTAAAAGTTATAGCAAAATTCGTTTCAGCCACAATTACAAAACAAATATTACACTAGTCATCTTTTTTTCCCAGCAATTTCACCACTGTAACCGTCCTTAACCGCATGAACCCAAAATAGAAAGCGTGAGGGAACCCTTACCTTAGATATGCAGCAAAGTTTGGGTTGAAAGCTTCTCCGGTTTGGATCAATTTGATGATTTTCAGGCTCCTTTGTTAGCTTCAGCAGCTGAAAAAGTTGAAACAAGAACATGCAAGAACAAAAGAGAAAGTTATACACAATTCATATCCAATTCTAGGATTTTGATGATATAATTATGTAGTATTGGTGGAGATTACCTTCAATTCTCCAAATTTGGTGATTTCTTCTTGAATTGGCAGCAAATTGTGTGAAAATTTTGTTTTAGTTGAAGGTAACCATTATATTTTTTTTCAGTTTACTGTAAGTTTGTTCTTTTCTATTTCTGAGGAAGAAGAACTAAACTACGTACACTAGTTTGTTTCTCACCAAAAACATCCAGATAATGGATTTTAGGTTTTAAAACCTAACCCAAAACGCCCAAAGCAATATTATTTAGAGAAAATGCAAGGCTATGTATATGTATTAGGCTATTTTACCTTAAATTCACATATTTCTCAATATAAACTTAAAAAAAATATATGCAACCAACTGTTATGAAACAAAAATTGTTATTTACACAAAATAAAATTTATTTCAATAATAAAATGTTATTTTCATAAATAAAACCATATTTTTGACAATATTTTACAATTTTCAAAATTTTAGTGTAAAAACCCGAATTTTAAAGCATAATTTGTTCAAAAATCATTTTCATTGTCAAATAAGTTATAACAAAACATTATAACTCCTTTTAAAATAATAAAATATTATTTTAAACATTATTCCATCTTTTAATTTTAATAAAATAAATATTTTCTACATATTTCTTCTTTTAAATTTAATAACAGGTTAATATTGGTAATAATTACTAATATTAATGCATTGATTCAACTAAAATCCAATAAATAATTATTTTCACTCCAAATTCTCAAAGTAAAGTTTTTAAAACTCTATTTTCATCAATTTATATTTATTTCAAAAATTATATGTTGAAACACATCAATTGATTAATTTATTAACTCTAATTTAATAAGATCACATTGTTTATTTGAAATAAATAAAAATAAATCAAATTTATTTTCTCCATTTTATTTTCAATATTAAATTATAACTAATGTTATAATTAAATATCATAGGTAATCACCAATACCAGGTTTGTTACAAAGCTAGTTAGAACTTGATATTAGTATAAGATAAGAGGAATATAAGTGCATAAGGGAATTCATCCTTTAACTATAAAGGATGGGTACAAGTATAGTATAATCTCAATGCATGGTATATATTTACCAAGGGTTGTCGCATGAATAGGTTTAATTCAACATAAGAGACTCATACTTAATGGCGTTCAACGCTAATACAAGGAATCATATGAAAGTCATGAGAGAAACTCATTAAAATTCCAATATGAATCTCGTGGAACTCAAGATAAAGCTCAAATATCATAAAAACGAAATCACAATATATAACATCTCATGTAGCTCTAGGCTATCGATGTAACAAAAATATCTCAAAATAGTGAAATCGTATAAAACTCAGAAAATTCAAAAAAACCCCGAATTAGCCAGATCCCTTATTGCAAAGCTGAAGCAATGTTGCATGTGCTAAACTCTTGTCCATTGCTATTTATAATTTAGGTACCTAACTCATGGACCCGAAGGTCATACTCATGGTGACCGATGTCACATAACTCGTGGTGACCGAAGTCACAAAACTCATGGTGACCGAAGTCACATAACTTGTGGTGACCGAAGTCACATAACTCAGATGACCCGAAGGTCTATAGCACGGGCATACTCGTTGATGTGTCACAAACTCCCGGAAAGAAACCCGAAAAGTGTTAGCGTGCGTTTCATACCCCACTTTCGCACTAAACGGTTTACTAACCGCTAGTTAACTCCACATCATAAAAATAAAATCTCAAACCTCAAAAATCTCATAATACTCATATACCTTGCCTCGTATCATCGACAAGTGCAAATAAATCTCATAATAGTTTCTCATAAACCATAATTCCCGCAAGGGAAAAATCAAATATCAAGACTCGCCTCATTTCCTCGGCGAGTAATACAACATTTATAAGTAGTTCTCATCGATTATTACTCCTATGATAGGAGATCTCGAACGTCTCAACTAGTCAAATATTGGCTGAAACAAATTCTAAGACCAACAATCATTGTTGCTGTCATTTCGATCTCGGGACAGCAAAAATCAGACGCATTTTTAATCAATATACTTCAAAATATCAAAAACCTCAAAACACAAAACTTTTAGGACAAATTCTTAGCTTTCCGGAACATCAAAGATTATTAAATTTGGATAAAAATTGAAAAAGTTATGCTTAATTTAGTTTCAGATTCAACAACAGAGCAAATAATAGTTTTGTTCTCGGGATTGCAATAGAAACACTCAAATTTGAAATTGATAACTTCAATATTCTGTAAAACTCAAAACATGAAACTTGTAGTATATGATCAATGCTTTCTAAAACATCTAAAATTCTTAAATTTGGTTAAGAAACGTAAAATTTATGCTTAATTTAGTTTCAGATTCAACAACAGAGCAAATAATAGTTTTGCTCTCGGGATTGCAATAGAAACACTCAAATTCGAAATAGATAACTTCAAAACTCTGTAAAACACAAAACATGAAACTTGTAGTATATGATCTACGCTTTCCATAACATCTAAAATTCTTAAATTTGGTTAAGAAAAGTAAAAGTTATGCTTAATTTAGTTTCAGATTCCACAACATAGCAAATAATAGTTTTGGTCTCGGGATTGCAAAAGAAACACTCAAATTTGAAGTAGATAACTTCAAAATTCTAAAAAACACAATTAATGAAACTTGTAGTATATGATCTAAGCTTTCTAAAACATCTAAAATTCTTAAATTTGGTTAAGAAACGTAAAAGTTATGCTTAATTTAGTTTCAGATTCAACAACATAGCAAATAATAGTTTTGCTCTCGGGATTGCAAAAGAAACACTCAAATTTGAAATAGATAACTTCAAAATTTTAAAAAACACAAAACATGAAACTTGTATTATATGATCTATGCTTTCCAAAACATCTAAAATTCATATATTTGGTTAAGAAACGTAAAAGTTATACTTAATTTAGTTTCAGATTCAACAATAGAGCAAATAATAGTTTTGCTCTTGGGATTGCAATAGAAACACTCAAATTTGAAATAGATAACTTCAAAATTCTGAAAAACACAAAACATGAAACTTGTAATATATGATCTAGGCTTTCCAAAACATCTAAAATTCTTAAATTTGATTAAGAAACGTAAAAGTTATGCTTAATTTAGTTTAAGATTCAACAATAGAGCGAATTATAGTTTTGCCCTCGGGATTGCAATAGAAACACTCAAATTTGAAATATATAACTTCAAAATTCTGAAAAACAAAAACATGAAATTTGTAGTGTTTGATCTATGCTTTCCAAAACATCTAAATTCTTAAATTTGGTTAAGAAACGTATAAGTTATGCTTAATTTAGTTTCAGATTCAACAATAGAGCAGATAATAGTTTTGCTCTCGGGATTGCAATAGAAACACTCAAATTTGAAATAGATATCTTTAAAACTCTAAAAAACACAAAACATGAACCTTGTAGTATATGATCTATGCTTTCCAACACATCTAAAATTATTAAATTTGGTTAAGAAATGTAAAAGTTATAGTAAAATTCGTTTCAGCCACAATCACAAAACAAATATTACAGCAGTCATCTTTTTTTTCTAGCAAATTCACCACTGTAAACCACCATTAACCGCGTGAACCCATAATAGAAAGCATAAGGGAACCCTCACCTTAGATATGCAGCAAAGTTTGGGTTGAAAGATTCTCTGGTTTGGATAAATTTGATGATTCTGAGTCTCCTTTATTAGCTTCAGCAGCTGAAAAAGTTGAAACAAGAACATGCAAGAACAAAAGAGAAGGTTATACACAATTCATATCTAATTCTAGGATTTTGATGATATAATTCGGTAGTATTGGTGTAGATTACCTTCTATTCTCTTAATTTGGTGATTTTTTCTTGAATTGGCAGCAAATTGGGTGAAAATTTTGTTTTAGTTGAAGGTAACCATTATATTTTTTTTTCAGTTCACTGTAAGTTTGTTCTTTTCTGTTTCTGAGGAAGAAGAACTAAACTACGTACACTAGTTTGTTTCTCACCAAAAACATCCAGATAATGGATTTTAGGTTTTAAAACCTAACCCAAAAAGCCCAAAGCAATATTATTTAGAGAAAATGCAAGGCTATGTATATGTATTAGGCTATTTTACCTTAAATTCACATATTTCTCAATATAAAATCAAAAAAAATATATGCAACCGACTGTTATGAAACAAAAAATTTTATTTACACAAAATAAAATTTATTTCAATAATAAAATGTTATTTTCATAAATAAAACCATATTTTTGACAATATTTTACAATTTTCAAAATTTTAGTGTAAAAACACGAATTTTAAAGCATAATTTGTTCAAAAATCATTTTCATTGTCAAATAAGTTACAACAAAACATTATAACTCTTTTTAAATAACAAAATATTTTTTAAACAATATTCCATCTTTTAATTTTAATAAAATACATATTTTATTCATATTTCTTCTTTTAAATTCAATAACAGGTTAATATTGGCAATAATTACCAATATTAATGCATTGATTCAACTAAAATCCAATAAATATTTATTTTCACTCCAAATTCTCAAAGTAAAGTTTTTAAAACTCTATTTTCATCAATTTATATTTATTTCAAAAATTATATGTTGAAACACATCAATTGATTAATTTATTAACTCCAATTTAATAAGATCACATTGTTTATTTGAAATAAATAAATAAAAATTAAATCAAATTTATTTTCTCCATTTTATTTTCAATATTAAATTACAACTAACGTTATAATTAAATATCATAGGTAATCACCAATACCAGGTTTGTTACAAAGCTAGCTAGAACTTGATATTAGTATAAGATAGAGGAATATAAGTGCATAAGGGAATTCATCCTTTAGCTATAAAGGATGGGTACAAGTATAGTATAATCTCAATGCATGGTATATGTTTACCAAGGGTTGTCGCATGAATAGATTTAATTCAACATAAGAGACTCATACTTAATGGCATTCAACGCTAATACAAGGAATCATATGAAAGTCATGAGAGAAACTCATTAAAATTCTAATATGAATCTCATGGAACTCAAGATAAAGCTCATAAAAACGAAATCACAATATATAACATCTCATGTAGCTCTAGGCTATCGATGTAACAGAAATATCTCAAAATAGTGAAATCGTATAAAACTCAGAAAATTCAAAAAAATCACGAATTGGCCAGATCCCTTATTGCAAAGCTGAAGCAATGTTGCACGTGCTAAATTCTTGTCCAGTGCTATTTATAATTTAGGTACCTAACTCCTGGACCCGAAGGTCATAATCATGGTGACCGATATCACATAACTCGTGATGACCGAAGTCACAAAACTCATGGTGACCGAAGTCACATAACTTGTGGTGACCGAAGTCACATAACTCAGATGACCCGAAGGTCTATAGCACAGGCATACTCGTGGATGTGTCATAAACTCTTGGAAAGGAACCTGAAAAGTGTTAGCGTGCGTCCCATACCACACATTCGCACTAAACGGTTTACTAACCGCTAGTTAACTCCACATCATAAAAATAAAATCTCAAACCTCAAAAATCTCATAATACTCATATATATTGCCTCGCATCATCGACATGTGCAAATAAATCTCATAGTAGTTTCTCATAAACCATAATTCCCGCAAGGGAAAAGTCAAATTTCAAGACTCGCCTCATCTCATCGGCGAGTAATACAACATTTATAAGTAGTTCTCATCGATTATTACCCCTATGATAGGAGATCTCGAACGTCTCAACTAGTCAAATATTGGCTGAAACAAGTTCTAAGACCAACAATCATTGTTGCTGTCATTTCGATCTCGGGACACCAACAATCAGACGCATTTTTAATCAATATACTTCAAAATTTCAAAAACCTCAAAACATGAAACTTTTAGAACAAATTCTTAGGGCCCGTT
Organism: Allium fistulosum; assembly: GCA_030737815.1. Classification (NCBI taxonomy): domain Eukaryota; kingdom Viridiplantae; phylum Streptophyta; class Magnoliopsida; order Asparagales; family Amaryllidaceae; genus Allium; species Allium fistulosum. The sequence continues at coordinate 614,888,719 of CM060907.1, forward strand.
TGGTTTGCTGTTTTTAGTTTTGTGTTTTCGTCTAAACAAAAATGTGCATTTCTTATACATTGTTGGAAAACATGTAATTTTGAAAAATGAAATTAACATAGAAAATAGAAAACAAGTTTATTTGATTTTTCGTATTTTGAGGCATAACAAAAGGACGGAAAACAATTCATTTCCTCCATTTCCCGTCGATCGTCGTAATGGCTAAGAATTGTAAAAGGATTTCCCTCATTTTCTTGTATTTTGTATTGTATGTTGAAAACACAAAATGCAAAACTAAAAACGAAACCAAACAGACCCTTAGCTTTCCGGAACATCGAAGATTATTGAATTTGGATAAAAATTGAAAAAGTTATGCTTAATTTAGTTTCAGATTCAACAACAGAGCAAATAATAGTTTTGTTCTCGGGATTGCAATAGAAACACTCAAATTTGAAATAGATAACTTCAAAATTCTGTAAAACACAAAACATGAAACTTGTAGTATATGATCTAAGCTTTCCAAAAAATATAAAATTCTTAAATTTGGTTAAGAAACGTAAAAGTAATGCTTAATTTAGTTTCAGATTCAACAACAGAACAAATAATAGTTTCGCTCTCGGGATTGCAAAAGAAACTCTCAAATTTGAAATAGATAACTTCAAAGTCTAAAAAACACAAAACATGAAACTTGTAGTATATGATCTATGCTTTCCAAAACATCTAAAAATTTTATATTTGGTTAAGAAACGTAAAAGTTATGCTTAATTTAGTTTCAGATTCAACAACAGAGCAAATAATACTTTTGCTCTTGGGATTGCAATAGAAACACTCAAATTTGAAATATATAACTTCAAAATTCTGAAAAACACAAAACATAAAACTTGTAGTATATGATCTAGGATTTCTAAAACATCTAAAATTCTTAAATTTGGTTAAGAAACGTAAACGTTAAAATTAATTTAGTTTTAGATTCAACAACAGAGCAAATAATAGTTTTGCTCTCGGGATTGCAATAGAAACACTCAAATTTGAAATAGATAACTTTAAAATTCTATAAAACACAAAACATGAAACTTGTAGTATATGATATAGGCTTTCCAAAACATCTAAAATTCATAAATTTGGTTAAGAAAAGTAAAAGTTATGCTTTATTTAGTTTTAGATTCAACAATAGAGCAAATAATAGTTTTGCTCTCGGGATTGCAATAGAAACACTCAAATTTGAAATAGATAGCTTCAAAATTTTGAAAAACACAAAACATAGAGCTTGTATTATTTGATCTATGCTTACCAAAACATCTAAAATTCTTAAATTTGGTTAAGAAAAGTAAAATTTATAGCAAAATTCGTTTCAGCCAAAATCAAAAAACAAATATTACACCAGTCGTCTTTTTTTTGCAGCAAATTCACCACTGTAAACCGTCCTTAACCGCATGAACCCAAAATAGAAAGCATGAGGAAATCCTCACCTTAGATATGCAGCAAAGTTTGGGTTGAAAGCTTCTCCGGTTTGAATCAATTTGATGATTTCTAGGCTCCTTTGTTAGCTTCAGCAGCAGAAAAAGTTGAAAAAAGAACATGCAAGAACAAAAGAGAAAGTTATACACAATTCATATCTAATTCTAGGATTTTAATGATATAATTCTATAATATTGGTGGAGATTACCTTCTATTCTCCTAATTTGATGATTTCTTCTTGAATTGGCAGCAAATTGTGTGAAAATTTTGTTTTATTTGAAGGTAACCATTATATTTTTTTTCAATTTACTGTATGTTTGTTCTTTTCTATTTCTGAGGAAGAAGAACTGAACTACGTACACTAGTTTGTTTCTCACAAGAAATATGCAGATAATGGATTTTAGGTTTTAAAACCTAACCCAAAAAGCCCAAAGCAATATTATTTAGAGAAAATGCAAGGCTTTGTATATGTATTAGGCTATTTTACTTAAATTGACATATTTCCAAATATAAACTCAAAAAAAATATATGCAACCAACTGTTATGAAACAAAAATTGTTATTTACACAAAATAAAATTTATTTCAATAATAAAATGTTATTTTCATAAATAAAATCATATTTTTGACAATATTTTACAATTTTCAAAATTTTAGTGTAAAAACACGAATTTTAAAGCATAATTTGTTCAAAAATCATTTTCATTGTCAAATAAGTTATAACAAAACATTATAACTCTTTTTAAAATAACAAAATATTATTTTAAACAATTTTCCATCTTTTAATTTTAATAAAATACATATTTCTACATATTTCTTTTTTTAAATTCAATAACAGGTTAATATTGGCAATAATTACCAATATTAATGCATTGATTCAACTAAAATCCAATAAATAATTATTTTCACTCCAAATTCTCAAAGTAAAGTATTTAAAACTCTATTTTCATCAATTTATATTTATTTCAACAATTATATGTTGAAACACATCAATTTATTAATTTATTAACTCTAATTTAATAAGATCACATTGTTTATTTGAAATAAATAAATAAAAATTAAATCAAATTTATTTTCTCCATTTTATTTTCAATATTAAATTATAACAAACGTTATAATTAAATATCATAGGTAATCACCAATACCAGGTTTGTTACAAAGCTAGCTAGAACTTGATATTAGTATAAGATAAGAGGAATATAAGTGCATAAGGGAATTCATCCTTTAACTATAAAGGATGGGTACAAGTATAGTATAATCTCAATGCATGGTATATGTTTACCAAGGGTTGTCGCATGAATAGGTTTAATTCAACATAAGAGACTCATACTTAATGGCATTCAACGCTAATACAAGGAATCATATGAAAGTCATGAGAGAAACTCATTAAAATTCCAATATGAATCTCGTGGAACTCAAGATAAAGCTCAAATATCATAAAAACGAAATCAAAATATATAACATGTCATGTAGCTCTAGGCTATCGATGTAACAAAAATATCTCAAAATAGTGAAATCGTATAAAACTCAGAAAATTCAAAAAAACCCCGAATTGGCCAGGTCCCGATTGCAAAGCTGAAGCAATGTTGCACGTGCTAAACTCTTGTCCATTGCTATTTATAATTTAGGTACCTAACTCGTGGACCCGAAGGTCATACTCCTGGTGACCGATGTCACATAACTCGTGATGACCGAAGTCACAAAACTCATGGTGACCGAAGTCACATAACTTGTGGTGACCGAAGTCACATAACTCAGATGACCCGAAGGTCTACAGCACGGGCATACTCGTGGATGTGTCACAAACTCTCGGAAAGGAACTCAAAAAGTGTTAGCGTGCGTCCCATACCACACGTTCGCACTAAAAGGTTTACTAACCGCTAGTTAACTCCACATCATAAAAATAAAATCTCAAACCTCAAAAATCTCATAATACTCATATATCTTACCTCGTATCATCGACAAGTGCAAATAAATCTCATAGTAGTTTCTCATAAAGCATAATTCCCGTAAGGGAAAAATCTAATCTCAAGACTCGCCTCATCTCATCGGCGAGTAATACAACATTTATAAGTAGTTCTCGTCGATTATTACTCCTATGATAGGAGATCTCGAACGTCTCAACTAGTCAAATATTGGCTGAAACAAATTCTAAAACCAACAATCATTGTTGCTGTCATTTCGATCTCAGGACAGCAACAATCAGATGCATTTTTAATCAGTATACTTCAAAATATCAAAAACCTCAAAACACGAAACTTTTAGGACAAATTCTTAGCTTTCCGGAACATCAAAGATTATTGAATTTGGATAAAAATTTAAAAAGTTATGCTTAATTTAGTTTCAGATTCAACAACAGAGCAAATAATAGTTTTGTTCTTGGGATTGCAATAGAAACACTCAAATTTGAAATTGATAACTTCAAAATTCTGTAAAACACAAAACATGAAACTTGTAGTATATGATCTGTGCTTTCCAAAACATCTAAAATTCTTAAATTTGGTTAAGAAACTTAAAAGTTATGCTTAATTTAGTTTCAGATTCAACAACGGAGCAAATAATAGTTTGGCTCTCGGGATTGCAATAGAAACACTCAAATTCGAAATTGATAACTTCAAAACTCTGTAAAACACAAAACATGAAACTTGTAGTATATGATCTACGCTTTTCAAACCATCTAAAATTCTTAAATTTGGTTAAGAAACGTAAAAGTTATGTTTAATTTAGTTTCAGATTCCACAATAGAGCAAATAATAGTTTTGCTCTCGGGATTGCAAAAGAAACACTCAAATTTGAAATAGATAACTTCAAAATTCTAAAAAACACAAAACATGGAACTTGTAGTATATGATCTATGCTTTCCAAAACATCTAAAATTCATATATTTGGTTAAGAAACGTAAAAGTTATGCTTAATTTAGTTTCAGATTCAACAATAGAGCAAATAATAGTTTTGCTCTCCGGATTGCTATAGAAACACTCAAATTTGAAATAGATTAACTTCAAAATTTTGAAAAACACAAAACATGAAACTTGTAATATATGATCTAGACTTTCCAAAACATCTAAAATTCTTAAATTTGGTTAAGAAACGTAAAAGTTATGCTTAATTTAGTTTCAGATTCAACAATAGAGCAAATAATAGTTTTGCTCTCGGGATTGCAATAGAAACACTCAAATTTGAAATAGATAACTTCAAAATTCTGAAAAACACAAAACATGAAACTTGTAGTATATGATCTAGGCTTTCCAAAACATCTAAAATTCATAAATTTGGTTAAGAAACGTAAAAGTTATGCTTAATTTAGTTTTAGATTCAACAAAGAGCAAATAATAGTTTTGCTCTCGGGATTGCAATAGAAACACTCAAATTTGAAATAGATAGCTTCAAAATTTTGTAAAACACAAAACATAAAACTTGTATTATTTGATCTATGCTTACCAAAACATCTAAAATTCTTAAATTTGATTAAGAAAAGTAAAAGTTATAGCAAAATTCGTTTCAGCCACAATCAAAAAAAAAATATTACACCAGTCATCTTTTTTTTCCAGCAAATTCACCACTGTAAACCGTCGTTAACCGCATGAACCCAAAATAGAAAGCATGAGGGAATCCTCACCTTAGATATGCAGCAAAGTTTGGGTTGAAAGCTTCTCCGGTTTGGATAAATTTGATGATTTTCAGGCTTCTTTGTTAGCTTCAGCAGCTGAAAAAGTTGAAAAAAGAACATGCAAGAACAAAAGAAAAAGTTATACACAATTCATATCTAATTCTAGGATTTTAATGATATAATTCTGTAGTATTGGTGGAGATTACCTTCTATTCTCCTAATTTGGTGATTTCTTCTTGAATTGGCAGCAAATTGTGTGAAAATTTTGTTTTAGTTGAAGGTAACCATTATATTTTTTTTCAGTTTACTATATGTTTGTTCTTTTCTATTTCTGAGGAAGAAGAACTAAACTACGTACGCTAGTTTATTTCTCACAAGAAATATCCAGATAATGGATTTTAGGTTTTAAAACCTTACCCAAAAAGCCCAAAGCAATATTATTTAGAGAAAATGCAAGGCTATGTATATGTATTAGGCTATTTTACCTTAAATTCACATATTTCTCAATATAAACTCAAAAAAAAAATATGCAACCAACTGTTATGAAACAAAAATTGATATTTACACAAAATAAAATTTATTTCAATAATAAAATGTTATTTTCATAAATAAAACCATATTTTTGACAATATTTTACAATTTTCAAAATTTTAGTGTAAAAACACGAATTTTAAAGCATAATTTGTTCAAAAATCATTTTCATTGTCAAATAAGTTATAACAAAATATTATAACTCTTTTTAAAATAACAAAATATTATTTTAAACAATTTTCAATCTTTTAATTTTAATAAAATACATATTTTCTACATATTTCTTTTTTTAAATTCAATAACAGGTTAATATTGGCAATAATTACCAATATTAATGCATTGATTCAACTAAAATCAAATAAATAATTATTTTCACTCCAAATTCTCAAAGTAAAGTTTTTAAAACTCTATTTTCATCAATTTATATTTATTTCAACAATTATATGTTGAAACACATCAATTGATTAATTTATTAACTCTAATTTAATAAGATCACATTGTTTATTTGAAATAAATAAATAAAAATTAAATCAAATTTATTTTCTCCATTTTATTTTCAATACTAAATTATAACTAACGTTATAATTAAATATCATAGGTAATCACCAATACCAGGTTTGTTACAAAGCTAGCTAGAACTTGATATTAGTATAAGATAAGAGGAATATAAGTGCATAAGGGAATTCATCCTTTAACTATAAAGGATGGGTACAAGTATAGTATAATCTCAATGCATGGTATATGTTTACCAAGGGTTGTCGCATGAATAGGTTTAATTCAACATAAGAGACTCATACTTAATGGCATTCAACGCTAATACAAGGAATCATATGAAAGTCATGAGAGAAACTCATTAAAATTCCAATATGAATCTCGTGGAACTCAAGATAAAGCTCAAATATCATAAAAATGAAATCACAATATATAACATGTCATGTAGCTCTAGGCTATCGTTGTAACAAAAATATCTCAAAATAGTGAAATTATATAAAACTCAAAAAATTCAAAAAAACCCCGAATTAGCCAGATCCCTGATTGCAAAACTGAAGCAATATGTTGCACGTGCTAAACTCTTGTCCATTGCTATTTATAATTTAGGTACCTAACTCGTGGACCTGAAGGTCATACTCATGGTGACCGATGTCACATAACTCGTGGTGACCGAAGTCACAAAACTCATGGTGACCGAAGTCACATAACTTGTGGTGAACGAAGTCACATAACTCAGATCACCCGAAGGTCTATAGCACGGGCATACTCGTGGATGTGTCACAAACTCTCGGGAAGGAACTCGAAAAATGTTAGCGTGCGTCCCATACCACACGTTCGCACTAAAAGGTTTACTAACCGCTAGTTAACTCCACATAATAAAATAAAATCTCAAACCTCAAAAATCTCATAATACTCATATATCTAACTTCGTATCATCGACAAGTGCAAATAAATCTCATAGTAGTTTCTCATAAACCATAATTCCCGCAAGGGAAAAATCTAATCTCAAGACTCACCTCATCTCATCGGCGAGTAATACAACATTTATAAGTAGTTCTCGTCGATTATTACACCTATGATAGGAGATCTCGAACGTCTCAACTAGTCAATTATTGCCTGAAACAAATTCTAAAACCAACAATCATTGTTGCTGTCATTTCGATCTCAGGACAGCAACAATCAGACGCATTTTTAATCAATATACTTTAAAATATCGAAAACCTCAAAACACGAAACTTTTAGGACAAATTCTTAGCTTTCCGGAACATCAAAGATTATTGAATTTGGATAAAAATTGAAAAAGTTATGCTTAATTTAGTTTCCGATTCAACAACAGAGCAAATAATAGTTTTGGTCTCGGGATTGCAATAGAAACACTCAACTTCGAAATAGATAACTTCAAAACTCTGTAAAACACAAAACATGAAACCTGTAGTATATGATCTACGCTTTCCAAAACATCTAAAATTATTAAATTTACTTAAGAAACGTAAAAGTTATGCTTAATTTAGTTTCAGATTCAACAACAGAGCAAATAATAGTTTTGCTCTCGGGATTGCAAAAGAAACACTCAAATTTGAAATAGATAATTTCAAAATTCTAAACAACACAAAACATGAAACTTGTAGAATATGATCTATGCTTTTCAAAACATCTAAAATTCATATATTTGGTTAAGAAACGTAAAACTTATGCTTAATTTAGTTTCAGATTCAACAATAGAGCAAATAATAGTTTTGCTCTACGGATAGCTATAGAAACACTCAAATTTGAAATAGATTAACTTCAAAATTTTGAAAAACACAAAACATGAAACTTGTAATATATGATCTAAACTTTCCAAAACATCTAAAATTCTTAAATTTGGTTAAGAAACGTAAAAGTTATGCTTAATTTAGTTTCAGATTCAACAATAGAGCAAATAATAGTTTTGCTCTTGGGATTACAATAGAAACACTCAAATTTGAAATAGATAACTTCAAAATTCTGAAAAACACAAAACATGAAACTTGTAGTAAGTGGTCTACGCTTTCCAAAACATCTAAAATTCTTAAATTTGGTTAGAAACGTAAAAGTTATAGCAAAATTCGTTTCATCCACAATCACAAAACAAATATTACAGCAGTCATCTTTTTTTTTTCCAGCAAATTCACCACTGTAAACCGTCCTTAACCGCATGAACCCAAAATAGAAAGCGTGAGGGAAACCTCACTTTAGATATGCAGCAAAGTTTGGGTTGAAAGATTCTCCGGTTTGGATCAATTTGATGATTTTCAGGCTCCTTTGTTAGCTTCAGCAGGTGAAAAAGTTGAAACAAGAAATGCAAGAACAAAAGAGAAAGTTATACACAATTCATATCTAATTCTAGGATTTTAATGATATAATTCTATAGTATTGGTGGAGATTACCTTCTATTCTCCTAATTTGGTGATTTCTTCTTGAATTGGCAGCAAATTGTGTGAAACTTTTGTTTTAGTTGAAGGTAACCATTATTTTTTTTTTCAGTTTACTGTATGTTTGTTCTTTTCTGTTTCTGAGGAAGAAGAACTAAACTACGTACACTAGTTTGTTTCTCACAAGAAATATCCAGATAATGGATTTTAGGTTTTAAAACCTAAACCAAAAAGCCCAAAGCAATATTATTTAGAGAAAATGCAAGGCTATGTATATGTATTAGGCTATTTTACCTTAAATTCACATATTTCTCAACATAAACTCAAAAAAAAATATGCAACCAACTGTTATGAAACAAAAATTGTTATTTACACAAAATAAAATTTATTTCAATAATAAAATGTTATTTTCATAAATAAAACCATATTTTTAGCAATAATTTACAATTTTCAAAATTTTAGTGTAAAAACACGAATTTTAAAGGATAATTTGTTCAAAAATCATTTTCATTTTCAAAAAAGTTATAACAAAACATTATAACACTTTTTAAAATAAAAAAATATTATTTTAAACAATATTCAATCTTTTAATTTTAATAAAATACATATTTTCTACATATTTCTTCTTTTAAATTCAATAACAGGTTAATATTGGCAATAATTACCAATATTAATGCATTGATTCAACTAAAATCCAATAAAAAATTATTTTCACTCCAAATTCTCAAAGTAAAGTTTTTAAAACTCTATTTTCATTAATTTTTATTTATTTCAAAAATTATATGTTGAAACACATCAATTGATTAATTTATTAACTCTAATTTAATAAGATCACATTGTTTATTTGAAATAAATAAAAAAAATTAAATCAAATTTATTTTCTCCATTTTATTTTCAATATTAAATTATAAATAACGTTATAATTAAATATCATAGGTAATCACCAATACCAGGTTTGTTACAAATCTAGTTAGAACTTGATATTAGTATAAACTAAGAGGAATATAAGTGCATAAGGGAATTCATCCTTTAACTATAAAGGATGGGTACAAGTATAGTATAATCTCAATGCATGGTATATGTTTACCAAGGGTTGTCGCATGAATAGGTTTAATTCAACATAAGAGACTCATACTTAATGGCATTCAACGCTAATACAAGGAATCATATGAAAGTCATGAGAGAAACTCATTAAAATTCCAATATGAATCTCGTGGAACTCAAGATAAAGCTCAAATATCATAAAAACAAAATCACAATATATAACATCTCATGTAGCTCTAGGCTATCGATGTAACAGAAATATCTCAAAATAGTGAAATCGTATAAAACTCAGAAAATTCAAAAAAACCCCGAATTGGCCATTTCCCTTATTGCAAAGCTGAAGCAATGTTGCACATGCTAAATTCTTGTCCAGTGCTATTTATAATTTAGGTACCTAATTCGTGGACCTGAAGGTCATACTCATGGTGACCGATGTCACATAACTCTTGATGACCGAAGTGACAAAACTCATGGTGACCGAAGTCACATAACTTGTGATGACCGAAGTCACATAACTCAGATGACCCGAATGTCTATAGAACGGGCATACTCGTGGATGTGTCACAAACTCTCAGAAAGGAACCCGAAAAGTGTTAGCGTGCGTCCCATACCACACGTTCGCACTAAACGGTTTACTAACCGCTAGTTAACACCACATCATAAAAATAAAATATCAAACCTCAAAAATCTCATAATACTCATATATCTTGCCTCGTATCATCGGCAAGTGCAAATAAATCTCATAGTAGTTTCTCATAAACCATAATTCCCACAAGGGAAAAATCTCATCTCCAGGCTCGCCACATCTCATCGGCGAGTAATACAACATTTTTAAGTAGTTCTCATCGATTATTACTCCTACAATAGGAGATCTCGAACGTCTCAACTAGTCAAATATTGGCTGAAACAAATTCTAAGATCAACAATCATTCTTGCTGTCATTTTGATCTCGGGACAGCAACAATCAGACACATTTTTAATCAATATACTTTAAAATTTCATAAAACTCAAAACATGAATCTTTTATAACAAATTCTTAGCTTTCCGGAACATCAAAGATTATTGAATTTGGATAAAAATTGAAAAAGTTATGCTTAATTTAGTTTCAGATTAAAAAAACAGAGCAAATAATAGTTTTGCTCTCGGTATTGCAATAGAAACACTCAAATTTGAAATTGATAACTTCAAAATTCTGTAAAACACAAAACATGAAACTTGTAGAATATCATCTAAGCTTTCCTAAACATCTAAAATTCTTAAATTTGGTTAAGAAACTTAAAAGTTATGCTTAATTTAGTTTTAGATTTAACAACAGAGCAAATAATAGTTTTGCTCTCGGGATTGCAATAGAAACACTCAAATTTGAAATAGATAACTTCAAAATTATGTAAAACACAATTAATGAAACTTGTAGTATATGATCTAAGCTTTCTAAAACATCTAAAATTTTTAATTTTGGTTAAGAAACGTAAAAGTTATGCTTAATTTAGTTTCAGATTCAACAATAGAGCAAATAATAGTTTTGCTCTCGGGATTGCAAAAGAAACACTCAAATTTGAAATAGATAACTTCAAAATTTTAAAAAACACAAAACATGAAACTTGTATATGATCTATGCTTTCCAAAACATCTAAAATTCATATATTTGGTTAAGAAACGTAAAAGTTATAATTAATTTAGTTTCAGATTCAACAACAGAGCAAATAATAGTTTTGCTCTCGGGATTGCGATAGAAACACTCAAATTCGAAATAGATAACTTCAAAACTCTGTAAAACACAAAACATGAAACTTGTAGTATATGATCTACGCTTTCCACAATATCTAAAATTCTTAAATTTGGTTAAGTAACGTAAAAGTTATACTTAATTTAGTATCAGATTCAACAATAGAGCAAATAATAGTTTTGCTCTCGGGATTGCAATAGAAACACTCGAATTTGAAATAGATCACTTCAAAATTCTGTAAAATACAAAACATTAAACTTGTAGTATATGATCTAACCTTTCCAAAACATCTAAAATTCTTAAATTTGGTTAAGAAACTTAAAAGTTATGCTTAATTTAGTTTCAGATTCAACAACAGAGCAAATAATAGTTTTACTCTCGGGATTGCAATAGAAACACTCAAATTTGAAATGGATAACTTCAAAATTATGTAAAACACAATTAATGAAACTTGTAGTATATGATCTAAGCTTTCTAAAACATCTAAAATTCTTAAATTTGGTTAAGAAACGTAAAAGTTATGCTTAATTTAGTTTCAGATTCAACAACAGAGGAAATAATAGTTTTGCTCTCGGGATTGCAGAAGAAACACTCAAATTTGAAATAGATAACTTCAAAATTTTAAAAAACACAAAACATGAAACTTGTATTATATAATCTATGCTTTCCAAAACATCTAAAATTCATATATTTGGTTAAGAAACGTAAAAGTTATACTTAATTTAGTTTCAGATTCCACAATAGAGCAAATAATAGTTTTGCTCTTGGGATTGCAATAGAAACTCTCAAATTTGAAATAGATAACTTCAAAATTCTGAAAAACACAAAACATGAAACTTGTAAAATATGATATAGGCTTTCCAAAATATCTAAAATTCTTAAATTTGGTTAAAAACGTAAAATTTATGCTTGATTTAGTTTAAGATTCAACAACAGAGCAAATAATAGTTTTGCTCTCGGGATTGCAATAGAAACACTCAAATTTGAAATATATAACTTCAAAATTCTGAAAAACACAAAACATGAAACTTGTAGTGTTTGATCTATGCTTTCCAAAACATCTAAAATTATTAAATTTGGTTAAGAAATGTAAAAGTTATGCTTAATTTAGTTTCAGATTCAACAACAGAGCAGATAATAGTTTTGCTCTCGGGATTGCAATAGAAACATTCAAATTTGAAATAGATAACTTCAAAATTCTAAAAAACACAAAGCATGAAACTTGTAGTATATGATTTATGCTTTCTAAAACATCTAAAATTCTTAAATTTGATTAAGAAACGTAAAAGTTATGCTTAATTAAGTTTCAGATTCAACGGTAGAGCAAATAATAGTTTTGCTCTCGGGATTGCAATAGAAACACTCAAATTCGAAATAGATAACTTCAAAACTCTATAAAACAGAAAACATGAAACTTGTAGTATATGATCTACGCTTTCCAAAACATCTAAAATTCTTAAATTTGGTTAAGAAACGTAAAGGTTATGCTTAATTTAGTTTCAGATTCAACAACAGAGCAAATAATAGTTTTGCTCTCGGGATTACAATAGAAACACTCAAATTTGAAATAGATAACTTCAAAATTCTGAAAAACACAAAACATGAAACTTGTAGTAAGTGATCTACGCTTTCCAAAACATCTAAAATTCTTAAATTTGGTTTAGAAATGTAAATGTTATAGCAAAATTCGTTTCAGCCACAATCACAAAACAAATATTACAGCAGTCATCTTTTTTTTTCCAGCAAATTCACCACTGTAAACCGTCCTTAACCGCATGAACCCAAAATAGAAAGCGTGAGGGAAACCTCACCTTAGATATGCAGCAAAGTTTGGGTTGAATTCTCCGATTTGGATCAATTTGATGATTTTGAGGCTCCTTTATTAGCTTCAGGAGCTGAAAAAGTTGAAACAAGAACATGCAAGAACAAAAGAGAAAGTTATACACAATTCATATCTAATTCTAGGATTTTGATGATATAATTCGGTATTATTGGTGGAGATTACCTTCTATTCTCTTAATTTGGGGATTTCTTCTTGAATTGGCAGCAAATTGGGTGAAAATTTTGTTTTAGTTGAAGGTAACCATTATATTATTATTTTTTCAGTTTACTGTAAGTTTGTTCTTTTCTGTTTCTGAAGAAGAAGAACTAAACTACATACACTAGTTTATTTCTCACCAGAAACATCCAGATAATGGATTTTAGGTTTTAAAACCTAACCCAAAAAGCCCAAAGCAATATTATTTAGAGAAAATGCAAGGCTATGTATATGTATTAGGCTATTTTACCTTAAATTCACATATTTCTCAATATAAACTCAAAAAAATATATGCAACCAACTGTTATGAAACAAAAATTGTTATTTACACAAAATAAAAAAATTTCATTAATAAAATGTTATTTTCATAAATAAAACCATATTTTTGACAATATATTACAATTTTCAAAATTTTAGTGTAAAAACACGAATTTTAAAGGATAATTTATTCAAAAATCATTTTCATTTTCAAATAAGTTATAACAAAAGATTATAACTCTTTTTAAAATAACAAAATATTATTTTAAACAATATTCCATCTTTTAATTTTAATAAAATACATATTTTCTACATATTTTTCTTTTAAATTCAATAACAGGTTAATATTGGTAATAATTACCAATATTAATACATTGATTCAACTAAAATCCAATTAATAATTATTTTCACTCCAAATTCTCAAAGTAAAGTTTTTAAAACTCTATTTTTATCAATTTATCTTTATTTGAATAATTATATGTTGAAACACATCAATTGATTAATTTATTAACTCTAATTTAATAAGATCACATTGTTTATTTGAAATAAATAAATAAAAATTAAATCAAATTTATTTTCTCCATTTTATTTTCAATATTAAATTATAACAAATGTTATAATTAAATATCATAGGTAATCACCAATACCAGGTTTGTTACAAAGCTAGCTAGAACTTGATATTAGTATAAGATAAGAGGAATATAAGTGCATAAGGGAATTCATCCTTTAACTATAAAGGATGGGTACAAGTATAGTATAATCTCAATGCATGGTACATGTTTACCAAGGGTTGTCGCATGAATAGGTTTAATTCAACATAAGAGACTCATACTTAATGGCATTCAACGCTAATATAAGGAATCATATGAAAGTCATGAGAGAAACTCATTAAAATTCCAATATGAATCTCATGGAACTCGAGACAAAGTTCAAATATCATAAAAACGAAATCACAATATATAACATCTCATGAAGCTCTAGGCTATCTATGTAACAAAAATATCTCAAAATAGTGAAATCGTATAAAACTTAGAAAATTCAAAAAAACCCCTGATTGGCCAGATCCCTGATTGCAAAGCTGAAGCAATGTTGCACGTGCTAAACTCTTGTTCAATGCTATTTATAATTTAGGTACCTAACTTGTGTACCCGAAGGTCATACTCATGTTGACCGATGTCACATAACTCGTGGTGACCGAAGTCACATAACTCATGGTGACCGAAATCACATAAATTGTGGTGACCGAAGTCATATAACTCAGATGACCCGAAGGTCTATAGAACTGGCATACTCGTGGATGTGTCACAAACTCTCGGAAAGAAACCCGAAAAGTGTTAGCATGCGTTCCATACCACACGTTCGCACTAAACGGTTTACTCATCTCATAGTACTTTCTCATAAACCATAATTCCCACAAGGGAAAAATCTCATCTCAAGGCTCGCCACATCTCATCGGCGAGTAACACAACATTTTTAAGTAGTTCTCATCGATTATTACTCCTACAATAGGAGATCTCGAACGTCTCAACTTGTCAAATATTGGATGAAACAAATTCTAAGATCAACAATCAATTTTGCTGTCATTTCAATCTCGGGACAGCAACAATCAGACACATTTTTAATCAATATACTTTAAAATTTCAAAAATCTCAAAACATGAATCTTTTAGAACAAATTCTTAGCTTTCCGGAACATCAAAGATTATTGAATTTGGATAAAAATTGAAAAAGTTATGCTTAATTTAGTTTCAGATTCAAAAACAGAGCAAATAATAGTTTTGCTCTCGGGATTGCAATAGAAACACTCAAATTTGAAATAGATAACTTCAAAATTCTGTAAAACACAAAACATGAAACTTGTAGAATATCATCTAAGCTTTGCAAAACATCTAAAATTCTTAAATTTGGTTAAGAAACTTAAAAGTATGCTTAATTTAGTTTCAGATTTAACAACAGAGCAAATAATAGTTTTGCTCTCGGGATTGCAAAAGAAACACTCAAATTTGAAATAGATAACTTCAAAATTCTGTAAAACACAATTAGTGAAACTTGTAGTATATGATCTAAGCTTTCTAAAACATCTAAAATTCTTAAATTTGGTTAAGAAACGTAAAAGTTATGCTTAATTTAGTTTCAGATTCAACAACAGAGAAAATAATAGTTTTGCTCTCGGGATTGCAAAAAAAACACTCAAATTTAAAATAGATAACTTCAAAATTTTAAAAAACACAAAACATGAAACTTGTATTATATGATCTATGCTTTCCAAAACATCTAAAATTCATATGTTTGGTTAAGAAACGTAAAAGTTATGCTTAATTTAGTTTCAGATTCAACAACAGAGCAAATAATAGTTTTGCTCTCGGGATTGCAAAAGAAACACTCAAATTTGAAACAGATAACTTCAAAATTCTGAAAAACACAAAACATGAAACTTGTAATTCTTAAATTTGGTTAAGAAATGTAAAAGTTATGCTTAATTTAGTTTAAGATTCAACAAGAGAGCAAATAATAGTTTTGCTCTCGGGATTGCAATAGAAACACTCAAATTTGAAATATATAACTTCAAAATTCTGAAAAACACAAAACATGAAACTTGTAGTGTTTAATCTATGCTTTCCAAAACTTCTAAATTCTTTAATTTGGTTAAAAAACGTAAAAGTTATGCATAATTTAGTTTCAGATTCAACAACAGAGCAGATAATAGTTTTGTTCTCGGGATTGCAATAGAAACACTCAAATTTGAAATAGATAACTTCAAAACTCTAAAAAACACAAAACATGAAACTTGTAGTATATGATCTAATCTTTCCAAAACATCTAAAATTATTAAATTTTGTTAAGAAAAGTAAAAGTTATAGCAAAATTCAATTCAGCCACAATCACAAAACAAATATTACACCAGTCATCTTTTTTTTCCAGCAAATTCACCACTGTAAACCGTCCTTAACCGCATGAACCCAAAATAGAAAGCATGAGGGAACCCTCACCTTAGATATGCAACAAAGTTTGGGTTGAAAGCTTCTCCGGTTTGGATCAATTTGATGATTTTCAGGCTCCTTTGTTAGCTTCAGCAGCTGAAAAAGTTGAAACAAGAACATGGAAGAACAAAAGAGAAAGTTATACAAAATTCATATCTAATTCTAGGATTTTTATGATATAATTCTGTAGTATTGTTGGAAATTACCTTCTATTCTCCTAATTTGGTGATTTCTTCTTGAATTGGCAGCAAATTGGGTGAAAATTTTGTTTTAGTTGAAGGTAACCATTATATTATTATTTTTTCAGTTTACTGTAAGTTTGTTCTTTTCTGTTTCTGAAGAAGAAGAACTAAACTACGTACACTAGTTTGTTTCTCACCAGAAACATCCAGATAATGGATTTTAGGTTTTAAAACCTAACCCAAAAAGCCCAAAGCAATATTATTTAGAGAAAATGCAAGGCTATGTATATGTATTGGGCTATTTTACCTTAAATTCACATATTTCTCAATATAAACTCAAAAAAATATATGCAACCAACTGTTATGAAACATAAATTGTTATTTACACAAAATAAAATTTATTTCAATAATAAAATGTTATTTTCATAAATAAAACCATATTTTTGACAATATTTTACAATTTTCAAAATTTTAGTGTAAAAACACGAATTTTAAAGCATAATTTGTTCAAAAATCATTTTCATTGTCAAACAAGTTATAACAAAACATTATAACTCTTTCTAAAATAACAAAATATTTTTTTAAACAATATTCCATCTTTTAATTTTAATAAAATACATATTTTATACATATTTCTTCTTTTAAATTCAATAACAGGTTAATATTTGCAATAATTACCAATATTAATGCATTGATTCAACTAAAATCCAATAAATAATTATTTTCACTCCAAATTCTCAAAGTAAAGTTTTTAAAACTCTATTTTCATCAATTTATATTTATTTCAAAAATTATATGTTGAAACACATCAATTGATTAATTTATTAACTCTAATTTAATAAGATCACATTGTTTATTTGAAATAAATAAATAAAAATTAAATCAAATTTATTTTCTCCATTTTATTTTCAATATTAAATTATAACTAACGTTATAATTAAATATCATAGGTAATCACCAATACCAGGTTTGTTACAAAGCTAGATAGAACTTGATATTAGTATAAGATAAGAGGAATATAAGTGCATAAGGGAATTCATCCTTTAACTATAAAGGATGGGTACAAGTATAGTATAATCTCAATGCATGGTATATGTTTACCAAGGGTTGTCGCATGAATAGGTTTAATTCAACATAAGAGACTCATACTTAATGGCATTCAACGCTAATACAAGGAATCATATGAAAGTCATGAGAGAAACTCATTAAAATTCCAATATGAATCTCGTGGAACTCAAGATAAAGCTCAAATATCATAAAAACGAAATCACAATATATAACATCTCATGTAGCTCTAGGCTATCGATGTAACAGAAATATCTCAAAATAGTGAAATCGTATAAAACTCAGAAAATTCAAAAAAACCCCGAATTGGCCAGATCCCTGATTGCAAAGCTGAAGCAATGTTGCACGTGCTAAACTCTTGTCCAGTGCTATTTATAAATTAGGTACCTAACTCGTGTACCCGAAGGTCATACTCATGTTGACCGATGTCACATAACTCGTGGTGATCGAAGTCACATAACTCATGGTGACCGAAATCACATAACTTGTGGTGACCAAAGTCATATAACTCAGATGACTCGAAGGTCTATAGCACTGGCATACTCGTGGATGTGTCACAAACTCTCGGAAAGAAACCCGAAAAGTATTAGCGTGCGTCCCATACCACACGTTCGCACTAAACGGTTTACTAACTGCTAGTTAACTCCACATCATAAAAATAAAATCTCAAACCTCAAAAATCTCATAATACTCATATATCTTACCTCGTATCATCGGCAAGTGCAAATAAATCTCATAGTAGTTTCTCATAAACCATAATTCCCACAAGGGAAAAATCTCATCTCAAGGCTCGCCACATCTCATCTGCGAGTAATACAACATTTTTAAGTAGTTCTCATCGATTATTACTCCTACAATTGGAGATCTCGAACGTCTCAACTAGTCAAATATTGGCTGAAACAAATTCTAAGATCAACAATCAATTTTGCTGTCATTTCGATCTCGAGATAGCAACAATGAGACACATTTTCAATCAATATACTTCAAAATCTTAAAACATGAATCTTTTAGAACAAATTCTTAGCTTTCCGGAACATCAAAGATTATTGAATTTGGATAAAAATTGAAAAAGTTATGCTTAATTTAGTTTCAGATTAAAAAACAGAGCAAATAATAGTTTTGCTCCCGGGATTGCAATAGAAACACTCAAATTTGAAATAGATAACTTCAAAATTCTGTAAAACACAAAACATGAAACTTGTAGAATATCATCTAAGCTTTGCAAAACATCTAAAATTCTTAAATTTGGTTAAGAAACTTAAAAGTATGCTTAATTTAGTTTCAGATTTAACAACAGAGCAAATAATAGTTTTGCTCTCGGGATTGCAATAGAAACACTCAAATTTGAAATAGATAACTTCAAAATTCTATAAAACACAATTAGTGAAACTTGTAGTATATGATCTAAGCTTTCTAAAACATCTAAAATTCTTAAATTTGGTTAAGAAACGTAAAAGTTATGTTTAATTTAGTTTCAGATTCAACAACAGAGCAAATAATAGTTTTGCTCTCGCGATTGCAAAAGAAACACTCAAATTTAAAATAGATAACTTCAAAATTTTAAAAAACACAAAACATGAAACTTGTATTATATGATCTATGCTTTCCAAAACATCTAAAATTCATATATTTGGTTAAGAAACGTAAAAGTTATACTTAATTTAGTTTCAGATTCAACAATAGAGCAAATAATAGTTTTGCTCTTGGGATTGCAATAGAAACACTCAAATTTGAAATAGATAACTTCAAAATTCTGAAAAGCACAAAACATGAAACTTGTAATATATGATCTAGGCTATCCAAAACATCCAAAATTCTTAAATTTGGTTAAGAAACGTAAAAGTTATGCTTAATTTAGTTTAAGATTCAACAACAGAGCAAATAATAGTTTTGCTCTCGGGATTGCAATAGAAACACTCAAATTTGAAATATATAACTTCAAAATTCTGAAAAACACAAAACATGAAACTTGTAGTGTTTGATCTATGCTTTCCAAAACATCTAAATTCTTTAATTTGGTTAAGACACGTAAAAGTTATGCTTAATTTAGTTTCAGATTCAACAATAGAGCAGATAATAGTTTTGTTCTCGGGATTGCAATAGAAACACTCAAATTTGAAATAGATAACTTCAAAACTCAAAAAAACACAAAACATGAAACTTGTAGTATATGATCTAATCTTTCCAAAACATCTAAAATTATTAAATTTTGTTAAGAAAAGTAAAAGTTATAGCAAAATTCAATTCAGCCACAATCACAAAACAAATATTACACCAGTCATCTTTTTTTTCCAGCAAATTCACCACTGTAAACCGTCCTTAACCGCATGAACCCAAAATAGAAAGCATGAGGGAACCCTCACCTTAGATATGCAACAAAGTTTGGGTTGAAAGCTTCTCCGGTTTGGATCAATTTGATGATTTTCAGGCTCCTTTGTGAGCTTCAGCAAAGCTGAAACAAGAACATGGAAGAACAAAAGAGAAAGTTTTTTTTTTTGAATTACCTAGAGAACCAAGCTTCGCTTGTAAACTCTAGGGAAGTATGTGCCTGCCAAACACATACTTCGGGTACTTGTTACAGGGTTGTCAATTTCGGGGCTCGAACTCGTGACCTTTGATCACGCAGTCCGGACCATCAACCAACTGCGCCAACCCTGTTGGCAACAAAAGAGAAAGTTATACCAAATTCATATCTAATTCTAGGATTTTTATGATATAATTATGTAGTATTGTTGGAAATTACCTTCTATTCTCCTAATTTGGTGATTTCTTCTTGAATTGGCAGCAAATTGGGTGAAAATTTTGTTTTAGTTGAAGGTAACCATTATATTTTTTTTTTTCAGTTTACTGTAAGTTTGTTCTTTTCTGTTTCTAAGGAAGAAGAACTAAACTACGTACACTAGTTTGTTTCTCACCATAAACATCCAGATAATGGATTTTAGGTTTTAAAACCTAACCCAAAAAGCCCAAAGCAATATTATTTAGAGAAAATGCAAGGCCATGTATATGTATTGGGCTATTTTACCTTAAATTCACATATTTCTCAATATAAACTCAAAAAAAAATATGCAACCAACTGTTATGAAACATAAATTGTTATTTACACAAAATAAAATTTATTTCAATAATAAAATGTTATTTTATTAAATAAAACCATATTTTTGACAATATTTTACAATTTTCAAAATTTTAGTGTAAAAACACGAATTTTAAAGCATAATTTGTTCAAAAATCATTTTCATTGTCAAATAAGTTATAACAAAACATTATAACTCTTTTTAAAATAACAAAATATTTTTTTAAACAATATTCCATCTTTTAATTTTAATAAAATACATATTTTATACATATTTCTTCTTTTAAATTCAATAACAGGTTAATATTTGCAATAATTACCAATATTAATGCATTGATTCAACTAAAATCCAATAAATAATTATTTTCACTCCAAATTCTCAAAGTAAAGTTTTTAAAACTCTATTTTCATCAATTTATATTTATTTCAAAAATTATATGTTGAAACACATCAATTGATTAATTTATTAACTCTAATTTAATAAGATCACATTGTTTATTTGAAATAAATAAAAAAAATTAAATCAAATTTATTTTCTCCATTTTATTTTCAATATTAAATTATAACTAACGTTATAATTAAATATCATAGGTAATCACCAATACCAGGTTTGTTACAAAGCTAGCTAGAACTTGATATTAGTATAAGATCAGAGGAATATAAGTGCATAAGGGAATTCATCCTTTAACTATAAAGGATGGGTAGAAGTATAGTATAATCTCAATGCATGGTATATGTTTACCAAGGGTTGTCGCATGAATAGATTTAATTCAACATAAGACACTCATACTTAATGGCATTCAACGCTAATACAAGGAATCATATGAAAGTCATGAGAGAAACTCATTTAAATTCCAATATGAATCTCGTGGAACTCAAGATAAAGCTCAAATATCATAAAAACGAAATCACAATATATAACATCTCATGTAGCTCTAGGCTATCGATGTAACAGAAATATCTCAAAATAGTGAAATCGTATAAAACTCTGAAAATTCAAAAAAACCCCGAATTGGCCAGATCCCTGATTGCAAAGCTGAAGCAATGTTGCATGTGCTATACTCTTGTCCAGTGCTATTTATAATTTAGGTACCTAACTCGTGTACCCGAAGGTCATACTCATGGTGACCGATGTCACAGAACTCGTGGTGACCGAAGTCATAAAACTCATGGTGATCGAAGTCACATAACTTGTGGTGACCGAAGTCACATAACTCAGATGACCCAAAGGTCTATAGCACTGGCATACTCATGGATGTGTCACAAACTCTTGGAAAGAAACCCGAAAAGTGTTAGCGTGCGTCCCATACCACACGTTCGCACTAAACGGTTTACTAACTGCTAGTTAACTCCACATCATAAAAATAAAATCTCAAACCTCAAAAATTTCATATATCTTGCCTCGTATCATCGGCAAGTGCAAATAAATCTCATAGTAGTTTCTCATAAACCATAATTCCCACAAGGGGAAAATCTCATCTCAAGGCTCGCCACATCTCATTGCCGAGTAATACAACATTTTTAAGTACTTCTCATCGATTATTACTCCTACAATAGGAGATCTTAAACGTCTCAATTAGTCAAATATTGGCTGAAACAAATTCTAAGATCAACAATCATTCTTGCTGTCATTTCGATCTCGCGACAGCAACAATCAGACACATTTTTAATCAATATACTTCAAAATTTCAAAAATATCAAAACATGAATCTTTTAGAACAAATTCTTAACTTTCCGGAACATCAAAGATTATTGAATTTGGATAAAAATTGAAAAAGTTATACTTAATTTAGTTTCAGATTCAAAAACAGAGCAAATAATAGTTTTGCTCTCGGGATTGCAATAGAAACACTCAAATTTGAAATAGATCACTTCAAAATTCTATAAAACACAAAACATGAAGCTTGTAAAATATCATCTAAGCTTTCCAAAACATCTAAAATTCTTAAGTTTGGCTAAGAAACTTAAAAGTTATGCTTAATTTAGTTTCAGATTCAACAACAGAGCAAATAATAGTTTTGCTCTCGGGATTGCAATAGAAACACTCAAATTTGAAATAGATAACTTCAAAGTTCTGTAAAACACAATTAATGAAACTTGTAGTATATGATCTAATCTTTCTAAAACATCTAATATTCTTAAATTTGGTTAAGAAACGTAAAAGTTATGCTTAATTTAGTTTCAGATTCAACAACAGAGCAAATAATAGTTTTGCTCTCGGGATTGCAAAAGAAACACTCAAATTTGAAACAGATAACTTCAAAATTCTGAAAAACACAAAACATGAAACTTGTAATATATGATCTATGCTTTCCAAAACATCTAAAATTCTTAATTTTGGTTAAGAAACGTAAAAGTTATGCTTAATTTAGTTGCAGATTCAACAACAGAGCAGATAATAGTTTTGCTCTCGGGATTGCAATAGAAACACTCAAATTTGAAATATATAACATCAAAATTCTAAAAAACACAAAACATGAAACTTGTAGTATATGATCTATGCTTTCCAAAACGTCTAAAATTCTTAAATTTGGTTAAGAAACGTAAAAGTTATGCTTAATTTAGTTTCAGATTCAACAACAGAGCAAATATCTCAAAATAGTTAAATCGTATAAAACTCAGAAAATTCAAAAAAACCCCGAATTGGCCAGATCCCTGATTGCAAAGCTGAAGCAATGTTGCACGTGCTAAACTCTTGTCCGGTGCTATTTATAATTTAGGTACCTAGCTCGTGGACCCGAAGGTCATACTCATGGTGACCAATGTCACATAACTCGTGGTGACCGAAGTCACAAAACTCATGGTGACCGAAGTGTTAGCGTGCGTCCCAAACTCGTGGATGTGTCACAAACTCTCGGAAAGGAACTCGAAAAGTGTTAGCGTGCGTCCCATACCACATGTTCGCACTAAAAGGTTTAGTAACCGCTAGTTAACTCCACATCATAAAAATAAAATCTCAAACCTCAAAAATCTCATAATACTCATATATCTTGCCTTGTATCATTGGCAAGTGCAAATAAATCTCATAGTAGTTTCTCATAAACCATCATTCCCACAAGGGAAAAATCTCATCTCAAGGCTCCCCATATCTCATCGGCGAGTAATACAACATTTTAAAGTAGTTCTCATCGATTATTACTCCTACAATAGGAGATCTCGAACGTCTCAACTAGTCAAATATTGGCTGAAACAAATTCTAAGACCAACAATCATTGTTCTGTCATTTCGATCTCGGGACAGCAACAATCAGACGCATTTTTAATCAATATACTTCAAAATATCAAAAACCTCAAAACACAAAACTTTTAGGACAAATTCTTAGCTTTCCGAAACATCAAAGATTATTGATTTTGGATAAAAATTGAAAAAGTTATGCTTAATTTAGTTTCAGATTCAACAACAGAGCAAATAATAGTTTTGTTCTCGGGATTGCAATAGAAACACTCAAATTTGAAATTGATAACTTCAAAATTCTGTAAAACACAAAACATGAAACTTGTATTATATGATCTATGCTTTCCAAAACATCTAAAATTCATATATTTGGTTAAGAAACGTAAAAGTTATGCTTAATTTAGTTTCAGATTCAACAATAGAGCAAATAATAGTTTTGCTCTCCGGATTGCTATAGAAACACTCAAATTTGAAATAGATTAACTTCAAAATTTTGAAAAACACAAAACATGAAACTTGTAATATATGATCTAGGCTTTCCAAAACATCTAAAATTCTTAAATTTGGTTAAGAAACCTAAAAGTTATACTTAATTTAATTTCAGATTCAACAATAGAGCAAATAATAGTTTTGCTCTCGGGATTACAATAGAAACACTCTAATTTGAAATAGATAACTTCAAAATTATGAAAAACCCAAAACATGAAACTTGTAGTAAGTGATCTACGCTTTCCAAAACATCTAAAATTCTTAAATTTGGTTAAGAAATGTAAAAGTTATAGCAAAATTCATTTCATCCACAATCACAAAAAAAATATTACAGCAGTTATCTTTTTTTTTCCAGCAAATTCACCACTGTAAACCGTCCTTAACCGCATGAACCCAAAATAGAAAGCATGAGGGAAACCTCACCTTAGATATGCAGCAAAGTTTGGGTTGAAAGATTCTCCAGTTTGGATCAATTTGATGATTTTGAGGCTCCTTTATTAGCTTCAGCAGCTGAAAAAGTTGAAACAAGAACATGCAAGAACTAAAGAGAAAGTTATACACAATTCATATCTAATTCTAGGATTTTGATGATATAATTCGGTAGTATTGGTGGAGATTACCTTCTATTCTCTTAATTTGGTGATTTCTTCTTGAATTGGCAGCAAATTGGCTGAAAATTTTGTTTTAGTTGAAGGTAACCATTATATTTTTTTTCAGTTCACTGTAAGTTTGTTCTTTTCTGTTTCTGAGGAAGAAGAACTAAACTACATACACTAGTTTGTTTCTCACCAGAAACATCCAGATAATGGATTTTAGGTTTTAAAACCTAACCCAAAAAGCCCAAAGCAATATTATTTAGAAAAAATGCAAGGCTATGAATATGTATTAGGCTATTTTACCTTAAATTCACAAATTTCTCAATATAAACTCAAAAAAAATATATGCAACCAACCGTTATGAAACAAAAATTGTTATTTACACAAAATAAAATTTATTTCAATAATAAAATGTTATTTTCATAAATAAAACCATATTTTTGGCAATATTTTACAATTTTCAAAATTTTAGTGTAAAAACACGAATTTTAAAGCATAATTTGTTCAATAATCATTTTCATTGTCAAATAAGTTATAACAAAACATTATAACTCTTTTTAAAATAACAAAATATTATTTTAAACAATTTTCCATCTTTTAATTTTAATAAAATACATATTTTCTACATATTTCTTTTTTTAAATTCAATAACAGGTTAATATTGGCAATAATTACCAATATTAATGCATTGATTCAACTAAAATCCAATAAATAATTATTTTCACTCCAAATTCTCAAAGTAAAGTTTTTAAAACTCTATTTTCATCAATTTATATTTATTTCAACAATTATATGTTGAAACACATCAATTGATTAATTTATTAACTCTAATTTAATAAGATCAAATTGTTTATTTGAAATAAATAAATAAAAATTAAATCAAATTTATTTTCTCCATTTTATTTTCAATATTAAATTATAACTAACGTTATAATTAAATATCATAGGTAATCACCAATACCAGGTTTGTTACAAAGCTAGCTAGAACTTGATATTAGTATAAGATCAGAGGAATATAAGTGCATAAGGGAATTCATCCTTTAACTATAAAGGATGGGTACAAGTATAGTGTAATCTCAATGCATGGTATATGTTTACCAAGGGTTGTCGCATGAATAGGTTTAATTCAACATAAGAGACTCATACTTAATGGCATTCAACGCTAATACAAGGAATCATATGAAAGTCATGAGAGAAACTCATTTAAATTCCAATATGAATCTCGTGGAACTCAAGATAAAGCTCAAATATCATAAAAACGAAATCACAATATATAACATCTCATGTAGCTCTAGGCTATCGATGTAACAGAAATATCTCAAAATAGTGAAATCGTATAAAACTCTGAAAATTCAAAATAACCCCGAATTGGCCAGATCCCTGATTGCAAAGCTGAAGCAATGTTGCATGTGCTATACTCTTGTCCAGTGCTATTTATAATTTAGGTACCTAACTCGTGTACCCGAAGGTCATACTCATGGTGACCGATGTCACAGAACTCGTGGTGACCGAAGTCATAAAACTCATGGTGATCGAAGTCACATAACTTGTGGTGACCGAAGTCACATAACTCAGATGACCCGAAGGTCTATAGCACTGGCATACTCATGGATGTGTCACAAACTCTTGGAAAGAAACCCGAAAAGTGTTAGCGTGCGTCCCATACCACACGTTCGCACTAAACGGTTTACTAACTGCTAGTTAACTCCACATCATAAAAATAAAATCTCAAACCTCAAAAATTTCATATATCTTGCCTCGTATCATCGGCAAGTGCAAATAAATCTCATAGTAGTTTCTCATAAACCATAATTCCCACAAGGGGAAAATCTCATCTCAAGGCTCGCCACATCTCATCGCCGAGTAATACAACATTTTTAAGTACTTCTCATCGATTATTACTCCTACAATAGGAGATCTTAAACGTCTCAATTAGTCAAATATTGGCTGAAACAAATTCTAAGATCAACAATCATTCTTGCTGTCATTTCGATCTCGCGACAGCAACAATCAGACACATTTTTAATCAATATACTTCAAAATTTCAAAAATATCAAAACATGAATCTTTTAGAACAAATTCTTAACTTTCCGGAACATCAAAGATTATTGAATTTGGATAAAAATTGAAAAAGTTATACTTAATTTAGTTTCAGATTCAAAAACAGAGCAAATAATAGTTTTGCTCTCGGGATTGCAATAGAAACACTCAAATTTGAAATAGATCACTTCAAAATTCTATAAAACACAAAACATGAAGCTTGTAAAATATCATCTAAGCTTTCCAAAACATCTAAAATTCTTAAGTTTGGCTAAGAAACTTAAAAGTTATGCTTAATTTAGTTTCAGATTCAACAACAGAGCAAATAATAGTTTTGCTCTCGGGATTGCAATAGAAACACTCAAATTTGAAATAGATAACTTCAAAGTTCTGTAAAACACAATTAATGAAACTTGTAGTATATGATCTAATCTTTCTAAAACATCTAATATTCTTAAATTTGGTTAAGAAACGTAAAAGTTATGCTTAATTTAGTTTCAGATTCAACAACAGAGCAAATAATAGTTTTGCTCTCGGGATTGCAAAAGAAACACTCAAATTTGAAACAGATAACTTCAAAATTCTGAAAAACACAAAACATGAAACTTGTAATATATGATCTATGCTTTCCAAAACATCTAAAATTCTTAATTTTGGTTAAGAAACGTAAAAGTTATGCTTAATTTAGTTGCAGATTCAACAACAGAGCAGATAATAGTTTTGCTCTCGGGATTGCAATAGAAACACTCAAATTTGAAATATATAACATCAAAATTCTAAAAAACACAAAACATGAAACTTGTAGTATATGATCTATGCTTTCCAAAACGTCTAAAATTCTTAAATTTGGTTAAGAAACGTAAAAGTTATGCTTAATTTAGTTTCAGATTCAACAACAGAGCAAATATCTCAAAATAGTTAAATCGTATAAAACTCAGAAAATTCAAAAAAACCCCGAATTGGCCAGATCCCTGATTGCAAAGCTGAAGCAATGTTGCACGTGCTAAACTCTTGTCCGGTGCTATTTATAATTTAGGTACCTAGCTCGTGGACCCGAAGGTCATACTCATGGTGACCAATGTCACATAACTCGTGGTGACCGAAGTCACAAAACTCATGGTGACCGAAGTGTTAGCGTGCGTCCCAAACTCGTGGATGTGTCACAAACTCTCGGAAAGGAACTCGAAAAGTGTTAGCGTGCGTCCCATACCACATGTTCGCACTAAAAGGTTTAGTAACCGCTAGTTAACTCCACATCATAAAAATAAAATCTCAAACCTCAAAAATCTCATAATACTCATATATCTTGCCTTGTATCATTGGCAAGTGCAAATAAATCTCATAGTAGTTTCTCATAAACCATAATTCCCACAAGGGAAAAATCTCATCTCAAGGCTCCCCATATCTCATCGGCGAGTAATACAACATTTTAAAGTAGTTCTCATCGATTATTACTCCTACAATAGGAGATCTCGAACGTCTCAACTAGTCAAATATTGGCTGAAACAAATTCTAAGACCAACAATCATTGTTCTGTCATTTCGATCTCGGGACAGCAACAATCAGATGCATTTTTAATCAATATACTTCAAAATATCAAAAACCTCAAAACACAAAACTTTTAGGACAAATTCTTAGCTTTCCGGAACATCAAAGATTATTGATTTTGGATAAAAATTGAAAAAGTTATGCTTAATTTAGTTTCAGATTCAACAACAGAGCAAATAATAGTTTTGTTCTCGGGATTGCAATAGAAACACTCAAATTTGAAATTGATAACTTCAAAATTCTGTAAAACACAAAACATGAAACTTGTATTATATGATCTATGCTTTCCAAAACATCTAAAATTCATATATTTGGTTAAGAAACGTAAAAGTTATGCTTAATTTAGTTTCAGATTCAACAATAGAGCAAATAATAGTTTTGCTCTCCGGATTGCTATAGAAACACTCAAATTTGAAATAGATTAACTTCAAAATTTTGAAAAACACAAAACATGAAACTTGTAATATATGATCTAGGCTTTCCAAAACATCTAAAATTCTTAAATTTGGTTAAGAAACCTAAAAGTTATACTTAATTTAATTTCAGATTCAACAATAGAGCAAATAATAGTTTTGCTCTCGGGATTACAATAGAAACACTCTAATTTGAAATAGATAACTTCAAAATTATGAAAAACCCAAAACATGAAACTTGTAGTAAGTGATCTACGCTTTCCAAAACATCTAAAATTCTTAAATTTGGTTAAGAAATGTAAAAGTTATAGCAAAATTCATTTCATCCACAATCACAAAAAAAATATTACAGCAGTTATCTTTTTTTTTCCAGCAAATTCACCACTGTAAACCGTCCTTAACCGCATGAACCCAAAATAGAAAGCATGAGGGAAACCTCACCTTAGATATGCAGCAAAGTTTGGGTTGAAAGATTCTCCGGTTTGGATCAATTTGATGATTTTGAGGCTCCTTTATTAGCTTCAGCAGCTGAAAAAGTTGAAACAAGAACATGCAAGAACTAAAGAGAAAGTTATACACAATTCATATCTAATTCTAGGATTTTGATGATATAATTCGGTAGTATTGGTGGAGATTACCTTCTATTCTCTTAATTTGGTGATTTCTTCTTGAATTGGCAGCAAATTGTTCGAAAATTTTGTTTTAGTTGAAGGTAACCATTATATTTTTTTTCAGTTCACTGTAAGTTTGTTCTTTTCTGTTTATGAGGAAGAAGAACTAAACTACATACACTAGTTTGTTTCTCACCAGAAACATCCAGATAATGGATTTTAGGTTTTAAAACCTAACCCAAAAAGCCCAAAGCAATATTATTTAGAAAAAATGCAAGGCTATGAATATGTATTAGGCTATTTTACCTTAAATTCACAAATTTCTCAATATAAACTCAAAAAAAATATATGCAACCAACCGTTATGAAACAAAAATTGTTATTTACACAAAATAAAATTTATTTCAATAATAAAATGTTATTTTCATAAATAAAACCATATTTTTGGCAATATTTTACAATTTTCAAAATTTTAGTGTAAAAACACGAATTTTAAAGCATAATTTGTTCAATAATCATTTTCATTGTCAAATAAGTTATAACAAAACATTATAACTCTTTTTAAAATAACAAAATATTATTTTAAACAATTTTCCATCTTTTAATTTTAATAAAATACATATTTTCTACATATTTCTTTTTTTAAATTCAATAACAGGTTAATATTGGCAATAATTACCAATATTAATGCATTGATTCAACTAAAATCCAATAAATAATTATTTTCACTCCAAATTCTCAAAGTAAAGTTTTTAAAACTCTATTTTCATCAATTTATATTTATTTCAACAATTATATGTTGAAACACATCAATTGATTAATTTATTAACTCTAATTTAATAAGATCAAATTGTTTATTTGAAATAAATAAATAAAAATTAAATCAAATTTATTTTCTCCATTTTATTTTCAATATTAAATTATAACTAACGTTATAATTAAATATCATAGGTAATCACCAATACCAGGTTTGTTACAAAGCTAGCTAGAACTTGATATTAGTATAAGATCAGAGGAATATAAGTGCATAAGGGAATTCATCCTTTAACTATAAAGGATGGGTACAAGTATAGTGTAATCTCAATGCATGGTATATGTTTACCAAGGGTTGTCGCATGAATAGGTTTAATTCAACATAAGAGACTCATACTTAATGGCATTCAACGCTAATACAAGGAATCATATGAAAGTCATGAGAGAAACTCATTTAAATTCCAATATGAATCTCGTGGAACTCAAGATAAAGCTCAAATATCATAAAAACGAAATCACAATATATAACATCTCATGTAGCTCTAGGCTATCGATGTAACAGAAATATCTCAAAATAGTGAAATCGTATAAAACTCTGAAAATTCAAAAAAACCCCGAATTGGCCAGATCCCTGATTGCAAAGCTGAAGCAATGTTGCATGTGCTATACTCTTGTCCAGTGCTATTTATAATTTAGGTACCTAACTCGTGTACCCGAAGGTCATACTCATGGTGACCGATGTCACAGAACTCGTGGTGACCGAAGTCATAAAACTCATGGTGATCGAAGTCACATAACTTGTGGTGACCGAAGTCACATAACTCAGATGACCCGAAGGTCTATAGCACTGGCATACTCATGGATGTGTCACAAACTCTTGGAAAGAAACCCGAAAAGTGTTAGCGTGCGTCCCATACCACACGTTCGCACTAAACGGTTTACTAACTGCTAGTTAACTCCACATCATAAAAATAAAATCTCAAACCTCAAAAATTTCATATATCTTGCCTCGTATCATCGGCAAGTGCAAATAAATCTCATAGTAGTTTCTCATAAACCATAATTCCCACAAGGGGAAAATCTCATCTCAAGGCTCGCCACATCTCATCGCCGAGTAATACAACATTTTTAAGTACTTCTCATCGATTATTACTCCTACAATAGGAGATCTTAAACGTCTCAATTAGTCAAATATTGGCTGAAACAAATTCTAAGATCAACAATCATTCTTGCTGTCATTTCGATCTCGCGACAGCAACAATCAGACACATTTTTAATCAATATACTTCAAAATTTCAAAAATATCAAAACATGAATCTTTTAGAACAAATTCTTAACTTTCCGGAACATCAAAGATTATTGAATTTGGATAAAAATTGAAAAAGTTATACTTAATTTAGTTTCAGATTCAAAAACAGAGCAAATAATAGTTTTGCTCTCGGGATTGCAATAGAAACACTCAAATTTGAAATAGATCACTTCAAAATTCTATAAAACACAAAACATGAAGCTTGTAAAATATCATCTAAGCTTTCCAAAACATCTAAAATTCTTAAGTTTGGCTAAGAAACTTAAAAGTTATGCTTAATTTAGTTTCAGATTCAACAACAGAGCAAATAATAGTTTTGCTCTCGGGATTGCAATAGAAACACTCAAATTTGAAATAGATAACTTCAAAGTTCTGTAAAACACAATTAATGAAACTTGTAGTATATGATCTAATCTTTCTAAAACATCTAATATTCTTAAATTTGGTTAAGAAACGTAAAAGTTATGCTTAATTTAGTTTCAGATTCAACAACAGAGCAAATAATAGTTTTGCTCTCGGGATTGCAAAAGAAACACTCAAATTTGAAACAGATAACTTCAAAATTCTGAAAAACACAAAACATGAAACTTGTAATATATGATCTATGCTTTCCAAAACATCTAAAATTCTTAATTTTGGTTAAGAAACGTAAAAGTTATGCTTAATTTAGTTGCAGATTCAACAACAGAGCAGATAATAGTTTTGCTCTCGGGATTGCAATAGAAACACTCAAATTTGAAATATATAACATCAAAATTCTAAAAAACACAAAACATGAAACTTGTAGTATATGATCTATGCTTTCCAAAACGTCTAAAATTCTTAAATTTGGTTAAGAAACGTAAAAGTTATGCTTAATTTAGTTTCAGATTCAACAACAGAGCAAATATCTCAAAATAGTTAAATCGTATAAAACTCAGAAAATTCAAAAAAACCCCGAATTGGCCAGATCCCTGATTGCAAAGCTGAAGCAATGTTGCACGTGCTAAACTCTTATCCGGTGCTATTTATAATTTAGGTACCTAGCTCGTGGACCCGAAGGTCATACTCATGGTGACCAATGTCACATAACTCGTGGTGACCGAAGTCACAAAACTCATGGTGACCGAAGTGTTAGCGTGCGTCCCAAACTCGTGGATGTGTCACAAACTCTCGGAAAGGAACTCGAAAAGTGTTAGCGTGCGTCCCATACCACATGTTCGCACTAAAATGTTTAGTAACCGCTAGTTAACTCCACATCATAAAAATAAAATCTCAAACCTCAAAAATCTCATAATACTCATATATCTTGCCTTGTATCATTGGCAAGTGCAAATAAATCTCATAGTAGTTTCTCATAAACCATAATTCCCACAAGGGAAAAATCTCATCTCAAGGCTCCCCATATCTCATCGGCGAGTAATACAACATTTTAAAGTAGTTCTCATCGATTATTACTCCTACAATAGGAGATCTCGAACGTCTCAACTAGTCAAATATTGGCTGAAACAAATTCTAAGACCAACAATCATTGTTCTGTCATTTCGATCTCGGGACAGCAACAATCAGACGCATTTTTAATCAATATACTTCAAAATATCAAAAATCTCAAAAGGCAAAACTTTTAGGACAAATTCTTAGCTTTCCGGAACATCAAAGATTATTGATTTTGGATAAAAATTGAAAAAGTTATGCTTAATTTAGTTTCAGATTCAACAACAGAGCAAATAATAGTTTTGTTCTCGGGATTGCAATAGAAACACTCAAATTTGAAATTGATAACTTCAAAATTCTGTAAAACACAAAACATGAAACTTGTATTATATGATCTATGCTTTCCAAAACATCTAAAATTCATATATTTGGTTAAGAAACGTAAAAGTTATGCTTAATTTAGTTTCAGATTCAACAATAGAGCAAATAATAGTTTTGCTCTCCGGATTGCTATAGAAACACTCAAATTTGAAATAGATTAACTTCAAAATTTTGAAAAACACAAAACATGAAACTTGTAATATATGATCTAGGCTTTCCAAAACATCTAAAATTCTTAAATTTGGTTAAGAAACCTAAAAGTTATACTTAATTTAATTTCAGATTCAACAATAGAGCAAATAATAGTTTTGCTCTCGGGATTACAATAGAAACACTCTAATTTGAAATAGATAACTTCAAAATTATGAAAAACCCAAAACATGAAACTTGTAGTAAGTGATCTACGCTTTCCAAAACATCTAAAATTCTTAAATTTGGTTAAGAAATGTAAAAGTTATAGCAAAATTCATTTCATCCACAATCACAAAAAAAATATTACAGCAGTTATCTTTTTTTTTCCAGCAAATTCACCACTGTAAACCGTCCTTAACCGCATGAACCCAAAATAGAAAGCATGAGGGAAACCTCACCTTAGATATGCAGCAAAGTTTGGGTTGAAAGATTCTCCGGTTTGGATCAATTTGATGATTTTGAGGCTCCTTTATTAGCTTCAGCAGCTGAAAAAGTTGAAACAAGAACATGCAAGAACTAAAGAGAAAGTTATACACAATTCATATCTAATTCTAGGATTTTGATGATATAATTCGGTAGTATTGGTGGAGATTACCTTCTATTCTCTTAATTTGGTGATTTCTTCTTGAATTGGCAGCAAATTGGCTGAAAATTTTGTTTTAGTTGAAGGTAACCATTATATTTTTTTTCAGTTCACTGTAAGTTTGTTCTTTTCTGTTTCTGAGGAAGAAGAACTAAACTACATACACTAGTTTGTTTCTCACCAGAAACATCCAGATAATGGATTTTAGGTTTTAAAACCTAACCCAAAAAGCCCAAAGCAATATTATTTAGAAAAAATGCAAGGCTATGAATATGTATTAGGCTATTTTACCTTAAATTCACAAATTTCTCAATATAAACTCAAAAAAAATATATGCAACCAACCGTTATGAAACAAAAATTGTTATTTACACAAAATAAAATTTATTTCAATAATAAAATGTTATTTTCATAAATAAAACCATATTTTTGGCAATATTTTACAATTTTCAAAATTTTAGTGTAAAAACACGAATTTTAAAGCATAATTTGTTCAATAATCATTTTCATTGTCAAATAAGTTATAACAAAACATTATAACTCTTTTTAAAATAACAAAATATTATTTTAAACAATTTTCCATCTTTTAATTTTAATAAAATACATATTTTCTACATATTTCTTTTTTTAAATTCAATAACAGGTTAATATTGGCAATAATTACCAATATTAATGCATTGATTCAACTAAAATCCAATAAATAATTATTTTCACTCCAAATTCTCAAAGTAAAGTTTTTAAAACTCTATTTTCATCAATTTATATTTATTTCAACAATTATATGTTGAAACACATCAATTGATTAATTTATTAACTCTAATTTAATAAGATCAAATTGTTTATTTGAAATAAATAAATAAAAATTAAATCAAATTTATTTTCTCCATTTTATTTTCAATATTAAATTATAACTAACGTTATAATTAAATATCATAGGTAATCACCAATACCAGGTTTGTTACAAAGCTAGCTAGAACTTGATATTAGTATAAGATCAGAGGAATATAAGTGCATAAGGGAATTCATCCTTTAACTATAAAGGATGGGTACAAGTATAGTGTAATCTCAATGCATGGTATATGTTTACCAAGGGTTGTCGCATGAATAGGTTTAATTCAACATAAGAGACTCATACTTAATGGCATTCAACGCTAATACAAGGAATCATATGAAAGTCATGAGAGAAACTCATTTAAATTCCAATATGAATCTCGTGGAACTCAAGATAAAGCTCAAATATCATAAAAATGAAATCACAATATATAACATGTCATGTAGCTCTAGGCTATCGATGTAACAAAAATATCTCAAAATAGTGAAATCGTATAAAACTCAAAAAATTCAAAAAAACCCCGAATTGGCCAGATCCCTGATTGCAAAGCTGAAGCAATGTTGCACGTGCTATACTCTTGTCCATTGCTATTTATAATTTAGGTACCTAACTCGTGGACCTGAAGGTCATACTCATGGTGACCGATGTCACATAACTCGTGGTGACCTAAGTCACAAAACTCATGGTGACCGAAGTCACATAACTTGTGGTGATTGAAGTCACATAACTCAGATGACCCGAAGGTCTATAGCACGGGCATACTCGTGGATGTGTCACAAACTCTCGGAAAGGAACTCGAAAAATGTTAGCGTGCGTCCCATACCACACGTTCGCACTAAAAGATTTACTAACCGCTAGTTAACTCCACATCATAAAAATAAAATCTCAAACCTCAAAAATCTCATAATACTCATATATCTAACTTCGTATCATCGACAAGTGCAAATAAATCTCATAGTAGTTTCTCATAAACCATAATTCCCGCAAGGGAAAAATCTAATCTCAAGACTCGCCTCATCTCATCGGTGAGTAATACAACATTTACAAGTAGTTCTCATCGATTATTACTCCTATGATAGGAGATCTCGAACGTCTCAACTAGTCAAATATTGGCTGAAACAAATTCTAAAACCAACAATCATTGTTGCTGTCATTTCGATCTCAGGACAGCAACAATCAGACGCATTTTTAATAAATATACTTCAAAATATCAAAAACCTCAAAACACGAAACTTTTAGGACAAATTCTTAGCTTTCCGGAACATCAAAGATTATTGAATTTGGATAAAAATTGAAAAAGTTATGCTTAATTTAGTTTCCGATTCAACAACAGAGCAAATAATAGTTTTGTTCTCGGGATTGCAATAGAAACACTCAAATTTGAAATTGATAACTTCAAAACTCTGTAAAGCACAAAACATGAAACCTGTATTATATGATCTACGCTTTCCAAAACATCTAAAATTCTTAAATTTGGTTAAGAAACGTAAAAGTTATGCTTAATTTAGTTTCAGATTCAACAATAGAGCAAATAATAGTTTTGCTCCCGGGATTGCAAAAGAAACACTCAAATTTGAAATAGATAACTTCAAAATTCTAAAAAACACAAAACATGAAACTTATAGAATATGATCTATGCTTTCCAAAACATCTAAAATTCATATATTTTGTTAAGAAACGTAAAAGTTTTGCTTAATTTAGTTTCAGATTCAACAATAGAGCAAATAATAGTTTTGCTCTCCGGATTGCTATAGAAACACTCAAATTTGAAATAGATTAACTTCAAA
This sequence comes from Allium fistulosum, assembly GCA_030737815.1. Classification (NCBI taxonomy): domain Eukaryota; kingdom Viridiplantae; phylum Streptophyta; class Magnoliopsida; order Asparagales; family Amaryllidaceae; genus Allium; species Allium fistulosum. The sequence continues at coordinate 614,925,668 of CM060907.1, forward strand.
ATTTGGAAAACACAAAACATGAAACTTGTAATATATGATCTAAACTTTCCAAAACATATAAAATTCTTAAATTTGGTTAAGAAACGTAAAAGTTATGCTTAATTTAGTTTCAGATTCAACAATAGAGCAAATAATAGTTTTGCTCTCGGGATTACAATAGAAACACTCAAATTTGAAATAGATAACTTCAAAATTCTGAAAAACACAAAACATGAAACTTGTAGTAAGTGGTCTACGCTTTCCAAAACATCTAAAATTCTTAAATTTGGTTAGAAACGTAAAAGTTATAGGAAAATTCGTTTCATCCACAATCACAAAACAAATATTACAACAGTCATCTTTAAATGTTTCTCAATATAAACCCAATAAAAAAGTATGCAACCAACTGTTATGAAACAAAAATTGTTATTTACACAAAATAAAATTTATTTCAATAATAAAATGTTATTTTCATAAATAAAACCATATTTTTGGCAATATTTTACAATTTTCAAAATTTTAGTGTAAAAACACGAATTTTAAAGGATAATTTGTTCAAAAATCATTTTCATTTTCAAAAAAGTTATAACAAAACATTATAACTCTTTTTAAAATAACAAAATATTATTTTAAACAATATTCAATCTTTTAATTTTAATAAAATACATATTTTCTACAGATTTCTTCTTTTAAATTCAATAACAGGTTAATATTGGCAATAATTACCAATATTAATGCATTGATTCAACTAAAATCCAATAAATAATTATTTTCACTCCAAATTCTCAAAGTAAAGTTTTTAAAACTCTATTTTGATTAATTTTTATTTATTTCAAAAATTATATGTTGAAACACATCAATTGATTAATTTATTAACTCTAATTTAATACGATCACATTGTTTATTTGAAATAAAAAAAAAATTAAATCAAATTTATTTTGTCCATTTTATTTTCAATATTAAATTATAAATAACGTTATAATTAAATATCATAGGTAATCACCAATACCAGGTTTGTTACAAAGCTAGCTAGAACTTGATATTAGTATAAGATAAGAGGAATATAAGTGCATAAGGGAATTCATCCTTTAACTATAAAGGATGGGTACAAGTATAGTATAATCTCAATGCATGGTATATGTTTACCAAGGGTTGTCGCATGAATAGGTTTAATTCAACATAAGAGACTCATACTTAATGGCATTCAACGCAAATACAAGGAATCATATGAAAGTCATGAGAGAAACTCATTAAAATTCCAATTTGAATCTCGTGGAACTCAAGATAAAGCTCAAATATCATAAAAACAAAATCACAATATATAACATCTAATGTAGCTCTAGGCTATCGATGTAATAGAAATATCTCAAAATAGTGAAATCGTATAAAACTCAGAAAATTCAAAAAAACCCCGAATTGGCCAGATCCCTTATTGCAAAGCTGAAGCAATGTTGCACGTGCTAAATTCTTGTCCAGTGCTATTTATAATTTAGGTACCTAACTCGTGGACCTGAAGGTCATACTCAAGGTGACCAATGTCACATAACTCTTGATGACCGAAGTCACAAAACTCATGGTGACCGAAGTCACATAACTTGTGGTGACCGAAGTCACATAACTCAGATGACCCGAATGTCTATAGAACAGGCATACTCGTGGATGTGTCACAAACTCTCGGAAAGGAACCCGAAAAGTGTTAGCGTGCGTCCCATACCACACGTTCGCACTAAACGGTTTACTAAACGCTAGTTAACTCCACATCATAAAAATAAAATCTCAAACCTCAAAAATCTCATAATACTCATATATCTTGCCTCGTATCATCGGCAAGTGCAAATAAATCTCATAGTAGTTTCTCATAAACCATAATTCCCACAAGGGAAAAATCTCATCTCAAGGCTCGCCACATCTCATCGGCGAGTAATACAACATTTTTATGTAGTTCTCATCGATTATTACTCCTATAATAGGAGATCTCGAACGTCTCAACTAGTCAAATATTGGCTGAAACAAATTCTAAGATCAACAATCATTCTTGGTGTCATTTCGATCTCGGAACAGCAACAATCAGACACATTTTTAATCAATATACTTCAAAATTTCCAAAAACTCAAAACATGAATCTTTTAGAACAAATTCTTAGCTTTCCGGAACATCAAAGATTATTGAATTTGGATAAAAATTGAAAAAGTTATGCTTAATTTAGTTTCAGATTCAAAAACAGAGCAAATAATAGTTTTGCTCTCGGGATTGCAATAGAAACACTCAAATTTGAAATAGATAACTTCAAAATTCTGTAAAACACAAAACATGAAACTTGTAGAATATCATCTAAGCTTTCTAAAACATCTAAAATTCTTAAATTTGGTTAAGAAACTTAAAAGTTCTGCTTAATTTAGTTTCAGATTTAACAACAGAGCAAATAATAGTTTTGCTCTCGGGATTGCAATAGAAACACTCAAATTTGAAATAGATAACTTCAAAATTATGTAAAACACAATTAATGAAACTTGTAGTATATGATCTAAGCTTTCTAAAACATCTAAAATTCTTAAATTTGGTTAAGAAACGTAAAAGTTATGCTTAATTTAGTTTCAGATTCAACAACAGAGCAAATAATAGTTTTGCTCTCGGGTTTACAAAAGAAACACTCAAATTTGAAATAGATAACTTCAAAATTTTAAAAAAAACAAAACATGAAACTTGTATTATATGATCTATGCTTTCCAAAACATCTAAAATTTATATATTTGGTTAAGAAACGTAAAAGTTATAATTAATTTAGTTTCAGATTCAACAACAGAGCAAATAATAGTTTTGCTCTCGGGATTGCAATAGAAATACTCAAATTCGAAATAGATAACTTCAAAACTCTGTAAAACACAAAACATGAAACTTGTAGTATATGATCTACGCTTTCCAAAACATCTAAAATTCTTAAATTTGATTAAGAAACTTAAAAGTTATACTTAATTTAGTATCAGATTCAACAATAGAGCAAATAATAGTTTTGCTCTCGGGATTGCAATAGAAACACTCAAATTTGAAATAGATAACTTCAAAATTCTGTAAAACACAAAACATTAAACTTGTAGTATATGATCTAACCTTTCCAAAACATCTAAAATTCTTAAATTTGGTTAAGAAATGTTAAAGTTATGCTTAATTTAGTTTCAGATTCAACAACAGAGCAAATAATAGTTTTGCTCTCGGGATTGCAATAGAAACACTCAAATTTGAAATGGATAACTTCAAAATTCTGTAAAACACAATTAATGAAACTTGTAGTATATGATCTAAGCTTTCTAAAACATCTAAAATTCTTAAATTTGGTTAAGAAACGTAAAAGGTATGCTTAATTTAGTTTCAGATTCAACAACAGAGCAAATAATAGTTTTGCTCTCGGGATTGCAAAAGAAACACTCAAATTTGAAATAGATAACTTCAAAATTTTAAAAAATATAAAACATGAAACTTGTATTATATGATCTATGCTTTCCAAACCATCTAAAATTCATATATTTGGTTAAGAAACGTAAAAGTTATACTAAATTTAGTTTCAGATTCAACAATAGAGCAAATAATAGTTTTGCTCTTGGGATTGCAATAGAAACTCTCAAATTTGAAATAGATAACTTCAAAATTCTGAAAAACACAAAACATGAAACTTATAAAATATGATCTAGGCTTTCTAAAATATCTAAAATTCTTAAATTTGGTTAAGAAACGTAAAAGTTATGCTTAATTAAGTTTAAGATTCAACAAAAGAGCAAATAATAGTTTTGCTCTCGGGATTGCAATAGAAACACTCAAATTTGAAATATATAACTTCAAAATTCTGAAAAACACAAAACATGAAACTTGTAGTGTTTGATCTATGCTTTCCAAAACATCTAAAATTATTAAATTTGGTTAAGAAACGTAAAAGTTATGCTTAATTTAGTTTCAGATTCAACAATAGAGCAGATAATAGTTTTGCTCTCGGGATTACAATAGAAACATTCAAATTTGAAATAGATAACTTCAAAATTCTAAAAAACACAAAGCATGAAACTTGTAGCATATTATTTGTGCTTTCTAAAACATCTAAAATTCTTAAATTTGATAAATAAACCTAAAAGTTATGCTTAATTTAGTTTCAGATTCAACAGGAGAGCAAATAATAGTTTTGCTCTCGGGATTGCAATAGAAACACTCAAATTCGAAATAGATATCTTCAAAACTCTGTAAAACAGAAAACATGAAACTTGTAGTATATGATCTACGCTTTCCAAAACATCTATAATTCTTAAATTTGGTTAAGAAACGTAAAGGTTATGCTTAATTTAGTTTCAGATTCAACAACAGAGCAAATAATAGTTTTGCTCTCGGGGTTACAATAGAAACACTCAAATTTGAAATAGATAACTTCAAAATTCGGAAAAACACAAAACATGAAACTTGTAGTAAGTGATCTACGCTTTCCAAAACATCTAAAATTCTTAAATTTGGTTTAGAAACGTAAATGTTATAGCAAAATTCGTTTCAGCCACAATCACAAAACAAATATTACAGCAGTCATCTTTTTTTTTCCAGCAAATTGACCACTGTAAACCGCCCTTAACCGCATGAACCCAAAATAGAAAGCGTGAGGGAAACCTCACCTTAGATATGCAGCAAAGTTTGGGTTGAAAGATTCTCCGGTTTGGATCAATTTGATGATTTTGAGGCTCCTTTATTAGCTTCAGCAGCTGAAAAAGTTGAAACAAGAACATGCAAGAACAAAAGAGAAAGTTATACACAATTCATATCTAATTCTAGGATTTTGATGATATAATTCGGTAGTATTGATGGAGATTACCTTCTATTCTCTTAATTTGGTGATTTCTTCTTGAATTGGCAGCAAATTGGCTGAAAATTTTGTTTTAGTTGAAGGTAACCATTATTTTTTTTTCAGTTCACTGTAAGTTTGTTCTTTTCTGTTTTAGAGGAAGAAGAACTAAACTACGTACACTAGTTTGTTTCTCACCAGAAACATCCAGATAATGGATTTTAGGTTTTAAAACCTAACCCAAAAGGCCCAAAGCAATATTATTTAGAGAAAATGCAAGGCTATGTATATATATTAGGCTATTTTACCTTAAATTCACATATTTCTCAATATAAACTCAAAAAAATATATGCAACCAACTGTTATGAAAAAAAAATTGTTATTTACACAAAATAAAAAAATTTCATTAATAAAATGTTACTTTCATAAATAAAACCATATTTTTGACAATATTATACAATTTTCAAAATTTTCGTGTAAAAACACGAATTTTAAAGGATAATTTATTCAAAAATCATTTTCATTTTCAAATAAGTTATAACAAAAGATTATAACTCTTTTTAAAAATACAAAATATTATTTTAAACAATATTCCATCTTTTAATTTTAATAAAATACATATTTTCTACATATTTTTCTTTTAAATTCAATAACAGGTTAATATTGGCAATAATTACCAATATTAATGCATTGATTAAACTAAAATCCAATAAATAATTATTTTCACTCCAAATTCTCAAAGTAAAGTTTTTAAAACTCTATTTTCATCAATTTATATTTATTTCAACAATTATATGTTGAAACACATCAATTGATTAATAATTTATTAACTCTAATTTAATAAGATCACATTGTTTATTTGAAATAAATAAATAAAAATTAAATCAAATTTATTTTCTCCATTTTATTTTCAATATTAAATTATAACTAACGTTATAATTAAATATCATAGGTAATCACCAATAGCAGGTTTGTTACAAAGCTAGCTAGAACTTGATATTAGTATAAGATAAGAGGAATATAAGTGCATAAGGGAATTCATCCTTTAACTATAAAGGATGGGTACAAGTATAGTATAATCTCAATGCATGGTATATGTTTACCAAGGGTTGTCGCATGAATAGGTTTAATTCAACATAAGAGACTCATACTTAATGGCATTCAACGCTAATACAAGGAATCATATGAAAGTCATGAGAGAAACTCATTAAAATTCCAATATGAATCTCATGGAACTCGAGACAAAGTTCAAATATCATAAAAACGAAATCACAATATATAACATCTCATGAAGCTCTAGGCTATCTATGTAACAAAAATATCCCAAAATAGTGAAATCGTATAAAACTCAGAAAATTCAAAAAAAACCCTGATTGGCCAGATCCCTGATTGCAAAGCTGAAGCAATGTTGCACATGCTAAAATCTTGTTCAGTGCTATTTATAATTTAGGTACCTAACTCGTGTACCCGAAGGTCATACTCATGTTGACCGATGTCACATAACTCGTGGTGACTGAAGTCACATAACTCATGGTGACCGAAATCACATAACTTGTGGTGACCGAAGTCATATAACTCAGATGACCCGAAGGTCTATAGCACTGGCATACTCGTGGATGTGTCACAAACTCTCGGAAAGAAACCCGAAAAGTGTTAGCGTGCGTCCCATACCACACGTTCGCACTAAACGGTTTACTAACTGCTAGTTAACTCCACATCATAAAAATAAAATCTCAAACCTCAAAAATCTCATAATACTCATATATCTTGCCTCGTATCATCGGCAAGTGCAAATAAATCTCATAGTAGTTTCTCATAAACCATAATTCCCACAAGGGAAAAATCTCATCTCAAGGCTCGCCACATCTCATCGGCTAGTAATACAACATTTTTAAGTAGTTCTCATCGATTATTACTCCTACAATAGGAGATCTCGAACGTCTCAACTAGTCAAATATCGGCTGAAACAAATTCTAAGATTAACAATCATTCTTGCTGTCATTTCGATCTCGGTACAGCAACAATCAGACACATTTTTAATCAATATACTTCAAAATTTCAAAAATCTCAAAACATGAATCTTTTAGAACAAATTCTTAGCTTTCCGGAACATCAAAGATTATTGAATTTGGATAAAAATTGAAAAAGTTATGCTTAATTTAGTTTCAGATTCAAAAACAGAGCAAATAATAGTTTTGCTCTCGGGATTGCAATAGAAACACTCAAATTTGAAATAGATAACTTCAAAATTCTGTAAAACACAAAACATGAAACTTGTAGAATATCATCTAAGCTTTGCAAAACATCTAAAATTCTTAAATTTGGTTAAGAAACTTAAAAGTATGCTTAATTAAGTTTCAGATTTAACAACAGAGCAAATAATAGTTTTGCTGTCGGGATTGCAATAGAAACACTCAAATTTGAAATAGATAACTTCAAAATTCTGTAAAACACAATTAGTGAAACTTGTAGTATATGATCTAAGCTTTCTAAAACATCTAAAATTCTTAAATTTGGTTAAGAAACGTAAAAGTTATGCTTAATTTAGTTTCAGATTCAACAACAGAGCAAATAATAGTTTTGCTTTCGGGATTGCAAAAGAAACACTCAAATTTAAAATAGATAACTTCAAAATTTTAGAAAACAAAAAACATGAAACTTGTATTATATGATCTAAGCTTTCCAAAACATCTAAAATTCATATATTTGGTTAAGAAACGTAAAAGTTATACTTAATTCAGTTTCAGATTCAACAACAGAGCAAATAATAGTTTTGCTCTTGGGATTGCAATAGAAACACTCAAATTTGAAATAGATAACTTCAAAATTCTGAAAAACACAAAACATGAAACTTGTAATATATGATCTAGGCTTTCCAAAACATCCAAAATTCTTAAATTTGGTTAAGAAACGTAAAAGTTATGCTTAATTTAGTTTAAGATTCAACAATAGAGCAAATAATAGTTTTGCTCTCGGGATTGCAATAGAAACACTCAAATTTGAAATATATAACTTCAAAATTCTGAAAAACACAAAACATGAAACTTGTAGTGTTTGATCTATGCTTTCCAAAACTTCTAAATTCTTTAATTTGGTTAAGAAACGTAAAAGTTATGCTTAATTTAGTTTCAGATTCAACAACAGAGCAGATAATAGTTTTGTTCTCGGGATTGCAATAGAAACACTCAAATTTGAAATAGATAACTTCAAAACTCTAAAAAACACAAAACATGAAACTTGTAGTATATGATCTAATCTTTCCAAAACATCTAAAATTATTAAATTTTGTTAAGAAAAGTAAAAGTTATAGCAAAATTCAATTCAGCCACAATCATAAAACAAATATTACACCAGTCATCTTTTTTTTCCAACAAATTCACCACTGTAAACCGTCCTTAACCGCATGAACCCAAAATAGAAAGCATGAGGGAACCCTCACCTTAGATATGCAACAAAGTTTGGGTTGAAAGCTTCTCCGGTTTGGATCAATTTGATGATTTTCAGGCTCCTTTGTTAGCTTCAGCAGCTGAAAAGGTTGAAACAAGAACATGGAAGAACAAAAGAGAAAGTTATACAAAATTCATATCTAATTCTAGGATTTTTATGATATAATTCTGTAGTATAGTTGGAAATTACCTTCTATTCTCCTAATTTGGTGATTTCTTCTTGAATTGGCAGCAAATTGGATGAAAATTTTGTTTTAGTTGAAGGTAACCATTATATTTTTTTTCCAGTTTACAGTAAGTTTGTTCTTTTCTGTTTCTGAAGAAGAAGAACTAAACTACGTACACTAGTTTGTTTCTCACCTGAAACATCCAGATAATGGATTTTAGGTTTTAAAACCTAACCCAAAAAGCCCAAAGCAATATTATTTAGAGAAAATGCAAGGCTATGTATATGTATTGGGTTATTTTACCTTAAATTCACATATTTCTCAATATAAACTCAACAAAAATATATGCAACCAACTGTTATGAAACATAAATTGTTATTTACACAAAATAAAATTAATTTCAATAATAAAATGTTATTTTCATAAATAAAACCATATTTTTGACAATATTTTACAATTTTCAAAATTTTAGTGTAAAAACACGAATTTTAAACCATAATTTGTTCAAAAATCATTTTCATTGTCAAATAAGTTATAACAAAACATTATAACTCTTTTTAAAATAACAAAATATTTTTTTAAACAATATTCCATCTTTTAATTTTAATAAAATAAATATTTTATACATATTTCTTCTTTTAAATTCAATAACAGGTTAATATTTGCAATAATTACCAATATTAATGCATTGATTCAACTAAAATCCAATAAATAATTATTTTCACTCCAAATTCTCAAAGTAAAGTTTTTAAAACTATATTTTCATCAATTTATATTTATTTCAAAAATTATATGTTGAAACACATCAATTGATTAATTTATTAACTCTAATTTAATAAGATCACATTGTTTATTTGAAATAAATAAATAAAAATTAAATCAAATTTATTTTCTCCATTTTATTTTCAATATTAAATTATAACTAACGTTATAATTAAATATCATAGGTAATCACCAATACCAGGTTTGTTACAAAGCTAGCTAGAACTTGATATTAGTATAAGATAAGAGGAATATAAGTGCATAAGGGAATTCATCCTTTAACTATAAAGGATGGGTACAAGTATAGTATAATCTCAATGCATGGTATATGTTTACCAAGGGTTGTCGCATGAATAGATTTAATTCAACATAAGACACTCATACTTAATGGCATTCAACGCTAATACAAGGAATCATATGAAAGTCATGAGAGAAACTCATTAAAATTCCAATATGAATCTCGTGGAACTCAAGATAAAGCTCAAATATCATAAAAACGAAATCACAATATATAACATCTCATGTAGCTCTAGGCTATCGATGTAACAGAAATATCTCAAAATAGTGAAATCGTATAAAACTCTGAAAATTCAAAAAACCCCCGAATTGGCCAGATCGCTGATTGCAAAGCTGAAGCAATGTTGCACGTGATAAACTCTTGTCCAGTGCTATTTATAATTTAGGCACCTAACTCGTGTACCCGAAGGTCATACTCATGTTGACCGATGTCACATAACTCGTGGTGACCGAAGTCACATAACTCATGGTGAGCGAAATCACATAACTTGTGGTGACCGAAGTCATATAACTCAGATGACCCGAAGGTCTATAGCACTGGCATACTCGTGGATGTGTCACAAACTCTCGAAAAGAAACCCGAAAAGTGTTAGCGTGCGTCCCATACCACACGTTCGCACTAAACGGTTTACTAACTGCTAGTTAACTCAACATCATAAAAAAAAAATCTCAAACCTCAAAAATCTCATAATACTCATACATCTTGCCTCGTATCATCGGCAAGTGCAAATAAATCTCATAGTAGTTTCTCATAAACCATAATTCCCACAAGGGAAAAATCTCATCTCAAGGCTCACCCCATCTCATCGGCGAGTAATACAACATTTTTAAGTAGTTCTCATCGATTATTACTCCTGCAATAAGAGATCTCGAACGTCTCAACTAGTCAAATATTGGCTGAAACAAATTCTAAGATCAACAATCAATTTTGCTGTCATTTCGATCTCGGGACAGCAACAATCAGACACATTTTCAATCAATATACTTCAAAATTTCAAAAATCTCAAAACATGAATCTTTTAGAACAAATTCTTAGCTTTCTGGAACATCAAAGATTATTGAATTTGGATAAAAATTGAAAAAGTTATGCTTAATTTAGTTTCAGATTCAAAAATAGAGCAAATAATAGTTTTGCTCTCGGGATTGCAATAGAAACACTCAAATTTGAAATAGATAACTTCAAAATTCTATAAAACACAAAACATGAAACTTGTAGAATATCATCTAAGCTTTGCAAAACATCTAAAATTCTTAAATTTGGTTAAGAAACTTAAAAGTATGCTTAATTTAGTTTCAGATTTAACAATAGAGAAAATAATCGTTTTGCTCTCGGTATTGCAATAGAAACACTCAAATTTAAAATAGATAACTTCAAAATTCTGTAAAACACAATTAGTGAAACTTGTAGTATATGATCTAAGCTTTCTAAAGCATCTAAAATTCTTAAATTTGGTTAAGAAACGTAAAAGTTATGCTTAATTTAGTTTCAGATTCAACAACAGAGCAAATAATAGTTTTGCTCTTGGGATTGCAAAAGAAACACTCAAATTTAAAATAGATAACTTCAAAATTTTAAAAAACACAAAACATGAAACTTGTAGTATATGATCTATGCTTTCGAAAACGTCTAAAATTCATATATTTGGTTAAGAAACGTAAAAGTTATACTTAATTTTGTTTCAGATTCAGCAACAGAGCAAATAATAGTTTTGCTCTTGGGATTGCAATAGAAACTCTCAAATTTGAAATAGATAACTTCAAAATTCTGAAAAACACAAAACATGAAACTTATAAAATATGATATAGGCTTTCTAAAATATCTAAAATTCTTAAATTTGGTTAAGAAATGTAAAAGTTATGCTTAATTTAGTTTAAGATTCAACAACAGAGCAAATAATAGTTTTGCTCTCGGGACTGCAATAGAAACACTCAAATTTGAAAAATATAACTTCAAAATTCTGAAAAACACAAAACATGAAACTTGTAATGTTTGACCTATGCTTTCCAAAACTTCTAAATTCTTTAATTTGGTTAAGAAACGTAAAAGTTATGCTTAATTTAGTTTCAGATTCAACAACAGAGCAGATAATAGTTTTGTTCTCGGGATTGCAATAGAAACACTCAAATTTGAAATAGATAACTTCAAAACTCAAAAAAACACAAAACATGAAACTTGTAGTATATGATCTAATCTTTCCAAAACATCTAAAATTATTAAATTTTGTTAAGAAACGTAAAAGTTATAGCAAAATTCAATTCAGCCACAATCACAAAACAAATATTACACCAGTCATCTTTTTTTCCAGCAAATTCACCACTGTAAACCGTCCTTAACCGCATGAACCCAAAATAGAAAGCATGAGGGAACCCTCACCTTAGATATGCAGCAAAGTTTGGGTTGAAAGCTTGTCCGGTTTGGATCAATTTGATGATTTCCAGGCTCCTTTGTTAGCTTCAGTAACTGAAAAAGTTAAAACAAGAACATGTAAAAACAAAAGAGAAAGTTATACAAAATTCATATCTAATTCTAGGATTTTGATGATATAATTCTGTAGTATTGGTGGAAATTACCATCTATTCTCCTAATTTGGTGATTTTTTCTTGAATTGGCAGCAAATTGGGTGAAAATTTTGTTTTAGTTGAAGGTAACCATTATATTATTTTTTTCAGTTTACTGTACGTTTGTTCTTTTCTGTTTCTGAAGAAGAAGAACTAAACTACGTACACTAGTTTGTTTCTCACCAGAAACGTTTAGATAATGGATTTTAGGTTTTAAAACCTAACCCAAAAAGCCCAAAGCAATATTATTTAGAGAAAATGCAAGGCTATGTATATGTATTGGGCTATTTTACCTTAAATTCGCATATTTCTCAATATAAACTCAAAAAAAATATATGCAACCAACTGTTATAAAACATAAATTGTTATTTACACAAAATAAAATTTATTTCAATAATAAAATGTTATTTTCATAAATAAAACCATATTTTTGGCAATATTTTACAATTTTCAAAATTTTAGTGTAAAAACACGAATTTTAAAGCATAATTTGTTCAAAAATCATTTTCATTGTCAAATAAGTTATAACAAAACATTATAACTCTTTTTAAAATAACAAAATATTTTTTTAAACAATATTCCATCTTTTAATTTTAATAAAATACATATTTTATACATATTTCTTCTTTTAAATTCAATAACAGGTTAATATTTGCAATAATTACCAATATTAATGCATTGATTCAACTAAAATCCAATAAATAATTATTTTCACTCCAAATTCTCAAAGTAAAGTTTTTAAAACTCTATTTTCATCAATTTATATTTATTTCAAAAATTATATGTTGAAACACATCAATTGATTAATTTATTAACTCTAATTTAATAAGATCGCATTGTTTATTTGAAATAAATAAATAAAAATTAAATCAAATTTATTTTCTCCATTTTATTTTCAATATTAAATTATAACTAACGTTTTAATTAAATATCATAGGTAATCACCAATACCAGGTTTGTTACAAAGCTAGCTAGAACTTGATATTAGTATAAGATAAGAGGAATATAAGTGCATAAGGGAATTCATCCTTTAACTATAAAGGATGGGTACAAGTATAGTATAATCTCAATGCATGGTATATGTTTACCAAGGGTTGTCGCATGAATAGATTTAATTCAACATAAGACACTCATACTTAATGGCATTTAACGGTAATACAAGGAATCATATGAAAGTCATGAGAGAAACTCATTAAAATTCCAATATGAATCTCGTGGAACTCAAGATAAAGCTCAAATATCATAAAAACGAAATCACAATATATAACATCTCATGTAGCTCTAGGCTATCGATGTAACAGAAATATCTCAAAATAGTGAAATCGTATAAAACTTTGAAAATTCAAAAAAACCCCGAATTGGCCAGATCCCTGATTGCAAAGCTTAAGCAATGTTGCATGTGCTATACTCTTGTCCAGTGCTATTTATAATTTACGTACCTAACTCGTGTACCCGAAAGTCATACTCATGGTGACCGATGTCACATAACTCATGGTGACCGAAGTCATAAAACTCATGGTGACCGAAGTCACATAACTTGTGGTGACCGAAGTCACATAACTCAGATGACCCGAAGGTCTATAGCACTGGCATACTCGTGGATGTGTCACAAACTCTTGGAAAGAAACCCGAAAAGTGTTAGCGTGCGTCCCAGACCACACGTTCGCACTAAACGGTTTACTAACTGCTAGTTAACTCCACATCATAAAAATAAAATCTTAAACCTCAAAAATCTCATATATCTTGCCTCGTATCATCGGCAAGTGCAAATAAATCTCATAGTAGTTTCTCATAAACCATAATTCCCACAAGGGGAAAATCTCAACTCAAGGCTCGCCATGTCTCATCGGCGAGTAATACAACATTTTTAAGTAGTTCTCATCGATTATTACTCCTACAATAGGAGATCTTAAACGTCTCAATTAGTCAAATATTGGCTGAAACAAATTCTAAGATCAACAATCATTCTTGCTGTCATTTCGATCTCGCGACAGCAACAATCAGACAAATTTTTAATCAATATACTTCAAAATTTCAAAAATATCAAAACATGAATCTTTTAGAACAAATTCTTAACTTTCCGGAACATCAAAGATTATTGAATTTGGATAAAAATTGAAAAAGTTATACTTAATTTAGTTTCAGATTCAAAAACAGAGCAAATAATAGTTTTGCTCTCGGGATTGCAATAGAAACACTCAAATTTGAAATAGATCACTTCAAAATTCTGTAAAATACAAAACATGAAGCTTGTAAAATATCATCTAAGCTTTCCAAAACATCTAAAATTCTTAAATTTGGTTAAGAAACTTAAAAGTTATGCTTAATTTAGTTTCAGATTTAACAACAGAGCAAATAATAGTTTTGCTCTCGGGATTGCAATAGAAACACTCAAATTTGAAATAGATAACTTCAAAATTCTGTAAAACACAATTAATGAAACTTGTAGTATATGATCTAATCTTTCTAAAACATCTAAAATTCTTAAATTTGGTTAAGAAACGTAAAAGTTATGCTTAATTTAGTTTCGGATTCAACAACAGAGCAAATAATAGTTTTGCTCTCGGGATTGCAAAAGAAACACTCAAATTTGAAATAGATAACTTCAAAATTCTGAAAAACACAAAACATGAAACTTGTATTATATGATCTAGGCTTTCCAAAACATTTAAAATTCTTTAATTTGGTTAAGAAACGTAAAAGTTATGCTTAATTTAGTTCAATATTCAACAACAGAGCAAATAATAGTTTTGCTCTCGGGATTGCAATAGAAACACTCAAATTTGAAATATATAACTTCAAAATACTGAAAAACACAAAACATGAAACTTGTATTGTTTGATCTATGCTTTCCAAAACATCTAAAATTCTTAATTTTGGTTAAGAAACGTAAAAGTTATGCTCAATTTAGTTTCAGATTCAACAACAGAGCAGATAATAGTTTTGCTCTCGGGATTGCAATAGAAACACTCAAATTTGAAATATATAACATCAAAATTCTAAAAAACACAAAACACGAAACTTGTAGTATATGATCTATGCTTTCCAAAAAGTCTAAAATTCTTAAATTTGGTTAAGAAACGTAAAAGTTATGCTTAATTTAGTTTCAGATTCAACAACAGAGCAAATATCTCAAAATAGTGAAATCGTATAAAACTTAGAAAATTCAAAAAAACCCCGAATTGGCCAGATCCCTGATTGCAAAGCTGAAGCAATGTTGCACGTGCTAAACTCTTGTCCAGTGCTATTTATAATTTAGGTACCTAACTCGTGGACCCGAAGGTCATACTCATGGTGACCGATGTCACATAACTCGTGGTGACCGAAGTCACAAAACTCATGGTGACCGAAGTGTAAGTGTGCGTCCCAAACTCGTGGATGTATCACAAACTCTCGGAAAGGAACTCGAAAAGTGTTAGCGTGCGTCCCATACCACATGTTCGCACTAAAAGGTTTACTAACCGCTAGTTAACTCCACATCATAAAAATAAAATCTCAAACCTCAAAAATCTCATAATACTCATATATCTTGCCTCGTATCATCGACAAGTGCAAATAAATCTCACAGTAGTTTCTCATAAACCATAATTCCCACAAGGGAAAAATCTAATCTCAAGACTCGCCTCATCTCATCGGCGAGTAATACAACATTTATAAGTAGTTCTCGTCGATTATTACTCCTATGATAGGAGATCTCGAACGTCTCAACTAGTAAAATATTGGCTGAAACAAATTCTAAGACCAACAATCATTGTTCTGTCATTTCGATCTCGGGACAGCAACAATCAGACGCATTTTTAATCAATATACTTCAAAATATCAAAAACCTCAAAAGACAAAACTTTTAGGACAAATTCTTAGCTCTCCGGAACATCAAAGATTATTGAATTTGGATAAAAATTGAAAAAGTTATGCTTAATTTAGTTTCAGATTCAACAACAGAGCAAATAATAGTTTTGTTCTCGGGATTGCAATAGAAACACTCAAATTTGAAATTGATAACTTCAAAATTCTGTATAACACAAAACATGAAACTTGTATTATATGATCTATGCTTTCCAAAACATCTAAAATTCATATATTTGGTTAAGAAATGTAAAAGTTATGCATAATTTAGTTTCAGATTCAACAATAGAGCAAATAATAGTTTTGCTCTCCGGATTGCTATAGAAACACTCAAATTTGAAATAGATTAACTTCAAAATTTTGAAAAACACAAAACATGAAACTTGTAATATATGATCTAGGCTTTCCAAAACATCTAAAATTCTTAAATTTGGTTAAGAAACGTAAAAGTTATGCTTAATTTAGTTTCGGATTCAACAACAGAGCAAATAATAGTTTTGCTCTCGGGATTGCAAAAGAAACACTCAAATTTGAAATAGATAACTTCAAAATTCTGAAAAACACAAAACATGAAACTTGTATTATATGATCTAGGCTTTCCAAAACATCTAAAATTCTTAAATTTGGTTAAGAAATGTAAAAGTTATGCTTAATTTAGTTTCAGATTCAACAATATAGCAAATAATAGTTTTGCTCTCCGGATTGCTATAGAAACACTCAAATTTGAAATAGATTAACTTCAAAATTTTGAAAAACACAAAACATGAAACTTGTAATATATGATCTAGGCTTTCCAAAACATCTAAAATTCTTAAATTTGGTTAAGAAACGTAAAAGTTATGCTTAATTTAGTTTCAGATTCAACAATAGAGCAAATAATAGTTTTGCTCTCGGGATTACAATAGAAACACTCGAATTTGAAATAGATAACTTCAAAATTCTGAAAAACACAAAACATGAAACTTGTAATAAGTGATCTACGCTTTCCAAAACATCTAAAATTCTTAAATTTGGTTAGAAACGTAAAAGTTATAGCAAAATTCGTTTCATCCACAATCACAAAAAAAATATTACAACCGTCATCTTTTTTTTTCCAACAAATTCACCACTGTAAACCGTCCTTAACTGCATGAACCCAAAATAGAAAGCATGAGGGAAACCTCACGTTAGATATGCAGCAAAGTTTGGGTTGAAAGATTCTCCGGTTTGGATCAATTTGATGATTTTGAGGCTCCTTTATTAGCTTCAGCAGCTGAAAAAGTTGAAACAAGAACATGCAAGAACTAAAGAGAAAGTTATACACAATTCATATCTAATTCTAGGATTTTGATGATATAATTCGGTAGTATTGGTGGAAATTACCTTCTATTCTCTTAATTTGGTGATTTCTTCTTGAATTGGAAGAAAATTGGGTGAAAATTTTGTTTTAGTTGAAGGTAACCATTATATTTTTTTTTCAGTTCACTGTAAGTTTGTTCTTTTCTGTTTCTGAGGAAGAAGAACTAAACTACGTACACTAGTTTGTTTCTCACCAGAAACATCCAGATAATGGATTTTAGGTTTTAAAACCTAACCCAAAAAGCCCAAAGCAATATTATTTAGAAAAAATGCAAGGCTATGTATATGTATTAGGCTATTTTACCTTAAATTCACATATTTCTCAATATAAACTCAAAAAAATATATGCAACCAACTGTTATGAAACAAAAATTGTTATTTACACAAAATAAATTTTATTTCAATAATAAAATGTTATTTTCATAAATAAAACCATATTTTTGGCAATATTTTACAATTTTCAAAATTTTAGTGTAAAAACACGAATTTTAAAGGATAATTTGTTCAAAAATCATTTTCATTTTCAAATAAGTTATAACAAAACATTATAACTCGTTTTAAAATAACAAAATATTATTTTAAACAATATTCCATCTTTTAAATTTTATAAAATACATATTTTCTACATATTTTTTCTTTTAAATTCAATAACAGGTTAATATTGGCAATAATTACCAATATTAATGCATTGATTCAACTAAAATCCAATAAATAATTATTTTCACTCCAAATTCTCAAAGTAAAGTTTTTAAAACTCTATTTTCATTAATTTTTATTTATTTCAAAAATTATATGTTGAAACACATCAATTGATTAATTTATTAACTCTAATTTAATAAGATCACATTGTTTATTTGAAATAAATAAAAAAAATTAAATCAAATTTATTTTCTCCATTTTATTTTCAATATTAAATTATAACTAACGTTATAATTAAATATCATAGGTAATCACCAATACCAGGTTTGTTACAAAGCTAGCTAGAACCTGATATTAGTATAAGATAAGAGGAATATAAGTGCATAAGGGAATTCATCCTTTAACTATAAAGGATGGGTACAAGTATAGTATAATCTCAATGCATGGTATATGTTTACCAAGGGTTGTCGCATGAATAGGTTTAATTCAACATAAGAGACTCATACATAATGGCATTCAACGCTAATACAAGGAATCATATGAAAGTCATGAGAGAAACTCATTAAAATTCCACTATGAAACTCATGGAACTCAAGATAAAGTTCAAATATCATAAAAACGAAATCACAATATATAACATCTCATGAAGCTCTAGGCTATCTATGTAACAAAAATATCTCAAAATAGTGAAATCGTATAAAACTCAGAAAATTCAAAAAAACCCCTGATTGGCCAGATGCCTGATTGCAAAGCTGAAGCAATGTTGCACGTGCTAAACTCTTGTCCAGTGCAATTTATAATTTAGGTACCTAACTCGTGTACCCGAAGGTCATACTCATGTTGACCGATGTCACATAACTCGTGATGACCGAAGTCACATAACTCATGGTGACCGAAATCACATAACTTGTGGTGATCGAAGTCACATAACTCAGATGACCCGAAGGTCTATAGCACTGGCATACTCGTGGATGTGTCACAAACTCTTGGAAAGAAACCCGAAAAGTGTTAGCGTGCGTCCCATACCACACGTTCGCACTAAACGGTTTACTAACTGCTAGTTAACTCCACATCATAAAAATAAAATCTCAAACCTCAAAAATCTCATATATCTTGCCTCGTATCATCGGCAAGTGCAAATAAATCTCATAGTAGTTTCTCATAAACCATAATTCCCATAAGGGAAAAATCTCATCTCAAGGCTCGCCACATCTCATCGGCTAGTAATACAACATTTTTAAGTAGTTCTCATTGATTATTACTCCTACAATAGGAGATCTCGAACGTCTCAACTAGTCAAATATTGGCTGAAACAAATTCTAAGATCAACAATCATTCTTGCTGTCATTTCGATCTCGGGACAGCAACAATCAGACACATTTTTAATCAATATACTTCAAAATTTCAAAAGTCTCAAAACATGAATCTTTTAGAACAAATTCTTAGCTTTCCGGAACATCAAAGATTATTGAATTTGGATAAAAATTGAAAAAGTTATGCTTAATTTAGTTTTAGATTCAAAAACAGAGCAAATAATAGTTTTGCTCTCGGGATTGCAATAGAAACACTCAAATTTGAAATAGATAACTTCAAAATTCTGTAAAACACAAAACATGAAACTTGTAGAATATCATCTAAGCTTTGCAAAACATCTAAAATTCTTAAGTTTGGTTAAGAAACTTAAAAGTATGCTTAATTTAGTTTCAGATTTAACAACAGAGCAAATAATAGTTTTGCTCTCGGGATTGCAATAGAAACACTCAAATTTGAAATAGATAACTTCAAAATTCTGTAAAACACAATTAATGAAACTTGTAGTATATGATCTAAGCTTTCTAAAACATCTCAAATTCTTAAATTTGGTTAAGAAACGTAAAAGTTATCCTTAATTTAGTTTCATATTCAACAACAGAGCAAATAATAGTTTTGCTCTCGGGATTGCAAAAGAAACACTCAAATTTGAAATAGATAACTTCAAAATTTTAAAAAACACACAACATGAAACTTGTATTATATGATCTATGCTTTCTAAAACATCTAAAATTCATATATTTGGTTAAAAAACGTAAAAGTTATACTTAATTTAGTTTCAGATTCAACAACAGAGCAAATAATAGTTTTGCTCTTGGGATTGCAATAGAAACACTCAAATTTGAAATAGATAACTTCAAAATTATGAAAAACACAAAACATGAAACTTGTAATATATGATCTAGGCTTTCCAAAACATCTAAAATTCCTAAATTTGGTTAAGAAACGTAAAAGTTATGCTTAATTTAGTTTCAGATTCAACAACAGAGCAAATAATAGTTTTGCTCTCGGGATTGCAAAAAAAACACTCAAATTTAAAATAGATAACTTCAAAATCCTGAAAAACACCAAACATTAAACTTGTAGTGTTTGATCTAGGCTTTCCAAAACATCTAAAATTCTTAAATTTGGTTAAGAAATGTAAAAGTTATGCTTAATTTAGTTTCAGATTCAACAATAGAGCAAATAATAGTTTTGCTCTACGGATTGCTATAGAAACACTCAAATTTGAAATAGATTAACTTCAAAATTTTGAAAAACACAAAACATGAAACTTGTAATATATGATCTAGGCTTTCCAAAACATCTAAAATTCTTAAATTTGGTTAAGAAACGTAAAAGTTATGCTTAATTTAGTTTCAGATTCAACAATAGAGCAAATAATAGTTTTGCTCTCGAGATTGCAATAGAAACACTCAAATTCGAAATAGATAACTTCAAAACTCTGTAAAACACAAAACATGAAACTTGTAGTATATGATCTACGCTTTCCAAAAAATCTAAAATTCTTAAATTTGGTTAAGAAACATAAAAGTTATGCTTAATTTAGTTTCAGATTCAACAATAGAGCAAATAATAGTTTTGCTCTCGGGATTGCAAAAGAAACACTCAAATTTGAAATAGATAACTTCAAAATTCTGAAAAACACAAAACATGAAACTTGTAGTAAGTGATCTACGCTTTCCAAAACATCCAAAATTCTTAAATTTGGTTTAGAAACGTAAATGTTATAGCAAAATTCGTTTCAGCCACAATCACAAAACAAATATTACAGCAGTCATCTTTTTTTCTCCAGCAAATTCACCACTGTAAACCGTCCTTAACCGCATGAACCCAAAATAGAAAGCATGAGGGAAACCTCACCTTAGATATGCAGCAAAGTTTGGGTTGAAAGATTCTCCGGTTTGGATCAATTTGATGATTTTGAGGCTCCTTTATTAGCTTCAGCAGCTGAAAAAGTTGAAACAAGAACATGCAAGAACAAAAGAGAAAGTTATACACAATTCATATCTAATTCTAGGATTTTGATGATATAATTCGGTAGTATTTGTGGAGATTACCTTCTATTCTCTTAATTTGGGGATTTCTTCTTGAATGGGAGCAAATTGGGTGAAAATTTAGTTTTAGTTGAAGGTAACCATTATATTTTTTTTTTCAGTTTACTGTAAGTTTGTTCTTTTCTGTTTCTGAAGAAGAAGAACTAAACTACATACACTAGTTTATTTCTCACCAGAAACATCCAGATAATGGATTTTAGGTTTTAAAACCTAACCCAAAAAGCCCAAAGCAATATTATTTAGAGAAAATGCATGGCTATGTATATGTATTAGGCTATTTTACCTTAAATTCACATATTTCTCAATATAAACTCAAAAAAATATATGCAACCAACTGTTATGAAACAAAAATTGTTATTTACACAAAATAAAAAAATTTCATTAATAAAATGTTATTTTCATAAATAAAACCATATTTTTGACAATATTTTACAATTTTCAAAATTTTAGTGTAAAAACACGAATTTTAAAGGATAATTTATTCAAAAATCATTTTCATTTTCAAATAAGTTATAACAAAAGATTATAACTCTTTTTAAAATAACAAAATATTATTTTAAACAATATTCCATCTTTTAATTTTAATAAAATACATATTTTCTACATATTTTTCTTTTAAATTCAATAACAGGTTAATATTGGCAATAATTACGAATATTAATGCATTGATACAACTAAAATGCAATTATTAATTATTTTCACTCCAAATTCTCAAAGTAAAGTTTTTAAAACTGTATTTTCATCAATTTATATTTATTTCAACAATTATATGTTGAAACACATCAATTGATTAATTTATTAACTCTAATTTAATAAGATCACATTGTTTATTTGAAATAAATAAATAAAAATTAAATCAAATTTATTTTCTCCATTTTATTTTCAATATTAAATTATAACTAACGTTATAATTAAATATCTTAGGTAATCACCAATACCAGGTTTGTTACAAAGCTAGCTAGAACTTGATATTAGTATAAGATAAGAGGAATATAAGTGCATAAGGGAATTCATCCTTTAACTATAAAGGATGGGTACAAGTATAGTATAATCTCAATGCATGGTATATGTTTACCAAGGGTTGTCGCATGAATAGGTTTAATTCAACATAAGAGACTCATAATTAATGGCATTCAACGCTAATACAAGGAATCATATGAAAGTCATGAGAGAAACTCATTAAAATTCCAATATGAATCTCATGGAACTCGAGACAAAGTTCAAATATCATAAAAACGAAATCACAATATATAACATCTCATGAAGCTCTAGGCTATCTATGTAACAAAAATATCTCAAAATAGTGAAATCGTATAAAACTCAGAAAATTCAAAAAAACCCCTGATTGGCCAGATCCCTGATTGCAAAGCTGAAGCAATGTTGCACGTGCTAAACTCTTGTTCAGTGCTATTTATAATTTAGGTACCTAACTCGTGTACCCGAAGGTCATACTCATGTTGACCGATGTCACATAACTCGTGGTGACCGAAGTCACATAACTCATGGTGACCGAAATCACATAACTTGTGGTGACCGAAGTCATATAACTCAGATGACCCAAAGGTTTATAGCACTGGCATACTCGTGGATGTGTCACAAACTCTCGGAAAGAAACCAGAAAAGTGTTAGCATGCGTCCCGTACCACACGTTCGCACTAAACGGTTTACTAACTGCTAGTTAAGTCCACATCATAAAAATAAAATCTCAAACCTAAAAAATCTCATAATACTCATATATCTTGCCTCGTATCATCGGCAAGTGCAAATAAATCTCATAGTAGTTTCTCATAAACCATAATTCCCACAAGGGAAAAATCTCATCTCTAGGCTCGCCACATCTCATCGGCGAGTAACACAACATTTTTAAGTAGTTCTCATCGATTATTACTCCTACAATAGGAGATCTCGAACGTCTCAACTTGTCAAATATTGGCTGAAACAAATTCTAAGATCAACAATCAATTTTGCTGTCATTTCAATCTCGGGACAGCAACAATCAGACACATTTTTAATCAATATACTTCAAAATTTCAAAAATCTCAAAACATGAATCTTTTAGAAAAAATTCTTAGCTTTTCGGAACATCAATGATTATTGAATTTGGATAAAAATTTAAGAAGTTATGCTTAATTTAGTTTCAGATTCAAAAATAGAGCAAATAATAGTTTTGCTCTCGGGATTGCAATAGAAACACTCAAATTTGAAATAGATAACTTCAAAATTCTGTAAAACAAAAAACATGAAAATTGTAGAATATCATCTAAGCTTTGCAAAACATCTAAAATTCTTAAATTTGGTTAAGAAACTTAAAAGTATGCTTAATTTAGTTTCAGATTTAACAACAGAGCAAATAATAGTTTTGCTCTCGGGATTGCAATAGAAACACTCAAATTTGAAATAGATAACTTCAAAATTCTGTAAAATACAATTAGTGAAACTTGTAGTATATGATCTAAGCTTTCTAAAACATCTAAAATTCTTAAATTTGGTTAAGAAACGTAAAAGTTATGCTTAATTTAGTTTCAGGTTCAACAACAGAGCAAATAATAGTTTTGCTCTCGGGATTGTAAAAGAAACACTCAAATTTAAAATAAATAACTTCAAATTTTAAAAAACACAAAACATGAAACTTATATTATATGATCTATGCTTTCCAAAACATCTAAAATTCATATATTTGGTTAAGAAACGTAAAATTTATACTTAATTTAGTTTCAGATTCAACAACAGAGCAAAAAATAGTTTTGCTCTTGGGATTACAATAGAAACACTCAAATTTGAAATAGATAACTTCAAAATTCTGAAGAACACAAAACATGAAACTTGTAAAATATGATCTAGGATTTCCAAAACATCCAAAATTATTAAATTTGGTTAAGAAACGTAAAAGTTATGCTTAATTTAGTTTAAGATTCAACAACAGAGCAAATAATAGTTTTGCTCTCGGGATTTCAATAGAAACACTCAAATTTGAAATATATAACTTCAAAATTATGAAAAACACAAAACATGAAACTTGTAGTGTTTGATCTATGCTTTCCAAAACTTCTAAATTCTTTAATTTGGTTAAAAAACGTAAAAGTTATGCTTAATTTAGTTTCAGATTCAACAACAGAGCAGATAATAGTTTTGTTCTCGGGATTGCAATAGAAACACTCAAATTTGAAATAGATAACTTTAAAACTCTAAAAAACACAAAACATGAAACTTGTAGTATATGATCTAATCTTTCCAAAACATCTAAAATTATTAAATTTTGTTAAGAAAAGTAAAAGTTATAGCAAAATTCAATTCAGCCACAATCACAAAACAAATATTACACCAGTCATCTTTTTTTTTCCAGCAAATTAACCACTGTAAACCGTCCTTAACCGCATGAACCCAAAATAGAAAGCATGAGGGAACCCTCACCTTAGATATGCAACAAAGTTTGGGTTGAAAGCTTCTCCGGTTTGGATCAATTTGATGATTTTCAGGCTCCTTTGTTAGCTTCAGCAGCTGAAAAAGTTGAAACAAGAACATGGAAGAACAAAAGAGAAAGTTATACAAAATTCATATCTAATTCTAGGATTTTTATGATATAATTCTGTAGTATTGTTGGAAATTACCTTCTATTCTCCTAATTTGGTGATTTCTTCTTGAATTGGCAGCAAATTGGGTGAAAATTTTGTTTTAGTTGAAGGTAACCATTATATTATATTTTTTCAGTTTACTGTAAGTTTGTTCTTTTCTGTTTCTGAAGAAGAAGAACTAAACTACGTACACTAGTTTGTTTCTCACCAGAAACATCCAGATAATGGATTTTAGGTTTTAAAACCTAACCCAAAAAGCCCAAAGCAATATTATTTAGAGAAAATGCAAGGCTATGTATATGTATTGGGCTATTTTACCTTAAATTCACATATTTCTCAATATAAACTCAAAAAAAAAATATGCAACCAACTGTTATGAAACATAAATTGTTATTTACACAAAATAAAATTTATTTCAATAATAAAATGTTATTTTCATAAATAAAACCATATTTTTGACAATATTTTACAATTTTCAAAATTTTTAGTGTAAAAACACGAATTTTAAAGCATAATTTGTTCAAAAATCATTTTCATTGTCAAACAAGTTATAACAAAACATTATAACTCTTTCTAAAATAACAAAATATTTTTTTTAACAATATTCCATCTTTTAATTTTAATAAAATACATATTTTATACATATTTCTTCTTTTAAATTCAATAACAGGTTAATATTTGCAATAATTACCAATATTAATGCATTGATTCAACTAAAATCCAATAAATAATTATTTTCACTCCTAATTCTCAAAGTAAAGTTTTTAAAACTCTATTTTCATCAATTTATATTTATTTCAAAAATTATATGTTGAAACACATCAATTGATTAATTTATTAACTCTAATTTAATAAGATCACATTGTTTATTTGAAATAAATAAATAAAAATTAAATCAAATTTATTTTCTCCATTTTATTTTCAATATTAAATTATAACTAACGTTATAATTAAATATCATAGGTAATCACCAATACCAAGTTTGTTACAAAGCTAGCTAGAACTTGATATTAGTATAAGATAAGAGGAATATAAGTGCATAAGGGAATTCATCCTTTAACTATAAAGGATGGGTACAAGTATAGTATAATCTCAATGCATGGTATATGTTTACCAAGGGTTGTCGCATGAATAGATTTAATTCAACATAAGACACTCATGCTTAATGGCATTCAACGCTAATACAAGGAATCATATGAAAGTCATGAGAGAAACTCATTAAAATTCCAATATGAATCTCGTGGAACTCAAGATAAAGCTCAAATATCATAAAAACGAAATCACAATATATAACATCTCATGTAGCTCTAGGCTATCGATGTAACAGAAATATCTCAAAATAGTGAAATCGTATAAAACTCAGAAAATTCAAAAAAACCCCGAATTGGCTAGATCCCTGATTGCAAAGCTGAAGCAATGTTGCACGTGCTAAACTCTTGTCCAGTGCTATTTATAATTTAGGTACCTAACTCATGTACCCGAAGGTCATACACATGTTGACCGATGTCACATAACTCGTGGTGATCGAAGTCACATAACTCATGGTGACCGAAATCACCTAACTTGTGGTGGCCAAAGTCATATAACTCAGATGACTCGAAGGTCTATAGCACTGGCATACTCGTGGATGTGTCACAAACTCTCGGAAAGAAACCCGAAAAGTGTTAGCGTGCGTCCCATACCACACGTTCGCACTAAATGGTTTACTAACTGCTAGTTAACTCAACATCATAAAAATAAAATCTCAAACCTCAAAAATCTCATAATACTCATACATCTTGCCTCGTATCATCGGCAAGTGCAAATAAATCTCATAGTAGTTTCTCATAAACCATAATTCCCACAAGGGAAAAATCTCATCTCAAGGCTCGCCACATCTCATCGACGAGTAATACAACATTTTTAAGTAGTTCTCATCGATTATTACACATACAATAGGAGATCTCGAACGTTTCAACTAGTCAAATATTGGCTGAAACAAATTCTAAGATCAACAATCAATTTTGCTGTCATTTCGATCTCGGGACAGCAACAATCAGACACATTTTCAATCAATATAATTCAAAATTTCAAAAATCTTAAAACATGAATCTTCTAGAACAAATTCTTAGCTTTCCGGAAAATCAAAGATTATTGAATTTGGATAAAAATTGAAAACGTTATGCTTAAGTTAGTTTCAGATTCAAAAACAGAGCAAATAATAGTTTTGCTCTCGGGATTGCAATAGAAACACTCAAATTTGAGATAAATAACTTCAAAATTCTGTAAAACACAAAACATGAAACTTGTAGAATATCATCTAAGCTTTGCAAAACATCTAAAATTCTTAAATTTGGTTAAGAAACTTAAAAGTATGCTTAATTTAGTTTCAGATTTAACAACAGAGCAAATAATAGTTTTGCTCTCGGGATTGCAATAGAAACACTCAATTTTGAAATAGATAACTTCAAAATTCTGTAAAACAAAATTAGTGAAACTTGTAGTATATGATCTAAGATTTCTAAAACATCTAAAATTATTAAATTTGGTTAAGAAACGTAAAAGTTATGCTTAATTTAGTTTCAGATTCAACAACAGAGCAAATAATAGTTTTGCTCTTGGGATTGCAAAAGAAACACTAAAATTTAAAATAGATAACTTCAAAATTTTAAAAAACACAAAACACGAAACTTGTATTATATGATCTATGCTTTCCAAAACATCTAAAATTCATATATTTGGTTAAGAAACGTAAAAGTTATGCTTAATTTAGTTTCAGATTCAACAATAGAGCAAATAATAGTTTTGCTCTCCGGATTGCTATAGAAACACTCAAATTTGAAATAGATTAACTTCAAAATTATGAAAAACACAAAACATGAAACTTGTAATATATGATCTAGGCTTTCCAAAACATCTAAAATTCTTAAATTTGGTTAAGAAACGTAAAAGTTATGCTTAATTTAGTTTCAGATTCAACAATAGAGCAAATAATAGTTTTGCTCTCGGGATTACAATAGAAACATTCAAATTTGAAATAGATAATTTCAAAATTCTGAAAAACACAAAACATGAAACTTGTAATAAGTGATCTACGCTTTCCAAAACATCTAAAATTCTTAAATTTGGTTAGAAACGTAAAAGTTATAGCAAAATTCGTTTCATCCACAATCACAAAAAAAATATTACAAAAGTCATCTTTTTTTTTTCCAGCAAATTCACCACAGTAAACCGTCCTTAACCGCAAGAACCCAAAATAGAAAGCATGAGGGAAACCTCACCTTAGATATGCAGCAAAGTTTGGGTTGAAAGATTCTCCGGTTTGGATCAATTTGATGATTTTGAGGCTCCTTTATTAGCTTCAGCAGCTGAAAAAGTTGAAACAAGAACATGCAAGAACTAAAGAGAAAGTTATACACAATTCATATCTAATTCTAGGATTTTGATGATATAATTCGGTAGTATTGGTGGAGATTACCTTCTATTCTCTTAATTTGGTGATTTCTTCTTGAATTGGCAGCAAATTGGGTGAAAATTTTGTTTTAGTTGAAGGTAACCATTATATTTTTTTTTCAGTTCACTGTAAGTTTGTTCTTTTCTGTTTCTGAGGAAGAAGAACTAAACTACGTACACTAGTTTGTTTCTCACCAGAAACATCCAGATAATGGATTTTAGGTTTTAAAACCTAACCCAAAAAGCCCAAAGCAATATTATTTAGAAAAAATGCAAGGCTATGTATATGTATTAGGCTATTTTACCTTAAATTCACATATTTCTCAATATAAACTCAAAAAAAATATATGCAACCAACTGTTATGAAACAAAAATTGTTATTTACACAAAATAAAAAAATTTCAATAATAAAATGTTATTTTCATAAATAAAACCATATTTTTGGCAATATTTTACAATTTTCAAAATTTTAGTGTAAAAACACGAATTTTAAAGGATAATTTGTTCAAAAATCATTTTCATTTTCAAATAAGTTATAACAAAACATTATAACTCTTTTTAAAATAACAAAATATTATTTTAAACAATATTCCATCTTTTAATTTTAATAAAATACATATTTTCTACATATTTTTTTTTGAAATTCAATAACAGGTTAATATTGGCAATAATTACCAATATTAATGCATTGATTCAACTAAAATCCAATAAATAATTATTTTCACTCCAAATTCTCAAAGTAAAGTTTTTAAAACTCTATTTTCATTAATTTTTATTTATTTCAAAAATTATATGTTGAAACACATCAATTGATTAATTTATTAACTCTAATTTAATAAGATCACATTGTTTATTTGAAATAAATAAAAAAAAAATCAAATTTATTTTCTCCATTTTATTTTCAATATTAAATTATAACTAACGTTATAATTAAATATCATAGGTAATCACCAATACCAGGTTTGTTACAAAGCTAGCTAGAACTTGATATTAGTATAAGATAAGAGGAATTTAAGTGCATAAGGGAATTCATCCTTTAACTATAAAGGATGGGTACAAGTATAGTATAATCTCAATGCATGGTATATGTTTACCAAGGGTTGTCGCATGAATAGGTTTAATTCAACATAAGAGATTCATACATAATGGCATTCAACGCTAATATAAGGAATCATATGAAAGTCATGAGAGAAACTCATTAAAATTCCAATATGAAACTCATGGAACTCAAGATAAAGTTCAAATATCATAAAAACGAAATCACAATATATAACATCTCATGAAGCTCTAGGCTATCTATGTAACAAAAATATCTCAAAATAGTGAAATCGTATAAAACTCAGAAAATTCAAAAAAACCCCTTGTAACGTCCCAGATTTTCGCGTTCGAAAATCGACATCCATACTTTACATCGTACTCGAATGTCGTAGATTCGAGCGTTCAAATCCGAGTCGCCGGAGCTTATAACACAGTTAAGTAAATATCACATCGGAATAAAAAGAATATAGATATACAACATCTGATACAATATCCAGATACAATGATGATACAATGAATATCTATATACATCAGAGATATGATACAATAAATTGCAGCGGAAAGAAAAATAGATAACATCAGCAGCGGATAATCTTCATCTCCAAAGCACGATCCAGAAATAGCTCGAACTCCCAATAACGAGGCACAAAGATAAGCAAGTGCAGTCTGATCCAAAGACTGAGCCAACTCCAGAAAATCTACTAAACTTGAATATCTGAAAACCCCAACTCTAGACTGCTCGTGTAGGAAATTATGAGCACCCAAAGTTTAGGAAAGGAACAATAAACTCCGGATCAGTCATGGGACTGGTGTGAGCAACAAAACAGTTTATCTTTAAAACAAATAGCAAGAGAATTTAAAGTCAATTCGAAATGCTTTTGGAAAATGAAACTACCATAAGACCTCCCGCCACACACACAATGCAAACGCAGAATTGGAGGAGATTTCTTCTTATGATAGTCAAAGATGTTTACTACGCAAAAAATCAAATCATTTGATATTATTACTAGTGCATAGTGCAGAAAACAATTTCGAAAGTAGAATATAAATCTTAGCCAGCATAGACATTTCGCACTTATGCCTACTATAGCTACCATGTTCAATAGCAGGTTACCACCACATTCCATGGCAGGTAATACAACTAAAACCGTACAAAGCTCATATTGTTTTGTTTGGATTTCCAACAAATGGTCAGGCTAAGGAACTTCCTATTCCACGAAAGAAACGCCTCTGGCGGGACGTTCCGAGAACCACACCGTTCTCTGCCAAACAAGGCCGGCAACCCCTTTTCCCAAGGGATAAAAGAAACCTCAGATATGCCACCCCCGGTCCTTTGGGACCTTTAACCGAGGTACCTCTAATCCAACATCACACGTCATAAATAAAGTGTGTCCACATGAGTAAGTATCTGGGCTCCATACCATGATACTACCCTTTTCCAGAAGGAATGGCCATACCCTAGGGGAGCTACCCCTGAAAACCTTGCCGCACGATTCCTGTTTCGACCATTACCGGGTTGTGAGGCTCGACGAAGTCTCGTCCACAAAGCTACGCTTTTTCAAAAAGCCACGCTTCGGGTCAAACAAATGATCAACCTATGATCACAAAGATATAAGATCAAACAAATGATCATATCGCAAATGATCAAACACTGATCATTTCACAGCAGCACTCAGCATGCCACATTACCAAATTGGGATATATCGCTGATAAATTTCAACTACATAACCTCTGAGCTCGTACGTCTCAGAGAAGGGTGTTAAGCTAAGAGAATAAATTCTCCGCCACCAACAGAAATGTATTTGAAAGAAATCGGCTTTATATCTCAAAGTGTAATGTCAGACATACAATCCATACAAGTCTGTTCCGGGATCGAACAGAACCGAAGGCACTTCTCACGAAGCTCTTGCAAATCCGGATAATTTCCAATCACGTCCGGACTTCCTGTCACAAAAAGAGTTATATAAATCTCTATACCGGAGCAACTCAGTGCAGAGACATTCGACAGGTTGTCCTTTCATTTTCGAAAATATCCGGTCTTCATCACCGGTCTTCAAATGCCATCCATATACGACGTATCACTATTCGGAATGGGTTATACGACCCAAAGGTCCTTTCCCGGCTAACCCGAATAGTGAGCGCAATTAAAAAACATATGGATATGGGATTTCAATTAAGTCACAACTTAACAATTCCAAACATTCTTTCAAATGATTTAAACCAATTACCATTTCAAATCTTTTAAACAAAAAGATTCATTTACAGATTTTTCCAAATCAATTCTCATTTCAATTTGATTAACTCGTTAAATCTTTAAATCAAAGATTTAACTTATAGCTTTCAAAACAATTTCATTTCTAATTGGTTAAACAAAACATCATTTTAAATCTGTTAAAAATAAACAGATTTAATTCATAGCTTTCAAAAAAAGAATTCATTCATAGCCTTTTAAAACATTTCAATTTCATTTTGAATTTGAAACCTTTCAACACAAATTGGAAGTTCACTTCTTATATGAAAGCTGTTATTATTTGAAAACAAATAGTTTTCGTTTAAGAAAAATCCAATTATATTTACATGAGTTAAAATCCTTTTATTTTATTCACATTCCAAAGTCAATACTTTTCAAAATGGTTTAACTCATATATAACAGGTATAAAATCTCTAATCCCTATTTTCAAATCATAGAGTTCAATTTCAAATCTTGAATTTAAGTTTAAATCAATTGTTTAAACTTCAAAACTTAATCAGGTTATTCGAAAATAAGTTTCATCTTTGAAATTCCATTTCAAAATCTTTTTACATTTAAACCGAAATTTCCAATTTCAAAATCAATTGAAATTAAAATTTCAATTTCAAAAACATCAAATTTAAATTACCTGTGACTTAACCGATTTCCACGTGAAATCCATATTTGTGTGTGTATGGTGTAGTCCAGGGGTTTCATACAATAGTGCAACACAATGAATCATCACATATCAAAATACAGGATATAGTTGATAAGCGATATAAACTATAACGCTTATCGTACAGATCATAGATATATATCACAGATAATAAATTACAGATCACAACATAAATCAGGAGTATCACAAGGCATCACAATCAGGGATATCAAACAATTCAACATTCAATAGAATTCAAACATTCATAGGTAAGGTCAGTTAATTATCTGATTTACTCAAATCAGATTAATTTCTTATAATAAATTTATAATCCTGGTTAATCAATTGTTAATCAATTACAAATTATATTGATAAATTATTCTTTAATCATTTCATTAATTAACCATTAATAATAAGTTAATTAACCTATAATTAATCACAAAAATTAATTAATCCTTAATCAATTATCTTAACCAACTACTAATTTTAAATTAATTAACTTAATTATCTAATTTACAATTTTTAATTACAAATTAGTTAAGCACTTAATTACTAACTAACCCATCTTTAAATTTCAAATTGATTAATCTTTATCACTTAGTTAATTAAAATTACAAATTAATTAACTTTTCTTAATAAACCTTTTTAAACAATTAATAAAGATTATTTGTCTTAATCAATATTTTGAAAAACTTCCTTAAACTTTAAAATCAATTTATTTTTAACTTATAAGACTTTAATTAAATTTTTCTACATCATTGATTTTAAATTTATAAGCTTAATCTCTTCCTCGAAACAAACCCCGAGACTTCCCCTGGTATTACCCGAGTATTCACTCGGGCTTCTTCCCATTTTCCCCCGAGCTACAACACTTTTTCCCCGAGCGTCACCCTAGTGCTTTCTTCTTCTTCTACTGACCCTATCTTCTTCTCCCTTTTCCCTTTTTATTTATAAGCTGCAGATAAACCCACATACTCGCGCACGCACTCAGGTAACCCGAAGCATCTCTCCATCCTACTCGAGCATCGCTCGAGTCGAACCAACCATGTCCTCACTGACACGCTCACGCCACCGTGCACGTGCACGGTGGTTCGCCGACCCTCCGGCATCTCGCACCATCGCCAACAACCCACAAATTCCCTCGATAATCGAAACACGAGCCCAGATCAACACGAATCGACCCAAAACAAAATCGACCCATCTGTTCGAGCCAGCTATACGAACACTTCACACCAAAATGCCTCGTCCCCCAAATGCCGACCACCTGCAGCGACGTAGCTCCGCCTGCATCTCGGCCAGACCTTGTTCGAGCATTTCCCAAACTCGCGAGGCACTCGATCATGCAACGGTGATGGAAACGAAGATATGCCGAGCATCGAAAATCATATGAACTAAACCCTACTCTCGATCCAAACCCAAAATCTATGCATTCGAAAAAATTTCTAACATTTTTCTGGTGATCTCACATCAACACTCTAGCTTCATGTCGAATTTCATCAACAATAATTGATTGAATCATCTGTTATTCATATAAAAGTATTTTCGGTTCACTAACAAACTGCTCTGTGAATAGTTAATTAAAAATTATGATTTTTGTCTTAAAAATCATAGCTTTGTATGTTGTTTCAACATATAAATTCAAATTTACAAATCAAGTTATTCGAATTTTGATCCTTACTTTACTTTTACTGGTAACTTGAATAAACAGTATTTATAAAATACTATCAAACTCCAATCAAGGTTGCAGGCCTTTGATTTAAGGTAAACAACTTGAATTAGCAACAGTACCTAAGTTTAAAACATTTATATGAAGAAGTGTTTACAAATTTCTTTGCTTTACTTTGTTCAGATACTCAAAATTTCTGAAGAACAGCTACATATGCTACCAGAGCAACAGAAAGTACTAAGGGCTACTTATTTAAGCAGATATCAAAGCACATACCATTTGCAAACTAAAGATACAAGTTTAACTTGAAAATAGTAAGTTTACTCACATGTAAATAAGAAGAGTTGCTCACCTGGTTTTAGAAGAAACAGAGAACAAGAACAATGAACAGAGAAAGAACAGAGGTGCCTTGTTTTGGAACAGGCTTTGAATTCTGAGAATCACTTCTTTAATCTCAGGCTTTTTAGTTGCTTTATCTGGATGTTGTTTGACTGATGATGATCTTGCTTTGGGTTTTTCTTCAAAATGATGTTTAGTTTTAAATGGTCGAAATGGAGTTGATGGAAAGGAATGAAATTTACAGTGTGTTTATTTTTCTTAGTACTGGGTGTATATCTTATTGGTTTGCAATTGTTTATAGGAGAGGAAGTGTTGCAGGGTATTGATGTTTTCAACCGAAATGAGGGGTTGTACAGATGATAAAATATTTTGTACAAGTTGATATCCTTGTTTAATACAATAGGCATGGCTGAGATAATCTTTTCCATGCTGAAAGGTAGATAGCATTTAATTCTTTGATACTTTATTTTTTCTTCTTCTTTCCCTGTTGTTCTTTTGCCATACTTACTTCGGCTGATATGATGTTAGTAAGTGCTTTTGTTTATTTTTTTTATTTTTCTTCTGTTGTCATGTTGGGTTTCAAGTCTACATACTTAAATATGCTTTTGTACAATATCTAGGCATGGCTGAAGATATATTTTGGTGGCCGACATAGGCTAAAGATATTTGTCTTTACAATATCACTTATCAAATTTTGTTTGTTTACTTTTCCTTTCTTGCCTGCATACTCTTTTCTGTTTTGTATTTTCTTGCTTTGTTTAGTTCATCAACTTGAATATGTTTGACTGTCTAGTGCTCATACTTATATTTTTATTTTTCTCTACTTGCAAATGCATATATATAAAGTCTTGTTGTCATATATAGTTGTTGTTATCATTGTTAGTACATTCGTTTGTATTAAAATTTACTTATTATATTAATTTCTACAATTTATTTTATATTCTATTTCTTTTGTTCTTACATTATATCAATTCGTTTAATTTGTAAAATATAAATAAATTTCTATTTTATAAAACTAAAAATCTGTTAGAAATATCTGTTCGAAACAAACACTTATTCGTTTCAGGGAAACTCGAATCTATTAACCGATAAATATTGAAATTTTTATTCAAAATTCAATAAATTATTAATTTAAATAAGTTTAAATTTCGGGGTCGTTACAAACTTCCCCTCTTAAAAGAATTTCGTCCTCGAAATTTGCAGGCACGAAAACAGCACAGAGATAGATAGATAGATTCGATCTCCTATAACTCCTCTAACACAAGATACGGATTCCGAATTCAAGTCGGAATATCTCATAATACATACCAATTGTCCCTCTTCGGACTTTGGTTTTCAAAAGAAGTTTCAATAGAAGTTCAAAATTTCGGTTTCAAACGAAATCGTTTTAATTGATACAATTCAATTTAGCCTTCATATTCTATTAATCAATTTAACTTAATTTAAAATTTTCAATTTCAAACTCATTAAGGTTTAAATCAAAAAGCTGATAAGAAACCGATTAAGATACGAGGTAAGAATTTCTACAACGATTCGTAGAGCCATCATCACATCGAAACTTCTTCTTGTAGCTGATACGAAGGAATCAAAAGAATTTGGAAACGAATCAAAGAAAATTGATAGAGAAAGATTGTTTCCACTATTGCAGGGTATTGACCATTTATAGTCGTATTTCCCTGTCCCCTATCTCGTCTTCTTCTAGCACTCATATCTACTATCAGTGGATAGTAAGAGAATTTACTGAGACGTTCAGTCGGATATCTGAGAATTACTCATTCTAGAGTTTACTTCACTCTATCTCTAATGAGCTACTTAACGTGTTATACTCCTGAGCTAAAGTTCAACCTTAGCTCTGATACCAAATGTAACGTCCCAGATTTTCGCGTTCGAAAATCGACATCCATACTTTACATCGTACTCGAATGTCGTAGATTCGAGCGTTCAAATCCGAGTCGCCGGAGCTTATAACACAGTTAAGTAAATGTCACAGCGGAATAAAAAGAATATAGATATACAACATCTGATACAATATCCAGATACAATGATGATACAATGAATATCTATATACATCAGAGATATGATACAATAAATTGCAGCGGAAAGAAAAATAGATAACATCAGCAGCGGATAATCTTCATCTCCAAAGCACGATCCAGAAATAGCTCGAACTCCCAATAACGAGGCACAAAGATAAGCAAGTGCAGTCTGATCCAAAGACTGAGCCAACTCCAGAAAATCTACTAAACTTGAATATCTAAAAACCCCAACTCTAGACTGCTCGTGTAGGAAATTATGAGCACCCAGAGTTTAGGAAAGGAACAATAAACTCCGGATCAGTCATGGGACTGGTGTGAGCAACAAAACAATTTATCTTTAAAACAAATAGCAAGAGAATTTAAAGTCAATTCGAAATGCTTTTGGAAAATGAAACTACCATAAGACCTCCCGCCACACACACAATGCAAACGCAGAATTGGAGGAGATTTCTTCTTATGATAGTCAAAGATGTTTACTACGCAAAAAATCAAATCATTTGATATTATTACTAGTGCATAGTGCAGAAAACAATTTCGAAATTAGAATATAAATCTTAGCCAGCATAGACATTTCGCACTTATGCCTACTATAGCTACCATGTTCAATAGCAGGTTACCACCACATTCCATGGCAGGTAATACAACTAAAACCGTACAAAGCTCGTTTTGTTTTGTTTGGATTTCCAACAAATGGTCAGGCTAAGGAACTTCCTATTCCACGAAAGAAACGCCTCTGGCGGGACGTTCCGAGAACCACACCATTCTCTGCCAAACAAGGCCGGCAACCCCTTTTCCCAAGGGATAAAAGAAACCTCAGATATGCCACCCCCGGTCCTTTGGGACCTTTAACCGAGGTACCTATAATCCAACATCACACGTCATAAATAAAGTGTGTCCACATGAGTAAGTATCTGGGCTCCATACCATGATACTACCCTTTTCCAGAAGGAATGGTCATACCCTAGGGGAGCTACCCCTGAAAACCTTGCCGCACGATTCCTGTTTCGACCATTACCGGGTTGTGAGGCTCGACGAAGTCTTGTCCACAAAGCTACGCTTTTTCAAAAAGCCACGCTTCGGGTCAAACAAATGATCAACCTATGATCACAAAGATATAAGATCAAACAAATGATCATATCGCAAATGATCAAACACTGATCATTTCACAGCAGCACTCAGCATGCCACATTACCAAATTGGGATATATCGCTAATAAATTTCAACTACATAACCTCTGAGCTCATACGTCTCAGAGAAGGGTGTTAAGCTAAGAGAATAAATTCTCCGCCACCAACAGAAATGTATTTGAAAGAAATCGGCTTTATATCTCAAAGTGTAATGTCAGACATACAATCCATACAAGTCTGTTCCGGGATCGAACAGAACCGAAGGCACTTCTCACGAAGCCCTTGCAAATCCGGATAATTTCCAATCACGTCCGGACTTCCCGTCACAAAAAGAGTTATATAAATCTCTATACCGGAGCAACTCAGTGCAGAGACATTCGACAGGTTGTCCTTTCATTTTCGAAAATATCCGGTCTTCATCACCGGTCTTCAAATGCCATCAATATACGACGTATCACTATTCGGAATGGGTTATACGACCCAAAGGTCCTTTCCCGGCTAACCCGAATAGTGAGCGCAATTAAAAAACATATGGATATGGGATTTCAATTAAGTCACAACTTAACAATTCCAAACATTCTTTCAAATGGTTTAAACCAATTACCATTTCAAATCTTTTAAACAAAAAGATTCATTTACAGATTTTTCCAAATCAATTCTCATTTCAATTTGATTAACTCGTTAAATCTTTAAATCAAAGATTTAACTTATAGCTTTCAAAACAATTTCATTTCTAATTGGTTAAACAAAACATCATTTTAAATCTGTTAAAAATAAACAGATTTAATTCATAGCTTTCAAAAAAAGAATTCATTCATAGCCTTTTAAAACATTTCAATTTCATTTTGAATTTGAAACCTTTCAACACAAATTGGAAGTTCACTTCTTATATGAAAGCTGTTATTATTTGAAAACAAATAGTTTTCGTTTAAGAAAAATCCAATTATATTTACATGAGTTAAAATCCTTTTATTTTATTCACATTCCAAAGTCAATACTTTTCAAAATGGTTTAACTCATATATAACAGGTATAAAATCTCTAATCCCTATTTTCAAATCATAGAGTTCAATTTCAAATCTTGAATTTAAGTTTAAATCAATTGTTTAAACTTCAAAACTTAATCAGGTTATTCGAAAATAAGTTTCATCTTTGAAATTCCATTTCAAAATCTTTTTACATTTAAACCGAAATTTCCAATTTCAAAATCAATTGAAATTAAAATTTCAATTTCAAAAACATCAAATTTAAATTACCTGTGACTTAACCGATTTCCACGTGAAATCCATATTTGTGTGTGTATGGTGTAGTCCAGGGGTTTCATACAATAGTGCAACACAATGAATCATCACATATCAAAATACAGGATATAGTTGATAAGCGATATAAACTATAACGCTTATCGTACAGATCATAGATATATATCACAGATAATAAATTACAGATCACAACATAAATCAGGAGTATCACAAGGCATCACAATCAGGGATATCAAACAATTCAACATTCAATAGAATTCAAACATTCATAGGTAAGGTCAGTTAATTATCTGATTTACTCAAATCAGATTAATTTCTTATAATAAATTTATAATCCTGGTTAATCAATTGTTAATCAATTACAAATTATATTGATAAATTATTCTTTAATCATTTCATTAATTAACCATTAATAATAAGTTAATTAACCTATAATTAATCACAAAAATTAATTAATCCTTAATCAATTATCTTAACCAACTACTAATTGTAAATTAATTAACTTAATTATCTAATTTACAATTTTTAATTACAAATTAGTTAAGCACTTAATTACTAACTAACCCATCTTTAAATTTCAAATTGATTAATCTTTATCACTTAGTTAATTAAAATTACAAATTAATTAACTTTTCTTAATAAACCTTTTTAAACAATTAATAAAGATTATTTGTCTTAATCAATATTTTGAAAAACTTCCTTAAACTTTAAAATCAATTTATTTTTAACTTATAAGACTTTAATTAAATTTTTCTACATCATTGATTTTAAATTTATAAGCTTAATCTCTTCCTCGAAACAAACCCCGAGACTTCCCCTGGTATTACCCGAGTATTCACTCGGGCTTCTTCCCATTTTCCCCCGAGCTACAACACTTTTTCCCCGAGCGTCACCCTAGTGCTTTCTTCTTCTTCTACTGACCCTATCTTCTTCTCCCTTTTCCCTTTTTATTTATAAGCTGCAGATAAACCCACATACTCGCGCACGCACTCAGGTAACCCGAAGCATCTCTCCATCCTACTCGAGCATCGCTCGAGTCGAACCAACCATGTCCTCACTGACACGCTCACGCCACCGTGCACGTGCAAGGTGGTTCGCCGACCCTCCGGCATCTCGCACCATCGCAAACAACCCACAAATTCCCTCGATAATCGAAACACGAGCCCAGATCAACACGAATCGACCCAAAACAAAATCGACCCATCTGTTCGAGCCAGCTATACGAACACTTCACACCAAAATGCCTCGTCCCCCAAATGCCGACCACCTGCAGCGACGTAGCTCCGCCTGCATCTCGGCCAGACCTTGTTCGAGCATTTCCCAAACTCGCGAGGCACTCGATCATGCAACGGTGATGGAAACGAAGATATGCCGAGCATCGAAAATCATATGAACTAAACCCTACTCTCGATCCAAACCCAAAATCTATGCATTCGAAAAAATTTCTAACATTTTTCTGGTGATCTCACATCAACACTCTAGCTTCATGTCGAATTTCATCAACAATAATTGATTGAATCATCTGTTATTCATATAAATGTATTTTCGGTTCACTAACAAACTGCTCTGTGATTAGTTAATTAAAAATTATGATTTTTGTCTTAAAAATCATAGCTTTGTATGTTGTTTCAACATATAAATTCAAATTTACAAATCAAGTTATTCAAATTTTGATCCTTACTTTACTGTTACTGGTAACTTGAATAAACAGTATTTATAAAATACTATCAAACTCCAATCAAGGTTGCAGGCCTTTGATTTAAGGTAAACAACTTGAATTAGCAACAGTACCTAAGTTTAAAACATTTATATGAAGAAGTGTTTACAAATTTCTTTGCTTTACTTTGTTCAGATACTCAAAATTTCTGAAGAACAACTACATATGCTACCAGAGCAACAGAAAGTACTAAGGGCTACTTATTTAAGCAGATATCAAAGCACATACCATTTGCAAACTAAAGATACAAGTTTAACTTGAAAATAGTAAGTTTACTCACATGTAAATAAGAAGAGTTGCTCACCTGGTTTTAGAAGAAACAGAGAACAAGAACAATGAACAGAGAAAGAACAGAGGTGCCTTGTTTTGGAACAGGCTTTGAATTCTGAGAATCACTTCTTTAATCTCAGGCTTTTTAGTTGCTTTATCTGGATGTTGTTTGACTGATGATGATCTTGCTTTGGGTTTTTCTTCAAAATGATGTTTAGTTTTAAATGGTCGAAATGGAGTTGATGGAAAGGAATGAAATTTACAGTGTGTTTATTTTTCTTAGTACTTGGTGTATATCTTATTGGTTTGTAATTGTTTATAGGAGAGGAAGTGTTGCAGGGTATTGATGTTTTCAACCGAAATGAGGGGTTGTACAGATGATAAAATATTTTGTACAAGTTGATATCCTTGTTTAATACAATAGGCATGGCTGAGATAATCTTTTCCATGCTGAAAGGTAGATAGCATTTAATTCTTTGATACTTTTTTTTTCTTCTTCTTTCCCTGTTGTTCTTTTGCCATACTTACTTCGGCTGATATGATGTTAGTAAGTGCTTTTGTTTATTTTTTTTATTTTTCTTCTGTTGTCATGTTGGGTTTCAAGTCTACATACTTAAATATGCTTTTGTACAATATCTAGGCATGGCTAAAGATATATTTTGGTGGCCGACATTGGCTAAAGATATTTGTCTTTACAATATCACTTATCAAATTTTGTTTGTTTACTTTTCCTTTCTTGCCTGCATACTCTTTTCTGTTTTGTATTTTCTTGCTTTGTTTAGTTCATCAACTTGAATATGTTTGACTGTCTAGTGCTCATACTTATATTTTTATTTTTCTCTACTTGCAAATGCATATATATAAAGTCTTGTTGTCATATATAGTTGTTGTTATCATTGTTAGTACATTCGTTTGTATTAAAATTTACTTATTATATTAATTTCTACAATTTATTTTATATTCTATTTCTTTTGTTCTTACATTATATCAATTCGTTTAATTTGTAAAATATAAATAAATTTCTATTTTATAAAAATAAAAATCTGTTAGAAATATCTGTTCGAAACAAACACTTATTCGTTTCAGGGAAACTCGAATCTATTAACCGATAAATATTGAAATTTTTATTCAAAATTCAATAAATTATTAATTTAAATAAGTTTAAATTTCGGGGTCGTTACACCCCTGATTGGCCAGATGCCTGATTGCAAAGCTGAAGCAATGTTGCACGTGCTAAACTCTTGTCCAGTGCTATTTATAATTTAGGTACCTAACTCGTGTACCCGAAGGTCATACTCATGTTGACCGATGTCACATAACTCATGGTGACCGAAGTCACATAACTCATGGCGACCGAAATCACATAACTTGTGGTGACCGATGTAAAGACCCGCAAATCCATCTTCCGAAAACCCGACACTGCTACGTCCACTGTAGCAATTGCCGAACAATCGGATGGCGAAAACGCGAAACTTTAATATTTAAAA
Source organism: Allium fistulosum (assembly GCA_030737815.1). Taxonomy (NCBI): domain Eukaryota; kingdom Viridiplantae; phylum Streptophyta; class Magnoliopsida; order Asparagales; family Amaryllidaceae; genus Allium; species Allium fistulosum. The sequence continues at coordinate 614,967,706 of CM060907.1, forward strand.
GAAGAGGAGGAAGAGAAGATAGAAGAAAAAGAGAAGAAGAACAACAAAACAACAACAGATACAGAACAGAGACAATATCAGAATCTCACATATCGCAGCGGAACAATATATAATAGATAAATGAATAATCTTTAAACAAAAGAATTATATCATTTTATACATACATCAATCATCAGAGTCAATATACAACTCAGTACAACAATGGACAGTTTTATAACTTGTCCTAATACAGAATACACAGCGGAATAGGTATATCAGATACAAATACTACGTCTCGTCATCCAGCTTATCTCCAAGCTCCAGAATATCCAGAATATCCTGATAATATAACTCTAGGCTGCCCGTGTGGAAATTGGTGGGCACCCAGAGTTTAGAAGGGAACAATAAACTCCGAGTCAGTCATGGTGACTGGTGTGAGATCGTAAAACAGTTTATCTTTTAAAACAAACAACAGGAAAACTTTAATGTCAATTCGCAATGCTTTTGGAAAATGAAACTACCATAAGACCTCCCACCACACACACAATGCAAACGCAGACTTGGAGGAGATTTCTTCTTATGTTAGTCCAAGATGCTTACTACGCAAAAATCAAAACCTTTTTGATATTATTATTAGTGCATAGTGGAAAACATTTCGAAAGTAGAATATAAATCTTAGCCAGCATAGGTACCATTATATTATGCCTGCTATAGCTGCCTCCTGAGGAGACAGGTTATACAATTGAAATCGTAAAGGCTCGTATTGTTTCTTTGGATTTCCAACAAATGGTCAGGCTAAGGAACTTCCTTTCCACGATGGGTACGTCCCTGGAATAGACGACCCGAGAAATAACCTAACATTACGGTTAGATCTCTGCCAACACAAGGTCGGGTTACCTCTGCAAAAATAGGTAACTACTGACACGCGTATGCCATCCCCCGATCGTCACCGATCTTCCCGAGGATCCCCGATTCGCAACAAACCACATAGTAAAAATAATGCAGTAACCACAGAGGTTAAGTATCTGAGCTCCATACCATGATACCACCTTTATCCAGAAGGAATGACATACACTAAGGGGCGCTACTCCCTAGAACCTTGCCGCATTCGTCCTGTTTCGACCATTTCCGGGGTGTGAGGCTCGACGAAGTCTCGTCCACAAAGCTACGCTTTCTCAAAAAGCCCTGCTTCGGGTCAAACAAAATGATCAACCTATGATCACAAAGATATAAGATCAAACAAATGATCATATCGCAAATGATCAAACACTGATCATTTCACAGCAACACTCAGTATGCCACGTTACCAAATTGGGATATATCGCTGATAAATTTCAACTACATAACCTCTGAGCTCGTACGTCTCAGAGAAGGGTGTTAAGCTAAGAGAATAAATTCTCCGCCACCAACAGAAATGTATTTGAAAGAAATCAGCTTTATATCTCAAATTGTAACGTTAGACACACAATCCATACAAGTCTGTTCCGGGATCGAACAGAACCGAAGGCACTTCTCACGAAGCCCTTGCACATCCGGATAATTTTCAATCACGTCGGGACTTCCCGTCACTAAGGGTGATAAAACCTCTAAATCGAAGATCAGTCGATGTAGAGTAACTCGACGGTAATCCTTCCGTTTTCAAAAATATCCGGTCTTCAACACCGGTCTTCAAATGCGATTCATAACGACGTATCACATATTCGGAATGGGTTATACGACCCCATGGTCCTTTCCCGGCTAACCCGAATAGTGAGCGCTTATTTAAAAACAAGTGTGGCATTCAAATTCATCCAATTCACAACAAATACCTATCTAAAGGTAATTATTGATAGTCGGTTATTTAACTATCAATAAAGATGCGCAACATCATCAGATTCCAAATAATTTCCCAAATTATTTTATCCTCCAAAATATCTTTTACTAGATATATAATTTCCACACTTTAAAAATAAATCAATATTTATTTTAAACAGTCTCCCTTTTATAAATTCCATAGTGAATTTATATTTTTCAAATATCTACAGATATACGATTCTCAATTCGATTTCAAATATTCAATTTCATTTTATCTTTAAGAAGATAAAATCTCAAAACGTTTCATTTCATTTTGGAAATGCATTTCCATACTTATTTAATAATAAGTATTTCACAAATCATTTATTTTCAACATTTGAAAATATTCGATATACTTAAATCAAATTAAGTATACATTCATTCTTTTAAGGAAATCATAAATTTGACATCTATTTGAGTCAAAACGAATGTTGCGTAAAACATCATTACGACGACTCAAAATCACTGGTATAGGGATTCAAAATTTTAGATAGATATATAAATCCCAATACTATATAAAACATTTCCTTTCGGAAATCATTTACTATAACAACAGTGTTATAGTCCACCATTTCCTTATATTTTTTTCGAAACGTCTATTTCAACAATAATTGTTGAAATCTATGTTTCGATACTTAACACGTTTTAAAACATCTTTTAAAACAACTTCATTTAACAATATTCCTTTTCTCAAAATATATTGATTTTATTCAATAATATATATTCACTGTCCAAAATCGTGAATATAATTACTATCCCAATTTTAACAATTTCTACACATTTAACTTAAAGGATAATTCGCTGTTCAAAATCACGAATATATCTCCTTTAATAACTTCAATGTTAATTTATCAAATTCTATTGATTTTTAATTTATAAAACAATGTTTATAAATCCCATTTCTATTTATAAAACTTCGATTTCTAAGTTATCCAATTCAACTTATATATCTCAATTTTATACCGGAAGTCTATATTATAAGTTAAGAACTTATAATTCATTTATTTACAACATCTATTCATTTCTCATCTAAATGTCAAAATCCGATTTATAAGATAATTGCTTATAAATCTTTTTGTTTTACAAAATCTATTCATTTAATAACTTCACAATTTATAAATCTATAAATTTCTATCCACTTATGGAATCCATTTTTATTTGACTTTAACACTTAATAAAACTCATTTCAAAATTCCAATATTCTTAATTTATAAAAATATCAATTTTTATAAATCTTTTTATATGAATTGTTTAAAATACTTCAACAGTTCCAATTTAAACTATTTCATAATCTTTATCAATTATTTATTTCAAAAATAACATTTTTGTCGTATTTCACAAAAATCACAAATTTACTAACATTAAAATTTTAACATTTATTTATTTAAAATAAACCAATTCAAAAATTTCAATAAAACGTATATTTCTACAAATCACTTTAAAACCCCTTTTTAAAATAAAAGTCGTTATTTTTACATTTCAAAACTGAATCCGATGATGCAACAGCATCGATTAGTCCATCACAACAGTCAATATCATATATCATCATATGATAGCAGAATATATCACAATATCTGTAAATAAGTAAATATAGTTGAGGAATCCAGTTGGATCCCTCCAACCTGTTTCCCTGCATCCAAAGATGTTAGCACAATACCAATTCCGCTCTAGTACGGAATTATCGCGGTATATAGGTTTTTATAAATCCGCTTACTAACGGCGCAATAGGGTCTCATCCGCTATACGAGGCGGGAAATCAATCAATCCAATATATACATATGCCAATATATATATATTGCTATATATAGATATATCCTATAATATCTAATAGCACATTCAAACAATCAATCAATAACTGCAAATCAAAATTTTCCTTCGAGTGAGAAAATCTCACCTTTGCTTTTATTTTGCCATCCATTTCCAATCCAATTTGTTTTCTTCGTTGTATTCGACCTTAGTTGACCTTGTATAAATATTAATAATTCTCATCAATATTCCAGTCAATTGAACCATTTTAATTTTTTTATTTGAAAATTTAATTATCCAGAGATAAATTTAATTTTCCAACCCAATTTCCACTTATAGAATACTTTTACAACCAACCAATTAAATAAGTTAATTAAATTTATTAATCTCAAAAAAATACATTATTTCCAATAAGATTCATAGATTCAAAAATCTTAGCTTTTATAAAAATTCTTCGACTTTAAAAATCTTTATATACTTTTTTTTTTTAAACCTATACTAAATCCTAAGGTAATCCTTTTCCATCTATACTTTAAAATAAAGCAGAGTTGTATTAATCCATAGTAAAAATTTCTCCTTTGAAAACTGATATGCATGTATAAATTAAAATAAACTAAACAGACCCCTTTTTTTTTTATACTTGTATATATATATTCTCATAAATAATTAAATACATAAAACTACCTCACTGCAAATCTGAGAATCACGACCACCACTTACGCTGCTCCTCAACTTAGCCTCGTCGAAACCCTAAATCAATCGCGAGCCCCAAATTGATTCGAAGGTCGACCAACTTCCAGTTTACGATCGCATCCCTCCACGACGCCATCCCCACGACTATCACTATCTGACTGCGCGACCACGCGAACAACTACAGCCACAGTCAGTCCCCAAAAAAAAAATCGATCGCGACCATCGCGAATCTGCTCGCGCGCGCCACTGTACGCGCCGCCTTGCCGAGCCCCCACCATCTATTCGATCGCGATGCCGCCATTGCCGCGACGAGCCCACTCGCGATGTTCCAAATCGCCTTCCCCCAATCGCGAGCCTCGCCCAGATCAGTGTCGACCCCCAGTCGTCGAACCCTAACCATGCTCGCAGTCGCCACCCCCCCTGACGCCGCTTTGTTCCTCCCACGCGCGTACGAGATCGCGACAACCTCCCCAGTCGAATGAAAATTTGATTTCGACATTTCTCCTTTTTTTTTTCTTTTTGTTCTGTGACTTTGAAGTGAACGGAGGGAATTTAAAATTGAAGGGGAATGGGTCGCGTTATTTTACGTCGTGATTTCTTCGTGATTGTCTGCGTGATAATAGGCGTGATTTTAGGGGAAAAAACGTGGTGACGTGTTGACTAATTTAAATTTAAATTTAAATTGAATCCGTTTTAAATTTTAACGCGTTTATTCGTCGTATGCTCACATAACAAATCCAAATATTACGAAATTTGAAACCCGGCAATAATCCAATATTCCGGACCCAATGGAACTGGTTTCGTCGAATTTCGAGACTGTCTGAAAATTGACTATTTTATAAATATCGGTTCGAGTGATTATTTTCAAAACTGAACAAAACAGTTCGAAATTAAATTCTGAAGCTCCTATCATCTTCAGTATTATCAATATAAACTTTAAAAGCTTTCGAAATATTTTTCTTCGGCTTAAAGTCGAAGATACAAATTTTTATTCAGCATTCACTAGATTAAATTTTATAATTTAATCACCAATTTCGAACTTCAATCGGGGATTCAAATTAAATCGTCGTTCAAATATTTAAAATTAATTAAATATTTCCAATTTAATTCGTTCAAAATTCTGGGTCGTTACAAACTTCCCCCCTTAAAAGAATTTCGTCCTCGAAATTACAAGTTAAGAAAAGTGGTCCTTAACTCGTCTACTATTTTTCACAATCAATAGTTTTATCAATCTATCAAAACAAATCTTTCTATTAAAGATTCGTTATCATTCAATCTCGTTTCCAACTTCAATTATAAGTTTCAGACAACATTGTTTACTTCTCAATTCAAATTCGAGTTTAAATTCAAATTTTAAACTTTCAAAATTTCTCAAAAATTTTCTAACACTCGAAATTTTCGAAAAATTTCGCCAGCGTCTCCTTTGCGCGGCTAATACGGTACTACTACAAAACGTCCCTACGGACTCTCAGATTTCAAAAAGAAAAAGAAAAAGCCAAGCGGCTAGAGAGAAATCATCAAAAACTCATATTATAATTCAAATACGTACCTTTTGTCGAGCAATTCAAATTATCTGTGAAATCAAAATTCCAATTCCTTTACAATACCTGTATATCTACTAGCCATTATATCTAGTTACAGCATTCAAACCATTTTGCACATTCAATTTCAAAGTTTTCAATATATACTTCTTACATCATTTTTAATTCTCTATTGAAGTTATATATTCTTTTCACTCAAGTTTACATTTCAAATTCATTTGAATTCTATTTCACAATTTCAATTCAATTTGGATTCTATTTAACTTCAATTCTGAAATATTGAATTTTATCAATTATTTGTCATTTACAACTGCACTATCTTAAATTAGTTCCAATTACTAATTCATTTGATCAATATTCAATTAGCTTCACTTACTAATTTGAGTTTAATACTTCACTTCATTTTTCACAAATCAAATTCAATTCAATCTATTTCTTACAATTTTGAAATGAATCACTTTTCAATCTCATTTTATTTAATTGATTCACTTGCAAATTTATTCATTCATTCACAAATTTATTCCTTTTCAATTTGAATCTTATTCCAATCAGATTTCTAATGTTTTATAAGTTATCAACTTATTTCATAAATATGGTATTCCAGAGTCTTTTCAACCTTTCAAAATCATTTGAAAACAATTCGAATTATCTTTTGAATTTTCTAAAACAAAAATCCAAATTCTCAAGAAAACTTCGATTTAAACAATTTGGCAGCAATTCCTCCTTTGGAAACCCGAAAATGAACACCGGTGATGCCATGGTCATCATCGGAATTATTTTCCAGCGACCGAAAAGAGTTTAGAGCTTTTATCTCTCTAAAATACTTTTCAAAACCTTCGAAATCCATTTTCAAATCAAAAAGATTTAACTTTCCAAATCACCAAAATTTTCAAATTCTTTTCAAACATTTCCAAAAACTTCTCTGGAATTTCGTTTTAAATTACAAATCACATTTATAATTTGTATTCTCGAATTTCATTTGTATGTGAATTTATTTCTTAACTTTGGAGTTACGATTTGAATTTCTTATTCAATTTCAGTGATGATAATTCACTATTATTACTTCCTAACATCCATGCAACCATATACTATAGTAGTTCATAGAAAATTATTTCTTTTCTATACAAAAATAGTTTTGGGTAAAATTATTTCATTTACCCTATTCAAAACAATACTGTGCCGAACTGTTCTATTCGAGCGTTTAGAAACCCCTTCGATACAGTTTTGCAAGACTGTGCCGACGAAGGTTCATATACCACTCAATAAACCAATCATCACAATATAAAACAATTTTTATATTCAAATAACAAATACGCGCTCATATCTATTATTACACTCAACTCATTCTAGAGTACTACTGACTCTATCTCTAATGAGTAACACCCAACAGAGCAGGGTTGTCGCTTAACCATATGCTCTGATACCAACTGTAAAGACCCGCAAATCCATCTTCCGAAAACCCGACACTGCTACGTCCACTATAGCAATTGCCGAACAATCGGATGGCGAAAACGCGAAACTTTAATATTTAAAAGAAGAGGAGGAAGAGAAGATAGAAGAAAAAGAGAAGAAGAACAACAAAACAACAACAGATACAGAACAGAGACAATATCAGAATCTCACATATCGCAGCGGAACAATATATAATAGATAAATGAATAATCTTTAAACAAAAGAATTATATCATTTTATACATACATCAATCATCAGAGTCAATATACAACTCAGTACAACAATGGACAGTTTTATAACTTGTCCTAATACAGAATACACAGCGGAATAAGTATATCAGATACAAATACTACGTCTTGTCATCCAGCTTATCTCCAAGCTCCAGAATATCCAGAATATCCTAATAATATAACTCTAGGCTGCCCGTGTGGAAATTGGTGGGCACCCAGAGTTTAGAAGGGAACAATAAACTCCGAGTCAGTCATGGTGACTGGTGTGAGATCGTAAAACAGTTTATCTTTTAAAACAAACAACAGGAAAACTTTAATGTCAATTCGCAATGCTTTTGGAAAATGAAACTACCATAAGACCTCCCACTACACACACAATGCAAACGCAGACTTGGAGGAGATTTCTTCTTATGTTAGTCCAAGATGCTTACTACGCAAAAATCAAAACCTTTTTGATATTATTATTAGTGCATAGTGGAAAACATTTCGAAAGTAGAATATAAATCTTAGCCAGCATAGGTACCATTATATTATGCCTGCTATAGCTGCCTCCTGATGAGACAGGTTATACAATTGAAATCGTAAAGGCTCGTATTGTTTCTTTGGATTTCCAACAAATGGTCAGGCTAAGGAACTTCCTTTCCACGATGGGTACGTCCCTGGAATAGACGACCCGAGAAATAACCTAACATTACGGTTAGATCTCTGCCAACACAAGGCCGGGTTACCTCTGCAAAAATAGGTAACTACTGACACGCGTATGCCATCCCCCGATCGTCACCGATCTTCCCGAGGATCCCCGATTCGCAACAAACCACATAGTAAAAATAATGCAGTAACCACAGAGGTTAAGTATCTGGGCTCCATACCATGATACCACCTTTATCCAGAAGGAATGACATACACTAAGGGGCGCTACTCCCTAGAACCTTGCCGCATTCGTCCTGTTTCGACCATTTCCGGGGTGTGAGGCTCGACGAAGTCTCGTCCACAAAGCTACGCTTTCTCAAAAAGCCCTGCTTCGGGTCAAACAAAATGATCAACCTATGATCACAAAGATATAAGATCAAACAAATGATCATATCGCAAATGATCAAACACTAATCATTTCACAGCAACACTCAGTATGCCACGTTACCAAATTGGGATATATCGCTGATAAATTTCAACTACATAACCTCTGAGCTCGTACGTCTCAGAGAAGGGTGTTAAGCTAAGAGAATAAATTCTCCGCCACCAACAGAAATGTATTTGAAAGAAATCAGCTTTATATCTCAAATTGTAACGTCAGACACACAATCCATACAAGTCTGTTCCGGGATCGAACAGAACCGAAGGCACTTCTCACGAAGCCCTTGCACATCCGGATAATTTTCAATCACGTCGGGACTTCCCGTCACTAAGGGTGATAAAACCTCTAAATCGAAGATCAGTCGATGTAGAGTAACTCGACGGTAATCCTTCCGTTTTCAAAAATATCCGGTCTTCAACACCGGTCTTCAAATGCGATTCATAACGACGTATCACATATTCGGAATGGGTTATACGACCCCATGGTCCTTTCCCGGCTAACCCGAATAGTGAGCGCTTATTTAAAAACAAGTGTGGCATTCAAATTCATCCAATTCACAACAAATACCTATCTAAAGGTAATTATTGATAGTCGGTTATTTAACTATCAATAAAGATGCGCAACATCATCAGATTCCAAATAATTTCCCAAATTATTTTATCCTCCAAAATATCTTTTACTAGATATATAATTTCCACACTTTAAAAATAAATCAATATTTATTTTAAACAGTCTCCCTTTTATAAATTCCATAGTGAATTTATATTTTTCAAATATCTACAGATATACGATTCTCAATTCGATTTCAAATATTCAATTTCATTTTATCTTTAAGAAGATAAAATCTCAAAACGTTTCATTTCATTTTGGAAATGCATTTCCATACTTATTTAATAATAAGTATTTCACAAATCATTTATTTTCAACATTTGAAAATATTCGATATACTTAAATCAAATTAAGTATACATTCATTCTTTTAAGGAAATCATAAATTTGACATCTATTTGAGTCAAAACGAATGTTGCGTAAAACATCGTTACGACGACTCAAAATCACTGGTATAGGGATTCAAAATTTTAGATAGATATATAAATCCCAATACTATATAAAACATTTCCTTTCGGAAATCATTTACTATAACAACAGTGTTATAGTCCACCATTTCCTTATATTTTTTTCGAAACGTCTATTTCAACAATAATTGTTGAAATCTATGTTTCGATACTTAACACGTTTTAAAACATCTTTTAAAACAACTTCATTTAACAATATTCCTTTTCTCAAAATATATTGATTTTATTCAATAATATATATTCACTGTCCAAAATCGTGAATATAATTACTATCCCAATTTTAACAATTTCTACACATTTAACTTAAAGGATAATTCGCTGTTCAAAATCACGAATATATCTCCTTTAATAACTTCAATGTTAATTTATCAAATTCTATTGATTTTTAATTTATAAAACAATGTTTATAAATCCCATTTCTATTTATAAAACTTCGATTTCTAAGTTATCCAATTCAACTTATATATCTCAATTTTATACCGGAAGTCTATATTATAAGTTAAGAACTTATAATTCATTTATTTACAACATCTATTCATTTCTCATCTAAATGTCAAAATCCGATTTATAAGATAATTGCTTATAAATCTTTTTGTTTTACAAAATCTATTCATTTAATAACTTCACAATTTATAAATCTATAAATTTCTATCCACTTATGGAATCCATTTTTATTTGACTTTAACACTTAATAAAACTCATTTCAAAATTCCAATATTCTTAATTTATAAAAATATCAATTTTTATAAATCTTTTTATATGAATTGTTTAAAATACTTCAACAGTTCCAATTTAAACTATTTCATAATCTTTATCAATTATTTATTTCAAAAATAACATTTTTGTCGTATTTCACAAAAATCACAAATTTACTAACATTAAAATTTTAACATTTATTTATTTAAAATAAACCAATTCAAAAATTTCAATAAAACGTATATTTCTACAAATCACTTTAAAACCCCTTTTTAAAATAAAAGTCGTTATTTTTACATTTCAAAACTGAATCCGATGATGCAACAGCATCGATTAGTCCATCACAACAGTCAATATCATATATCATCATATGATAGCAGAATATATCACAATATCTGTAAATAAGTAAATACAGTTGAGGAATCCAGTTGGATCCCTCCAACCTGTTTCCCTGCATCCAAAGATGTTAGCACAATACCAATTCCGCTCCAGTACGGAATTATCGCGGTATATAGGTTTTTATAAATCCGCTTACTAACGGCGCAATAGGGTCTCATCCGCTATACGAGGCGGGAAATCAATCAATCCAATATATACATATGCCAATATGTATATATTGCTATATATAGATATATCCTATAATATCTAATAGCACATTCAAACAATCAATCAATAACTGCAAATCAAAATTTTCCTTCGAGTGAGAAAATCTCACCTTTGCTTTTATTTTGCCATCCATTTCCAATCCAATTTGTTTTCTTCGTTGTATTCGACCTTAGTTGACCTTGTATAAATATTAATAATTCTCATCAATATTCCAGTCAATTGAACCATTTTAATTTTTTTATTTGAAAATTTAATTATCCAGAGATAAATTTAATTTTCCAACCCAATTTCCACTTATAGAATACTTTTACAACCAACCAATTAAATGAGTTAATTAAATTTATTAATCTCAAAAAAATACATTATTTCCAATAAGATTCATAGATTCAAAAATCTTAGCTTTTATAAAAATTCTTCGACTTTAAAAATCTTTATATACTTTTTTTTTTTTAAACCTATACTAAATCCTAAGGTAATCCTTTTCCATCTATACTTTAAAATAAAGCAGAGTTGTATTAATCCATAGTAAAAATTTCTCCTTTGAAAACTGATATGCATGTATAAATTAAAATAAACTAAACAGACCCCTTTTTTTTTATATACTTGTATATATATATTCTCATAAATAATTAAATACATAAAACTACCTCACTGCAAATCTGAGAATCACGACCACCACTTACGCTGCTCCTCAACTTAGCCTCGTCGAAACCCTAAATCAATCGCGAGCCCCAAATTGATTCGAAGGTCGACCAACTTCCAGTTTACGATCGCATCCCTCCACGACGCCATCCCCACGACTATCACTATCTGACTGCGCGACCACGCGAACAACTACAGCCACAGTCAGTCCCCAAAAAAAAAATCGATCGCGACCATCGCGAATCTGCTCGCGCGCGCCACTGTACGCGCCGCCTTGCCGAGCCCCCACCATCTATTCGATCGCGATGCCGCCATTGCCGCGACGAGCCCACTCGCGATGTTCCAAATCGCCTTCCCCCAATCGCGAGCCTCGCCCAGATCAGTGTCGACCCCCAGTCGTCGAACCCTAACCATGCTCGCAGTCGCCACCCCCCCTGACGCCGCTTTGTTCCTCCCACGCGCGTACGAGATCGCGACAACCTCCCCAGTCGAATGAAAATTTGATTTCGACATTTCTCCTTTTTTTTTTTTTTTGTTCTGTGACTTTGAAGTGAACGGAGGGAATTTAAAATTGAAGGGGAATGGGTCGCGTTATTTTACGTCGTGATTTCTTCGTGATTGTCTTCGTGATAATAGGCGTGATTTTAGGGGAGAAAACGTGGTGACGTGTTGACTAATTTAAATTTAAATTTAAATTGAATCCGTTTTAAATTTTAACGCGTTTATTCGTCGTATGCTCACATAACAAATCCAAATATTACGAAATTTGAAACCCGGCAATAATCCAATATTCCGGACCCAATGGAACTGGTTTCGTCGAATTTCGAGACTGTCTGAAAATTGACTATTTTATAAATATCGGTTCGAGTGATTATTTTCAAAACTGAACAAAACAGTTCGAAATTAAATTCTGAAGCTCCTATCATCTTCAGTATTATCAATATAAACTTTAAAAGCTTTCGAAATATTTTTCTTCGGCTTAAAGTCGAAGATACAAATTTTTATTCAGCATTCACTAGATTAAATTTTATAATTTAATCACCAATTTCGAACTTCAATCGGGGATTCAAATTAAATCGTCGTTCAAATATTTAAAATTAATTAAATATTTCCAATTTAATTCGTTCAAAATTCTGGGTCGTTACAACCGAAGTCACATAACTCAGATGACCCGAAGGTCTATAGCACTGGCATACTCGTGGATGTGTCACAAACTCTTGGAAAGAAACCCGAAAAGTGTTAGCGTGCGTCCCATACCACACGTTCGCACTAAACGGTTTACTAACCGCTAGTTAACTCCACATCATAAAAATAAAATCTCAAACCTCAAAAATTTCATAATACTCATATATCTAACTTCGTATCATTGACAAGTGCAAATAAATCTCATAGTAGTTTCTCATAAACCATAATTCCCGCAAGGGAAAAATCTAATATCAAGACTCACCTCATCTCATCGGCGAGTAATACAACATTTATAAGTAGTTCTCATCGATTATTACTCCTATGATAGGAGATCTCGAACGTCTCAACTAGTCAAATATTGGCTGAAACGAATTCTAAAACCAACAATCATTGTTGCTGTCATTTCGATCTCAGGACAGCAACAATCAAACGCATTTTTAATCAATATACTTCAAAATATCAAAAACCTCAAAACACGAAACTTTTAGGACAAATGCTTAGATTTCCGGAACATCAAAGATTATTGAATTTGGATAAAAATTGAAAACGTTATGCTTAATTTAGTTTCCGATTCAACAACAGAGCAAATAATAGTTTTGTTCTCGGGATTACAATAGAAACACTCAAATTTGAAATTGATAACTTCAAAATTCTGTAAAACACAAAACATGAAACTTGTAGTATATGATCTATTCTTTCCAAAACATCTAAAATTCTTAAATTTGGTTAAGAAACGTAAAAGTTATGCTTAATTTAGTTTTAGATTCAACAACAGAGAAAATAATAGTTTTGCTCTCGAGATTGCAATAGAAACACTCAAATTCGAAATAGATAACTTCAAAACTCTGTAAAACACAAAACATGAAACCTGTATTATATGATCTACGCTTTCCAAAACATCTCAAATTCTTAAATTTGGTTAAGAAACGTAAAAGTTAAGCTTAATTTAGTTTCAGATTCAACAACAGAGCAAATAATAGTTTTGCTCTCGGGATTGCAAAAGAAACACTCAAATTTGAAATAGATAACTTCAAAATTCTAAAAAACACAAAACATGAAACTTGTAGAATATGATCTATGCTTTCCAAAACATCTAAAATTCATATATTTGGTTAAGAAACGTAAAAGTTATGCTTAATTTAGTTTCAGATTCAACAATAGAGCAAATAATAGTTTTGCTCTCCGGATAGCTATAGAAACACTCAAATTTGAAATAGATTAACTTCAAAATTTTGAAAACCACAAAACATGAAACTGGTAATATATGATCTAAACTTTCCAAAACATCTAAAATTCTTAAATTTGGTTAACAAACGTAAAAGTTATGCTTAATTTAGTTTCAGATTCAACAATAGAGCAAATAATAGTTTTGCTCTCGGGATTACAATAGAAACACTCAAATTTGAAATAGATAACTTCAAAATTCTGAAAAACACAAAACATGAAACTTGTAGTAAGTGGTCTACGCTTTCCAAAACATCTAAAATTCTTAAATTTGGTTAGAAACGTAAAAGTTATAGCAAAATTCGTTTCATCCACAATCACAAAACAAATATTACAGCAGTCATCTTTTTTTTTCCAGCAAATTCACCACTGTAAACCGTCCTTAACCGCATGAACCCAAAATAGAAAGCGTGAGGGAAACCTCACTTTTGATATGCAGCAAAGTTTGGGTTGAAAGATTCTCCGGTTTGGATAAATTTGATGATTTTCAGGCTCCTTTGTTAGCTTCAGCAGCTGAAAAAGTTGAAACAAGAAATGCAAGAACAAAAGAGAAAGCTATACATAATTCATATCTAATTCTAGGATTTTAATGATATAGTTTTGTAGTATTGGTGGAGATTACCTTCTATTCTCCTAATTTGGTGATTTCTTCTTGAATTGGCAGCAAATTGTGTGAAACTTTTGTTTTAGTTGAAGGTAACCATTATATTATTTTTTCAGTTTACTGTATGTTTGTTCTTTTCTGTTTCTGAGGAAGAAGAACTAAACTACGTACACTAGTTTGTTTCTCACAAGAAATATCCAGATAATGGATTTTAGGTTTTAAAACCTAACCCAAAAAGCCCAAAGCAATATTATTTAGAGAAAATGCAAGGCTATGTATATGTATTAGGCTATTTTACCTTAAACCCAATAAAAAAATATGCAACCAACTATTATGAAACAAAAATTGTTTTTTCAACAAAATAAAATTTATTTCAATAATAAAATGTTATTTTCATAAATAAAACCATATTTTTGGCAATATTTTACAATTTTCAAAATTTTAGTGTAAAAACACGAATTTTAAAGGATAATTTGTTCAAAAATCATTTTCATTTTCAAAAAAGTTATAACAAAACATTATAACTCTTTTTAAAATAACAAAATATTATTTTAAACAATATTCAATCTTTTAATTTTAATAAAATACATATTTTCTACAGATTTCTTCTTTTAAATTCAATAACAGGTTAATATTGGCAATAATTACCAATATTAATGCATTGATTCAACTAAAATCCAATAAATAATTATTTTCACTCCAAATTCTCAAAATAAAGTTTTTAAAATATTGGCAATAGTTTTGCTCTTGGGATTGAAATAGATAACTTCAAAATTTTTAAAAACACAAAACATGAAACTTGTATTATATGATCTATGCTTTCGAAAACATCTAAAATTCATATATTTGGTTAAGAAACGTAAAAGTTATACTTAATTTTGTTTCAGATTCAACAACAGAGCAAATAATAGTTTTGCTCTTGGGATTGCAATAGAAACTCTCAAATTTGAAATAGATAACTACAAAATTCTGAAAAACACAAAACATGAAACTTATAAAATATGATCTAGGCTTTCTAAAATATCTAAAATTCTTAAATTTGGTTAAGAAATGTAAAAGTTATGCTTAATTTAGTTTAAGATTCAACAACAGAGCAAATAATAGTTTTGCTCTCAGGATTGCAATAGAAACACTCAAATTTGAAATATATAACTTCAAAATTCTGAAAAACACAAAACATGAAACTTGTAGTGTTTGATCTATGCTTTCCAAAACATTTAAAATTATTAAATTTGGTTAAGAAACGTAAAAGTTATGCTTAATTTAGTTTCAGATTCAACAATAGAGCAGATAATAGTTTTGCTCTCGGGATTGCAATAGAAACATTCAAATTTGAAATAGATAACTTCAAAATTCTAAAAAACACAAAGCATGAAACTTGTAGTATATGATTTTTGCTTTCTAAAACATCTAAAATTCTTAAATTTGATTAAGAAACGTAAAAGTTATGCTTAATTTAGTTTCAGATTCAACAGTAGAGCAAATAATAGTTTTGCTCTCGGGATTGCAATAGAAACACTCAAATTCGAAATAGATAACTTCAAAACTCTGTAAAACAGAAAACATGAAACTTGTAGTATATGATCTACGCTTTCCAAAACATCTATAATTCTTAAATTTTGTTAAGAAACGTAAAGGTTATGCTTAATTTAGTTTCAGATTCAACAACAGAGCAAATAATAGTTTTGCTCTCAGGATTACAATAGAAACACTCAAATTTGAAATAGATAACTTCAAAATTCTGAAAAACACAAAACATGAAACTTGTAGTAAGTGATCTACGCTTTCGAAAACATCTAAAATTCTTAAATTTGGTTTAGAAACGTAAATGTTATAGCAAAATTCGTTTCAGCCACAATCATAAAACAAATATTACAGCAGTCATCTTTTTTTTCCCAGCAAATTCACCACTGTAAACCGCCCTTAACCGCATGAACCCAAAATAGAAAGCATGAGGGAAACCTCACCTTAGATATGCAGCAAAGTTTGGGTTGAAAGATTCTCCGGTTTGGATCAATTTGATGATTTTGAGGCTCCTTTATTAGCTTCAGCAGCTGAAAAATTTGAAACAAGAACATGCAAGAACAAAAGAGAAAGTTATACACAATTCATATCTAATTCTAGGATTTTGATGATATAATTCGGTAGTATTGGTGGAGATTACCTTCTATTCTCTTAATTTGGTGATTTCTTCTTGAATTGGCATCAAATTGGGTGAAAATTTGTTTTAGTTGAAGGTAACCATTATATTTTTTTTTCAGTTCACTGTAAGTTTGTTCTTTTCTGTTTTTGAGGAAGAAGAAGTAAACTACGTACACTAGTTTGTTTCTCACCAGAAACATCCAAATAATGGATTTTAGGTTTCAAAACCTAACCCAAAAAGCCCAAAGCAATATTATTTAGAGAAAATGCAAGGCTATGTATATGTATTAGGCTATTTTACCTTAAATTCACATATTTCTCAGTATAAACTCAAAAAAAAATATGCAACCAACTGTTATGAAACAAAAATTGTTATTTACACAAAATAAAAAAAATTTCATTAATAAAATGTTATTTTCATAAATAAAACCATATTTTTGACAATATTTTACAATTTTCAAAATTTTAGTGTAAAAACACGAATTTTAAAGGATAATTTATTCAAAAATCATTTTCATTTTCAAATAAGTTATAACAAAAGATTATAACTCTTTTTAAAATAACAAAATATTATTTTAAACAATATTCCATCTTTTAATTTTAATAAAATACATATTTTCTACATATTTTTCTTTTAAATTCAATAACAGGTTAATATTGGCAATAATTACCAATATTAATGCATTGATTCAACTAAAATCCAATAAATAATTATTTTCACTTCAAATTCTCAAAGTAAAGTTTTTAAAACTCTATTTTCATCAATTTATATTTATTTCAACAATTATATGTTGAAACACATCAATTGATTAATTTATTAACTCTAATTTAATAAGATCACATTGTTTATTTGAAATAAATAAATAAAAATTAAATCAAATTTATTTTCTCCATTTTATTTTCAATATTAAATTATAACTAACGTTATAATTAAATATCATAGGTAATCAACAATACCAGGTTTGTTACAAAGCTAGCTAGAACTTGATATTAGAATAAGATAAGAGGAATATAAGTGCATAAAGGAATTCATCCTTTAACTATAAAGGATGGGTACAAGTATAGTATAATCTCAATGCATGGTATATGTTTACCAAGGGTTGTCGCATGAATAGGTTTAATTCAACATAAGAGACTCATACTTAATGGCATTCAACGCTAATACAAGGAATCATATGAAAGTCATGAGAGAAACTCATTAAAATTCCAATATGAATCTCATGGAACTCGAGACAAAGTTCAAATATCATAAAAACGAAATCACAATATATAACATCTCATGAAGCTCTAGGCTATCTATGTAACAAAAATATCTCAAAATAGTGAAATCGTATAAAACTCAGAAAATTCAAAAAAAAACCCTGATTAGCCAGATCCCTGATTGCAAAGCTGAAGCAATGTTGCACGTGCTAAAATCTTGTTCAGTGCTATTTATAATTTAGGTACCTAACTCGTGTACCCGAAGGTCATACTCATGTTGACCGATGTCACATAACTCGTGGTGACCGAAGTCACATAACTCATGGTGACCGAAATCACATAACTTGTGGTGACCGAAGTCATATAACTCAGATGACCCGAAGGTCTATAGCACTGGCATACTCGTGGATGTGTCACAAACTCTCGGAAAGAAACCCGAAAAGTGTTAGCGTGCGTCCCATACCGCACGTTTGCACTAAACGGTTTACTAACTGCTAGTTAACTCCACATCATAAAAATAAAATCTCAAACCTTAAAAATCTCAAAATACTCATATATCTTGCCTCGTATCATCGGCAAGTGCAAATAAATCTCATAGTAGTTTCTCATAAACCATAATTCCCACAAGGGAAAAATCTCATCTCAAGGCTCGCCACATCTCATCGGCTAGTAATACAACATTTTTAAGTAGTTCTCATCGATTATTACTCCTACAATAGGAGATCTCGAACGTCTCAACTAGTCAAATATTGGCTGAAACAAATTCTAAGGTCAACAATCATTCTTTCTGTCATTTCGATCTCGGGATAGCAACAATCAGACACATTTTTAATTAATATACTTCAAAATTTCAAAAATCTCAAAACATGAATCTTTTAGAACAAATTCTTAGCTTTCCGGAACATCAAAGATTATTGAATTTGGATAAAAATTGAAAAAGTTATGCTTAATTTAGTTTCAGATTAAAAAACAGATCAAATAATAGTTTTGCTCTCGGGATTGCAATAGAAACACTCAAATTTAAAATAGATAACTTCAAAATTCTGTAAAACACAAAACATGAAACTTGTAGAATATCATCTAAGCTTTGGAAAACATCTAAAATTCTTAAATTTGGTTAAGAAACTTAAAAGTATGCTTAATTTAGTTTCAGGTTTAACAACGGAGCAAATAATAGTTTTGCTCTCGGGATTGCAATAGAAACACTCAAATTTGAAATAGATAACTTCAAAATTCTGTAAAACACAATTAGTGAAACTTGTAATATATGATCTAAGCTTTCTAAAACATCTAAAATTCTTAAATTTGGTTAAGAAACGTAAAAGTTATGCTTAATTTAGTTTCAGATTCAACAACAGAGCAAATAATAGTTTTGATCTCGGGATTGCAAAAGAAACACTCAAATTTAAAATAGACAACTTCAAAATTTTAAAAAACAAAAAACATGAAACTTGTATTATATGATCTATGCTTTCCAAAACATCTAAAATTCATATATTTGGTTAAGAAACGTAAAAGTTATACTTAATTTTGTTTCAGATTCAACAACAGAGCAAATAATAGTTTTGCTCTTGGGATTGCAATAGAAACACTCAAATTTGAAATAGATAACTTCAAAATTCTGAAAAACACAAAACATAAAAATTGGAATATATGATCTAGGCTTTCCAAAACATCCACAATTCTTAAATTTGGTTAAGAAACGTAAAAGTTATGCTTAATTTAGTTTAAGATTCAACAATAGAGCAAATAATAGTTTTGCTCTCGGGATTGCAATAGAAACACTCAAATTTGAAATATATAACTTCAAAATTCTGAAAAACACAAAAAATGAAACTTGTAGTGTTTGATTTATGCATTCCAAAACTTCTAAATTCTTTAATTTGGTTAAGAAACGTAAAAGTTATGCTTAATTTAGTTTCAGATTCAACAACAGGGCAGATAATAGTTTTGTTCTCGGGATTGCAATAGAAACACTCAAATTTGAACTAGATAACTTCAAAACTCTAAAAGACATAAAACATGAAACTTGTAGTATATGATCTAATCTTTCCAAAACATCTAAAATTATTAAATTTTGTTAAGAAAAGTAAAAGTTATAGCAAAATTCAATTCAGCCACAATCACAAAACAAATATTACACCAGTCATCTTTTTTTTTCCAGCAAATTCACCACTGTAAACCGTCCTTAACCGCATGAACCCAAAATAGAAAGCATGAGGTAACCCTCACCTTAGATATGCAACAAAGTTTGGTTTGAAAGCTTCTCCGGTTTGGATCAATTTGATGATTTTCAGGCTCCTTTGTTAGCTTCAGCAGCTGAAAAAGTTGAAACAAGAACATGGAAGAACAAAAGAGAAAGTTAAACAAAATTCATATCTAATTCTAGGATTTTTATGATATAATTCTGTAGTATTGTTGGAAATTACCTTCTATTCTCCTAATTTGGTGATTTCTTCTTGAATTGGCAGCAAATTGGGTGAAAATTTTGTTTTAGTTGAAGGTAACCATTATATTATTATTTTTTCAGTTTACTGTAAGTTTGTTCTTTTCTGTTTCTGAAGAAGAACAACTAAACTACGTACACTAGTTTGTTTCTCACCAGAAACATCCAGATAATTGATTTTAGGTTTTAAAACCTAACCCAAAAAGCCCAAAGCAATATTATTTAGAGAAAATGCAAGGCTATGTATATGTATTGGGTTATTTTACCTTAAATTCACATATTTCTCAATATAAACTCAAAAAAAATATATGCAACCAACTGTTATGAAACATAAATTGTTATATACACAAAATAAAATTTATTTCAATAATAAAATGTTATTTTCATAAATAAAACCATATTTTTGACAATATTTTACAATTTTCAAAATTTTAGTGTAAAAACACGAATTTTAAAGCATAATTTGTTCAAAAATCATTTTCATTGTCAAATAAGTTATAACAAAACATTATAACTCTTTTTAAAATAACAAAATATTTTTTTAAACAATATTCCATCTTTTAATTTTAATAAAATACATATTTTATACATATTTCTTCTTTTAAATTCAATAACAGGTTAATATTTGCAATAATTACCAATATTAATGCATTGATTCAACTAAAATCCAATAATAATTATTTTCACTCCAAATTCTCAAAGTAAAGTTTTTAAAACTCTATTTTCATCAATTTATATTTATTTCAAAAATTATATGTTGAAACACATCAATTGATTAATTTATTAACTCTAATTTAATAAGATCACATTGTTTATTTGAAATAAATAAATAAAAATTAAATCAAATTTATTTTCTCCATTTTATTTTCAATATTAAATTATAACTAACATTATAATTAAATATCATAGGTAATCACCAATACCAGGTTTGTTACAAAGCTAGCTAGAACTTGATATTAGTATAAGATAAGAGGAATATAAGTGCATAAGGGAATTCATCCTTTAACTATAAAGGATGGGTACAAGTATAGTATAATCTCAATGCATGGTATATGTTTACCAAGGGTTGTTGCATGAATAGATTTAATTCAACATAAGACACTCATACTTAATGGCATTCAACGCTAATACAAGGAATCATATGAAAGTCATGAGAGAAACTCATTAAAATTCCAATATGAATCTCGTGGAACTCAAGATAAAGTTAAAATATCATAAAAACGAAATCACAATATATAACATCTCATGTAGCTCTAGGCTATCGATGTAACAGAAATATCTCAAAATAGTGAAATCGTATAAAACTCTGAAAATTCAAAAAAACCCCGAATTGGCCAGATCCTTGATTGCAAAGCTGAAGCAATGTTGCACGTGCTAAACTCTTGTCCAGTGCTATTTATAATTTAGGTACCTAACTCGTGTACCCGAAGGTGATACTCATGTTGACCGATGTCACATAACTCGTGGTGAGCGAAGTCACATAACTCATGGTGACCGAAATCACATAACTTGTGGTGACCGAAGTCATATAACTCAGATGACCCGAAGGTCTATAGCACTGGCATACTCGTGGATGTGTCACAAACTCTCGGAAAGAAACCCGAAAAGTGTTAGCATGCGTCCCATACCATACGTTCGCACTAAACGGTTTACTAACTGCTAGTTAACTCCATATCATAAAAATAAAATCTCAAACCTCAAAAATCTCATAATACTCATATATCTTGCCTCGTATCATCGGCAAGTGCAAATAAATCTCATAGTAGTTTCTCATAAACCATAATTCCCACAAGGGAAAAATCTCATCTCAAGGCTCCCCACATCTCATCGGCGAGTAATACAACATTTTTAAGTAGTTCTCATCGATTATTACTCCTACAATAGGAGATCTCGAACGTCTCAACTAGTCAAATATTGCCTGAAACAAATTCTAAGATCAACAATCAATTTTGCTGTCATTTCGATCTCGGGACAGCAACAATCAGACACATTTTCAATCAATATACTTCAAAATTTCAAAAATCTCAAAACATGAATCTTTTAGAATAAATTTTTAGGTTTTCGGAACATCAAAGATTATTGAATTTGGATAAAAATTGAAAAAGTTATGCTTAATTTCGTTTCAGATTCAAAAACAGAGCAAATAATAGTTTTGCTCTCGGGATTGCAATAGAAACACTCAAATTTGAAATAGATAACTTCAAAATTCTGTAAAACACAAAACATGAAACTTGTAGAATATCATCTAAGCTTTGCAAAACATCTAAAATTCTTAAATTTGGTTAAGAAACTTAAAAGTATGCTTAATTTAGTTTTAGATTTAACAACAGAGCAAATAATAGTTTTGCTCTCGTTATTGCAATAGAAACACTCAAATTTGAAATAGATAACTTCAAAATTCTGTAAAACACAATTAGTGAAACTTGTAGTATATGATCTAAGCTTTCTAAAACATCTAAAATTCTTAAATTTGGTTAAGAAACGTAAAAGTTATGCTTAATTTAGTTTCAGATTCAACAATAGAGCAAATAATAGTTTTGCTCTCGAGATTGCAAAAGAAACACTCAAATTTAAAATAGATAACTTCAAAATTTTAAAAAACACAAAACATGAAACTTGTATTATATGATCTATGCTTTCCAAAACATCTAAAATTCATATATTTGGTTAAGAAACGTAAAAGTTATACTTAATTTTGTTTCAGATTCAACAACAGAGCAAATAATAGTTTTGCTCTTGGGATTGCAATAGAAACACTCAAATTTGAAATAGATAACTTCAAAATTGTGAAAAACACAAAACATGAAACTTGTAATGTATGATCTAGGCTTTCCAAAACATCCAAAAAACGTAAAAGTTATGCTTAATTTAGTTTAAGATTCAACAACAAAGCAAATTATAGTTTTGCTCTCGGGATTGCAATAGAAACACTCAAATTTGAAATATATAACTTCAAAATTCTGAAAAACACAAAACATGAAACTTGTAGTGTTTGATCTATGCTTTCCAAAACTTCTAAATTCTTTAATTTGGTTAAGAAACGTAAAAGTTATGCTTAATTTAGTTTCAGATTCAACAACAGAGCAGATAATAGTTTTGTTCTCGGGATTGCAATAGAAACACTCAAATTTGAAATAGATAACTTCAAATCTCTTAAAAACACAAAACATGAAACTTGTAGTATATGATCTAATCTTTCCAAAACATCTAAAATTATTAAATTTTGTTAAGAAAAGTAAAAGTTATAGCAAAATTCAATTCAGCCACAATCACAAAAAAATATTACACCAGTCATCTTTTTTTTCCAGCAAATTCACCACTGTAAACCGTCCTTAACCGCATGAATCCAAAATAGAAAGCATGAGGGAACCCTCACCTTAGATATGCAACAAAGTTTGGGTTGAAAGCTTCTCCGGTTTGGATCAATTTGATGATTTTCAGGCTCCTTTGTTAGCTTCAGCAGCTGAAAAAGTTGAAACAAGAACATGGAAGAACAAAAGAGAAAGTTAAACAAAATTCATATCTAATTCTAGGATTTTTATGATATAATTCTGTAGTATAGTTGGAAATTACCTTCTATTCTCCTAATTTGGTGATTTCTTCTTGAATTGGCAGCAAATTGGGTGAAAATTTTGTTTTAGTTGAAGGTAACCATTATATTTTTTTCTTTTCAGTTTACTATAAGTTTGTTCTTTTCTGTTTCTGAAGAAGAAGAACTAAACTACGTACACTAGTTTGTTTCTCACCTGAAACATCCAGATAATGGATTTTAGGTTTTAAAACCTAACCCAAAAAGCCCAAAGCAATATTATTTAGAGAAAATGCAAGGCTATGTATATGTATTGGGCTATTTTACCTTAAATTCACATATTTCTCAATATAAACTCAAAAAAAAATATGCAACAAACTGTTATGAAACATAAATTGTTATTTACACAAAATAAAATTTATTTCAATAATAAAATGTTATTTTCATAAATAAAACCATATTTTTGACAATATTTTACAATTTTCAAAATTTTAGTGTAAAAACACGAATTTTAAAGCATAATTTGTTCAAAAATCATTTTCATTGTCAAATAAGTTATAACAAAACATTATAACTCTTTTTAAAATAACAAAATATTTTTTTAAACAATATTCCATCTTTTAATTTTAATAAAATACATATTTTATACATATTTCTTCTTTTAAATTCAATAACAGGTTAATATTTGCAATAATTACCAATATTAATGCATTGATTCAACTAAAATCCAATAAATAATTATTTTCACTCCAAATTCTCAAAGTAAAGTTTTTAAAACTATATTTTCATCAATTTATATTTATTTCAAAAATTATATGTTGAAACACATCAATTGATTAATTTATTAACTCTAATTTAATAAGATCACATTGTTTATTTGAAATAAATAAATAAAAATTAAATCAAATTTATTTTCTCCATTTTATTTTCAATATTAAATTATAACTAACGTTATAATTAAATGTCGTAGGTAATCACCAATACCAGGTTTGTTATAAAGCTAGCTAGAACTTGATATTAGTATAAGATAAGAGGAATATAAGTGCATAAGGGAATTCATCCTTTAACTATAAAGGATGGGTACAAGTATAGTATAATCTCAATGCATGGTATATGTTTACCAAGGGTTGTCGCATGAATAGGTTTAATTCAACATAAGAGACTCATACATAATGGCATTCAACGCTAATACAAGGAATCATATGAAAGTCATGAGAGAAACTCATTAAAATTCCAATATGAATCTCGTGGAACTTAAGATAAAGCTCAAATATCATAAAAACGAAATCACAATATATAACATCTCATGTAGCTCTAGGCTATCGATGTAACAGAAATATCTCAAAATAGTGAAATCGTATAAAACTCTGAAAATTCAAAAAAACCCCGAATTGGCCAGATCCCTGATTGCAAAGCTGAAGCAATGTTGCACGTGCTAAACTCTTGTCCAGTGCTATTTATAATTTAGGTACCTAACTCATGTACCCAAAGGTCATACTCATGTTGACCGATGTCACATAACTCGTGGTGACCGAAGTCACCTAACTCATGGTGACCGAAATCACATAACTTGTGGTGACTGAAGTCATATAACTCAGATAACCCGAAGGTCTATAGCACTGGCATACTCGTGGATGTGTCACAAACTCTCGGAAAGAAACCCGAAAAGTGTTAGCGTGCGTCCCATACCACACGTTCGCACTAAACGGTTTACTAACTGCTAGTTAACTCCACATCATAAAAATAAAATCTCAAACCTCAAAAATCTCATAATACTCATATATCTTGCCTCGTATCATCGGCAAGTGCAAATAAATCTCATAGTAGTTTCTCATAAACCATAATTCCCACAAGGGAAAAATCTCATCTCAAGGATCGCCACATCTCATCGGCGAGTAATACATCATTTTTAAGTAGTTCTCATCGATTATTACTCCTACAATAGGAGATCTCGAACGTCTCAACTAGTCAAATATTGGCTGAAACAAATTCTAAGATCAACAATCAATTTTGCTGTCATTTCGATCTCGGGACAGCAACAATCAGACACATTTTCAATCAATATACTTCAAAATTTCAAAAATCTCAAAACATGAATCTTTTAGAACAAATTCTTAGCTTTCTGGAACATCAAAGATTATTGTATTTGGATAAAAATTGAAAAAGTTATGCTTAATTTAGTTTCAGATTCAAAAACAGAGCAAATAATAGTTTTGCTCTCGGGATTGCAATAGAAACACTCAAATTTGTAATAGATAACTTCAAAATTCTGTAAAACACAAAACATGAAACTTGTAGAATATCATCTAAGCTTTGCAAAACATCTAAAATTCTTAAATTTGGTTAAGAAACTTAAAAGTATGCTTAATTTAGTTTCAGATTTAACAATAGAGCAAATAATAGTTTTGCTCTCGGTATTGCAATAGAAACACTCAAATTTGAAATAGATAACTTCAAAATTTTGTAAAACACAATTAGTGAAACATGTAGTATATGATCTAAGCTTTCTAAAACATCTAAAATTCTTAAATTTGGTTAAGAAACGTAAAAGTTATGCTTAATTTAGTTTCAGATTCAACAACAGAGCAAATAATAGTTTTGCTCTCGGGATTGCAAAAGAAACACTCAAATTTAAAATAGATAACTTCAAAATTTTAAAAAACACAAAACATGAAACTTGTATTATATAATCTATGCTTTCCAAAACATTTAAAATTCATATATTTGGTTAAGAAACGTAAAAGTTATACTTAATTTTGTTTCAGATTCAACAACAGAGCACATAATAGTTTTGCTCTTGGGATTGCAATAGAAACACTCAAATTTGAAATAGATAACTTCAAAATTCTGAAAAACACAAAACATGAAACTTGTAATATATGATCTAGGCTTTCCAAAACATCCAAAATTCTTAAATTTGGTTAAGAAACGTAAAAGTTATGCTTAATTTAGTTTAAGATTCAACAATAGAGCAAATAATAGTTTTGCTCTCGGGATTGCAATAGAAACACTCAAATTTGAAATATATAATTTCAAAATTCTGAAAAACACAAAACATGAAACTTGTAGTGTTTGACCTATGCTTTCCAAAACTTCTAAATTCTTTAATTTGGTTAAGAAACGTAAAAGTTATGCTTAATTTAGTTTCAGATTCAACAACAGAGCAGATAATAGTTTTGTTCTCGGGATTGCAATAGAAACACTCAAATTTGAAATAGATAACTTCAAAACTCTGAAAAACACAAAACATGAAACTTGTAGTATATGATCTAATCTTTCCAAAACATCTAAAATTATTAAATTTTGTTAAGAAAAGTAAAAGTTATAGCAAAATTCAATTCAGCCACAATCACAAAACAAATGTTACACCAGTCATCTTTTTTTTCCAGCAAATTCACCACTGTAAACCGTCCTTAACCGCATGAAACCAAAATAGAAAGCATGAGGGAACCCTCACCTTAGATATGCAACAAAGTTTGGGTTGAAAGTTTCTCCGGTTTGGATCAATTTGATGATTTTCAGGCTCCTTTGTTAGCTTCAGCAGCGGAAAAAGTTGAAACAAGAACATGGAAGAACAAAAGAGAAAGTTATACAAAATTCATATCTTATTTTAGGATTTTTATGATATAATTCTGTAGTATTGTTGGAAATTACCTTCTATTCTCCTAATTTGGTGATTTCTTCTTGAATTGGCAGCAAATTGGGTGAAAATTTTGTTTTAGTTGAAGGTAACCATTATATTTTTTTTTCAGTTTACTGTAAGTTTGTTCTTTTCTGTTTCTGAAGAAGAAGAACTAAACTACGTACACTAGTTTGTTTCTCACCAGAAACATCCAGATAATGTATTTTAGGTTTTAAAACCTAACCCAAAAAGCCCAAAGCAATATTATTTAGAGAAAATGCAAGGCTATGTATATGTATTGGGTTATTTTACCTTAAATTCACATATTTCTCAATATAAACTCAAAAAAAATATATGCAACCAACTGTTATGAAACATAAATTGTTATTTACACAAAATAAAATTTATTTCAATAATAAAATGTTATTTTCATAAATAAAACCATATTTTTGACAATATTGTACAATTTTCAAAATTTTAGTGTAAAACACGAATTTTAAAGCATAATTTGTTAAAAAATCATTTTCATTGTCAAATAAGTTATAACAAAACATTATAACTCTTTTTAAAATAACAAAATATTATTTTAAACAATATTCCATCTTTTAATTTTAATAAAATACAGATTTTATACATATTTCTTCTTTTAAATTCAATAACAGGTTAATATTTGCAATAATTACCAATATTAATGCATTGATTCAACTAAAATCCAATAAATAATTATTTTCACTCCAAATTCTCAAAGTAAAGTTTTTAAACCTCTATTTTCATCAATTTATATTTATTTCAAAAATTATATGTTGAAACACATCAATTGATTAATTTATTAACTCTAATTTAATAAGATCACATTGTTTATTTGAAATAAATAAATAAAAATTAAATCAAATTTATTTTCTCCATTTTATTTTCAATATTAAATTATAACTAACGTTATAATTAAATGTCGTAGGTAATCACCAATACCAGGTTTGTTATAAAGCTAGCTAGAACTTGATATTAGTATAAGATAAGAGGAATATATGTGCATAAGGGAATTCATCCTTTAACTATAAAGGATGGGTACAAGTATAGTATAATCTCAATGCATGGTATATGTTTACCAAGGGTTGTCGCATGAATAGGTTTAATTCAACATAAGAGACTCATACATAATGGCATTCAACGCTAATACAAGGAATCATATGAAAGTCATGAGAGAAACTCATTAAAATTCCAATATGAATCTCGTGGAACTTAAGATAAAGCTCAAATATCATAAAAACGAAATCACAATATATAACATCTCATGTTGCTCTAGGCTATCGATGTAACAGAAATATTTCAAAATAGTGAAATCGTATAAAACTCTGAAAATTCAAAAAAACCCCGAATTGGCCAGATCCCTGATTGCAAAGCTGAAGCAATGTTGCACGTGCTAAACTCTTGTCCAGTGCTATTTATAATTTAGGTACCTAACTCGTGTACCCGAAGGTCATACTCATGTTGACCGATGTCACATAACTCGTGGTGACCGAAGTCACATAACTCATGGTGACCGAAATCACATAACTTGTGGTGACCGAAGTCATATAACTCAGATGACCCGAAGGTCTATAGCACTGGTATACTCGTGGATGTGTCACAAACTCTCGGAAAGAAACCCGAAAAGTGTTAGCATGCGTCCCATACCACACGTTCGCACTAAACGGTTTACTAACTGCTAGTTAACTCCACATCATAAAAATAAAATCTCAAACCTCAAAAATCTCATAATACTCATATATCTTGCCTCGTACATCGGCAAGTGCAAATAAATCTCATAGTAGTTTCTCATAAACCATAATTCCCACAAGGGAAAAATCTCATCTCAAGGCTCGCCACATCTCATCGGCGAGTAATACAACATTTTTAAGTAGTTCTCATCGATTATTACTCCTACAATAGGAGATCTCGAACGTCTCAACTAGTCAAATATTGGCTGAAACAAATTCTAAGATCAACAATCAATTTTGCTGTCATTTCGATCTCGGGACAGCAACAATCAGACACATTTTCAATCAATATACTTCAAAATTTCAAAAATCTCAAAACATGAATCTTTTAGAACAAATTCTTAGCTTTCTGGAACATCAAAGATTATTGAATTTGGATAAATATTGAAAAAGTTATGCTTAATTTAGTTTCAGATTCAAAAACAGAGCAAATAATAGTTTTGCTCTCGGGATTGCAATAGAAACACTCAAATTTGAAATAGATAACCTCAAAATTCTATAAAACACAAAACATGAAACTTGTAGAATATCATCTAAGCTTTGCAAAACATCTAAAATTCTTAAATTTGGTTAAGAAACTCAAAAGTATGCTTAATTTAGTTTCAGATTTAACAACAGAGCAAATAATAGTTTTGCTCTCGGTATTGCAATAGAAACACTCAAATTTGAAATAGATAACTTCAAAATTCTGTAAAACACAATTAGTGAA
This sequence comes from Allium fistulosum, assembly GCA_030737815.1. NCBI lineage: Eukaryota > Viridiplantae > Streptophyta > Magnoliopsida > Asparagales > Amaryllidaceae > Allium > Allium fistulosum. Next base: position 614,997,689 of record CM060907.1, read on the forward strand.
ACTTGTAGTATATGATCTAAGCTTTCTAAAACATCTAAAATTCTTAAATTTGGTTAAGAAACGTAAAAGTTATGCTTAATTTAGTTTCAGATTCAACAACAGAGCAAATAATAGTTTTGCTCTCGGGATTGCAAAAGAAACACTCAAATTTAAAATAGATAACTTCAAAATTTTAAAAAACACAAAACATGAAACTTGTATTATATGATCTATGCTTTCCAAAACATCTAAAATTCATATATTTGGTTAAGAAACGTAAAAGTTATACTTAATTTTGTTTCAGATTCAACAACAGAGCAAATAATAGTTTTGCTCTTGGGATTGCAATAGAAACACTCAAATTTGAAATAGATAACTTCAAAATTCTGAAAAACACAAAACATGAAACTTGTAATATATGATCTAGGCTTTCCAAAACATCCAAAATTCTTAAATTTGGTTAAGAAACGTAAAAGTTATGCTTAATTTAGTTTAAGATTCAACAATAGAGCAAATAATAGTTTTGCTCTCGGGATTGCAATAGAAACACTCAAATTTGAAATATATAACTTCAAAATTCTGAAAAACACAAAACATGAAACTTGTAATGTTTGACCTATGCTTTCTAAAACTTCTAAATTCTTTAATTTGGTTAAGAAAAGTAAAAGTTATGCTTAATTTAGTTTCAGATTCAACAACAGAGCAGATAATAGTTTTGTTCTCGGGATTGCAATAGAAACACTCAAATTTGAAATAGATAACTTCAAAACTCAAAAAAACACAAAACATGAAACTTGTAGTATATGATCTAATCTTTCCAAAACATCTAAAATTATTAAATTTTGTTAAGAAACGTAAAAGTTATAGCAAAATTCAATTCAGCCACAATCACAAAACAAATATTACACCAGTCATCTTTTTTTCCAGCAAATTCACCACTGTAAACCGTCCTTAACCGCATGAACCCAAAATAGAAAGCATGAGGGAACCCTCACCTTAGATATGCAGCAAAGTTTGGGTTGAAAGCTTGTCCGGTTTGAATCAATTTGACGATTTCCAGGCTCCTTTGTTAGCTTCAGCAGCTGAAAAAGTTGAAACAAGAACATGTAAGAACAAAAGAGAAAGTTATACAAAATTCATATCTAATTCTAGGATTTTGATGATATAATTCTGTAGTATTGGTGGAAATTACCTTCTATTCTCCTAATTTGGTGATTTTTTCTTGAATTGGCAGCAAATTGGGTGAAAATTTTGTTTTAGTTGAAGGTAACCATTATATTATTATTTTTTCAGTTTATTGTAAGTTTGTTCTTTTCTGTTTCTGAAGAAGAAGAACTAAACTACGTACACTAGTTTATTTCTCACCAGAAACGTTTAAATAATGGATTTTAGGTTTTAAAACCTAACCCAAAAATCCCAAAGCAATATTATTTAGAGAAAATGCAAGGCTATGTATATGTATTGGGCTATTTTACCTTAAATTCGCATATTTCTCAATATAAACTCAAAAAAAAATATGCTACCAACTGTTATGAAACATAAATTGTTATTTACACAAAATAAAATTTATTTCAATAATAAAATTTTATTTTCATAAATAAAACCATATTTTTGACAATATTTTACAATTTTCAAAATTTTAGTGTAAAAACAAGAATTTTAAAGCATAATTTGTTCAAAAATCATTTTCATTGTCAAATAAGTTATAAAAAAACATTATAACTCTTTTTAAAATAACAAAATATTTTTTTAAACAATATTCCATCTTTTAATTTTAATAAAATACATATTTTATACATATTTCTTCTTTTAAATTCAATAACAGGTTAATATTCACAATACTTACCAATATTAATGCATTGATTCAACTAAAATCCAATAAATAATTATTTTCACTCCAAATTCTCAAAGTAAAGTTTTTAAAACTCTACTTTCATCAATTTATATTTATTTCAAAAATTATATGTTGAAACACATCAATTGATTAATTTATTAACTCTAATTTAATAAGATCACATTGTTTATTTGAAATAAATAAATAAAAATTAAATCAAATTTATTTTCTCCATTTTATTTTCAATATTAAATTATAACTAACGTTATAATTAAATATCATAGGTAATCACCAATACCAGGTTTGTTACAAAGCTAGCTAGAACTTGATATTAGTATAAGATAAGAGGAATATAAGTGCATAAGGGAATTCATCCTTTAACTATAAAGGATGGGTACAAGTATAGTATAATCTCAATGCATGGTATATGTTTACCAAGGGTTGTCGCATGAATAGATTTAATTCAACATAAGACACTCATACTTAATGGCATTTAACGCTAATACAAGGAATCATATGAAAGTCATGAGAGAAACTCATTAAAATTCCAATATGAATCTCGTGGAACTCAAGATAAAGCTCAAATATCATAAAAACGAAATCACAATATATAACATCTCATGTAGCTCTAGGCTATCGATGTAACAGAAATATCTCAAAATAGTGAAATCGTATAAAACTCTGAAAATTCAAAAAAACCCCGAATTGGCCAGATCCCTGATTGCAAAGCTGAAGAAATGTTGCATGTGCTATACTCTTGTCCAGTGCTATTTATAATTTAGGTACCTAACTCGTGTACCCGAAGGTCATACTCATGGTGACCAATGTCACATAACTCGTGGTGACCAAAGTCATAAAACTCATGGTGACCGAAGTCACATAACTTGTGGTGACCGAAGTCACATAACTCAGATGACCCGAAGGTCTATAGCACTGGCATACTCGTGGATGTGTCACAAACTCTTGGAAAGAAACCCGAAAAGTGTTAGCGTGCGTCCCAGACCACACGTTCGCACTAAACGGTTTACTAACTGCTAGTTAACTCCACATCATAAAAATAAAATCTCAAACCTCAAAAATCTCATATATCTTGCCTCGTATCATCGGCAAGTGCAAATAAATCTCATAGTAGTTTCTCATAAACCATAATTCCCACAAGGGGAAAATCTCATCTCAAGGCTCGCCATGTCTCATCGGCAAGTAATACAACATTTTTAAGTAGTTCTCATCGATTATTACTCCTACAATAGGAGATCTTAAACGTCTCAATTAGTCAAATATTGGCTGAAACAAATTCTAAGATCAACAATCACTCTTGTTATCATTTCGATCTCGTGACATCAACAATCAGACACATTTTTAATCAATATACTTCAAAATTTCAAAAATATCAAAACATGAATCTTTTAAAACAAATTCTTAACTTTTCGGAACATCAAAGATTATTGAATTTGGATAAAAATTGAAAAAGTTATACTTAATTTAGTTTCAGATTCAAAAACAGAGCAAATAATAGTTTTGCTCTCGGGATTGCAATAGAAACACTCAAATTTGAAATAGATCACTTCAAAATTCTGTAAAACACAAAACATGAAGCTTGTAAAATATCATCTAAGCTTTCCAAAACATCTAAAATTCTTAAATTTGGTTAAGAAACTTAAAAGTTATGCTTAATTTAGTTTCAGATTTAACAACAGAGCAAATAATAGTTTTGCTCTCGGGATTGCAATAGAAACACTCAAATTTGAAATAGATAACTTCAAAATTCTGTAAAACACAATTAATGAAACTTGTAGTATATGATCTAATCTTTCTAAAACATCTAAAATTCTTAAATTTGGTTAAGAAACGTAAAAGTTATGCTTAATTTAGTTTCAGATTCAACAACAGAGCAAATAATAGTTTTGCTCTCGGGATTGCAAAAGAAACACTCAAATTTGAAATAGATAACTTCAAAATTCTGAAAAACACAAAACATGAAACTTGTAATATATGATCTAGGCTTTCCAAAACATTTAAAATTCTTAAATTTGGTTAAGAAACGTAAAAGTTATGCTTAATTTAGTTTAAGATTCAACAACAGAGCAAATAATAGTTTTGCTCTCGGGATTGCAATAGAAACACTCAAATTTGAAATATATAACTTCAAAATTCTGAAAAACACCAAACATGAAACTTGTATTGTTTGATCTATGCTTTCCAAAACATCTAAAATTCTTAATTTTGGTTAAGAAACGTAAAAGTTATGCTTAATTTAGTTTCAGATTCAACAACGAAGCAGATAATAGTTTTGCTCTCGGGATTGCAATAGAAACACTCAAATTTGAAATATATAACATCAAAATTCTAAAAAACACAAAACATGAAACTTGTAGTATATGATCTATGCTTTCCTAAATGTCTAAAATTCTTAAATTTTGTTAAGAAACGTAAAAGTTATGCTTAATTTAGTTTCAGATTCAACAACAGAGCAAATATCTCAAAATAGTGAAATCGTATAAAACTCAGAAAATTCAAAAAAACCCCGAATTGGCCAGATCCCTGATTGCAAAGCTGAAGCAATGTTGCACGTGCTAAAATCTTGTCCAGTGCTATTTATAATTTAGGTACCTAACTCGTGGACCCGAAGGTCATACTCATGGTGACCGATGTCACATAACTCGTGGTGACCGAAGTCACAAAACTCATGGTGACCGAAGTGTTAGGGTGCGTCCCAAACTCGTGGATGTGTCACAAACTCTCGGAAAGGAACTCGAAAAGTGTTAGCGTGCGTCCCATACCACATGTTCGCACTAAAAGGTTTACTAACCGCTAGTTAACTCCACATCATAAAAATAAAATCACAAACCTCAAAAATCTCATAATACTCATATATCTTGCCTCGTATCATCGACAAGTGCAAATAAATCTCATAGTAGTTTCTCATAAAACTTAATTCCCACAAGGGAAAAATCTAATCTCAAGACTCGCCTCATCTCATCGGCGAGTAATACAACATTTATAAGTAGTTCTCATCGATTATTACTCCTATGATAGGAGATCTCGAACGTCTCAACTAGTCAAATATTGGCTGAAACAAATTCTAAGACCAACAATCATTGTTCTGTCATTTCGATCTCGGGACAGCAACAATCAGACGCATTTTTAATCAATATACTTCAAAATATCAAAAACTTCAAAAGACAAAACTTTTAGGACAAATTCTTAGCTCTCCGGAACATCAAAGATTATTGAATTTGGATAAAAATTGAAAAAGTTATGCTTAATTTAGTTTCAGATTCAACAACAGAGAAAATAATAGTTTTGTTCTCGGGATTGCAATAGAAACACTCAAATTTGAAATTGATAACTTCAAAATTCTGTATAACACAAAACATGAAACTTGTATTATATGATCTATGCTTTCCAAAACATCTAAAATTCATATATTTGGTTAAGAAACGTAAAAGTTATGCTTAATTTAGTTTCAGATTCAACAATAGAGCAAATAATAGTTTTGCTCTCCGGGTTGCTATAGAAACACTCAAATTTGAAATAGATTAACTTCGAAATTTTCAAAAACACAAAACATGAAACTTGTAATATATTATCTAGGCTTTCCAAAACATCTAAAATTCTTAAATTTGGTTAAGAAACGTAAAAGTTATGCTTAATTTAGTTTCAGATTCAACAATAGAGCAGATAATAGTTTTGCTCTCGGGATTGCAATAGAAACATTCAAATTTGAAATAGATAACTTCAAAATTCTAAAAAACACAAAGCATGAAACTTGTAGTATATGATTTTTGCTTTCTAAAACATCTAAAATTCTTAAATTTGATTAAGAAACGTAAAAGTTATGCTTAATTTAGTTTCAGATTCAACAGTAGAGCAAATAATAGTTTTGCTCTCGGGATTGCAATAGAAACACTCAAATTCGAAATAGATAACTTCAAAACTCTGTAAAACAGAAAACATGAAACTTGTAGTATATGATCTACGCTTTCCAAAACATCTATAATTCTTAAATTTTGTTAAGAAACGTAAAGGTTATGCTTAATTTAGTTTCAGATTCAACAACAGAGCAAATAATAGTTTTGCTCTCAGGATTACAATAGAAACACTCAAATTTGAAATAGATAACTTCAAAATTCTGAAAAACACAAAACATGAAACTTGTAGTAAGTGATCTACGATTTCCAAAACATCTAAAATTCTTAAATTTGGTTTAGAAACGTAAATGTTATAGCAAAATTCGTTTCAGCCACAATCATAAAACAAATATTACAGCAGTCATCTTTTTTTTTCCAGCAAATTCACCACTGTAAACCGCCCTTAACCGCATGAACCCAAAATAGAAAGCATGAGGGAAACCTCACCTTAGATATGCAGCAAAGTTTGGGTTGAAAGATTCTCCGGTTTGGATCAATTTGATGATTTTGAGGCTCCTTTATTAGCTTCAGCAGCTGAAAAAGTTGAAACAAGAACATACAAGAACTAAAGAGAAAGTTATACACAATTCATATCTAATTCTAGGATTTTGATGATATAATTCGGTAGTATTGGTGGAGATTATCTTCTATTCTCTTAATTTGGTGATTTCTTCTTGAATTGGCAGCAAATTGGGTGAAAATTTTGTTTTAGTTGAAGGTAACCATTATAATTTTTTTTCAGTTCACTGTAAGTTTGTTCTTTTCTGTTTCTGAGGAAGAAGAACTAAACTACGTACACTAGTTTGTTTCTCACCAGAACATCCAGATAATGGATTTTAGGTTTTAAAACCTAACCCAAAAAGCCCAAAGCAATATTATTTAGAAAAAATGCAAGGCTACGTAAATGTATTAGGCTATTTTACCTTAAATTCACATATTTCTCAATATAAACTTAAAAAAATATATGCAACCAACTGTTATGAAACAAAAATTGTTATTTACACAAAATAAAAAAATTTCAATAATAAAATGTTATTTTCATAAATAAAACCATATTTTTGGCAATATTTTACAATTTTCAAAATTTTAGTGTAAAAACACGAATTTTAAAGGATAATTTGTTCAAAAATCATTTTCATTTTCAAATAAGTTATAACAAAACATTATAACTCTTTTTAAAATAACAAAATATTATTTTAAACAATATTCCATCTTTTAATTTTAATAAAATACATATTTTCTACATATTTCTTCTTTTAAATTCAATAACAGGTTAATATTGGCAATAATTACCAATATTAATGCATTGATTCAACTAAAATCCAATAAATAATTATTTTCACTCCAAATTCTCAAAATAAAGTTTTTAAAACTCTATTTTCATTAATTTTTATTTATTTCAAAAATTATATGTTGAAACACATCAATTGATTAATTTATTAACTCTAATTTAATAAGATCACATTGTTTATTTGAAATAAATAAATAAAATTAAATCAAATTTATTTTCTCCATTTTATTTTCAATATTAAATTATAACTAACGTTATAATTAAATATCATAGGTAATCACCAATACCAGGTTTGTTACAAAGCTAGCTAAAACTTGATATTAGTATAAGATAAGAGGAATATAAGTGCATAAGGGAATTCATCCTTTAACTATAAAGGATGGGTACAAGTATAGTATAATCTCAATGCATGGTATATGTTTACCAAGGGTTGTCGCATGAATAGGTTTAATTCAACATAAGAGACTCATACATAATGGCATTCAACGCTAATACAAGGAATCATATGAAAGTCATGAGAGAAACTCATTAAAATTCCAATATGAAACTCATGGAACTCAACATAAAGTTCAAATATCATAAAAACGAAATCACAATATATAACATCTCATGAAGCTCTAGGCTATCTATGTAACAAAAATATCTCAAAATAGTGAAATCGTATAAAACTCAGAAAATTCAAAAAAAACCCTGATTGGCCAGATGACTGATTGCAAAGCTGAAGCAATGTTGCATGTGCTAAACTCTTGTCTAGTGCTATTTATAATTTAGGTACCTAACTCATGTACCCGAAGGTCATACTCATGTTGACCGATGTCACATAACTCGTGGTGACCGAAGTCACATAACTCATGGTGACCGAAATCACATAACTTGTGTTGATCGACGTCACATAACTCAGATGACCCGAAGGTCTATAGCACTGGCATACTCGTGGATGTGTCACAAACTCTTGGAAAGAAACCCGAAAAGTGTTAGCATGCGTCGCATACCACACGTTCGCACTAAACGGTTTACTAACTGCTAGTTAACTCCTCATCATAAAAATAAAATCTCAAACCTCAAAAATCTCTTCTATCTTGCCTCGTATCATCGGCAAGTGCAAATAAATCTCATAGTAGTTTCTCATAAACCATAATTCCCACAAGGGAAAAATCTCATCTCAAGGCTCGCCACATCTCATCGGCTAGTAATACAACATTTTTAATTAGTTCTCATCGATTATTACTCCTACAATAGGAGATTTCGAAGGTCTCAACTAGTCAAATATTGGCTGAAATAAATTCTAAGATCAACAATCATTCTTGCTGTCATTTCGATCTCGGGACAGCAACAATCAGACACATTTTTAATCAATATACTTCAAAATTTCAAAAATCTCAAAACATGAATCTTTTAGAACAAATTCTTAGCTTTCCGGAACATCAAAGATTATTGAATTTGGATAAAAATTGAAAAAATTATGCTTAATTTAGTTTTAGATTCAAAAACAGAACAAATAATAGTTTTGCTCTCGGGATTGCAATAGAAACACTCAAATTTGAAATAGATAACTTCAAAATTCTGTAAAACACAAAACATGAAACTTGTAGAATATCATCTAAGCTTTGCAAAACATCTTAAATTCTTAAATTTGGTTAAGAAACTTAAAAGTATGCTTAATTTAGTTTCAGATTTAACAACAGAGCAAATAATAGTTTTGCTCTCGGGATTTCAATAGAAACACTCAAATTTGAAATAGATAACTTCAAAATTCTATAAAACACAATTAGTGAAACTTGTAGTATATGATCTAAGCTTTCTAAAACATCTAAAATTCTTAAATTTGGTTAAGAAACGTAAAAGTTATGCTTAATTTAGTTTCAGATTCAACAACAGAGCAAATAATAGTTTTGCTCTCGGGATTGCAAAAGAAACACTCAAATTTGAAATAGATAACTTCAAAATTTTAAAAAACACAAAACATGAAACTTGTATTATATGATCTATGCTTTCCAAAACATCTAAAATTCATATATTTGGTTAAGAAACGTAAAAGTTATGCTTAATTTAGTTTAAGATTCAACAATAGAGCAAATAATAGTTTTGCTCTCGAGATTGCAATAGAAACACTCAAATTTGAAATATATAACTTCAAAATCCTGAAAAACACCAAACATTAAACTTGTAGTGTTTGATCTATGCTTTCCAAAACATCTAAAATTCTTAAATTTGGTTAAAAACGTAAAAGTTATGCTTAATTTAGTTTCAGATTCAACAACAGAGCAGATAATAGTTTTGCTCTCGGGATTGCAATAGAAACACTCAAATTTGAAATAGATAATTTCAAAATTCTTAAAAACACAAAACATGAAACTTGTAGTATATGATCTATTCTTTCCAAAACGTCTAAAATTCTTAAATTTGGTTAAGAAATGTTAAAGTTATGCTTAATTTAGTTTCAGATTCAACAACAGAGCAAATAATAGTTTTGCTCTCGGGATTGCAATAGAAACACTCAAATTCGAAATAGATAACTTCAAAACTCTGTAAAACACAAAAATGAAACTTGTAGTATATAATCTACGCTTTCCAAAAAATCTAAAATTCTTAAATTTGGTTAAGAAACATAAAAGTTATGCTTAATTTAGTTTCAGATTCAACAATAGAGCAAATAATAGTTTTGCTCTCGGGATTGCAAAAGAAACACTCAAATTTGAAATAGATAACTTCAAAATTCTGAAAAACACAAAACATGAAACTTGTAGTAAGTGATCTACGCTTTCCAAAACAGCTAAAATTCTTAAATTTGGTTTAGAAACGTAAATGTTATAGCAAAATTCGTTTCAGCCACAATCACAAAACAAATATTACAGCAGTCGTCTTTTTTTTTCCAGCAAATTCACCACTGTAAACCTTCCTTAACCGCATGAACCCAAAATAGAAAGCGTGAGGGAAACCTCACCTTAGATATGCAGCAAAGTTTGGGTTGAAAGATTCTCCGGTTTGGATCAATTTGATGATTTTGAGGCTCCTTTATTAGCTTCAGCAGCTGAAAAAGTTGAAACAAGAACATGCAAGAACAAAAGAGAAAGTTATACACAATTCATATCTAATTCTAGGATTTTGATGATATAATTCGGTAGTATTGGTGGAGATTACCTTCTATTCTCTTAATTTGGGGATTTCTTCTTGAATTGGCAGCAAATTGGGTGAAAATTTAGTTTTAGTTGAAGGTAACCATTATATTATTATTTTTTTCAGTTTACTGTAAGTTTGTTCTTTTCTGTTTCTGAAGAAGAAGAACTAAACTACGTACACTAGTTTATTTCTCACCAGAAACATCCAGATAATGGATTTTAGGTTTTAAAACCTAACCCAAAAAGCCCAAAGCAATATTATTTAGAGAAAATGCAAGGCTATGTATATGTATTAGGCTATTTTACCTTAAATTCACATATTTCTCAATATAAACTCAAAAAAAATATGCAACCAACTGTTATGAAACAAAAATTGTTATTTACACAAAATAAAAAATTTCATTAATAAAATGTTATTTTCATAAATAAAACCATATTTTTGACAATATTTTACAATTTTCAAAATTTTAGTGTAAAAACACGAATTTTAAAGGATAATTTATTCAAAAATCATTTTCATTTTCAAATAAGTTATAACAAAAGATTATAACTCTTTTTAAAATAACAAAATATTATTTTAAACAATATTCCATCTTTTAATTTTAATAAAATACATATTTTCTACATATTTCTCTTTTAAATTCAATAACAGGTTAATATTGGCAATAATTACCAATATTAATGCATTGATTCAACTAAAATGCAATTAATAATTATTTTCACTCCAAATTCTCAAAGTAAAGTTTTTAAAACTCTATTTTCATAAATTTATATTTATTTCAACAATTATATGTTGAAACACATCAATTGATTAATTTATTAACTCTAATTTAATAAGATCACATTGTTTATTTGAAATAAATAAATAAAAATTAAATCAAATTTATTTTCTCCATTTTATTTTCAATATTAAATTATAACTAACGTTATAATTAAATATCATAGGTAATCACCAATACCAGGTTTGTTACAAAGCTAGCTAGAACTTGATATTAGTATAAGATAAGAGGAATATAAGTGCATAAGGGAATTCATCCTTTAACTATAAAGGATGGGTACAAGTATAGTATAATCTCAATGCATGGTATATGTTTACCAAGGGTTGTCGCATGAATAGGTTTAATTCAACATAAGAGACTCATACTTAATGGCATTCAACGCTAATACAAGGAATCATATGAAAGTCATGAGAGAAACTCATTAAAATTCCAATATGAATCTCATGGAACTCGAGACAAAGTTCAAATATCATAAAAACGAAATCACAATATATAACATCTCATGAAGCTCTAGGCTATCTATGTAACAAAAATATCTCAAAATAGTGAAATCGTATAAAACTCAGAAAATTCAAAAAAAACCCCTGATTGGCCAGATCCCTGATTGCAAAGCTGAAGCAATGTTGCACGTGCTAAACTCTTGTTCAGTGCTATTTATAGTTTAGGTACCTAACTCGTGTACCCGAAGGTCATACTCATGTTGACCGATGTCACATAACTCGTGGTGACCGAAGTCACATAACTCATGGTGACCGAAATCACATAACTTGTGGTGACCGAAGTCATATAACTCAGATGACCCGAAGGTCTATAGCACTGGCATACTCGTGGATGTGTCACAAACTCTCGAAAAGAAACCCGAAAAGTGTTAGCATTCGTCCCATACCACACGTTTCATCGGCAAGTGCAAATAAATCTCATAATACTCATATATCTTGCCTCGTATCATCGGCAAGTGCAAATAAATCTCATAGTAGTTTCTCATAAACCATAATTCCCACAAGGGAAAAATCTCATCTCAAGGCTTGCCACATCTCATCGGTGAGTAACACAACATTTTTAAGTAGTTCTCATCGATTATTACTGTAACGACCCGGAATTTTTCGAACCCGAAAATTCCAGATAGTTAGGAGAAAAAGAAAAGAGGTAGAAGAAGAAACAGAACAAAACATAGATTCTCACATTCGCAGCGGATCAAAATACAATATCAAATAATAATATCAGTTATACAAAGAAAACTATATCCATCATTTACATTTTATACATCAGAGTTACAACCATTTATACATGAACTGGACAGTTATACAACTTGTTCCAGACTACAATCTATACAGACTTCACAGTCTCATATACACAGCGGAAAATACTCTATACGTTCCTGCCATCCAGCTCGCCTCCTGAGCTCCAGAACGTCCTAACCTGAAAAGCTGTAATACTCGGTCTGACCCGAGCATTACATCAAAGTAACACCCGGGTCAGGCTGGAAACCAGCGTGAGTAAATCCATTTAACATGGAATACAAAAGTATACAATACATATAAACCCGGGGTACTTATATCAATTACAACTTTACAAGTTGTTATAATCTTTACTTATTTCACACATCAATTTCTAAGTGCCAAACTTAGATTAAATGGTCCAATTTACTTAAATCATTCCATACCAACCTATTGATTTCACATATCAATCTATCAAGAATCGAAGTGGTTTCGGGTATTTACTAATACCCGACTCTGGTCTCTTCGAATTCAATATCATCTAATCCCAGATTATTCAAATGAAATGCAATCCAACTTTTAAATAAAAGATGTCACCTTTTTACTTAGCAATTCCTCATTGATAAATAAACACATTATCATTGCCCACCCAAACACACCATATCACAATCCATTTCATATCAGGGGTACCAATCAATTCAGGGCATTTAAATAATCACTTAATCAAACATAAGCAAGATATACCAACCATACTATCTCGAGTAAATCTAATTAACCATGATTGATTTAAATCAATTACTTTTAAGTCCTGCTTATTGATATATTATAACCCAATTGATTAACCATCCCATAATCATTCATCTTAGTTAATCCTCCGTGATTAATTATTCTTTATTTTCATTTAAAATTATTAATCTTTAATTAATCACATAGATAAATTATTTCACCATTCACATTCATAATCCTTAAATTACTTTATTAATTTACCTCTAGTTACTTCATTAAGTATCTACCCCTTTATTTATCATTTCATTTATTATCCATTAATTAATCTCATAAATTAATTAAAATTAATTATTTACATAAATTAATTGATTATCCTTAAATTAATTCTCCAAGTAATAAATCCTTAATTACTTCTCTTCATTACTTCCATATAGTAATTTCCCTCAATTACACAAAGTAATTAGCCATCAATTAACTTTTTAAAACATTTATCTTTTAAAAGCTTATTTGGAAATAACTTTGATAAATACGAAGACTTGTTTCTTAACTAGCTTTGGAAACTTGCTTTTAAAACTTGATTAAATCATTTATTAAAAACTTAGTTAAAACATTCACTTTATTTTTAAAACATGTTAATACTAGGCTTGAATTCTATTCCATGTTTTCCTTTATATTTTTTTTTAGATAAAACTTGATACAATTCCACTTACACATTTTCCAATCTGTATATACATTTACTTTTAAATTTTTAAAACCTGTTTAACTTTTAAATCTGGTTAGCTATCAAACAAACCCGAGATAACCAAACAAAACTCCGAGCAACTCTCATGACACTCGCGATCTCTTCTACTTCGAGTCATCCCCGCAACAAACTCGAGCAACACACGAGGAAGCATCATCTTCCCAAACTACAAATCTCAGACATGAACCAGAGTATCACGCGTGCACGTGTACGCCTCAGTCATCCAACTCCGACCATCGCTACGACCCTCTACACGTCGCCGACAATCTCATCGTCCATCGCGACCACTAAGATCACCCAAAACGACCACCTTCCAAAATCGAGCAACTCGAACTACTGGAACCCAAATACAAATCGACAAAATCTCCTCGGGTCGACGATCTCTACCACCAGAACTCAGGCCGACTAACCCGAAACTACTCCACATCACTACGCTCCGATCCCACCCCTCCCGATCACCTCCGGTGTGCTATCGACGTCGAGATTACCTCGACAACCACCCCGACCAAAACAACCCATAAAACCCTACATCGCCGTCCACTGGCCACCACAGTCATCTAGAAATCCTTTGGCCATTTTTCCTTCGACCACCATCCTTCCAACTACCACCAGCCTCAGCCGCGACTCATCTCCATCACCGATCGCCGCGAAATCGATCGAAGTTCGAATTTTGATCAACTCAGAAATCCTTGACAATCTCAAACCTAAAAATCCTAATATCTATATCAAAATTCATTGTTTTCTAACATGAATCAATTCACGAAATCCAAACATGATTTCCAGATAAACAAGTTTTGACTCATATTTTATTTTCTCTGTAATTTATCATTTTTGAAGAAATTACTTAGTATATATTCTTAATACCATTTTAAAAATTGATATTACCATATTACAATCCTTTCTTATTTATAGATCAGACCCTAAAATTGATTATAGGGGATGATATGAATTTTTTTATGATGAAGTTGTTTCTGTAATTCAATAGAGAAGTGTATATCTACATATACACAGACATATCATATATATATACACACACACATGCATTCAAATCCAAGCATTCTTATAAACATTTATACTATATCACTACAACATTTCATCACATGCATCAAAGTTTTATCACAGATTTAAAACTATTTTTAAAGAAAGAGTTTACTCACCAGGAATTAAATAGAGAACAGAGAGAACAGAATTTTATTTTCCAGGCTTGTTTGATTTTGAACTTCTTTTGCTTTTGTTGAATTTAAATTCTTGCTGTTTGATCTTTGAGTTGTTTGATTGATTTCTTTTTCTGATCTTCAGGTTGTATTTGAAAATCTTGAGACTGCTATTGAAATTGCCTTCATCTTCTTGTTTCAGATTTGAATTTCCAGTTTTATTTCTTTCTTTGAATTTTGATTTCCAGATTTTTATCTTTTCTTTTGATTTGAATATATTTTTAGTAGAGAAGAAGAAAAGATGAATTCAGCTGAAAGTAAAAATAAATTTCTTCTTTCATATTTTAATTTATTTATTTTAATTATCAAAGGAAATGTGGACATTTGTCCTTTTAGGTGTTAATTAGCTTACACATATGCTTATATTTTTACAAATGTCTTTAAACCACTTTAATATGCTAACAAGTGTTACTCTTGTCTTATATTAATTTATTTAAGACATATATATATGTATTTATGAAATATTTACATGTATATAAAATGTATTTAACTTTTTATAATTTAAGCTTTTAGCTTTTAATAATATAGAAAAGTGAATTCATGTAAGCAATTATAAATTACTTATGTTTTGAATTTTAAAAATGAAAGAATATTAAAACAAATGAACTTCTAATTTAAATCTTATTTAAATCTTAAGCTTAAAAATATATATATTTATAATAAATAAGAAATTATCACTTGAAAAGTATTATGTTAAAATATAGTTTCCAAATTACAAATTATATATATATATATTTAAAGTTTGAAAACTCTTTATTAAATCATATTCCTTATTATCATATTTTTAAATAAATGTTTATCTTATGTTTTGAGAAAATATAGAATTCACTTTAAATAGCTTTGGAAAATTATTATATTTGCAAATCCACTTATATACATCCAGATATTTTCCAGAATTTTATTCGTTCAACTTATAAATCAGTACTTTTAATCCAGTTAATTACCGATTAACATATGTTCAAAAATCCAGGTTATCACATTCCTCCCCCCTTTAAATCTTTTCGTCCTCGAAAAGGAACGAAGCAAGAATTTTATTAATATGATTATTATCAGAAAAATTACTCTTTGATAAATTTTACTATAAACTCTTTTTATTAAGAAATTTTAAAACACTTTAAGAAAAATCCACATAATATTATTAAAATGACTTTATAAAAATACTCTTTATAACTCGATGTCTTTATAAGTCCATCCTCGTTCTCATAGAAATTCGGTCATACGTTGATCAGACGTAAGACTGAAAATCTATAAGTACTTAGCAGACCCATTTTCAACACCCAGTGAAAATATTTGGAAAACACTTTATTTGAAAATATCGAAAACGTTTTTGAAAATAGAGGAAATATCTTTGGTGAGAATGCTCTGGAAATCATCACTCCCATCCATGGTCGCAGTTAACTCGATGGTTACGTTGCCGTCCCGGCAAAATCCACAGATAACTGTAGGTCTCCGCGCTCCTCGATTACGCCATGGAACCCGCTACAGATCGCAGTTATACCCGGGCCTTACGTTGCTATCACAGCACAAACCCATATAACTGTAGGCATCAGCGCCACCGAATTTCGCTGCCAAAAGAATGAAACTCCTCCACTCGACCATAGACCGCAGTCTACCGATGTTGCGCTGCCATCCCGGCAAAATCAAGTGTAGACTGTTGGCACTCATCCTCCACACGATTTTCGCTATGGTCCCCACAGTAGATCGCAGCGACATCGAATTACACTGTCGTCACAGCATAACCCAAATGCCCCTGTAGGCAACAGCGCCATCGACTATCGCTACCAAATAATCCTCAGGAACTAGTTTGTCCGGACTCCTCACAGGATCAACTTTAGAATCCCCCCTTGGGGTTCAAGGCAGTACCACCCAGTGGCACTCCTGAGAAGTTCATTTCAAGGAAGCGCCTTTTTCCCCAGAGCTATACTCAAAACATTTTATACTATACATTTATAGCATCTTCAAATCATACCCTTTATGATTTATATCAAAATCTCCTTTACACAAAATCGATTACCAAAATCGATAATTCTCAAACTAGGCTTTTCAAAATCCAAAATTGATTTTCCAAAAATCAAAAGCCTTTTCCAAATTATATAGGTTCCCAAAACCTTTTCCAAAATCATTCTCATAAGATCCTTTATATATATAGATATATATACTTTTAAAAATCTTTGGATCACTTCAAACTTGTATAAAACCTCTTTTTATACTTCAAATATTTCCAAAAACCCTTTTATTCTGGCTAGATTCAATAAGGGGAGTTTATCATATTATAAAATATAACTTTATTTATTGCCAAATCAAATATTCAAGTTTGATTTCTTTATAAAGTTATTTACCATTTACTTACTTCCATAAAGAAAATTTCAATATCAATTTCATTCAAACTCGTACGATGTACACATATCATCCGCACGCAATATCAATCTGATCGCTCAATCGATCACACAATTTCACTTCCGAACTAGTATCGTCCACCCGACTTCCTAGTGCGGACTCAGATCTGGTTTCTTGATCAGAAACCGTCATTCTCCTTGCATAGTCGTAGCTATGATAGAGAATATCCAGAACCAATCAACAATCCATATCCAGGTTCGCCATCGAAAATCGAGCGAAAAATCCCAACTCGGATCGATACCACTATCTCGAAATTCTGTGTTCGAATCTGGATCAATCACTATGCGAATAGAATAATATACGTATATCCTACGTGTTTATCTTTATTGGTTATTAGTCGAATCAATTCTCTTTTCTATTCACATTTCCTTTAATTCCATTCACTTATTCTCAATTGCTTCCATTTCCAATTGAGTTATTACTTCAATTACAAACAGTTTGAACTCTGACCAATTTAAATTTAAAAATAGCTTGAAAAGGTTTAAAATAGGTAAGTAGTTGAAAAATAGTTATTAGTTTGTAAAATAGCTGTAAAATAGTTAAGTAGGTATAAAATAGTTAGATAATTGCAAAATAGTTTTTAAAATAGTGATTAGATATAAGTAACTGAAAAATAGTAATTAGTTTATAAGACAGTTTCAAAATAGTTAAATAGTTTCAAAATAATTGTAAAATAAGTATAAGATAGTTTGGGGTTTAAGAAGAAAGATTGTATAGTAAATAGTTTGGAAAAATATACTTGTATTAAAACAATTTGAAAATAATCCAGAGCCAAACTGTTTAAATTTCCCAATCTCCATTTCCAATTAATTTTCCATCAGTTCAATTTAAATTTCCATTTCCATTTAAATTGACTCAATACTTCAATTTCCATTGATATTGATTTAATCCCAATTCAAGTTGAATTAACCTTAGTTTCTTTCCAAATTCAAATCAAATTCCATTTGATTTTAAAACTTATTCAACATTAATCACAATTCCAAATTATTTCAATTCAATTTGGATTTATTTCAAATTGAATCCACTTCAATTTCAAATTATCTTAATTTCCATATGAATTAATCCCAATTCCCATTTGAATTTTTAAACTTATACATCTTTAATCACAATTCTAATTAATTCAAATCAAATTCAATTTGAACTAATTCTATTCAAATCTCAACTTAAAACCATTTCGAATTATATAATTTCGAGTTAAATTTTTTTTTTCTTTTATGTTGATTTAATCCCTTAAATCAAATCATCTTTTACTTTTTAAATTAAATCAACCTTTATTTTTAATTTAACAACTTAAAATTTTAAACCATTTAATTCTGAATCCAAATTCCAAAATTCCATTTTAAAATTATCTTTACTTAACTTATTACAAAGTTCAAATAAGAATTTCAAAAACAATTTAATCTTCAGATTCTAATTTATTATCCATTTTCAATTTTCAAAACCAATTCTCAATTTCATTGATTATTTATAACAATAGAATAATATCAGGATAAATAAACATCGAAATTTATCCTAACACCAATTTACAGTATCCATTTTAAATTTCCAGATCTCAACCCCATTTTGAGATTACTCATAACTCCCATTTAAATTAACCATTTAACTACCCAAGTTAAATTTAATTTTTATCTTGAAATTTCCAATTCAAGTTAATCATTCAAACTTATTTAACTTCCTCCAAGTTAAATTAAATTTACTTAATCCGGTCAACTTTTCACAATTTGAATTCCCATTCAAATTTTAAACTTCAGATTAATAATCTTTCCCCTTTTAAGTTTTAAAAACTTAATTCACTTAGGGTTTTCACATCACATTTCCAGGAAAAATGTAAAACTCAACACTTAGAGTTATTTCAAAGCATCTTTGATATTATGTATATCCTCATATATATATTTTCTTTACACACCAAGTTATACTTTAAATTTTTAAACCACCTTTGGTTTTAATTCAAAACAAACTTCTTTAAAACAATTTCAAGTTTTCTGGATTTAGATTTAAAATTTCACAAATTAAAATTATCTTCAATTCCAATTTATAAGTTATACTCACTTAAACGTTTACTTCCCTAAACATTTCATTTTGCTTAATTATTAACAACATTTCATTATTATCTTTATTCTGATAACACTTCTATAAATTCGAGATTTTAATTTCAGTTTGGATTCATTTCAAACTTATCTTTATTCAATTTAAATTTGGTTGTATTTCTATTACCACTCAATATTTTAACAACCAATTACCTTAATATTTATTAGAAAGAAATATCATTTATATATCAAAATATATTCTTATATAAAATCATTTAAAATCCTTATATAAGGAAATAACAATTACGCTCTCATATATATATATATACACTCAACTCGTTCTAGGGTACCATTGACCCTATCCTTAATGAGTAATCCCAACAGAGCCAAGGTTCTTGCTTAACCTTAGGCTCTGATACCAAGTGTAACGACCCGGAATTTTTCGAACCCGAAAATTCCAGATAGTTAGGAGAAAAAGAAAAGAGGTAGAAGAAGAAACAGAACAAAACATAGATTCTCACATTCGCAACGGATCAAAATACAATATCAAATAATAATATCAGTTATACAAAGAAAACTATATCCATCATTTACATTTTATACATCAGAGTTACAACCATTTATACATGAACTGGACAGTTATACAACTTGTTCCAGACTACAATCTATACAGACTTCACAGTCTCATATACACAGCGGAAAATACTCTATACGTTCCTGCCATCCAGCTCGCCTCCTGAGCTCCAGAACGTCCTAACCTGAAAAGCTGTAATACTCGGTCTGACCCGAGCATTACATCAAAGTAACACCCGGGTCAGGCTGGAAACCAGCGTGAGTAAATCCATTTAACATGGAATACAAAAGTATACAATACATATAAACCCGGGGTACTTATATCAATTACAACTTTACAAGTTGTTATAATCTTTACTTATTTCACACATCAATTTCTAAGTGCCAAACTTAGATTAAATGGTCCAATTTACTTAAATCATTCCATACCAACCTATTGATTAAACATATCAATCTATCAAGAATCGAAGTGGTTTCGGGTATTTACTAATACCCGACTCCGGTCTCTTCGAATTCAATATCATCTAATCCCAGATTATTCAAATGAAATGCAATCCAACTTTTAAATAAAAGATGTCACCTTTTTACTTAGCAATTCCTCATTGATAAATAAACACATTATCATTGCCCACCCAAACACACCATATCACAATCCATTTCATATCAGGGGTACCAATCAATTCAGGGCATTTAAATAATCACTTAATCAAACATAAGCAAGATATACCAACCATACTATCTCGAGTAAATCTAATTAACCATGATTGATTTAAATCAATTACTTTTAAGTCCTGCTTATTGATATATTATAACCCAATTGATTAACCATCCCATAATCATTCATCTTAGTTAATCCTCCGTGATTAATTATTCTTTATTTTCATTTAAAATTATTAATCTTTAATTAATCACATAGATTAATTATTTCACCATTCACATTCATAATCCTTAAATTACTTTATTAATTTACCTCTAGTTACTTCATTAAGTATCTACCCCTTTATTTATCATTTCATTTATTATCCATTAATTAATCTCATAAATTAATTAAAATTAATTATTTACATAAATTAATTGATTATCCTTAAATTAATTCTCCAAGTAATAAATCCTTAATTACTTCTCTTCATTACTTCCATAAAGTAATTTCCCTCAATTACACAAAGTAATTAGCCATCAATTAACTTTTTAAAACATTTATCTTTTAAAAGCTTATTTGGAAATAACTTTGATAAATACGAAGACTTGTTTCTTAACTAGCTTTGGAAACTTGCTTTTAAAACTTGATTAAATCATTTATTAAAAACTTAGTTAAAACATTCACTTTATTTTTAAAACATGTTAATACTAGGCTTGAATTCTATTCCATGTTTTCCTTTATATTTTTTTTTTAGATAAAACTTGATACAATTCCACTTACACATTTTCCAATCTGTATATACATTTACTTTTAAATTTTTAAAACCTGTTTAACTTTTAAATCTGGTTAGCTATCAAACAAACCCGAGATAACCAAACAAAACTCCGAGCAACTCTCGTGACACTCGCGATCTCTTCTACTTCGAGTCATCCCCGCAACAAACTCGAGCAACACACGAGGAAGCATCATCTTCCCAAACTACAAATCTCAGACATGAACCAGAGTATCACGCGTGCACGTGTACGCCTCAGTCATCCAACTCCGACCATCGCTACGACCCTCTACACGTCGCCGACAATCTCATCGTCCATCGCGACCACTCAGATCACCCAAAACGACCACCTTCCAAAATCGAGCAACTCGAACTACTGGAACCCAAATACAAATCGACAAAATCTCATCGGGTCGACGATCTCTACCACCAGAACTCAGGCCGACTAACCCGAAACTACTCCACATCACTACGCTCCGATCCCACCCCTCCCGATCACCTCCGGTGTGCTATCGACGTCGAGATTACCTCGACAACCACCCCGACCAAAACAACCCATAAAACCCTACATCGCCGTCCCCTGGCCACCACGGTCATCTAGAAATCCTTTGGCCATTTTTCCTTCGACCACCATCCTTCCAGCTACCACCAGCCTCAGCCGCGACTCATCTCCATCACCGATCGCCGCGAAATCGATCGAAGTTCGAATTTTGATCAACTCAGAAATCCTTGACAATCTCAAACCTAAAAATCCTAATATCTATATCAAAATTCATTGTTTTCTAACATGAATCAATTAACGAAATCCAAACATGATTTCCAGATAAACAAGTTTTGACTCATATTTTATTTTCTCTGTAATTTATCATTTTTGAAGAAATTACTTAGTATATATTCTTAATACCATTTTAAAAATTGATATTACCATATTACAATCCTTTCTTATTTATAGATCGGACCCTAAAATTGATTATAGGGGATGATATGAATTTTTTTATGATGAAGTTGTTTCTGTAATTCAACAGAGAAGTGTATATCTACATATACACAGACATATCATATATATATACACACACACATGCATTCAAATCCAAGCATTCTTATAAACATTTATACTATATCACTACAACATTTCATCACATGCATCAAAGTTTTATCACAGATTTAAAACTATTTTTAAAGAAAGAGTTTACTCACCAGGAATTAAATAGAGAACAGAGAGAACAGAATTTTATTTTCCAGGCTTGTTTGATTTTGAACTTATTTTGCTTTTGTTGAATTTAAATTCTTGCTGTTTGATCTTTGAGTTGTTTGATTGATTTCTTTTTCTGATCTTCAGGTTGTATTTGAAAATCTTGAGACTGCTATTGAAATTGCCTTCATCTTCTTGTTTCAGATTTGAATTTCCAGTTTTATTTCTTTCTTTGAATTTTGATTTCCAGATTTTTATCTTTTCTTTTGATTTGAATATATTTTTAGTAGAGAAGAAGAAAATATGAATTCAGCTGAAAGTAAAAATAAATTTCTTCTTTCATATTTTAATTTATTTATTTTAATTATCAAAGGAAATGTGGACATTTGTCCTTTTAGGTGTTAATTAGCTTACACATATGCTTATATTTTTACAAATGTCTTTAAACCACTTTAATATGCTAACAAGTGTTACTCTTGTCTTATATTAATTTATTTAAGACATATATATGTATTTATGAAATATTTACATGTATATAAAATGTATTTAACTTTTTATAATTTAAGTTTTTAGCTTTTAATAATATAGAAAAGTGAATTCATGTAAGCAATTATAAATTACTTATGTTTTGAATTTTAAAAATGAAAGAATATTAAAACAAATGAACTTCTAATTTAAATCTTATTTAAATCTTAAGCTTAAAAATATATATATTTATAATAAATAAGAAATTATCACTTGAAAAGTATTATGTTAAAATATAGTTTCCAAATTACAAATTATATATATATATTTAAAGTTTGAAACTTCTTTATTAAATCATATTCCTTATTATCATATTTTTAAATAAATGTTTATCTTATGTTTTGAGAAAATATAGAATTCACTTTAAATAGCTTTGGAAAATTATTATATTTGCAAATCCACTTATATACATCCAGATATTTTCCAGAATTTTATTCGTTCAACTTATAAATCAGTACTTTTAATCCAGTTAATTACCGATTAACAGATGTTCAAAAATCCAGGTTATCACAATTACTCCTACAATAGGAGATCTCGAACGTCTCAACTTGTCAAATATTGGCTGAAACAAATTCTAAGATCAACAATCAATTTTGCTGTCATTTCAATCTCGGGACAGCAACAATCAGACACATTTTTAATCAATATACTTCAAAATTTCAAAAATCACAAAACATGAATCTTTTAGAACAAATTCTTAGCTTTCCGGAACATCAAAGATTATTGAATTTGGATAAAAATTGAAAAAGTTATGCTTAATTTAGTTTCAGATTCAAAAACAGAGCAAATAATAGTTTTGCTCTCGAGATTGCAATAGAAACACTCAAATTTGAAACAGATAACTTCAAAATTCTGTAAAACACAAAACATGAAACTTGTAGAATATCATATAAGCTTTGCAAAACATCTAAAATTCTTAAATTTGGTTAAGAAACTTAAAAGTATGCTTAATTTAGTTTCAGATTTAACAACAGAGCAAATAATAGTTTTGCTCTCGGGATTGCAATAGAAACACTCAAATTCGAAATAGATAACTTCAAAATTCTGTAAAACACAATTAGTGAAATTTGTAGTATATGATCTAAGCTTTCTAAAACATCTAAAATTCTTAAATTTGGTTAAGAAACGTAAAAGTTATGCTTAATTTATTTTCAGATTCAACAACAGAGCAAATAATAGTTTTGCTCTCGGGATTGCAAAAGAAACACTCAAATTTAAAATAGATAACTTCAAAATTTTAAAAAACACAAAACATGAAACTTGTATTATATGATCTATGCTTTCCAAAACATCTAAAATTCATATATTTGGTTAAGAAACGTAAAAGTTATACTTAATTTAGTTTCAGATTCAACAACAGAGCAAATAATAGTTTTGCTCTTGGGATTGCAATAGAAACACTCAAATTTGAAATAGATAACTTCAAAATTCTGAAAAACACAAAACATGAAACTTGTATTATATGATCTAGGCTTTCCAAAACATCCAAAATTCTTAAATTTGGTTAAGAAACGTAAAAGTTATGCTTAATTTAGTTTAAGATTCAACAACAGAGCAAATAATAGTTTTGCTCTCGGGATTTCAATAGAAACACTCAAATTTGAAATATATAACTTCAAAATTCTGAAAAACACAAAACATGAAACTTGTAGTGTTTGATCTATGCTTTCCAAAACTTCTAAATTCTTTAATTTGGCTAAAAAACGTAAAAGTTATGCTTAATTTAGTTTCAGATTCAACAACAGAGCAGATAATAGTTTTGTTCTCGGGATTGCAATAGAAACACTCAAATTTGAAATAGATAACTTCAAAACTCTAAAAAACACAAAACATGAAACTTGTAGTATATGATCTAATCTTTCCAAAACATCTAAAATTATTAAATTTTGTTAAGAAAAGTAAAAGTTATAGCAAAATTCAATTCAGCCACAATCATAAAACAAATATTACACCAGTCATCTTTTTTTTCCAGCAAATTCACCACTGTAAACCGTCCTTAACCGCATGAACCAAAAATAAAAAGCATGAGGGAACCCTCACCTTAGATATGCAACAAAGTTTGGGTTGAAAGCTTCTCCGGTTTGGATCAATTTGATGATTTTCAGGCTCCTTTGTTAACTTCAGCAGCTGAAAAAGTTGAAACAAGAACATGGAAGAACAAAAGAGAAAGTTATACAAAATTCTTATCTAATTCTAGGATTTTTATGATATAATTCTGTAGTATTGTTGGAAATTACCTTCTATTCTCCTAATTTGGTGATTTCTTCTTGAATTGGCAGCAAATTGGGTGAAAATTTTGTTTTAGTTGAAGGTAACCATTATATTATTATTTTTTCAGTTTACTGTAAGTTTGTTCTTTTCTGTTTCTGAAGAAGAAGAACTAAACTACGTACACTAGTTTGTTTCTCACCAGAAACATCCAGATAATGGATTTTAGGTTTTAAAACCTAACCCAAAAAGCCCAAAGCAATATTATTTAGAGAAAATGCAAGGCTATGTATATGTATTGGGCTATTTTACCTTAAATTCACATATTTCTCAATATAAACTCAAAAAAAAAAAATGCAACCAACTGTTATGAAACATAAATTGTTATTTACACAAAATAAAATTTATTTCAATAATAAAATGTTATTTTCATAAATAAAACCATATTTTTGACAATATTTTACAATTTTCAAAATTTTAGTGTAAAAACACGAATTTTAAAGCATAATTTGTTCAAAAATCATTTTCATTGTCAAACAAGTTATAACAAAACATTATAACTCTTTCTAAAATAACAAAATATTTTTTTTAACAATATTCCATCTTTTAATTTTAATAAAATACATATTTTATACATATTTCTTCTTTTAAATTCAATAACAGGTTAATATTTGCAATAATTACCAATATTAATGCATTGATTCAACTAAAATCCAATAAATAATTATTTTCACTCCTAATTCTCAAAGTAAAGTTTTTAAAACTCTATTTTTATCAATTTATATTTATTTCAAAAATTATATGTTGAAACACATCAATTGATTAATTTATTAACTCTAATTTAATAAGATCACATTGTTTATTTGAAATAAATAAATAAAAATTAAATCAAATTTATTTTCTCCATTTTATTTTCAATATTAAATTATAACTAACGTTATAATTAAATATCATAGGTAATCACCAATACCAGGTTTGTTACAAAGCTAGCTAGAACTTGATATTAGTATAAGATAAGAGGAATATAAGTGCATAAGGGAATTCATTCTTTAACTATAAAGGATGGGTACAAGTATAGTATAATCTCAATGCATGGTATATGTTTACCAAGGGTTGTCGCATGAATAGATTTAATTCAACATAAGACACTCATGCTTAATGGCATTCAACGCTAATACAAGGAATCATATGAAAGTCATGAGAGAAACTCATTAAAATTCCAATATGAATCTCGTGGAACTCAAGATAAAGCTCAAATATCATAAAAACGAAATCACAATATATAACATCTCATGTAGCTCTAGGCTATCGATGTAACAGAAATATCTCAAAATAGTGAAATCGTATAAAACGCAGAAAATTCAAAAAAACCCCGAATTGGCCAGATCCCTGATTGCAAAGCTGAAGCAATGTTGCACGTGCTAAACTCTTGTCCAGTGCTATTTATAATTTAGGTACCTAACTCATGTACCCGAAGGTCATACTCATGTTGACCGATGTCACATAACTCGTGGTGACCGAAGTCACATAACTCATGGTGACCGAAATCACATAACTTGTGGTGACCAAAGTCATATAACTCAGATGACTCGAAGGTCTATAGCACTGGCATACTCGTGGATGTGTCACAAACTCTCGGAAAGAAACCCGAAAAGTGTTAGCGTGCGTTCCATACCACACGTTCGCACTAAACGGTTTACTAACTGCTAGTTAACTCCACATCATAAAAATAAAATCTCAAACCTCAAAAATCTCATAATACTCATATATCTTGCCTCGTATCATCGGCAAGTGCAAATAAATCTCATAGTAGTTTCTCATAAACCATAATTCCCACAAGGGAAAAATCTCATCTCAAGGCTCGCCACATCTCATCGACGAGTAATACAACATTTTTAAGTAGTTCTCATCGATTATTACTCCTACAATAGGAGATCTCGAATGTCTCAACTAGTCAAATATTGGCTGAAACAAATTCTAAGATCAACAATCAATTTTGCTGTCATTTCGATCTCGGGACAGCAACAATCAGACACATTTTCAATCAATATACTTCATAATTTCTAAAATCTTAAAACATGAATCTTTTAGAACAAATTCTTAGCTTTCCGGAACATCAAAGATTATTGAATTTGGATAAAAATTGAAAAAGTTATGCTTAATTTAGTTTCAGATTCAAAAACAGAGCAAATAATAGTTTTGCTCTCGGGATTGCAATAGAAACACTCAAATTTGAAATAGATAACTTCAAAATTCTGTAAAACACAAAACATGAAACTTGTAGAATATCATCTAAGCTTTGCAAAACATCTAAAATTCTTAAATTTGGTTAAGAAACTTAAAAGTATGCTTAATTTAGTTTCAGATTTAACAACAGAGAAAATAATAGTTTTGCTCTCGGGATTGCAATAGAAACGCTCCAATTTGAAATAGATAACTTCAAAATTCTGTAAAACACAATTAGTGAAACTTGTAGTATATGATCTAAGCTTTCTAAAACATCTAAAATTCTTAAATTTGGTTAAGAAACGTAAAAGTTATGCTTAATTTAGTTTCAGATTCAACAACAGAGCAAATAATAGTTTTGCTCTCGGGATTGCAAAAGAAACACTCAAATTTAAAATAGATAACTTCAAAATTTGAAAAAACACAAAACATGAAACTTGTATTATATGATCTATGCTTTCCAAAACATCTAAAATTCATATATTTGGTTAAGAAACGTAAAAGTTATACTTAATTTAGTTTCAGATTCAACAACAGAGCAAATAATAGTTTTGCTCTTGGGATTGCAATAGAAACACTCAAATTGAAATAGATAACTTCAAAATTCTGAAAAACACAAAACATGAAACTTGTAATATATGATCTAGGCTTTCCAAAACATCCAAAATTCTTAAATTTGGTTAAGAAACGTAAAAGTTATGCTTAATTTAGTTTCAGATTTAACAACAGAGCAAATAATAGTTTTGCTCTCGGGATTGCACTAGAAACACTCAAATTTGAAATATATAACTTCAAAATTCTGAAAAACACAAAACATGAAACTTGTAGTGTTTGATCTATGCTTTCCAAAACATCTAAATTCTTTAATTTGGTTAAGAAACGTAAAAGTTATGCTTAATTTAGTTTCAGATTCAACAACAGAGCAGATAATAGTTTTGTTCTCGGGATTGCAATAGAAACACTCAAATTTGAAATAGATAACTTCAAAACTCAAAAAAACACAAAACATGAAACTTGTATTATATGATCTAATCTTTCCAAAACATCTAAAATTATTAAATTTTGTTAAGAAAAGTAAAAGTTATAGCAAAATTCAATTCAGCCACAATCACAAAACAAATATTACACCAGTCATCTTTTTTTTCCAGCAAATTCACCACTGTAAACCATCCTTAACCGCATGAACCCAAAATAGAAAGCATGAGGGAACCCTCATCTTAGATATGCAACAAAGTTTGGGTAGAAAGCTTCTCTGGTTTGGATCAATTTGATGATTTTCAGGCTCCTTTGTGAGCTTCAGCAGCTGAAAAAGTTGAAACAAGAACATGGAAGAACAAAAGAGAAAGTTATACAAAATTCATATCTAATTCTAGGATTTTTATGATATAATTCTGTAGTATTGTTGGAATTTACCTTCTATTCTCCTAATTTGGTGATTTCTTCTTGAATTGGCAGCAAATTGGGTGAAAATTTTGTTTTAGTTGAAGATAACCATTATATTTTTTTTTCAGTTTACTGTAAGTTTGTTCTTTTCTGTTTCTGAGGAAGAAGAACTAAACTACGTACACTAGTTTGTTTCTCACCAGAAACATCCAGATAATGGATTTTAGGTTTTAAAACCTAACCCAAAAAGCCCAAAGCAATATTATTTAGAGAAAATGCAAGGCTATGTATATGTATTGGGCTATTTTACCTTAAATTCACATATTTCTCAATATAAACTCAAAAAAAAAATATGCAACCAACTATTATGAAACATAAATTGTTATTTACACAAAATAAAATTTATTTCAATAATAAAATGTTATTTTCATAAATAAAACCATATTTTTGACAATATTTTACAATTTTCAAAATTTTAGTGTAAAAACACGAATTTTAAAGCATAATTTGTTCAAAAATCATTTTCATTGTCAAATAAGTTATAACAAAACATTATAACTCTTTTTAAAATAACAAAATATTTTTTTAAACAATATTCCATCTTTTAATTTTAATAAAATACATATTTTATACATATTTCTTCTTTTAAATTCAATAACAGGTTAATATTTGCAATAATTACCAATATTAATGCATTGATTCAACTAAAATCCAATAAATAATTATTTTCACTCCAAATTCTCAAAGTAAAGTTTTTAAAACTCTATTTTCATCAATTTATATTTATTTCAAATATTATATGTTGAAACACATCAATTGATTAATTTATTAACTCTAATTTAATAAGATCACATTGTTTATTTGAAATAAATAAATAAAAATTAAATCAAATTTATTTTCTCCATTTTATTTTCAATATTAAATTATAACTAACGTTATAATTAAATATCATAGGTAATCACCAATACCAGGTTTGTTACAGAGCTAGCTAGAACTTGATATTAGTATAAGATAAGAGGAATATAAGTGCATAAGGGAATTCATCCTTTAACTATAAAGGATGGGTACAAGTATAGTATAATCTCAATGCATGGTATATGTTTACCAAGGTTTGTCGCATGAATAGATTTAGTTCAACATAAGACACTCGTACTTAATGACATTCAACGCTAATACAAGGAATCATATGAAAGTCATGAGAGAAACTCATTAAAATTCCAATATGAATCTCGTGGAACTCAAGATAAAGCTCAAATATCATAAAAACGAAATCACAATATATAACTTCTCATGTAGCTCTAGGCTATCGATGTAACAGAAATATCTCAAAATAGTGAAATCGTATAAAACTCAGAAAATTCAAAAAAACCCCGAATTGGCCAGATCCCTGATTGCAAAGCTGAAGCAATGTTGCACGTGCTAAACTCTTGTCCAGTGCTATTTATAATTTAGGTACCTAACTCGTGGACCCGAAGGTCATACTCATGGTGACCGATGTCACATAACTCGTGGTGACCGAAGTCACAAAACTCATGGTGACCGAAGTGTTAGCGTGCGTCCCAAACTCGTGGATGTGTTACAAACTCTCGGAAAGGAACTCGAAAAGTGTTAGCGTGCGTCCCATACCACATGTTCGAAATAAAGGTTTACTAACCGCTAGTTAACTCCACATCATAAAAATAAAATCTCAAACCTCAAAAATCTCATAATTCTCATATATCTTGCCTCGTATCATCGACAAGTGCAAATAAATCTCATAGTAGTTTCTCATAAACCATAATTCCCACAAGGGAAAAATCTAATCTCAAGACTCGTCTCATCTCATCCGCGAGTAATACAACATTTATAAGTAGTTCTCATCGATTATTACTCCTATGATAGGAGATCTCGAACGTCTCAACTAGTCAAATATTGGCTGAAACAAATTCTAAGACCAACAATCATTGTTTTGTCATTTCGATCTCGGGACAGCAACAATCAGACGCATTTTTAATCAATATACTTCAAAATATCAAAAACCTCAAAACACAAAACTTTTAGGACAAATTCTTAGCTTTCCGGAACATCAAAGATTATTGAATTTGGATAAAAATTGAAAAAGTTATGCTTAATTTAGTTTCAGATTCAACAACAGAGAAAATAATAGTTTTGTTCTCGGGATTGCAATAGAAACACTCAAATTTGAAATTGATAACTTCAAAATTTTGTAAAACACAAAACATGAAACTTGTATTATATGATCTATGCTTTCCAAAACATCTAAAATTCATATATTTGGTTAAGAAACGTAAAAGTCATGCTTAATTTAGTTTCAGATTCAACAATAGAGCAAATAATAGTTTTGCTCTCCGGATTGCTATAGAAATACTCAAATTTGAAATAGATTAACTTCAAAATTTTGAAAAACACAAAACATGAAACTTGTAATATATGATCTATGCTTTCCAAAACATCTAAAATTCTTAAATTTGGTTAAGAAACGTAAAAGTTATACTTAATTTAATTTCAGATTCAACAATAGAGCAAATAATAGTTTTGCTCTCGGGATTACAATAGAAACACTCAAATTTGAAATAGTTAACTTCAAAATTATGAAAAACACAAAACATGAAACTTGTGGTAAGTGATCTACGCTTTCCAAAACATCTAAAATTCTTAAATTTGGTTAAAAAAAGTAAAAGTTATAGCAAAATTCGTTTCATCCACAATCACAAAAAAAATATTACAGCAGTTATCTTTTTTTCCAGCAAATTCACCACTGTAAACCGTCCTTAACCGCATGAACCCAAAAT
Organism: Allium fistulosum; assembly: GCA_030737815.1. Taxonomy (NCBI): domain Eukaryota; kingdom Viridiplantae; phylum Streptophyta; class Magnoliopsida; order Asparagales; family Amaryllidaceae; genus Allium; species Allium fistulosum. The sequence goes on from CM060907.1 coordinate 615,029,236, forward strand.
AGAAAGCATGAGGGAAACCTCACCTTAGATATGCAGCAAAGTTTGGGTTGAAAGATTCTCCGGTTTGGATCAATTTGATGATTTTGAGGCTCCTTTATTAGCTTCAGCAGCTGAAAAAGTTGAAACAAGAACATGCAAGAACTAAAGAGAAAGTTATACACAATTCATATCTAATTCTAGGATTTTGATGATATAATTGGGTAGTATTGGTGGAGATTACCTTCTATTCTCTTAATTTGGTGATTTCTTCTTGAATTGGCAGCAAATTGGGTGAAAATTTTGTTTTAGTTGAAGGTAACCATTATATTTTTTTTCAGTTCATTGTAAGTTTGTTCTTTTCTGTTTCTGAGGAAGAAGAACTAAACTACGTACACTAGTTTGTTTCTCACCAGAAACATCCAGATAATGGATTTTAGGTTTTAAAACCTAACCCAAAAAGCCCAAAGAAATATTATTTAGAAAAAATGCAAGGCTATGTATATGTATTAGGCTATTTTACCTTAAATTCACATATTTCTCAATAAAACTCAAAAAAAAAATATGCAACCAACTGTTATGAAACAAAAATTGTTATTTACACAAAATAAAATTTATTTCAATAATAAAATGTTATTTTCATAAATAAAACCATATTTTTGGCAATATTTTACAATTTTCAAAATCTTAGTGTAAAAACACGAATTTTAAAGCATAATTTGTTCAAAAATCATTTTCATTGTCAAATAAGTTATAACAAAACATTATAACTCTTTTTAAAATAACAAAATATTATTTTAAACAATTTTCCATCTTTTAATTTTAATAAAATACATATTTTCTACATATTTCTTTTTTTAAATTCAATAACAGGTTAATATTGGCAATAATTACCAATATTAATGCATTGATTCAACTAAAATCCAATAAATAATTATTTTCACTCCAAATTCTCAAAGTAAATTTTTTAAAACTCTATTTTCATCAATTTATATTTATTTCAACAATTATATGTTGAAACACATCAATTGATTAATTTTTTAACTCTAATTTAATAAGATCACATTGTTTATTTGAAATAAATAAATAAAAATTAAATCAAATTTATTTTCTCCATTTTATTTTCAATATTAAATTATTACTAACGTTATAATTAAATATCATAGGTAATCACCAATACCAGGTTTGTTACAAAGCTAGCTAGAACTTGATATTAGTATAAGATAAGAGGAATATAAGTGCATAAGGGAATTCATCCTTTAACTATAAAGGATGGGTACATGTATAGTATAATCTCAATGCATGGTATATGTTTACCAAGGGTTGTCGCATGAATAGGTTTAATTCAACATAAGAGACTCATACTTAATGGCATTCAACGCTAATACAAGGAATCATATGAAAGTCATGAGAGAAACTCATTTAAATTCCAATATGAATCTCGTGGAACTCAAGATAAAGCTCAAATATCATAAAAATGAAATCACAATATATAACATGTCATGTAGCTCTAGGCTATCGATGTAACAAAAATATCTCAAAATAGTGAAATCGTATAAAACTCAAAAAATTAAAAAAAACCCCGAATTGGCCAGATCCCTGATTGCAAAGCTGAAGCAATGTTGCACGTGCTAAACTCTTATCCATTGCTATTTATAATTTAGGTACCTAACTTGTGGACCTGAAGTTCATACTCATGGTGACCCATGTCACATAACTCGTGGTGACCTAAGTCACAAAACTCATGGTGACCGAAGTCACATAACTTGTGGTGATTGAAGTCACATAACTCAGATGACCCGAAGGTCTATAGCACGGGCATACTCGTGGATGTGTCACAAATTCTCGGAAAGGAACTCGAAAAATGTTAGCGTGCGTCCCATACCACACGTTCGCACTAAAAGGTTTACTAACCGCTAGTTAACTCCACATCATAAAAATAAAATCTCAAACCTCAAAAATCTCATAATACTCATATATCTAACTTCGTATCATCGACAAGTGCAAATAAATCTCATAGTAGATTCTGATAAACCATAATTCCCGCAAGGGAAAAATCTAATCTCAAGACTCACCTCATCTCATCGGCGAGTAATACAACATTTATAAGTAGTTCTCATCGATTATTACTCCTATGATAGGAGATCTCGAACGTCTCAACTAGTCAAATATTGGCTGAAACAAATTCTAAAACCAACAATCATTGTTGCTGTCATTTCGATCTCAGGACAGCAACAATCAGATGCATTTTTAATCAATATACTTCAAAATATCAAAAACCTCAAAACACGAAACTTTTAGGACAAATTCTTAGCTTTCCGGAACATCAAAGATTATTGAATTTGGATAAAAACTGAAAAAGTTATGCTTAATTTAGTTTCCGATTCAACAACAGAGCAAATAATAGTTTTGTTCTCGGGATTGCAATAGAAACACTCAAATTTGAAATTGATAACTTCAAAATTCTGTAAAACACAAAACATGAAACTTGTAGTATATGATCTTCTTTCCAAAACCTCTAAAATTCTTAAATTTGGTTAAGAAACGTAAAAGTTATGCTTAATTTAGTTTCAGATTCAACAATAGAGCAAATAATAGTTTTGCTCTCGAGATTGCAATAGAAACACTCAAATTTGAAATAGATAACTTCAAAACTCTGTAAAACACAAAACATGAAACCTGTATTATATGATCTACGCTTTCCAAAACATCTAAAATTCTTAAATTTGGTTAAGAAACGTAAAAGTTATGCTTAATTTAGTTTCAGATTCAACAACAGAGCAAATACTAGTTTTGCTCTTGGGATTGCAAAAGAAACACTCAAATTTGAAATAGATAACTTCAAAATTCTAAAAAACACAAAACATGAAACTTGTAGAATATGATCTATGCTTTCCAAAACATCTAAAATTCATATATTTGGTTAAGAAATGTAAAAGTTATGCTTAATTTAGTTTCAGATTCAACAATAGAGCAAATATTAGTTTTGCTCTCCGGATAGCTATAGAAACACTCAAATTTGAAATAGATTAACTTCAAAATTTTGAAAAACACAAAACATGAAACTTGTAATATATGATCTAAACTTTCCAAAACATCTAAAATTCTTAAATTTGGTTAACAAACGTAAAAGTTATTCTTAATTTAGTTTCAGATTCAACAATAGAGCAAATTATAGTTTTGCTCTCGGGATTACAATAGAAACACTCAAATTTGAAATAGATAACTTCAAAATTCTGAAAAACACAAAACATGAAACTTGTAGTAAGTGGTCTACGCTTTCCAAAACATCTAAAATTCTTAAATTTGGTTAGAAACGTAAAAGTTATAGCAAAATTCGTTTCATCCACAATCACAAAACAAATATTACAACAGTCATCTTTTTTTTTCCAGCAAATTCACCACTGTATACCGTCCTTAACCGCATGAACCCAAAATAGAAAGCGTGAGGGAAACCTCACTTTTGATATGCAGCAAAGTTTGGGTTGAAAGATTCTCCGGTTTGGATCAATTTGATGATTTTCAGGCTCCTTTGTTAGCTTCAGCAGCTGAAAAAGTTGAAACAAGAAATGCAAGAACAAAAGAGAAAGTTATACACAATTCATATCTAATTCTAGGATTTTAATGATATAATTTTGTAGTATTGGTGGAGATTACCTTCTATTCTCCTAATTTGGTGATTTCTTCTTTAATTGGCAGCAAATTGTGTGAAACTTTTGTTTTAGTTGAAGGTAACCATTATATTTTTTTTTCAAATTACTGTATGTTTGTTCTTTTCTGTTTCTGAGGAAGAAGAACTAAATTACGTACACTAGTTTGTTTCTCACAAGAAATATCCAGATAATGGATTTTAGGTTTTAAAACCTAACCCAAAAAGCCCAAAGCAATATTATTTAGAGAAAATGCAAGGCTATGTATATGTATTAGGCTATTTTACCTTAAATTCACATATTTCTCAATATAAACTCAATAAAAAATATGCAACCAACTGTTATGAAACAAAAATTGTTATTTGCACAAAATAAAATTTATTTCAATAATAAAATGTTATTTTCATAAATAAAACCATTTTTTGGCAATATTTTACAATTTTCAAAATTTTAGTGTAAAAACAAGAATTTTAAAGGATAATTTGTTCAAAAATCATTTTCATTTTCAAAAAAGTTATAACAAAACATTATAACTCTTTTTAAAATAACAAAATATTATTTTAAAAAATATTCAATCTTTTAATTTTAATAAAATACATATTTTCTACATATTTCTTCTTTTAAATTTAATAACAGGTTAATATTGGCAATAATTACCAATATTAATGCATTGATTCAACTAAAATCCAATAAATAATTATTTTAACTCCAAATTCTCAAAGTAAAGTTTTTAAAAATCTATTTTGATTAATTTTTATTTATTTCAAAAATTATATGTTGAAACACATCAATTGATTAATTTATTAACTCTAATTTAATAAGATCACATTGTGTATTTGAAATAAATAAAAAAAATTAAATCAAATTTATTTTCTCCATTTTTTTTCAATATTAAATTATAAATAACGTTATAATTAAATATTATAGGTAATCACCAATACCAGGTTTGTTACAAAGCTAGCTAGAACTTGATATTAGTATAAGATAAGAGGAATATAAGTGCATAAGGGAATTCATCCTTTAACTATAAAGGATGGGTACAAGTATAGTATAATCTCAATGCATGGTATATGTTTACCAAGGGTTGTCGCATGAATAGGTTTAATTCAACATAAGAGACTCATACATAATGGCATTCAACGCTAATACAAGGAATCATATGAAAGTCATGAGAGAAACTCATTAAAATTCCAATATGAATCTCGTGGAACTCAAGATAAAGCTCAAATATCATAAAAACAAAATCACAATATATAACATCTCATGTAGCTCTAGGCTATCGATGTAACAGAAATAGATAACTTCAAAACTCTGTAAAACAGAAAACATGAAACTTGTAGTATATGATCTATGCTTTCCAAAACATCTATAATTCTTAAATTTGGTTAAGAAACGTAAAGGTTATGCTTAATTTAGTTTCAGATTCAACAACAGAGCAAATAATAGTTTTGCTCTCGGGATTACAATAGAAACACTCAAATTTGGAATAGATAACTTCAAAATTCTGAAAAACACAAAACATGAAACTTGTAGTAAGTGATCTCCGCTTTCCAAAACATCTAAAATTCTTAAATTTGGTTTAGAAACGTAAATGTTATAGCTGTAACGACCCTGAAATTTAAATTTATTTAAATTAATAATTTATTGAATTTTTGAATTAAATTGAGTAATTAAATAAATTTTTGGATAAAATTAGTAAAATAAATCGATAAAATGAAAGCGAGTTTCGCCGATATCCAAATATATTTTGATATTAATCATTTGATATTTTATAAATATTGTAAATATTGTATATATTGGATTTAAGTTTATATCTAAGTTTAAATGGTTTAATAATAATAATTAATGATAATAATAGATATTAAGTTATAAATAGAATCGAAATATATAAGATAAATTATATAGGTTTATAAAAATAAAAGTGTATAAAACAAATAAAAATAATAAAGAAAGATTTAATAAAAAAATTTGAAGTTCACTCGTATTTTAAAAGTAATCAAAACAAAAACAAAAGAAATACCAACAAATAAAAATATACACCTTCTCAGCCTATAAACAAAATACAAAAGATAAAATATAAATATGCTCAAATGTGAAACCAACAAAAACAAATACAAGTATGCAAAACAAAGTAAGTAGATTTAAAATAAAATGTAAAACCCAACATCATCATCTCTCAGCCGAAAGTAAGGGAACAAAGTACCAGGCAATTAATACAAGCATATCTTTAGCCATGCCTATTTGTATAAACAAATATATCATCATATTGTACAAAGCAATATCACCTGTACAACTCATTTCTTTTATATATCAACTTCTTTTACCATCAGTTCATTTTCGTTCCTCTCAAAGTAAAACAAGAAATAAACTGAAGGAAGCATCATCTTTAAAACTTAAACAATGATTCAATGGAAAGCAACAAATCAATACAACCAGAATTCAAGAAAGCTGCAGTTTTCAAACAACAATTGCTCTCTGTTCTTCTTCCTTCTGAAACAAGTGAGCAACTTTAATTTTTCTTTTAGACCTCTTTGTTCTTTTATCTGTGAGTAAATAAAATCTCAAAATTTATATGATCTGTGAATGATTTTGTTAATATAGTGTTAGTTATCTTCTTAAACTCTGTACATATGAAATTTGTTTGACAATACAGAGACAGTTTCTCCTCTGTTTTTAGTTCAGGATGAACTAACTCTGGAAACAATTCGATTTCCTCTATTCTAATCATTTTCATGCGTCGATGTCTTAAGTAAAGATGTATATTTGAGTAAGATCTATGATCTAAAAATAATTGCACGAAGTATAGATTCATACCAACTGAAAAATGAATGTTTTACAGAAGGTACTTTAAAATTTGAAATTTTCGAATTGAATAGAATCTTGATTCAAATACATTGCTTGAATTCTTGCTTAAAGACTTGAATTTTAAGATGCATTTGAGGATTTTTAGTGGTCTGATATGATAGCAGTTTGGAGATGACAAAAAAAAGGTTTTTGGCCAAATTCAGGTGATAGGAGGAACTGGGGTAGTCGGGGTTTGGGCCGAGGCTAGGTGAGTGTACAGGGTAGTCGAGAAAAATGGTGGATGGGGGTGCAGTGCCGTGAGGAAGCGGCGGCGAGTGGATTGTTTTCCGGTGACCTAGTTTTGGAAGTGGTTCTTGTCTCGTGTTGTTCGTCTACTGTAGTGGATCGAGTTAGACGAGAGTATGGGAATTGAAAGTGGACGCGTAAGGGAAGACGAGGCCGGAAGGGTTAGCCTTCAGGTGGTCGAAGGTCGGCGAACGTCTCGTTGCCAGGGTTGGTGTGTTCGAGCTGTTGACGTTCCAGGTTTCAGTTTGAACTCGAATTTCGTTTTCGAGTGGCCGTGATGGGTTTGGCGATCGCAGTCATGTCTGGGATTGGAGGGCGAAGTGTTGACGTACTGGTGGTGATCGGAGAGTGGCCGGAGCCACTGTGCACGTATACGTGCATTCGCGTGCACGGTTGTTTCCTGAAAATGATGGGGGAGTTCGAACTCAAGGTAATACTCGAGAAAGTTTAGGTCCCTGGCCCGAGTTTGTTTCGGAAAAGATTGAGTGGGTTTTACAACAGTTTTATAAAGCTAAATCAAAAAAAAAACAAGTTTAAAGAAAAAAAATATGATGGGTCTCGGGGAAGGGCAAGGGGAAGTTTGAAATCTTCTCGGGTAAATGCTGATTTGGCTCGGGGATCTCGAATATTGGCCGGGGCTGGGAAGTTTTCCACAGTTTTATAAAGCAGGTTTTAAATTTAAATAAATCTAGTATAAATATTTCTCTTACATAAATTTCTTTTAATTATATATAAAATTTAATTGTTTTCTTTAACATCGGATTAAGAAGTTATGAAATTTATTTAACTTAAATTTTGTTAAGTTAAATTGCTAAGTCATTTTAAATCTTAAATCAGAAATGAAGATAAATAGTTAATTTAAAAAGTATAATTACTTAATGGTAAGGAATTAAAGGAAATTAGTTTCTTAGTGTAATTAATTAGGTTAATTTGATTTGTTAAGATTAATTTATTAAGTTTAATTTATCTGGGAATAATCACTTGATAATTTTGGAAATATAATTATTTAAAGAAGTAATAAATAGATAATTACTGAAAGTAATTAAATGATGATTTGAAATTTTAGTTAATTTTTTTTTTGTTAAAGTAAAAGATTTATTAATGATGTCAATAAATTAAGATAATTTAATAATTAGAAATTAATTGGTTCATTAATTTAGAATGATTAGTTAATAATTAAAAATTTACTAATAAAATTGGAAAGGAAGATTTATTTCAAACAGATTGAAATTAACTTATGATAATTAACCTGGATTTATAATTGATACATCTGATTTAAATTAATCTGTTGATTAATAAATTCACCTATGAATGTTTGGATTCTATTGGATGATTTAATTGTTTGATATCCCTGATATATGATGATGTTTTGTGATATACCCTGATTTATGTTGTGATCTGAAATTTCTATTTCTGTGATATATTACTATGTGAATATGAAACCCTTTCCCCGTAAAACGGCATTTGAATTTCGATGCGACAGGGAGTCGGATTCCAGTTGGTTATCCGAAACCCACATCGAATTGTAATAGTGAATCTTTGTGACTGATAAATTTATTTTATCTATGAATCTGTGAATGAAGATAAGCGTTATCGATTATACCGCTTATCGATATATCTGTGATGATTGATGTTGCACTATTGTGTGTGAAACCCCTGGACTACACTTTACACACACAAATATGGATTTCACGTGGAAATCGGTTAAGTCACAGATAATTTAAAGTTGATGTTTTTGAAATTTAAATTTTAATTTCAATTGATTTTGAAATTAGAAATTCGGGTTTAAAGTGAAAAGCTTTTGAAATAGAATTTCAAAGATAAAAGTTATTTTGAATAACTTAATCGAGTTTTGAAAATTTAACTAGTTAAATTTAAATTTGAATTCAAGTTTGAAATTGAGTTCAATGATTGGAATTTTGATTAAAGATATTATAAATGCGTTTGTATGAATTTAAACCATTTTAAAAGTATAATTTTGGGAATTGAATTTAAACCAAGGATTTCAACTCGTATGAATGAATCAGATTTCCAAATTGAAAACTGTTGTTTTCGAATGATAAAAGCTTTTAGATAAGAAATGAAATTCCAGTTTAAATTAAAGGAATTTCAAGTGAATTGAAAAAATAGATTTTCCAAGTTATGAATGAATTGTTTTGAAAGCTATGAATTAAATCTGTCTATTTTTAACAGATTTAAAATGATGATTTGTTTAAAACATTAGAAATGAAATTGTTTTGAAAGCTATTAGTTAAATCTTTGATTTAAAGATTTAACGAATTAATTAAATTGAAATGGAAATCGATTTGGGAAAATCTGTGAATGAATCTTTGTGAAATTAAGTGAACTTTGGGAATTGAATCTTTTTGTTTAAAAGATTAAAATCTTTTTGTTTAAAAGATTAAAATGGTAATTTGTTAAACCATTTGAAAAGAAAGTTTGGGTAATAAGTTGTGACTTAATTGAAATCCCAATATCCGTATGTTTTTAAATATTTCGCTCACTATTCGGGTTAGCCGGGAAAGGACCTTTGGGTCGTATAACTCATTCCGAATAGTGATACGTCGTATATGGATAGCATTTGAAGACCGGTGTTGAAGACCGGATATTTTTCGAAAATGAAAGGACAACCTGTCGAATGTCTCTGCACTGAGTCGCGCCGGTATAGAGATTTATATCACTCTTTTGTGACGGGAAGTCCGGACGTGATTGAGAGTTATCCGGAATTGCAAGGGCTTCGTGAGAAGTGCCTTCGGTTCTGTTCGAACCCGGAACAGACTTGTATGGTTACATGTCTGACATTACACTTTGAGATATAAAGCCGATTTCTTTCAAATACATTTCTGTTTGGTGGCGGAGAATTTATTCTCTTAGCTTAACACCCTTCTCTGAGACGTACTGTAACATCCGAAAATTTTCGACTTTCGAAAATTCAACATCGATACTCACTTTATCGACTGCTGAGCCATCGAATGCCGGAAACCCGAAAAGTTATGGTTTTAAGAAAGAAGAAAAAGGTAGAAGAAGAAGATAGAAGAAAAAGAGAAGAAAGAAAGAAGAAGAACAACAGAAAACACATCAGAACTGAAAACAATATCAGAATCTTACACATCGCAGCGGAACAATATATAATAGATAAATGAATATCTTTTAAAAACAAAAGAATTATATCTGTCTTTACATTACATCACATCATATCATCAGAGTCAATATACAACAATGGACAGTCATATAACTTGTCCTCATACAGAATACACAGCGGAATAAATACTATCAGATACAAATACTACGTCTCGTCATCCAGCTTATCTCCAAGCTCCAGAATATCCAGAATATCCTGATAATCTAACTCTAGACTGCCCGTGTGGAAATTGGTGGGCACCCAGAGTTTAGAAGGGAACAATAAACTCCGAGTCAGTCATGGTGACTGGTGTGAGATCGTAAAACAGTTATTCTTTAAAATAACAACAGTATAATTTTAAAGTCAATTCGAAATGCTTTTGGAAAATGAAACTACCATAAGACCTCCCACCACACACACAATGCAAACGCAGAATTGGAGGAGATTTCTTCTTATGATAGTCAAAGATGCTTACTACGCAAAATCAAATCATTTTTGATATTGTTATTAGTGCATAGTGTAGAAACCATTTCGAAAGTATAATATTAATCTTAGCCAACATACGACCAGTATCGTATGCCTACTATAGCTACCATCTAAACAGTGGTGACCACCGTACGTAAATGGCAGGTTCTATAACTAATACCGTACAAGGTGCGTATTGGAGTTTGGATTTCCAACAAATGGTCAGGCTAAGGAACTTCCTTTTCCACGATGGGTACGTCCCTGGAATAGACGACCCGAGAACCTAACCGGATCTCTGCCAACACAAGGCCGGGTTACCTCTGCAAAAATAGGTAACTACTGACACGCGTATGCCATCCCCCGATCGTCACCGATCTTCCCGAGGATCCCTGATTTCCAACAAACCACAAAGTAATAATAACTGTGCAGCAACCACAGAGGTTAAGTATCTGGGCTCCATACCATGATACCACCTTTATCCAGAAGGAATGACATACACTAAGGGGCGCTACTCCCTAGAACCTTGCTGCATTCGTCCTGTTTCGACCATTTCCGGGGTGTGAGGCTCGATGAAGTCTCGTCCACAAAGCTACGCTTTCTATAAAAAGCCCTGCTTTGGGTCAAACAAAATGATCAACCTATGATCACAAAGATATAAGATCAAACAAATGATCATATCACAAATGATCAAACACTGATCATTTCACAGCAACACTCAGTATGCCACGTTACCAAATTGGGATATATCGCTGATAAATTTCAACTACATAACCTCTGAGCTCGTACGTCTCAGAGAAGGGTGTTAAGCTAAGAGAATAAATTCTCCGCCACCAACAGAAATGTATTTGAAAGAAATCAGCTTTATATCTCAAATTGTAACGTCAGACACACAATCCATACAAGTCTGTTCCGGGATCGAACAGAACCGAAGGCACTTCTCACGAAGCCCTTGCATTTCCGGATAATTTTCTAATCACGTCCGGACTTCCCGTCACTAAGGGTGATAAAACCTCTAAATCGAAGATCAGTCGATGTAGAGTAACTCGACGGTAATCCTTCCGTTTTCAAAAATATCCGGTCTTCAACATCGGTCTTCAAATTCGATTTAAAACGACGTATCACATATTCGGAATGGGTTATACGACCCCATGGTCCTTTCCCGGTTAACCCGAATAGTGAGCGATTATTCAAAAATAAGTGTGGCATTCAAATTCATCCAATTCACAACAAATACCTACTCAAGGTAATTATTGATAGTCGGTTATTTAACTATCAATAAAGATGCGCAACATCATCAGATTCCAAATAATTTTCCAAATTATTTCATCTTCAAAAATATCTTCACTAGATATAAAAATTTCCACACTTCAAAAATAAACCAACGTTTATTTTCTTTAAAACGAATTTCCATTTCTTTTATAAATTCCAAAGTGAATTTATATTTCAAAAATATCTACTGATATACGATTTACAAATCGTTTTCAATATTCAATTTCAATTTATCTTTAAGGAGATAAATTCTCAAAACATTTCATTTCATTTTGGAAAACATTTCCATACTTATTTAAAAATAAGTCAGCAATTCACAATCCATTTATTTTCAACACTTGGAAAATATTCGATATACTTAAATCAAATTAAGTATAATTTCATTCTTTAAGGAAAATATTCTTTTAACACCTTTATTTGAGTCAAAACGAATGTTACGTAAAACATCGTTACGACGACTCGAAATCACTAGTATAGGGATTCGAAATTAAGATAGATATATAAATCCCAATACTAAATAAAACATTTCCTTCCGGAAATCATTTACTATAACAACAGTGTTATAGTCCACTATTTCCTTAAGTTTCTCGAAAACGTCTATTTCAACAATAAATGTTGAAATCTATGGTTTCGATTCACAACACATTTTAAAACACCTTTAAAATGTTTAACTTCATTTTTTTAAAATATTACTTCTTCAAAAAATGAATCCATTTTACTTAACAATATATTCACTGTCCAAAATCGTGAATAAAATTTACTTAACCCCATTTCAATCATTTCTACACATTTTTATCACATTCAATCTATTTTCGAATTTATAAGCACGTTTATAAATTCTATTTCTCTTTTTAATAACAACTTCGACTTATAAACCTTTTTTTATCAACTTCTATACTTAACTTATCAAAATAAGTGACTTTGGGTTCATAAACAACTTTTATAAATTTTAATTCCATTTATAAAAGCTTCAATACCAAATCAATTTCAATGTTGATTTCTAATTTTATTTTCAACGTTCGAATAAAATTTCCACATTGATTTCTCAAAAATTCATTTCTAAATATTAAATCAATTACAGATTGATTTCAAATTTTATTTAGCACTACTAAATACATTCCTTATTGAATTCATTTTACATTGATTTCACAACTTATTTTAATGTACCAATTAAATTTCAAACTGAATTTCCAACTTATCTTCTTTTAAATAAATTCCTTTTTAAGAAAAATAAATTTCAATCGTTTCTTTCAATTTATTTAGAAATCCAGATTTTAAATTAATTTCCTCAATTTAAAATCACTATTATACGCAATTCATTTATTTAACATTTTCACTTTATTCTGGAAATAAATTCGATAAGATTATAAAAATTAACTTTTTATACTTTAAAATTCCTTTCTTCGAATTTATTAAATTTCTAAAATCAAATTCATTTAGAAATTTCTATTTTGATTTCCAAAAATTCAATTTCGTTTATTTTTGGAATCCAATGATGTCAAAACATCTATTCAGCTAAATTTTAGTTTTCAAACAAATTCCAGATATCAATATGATTTATAGCATCACTATAATCATTCACAGATTCATATCACAATAGAAATGAATTAAATACATGTGAGGGGTCCAGTTGGATCCCTCCAACCTGTTTCCCTACATCCAAAGATGTTAGCACAATACCAATTCCGCTCCAGTACGGAATTATCGCGGTATATAGGTTTTTATAAATCCGCTTACTAACGGCGCAATAGGGTCTCATCCGCTATACGAGGCGGGAAATCATCAATCCAATATATACATATGCCAATATGTATATATTGCTATATATAGATATATCCTAAAATATCTAATAGCACATTCAAGCAAAATCAATCAATAACTGCAAATCAAAATTTTCCTTCGAGTGAGAAAATCTCACCTTAGTTTTTAATAGCAATCCGTTTCCATTTTCGGCTGTTTCTTCATTTCAGCCCTAGTATAAACAGTTTATACAATTTATTAAAAATCCGAACTAATCGAATAACAATTTTTCGTTTGATCAATTTAATTAACCGATGGTTTTATTTTTAACTAATTTCTTTTAAATAAATCTATCCAACTAAACTTTTTTTCTTTAAACCAAAATCTCATGTATATAAATATTTCAAACATTTTTTTCCTTATATGAATTTCTTCAATATTTTAAAACTCCTTTGTATAAATTCTTTTCTGTTTTAAACCTTTACATTTTATATCTACATATATATATATATACTTAAATTAACGTTCGAACCAATTAAATAACCAATTTTTTTTTCTCTAATAAATTTATCTAACAAGTTATTAAATTTCTCTTTTTGAATAGATTTATTTAATTTAACTAATACCTTTAATTCTCTAAACCAATCACTTTTTTAATAAATTGATTTAACTGAAAATTAATTTTAAAACAGAACTACCTCACTGTATAGGCAACCCGGAACTGCTGCTCCGAACGCCCCGGCGTCGACGACTTCCCCGACCACCCACTGTAGCCACTTGATGAACCTGCGGCAACCAGACTTCGACATGCCTTCCCCGAGTCGCCTTCGACATCGCGACTTCACCCTCCTCATCATCACTGCGCCTTGCCTCCATCCACACACGCGAGCCCAAAATCTATCACGCGGCCACCATCTGAAATCGAAGTCGCGAATTTCGCGAATCACCCCAGACCGCCGATTCGATCGCCTCCACCTGCTCACGAACGCGACCTAATCCCCAGAAATGCTCGCGACCCACGACTGCGTGCCTTGATGAACTCGCAGGCGAACTCCCCTGCTGCCACGATCTTCGCGACCCACTCGCGATGCTCCACAACGAGCCCTAGCTAATTTGAACGAGGGAGAATCGAAACTCAGTTGAACAGAGAGGGTAGTGTCGATTTTATTTTTTAAACTGAGGATGATATAATCTTTTCTTGTTCGTCTAATTTCAACCGAGAAAGAAAGGGGATGCTCGGTGAAAACTATACGACTGGCTTCGGCCATTGTTTTATTTTGAACGAATGAAGATTTTTTTTTTCTCTTGGCCCTTTGATTTGTTTTGAACGAGAAAGAGGGGTACTTGAAAATGAAAAGCAGCATGCTTTACACGATCACCTTCGTGATTTACTGCGTGATTAAAGGAGGGTAACGTGCTGAGGTGACCGATTACAATTTAAAATTTAAATTTAAATTCAATTTGATTTCGACGCGTTTATACGCCGTACGCTCGCATAAAAACTTCGATCGATACGAAATTTGAAACCCGGCAATAATACAACATTCCGGACCCAATGGAACTGGTTTCGCTCAATTCTGAGACTGCGCCTCGGACGACTATTTTTAAATATCGGTTAAACGATATAAATTTCAAAACTGATCAAATCAATTCGAAATTGGATTCTGAAGCTTCTGTTACCTTCAGAATCATCAATACGAACTTTAAAAGCTTTTTGAAATATTTTTCTTCAGCTTTAAATTGAAGATTTAAATTTTTATTCAACTCTCAATAGATTAAATTTTAAAGTTTAATCGCCAAATTATTCTGAAAATTTGCAATCAAATTCAAATCATCATCCAAATATTTAAAATTAATTAAATATCTTCGTTTTAAATTGTTGAAAATTCAGGGTTGTTACAGACTTCCCCCCTTAAAAGAATTTCGTCCTCGAAATTACAGGTTAGGGAAAAAGGTCCTTAACTCGTCTACTATCTTTCACAATCTAAATAGTTTTATCAAATTATCAAAACAAATCTTTCTACTAAAGATTCGTTATTAATTCAACTAACTTTCTAAGCCTTCTATAGCTTTCAAACATCATTGTTTACTTCAAAATTCAAATTTGAGTTTAAATTCAAATTTAAACATTCAAAATTTTCTCAAAAATTTTCTAACACTCGGAATTTTCGAAAAATTTCGCCAGCGTCTCCTTTGCGCGGCTAATACGGTACGACTACAAAACGTCCCTACGGACCCTCAGATTTCAAAAAGAAAAAGAAAAAGCCAAGCGGCTAGACCAGAAATCATCAAAAACTCATATTATAATTCAAATACGTACCTTTTCCGAGCAAATTCAAATTTATCTTTGAAATCAAAATTCCAATTCCTTTATACCTGTATATCTACTAGCCATGATATCTAGTTACAACATTCAAACATTTTGCAAATTTGATTACAAAATTTCAATATAACTGCTTATATCATCTTTAAGTTCGTTATTAAAGTTATATCCTATTCATTCAATTTTTACATTTCAATTTCATTTGAATCTAATTCATAACTTCAATTCTATTTGAATTCAATTTACTTCTGAATATTAAATTTAATCAGCTTTCATTCATTCACAACTGCACTCTTTTAAATTAGTTTCAGTTACTAATTCATTTCAATTCTAATTCATTTGTCTTCAATTTGAATTCCACTCCAATCAGATTTCAAATATTCTATAAGTTATCAACTTATTTTCATCTCGATTTATATAATCATTTATATATTCATATTACAAATTCATTTCATTAATGAATTTTAAATTTTCCAATATCTATCTGGAATTCCATTTTCATTTAATTGATTCACCTATACTTGCTTTAATTTTAACTTCATTCTTTAAGTTAAATTTATTCTATCAAAATTCAAACTGTATAAGTTATCAACTCTAATTCATATTTCATAAGTATTTCTACATAGTATTCCAGAGTTTACCAACATTTCAAAAACCATTTTTTTTGAAAACTGTTCAAATTATCCTTTGAATTTCAAAACAAAATCCAAATTTTTCAAACAACTTCCATTTAAAATAATTTGACAGCAATCCCTCTTTTGGAAACCCGAAAATGAACACCGGTGATGTCGCGATCATCATCGGAATTATTTTCCAGCGACCGAAAAGAGTTTAGAGCTTTTCATCTCTCTAAAATACTTTTCAAAACCTTCGAAATTCATTTTCAAATCAAAAAGATTTAAACTTTCCAAATCTCCAAAATTTTCAAATTCTTTTCAAAAACATTTCCAAAAACTTCTCTGGAATTCCGTTTTAAATTACAAATCACATTTATAATTTATATTCTCAAATTTCATTTGTATATAAATTTATTTCTTAACTTTGGAGTTACGGTTTCAATTTCTTATTCAATTTCAATAGTAATGATAACATTTCAATATCATCACTTTCCTAACAACCAAACATCCATATACTATGGTAATTCATAGAAAAACATTTCTTTTCTATACAAAAATAGTTTTGGGCAAAATTATCTCATTTACCCTATTTTAAAACAATACTGTGTCGAATTGTTCTATTCGAGTGTTTAGAGATCCCTATCAATGATCGTTAATTGCTCGTATTGACCAGAATCCATATACCACTCAATAAATCAATCATCACAATATAAAACAATTTTTATATTCATTAACAAATACGCACTCGTATCTATTATTACACTCAACTCATTCTAGAGTACTACTGACTCTATCTCTAATGAGTAACACCCAACAGAGCAGGGTTGTCGCTTAACCATATGCTCTGATACCACTTGTAACATCCGAAAATTTTCGACTTTCGAAAATTCAACATCGATACTCACTTTATCGACTGCTGAGCCATCGAATGCCGGAAACCCGAAAAGTTATGGTTTTAAGAAAGAAGAAAAAGGTAGAAGAAGAAGATAGAAGAAAAAGAGAAGAAAGAAAGAAGAAGAACAACAGAAAACACATCAGAACTGAAAACAATATCAGAATCTTACACATCGCAGCGGAACAATATATAATAGATAAATGAATATCTTTTAAAAACAAAAGAATTATATCTGTCTTTACATTACATCACATCATATCATCAGAGTCAATATACAACAATGGACAGTCATATAACTTGTCCTCATACAGAATACACAGCGGAATAAATACTATCAGATACAAATACTACGTCTCGTCATCCAGCTTATCTCCAAGCTCCAGAATATCCAGAATATCCTGATAATCTAACTCTAGACTGCCCGTGTGGAAATTGGTGGGCACCCAGAGTTTAGAAGGGAACAATAAACTCCGAGTCAGTCATGGTGACTGGTGTGAGATCGTAAAACAGTTATTCTTTAAAATAACAACAGTATAATTTTAAAGTCAATTCGAAATGCTTTTGGAAAATGAAACTACCATAAGACCTCCCACCACACACACAATGCAAACGCAGAATTGGAGGAGATTTCTTCTTATGATAGTCAAAGATGCTTACTACGCAAAATCAAATCATTTTTGATATTGTTATTAGTGCATAGTGTAGAAACCATTTCGAAAGTATAATATTAATCTTAGCCAACATACGACCAGTATCGTATGCCTACTATAGCTACCATCTAAACAGTGGTGACCACCGTACGTAAATGGCAGGTTCTACAACTAATACCGTACAAGGTGCGTATTGGAGTTTGGATTTCCAACAAATGGTCAGGCTAAGGAACTTCCTTTTCCACGATGGGTACGTCCCTGGAATAGACGACCCGAGAACCTAACCGGATCTCTGCCAACACAAGGCCGGGTTACCTCTGCAAAAATAGGTAACTACTGACACGCGTATGCCATCCCCCGATCGTCACCGATCTTCCCGAGGATCCCCGATTTCCAACAAACCACAAAGTAATAATAACTGTGCAGCAACCACAGAGGTTAAGTATCTGGGCTCCATACCATGATACCACCTTTATCCAGAAGGAATGACATACACTAAGGGGCGCTACTCCCTAGAACCTTGCTGCATTCGTCCTGTTTCGACCATTTCCGGGGTGTGAGGCTCGATGAAGTCTCGTCCACAAAGCTACGCTTTCTATAAAAAGCCCTGCTTTGGGTCAAACAAAATGATCAACCTATGATCACAAAGATATAAGATCAAACAAATGATCATATCACAAATGATCAAACACTGATCATTTCACAGCAACACTCAGTATGCCACGTTACCAAATTGGGATATATCGCTGATAAATTTCAACTACATAACCTCTGAGCTCGTACGTCTCAGAGAAGGGTGTTAAGCTAAGAGAATAAATTCTCCGCCACCAACAGAAATGTATTTGAAAGAAATCAGCTTTATATCTCAAATTGTAACGTCAGACACACAATCCATACAAGTCTGTTCCGGGATCGAACAGAACCGAAGGCACTTCTCACGAAGCCCTTGCATTTCCGGATAATTTTCTAATCACGTCCGGACTTCCCGTCACTAAGGGTGATAAAACCTCTAAATCGAAGATCAGTCGATGTAGAGTAACTCGACGGTAATCCTTCCGTTTTCAAAAATATCCGGTCTTCAACACCGGTCTTCAAATTCGATTTAAAACGACGTATCACATATTCGGAATGGGTTATACGACCCCATGGTCCTTTCCCGGTTAACCCGAATAGTGAGCGATTATTCAAAAATAAGTGTGGCATTCAAATTCATCCAATTCACAACAAATACCTACTCAAGGTAATTATTGATAGTCGGTTATTTAACTATCAATAAAGATGCGCAACATCATCAGATTCCAAATAATTTTCCAAATTATTTCATCTTCAAAAATATCTTCACTAGATATAAAAATTTCCACACTTCAAAAATAAACCAACGTTTATTTTCTTTAAAACGAATTTCCATTTCTTTTATAAATTCCAAAGTGAATTTATATTTCAAAAATATCTACTGATATACGATTTTCAAATCGTTTTCAATATTCAATTTCAATTTATCTTTAAGGAGATAAATTCTCAAAACATTTCATTTCATTTTGGAAAACATTTCCATACTTATTTAAAAATAAGTCAGCAATTCACAATCCATTTATTTTCAACACTTGGAAAATATTCGATATACTTAAATCAAATTAAGTATAATTTCATTCTTTAAGGAAAATATTCTTTTAACACCTTTATTTGAGTCAAAACGAATGTTACGTAAAACATCGTTACGACGACTCGAAATCACTAGTATAGGGATTCGAAATTAAGATAGATATATAAATCCCAATACTAAATAAAACATTTCCTTTCGGAAATCATTTACTATAACAACAGTGTTATAGTCCACTATTTCCTTAAGTTTCTCGAAAACGTCTATTTCAACAATAAATGTTGAAATCTATGGTTTCGATTCACAACACATTTTAAAACACCTTTAAAATGTTTAACTTCATTTTTTTAAAATATTACTTCTTCAAAAAATGAATCCATTTTACTTAACAATATATTCACTGTCCAAAATCGTGAATAAAATTTACTTAACCCCATTTCAATCATTTCTACACATTTTTATCACATTCAATCTATTTTCGAATTTATAAGCACGTTTATAAATTCTATTTCTCTTTTTAATAACAACTTCGACTTATAAACCTTTTTTTATCAACTTCTATACTTAACTTATCAAAATAAGTGACTTTGGGTTCATAAACAACTTTTATAAATTTTAATTCCATTTATAAAAGCTTCAATACCAAATCAATTTCAATGTTGATTTCTAATTTTATTTTCAACGTTCGAATAAAATTTCCACATTGATTTCTCAAAAATTCATTTCTAAATATTAAATCAATTACAGATTGATTTCAAATTTTATTTAGCACTACTAAATACATTCCTTATTGAATTCATTTTACATTGATTTCACAACTTATTTTAATGTACCAATTAAATTTCAAACTGAATTTCCAACTTATCTTCTTTTAAATAAATTCCTTTTTAAGAAAAATAAATTTCAATCGTTTCTTTCAATTTATTTAGAAATCCAGATTTTAAATTAATTTCCTCAATTTAAAATCACTATTATACGCAATTCATTTATTTAACATTTTCACTTTATTCTGGAAATAAATTCGATAAGATTATAAAAATTAACTTTTTATACTTTAAAATTCCTTTCTTCGAATTTATTAAATTTCTAAAATCAAATTCATTTAGAAATTTCTATTTTGATTTCCAAAAATTCAATTTCGTTTATTTTTGGAATCCAATGATGTCAAAACATCTATTCAGCTAAATTTTAGCTTTCAAACAAATTCCAGATATCAATATGATTTATAGCATCACTATAATCATTCACAGATTCATATCACAATAGAAATGAATTAAATACATGTGAGGGGTCCAGTTGGATCCCTCCAACCTGTTTCCCTGCATCCAAAGATGTTAGCATAATACCAATTCCGCTCTAGTACGGAATTATCGCGGTATATAGGTTTTTATAAATCCGCTTACTAACGGCGCAATAGGGTCTCATCCGCTATACGAGGCGGGAAATCATCAATCCAATATATACATATGCCAATATGTATATATTGCTATATATAGATATATCCTAAAATATCTAATAGCACATTCAAGCAAAATCAATCAATAACTGCAAATCAAAATTTTCCTTCGAGTGAGAAAATCTCACCTTAGTTTTTAATAGCAATCCGTTTCCATTTTCGGCTGTTTCTTCATTTCAGCCCTAGTATAAACAGTTTATACAATTTATTAAAAATCCGAACTAATCGAATAACAATTTTTCGTTTGATCAATTTAATTAACCGATGGTTTTATTTTTAACTAATTTCTTTTAAATAAATCTATCCAACTAAACTTTTTTTCTTTAAACCAAAATCTCATGTTTATAAATATTTCAAACATTTTTTTCCTTATATGAATTTCTTCAATATTTTAAAACTCCTTTGTATAAATTCTTTTCTGTTTTAAACCTTTACATTTTATATCTACATATATATATATATATACTTAAATTAACGTTCGAACCAATTAAATAACCAATTTTTTTTTCTCTAATAAATTTATCTAACAAGTTATTAAATTTCTCTTTTTGAATAGATTTATTTAATTTAACTAATACCTTTAATTCTCTAAACCAATCACTTTTTTAATAAATTGATTTAACTGAAAATTAATTTTAAAACAGAACTACCTCACTGTATAGGCAACCCGGAACTGCTGCTCCGAACGCCCCGGCGTCGACGACTTCCCCGACCACCCACTGTAGCCACTTGACGAACCTGCGGCAACCAGACTTCGACATGCCTTCCCCGAGTCGCCTTTGACATCGCGACTTCACCCTCCTCATCATCACTGCGCCTCGCCTCCATCCACACACGCGAGCCCAAAATCTATCACGCGGCCACCATCTGAAATCGAAGTCGCGAATTTCGCGAATCACCCCAGACCGCCGATTCGATCGCCTCCACCTGCTCACGAACGCGACCTAATCCCCAGAAATGCTCGCGACCCACGACTGCGTGCCTTGACGAACTCGCAGGCGAACTCCCCTGCTGCCACGATCTTCGCGACCCACTCGCGATGCTCGACAACGAGCCCTAGCTAATTTGAACGAGGGAGAATCGAAACTCAGTTGAACAGAGAGGGTAGTGTCGATTTTATTTTTTAAACTGAGGATGATATAATCTTTTCTTGTTCGTCTAATTTCAACCGAGAAAGAAAGGGGATGCTCGGTCAAAACTATACGACTGGCTTCGGCCATTGTTTTATTTTGAACGAATGAAGATTTTTTTTTTTTTTCTCTTGGCCCTTTGATTTGTTTTGAACGAGAAAGAGGGGTACTTGAAAACGAAAAGCAGCATGCTTTACACGATCACCTTCGTGATTTACTGCGTGATTAAAGGAGGGTAACGTGCTGAGGTGACCGATTACAATTTAAAATTTAAATTTAAATTCAATTTGATTTCGACGCGTTTATACGCCGTACGCTCGCATAAAAACTTCGATCGATACGAAATTTGAAACCCGGCAATAATACAACATTTCGGACCCAATGGAACTGGTTTCGCTCAATTCTGAGACTGCGCCTCGGACGACTATTTTTAAATATCGGTTAAACGATATAAATTTCAAA
The DNA here is from genome assembly GCA_030737815.1 of Allium fistulosum. Taxonomy (NCBI): domain Eukaryota; kingdom Viridiplantae; phylum Streptophyta; class Magnoliopsida; order Asparagales; family Amaryllidaceae; genus Allium; species Allium fistulosum. Next base: position 615,051,680 of record CM060907.1, read on the forward strand.
ACTGATCAAATCAATTCGAAATTGGATTTTGAAGCTTCTGTTACCTTCAGAATCATCAATACGAACTTTAAAAGCTTTTTGAAATATTTTTCTTCAGCTTTAAATTGAAGATTTAAATTTTTATTCAACTCTCAATAGATTAAATTTTAAAGTTTAATCGCCAAATTATTCTGAAAATTTGCAATCAAATTCAAATCATCATCCAAATATTTAAAATTAATTAAATATCTTCGTTTTAAATTGTTGAAAATTCAGGGTCGTTACACGTACGAGCTCAGAGGTTATGTAGTTGAAATTTATCAGCGATATATTCCCAATTTGGTAATGTGGCATGCTGAGTGTTGCTGTGTGATGATCAGTGTTTGATCATTTGTGATATGATCATTTGTTTGATCTTATATCTTTGTGATCATAGGTTGATCATTTGTTTGACCCGAAGCATGGCTTTGTGAACAAAGCGTAGCTTTGTGGACGAGACTTCATCGAGCCTCACACCCCGGAAATGGTCAAAACAGGAAGGATGCGGCAAGGTTCTAGGGAGAAGCGCCCCTTAGTGTATGTCATTCCTTCTGGATAAAGGTGGTATCATGGTATGGAGCCCAGATACTTAACCTCTGTGGTTGCTGCAAATTTATTACTTTGTGGTTTGTTGGAAATCGGGGATCCTCAGGAAGATCGGTGACGATCGGGGGATGACATACGCGTGTCAGTAGTTACCTATTTTTGCAGAGGTAACCCGGCCTTGTGTTGGCAGAGATTCGGTTAGGTTCTCGGGTCGTCTATTCCAGGGACGTACCCATCGTGGAAAAGGAAGTTCCTTAGCCTGACCATTTGTTGGAAATCCAAAGAAACAATACGAGCCTTTACGATTTCAATTGTATAACCTGTCTCCTCAGGAGGCAGCTATTGTCACATACCAAAGTAAGCGGCTTTCGAAAATTCGACATCGATACTCACTTTATCGACTGCCGAGCAATCGAGTGCCGGAAAACTCCAATAGTGAGGGTTTTAAGAAAAAGAAAGAGGCAGAAGAAGAAGAAAACAGAAGAAGAAGGAAGAAAGAGAGAACAACATCAGAACAGAAAACAATATCAGAATCTCACATATCGCAGGGGAACAATATATAATAAATAAACACTAGTCTTTTAAAACAAAGAGCTATATCAGTTTATACATACATCAATCATCAGAGTCAATATACAACAATGGACAGTTATATAACTTGTCCTTATACAGAATACACAGCGGAATAAATACTATCAGATACAAATACTACGTCTCGTCCTCCAGCTTATCTCCAAAGCTACAGAATATCCAGAATATCCTGATAATATAACTCTAGGCTGCCCGTGTGGAAATTGGTGGGCACCCAGAGTTTAGAAGGGAACAATAAACTCCGAGTCAGTCATGGTGACTGGTGTGAGATCGTAAAACAGTTTATCTTTAAAATAAACAACAGGAAAACTTTAATGTCAATTCGCAATGCTTTTGGAAAATGAAACTACCATAAGACCTCCCACCACACACACAATGCAAACGCAGACTTGGAGGAGATTTCTTCTTATGATAGTCAAAGATGCTTACTACGCAAAATCAAATCATTTTTGATATTATTACTAGTGCATAGTGGAAAACATTTCGAAAGTATAATATAAATCTTAGCCAGCATAGGTACCATTATATTATGCCTGCTATAGCTGCCTCCTGAGGAGACAGGTTATACAATTGAAATCGTAAAGGCTCGTATTGTTTCTTTGGATTTCCAACAAATGGTCAGGCTAAGGAACTTCCTTTCCACGATGGGTACGTCCCTGGAATAGACAACCCGAGAACCTAACCAGATCTCTGCCAACACAAGGCCGGGTTACCTCTGCAAAAATAGGTAACTACTGACACGCGTATGCCATCCCCCGATCGTAACCGATCTTCCCGAGGATCCCCGATTTCCAACAAACCACATAGATAATAATGCAGCAACCACATAGGTTAAGTATCTGGGCTCCATACCATGATACCACCTTTATCCAGAAGGAATGACATACACTAAGGGGCGCTACTCCCTAAAACCTTGCCGCATCCTTCCTGTTTCGACCATTTCCGGGGTGTGAGGCTCGATGAAGTCTCGTCCACAAAGCTACGCTTTCTCAAAAAGCCCTGCTTCGGGTCAAACAAAATGATCAACCTATGATCACAAAGATATAAGATCAAACAAATGATCATATCACAAATGATCAAACACTGATCATTTCACAGCAACACTCAGTATGCCACGTTACCAAATTGGGATATATCGCCGATAAATTTCAACTACATAACCTCTGAGCTCGTACGTCTCAGAGAAGGGTGTTAAGCTAAGAGAATAAATTCTCCGCCACCAACAGAAATGTATTTGAAAGGAATCAGCTTTATATCTCAAATTGTAACGTCAGACACACAATCCATACAAGTCTGTTCCAGGATCGAACAGAACCGAAGGCACTTCTCACGAAGCCCTTGCATATCCGGATAATTTTCTAATCACGTCCGGACTTCCCGTCACTAAGGGTGATAAAACCTCTAAACCGGAGATCAGCCGATGTAGAGTAACTCGACGGTAATCCTTCCGTTTTCAAAAATATCCGGTCTTCAACACCGGTCTTCAAATGCAATTCATACGACGTATCACATATTCGGAATGGGTTATACGACCCCATGGTCCTTTCCCGGCTAACCCGAATAGTGAGCGTTTATTTAAAAACAAGTGTGGCATTCAAATTCATCCAATTCACAACAAATACCTACTCAAGGTAATTATTGATAGTCGGTTATTTAACTATCAATAAAGATGCGCAACATCATCAGATTCCAAATAATTTTCCCAAATTATTTCATCTTCAAAAAATATCTTTACTAGATATATAATTTCCACACTTCAAAAATAAATCAATATTTATTTTTAAATAACTTCCCTTTCTTTTATAAATTCCATAGTGAATTTATATTTCAAAAATATCTACTGATATACGATTTTTCAAATCGATTCCAATATTCAATTTCAATTTATCTTTTCAAAGATAATTTCTCAAAAAAAAACATTTCATTTCATTTTTGGAAAAGCAATTCCATACTTATTTAAAATAAGTAATTCACAAATCTATTTATTTTCAACATTTGAAAATATTCGATATACTTAAATCAAAATTAAGTATATATTTCATTCTTTTAAGGAAATCATTTACTATAACAACATTTATTTGAGTCAAAACGAATGTTACGTAAAACATCGTTACGACGACTCAAAATCACTAGTATAGGGATTCGAAATTAAGATAGATATGTAAATCCAAATACTATATAAAAACATTTTCTTTCGGAAATCATTTACTATAACAACAGTGTTATAGTCCACCATTTCCTTATTTTTCGAAAACGTCTATTTCAACAATAAATGTTGAAATCTATGATTTTGATAGTCAATATATTTTAAAACCTCTTTTAAATGTTTAACTTCATTTTCAATGTCACTTCTTCAAAAATAAATCCATTTTTCTTAACAATATATTCACTGTCCAAAATCGTGAATATAATTCACTTATCACATTTCAGTATTTAATTCATCAAATTCAATTGATTTTGAATTTATAAAACAACGCTTATAAATTCCATTTCTGTTTTATAACAACTTCGGTTTATAAATCTTCTTTATTAACAATTTCGATAAATATCCCACTTAAAGGCAAAAATCCAATTTACAAGTAAATTTCTTATCAGCCTTTATTCTACAATTTCATTCATTTTATAACTTCATACTTTATAAATCTATAAACTTCAAACTTCACAATTCTATAAACTTCAAATTTCACAATTCTATAAACTTCAAACTTCACAATTTATAATCCTATAAATTTTCTATCTTCCCAAGTTATAATTCTATAAGTTTCATATCTTTACAATTTAACACTTATAAAAAAACTCGTTTTAAAATTCCAATAATTTTAATTGATAAATATCAATTTTATACATCTTTTATATACCTCGTTTTTAATAATTCAAAAATTCAAATTTTAAACTATTTTATAAATTACTTAACTGTTTATTTCAAAAATCACCTCTCGGTTATATTTCACCAAAATCTTAACCTTTATAACTTTAATAATTTTAACGTTTGTAAATTAATTCAAAAATTTAATAACGTATAGTTACAAATAATCACTTAAAAAATCTCTTTTAAAGTTAAAATCGTTATTTTAAAACTTCAAAAATTGAATCCAATGATGCAACGCATCAATTAGTCAATCACAACATCAACATCATATATCAACATATGATAACAGAATATACATCAATCCTGTAAATAAATAACTACTGGTGAGGAATCCAGTTGGATCCCTCCAACCTGTTTCCCTGCATCCACAAACGTTAGCACAATACCATTCCACTTCGAGGTGGAATATCGCGGTATATAGGTTTTATAAAAATCCGCTTACTAACGGCGCAATAGGGTCTCATCCGCTATACGAGGCGGGAAATCATCAATCCAATATATACATATGCCAATATGTATATATTGCTATATATATATAGATATATCCTACTATATCTAATATCTCATCCAAATAGCAATCATATCAGTCAAATCAATAACTGTAATACCCAATATATTTTTGAGTGAGAAAAATCTCACCTTAGCTTTTAATTTTGCAATCCATTTTCATTCCGATCATTTCTTCATTGTTTCAACCTTGTATAAATAATTTATACAATTCTGTCAATATTCGAATTAAATCGAACTATAAAATTTCTAACTTGATATGTTTTCATTATACAATGACCTCATTTTTAACTCAGTTTCCTTTAAATAAATTTAATTAACTATAAATTTAGTTTTAACTAAAAATTTTCTTTTTTTAGTAACTAAAATAGGTAAAACAAACTAATTATCGTAAACTGTTGTTTATACAACTTAACAAAAAAAGTTTAACATTATATTCCTTTTTATATAAACAAGATAGGATTTCCCTTCGAAATACATTCACTTAACTAAGATTTTGTTTTAGACTATAATTTAATTTAACATCTTTAAACTAATAATCTCCTATAACACATTATTTCCTGTATATACATTTCCTTTAAACTAAATATATTTTCTTAACTGAAATAGAACTATCTATATACATTTACTGTATATTATCTTCCTGATATATATATTCATATGTATAGGTATAGGTATTAAGTACGCAGAATAGATTTTGTACCTTATCAATACGATCGATTCGAGCACGCCTAGCCTACTGACTTCGATCGAGACTTCTATGCCACCTGCCTTTATCGCGAGTCGCGACTTGCCGTACGCGCGTGCCACCACGAGCAGCTGCCACATGCCACCAGCGTCGCCGAGAAACCCCAATCCCCTATGCGAATTTTCGTGCCACGAACTCCAACGCGATTTTGCCGACATCAGCCACTCCACGACACTGACGTCTTCGACTTCCATTACCTACCTTCGACAGCCCCTTCCTTCATGATCAATTGCTCATCCATTCGAAACCAAAACCCCCCCCTTCAATCACGAATCGACCGCGAGTCGATTGCAGTCGCCTCCTCCTGCGATGGCCCTAAATCTCGCGAGCGCCACCATCATCTAACTGCCGCGAGTCAATCATCCCCATCCCTCGCGTGAGCGCCTCCTGCCTTGCTCGACTTCGAGCTATATGCTGCCGCGTTTCCCCCAATCTTAACTCGAACGAATCAAGCGCCTCGAGGAAACTGCCTCGTCGAACTCGGTTTCCATTTTAAAATTTGAGCGAGAGTTTTTATTTTTATTTTTCTCTTCGAAACTGATTTAGAACGGAGTGATTTAAAATGGATGAAGGCATGGGTTACGTGATGGGTTGCCTGATTTTTGTATCGTGATTGCAGGCGAAAATTTAGGCGTGAGATAAGGGGATACGTGTGTGTGTGTTGACTAAAATTTTTTATTTAAATTTCAAATTGAATTTCATTTCATTTCAATGCGTTTTTGTGTCGTGTGCTCACGTAATAACTCTGATCAATACAAAATTTGAAATCTGGCAATAATTCAATATTCCGGACCCAATGGAACTAGTTTCGTCGAATTCCTAGACTGCGCCTCGGACGGCTATTTTTAAATGTCGATTCAAACGATATAAATTCAAAGCTGAACAAATCACTGAACAATTCAATTCTGAAGCTTCTATTATCTTCAGTGTTATCAATATAAATTTTAAAAGCTTTTGAAATATTTTTCTTCGGCTTAAAATTGAAGATTCAAATTTTATTCAGCATTCACTAGATTAAATGTTAAAATTTAATCGCCAAATTCCAAGTTATATTCGGGATTCAAATTAAATCGTCGTTCAAATATTTAAAATTAATTAAATATTCTCAATTTAATTTGTTCAAAATTCTGGATCGTTACAGCTATAGCAGGCATAATATAATGGTACCTATGCTGGCTATGATTTATATTCTACTTTCGAAATGTTTTCCACTATGCACTAATAATAATATCAAATGATTTGATTTTTGCGTAGTAAGCATCTTTGACTAACATAAGAAGAAATCTCCTCCAAGTCTGCGTTTGCATTGTGTGTGTGGTGGGAGGTCTTATGGTAGTTTCATTTTCCAAAAGCATTGCGAATTGACTTTAAAAATCTCAGCTATTTGTTTTTAAAGATAAACTGTTTTTGTTGCTCACACCAGTTGTAACACCCCACCTCTATGCTCATAATAACAAAGAGTATTAAAAGAAATACTGTCTATTATTACGAAGAATAAGGCTGGATAGGAGCGACCATCCGTAGTTGGCCTTACACTAATATTGGTTATCTCGATAGGAGTGGTATATACTTTTTATTTTTCATCTATTATTTATTTACTCCCATCGACACACCCAATTATCAGTATAAAACAAACCACGATAGTTCATAATAGTTTAGGACATTAGATATAACAATAACACAGATAATATAAATGCGGAACACAGATAAAAACAAAAGGCTCATATATATATATAACTGATGTCGGTTAATACATAGTTGACACAATACATACGATACAACTACAACTGTCGACTCTAGAAGTTATATATACAAGTACATTATCGACTAATATACATGAATACATATCATTCTATACAATGACATGACTACTACAAAATGACTGACAACTTCAGAAGATGTGAAAAGTCTACATATCCTGAACAGCAACTCAAAGAAAGAAAATCTACAACCTGAAATACTCGGGTCTGACCCGAGTATTACATTCAAAAGAAAATAATACCCAGGTCAGTCTAATTCAAACCAGTTTATTAGTGCATATAAGCAGTAATAATTTAAATAGACGACAGTCACAATAATTCCCGTCCATCCGATTCTTTAAACAAAGAAACCGGATAGCGGTCAATATAACACTCAACAGTGTTTAACAAAAATCAGCAGATTTAAATCATCAGTGAAGGTAAGTGAAACGAATATCAACGAAGATAATCTTAAAAACAACAGAATTGCCTAATGGCAAATAACAACAAAATGATCAAATCACCGAAGCAAAACACAATATCAAACTATTGAATTGGCAACACGAAACAATTTCATCAATTGATATCAATCACTTCAAAACGTCAAATTCTGAATTGGCTGCAGTACACGCACGCGTGCACTGCCTCGCCAATACAGTGATGAAATCCACAAAAGCTCAAAGAAACCGAAGCAATGGCAACAACTCAATTTAAATTACAATTCAAAGTATATTGAATTGGACATACGAACAATTTCAAACAATTGAAATTTCAATTAAAGAGTCAATGTTGTTTTGGCTGCAGTACACGTGGCTCACGTGTACTGCCTCGCCAATATAGTATATGGTGAAATATGCAAAAGATTTAGATATGCACAAGATCAGATGAATTGTGCACATCAGCCCAGAACTACATATACAGGAATGCAATATCACAAAAACAGTGATAAACTATTTCCTGTCAAACTCAAGGATATATATATAAGGTATATAAATGGCCAACTCAATGCAACTACTTGAAGACAATACATAAACTTGTATACCCACATGTATGCATACATGTTATAACAGCAAACCCAAACCAGCCATGGTATGGAAGCAACCAGACCAGTTCAAGTTAAGGCAACTTATAGTGCAACAGGACAACAGGCAGTGGAACAACATTATTACGATGCCAAGTACAACAAAATCTCGAGTATCATCAACAAAAGGATACAACATATATGCAACTGTAACACTGGACAGTGCAGTGACAATGCAAGCTACAGGTCGAACTCGAGTGCAAATGGATATGCATAATAACTACACCAATTTTATCAGGAGCATATGCGGTGTACAGTGCGTGACTGCAAATGCAAACAGGTAGGTACAAAGTCAAAGTGAACAATGAAATGCAAGTGACAACAAGACTTAATTGTACTCGAGTCCAAATGCAACAGCGTGCAAACGCACTCAGGTCAAAGCCGGATTCAAGTGTGAAACAAAGTAAATGCAACAAGAACCAGCAGTGCCCAAAGATAGTAGTGCAATTCTAACTGGAAGCACGCAATTTCACATACCAGGTACATCAACGAGTCAAGCGATGCACCAAAAGAGACGACTTATACAAGTGAAAATGCGAGCTACCACCCAAGACAGTGTAAAATGGAAATGAACATGTATAAGTGACCAAGTACAACTTCACTAGCAAATGCAGACTAGTGAACAACTAAATAAAACTGGGCAGTGTAAGTGTCAGACTCAGGAGCAAAGGCGGTAGTACAGCTCAAATGCAACTATATCATACATGATACAGCGTCAATGTGGATGCAAGCAAATACACGTGTATAGGTCAGTGAAAACCCAGATCAATGCCCAAAGTTCAACAGTGTTAATTTTATTTTATTTTAGTGACAAAAGTCAACCTCAATGCATATGAATAATACATATGACTCAATGCAAGAATGCTGAAACCAGACAACATATGTATGAAGGGAATGCACATGAATAACACATCTCTGGGGATGCAGCAGAAAAATTTAATACCGCATCCTCTAAATGAATGCAGCAGTGTGAATGCTACCCTGATAAATGCAATATCACAGACAACAGAAAGTCTCGACATACTTGTGAGAAACAACCTCAACCAATAAGGAATGAGATTACAAACTGCAGTTGAAACAACAACTAAAATGTATGGCCTGTCAATGCAATATTGAGCAAAGGATTTAAAGTAGCAACCCCAAATCAAAAATCAAAACCGTGGCTACAATTTAGAAAGTTCACATTTTGACTAAAACGAATTGCCCAAAGTCAAAGAGAAAAGAACCAGCAATTCAAACCGTGACCAAGAAATCAAAAATCAGGAATCAAAGCCAAGGATATCAATCAATCAAACAACGAAATTCACAGATTTGAACAAGTCAAAAATCAAGTAACAAAACTTCACTAATCTGAATTAGATGCGAGTGATAGAATCACTCACCTGTTAATTCGACGAGCAAGCAACTAGTTCCCTCTTCCGATCAAGCAAAGTGAAGTAGGCGCCTTCAAAAAATCGAGAGCCCTAATTTTTTTTTTTTTAAAAAGCGAACGGACGACGAAATAGTGGCCGCCATTTTTTTCTTTCTTTCGCTGTTTAGGGTTGCCCTCGAAAAATAAAAGGGTCAGGAAAAATGAACGACATGTTAACCCACTCGGCAATAAATACAACATGGGCCAAACAAATTTTTAAAGCCCGCCCGACCTTTAAAATACTTATAAAAGACTTTCAAATCGATTTAAACTGCAATAGCAATTTACAACGATTTAATCGTCATTTTGACGATAAATAAAAATTACAACATCCCAGGTTGTTACAGACTCCCCTCCTTATAAAAATTGCGTCCACGCAATCATAGGGAATAAATGGATAAAAGGTAACAACCAAAAGAGCATGGCAATGTCGAATGTATAAGCAAAGCAAGTGTCAGCGGGGAAGTATTAGATAAGAAATCAAAAGGTTCGACTGATTCAAATCAAAAGAATCAACATCGTGGGGATCAAGGAATCAAAATCAGACGACTGTCTAAAGCAAGAATCAATCGAGTTCCAGCAACTAAGAGAGAAGGAAAAGCAGAGCAGGAATTCCATACAGAGCACGAATTGAATGTGAGTAATCAAATTACTCACCTGAATCGCCAGAGAAAAAGACGAAGCTCAAATCTCAAAAATCGCAAATATTCAATCATCAAAAACGATAATCAAATTTCAAATTCAACAAATATTCGATTATCAAAACGATAACCAAATTTCAAATTCAACAAATGTTCGATTATCAAAAACGATAATCAAATTTCTCAAATCAACAGATATTTAATTATCTAAAGCGATAATTAAATCTAAAATCAACAAATTTTTAGTTATCTCAAGCGATAATTAAACTTCAAATCAGCAAAATATTTAATTATCTAAAACGATAATTAAATCTGAATCAACAAATATTTAATTATCTCAAGCGATAATTAAATCTAAAATCAGCAAATATTTAATTATCAAAAGCGATAATTAAATCTCAAATCAGCAATTATTTAATTATCAAAAGCGATAATTAAATCTCAAATCAGCAAATATTTAATTATCTAACAGCGATAATTAAATCTCAAATCAACAAATATTTAATTATCTAACAGCGATAATTAAATCTAAAATCAACAAATATTTAATTATCTCAAGCGATAATTAAATCTCAAATCAACAAATTTTTAATTATCTCACAGCGATAATTAAATCTAAAATCAACAAATATTTAATTATCTAACAGCGATAATTAAATCTCAAATCAACAAATATTTAATTATCTAAAGCGATAATTAAATCTCAAATCAGCAAATATTTAATTATCTAACAGCGATAATTAAATCTCAAATCAACAAATATTTAATTATCTAACAGCGATAATTAAATCTAAAATCAACAAATATTTAATTATCTCAAGCGATAATTAAATCTCAAATCAACAAATTTTTAATTATCTCACAGCGATAATTAAATCTAAAATCAACAAATATTTAATTATCTCAAGCGATAATTAAATCTCAAATCAACAAATTTTTAATTATCTCACAGCGATAATTAAATCTAAAATCAACAAATATTTAATTATCTAACAGCGATAATTAAATCTAAAATCAACAAATATTTAATTATCTCAAGCGATAATTAAATCTCAAATCAACAAATATTTAATTATCTAAAGCGATAATTAAATCTCATATCAACAAATATTTAATTATCTAAAGTGATAATTAAAGGCAACAAATATCCGATTATCGAAAACGATAATCAGAACTCATATCAACAAATATCTAATTATCACAAGCGATAATTAGAAACAACAAATATCTGATTATCAAAACGATAATCAGAGCTCATATCAACAAATATCTAATTATCACAAGCGATAATTAGAAACAACAATTATCTGATTATCAAAAACGATAATCAGAACTCATATCAACAAATATCCAATTACCTGCAGATAATTGGAAACAACAAATATCTAGAAATCAATTAAGAAGACTAGAAAATCAACATAAAAGCTTGGATCGATCCCATCAGATGGTGAGTTTTTAATTCGCCGCATGTGCAACAACATATGGCCGAAGCCTACCAAGTACTCAACATAATTTTGGCGCCCAACAAATGACCCGAAGGTCCAACATATGACCCAAAGGTCTAGTACTGGTATTTGACCCGAAGGTCCATCATATGACCCGAAGGTCCAACATAGTGGCTCGAAAGCACACGAAAGCATCAAATATTTCAATTAACGAGTCCGGAATTAACCGAAATAGCAAACGCACATGTCCCATACCACGTGTTTTACTAAATCGTTTGATTCTCTTCATCGTTTCCTTGAAAGTGTGAAATCATCAAATTCATCAAAGCGACAGATATTCAATTAACGAGTCCGGAATTAACCGAAAAAGTAAAAGTGTGGTTCCATACTCCGCACTTTTGCTAAATCGTTTAAATCTCTTCATCGTTTCCTTGAAAGTGCAAAATTGTGTATTTTGTAAAAATACACTTTACATTCTCAAACGGACAAGTCCGGAATTAAGCGAATCAGTAAAAGAAAGGGGTCATAGTCCTCGATTTTGCTGAAACGTTTAAATCGCTTCCTCATTCTTTTGAAATCGCAAACTGTAAAATTTTTGAAAACAATTTTATTTATTTTGTAAAAATAACAATTCGCATTCTCAACTGAACAAGTCCGGAGTTAAGCGAAACAGTAAAAGAAAGGGGTTATAATCCTCGATTTTGCTGAATCGTTTAAGTCGCTTTCTCATCCTTTTGAAAACGCAAACCGTTAAAAATTTATAAAACAATTTTCATTTTTAAACGAGTTTCCAATCACGTGATTAAAGCAGCAATATTAGTAACAATTTCGATAAGGAAATTGTACTTCTCAAAATACCGTAAAAACAGTCACAAATCAGTATTGCGGAATAACCGCTTGAAAATCCCCTTTTAAAATTTGACGGTTACTGAAGCCAAAGCGACAGTAATTTTAAAACGTCAAAAATCACATCAAAACAATTTACATCTAAATGTAATATCAGAGAATTTTCATTCATTAAAATTGTCAACAAAACACCGTGCCTCAAAAATTCAGCATCGGTGTAAAAATCCCGTTACAAAAATAACGGCAACAAAATACGTTTCATAACCTAGCATCGGTTCAACGTAAAATAAATGCAGTAACGTGCAATTCAAATTGTGCACGTACTACAAAATGAACAAAGAAACTATCCGAAGGTATCTTCAATGAAGATAATTTAAAACAGCAAAAATCTAATCAATAGATGATTAGTACAAAAGAAAGCCAGCGGAAATTTCAGCAAGAATCACATAACTGCAATTTCTTCGAATCCTCAATTCGGATTCGAAATTCTCAAAGAAACAAAATAATTACAGCTATGTAAACAACAATTGAAATTCATATCGATTTCGTATTTTGATTTTTTTTTTTTTAAAAAAAAATCAAAAAGATTATCAGTTGTACTCAGCGAAGACGGTTTCACTGTTTCCGCTGCGTACTCTGATAAATAGAACACAAATCAATCATATCCTCAGAACACAATTTCACTTTTATTTTTAAATAAAGTTATTTTAAAATTTCATCCAAATTTCAAAACTTTAGTTTTGACTCAAATCACAATAAAACATCGACCAATAGTTGTAACATATGTTCCTTCCGAGTTAAGTTTTAAATTATGTCCATAAACCCCAAGCTCTGATACCAACTGTAACACCCCACCTCTATGCTCATAATAACAAAGAGTATTAAAAGAAATACTGTCTATTATTACGAAGAATAAGGCTGGATAGGAGCGACCATCCGTAGTTGGCCTTACACTAATATTGGTTATCTCGATAGGAGTGGTATATACTTTTTATTTTTCATCTATTATTTATTTACTCCCATCGACACACCCAATTATCAGTATAAAACAAACCACGATAGTTCATAATAGTTTAGGACATTAGATATAACAATAACACAGATAATATAAATGCGGAACATAGATAAAAACAAAAGTCTCATATATATATATAACTGATGTCGGTTAATACATAGTTGACACAATACATACGATACAACTACAACTGTCGACTCTAGAAGTTATATATACAAGTACATTATCGACTAATATACATGAATACATATCATTCTATACAATGACATGACTACTACAAAATGACTGACAACTTCAGAAGATGTGAAAAGTCTTCATATCCTGAACAGCAACTCAAAGAAAGAAAATCTACAACCTGAAATACTCGGGTCTGACCCGAGTATTACATTCAAAAGAAAATAATACCCAGGTCAGTCTAATTCAAACCAGTTTATTAGTGCATATAAGCAGTAATAATTTAAATAGACGACAGTCACAATAATTCCCGTCCATCCGATTCTTTAAACAAAGAAACCAGATAGCGGTCAATATAACACTCAACAGTGTTTAACAAAAATCAGCAGATTTAAATCATCAGTGAAGGTAAGTGAAACGAATATCAACGAAGATAATCTTAAAAACAACAGAATTGCCTAATGGCAAATAACAACAAAATGATCAAATCACCGAAGCAAAACACAATATCAAACTATTGAATTGGCAACACGAAACAATTTCATCAATTGATATCAATCACTTCAAAACGTCAAATTCTGAATTGGCTGCAGTACACGCACGCGTGCACTGCCTCGCCAATACAGTGATGAAATCCACAAAAGCTCAAAGAAACCGAAGCAATGGCAACAACTCAATTTAAATTACAATTCAAAGTATATTGAATTGGACATACGAACAATTTCAAACAATTGAAATTTCAATTAAAGAGTCAATGTTGTTTTGGCTGCAGTACACGTGGCTCACGTGTACTGCCTCGCCAATACAGTATATGGTGAAATATGCAAAAGATTTGGATATGCACAAGATCAGATGAATTGTGCACATCAGCCCAGAACTACATATACAGGAATGCAATATCACAAAAACAGTGATAAACTATTTCCTGTCAAACTCAAGGATATATATATATAAGGTATATAAATGGCCAACTCAATGCAACTACTTGAAGACAATACATAAACTTGTATACCCACATGTATGCATACATGTTATAACAGCAAACCCAAACCAGCCATGGTATGGAAGCAACCAGACCAGTTCAAGTTAAGGCAACTTATAGTGCAACAGGACAACAGGCAGTGGAACAACATTATTACGATGCCAAGTACAACAAAATCTCGAGTATCATCAACAAAAGGATACAACATATATGCAACTGTAACACTGGACAGTGCAGTGACAATGCAAGCTACAGGTCGAACTCGAGTGCAAATGGATATGCATAATAACTACACCAATTTTATCAGGAGCATATGCGGTGTACAGTGCGTGACTGCAAATGCAAACAGGTAGGTACAAAGTCAAAGTGAACAATGAAATGCAAGTGACAACAAGACTTAATTGTACTCGAGTCCAAATGCAACAGCGTGCAAACGCACTCAGGTCAAAGCCGGATTCAAGTGTGAAACAAAGTAAATGCAACAAGAACCAGCAGTGCCCAAAGATAGTAGTGCAATTCTAACTGGAAGCACGCAATTTCACATACCAGGTACATCAACGAGTCAAGCGATGCACCAAAAGAGACGACTTATACAAGTGAAAATGCGAGCTACCACCCAAGACAGTGTAAAATGGAAATGAACATGTATAAGTGACCAAGTACAACTTCACTAGCAAATGCAGACTAGTGAACAACTAAATAAAACTGGGCAGTGTAAGTGTCAGACTCAGGAGCAAAGGCGGTAGTACAGCTCAAATGCAACTATATCATACATGATACAGCGTCAATGTGGATGCAAGCAAATACACGTGTATAGGTCAGTGAAAACCCAGATCAATGCCCAAAGTTCAACAGTGTTAATTTTATTTTATTTTAGTGACAAAAGTCAACCTCAATGCATATGAATAATACATATGACTCAACGCAAGAATGCTGAAACCAGACAACATATGTATGAAGGGAATGCACATTAATAACACATCTCTGGGGATGCAGCAGAAAAATTTAATACCGCATCCTCTAAATGAATGCAGCAGTGTGAATGCTACCCTGATAAATGCAATATCACAGACAACAGAAAGTCTCGACATACTTGTGAGAAACAACCTCAACCAATAAGGAATGAGATTACAAACTGCAGTTGAAACAACAACTAATATGTATGGCCTGTCAATGCAATATTGAGCAAAGGATTTAAAGTAGCAACCCCAAATCAAAAATCAAAACCGTGGCTACAATTTAGAAAGTTCACATTTTGACTAAAGCGAATTGCCCAAAGTCAAAGAGAAAAGAACCAGCAATTCAAACCGTGACCAAGAAATCAAAAATCAGGAATCAAAGCCAAGGATATCAATCAATCAAACAACGAAATTCACAGATTTGAACAAGTCAAAAATCAAGTAACAAAACTTCACTAATCTGAATTAGATGCGAGTGATAGAATCACTCACCTGTTAATTCGACGAGCAAGCAACTAATTCCCTCTTCCGATCAAGCAATGTGAAGTAGGCGCCTTCAAAAAATCGAGAGCCCTAATTTTTTTTTTTTGAAAAAGCGAACGGACGACGAAATAGTGGCCGCCATTTTTTTCTTTCTTTCGCTGTTTAGGGTTGCCCTCGAAAAATAAAAGGGTCAGGAAAAATGAACGACATGTTAACCCACTCGGCAATAAATACAACATGGGCCAAACAAATTTTTAAAGCCCGCCCGACCTTTAAAATACTTATAAAAGACTTTCAAACCGATTTAAACTGCAATAGCAATTTACAACGATTTAATCGTCATTTTGACGATAAATAAAAATTACAACATCCCGGGTTGTTACACCAGTCCCATGACTGATCCGGAGTTTATTGTTCCCTCCCTAAACTCTGGGTGCTCATAATTTTCTACACGAGCAGTCTAGAGTTGGGTCTTTCAGATATTCAGGTTTAGTAGATTATTTGGAGCTAGTTCAGTTCTTGGAGTTCATGGACTGACATTGCTTATCTTGGTGTATCGTTATTGGGAGTTCAAGCTATTTCTGGATTAGTGCTTTGAAGATGGAGATTATCCGCTGCTGATATTATCGTTTTCTTTTCCGCTGCTATTTGTTGTATACTTGTATCATATCTCTGATGTATATTGATATTCATTATATCACTCTGTTGTATCAGATATTGTATATCAATGTATTATTCATTTCTTCCGCTGTGTTATTTACTTAACGTTGTTATAAGCTCCCAAGAACTAGATTCGACATTTGAATCTACGGCATTTTGAGTACAAGTGAAGTACGGGTGTCGATTTTCGAAGGTCGACTTTTGGGTCTTGACAATAGCAAAATTCGTTCCAACCACAATCATAAAACAAATATTACAGCAGTCATCTTTTTTTTTCCAGCAAATTCACCACTGTAAACCGCCCTTAACCGCATGATCCCAAAATAGAAAGCATGAGGGAAACCTCACCTTAGATATGCAGCAAAGTTTGGGTTGAAAGATTCTTCGGTTTGGATCAATTTGATGATTTTGAGGCTCCTTTATTAGCTTCAGCAGTTGAAAAAGTTGAAACAAGAACATGCAAGAACAAAAGAGAAAGTTATACACAATTCATATCTAATTCTAGGATTTTGATGATATAATTCGGTAGTATTGGTGGAGATTACCTTCTATTCTCTTAATTTGGTGATTTCTTCTTGAATTGGCAGCAAATTGGGTGAAAATTTTGTTTTAGTTGAAGGTAACCATTATATTTTTTTTCAGTTCACTGTAAGTTTGTTCTTTTCTGTTTCTAAGGAAGAAGAACTAAACTACGTACACTAGTTTGTTTCTCACCAGAAACATCCAGATAATGGATTTTAGGTTTTAAAACCTAACCCACCAAGCCCAAAGCAATATTATTTAGAGAAAATGCAAAGCTATGTATATGTATTAGGCTATTTTACCTTAAATTCACATATTTCTCAATATAAACTCAAAAAAATATATGCAACCAACTGTTATGAAACAAAAATTGTTATTTACACAAAATAAAAAATTTTCATTAATAAAATGTTATTTTCATAAATAAAACCATATTTTTGACAATATTTTACTATTTTCAAAATTTTAGTGTAAAAACACGAATTTTAAAGGATAATTTATTCAAAAATCATTTTCATTTTCAAATAAGTTATAACAAAAGATTATAACTCTTTTTAAAATAACAAAATATTATTTTAAACAATATTCCATCTTTTAATTTTAATAAAATACATATTTTCTACATATTTTTCTTTTAAATTCAATAATAGGTTAATATTGGCAATAATTACCAATATTAATGCATTGATTCAACTAAAATCCAATAAATAATTATTTTCACTTCAAATTCTCAAAGTAAAGTTTTTAAAACTCTATTTTCATCAATTTATATTTGTTTCAACAATTATATGTTGAAACACATCAATTGATTAATTTATTAACTCTAATTTAATAAGATCACATTGTTTATTTGAAATAAATAAATAAAAATTAAATCAAATTTATTTTCTCCATTTTATTTTCAATATTAAATTATAACTAACGTTATAATTAAATATCATAGGTAATCACCAATACCAGGTTTGTTACAAAGCTAGCTAGAACTTGATATTAGTATAAGATAAGAGGAATATAAGTGCATAAGGGAATTCATCCTTTAACTATAAAGGATGGGTACAAGTATAGTATAATCTCAATGCATGGTATATGTTTACCAAGGGTTGTCGCATGAATAGGTTTAATTCAACATAAGAGACTCACACTTAATGGCATTCAACGCTAATACAAGGAATCATATGAAAGTCATGAGAGAAACTCGTTAAAATTCCAATATGAATCTCATGGAACTAGAGACAAAGTTCAAATATCATAAAAACGAAATCACAATATATAACATCTCATGAAGCTCTAGGCTATCTATGTAACAAAAATATCTCAAAATAGTGAAATCGTATAAAACTCAGAAAATTCAAAAAAAACCCTGATTGGCCAGATCCCTGATTACAAAGCTGAAGCAATGTTGCACGTGATAAAATCTTGTTCAGTGCTATTTATAATTTAGGTACCTAACTCGTGTACCCGAAGGTCATACTCATGTTGACCGATGTCACATAACTCGTGGTGACCGAAGTCACATAACTCATGGTGACCGAAATCACATAACTTGTGGTGACCGAAGACATATAACTCAGATGACCCGAAGGTCTATAGCGCTGGCATACTCGTGGATGTGTCACAAACTCTCGGAAAGAAACCCGAAAAGTGTTAGCGTGCGTCCCATACCACTAAACGGTTTACTAACTGCTAGTTAACTCCACATCATAAAAATAAAATCTCTAACCTCAAAAATCTCATAATACTCATATATCTTGCCTCGTATCATCGGCAAATGCAAATAAATCTCATAGTAGTTTCTCATAAACCATAATTCCCACAAGGGAAAAATCTCATCTCAAGGCTCGCCACATCTCATCGGCGAGTAATACAACATTTTTAAGTAGTTCTCATCGATTATTACTCCTACAATAGGAGATCTCGAACATCTCAACTAGTCAAATATTGGCTGAAACAAATTCTAAGATCAACAATCATTCTTGCTGTCATTTCGATCTCGGGACAGCAACAATCAGACACATTTTTAATCAATATACTTCAAAATTTAAAAAATCAAAAAACATGAATCTTTTAGAACAAATTCTTAGCTTTCCGGAACATCAAAGATTATTGAATTTGGATAAAAATTGAAAAAGTTATGCTTAATTTAGTTTTAGATTCAAAAACAGAGCAAATAATAGTTTTGCCCTCGGGATTGCAATAGAAACACTCAAATTTGAAATAGATAACTTCAAAATTCTGTAAAACACAATTAGTGAAACTTGTAGTATATGATCTAAGCTTTCTAAAACATCTAAAATTCTTAAATTTGGTTAAGAAACGTAAAAGTTATGCTTAATTTAGTTTCAGATTCAACAATAGAGCAAATAATAGTTTTGCTCTCGGGATTGCAAAAGAAACACTCAAATTTAAAATAGATAACTTCAAAATTTTAAAAAACAAAAAACATGAAACTTGTATTATATGATCTATGCTTTCCAAAACATCTAAAATTCATATATTTGGTTAAGAAACGTAAAAGTTATACTTAATTTTGTTTCAGATTCAACAACAGAGCAAATAATAGTTTTGCTCTTGGGATTGCAATAGAAACACTCAAATTTGAAATATATAACTTCAAAATTCTGAAAAACACAAAACATGAAACATGTAATATATGATCTAGGCTTTCCAAAACATCCAAAATTCTTAAATTTGGTTAAGAAACGTAAAAGTTATGCTTAATTTAGTTTAAGATTCAACAAAAGAGCAAATAATAGTTTTGCTCTTGGGATTGCAATAGAAACACTCAAATTTGAAATATATAACTTCAAAATTCTGAAAAACACAAAACATGAAACTTGTAGTGTTTGATCTATGCTTTCCAAAACTTCTAAATTCTTTAATTTGGTTAAGAAACGTAAAAGTTATGCTTAATTTAGTTTCAGATTCAACAACAGAGCAGATAATAGTTTTGTTCTTGGGATTGCAATAGAAACACTCAAATTTGAAATAGATAACTTCAAAACTCTAAAAAACACAAAACATGAAACTTGTAGTATATGATCTAATCTTTCCAAAACATCTAAAATTATTAAATTTTGTTAAGAAAAGTAAAAGTTATAGCAAAATTCAATTCAGCCACAATCACAAAACAAATATTACACCAGTCATCTTTTTTTTCCAGCAAATTCACCACTGTAAACCGTCCTTAACCGCATGAACCCAAAATAGAAAGCATGAGGGAACCCTCACCTTAGATATGCAACAAAGTTTGGGTTGAAAGCTTCTCCGGTTTGGATCAATTTGATGATTTTCAGGCTCCTTTGTTAGCTTCAGCAGCTGAAAAAGTTGAAACAAGAACATGTAAGAACAAAAGAGAAAGATATACAAAATTCATATCTAATTCTAGGATTTTTATGATATAATTCTGTAGTATTGTTGGAAATTACCTTCTATTCTCCTAATTTGGTGATTTCTTCTTGAATTGGCAGCAAATTGGGTGAAAATTTTGTTTTAGTTGAAGGTAACCATTATATTATTATTTTTTCAGATTACTGTAAGTTTGTTCTTTTCTGTTTCTGAAGAAGAAGAACTAAACTACGTACACTAGTTTGTTTCTCACCAGAAACATCCAGATAATGGATTTTAGGTTTTAAAACCTAACCCAAAAAGCCCAAAGCAATATTATTTAGAGAAAATGCAAGGCTATGTATATGTATTGGGTTATTTTACCTTAAATTCACATATTTCTCAATATAAACTCAAAAAAAAAATATGCAACCAACTGTTATGAAACATAAATTGTTACTTACACAAAATAAAATTTATTTCAATAATAAAATTTTATTTTCATAAATAAAACCATATTTTTGACAATATTTTACAATTTTCAAAATTTTAGTGTAAAAACACGAATTTTAAAGCATAATTTGTTCAAAAATCATTTTCATTGTCAAATAAGTTATAACAAAACATTATAACTCTTTTTAAAATAACAAAATATTTTTTTAAACAATATTCCATCTTTTAATTTTAATAAAATACATATTTTATACATATTTCTTCTTTTAAATTCAATAACAGGTTAATATTTGCAATAATTACCAATATTAATGCATTGATTCAACTAAAATCCAATAAATAATTATTTTCACTCCAAATTCTCAAAGTAAAGTTTTTAAAACTCTATTTTCATCAATTTATATTTATTTCAAAAATTATATGTTGAAACACATCAATTGATTAATTTATTAACTCTAATTTAATAAGATCACATTGTTTATTTGAAATAAATAAATAAAAATTAAATCAAATTTATTTTCTCCATTTTATTTTCAATATTAAATTATAACTAACGTTATAATTAAATATCATAGGTAATCACCAATACCAGGTTTGTTACAAAGCTAGCTAGAACTTGATATTAGTATAAGATAAGAGGAATATAAGTGCATAAGGGAATTCATCCTTTAACTATAAAGGATGGGTACAAGTATAGTATAATCTCAATGCATGGTATATGTTTACCAAGGGTTGTCGCATGAATAGATTTAATTCAACATAAGACACTCATACTTAATGACATTCAACGCTAATACAAGGAATCGTATGAAAGTCATGAGAGAAACTCATTAAAATTCCAATATGAATCTCGTGGAACTCAAGATAAAGCTCAAATATCATAAAAACGAAATCACAATATATAACATCTCATGTAGCTCTAGGCTATCGATGTAACAGAAATATCTCAAAATAGTGAAATCGTATAAAACTATGAAAATTCAAAAAAACCCCGAATTGGCCAGATCCCTGATTGCAAAGCTGAAGCAATGTTGCACATGCTGAACTCTTGTCCAGTGCTATTTATAATTTAGGTACCTAACTCGTGTACCCGAAGGTCATACTCATGTTGACCGATGTCACATAACTCGTGGTGACCGAAGTCACATAACTCATGGTGACCGAAATCACATAACTTGTGGTGACCGAAGTCATATAACTCAGATGCCCCGAAGGTCTATAGCACTGGCATACTCGTGGATGTGTCACAAACTCTCGGAAAGAAACCCGAAAAGTGTTAGCGTGCGTCCCATACCACACGTTCGCACTAAACGGTTTACTAACTGCTAGTTAACTCCACATCATAAAAATAAAATCTCAAACCTCAAAAATCTCTTAATACTCATATATCTTGCCTCGTATCATCGGCAAGTGCAAATAAATCTCATAGTAGTTTCTCATAAACCATAATTCCCACAAGGGAAAAATCTCATCTCAAGGCTCGCCACATCTCATCGGCAAGTAATACAACATTTTTAAGTAGTTCTCATCGATTATTACTCCTCTGATAGGAGATCTCGAACGTCTCAACTAGTCAAATATTGGCTGAAACAAATTCTAAGATCAACAATCAATTTTGCTGTCATTTCGATCTCGGGACAGCAACAATCAGACACATTTTCAATCAATATACTTCAAAATTTCAAAAATCTCAAAACATGAATCTTTTAGAACAAATTCTTAGCTTTCCGGAACATCAAAGATTATTGAATTTGGATAAAAATTGAAAAAGTTATGCTTAATTTAGTTTCAGATTCAAAAATAGAGCAAATAATAGTTTTGCTCTCGGGATTGCAATAGAAACACTCAAATTTGAAATAGATAACTTCAAAATTATGTAAAACACAAAACATAAAACTTGTAGAATATCATCTAAGCTTTGCAAAACATCTAAAATTCTTGAATTTGGATAAAAATTGAAAAGGTTATGCTTAATTTAGTTTTAGATTCAAAAACAGAGCAAATAATAGTTTTGCTCTCGGGATTGCAATAGAAACACTCAAATTTGAAATAGATAACTTCAAAATTCTGTAAAACACAATTAGTGAAACTTGTAGTATATGATCTAAGCTTTCTAAAACATCTAAAATTCTTAAATTTGATTAAGAAACGTAAAAGTTATGCTTAATTTAGTTTCAGATTCAACAACAGAGCAAATAATAGTTTTGCTCTCGGGATTGCAAAAGAAACACTCAAATTTAAAATAGATAACTTCAAAATTTTAAAAAACACAAAACATGAAACTTGTATTATATGATCTATGCTTTCCAAAACATCTAAAATTCATATATTTGGTTAAGAAACGTAAAAGTTATACTTAATTTTGTTTCAGATTCAACAACAGAGCAAATAATAGTTTTGCTCTTGGGATTGCAATAGAAACACTCAAATTTGAAATAGATAACTTCAAAATTCTGAAAAACACAAAACATGAAACTTGTAATATATGATCTAGGCTTTCCAAAACATCCAAAATTCTTAAATTTGGTTAAGAAACGTAAAAGTTATGCTTAATTTAGTTTAAGATTCAACAACAGAGCAAATAATAGTTTTGCTCTCGGGATTGCAATAGAAACACTCAAATTTGAAATATATAACTTCAAAATTATGAAAAACATGAAACTTGTAGTGTTTGATCTATGCTTTCCAAAACTTCTAAATTCTTTAATTTGGTTAAGAAACGTAAAAGTTATGCTTAATTTAGTTTCAGATTCAACAACAGAGCAGATAATAGTTTTGTTCTCGGGATTGCAATAGAAACACTCAAATTTGAAATAGATAACTTCAAAACTCTAAAATACACAAAACATGAAACTTGTAGTATATGATCTAATCTTTCCAAAACATCTAAAATTATTAAATTTTGTTAAGAAAAGTAAAAGTTATAGCAAAATTCAATTCAGCCACAATCACAAAACAAATATTACACCAGTCATCTTTTTTTTCCAGCAAATTCACCACTGTAAACCGTCCTTAACCGCATGAACCCAAAATAGAAAGCATGAGGGAACCCTCACCTTAGATATGCAACAAAGTTTGGGTTGAAAGCTTCTCCGGTTTGGATCAATTTGATGATTTTCAGGCTCCTTTGTTAGCTTCACTCAGCTGAAAAAGTTGAAACAAGAACATGTAAGAACAAAAGAGAAAGATATACAAAATTCATATCTAATTCTAGGATTTTTATGATATAATTCTGTAGTATTGTTGGAAATTACCTTCTATTCTCCTAATTTGGTGATTTCTTCTTGAATTGGCAGCAAATTGGGTGAAAAATTTGTTTTAGTTGAAGGTAACCATTATATTATTATTTTTTCAGAAACTGTAAGTTTGTTCTTTTCTGTTTCTGAAGAAGAAGAACTAAGCTACGTACACTAGTTTGTTTCTCACCAGAAACATCCAGATAATGGATTTTAGGTTTTAAAACCTAACCCAAAAAGCCCAAAGCAATATTATTTAGAGAAAATGCAAGGCTATGTATATGTATTGGGTTATTTTACCTTAAATTCACATATTTCTCAATATAAACTCAAAAAAAATATATGCAACCAACTGTTATGAAACATAAATTGTTATTTACACAAAATAAAATTTATTTCAATAATAAAATGTTATTTTCATAAATAAAACCATATTTTTGACAATATTTTACAATTTTCAAAATTTTAGTGTAAAAACACGAATTTTAAAGCATAATTTGTTCAAAAATCATTTTCATTGTCAAATAAGTTATAACAAAACATTATAACTCTTTTTAAAATAACAAAATATTTTTTTAAACAATATTCCATCTTTTAATTTTAATAAAATACATATTTTATACATATTTCTTCTTTTAAATTCAATATAGGTTAATATTTGCAATAATTACCAATATTAATGCATTGATTCAACTAAAATCCAATAAATAATTATTTTCACTCCTAATTCTCAAAGTAAAGTTTTTAAACCTTTATTTTCATCAATTTATATTTATTTCAAAAATTATATGTTGAAACACATCAATTGATTAATTTATTAACTCTAATTTAATAAGATCACATGTTTATTTGAAATAAATAAATAAAAATTAAATCAAATTTATTTTCTCCATTTTATTTTCAATATTAAATTATAACAAACGTTATAATTAAATATCATAGGTAATCACCAATAACAGGTTTGTTACAAAGCTAGCTAGAACTTGATATTAGTATAAGATAAGAGGAATATAAGTGCATAAGGGAATTCATCCTTTAACTATAAAGGATGGGTACAAGTATAGTATAATCTCAATGCATGGTATATGTTTACCAAGGGTTGTCGCATGAATAGATTTAATTCAACATAAGACACTCATACTTAATGGCATTCAACGCTAATACAAGGAATCATATGAAAGTCATGAGAGAAACTCATTAAAATTCCAATATGAATCTCGTGGAACTCAAGATAAAGCTCAAATATCATAAAAACGAAATCACAATATATAACATCTCATGTAGCTCTAGGCTATCGATGTAATAGAAATATCTCAAAATAGTGAAATCGTATAAAACTCTGAAAATTCAAAAAAACCCCGAATTGGCCAGATCCCTGATTGCAAAGCTGAAGCAATGTTGCACGTGCTGAACTCTTGTCCAGTGCTATTTATAATTTAGGTACCTAACTCGTGTACCCGAAGGTCATACTCATGTTGACCGATGTCACATAACTCGTGGAGACCGAAGTCACATAACACATGGTGACCGAAATCACATAACTTGTGGTGACCGAAGTCATATAACTCAGATGACCCGAAGGTCTATAGCACTGGCATACTCGTGGATGTGTCACAAACTCTCGGAAAGAAACCCGAAAAGTGTTAGCGTGCGTCCCATACCACACGTTCGCACTAAACGGTTTACTAACTGCTAGTTAACTCCACATCATAAAAATAAAATCTCAAACCTCAAAAATCTCATAATACTCATATATCTTGCCTCGTATCATCGGCAAGTGCAAATAAATCTCATAGTAGTTTCTCATAAACCATAATTCCCACAAGGGAAAAATCTCATCTCAAGGCTCGCCACATCTCATCGGCGAGTAATACAACATTTTTAAGTAGTTCTCATCGATTATTACTCCTACAATAGGAGATCTCGAATGTCTCAACTAGTCAAATATTGGCTGAAACAAATTCTAAGATCAACAATCAATTTTGCTGTCATTTCGATCTCGGGACAGCAACAATCAGACACATTTTCAATCAATATACTTCAAAATTTC
Source organism: Allium fistulosum (assembly GCA_030737815.1). Taxonomy (NCBI): domain Eukaryota; kingdom Viridiplantae; phylum Streptophyta; class Magnoliopsida; order Asparagales; family Amaryllidaceae; genus Allium; species Allium fistulosum. The sequence continues at coordinate 615,077,980 of CM060907.1, forward strand.
AAAAATCTCAAAACATGAATCTTTTAGAACAAATTCTTAGCTTTCCGGAACATCAAAGATTATTGAATTTGGATAAAAATTGAAAAAGTTATGCTTAATTTAGTTTCAGATTCAAAAATAGAGCAAATAATAGTTTTGCTCTCGGGGATTGCAATAGAAACACTCAAATTTGAAATAGATAACTTCAAAATTCTGTAAAACACAAAACATTAAACTTGTAGAATATCATCTAAGCTTTGCAAAACATCTAAAATTATTGAATTTGGATAAAAATTGAAAAAGTTATGCTTAATTTAGTTTTAGATTCAAAAACAGAGCAAATAATAGTTTTGCTCTCGGGATTGCAATAGAAACACTCAAATTTAAATAGATAACTTCAAAATTCTGTAAAACACAATTAGTGAAACTTGTAGTATATGATCTAAGCTTTCTAAAACATCTAAAATTCTTAAATTTGGTTAAGAAACGTAAAAGTTATGCTTAATTTAGTTTCAGATTCAACAATAGAGCAAATAATAGTTTTGCTCTCGGGATTGCAAAAGAAACACTCAAATTTAAAATAGTTAACTTCAAAATTTTAAAAAACACAAAACATGAAACTTGTATTATATGATCTATGCTTTCCAAAACATCTAAAATTCATATATTTGGTTAAGAAACGTAAAAGTTATACTTAATTTTGTTTCAGATTCAACAACAGAGCAAATAATAGTTTTGCTCTTGGGATTGCAATAGAAACACTCAAATTTGAAATAGATAACTTCAAAATTCTGAAAAACACAAAACATGAAACTTGTAATATATGATCTAGGCTTTCCAAAACATCCAAAATTCTTAAATTTGGTTAAGAAACGTAAAAGTTATGCTTAATTTAGTTTAAGATTCAACAACAGAGCAAATAATAGTTTTGCTCTCGGGATTGCAATAGAAACACTCAAATTTGAAATATATAACTTCAAAATTCTGAAAAACACAAAACATGAAACTTGTAATATATGATCTAGGCTTTCCAAAACATCCAAAATTCTTAAATTTGGTTAAGAAACGTAAAAGTTATGCTTAATTTAGTTTAAGATTCAACAACAGAGCAAATAATAGTTTTGCTCTCGGGATTGCAATAGAAACACTCAAATTAGAAATATATAACTTCAAAATTCTGAAAAACACAAAATATGAAACTTGTAGTGTTTGATCTATGCTTTCCAAAACTTTTAAATTCTTTAATTTGGTTAAGAAACGTAAAAGTTATGCTTAATTTAGTTTCAGATTCAACAACAGAGCAGATAATAGTTTTGTTCTCGGGATTGCAATAGAAACACTCAAATTTGAAATAGATAACTTCAAAACTCTAAAAAACACAAAACATGAAACTTGTAGTATATGATCTAATCTTTCCAAAACGTCTAAAATTATTAAATTTTGTTAAGAAAAGTAAAAGTTATAGCAAAATTCATTTCAGCCACAATCAGAAAACAAATATTACACCAGTCATCTTTTTTTCTACCAAATTCACCACTGTAAACCGTCCTTAACCGCATGAACCCAAAATAGAAAGCATGAGGGAACCCTCACCTTAGACATGCAACAAAGTTTGGGTTGAAAGCTTCTCCGGTTTGGATCAATTTGATGATTTTCAGGCTCCTTTGTTAGCTTCAGCAGCTGAAAAAGTTGAAACAAGAACATGGAAGAACAAAAGAGAAAGTTATACAAAATTCATATCTAATTCTAGGATTTTTATGATATAATTCTGTATTATTGTTGGAAATTACCTTCTATTCTCCTAATTTGGTGATTTCTTCTTGAATTGGCAGCAAATTGGGTGAAAATTTTGTTTTAGTTGAAGGTAACCATTATATTATTATTTTTTCAGATTACTGTAAGTTTGTTCTTTTCTGTTTCTAAAGAAGAAGAACTAAACTACGTACACTAGTTTGTTTCTCACCAGAAACATCCAGATAATGGATTTTAGGTTTTAAAACCTAACCCAAAAAGCCCAAAGCAATATTATTTAGAGAAAATGCAAGGCTATGTATATGTATTGGGTTATTTTACCTTAAATTCACATATTTCTCAATATAAACTCAAAAAAAATATATGCAACCAACTGTTATGAACCATAAATTGTTATTTACACAAAATAAAATTTATTTCAATAATAAAATGTTATTTTCATAAATAAAACCATATTTTTGACAATATTTTACAATTATCAAAATTTTAGTGTAAAAACATGAATTTTAAAGCATAATTTGTTCAAAAATCATTTTCATTGTCAAATAAGTTATAACAAAACATTATAACTCTTTTTAAAATAACAAAATATTTTTTTAAACAATATTCCATCTTTTAATTTTAATAAAATACATATTTTATACATATTTCTTCTTTTAAATTCAATAACAGGTTAATATTTGCAATAATTACCAATATTAATGCATTGATTCAACTAAAATCCAATAAATAATTATTTTCACTCCAAATTCTCAAAGTAAAGTTTTTAAACCTCTATTTTCATCAATTTATATTTATTTCAAAAATTATATGTTGAAACACATCAATTGATTAATTTATTAACTCTAATTTAATAAGATCACATTGTTTATTTGAAATAAATAAATAAAAATTAAATCAAATTTATTTTCTCCATTTTATTTTCAATATTAAATTATAACAAACGTTATAATTAAATATCATAGGTAATCACCAATACCAGGTTTGTTACAAAGCTAGCTAGAACTTGATATTAGTATAAGATAAGAGGAATATAAGTGCATAAGGGAATTCATCCTTTAACTATAAAGGATGGGTACAAGTATAGTATAATCTCAATGCATGGTATATGTTTACCAAGGCTTGTCGCATGAATAGGTTTAATTCAACATAAGAGACTCATACTTAATGGCATTCAACGCTAATACAAGGAATCATATGAAAGTCATGAGAGAAACTCATTAAAATTCCAATATGAATCTCATGGAACTCGAGACAAAGTTCAAATATCATAAAAACGAAATCACAATATATAACATCTCATGAACCTCTAGGCTATCTATGTAACAAAAATATCTCAAAATAGTGAAATCGTATAAAACTCAGAAAATTCAAAAAAACCCCGAATTGGCCAGATCCCTGATTGCAAAGCTGAAGCAATGTTGCACGTGCTGAACTCTTGTCCAGTGCTATTTATAATTTAGGTACCTAACTCGTGTACCCGAAGGTCATAATCATGTTGACCGATGTCACATAACTCATGGTGACCGAAGTCACATAACTCATGGTGACCGAAATCACATAACTTGTGGTGACCGAAGTCATATAACTCAGATGACCTGAAGGTCTATAGCACTGGCATACTCGTGGATGTGTTACAAACTCTCGGAAAGAAACCCGAAAAGTGTTAGCGTGCGTCCCATACCACACGTTCGCACTAAACGGTTTACTAACTGCTAGTTAACTCCACATCATAAAAATAAAATCTCAAACCTCAAAAATCTCATAATACTCATATATCTTGCCTCGTATCATCGGCAAGTGCAAATAAATCTCATAGTAGTTTCTCATAAACCATAATTCCCACAAGGGAAAAATCTCATCTCAAGGCTCGCCACATCTCATCGGCGAGTAATACAACATTTTTAAGTAGTTCTCATCGATTATTACTCCTACAATAGGAGATCTCGAACGTCTCAACTAGTCAAATATTGGCTGAAACAAATTCTAAGATCAACAATCAATTTTGCTGTCATTACGATCTCGGGACAACAATAATCAGACACATTTTCAATCAATATACTTCAAAATTTCAAAAATCTCAAAACATGAATCTTTTAGAACAAATTCTTAGCTTTCCGGAACATCAAAGATTATTGAATTTGGATAAAAATTGAAAAAGTTATGCTTAATTTAGTTTCAGATTCAAAAACAGAGCAAATAATAGTTTTTCTCTTGGGATTGCAATAGAAACACTCAAATTTGAAATAGATAACTTCAAAATTCTGTAAAACACAAAACATGAAACTTTTAGAATATCATCTAAGCTTTGCAAAACATCTAAAATTCTTGAATTTGGATAAAAATTGAAAAAGTTATGCTTAATTTAGTTTTAGATTCAAAAACAGAGCAAATAATAGTTTTGCTCTCGGGATTGCAATAGAAACACTCAAATTTGAAATAGATAACTTCAAAATTCTGTAAAACACAATTAGTGAAACTTGTAGTATATGATCTAAGCTTTCTAAAACATCTAAAATTCTTAAATTTGGTTAAGAAACGTAAAAGTTATGCTTAATTTAGTTTCAGATTCAACAACAGAGCAAATAATAGTTTTGCTCTTGGGATTGCAAAAGAAACACTCAAATTTAAAATAGATAACTTCAAAATTTTAAAAAACACAAAACATGAAACTTGTATTATATGATCTATCCTTTCCAAAACATCTAAAATTCATATATTTGGTTAAGAAACGTAAAAGTTATACTTAATTTTGTTTCAGATTCAACAATAGAGGAAATAATAGTTTTGCTCTCGGGATTGCAATAGAAACACTCAAATTTGAAATAGATAACTTCAAAATTCTGTAAAACACAAAACATTAAACTTGTAGTATATGATCTAACCTTTCCAAAACATCTAAAATTCTTAAATTTTGTTAAGAAATGTTAAAGTTATGCTTAATTTAGTTTAAGATTCAACAACAGAGCAAATAATAGTTTTGCTCTCGGGATTGCAATAGAAACATTCAAATTTGAAATATATAACTTCAAAATTCTGAAAAACACAAAACATGAAACTTGTAGTGTTTGATCTATGCTTTCCAAAACTTTTAAATTCTTTAATTTGGTTAAGAAACGTAAAAGTTATGCTTAATTTAGTTTCAGATTCAACAACAGAGCAAATAATAGTTTTGTTCTCGGGATTGCAATAGAAACACTCAAATTTGAAATAGATAACTTCAAAACTCTAAAAAACACAAAACATGAAACTTGTAGTATATGATCTAATCTTTCCAAAACATCTAAAATTATTAAATTTTGTTAAGAAAAGTAAAAGTTATAGCAAAATTCATTTCAGCAACAATCACAAAACAAATATTACACCAGTCATCTTTTTATTCCAGCAAATTCACCACTGTAAACCGTCCTTAACCGCATGAACCCAAAATAGAAAGCATGAGGGAACCCTCACCTTAGATATGCAACAAAGTTTGGGTTGAAAGCTTCTCCGGTTTGGATCAATTTGATGATTTTCAGGCTCCTTTGTTAGCTTCAGTAGCTGAAAAAGTTGAAACAAGAACATGGAAGAACAAAAGAGAAAGTTATACAAAATTCATATCTAATTCTAGGATTTTTATGATATAATTCTGTATTATTGTTGGAAATTACCTTCTATTCTCCTAATTTGGTGATTTCTTCTTGAATTGGCAGCAAATTGGGTGAAAATTTGTTTTAGTTGAAGGTAACCATTATATTATTATTTTTTCAGATTACTATAAGTTTGTTCTTTTCTGTTTCTGAAGAAGAAGAACTAAACTACGTACACTAGTTTGTTTCTCACCAGAAACATCCAGATAATGGATTTTAGGTTTTAAAACCTAACCCAAAAAGCCCGAAGCAATATTATTTAGAAAAAATGCAAGGCTATGTATATGTATTAGGCCATTTTACCTTAAATTCACATATTTCTCAATATAAACTCAAAAAAAATATATGCAACCAACTGTTATGAAACATAAATTGTTATTTACACAAAATAAAATTTATTTCAATAATAAAATGTTATTTTCATAAATAAAATCATATTTTTGACAATATTTTACAATTTTCAAAATTTTAGTGTAAAAACATGAATTTTAAAGCATAATTTGTTCAAAAATCATTTTCATTGTCAAATAAGTTATAACAAAACATTATAACTCTTTTTAAAATAACAAAATATTTTTAAACAATATTCCATCTTTTAATTTTAATAAAATACATATTTTATACATATTTCTTCTTTTAAATTCAATAACAGGTTTATATTTGCAATTATTACCAATATTAATGCATTGATTCAACTAAAATCCAATAAATAATTATTTTCACTCCAAATTATCAAAGTAAAGTTTTTAAACCTCTATTTTCATCAATTTATATTTATTTCAAAAATTATATGTTGAAACACATCAATTGATTAATTTATTAACTCTAATTTAATAAGATCACATTGTTTATTTGAAATAAATAAATAAAAATTAAATCAAATTTATTTTCTCCATTTTATTTTCAATATTAAATTATAACTAACGTTATAATTAAATATCATAGGTAATCACCAATACCAGGTTTGTTACAAAGCTAGCTAGAACTTGATATTAGTATAAGATAAGAGGAATATAAGTGCATAAGGGAATTCATCCTTTAACTATAAAGGATGGGTACAAGTATAGTATAATCTCAATGCATGGTATATGTTTACCAAGGGTTGTCGCATGAATAGATTTAATTCAACATAAGACACTCATACTTAATGGCATTCAACGCTAATACAAGGAATCATATGAAAGTCATGAGAGAAACTCATTAAAATTCCAATATGAATCTCGTGGAACTCAAGATAAAGCTCAAATATCATAAAAACGAAATCACAATATATAACATCTCATGTAGCTCTAGGCTATCGATGTAACAGAAATATCTCAAAATAGTGAAATCGTATAAAACTCTGAAAATTCAAAAAAACCCCGAATTGGCCAGATCCCTGATTGCAAAGCTGAAGCAATGTTGCACGTGCTAAACTCTTGTCCAGTGCTATTTATAATTTAGGTACCTAACTCGTGTACCCGAAGGTCATACTCATGTTGACCGATGTCACATAACTCGTGGTGACCGAAGTCACATAACTCATGGTGACCGAAATCACATAACTTGTGGTGACCGAAGTCACATAACTCAGATGACCCGAAGGTCTATAGCACTGGCATACTCGTGGATGTGTCACAAACTCTCGGAAAGAAACTCGAAAAGTGTTAGCATGCGTCCCATACCACACGTTCACACTAAACGGTTTACTAAACGCTAGTTAACTCCACATCATAAAAATAAAATCTCAAACCTCAAAAATCTTATAATACTCATATATCTTGCTTCGTATCATCGGCAAGTGCAAATAAATCTCATAGTAGTTTCTCATAAACCATAATTCCCGCAAGGGAAAAATCTAATCTCAAGGCTCGCCACATCTCATCGGCGAGTAATACAACATTTATAAGTAGTTCTCATCGATTATTACTCCTATGATAGGAGATCTCGAACGTCTCAACTAGTCAAATATTGGCTGAAACAAATTCTAAAACCAACAATCATTGTTGCTGTCATTTCGATCTCGGGACATCAAAAATTAGATGCATTTTTAATCAATATACTTCAAAATATCAAAAACCTCAAAACACGAAACTTTTAGGACAAATTCTTAGCTTTCCGGAATATCAAAGATTATTGAATTTGGATAAAAATTGAAAAAGTTATGCTTAATTTAGTTTCCGATTCAACAACAGAGCAAATAATAGTTTTGTTCTCGGGATTGCAATAGAAACACTCAAATTTGAAATTGATAACTTCAAAATTCTGTAAAACACAAAACATGAAACTTGTAGTATATGATCTATTCTTTCCAAAACATCTAAAATTATTAAATTTGGTTAAGAAACGTAAAAGTTATGCTTAATTTAGTTTCAGATTCAACAATAGAGCAAATAATAGTTTTGCTCTCGAGATTGCAATAGAAACACTCAAATTCGAAATAGATAACTTCAAAACTCTGTAAAGCACAAAACATGAAACTTGTATTATATGATCTACGCTTTCCAAAACATCTAAAATTCTTAAATTTGGTTAAGAAACGTAAAAGTTATGCTTAATTTAGTTTCAGATTCAACAATAGAGCAAATAATAGTTTTGCTCTCGGGATTGCAAAAGAAACACTCAAATTTGAAATAGATAACTTCAAAATTCTAAAAAACACAAAACATGAAACTTGTAGAATATGATCTATGCTTTCCAAAACATCTAAAATTCATATATTTGGTTAAGAAACGTAAAAGTTATGCTTAATTTAGTTTCAGATTCAACAATAGAGCAAATAATAGTTTTGCTCTCCGGATAGCTATAGAAACACTCAAATTTGAAATAGATTAACTTCAAAATTTTGAAAAACACAAAACATGAAACTTGTAATATATGATCTAAACTTTCCAAAACATCTAAAATTCTTAAATTTGGTTAAGAAACGTAAAAGTTATGCTTAATTTAGTTTCAGATTCAACTATAGAGCAAATAATAGTTTTGCTCTCGGGATTACAATAGAAACACTCAAATTTGAAATAGATAACTTCAAAATTCTGAAAAACACAAAACATGAAACTTGTAGTAATTGGTCTACGCTTTCCAAAACATCTAAAATTCTTAAATTTGGTTAAAAACATAAAAGTTATAGCAAAATTCGTTTCATCCACAATCACAAAACAAATATTACAGCAGTCATCTTTTTTTTTCCAGCAAATTCACCACTGTAAACCGTCCTTAACCGCATGAACCCAAAATAGAAAGCGTGAGGGAAACCTCACTTTTGATATGCAGCAAAGTTTGGCTTGAAAGATTCTTTGGTTTGGATCAATTTGATGATTTTCAGGCTTCTTTGTTAGCTTCAGCAGCTGAAAAAGTTGAAACAAGGAATGCAAGAACAAAAGAGAAAGTTATACACAATTCATATTTAATTCTAGGATTTTAATGATATAATTTTGTAGTATTGGTGGAGATTACCTTCTATTCTCCTAATTTGGTGATTTCTTCTTGAATTGGCAGCAAATTGTGTGAAACTTTTGTTTTAGTTGAAGGTAACCATTATATTTTTTTTTTCAGTTTACTCTATGTTTGTTCTTTTCTATTTCTGAGGAAGAAGAACTAAACTACGTACACTAGTTTGTTTCTCACAAGAAATATCCAGATAATGGATTTTAGGTTTTAAAACCTAACCCAAAAAGCCCAAAGCAATATAATTTAGAGAAAATGCAAGGCTATGTATATGTATTAGGCTATTTTACCTTAAATTCACATATTTCTCAATATAAACTCAAAAAAAAAATATGCAACCAACTGTTATGAAACAAAAATTGTTATTTACACAAAATAAATTTTATTTCAATAATAAAATGTTATTTTCATAAGTAAAACCATATTTTTGGCAATATTTTACAATTTTCAAAATTTTAGTGTAAAAACACGAATTTTAAAGGATAATTTGTTCAAAAATCATTTTCATTTTCAAAAAAGTTATAACAAAACATTATAACTCTTTTTAAAATAACAAAATATTATTTTAAACAATATTCAATCTTTTAATTTTAATAAAATACATATTTTCTACAGATTTCTTCTTTTAGATTCAATAACAAGTTAATATTGGCAATAATTACCAATATTAATGCATTGATTCAACTAAAATCCAATAAATAATTATTTTCACTCCAAATTCTCAAAGTAAAGTTTTTAAAACTCTATTTTGATTAATTTTTATTTATTTCAAAAATTATATGTTGAAACACATCAATTGATTAATTTATTAACTCTAATTTAATAAGATCACATTGTTTATTTGAAATAAATAAAAAAATTAAATCAAATTTATTTTCTCCATTTTATTTTCAATATTAAATTATAAATAACGTTATAATTAAATATCATAGGTAATCACCAATATCAGGTTTGTTACAAAGCTAGCTAGAACTTGATATTAGTATAAGATAAGAGGAATATATGTGCATAAGGGAATTCATCATTTAACTATAAAGGATGGGTACAAGTATAGTATAATCTCAATGCATGGTATATGTTTACCAAGGGTTGTTGCATGAATAGGTTTAATTCAACATAAGAGACTCATACTTAATGGCATTCAACGCTAATACAAGGAATCATATGAAAGTCATGAGAGAAACTCATTAAAATTCCAATATGAATCTTGTGGAACTCAAGATAAAGCTCAAATATCATAAAAACAAAATCACAATATATAACATCTCATGTAGCTCTAGGCTATCGATGTAACAGAAATATCTCAAAATAGTGAAATCGTATAAAACTCAGAAAATTCAAAAAAACCCCCGAATTGGCCAGACCCTTATTGCAAAGCTGAAGCAATGTTGCACGTGCTAAATTCTTGTCCAGTGCTATTTATAATTTAGGTACCTAACTCGTGGACCTGAAGGTCATACTCATGGTGACCGATGTCACATAACTCTTGATGACCGAAGTCACAAAACTCATGGTGACCGAAGTCACATAACTTGTGGTGACCGAAGTAACATAACTCAGATGACCCGAATGTCTATAGAACGGGCATACTCGTGGATGTGTCACAAACTCTCGGAAAGGAACCCGAAAAGTGTTAGCGTGCGTCCCATACCACACGTTCGCACTAAACGGTTTACTAACCGCTAGTTAACTCCACATCATAAAAATAAAATCTCAAACCTCAAAAATCTCATAATACTCATATATCTTGCCTCGTATCATCGGCAAGTGCAAATAAATCTCATAGTAGTTTCTCATAAACCATAATTCCCACAAGGGAAAAATCTCATCTCCAGGCTCGCCACATCTCATCGGCGAGTAATACAACATTTTTAAGTAGTTCTCATCGATTATTACTCCTACAATAAGAGATCTCGAACGTCTCAACTAGTCAAATATTGGCTGGAACAAATTCTAAGATCAACAATCATTCTTGCTGTCATTTCGATCTCGGGACAGCAACAATCAAACACATTTTTAATCAATATACTTCAAAATTTCACAAAACTCAAAACATGAATCTTTTAGAACAAATTCTTAGCTTTTCGGAACATCAAAGATTATTGAATTTGGATAAAAATTGAAAAAGTTATGCTTAATTTAGTTTCAGATTCAAAAACAGAGCAAATAATAGTTTTGCTCTCGGGATTGCAATAGAAACACTCAAATTTGAAATAGATAACTTCAAAATTCTGAAAAACACAAAACATGAAACTTGTAGAATATCATCTAAGCTTTCCAAAACATCTAAAATTCTTAAATTTGGTTAAGAAACTTAAAAGTTATGCTTAATTTAGTTTCAGATTTAACAACAGAGCAAATAATAGTTTTGCTCTCGGGATTGCAATAGAAACACTCAAATTTGAAATAGATAACTTCAAAATTATGTAAAACACAATTAATGAAACTTGTAGTATATGATCTAAGATTTCTAAAACATCTAAAATTCTTAAATTTGGTTAAGAAACGTAAAAGTTATGCTTAATTTAGTTTCAGATTCAACAACAGAGCAAATAATAGTTTTGCTCTCGGGTTTGCAAAAGAAACACTCAAATTTGAAATAGATAACATCAAAATTTAAAAAAAAAACAAAACATGAAACTTGTATTATATGATCTATGCTTTCCAAAACATCTAAAATTCATATATTTGGTTAAGAAACGTAAAACTTATAATTAATTTTGTTTCAGATTCAACAACAGAGCAAATAATAGTTTTGCTCTCGGGATTGCAATAGAAACACTCAAATTCGAAATAGATAACTTCAAAACTCTGTAAAACACAAAACATGAAACTTGTAGTATATGATCTACGCTTTCCAAAACATCTAAAATTCTTAAATTTGGTTAAGAAACGTAAAAGTTATACTTAATTTAGTATAAGATTCAACAATAGAGCAAATAATAGTTTTGCTCTCGGGATTGCAATAGAAACACTCAAATTTGAAATAGATAACTTCAAAATTCTGTAAGACACAAAACATTAAATTTGTAGTATATGATCTAACCTTTCCAAAACATCTAAAATTCTTAAATTTGGTTAAGAAATGTTAAAGTTATTTAGTTTCAGATTCAACAACAGAGCAAATAATAGTTTTGCTCTCGGGATTGCAATAGAAACACTCAAATTTGAAATGGATAACTTCAAAATTCTATAAAACACAATTAATGAATCTTGTAGTATATGATCTAAGCTTTCTAAAACATCTAAAATTCTTAAATTTGGTTAAGAAACGTAAAAGTTATGCTTAATTTAGTTTCAGATTCAACAACAGAGCAAATAATAGTTTTGCTCTCGGGATTGCAAAAGAAACACTCAAATTTAAAATAGATAACTTCAAAATTTTAAAAAACACAAAACATGAAACTTGTATTATATGATCTATGCTTTCGAAAACATCTAAAATACATATATAAATGTCACACTAAACGGTTTACTAAACGCTAGTTAACTCCACATCATAAAAATAAAATCTCAAACCTCAAAAATCTTATAATACTCATTTATCTTGCTTCGTATCATCGGCAAGTGCAAATAAATCTCATAGTAGTTTCTCATAAACCATAATTCCCGCAAGGGAAAAATCTAATCTCAAGGCTCGCCACATCTCATCGGCGAGTAATACAACATTTATAAGTAGTTCTCATCGATTATTACTCCTATGATAGGAGATCTCGAACGTCTCAACTAGTCAAATATTGGCTGAAACAAATTCTAAAACCAACAATCATTGTTGCTGTCATTTCGATCTCGGGACATCAACAATCAGATGTATTTTTAATCAATATACTTCAAAATATCAAAAACCTCAAAACACGAAACTTTTAGGACAAATTCTTAGCTTTCCGGAATATCAAAGATTATTGAATTTGGATAAAAATTGAAAAAGTTATGCTTAATTTAGTTTCCGATTCAACAACAGAGCAAATAATAGTTTTGTTCTCGGGATTGCAATAGAAACACTCAAATTTGAAATTGATAACTTCAAAATTCTGTAAAACACAAAACATGAAACTTGTAGTATATGATCTATTCTTTCCAAAACATCTAAAATTATTAAATTTGGTTAAGAAACGTAAAAGTTATGCTTAATTTAGTTTCAGATTCAACAATAGAGCAAATAATAGTTTTGCTCTCGAGATTGCAATAGAAACACTCAAATTCGAAATAGATAACTTCAAAACTCTATAAAGCACAAAACATGAAACTTGTATTATATGATCTACGCTTTCCAAAACATCTAAAATTCTTAAATTTGGTTAAGAAACGTAAAAGTTATGCTTAATTTAGTTTCAGATTCAACAATAGAGCAAATAATAGTTTTGCTCTCGGGATTGCAAAAGAAACACTCAAATTTGAAATAGATAACTTCAAAATTCTAAAAAACACAAAACATGAAACTTGTAGAATATGATCTATGCTTTCCAAAACATCTAAAATTCATATATTTGGTTAAGAAACGTAAAAGTTATGCTTAATTTAGTTTCAGATTCAACAATAGAGCAAATAATAGTTTTGCTCTCCGGATAGCTATAGAAACACTCAAATTTGAAATAGATAACTTCAAAATTCTGAAAAACACAAAACATGAAACTTATAAAATATGATCTAGGCTTTCTAAAATATCTAAAATTCTTAAATTTGGTTAAGAAACCTAAAAGTTATGCTTAATTTAGTTTAAGATTCAACAACAGAGCAAATAATAGTTTTGCTCTCGGGATTGCAATAGAAACACTCAATTTTGAAATATATAACTTCAAAATTCTGAAATACACAAAACATGAAACTTGTAGTGTTTGATCTAAGCTTTCCAAAACATCTAATATTATTAAATTTGGTTAAGAAACGTAAAAGTTATGCTTAATTTAGTTTCAGATTCAACAATAGAGTAGATAATAGTTTTGCTCTCGGGATTGCAGTAGAAACATTCAAATTTGAAATAGATAACTTCAAAATTCTAAAAAACACAAAGCATGAAACTTGTAGTATATGATTTATGCTTTCTAAAACATCTAAAATTATTAAATTTGATTAAGAAACGTAAAAGTTATGCTTAATTAAGTTTCAGATTCAACAGCAGAGCAAATAATAGTTTTGCTCTCGGGATTGCAATAGAAACACTCAAATTCGAAATAGATAACTTCAAAACTCTGTAAAACAGAAAACATGAAACTTGTAGTATATGATCTACGCTTTCCAAAACATCTATAATTCTTAAATTTGGTTAAGAAACCTAAAGGTTATGCTTAATTTAGTTTCAGATTCAACAACAGAGCAAATAATAGTTTTGCTCTCGGGATTACAATAGAAACACTAAAATTTGAAATAGATAACTTCAAAATTCTGAAAAACACAAAACATGAAACTTGTAGTAAGTGATCTACGCTTTCCAAAACATCTAAAATTCTTAAATTTGGTTTAGAAACGTAAATGTTATAGCAAAATTCGTTTCAGCCACAATCACAAAACAAATATTACAGTAGTCATCTTTTTTTTTTCCAGCAAATTCACCACTGTAAACCGCCATTAACCGCATGAACCCAAAATAGAAAGCGTGAGGGAAACCTCACCTTAGATATGCAGCAAAGTTTGGGTTGAAAGATTCTCCGGTTTGGATCAATTTGATGATTTTGAGGCTCCTTTATTAGCTTCAACAGCTGAAAAAGTTGAAACAAGAACATGCAAGAACAAAAGAGAAAGTTATACACAATTCATATCTAATTCTAGGATTTTGATGATATAATTCGGTAGTATTGGTGGAGATTACCTTCTATTCTCTTAATTTGGTGATTTCTTCTTGAATTGGCAGCAAATTGGGTGAAAATTTTGTTTTAGTTGAAGGTAACCATTATATATTTTTTTCAGTTCACTGTAAGTTTGTTCTTTTCTGTTTCTGAGGAAGAAGAACTAAACTACGTACACTAGTTTGTTTCTCACCAGAAACATCCAGATAATGGATTTTAGGTTTTAAAACCTAACCCAAAAAGCCCAAAGCAATATTATTTAGAGAAAATGCAAGGCTATGTATATGTATTAGGCTATTTTACCTTAAATTCGCATATTTCTCAATATAAACTCAAAAAAATATATGCAACCAACTGTTATGAAACAAAAATTGTTATTTACACAAAATAAAAAAATTTCATTAATAAAATGTTATTTTCATAAATAAAACCATATTTTTGACAATATTTTACAATTTTCAAAATTTTAGTGTAAAAACACGAATTTTAAAGGATAATTTATTCAAAAATCAATTTCATTTTCAAATAAGTTATAACAAAAGATTATAACTCTTTTTAAAATAACAAAATATTATTTTAAACAATATTCCATCTTTTAATTTTAATAAAATACATATTTTCTACATATTTTTCTTTTAAATTCAATAACAGGTTAATATTGGCAATAATTACCAATATTAATGCATTGATTCAACTAAAATCCAATAAATAATTATTTTCACTCCAAATTCTTAAAGTAAAGTTTTTAAAACTCTATTTTAAACAATTTATATTTATTTCAACAATTATATGTTGAAACACATCAATTGATTAATTTATTAACTCTAATTTAATAAGATCACATTGTTTATTTGAAATAAATAAATAAAAATTAAATCAAATTTATTTTCTCCATTTTATTTTCAATATTAAATTATAACTAACATTATAATTAAATATCATAGGTAATCACCAATACCAGGTTTGTTACAAAGCTAGCTAGAACTTGATATTAGTATAAGATAAGAGGAATATAAGTGCATAAAGGAATTCATCCTTTAACTATAAAGGATGGGTACAAGTATATTATAATCTCAATGCATGGTATATGTTTACCAAGGGTTGTCGCATGAATATGTTTAATTCAACATAAGAGACTCATACTTAATGGCATTCAATGCTAATACAAGGAATCATATGAAAGTCATGAGAGAAACTCATTAAAATTCCAATATGAATCTCATGGAACTCGAGACAAAGTTCAAATATCATAAAAACGAAATCACAATATATAACATCTCATGAACCTCTAGGCTATCTATGTAACAAAAATATCTCAAAATAGTGAAATCGTATAAAACTCAGAAAATTCAAAAAAACCCCTGATTGGCCAGATCCCTGATTGCAAAGCTGAAGCAATGTTGCACGTGCTAAAATCTTGTTCAGTGCTATTTATAATTTAGGTACCTAACTCGTGTACCCGAAGGTCATACTCATGTTGACCGATGTCACATAACTCGTGGTGACCGAAGTCACATAACTCATGGTGACCGAAATCACATAACTTTTGGTGACCGAAGTCATATAACTCAGATGACCCGAAGGTCTATAGCACTGGCATACTCGTGGATGTGTCACAAACTCTCGGAAAGAAACCCAAAAAGTGTTAGCGTGCGTCCCATACCACACGTTCGCACTAAACGGTTTACTAACTGCTAGTTAACTCCACATCATAAAAATAAAATCTCTAACCTCAAAAATCTCATAATACTCATATATCTTGCCTCGTATCATCGTCAAGTGCAAATAAATCTCATAGTAGTTTCTCATAAACCATAATTCCCACAAGGGAAAAATCTCATCTCAAGGCTCGCCACATCTCATCGGCGAGTAATACAACATTTTTAAGTAGTTCTCATCGATTATTACTCCTACAATAGGAGATCTCGAACGTCTCAACTAGTCAAATATTGGCTGAAACAAATTCTAAGATCAACAATCAATTTTGCTGTCATTTCGATCTCGGGATAGCAACAATCAGACACATTTTCAATCAATATACTTCAAAATTTCAAAAATCTCAAAACATGAATCTTTTAGAACAAATTCTTAGCTTTCCGGAACATCAAAGATTATTGAATTTGGATAAAAATTGAAAAAGTTATGCTTAATTTAGTTTCAGATTCAAAAACAGAGCAAATAATAGTTTTGCTCTCGGGATTGCAATAGAAACACTCAAATTGGAAAAGATAACTTCAAAATTCTGTAAAACACAAAACATGAAACTTGTAGAATATCATCTAAGCTTTGTAAAACATCTAAAATTCTTAAATTTGGTTAAGAAACTTAAAAGTATGCTTAATTTAGTTTCAGATTTAACAACAGAGAAAATAATAGTTTTGCTCTCGGGATTGCAATAGAAACACTCAAATTTGAAATAGATAACTTCAAAATTCTGTAAAACACAATTAGTGAAACTTGTAGTATATGATCTAAGCTTTCTAAAACATCTAAAATTCTTAAATTTGGTTAAGAAACGTAAAAGTTATGCTTAATTTAGTTTCATATTCAACAATAGAGCAAATAATAGTTTTGCTTTCGGGATTGCAAAAGAAACACTCAAATTTAATATAGATAACTTCAAAATTTTAAAAAACAAAAAACATGAAACTTGTATTATATGATCTATGCTTTCCAAAACATCTAAAATTCATATATTTGGTTAAGAAACGTAAAAGTTATGCTTAATTTAGTTTCAGATTCAAAAACAGAGCAAATAATAGTTTTGCTCTCGGGATTGCAATAGAAACACTCAAATTTGAAATAGATAACTTCAAAATTCTGTAAAACACAAAACATGAAACTTGTAGAATATCATCTAAGCTTTCCAAAACATCTAAAATTCTTAAATTTGGTTAAGAAACTTAAAAGTTATGCTTAATTTAGTTTCAGATTTAACAACAGAGCAAATAATAGTTTTGCTCTCGGGATTGCAATAGAAACACTCAAATTTGAAATAGATAACTTCAAAATTATGTAAAACACAATTAATGAAACTTGTAGTATATGATCTAAGATTTCTAAAACATCTAAAATTCTTAAATTTGGTTAAGAAACGTAAAAGTTATGCATAATTTAGTTTCAGATTCAACAACAGAGCAAATAATAGTTTTGCTCTCGGGTTTGCAAAAGAAACACTCAAATTTGAAATAGATAACATCAAAATTTAAAAAAAACAAAACATGAAACTTGTATTATATGATCTATGCTTTCCAAAACATCTAAAATTCATATATTTGGTTAAGAAACGTAAAAGTTATAATTAATTTAGTTTAAGATTCAACAACAGAGCAAATAATAGTTTTGCTCTCGGGATTGCAATAGAAACACTCAAATTCGAAATAGATAAATTCAAAACTCTGTAAAACACAAAACATGAAACTTGTAGTATATGATCTACGCTTTCCAAAACATCTAAAATTCTTAAATTTGGTTAAGAAACGTAAAAGTTATACTTAATTTAGTATCAGATTCAACAATAGAGCAAATAATAGTTTTGCTCTCGGGATTGCAATAGAAACACTCAAATTTGAAATAGATAACTTCAAAATTCTATAAAACAAAAAACATTAAATTTGTAGTATATGATCTAACCTTTCCAAAACATCTAAAATTCTTAAATTTGGTTAAGAAATGTTAAAGTTATGCTTAATTTAGTTTCAGATTCAACAATAGAGCAAATAATAGTTTTGCTCTCGAGATTGCAATAGAAACACTCAAATTTGAAATGGATAACTTCAAAATTCTGTAAAACACAAAACATGAAACTTGTAGTAAGTGATCTACGCTTTCCAAAACATCTAAAATTCTTAAGTTTGGTTAAGAAACGTAAAAGTTATGCTTAATTTAGTTTCAGATTCAACAACAGAGCAAATAATAGTTTTGCTCTCGGGATTGCAAAAGAAACACTCAAATTTGAAATAGATAACTTCAAAATTTTAAAAAACACAAAACATGAAACTTGTATTATATGATCTATGCTTTCGAAAACATCTAAAATTCATATATTTGGTTAAGAAATGTAAAAGTTATACTTAATTTAGTTTCAGATTCAACAATAGAGCAAATAATAGTTTTGCTCTTGGGATTGCAATAGAAACTCTCAAATTTGAAATAGATAACTTCAAAATTCTGAAAAACACAAAACATGAAACTTATAAAATATGATCTAGGCTTTCTAAAATATCTAAAATTCTTAAATTTGGTTAAGAAACGTAAAAGTTATGCTTAATTTAGTTTAAGATTCAACAACAGAGCAAATAATAGTTTTGCTCTCGGGATTGCAATAGAAACACTCAAATTTGAAATATATAACTTCAAAATTCTGAAATACACAAAACATGATACTTGTAGTGTTTTATCTATGCTTTCCAAAACAACTAAAATTATTAAATTTGGTTAAGAAACGTAAAAGTTATGCTTAATTTAGTTTCAGATTCAACAATAGAGCAGATAATAGTTTTGCTCTTGGGATTGCAATAGAAACATTCAAATTTGAAATAGATAACTTCAAAATACTATAAAACACAAAGCATGAAACTTGTAGTATATGATTTATGCTTTCTAAAACATCTAAATTTCTTAAATTTGATTAAGAAACGTAAAAGTTATGCTTAATTAAGTTTCAGATTCAACAGCAGAGCAAATAATAGTTTTGCTCTTGGGATTGCAATAGAAACACTCAAATTCGAAATAGATAACTTCAAAACTCTGTAAAACAGAAAACATGAAACTTGTAGTATATGATCTACGCTTTCCAAAACATCTATAATTCTTAAATTTGGTTAAGAAACCTAAAGGTTATGCTTAATTTAGTTTCAGATTCAACAACAGAGCAAATAATAGTTTTGCTCTCGGGATTACAATAGAAACACTCAAATTTGAAATAGATAACTTCAAAATTCTGAAAAACACAAAACATGAAACTTGTAGTAAGTGATCTACGCTTTCCAAAACATCTAAAATTCTTAAATTTGGTTTAGAAACATAAATGTTATAGCAAAATTCGTTTCAGCCACAATCACAAAACAAATATTACAGCAGTCATCTTTTTTTTTCCAGCAAATTCACCACTGTAAACCGCCCTTAACCGCATGAACCCAAAATAGAAAGCGTGAGGGAAACCTCACCTTAGATATGCAGCAAAGTTTGGGTTGAAAGATTCTCCGGTTCGGATCAATTTGATGATTTTGAGGCTCCTTTATTTGCTTCAGCAGTTGAAAAAGTTGAAACAAGAACATGCAAGAACAAAAGAGAAAGTTATACACAATTCATATCTAATTCTAGGATTTTGATGATATAATTCGGTAGTATTGGTGGAGATTACCTTCTATTCTCTTAATTTGGTGATTTCTTCTTGAATTGGCAGCAAATTGGGTGAAAATTTTGTTTTAGTTGAAGGTAACCATTATATTTTTTTTTCAGTTCACTGTAAGTTTGTTCTTTTCTGTTTTTGAGGAAGAAGAACTAAACTACGTACACTAGTTTGTTTCTCACCAGAAACATCCAGATAATGGATTTTAGGTTTTAAAACCTAACCCAAAAAGCCCAAAGCAATATTATTTAGAGAAAATGCAAGGCTATGTATATGTATTAGGCTATTTTACCTTAAATTCGCATATTTCTCAATATAAACTCAAAAAAATATATGCAACCAACTGTTATGAAACAAAAATTGTTATTTACACAAAATAAAAAAATTTCATTAATAAAATGTTATTTTCATAAATAAAACCATATTTTTGACAATATTTTACAATTTTCAAAATTTTAGTGTAAAAACACGAATTTTAAAGGATAATTTATTCAAAAATCAATTTCATTTTCAAATAAGTTATAACAAAAGATTATAACTCTTTTTAAAATAACAAAATATTATTTTAAACAATATTCCATCTTTTAATTTTAATAAAATACATATTTTCTACATATTTTTCTTTTAAATTCAATAACAGGTTAATATTGGCAATAATTACCAATATTAATGCATTGATTCAACTAAAATCCAGTAAATAATTATTTTCACTCCAAATTCTTAAAGTAAAGTTTTTAAAACTCTATTTTAAACAATTTTTTATTTATTTCAACAATTATATGTTGAAACACATCGATTGATTAATTTATTAACTCTAATTTAATAAGATCACATTGTTTATTTGAAATAAATAAATAAAAATTAAATCAAATTTATTTTCTCCATTTTATTTTCAATATTAAATTATAACTAACGTTATAATTAAATATCATAGGTAATCACCAATACCAGGTTTGTTACAAAGCTAGCTAGAACTTGATATTAGTATAAGATAAGAGGAATATAAGTGCATAAGGGAATTCATCCTTTAACTATAAAGGATGGGTACAAGTATAGTATAATCTCAATGCATGGTATATGTTTACCAAGGGTTGTCGCATGAATAGGTTTAATTCAACATAAGAGACTCATACTTAATGGCATTCAACGCTAATACAAGGAATCATATGAAAGTCATGAGAGAAACTCATTAAAATTCCAATATGGATCTCATGGAACTCGAGACAAAGTTCAAATATCATAAAAACGAAATCACAATATATATGTCACGACCCGGCTTTCTACCACCAGAAAGACGGATCATGAATTAAGAAAGAAAGGGATAGAAGAAGAAAAGATAGAAAAGAAGAAAGAACAACACATCAGAATCTCACAGCGGAACGAATAAATTATATTAATAACATAAACTATTACATAGTATACAACACTTATCAGAGTTACACAACATATACATCACTTACTAGACAGTTATAAACATCTGTCTAGACATTACAACTCAAATACAAGACAAGACACTATCACATATATCAACACGGCGGAATACTATATCTACGAACGCCGAAGCCTCCTGCTCCATTGCTCCTCCAGAATATTCGTCAAAGCTAAACCTGAATCCCTTGGCTACTCGTAAAAATTTGAGTACCCAAGAGTTTATAAAACAGAAATAAACACTTGGGTCAGACATGGGTCTGGTGTGAGTAAACGGTTAGATTGCTTAACTTTGAAAACCTTTGAAAACAAAAGTATCACGTAAGACTCCCCACAAATAAACATGGGTAAGTTTTTACCTTACGCTAACTAAAACATTTGATAGGAAATCCGATTGTATTATAATAGGGTCTAGGGTTTTCAAGTAAAATACAGAAAATAGTTGAAATGCTTACATCTCACATTCCAACATAGTTGGGCACAACTAATACGTACGGCACTTATTGGAGTTTGGATTCCATACTATGGCAGGGCTACTGGGGTACCGCCCGTCACAGTACGTGGCCTAGATCACCGTACCGAGGAGTACGCCCGCTCCCCTGCAACACAAAGCCGGAACCATCCCTTACTGGATAATTCCGAACAAGACAATCCCGTAGTTGGCGCGACCAACCACACACTAAGCCGAATAAAAGAAAAGGGACCTCTAGACAGGGATCTATCTTGCTCTCAGTGGGTGCTACCCACGAAACCTTGCTGCACCTCCCCTGTTTTAGCCATTCCCGGTTGATGAGGCTTGAGGTTACGATTACCTTTAATCAGAACATATCACTTAGAATGCTCATCGTCCGCCTGACGATGTGCTGAAAGCATTCAATCCATACAAGTTCGTTCCGGGTTCGAACGAAACCGAAGGCATTATCTCGTTACACTCGTTTTGGAATCACCCTCAGAGTTAACGACAATAACCCTTGCACTCTGAATCTTCATCTTCACTTGAGATTCACGACCTATCGTAAATTTGGATCGATGTGGTATTCGGGTCTCCAGACCTGGAATCTCGGTATACGGAAACCCGATCCCGGTCTCATCGAAATCCAAAACGTATCTTTTAAGGCCAAGTTGTTTTAAGGTTAAAACAATTCAATTCTTATCTATATACACAAAGATAGATAATTCAATAGATAATCTACATTATCATCCCAAATAGATAATTCACATTATCATTATAATTCAACCAAACATCCATATCATATATCAATCATATCTCATCAGAGATATCAAACAATGAAATACATTCAATCTCATTTCTGAGATTACATCCATTCAAGACAATTAATGTCATCCATTATTATATAAGCAATGATTTACTTAATCACAACATAATTAATTTAAAATGAATTAAATTAACTATCTCTATCTTTAATTAGTTTAAAGTGAATTAAATTAATTACTTCATCTCTTAATTAATTTAAAATAAATTAAATTAATTACTTCATTTTAAATCTTACTTATATAATCATTAGTTAATTACAAATAAATTAATTAATCATTCTCTAATTATCCACTTTAATTAATCACCTTGATTAATTATATTTTAATTACATTTAAGTAATTACCTTAATTAATTTTCCAAATTAATTATCCTTAACCAAATACAGTAATTAACCTTTAATTACTTCATTAATTAATTAATTATAATTAATTACTTTAATCCTTAATTAATTACAATTAATCACTTATCATTTGATTAATTAATCTTAATTAATCAACTCTTAATCATTAATTAATTATAACTAATGATCCCTAATTACATCTTTAATTATTTATTAATTACATTAAGTAATTATTCTTAATTAATCCATAATTATTAATCATCTTTGATTAATATAATTCAGTAATTGACTTTAATTAATTACTTCCATTAATTAATTACTTTTTAATTAATTATCTTAACAAATAATTAATTACCTTATTAATTAACCTTAATCCTTTAATTAAATAAATTATTTAATTAATAACACTAGGTAATTAACCTTAATCACTTCTTATTTAATTACTTTCATAAATAATTATCCTCTAATTACTTTATTAAATAATCTACCTTTACTTAATTACATTCAGTAATTATTCCTTGATTACTTCAACAAGTAATTATACTTAATTAATTTATAAATGATTATCTTAAGTTAATCATTAATTAACTACTTAGTTAATTATTTAACTAATTATTTAAATTGAATTAAATAATTCCTTAACTCCTTATACTTAAAGATCTTAATTAAGAAAATCATTTATCTTAATTAAGTTAATTAAATTGACCAACAATTTAATTATCCTCCCATATTAATTATTTAATAAATCAAACTTTTAATTACTTAAGATAAATCCTTATTATATTTGATTTATTAAATCCTTATCATTTAAACTTATTTAAAATAAAACATTTTAGAAATAAATTATAATTAAAACATTATAAACTTCTACTCAACTTTCAAAATCTTTAAACTTCCAAAGTTATTAAATTAACTTTAATACAAAAAGCATTTTGAAAATCTATTTATTTATCTTTTAAAAACTTATCTATCTAAATATTAAAAATTGTTATAATATTTAAATTTTGAAACAATTTATTTTACAATTAAAAACTTATTTAACTTTTGTTTTTAAAACTTCAGGAACATTACAGAAACAAAGTTCTTTTGTTTAAACTTTAAAACATTTCTGTAAAAATTCTTAATGCCAGCAATCTCCAAACCCGAGTAAACACCTAGAAATCTCGAAGTAAACTCGAGTCAAACTCTATTTACACTGCTTCGAGTAAAACTCGATATTACCCGAACGAAACCCGAGATAACGCTTCTTCCCCAAATCCATCGTTTCCAGATTCACTCAAACGTGCACGTGCACGTGCACCGTCACGCTGAACGTCGATGAACTCCACGATGGCCTCCACCAAGTCGCCTTCAACCTCGGTACCACGATCGACCACTTCGATTGTCTCGATACGAAAGAGAAACGAAACGAGCTATTTAACCCATCAGTTCAAAACCACCATCACCAGAAAAACCATCCTCCACGGCAACATACACCTCGAGGAGACCCACCGGCATTACCACAGCTCCGCCTTACTCCCCTCTAACTCCAGAACCACTCGCGGTCGCGTCCGGTTCCATCACGTCGCCGAGAAGTCGAGACCAACATCGACAACGATTAACAGGCTCCAAAACCCTACTCGTTCTAATTCCAGCCTCCTCGACCATCAATAAAATACACGAGTATTTTTTCGATGATCTACTACACTTCCTTCACCTCCATGCCCAACAACGTTGATCATCTCGCCCTCGTTCGCCTTGATTTGACCAAAGTCCCCAAAAACATAAAATTCGAAATTCTCTTTGATTACGAATCTAAAAATCTTGAAACAAGTTTCTAAATTCACGATTTTACATTACAAATTCAAATATATAACCCAAACTCAAGATCGATTCGATAAAATTTTGACCCATATTGAATTTTACTATAAATGGAAGAATTTGAGCTAACCATTCAATTTAAATTCTTATAACTATTTTTAACTGATAGATTACTCGATTCAAACAACTTCCTATTTACAAATCATGAACCAATTCAAATCCAACATTTAGATATTGATTGAATTATGGAAAAGTGAGGTATGTTAAATACACAGATACCAGAAGAACAATACAGGCATTCACATATATTTAGATCAACATGCATTCAATTTAATTTAAGAATTTCAAAAAAAAACATCATGATATTCAACACAAGATCAAGATGAAATCCAGAATCAAACTATTTTTAAAATTCCTTTTACTCACCAGACAGGTCAGAGAACAGAGAATAGAAGCTGTTTTCCAGGCTTTTCCAGATTTTTAAATTTGATTTCTTTTTGCTTTGTTGAATTTGTACTTGCTGTTTGATTTTTTGCATTTAGTTGCTTGATCTTCATTTATCTGATTACATGACTTCAGATTGCATTTGTTCTGCTTCCAAGCTTTGATGAATTTCCAGATTTCACATTTTCTTTGAGATTTGATTTCCAGTCTTTTATTTATTTTTAGATTCGAATTATAATTTTTGTTTGAAATGAAGAGAACAAGAGTTTCAGCTGAAAAGTGAAATCAGATCTTTCCCTCTTTCATATTTTAATTTACTTATTTTAATTATCAAAAGGAAATGTGGACATTTGTCCTCTTAGGTGTTAATTAGTTTACACCTATACACTTATTTTCTTACAAATGTCTTCACACCATCTTAATATGCTTACAAGTATTAATCTTGTTTTAATTAATTTATTTAAAACATATACATATTTATTTATTTATGAAATATTTATATGTATATAAAATGTATTTATCTTTTTTTTTTAAATAAGCCTTTACATTCCTATAAAAATATACAAATGTGAAAACTATTATTTAAAATAACTTATGCTTTAATCAAATATATATATATAACATATTTATATATGCTTGAGAAATTGAGTTTAACTATATATATATTTTTACAAACCATTTTGAATTTTAAAAGAGAAAAGATTATTAAAATAAATGAACTTCTTATTTAAATCTTATTTAAACTTAAGCTTACATATATATTTTTAAATAAGAAATTATTCTTGTTATTTAAATCATAAATATCATTTTCAAAAGTATTAAGTTAAATTACAAATTTCCAAATTACAAATTATATAAATATTAAAGTTTGAAAATACTTTATTAAATTCAAATTCAATATTCTTTCCATTCCAATATATACAAATATATATATTCTAAATGGAAAATATTTTTAACATTAGCTTTTATAATTTCTATATTGAATTTTATAACATAACTCCAAATAACAATATATATATACATATATATTATAATTTGAAAACTTATCCTTTTATTAAATTAAAGACTCCCTATTTATAATATATATACCTATATATATACATTATAAATATAAACACTTATATTAGTTTTAGAAAGATAAAATCTTCCCAATTAAAAATTGTTAGAAAAGATATTGCCACATTAAAATGTTATTAGTTTTTCAAAAGAAATAAACTTGCCAATTTAAAATATTATTAACCTTTAAAATGAATAAACTTGTCAATTTTATAAAATAAAACCAACAAATCAATTTAACTATTAATAAAGATTATTAAATTGATATTGCCAAAATTCCGGGATATCACAATATAACATCTCATGAAGCTCTAGGCTATCTATGTAACAAAAATATCTCAAAATAGTGAAATCGTATAAAACTCAGAAAATTCAAAAAAACCCCTGATTGGCCAGATCCTTGATTGCAAAGCTGAAGCAATGTTGCACGTGCTAAAATCTTGTTCAGTGCTATTTATAATTTAGGTACCTAACTCGTGTACCCGAAGGTCATACTCATGTTGACCGATGTCACATAACTCTTGGTGACCGAAGTCACATAACTCATGGTGACCGAAATCACATAACTTGTGGTGACCGAAGTCATATAACTTAGATGACCCGCAGGTCTATAGCACTGGTATACTCGTGGATGTGTCACAAACTCTCGGAAAGAAACCCGAAAAGTGTTAGCGTGCGTCCCATACCACACGTTCGCACTAAACGGTTTACTAACTGCTAGTTAACTCCACATCATAAAAATAAAATCTCTAACCTCAAAAATCTCATAATACTCATATATCTTGCCTCGTATCATCGGCAAGTGCAAATAAATCTCATAGTAGTTTCTCATAAACCATAATTCCCACAAGGGAAAAATCTCATCTCAAGGCTCGCCACATCTCATCGACGAGTAATACAACATTTTTAAGTAGTTCTCATCGATTATTACTCCTACAATAGGAGATCTCGAACGTCTCAACTAGACAAATATTGGCTGAAAAAAATTCTAAGATCAACAATCAATTTTGCTGTCATTTCGATCTCGGGATAGCAACAATCAGACACATTTTCAATCAATATACTTCAAAATTTCAAAAATCTCAAAACATGAATCTTTTAGAACAAATTCTTAGCTTTCCGGAACATCAAAGATTATTGAATTTGGATAAAAATTGAAAAAGTATGCTTAATTTAGTTTCAGATTCAAAAACAGAGCAAATAATAGTTTTGCTCTCGGGATTGCAATAGAAACACTCAAATTGGAAATAGATAACTTCAAAATTCTGTAAAACACAAAACATGAAACTTGTAGAATATCATCTAAGCTTTGCAAAACATCTAAAATTCTTAAATTTGGTTAAGAAACTTAAAAGTATGCTTAATTTAGTTTCAGATTTAACAACAGAGCAAATAATAGTTTTGCTCTCGGGATTGCAATAGAAATACTCAAATTTGAAATAGATAACTTCAAAATTCTGTAAAACACAATTAGTGAAACTTGTAGTATATGATCTAAGCTTTCTAAAACATCTAAAATTCTTAAATTTGGTTAAGAAACGTAAAAGTTATGCTTAATTTAGTTTCATATTCAACAACAGAGCAAATAATAGTTTTGCTCTCGGGATTGCAAAAGAAACACTCAAATTTAAAATAGATAACTTCAAAATTTTAAAAAACAAAAAACATGAAACTTGTATTATATGATCTATGCTTTCCAAAACATCTAAAATTCATATATTTGGTTAAGAAACGTAAAAGTTATGCTTAATTTAGTTTCAGATTCAAAAACAGAGCAAATAATAGTTTTGCTCTCGGGATTGCAATAGAAACACTCAAATTTGAAATAGATAACTTCAAAATTCTGTAAAACACAAAACATGAAACTTGTAGAATATCATCTAAGCTTTCCAAAACATCTAAAATTCTTAAATTTGGTTAAGAAACTTAAAAGTTATGCTTAATTTAGTTTCAGATTTAACAACAGAGCAAATAATAGTTTTGCTCTCGGGATTGCAATAGAAACACTCAAATTTGAAATAGATAACTTCAAAATTATGTAAAACACAATTAATGAAACTTGTAGTATATGATCTAAGATTTCTAAAACATCTAAAATTCTTAAATTTGGTTAAGAAACGTAAAAGTTATGCTTAATTTAGTTTCAGATTCAACAACAGAGCAAATAATAGTTTTGCTCTCGGGTTTGCAAAAGAAACACTCAAATTTGAAATAGATAACATCAAAATTTAAAAAAAACAAAACATGAAACTTGTATTATATGATCTATGCTTTCTAAAACATCTAAAATTCATATATTTGGTTAAGAAACGTAAAAGTTATAATTAATTTAGTTTCAGATTCAACAACAGAGCAAATAATAGTTTTGCTCTCGGGATTGCAATAGAAACACTCAAATTCGAAATAGATAAATTCAAAACTCTTTAAAACACAAAACTTGAAACTTGTAGTATATGACCTACGCTTTCCAAAACATCTAAAATTCTTAAATTTGGTTAAGAAACGTAAAAGTTATACTTAATTTAGTATCAGATTCAACAATAGAGCAAATAATAGTTTTGCTCTTGGGATTGCAATAGAAACACTCAAATTTGAAATAGATAACTTCAAAATTCTGTAAAACACAAAACATTAAATTTGTAGTATATGATCTAACCTTTCCAAAACATCTAAAATTCTTAAATTTGGTTAAGAAATGTTAAAGTTATGCTTAATTTAGTTTCAGATTCAACAACAGAGCAAATAATAGTTTTGCTCTCGGGATTGCAATAGAAACACTCAAATTTGAAATGGATAACTTCAAAATTCTGTAAAACACAATTAATGAAACTTGTAGTATATGATCTAAGCTTTCTAAAACATCTAAAATTCTTAAGTTTGGTTAAGAAACGTAAAAGTTATGCTTAATTTAGTTTCAGATTCAACAACAGAGCAAATAATAGTTTTGCTCTCGGGATTGCAAAAGAAACACTCAAATTTGAAATAGATAACTTCAAAATTTTATAAAACACAAAACATGAAACTTGTATTATATGATCTATGCTTTCGAAAACATCTAAAATTCATATATTTTGTTAAGAAACGTAAAAGTTATACTTAATTTAGTTTCAGATTCAACAATAGAGCAAATAATAGTTTTGCTCTTGGGATTGCAATAGAAACTCTCAAATTTGAAATAGATAACTTCAAAATTCTGAAAAACACAAAACATGAAACTTATAAAATATGATCTAGGCTTTCTAAAATATCTAAAATTCTTAAATTTGGTTAAGAAACGTAAAAGTTATGCTTAATTTAGTTTAAGATTCAACAACAGAGCAAATAATAGTTTTGCTCTCGGGATTGCAATAGAAACACTCAAATTTGAAATATATAACTTCAAAATTCTGAAATACACAAAACATGAAACTTGTAGTGTTTGATCTATGCTTTCCAAAACAACTAAAATTATTAAATTTGGTTAAGAAACGTAAAAGTTATGCTTAATTTAGTTTCAGATTCAACAATAGAGCAGATAATAGTTTTGCTCTCGGGATTGCAATAGAAACATTCAAATTTGAAATAGATAACTTCAAAATTCTAAAAAACACAAAGCATGAAACTTGTAGTATATGATTTATGCTTTCTAAAACATCTAAAATTCTTAAATTTGATTAAGAAACGTAAAAGTTATGCTTAATTAAGTTTCAGATTCAACAGCAGAGCAAATAATAGTTTTGCTCTCGGGATTGCAATAGAAACACTCAAATTCGAAATAGATAACTTCAAAACTCTGTAAAACAGAAAACATGAAACTTGTAGTATATGATCTACGCTTTCCAAAACATCTATAATTCTTAAATTTGGTTAAGAAACCTAAAGGTTATGCTTAATTTAGTTTCAGATTCAACAACAGAGCAAATAATAGTTTTGCTCTCGGGATTACAATAGAAACACTCAAATTTGAAATAGATAACTTCAAAATTCTGAAAAACACAAAACATGAAACTTGTAGTAAGTGATCTACGCTTTCCAAAACATCTAAAATTCTTAAATTTGGTTTAGAAACATAAATGTTATAGCAAAATTCGTTTCAGCCACAATCACAAAACAAATATTACAGCAGTCATCTTTTTTTTTTCCAGCAAATTCACCACTGTAAACCGCTCTTAACCGCATGAACCCAAAATAGAAAGCGTGAGGGAAACCTCACCTTAGATATGCAGCAAAGTTTGGGTTGAAAGATTCTCCGGTTTGGATCAATTTGATGATTTTGAGGCTCCTTTATTAGCTTCAGCAGCTGAAAAAGTTGAAACAAGAACATGCAAGAACAAAAGAGAAAGTTATACACAATTCATATCTAATTCTAGGATTTTGATGATATAATTCGGTAGTATTGGTGGAGATTACCTTCTATTCTCTTAATTTGGTGATTTCTTCTTGAATTGGCAGCAAATTGGGTGAAAATTTTGTTTTAGTTGAAGGTAACCATTATATATTTTTTTCAGTTCACTGTAAGTTTGTTTTTTTCTGTTTCTGAGGAAGAAGAACTAAACTACGTACACTAGTTTGTTTCTCACCAGAAACATCCAGATAATGGATTTTAGGTTTTAAAACCTAACCCAAAAAGCCCAAAGCAATATTATTTAGAGAAAATGCAAGGCTATGTATATGTATTAGGCTATTTTACCTTAAATTCACATATTTCTCAATATAAACTCAAAAAAATATATGCAACCAACTGTTATGAAACAAAAATTGTTATTTACACAAAATAAAAAAATTTCATTAATAAAATGTTATTTTCATAAATAAAACCATATTTTTGACAATATTTTACAATTTTCAAAATTTTAGTGTAAAAACACGAATTTTAAAGGATAATTTATTCAAAAATCAATTTCATTTTCAAATAAGTTATAACAAAAGATTATAACTCTTTTTAAAATAACAAAATATTATTTTAAACAATATTCCATCTTTTAATTTTAATAAAATACATATTTTCTACATATTTTTCTTTTAAATTCAATAACAGGTTAATATTGGCAATAATTACCAATATTAATGCATTGATTCAACTAAAATCCAATAGGTAATTATTTTCACTCCAAATTCTTAAAGTAAAGTTTTTAAAACTCTATTTTAAACAATTTATATTTATTTCAACAATTATATGTTGAAACACATCAATTGATTAATTTATTAACTCTAATTTAATAAGATCACATTGTTTATTTGAAATAAATAAATAAAAATTAAATCAAATTTATTTTCTCCATTTTATTTTCAATATTAAATTATAACTAACATTATAATTAAATATCATAGGTAATCACCAATACCAGGTTTGTTACAAAGCTAGCTAGAACTTGATATTAGTATAAGATAAGAGGAATATAAGTGCATAAGGGAATTCATCCTTTAACTATAAAGGATGGGTACAAGTATAGTATAATCTCAATGCATGGTATATGTTTACCAAGGGTTGTCGCATGAATAGGTTTAATTCAACATAAGAGACTCATACTTAATGGCATTCAACGCTAATACAAGGAATCATTTGAAAGTCATGAGAGAAACTCATTAAAATTCCAATATGAATCTCATGGAACTCGAGACAAAGTTCAAATATCATAAAAACGAAATCACAATATATAACATCTCATGAACCTCTAGGCTATCTATGTAACAAAAATATCTCAAAATAGTGAAATCGTATAAAACTCAGAAAATTCAAAAAAACCCCTGATTGGCCAGATCCCTGATTGCAAAGCTGAAGCAATGTTGCACGTGCTAAAATCTTGTTCAGTGCTATTTATAATTTAGGTACCTAACTCGTGTACCCGAAGGTCATACTCATGTTGACCGATGTCACATAACTCGTGGTGACCGAAGTCACATAACTCATGGTGACCGAAATCACATAACTTGTGGTGACCGAAGTCATATAACTCAGATGACCCGAAGGTCTATAGCACTGGCATACTCATGGATGTGTCACAAACTCTCGGAAAGAAACCCGAAAAGTGTTAGCGTGCGTCCCATACCACACGTTCGCACTAAACGGTTTACTAACTGCTAGTTAACTCCACATCATAAAAATAAAATCTCTAACCTCAAAAATCTCATAATACTCATATATCTTGCCTCGTATCATCGGCAAGTGCAAATAAATCTCATAGTAGTTTCTCATAAACCATAATTCCCACAAGGGAAAAATCTCATATCAAGGCTCGCCACATCTCATCGGCGAGTAATACAACATTTTTAAGTAGTTCTCATCGATTATTACTCCTACAATAGGAGATCTCGAACATCTCAACTAGTCAAATATTGGCTGAAACAAATTCTAAGATCAACAATCAATTTTGCTGTCATTTCGATCTCGGGATAGCAACAATCAGACACATTTTCAATCAATATACTTCAAAATTTCAAAAATCTCAAAACATGAATCTTTTAGAACAAATTCTTAGCTTTCCGGAACATCAAAGATTATTGAATTTGGATAAAAATTAAAAAAGTTATGCTTAATTTAGTTTTAGATTAAAAAACAGAGCAAATAATAGTTTTGCTCTCGGGATTGCAATAGAAACACTCAAATTGGAAATAGATAACTTCAAAATTCTGTAAAACACAAAACATGAAACTTGTAGAATATCATCTAAGCTTTGCAAAACATCTAAAGTTCTTAAATTTGGTTAAGAAACTTAAAAGTATGCTTAATTTAGTTTCAGATTTAACAACAGAGCAAATAATAGTTTTGCTCTCGGGATTGCAATAGAAACACTCAAATTTGAAATAGATAACTTCAAAATTCTGTAAAACACAATTAGTGAAACTTGTAGTATATGATCTAAGCTTTCTAAAACATCTAAAATTCTTAAATTTGGTTAAGAAACGTAAAAGTTATGCTTAATTTAGTTTCAGATTCAAAAACAGAGCAAATAATAGTTTTGCTCTCGGGATTGCAAAAGAAACACTCAAATTTTAAATAGATAACTTCAAAATTTTAAAAAATAAAAAACATGAAACTTGTATTATATGATCTATGCTTTCCAAAACATCTAAAATTCATATATTTGGTTAAGAAACGTAAAAGTTATACTTAATTTAGTTTCAGATTAAAAAACAGAGCAAATAATAGTTTTGCTCTTGGTATTGCAATAGAAACACTCAAATTTGAAATAGATAACTTCAAAATTCTGAAAAACACAAAACATGAAACTTGTAATATATGATCTAGGCTTTCCAAAACATCCGAAATTCTTAAATTTGGTTAAGAAACGTAAAAGTTATGCTTAATTTAGTTTAAAATTCAACAACAGAGCAAATAATAGTTTTGCTCTCGGGATTGCAATAGAAACACTCAAATTTGAAATATATAACTTCAAAATTCTGAAAAACACAAAACATGAAACTTGTAGTGTTTGATCTATGCTTTCCAAAACTTCTAAATTCTTTAATTTGGTTAAGAAACGTAAAAGTTATGCTTAATTTAGTTTCAGATTCAACAACAGAGCAGATAATAGTTTTGTTCTCGGGATTGCAATAGAAACACTCAAATTTGAAATAGATAACTTCAAAACTCTAAAAAACACGAAACTTGTAGTATATGATCTAATCTTTCCAAAACATCTAAAATTATTAAATTTTGTTAAGAAAAGTAAAAGTTATAGCAAAATTCAATTCAGCCACAATCACAAAACAAATATTACACCAGTCATCTTTTTTTTCCAGCAAATTTACCACTGTAAACCGTCCTTAACCGCATGAACCCAAAATAGAAAGCATGAGGGAACCCTCACCTTAGATATGCAACAAAGTTTGGGTTGAAAGCTTCTCTTGTTTGGATCAATTTGATGATTTTCAGGCTCCTTTGTTAGCTTCAGCAGCTGAAAAAGTTGAAACAAGAACATGGAATAACAAAAGAGAAAGATATACAAAATTCATATCTAATTCTAGGATTTTTATGATATAATTCTGTTGTGTTGTTGGAAATTACCTTCTATTCTCCTAATTTGGTGATTTCTTCTTGAATTGGCAGCAAATTGGGTGAAAATTTTGTTTTAGTTGAAGGTAACCATTATATTATTATTTTTTCAGTTTACTGTAAGTTTGTTCTTTTCTGTTTCTGAAGAAGAAGAACTAAACTACGTACACTAGTTTGTTTCTCACCAGAAACATCCAGATAATGGATTTTAGGTTTTAAAACCTAACCCAAAAAGCCCAAAGCAATATTATTTAGAGAAAATGCAAGGCTATGTATATGTATTGGGTTATTTTACCTTAAATTCACATATTTCTCAATATAAACTCAAAAAAAAAATATGCAACCAACTGTTACGATACATAAATTGTTATTTACACAAAATAAAATTTATTTCAGTAATAAAATGTTATTTTCATAAATAAAACCATATTTTTGACAATATTTTACAATTTTCAAAATTTTAGTGTAAAAACACGAATTTTAAAGCATAATTTGTTCAAAAATCATTTTCATTGTCAAATAAGTTATAACAAAACATTATAACTCTTTTTAAAATAACAAAATATTTTTTTAAACAATATTCCATCTTTTAATTTTAATAAAATACATATTTTATACATATTTCTTCTTTTAAATTCAATAACAGGTTAATATTTGTAATAATTACCAATATTATTGCATTGATTCAACTAAAATCCAATAAATAATTATTTTCACTCCAAATTCTCAAAGTAAAGTTTTTAAAACTCTATTTTCATCAATTTATATTTATTTCAAAAATTATATGTTGAAACACATCAATTCATTAATTTATTAACTCTAATTTAATAAGATCACATTGTTTATTTGAAATAAATAAATAAAAATTAAATCAAATTTATTTTCTCCATTTTATTTTCAATATTAAATTATAACTAACGTTATAATTAAATACCATAGGTAATCACCAATACCAGGTTTGTTACAAAGCTAGCTAGAACTTGATATTAGTATAAGATAAGAGGAATATAAGTGCATAAGGGAATTCATCCTTTAGCTATAAAGGATGGGTACTAGTATAGTATAATCTCAATGCATGGTATATGTTTACCAAGGGTTGTCGCATGAATAGGTTTAATTCAACATAAGAGACTCATACTTAATGGCATTCAACGCTAATACAAGGAATCATATGAAAGTCATGAGAGAAACTCATTAAAATTCAAATATGAGTCTCGTGGAACTCAAGATAAAGCTCAAATATCATAAAAACGAAATCACAATATATAACATCTCATGTAGCTCTAGGCTATCGATGTAACAGAAATATCTCAAAATAGTGAAATCGTATAAAACTCTGAAAATTCAAAAAAACCCCGAATTGGCCAGATCCCTGATTGCAAAGCTGAAGCCATGTTGCACGTGCTAAACTCTTGTCCAGTGCTATTTATAATTTAGGTACCTAACTCGTGTACCCGAAGGTCATACTCATGTTGACCGATGTCACATAACTCGTGGTGACCGAAGTCACATAACTCATGGTGACCGAAATCACATAACTTGTGGTGACCGAAGTCATATAACTCAGATGACCCGAAGGTCTATAGCACTGGCATACTCGTGGATGTGTCACAAACTCTCGGAAAGAAACCCGAAAAGTGTTAGCGTGCGTCCCATACCACACGTTCGCACTAAACGGTTTACTAACTGCTAGTTAACTCCACATCGTAAAAATAAAATCTCAAACCTCAAAAATCTCATAATACTCATATATCTTGCCTCGTATCATCGGCAAGTGCAAATAAATCTCATAGTAGTTTCTCATAAACCATAATTCCCACAAGGGAAAAATCTCATCTCAAGGCTCGCCACATCTCATCGGCGAGTAATACAACATTTTTAAGTAGTTCTCATCGATTATTACTCCTACAATAGGAGATCTCGAACGTCTCAACTAGTCAAATATTGGCTGAAACAAATTCTAAGATCAACAATCAATTTTGCTGTCATTTCGATCTCGGGATAGTAACAATCAGACACACTTTCAATCAATATACTTCAAAATTTCAAAAATCTCAAAACATGAATCTTTTAGAACAAATTCTTAGCTTTCCGGAACATCAAAGATTATTGAATTTGGATAAAAATTGAAAAAGTTATGCTTAATTTAGTTTCAGATTCAAAAACAGAGCAAATAATAGTTTTGCTCTCGGGATTGCAATAGAAACACTCAAATTTGAAATAGATAACTTCAAAATTCTGTAAAACACAAAACATGAAACTTGTAGAATATCATCTAAGCTTTGCAAAACATCTAAAATTCTTAAATTTGGTTAAGAAACTTAAAAGTATGCTTAATTTAGTTTCAGATTTAACAACAGAGCAAATAATAGTTTTGCTCTCGGTATTGCAATAGAAACACTCAAATTTGAAATAGATAACTTCAAAATTCTGTAAAACACAATTAGTGAAACTTGTAGTATATGATCTAAGCTTTCTAAAACATCTAAAATTCTTAAATTTGGTTAAGAAACGTAAAAGTTATGCTTAATTTAGTTTCAGATTCAACAATAGAGCAAATAATAGTTTTGCTCTGGAGATTGCAAAAGAAACACTCAAATTTAAAATAGATAACTTCAAAATTTTAAAAAACACAAAACATGAAACTTGTATTATATGATCTATGCTTTCCAAAACATCTAAAATTCATATATTTGGTTAAGAAACGTAAAAGTTATACTTAATTTTGTTTCAGATTCAACAACAGAGCAAATAATAGTTTTGCTCTTGGGATTGCAATAGAAATACTCAAATTTGAAATAGATAACTTCAAAATTCTGAAAAACACAAAACATGAAACTTGTAATATATGATCTAGGCTTTCCAAAACATCCAAAATTCTTAAATTTGGTTAAGAAACGTAAAAGTTATGCTTAATTTAGTTTAAGATTCAACAACAGAGCAAATTATAGTTTTGCTCTCGGGATTGCAATAGAAACACTCAAATTTGAAATATATAACTTCAAAATTCTGAAAAACACAAAACATGAAACTTGTAGTGTTTGATATATGCTTTCCAAAACTTCTAAATTCTTTAATTTGGTTAAGAAACGTAAAAGTTATGCTTAATTTAGTTTCAGATTCAACAACAGAGCAGATAATAGTTTTGTTCTCGGGATTGCAATAGAAACACTCAAATTTGAAATAGATAACTTCAAAACTCTGAAAAACACAAAACATGAAACTTGTAGTATATGATCTAATCTTTCCAAAACATCTAAAATTATTAAATTTTGTTAAGAAAAGTAAAAGTTATAGCAAAATTCAATTCAGCCACAATCACAAAACAAATATTACACCAGTCATCTTTTTTTTCCAGCAAATTCACCACTGTAAACCATCCTTAACCGCATGAACCCAAAATAGAAAGCATGAGGGAACCCTCACCTTAGATATGCAACAAAGTTTGGGTTGAAAGCTTCTCCGGTTTGGATCTATTTTATGATTTTCAGGCTCCTTTGTTAGCTTCAGCAGCTGAAAAAGTAGAAACAAGAACATGGAAGAACAAAAGAGAAAGTTATACAAAATTCATATCTAATTCTAGGATTTTTATGATATAATTCTGTAGTATAGTTGGAAATTACCTTCTATTCTCCTAATTTGGTGATTTCTTCTTTTATTGGCAGCAAATTGGGTGAAAATTTTGTTTTAGTTGAAGGTAACCATTATTTTTTTTTCCAGTTGACTGTAAGTTTGTTCTTTTCTGTTTCTGAGGAAGAAGAACTAAACTACGTACACTAGTTTTTTTCTCACCAGAAACATCCAGATAATGGATTTTAGGTTTTAAAACCTAACCCAAAAAGCCCAAAGCAATATTATTTAGAGAAAATGCAAGGCTATGTATATGTATTAGGCTATTTTACATTAAATTCATATATTTCTCAATATAAACTTAAAAAAAATATATGCAACCAACTGTTATGAAACATAAATTGTTATTTACACAAAATAAAATTTATTTCAATAATAAAATGTTATTTTCATAAATAAAACCATATTTTTGACAATATTTTACAATTTTCAAAATTTTAGTGTAAAAACACGAATTTTAAAGCATAATTTGTTCAAAAATCATTTTCATTGTCAAATAAGTTATAACAAAACATTATAACTCTTTTTAAAATAACAAAATATTTTTTTAAACAATATTCCATCTTTTAATTTTAATAAAATACATATTTTATACATATTTCTTCTTTTAAATTCAATAACAGGTTAATATTTGCAATAATTACCAATATTAATGCATTGATTCAACTAAAATCAAATAAATAATTATTTTCTCTCCAAATTCTCAAAGTAAAGTTTTTAAAACTCTATTTTCATCAATTTATATTTATTTCAAAAATTATATGTTGAAACACATCAATTGATTAATTTATTAACTCTAATTTAATAAGATCACATTGTTTATTTGAAATAAATAAATAAAAATTAAATCAAATTTATTTTCTCCATTTTATTTTCAATATTAAATTATAACTAACGTTATAATTAAATATCATAGGTAATCACCAATACCAGGTTTGTTACAAAGCTAGCTAGAACTTGATATTAGTATAAGATAAGAGGAATATAAGTGCATAAGGGAATTCATCCTTTAACTATAAAGGATGGGTACAAGTATAGTATAATCTCAATGCATGGTATATGTTTACCAAGGGTTGTCGCATGAATAGATTTAATTCAACATAAGACACTCATACTTAATGGCATTCAACGCTAATACAAGGAATCATATGAAAGTCATGAGAGAAACTCATTAAAATTCCAATATGAGTCTCGTGGAACTCAAGATAAAGCTCAAATATCAAAAAAACGAAATCACAATATATAACATCTCATGTAGCTCTAGGCTATCAATGTAACAGAAATATCTCAAAATAGTGAAATCGTATAAAACTCTGAAAATTCAAAAAAACCCCGAATTGGCCAGATCCCTGATTGCAAAGCTGAAGCCATGTTGCACGTGCTAAACTCTTGTCCAGTGCTATTTATAATTTAGGTACCTAACTCGTGTACCCGAAGGTCATACTCATGTTGACCGATGTCACATAACTCGTGGTGACCGAAGTCACATAACTCATGGTGACCGAAATCACATAACTTGTGGTGACCGAAGTCATATAACTCAGATGACCCGAAGGTCTATAGCACTGGCATACTCGTGGATGTGTCACAAACTCTCGGAAAGAAACCCGAAAAGTGTTAGCGTGCGTCCCATACCACACGTTCGCACTAAACGGTTTACTAACTACTAGTTAACTCCACATCATAAAAATAAAATATCAAACCTTAAAAATCTCATAATACTCATATATCTTGCCTTGTATCATCGGCAAGTGCAAATAAATCTCATAGTAGTTTCTCATAAACCATAATTCCCACAAGGGAAAAATCTCATCTCCAGGCTCGCCACATCTCATCGGCGAGTAATACAACATTTTAAGTAGTTCTCATCGATTATTACTCCTACAATAGGAGATCTCGAACGTCTCAACTAGTCAAATATTGGCTGAAACAAATTCTAAGATCAACAATCATTCTTGCTATCATTTCGATCTCGGGACAGCAACAATCAGACACATTTTCAATCAATATACTTCAAAATTTCAAAAATCTCAAAACATGAATCTTTTAGAACAAATTCTTAGCTTTCCGGAACATCAAAGATTATTGAATTTGGACAAAAATTGAAAAAGTTATGCTTAATTTAGTTTCAGATTCAAAAACAGAGCAAATAATAGTTTTGCTTTCAGGATTGCAATAGAAACACTCAAATTTGAAATAGATAACTTCAAAATTCTGTAAAACACAAAACATGAAACTTTTAGAATATCATCTAAGCTTTGCAAAACATCTAAAATTCTTAAATTTGGTTAAGAAACTTAAAAGTATGCTTAATTTAGTTTCAGATTTAACAACAGAGCAAATAATAGTTTTTCTCTCGGTATTGCAATAGAAACACTCAAATTTGAAATAGATAACTTCAAAATTCTGTAAAACACAATTAGTGAAACTTGTAATATATGATCTAAGCTTTCTAAAACATCTAAAATTCTTAAATTTGGTTAAGAAACGTAAAAGTTATGCATAATTTAGTTTCAGATTCAACAACAGAGCAAATAATAGTTTTGCTCTCGGGATTGCAAAAGAAACACTCAAATTTAAAATAGATAACTTCAAAATTTTAAAAAACACAAAACATGAAACATTTATTATATGATCTATGCTTTCCAAAACATCTAAAATTCATATATTTGGTTAAGAAACGTAAAAGTTATACTTAATTTTGTTTCAGATTCAACAACAGAGCAAATAATAGTTTTGCTCTTGGGATTGCAATAGAAACACTCAAATTTGAAATAGATAACTTCAAAATTCTGAAAAACACAAAACATGAAACTTGTAATATATGATCTAGGCGTTCCAAAACATCCAAAATTCTTAAATTTGGTTAAGAAACGTAAAGTTATGCTTAATTTAGTTTACGATTCAACAACAGAGCAAATAATAGTTTTGCTCTCGGGATTGCAATAGAAACACTCAAATTTGAAATATATAACTTCAAAATTCTGAAAAACACAAAACATGAAACTTGTAGTGTTTGACCTATGCTTTCCAAAACTTCTAAATTCTTTAATTTGGTTAAGAAACGTAAAAGTTATGCTTAATTTAGTTTCAGATTCAACAACAGAGCAGATAATAGTTTTGTTCTCGGGATTGCAATAGAAACACTCAAATTTGAAATAGATAACTTCAAAACTCAAAAAAACACAAAACATGAAACTTGTAGTATATGATCTAATCTTTCCAAAACATCTAAAATTATTAAATTTTGTTAAGAAAAGTAAAAGTTATAGCAAAATTCAATTCAGCCACAATCACAAAACAAATATTACACCAGTCATCTTTTTTTCCAGCAAATTCACCACTGTAAACCGTCCTTAACCGCATGAACCCAAAATAGAAAGCATGAGGGAACCCTCACCTTAGATATGCAGCAAAGTGTGGGTTGAAAGCTTGTTCGGTTTGGATTAATTTGATGATTTTCAGGCTCCTTTGTTAGCTTCAGCAGCTAAAAAAGTTGAAACAAGAACATGTAAGAACAAAAGAGAAAGTTATACAAAAGTCATATCTAATTCTAGGATTTTGATGATATAATTCTGTAGTATTGGTGGAAATTACCTTCTATTCTCCTAATTTGGTGATTTCTTCTTGAATTGGCAGCAAATTGGGTGAAAATTTTGTTTTAGTTGAAGGTAACCATTATATTTTTTTTTTCAGTTCACTGTAAGTTTGTTCTTTTCTGTATCTGAAGAAGAAGAACTAAACTACGTACACTAGTTTGTTTCTCACCAGAAACGTTTAGATAATGGATTTTAGGTTTTAAAACCTAACCCAAAAAGCCCAAAGCAATATTATTTAGAGAAAATGCAAGGCTATGTATATGTATTAGGCTATTTTACCTTAAATTCACATATTTCTCAATATAAACTCAAAAAAAATATATGCAACCAACTGTTATGAAACATAAATTGTTATTTACACAAAATAAAATTTATTTCAATAATAAAATGTTATTTTCATAAATAAAACCATATTTTTGACAATATTTTACAATTTTCAAAATTTTAGTGTAAAAACACGAATTTTAAAGCATAATTTGTTCAAAAATCATTTTCATTGTCAAATAAGTTATAACAAAACATTATAACTCTTTTTAAAATAACAAAATATTTATTTAAACAATATTCCATCTTTTAATTTTAATAAAATACATATTTTATACATATTTCTTCTTTTAAATTCAATAAACGGTTAATATTTTCAATAATTACCAATATTAATGCATTGATTCAACTAAAATCCAATAAATTAAATATCATAGGTAATCACCAATACCAGGTTTGTTACAAAGCTAGCTAGAACTTGATATTAGTAAAAGATCAGAGGAATATAAGTGCATAAGGGAATTCATCCTTTAACTATAAAGGATGGGTAGAAGTATAGTATAATCTCAATGCATGGTATATGTTTACCAAGGGTTGTCGCATGAATAGGTTTAATTCAACATAAGAGACTCATAATTAATGGCATTCAACGCTAATACAAGGAATCATATGAAAGTAATGAGAGAAACTCATTAAAATTCCAATATGAATCTCGTGGAACTCAAGATAAAGCTCAAATATCATAAAAACGAAATCACAATATATAACATCTCATGTAGCTCTAGGCTATTGATGTAACAGAAATATCTCAAAATAGTGAAATCGTATAAAACTTTGAAAATTCAAAAAAACCCCGAATTGGCCAGATCCCTGATTGCAAAGCTGAAGCAATGTTGCATGTGCTATACTCTTGTCCAGTGCTATTTATAATTTAGGTACCTAACTCGTGTACCCGAAGGTCATACTCATGGTGACCGATGTCACATAACTCGTGGTGACCGAAGTCATAAAACTCACGGTGACCGAAGTCACATAACTCAGATGACCCGAAGGTCTATAGCACTGGCATAGTCATGGATGTGTCACAAACTCTTGGAAAGAAACCCGAAAAGTGTTAGCGTGCGTCCCATACCACACGTTCGCACTAAACGGTTTACTAACTGCTAGTTAACTCCACATCATAAAAATAAAATCTCAAACCTCAAAAATCTCATATATCTTGCCTCGTATCATCGGCAAGTGCAAATAAATCTCATAGTAGTTTCTCATAAACCATAATTCCCACAAGGGGAAAATCTCATCTCAAGGCTCGCCACGTCTCATCGGCGAGTAATACAACATTTTTAAGTAGTTCTCATCGATTATTACTCCTACAATAGGAGATCTTAAACGTCTCAATTAGTCAAATATTGGCTGAAACAAATTCTAAGATCAACAATCATTCTTGCTGTCATTTCGATCTCGCGACAGCAACAATCAGACACATTTTTAATCAATATACTTCAAAATTTCAAAAATATCAAAACATGAATCTTTTAGAACAAATTCTTAACTTTCCGGAACATCAAAGATTATTGAATTTGGATAAAAATTAAAAAAGTTATACTTAATTTAGTTTTAGATTCAAAAACAGAGCAAATAATAGTTTTGCTCTCGGGATTGCAATAGAAACACTCAAATTTGAAATAGATCACTTCAAAATTCTGTAAAACACAAAACATGAAGCTGGTAAAATATCATCTAAGATTTCCAAAACATCTAAAATTCTTAAATTTGGTTAAGAAACTTAAAAGTTATGCATAATTTAGTTTCAGATTTAACAACAGGGCAAATAATAGTTTTGCTCTCGGGATTGCAATAGAAACACACAAATTTGAAATAGATAACTTCAAAATTCTGTAAAACACAATTAATGAAACTTGTAGTATATGATCTAATCTTTCTAAAACATCTAAAATTCTTAAATTTGGTTAAGAAACGTAAAAGTTATGCTTAATTTAGTTTCAGATTCAACAATAGAGCAAATAATAGTTTTGCTCTCGGGATTGCAAAAGAAACACTCAAATTTGAAATAGATAACTTCAAAATTCTGAAAAACACAAAACATGAAACTTGTAATATATGATCTAGGCTTTCCAAAACATTTAAAATTCTTAAATTTGGTTAAGAAATGTAAAAGTTATGCTTAATTTAGTTTAAGATTCAACAACGGAGCAAATAATAGTTTTGCTCTCGGGATTGCAATAGAAACACTCAAATTTGAAATATATAACTTCAAAATTCTGAAAAACACAAAACATGAAACTTGTAGTGTTTGATCTATTCTTTCCAAAACATCTAAAATTCTTAATTTTGGTTAAGAAACATAAAAGTTATGCTTAATTTAGTTTCAGATTCAACAACAGAGCAGATAGTAGTTTTGCTCTCGGGATTGCAATAGAAACACTCAAATTTGAAATATATAACATCAAAATTATAAAAAACACAAAACATGAAACTTGTAGTATATGGTCTATCCTTTCCAAATCGTTTAAAATTCTTAAATTTGGTAAAGAAACGTAAAAGTTATGGTTAATTTAGTTTCAGATTCAACAATAGAGCATATATCTCAAAATAGTGAAATCGTATAAAACTCCGAAAATTCAAAAAAACCCCGAATTGGCCAGATCCCTGATTGCAAAGCTGAAGCAATGTTGCGCGTGCTAAACTCTTGTCCAGTGCTATTTATAATTTAGGTACCTAACTCGTGGACCCGAAGGTCATACTCATGGTGACCGATGTCACATAACTCGTGGTGACCGAAGTCACAAAACTCATGGTGACCGAAGTGTTATCGTGCGTCCCAAACTCGTGGATGTGTCACAAACTCTCGGAAAGGAACTCGAAAAGTGTTAGCATGCGTCCCATACCACATGTTCGCACTAAAAGGTTTAC
The DNA here is from genome assembly GCA_030737815.1 of Allium fistulosum. Classification (NCBI taxonomy): domain Eukaryota; kingdom Viridiplantae; phylum Streptophyta; class Magnoliopsida; order Asparagales; family Amaryllidaceae; genus Allium; species Allium fistulosum. The sequence goes on from CM060907.1 coordinate 615,122,651, forward strand.
TAACCGCTAGTTAACTCCACATCATAAAAATAAAATCTCAAACCTCAAAAATCTCATAATACTCATATATCTTGCCTCGTATCATCGACAAGTGCAAATAAATCTCATAGTAGTTTCTCATAAACCATAATTCCCACAAGGGAAAAATCTCATCTCAAGGCTCGCCACATCTCATCGGCGAGTAACACAACATTTTTAAGTAGTTCTCATCGATTATTACTCCTACAATAGGAGATCTCGAACGTCTCAACTTGTCAAATATTGGATGAAACAAATTCTAAGACCAACAATCATTGTTCTGTCATTTCGATCTCGGGACAGCAACAATCAGACGCATTTTTAATCAATATACTTCAAAATATCAAAAACCTCAAAACACAAAACTTTAAGGACAAATTCTTAGCTTTCCGGAACATCAAAGATTATTGAATTTGGATAAAAATTGAAAAAGTTATGCTTAATTTAGTTTCAGAATCAACAACAGAGCAAATAATAGTTTTGTTCTCGGGATTGCAATAGAAACACTCAAATTTGAAATTGATAACTTCAAAATTCTGTAAAACACAAAACATGAAACTTGTATTATATGATCTATGCTTTCCAAAACATCTAAAATTCATATATTTGGTTAAGAAACGTAAAAGTTATGCTTAATTTAGTTTCATATTCAACAATAGAGCAAATAATAGTTTTGCTCTCCGGATTGCTATAGAAACACACAAATTTGTAATAGATTAACTTCAAAATTTTGAAAAACACAAAACATGAAACTTGTAATATATGATCTAGGCTTTCCAAAACATCTAAAATTCTTAAATTTGGTTAAGAATCGTAAAAGTTATACTTAATTTAATTTCAGATTCAACAATAGAGCAAATAATAGTTTTGCTCTCGGGATTACAATAGAAACACTCAAATTTGTAATAGATAACTTCAAAATTATGAAAAACACAAAACATGAAACTTGTAGTAAGTGATCTACGCTTTCCAAAACATCTAAAATTCTTAAATTTGGTTAAGAAAAGTAAAAGTTATAGCAAAATTCGTTTCATCCACAATCACAAAAAAAATATTACAGCAGTTATCTTTTTTTTTCCAGCAAATTCACCACTGTAAACCGTCCTTAACCGCATGAACCCAAAATAGAAAGCATGAGGGAAACCTCACCTTAGATATGCAGCAAAGTTTGGGTTGAAAGATTCTCCGGTTTAGATCAATTTGATGAGTTTGAGGCTCCTTTATTAGCTTCAGCAGCTGAAAAAGTTGAAACAAGAACATGCAAGAACTAAAGAGAAAGTTATACACAATTCATATCTAATTCTAGGATTTTGATGATATAATTCGGTAGTATTGGTGGAGATTACCTTCTATTCTCTTAATTTGGTGATTTCTTCTTGAATTGGCAGCAAATTGGGTGAAAATTTTGTTTTAGTTGAAGGTAACCATTATATTTTTTTTTCAGTTCACTGTAAGTTTGTTCTTTTCTGTTTCTGAGGAAGAAGAACTAAACTATGTACACTAGTTTGTTTCTCACCAGAAACATCCAGATAATGGATTTTAGGTTTTAAAACCTAACCCAAAAAGCCCAAAGCAATATTATTTAGAAAAAATGCAAGGCTATGTATATGTATTAGGCTATTTTACCTTAAATTCACATATTTCTCAATATAAACTCAAAAAAAATATATGCAACCAACTGTTATGAAACAAAAATTGTTATTTACACGAAATAAAATTTATTTCAATAATAAAATGTTATTTTCATAAATAAAACCATATTTTTGGCAATATTTTACAGTTTTCAAAATTTTAGTGTAAAAACACGAATTTTAAAGGATAATTTGTTCAAAAATCATTTTCATTGTCAAATAAGTTATAACAAAACATTATAACTCTTTTTAAAATAACAAAATATTATTTTAAACAATATTCCATCTTTTAATTTTAATAAAATACATATTTTCTACATATTTCTTCTTTTAAATTCAATAACAGGTTAATATTGGCAATAATTATTAATATTAATACATTGATTCAACTAAAATCAAATAAATAATTATTTTCACTCCAAATTCTCAAAGTAAAGTTTTTAAAACTCTATTTTCATCAATTTATATTTATTTCAACAATTATATGTTGAAACACATCAATTGATTAATTTATTAACTCTAATTTAATAAGATCACATTGTTTATTTGAAATAAATAAATAAAAATTAAATCAAATTTATTTTCTCCATTTTGTTTTCAATATTAAATTATAACTAACGTTATAATTAAATATCATAGGTAATCACCAATACCAGGTTTGTTACAAAGCTAGCTAGAACTTGATATTAGTATAAGATAAGAGGAATATAAGTGCATAAGGGAATTCATCCTTTAACTATAAAGGATGGGTAGAAGTATAGTATAATCTCAATGCATGGTATATGTTTACCAAGGGTTGTCGCATGAATAGGTTTAATTCAACATAAGAGACTCATACTTAATGGCATTCAACGCTAATACAAGGAATCATATGAAAGTAATGAGAGAAACTCATTTAAATTCCAATATGAATCTCGTGGAACTCAAGATAAAGCTCAAATAACATAAAAATGAAATCACAATATATAACATGTCATGTAGCTCTAGGCTATCGATGTAACAAAAATATCTCAAAATAGTGAAATCGTATAAAACTCAAAAAATTCAAAAAAACCCCGAATTAGCCAGATCCCTGATTGCAAAGCTGAAGCAATGTTGCACGTGCTAAACTCTTGTCCATTGCTATTTATAATTTAGGTACCTAACTCGTGGACCTGAAGGTCATACTCATGGTGACCGATGTCACATAACTCGTGGTGACCTAAGTCACAAAACTCATGGTGACCGAAGTCACATAACTTGTGGTGATTGAAGTCACATAACTCAGATGACCCGAAGGTCTATAGCACGGGCATACTCGTGGATGTGTCACAAACTCTCGGAAAGGAACTCGAAAAATGTTAGCGTGCGTCCCATACCACACGTTCGCACTAAAAGGTTTACTAACCGCTAGTTAACTCCACATCATAAAAATAAAATCTCAAACCTCAAAAATCTCATAATACTCATATATCTAACTTCGTATCATCGACAAGTGCAAATAAATCTCATAGTAGTTTCTCATAAACCATAATTCCCGCAAGGGAAAAATCTAATCTCAAGACTCACCTCATCTCATCGGCGAGTAATACAACATTTATAAGTAGTTCTCATCGATTATTACTCCTATGATAGGAGATCTCGAACGTCTCAACTAGTCAAATATTGGCTGAAACAAATTCTAAAACCAACAATCATTATTGTTGTCATTTTGATCTCAGGACAGCAAAAATCAGACGCATTTTTAATCAATATACTTCAAAATATCAAAAACCTCAAAACACGAAACTTTTAGGACAAATTCTTAGCTTTCCGGAACATCAAAGATTATTGAATTTGGATAAAAATTGAAAAAGTTATGCTTAATTTAGTTTCATATTTAACAACAGAGCAAATAATAGTTTTGCTCTCGGGATTGCAATAGAAACACTCAAATTTGAAATAGATAACTTCAAAATTCTGTAAAACACAATTAGTGAAACTTGTAGTATATGATCTAAGCTTTCTAAAACATCTAAAATTCTTAAATTTGGTTAAGAAACGTAAAAGTTATGCTTAATTTAGTTTCAGATTCGACAACAGAGCAAATAATAGTTTTGCTCTCGAGATTGCAATAGAAACACTCAAATTCGAAATAGATAACTTCAAAACTCTGTAAAGCACAAAACATGAAACCTGTATTATATGATCTACGCTTTCCATAACATCTAAAATTCTTAAATTTGGTTAAGAAACGTAAACGTTATGCTTAATTTAGTTTCAGATTCAACAATATAGCAAATAATAGTTTTGCTCTCGGGATTGCAAAAGAAACACTGAAATTTGAAATAGATAACCTCAAAATTCTAAAAAACACAAAACATGAAACTTGTAGAATATGATCTACGCTTTCCAAAACATCTAAAATTCATATATTTGGTTAAGAAACGTAAAAGTTATGCTTAATTTAGTTTCAGATTCAACAATAGAGCAAATAATAGTTTTGCTCTCCGGATAGCTATAGAAACACTCAAATTTGAAATAGATTAACTTCAAAATATTGAAAAACACAAAACATGAAACTTGTAATATATGATCTAAACTTTCCAAAACATCTAAAATTCTTAAATTTGGTTAAGAAACGTAAAAGTTATGCTTAATTTAGTTTCAGATTCAACAATAGAGCAAATAATAGTTTTGCTCTTGGGATTACAATAGAAACACTCAAATTTGAAATAGATAACTTCAAAATTCTGAAAAACACAAAACATGAAACTTGTAGTAAGTGGTCTACGCTTTCCAAAACATCTAAAATTCTTAAATTTGGTTAGAAACGTAAAAGTTATAGTAAAATTCGTTTCATCCACAATCACAAAACGAATATTACAGCAGTCATCCTTTTTCCAGCAAATTCTCTACTGTAAACCGTCCTTAACCGCATGAACCGAAAATAGAAAGCGTGAGGGAAACCTCACTTTTGATATGCAGCAAAGTTTAGGTTGAAAGATTCTCCGGTTTGGATCAATTTGATGATTTTCAGGCTCCTTTGTTAGCTTCAGCAGCTGAAAAAGTTGAAACAAGAAATGCAAGAACAAAAGCAAAAGTTATACACAATTCATATCTAATTCTAGGATTTTAATGATATAATTTTGTATTATTGGTGGAGATTACCTTCTATTCTCCTAATTTGGTGATTTCTTCTTGAATTGGCAGCAAATTGTGTGAAACTTTTGTTTTAGTTGAAGGTAACCATTATATTTTTTTTCAGTTTACTGTATGTTTGTTCTTTTCTGTTTCTGAGGAAGAAGAACTAAACTACGTACACTAGTTTGTTTCTCACAAGAAATATCCAGATAATGGATTTTAGGTTTTAAAACCTAACCCAAAAAGCCCAAAGCAATATTATTTAGAGAAAATGCAAGGCTATGTATATGTATTAGGCTATTTTACCTTAAATTCACATATTTCTCAATATAAACTCAATAAAAAAATATGCAACCAACTGTTATGAAACAAAAATTGTTATTTACACAAAATAAATTTTATTTCAATAATAAAATGTTATTTTCATAATTAAAACCATATTTTTGGCAATATTTTACAATTTTCAAAATTTTAGTGTAAAAACACGAATTTTAAAGGATAATTTGTTCAAAAATCATTTTCATTTTCAAAAAAGTTATAACAAAACATTATAACTCTTTTTAAAATAACAAAATATTATTTTAAACAATATTCAATCTTTTAATTTTAATAAAATACATATTTTCTACATATTTCTTCTTTTAAATTCAATAACAGGTTAATATTGGCAATAATTACCAATATTAATGCATTGATTCAACTAAAATCCAATAAATAATTATTTTCACTCCAAATTCTCAAAGTAAAGTTTTTAAAACTCTATTTTGATTAATTTTTATTTATTTCAAAAATTATATGTTGAAACACATCAATTGATTAATTTATTAACTCTAATTTAATAAGATCACATTGTTTATTTGAAATAAATAAAAAAAATTAAATCAAATTTATTTTCTCCATTTTATTTTCAATATTAAATTATAAATAACGTTATAATTAAATATCATAGGTAATCACCAATACCAGGTTTGTTACAAAGCTAGCTAGAACTTGATATTAGTATAAGATAAGAGGAATATAAGTGCATAAGGGAATTCATCCTTTAACTATAAAGGATGGGTACAAGTATAGTATAATCTCAATGCATGGTATATGTTTACCAAGGGTTGTTGCATGAATAGGTTTAATTCAACATAAGAGACTCATACTTAATGGCATTCAACGCTAATACAAGGAATCATATGAAAGTCATGAGAGAAACTCATTAAAATTCCAATATGAATCTCGTGGAACTCAAGATAAAGCTCAAATATCATAAAAACAGAATCACAATATATAACATCTCATGTAGCTCTAGGCTATCGATGTAACAGAAATATCTCAAAATAGTGAAATCGTATAAAACTCAGAAAATTCAAAAAAACCCCGAATTGGCCAGATCCCTTATTGCAAAGCTGAAGCAATTTTGCACGTGCTAAATTCTTGTCTAGTGCTATTTATAATTTAGGTACCTAACTCGTGGACCTAAAGGTCATACTCATGGTGACCGATGTCACATAACTCTTGATGACCGAAGTCACAAAACTCATGGTGACCGAAGTCACATAACTTGTGGTGACCGAAGTCACATAACTCAGATGACCCGAATGTCTATAGAACGGGCATACTCGTGGATGTGTCACAAACTCTCGGAAAGGAACCCGAAAAGTGTTAGCGTGCATCCCATACCACACGTTCGCACTAAACGGTTTACTAACCGCTAGTTAACTCCACATCATAACAATAAAATCTCAAACCTCAAAAATCTCATAATACTCATATATCTTGCCTCGTATCATCGGCAAGTGCAAATAAATCTCATAGTAGTTTCTCATAAACCATAATTCCCACAAGGGAAAAATCTCATCTCCAGGCTCGCCACATCTCATCGGCGAGTAATACAACATTTTTAAGTAGTTCTCATCGATTATTACTCCTACAATAGAAGATCTCGAACGTCTCAACTAGTCAAATATTGGCTGAAACAAATTCTAAGATCAACAATCATTCTTGCTATCATTTCGATCTCGGGACAGCAACAATCAAACACATTTTTAATCAATATACTTCAAAATTTCAAAAAACTCAAAACATGAATCTTTTAGAACAAATTCTTAGCTTTCCGGAACATCAAAGATTATTGAATTTGGATAAAAATTGAAAAAATTATGCGTAATTTAGTTTCAGATTCAAAAATAGAGCAAATAATAGTTTTGCTCTCGGGATTGCAATAGAAACACTCAAATTTGAAATAGATAACTTCAAAATTCTGTAAAACACAAAACATGAAACTTGTAGAATATCATCTAAGCTTTCCAAAACATCTAAAATTCTTAAATTTGGTTAAGAAACTTAAAAGTTATGCTTAATTTAGTTTCAGATTTAACAACAGAGCAAATAATAGTTTTGCTCTCGGGATTGCAATAGAAACACTCAAATTTGAAATAGATAACTTCAAAATTATGTAAAACACAATTAATGAAACTTGTAGTATATGATCTAAGCTTTCTAAAACATCTAAAATTTGGTTAAGAAACTTAAAAGTTATGCTTAATTTAGTTTCAGATTTAACAACAGAGCAAATAATAGTTTTGTTCTCGGGATTGCAATAGAAACACTCAAATTCGAAATAGATAACTTCAAAACTCTATAAAACACAAAACATGAAACTTGTAGTATATGATCTACGCTTTCCAAAACATCTAAAATTCTTAAATTTGGTTAAGAAACGTAAAAGTTATACTTAATTTAGTTTCAGATTCAACAATAGAGCAAATAATAGTTTTGCTCTCGGGATTGCAATAGAAACACTCAAATTTGAAATAGATAACTTCAAAATTCTGTAAAACACAAAACATTAAACTTGTAGTATATGATCTAACCTTTCCAAAACATCTAAAATTCTTAAATTTGGTTAAGAAATGTTAAAGTTATGCTTAATTTAGTTTCAGATTCAACAACAGAGCAAATAATAGTTTTGCTCTCGGGATTGCAATAGAAACACTCAAATTTGAAATGGATAACTTCAAAATTTTGTAAAACACAATTAATGAAACTTGTAGTATATGATCTAAGCTTTCTAAAGTATCTAAAATTCTTAAATTTGGTTAATAAACGTAAAAGTTATGCTTAATTTAGTTTCAGATTCAACAACAGAGCAAATAATAGTTTTGCTCTCGGGATTGCAAAAGAAACACTCAAATTTGAAATAGATAACTTCAAAATTTTAAAAAACACAAAACATGAAACTTGTATTATATGATCAATGCTTTCCAAAACATCTAAAATTCATATATTTGGTTAAGAAACGTAAAAGTTATACTTAATTTAGTTTCAGATTCAACAATAGAGCAAATAATAGTTTTGCTCTTGGGATTGCAATAGAAACTCTCAAATTTGAAATAGATAACTTCAAAATTCGAAAAAACACAAAACATGAAACTTATAAAATATGATCTAGGCTTTCTAAAATATCTAAAATTCATAAATTTGGTTAAGAAACGTAAAAGTTATGCGTAATTTAGTTTAAGATTCAACAACAGAGCAAATAATAGTTTTGCTCTCGGGATTGCAATAGAAACACTCAAATTTGAAATATATATGTTAACCCTTAATTCCTCACGACTTAAGAATGGTACGATTCAAGGAGGGTGTGCAACTTAGCGGCTTAAGTTATGCCACGACATAACGAGTTAAAGGCATGACCGACTTATAAAGTGTGCCGACTTAACAGGAGCCGACTTAAGATAATCTACAACTTAAGAACTAAGACCGACTTAGGAATGCTCCGAGTCAAGGAAATGCTCCGACTTAAGGAAATGCTTCGAGTTAAGGAGATGCTCCGACCTAAGACTTATGTTAAGTCGCTGCCGACCTATAACAGCTCGTATTCAGGAGTAACTAGAGAATGCGCTCCTATCTTGTTACCGACTTAGTGCCTACGACCTACTATAAGTCGGCTACGACTTAAGGACTTAGAGAATTTTTCCTATTCAGATTCGACCCTATAAATACCCCCCAAACTCCAACAAGAGAGGGACTTTTGGCCATTCATTTCGTCAAGCGCCGTTACTCTGTCGAAGTCTCCATTCATTCAGCAATCAAAGATCATCAAACATTCAAGACGCTACAACAAGCTTCGAGAGGAATTCCTTACATCCAACACGGATTCGTCGAGTTTCATCATCAAAGATTGAGCTAGTAGTCAAGAGTGCTTTCGTGATCAAATTGTATTGTATTTTGAAGGATATTGTATCAAATTGTAACCGAATCAGCAATAAAAGACTATAAAGTGGACGTAGGCTCAATTACGGGCCGAACCACTATAAATCTGTTGTTCATTTACTGCTTTTCTGCTATTTTCAGCTTATATTCTGTTCCCGTACCAACGGGTGGTGCTTTCACAATTCTATTACACACACAGGGTGTTAGCGTTCATTTTTCAGCGTTAACATTTTGGTGCTTTCACTGAGAATTGAACTCAAGAAGATTTTCACCGTTGCTTCGCAAGAAACTCATAAAAAGAACTTCTCTTAAGAACCAGAAGTTGATTTGAAATGATGGCTCCTGGAAGAAGAGATAGACCGGTCAGATCCAGAAATGCTCATGAAGGAACTTCCGCCTCCCCAACCGCAGACCAAGCAACTCCTACCATTGGAGTCACCAGGGCTGAATTGGATGACGCAGTTTCTGGATTGTACCAACCGATTGAAACCCAAAACGCTTTGATGATGGATAGATTAACTGCTTTGCTCGGGGCAAATCGTCAACCAAAAAACCATCAAACAGCCTTCCCTCAAATGCCACCTTTCCAAACTGAGGGTTCGATGCCGTAGCCAACTGATCGTGAACATGTGCCCAGGCAAGCTTCAGAGGGAAGGACTGATGCCTGCCCGGAGATGTCTTTGAACAATAAAGAGTACCTGTCCGAAATGGTTAGCCGCATCATGAAAGAGAGCATGCAAAGGGAAGAGAATGAGAACGACTGGGGATTTGCACCGAGCAGAACTCCGTTTACGGAAAGAATCCTGAAAGCGAAATTTCCAAGGAAATTTGCACCTCCTACTATCCAAGCCTATAGGGGAACGAGTGACCCTAATCATTTCCTATACAAGTACGATTGGCATATGACCGGTGCAAGAGCGTTAGACGAGATTAAGTGTCGATACTTTCCAGTATACTTGGAAGGTGTGGATTTACTTTGGTTCACAAAGCTTCCAGTTCGGTCTGTAGATAAGTTCTCCGACTTAACGCAAAAGTTCAAAGAACAGTTCAGATTGTATGCTTCAAAAGCTAAGGATATAATGTCACTGTCTAACCTTGAACAAGCACCCGGAGAATCAATCAAATCTTTCTTGAGCCGTTTCAATATAGCTCTAGCCGAAGTAGAAAATGCAGAGCCACGCATGATCCTGACTTATTTGATGCGAGCCATTGATAAATCGAGCAAATTAGGAATATGGCTAAAGATGAAAGAACCGAACTCGCTTGAAATTTTTTATAAAAAGGCCGACGAGTTCATTCGCCTTGAAAGCCTTTCTACGACATCGAAAGTAGTTGTTGCCCAAGCTAATAATAACAATGTCCCATCTAATAAAAGAGAATCTGAAAGTCAGAAAATGCAAAATGACGGAGAAAAGAATCAGGGGAATGAGAGGAAACTCCGCCGCTTCGATCTTTCAGATTTTACTCCTTTAACTGATACGCCAAGAAATAACTTTTTTGCAACAAAGGACGTTGTCAGGTATCCCAAGCCACCTGAGATGACGAGAGGTGCAAAGCGTAATGGAAATTTCTGCCAATTTCACAATCAACCTGGCCATGACACTGACCAATGTCGCCAATTAAAGAATGTGATTGAAGAATTGCTGGAGCAGGGTAAACTCCAATAATACGTGAAGAGAAGCGAAGTCAATCCAACCTAATCCACTCAGGGTCAACAATGTCCTACCCATCAACCCGATTCTCACAACAACACTGCAGCGCAAGATTCAGAAAAGCTTGTCATTAATGTTGTCACAGGAGGTCCACACCCAGCAGGCAGAAGTTGGGATGACTGTTAATTGTCCACAAAACTGCAACTGGGGCATCTTTCACTTTCTCTGGCATATAAATCCAAAGCTGCGAATCTAGTGCAAATGGAAAATCAGTCCGGAGATTCTGAAACAACAATAACTAGCATCCATTTTTTACTTAACAGCATTGCTTGAATTTGTAAAAATGATAATGGATGTGTGACTTCAGCATTGTAAACCGCTGAGAAATCAGTGTGACTGAATAATGAAAAACTATGAATTCTGTGTTTTCTATTACGAAATGCCTGTTATATTTCGATGTGTAAATACTCTAAATGTATTGCTAAAATGTCGATCTAATATTGCAGGTCATTAAAGCAAAGCTCACCCATCGCAAAGCTAAGCAAGCCCTACAAATCACTTATTAAGCAAATACCAAGCAACCAAAAATTCCATATTCAAATCCCATATAAGAAGAACTTCACATAAAAAGTTGGCAACTCCACTGAGGCAAACCTTCGTTAAGTGATTGTGACTGTCAATACGAACAGACATCCAACTAGGTAACTTGCGTTTGTCCTGTGAAGTTGTTCAACAGTGAAGTCCGCTTCTTCGGATAAGACAATTTACTTGCAAAGGAAGACGCGCTTGGAAACAATAATGAAGGGTAGCTGATTAGCAAATGATGAGGGAACATGGGCCACCAAACATAGAAGTAGCCAAAAGGAGGTATGCCACTCAATAAAAAGGGCCGGTAGAACCACCGAAGGGACACCTTCCCAAGCAGAAGGAAAAGGGCCCTTGCTAACTGATCGTGATGCATCCGATCAGGCAGCTTGTGTCCGTCCCGTGGATCTACTCGCCCCTGAGAAGCAACCTTCCTGGCACACCAACCAACCGATGCTCCTTCCCAAAGGTCAACAAAGCCCTCTAACGAGGCACGCCAGTAAACGAAAGTGCTTCTCTCAATAAAAAGATTGGTGGAACCACCGGAGGGGCACCTTCCCACGCTGAAGGAACAGGGCCCTTGTTAGTTAATTGCGATCGTTTGTGCAAACGAACATCCAATCAAGCAACTTGAGTCCGCCCCGTGGATCCATTCAACCATGAGAAAGTAACTTCCAGACAATCACAAGACCTCTTCAGAGGCAAAAGCCCTTTTCGGAGGCACATTTCACCCGTGTAGAAGTGAAAAATGCTCCTCTTCGGAGGCCCACTTCACCAGTGATGAAATGCTAAAAAGCCCTTTTCGGAGGCACATTTCACCCGTATAGAAGTGCAAAATGCTTCTCTTCGGAGACCCACTTCACCAGAGCTGAAATGCCAAAATTGCTTCTCTTCGGAGACCAAAATTGCTTCTCTTCGGAGACCAAAATTGCTTCTCTTCGGAGACCAAAATTGCTTCTCTTCGGAGACCAAAATTGCTTCTCTTCAGAGACCAAAAGACCTCTTCAGAGGCGTACTTCACCTTGCTTGAAGTACCAAAAATAAACCCTTTAATGGGACACAAAATCAAAACCTTCTTCAAAAGCTCATTTCACTGCGTAGGAAAATTCACTTTTTAACAAATAAAAGTGATCATTCCCAAAAGTTGAAGTGTTCTTCAGGAAGAAAGAGAAAGTAAAAACTTCTCTGAAGACGAGATATACTCTATTAAAAGCAGAATGATTCTTCCCTTAAAAGTGGAGTAGTTATTCTCTGAAATAAGAGTATCAGTCTTGAAGAAGCTAGAAATGTTGCAATGCACTTACGGTATGGGGGCAACACTATACAATTCAGTTACATGAATAAAGTAACATGCAAGCAACATACCGCGAGTTCATTACGATATCATGAAAAATAGATGTGGAATAAATGCATTCTCAAAAAACAGACAAAAAGATTGTTCAAACAAAAAAGAATCATTTGTTCTACACTAAAAAAGAGAAACAGATGCATTCTCACATGCACAAGAATTTGTACAAGTAAAATAGCTATTTTATTCAATACTATGGAAACTTTTTACATTGTGCAGATTACAAAAAGGAGCGGAGACCGGTATCCGCACAATCTCCGGTCAATACATGCAAAAAGCAGAAAAGACAAAATCAAACTCATTTCTCCTTCTTCCCACCCTTGGAGCCTTTACCCGACCTGGTAATTAGTTTCGGAGGCCGTATCGGAGAAGAAGGAGAAAGAGACTCAGCCGGATCGACTTCTGCTTCATCTCCAGCAGCAGAAGAACTTTTCTTTCCTTTCTTCGAAACCACACGTTTCCCCTTCTTCTTGGAAGAAGACTCACTCCCCGGAGTAAGAAATGTAGAAAGCTTTGTGTCGTAGTCAAAAGACTGCTCCGGGGTCTTCTCACTATCTTCCAGATCTTCTGCTTTCTGCTCCTCGGAAGCAGGTGGTTCGTCCAAGCTTTGAAGGGCTGCTATCTATTCTTCCTGTGAACCTGGTTGAGAAGCTGGAAGAGGAGTAACTTGAGAAGGAGGAGGAACGGCAGCTAAAGAAGGAAAAATTGGTGCAGTTTCCGGCGCGTCCGCTGCATAATAAAAGAAATCAAAATCAGTATTCTCCGAGAAAAAAGAAGACAATGGATCGTCAAAGCTTAAGTAATAAGTAAGAAGTTCGTCGAACTCGGTTAAGTCGAATAATCAATTCACTGAATTCGTCTCGTCAAAGTTACCTGGAGAAGTCGGTTTGGCGAGATCAATCTCAAATTCCCGAGCCTGAAAGTCCTTCATTGCCTCTTCCTCTGTAGGAGTGGTCACAATTTCTTGGGCAACTTTAGCTGGATGTGAAGAATGAGAGCTGGAATCCGTAATATTAACATCGGCTGAAGTTGAAGTATGAACAGGGGCAGTTAAAGGAGCTTCCTCTTTTGGAAGCTCTTCTTCCATTGATTTAGCTCGTACTTTAGCAAGCTGCTCATTCCCCTTAACAAGAGCGGCACGAGCCTCATCATCAAGATAGCGCTCCTCAAGTTCCGACTCATCATAGCCGGCCCCGCCAAGCATGTTAATTGCAACTTCCCACACTTCAGCCAGTGTAATTTCATAATCAGGACCCAGAAAAGCGAGGCTCCAACGACCCAGAACGCTATGCAAGTAAAAGTCAAATAAGGTAGAGCTGACATTGGCTTTTGTCTCCGCATGAGCTTGCTCAGCCGCTTCTTTTTCGGCAATGGCTACAACTTGACCGGAAACAGCCTCGTCGCGCTCCTTCTCAACTTGAAGAAGCCTAGCTTTTAGTATCTCAATCTTTGCGTTATGGGAGGTAACTTTTTCCCATAGTTCGGCGTTTTCTGTGCGATATTTCTCAGTAATGTGCTGCTCAGCGGCAAGCTTCATTTCGACATCCCTTTGTGCAGCATGTGCGTCCCGCACTTGCTTCTGAAAGACTTCTTCTTTTTGAGTGTGCGATGCAGAAGATGAGGCAAGATCTTCCTTAAGTCGCTTGACTTCAGATTCAAGTTTTGCGTTGTCGTCTGCAATGCTCGTCATCTCCGCATCATGCTGCTTACGCCATTTGTCCCATTCTGATTTATCGTTCTCCATGGTCATCATCGCCTCAAGATTCATGTGGTTGACCCTTTGAAGTTCGTCGACAAGTTTCTGCCATTGCGACATCCTCTCAATATTAAGCCTGACTACGTCAAGACTTTTAAGCATGTCTTGCTTATCAATCGGAACCAAATCCAAGTCAAAGCGCACTCCTTTTAGGCACAAATTCGGAAATCGGCTCTGAAGCGTTGGAGGGCCATCTTTAACTTGATATTGTGGCCTGTTAATGATTGTTTGAATATCAGATTTCTTTAGAGGAGGAGAGCCGGCCGGAGTATCAGAAGAAATGGGAGCGTCAGTCTTCTCAGAAATTACAGACGCGTCACTTGGCTTGGACCGTTTGCTTGATTCGTCAGTAATATGAGTCTTCCCTTTGTCATCATAAGACTTTCGCTTATGAGAATCGTAACTTCTGTAAGAAGAATCATATCGATCAGTGTCTCTTCTTCTCTACCGCTGCTCATAATCCCATTTTTCTTGAGCCTTCCTTTGAGCCCTTTCCTCATCTGTCTCTCCTTGGTCACCAAGATATCTCCTAAAGTCATAAGATCCACGGCCTCCATGGCGCTGAAATGAGTCATAGTATGAGCCGATACGCCCCATCGGAGAATCTGAAAACCGAAAAAGAAGTGAAGTTTAGAAATTTCCAGAAAAAGAGGATAAATGCTTATAAGTGCTGAAAGATCCTAAGTGTGTGCGGCGTGCGAACTACGTGTGTCAAACTACAAACCACGCTTTAGTGCGGGAACGGAGACGACAGGTGTAGAAGGCGTCGAAGTTTGTTTCAAAGAGGAAGTCGCTTCAACGACAGGAGAGTTCGCTTTTGGAAGATTATCCTTGAAAAGCTCTTGAGAAGTTATCATTATGTCACTCAAGTCATCAAAGGTGTCATCATTATGATGCTCAGCAGAATTCTCCTTTTCAACTTCCACATCGGCTGATTTTTCAGAAATTCGAGGATTTTCTTCCTCTTCAATAATTGGAGCAAGCGCCGGTTTGCTGGAAGTTCCCGCAACGCCAATAGAAGTAGAACACTTTACTAATGTAGTGTCTACAGTTGGCTCCTTTGAAGCCATATCTTCCGTTGAAGTCGGGGCATCTGATGTCTGCGCTGGAAGATTAGAAACTTCACGAGGCTGGGTAAAGTGAGAAGAGTGTAAAAGACCGAATTGATGTAAAAATTCGTCTGTCAATAGAAACTGGATACTCCTTTCCTCAACCGGCACCGCCATAAGCCTCTCAAAATTCGCTTTGTGACCGGGATTTCTAGAAGGAGGAGGAAGTGCTGAAAAGAAAAGGGGAAAGTTAACACTCGGTAACTCGAACTTCGACAAGTTCGAAAAAACATAAGAAACAGAGACAAATGATCTTACTCCCTACTCTCCAGATGGCGTAAAATCCTGGAGGACAGCGGACATAGAAAAACTGACTTAGGAAATTGTGAACACTGTCGGGGAGACCAACGATCAACTTACGATTTCTAACACTTCTCACAACTGTAATGGAAGGATGGTCTTTGTGCTTTGTAAATGTGCACAGGAAGCGAATTTCTCCAAAATTGGGAAAACGGTCCAGCGTTCTCCTAAAAAGCACACACAGTCCCAGCAGGATGGCGTAGCCATTAGGGTGTAATTGAAAAGGGGAGATAGACAGTCGTAGAAGAAGTTCTCGAAGGCAGTCATTAAATGGTGGGATAGCTCCACTCAAGCACATTTGGCGGTTCACTGCGACAAAGCCATGGGGCGGCCTATCAGCAGTGTCATTGATTCCAGGGAACAAAGCGTCAGCTTCGGCAATGCCAAACTTAATGCATAATTGACGAAATACTTTGTGGCTCAGAGTGGTAGGAGTCCTTTTCGGAGGATCGTTCAATGGAGTAGCAATTGGAAAGGTTCCTCCAGCTGGTTTCACGTCTTCTTGTTGAGATGACATTCTACACAATGAACTGGATGATCAAACATTAAGGTGCATGTTTCCTAAAAAGTGTGAAGTGTTGTGCAGAGCCAATAAAAATAACAAGTAAACACAACTGGAATTAAACTAGTCGACAATCGGTTGATTATGAGATTTCAGAACTTGTTAGTATTTAAGTACAGTATTAATACAAACAAATCAGTTTCAGTTGGCTATTACGATTTGCTTTAATACTTCACTTGAATTGGTTATTGTACAACATTTCATTCATGCAGTTCATTTAATTTGATTTTTTCTTTATCTACTAATCTGTCATTTGATGTGGGCAGTCAGTGGCAGTATATTCGTCCTAGTTTTCTGTGAATGTTATGACAGGCAATCAGAGTTATTGATAATCTGTAGAAGAATGCAACAAAGTTCAACAGTTCAAAGTTCAAGGCAGTGAGAAATATGTTCAAGTTCTAGCTCGCCCACGGTCTAAGGGATATGCTACGAGTCAGGTTGAGTCGTAACTCTTAAATCGTGGTACATATTCAAGCAAAATTTGAACAAGTACTAAGTCATAAACGGCTCAAGTGATAAGTCGCCCATAACTCAAGCATTGACTCGACAACGACTTAGGCACAAACTCGGCTGCGACTTAAGAATTGGTTCCTGGAGGTTAAGGTCAACTATTCTCTAAGTTGTAAGTCGTGAAGTATAGAAGAAGCTTCAATTCACTGCAACGAAAAACTCTGAAGTCCTAACTCGTTCACGACTTAAAGCTTATGACGTAAAAAGGATAACTCGGTGAAGGCTTCAGTCGGGAGGTCGCATAGGTCGTACGATGCTACTAAATCGTAACCGAGTTAACATCTTATTGACTTTTCCCCTAAATTCCTAACCCGATATCCTCCTAACCCGTTAACCCAATAACCCTTCCATGATCGGAAACCCTCATTTTTTACACTGCTTAAATCACCCAAAAAACCAAGATTATATCGCCAAAGCCTCTCCAAGCTAGTCAGTTAAGCCTGAAACGCGGTAATCCATCATCTCCATCGCCCCAATCATCAAAAGCCAAATCGAGCGGGATCGAGTGCACGAACTGACGATGCCATGGAATTCGCGACAAAGCATTGCATGAGAGGATGGATTGAGTACAAGGATGAGGATTCACGAAGTAATAGTGATCGAGAATCAGGGAGGGAGCGAGAACACTTACGCAATAAGGAATCGGTGATCGATCGACTGTTGAAGAAAGGGAAAAATCGCCTTAAGGAAGCTCGGAAGAATGTTAATAGTAGAAACGACTTAGGAGATAGGCAATGGATAAAAGGAACGACTCAAGCATTTTATACCTCGGAGCAACAGAATTTGAATCGGCCCACACGAGTTAAGATGAGTCGAAGCACACGACCTACGACTTAGGCGTGTACTTCGAGGGGCAAATGTTAACCCTTAATTCCTCACGACTTAAGAATGGTACGATTCAAGGAGGGTGTGCAACTTAGCGACTTAAGTTATGCCACGACATAACGAGTTAAAGGCATGACCGACTTATAAAGTGTGCCGACTTAACAGGAGCCGACTTAAGATAATCTACAACTTAAGAACTAAGACCGACTTAGGAATGCTCCGAGTCAAGGAAATGCTCTGACTTAAGGAAATGCTTCGAGTTAAGGAGATGCTCCGACCTACGACTTATGTTAAGTCGCTGCCGACCTATAACAGCTCGTATTCAGGAGTAACTGGAGAATGCGCTCCTATCTCGTCACCGACTTAGTGCCTACGACCTACTATAAGTCGGCTACGACTTAAGGACTTAGAGAATTTTTCCTATTCAGATTCGACCCTATAAATACCCCCCAAACTCCAACAAGAGAGGGACTTTTGGCCATTCATTTCGTCAAGCGCCGTTACTCTGTCGAAGTCTCCATTCATTCAGCAATCAAAGATCTTCAAACATTCGAGACGCTATAACAAGCTTCGAGAGGAATTCCTTACATCCAACACGGATTCGTCGAGTTTCATCACCAAAGATTGAGCTAGTAGTCAAGAGTGCTTTCGTGATCAAATTGTATTGTATTTTGAAGGATATTACATCAAATTGTAACTGAATCAGCAATAAAAGACTATAAAGTGGACGTAGGCTCAATTACGGGCCGAACCACTATAAATCTGTTGTTCATTTACTGCTTTTCTACTATTTTCAGCTTATATTCTGTTCCCGTACCAACGGGTGGTGCTTTCACAATTCTATTACACACACCGGGTGTTAGCGTTCATTTTTCAGCGTTAACAATATAACTTCAAAATTCTGAAAAACACAAAACATGAAACTTGTAGTGTTTGATCTATGCTTTCCAAAACATCTAAAATTATTAAATTTGGTTAAGAAACGTAAAAGTTATGCTTAATTTAGTTTCAGATTCAACAATAGAGCAGATAATAGTTTTGCTCTCGGGATTGCAATAGAAACATTCAAATTTGAAATAGATAACTTCAAAATTCTAAAAAACACAAAGCATGAAACTTGTAGTATATGATTTATGCTTTCTAAAACATCTAAAATTCTTAAATTTGATTAAGAAACGTAAATGTTATGGTTAATTTAGTTTTAGATTCAACAGTAGAGCAAATAATAGTTTTGCTCTCGGGATTGCAATAGAAACACTCAAATTCGAAATAGATAACTTCAAAACTCTGTAAAACAGAAAACATGAAACTTGTAGTATATGATCTACGCTTTCCAAAACATCTATAATTCTTAAATTTGGTTAAGAAACGTAAAGGTTATGCTTAATTTAGTTTCAGATTCAACAATAGAGCAAATAATAGTTTTGCTCTCGGGATTACAATAGAAACACTCAAATTTGAAATAGATAACTTCAAAATTCTGAAAAACACAAAACATGAAACTTGTAGTAAGTGATCTACGCTTTCCAAAACATCTAAAATTCTTAAATTTGGTTTAGAAACGTAAATGTTATAGCAAAATTCGTTTCAGCCACAATCACAAAACAAATATTACAGCAGTCATCTTTTTTTCCCCAGCAAATTCACCACTGTAAACCGCCCTTAACCGCATGAACCCAAAATAGAAAGCGTGAGGGAAACCTCACCTTAGATATGCATCAAAGTTTGGGTTGAAAGATTCTCCGGTTTGGATCAATTTGATGATTTTGAGGCTCCTTTATTAGCTTCAGCAGCTGAAAAAGTTGAAACAAGAACATGCAAAAACAAAAGAGAAAGTTATACACAATTCATATCTAATTCTAGGATTTTGATGATATAATTCGGTAGTATTGGTGGAGATTACCTTCTATTCTCTTAATTTGGTGATTTCTTCTTGAATTGGCAGCAAATTGGGTGAAAATTTTGTTTTAGTTGAAGGTAACCATTATATTATTTTTTCAGTTCACTGTAAGTTTGTTCTTTTCTGTTTCTGAGGAAGAAGAACTAAACTACATACACTAGTTTGTTTCTCACCAGAAACATCCAGATAATGGATTTTAGGTTTTAAAACCTAACCCAAAAAGCCCAAAGCAATATTATTTAGAGAAAATGCAAGGCTATGTATATGTATTAGGCTATTTTAACTTAAATTCACATATTTCTCAATATAAACTCAAAAAAATATATGCAACCAACTGTTATGAAACAAAAATTGTTATTTACACAAAATAAAAAAATTTCATTAATAAAATATTATTTTCATAAATAAAACCATATTTTTGACAATATTTTACAATTTTCAAAATTTTAGTGTAAAAACATGAATTTTAAAGGATAATTTATTCAAAAATCATTTTCATTTTCAAATAAGTTATAACAAAAGATTATAACTCTTTTTAAAATAACAAAATATTATTTTAAACAATATTCCATCTTTTAATTTTAATAAAATACATATTTTCTACATATTTTTCTTTTAAATTCAATAACAGGTTAATATTGGCAATAATTACCAATATTAATGCATTGATTCAACTAAAATCCAATAAATAATTATTTTCACTCCAAATTCTCAAAGTAAAGTTTTTAAAACTCTATTTTCATCAATTTATATTTATTTCAACAATTATATGTTGAAACACATCAATTGATTAATTTATTAACTCTAATTTAATAAGATCACATTGTTTATTTGAAATAAATAAATAAAAATTAAATCAAATTTATTTTCTCCATTTTATTTTCAATATTAAATTATAACTAACGTTATAATTAAATATCATAGGTAATCACCAATACCAGGTTTGTTACAAAGCTAGCTAGAACTTGATATTAGTATAAGATAAGAGGAATATAAGTGCATAAGGGAATTCATCCTTTAACTATAAAGGATGGGTACAAGTATAGTATAATCTCAATGCATGGTATATGTTTACCAAGGGTTGTCGCATGAATAGGTTTAATTCAACATAAGAGACTCATACTTAATGGCAATCAACGCTAATACAAGGAATCATATGAAAGTCATGAGAGAAACTCATTAAAATTCCAATATGAATCTCATGGAACTCGAGACAATGTTCAAATATCATAAAAACGAAATCACAATATACAACATCTCATGAAGCTCTAGGCTATCTATGTAACAAAAATATCTCAAAATAGTGAAATCGTATAAAACTCAGAAAATTCAAAAAAACCCCTGATTGGCCAGATCCCTGATTGCAAAGCTGAAGCAATGTTGCACGTGCTAAAATCTTGTTCAGTGCTATTTATAATTTAGGTACCTAACTCGTGTACCCGAAGGTCATACTCATGTTGACCGATGTCACATAACTCGTGGTGACCGAAGTCAGATAACTCATGGAGACCGAAATCACATAACTTGTGGTGACCGAAGTCATATAACTCAGATGACCCGAAGGTCTATAGCACTGGCATACTCGTGGATGTGTCACAAACTCTCGGAAAGAAACCCGAAAAGTGTTAGCGTGCGTCCCATACCACACGTTCGCACTAAACGGTTTACTAACTGCTAGTTAACTCCACATCATAAAAATAAAATCTCAAACCTCAAAAATCTCATAATACTCATATATCTTGCCTCGTATCATCGCAAGTGCAAATAAATCTCATAGTAGTTTCTCATAAACCATAATTCCCACAAGGGAAAAATCTCATCTCAGGGCTCGCCACATCTCATCAGCGAGTAATACAACATTTTTAAGTAGTTCTCATCGATTATTACTCCTACAATAGGAGATCTCGAACGTCTCAACTAGTCAAATATTGGCTGAAACAAATTCTAAGATCAACAATCAATTTTGCTGTCATTTCGATCTCGGGATAGCAACAATCAGACACATTTTCAATCAATATACTTCAAAATTTCAAAAATCTCAAAACATGAATCTTTTAGAACAAATTCTTAGCTTTCCGGAACATAAAAGATTATTGAATTTGGATAAAAATTGAAAAAGTTATGCTTAATTTAGTTTCAGATTCAAAAACAGAGCAAATAATAGTTTTGCTCTCGGGATTGCAATAGAAACACTCAAATTTGAAATAGATAACTTCAAAATTCTGTAAAACACAAAACATGAAACTTTTAGAATATCATCTAAGCTTTGCAAAACATCTAAAATTCTTAAATTTGGTTAAGAAACTTAAAAGTATGCTTAATTTAGTTTCAGATTTAACAACAGAGCAAATAATAGTTTTGCTCTCGGGATTGCAATAGAAACACTCAAATTTGAAATAGATAACTTCAAAATTCTATAAAACACAATTAGTGAAACTTGTAGTATATGATCTAAGCTTTCTAAAACATCTAAAATTCTTAAATTTGGTTAAGAAACGTAAAAGTTATGCTTAATTTAGTTTCAGATTCAACAACAGAGCAAATAATAGTTTTGCTCTCGAGATTGCAATAGAAACACTCAAATTCGAAATAGATAACTTCAAAACTCTGTAAAGCACAAAACATGAAACCTGTATTATATGATCTACGCTTTCCATAACATCTAAAATTCTTAAATTTGGTTAAGAAACGTAAACGTTATGCTTAATTTAGTTTCAGATTCAACAATATAGCAAATAATAGTTTTGCTCTCGGGATTGCAAAAGAAACACTGAAATTTGAAATAGATAACCTCAAAATTCTAAAAAACACAAAACATGAAACTTGTAGAATATGATCTACGCTTTCCAAAACATCTAAAATTCATATATTTGGTTAAGAAACGTAAAAGTTATGCTTAATTTAGTTTCAGATTCAACAATAGAGCAAATAATAGTTTTGCTCTCCGGATAGCTATAGAAACACTCAAATTTGAAATAGATTAACTTCAAAATATTGAAAAACACAAAACATGAAACTTGTAATATATGATCTAAACTTTCCAAAACATCTAAAATTCTTAAATTTGGTTAAGAAACGTAAAAGTTATGCTTAATTTAGTTTCAGATTCAACAATAGAGCAAATAATAGTTTTGCTCTTGGGATTACAATAGAAACACTCAAATTTGAAATAGATAACTTCAAAATTCTGAAAAACACAAAACATGAAACTTGTAGTAAGTGGTCTACGCTTTCCAAAACATCTAAAATTCTTAAATTTGGTTAGAAACGTAAAAGTTATAGCAAAATTCGTTTCATCCACAATCACAAAACGAATATTACAGCAGTCATCCTTTTTTCCAGCAAATTCTCTACTGTAAACCGTCCTTAACCGCATGAACCGAAAATAGAAAGCGTGAGGGAAACCTCACTTTTGATATGCAGCAAAGTTTAGGTTGAAAGATTCTCCGGTTTGGATCAATTTGATGATTTTCAGGCTCCTTTGTTAGCTTCAGCAGCTGAAAAAGTTGAAACAAGAAATGCAAGAACAAAAGCAAAAGTTATACACAATTCATATCTAATTCTAGGATTTTAATGATATAATTTTGTAGTATTGGTGGAGATTACCTTCTATTCTCCTAATTTGGTGATTTCTTCTTGAATTGGCAG
Organism: Allium fistulosum; assembly: GCA_030737815.1. NCBI lineage: Eukaryota > Viridiplantae > Streptophyta > Magnoliopsida > Asparagales > Amaryllidaceae > Allium > Allium fistulosum. The sequence goes on from CM060907.1 coordinate 615,145,800, forward strand.
CAAATTGTGTGAAACTTTTGTTTTAGTTGAAGGTAACCATTATATTTTTTTTCAGTTTACTGTATGTTTGTTCTTTTCTGTTTCTGAGGAAGAAGAACTAAACTACGTACACTAGTTTGTTTCTCACAAGAAATATCCAGATAATGGATTTTAGGTTTTAAAACCTAACCCAAAAAGCCCAAAGCAATATTATTTAGAGAAAATGCAAGGCTATGTATATGTATTAGGCTATTTTACCTTAAATTCACATATTTCTCAATATAAACTCAATAAAAAAATATGCAACCAACTGTTATGAAACAAAAATTGTTATTTACACAAAATAAATTTTATTTCAATAATAAAATGTTATTTTCATAATTAAAACCATATTTTTGGCAATATTTTACAATTTTCAAAATTTTAGTGTAAAAACACGAATTTTAAAGGATAATTTGTTCAAAAATCATTTTCATTTTCAAAAAAGTTATAACAAAACATTATAACTCTTTTTAAAATAACAAAATATTATTTTAAACAATATTCAATCTTTTAATTTTAATAAAATACATATTTTCTACATATTTCTTCTTTTAAATTCAATAACAGGTTAATATTGGCAATAATTACCAATATTAATGCATTGATTCAACTAAAATCCAATAAATAATTATTTTCACTCCAAATTCTCAAAGTAAAGTTTTTAAAACTCTATTTTGATTAATTTTTATTTATTTCAAAAATTATATGTTGAAACACATCAATTGATTAATTTATTAACTCTAATTTAATAAGATCACATTGTTTATTTGAAATAAATAAAAAAAATTAAATCAAATTTATTTTCTCCATTTTATTTTCAATATTAAATTATAAATAACGTTATAATTAAATATCATAGGTAATCACCAATACCAGGTTTGTTACAAAGCTAGCTAGAACTTGATATTAGTATAAGATAAGAGGAATATAAGTGCATAAGGGAATTCATCCTTTAACTATAAAGGATGGGTACAAGTATAGTATAATCTCAATGCATGGTATATGTTTACCAAGGGTTGTTGCATGAATAGGTTTAATTCAACATAAGAGACTCATACTTAATGGCATTCAACGCTAATACAAGGAATCATATGAAAGTCATGAGAGAAACTCATTAAAATTCCAATATGAATCTCGTGGAACTCAAGATAAAGCTCAAATATCATAAAAACAGAATCACAATATATAACATCTCATGTAGCTCTAGGCTATCGATGTAACAGAAATATCTCAAAATAGTGAAATCGTATAAAACTCAGAAAATTAAAAAAAACCCCGAATTGGCCAGATCCCTTATTGCAAAGCTGAAGCAATTTTGCACGTGCTAAATTCTTGTCTAGTGCTATTTATAATTTAGGTACCTAACTCGTGGACCTGAAGGTCATACTCATGGTGACCGATGTCACATAACTCTTGATGACCGAAGTCACAAAACTCATGGTGACCGAAGTCACATAACTTGTGGTGACCGAAGTCACATAACTCAGATGACCCGAATGTCTATAGAACGGGCATACTCGTGGATGTGTCACAAACTCTCGGAAAGGAACCCGAAAAGTGTTAGCGTGCATCCCATACCACACGTTCGCACTAAACGGTTTACTAACCGCTAGTTAACTCCACATCATAACAATAAAATCTCAAACCTCAAAAATCTCATAATACTCATATATCTTGCCTCGTATCATCGGCAAGTGCAAATAAATCTCATAGTAGTTTCTCATAAACCATAATTCCCACAAGGGAAAAATCTCATCTCCAGGCTCGCCACATCTCATCGGCGAGTAATACAACATTTTTAAGTAGTTCTCATCGATTATTACTCCTACAATAGGAGATCTCGAACGTCTCAACTAGTCAAATATTGGCTGAAACAAATTCTAAGATCAACAATCATTCTTGCTATCATTTCGATCTCGGGACAGCAACAATCAAACACATTTTTAATCAATATACTTCAAAATTTCAAAAAACTCAAAACATGAATCTTTTAGAACAAATTCTTAGCTTTCCGGAACATCAAAGATTATTGAATTTGGGTAAAAATTGAAAAAATTATGCTTAATTTAGTTTCAGATTCAAAAATAGAGCAAATAATAGTTTTGCTCTCGGGATTGCAATAGAAACACTCAAATTTGAAATAGATAACTTCAAAATTCTGTAAAACACAAAACATGAAACTTGTAGAATATCATCTAAGCTTTCCAAAACATCTAAAATTCTTAAATTTGGTTAAGAAACTTAAAAGTTATGCTTAATTTAGTTTCAGATTTAACAACAGAGCAAATAATAGTTTTGCTCTCGGGATTGCAATAGAAACACTCAAATTTGAAATAGATAACTTCAAAATTATGTAAAACACAATTAATGAAACTTGTAGTATATGATCTAAGCTTTCTAAAACATCTAAAATTTGGTTAAGAAACTTAAAAGTTATGCTTAATTTAGTTTCAGATTTAACAACAGAGCAAATAATAGTTTTGTTCTCGGGATTGCAATAGAAACACTCAAATTCGAAATAGATAACTTCAAAACTCTATAAAACACAAAACATGAAACTTGTAGTATATGATCTACGCTTTCCAAAACATCTAAAATTCTTAAATTTGGTTAAGAAACGTAAAAGTTATACTTAATTTAGTTTCAGATTCAACAATAGAGCAAATAATAGTTTTGCTCTCGGGATTGCAATAGAAACACTCAAATTTGAAATAGATAACTTCAAAATTCTTTAAAACACAAAACATTAAACTTGTAGTATATGATCTAACCTTTCCAAAACATCTAAAATTCTTAAATTTGGTTAAGAAATGTTAAAGTTATGCTTAATTTAGTTTCAGATTCAACAACAGAGCAAATAATAGTTTTGCTCTCGGGATTGCAATAGAAACACTCAAATTTGAAATGGATAACTTCAAAATTTTGTAAAACACAATTAATGAAACTTGTAGTATATGATCTAAGCTTTCTAAAGTATCTAAAATTCTTAAATTTGGTTAATAAACGTAAAAGTTATGCTTAATTTAGTTTCAGATTCAACAACAGAGCAAATAATAGTTTTGCTCTCGGGATTGCAAAAGAAACACTCAAATTTGAAATAGATAACTTCAAAATTTTAAAAAACACAAAACATGAAACTTGTATTATATGATCAATGCTTTCCAAAACATCTAAAATTCATATATTTGGTTAAGAAACGTAAAAGTTATACTTAATTTAGTTTCAGATTCAACAATAGAGCAAATAATAGTTTTGCTCTTGGGATTGCAATAGAAACTCTCAAATTTGAAATAGATAACTTCAAAATTCGAAAAAACACAAAACATGAAACTTATAAAATATGATCTAGGCTTTCTAAAATATCTAAAATTCATAAATTTGGTTAAGAAACGTAAAAGTTATGCGTAATTTAGTTTAAGATTCAACAACAGAGCAAATAATAGTTTTGCTCTCGGGATTGCAATAGAAACACTCAAATTTGAAATATATATGTTAACCCTTAATTCCTCACGACTTAAGAATGGTACGATTCAAGGAGGGTGTGCAACTTAGCGACTTAAGTTATGCCATGACATAACGAGTTAAAGGCATGACCGACTTATAAAGTGTGCCGACTTAACAGGAGCCGACTTAAGATAATCTACAACTTAAGAACTAAGACCGACTTAGGAATGCTCCGAGTCAAGGAAATGCTCCGACTTAAGGAAATGCTTCGAGTTAAGGAGATGCTCCGACCTACGACTTATGTTAAGTCGCTGCCGACCTATAACAGCTCGTATTCAGGAGTAACTAGAGAATGCGCTCCTATCTTGTCACCGACTTAGTGCCTACGACCTACTATAAGTCGGCTACGACTTAAGGACTTAGAGAATTTTTCCTATTCAGATTCGACCCTATAAATACCCCCCAAACTCCAACAAGAGAGGGACTTTTGGCCATTCATTTCGTCAAGCGCCGTTACTCTGTCGAAGTCTCCATTCATTCAGCAATCAAAGATCATCAAACATTCGAGACGCTACAACAAGCTTCGAGAGGAATTCCTTACATCCAACACGGATTCGTCGAGTTTCATCATCAAAGATTGAGCTAGTAGTCAAGAGTGCTTTCGTGATCAAATTGTATTGTATTTTGAAGGATATTGTATCAAATTGTAACCGAATCAGCAATAAAAGACTATAAAGTGGACGTAGGCTCAATTACGGGCCGAACCACTATAAATCTGTTGTTCATTTACTGCTTTTCTGCTATTTTCAGCTTATATTCTGTTCCCGTACCAACGGGTGGTGCTTTCACAATTCTATTACACACACCGGGTGTTAGCGTTCATTTTTCAGCGTTAACATTTTGGTGCTTTCACTGAGAATTGAACTCAAGAAGATTTTCACCGTTGCTTCGCAAGAAACTCATAAAAAGAACTTCTCTTAAGAACCAGAAGTTGATTTGAAATGATGGCTCCTGGAAGAAGAGATAGACCGGTCAGATCCAGAAATGCTCATGAAGGAACTTCCGCCTCCCCAACCGCAGACCAAGCAACTCCTACCATTGGAGTCACCAGGGCTGAATTGGATGACGCAGTTTCTGGATTGTACCAACCGATTGAAACCCAAAACGCTTTGATGATGGATAGATTAACTGCTTTGCTCGGGGCAAATCGTCAACCAGAAAACCATCAAACAGCCTTCCCTCAAATGCCACCTTTCCAAACTGAGGGTTCGATGCCGCAGCCAACTGATCGTGAACATGTGCCCAGGCAAGCTTCAGAGGGAAGGACTGATGCCTGCCCGGAGATGTCTTTGAACAATAAAGAGTACCTGTCCGAAATGGTTAGCCGCATCATGAAAGAGAGCATGCAAAGGGAAGAGAATGAGAACGACTGGGGATTTGCACCGAGCAGAACTCCGTTTACGGAAAGAATCCTGAAAGCGAAATTTCCAAGGAAATTTGCACCTCCTACTATCCAAGCCTATAGGGGAACGAGTGACCCTAATCATTTCCTATACAAGTACGATTGGCATATGACCGGTGCAAGAGCGTTAGACGAGATTAAGTGTCGATACTTTCCAGTATACTTGGAAGGTGTGGCTTTACTTTGGTTCACAAAGCTTCCAGTTCGGTCTGTAGATAAGTTCTCCGACTTAACGCAAAAGTTCAAAGAACAGTTCAGATTGTATGCTTCAAAAGCTAAGGATATAATGTCACTGTCTAACCTTGAACAAGCACCCGGAGAATCAATCAAATCTTTCTTGAGCCGTTTCAATATAGCTCTAGCCGAAGTAGAAAATGCAGAGCCACGCATGATCCTGACTTATTTGATGCGAGCCATTGATAAATCGAGCAAATTTGGAATATGGCTAAAGATGAAAGAACCGAACTCGCTTGAAATTTTTTATAAAAAGGCCGACGAGTTCATTCGCCTTGAAAGCCTTTCTACGACATCGAAAGTAGTTATTGCCCAAGCTAATAATAACAATGTCCCATCTAATAAAAGAGAATCTGAAAGTCAGAAAATGGAAAATGATGGAGAAAAGAATCAGGGAATGAGAGGAAACTCCGCCGCTTCGATCTTTCAGATTTTACTCCTTTAACTGATACGCCAAGAAATAACTTTTTTGCAACAAAGGACGTTGTCAGGTATCCCAAGCCACCTGAGATGACGAGAGGTGCAAAGCGTAATGGAAAATTCTGCCAATTTCACAATCAACCTGGCCATGACACTGACCAATGTCGCCAATTAAAGAATGTGATTGAAGAATTGCTGGAGCAAGGTAAACTCCAATAATACGTGAAGAGAAGCGAAGTCAATCCAACCTCATCCACTCGGGGTCAACAATGTCCTACCCATCAACCCGATTCTCACAACAACACTGCAGCGCAAGATTCAGAAAAGCTTGTCATTAATGTTGTCACAGGAGGTCCACACCCAGCAGGCAGAAGTTGGGATGACTGTTAATTGTCCACAAAACTGCAACTGGGGCATCTTTCACTTTCTCTGGCATATAAATCCAAAGCTGCGAATCTAGTGCAAATGGAAAATCAGTCCGGAGATTCTGAAACAACAATAACTAGCATCCATTTTTTACTTAACAGCATTGCTTGAATTTGTAAAAATGATAATGGATGTGTGACTTCAGCATTGTAAACCGCTGAGAAATCAGTGTGACTGAATAATGAAAAACTATGAATTCTGTGTTTTCTATTACGAAATGCCTGTTATATTTCGATGTGTAAATACTCTAAATGTATTGCTAAAATGTCGATCTAATATTGCAGGTCATTAAAGCAAAGCTCACCCATCGCAAAGCTAAGCAAGCCCTACAAATCACTTATTAAGCAAATACCAAGCAACCAAAAATTCCATATTCAAATCCCATATAAGAAGAACTTCACATAAAAAGTTGGCAACTCCACTGAGGCAAACCTTCGTTAAGTGATTGTGACTGTCAATACGAACAGACATCCAACTAGGTAACTTGCGTTTGTCCTGTGAAGTTGTTCAACAGTGAAGTCCGCTTCTTCGGATAAGACAATTTACTTGCAAAGGAAGACGCGCTTGGAAACAATAATGAAGGGTAGCTGATTAGCAAATGATGAGGGAACATGGGCCACCAAACATAGAAGTAGCCAAAAGGAGGTATGCCACTCAATAAAAAGGGCCGGTAGAACCACCGAAGGGACACCTTCCCAAGCAGAAGGAAAAGGGCCCTTGCTAACTGATCGTGATGCATCCGATCAGGCAGCTTGTGTCCGTCCCGTGGATCTACTCGCCCCTGAGAAGCAACCTTCCTGGCACACCAACCAACCAATGCTCCTTCCCAAAGGTCAACAAAGCACTCTAACGAGGCACGCCAGTAAACGAAAGTGCTTCTCTCAATAAAAAGATTGGTGGAACCACCGGAGGGGCACCTTCCCACGCTGAAGGAACAGGGCCCTTGTTAGTTAATTGCGATCGTTTGTGCAAACGAACATCCAATCAAGCAACTTGCGTCCGCCCCGTGGATCCATTCAACCATGAGAAAGTAACTTCCAGACAATCACAAGACCTCTTCAGAGGCAAAAGCCCTTTTCGGAGGCACATTTCACCCGTGTAGAAGTGAAAAATGCTCCTCTTCGGAGGCCCACTTCACCAGTGATGAAATGCTAAAAAGCCCTTTTCGGAGGCACATTTCACCCGTATAGAAGTGCAAAATGCTTCTCTTCGGAGACCCACTTCACCAGAGCTGAAATGCCAAAATTGCTTCTCTTCGGAGAACAAAATTGCTTCTCTTCGGAGACCAAAATTGCTTCTCTTCGGAGACCAAAATTGCTTCTCTTCGGAGACCAAAATTGCTTCTCTTCAGAGACCAAAAGACCTCTTCAGAGGCGTACTTCACCTTGCTTGAAGTACCAAAAATAAACCCTTTAATGGGACACAAAATCAAAACCTTCTTCAAAAGCTCATTTCACTGCGTAGGAAAATTCACTTTTTAACAAATAAAAGTGATCATTCCCAAAAGTTGAAGTGTTCTTCAGGAAGAAAGAGAAAGTAAAAACTTCTCTGAAGACGAGATATACTCTATTAAAAGCAGAATGATTCTTCCCTTAAAAGTGGAGTAGTTATTCTCTGAAATAAGAGTATCAGTCTTGAAGAAGCTAGAAATGTTGCAATGCACTTGCGGTATGGGGGCAACACTATACAATTCAGTTACATGAATAAAGTAACATGCAAGCAACATACCGCGAGTTCATTACGATATCATGAAAAATAGATGTGGAATAAATGCATTCTCAAAAAACAGACAAAAAGATTGTTCAAACAAAAAAGAATCATTTGTTCTACACTAAAAAAGAGAAACAGATGCATTCTCACATGCACAAGAATTTGTACAAGTAAAATAGCTATTTTATTCAATACTATGGAAACTTTTTACATTGTGCAGATTACAAAAAGGAGCGGAGACCGGTATCCGCACAATCTCCGGTCAATACATGCAAAAAGCAGAAAAGACAAAATCAAACTCATTTCTCCTTCTTCCCACCCTTGGAGCCTTTACCCGACCTGGTAATTAGTTTCGGAGGCCGTATCGGAGAAGAAGGAGAAAGAGACTCAGCCGGATCGACTTCTGCTTCATCTCCAGCAGCAGAAGAACTTTTCTTTCCTTTCTTCGAAACCACACGTTTCCCCTTCTTCTTGGAAGAAGACTCACTCCCCGGAGTAAGAAATGTAGAAAGCTTTGTGTCGTAGTCAAAAGACTGCTCCGGGGTCTTCTCACTATCTTCCAGATCTTCTGCTTTCTGCTCCTCGGAAGCAGGTGGTTCGTCCAAGCCTTGAAGGGCTGCTATCTGTTCTTCCTGTGAACCTGGTTGAGAAGCTGGAAGAGGAGTAACTTGAGAAGGAGGAGGAACGACAGCTAAAGAAGGAAAAATTGGTGCAGTTTCCGGCGCGTCCGCTGCATAATAAAAGAAATCAAAATCAGTATTCTCCGAGAAAAAAGAAGACAATGGATCGTCAAAGCTTAAGTAATAAGTAAGAAGTTCGTCGAACTCGGTTAAGTCGAATAAGCAATTCACTGAATTCGTCTCGTCAAAGTTACCTGGAGAAGTCGGTTTGGCGAGATCAATCTCAAATTCCCGAGCCTGAAAGTCCTTCATTGCCTCTTCCTCTGTAGGAGTGGTCACAATTTCTTGGGCAACTTTAGCTGGATGTGAAGAATGAGAGCTGGAATCCGTAATATTAACATCGGCTGAAGTTGAAGTATGAACAGGGGCAGTTAAAGGAGCTTCCTCTTTTGGAAGCTCTTCTTCCATTGATTCAGCTCGTACTTTAGCAAGCTGCTCATTCCCCTTAACAAGAGCGGCACGAGCCTCATCATCAAGATAGCGCTCCTCAAGTTCCGACTCATCATAGCCGGCCCCGCCAAGCATGTTAATTGCAACTTCCCACACTTCAGCCAGTGTAATTTCATAATCAGGACCCAGAAAAGCGAGGCTCCAACGACCCAGAACGCTATGCAGGTAAAAGTCAAATAAGGTAGAGCTGACATTGGCTTTTGTCTCCGCATGAGCTTGCTCGGCCGCTTCTTTTTCGGCAATGGCTACAACTTGACCGGAAACAGCCTCGTCGCGCTCCTTCTCAACTTGAAGAAGCCTAGCTTTTAGTATCTCAATCTTTGCGTTATGGGAGGTAACTTTTTCCCGTAGTTCGGCGTTTTCTGTGCGATATTTCTCAGTAATGTGCTGCTCAGCGGCAAGCTTCATTTCGACATCCCTTTGTGCAGCATGTGCGTCCCGCACTTGCTTCTGAAAGACTTCTTCTTTTTGAGTGTGCGATGCAGAAGATGAGGCAAGATCTTCCTTAAGTCGCTTGACTTCAGATTCAAGTTTTGCGTTGTCGTCTGCAATGCTCGTCATCTCCGCATCATGCTGCTTACGCCATTTGTCCCATTCTGATTTATCGTTCTCCATGGTCATCATCGCCTCAAGATTCATGTGGTTGACCCTTTGAAGTTCGTCGACAAGTTTCTGCCATTGCGACATCCTCTCAATATTAAGCCTGACTGCGTCAAGACTTTTAAGCATGTCTTGCTTATCAATCGGAACCAAATCCAAGTCAAAGCGCACTCCTTTTAGGCACAAATTCGGAAATCGGCTCTGAAGCGTTGGAGGGCCATCTTTAACTTGATATTGTGGCCTGTTAATGATTGTTTGAATATCAGATTTCTTTAAAGGAGGAGAGCCGGCCGGAGTATCAGAAGAAATGGGAGCGTCAGTCTTCTCAGAAATTACAGACGCGTCACTTGGCTTGGACCGTTTTCTTGATTCGTCAGTAATATGAGTCTTCCCTTTGTCATCATAAGACTTTCGCTTATGAGAATCGTAACTTCTGTAAGAAGAATCATATCGATCAGTGTCTCTTCTTCTCTACCGCTGCTCATAATCCCATTTTTCTTGAGCCTTCCTTTGAGCCCTTTCCTCATCTGTCTCTCCTTGGTCACCAAGATATCTCCTAAAGTCATAAGATCCACGGCCTCCATGGCGCTGAAATGAGTCATAGTATGAGCCGGTACGCCCCATCGGAGAATCTGAAAACCGAAAAAGAAGTGAAGTTTAGAAATTTCCAGAAAAAGAGGATAAATGCTTATAAGTGCTGAAAGATCCTAAGTGTGTGCGGCGTGCGAACTACGTGTGTCAAACTACAAACCACGCTTTAGTGCGGGAACGGAGACGACAGGTGTAGAAGGCGTCGAAGTTTGTTTCAAAGAGGAAGTCGCTTCATGTGACATCCCGGAATTTCGAGCAATATCAATTTAATAATCTGTGATGAATATTAAATTGAATTGATATATTATTGGATTATAAGATCTGAATTAATATTTTTCTTCTGATAAATATTTAATTGATTTGAAATATCTTTGGATTATAACATTTGAATTGGTACTTTTCACTTAATTAATATCGTATTGTGCATTATTTTCTATCTATTTTATATATATTGGTATATATTGCAGATAGGGAAGTTCTGTTTTAAATTCAATCGATAAATTTTGTTTTAAATTTCTAATATGTATATTCTAGTGGTTTGGAAATTATTATTTATTTCAAAGTAAGTTTTTCAAAGCTATTAAATTCACAAATATATTGTTTTAAATATTGTAGATAAATGTTTAAATTGTTTTGAGCTATTTTTAACTTTGGTTTAGATTTATAATTATTAACAAAAGAATTTGATTTTCTTTTCTTTTAAAGTATTGCTTGTTAAAAATAATTTAAAATGTATATATGTTATAAATTCAATTTTGGTCAAATGATATTCTAGTATGTATTATAAAATAAGTAATGTGAATAAAAAGAATAATTTCTTTGTTTACATTATTTTTAAATTTGATAAGTGAACTTTTATAATATAAATAAAATATTCAATAGAAATACAATACGATAATACGCATAACAAATACACATTAATATAATACAACAACATATTTAAATAACATTCATTTTGTTTTGTAAAACAAACATATTAAATAATCAAACAACGTGTTGAAACAACATTACAATTCATAATCAAGCAATATACTAGGATAACAATAAAATAATATGTGAGTTAAACTTTATCGTTTTGCAAATGATAAAACAATCACTAAACAATCTAACAACTTAATCAAATAGCATCCACCACATTTTAAAATCAAATAGTATATTACAATAACATCTTACTTACACAATAACTATTACACTTCATAAATATACTAGAGTAACATCTTAATTGTTAAAAAGTAAGACAGATCTGAAGAGTCAATTGAACCAAGAAAATATAACTAGAGTTGTACAAGGCAGCATAAAAACAAGTAGATGGTTCGAATATGTGTATGACATGCAGACTTGAAGTTACAAAGTAAAAGAAATGAAAACATACAAAGCAAAATATGAGATGCTGGTAGCTTGCAAATGAAGTCACAGGCAAGTATATAAAAAAATAGATAAGTATAAAAATGAAACAACCAAGTACAAGAAGCATTAAATACTAGTCATGCATACATCTGCTCTAGCTCACAAAGATGAAAATCTCGGCCACCAAACCAGGGAAAAATCTCTGAAAAATTTGTACAACTTGTACACTATTTTATATAAAAATTATACCCTGTAAATGTTTTAAAACACCACCAGTAAGCTATCTTTCTTTTATCATTTTCATTCCAGTCGAGCTAGATACAAACTGCAAAACTACTTCATTTAAAAACTTAAAACAAGACTCCATTTAAAATCAAAACCAGATTCTACAACTTAATTCAACAGAGAAGTAGAGATTGGCAGGAAGACTCAAAGTGGAAAATACTTTCCAGTTTTTCAAGTTCAAACTGATGCAAACATCTCTGTTCTCATTTCCATGTCTGGTGAGTAACAAATGTTTTTAAAAAAATATAAGTATATAGTTAAATTGTAGGATCAGCTCTGAATATAATATGCCTGTGAACATGTTTTTATCTCTGTGAATATATGTATGTACATGCTTTGTGTATGGTCTGGATGTTCACTGTTTTCAAATTCCAGGTTCTAAACTCATTTATAAATCCAATACCCTGATTCAACTTCACTTGTACCTTAGTTTAGAACAATATAGTTTGTTATACCATGGACTTTAGATTACAAACTAGTTTAAGATTTAAACCATTTGAATTTCATCTGAAACCAAAAGAAAATACAGAGCATATTTAAACAAGTCAAAAACCAAGTATTAAAATTCTTATATTCAGGTATATAAATCGAAACTTCATATAAAATTAAGATTTTTAAGACAAAAATTGTAATTTTTAAGCAAGGGAGTGAAGAGCAGTTTTTACTTCACTGTTTTGAACATTTTGGGTCGCCATGGTCGATGTAGTTGACCGGAAATATTGAGTCTTGGTCGAGAGGTAGAGGAGCGACCAGGGATGTTGGGAAAAATGGAGTCGAGGTCGCCAGATCAACGTGGAGCAGTTGACAATGTTTTCTTGCCTGTAAAACCTAGTTTTTAAGTGCCAAAGTTAATTGTCTCGTTTGAAGCCATGGAGTGATCGAGTGTGACGAGCTTTGGGGGTCGTGTACAGGGAAGGTAGGCGAGGCTTTGGCCGGAGTGCGGTGGTCTCTGGTGATCGGAGGTAGGAGCAGCGGCGAAGTTTACAGGTGGAGATTGTTTTCTGGTTTTGGGTTCCAGGTGTTCATTCGAACTCGATTTCGATTTAATGTCTGAGATGCTGAACGGAGGGCCGGAATAAGGTGTCGAGGGAATCGCCGATGTGTAGAGGTGGACATGGATGACCGGACGTGGTGGATGGTGGCGTGCACGTGCACAGGCGAGAGTTTTGGGTCTGTTTTTTTTTCGTGGAGATGACAGGGAAATTGAGCTCGAGAATTACTCGAGTAATTATTAAATTAGCTCGGGTGATTTCATGAAAAGCCTCGAAGTAAAAATAGGGTGACTCGGGTAGGAACTGTTGCCAAGTTTTTAGCAGTGCCCAGGTTAATTCGAGTTTTTCTCGGGTAAAAACCATTTTGACTCGGGTATTTACATGTTTTTCTCGAAGCAAAAGTGAAGTAACCCGGGTTACTTTGTTTCCAGTATAAACAGTATTAGTTTGAACAGTATTTAAATCATTATGTTTAAATTGTAATAAATGTTAAAACTGGGTTAATTAAATGGTTCAAATCCAGATTTTTGAATTAAAAGAAAGTTTTAAAATTTAATACTTTTAAATATTGGATTTAAGGTGAGTTTGATATAAAATCGCTTATAACTAACATTGTTTTAAAATTGTAATTTAAAGATTTCCTTTAAAGGTAAATTTTATAAAGTGATTTAAAATTTAACTAGTTGTTCGTTAAACTCGACATTTAAAATAAGAGTTCAGGGAAATGAGAAATAAATGTTTTAAAAATTTAAAAGTGAATTTTAATCGAAACGGAAATGAGTTACTTTAAGAAATAAAGATTTAGTTTAACTCATTAATTAATAAAGAATTAATATGTTAATGGAATTGTATTGATTTAATTAGAAATTGAAGTATAAATGAATCAATGCAAGTTTTATAAATGAATTAGGTAATTAAATTGAAATTAAGGTTTAATGTATTAATTAAAGTTTTCAAAATGAATTAAATAATTTATATGTTATTGAAAGTATGGATTTGACTTAATTAATTTATAAATGGAAAATTTAATTTATAATAATTAAAATAAGTTAATTACTTTAGTATATAAATTCATAGATGTTAAAGAAGACTGTTAACTGGATTATTTATAATTAATCAATATAATTGATTATTAACCGTTAATTAGATTGGTAAATTGAAATCAATATTTGTAACGGTTAAATATAACTAATTGATGGGAAGTAATTAAGAAAATTAATTACTCATTTTGATTTATTGAATAATTTGATTTATTTGGGTTAATTTATTTATTTTAATTAACCTGTATTTAATCATTTGATGATTTGAAGATAAAATTACTTAGAGAAGTAGTTAATGTTTAAATTACAGGATGTAATTATGGGATGATGTTCGTTAATAAAGTAATTTGAGTAAATTACTTTATATAATTAATCAAAGAGGTTAATTAGAGATAATTGATTATTGAGTAATTAATTTGTTTATGAAGTAATTAAGGAAGTTAATTACTAGATGTGATTAATCAGAGTGATTAATATTGTGGTTTAATTAAGAATTAATTACTTTGATGTAATAAATTTAAATTGTAATTATAATTTGAGATCATTAAAAATTTTATAATTAATGTTGAAATTAAAATGGATTTATCTGGAATATAATTGATAAATGAAGAGATTTATTAATATGAATAATTAAGCAAAGTAATTAACTTCGGTTAATTAATAAATGAAGTAATATAAAGATTAATTTCTATGTTTGATTTAAATAATCCGAGAAATAACTCGAGGATAATTACTTAAATGTAATTAAAGAAATTTATCAGGGATGATTAATAAAAAGGAATAATGGGATGATGATTAATTAATTAATAATTAATTAGTATAGGTGAGTTAATAATGATGAAGTAATTAATTTAATTAACTTTAAATTAATTAAAGGTAAGGTAATTGATTTAATTCATTTTAAATTAATTATCAACGATGTAATTATTATCCTTGTTTATGAATGGATGATATGGATTCCCATTGATTGATTGAAAACTCAGTTATGTGATGAGTAATCTCTGTTGTGATATGGATGCTTGTTTAAGTGTGATATCATAGATTATCCATTTATGCTGATATGTGATTATTTATCTGCGATATTCTGATTTTCTATCTATATTGATATGGATAATTGAAAATTGAATTGTTTAACCTCTTAAAACAACTTAGCCTTAAAAGACACGTTTTGGATTTCGATGAGACCGGGATCGGGTTTCCGTATACCGGGATTCCAGGTCTGGAGATCCGAATACCACATCGATCCAAATTAACGTTAGGTCGTAAGTCCAAGTGGAGCAAGTGAAGACTCGAGGTATAAGAACTATTCGTCAGTATAACTCTGTGGGTGATTCCGTAATGAGTTTGACGGAAATAGTACTTATAGATTCGAGATGAAGATTCAGAGTGCAAGGGTTATCGTCGTTAACTCTGAGGGTGATTCCAATACGAGTGTAACGAGATAATGCCTTCGGTTTCGTTCGAACCCGGAACGAACTTATATGGATTGAATGCTTTCAGCACATCGTCAGGTGGACGATGAGCATTCTAAGTGATGAGTTCTGATAAAGGTAATCGTGACCTCAAGCCTCATCAACCGGGAATGGCTAAAACAGGGGAGGTGCAGCAAAGCTTCGTGGGTAGCACCCACTTGAGAGCGAGATTTTCCCCTGTCTAGATGTCCCTTTTTATATTCGGTTGTGTGGGCAGTGGAGACGTCCAACTGCCGGGGTTGTCTCGTTCGGAACTGTTCAGTAAGGAACGGGTCCGGCTTTGTGTTGCAGGGGAGCGGGCGTACTCCTCGGTACGGTGATCTAGGCCACGTACTGTGACGGGCGGTACCCCAGTAGCCTAGCCATTGATGGAAACCCATTTTACCTACGAGACCCTACGGTTTTGATTGTATTACCCACATTGTGGCTAGTATGCTGGAATTTAATAGATGTAACAATTTCAGCTATTTTCTATTTACTTGAAAACCCTAGACACTATTATAATATCACTGGATTTCCTATCAAATGTTTTGGTTAGCGTAAGGTAAAAACTTACCCATGTTTATTTGTGGGGAGTCTTACGTGATACCTTTGTTTCAAATGATTTTCAAAGTTAAACAACTTTAACCTGTTACTCATACCAGACCCATGTCTGACCCGAAGTTTATTTCTGTTTTTCATAAACTCTCGGGTACCCAAATTTTTACGGGTAGTCAAGGGATTCAGGTTAGCTTTGACGAATACTGGAGGAGAAATGGAGCAGGAGGCTTCAGCGTGTAGATATATATATATTGGTTCCGCTGTGTCAGTATTATTCTGTATATTCCGCTGTGTTGTATCTCTGTGATGTTGAGTTGTATTAACTAGACAGGTGTTTATAACTGTCTAGTATGTGTTGTATTATCTGTGTACTCTGATGTATATGATATTTATGTGATATATTATATTTTATTCGTTCCGCTGTTGAGATTCTATGTTTGTTTCTTCTTCTTTTCTATCTTTTCTACTTTCTCACCTCTTTCTTTTCTTCAAAACGATGCGATTTCCTGGGCGTAGGAAGTCGGGTCGTCACAGTTGGTATCAGAGCACTAGGTTGAGCGAATACCTAGGCTCTTAAGTGATTTCTTCCTTGAGAGAGCGTATTTGTATTTTTGATATATATATATATATATATATATATTTAATTCTACCTATCGGTTGGGTTACCTGTTCGGGTATCCCAATATAAGTATAAGGGTAAATAGGGTGGTAGTGGTATGTAACACGACTACCAATGGTTGAATTTGTTGAGGTTGGAAGTGTATCGACCGAGACGATATTGGGTCTATAGTTCGTCTCGAATGAAATTGTGGTGTAAGAATTTCTTTGAGTTTCTAAAGGAAATCTGTTAAGGATTCGGAGTCCAGCCTTTAAGTGTAAGATGATCGCGCTCGTGTGAGCGGATTTTCGGGAATTGGGCTGAGTATAGTCGGGTCTGTCATTTGGGCAGAAGCGAGATATGATATCTTGATACCTCAGGATGTAGTAGTTGTGTAATGAGACGCAGTGACTCTGGATGTCTCCGAAGATATTTCTTTTGAACGAGTTAGAGAAGTGAGTCTGTTTCGGTGTTGTGGCTGTTTTCAGCAGAATGTATCTGTTTGATTCGAAGTTCGAGTTCTCGAAGAGCTTTGAATTAGGAATTCCTTAGCATTGATGTCAGCAGTGTAGCTCGGCGTTTTCTGTGTTGGTAAAGAAGTTTTCTAGCTTCGCAGTGAGTTCAGAATCAGCAGTGTGGATCCATTTCTTCGATGAGTTGATTAGTGAACGTATGCTGTTCTGATTTGTAAAGAGGAAGCAGTAATTTTGGAATTAGGCTGGATGGATCGCAAAAGTGACTTGCGATAGCTTGAGTGTTCTCTGGTGTTGTGGATTTCTGGATGTCTTCAGAAAGTCAGTACTTTATCAGCATTTGGAGATTTAGTTTGGTATCGACTGTATTCCAGGAGGGATACCGGTGGTTCAGCTTAGTAGTAGGATGTTTTTGAAGGAACTTCTGATTTTTATTTAGATCTGTTGAGCCATATTTTCGGAATAGTTGTGAAGCTTACCAGTTGTGGCTACTGACTGATGGTTGCAAAGCCTAGGTCTGTCACAATTGATATCAGTGGGAAGCCTGTGTTCAGCATTTTATCTACCCATATCAGAGTTGTGCAGCGGAAGCAGTTGGAGTGTGTCTGCTTTTCTTTTCTGGAGAAGAGGAGTTGTTTTCTAAGGATGATGGTAAGGAATTGTGTTCGTGACCTTAGCTGACCGTGAGAAGATCATTCTACTGGATTGTTTTGGATCCAGATTGTTCTGGAAGGCATCAGCGGAGATTTAGCTGATTGGTAGTGATGAGAGCAGCCTTGGATCGTCTGAAGAATTTGGTGGATAAGAGACGGAGGAATTTGGAATTCGAAGTTAGAGACTTCGTTGTTGTTGAAGTTTTCTCGGATCGAAGGAGCTGTATAGTTGGGTGAGATCGGGAATTTAGTTCTGAGATGTTCTGGATTTTCTCTGTGTTCTGGAGAAGTTAGTGTTTGATCTTCTGGAGTGTGAATTATCAGTTTGGATATCTGTGATTCGTTGTGTTTCACGTGTCTCTGAGGGAGTACGTGTAAGATTCTATTTCAGATTTTGGAACCAGCAGTTCAGGGTGTTTTGATTTCGACTCTGACTCGTCTATAGTCTGATATCCTGTCTTGTATTGTAGATCTAGAGGAGTAGAAGCTTGGTAGCTTAGTGGTATTGGCTGTTTGGATTCTATAGAGCGAGTAACCCGATACTTATACTCGGGGAAACTCGAGAGAATCCTATTCGGAATTTTTGTCTGGATAGTTAGTTTTGTTTGGTTGGATGAATTGGATGCTATGGCTGTTTAATGATATATGCTTGTGTTTTATAATTAAATTTTTAAATAGATTATTAAATTACCTTTGTTTTAAATTTCGGGGACGAAATTCTTTTAAGGGGGGAGGAATGTGACATCCCGGAATTTCGAGCAATATCAATTTAATAATCTGTGATGAATATTAAATTGAATTGATATATTATTGGATTATAAGATCTGAATTAATATTTTTCTTCTGATAAATATTTAATTGATTTGAAATATCTTTGGATTATAACATTTGAATTGGTACTTTTCACTTAATTAATATCGTATTGTGCATTATTTTCTATCTATTTTATATATATTGGTATATATTGCAGATAGGGAAGTTCTGTTTTAAATTCAATCGATAAATTTTGTTTTAAATTTCTAATATGTATATTCTAGTGGTTTGGAAATTATTATTTATTTCAAAGTAAGTTTTTCAAAGCTATTAAATTCACAAATATATTGTTTTAAATATTGTAGATAAATGTTTAAATTGTTTTGAGCTATTTTTAACTTTGGTTTAGATTTATAATTATTAACAAAAGAATTTGATTTTCTTTTCTTTTAAAGTATTGCTTGTTAAAAATAATTTAAAATGTATATATGTTATAAATTCAATTTTGGTCAAATGATATTCTAGTATGTATTATAAAATAAGTAATGTGAATAAAAAGAATAATTTCTTTGTTTACATTATTTTTAAATTTGATAAGTGAACTTTTATAATATAAATAAAATATTCAATAGAAATACAATACGATAATACGCATAACAAATACACATTAATATAATACAACAACATATTTAAATAACATTCATTTTGTTTTGTAAAACAAACATATTAAATAATCAAACAACGTGTTGAAACAACATTACAATTCATAATCAAGCAATATACTAGGATAACAATAAAATAATATGTGAGTTAAACTTTATCGTTTTGCAAATGATAAAACAATCACTAAACAATCTAACAACTTAATCAAATAGCATCCACCACATTTTAAAATCAAATAGTATATTACAATAACATCTTACTTACACAATAACTATTACACTTCATAAATATACTAGAGTAACATCTTAATTGTTAAAAAGTAAGACAGATCTGAAGAGTCAATTGAACCAAGAAAATATAACTAGAGTTGTACAAGGCAGCATAAAAACAAGTAGATGGTTCGAATATGTGTATGACATGCAGACTTGAAGTTACAAAGTAAAAGAAATGAAAACATACAAAGCAAAATATGAGATGCTGGTAGCTTGCAAATGAAGTCACAGGCAAGTATATAAAAAAATAGATAAGTATAAAAATGAAACAACCAAGTACAAGAAGCATTAAATACTAGTCATGCATACATCTGCTCTAGCTCACAAAGATGAAAATCTCGGCCACCAAACCAGGGAAAAATCTCTGAAAAATTTGTACAACTTGTACACTATTTTATATAAAAATTATACCCTGTAAATGTTTTAAAACACCACCAGTAAGCTATCTTTCTTTTATCATTTTCATTCCAGTCGAGCTAGATACAAACTGCAAAACTACTTCATTTAAAAACTTAAAACAAGACTCCATTTAAAATCAAAACCAGATTCTACAACTTAATTCAACAGAGAAGTAGAGATTGGCAGGAAGACTCAAAGTGGAAAATACTTTCCAGTTTTTCAAGTTCAAACTGATGCAAACATCTCTGTTCTCATTTCCATGTCTGGTGAGTAACAAATGTTTAAAAAAAAATATAAGTATATAGTTAAATTGTAGGATCAGCTCTGAATATAATATGCCTGTGAACATGTTTTTATCTCTGTGAATATATGTATGTACATGCTTTGTGTATGGTCTGGATGTTCACTGTTTTCAAATTCCAGGTTCTAAACTCATTTATAAATCCAATACCCTGATTCAACTTCACTTGTACCTTAGTTTAGAACAATATAGTTTGTTATACCATGGACTTTAGATTACAAACTAGTTTAAGATTTAAACCATTTGAATTTCATCTGAAACCAAAAGAAAATACAGAGCATATTTAAACAAGTCAAAAACCAAGTATTAAAATTCTTATATTCAGGTATATAAATCGAAACTTCATATAAAATTAAGATTTTTAAGACAAAAATTGTAATTTTTAAGAAAGGGAGTGAAGAGCAGTTTTTACTTCACTGTTTTGAACATTTTGGGTCGCCATGGTCGATGTAGTTGACCGGAAATATTGAGTCTTGGTCGAGAGGTAGAGGAGCGACCAGGGATGTTGGGAAAAATGGAGTCGAGGTCGCCAGATCAACGTGGAGCAGTTGACAATGTTTTCTTGCCTGTAAAACCTAGTTTTTAAGTGCCAAAGTTAATTGTCTCGTTTGAAGCCATGGAGTGATCGAGTGTGACGAGCTTTGGGGGTCGTGTACAGGGAAGGTAGGCGAGGCTTTGGCCGGAGTGCGGTGGTCTCTGGTGATCGGAGGTAGGAGCAGCGGCGAAGTTTACAGGTGGAGATTGTTTTCTGGTTTTGGGTTCCAGGTGTTCATTCGAACTCGATTTCGATTTAATGTCTGAGATGCTGAACGGAGGGCCGGAATAAGGTGTCGAGGGAATCGCCGATGTGTAGAGGTGGACATGGATGACCGGACGTGGTGGATGGTGGCGTGCACGTGCACAGGCGAGAGTTTTGGGTCTGTTTTTTTTTCGTGGAGATGACAGGGAAATTGAGCTCGAGAATTACTCGAGTAATTATTAAATTAGCTCGGGTGATTTCATGAAAAGCCTCGAAGTAAAAATAGGGTGACTCGGGTAGGAACTGTTGCCAAGTTTTTAGCAGTGCCCAGGTTAATTCGAGTTTTTCTCGGGTAAAAACCATTTTGACTCGGGTATTTACATGTTTTTCTCGAAGCAAAAGTGAAGTAACCCGGGTTACTTTGTTTCCAGTATAAACAGTATTAGTTTGAACAGTATTTAAATCATTATGTTTAAATTGTAATAAATGTTAAAACTGGGTTAATTAAATGGTTCAAATCCAGATTTTTGAATTAAAAGAAAGTTTTAAAATTTAATACTTTTAAATATTGGATTTAAGGTGAGTTTGATATAAAATCGCTTATAACTAACATTGTTTTAAAATTGTAATTTAAAGATTTCCTTTAAAGGTAAATTTTATAAAGTGATTTAAAATTTAACTAGTTGTTCGTTAAACTCGACATTTAAAATAAGAGTTCAGGGAAATGAGAAATAAATGTTTTAAAAATTTAAAAGTGAATTTTAATCGAAACGGAAATGAGTTACTTTAAGAAATAAAGATTTAGTTTAACTCATTAATTAATAAAGAATTAATATGTTAATGGAATTGTATTGATTTAATTAGAAATTGAAGTATAAATGAATCAATGCAAGTTTTATAAATGAATTAGGTAATTAAATTGAAATTAAGGTTTAATGTATTAATTAAAGTTTTCAAAATGAATTAAATAATTTATATGTTATTGAAAGTATGGATTTGACTTAATTAATTTATAAATGGAAAATTTAACTTATAATAATTAAAATAAGTTAATTACTTTAGTATATAAATTCATAGATGTTAAAGAAGACTGTTAACTGGATTATTTATAATTAATCAATATAATTGATTATTAACCGTTAATTAGATTGGTAAATTGAAATCAATATTTGTAACGGTTAAATATAACTAATTGATGGGAAGTAATTAAGAAAATTAATTACTCATTTTGATTTATTGAATAATTTGATTTATTTGGGTTAATTAATTTATTTTAATTAACCTGTATTTAATCATTTGATGATTTGAAGATAAAATTACTTAGAGAAGTAGTTAATGTTTAAATTACAGGATGTAATTATGGGATGATGTTCGTTAATAAAGTAATTTGAGTAAATTACTTTATATAATTAATCAAAGAGGTTAATTAGAGATAATTGATTATTGAGTAATTAATTTGTTTATGAAGTAATTAAGGAAGTTAATTACTAGATGTGATTAATCAGAGTGATTAATATTGTGGTTTAATTAAGAATTAATTACTTTGATGTAATAAATTTAAATTGTAATTATAATTTGAGATCATTAAAAATTTTATAATTAATGTTGAAATTAAAATGGATTTATCTGGAATATAATTGATAAATGAAGAGATTTATTAATATGAATAATTAAGCAAAGTAATTAACTTCGGTTAATTAATAAATGAAGTAATATAAAGATTAATTTCTATGTTTGATTTAAATAATCCGAGAAATAACTCGAGGATAATTACTTAAATGTAATTAAAGAAATTTATCAGGGATGATTAATAAAAAGGAATAATGGGATGATGATTAATTAATTAATAATTAATTAGTATAGGTGAGTTAATAATGATGAAGTAATTAATTTAATTAACTTTAAATTAATTAAAGGTAAGGTAATTGATTTAATTCATTTTAAATTAATTATCAACGATGTAATTATTATCCTTGTTTATGAATGGATGATATGGATTCCCATTGATTGATTGAAAACTCAGTTATGTGATGAGTAATCTCTGTTGTGATATGGATGCTTGTTTAAGTGTGATATCATAGATTATCCATTTATGCTGATATGTGATTATTTATCTGCGATATTGTGATTTTCTATCTGTATTGATATGGATAATTGAAAATTGAATTGTTTAACCTCTTAAAACAACTTAGCCTTAAAAGACACGTTTTGGATTTCGATGAGACCGGGATCGGGTTTCCGTATACCGGGATTCCAGGTCTGGAGATCCGAATACCACATCGATCCAAATTAACGTTAGGTCGTAAGTCCAAGTGGAGCAAGTGAAGACTCGAGGTATAAGAACTATTCGTCAGTATAACTCTGTGGGTGATTCCGTAATGAGTTTGACGGAAATAGTACTTATAGATTCGAGATGAAGATTCAGAGTGCAAGGGTTATCGTCGTTAACTCTGAGGGTGATTCCAATACGAGTGTAACGAGATAATGCCTTCGGTTTCGTTCGAACCCGGAACGAACTTATATGGATTGAATGCTTTCAGCACATCGTCAGGTGGACGATGAGCATTCTAAGTGATGAGTTCTGATAAAGGTAATCGTGACCTCAAGCCTCATCAACCGGGAATGGCTAAAACAGGGGAGGTGCAGCAAAGCTTCGTGGGTAGCACCCACTTGAGAGCGAGATTTTCCCCTGTCTAGATGTCCCTTTTTATATTCGGTTGTGTGGGCAGTGGAGACGTCCAACTGCCGGGGTTGTCTCGTTCGGAACTGTTCAGTAAGGAACGGGTCCGGCTTTGTGTTGCAGGGGAGCGGGCGTACTCCTCGGTACGGTGATCTAGGCCACGTACTGTGACGGGCGGTACCCCAGTAGCCCAGCCATTGATGGAAACCCATTTTACCTACGAGACCCTACGGTTTTGATTGTATTACCCACATTGTGGCTAGTATGCTGGAATTTAATAGATGTAACAATTTCAGCTATTTTCTATTTACTTGAAAACCCTAGACACTATTATAATATCACTGGATTTCCTATCAAATGTTTTGGTTAGCGTAAGGTAAAAACTTACCCATGTTTATTTGTGGGGAGTCTTACGTGATACCTTTGTTTCAAATGATTTTCAAAGTTAAACAACTTTAACCTGTTACTCATACCAGACCCATGTCTGACCCGAAGTTTATTTCTGTTTTTCATAAACTCTCGGGTACCCAAATTTTTACGGGTAGTCAAGGGATTCAGGTTAGCTTTGACGAATACTGGAGGAGAAATGGAGCAGGAGGCTTCAGCGTGTAGATATATATATATTGGTTCCGCTGTGTCAGTATTATTCTGTATATTCCGCTGTGTTGTATCTCTGTGATGTTGAGTTGTATTAACTAGACAGGTGTTTATAACTGTCTAGTATGTGTTGTATTATCTGTGTACTCTGATGTATATGATATTTATGTGATATATTATATTTTATTCGTTCCGCTGTTGAGATTCTATGTTTGTTTCTTCTTCTTTTCTATCTTTTCTACTTTCTCACCTCTTTCTTTTCTTCAAAACGATGCGATTTCCTGGGCGTAGGAAGTCGGGTCGTCACACTTCAACGACAGGAGAGTTCGCTTTTGGAAGATTATCCTTGAAAAGCTCTTGAGAAGTTATCATTATGTCACTCAAGTCATCAAAGGTGTCATCATTATGATGCTCAGCAGAATTCTCCTTTTCAACTTCCACATCGGCTGATTTTTCAGAAATTCGAGGATTTTCTTCCTCTTCAATAATTGGAGCAAGCGCCGGTTTGCTGGAAGTTCCCGCAACGCCAATAGAAGTAGAACACTTTACTAATGTAGTGTCTACAGTTGGCTCCTTTGAAGCCATATCTTCCGTTGAAGTCGGGGCATCTGATGTCTGCGCTGGAAGATTAGAAACTTCACGAGGCTGGGTAAAGTGAGAAGAGTGTAAAAGACCGAATTGATGTAAAAATTCGTCTGTCAATAGAAACTGGATACTCCTTTCCTCAACCGGCACCGCCATAAGCCTCTCAAAATTCGCTTTGTGACCGGGATTTCTAGAAGGAGGAGGAAGTGCTGAAAAGAAAAGGGGAAAGTTAACACTCGGTAACTCGAACTTCGACAAGTTCGAAAAAACATAAGAAACAGAGACAAATGATCTTACTCCCTACTCTCCAGATGGCGTAAAATCCTGGAGGACAGCGGACATAGAAAAACTGACTTAGGAAATTGTGAACACTGTCGGGGAGACCAACGATCAACTTACGATTTCTAACACTTCTCACAACTGTAATGGAAGGATGGTCTTTGTGCTTTGTAAATGTGCACAGGAAGCGAATTTCTCCAAAATTGGGAAAACGGTCCAGCGTTCTCCTAAAAAGCACACACAGTCCCAGCAGGATGGCGTAGCCATTAGGGTGTAATTGAAAAGGGGAGATAGACAGTCGTAGAAGAAGTTCTCGAAGGCAGTCATTAAATGGTGGGATAGCTCCACTCAAGCACATTTGGCGGTTCACTACGACAAAGCCATGGGGCGGCCTATCAGCAGTGTCATTGATTCCAGGGAACAAAGCGTCAGCTTCGGCAATGCCAAACTTAATGCATAATTGACGAAATACTTTGTGGCTCAGAGTGGTAGGAGTCCTTTTCGGAGGATCGTTCAATGGAGTAGCAATTGGAAAGGTTCCTCCAGCTGGTTTCACGTCTTCTTGTTGAGATGACATTCTACACAATGAACTGGATGATCAAACATTAAGGTGCACGTTTCCTAAAAAGTGTGAAGTGTTGTGCAGAGCCAATAAAAATAACAAGTAAACACAACTGGAATTAAACTAGTCGACAATCGATTGATTATGAGATTTCAGAACTTGTTAGTATTTAAGTACAGTATTAATACAAACAAATCAGTTTCAGTTGGCTATTACGATTTGCTTTAATACTTCACTTGAATTGGTTATTGTACAACATTTCATTCATGCAGTTCATTTAATTTGATTTTTTCTTTATCTACTAATCTGTCATTTGATGTGGGCAGTCAGTGGCAGTATATTCGTCCTAGTTTTCTGTGAATGTTATGACAGGCAATCAGAGTTATTGATAATCTGTAGAAGAATGCAACAAAGTTCAACAGTTCAAAGTTCAAGGCAGTGAGAAATATGTTCAAGTTCTAGCTCGCCCACGGTCTAAGGGATATGCTACGAGTCAGGTTGAGTCGTAACTCTTAAATCGTGGTACATATTCAAGCAAAATTTGAACAAGTACTAAGTCATAAACGGCTCAAGTGATAAGTCGCCCATAACTCAAGCATTGACTCGACAACGACTTAGGCACAAACTCGGCTGTGACTTAAGAATTGGTTCCTGGAGGTTAAGGTCAACTATTCTCTAAGTTGTAAGTCGTGAAGTATAGAAGAAGCTTCAATTCACTGCAACGAAAAACTCTGAAGTCCTAACTCGTCCACGACTTAAAGCTTATGACGTAAAAAGGATAACTCGGTGAAGGCTTCAGTCGGGAGGTCGCATAGGTCGTACGATGCTACTAAATCGTAACCGAGTTAACATCTTATTGACTTTTCCCCTAAATTCCTAACCCGATATCCTCCTAACCCGTTAACCCAATAACCCTTCCATGATCGGAAACCCTCATTTTTTACACTGCTTAAATCACCCAAAAAACCAAGATTATATCGCCAAAGCCTCTCCAAGCTAGTCAGTTAAGCCTGAAACGCGGTAATCCATCATCTCCATCGCCCCAATCATCAAAAGCCAAATCGAGCGGGATCGAGTGCACGAACTGACGATGCCGTGGAATTCGCGACAAAGCATTGCATGAGAGGATGGATTGAGTACAAGGATGAGGATTCACGAAGTAATAGTGATCGAGAATCAGGGAGGGAGCGAGAACACTTACGCAATAAGGAATCGGTGATCGATCGACTGTTGAAGAAAGGGAAAAATCGCCTTAAGGAAGCTCGGAAGAATGTTAATAGTAGAAACGACTTAGGAGATAGGCAATGGATAAAAGGAACGACTCAAGCATTTTATACCTCGGAGCAACAGAATTTGAATCGGCCCACACGAGTTAAGATGAGTCGAAGCACACGACCTACGACTTAGGCGTGTACTTCGAGGGGCAAATGTTAACCCTTAATTCCTCACGACTTAAGAATGGTACGATTCAAGGAGGGTGTGCAACTTAGCGACTTAAGTTATGCCACGACATAACGAGTTAAAGGCATGACCGACTTATAAAGTGTGCCGACTTAACAGGAGCCGACTTAAGATAATCTACAACTTAAGAACTAAGACCGACTTAGGAATGCTCCGAGTCAAGGAAATGCTCTAACTTAAGGAAATGCTTCGAGTTAAGGAGATGCTCCGACCTACGACTTATGTTAAGTCGCTGCCGACCTATAACAGCTCGTATTCAGGAGTAACTGGAGAATGCGCTCCTATCTCGTCACCGACTTAGTGCCTACGACCTACTATAAGTCGGCTACGACTTAAGGACTTAGAGAATTTTTCCTATTCAGATTCGACCCTATAAATACCCCCCAAACTCCAACAAGAGAGGGACTTTTGGCCATTCATTTCGTCAAGCGCCGTTACTCTGTCGAAGTCTCCATTCATTCAGCAATCAAAGATCTTCAAACATTCGAGACGCTATAACAAGCTTCGAGAGGAATTCCTTACATCCAACACGGATTCGTCGAGTTTCATCACCAAAGATTGAGCTAGTAGTCAAGAGTGCTTTCGTGATCAAATTGTATTGTATTTTGAAGGATATTACATCAAATTGTAACTGAATCAGCAATAAAAGACTATAAAGTGGACGTAGGCTCAATTACAGGCCGAACCACTATAAATCTGTTGTTCATTTACTGCTTTTCTACTATTTTCAGCTTATATTCTGTTCCCGTACCAATGGGTGGTGCTTTCACAATTCTATTACACACACCGGGTGTTAGCGTTCATTTTTCAGCGTTAACAATATAACTTCAAAATTCTGAAAAACACAAAACATGAAACTTGTAGTGTTTGATCTATGCTTTCCAAAACATCTAAAATTATTAAATTTGGTTAAGAAACGTAAAAGTTATGCTTAATTTAGTTTCAGATTCAACAATAGAGCAGATAATAGTTTTGCTCTCGGGATTGCAATAGAAACATTCAAATTTGAAATAGATAACTTCAAAATTCTAAAAAACACAAAGCATGAAACTTGTAGTATATGATTTATGCTTTCTAAAACATCTAAAATTCTTAAATTTGATTAAGAAACGTAAATGTTATGGTTAATTTAGTTTTAGATTCAACAGTAGAGCAAATAATAGTTTTGCTCTCGGGATTGCAATAGAAACACTCAAATTCGAAATAGATAACTTCAAAACTCTGTAAAACAGAAAACATGAAACTTGTAGTATATGATCTACGCTTTCCAAAACATCTATAATTCTTAAATTTGGTTAAGAAACGTAAAGGTTATGCTTAATTTAGTTTCAGATTCAACAATAGAGCAAATAATAGTTTTGCTCTCGGGATTACAATAGAAACACTCAAATTTGAAATAGATAACTTCAAAATTCTGAAAAACACAAAACATGAAACTTGTAGTAAGTGATCTACGCTTTCCAAAACATCTAAAATTCTTAAATTTGGTTTAGAAACGTAAATGTTATAGCAAAATTCGTTTCAGCCACAATCACAAAACAAATATTACAGCAGTCATCTTTTTTTTTCCAGCAAATTCACCACTGTAAACCGCCCGTAACCGCATGAACCCAAAATAGAAAGCGTGAGGGAAACCTCACCTTAGATATGCATCAAAGTTTGGGTTGAAAGATTCTCCGGTTTGGATCAATTTGATGATTTTGAGGCTCCTTTATTAGCTTCAGCAGCTGAAAAAGTTGAAACAAGAACATGCAAAAACAAAAGAGAAAGTTATACACAATTCATATCTAATTCTAGGATTTTGATGATATAATTCGGTAGTATTGGTGGAGATTACCTTCTATTCTCTTAATTTGGTGATTTCTTCTTGAATTGGCAGCAAATTGGGTGAAAATTTTGTTTTAGTTGAAGGTAACCATTATATTTTTTTTTCAGTTCACTGTAAGTTTGTTCTTTTCTGTTTCTGAGGAAGAAGAACTAAACTACATACACTAGTTTGTTTCTCACCAGAAACATCCAGATAATGGATTTTAGGTTTTAAAACCTAACCCAAAAAGCCCAAAGCAATATTATTTAGAGAAAATGCAAGGCTATGTATATGTATTAGGCTATTTTAACTTAAATTCACATATTTCTCAATATAAACTCAAAAAAATATATGCAACCAACTGTTATGAAACAAAAATTGTTATTTACACAAAATAAAAAAATTTCATTAATAAAATATTATTTTCATAAATAAAACCATATTTTTGACAATATTTTACAATTTTCAAAATTTTAGTGTAAAAACATGAATTTTAAAGGATAATTTATTCAAAAATCATTTTCATTTTCAAATAAGTTATAACAAAAGATTATAACTCTTTTTAAAATAACAAAATATTATTTTAAACAATATTCCATCTTTTAATTTTAATAAAATACATATTTTCTACATATTTTTCTTTTAAATTCAATAACAGGTTAATATTGGCAATAATTACCAATATTAATGCATTGATTCAACTAAAATCCAATAAATAATTATTTTCACTCCAAATTCTCAAAGTAAAGTTTTTAAAACTCTATTTTCATCAATTTATATTTATTTCAACAATTATATGTTGAAACACATCAATTGATTAATTTATTAACTCTAATTTAATAAGATCACATTGTTTATTTGAAATAAATAAATAAAAATTAAATCAAATTTATTTTCTCCATTTTATTTTCAATATTAAATTATAACTAACGTTATAATTAAATATCATAGGTAATCACCAATACCAGGTTTGTTACAAAGCTAGCTAGAACTTGATATTAGTATAAGATAAGAGGAATATAAGTGCATAAGGGAATTCATCCTTTAACTATAAAGGATGGGTACAAGTATAGTATAATCTCAATGCATGATATATGTTTACCAAGGGTTGTCGCATGAATAGGTTTAATTCAACATAAGAGACTCATACTTAATGGCAATCAACGCTAATACAAGGAATCATATGAAAGTCATGAGAGAAACTCATTAAAATTCCAATATGAATCTCATGGAACTCGAGACAATGTTCAAATATCATAAAAACGAAATCACAATATACAACATCTCATGAAGCTCTAGGCTATCTATGTAACAAAAATATCTCAAAATAGTGAAATCGTATAAAACTCAGAAAATTCAAAAAAACCCCTGATTGGCCAGATCCCTGATTGCAAAGCTGAAGCAATGTTGCACGTGCTAAAATCTTGTTCAGTGCTATTTATAATTTAGGTACCTAACTCGTGTACCCGAAGGTCATACTCATGTTGACCGATGTCACATAACTCGTGGTGACCGAAGTCAGATAACTCATGGAGACCGAAATCACATAACTTGTGGTGACCGAAGTCATATAACTCAGATGACCCGAAGGTCTATAGCACTGGCATACTCGTGGATGTGTCACAAACTCTCGGAAAGAAACCCGAAAAGTGTTAGCGTGCGTCCCATACCACACGTTCGCACTAAACGGTTTACTAACTGCTAGTTAACTCCACATCATAAAAATAAAATCTCAAACCTCAAAAATCTCATAATACTCATATATCTTGCCTCGTATCATCGCAAGTGCAAATAAATCTCATAGCAGTTTCTCATAAACCATAATTCCCACAAGGGAAAAATCTCATCTCAAGGCTCGCCACATCTCATCAGCGAGTAATACAACATTTTTAAGTAGTTCTCATCGATTATTACTCCTACAATAGGAGATCTCGAACGTCTCAACTAGTCAAATATTGGCTGAAACAAATTCTAAGATCAACAATCAATTTTGCTGTCATTTCGATCTCGGGATAGCAACAATCAGACACATTTTCAATCAATATACTTCAAAATTTCAAAAATCTCAAAACATGAATCTTTTAGAACAAATTCTTAGCTTTCCGGAACATAAAAGATTATTGAATTTGGATAAAAATTGAAAAAGTTATGCTTAATTTAGTTTCAGATTCAAAAACAGAGCAAATAATAGTTTTGCTCTCGGGATTGCAATAGAAACACTCAAATTTGAAATAGATAACTTCAAAATTCTGTAAAACACAAAACATGAAACTTTTAGAATATCATCTAAGCTTTGCAAAACATCTAAAATTCTTAAATTTGGTTAAGAAACTTAAAAGTATGCTTAATTTAGTTTCAGATTTAACAACAGAGCAAATAATAGTTTTGCTCTCGGGATTGCAATAGAAACACTCAAATTTGAAATAGATAACTTCAAAATTCTGTAAAACACAATTAGTGAAACTTGTAGTATATGATCTAAGCTTTCTAAAACATCTAAAATTCTTAAATTTGGTTAAGAAACGTAAAAGTTATGCTTAATTTAGTTTCAGATTCAACAACAGAGCAAATAATAGTTTTGCTCTCGAGATTGCAATAGAAACACTCAAATTCGAAATAGATAACTTCAAAACTCTGTAAATCACAAAACATGAAACCTGTATTATATGATCTACGCTTTCCATAACATCTAAAATTCTTAAATTTGGTTAAGAAACGTAAACGTTATGCTTAATTTAGTTTCAGATTCAACAATATAGCAAATAATAGTTTTGCTCTCGGGATTGCAAAAGAAACACTGAAATTTGAAATAGATAACCTCAAAATTCTAAAAAGCACAAAACATGAAACTTGTAGAATATGATCTACGCTTTCCAAAACATCTAAAATTCATATATTTGGTTAAGAAACGTAAAAGTTATGCTTAATTTAGTTTCAGATTCAACAATAGAGCAAATAATAGTTTTGCTCTCCGGATAGCTATAGAAACACTCAAATTTGAAATAGATTAACTTCAAAATATTGAAAAACACAAAACATGAAACTTGTAATATATGATCTAAACTTTCCAAAACATCTAAAATTCTTAAATTTGGTTAAGAAACGTAAAAGTTATGCTTAATTTAGTTTCAGATTCAACAATAGAGCAAATAATAGTTTTGCTCTTGGGATTACAATAGAAACACTCAAATTTGAAATAGATAACTTCAAAATTCTGAAAAACACAAAACATGAAACTTGTAGTAAGTGGTCTACGCTTTCCAAAACATCTAAAATTCTTAAATTTGGTTAGAAACGTAAAAGTTATAGCAAAATTCGTTTCATCCACAATCACAAAACGAATATTACAGCAGTCATCCTTTTTTCCAGCAAATTCTCTACTGTAAACCGTCCTTAACCGCATGAACCGAAAATAGAAAGCGTGAGGGAAACCTCACTTTTGATATGCAGCAAAGTTTAGGTTGAAAGATTCTCCGGTTTGGATCAATTTGATGATTTTCAGGCTCCTTTGTTAGCTTCAGCAGCTGAAAAAGTTGAAACAAGAAATGCAAGAACAAAAGCAAAAGTTATACACAATTCATATCTAATTCTAGGATTTTAATGATATAATTTTGTAGTATTGGTGGAGATTACCTTCTATTCTCCTAATTTGGTGATTTCTTCTTGAATTGGCAGCAAATTGTGTGAAACTTTTGTTTTAGTTGAAGGTAACCATTATATTTTTTTTCAGTTTACTGTATGTTTGTTCTTTTCTGTTTCTGAGGAAGAAGAACTAAACTACGTACACTAGTTTGTTTCTCACAAGAAATATCCAGATAATGGATTTTAGGTTTTAAAACCTAACCCAAAAAGCCCAAAGCAATATTATTTAGAGAAAATGCAAGGCTATGTATATGTATTAGGCTATTTTACCTTAAATTCACATATTTCTCAATATAAACTCAATAAAAAAATATGCAACCAACTGTTATGAAACAAAAATTGTTATTTACACAAAATAAATTTTATTTCAATAATAAAATGTTATTTTCATAATTAAAACCATATTTTTGGCAATATTTTACAATTTTCAAAATTTTAGTGTAAAAACACGAATTTTAAAGGATAATTTGTTCAAAAATCATTTTCATTTTCAAAAAAGTTATAACAAAACATTATAACTCTTTTTAAAATAACAAAATATTATTTTAAACAATATTCAATCTTTTAATTTTAATAAAATACATATTTTCTACATATTTCTTCTTTTAAATTCAATAACAGGTTAATATTGGCAATAATTACCAATATTAATGCATTGATTCAACTAAAATCCAATAAATAATTATTTTCACTCCAAATTCTCAAAGTAAAGTTTTTAAAACTCTATTTTGATTAATTTTTATTTATTTCAAAAATTATATGTTGAAACACATCAATTGATTAATTTATTAACTCTAATTTAATAAGATCACATTGTTTATTTGAAATAAATAAAAAAAATTAAATCAAATTTATTTTCTCCATTTTATTTTCAATATTAAATTATAAATAACGTTATAATTAAATATCATAGGTAATCACCAATACCAGGTTTGTTACAAAGCTAGCTAGAACTTGATATTAGTATAAGATAAGAGGAATATAAGTGCATAAGGGAATTCATCCTTTAACTATAAAGGATGGGTACAAGTATAGTATAATCTCAATGCATGGTATATGTTTACCAAGGGTTGTTGCATGAATAGGTTTAATTCAACATAAGAGACTCATACTTAATGGCATTCAACGCTAATACAAGGAATCATATGAAAGTCATGAGAGAAACTCATTAAAATTCCAATATGAATCTCGTGGAACTCAAGATAAAGCTCAAATATCATAAAAACAGAATCACAATATATAACATCTCATGTAGCTCTAGGCTATCGATGTAACAGAAATATCTCAAAATAGTGAAATCGTATAAAACTCAGAAAATTCAAAAAAACCCCGAATTGGCCAGATCCCTTATTGCAAAGCTGAAGCAATTTTGCACGTGCTAAATTCTTGTCTAGTGCTATTTATAATTTAGGTACCTAACTCGTGGACCTGAAGGTCATACTCATGGTGACCGATGTCACATAACTCTTGATGACCGAAGTCACAAAACTCATGGTGACCGAAGTCACATAACTTGTGGTGACCGAAGTCACATAACTCAGATGACCCGAATGTCTATAGAACGGGCATACTCGTGGATGTGTCACAAACTCTCGGAAAGGAACCCGAAAAGTGTTAGCGTGCATCCCATACCACACGTTCGCACTAAACGGTTTACTAACCGCTAGTTAACTCCACATCATAACAATAAAATCTCAAACCTCAAAAATCTCATAATACTCATATATCTTGCCTCGTATCATCGGCAAGTGCAAATAAATCTCATAGTAGTTTCTCATAAACCATAATTCCCACAAGGGAAAAATCTCATCTCCAGGCTCGCCACATCTCATCGGCGAGTAATACAACATTTTTAAGTAGTTCTCATCGATTATTACTCCTACAATAGGAGATCTCGAACGTCTCAACTAGTCAAATATTGGCTGAAACAAATTCTAAGATCAACAATCATTCTTGCTATCATTTCGATCTCGAGACAGCAACAATCAAACACATTTTTAATCAATATACTTCAAAATTTCAAAAAACTCAAAACATGAATCTTTTAGAACAAATTCTTAGCTTTCCGGAACATCAAAGATTATTGAATTTGGATAAAAATTGAAAAAATTATGCTTAATTTAGTTTCAGATTCAAAAATAGAGCAAATAATAGTTTTGCTCTCGGGATTGCAATAGAAACACTCAAATTTGAAATAGATAACTTCAAAATTCTGTAAAACACAAAACATGAAACTTGTAGAATATCATCTAAGCTTTCCAAAACATCTAAAATTCTTAAATTTGGTTAAGAAACTTAAAAGTTATGCTTAATTTAGTTTCAGATTTAACAACAGAGCAAATAATAGTTTTGCTCTCGGGATTGCAATAGAAACACTCAAATTTGAAATAGATAACTTCAAAATTATGTAAAACACAATTAATGAAACTTGTAGTATATGATCTAAGCTTTCTAAAACATCTAAAATTTGGTTAAGAAACTTAAAAGTTATGCTTAATTTAGTTTCAGATTTAACAACAGAGCAAATAATAGTTTTGTTCTCGGGATTGCAATAGAAACACTCAAATTCGAAATAGATAACTTCAAAACTCTATAAAACACAAAACATGAAACTTGTAGTATATGATCTACGCTTTCCAAAACATCTAAAATTCTTAAATTTGGTTAAGAAACGTAAAAGTTATACTTAATTTAGTTTCAGATTCAACAATAGAGCAAATAATAGTTTTGCTCTCGGGATTGCAATAGAAACACTCAAATTTGAAATAGATAACTTCAAAATTCTGTAAAACACAAAACATTAAACTTGTAGTATATGATCTAACCTTTCCAAAACATCTAAAATTCTTAAATTTGGTTAAGAAATGTTAAAGTTATGCTTAATTTAGTTTCAGATTCAACAACAGAGCAAATAATAGTTTTGCTCTCGGGATTGCAATAGAAACACTCAAATTTGAAATGGATAACTTCAAAATTTTGTAAAACACAATTAATGAAACTTGTAGTATATGATCTAAGCTTTCTAAAGTATCTAAAATTCTTAAATTTGGTTAATAAACGTAAAAGTTATGCTTAATTTAGTTTCAGATTCAACAACAGAGCAAATAATAGTTTTGCTCTCGGGATTGCAAAAGAAACACTCAAATTTGAAATAGATAACTTCAAAATTTTAAAAAACACAAAACATGAAACTTGTATTATATGATCAATGCTTTCCAAAACATCTAAAATTCATATATTTGGTTAAGAAACGTAAAAGTTATACTTAATTTAGTTTCAGATTCAACAATAGAGCAAATAATAGTTTTGCTCTTGGGATTGCAATAGAAACTCTCAAATTTGAAATAGATAACTTCAAAATTCGAAAAAACACAAAACATGAAACTTATAAAATATGATCTACGCTTTCTAAAATATCTAAAATTCATAAATTTGGTTAAGAAACGTAAAAGTTATGCGTAATTTAGTTTAAGATTCAACAACAGAGCAAATAATAGTTTTGCTCTCGGGATTGCAATAGAAACACTCAAATTTGAAATATATATGTTAACCCTTAATTCCTCACGACTTAAGAATGGTACGATTCAAGGAGGGTGTGCAACTTAGCGACTTAAGTTATGCCACGACATAACGAGTTAAAGGCATGACCGACTTATAAAGTGTGCCGACTTAACAGGAGCCGACTTAAGATAATCTACAACTTAAGAACTAAGACCGACTTAGGAATGCTCCGAGTCAAGGAAATGCTCCGACTTAAGGAAATGCTTCGAGTTAAGGAGATGCTCCGACCTACGACTTATGTTAAGTCGCTGCCGACCTATAACAGCTCGTATTCAGGAGTAACTAGAGAATGCGCTCCTATCTTGTCACCGACTTAGTGCCTACGACCTACTATAAGTCGGCTACGACTTAAGGACTTAGAGAATTTTTCCTATTCAGATTCGACCCTATAAATACCCCCCAAACTCCAACAAGAGAGGGACTTTTGGCCATTCATTTCGTCAAGCGCCGTTACTCTGTCGAAGTCTCCATTCATTCAGCAATCAAAGATCATCAAACATTCGAGACGCTACAACAAGCTTCGAGAGGAATTCCTTACATCCAACACGGATTCGTCGAGTTTCATCATCAAAGATTGAGCTAGTAGTCAAGAGTGCTTTCGTGATCAAATTGTATTGTATTTTGAAGGATATTGTATCAAATTGTAACCGAATCAGCAATAAAAGACTATAAAGTGGACGTAGGCTCAATTACGGGCCGAACCACTATAAATCTGTTGTTCATTTACTGCTTTTCTGCTATTTTCAGCTTATATTCTGTTCCCGTACCAACGGGTGGTGCTTTCACAATTCTATTACACACACCGGGTGTTAGCGTTCATTTTTCAGCGTTAACATTTTGGTGCTTTCACTGAGAATTGAACTCAAGAAGATTTTCACCGTTGCTTCGCAAGAAACTCATAAAAAGAACTTCTCTTAAGAACCAGAAGTTGATTTGAAATGATGGCTCCTGGAAGAAGAGATAGACCGGTCAGATCCAGAAATGCTCATGAAGGAACTTCCGCCTCCCCAACCGCAGACCAAGCAACTCCTACCATTGGAGTCACCAGGGCTGAATTGGATGACGCAGTTTCTGGATTGTACCAACCGATTGAAACCCAAAACGCTTTGATGATGGATAGATTAACTGCTTTGCTCGGGGCAAATCGTCAACCAGAAAACCATCAAACAGCCTTCCCTCAAATGCCACCTTTCCAAACTGAGGGTTCGATGCCGCAGCCAACTGATCGTGAACATGTGCCCAGGCAAGCTTTAGAGGGAAGGACTGATGCCTGCCCGGAGATGTCTTTGAACAATAAAGAGTACCTGTCCGAAATGGTTAGCCGCATCATGAAAGAGAGCATGCAAAGGGAAGAGAATGAGAACGACTGGGGATTTGCACCGAGCAGAACTCCGTTTACGGAAAGAATCCTGAAAGCGAAATTTCCAAGGAAATTTGCACCTCCTACTATCCAAGCCTATAGGGGAACGAGTGACCCTAATCATTTCCTATACAAGTACGATTGGCATATGACCGGTGCAA
Organism: Allium fistulosum; assembly: GCA_030737815.1. Taxonomy (NCBI): domain Eukaryota; kingdom Viridiplantae; phylum Streptophyta; class Magnoliopsida; order Asparagales; family Amaryllidaceae; genus Allium; species Allium fistulosum. The sequence continues at coordinate 615,183,060 of CM060907.1, forward strand.
GAGCGTTAGACGAGATTAAGTGTCGATACTTTCCAGTATACTTGGAAGGTGTGGCTTTACTTTGGTTCACAAAGCTTCCAGTTCGGTCTGTAGATAAGTTCTCCGACTTAACGCAAAATTTCAAAGAACAGTTCAGATTGTATGCTTCAAAAGCTAAGGATATAATGTCACTGTCTAACCTTGAACAAGCACCCGGAGAATCAATCAAATCTTTCTTGAGCCGTTTCAATATAGCTCTAGCCGAAGTAGAAAATGCAGAGCCACGCATGATCCTGACTTATTTGATGCGAGCCATTGATAAATCGAGCAAATTTGGAATATGGCTAAAGATGAAAGAACCGAACTCGCTTGAAATTTTTTATAAAAAGGCCGACGAGTTCATTCGCCTTGAAAGCCTTTCTACGACATCGAAAGTAGTTGTTGCCCAAGCTAATAATAACAATGTCCCATCTAATAAAAGAGAATCTGAAAGTCAGAAAATGGAAAATGACGGAGAAAAGAATCAGGGGAATGAGAGGAAACTCCGCCGCTTCGATCTTTCAGATTTTACTCCTTTAACTGATACGCCAAGAAATAACTTTTTTGCAACAAAGGACGTTGTCAGGTATCCCAAGCCACCTGAGATGACGAGAGGTGCAAAGCGTAATGGAAAATTCTGCCAATTTCACAATCAACCTGGCCATGACACTGACCAATGTCGCCAATTAAAGAATGTGATTGAAGAATTGCTGGAGCAGGGTAAACTCCAATAATACGTGAAGAGAAGCGAAGTCAATCCAACCTCATCCACTCGGGGTCAACAATGTCCTACCCATCAACCCGATTCTCACAACAACACTGCAGCGCAAGATTCAGAAAAGCTTGTCATTAATGTTGTCACAGGAGGTCCACACCCAGCAGGCAGAAGTTGGGATGACTGTTAATTGTCCACAAAACTGCAACTGGGGCATCTTTCACTTTCTCTGGCATATAAATCCAAAGCTGCGAATCTAGTGCAAATGGAAAATCAGTCCGGAGATTCTGAAACAACAATAACTAGCATCCATTTTTTACTTAACAGCATTGCTTGAATTTGTAAAAATGATAATGGATGTGTGACTTCAGCATTGTAAACCGCTGAGAAATCAGTGTGACTGAATAATGAAAAACTATGAATTCTGTGTTTTCTATTACGAAATGCCTGTTATATTTCGATGTGTAAATACTCTAAATGTATTGCTAAAATGTCGATCTAATATTGCAGGTCATTAAAGCAAAGCTCACCCATCGCAAAGCTAAGCAAGCCCTACAAATCACTTATTAAGCAAATACCAAGCAACCAAAAATTCCATATTCAAATCCCATATAAGAAGAACTTCACATAAAAAGTTGGCAACTCCACTGAGGCAAACCTTCGTTAAGTGATTGTGACTGTCAATACGAACAGACATCCAACTAGGTAACTTGCGTTTGTCCTGTGAAGTTGTTCAACAGTGAAGTCCGCTTCTTCGGATAAGACAATTTACTTGCAAAGGAAGACGCGCTTGGAAACAATAATGAAGGGTAGCTGATTAGCAAATGATGAGGGAACATGGGCCACCAAACATAGAAGTAGCCAAAAGGAGGTATGCCACTCAATAAAAAGGGCCGGTAGAACCACCGAAGGGACACCTTCCCAAGCAGAAGGAAAAGGGCCCTTGCTAACTGATCGTGATGCATCCGATCAGGCAGCTTGTGTCCGTCCCGTGGATCTACTCGCCCCTGAGAAGCAACCTTCCTGGCACACCAACCAACCGATGCTCCTTCCCAAAGGTCAACAAAGCCCTCTAACGAGGCACGCCAGTAAACGAAAGTGCTTCTCTCAATAAAAAGATTGGTGGAACCACCGGAGGGGCACCTTCCCACGCTGAAGGAACAGGGCCCTTGTTAGTTAATTGCGATCGTTTGTGCAAACGAACATCCAATCAAGCAACTTGCGTCCGCCCCGTGGATCCATTCAACCATGAGAAAGTAACTTCCAGACAATCACAAGACCTCTTCAGAGGCAAAAGCCCTTTTCGGAGGCACATTTCACCCGTGTAGAAGTGAAAAATGCTCCTCTTCGGAGGCCCACTTCACCAGTGATGAAATGCTAAAAAGCCCTTTTCGGAGGCACATTTCACCCGTATAGAAGTGCAAAATGCTTCTCTTCGGAGACCCACTTCACCAGAGCTGAAATGCCAAAATTGCTTCTCTTCGGAGACCAAAATTGCTTCTCTTCGGAGACCAAAATTGCTTCTCTTCGGAGACCAAAATTGCTTCTCTTCAGAGACCAAAAGACCTCTTCAGAGGCGTACTTCACCTTGCTTGAAGTACCAAAAATAAACCCTTTAATGGGACACAAAATCAAAACCTTCTTCAAAAGCTCATTTCACTGCGTAGGAAAATTCACTTTTTAACAAATAAAAGTGATCATTCCCAAAAGTTGAAGTGTTCTTCAGGAAGAAAGAGAAAGTAAAAACTTCTCTGAAGACGAGATATACTCTATTAAAAGCAGAATGATTCTTCCCTTAAAAGTGGAGTAGTTATTCTCTGAAATAAGAGTATCAGTCTTGAAGAAGCTAGAAATGTTGCAATGCACTTGCGGTATGGGGGCAACACTATACAATTCAGTTACATGAATAAAGTAACATGCAAGCAACATACCGCGAGTTCATTACGATATCATGAAAAATAGATGTGGAATAAATGCATTCTCAAAAAACAGACAAAAAGATTGTTCAAACAAAAAAGAATCATTTGTTCTACACTAAAAAAGAGAAACAGATGCATTCTCACATGCACAAGAATTTGTACAAGTAAAATAGCTATTTTATTCAATACTATGGAAACTTTTTACATTGTGCAGATTACAAAAAGGAGCGGAGACCGGTATCCGCACAATCTCCGGTCAATACATGCAAAAAGCAGAAAAGACAAAATCAAACTCATTTCTCCTTCTTCCCACCCTTGGAGCCTTTACCCGACCTGGTAATTAGTTTCGGAGGCCGTATCGGAGAAGAAGGAGAAAGAGACTCAGCCGGATCGACTTCTGCTTCATCTCCAGCAGTAGAAGAACTTTTCTTTCCTTTCTTCGAAACCACATGTTTCCCCTTCTTCTTGGAAGAAGACTCACTCCCCGGAGTAAGAAATGTAGAAAGCTTTGTGTCGTAGTCAAAAGACTGCTCCGGGGTCTTCTCACTATCTTCCAGATCTTCTGCTTTCTGCTCCTCGGAAGCAGGTGGTTCGTCCAAGCCTTGAAGGGCTGCTATCTGTTCTTCCTGTGAACCTGGTTGAGAAGCTGGAAGAGGAGTAACTTGAGAAGGAGGAGGAACGGCAGCTAAAGAAGGAAAAATTGGTGCAGTTTCCGGCGCGTCCGCTGCATAATAAAAGAAATCAAAATCAGTATTCTCCGAGAAAAAAGAAGACAATGGATCGTCAAAGCTTAAGTAATAAGTAAGAAGTTCGTCGAACTCGGTTAAGTCGAATAAGCAATTCACTGAATTCGTCTCGTCAAAGTTACCTGGAGAAGTCGGTTTGGCGAGATCAATCTCAAATTCCCGAGCCTGAAAGTCCTTCATTGCCTCTTCCTCTGTAGGAGTGGTCACAATTTCTTGGGCAACTTTAGCTGGATGTGAAGAATGAGAGCTGGAATCCGTAATATTAACATCGGCTGAAGTTGAAGTATGAACATGGGCAGTTAAAGGAGCTTCCTCTTTTGGAAGCTCTTCTTCCATTGATTCAGCTCGTACTTTAGCAAGCTGCTCATTCCCCTTAACAAGAGCGGCACGAGCCTCATCATCAAGATAGCGCTCCTCAAGTTCCGACTCATCATAGCCGGCCCCGCCAAGCATGTTAATTGCAACTTCCCACACTTCAGCCAGTGTAATTTCATAATCAGGACCCAGAAAAGCGAGGCTCCAACGACCCAGAACGCTATGCAGGTAAAAGTCAAATAAGGTAGAGCTGACATTGGCTTTTGTCTCCGCATGAGCTTGCTCGGCCGCTTCTTTTTCGGCAATGGCTACAACTTGACCGGAAACAGCCTCGTCGCGCTCCTTCTCAACTTGAAGAAGCCTAGCTTTTAGTATCTCAATCTTTGCGTTATGGGAGGTAACTTTTTCCCGTAGTTCGGCGTTTTCTGTGCGATATTTCTCAGTAATGTGCTGCTCAGCGGCAAGCTTCATTTCGACATCCCTTTGTGCAGCATGTGCGTCCCGCACTTGCTTCTGAAAGACTTCTTCTTTTTGAGTGTGCGATGCAGAAGATGAGGCAAGATCTTCCTTAAGTCGCTTGACTTCAGAGTTTTGCGTTGTCGTCTGCAATGCTCGTCATCTCCACATCATGCTGCTTACGCCATTTGTCCCATTCTGATTTATCGTTCTCCATGGTCATCATCGCCTCAAGATTCATGTGGTTGACCCTTTGAAGTTCGTCGACAAGTTTCTACCATTGCGACATCCTCTCAATATTAAGCCTGACTGCGTCAAGACTTTTAAGCATGTCTTGCTTATCAATCGGAACCAAATCCAAGTCAAAGCGCACTCCTTTTAGGCACAAATTCGGAAATCGGCTCTGAAGCGTTGGAGGGCCATCTTTAACTTGATATTGTGGCCTGTTAATGATTGTTTGAATATCAGATTTCTTTAGAGGAGGAGAGCCGGCCGGAGTATCAGAAGAAATGGGAGCGTCAGTCTTCTCAGAAATTACAGACGCGTCACTTGGCTTGGACCGTTTGCTTGATTCGTCAGTAATATGAGTCTTCCCTTTGTCATCATAAGCCTTTCGCTTATGAGAATCGTAACTTCTGTAAGAAGAATCATATCGATCAGTGTCTCTTCTTCTCTACCGCTGCTCATAATCCCATTTTTCTTGAGCCTTCCTTTGAGCCCTTTCCTCATCTGTCTCTCCTTGGTCACCAAGATATCTCCTAAAGTCATAAGATCCACGGCCTCCATGGCGCTGAAATGAGTCATAGTATGAGCCGGTACGCCCCATCGGAGAATCTAAAAACCGAAAAAGAAGTGAAGTTTAGAAATTTCCATAAAAAGAGGATAAATGCTTATAAGTGCTGAAAGATCCTAAGTGTGTGCGGCGTGCGAACTACGTGTGTCAAACTACAAACCACGCTTTAGTGCGGGAACGGAGACGACAGGTGTAGAAGGCGTCGAAGTTTGTTTCAAAGAGGAAGTCGCTTCAACGACAGGAGAGTTCGCTTTTGGAAGATTATCCTTGAAAAGCTCTTGAGAAGTTATCATTATGTCACTCAAGTCATCAAAGGTGTCATCATTATGATGCTCAGCAGAATTCTCCTTTTCAACTTCCACATCGGATGATTTTTCAGAAATTCGAGGATTTTCTTCCTCTTCAATAATTGGAGCAAGCGCCGGTTTGCTGGAAGTTCCCGCAACGCCAATAGAAGTAGAACACTTTACTAATGTAGTGTCTACAGTTGGCTCCTTTGAAGCCATATCTTCCGTTGAAGTCGGGGCATCTGATGTCTGCGCTGGAAGATTAGAAACTTCACGAGGCTGGGTAAAGTGAGAAGAGTGTAAAAGACCGAATTGATGTAAAAATTCGTCTGTCAATAAAAACTGGATACTCCTTTCCTCAACCGGCACCGCCATAAGCCTCTCAAAATTCGCTTTGTGACCGGGATTTCTAGAAGGAGGAGGAAGTGCTGAAAAGAAAAGGGGAAAGTTAACACTCGGTAACTCGAACTTCGACAAGTTCGAAAAAACATAAGAAACAGAGACAAATGATCTTACTCCCTACTCTCCAGATGGCGTAAAATCCTGGAGGACAGCGGACATAGAAAAACTGACTTAGGAAATTGTGAACACTGTCGGGGAGACCAACGATCAACTTACGATTTCTAACACTTCTCACAACTGTAATGGAAGGATGGTCTTTGTGCTTTGTAAATGTGCACAGGAAGCGAATTTCTCCAAAATTGGGAAAACGGTCCAGCGTTCTCCTAAAAAGCACACACAGTCCCAGCAGGATGGCGTAGCCATTAGGGTGTAATTGAAAAGGGGAGATAGACAGTCGTAGAAGAAGTTCTCGAAGGCAGTCATTAAATGGTGGGATAGCTCCACTCAAGCACATTTGGCGGTTCACTGCGACAAAGCCATGGGGCGGCCTATCAGCAGTGTCATTGATTCCAGGGAACAAAGCGTCAGCTTCGGCAATGCCAAACTTAATGCATAATTGACGAAATACTTTGTGGCTCAGAGTGGTAGGAGTCCTTTTCGGAGGATCGTTCAATGGAGTAGCAATTGGAAAGGTTCCTCCAGCTGGTTTCACGTCTTCTTGTTGAGATGACATTCTACACAATGAACTGGATGATCAAACATTAAGGTGCACGTTTCCTAAAAAGTGTGAAGTGTTGTGTAGAGCCAATAAAAATAACAAGTAAACACAACTGGAATTAAACTAGTCGACAATCGGTTGATTATGAGATTTCAGAACTTGTTAGTATTTAAGTACAGTATTAATACAAACAAATCAGTTTCAGTTGGCTATTACGATTTGCTTTAATACTTCACTTGAATTGGTTATTGTACAACATTTCATTCATGCAGTTCATTTAATTTGATTTTTTCTTTATCTACTAATCTGTCATTTGATGTGGGCAGTCAGTGGCAGTATATTCGTCCTAGTTTTCTGTGAATGTTATGACAGGCAATCAGAGTTATTGATAATCTGTAGAAGAATGCAACAAAGTTCAACAGTTCAAAGTTCAAGGCAGTGAGAAATATGTTCAAGTTCTAGCTCGCCCACGGTCTAAGGGATATGCTACGAGTCAGGTTGAGTCGTAACTCTTAAATCGTGGTACATATTCAAGCAAAATTTGAACAAGTACTAAGTCATAAACGGCTCAAGTGATAAGTCGCCCATAACTCAAGCATTGACTCGACAACGACTTAGGCACAAACTCGGCTGCGACTTAAGAATTGGTTCCTGGAGGTTAAGGTCAACTATTCTCTAAGTTGTAAGTCGTGAAGTATAGAAGAAGCTTCAATTCACTGCAACGAAAAACTCTGAAGTCCTAACTCGTCCACGACTTAAAGCTTATGACGTAAAAAGGATAACTCGGTGAAGGCTTCAGTCGGGAGGTCGCATAGGTCGTACGATGCTACTAAATCGTAACCGAGTTAACATCTTATTGACTTTTCCCCTAAATTCCTAACCCGATATCCTCCTAACCCGTTAACCCAATAACCCTTCCATGATCAGAAACCCTCATTTTTTACACTGCTTAAATCACCCAAAAAACCAAGATTATATCGCCAAAGCCTCTCCAAGCTAGTCAGTTAAGCCTGAAACGCGGTAATCCATCATCTCCATCGCCCCAATCATCAAAAGCCAAATCGAGCGGGATCGAGTGCACGAACTGACGATGCCATGGAATTCGCGTCAAAGCATTGCATGAGAGGATGGATTGAGTACAAGGATGAGGATTCACGAAGTAATAGTGATCGAGAATCAGGGAGGGAGCGAGAACACTTACGCAATAAGGAATCGGTGATCGATCGACTGTTGAAGAAAGGGAAAAATCGCCTTAAGGAAGCTCGGAAGAATGTTAATAGTAGAAACGACTTAGGAGATAGGCAATGGATAAAAGGAACGACTCAAGCATTTTATACCTCGGAGCAACAGAATTTGAATCGGCCCACACGAGTTAAGATGAGTCGAAGCACACGACCTACGACTTAGGCGTGTACTTCGAGGGGCAAATGTTAACCCTTAATTCCTCACGACTTAAGAATGGTACGATTCAAGGAGGGTGTGCAACTTAGCGACTTAAGTTATGCCACGACATAACGAGTTAAAGGCATGACCTACTTATAAAGTGTGCCGACTTAACAGGAGCCGACTTAAGATAATCTACAACTTAAGAACTAAGACCGACTTAGGAATGCTCCGAGTCAAGGAAATGCTCTGACTTAAGGAAATGCTTCGAGTTAAGGAGATGCTCCGACCTACGACTTATGTTAAGTCGCTGCCGACCTATAACAGCTCGTATTCAGGAGTAACTGGAGAATGCGCTCCTATCTCGTCACCGACTTAGTGCCTACGACCTACTATAAGTCGGCTACGACTTAAGGACTTAGAGAATTTTTCCTATTCAGATTCGACCCTATAAATACCCCCCAAACTCCAACAAGAGAGGGACTTTTGGCCATTCATTTCGTCAAGCGCCGTTACTCTGTCGAAGTCTCCATTCATTCAGCAATCAAAGATCTTCAAACATTCGAGACGCTATAACAAGCTTCGAGAGGAATTCCTTACATCCAACACGGATTCGTCGAGTTTCATCACCAAAGATTGAGCTAGTAGTCAAGAGTGCTTTCGTGATCAAATTGTATTGTATTTTGAAGGATATTATATCAAATTGTAACTGAATCAGCAATAAAAGACTATAAAGTGGACGTAGGCTCAATTACGGGCCGAACCACTATAAATCTGTTGTTCATTTACTGCTTTTCTACTATTTTCAGCTTATATTCTGTTCCCGTACCAACGGGTGGTGCTTTCACAATTCTATTACACACACCGGGTGTTAGCGTTCATTTTTCAGCGTTAACAATATAACTTCAAAATTCTGAAAAACACAAAACATGAAACTTGTAGTGTTTGATCTATGCTTTCCAAAACATCTAAAATTATTAAATTTGGTTAAGAAACGTAAAAGTTATGCTTAATTTAGTTTCAGATTCAACAATAGAGCAGATAATAGTTTTGCTCTCGGGATTGCAATAGAAACATTCAAATTTGAAATAGATAACTTCAAAATTCTAAAAAACACAAAGCATGAAACTTGTAGTATATGATTTATGCTATCTAAAACATCTAAAATTCTTAAATTTGATTAAGAAACGTAAATGTTATGGTTAATTTAGTTTTAGATTCAACAGTAGAGGAAATAATAGTTTTGCTCTCGGGATTGCAATAGAAACACTCAAATTCGAAATAGATAACTTCAAAACTCTGTAAAACAGAAAACATGAAACTTGTAGTATATGATCTACGCTTTCCAAAACATCTATAATTCTTAAATTTGGTTAAGAAACGTAAAGGTTATGCTTAATTTAGTTTCAGATTCAACAATAGAGCAAATAATAGTTTTGCTCTCGGGATTACAATAGAAACACTCAAATTTGAAATAGATAACTTCAAAATTCTGAAAAACACAAAACATGAAACTTGTAGTAAGTGATCTACGCTTTCCAAAACATCAAAAATTCTTAAATTTGGTTTAGAAACGTAAATGTTATAGCAAAATTCGTTTCAGCCACAATCACAAAACAAATATTACAGCAGTCATCTTTTTTTTTCCAGCAAATTCACCACTGTAAACCGCCCTTAACCGCATGAACCCAAAATAGAAAGCGTGAGGGAAACCTCACCTTAGATATGCATCAAAGTTTGGGTTGAAAGATTCTCCGGTTTGGATCAATTTGATGATTTTGAGGCTCCTTTATTAGCTTCAGCAGCTGAAAAAGTTGAAACAAGAACATGCAAAAACAAAAGAGAAAGTTATACACAATTCATATCTAATTCTAGGATTTTGATGATATAATTCGGTAGTATTGGTGGAGATTACCTTCTATTCTCTTAATTTGGTGATTTCTTCTTGAATTGGCAGCAAATTGGGTGAAAATTTTGTTTTAGTTGAAGGTAACCATTATATTTTTTTTTCAGTTCACTGTAAGTTTGTTCTTTTCTGTTTCTGAGGAAGAAGAACTAAACTACATACACTAGTTTGTTTCTCACCAGAAACATCCAGATAATGGATTTTAGGTTTTAAAACCTAACCCAAAAAGCCCAAAGCAATATTATTTAGAGAAAATGCAAGGCTATGTATATGTATTAGGCTATTTTAACTTAAATTCACATATTTCTCAATATAAACTCAAAAAAATATATGCAACCAACTATTATGAAACAAAAATTGTTATTTACACAAAATAAAAAAATTTCATTAATAAAATATTATTTTCATAAATAAAACCATATTTTTGACAATATTTTACAATTTTCAAAATTTTAGTGTAAAAACATGAATTTTAAAGGATAATTTATTCAAAAATCATTTTCATTTTCAAATAAGTTATAACAAAAGATTATAACTCTTTTTAAAATAACAAAATATTATTTTAAACAATATTCCATCTTTTAATTTTAATAAAATACATATTTTCTACATATTTTTCTTTTAAATTCAATAACAGGTTAATATTGGCAATAATTACCAATATTAATGCATTGATTCAACTAAAATCCAATAAATAATTATTTTCACTCCAAATTCTCAAAGTAAAGTTTTTAAAACTCTATTTTCATCAATTTATATTTATTTCAACAATTATATGTTGAAACACATCAATTGATTAATTTATTAACTCTAATTTAATAAGATCACATTGTTTATTTGAAATAAATAAATAAAAATTAAATCAAATTTATTTTCTCCATTTTATTTTCAATATTAAATTATAACTAACGTTATAATTAAATATCATAGGTAATCACCAATACCAGGTTTGTTACAAAGCTAGCTAGAACTTGATATTAGTATAAGATAAGAGGAATATAAGTGCATAAGGGAATTCATCCTTTAACTATAAAGGATGGGTACAAGTATAGTATAATCTCAATGCATGGTATATGTTTACCAAGGGTTGTCGCATGAATAGGTTTAATTCAACATAAGAGACTCATACTTAATGGCAATCAACGCTAATACAAGGAATCATATGAAAGTCATGAGAGAAACTCATTAAAATTCCAATATGAATCTCATGGAACTCGAGACAATGTTCAAATATCATAAAAACGAAATCACAATATACAACATCTCATGAAGCTCTAGGCTATCTATGTAACAAAAATATCTCAAAATAGTGAAATCGTATAAAACTCAGAAAATTCAAAAAAACCCCTGATTGGCCAGATCCCTGATTGCAAAGCTAAAGCAATGTTGCACGTGCTAAAATCTTGTTCAGTGCTATTTATAATTTAGGTACCTAACTCGTGTACCCGAAGGTCATACTCATGTTGACCGATGTCACATAACTCGTGGTGACCGAAGTCAGATAACTCATGGAGACCGAAATCACATAACTTGTGGTGACCGAAGTCATATAACTCAGATGACCCGAAGGTCTATAGCACTGGCATACTCGTGGATGTGTCACAAACTCTCGGAAAGAAACCCGAAAAGTGTTAGCGTGCGTCCCATACCACATGTTCGCACTAAACGGTTTACTAACTGCTAGTTAACTCCACATCATAAAAATAAAATCTCAAACCTCAAAAATCTCATAATACTCATATATCTTGCCTCGTATCATCGCAAGTGCAAATAAATCTCATAGCAGTTTCTCATAAACCATAATTCCCACAAGGGAAAAATCTCATCTCAAGGCTCGCCACATCTCATCAGCGAGTAATACAACATTTTTAAGTAGTTCTCATCGATTATTACTCCTACAATAGGAGATCTCGAACGTCTCAACTAGTCAAATATTGGCTGAAACAAATTCTAAGATCAACAATCAATTTTGCTGTCATTTCGATCTCGGGATAGCAACAATCAGACACATTTTCAATCAATATACTTCAAAATTTCAAAAATCTCAAAACATGAATCTTTTAGAACAAATTCTTAGCTTTCCGGAACATAAAAGATTATTGAATTTGGATAAAAATTGAAAAAGTTATGCTTAATTTAGTTTCAGATTCAAAAACAGAGCAAATAATAGTTTTGCTCTCGGGATTCCAATAGAAACACTCAAATTTGAAATAGATAACTTCAAAATTCTGTAAAACACAAAACATGAAACTTTTAGAATATCATCTAAGCTTTGCAAAACATCTAAAATTCTTAAATTTGGTTAAGAAACTTAAAAGTATGCTTAATTTAGTTTCAGATTTAACAACAGAGCAAATAATAGTTTTGCTCTCGGGATTGCAATAGAAACACTCAAATTTGAAATAGATAACTTCAAAATTCTGTAAAACACAATTAGTGAAACTTGTAGTATATGATCTAAGCTTTCTAAAACATCTAAAATTCTTAAATTTGGTTAAGAAACGTAAAAGTTATGCTTAATTTAGTTTCAGATTCAACAACAGAGCAAACAATAGTTTTGCTCTCGGGATTGCAAAAGAAACACTCAAATTTAAAATAGATAACTTCAAAATTTTAAAAAACAAAAAACATGAAACTTGTATTATTGATCTATGCTTTCCAAAACATCTAAAATTCATATATTTGGTTAAGAAACGTAAAAGTTATACTTAATTTAGTTTCAGATTCAACAACAGAGCAAATAATAGTTTTGCTCTTGGGATTGCAATAGAAACACTCAAATTTGAAATAGATAACTTCAAAATTCTGAAAAACACAAAACATGAAACTTGTAATATATGATCTAGGCTTTCCAAAACATCCAAAATTCTTAAATTTGGTTAAGAAACGTAAAAGTTATGCTTAATTTAGTTTAAGATTCAACAACAGAGCAAATAATAGTTTTGCTCTCGGGATTGCAATAGAAACACTCAAATTTGAAATATATAACTTCAAAATTCTGAAAAACACAAAACATGAAACTTGTAGTGTTTGATCTATTCTTTCCAAAACTTCTAAATTCTTTAATTTGGTTAAGAAACGTAAAAGTTATGCTTAATTTAGTTTCAGATTCAACAACAGAGCAGATAATAGTTTTGTTCTCGGGATTGCAATAGAAACACTCAAATTTGAAATAGATAACTTCAAAACTCTAAAAAACACAAAACATGAAACTTGTAGTATATGATCTAATCTTTCCAAAACATCTAAAATTATTAAATTTTGTTAAGAAAAGTAAAAGTTATAGCAAAATTCAATTCAGCCACAATCACAAAACAAATATTACACCAGTCATCTTTTTTTTTCAAGCAAATTCACCACTGTAAACCGTACTTAACGGCATGAACCCAAAATAGAAAGCATAAGGGAACCCTCACCTTAGATATGCAACAAAGTTTGGGTTGAAAGCTTCTCCGGTTTGGATCAATTTGATGATTTTCAGGCTCCTTTGTTAGCTTCAACAGTTGAAAAAGTTGAAACAAGAACATGGAAGAACAAAAGAGAAAGATATACAAAATTCATATCTAATTCTAGGATTTTTATGATATAATTCTGTAGTATTGTTGGAAATTACCTTCTATTCTCCTAATTTGGTGATTTCTTCTTGAATTGGCAGCAAATTGGGTGAAAATTTTGTTTTAGTTGAAGGTAACCATTATATTATTATTTTTTCAGTTTACTGTAAGTTTGTTCTTTTCTGTTTCTGAAGAAGAAGAACTAAACTACGTACACTAGTTTGTTTCTCAACAGAAACATCCAGATAATGGATTTTAGGTTTTAAAACCTAACCCAAAAAGCCCAAAGCGATATTATTTAGAGAAAATGCAAGGCTATGTATATGTATTGGGTTATTTTACCTTAAATTCACATATTTCTCAATATAAACTCAAAAAAATATATGCAACCAACTGTTATGAAACATAAATTGTTATTTACACAAAATAAAATTTATTTCAATAATAAAATGTTATTTTCATAAATAAAACCATATTTTTGACAATATTTTACAATTTTCAAAATTTTAGTGTAAAAACACGAATTTTAAAGCATAATTTGTTCAAAAATCATTTTCATTTCAAATAAGTTATAACAAAACATTATAACTCTTTTTAAAAGAACAAAATATTTTTTTAAACAATATTCCATCTTTTAATTTTAATAAAATACATATTTTATACATATTTCTTCTTTTAAATTCAATAACAGGTTAATATTTGCAATAATTACCAATATTAATGCATTGATTCAACTAAAATCCAATAAATAATTATTTTCACTCCAAATTCTCAAAGTAAAGTTTTTAAAACTCTATTTTCATCAGTTTATATTTATTTCAAAAATTATATGTTGAAACACATCAATTGATTAATTTATTAACTCTAATTTAATAAGATCACATTGTTTATTTGAAATAAATAAATAAAAATTAAATCAAATTTATTTTCTCCATTTTATTTTCAATATTAAATTATAACTAACGTTATAATTAAATATCATAGGTAATCACCAATACCAGGTTTGTTACAAAGCTAGCTAGAACTTGATATTAGTATAAGATAAGAGGAATATAAGTGCATAAGGGAATTCATCCTTTAACTATAAAGGATGGGTACAAGTATAGTATAATCTCAATGCATGGTATATGTTTACCAAGGGTTGTCGCATGAATAGATTTAGTTCAACATAAGACACTCGTACTTAATGACATTCAACGCTAATACAAGGAATCATATGAAAGTCATGAGAGAAACTCATTAAAATTCCAATATGAATGTCGTGGAACTCAAGATAAAGCTCAAATATCATAAAAACGAAATCACAATATATAACATCTCATGTAGCTCTAGGCTATCGATGTAACATAAATATCTCAAAATAGTGAAATCGTATAAAACTCTGAAAATTCAAAAAAACCCCGAATTGGCCAGATCCCTGATTGCAAAGCTGAAGCAATGTTGCACGTGCTAAACTCTTGTCTAGTGCTATTTATAATTTAGGTACCTAACTCGTGTACCCGAAGGTCATACTCATGTTGACCGATGTCACATAACTCGTGGTGACCGAAGTCACATAACTCATGGTGACCGAAATCACATAACTTGTGGTGAACGAAGTCATATAACTCAGATGACCCGAAGGTCTATAGCACTGGCATAATCGTGGATGTGTCACAAACTCTCGGAAAGAAACCCGAAAAGTGTTAGCGTGCGTCCCATACCACACGTTCGCACTAAACGGTTTACTAACTGCTAGTTAACTCCACATCATAAAAATAAAATCTCAAACCTCAAAAATCTCATAATACTCATATATCTTGCCTCGTATCATCGGCAAGTGCAAATAAATCTCATAGTAGTTTCTCATAAACCATAATTCCCACAAGGGAAAAATCTCATCTCAAGGCTCGCCACATCTCATCGGCGAGTAATACAACATTTTTAAGTAGTTCTCATCGATTATTACTCCTACAATAGGAGATCTCGAAAGTCTCAACTAGTCAAATATTGGCTGAAACAAATTCTAAGATCAACAATCAATTTTGCTGTCATTTCAATCTCGGGACAGCAACAATCAGACACATTTTCAATCAATATACTTCAAAATTTCAAAAATCTCAAAACATGAATCTTTTAGAACAAATTCTTAGCTTTCCGGATCATCAAAGATTATTGAATTTGGATAAAAATTGAAAAAGTTATGCTTAATTTAGTTTCAGATTCAAAAACAGAGCAAATAATAGTTTTGCTCTCGGGATTGCAATAGAAACACTCAAATTTGAAATAGATAACTTCAAAATTCTGTAAAACACAAAACATGAAACTTGTAGAATATCATCTAAGCTTTGCAAAACATCTAAAATTTTTAAATTTGGTTAAGAAACTTAAAAGTATGCTTAATTTAGTTTCAGATTTAACAACAGTGCAAATAATAGTTTTGCTCTCGGTATTGCAATAGAAACACTCAAATTTGAAATAGATAACTTCAAAATTCTGTAAAACACAATTAGTGAAACTTGTAGTATATGATCTAAGCTTTCTAAAACATCTAAAATTCTTAAATTTGGTTAAGAAACGCAAAAGTTATGCTTAATTTAGTTTCAGATTCAACAACTGAGCAAATAATAGTTTTGCTCTCGGGATTGCAAAAGAAACACTCAAATTTAAAATAGATAACTTCAAAATTTTAAAAAACACAAAACATGGAACTTGTATTATATGATCTATGATTTCCAAAACATCTAAAATTCATATATTTGGTTAAGAAACGTAAAAGTTATACTTAATTTAGTTTCAGATTCAACAACAGAGCAAATAATAGTTTTGCTCTTGGGATTGCAATAGAAACACTCAAATTTGAAATACATAACTTCAAAATTCTGAAAAACACAAAACATGAAACTTGTAATATATGATCTAGGCTTTCCAAAACATCCAAAATTCATAAATTTGGTTAAGAAACGTAAAAGTTATGCTTAATTTAGTTTAAGATTCAACAACAGAGCAAATAATAGTTTTGCTCTCGGGATTGCAATAGAAACACTCAAATTTGAAATATATAACTTCAAAATTCTGAAAAACACAAAACATGAAACTTGTAGTGTTTGACTTATGCTTTCCAAAACTTCTAAATTCTTTAATTTGGTTATGTAACGACCCGGAATTTTGAACAAATTAAATTGAAAATATTTAATTAATTTTAAATATTTGAACGATGATTTAATTTGAATCCCCGATATAACTTTGAATTTTGCAATTAAACTTTAAAATTTAGTCTATTGATAGTCGAATAAAAATTTGAATCTTCAGATTTAAGCTGAAGAAAAATATTTCGAAAGCTTTTAAAATTCATATCGATATTACTGAAGGAAATAAAAGTTTCAGAATCAAATTTGAAAATGATTTGTTCGATTTTGAAATTAAATCGTTCGAATCGATATTTAAAATATAGCCGTCCGAGGCGCAGTCTCGGAATTCGACGAAACCAGTTCCATTGGGTCCGTAATATTGAATTATTACCGGATTTCAAATTTCGTATTTTTCGGAGTTGATACGTGAGCACACGATGTGCAAATGTGTTGAATTTTAAATCGAATTTAAATTTAAATTTAAATTGGAAATTTGTTAACCACAGCACGATTCTCTTCCTTCAAACGCGCCTAGATTTAGGCCTAGAATCACGAAATTCATCGTGCAAACCCATACCTCCTTCGATTTTAAAAGAACCCTCTCCCTCTTAACATTCAATTCACAGTTTCTTTCAAAAATAAATAATGGCCGAAGCCCTTTCACTCTCATTCGAACGAACGAGATTTCGTTCAAATTTATTAAATCGAAAAGCAGAACGAAATATAAAAATGGCCGGCGAGTTTATTCTTTTTCACCCTTCTTCAAATCCGAGCTCCTCTTTCTATTTCGAAAAAAAAAATCAAAATCATCTCGTTCGATTTCAGATCAAATCAAAGACGCGACCGCGAGTTCTGGGATTCGCGTTTCGAGCTAGGGTTTGGGAACTGCGGCAGTAGTCGCGTTCGAACATGATGATGGCGACGATGTCGTAGCGTGGGTTTCAAGTCGTTCGACAGTCACTGTCGACTCATGTAAGGTTCACGACTAGGGCAAGCTCGATTGGGGACGGCAGCTTCGCGCCTCATCACGATCGAGGGTGAGGAACTCGAGCTGATTGCTCGCATCGAGCTCGGTTAGGGCTCGTTAGAGAGGATGTTGCGTGATGGAGGGCTTAACGATGAGGGACGTGCGATCGAATGGGGCACGAGATGAGGAGGCGATTCAAATCGCGTGGCCATGGAATTCAAGCAGGCGAGTGGAAGCTAAGGTTGGAGGGATTCGATTTCGTGATGAACTGGAGCTTGTTTTGATCGAGTTCGAGCAGGCAGTGAAGGTATAACTTGCTCTGTTTGTTTAAGTGAAATTGTTATAAAAGGTAATTAGAAATTTTTTTTTTAAATGAATTACTGATTTGATAATCACTCTAATTTAAATTACCGAATTTGGTTTTGTAAACTTCATCAAAGAAAAGATATATACAGTAAAATATAGATGTAGATTTATATATATATATAAAGAAAATTTATTTATATATGTGTAAAGTTGGAAAAACAATGATAATAATATAGGAATTTTTAAATGATAAAGGAAACCCTATATTGTTTATACAAAGGAATTTTAAAATATTAAAGAAATTTATATAAGCAAAATGTTTGAATATATTTATGTAAATGAGATTTTGGCTTAAAGTAAAAGGGAAGTTAGTTTGAAATTGAAGGGTTTAGTTAAATAAATTTATTAAAGGAAAATGGGTTTAAGGAATTTAAATTATCAGTTTAAGATTAAATGAATCCATTTAATGGAAATTTATTCATTTTAGTTATTAAAGGATTTTTTTTTTGAAAAGGAGAATTTATTTAAAGTTAAATCACTAGTTTAAAATTGAAGTAATAAAAATTTGTTATTCGATTTATTTCGAATATTAACGAATGGCATAATTATTTATACAAGGTTAAAATGGAGAAAACAAGCTGGAATTAAAATAGGTTGGGAATGGATGCTAAAAAAGCTAAGGTGAGATTTTCTCACTCAAATTGAAAAGTGGAATTTTCAGTTATTGTTTGATTGTCTGTTTGGATTGCTGATATTAGATATTTTAGGATATATCTATATATAGCAATATATACATATTGGCATATGTATATATTGGATTGATGATTTCCCGCCTCGTATAGCGGATGAGACCCTATTGCGCCGTTAGTAAGCGGATTTTTATAAAACCCATATACCGCGATAATTCCGTACTGGAGCGGAATTGGTATTGTGCTAACATCTTTGGATGCAGGGAAACAGGTTGGAGGGATCCAACTGTACCCCTCACTTTGATTGAATTTATTCCTACTGTGATGTGATAATCTATGAATGATTATTGATGTTATTGAATTGATATCTGGAAATTGTTTGAAAGCTAAAATTTAGCTGAATGGATGTTTTGACATCATTGGATTCCAAAGATAAACGAAATTGAATTTTTGAAATCAAAATAGAAATTTCTAAGTGAATTAATTTTAGAAATTGAATAAATTTTGAAGAAAGGAATTTTTAAAGTATAAAAAGTTAATTTTTATAAATTTATCGAATTAATTCCAGAATCAAGTGAAAATGTAAAATAAATGGATTTCGTAAAATAGTGATTATAATTTGAAGAATTTAATTTAAGAATTTGGATTTTTAAATAGATTGAAAGAAACGATTGAAATTTATTTTCTTAAAAAGGAATTTATTAAAAGAAGATAAGTTGGAAATCCAACTAGAAATTTAAATTGGTAAATTGAAATAATTTGGGAAATCAATGTAAAATGATTTCAATTTGAAGAACCCATTTAAAAATAGAATATTGAATGATTTGAGAAAAATAAGGAATTTATTTAGTAGTGATAAATAAATTTAGAAATCAATATTGAAATTGATTTGGTATTGAAGTTTTTATAAATAGAAGTGAAATTTATAAAAGTTGTTTATAAATCCGAAATTACTTATTTTGATAAGTAAAATATAGAAGTTGATAAAAAGAAGATTTATAAGTCGAAGTTGTCATTAAAATAGAAATAGAATTTATAACCGTGTTTATAAATTCGAAATCGATTGAATTTGATAAATTAAATATAGAAGATTATTAAAGAAGATATATTCGCGATTTTGGATAGCGAATTTTTATTGAAATAAAAATGTGTAGAAATGATTGAAATTGGGTTAAGTAAATTATATTCACGATTTTGGACAGTGAATATGTTGTTAAGTAAAATGGATATGTTTTGGGAAAGCGATATTATAAAATGAAGTAATTATTTTAAAAGATGTTTTAAAACGTGTGAATTATCGAAATCATAGATTTCAACATTTATTGTTGAAATAGACGTTTCGAGAAATTTAAGGAAATGGTGGACTATAACACTGTTGTTATAGTAAATGATTTCCGAAAGGAAATGTTTTATATAGTATTGGGATTTATATATCTATCTTAATTCCGAATCCATATACTAGTGATTTCGAGTCGTCGTAACGATGTTTTACGTAACATTCGTTTTGACTCAAATAAATGTTGTTATAGTAATGTTTTCCTTAAAGAATGAATTTATACTTAAATTTTGATTTAAGTATATCGAATAATTTCCAAGTGTTGAAAATAAATGATTGTGAAATACTTATTATTTAATAAGTATGGAAATGTTTTTCCAATATGAAATGAAACGTTTTGAGATTTTATCTTCTTAAAGATAAAATGAAATTGAATATTTGAAATCGATTTGAGAATCGTATATCAGTAGATATTTTGAAAATATAAATTCACTATGGAATTTATAAAGGAAAGGGAAACTGTTTAGAAAAATAAATATTGATTTATTTTTGAAGTGTGGAAATTTTATATCTAGTAAAGATATTTTTGAAGAATAAATAATTTGGAAAAATTATTTGGAATCTGATGATGTTACGTATCTTTATTGATAGTTAAATAACCGACTATCAATAATTACCTTGAATGATATTTGTTGTGAATTGGATGAATTTGAATGCCACACTTATTTTTGAATTAACGCTCACTATTCGGGTTAGCCGGGAAAGGACCATGGGGTCGTATAACCCATTCCGAATATGTGATACGTCGTTATGAATCGCATTTGAAGACCGGTGTTGAAGACCGGATATTTTTGAAAACGGAAGGATTACCGTCGAGTTACTCTACATCGGCTGATCTCCGATTTAGAGGTTTTATCACCCTTAGTGACGGGAAGTCCGGACGTGATTAGAAAATTATCCGGAAATGCAAGGGCTTCGTGAGAAGTGCCTTCGGTTCTGTTCGATCCCGGAACAGACTTGTATGGATTGTGTGTCTGACGTTACAATTTGAGATATAAAGCTGATTTCTTTCAAATACATTTCTTTTGGTGGCGGAGAATTTATTCTCTTAGCTTAACACCCTTCTCTGAGACGTACGAGCTCAGAGGTTATGTAGTTGAAATTTATCAGCGATATATCACAATTTGGTAACGTGGCATACTAAGTGTTGCTGTGAAATGATCAGTGTTTGATCATTTGCGATATGATCATTTGTTTGATCTTATATCTTTGTGATCATAGGTTGATCATTTTGGTTGACCCGAAGCAGGGCTTTTTGAGAAAGCGTAGCTTTGTGGACGAGACTTCGTCGAGCCTCACACCCCGGAAATGGTCGAAACAGGAAGGATGCGGCAAGGTTCTAGGGAGTAGCGCCCCTTAGTGTATGTCATTCCTTCTGGATAAAGGTGGTATCATGGTATGGAGCCCAGATACTTAACCTCTGTGGTTACTGCATTATTATTATCTATGTGGTTTGTTGGAAATCGGGGATCCTCGGGAAGATCGGTGACAATCGGGGGATGGCATACGCATGTCAGTAGTTACCTATTTTTGCAGAGGTAACCCGGCCTTGTGTTGGTAGAGATCCGGTTAGGTTCTCGGGTCGTCTATTCCAGGGACGTACCCATCGTGGATAGGAAGTTCCTTAGCCTGACCATTTGTTGGAAATCCAAAGAAACAATACGAGCCTTTACGATTTCAATTGTATAATCTGTCTCCTCAGGAGGCAGCTATAACAGGCATAATATAATGGTACCTATGCTGGCTAAGATTTATATTCTACTTTCGAAATGTTTTCCACTATGCACTAATAATAATATCAAAAAGGATTTGATTTTTTGCGTAGTAAGCATCTTTGACTATCATAAGAAGAAATCTCCTCCAAGTCTGCGTTTGCATTGTGTGTGTGGTGGGAGGTCTTATGGTAGTTTCATTTTCCAAAAGCATTGCGAATTGACTCTAAAAATATTCCCTTGTTGTTTTTAAAGATATAACTGTTTTACGATCTCACACCAGTCACCATGACTGACTCGGAGTTTATTGTTCCCTTCTAAACTCTGGGTGCCCACCAATTTCCACACGGGTAGCCTAGAGTTATGTTATCAGGATATTCTGGATATTCTGGAGCTTTGGAGATAAGCTGGATGGCGAGACGTAGTATTTGTATCTGATAGTATTTATTCCGCTGTGTATTCTGTATGAGGACAAGTTTATATAACTGTCCATTGTTGTATATTGACTCTGATTGATGTATGTATAAACTGATATAGTTCTTTGTTTTTAAAAGACTAGTGTTATCTATTATATATTGTTCCGCTGCGATATGTGAGATTCTGATATTGTCTCTGTTCTGTATCTGTTGTTGTTTTGTTGTTCTTCTTCTCTTTTTCTTCTATCTTCTTCTTCTTCTACCTTTTTCTTCTTTCTTAAACCCTCACTATTGGAGTTTCCGGCACTCGATTGCTCGACAGTCGATAAAGTGAGTATCGATGTTGAATTTTCGAAAGTCGAAAAATCCGGTATGTGACAAAGTGGTATCAGAGCATATGGTTAAGCGACAACCCTGCTCTGTTGGGTGTTACTCATTAGAGATAGAGTCAGTAGTACTCTAGAATGAGTTGAGTGTAATAATAGATACGAGCGCGTATTTGTTAGTGAATATAAAATTGTTTTATATTGTGATGATTGATTTATTGAGTGGTATATGGATTTTGGTCAATACGAGTAATTAACGATCATTGATAGGGATCTCTAAACACTTGAATAGAACAATTCGGCACAGTATTGTTTTTAAATAGGGTGAATGAAATAATTTTACCCAAAACTATTTTTGTATATAAAAGAGATGATTTTCTGTAAATTATTACAGTATATGGTTGCATGGTTGTTAGGAAAGTGATAACATTGAATTATTATCATTATTATATGAAATTGAATAAGAAATTGAAATCCTAACTCCAAAGTTAAGAAATAAATCCATACACAAATGAAATTTAAGACTATAAATTATAAATGTGACTTATAATTGGAAGTAGAATTCCAGAGAAGTTTTTGGAAAGGTTTTTGAAAAAATTTGAAAATTTTGGAGATTTGGAAAGTTAAATCATTTTTGATTTGAAAATGAATTTCAAAAGATTTTGGGAAAATGTTTTGAAGGAATGAAAAGCTCTAAACTCTTTTCGGTCGCTGGAAAATAATCCTGATGATGATGGCCACATCATTAGAATTCATTTTCTGGTTTCCAAAAGAGAAATTGCTACCAAGCTGTTTTAAATGGAAAGTGTTTGGAAAATTTGGGTTTTTGTTTTGGAAATTCAAATGGAATTTGAATTGTTTTCAAAAAAAAATGGTTTTGAAAGGTTGAAAAAGACTCTGGAATACTATATATATAAAAATATTCATGAGAATGAGAATAAGTTGATAACTTATAGAATATTTGAAATCTGATTGAAATGAAAATTTGTGAACAAATAAATAAATTTGCAATGGCAAATGCGAGAAAATAAAATTGAATGTTAAAAATTCATTTCGAATTTGTAGGCAATAAATTGAATTAAGTTAAATGAAATTAAATTGTGTTTGTAAATGAACAAACGAGATAACATTTGTAAACAAATAAATTGAAACTTGAATTGTGAGCTAAATGAAAAGAGATGGTTCGAATTTAAAGATAAATTCAAGTAAGTAGGAATAAATTTTCAATGAATGGAATTCACAATTGTAAGTGAATAAAATTGAAACTGAATGTTGAAAGCAAATTTGAATAAAGTGATGATGGATTAGTAACTGAAACTAATTTAAAATGATGCAGTTGTGAATGAAAGAAAATTGATAAAAATTCAATATTCAGAAGTTGAACCGAATCCAAATTAGATTGAAATTGTGAATTAGATTCAAATGAAATTTGAAATGTGAAATTGAATGAGAATGAATATGAAACTTCAATAGGGAAGTAAAGATGATATAAGAAGTATCAAAAATTTTGTAATGGAATTTGCAAAATGATTTGAATGTGTAACTAGATATTATGGCTAGTAGGACATACAGGTGTTATAAAAGGAATTGGAATTTTGATTTTGAAGAGAATTTGAATTGCTCGGAAAAGGTAAGTATTTAAATTTGAATATGAGTTTTTGATGATTTCTGGTCTAGCCGCTTGGCTTATTCTTTTTCTTTTTGAAATCTGAGAGTCCGTAGGGACGTTTTGTAGTCGTACCGTATTAGCCGCGCAAAGGAGACGCTGGCGAAATTTATCGGAAATTTAGGGCGTTAGAAAATTTTTGAGAAATTTTGAAAGTTTAAAATTTGAATTTAAACTTAAATTTGAATTGTTAAGTTAAACAATGTTGTTTGAAACCTATAATTGAAGTTGGAAAGTTAGTAAAATTGATAACGATTCTTTAGTAGAAAGATTTGTTTTGAAAAATTTGATAAAACTATTGGATGTTGAAAATAGTAGACGAGTTAAGGACATTTTTTTCCTAACTTGTAATTTCGAGGACGAAATTCTTTTAAGGGGGGAAGTTTGTAACGACCCGGAATTTTGAACAAATTAAATTGAAAATATTTAATTAATTTTAAATATTTGAACGATGATTTAATTTGAATCCCCGATATAACTTTGAATTTTGCGATTAAACTTTAAAATTTAGTCTATTGATAGTCGAATAAAAATTTGAATCTTCAGATTTAAGCTGAAGAAAAATATTTCGAAAGCTTTTAAAATTCATATCGATATTACTGAAGGAAATAAAAGTTTCAGAATCAAATTTGAAAATGATTTGTTCGATTTTGAAATTAAATCGTTCGAATCGATATTTAAAATATAGCCGTCCGAGGCGCAGTCTCGGAATTCGACGAAACCAGTTCCATTGGGTCTGTAATATTGAATTATTACCGGATTTCAAATTTCGTATTTTTCGGAGTTGATACGTGAGCACACGATGTGCAAATGTGTTGAATTTTAAATCGAATTTAAATTTAAATTTAAATTGGAAATTTGTTAACCACAGCACGATTCTCTTCCTTCAAACGCGCCTAGATTTAGGCCTAGAATCACGAAATTCATCGTGCAAACCCATACCTCCTTCGATTTTAAAAGAACCCTCTCCCTCTTAACATTCAATTCACAGTTTCTTTCAAAAATAAATAATGGCCGAATCCCTTTCACTCTCATTCGAACGAACGAGATTTCGTTCAAATTTATTAAATCGAAAAGCAGAACGAAATATAAAAATGGCCGGCGAGTTTATTCTTTTTCACCCTTCTTCAAATCCGAGCTCCTCTTTCTATTTCGAAAAAAAAAATCAAAATCATCTCGTTCGATTTCAGATCAAATCAAAGACGCGACCGCGAGTTCTGGTATTCGCGTTTAGAGCTAGGGTTTGGGAACTACGGTAGTAGTCGCGTTCGAACATGATGATGGCGACGATGTCGCAGCGTGGGTTTCAAGTCGTTCGACAGTCACTGTCGACTCATGTAAGGTTCGCCACTAGGGCAAGCTCGATTGGGGACGGCAGCTTCGCGCCTCATCACGATCGAGGGTGAGGAACTCGAGCTGATTGCTCGCATCGAGCTCAGTTAGGGCTCGTTAGAGAGGATGTTGCGTGATGGAGGGCTTAACGGTGAGGGACGTGCGATCGAATGGGGAACGAGATGAGGAGGCGATTCAAATCGCGTGGCCATGGAATTCAAGCAGGCGAGTGGAAGCTAAGGTTGGAGGGATTCGATTTCGTGATGAACTGGAGCTTGTTTTGATCGAGTTCGAGCAGGCAGTGAAGGTATAACTTGCTCTGTTTGTTTAAGTGAAATTGTTATAAAAGGTAATTAGAAATTTTTTTTTTGAAATGAATTACTGATTTGATAATCACTCTAATTTAAATTACCGAATTTGGTTTTGTAAACTTCATCAAAGAAAAGATATATACAGTAAAATATAGATGTAGATTTATATATATATATAAAGAAAATTTATTTATATATGTGTAAAGTTGGAAAAACAATGATAATAATATAGGAATTTTTAAATGATAAAGGAAACCCTATATTGTTTATACAAAGGAATTTTAAAATATTAAAGAAATTTATATAAGCAAAATGTTTGAATATATTTATGTAAATGAGATTTTGGCTTAAAGTAAAAGGGAAGTTAGTTTGAAATTGAAGGGTTTAGTTAAATAAATTTATTAAAGGAAAATGGGTTTAAGGAATTTAAATTATCAGTTTAAGATTAAATGAATCCATTTAATGGAAATTTATTCATTTTAGTTATTAAAGGATTTTTTTTTTTGAAAAGGAGAATTTATTTAAAGTTAAATCACTAGTTTAAAATTGAAGTAATAAAAATTTGTTATTCGATTTATTTCGAATATTAACGAATGGCATAATTATTTATACAAGGTTAAAATGGAGAAAACAAGCTGGAATTAAAATAGGTTGGGAATGGATGCTAAAAAAGCTAAGGTGAGATTTTCTCACTCAAATTGAAAAGTGGAATTTTCAGTTATTGTTTGATTGTCTGTTTGGATTGCTGATATTAGATATTTTAGGATATATCTATATATAGCAATATATACATATTGGCATATGTATATATTGGATTGATGATTTCCCGCCTCGTATAGCGGATGAGACCCTATTGCGCCGTTAGTAAGCGGATTTTTATAAAACCCATATACCGCGATAATTCCGTACTGGAGCGGAATTGGTATTGTGCTAACATCTTTGGATGCAGGGAAACAGGTTGGAGGGATCCAACTGTACCCCTCACTTTGATTGAATTTATTCCTACTGTGATGTGATAATCTATGAATGATTATTGATGTTATTGAATTGATATCTGGAAATTGTTTGAAAGCTAAAATTTAGCTGAATGGATGTTTTGACATCATTGGATTCCAAAGATAAACGAAATTGAATTTTTGAAATCAAAATAGAAATTTCTAAGTGAATTAATTTTAGAAATTGAATAAATTTTGAAGAAAGGAATTTTTAAAGTATAAAAAGTTAATTTTTATAAATTTATCGAATTAATTCCAGAATCAAGTGAAAATGTAAAATAAATGGATTTCGTAAAATAGTGATTATAATTTGAAGAATTTAATTTAAGAATTTGGATTTTTAAATAGATTGAAAGAAACGATTGAAATTTATTTTCTTAAAAAGGAATTTATTAAAAGAAGATAAGTTGGAAATCCAACTAGAAATTTAAATTGGTAAATTGAAATAATTTGGGAAATCAATGTAAAATGATTTCAATTTGAAGAACCCATTTAAAAATAGAATATTGAATGATTTGAGAAAAATAAGGAATTTATTTAGTAGTGATAAATAAATTTAGAAATCAATATTGAAATTGATTTGGTATTGAAGTTTTTATAAATAGAAGTGAAATTTATAAAAGTTGTTTATAAATCCGAAATTACTTATTTTGATAAGTAAAATATAGAAGTTGATAAAAAGAAGATTTATAAGTCGAAGTTGTCATTAAAATAGAAATAGAATTTATAACCGTAATTATAAATTCGAAATCGATTGAATTTGATAAATTAAATATAGAAGATTATTAAAGAAGATATATTCGCGATTTTGGATAGCGAATTTTTATTGAAATAAAAATGTGTAGAAATGATTGAAATTGGGTTAAGTAAATTATATTCACGATTTTGGACAGTGAATATGTTGTTAAGTAAAATGGATATGTTTTGGGAAAGCGATATTATAAAATGAAGTAATTATTTTAAAAGATGTTTTAAAACGTGTGAATTATCGAAATCATAGATTTCAACATTTATTGTTCAAATAGACGTTTCGAGAAATTTAAGGAAATGGTGGACTATAACACTGTTGTTATAGTAAATGATTTCCGAAAGGAAATGTTTTATATAGTATTGGGATTTATATATCTTTCTTAATTCCGAATCCCTATACTAGTGATTTCGAGTCGTCGTAACGATGTTTTACGTAACATTCGTTTTGACTCAAATAAATGTTGTTATAGTAATGTTTTCCTTAAAGAATGAATTTATACTTAAATTTGATTTAAGTATATCGAATAATTTCCAAGTGTTGAAAATAAATGATTGTGAAATACTTATTATTTAATAAGTATGGAAATGTTTTTCCAATATGAAATGAAACGTTTTGAGATTTTATCTTCTTAAAGATAAAATGAAATTGAATATTTGAAATCGATTTGAGAATCGTATATCAGTAGATATTTTGAAAATATAAATTCACTATGGAATTTATAAAGGAAAGGGAAACTGTTTAGAAAAATAAATATTGATTTATTTTTGAAGTGTGGAAATTTTATATCTAGTAAAGATATTTTTGAAGAATAAATAATTTGGAAAAATTATTTGGAATCTGATGATGTTACGCATCTTTATTGATAGTTAAATAACCGACTATCAATAATTACCTTGAATGATATTTGTTGTGAATTGGATGAATTTGAATGCCACACTTATTTTTGAATTAACGCTCACTATTCGGGTTAGCCGGGAAAGGACCATGGGGTCGTATAACCCATTCCGAATATGTGATACGTCGTTATGAATCGCATTTGAAGACCGGTGTTGAAGACCGGATATTTTTGAAAACGGAAGGATTACCGTCGAGTTACTCTACATCGGCTGATCTCCGATTTAGAGGTTTTATCACCCTTAGTGACGGAAAGTCCGGACGTGATTAGAAAATTATCCGGAAATGCAAGGGCTTCGTGAGAAGTGCCTTCGGTTCTGTTCGATCCCGGAACAGACTTGTATGGATTGTGTGTCTGATGTTACAATTTGAGATATAAAGCTGATTTCTTTCAAATACATTTCTGTTGGTGGCGGAGAATTTATTCTCTTAGCTTAACACCCTTCTCTGAGACGTACGAGCTCAGAGGTTATGTAGTTGAAATTTATCAGCGATATATCCCAATTTGGTAACGTGGCATACTAAGTGTTGCTGTGAAATGATCAGTGTTTGATCATTTGCGATATGATCATTTGTTTGATCTTATATCTTTGTGATCATAGGTTGATCATTTTGGTTGACCCGAAGCAGGGCTTTTTGAGAAAGCGTAGCTTTGTGGACGAGACTTCATCGAGCCTCACACCCCGGAAATGGTCGAAACAGGAAGGATGCGGCAAGGTTCTAGGGAGTAGCGCCCCTTAGTGTATGTCATTCCTTCTGGATAAAGGTGGTATCATGGTATGGAGCCCAGATACTTAACCTCTGTGGTTACTGCATTATTATTATCTATGTGGTTTGTTGGAAATCGGGGATCCTCGGGAAGATCGGTGACGATCGGGGGATGGCATACGCGTGTCAGTAGTTACCTATTTTTGCAGAGGTAACCCGGCCTTGTGTTGGCAGAGATCCGGTTAGGTTCTCGGGTCGTCTATTCCAGGGACGTACCCATCGTGGATAGGAAGTTCCTTAGCCTGACCATTTGTTGGAAATCCAAAGAAACAATACGAGCCTTTACGATTTCAATTGTATAACCTGTCTCCTCAGGAGGCAGCTATAGCAGGCATAATATAATGGTACCTATGCTGGCTAAGATTTATATTCTACTTTCGAAATGTTTTCCACTATGCACTAATAATAATATCAAAAAGGATTTGATTTTTTGCGTAGTAAGCATCTTTGACTATCATAAGAAGAAATCTCCTCCAAGTCTGCGTTTGCATTGTGTGTGTGGTGGGAGGTCTTATGGTAGTTTCATTTTCCAAAAGCATTGCGAATTGACTCTAAAAATATTCCCTTGTTGTTTTTAAAGATATAACTGTTTTACGATCTCACACCAGTCACCATGACTGACTCGGAGTTTATTGTTCCCTTCTAAACTCTGGGTGCCCACCAATTTCCACACGGGCAGCCTAGAGTTATGTTATCAGGATATTCTGGATATTCTGGAGCTTTGGAGATAAGCTGGATGGCGAGACGTAGTATTTGTATCTGATAGTATTTATTCCGCTGTGTATTCTGTATGAGGACAAGTTTATATAACTGTCCATTGTTGTATATTGACTCTGATTGATGTATGTATAAACTGATATAGTTCTTTGTTTTTAAAAGACTAGTGTTATCTATTATATATTGTTCCGCTGCGATATGTGAGATTCTGATATTGTCTCTGTTCTGTATCTGTTGTTGTTTTGTTGTTCTTCTTCTCTTTTTCTTCTATCTTCTTCTTCTACCTTTTTCTTCTTTCTTAAACCCTCACTATTGGAGTTTCCGGCACTCGATTGCTCGACAGTCGATAAAGTGAGTATCGATGTTGAATTTTCGAAAGTCGAAAAATCCGGTATGTGACAGGTTAAGAAACGTAAAAGTTATGCTTAATTTAGTTTCAGATTCAACAACAGAGCAGATAATAGTTTTGTTCTCGGGATTGCAATAGAAAGACTCAAATTTGAAATAGATAACTTCAAAACTCTGAAAAACACAAAACATGAAACTTGTAGTATATGATCTAATCTTTCCAAAACATCTAAAATTATTAAATTTTGTTAAGAAAAGTAAAAGTTATAGCAAAATTCAATTCAGCCACAATCACAAAACAAATATTACACCAGTCATCTTTTTTTCCAGCAAATTCACCATTGTAAACCGTCCTTAACCGCATGAACCCAAAATAGAAAGCATGAGGGAACCCTCACCTTAGATATGCAACAAAGTTTGGGTTGAAAGCTTCTCCGGTTTGGATCAATTTGATGATTTTCAGGCTCCTTTGTTAGCTTCAGCAGCTGAAAAAGTTGAAACAAGAACATGGAAGAACAAAAGAGAAAGTTATACAAAATTCATATCTAATTCTAGGATTTTTATGATATAATTCAGTAGTATTGTTGGAAATTACCTTCTATTCTCCTAATTTGGTGATTTCATCTTGAATTGGCAGCAAATTGGGTGAAAATTTTGTTTTAGTTGAAGGTAACCATTATATTTTTATTTTCAGTTACTGTAAGTTTGTTCTTTTCTGTTTCTGAAGAAGAAGAACTAACCTACGTACACTAGTTTATTTCTCACCAGAAACATCCAAATAATGGATTTTAGGTTTTAAAACCTAACCTAAAAAGCCCAAAGCAATATTATTTAGAGAAAATGCAAGGCTATGTATATGTATTAGGTTATTTTACCTTAAATTCACATATTTCTCAATATAAACTCAAAAAAAATATATGCAACCAACTGTTATGAAACATAAATTGTTATTTACACAAAATAAAATTTATTTCAATAATAAAATGTTATTTTCAAAAATAAAACCATATTTTTGACAATATTTTACAATTTTCAAAATTTTAGTGTAAAAACACGAATTTTAAAGCATAATTTGTTCAAAAATCATTTTCATTGTCAAATAAGTTATAACAAAACATTATAACTCTTTTTAAAATAACAAAATATTTTTTTAAACAATATTCCATCTTTTAATTTTAATAAAATACATATTTTATACATATTTCTTCTTTTAAATTCAATAACAGGTTAATATTTGCAATAATTACCAATATTAATGCATTGATTCAACTAAAATCCAATAAATAATTATTTTCACTCCAAATTCTCATAGTAAAGTTTTTAAACCTCTATTTTCATCAATTTATATTTATTTCAAAAATTATATGTTGAAACACATTAATTGATTAATTTATTAACTCTAATTTAAAAATATCACATTGTTTATTTGAAATAAATAAATAAAAATTAAATCAAATTTATTTTCTCTATTTTATTTTCAATACTAAATTATAACTAACGTTATAATTAAATATCATAGGTAATCACCAATACCAGGTTTGTTACAAAGCTAGCTAGAACTTGATATTAGTATAAGATAAGAGGAATATAAGTGCATAAGGGAATTCATCCTTTAACTATAAAGGATGGGTACAAGTATAGTATAATCTCAATGCATGGTATATGTTTACCAAGGGTTGTCGTATGAATAGATTTAATTCAACATAAGACACTCATACTTAATGGCATTCAACGCTAATACAAGGAATCATATGAAAGTCATGAGAGAAACTCATTAAAATTCAAATATGAATCTCGTGGAACTCAAGATAAAGCTCAAATATCATAAAAATGAAATCACAATATATAACATCTCATGTAGCTCTAGGCTATCGATGTAACAGAAATATCTCAAAATAGTGAAATCGTATAAAACTCTGAAAATTCAAAAAAACCCCGAATTGGCCAGATCCCTGATTGCAAAGCTGAAGCAATGTTGCACATGCTAAACTCTTGTCCAGTGCTATTTATAATTTAGGTACCTAACTCGTGTACCCGAAGGTCATACTCATGTTGACCGATGTCACATAACTCGTGGTGACCGAAGTCACATAACTCATGGTGACCGAAATCACATAACTAGTGGTGACCGAAGTCATATAACTCAGATAACCCGAAGGTCTATAGCACTGGCATACTCGTGGATGTGTCACAAACTCTCGGAAAGAAACTCGAAAAGTGTTAGCGTGCGTCCCATACCACACGTTCGCACTAAACGGTTTACTAACTGCTAGTTAACTCCACATCATAAAAATAAAATCTCAAACCTCAAAAATCTCATAATACTCATATATCTTGCCTCGTATCATCGGCAAGTTCAAATAAATCTCATAGTAGTTTCTCATAAACCATAATTCCCACAAGGGAAAAATCTCATCTCAAGGCTCGCCACATCTCATCGGCGAGTAATACAACATTTTTAAGTAGTTCTCATCGATTATTACTCCTACAATAGGAGATCTCGAACGTCTCAACTAGTCAAATATTGGCTGAAACAAATTCTAAGATCAACAATCAATTTTGCTGTCATTTCGATCTCGGGACAGCAACAATCAGACACATTTTCAATATATACTTCAAAATTTCAAAAATCTAAAAACATGAATCTTTTAGAACAAATTCTTAGCTTTCCGGAACATCAAAGATTATTGAATTTGGATAAAAATTGAAAAAGTTATGCTTAATTTAGTTTCAGATTCAAAAACAGAGCAAATAATAGTTTTGCCCTCGGGATTGCAATAGAAACACTCAAATTTGAAATAGATAACTTCAAAATTATGTAAAACACAAAACATGAAACTTGTAGAATATCATCTAAGCTTTGCAAAACATCTAAAATTCTTAAATTTTGTTAAGAAACTTAAAAGTATGCTTAATTTAGTTTCAGATTTAACAACAGAGCAAATAATAGTTTTTCTCTCGGTATTGCAATAGAAACACTCAAATTTGAAATATATAACTTCAAAATTCTGAAAAACACAATTAGTGAAACTTGTATTGTTTGATCTATGCTTTCCAAAACTTCTAAATTCTTTAATTTGGTTAAGAAACGTAAAAGTTATGCTTAATTTAGTTTCAGATTCAACAACAGAGCAGATAATAGTTTTGTTCTCGGGATTGCAATAGAAACACTCAAATTTGAAATAGATAACTTCAAAACTCTAAAAAACACAAAACATGAAACTTGTAGTATATGATCTAATCTTTCCAAAACATCTAAAATTATTAAATTTTGTTAAGAAAAGTAAAAGTTATAGCAAAATTCAATTCAGCCACAATCACAAAACAAATATTACACCAGTCATCTTTTTTTCCAGCAAATTCACCACTGTAAACCGTCCTTAACCGCATGAACCCAAAATAGAAAGCATGAATGAACCCTCACCTTAGATATGCAGCAAAGTTTGGGTTGAAAGCTTGTCCGGTTTGGATCAATTTGATGATTTTCAGGCTCCTTTGTTAGCTTCAGCAGCTGAAAAGGTTGAAACAAGAACATGGAAGAACAAAAGAGAAAGTTATACAAAATTCATATCTAATTCTAGAATTTTTATGATATAATTCTGTAGTATAGTTGGAAATTACCTTCTATTCTCCTAATTTGGTGATTTCTTCTTGAATTGGCAGCAAATTGGGTGAAAATTTTGTTTTAGTTGAAGGTAACCATTATAATTTTTTTTTTTTCAGTTTACTGTAAGTTTGTTCTTTTCTGTTTCTGAAGAAGAAGAACTAAACTACGTACACTAGTTTGTTTCACCAGAAACATCCAGATAATGGATTTTAGGTTTTAAAACCTAACCCAAAAAGCCCAAAGCAATATTATTTAGAGAAAATGCAAGGCTATGTATATGTATTAGGTTATTTTACCTTAAATTCACATATTTCTCAATATAAACTCAAAAAAAAAATATGCAACCAACTGTTATGAAACATAAATTGTTATTTACACAAAATAAAATTTATTTCAATAATAAAATGTTATTTTCATAAATAAAACCATATTTTTGACAATATTTTACAATTTTCAAAATTTTAGTGTAAAAACACGAATTTTAAAGCATAATTTGTTCAAAAATCATTTTCATTGTCAAATAAGTTATAACAAAACATTATAACTCTTTTTAAAATAACAAAATATTTTTTAAACAATATTCCATCTTTTAATTTTAATAAAATACATATTTTATACATATTTCTTCTTTTAAATTCAATAACAGGTTAATATTTGCAATAATTACCAATATTAATGCATTGATTCAACTAAAATCCAATAAATAATTATTTTCACTCCAAATTCTCATAGTAAAGTTTTTAAACCTCTATTTTCATCAATTTATATTTATTTCAAAAATTATATGTTGAAACACATCAATTGATTAATTTATTAACTCTAATTTAATAAGATCACATTGTTTATTTGAAATAAATAAATAAAAATTAAATCAAATTTATTTTCTCTATTTTATTTTCAATATTAACTTATAACTAACGTTATAATTAAATATCATAGGTAATCACCAATACCAGGTTTGTTACAAAGCTAGCTAGAACTTGATATTAGTATAAGATAAGAGGAATATAAGTGCATAAGGGAATTCATCCTTTAACTATAAAGGATGGGTACAAGTATAGTATAATCTCAATGCATGGTATATGTTTACCAAGGGTTGTCGCATGAATAGATTTAATTCAACATAAGACACTCATACTTAATGGCATTCAACGCTAATACAAGGAATCATATGAAAGTCATGAGAGAAACTCATTAAAATTCCAATATGAATCTCGTGGAACTCAAGATAAAGCTCAAATATCATAAAAACGAAATCACAATATATAACATCTCATGTAGCTCTAGGCTATCGATGTAACAGAAATATCTCAAAATAGTGAAATCGTATAAAACTCTGAAAATTCATAAAAACCCCGAATTGGCCAGATCCCTGATTGCAAAGCTGAAGCAATGTTGCACGTGCTAAACTCTTGTCCAGTGCTATTTATAATTTAGGTACCTAACTCGTGTACCCGAAGGTCATACTCATGTTGACCGATGTCACATAACTCGTGGTGACCGAAGTCACATAACTCATGGTGACCGAAATCACATAACTAGTGGTGACCGAAGTCATATAACTCAGATGACCCGAAGGTCTATAGCACTGGCATACTCGTGGATGTGTCACAAACTCTCGGAAAGAAACTCGAAAAGTGTTAGCGTGCGTCCCATACCACACGTTCGCACTAAACATCATAAAAATAAAATCTCAAACCTCAAAAATCTCATAATACTCATATATCTTGCCTCGTATCATCGGCAAGTGCAAATAAATCTCATAGTAGTTTCTCATAAACCATAATTCCCACAAGGGAAAAATCTCATCCCAAGGCTCGCCACATCTCATCGGCGAGTAATACAACATTTTTAAGTAGTTCTCATCGATTATTACTCCTACAATAGGAGATCTCGAACGTCTCAACTAGTCAAATATTGGCTGAAACAAATTCTAAGATCAACAATCAATTTTGCTGTCATTTCGATCTTGGGACAGCAACAATCAGACACATTTTCAATCAATATACTTCAAAATTTCAAAAATCTCAAAACATGAATCTTTTAGAACAAATTCTTAGCTTTCCGGAACATCAAAGATTATTGAATTTGGATAAAAATTGAAAAGGTTATGCTTAATTTAGTTTCAGATTCAAAAACAGAGCAAATAATAGTTTTGCCCTCGGGATTGCAATAGAAACACTCAAATTTGAAATAGATAACTTCAAAATTCTGTAAAACACAAAACTTGAAACTTGTAGAATATCATCTAAGCTTTGCAAAACATCTAAAATTCTTAAATTTGGTTAAGAAACTTAAAAGTATGCTTAATTTAGTTTCAGATTTAACAACAGAGCAAATAATAGTTTTGCTCTCGGTATTGCAATAGAAACACTCAAATTTGAAATATATAACTTCAAAATTCTGAAAAACACAATTAGTGAAACTTGTAGTATATGATCTAAGCTTTTTAAAACATCTAAAATTCTTAAATTTGGTTAAGAAACGTAAAAGTTATGCTTAATTTAGTTTCAGATTCAACAACAGAGCAAATAATAGTTTTGCTCTCGGGATTGCAAAAGAAACACTCAAATTTAAAATAGATAACTTCAAAATTTTAAAAAACACAAAACATGAAACTTGTATTATAAGTTCTATGCTTTCCAAAACATCTAAAATTCATATAATGGTTAAGAAACGTAAAAGTTATACTTAATTTAGTTTCAGATTCAACAACAGAGCAAATAATAGTTTTGCTCTTGGGATTGCAATAGAAACACTCAAATTTGAAATATATAACTTCAAAATTCTGAAAAACACAAAACATGAAACTTGTAATATATGATCTAGGATTTCCAAAACATCCAAAATTCTTAAATTTGGTTAAGAAACGTAAAAGTTATGCTTAATTTAGTTTAAGATTCAACAACAGAGCAAATAGTAGTTTTGCTCTCGGGATTGCAATAGAAACACTCAAATTTGAAATATATAACTTCAAAATTCTGAAAAACACAAAACATGAAACTAGTAGTGTTTGATCTATGCTTTCCAAAACATCTAAATTCTTTAATTTGGTTAAGAAACGTAAAAGTTATGCTTAATTTAGTTTCAGATTCAACAACAGAGCAGATAATAGTTTTGTTCTCGGGATTGCAATAGAAACACTCAAATTTGAAATAGATAACTTCAAAACTCAAAAAAACACAAAACATGAAACTTGTAGTATATGATCTAATCTTTCCAAAACATCTAAAATTATTAAATTTTGTTAAGAAAAGTAAAAGTTATAGCAAAATTCAATTCAGCTACAATCACAAAACAAATATTACACCAGTCATCTTTTTTTCCAGCAAATTCACCACTGTAAACCGTCCTTAACCGCATGAACCCAAAATAGAAAGCATGAGGGAACCCTCACCTTAGATATGCAGCAAAGTTTGGGTTGAAAGCTTGTTCGGTTTGGATCAATTTGATGATTTTCAGGCTCCTTTGTTAGCTTCAGCAGCTGAAAAAGTTGAAACAAGAACATGTAAGAACAAAAGAGAAAGTTATACAAAATTCATATCTAATTCTAGGATTTTGATGATATAATTCTGTAGTATTGGTGGAAATTACCTTCTATTCTCCTAATTTGGTGATTTCTTCTTGAATTGGCAGCAAATTGGGTGAAAATTTTGTTTTAGTTGAAGGTAACCATTATATTTTATTTTTTTCAGTTTACTGTAAGTTTGTTCTTTTCTGTTTCTGAAGAAGAAGAACTAAACTACTTACACTAGTTTGTTTCTCACCAGAAACGTTTAGATAATGGATTTTAGGTTTTAAAACCTAACCCCAAAAGTCCAAAGCAATATTATTTAGAGAAAATGCAAGGCTATGTATATGTATTCGGCTATTTTACCTTAAATTCACATATTTCTCAATATAAACTCAAAAAAAAAAATATGCAACCAACTGTTATGAAACATAAATTGTTATTTACACAAAATAAAATTTATTTCAATAATAAAATGTTATTTTCATAAATAAAACCATATTTTTGACAATATTTTACAATTTTCAAAATTTTAGTGTAAAAACACGAATTTTAAAGCATAATTTGTTCAAAAATCATTTTCATTGTCAAATAAGTTATAACAAAACATTATAACTCTTTTTAAAATAACAAAATATTTTTTAAACAATATTCCATCTTTTAATTTTAATAAAATACATATTTTATACATATTTCTTCTTTTAAATTCAATAACAGGTTAATATTTGCAATAATTACCAATATTAATGCATTGATTCAACTAAAATCCAATAAATAATTATTTTCACTCTAAATTCTCAAAGTAAATTTTTTAAAACTCTGTTTTCATCAATTTATATTTATTTCAAAAATTATATGTTGAAACACATTAATTGATTAATTTATTAACTCTAATTTAATAAGATCACATTGTTTATTTGAAATAAATAAATAAAAATTAAATCAAATTTATTTTCTCCATTTTATTTTCAATATTAAATTATAACTAACGTTATAATTAAATATCATAGGTAATCACCAATACCAGGTTTGTTACAAAGCTAGCTAGAACTTGATATTAGTATAAGATAAGAGGAATATAAGTGCATAAGGGAATTCATCCTTTAACTATAAAGGATGGGTACAAGTATAGTATAATCTCAATGCATGGTATATGTTTACCAAGGGTTGTCGCATGAATAGATTTAATTCAACATAAGACACTCATACTTAATGGCATTCAACGCTAATACAAGGAATCATATGAAAGTCATGAGAGAAACTCATTAAAATTCCAATATGAATCTCGTGGAACTCAAGATAAAGCTCAAATATCATAAAAACGAAATCACAATATATAACATCTCATGTAGCTCTAGGCTATCGATGTAACAGAAATATCTCAAAATAGTGAAATCGTATAAAACTCTGAAAATTCAAAAAAACCCCGAATTGGCCAGATCCCTGATTGCAAAGCTGAAGCAATGTTGCACGTGCTAAACTCTTGTCCAGTGCTATTTATAATTTAGGTACCTAACTCGTGTACCCGAAGGTCATACTCATGTTGACCGATGTCACATAACTCGTGGTGACCGAAGTCACATAACTCATGGTGACCGAAATCACATAAATAGTGGTGACCGAAGTCATATAACTCAGATGACCCGAAGGTCTATAGCACTGGCATACTCGTGGATGTGTCACAAACTCTCGGAAAGAAACTCGAAAAGTGTTAGCGTGCGTCCCATACCACACGTTCTCACTAAACGGTTTACTAACTGCTAGTTAACTCCACATCATAAAAATAAAATCTCAAACCTCAAAAATATCATAATACTCATATATCTTGCCTCGTATCATCGACAAGTGCAAATAAATCTCATAGTAGTTTCTCATAAACCATAATTCCCACAAGGGAAAAATCTCATCTCAAGGCTCGCCACAGCTCATCGGCGAGTAATACAACATTTTTAAGTAGTTCTCATTGATTATTACTCCTGCAATAGGAGATCTCGAACGTCTCAACTAGTCAAATATTGGCTGAAACAAATTCTAAGATCAACAATCAATTTTGCTGTCATTTCGATCTCGGGACAGCAACAATCAGACACATTTTCAATCAATATACTTCAAAATTTCAAAAATCTCAAAACATGAATCTTTTAGAACAAATTCTTAGCTTTCCGGAACATCAAAGTTTATTGAATTTGGATAAAAATTGAAAAAGTTATGCTTAATTTAGTTTCAGATTCAAAAACAGAGCAAATAATAGTTTTGCCCTCGGGATTGCAATAGAAACACTCAAATTTGAAATAGATAACTTCAAAATTATGTAAAACACAAAACATGAAACTTGTAGAATATCATCTAAGCTTTGCAAAACATCTAAAATTCTTAAATTTGGTTAAGAAACTTAAAAGTATGCTTAATTTAGTTTCAGATTTAACAACAGAGCAAATAATAATTTTGCTCTTGGTATTGCAATAGAAACACTCAAATTTGAAATATATAACTTCAAAATTCTGTAAAACACAATTAGTGAAACTTGTAGTATATGATCTAAGATTTTTAAAACATCTAAAATTCTTAAATTTGGTTAAGAAACGTAAAAGTTATGCTTAATTTAGTTTCAGATTCAACAACAGAGCAAATAATAGTTTTGCTCTCGGGATTGCAAAAGAAACACTCAAATTTAAAATAGATAACTTCAAAATTTTAAAAAACACAAAACATGAAACTTGTATTATATGATCTATGCTTTCCAAAACATCTAAAATTCATATATTTGGTTAAGAAACGTAAAAGTTATACTTAATTTAGTTTCAGATTCAACAACAGAGGAAATAATAGTTTTGCTCTTGGGATTGCAATAGAAACACTCAAATTTGAAATATATAACTTCAAAATTCTGAAAAACTCAAAACATGAAACTTGTAATATATGATCTAGGCTTTCCAAAACATCCAAAATTCTTAAATTTGGTTAAGAAACGTAAAAGTTATGCTTAATTTAGTTTAAGATTCAACAACAGAGCAAATAATAGTTTTGCTCTCGGGATTGCAATAGAAACACTCAAATTTGAAATATATAACTTCAAAATTCTGAAAAACACAAAACATGAAACTTGTAGTGTTTGATCTATGCTTTCCAAAACATCTAAATTCTTTAATTTGGTTAAGAAACGTAAAAGTTATGCTTAATTTAGTTTCAGATTCAACAACAGAGCAGATAATAGTTTTGTTCTCGGGATTGCAATAGAAACACTCAAATTTGAAATAGATAACTTCAAAACTCAAAAAAACACAAAACATGAAACTTGTAGTATATGATCTAATCTTTCCAAAACATCTAAAATTATTAACTTTTGTTAAGAAAAGTAAAAGTTATAGCAAAATTCAATTCAGCCACAATCGCAAAACAAATATTACACCAGTCATCTTTTTTTCCAGCAAATTCACCACTCTAAACCGTCCTTAACCGCATGAACCCAAAATAGAAAGCATGAGGGAACCCTCACCTTAGATATGCAACAAAGTTTGGGTTGAAAGCTTGTCCGGTTTGGATCAATTTGATGATTTTCAGGCTCCTTTGTTAGCTTCAGCAGCTGAAAAAGTTGAAACAAGAACATGTAAGAACAAAAGAGAAAGTTATACAAAATTCATATCTAATTCTAGGATTTTGATGATATAATTCTGTAGTATTGGTGGAAATTACCTTCTATTCTCCTAATTTGGTGATTTCTTCTTGAATTGGCAGCAAATTGGGTGAAAATTTTGTTTTAGTTGAAGATAACCATTATATATTTTTTTTTCAGTTTACTGTTAGTTTGTTCTTTTCTGTTTCTGAAGAAGAAGAACTAAACTACGTACACTAGTTTGTTTCTCACCAGAAACGTTTAGATAATGGATTTTAGGTTTTAAAACCTAACCCAAAAAGCCCAAAGCAATATTATTTAGAGAAAATGCAAGGCTATGTATATGTATTGGGCTATTTTACCTTAAATTCACATATTTCTCAATATAAACTCCAAAAAAAAATATGCAACCAACTGTTATGAAACATAAATTGTTATTTACACAAAATAAAATTTATTTCAATAATAAAATGTTATTTTCATAAATAAAACCATATTTTTGACAATATTTTACAATTTTCAAAATTTTAGTGTAAAAACACGAATTTTAAAGCATAATTTGTTCAAAAATCATTTTCATTGTCAAATAAGTTATAACAAAACATTATAACTCTTTTTAAAATAACAAATTATTTTTTTAAACAATATTCCATCTTTTAATTTTAATAAAATACATATTTTATACATATTTCTTCTTTTAAATTCAATAACAGGTTAATATTTGCAATAATTACCAATATTAATGAATTGATTCAACTAAAATCCAATAAATAATTATTTTCACTCCAAATTCTCAAAGTAAAGTTTTTAAAACTCTATTTTCATCAGTTTATATTTATTTCAAAAATTATATGTTGGAACACATCAATTGATTAATTTATTAACTCTAATTTAATAAGATCACATTGTTTATTTGAAATAAATAAATAAAAACTAAATCAAATTTATTTTCTCCATTTTATTTTCAATATTAAATTATAACTAACGTTATAATTAAATATCATAGGTAATCACCAATACCAGGTTTGTTACAAAGCTAGCTAGAACTTGATATTAGTATAAGATAAGAGGAATATAAGTGCATAAGGGAATTCATCCTTTAACTATAAAGGATGGGTACAAGTATAGTATAATCTCAATGCATGGTATATGTTTACCAAGGGTTGTCGCATGAATAGATTTAATTCAACATAAGACACTCATACTTAATGGCATTTAACGCTAATACAAGGAATCATATGAAAGTCATGAGAGAAACTCATTAAAATTCCAATATGAATCTCGTGGAACTCAAGATAAAGCTCAAAATATCATTAAAACGAAATCACAGTATATAACATCTCATGTAGCTCTAGGATATCAATGTAACAGAAATATCTCAAAATAGTGAAATCGTATAAAACTCTGAAAATTCAAAAAAACCCCGAATTGGCCAGATCCCTGATTGCAAAGCTGAAGCAATGTTGCATGTGCTATACTCTTGTCCAGTGCTATTTATAATTTAGGTACCTAACTCGTGTACCCGAAGGTCATATTCATGGTGACTGATGTCACATAACTCGTGGTGACCGAAGTCAGAAAACTCATGGTGACTAAAGTCACATAACTTATGGTGACCGAAGTCACATAACTCAGATGACCCGAAGGTCTATAGCACTGGCATACTCGTGGATGTATCACAAACTCTTGGAAAGAAACCCGAAAAGTGTTAGCGTGCATCCCATACCACACGTTCGCACTAAACGGTTTACTAACTGCTAGTTAACTCCACATCATAAAAATAAAATCTCAAACCTCAAAAATCTCATATATCTTGCCTCGTATCATCGGCAAGTGCAAATAAATCTCATAGTAGTTTCTCATAAACCATAATTCCCACAAGGGGAAAATCTCATCTCAAGGCTCGCCACGTCTCATCGGCGAGTAATACAACATTTTTAAGTAGTTCTCATCGATTATTACTCCTACAATAGGAGATCTTAAACGTCTCAATTAGTCAAATATTGGCTGAAACAAATTCTAAGATCAACAATCATTCTTGCTGTCATTTCGATCTCGCGACAGCAACAATCAGACACATTTTTAATCAATATACTTCAAAATTTCAAAAATATCAAAACATGAATCTTTTAGAACAAATTCTTAAATTTCCGGAACATCAAAGATTATTGAATTTGGATAAAAATTGAAAAAGTTATACTTAATTTAGTTTCAGATTCAAAAACAGAGCAAATAATAGTTTTGCTCTCGGGATTGCAATAGAAACACTCAAATTTGAAATAGATCACTTCAAAATTTTGTAAAACACAAAACATGAAGCTTGTAAAATATCATCTAAGCTTTCCAAAACATCTAAAATTCTTAAATTTGGTTAAGAAACTTAAAAGTTATGCTTAATTTAGTTTCAGATTTAACAACAGAGCAAATAATAGTTTTGCTCTCGGGATTGCAATAGAAACACTCAAATTTGAAATAGATAACTTCAAAATTCTGTAAAACACAATTAATGAAACTTGTAGTATATGATCTAATCTTTCTAAAACATCTAAAATTCTTAAATTTGGTTAAGAAACGTAAAAGTTATGCTTAATTTAGTTTCAGATTCAACAACAGAGCAAATAATAGTTTTGCTCTCGGGATTGCAAAAGAAACACTCAAATATGAAATAGATAACTTCAAAATTCTAAAAAACACAAAACATGAAACTTGTAATATATGATCTAGGCTTTCCAAAACATTTAAAATTCTTAAATTTGGTTAAGAAACTTAAAAGTTATGCTTAATTTAGTTTAAGATTCAACATAAGAGCAAATAATAGTTTTGCTCTCGGGATTGCAATAGAAACACTCAAATTTGAAATATATAACTTCAAAATGCTGAAAAACACAAAACATGGAACTTGTAGTGTTTGATCTATGCTTTCCAACACATCTAAAATTCTTAATTTTGGTTAAGAAACGTAAAAGTTATGCTTAATTTAGTTTCAGATTCAACAACAGAGCAGATAATAGTTTTGCTCTCGGGATTGCAATAGAAACACTCAAATTTGAAATATATAACATCAAAATTCTAAAAAACACAAAACATGAAACTTGTAGTATATGATCTATGCTTTCCAAAACGTCTAAAATTCTTAAATTTGGTTAAGAAACGTAAAAGTAATGCTTAATTTAGTTTCAGATTCAACAATAGAGCAAATATCTCAAAATAGTGAAATCGTATAAAACTCCGAAAATTCAAAAAAACCCCGAATTGGCCAGATCCCTGATTGCAAAGCTGAAGAAATGTTGCGCGTGCTAAACTCTTGTCCAGTGCTATTTATAATTTAGGTACCTAACTCGTGGACCCGAAGGTCATACTCATGGTGACCGATGTCACATAACTCGTGGTGACCGAAGTCACAAAACTCATGGTGACCGAAGTGTTAGCGTGCGTCCCAAACTCGTGGATGTGTCACAAACTCTCGGAAAGGAACTCGAAAAGTGTTAGCGTGTGTCCCATACCACATGTTCACACTAAAAGGTTTACTAACCGCTAGTTAACTCCACATCATAAAAATAA
Source organism: Allium fistulosum (assembly GCA_030737815.1). Taxonomy (NCBI): domain Eukaryota; kingdom Viridiplantae; phylum Streptophyta; class Magnoliopsida; order Asparagales; family Amaryllidaceae; genus Allium; species Allium fistulosum. The sequence continues at coordinate 615,227,148 of CM060907.1, forward strand.
AATCTCAAACCTCAAAAATCTCATAATACTCATATATCTTGCCTCGTATCATCGACAAGTGCAAATAAATCTCATAGTAGTTTCTCATAAACCATAATTCCCACAAGGGAAAAATCTAATCTCAAGACTCGCCCCATATCATCGGCGAGTAATACAACATTTATAAGTAGTTCTCATCGATTATTACTCCTATGATAGGAGATCTCGAACGTTTCAACTAGTCAAATATTGGCTGAAACAAATTCTAAGACCAACAATCATTGTTCTGTCATTTCGATCTCGGGACAGCAACAATCAGACGCATTTTTAATCAATATACTTCAAAATATCAAAAACCTCAAAAGACAAAAGTTTTAGGACAAATTCTTAGCTTTCCGGAACATCAAAGATTATTGAATTTGGATAAAAAGTGAAAAAGTTATGCTTAATTTAGTTTCAGATTCAACAACAGAGCAAATAATAGTTTTGTTCTCGGGATTGCAATAGAAACACTCAAATTTGAAATTGATAACTTCAAAATTCTGTATAACACAAAACATGAAACTTGTATTATATGATCTATGCTTTCCAAAACATCTAAATTCATATATTTGGTTAAGAAACGTAAAAGTTATGCTTAATTTAGTTTCAGATTCAACAATAGAGCAAATAATAGTTTTGCTCTCCGGATTGCTATAGAAACACTCAAATTTGAAATAGATTAACTTCAAAATTCTGTAAAACACAATTAATGAAACTTGTAGTAAGTGATCTACGCTTTCCAAAACATCTAAAATTCTTAAATTTGGTTAGAAACGTAAAAGTTATAGCAAAATTCGTTTCATCCACAATCACAAAAAAAATATTACAACAGTCATCTTTTTTTTTCCAGCAAATTCACCACTGTAAACCGTCCTTAATAGCATGAACCCAAAATAGAAAGCATGAGGGAAACCTCACCTTAGATATGCAGCAAAGTTTGGGTTGAAAGATTCTCCGGTTTGGATCAATTTGATGATTTTGAGGCTCCTTTATTAGCTTCAGCAGCTGAAAAAGTTGAAACAAGAACATGCAAGAACTAAAGAGAAAGTTATACACAATTCATATCTAATTCTAGGATTTTGATGATATAATTCGGTAGTATTGGTGGAGATTACCTTCTATTATCTTAATTTGGTGATTTCTTCTTGAATTGGCAACAAATTGGGTGAAAATTTTGTTTTAGTTGAAGGTAACCATTATATTTTTTTTTCAGTTCACTGTAAGTTTGTTCTTTTCTGTTTCTGAGGAAGAAGAACTAAACTACGTACACTAGTTTGTTTCTCACCAGAAACATCCAGATAATGGATTTTATGTTTTAAAACCTAACCCAAAAAGCCCAAAGCAATATTATTTAGAAAAAATGCAAGGCTATGTATATGTATGGCTATTTTACCTTAAATTCACATATTTCTCAATATAAACTCAAAAAAAAAATATGCAACCAACTGTTATGAAACAAAAATTGTTATTTACACAAAATAAAAAAATTTCAATAATAAAATGTTATTTTCATAAATAAAACCATATTTTTGGCAATATTTTACAATTTTCAAAATTTTAGTGTAAAAACACGAATTTTAAAGGATAATTTGTTCAAAAATCATTTTCATTTTCAAATAAGTTATAACAAAACATTATAACTCTTTTTAAAATAACAAAATATTATTTTAAACAATATTCCATCTTTTAATTTTAATAAAATACATATTTTCTACATATTTCTTCTTTTAAATTCAATAACAGGTTAATATTGGCAATAATTACCAATATTAATGCATTGATTCAACTAAAATCCAATAAATAATTATTTTCACTCCAAATTCTCAAAGTAAAGTTTTTAAAACTCTATTTTCATTAATTTTTATTTATTTCAAAAATTATATGTTGAAACACATCAATTGATTAATTTATTAACTCTAATTTAATAAGATCACATTGTTTATTTGAAATAAATAAAAAAAATTAAATCAAATTTATTTTCTCCATTTTATTTTCAATATTAAATTATAACTAACGTTATAATTAAATATTATAGGTAATCACCAATACCAGGTTTGTTACAAAGCTAGCTAGAACTTGATATTAGTATAAGATAAGAGGAATATAAGTGCATAAGGGAATTCATCCTTTAACTATAAAGGATGGGTACAAGTATAGTATAATCTCAATGCATGGTATATGTTTACCAAGGGTTGTCGCATGAATAGGTTTAATTCAACATAAGAGACTCATACATAATGGCATTCAACGCTAATACAAGGAATCATATGAAAGTCATGAGAGAAACTCATTAAAATTCCAATATGAAACTCATGGAACTCAAGATAAAGTTCAAATATCATAAAAACGAAATCACAATATATAACATCTCATGAAGCTCTAGGCTATCTATGTAACAAAAATATCTCAAAATAGTGAAATCGTATAAAACTCAGAAAATTCAAAAAAAACCCTGATTGGCCAGATGCCTGATTGCAAAGCTGAAGCAATGTTGCACGTGCTAAACTCTTGTCCAGTGCTATTTATAATTTAGGTACCTAACTCGTGTACCCGAAGGTCATACTCATGTTGACCGATGTCACATAAATCGTGGTGACCGAAGTCGTATAACTCATGGTGACCGAAATCACATAACTTGTGGTGACCGAAGTCACATAACTCAAATGACCCGAAGGTCTATAGCACTGGCATACTCGTGGATGTGTCACAAACTCTTGGAAAGAAACCCGAAAAGTGTTAGTGTGCGTCCCATACCACACGTTCGCACTAAACGGTTTACTAACTGCTAGTTAACTCCACATCATAAAAATAAAATCTCAAACCTCAAAAATCTCATATATCTTGCCTCGTATCATCGGCAAGTGCAAATAAATCTCATAGTAGTTTCTCATAAACCATAATTCCCACAAGGGAAAAATCTCATCTCAAGGCTCGCCACATCTCATCGGCTAGTAATACAACATTTTTAAGTAGTTCTCATCGATTATTACTCCTACAATAGGAGATCTCGAACGTCTCAACTAGTCAAATATTGGCTGAAACAAATTCTAAGATCAACAATCATTCTTGCTGTCATTTTGATCTCGGGATAGCAACAATCAGACACATTTTTAATCAATATACTTCAAAATTTCAAAAATCTCAAAACGTGAATCTTTTAGAACAAATTCTTAGCTTTCCGGAACATCAAAGATTATTGAATTTGGATAAAAATTGAAAAAGTTATGCTTAATTTAGTTTTAGATTCAAAAACAGAGCAAATAATAGTTTTGCTCTCGGGATTGGAATAGAAACACTCAAATTTGAAATAGATAACTTCAAAATTCTGTAAAACACAAAACATGAAACTTGTAGAATATCATCTAAGCTTTGCAAAACATCTAAAATTCTTAAATTTGGTTAAGAAACTTAAAAGTATGCTTAATTTAGTTTCAGATTTAACAACAGAGCAAATAATAGTTTTGCTCTCGGGATTGCAATAGAAACACTCAAATTTGAAATAGATAACTTCAAAATTCTATAAAACGCAATTAATGAAACTTGTAGTATATGATTTAAGCTTTCTAAAACATCTCAAATTCTTAAATTTGGTTAAGAAACGTAAAAGTTATCCTTAATTTAGTTTCAAATTCAACAACAGAGCAAATAATAGTTTTGCTCTCGGGATTGCAAAAGAAACACTCAAATTTGAAATAGATAACTTCAAAATTTTAAAAAACACAAAACATGAAACTTGTATTATATGATCTATGCTTTCCAAAACATCTAAAATTCATATATTTGGTTAAAAAACGTAAAAGTTATACTTAATTTAGTTTCAGATTCAACAACAGAGCAAATAATAGTTTTGCTCTTGGGATTGCAATAGAAACACTCAAATTTGAAATAGATAACTTCAAAATTCTGAAAAACACAAAACATGAAACTTGTAATATATGATCTAGGCTTTCCATAACATCTAAAATTCTCAAATTTGGTTTAGAAACGTAAAAGTTATGCTTAATTTAGTTTAAGATTCAACAATAGAGCAAATAATAGTTTTGCTCTCGAGATTGCAATAGAAACACTCAAATTTGAAATATATAACTTCAAAATCCTGAAAAAGACCAAACATTAAACTTGTAGTGTTTGATCTATGCTTTCCAAGACATCTAAAATTCTTAAATTTGGTTAAGAAACGTAAAAGTTATGCTTAATTTAGTTTCAGATTCAACAACAGAGCAGATAATAGTTTTGCTCTCGGGATTGCAATAGAAACACTCAAATTTGAAATAGATAACTTCAAAATTCTTAAAAACACAAAACATGAAACTTTTAGTATATGATCTATGCTTTCCAAAACGTCTAAAATTCTTAAATTTTGTTAAGAAACGTAAAAGTTATGCTTAATTTAGTTTCAGATTCAACAAAATAGCAAATAATAGTTTTGCTCTCGGGATTGCAATAGAAACACTCAAATTCGAAATAGATAACTTCAAAACTCTGTAAAACACAAAACATGAAACTTGTAGTATATGATCTATGCTTTCCAAAAAATCTAAAATTCTTAAATTTGGTTAAGAAACATAAAAGTTATGCTTAATTTAGTTTCTGATTCAACAATAGAGCAAATAATAGTTTTGCTCTCGGGATTGCAAAAGAAACACTCAAATTTGAAATAAATAACTTCAAAATTCTAAAAAACACAAAACATGAAACTTGTAGTATATGATCTATCCTTTCCAAAACATCTAAAATTCATATATTTGGTTAAGAAACGTAAAAGTTATGCTTAATTTCGTTTCAGATTCAACAATAGAGCAAATAATAGTTCTGCTCTCCGGATTGCTATAGAAACACTCAAATTTGAAATAGATTAACTTCAAAATTTTGTAAAATACAAAACATGAAACTTGTAATATATGACCTAGGCTTTCCAAAACATCTAAAATTCTTAAATTTGGTTAAGAAACGTAAAAGTTATGCTTAATTTAGTTTCAGATTCAACAATAGAGCAAATAATAGTTTTGCTCTCCGGATTACAATAGAAACACTCAAATTTGAAATAGATAACTTCAAAATTCTGAAAAACACAAAACATGAAACTAGTAGTAAGTGATCTACGCTTTCCAAAACATCTAAAATTCTTAAATTTGGTTAGAAACGTAAAAGTTATAGCAAAATTCGTTTCATCAACAATCACAAAAAAAATATTACAGCAGTCATCTTTTTTTTTCCAGCAAATTCACCATTGTAAACCGTCCTTAACCGCATGAACCCAAAATTGAAAGCATGAGGGAAACCTCACCTTAGATATGCAGCAAAGTTTGGGTTGAAAGATTCTCTGGTTTGGATCAATTTGATGATTTTGAGGCTCCTTTATTAGCTTCACCAGCTGAAAAAGTTGAAACAAGAACATGCAAGAACTAAAGAGAAAGTTATACACAATTCATATCTAATTCTAGGATTTTGATGATATAATTCGGTAGTATTGGTGGAGATTACCTTCTATTGTCTTAATTTGGTGATTTCTTCTTGAATTGGCAGCAAATTGGGTGAAAATTTTGTTTTAGTTGAAGGTAACCATTATATTTTTTTTTAGTTCACTGTAAGTTTGTTCTTTTCTGTTTCTGAGGAAGAAGAACTAAACTACGTACACTAGTTTGTTTCTCACCAGAAACATCCAGATAATGGATTTTAGGTTTTAAAACCTAACCCAAAAAGCCCAAAGCAATATTATTTAGAAAAAATGCAAGGCTATGTATATGTATTAGGCTATTTTACCTTAAATTCACATATTTCTCAATATAAACTCAAAAAAAAAATATGCAACCAAGTGTTATGAAACAAAAATTGTTATTTACACAAAATAAAAAAATTTCAATAATAAAATGTTATTTTCATAAATAAAACCATATTTTTGGCAATATTTTTACAATTTTCAAAATTTTAGTGTAAAAACACGAATTTTAAAGGATAATTTGTTCTAAAATCATTTTCATTTTCAAATAAGTTATTACAAAACGTTATAACTCTTTTTAAAATAACTAAATATTATCTTAAACAATATTCCATCTTTTAATTTTAATAAAATACATATTTTCTACATATTTCTTCTTTTAAATTCAATAACAGGTTAATATTGGCAATAATTACCAATATTAATGCATTGATTCAACTAAAATCCAATAAATAATTATTTTCACTCCAAATTCTCAAAGTAAAGTTTTTAAAACTCTATTTTCATTATTTTTTATTTATTTCAAAAATTATACATTGAAACACATCAATTGATTAATTTATTAACTCTAATTTAATAAGATCACATTGTTTATTTGAAATAAATAAAAAAAATTAAATCAAATTTATTTTCAATATTAAATTATAACTAACGTTATAATTAAAAATCATAGGTAATCACCAATACCAGGTTTGTTACAAAGCTAGCTAGAACTTGATATTAGTATAAGATAAGAGGAATATAAGTGCATAAGGGAATTCATCCTTTAACTATAAAGGATGGGTACAAGTATAGTATAATCTCAATGCATGGTATATGTTTACCAAGGGTTGTCGCATGAATAGGTTTAATTCAACATAAGAGACTCATACATAATGGCATTCAACGCTAATACAAGGAATCATATGAATGTCATGAGAGAAACTTATTAAAATTCCAATATGAAACTCATGGAACTCAAGATAAAGTTCAAATATCATAAAAACGAAATCACAATATATAACATCTCATGAAGCTCTAGGCTATCTATGTAACAAAAATATCTCAAAATAGTGAAATCGTATAAAACTAAGAAAATTCAAAAAAACCCCTGATTGGCCAGATCCCTGATTGCAAAGCTGAAGCAATGTTGCACGTGCTAAACTCTTGTCCAGTGCTATTTATAATTTAGGTACCTAACTCGTGTACCCGAAGGTCATACTCATGTTGACCGATGTCACATAACTCGAGGTGACCGAAGTCACATAACTCATGGTGACCGAAATCACATAACTTGTGGTGACCGAAGTCACATAACTCAGATGACCCGAAGGTCTATAGCACTGGCATACTCGTGGATGTGTCACAAACTCTTGGAAAGAAACCCGAAAAGTGTTAGCGTGCGTCCCATACCACACGTTCGCACTAAACGGTTTACTAACTGCTAGTTAACTCCACATCATAAAAATAAAATCTCAAACCTCAAAAATCTCATATATCTTGCCTCGTATCATCGGCAAGTGCAAATAAATATCATAGTAGTTTCTCATAAACCATAATTCCCACAAGGGAAAAATCTCATCTCAAGGCTCGCCACGTCTCATCGGCTAGTAATACAACATTTTTAAGTAGTTCTCATCGATTATTACTCCAACAATAGGAGATCTCGAACGTCTCAACTAGTCAATTATTGGCTGAAACAAATTCTAAGATCAACAATCATTCTTGCTGTCATTTCGATCTCGGGACAGCAACAATCAGACACATTTTTAATCAATTTACTTCAAAATTTCAAAAATCTCAAAACATGATTCTTTTAGAACAAATTCTTAGCTTTCCAAAACATCAAAGATTATTGAATTTGGATAAAAATTGAAAAAGTTATGCTTAATTTAGTTTCAGATTCAAAAACAGAGCAAATAATAGTTTTGCTCTCGGGATTGCAATAGAAACACTCAAATTTGAAATAGATAACTTCAAAATTCTGTAAAACACAAAACAAGAAACTTGTAGAATATCATCTAAGCTTTGCAAAACATCTAAAATTCTTAAATTTGGTTAAGAAACTTAAACGTATGCTTAATTTAGTTTCAGATTTAACAACAGAGCAAATAATAGTTTTGCTCTCGGGATTGCAATAGAAACACTCAAATTTGAAATAGATAACTTCAAAATTCTATAAAACACAATTAATAAAACTTTTAGTATATGATCTAAGCTTTCTAAAACATCTCAAATTCTTAAGTTTGGTTAAGAAACGTAAAAGTTATGCTTAATTTAGTTTCAGATTCAACAACAGAGCAAATAATAGTTTTGCTCTCGGGATTGCAAAAGAAACACTCAAATTTGAAATAGATAACTTCAAAATTTTAAAAAACACAAAACATGAAACTTGTATTATATGATCTATGCTTTCCAAAACATCTAAAATTCATATATTTGGTTAAGAAACGTAAAAGTTATACTTAATTTAGTTTCAGATTCAACAACAGAGCAAATAATAGTTTTGCCCTTGGGTTTGCAATAGAAACACTCAAATTTGAAATAGATAACTTCAAAATTCTGAAAAACACAAAACATGAAACTTGTAATATATGATCTAGGCTTTCCAAAACATCTAAAATTCTTAAATTTGGTTTATAAACGTAAAAGTTATGCTTAATTTAGTTTAAGATTCAACAATAGAGCAAATAATAGTTTTGCTCTCGAGATTGCAATAGAAACACTCAAATTTGAAATATATAACTTCAAAATCCTGAAAAACACCAAACATTAAACTTGTAGTGTTTGATCTATGCTTTTCAAAACATCTAAAATTCTTAAATTTGGTTTAGAAACGTAAAAGTTATGCTTAATTTAGTTTCAGATTCAACAACAGAGCAGATAATAGTTTTGCTCTCGGGATTGCAATAGAAACACTCAAATTTGAAATAGATAACTTCAAAATTCTTAAAAACACAAAACTTGAAACTTGTAGTATATGATCTATGCTTTCCAAAACGTCTAAAATTTTTAAATTTTGTTAAGAATCGTAAATGTTATGCTTAATTTAGTTTCAGATTCAACAAAGAGCAAATAATAGTTTTGCTCTCGGGATTGCAATAAAAACACTCAAATTCGAAATAGATAACTTCAAAACTCTGTAAAACACAAAACATGAAACCTGTAGTATATGATCTACGCTTTCCAAAAAATCTAAAATTCTTAAATTTGGTTAAGTAACATAAAAGTTATGCTTAATTTAGTTTCAGATTCAACAATAGAGCAAATAATAGTTTTGCTCTCGGGATTGCAAAAGAAACACTCAAATTTGAAATAGATAACTTCAAAATTCTAAAAAACACAAAACATGAAACTTGTACTATATGATCTATCCTTTCCAAAACATCTAAAATTCATATATTTGGTTAAGAAACGTAAAAGTTATGCTTAATTTTGTTTCAGATTCAACAAAAGAGCAAATAATAGTTTTGCTCTCCGGATTACTATAGAAACACTCAAATTTGAAATAGATTAACTTCAAAATTTTGTAAAATACAAAACATGAAACTTGTAATATATGACCTAGGCTTTCCAAAACATCTAAAATGCTTAAATTTGGTTAAGAAACGTAAAAGTTATGCTTAATTTAGTTTCAGATTCAACAATAGAGCAAATAATAGTTTTGCTCTCCGGATTACAATAGAAACACTCAAATTTGAAATAGATAACTTCAAAATTCTGAAAAACACAAAACATGAAACTTGTAGCAAGTGATATACGCTTTCCAAAACATCTAAAATTCTTAAATTTGGTTAGAAACGTAAAAGTTATAACAAAATTCGTTTCATCCACAATCACAAAAAAATTATTACAACAGTCATCTTTTATTTTCCAGCAAATTCACCACTGTAAACCGTCCTTATCCGCATGAACCCAAAATAGAAAACATGAGGGAAACCTCACCTTAGATATGCAGCAAAGTTTGGGTTGAAAGATTCTCCAGTTTGGATCAATTTGATGATTTTGAGGCTCCTTTATTAGCTTCACCAGCTGAAAAAGTTGAAACAAGAACATGCAAGAACTAAAGAGAAAGTTACACACAATTCATATCTAATTCTAGGATTTTGATGATATAATTCGGTAGTATTGGTGGAGATTACCTTCTATTCTCTTAATTTGGTGATTTCTTCTTGAATTTGCAGCAAATTGGGTGAAAATTTTGTTTTAGTTGAAGGTAACCATTATATTTTTTTTTTCAGTTCACTGTAAGTTTGTTCTTTTTTGTTTCTGAGGAAGAAGAACTAAACTACGTACACTAGTTTGTTTCTCACCAGAAACATCCAGATAATGGATTTTAGGTTTTAAACTATACCCAAAAAGCCCAAAGCAATATTATTTAGAAAAAATGCAAGGCTATGTATATGTATTAGGCTATTTTACCTTAAATTCACATATTTCTCAATATAAACTCAAAAAAAATATATGCAACCAACTGTTATGAAACAAAAATTGTTATTTACACAAAATAAAAAAATTTCAATAATAAAATGTTATTTTCATAAATAAAACCATATTTTTGGCAATATTTTACAATTTTCAAAATTTTAGTGTAAAACACGAATTTTAAAGGATAATTTGTTCAAAAATCATTTTCATTTTCAAATAAGTTGTAACAAAACATTATAACTCTTTTTAAAATAACAAAATATTATTTTAAACAATATTCCATCTTTTAATTTTAATAAAATACATATTTTCTACATATTTCTTCTTTTAAATTCAATAACAGGTTAATATTGGCAATAATTACCAATATTAATGCATTGATTCAAATAAAATCCAATAAATAATTATTTTCACTCCAAATTCTCAAAGTAAAGTGTTTAAAACTCTATTTTCATTAATTTTTATTTATTTCAAAAATTATATGTTGAAACACATCAATTGATTAATTTATTAACTCTAATTTAATAAGATCACATTGTTTATTTGAAATAAATAAAAAAAATTAAATCAAATTTATTTTCTCCATTTTATTTTCAATATTAAATTATAACTAACATTATAATTAAATATGATAGGTAATCACCAATACCAGGTTTGTTACAAAGCTAGCTAGAACTTGATATTAGTATAAGATAAGAGGAATATAAGTGCATAAGGGAATTCATCCTTTAACTATAAAGGATGGGTACAAGTATAGTATAATCTCAATGCATGGTATATGTTTACCAAGGGTTGTCGCATGAATAGGTTTAATTCAACATAAGAGACTCATACATAATGGCATTCAACGCTAATACAAGGAATCATATGAAAGTCATGAGAGAAACTCATTAAAATTCCAATATGAAAATCATGGAACTCAATATAAAGTTCAAATATCATAAAAACAAAATCACAATATATAACATCTCATGAAGCTCTAGGCTATCTATGTAACAAAAATATCTCAAAATAGTGAAATCGTATTAAACTAAGAAAATTCAAAAAACCCCTGATTGGCCAGATCCCTGATTACAAAGCTGAAGCAATGTTGCATGTGCTAAACTCTTGTCCAATGCTATTTATAATTTAGGTACCTAACTCGTGTACCCGAAGGTCATACTCATGTTGACCGATGTCACATAACTCGTGGTGACCGAAGTCACATAACTCATGGTGACCGAAATCACATAACTTGTGGTGACCGAAGTCACATAACTCAGATTACCCGAAGGTCTATAGCACTGGCATACTCGTGGATGTGTCACAAACTCTTGGAAAGAAACCCGAAAAGTGTTAGCGTGCGTCCCATACCACACGTTCGCACTAAACGGTTTACTAACTGCTAGTTAACTCCACATCATAAAAATAAAATCTCAAACCTCAAAAATCTCATATATCTTGCCTCGTATCATTGGCAAGTGCAAATAAATCTCATAGTAGTTTCTCATAAACCATAATTCCCACAAGGGAAAAATCTCATCTCAAGGCTCGCCACGTCTCATCGGCTAGTAATACAACATTTTTAAGTAGTTCTCATCGATTATTTCTCCTATGATAGGAGATCTCGAACGTCTGAACTAGACAAATATTGGCTGAAACAAATTCTAAGACCAACAATCATTGTTGCTGTCATTTCGATCTCGGGACAGCAATAATCAGACGCATTTTTAATCAATATACTTCAAAATTTCAAAAACCTCAAAACATGAAACTTTTAGAACAAATTCTTAGCTTTCCGGAACATCAAAGATTATTGAATTTGGATAAAAATTGAAAACGTTATGCCTAATTTAGTTTCAGATTCAACAACAAAGCAAATAATATTTTTGCTCTCGGGATTGCAATAGAAACACTCAAATTTGAAATAGATAACTTCAAAATTCTTTAAACACAAAACATGAAACTTGTAGTATATGATCTAAGCTTTCCAAAACATCTAAAATTCTTAAATTTGGTTAAGAAACGTTAAAGTTATGCTTAATTTAGTTTCAGATTCAACAACAGAGCAAATAATAGTTTTGCTCTCGGGATTGCAATAGAAACACTCAAATTTGAAATAGATAACTTCAAAATTCTGTAAAACACAAAACATGAAACTTGTAGAATATCATCTAAGCTTTGCAAAACATCTAAAATTCTTAAATTTGGTTAAGAAACTTAAAAGTATGCTTAATTTAGTTTCAGATTTAACAACAGAGCAAATAATAGTTTTGCTCTCGGGATTGCAATATAAACACTCAAATTTGAAATAGATAACTTCAAAATTCTGTAAAACACAATTAATGAAACTTGTAGTATATGATCTAAGATTTCTAAAACATCTCAAATTCTTAAATTTGGTTAAGAAACGTAAAAGTTATGCTTAATTTAGTTTCAGATTCAACAACAGAGCAAATAATAGTTTTGCTCTCGGGATTGCAAAAGAAACACTCAAATTTGAAATAGATAACTTCAAAATTTTAAAAAACACAAAACATGAAACTTGTATTATATGATCTATGCTTTCCAAAACATCTAAAATTCATATATTTGGTTAAGAAACGTAAAAGTTATACTTAATTTAGTTTCAGATTCAACAATAGAGCAAATAATAGTTTTGCTCTTGGGATTGCAATAGAAACACTCAAATTTGAAATAGATAACTTCAAAATTCTGAAAAACACAAAACATGAAACTTGTAATATATGATCTAGGCTTTCCAAAACATCTAAAATTATTAAATTTGGTTTAGAAACGTAAAAGTTATGCTTAATTTAGTTGAATAAACCTACTGGAATTCGTACGCGACTTAAGGAAGAAGCGACTTAGGCTTCGCGACCTAAAGGAATATCTGCTCTGCTCACGACTTAGGGCTGGAGGCGACATAAGTATGTCGTTCGCGACCTAAGGAAGCTTCTCTACTCGTGACCTATGGTTTCGCTCTGCTCGCGACCTAGGGTTGCGCTCTGCTTGCGACCTAGGGTTTCTCTAGATCTGGTATGCGCTGCATCATTGATGCAGCCCAGAAAGTTGAAGACATAGGTCGTGTGCGACCTATGATGCTGGTAAGTCGGGTATGACTTAAGGAGGGGGCTAACGAGTTAAGACCTCATAAAGATTTGTGGAAAGTTCAAATGTTAGGTCGCATACGACCTAACGAAACCCTTAAGTCGTTTCAGCAACTTGGGAAAGGTCGGCAACGACCTAGTGGAGACGCACGAGTTAATGAACTAGACCCTGGAAATAAGTCGTGGAAAGTTGTTGAAGTCTTAGGTCGTTCACGACCTAGTGAAGGTCGCTCACGACCTAAGGAGGATGGTACACGAGTTACTGGATTCAGTGTGAAGGAGTGCGAACGAGCTAAAAGAATACGACCTAAGTTAGGTCGCGAGATGGAAGTTCGATCTATGATAGGTCGCAGAGTTTTGATTCGACCTAAGTTAGGTCGCGTAAACGACCTACGACATAAGTTAGGTCGCGTAAGACCTACGACCTAAGTAAGGTTGCAAGAATGTTGGGTCGCTCACTGCTACAGTTCGTTAAGCCGCTTATGGGATAAGTCGCATGAAGTGTTAGGTCGCTAACGACCTATACTAAGTCGCTGAAGGAAGCTGATGTATTGAAGTTAGGTCGCATGAGTTATATTTTTTAGGTCGTGACCGATATATGTGTTGTAAAAGAGTTGTGTTGTACTTATGTTGTATTGTTTTTAGGTCGGACCATCTTAGGTCGAGATATTTTCTTAAGTCGTGATGTTTTTTTTAGGTCGAAGGTTATAGGACGGAAACGACCTAAGTGTTGTTGTAATTTGTGTGTGTTGAGTTGTATCGCCTATAAATAGGCCGTGAGTCTCATTTGTAAAAGGTTGTTGATTTTTGAATAAAATTCTCTTTTGTTAGCTTTGTGCTTTCATTCAAATTGGTAGTTGAGTGTAATCTCCTATCTCCTCTCTCGGATAATCGAGTGCACTCGATTCAATGATTGCAGAAGCCGATTCGCGGAATCAAGTGCGCTTGATCAACGCTCGAAGAATTGAAGATCTCTCCTCACGGTATCGTGCGCGATCAACGTGTCAGAGATAGCTAGAATTCGATATCTTCGGATCAACAAATTTGGGCAATTCAGTATTCATCAATCCACCGATTACTACATTCATCGATCTACATTGTTTTTGTAATATCCGCTGCGTCATTTGGTATCAGAGCTTGTTCTAGCCAATCATAGCTAGATCGAGACTTGGAGCCTAATCATTTTGGAGTTTTGAGGAGATCAAGATCGGCCGAGACACATCCTTTAAGCCATTTGAAATTTGAAGTGTTTGGAGAACGGATCTATATCATTTCGAGAATTTTGTTCATCGTGTTCATCGCGATTTGCAACAAAAGTGGAAGTTTCGATCCATTTCCTTTTGGATCAAAGTTTGAATTGTGTTTGAATTCGAAGTGTTTGAGAAGTTTTCAAGTATGCCGCTGAGAAGAGCTAATCGTCACCAAAACGTAGAAGCTTTGTATCGAAGAGAAGAAGCTGTTGAGATGGAGCAAAGAATCAATGAAAACTTTAGTGAAAAGCTTAACGAAGGAATTGGACGATTAGAGAAGATGATGTTAGAAATGAATCAGAATCGGAGAAGGGTTTCACCTGAATCTAACCATGGGGGAAGTAGAGTCTCACCACAATCCAATCGAGAAAGAAGTGTTGACAATGATCAAAGGCGTGGGAGGAACGTGGATGATCGTGAATGGAGGAATGTACATAGAAGGGATGATGGTGGTAGACGTGATGGTAGTAGAGATGTGGGTGGACGAGATAGACAACGATATACATCTGATTTTGAAGAGGAGTATGATGGTGGTAGTGTTCGAGGACAAGGAAGAAATCACTCTGAGTATGATCACAAGTGGGAGTCGGGGATGAAGACTGAAATTCCTGAATTCAAAGGTGGTATACAAGCGGAGGAGTTTCTAGATTGGGTAGCTAATGTTGAAGAGATTTTTGACTTCAAAGAAGTTCTGGAACATCGTAGAGTGAAGTTGGTTGCTACAAGGTTGAGGGGTAGAGCTTTGGCGTGGTGGCAGCAGACCAAACTTACACGTGAACGGATGGGAAAGTCAAAAGTTGAATCTTGGGAGAAGATGAAGAAATTGATGAAAGCAACGTTCTTACCTTACAATTATCAATCTTTGATGTATCAACGTTTGCAGAACTTGAGACAAGGGACGAAATCTGTGAATGACTATGCTGACGAATTTTATCAACTTATTGCAAGGAATGATATTATGGAAACGGAAGAGCAGCTGACATCTAGATTCATTGGGGGATTGAGAATGCAGATTCAGGATATGGTTAATATGTTCGATCCAAGATCTGTAGCGGAAGCACATCAGAAAGCGTTGGCTTGGGAGAAGCAGGGTAGACGAGGAGGTGGTGTGTTTACTAGTTCCAACAATCAAATGAAGGGTGTTAGTGGAAGTTCTAATGTTTCTAAACCTATCAGTAAACCGGTGGTGAAGGAGGCTGAGAAGGCTAAGGTTAACAATGGTTTCAAATGTTACAATTGTCAGGAATTGGGTCATAAAAGCAATGAGTGTCCAAAGCCGAAGAAACGAACTATGAATGCTGAACTTGAAGATGAGGATGGTGATGGAGAATATTCTAGTCCAGTTGAGGATGAACAGGATATTGCGTCAGGAGATGAAGGTTGTAATCTAATGCTGAGGAGATCGTGTTTGACACCGAAGCAGGAAGAAGCTAGTTGGTTGAGGAGTAATATCTTTCAGTCGACATGTACTATACTGGGGAAGGTGTGTAAATTTGTGATTGACGCGGGAAGCTATGACAATATTATTTCAACCGAGACTGTAACAAAGTTTAAGTTGAAGACAGAGAAGCATCCGAATCCATACAAGTTAGCATGGTTGAGAAAAGGAGGAGAGGTGAAAGTGGATAGACGAGTTCGTGTTCCATTCTCTATTGGGAAGAAATACAAAGATGAGATCTGGTGTGATGTAGTAGAGATGGATGTTTGCCACTTGCTTTTGGGAAGACCATAGCAGTATGATCGAGCAGTACAACATGACGGTCGGACCAACAGCTACAGTTTTATGTTTGAAGGCACGAAGATTATCTAATTAGTTCCAAAGAAGAGACAACAGGGAGAAAGTAAGTCAGAAGAGATTGAAGAGCTGAAAACTTTATTATCTCTGAAGGAGTTTGTTAAGGAGGTTGAGGAAGAGCCGGAAGTATTCTTGTTAATTGGGCGTGAGAGCAGTGAAGAGGTTGAAATACCAGAAGAAGTAAAACCAGTACTGGAAGAGTTTGACGATGTATTTCCAGAGGAGTTACCAACAGAGTTGCCACCGTTGAGGGATATACAACATCAGATAGATCTTGTTCCAGGTGTTGTGTTACCACACAGACCACATTATCGAATGAGTCCGAAGGAACATGAAGAGTTGCGGAGGGAGGTAGAGGAATTGCTTGAACATGGGCGTGTGCAGGAGAGTTTAAGTCCTTGTGCTGTACCAGCTTTATTGGTACCCAAAAAGGTTGGAACGTGGAGGATGTGCACAGACAGTCGAGCATTGAATAAGATCACAGTCAGATACAGATTTCCGATGCCGAGGCTTGATGATCTATTGGATCAAATTAGTGGGTCTGTAATCTTTTCTAAGATTGACTTGAAGAGCAGTTATCATCAGATTCGCATTAGACCAGGGGACGAATGGAAGACAGCATTCAAGACGAGGGAAGGATTGTATGAATGGCTGGTAATGCCGTTTGGTCTATCGAATGCACTGAGTACATTCATGAGGGTGATGAATCAAATTTTCAGACCGTACATTGGAAAATTTATGGTGGTTTACTCTGATGATATTCTGATCTACAGTGCTAGTACAGAAGAACATGTTCAATATTTGAAGAAAGTGTTAATTATTCTACGTGAAGAACAATTCTATGCTGCTACAAAGAAGTGTGTTTTTATGGCGAGGAGTGTTTTATTTCTGGGGTATGTTGTGTCGGAAGAAGGAATACAGGTTGACCAAAGTAAAGTTGAAGCTATCAGAGATTGGCCGTAACCCAAGACGATAACGGAAGTTCGTAGTTTTCACGGGTTGGCTTCATTTTATCGAAGGTTTATTCCACACTTTAGTAGTGTGATGGCGCCTGTGACTGATTGCATGAAGGGTAAACAGTTTGCATGGACGGAGGAAGCCGGGGTTGCTTTTGATCGAATCAAAGAACTCCTGATGTTTGCACCAATTCTAATATTACTAGATTTTCAGCTAGTGTTTGAACTACATACTGATGCATCCAAGGTTGGGATTGGAGGAGTGTTGAGTCAGAGGGGACGTCCGATTGCATACTTTAGCGAGAAGTTATCAGGAGCAAAGATGAGATACAGTACATATGATGTGGAATTTTATGCTGTTGTGCAATCTATAAAACACTGGAGACACTATCTATTTCAGAAAGAGTTTGTTCTATACACTGATCATGAGGCATTAAAGCATTTACAAGGGCAAGACAAGATTTCAGCAAGACATGCATCGTGGATTGCATATCTGCAACAGTTTACTTTTGTTGTTAAACACAAGTCAGGGGTGACGAATCGAGTGGCTGATGCTTTGAGCAGGAGGAGTCATTTGTTGACTACACTGAAAGTTTAGGTGAAAGGGTTTGATGTGTTGCCAGAATTATTTGTCGATGATCCTTACTTTGCAAAGTTTGTTGATAAAGTCAAGGAGGGAAAGACGGATGAGTTTTTGATGGTAGATGGTTTTCTGTTCAAGGGAAATCGATTGTGCATACCTGATTGTAGTTTGAGAATGAAGATTGTAAAAGAGCTACATGAAGAAGGACATGTTGGGAGAGACCGTACGTTACAGTTGATTTCACAGTCTTACTTTTGGCCATCGATGAGGAAAGAAGTGGAGAGGTTTGTGGAGCGATGTCATATCTGTCAGGTTTCGAAAGGAACTGCAACTAATGCTGGGTTATATATGCCGTTACCTGTACCAACTAAACCATGGGTTGATGTGAGTATGCACTTTGTGTTGGGGTTGCCGAGAACACAGCGTGTTAATGATTCCATTTATGTGGTGGTTGATCGGTTTTCGAAAATGGCACATTTTATTGCTTGTAAGAAGATGGCGGATGTTGTTCATGTTGCTCAATTATTTTTCAAGGAGATATATCGACTTCATGGATTGCCAAAATCGATTGTGTCAGATAGGGATACTCGTTTTCTAAGTCATTTTTGGCTAAGTTTGTGGAAAATGGTGGGAACGAAGTTGAATTTTAGCAGCGCTTATCACCCGCAAACGGATGGACAGACCGAGGTCGTGAACAGATCGTTGGGAAATTTGTTGAGGTGTCTTGTGCAAGACAATCTGAAGAGTTGGGATGTGAAGTTATGCCAGGCAGAGTTTGCTCATAATCATGCAGTGAATCGTAGTACGGGATTCAGTCCATTTCAGATTGTATATTCTAGTATGCCAAAAGGACCGTTGGATTTAACGGTAATACCACACTCGAAGGGGACAGTAAAGAAAGCTACTGATTTTGTTGAAGGGTTGACGGAGTGTCATAGAATCGTTCAGGAACGATTGGAGAAAGCAAATGAAAAATATAAACGATCTGTAGATTTGAAGCGAAGGAGTGTTGAATTTAATGAACGTGATTTGGTTTATGCAGTGTTAACAAAAGATTGTTTTCCGGTGGGAATGTACAACAAATTGAAAGCCAGGAAAATTGGTCCCGTAAAAGTCGTGAAATGAATTAATGAAAATGCTTATAAGATAAAGCTGCCGGAGGATGTGTACACTTCTGACGTGTTCAATGTTAAGCATCTCATACCATATTGTGGGAATGAACAATCTGATGTGGGAGAATTTACAAATTCGAGGACGAATTTTTCTCAACCTGGGGAGGATGATGCAGCCCAGAAAGTTGAAGACATAGGTCGTGTGCGACCTATGATGCTGGTAAGTCGGGTACGACTTAAGGAGGGGGCTAACAAGTTAAGACCTCATAAAGATTTGTGGAAAGTTCAAATGTTAGGTCGCATACAACCTAACGAAACCCTTAAGTTGTTTCAGCAACTTGGGAAAGGTCGGCAACGACCTAGTGGAGACGCACGAGTTAATGAACTAGACCCTGGAAATAAGTCGTGGAAAGTTGTTGAAGTCTTAGGTCATTCACGACCTAGTGAAGGTCGCTCACGACCTAAGGAGGATGGTACACGAGTTACTGGATTCAGTGTGAAGGAGTGCGAACGAGCTAAAAGAATACGACCTAAGTTAGGTCGCGAGATGGAAGTTCGATCTATGATAGGTCGCAGAGTTTTGATTCGACCTAAGTTAGGTCGCGTAAACGACCTACGACATAAGTTAGGTCGCGTAAGACCTATGACCTAAGTAAGGTTGCAAGAATGTTGGGTCGCTCACTGCTACAGTTTGTTAAGCCGCTTATGGGATAAGTCGCATGAAGTGTTAGGTCGCTAACGACCTATACTAAGTCGCTAAAGGAAGCTGATGTATTGAAGTTAGGTCGCATGAGTTATACTTTTTAGGTCGTGACCGATATATGTGTTGTAAAAGAGTTGTGTTGTACTTATGTTGTATTGTTTTTAGGTCGGACCATCTTAAGTCTAGATATTTTCTTAAGTCGTGATGTTTTTTTTAGGTCGAAGGTTATAGGTCGAAAACGACCTAAGTGTTGTTGTAATTTGTGTGTGTTGAGTTGTATCGCCTATAAATAGGCCGTGAGTCTCATTTGTAAAAGGTTGTTGATTTTTGAATAAAATTCTCATTTGTTAGCTTTGTGCTTTCATTCAAATTGGTAGTTGAGTGTAATCTCCTATCTCCTCTCTCGGATAATCGAGTGCGCTCGATTCAACGATTGCAGAAGCCGATTCGCGGAATCAAGTGCGCTTGATCAACGCTCGAAGAATTGAAGATCTCTCCTCACGGTATCGTGCGCGATCAACGTGTCAGAGATAGCTAGAATTCGGTATCTTCGGATCAACGAATTTGGGCAATTCAGTATTCATCAATCCACCGATTACTACATTCATCGATCTACATTGTTTTTGTAATATCCGCTGTGTCAATCATCCTCCCTTAGTTGAAAAGAATTCGACCCCGAATTCACACTTTCCTTTCCTTCGACATGCTTATTCTCATGGTATGGAATCAAGTGTTTGACGTTGAAAACGTCGGCAGTATGGATATGATCTGGTAATCTTAACCGATAAGCATTCTCATTAATCTTCTTTACGATTTCTAAAGGGCCAATCTTTCTAGCAGCCAGTTTGTTGTAAGTAGCAATAGGAAATCGATCCTTAGTCAATACTGCATATACAAAATCTCCTTCTTTGAACTCAACATTTCGTCGCTTAATATCTGCGGATTGCTTATATTTCTCATTTGACTTAAGCAATCGTTCATGAACAATCCTGTGACACTCCTGCAACTCATTCACAAAATCACAAGCTCGATTAACAACCCCTTTCTGAAGTGGAACTGTCGTCAAATCCAACGGTCCCTTCAGAATTGCTGAATATACCACTTGAAATGGACTGAATCCAGTACTTCGATTAACAGCATGATTATGTGCGAATTCTGCCTGACACAATTTCACGTCCCAACTCTTCAAATTATCCTTTACAAGACATCTCAACAAGTTTCCCAAAGATCTGTTCACCACTTCCGTTGGCCCATCCGTTTGTGGATGATAGGCGCTACTAAAATTCAGCTTAGTCCCAACCATCTTCCACAGACTCAACCAAAAATGACTTAGAAATCGAGTATCCCGGTCAGAAACAATAGACTCAGGTAGTCCATGTAGTCGATAAACCTCTTTAAAGAACAATTGAGCAACACGGACTGCATCGGCGGTCTTCTTACAAGCTATGAAATGTGCCATCTTCAAAAATCTATCCACCACAAAATATATAGGATCATTCCCTCGTTGAGTTCTTGGCAAACCCAAAACGAAATCCATGCTAACATCAACCTATGGTCTAATAGGCACGGGCAATGGCATATATAATCCTGCATTCGTAGCTGTCCCTTTGAAAACTTGACATATGTGACATATCTGTCAAAATTTAGAGTAATGGCAACTTCATAAATTATTCATAAATCAAATACCAAAAAAAACATACATATCTCAAAACCTAATATATCTCATGAAATAAAAACTCATAGTCTCAACAAAATTTAGAGTACAGATATCCCTCTCAAGTGCCAGTACAAAAAGCTAAAATAAAAGTAGGAAAATACATAATAAAAACTTCCTCTAAGAAAACTCTGAGCAACTACAGTTTACTGTCCTCTCCCTTTATTGCTGATGGGGGAAAAGAGAAAAAATAGAGGAGTGGGTCAGACTAAAAGTCTAGTGAATGATAGTAATTACTAGAGTCTGTAAGCAAGATAAAAGTAACATACTCTACAACAGTTCTAGTATATAAAAGAAAATAAAGAAGATAGGAAAGAGACAAACTGAAAATAAATACGATTAAACTATTTCTTAATTAATATGATAGGTTTACTTTGATTGTTTGCACTTGTCTTTGATAGTTGCTTTAATTAAGCTGAATTCCTAATCCTATAATTAGGATGAAATCCTAATTCTACCCTTTCATCCGCCTGCTACTCCATAGTACCTACAATGGACTAGACACTATATAACTCCCTACACAACAGCCAATTGTAACTACGAAAGATACACAAAGCACCCGCTATGGACTAGACGATACATAGCTCCCTATATAGAAGGCAATAGTGTTAATGAAAGACACACATACTGAGAGCATGGAACTCATAGTGATTACTGAGCACCGAAATGGAAGTCGCACGCGTAACTGCCACCATGCCCGTGCTACCATTTGCTCAACCTATTGGGTCGTATTATTAACTCGACTCAACATAAGCGTGCTCCTCATCTCACTTCACGATTATGTGATAAATCGTGTCCATAGATAATATAAGGGATTGTTGCCGGTATTGGCCCATTATCCAAACAATATCCAATAGCGACCTTGTCCAAATCCTCATGATTTGAACATCTCTATTTGACTAATTACTACCACTAGTAGCATAAGCATGCCCTCGTCTCACTTCAGGTTTATTCGAAACACCGTGTCCATAGAAAATATAGGGGAATGCTATTTTGCTACAGGTCCTACTTTCATCTTTGCTTATTAACTTAGATAAATTATTTGAATAAGCCTTTACAATATTCTCTATCTATGCTTATTAATTTATCCTAAGTCTTAAAATAAGCTTTATTCTGTTCCTTTTCTTATTACAACCTACGTTATAATCATGTTTATTGCTTAACCCATAGTCTAAGTGTGAAAATAAGCTTCTTTCTTCTTTTATTCTTTTTAGTTATAATTCTAAGTTATAACTAGGCCAATCTCTTTAATTCAGTCCAATTAATATCATAATTAAGCATAATTCAGTTCAATTCCATTTATATTACAGTCGTTATAATTTACATCTTATATTCCATTATTTTAGATTTCTTATAATATAATCCAATTTCGCGTTAATTCTATTCTAATCCATATGCGAAGAAGAAGAAGGAGAAATAAAATAAAACTAAAAAATGGAAGGAAATCCAAAGTGTAGGAAGAAGATGTAAATAACGCATAAATAGCAGTAAATAAACTAAAATACTATAAATAAACAGTAAATAAATGGAAAAGCTATAAATAACGGAAATAAACTAAAATTAACTGAAAAGAATAGCTAGAAAGAAATAGACTTAAAATAATTGTAAATAATGTAAATAAAACTGTTAAAAAGGTTATTCCAAAAATCCTAAAAAACTACATCTATTGGAAACCTTATTATTTCAAATTACTTAAAGAAATCTAAAATAATTACAATCACTCACCTGTGATCCTTAGCTCTTACTTAGGTCTTCCTGGATCCACTTGGGGTTGTTAAATAATTTTATTTAAAACGATTTCTCCTTGGAATTTCATTCCGTTTAGGTCCTTCCTGGAATGGTGAACCCAAATGGAGAAAACCTAGAGTGAGAAAAAGTGTTAGGCCCAGGGTTCTATTTATAAGTGTAGAAGTGGATCTCATACTATAAGATTTGGGGATTGAATAGGATGCAACCACTTCATAGGCTAGATAGTATCCATCATATCCGAGAATGGAAGGACCGGATGAGTTTAAATAATGCAAAATACGTGTAAAATCTTACTGGAACGTTCAAGAACGAAGGAAAATATCCTTTATTTATTACACAAGGCGGGTCGACCACTAGGTTTACCGCCCCTATACCCAGGATGATCGACCGGTCAACCTAGGATGAGGTTAGGTTGACCTGGTGGTCGACCTAGCCAATATATTTATTATTATTTTTTTTGAATTTTGTTTAACTTGTAACTTGTTCATATTACCTTAGTTTATGACATTCTATACATGGAAACTGATCAAAAAATTACCCCGGACACAATGGTGCAACTCCTATGGCTCAATTCTGATAATTTCACAAAGTTATTTTATTATTTAATTAATTAACGAATTAATTAATACGGGTTAAATTTTGGGTTGTTACATTCTCCCCTCCTTAAGGGATTTTGGTTCCGAAATCTCTAGGGATAAAAGAATGTACTAAACGATTTCATCCAATTGTACAACCAACTACTCAACCATCATCCATTCATCTATTGTCCTTAAGTTTTTCTAATGCAATTTATGATACGTATTCAATTAATGTAGTGTAAATGTCCCTATCTAATGCAAAAGATTAGGCGGTCCACTGATTCAGTTGACCTCCTTTTATGCAATCATGTACGTGGCATGTATCCAGATGAATGCACAAATTTTCTAATGATAATTGATAATTCTATATGCGTTCTACAAACGTCATCCAAATGCAACAATCATGTGGTAAACATCCATTTATAGTAGCCATAGAAAAATAAAAATGCATACACATCCATATGCACATGTTGCAGTGTCCTAATTAGGTCAATCCCTAAAGAATAATAGTGCCTAGTGTACCTATATGCGTCCATTAGCATCCACTAGAAAACACTTGCAATCACTAGCATATATCATTCATAACATGTTTTATTAACATGTTTACATCAAATCCTGCCATCTATAGGTTAATCCTAAGTCCTACCCTCTCAAAGGATAATAAAGAAAAGAACCTATTCAAAACTAGAGATGGAAAATAGGAAATTTGAAAACTTATTATCAAAGGAACATGGATACGAAATACGAATTTTCTCCCAATCAAACCTTCTTCCTAACTATGTTGGAACCAAGGCAATCCCTCTGTAGACCCTATCCAACACGAAGGCGACTTGCACAGTCTTTCATAAAGAGCTTTAAAAGGTGCCACTCTAATGTTAGCTTGAAGACAACTATCATATGAATTCCACTAAAGAAAGATGCTTTTCCTAAGTTCCTCCAAAATCAAGAATATCCATTCTCAACCATGCGTGCCTTACTACCTTACCCATTTCACTTTACAATTCTTCTTTAGTATGCACACATGAATCAATATTCCTAGGTTCTTACTATTGTCCTATACATTCCACGGGAACTTCTATCATTACTTCCGAAAGTAATCACTGCTATCCCCTACATGGTCTTGCACTTTTTCCGTTATACCTAGGAAATGATTTCTCTTTACTCCTTATTTATAAGAGTTTGGTTGGCTATTTATCATTTCAAAAACTAGGACTTCTAAATTTTCAAAACATCAAATCCCAAAATCTTTGTCTTTAAAAATTTTTATTATTGATTTTCTATAAAATTCAAAAATACTTGGTTACTTAACATTATTTCCCAACCTAGAGGGAAAAACTTTCAAATTCTAAGTCCAAAACTTATTCCTCGTTTTCTTTTAAAGACCTTTTTAGTTTTCTATAAAAATTTGAATTTTCAAATTATACTTTTATTAAGTTTTTTATTTCCAAAAACTTATTTACTTTTTCACCAATCCATTTTCTATTAAAATATCTTTAAACTGTTTTTATGTGTTCCAAAACATCTTCTTACTATACCTCACGGTCTCATACCTTAATGTATTGGAACTACTTTCTTAAATGAGAAATTATTAACGCTAAAATCTTCTATGAATCGTTTAAAAGAGAATTTCATGTTTATCTGAAATTACAAGGAACTTATTTTATATTTTTCAAAATAGGCTATACAATATATGGTGCTTTCAATACCTTGTATATATCTTTCATGTATTCCTTGTAACTTGCACAAAACATTTTTATTGGTTTCATAGAAGATTTTACCATTATTCTTTTCAGTCCAATAGATTAAAGTTTGTTTAATTTATATTCTTCCATGATAAATATTTTCTAATACCTAACTTACACATTTTCCTTTCAGAAAAACTCATCTTCAAAACTGTTTTAATATTCCCATAACTGCAAAAACATTTCCTTATACTTATTAAAAATAATAAGTGTACTTTATAAACCATTTTGTTTCTATACTTAGAAATTATCTTTTAAAATACATTTTTATTTGGGTTAAAACGGATGTGTCGTAAAACATCGTTACTACATACCAAAGTACTAGTGTATTGATTCAATTAAATAAATACCAATAAATCTCATATACCTATGTAAAAATATTTCTCTTGGGAGTCACTTACTATAACAATAGTGTTATAGCCTATGCTCCTCTTATTTTCATGAAAACATTTATTACAACAATAAAAGTTATAATCTACGTTTTTGATACTTAATATACTCTAGGTCTTTATATTTAAAATCTTTGTTTACTTACAAAGAAACTAGTGAGTTATATATATATATATATATATATATACACTCCATAATTCTTCCAAAAGAATTCCAATTTTTCATTGTATAAAAACCAACTTAAATTCCATACCATTCTTAAAAAAACTCATATTTAGTTTCTAAAAGATAATATTAACAATGAAAATTTTTAATTCTAACAATTACATTTTTTTAATTTCAAAATTTTCATTTTATTGGGCTTGACATCAAGTGGATTTTGTTCTTACTAACCTAGGAGTACTTTTCTTAAACCTTGGAAATCCCATTTCATTACTAAAGTCTTTTGTTAGATTTACTCTAAGGTACTACCATTAAATCAACTTATATGAAACAATTATAATTTTTGTAGTTATCTACACATGGGTTTTCATCTTTTCCTATCAACCGAACATATTGTACATCCCCTATCTTTGCCTACCTCTATTTGGATTTCCACAGTCCGATCCAAAATGTACAAAACCATTTCTTAAATTCCTACCATGTGTAGACATTCTCTATGCCCTAAGAAACACACTTCCTTATTCCAAAAGTGATACTCTAAGAACTCTGTCTCCAGTTGACGAACACGAAGCGTATAAAGAACCTCCTTTAGACGAATAACATGCTCTTCCATACTTCTTGGAAAACACCAAAATGTCGACCACGAATACCACCACAAACTTTATTTTAGGACATCTCTAAAAACATGGTTCATCAAATCTATAGAATAGGCTGGGACATTGGTTAGCCCAAAAGACATAACCAGCCGCTCAAAGAATCCGTTGGGTGTCCTAAATGCATTCTTATCAATGCTATCATTAACTAAACTAAGCTGATGAAATCCAATGGCAAGACCAGGCTGAGAAAATACTGAAGAGCCAACTAACTGGTGGAAAAAATCATCTATCTTAGAGAGTGGATAATGGTTCTTCTTTGTGAACTTATTCAATTATTTATAGTCAATGCCGAGTCGAAGATAACCACCTACTTTGGTAGCGAAGACGAATGGCGCTCCCTATTTCGATATGTTTCTTCTTATGAAACCTTTCTCAAAAGCTCACAAATCTGCTTGCACAATCCCTTCCTTTCCCTAGGTGCCATATGTCCTACGGGTAATGCAACTAACTAGCAAAATAAATCCTGAAGTCAATCTCTCTCTTAGGAGGGTAGTCCCCTAACCTCCTCAAAGATGTCTGGAAAATCTCTGATGACATGAACTGAATCTAACTCTGATGATGATGAATCGAGGGAATAAAGGAAGCTCAACATAACTGACCCTTGCAGGTCGTAAGAAATCTCGACAGTCCTACTGATGCATGTCTCTAGTCTAACGACTCTCCTTTCGCAATTTAATATAACTCTATATATATATAGTGAATCCATTCCCAAAATCATCCCATACCCCGAAAATCTCATAACATAGGTGTCACAGTCAAATTCTATGCCTAGGATTAAAATTTTCAAACCCCTACAAACCATAGAAAGAGATGTCGATCCTCCTATGGGGTTTGAAACAAAGATGGGGTCTACTACTAAAGAAATGTCTAAGTGCAAACAATTCACATAAGAACTAGAGAAAAAAGTGTGTGATGCTCCAGAATCGAAAAGAGTCCAAATGGAAAAATCAGAAATATACACCCGCACCTTGCCCCGTCTACTAGGAGCAACTCCTACTTCAGTGACCAGGTTGCCCGCAACTATAACACCTTCCCCTCATCTTCACTTTCTTGCAGTCTCTTGCGTAATGACCAATCATTCTACAACTACGACACTTCACCTTTTTCTTGATTCGCTTCTGAGGGCCTTCCCTTTTCCTCTTATCCTTCTTTCCCTTCCACCATGGATTCTTAGAGCTTGTAGGAACCTCCTTAAGCTCTTCTTCTAGCTGCCAAGATATAGGTCGAACACTCTGTTGGTCCTCCAAATTTAACTGCCTAAACCTTTGCTCCATATTCTCAAAACTAACCCGCGTCTCCTCGGAATCCTCCATGTCAGAAAACATTCTGCCTCCTATACTAGCGAAGTCCTTGCATAGCTCAGAAAAGGGGGCTGATGTGGGTGGATTAAAGGGATTTCCACCTACTAGTGTTGTATTGGGAAATTGCCCTTATACCATTGGTACCATAGCTCTACGGAGGCCAGTCATCCATTCTAAGCAAAGAAAAGAGAATTAAGGCTCGAAAGAATCGAAAGAAAATTGCACTGGACTTGGAGGGGATTTTTTATAAAAACTCTTTTATACTTAAAAACTATTTCTAAGAGTTCTTTTCTGAAAAATACTTTTTAAAAGAAGTTATTTTGGAAAATACTTTTACTTTTAAAATAAATTTTTAGGAATCCTGCAACCTTAGGCTCTGATACCAAGTGAAACATCCCACACCGCTTAGTATACCCAAAAGGACACACTAAAAGGCGTGGTGCATTGTAGGTATAAACTAAAACTAACAGAGACTAAGATTCATAAGACAGAAATAGGTGAAAACGACGGAAACTAAAATAACTTATTTTAGACAAAACTTCATAAATGCTTCATAAATCAAATAAGACAAATAGCAAATACAACATACATGTCTCAAAAACCAATATATCTCATGAAATAAATACTCATAGTCTCAACAAAAATCAGAGTACAGATATCTCTCTCAAGTGCCAGTACAAAATGCTGAAATAAAAGTAGGGAAATACATAATAGAAACTTCCTCCAAGAAAACTCCGAGCAACGGCAGTTTACTGTCCTCTCCATTGATTGCCTATGGGGAAAAGAGAAAAGATAGAGGAGTGGGTCAGACTAAAAGTCTGGTGAATGATAGTAATTACTAGATTTTTTAAGCAGGATAAAAGTAGTAGACTCTACAACCGTTCTACTATATAAAAGGAAATAAAGGAAATAGGAAAGAGATAAACTGGAAATAAATACGATTAAACTATTGCTCAATTAATAAGATAGGTTTACTTTGATTGTTTGCACTTGTCTTCGATAGCTGCTTTGATTAAGCTGAATTCCTAATCCTATAATTAGGCGGAAATCCTAATTCTACCCTTTGATCGGCCTGCTACTCCATAGTACCTAATGTGGACTAGACGCTATATAACTCTCTACGCAGTAGCCAATGGTAACTATGAATGATACAGAAAGCACTCAATGTGGACTAGACGATACATAGCTCCCTACACAGAAGGCAATGGTGACTACGAAAGACACACATAATAAGCGCTTGGAAGTCATAGCGATTACTGAGCACCAAAATGGAAGTCGCACGCGTAACTGCCACCATGCCCATGCTACCTTTTGCCCCACCTAGTGGGTCGTATTATTACCTCGACTCAGCACAAGCGTGCCCCTCGTCTCACTTCAGGATTATGCGAAACACCGTGTCCATAGAAAATATAAGGGAATGCTGCCGAAACTGGCCCGTTATCCAAACAATGTATAATAGCGCCCTTGTCCAAATCCCCTGTGATTTGAACATCTCTATATTGACCAATTACTACCACTACTAGAATAAGCGTGCCCCTCATCTCACTATAGGTTTATGTGAAACACCGGGTCCATAGAAAATATAGGGGAATGGTATTTTGGTGCAGGTCCTACTTTTATCTTTGCTTATTAACTTAGATAAATTATTTGAATAAGCCTTTACAATTACCTCTGTTATATGTGCTTATTAATTTATCCTAAGTCTTAGAATAAGCCTTATTCTATTCTTTTTCTTATTATAACCTACGTTATAATCATGTTTATTACTTAACCAATGGTCTAAGTGTGAAAATAAGCTTCTTTTTTCTTTTATTCTTTTTAGTTATAATTCTAAGTTATAACTAGGCCAATCTCTTTAATTCAGTCCAATTAATATCATAATTAGGCATAATTTCAGTCTAATTAATATCATAATTAGGCATAATTTCAGTCCAATTCCATTTATATTACATCCCTTATAATTTACATCTTATATGTCATTACTCCAGATTTTTTATAATTAATCCAATTTCGCGTTGATTCTATTCTAATCTATACGCATAGATGAAGAAGGAGAAATAAAAGAAAACTGAAAATGGAGGGAAATCCAAAGCGTAGGAAGAAAATGTAATTAAAGAAAAAATAGCAGTAAATAAACTAAAATACTGTAAATAAACTGTAAATAAATGGAAAAGCTATAAATAACAGAAATAAATTAAAATTAACCGAAAAGAATAGCTAGAAAGAAATAGACTGAAAATAATTCTAAAAACTGTAAATAAAATTGCTAAAAATGTTATTCCAAAAATCGTAGTAAAACTAAAACTATTGAAAACCATATTATTTTAAATTACTTAAAGAAATCTAAAATAATTACAATCACTCACCTGTGGTCCTTAGCTCTTACTTAGATCTTCCCGGATCCACTTGGGGTTGTTAAATAATTATATTTAAAATGATTTTCTCCTTGGAATTTTATTCCATTTAGGGTCCTTCCGGGAAAGGTGAATCCAATTAGAGAAAACTTAGAGTGATAAAAAGTGTTAGTCCTAGGGTTCGATTTATAGGTTTAGAAGTGGATCTTAGACCGTCGGATTTGGATATTGAATAGGATGCAACCACGTTATAGGGTAGATAGTAGCCATCGGATGCAAGAATGGAAGGACCGGATGAGTTTAAATAACGAAAATTATGTGTAAAAGCTTACTGGAACATTCAAGAACGAAGGAAAATATTCTTCGTTTATTACACAACGCGGGTCCCCTATACCCAGGTCGACTGGCCGGTCGACCTAGGGTGAGGTTAGGTCGACCTAGTCAATATATTTATTATTATTATTATTATTATTTTGATTTTTGTTTATCTTGTATTTTGTTCATATTAGCTCGTTTTTCGATGTCCTATATATGGAAATTGTCCAGAAAATTATCCCGGACACAATGGTGCAACTCTCATAGCACAATTATGATAATTTCAGTAAGTAATTTTATTATTTAATTAATTATAGGATTAATTAATACGGGTTAAATTTTGGGTTGTTACAAAAACCACCAAGCCAAATAATAATATAAACACTTACCTATTTGTCGAGCAACCAAACTCTATTCATGAAACTAAGGCATCCAACTAGCATTTGCTTCCATATACTTACACCTTATTTACAAATAATATTCAACCATATAATTTCTAGCCATATTATTTTGCATTTTCAAAAGTCAAACTTTTAATTATGATAAAGCCTGCAAGGTGTACATATAACATCCATTGGCAATATCAATCTGACCGCTCACTCGATCACAAATTTCACTTCCGAACTAGTATCATCCAATCGGTTTCTCTTATGCGAACTCCAATTCGGTTCCTTGATTAGAAACCGCCGTTATCCTTGCATAGCCTTAACTATGATAAAAAACTCCATAATCAATCAAAATCTATATCAAGTGTTCACCATCAAGAATTGAGTGGAAAATCATTGTTCGGACTGGTGTAAATCTCCTCGAAATCATGTACCCAAACCTAGATCAAATAGCTATGCGAATACAATGATATACGCACAACCTATGTATTTATTTTAATTGGTTTTCTTAACTATACAGAATTACTTTTATTCCCATTCATTTTTACTTGGTATATTTCCTTAAATACTAATATCGCCCATGAATCATTTCATAAATCCTCACTTAAATTGATACACAACCCGTATTACAACTTAAGTTCATATTCGTACAACACTCTTCTACATCCTAAGATTATATATGCACTATTCAAATTTCTTTTATCAAATGTCTAACAAATTTAAAATTTGCCTTTTACTTACTATTTTTTCCAAATTTATAAATTAGCAAAACTTATTTTCTTATGTATTCTCAAACACTTAGCTCAATTTTTATATCCAATTTAGAAGTCCGATTTTCCAAAATCGTCTGAAATTTCATTTTATTTTCAATAAATGAAATTTTCTAATACAACGTACCAAACAGAGATGAAAAATTTATCTACCGTAATGCATAAGCTACATGCATCCACATAACACTTAATTGAAAATTTCATATTTAAACACCCAAATTTATCTCAACTCTATTTTGAAATAATATATAATATATACCTCTTCCGTATAACTAATCATATTTTTGGGATTTAAATCAAAACTTGTTTTACCAAAACAAATCTTCTATGGTAGAAATCTATCACTTTGATATTCGAAAATTAATGTCGATGATACTATAGTCATCGACAAAATTATTTCCTAGCGACCGTAGTGAGTTCAGTGCTTTTTATCTTCTTTTAACACCTATTAGAAATATTTCTATTCAAAAATACTTCAAAATAATAATATTATTATTTTTCCTAAAACCTTTGGAAAAACAAATTTCACTTTTGAAAATCCATTTCCAAAAACACCGAGGGTTTTAGTTCTCAAATCCCTACTTAAGTCCTTTTATTTAAAACCAAATTCTAACCCAACATTACCCTCGAACGCTTTATAGTCAAATTGTGAAACTGAATTCACAAAGTCTTCATTTTTAATGTTCCCACAATGACTAACCTACCCAACCCATGCAGTAAAATGGATAAAATTGCTACTAACCTAGCAAAATAGTCAATGCCCATAAACTGGTTAAGCACGATTACCCAATCAACAACCAACAGGCAATGATGCTAACTGATGAGCATGACCTATCAACGACAAATGATAATAATTGAATATTATCACTTTCCTAACAACCAAACATACAATATATAACTATAATAATTTATAAAAAATTATTCCTTTATATATAAAATATAATCTAGGTAAAATTATTTCATTTACCTACTTTGAAAACAATATTGTGTCGATTTGCCTTGTTCAAATGTTTAGGGATCCCTGTCAATAACGCTTGCTACTCATATTGACCAGAATTCGTAAACCACTAAACAGATCGATTAACAGAATATAAAACATACTTATATTATAAGCAAATATGCACTCGGATATATATATATATATATATATATATATATATATATATATAAACTCAGACTCATTCAGGGGATCTACTGACCCTACCTCAAATGAGTAACCCCTACTAAAGCCTTGGTTTTCGCTCAACCTGGCTCTGATACCAAGTGTAACGAACCGCCTTTTCGGACCCTAGAAGTTGACATACATCCGCAGTATTCACGTGTCAAACAATTAAGTGCTGGAAAGATGGATTATTAGGAGAAAAGAAAGGAAAAAAAGAAGAAAACTAAACAACAAGAATCTCAGAACGAATAATCTATAATATACAATAAATCTTTACACCAAGAAAATAATTTTTAATATGTTTTCCAACATATATAAATTTCAGGCCCTAAGCCAATATAATTTGGCCGTAATTAATTTTCTACCCAAAATAGCATTTTCTTCACTAGAAAATTCGTATAAAATCCACATTAATTAAAAAAATTATGAAAATTGAAACCCATTTCTAAATTATTGTTTCTAATCTAAATTTAAAGTCGCAAGGCAATAATAGGGTTTTCATATCAAAACATATCACAAATATATGTGAATTAGCATAAATCATCAACAACATACAAATGTACATTTTATCATCCAAAACATGGCAAAACATTAGCAAATAATTTCTGGTTTCATACTAAAAATGAAAACCATTAAAAACTTGAGATGTAGTCATTATTCAACTTAGCTTTGTGATTAAAGATGTGAGATTTGTTCTTGATTAAGTGATTTGATTCTCCCTCTTAAAATCTTAGCTTTTATCTTCTCATGAGTTTGCAAATGGTGGCGGCCTTAGATTGTATTTTGTATTTGTGAAAAATGAAGTGAACGTGGGTGTTGAGTGATTAAGGGTTTAGGGTATAAGGATGTGCCTTGTTCCTATTTTTCCCTCCCATATTTCCTAACCTTTTACTCTTTTATTTCTTCTTTAGTTCTCCTTTTTAACATGGCATGGCTACCCTTATTTAATCACAAATCTCAATCCGTTAATCATCTTACATTATTTTATTTTATTTAACTAATTAAATATTCTAAATAATCCTTAATAAATCACATATTTCAAAAAAATATTTTAGTGATTACATTTCTAAACACATGTTTCACATTCAAATTACATAATCCCATAATCGTTTCTCAGGTTCAAATAAAATAAAATTAATACATAAATACGCCAAGAGCAACATACGTTGATGCCCCTTGGTTGACTAGAGTACTAAATATATAATACGGTGGAATCAATCAAAAATAAAACAACAACTACTAATTAGCTATCCATCACCACCCGCTCGTCAACGAAAGCTTTATTCGCCAATCCTACTAAATCCTCAACCCTCAGCTTACTCAAATCAATTTTGAGCTTATTTTGAACTCCCCAAAGGATTTCGTCGCTTGCTACGCCCTTCCTCGTCTTTGGGTGCCTAGGTATCCACCGTAAGCCTTTCCTCGTTTGAACCTTGCCATTAATGTTAAGGCAATACTATCCTAAGGTGCTGCTAAATGGAAGGATCTTATCAACGTCCATGAATGAAAAATCATAGATCGAACTGCCGAATTGAAAAAATTGGGTGTTTTCATCCAAGAGTTTAAGGAGAGAACATAAACTTCGAGTTAGACATAAAGCCTGGTGTGAATAATACTATACATCTCAGTTATCTGATATTAAGTGAGACCACGCCGCTTAGCAGAACGGTTTTCCCCTCACTAATATCCTTTTTAAGACATAGCTTTTGCAAATTTTAATCCTACAGCCAAAACTTTTTAAATCTGTAATGCAGTATCATGTATATGTACATATAAGTTATCAAAATGGACTATTTGTCCATCCACTGTACTTTTGTTTGGCTGACTACTAACCCTTGGATGACTCAGGCCTACCAGAAAAACATAAAAATCTAACATCTGTTAGATTGTCCTCTTTTGGACGGTCTGTCCTAACTTACTTCTCCAGGTCTAACTGATCCTAATGATTCTATGGGCTCACCAACAACCTTTCTTTCCTTTTTAGATTCCTTTCTGCGTGTAACATAATTTTAGTCTCACCTGTGATAAAGCCCTACACATTGGAATTTTGGACCTATATTAACTAGGGGCTACTAGCTAAAGTATAGGGCATGACATCATACTAGTCCCATTTGGTATTCTAACATCCGAGTCATTTTACTTTGGGTTGTCTACCCATAAAATTTTCCTTTAAAACCTTTTCTTTTGAATTGATTTAAAACTTTGAATCATTATTTAAACAAGGAAATTATTTATATAATACTCTTTGCTTTACTCAAATCACCTTTCTATGTTACTTATTCTTTACACAAAACCTTGTTGATGAAATCGTTTAAACTTTTGAAAGTTCCCCTTTCGAAACCTTTGAAAGTATCTCTTTCAATACAAGTAAAACCTTAGGCTAAAGGCCAAAACTTACCTTTCGAAATCATACCTTTCGAAACCATTCATATTTATCTTTTCGAAAGCATTGAAAAACATCTCCTTCGAAAGCTTTAAAACCTTAGACATCCTATCTTTAAAACACTTAAACATTGCCTTTTGAAACCATTGGAAAACATTTCCTTTTAGACCATTCGAAACCATTGGGGAACCACCCCTTAGAAACCTTTGTTTAAAACATTTCAAAACATCAAGCCTTTCGAAAGCATTTGGGTTCAATTTATAACATGTGGAAACACCTTTCGAAACCTTTAAAGCCATCTCTTTCGAAACCATTTGGGTTCTACCTTTTACAGAGCACAAGGGTCATTAAAATAATTAACTTGAAATCATATCTTTCGAAAGCATTTCCTATATATAGAAGTGATGGCATCGAAACCATCCCTTCAAAAGCTTTTGAGAAGCGGCTTGGTTATAAAAACAAGGTAACCCTTTCGAAACCACTCTGGGTCGAAAGGTAAAAAGCAGCAGTCAGGGGTTTTGACCCCTTCAAAAGCGTTCATTTAAAACAAAAGGCGCAATCCATTCGAAACCTTTCCTTTGAAACATTTAACTCATCCGAAAGCTAACTAAGTCGAAAGCACTTCCTTCGAAAGCAAAAGCAGGCGCATTTTCTATTTAAAACAAAGCATGCTTCGATTCCCTCGGAACCTTTGGTTTCGACCTAGTACCTTCCGCCTATATCCAATTCACTACGTACCAGGTATCTAATACCATGTGCATTGGTTTCGATGAAGTCGGAGGCGGAGGTAAGGAGTCGGAAGCCTGCTGCCAAAAGCATTGAAATAGGAAAAAACATGTTGATTTGACTTTCTAAATTAGTCCTTTGTACCTAACCTGCCTTGTTTGTCAAATTATGATTGGTTGTAAATTTTTCTTTTCTAAAAGTAATACTAATTTTCAAAAATAACAATTTGGATTATTTATAGGATACTCCTTCTTTATATAAATATATAAACATTTAAGTACCATACCGTAAGTAATTTTATATATCCATTAAAAAAGATAGGAAAATTCTACAAAAATTCAAAAAAATCATTTTTAATACGTTTTCCAACATATATAAATTTCAGATCCTAAGGCAATATAATTGGGCCGTAATTAATTTTAAACCTAAAATAGAATTTTCTTCACTAGAAAATTCATATAAAATCCACATTAATTCAGCTAAATTATATTCGCAAGGCAATTGGATGTCATATAATAGGGTTTTCATATCAAAACATATCACAAAATCTATGTGAATTAGCATAAATCATCCACAACATATAGATATACATTTTATCATCCACAACATGGCAAAACCTTGGCAAATAATTTCGGGTTTCATACTAAAACTGAAAAATATTTAAAACTTAAGATATAATCATTATTCACCTTAGCTTTCTGATTAAAGATATGAGAATTATTCTTGATTAAGTGATTTGATTCTTCCTCTTGAAATTTTAGCTTTTATCTTCTCTTGAGCTTGCTAATAGTGGCCGGCCTTGGCTTGTATTTTTTATTTATGAAAAATGAAGTGAACGTGGGTGTTGAGGGGTGTAACAACCCGAGATTTTGTGAAAATTTAATATCGTCATTATACGATTAGAATGCTAGTTAATTACTCGATTGAGTTTTAATCGGTTGAAAATTCTTTTGGTAATTTGAAAAAAAAAATTGATGGGCTTTTTGAAATGGATCCTAGCCTTGTTTTATTTTATTATCGTGATGATATCCAACCCGAACCCCTCTTTTATTTTTGATTTCAAAACCCTAAACGTTCGAAAGGATTAATAATGGCGGCCCCATTCAAAAGAGAAAATTAGGGTTTAGGTAGAATTAGCAGCTGCCGACATTGGTTGCTCGTTTGAAT
The DNA here is from genome assembly GCA_030737815.1 of Allium fistulosum. NCBI lineage: Eukaryota > Viridiplantae > Streptophyta > Magnoliopsida > Asparagales > Amaryllidaceae > Allium > Allium fistulosum. Next base: position 615,264,338 of record CM060907.1, read on the forward strand.
AGGTGATTTCCACTTCCTTGCTCAGTCAAAAGGCTGCTAGGGTTCGATTTTTGGGCTTCTACCGATTTCCTTCGTTCGCTTCTGTGATGTCACGGCGTCGACTCCGCCATGTTGCTCGCGGCTGCCTCAACGAAAAAGGTGAGTGACAATCTCACTCACATCTAGCTCAACCTTCAGTTTTATGATTCGAGATTTTCGTTGTATAAATATACTTGTTCAAATTCGTGGCTTTGGTTTTTGATTATTTGAGATTGTCAAATGGTTATCTCGGCTATTCGATTTTGCTGTTCAATTCTTTTTGTGACTTGTTCATCTTTTAACTTCGGTCTTGTCACTGCTTCGATTTGTGAAGTATTAAATTCTCTGAATACTATGGCTTTGGAGTTTGTGATATTCGAACTTGAATCTTGTTATGGTTTTTGTTTTGGGACTGCGGCTGTTGTTTTGAATACTTGGTTAGCTTTCAGGCACTTTGTTGTGTTCGTATATATTTGTTGAAGTTGTTAAATTACGATGCTATGATATTGGTTCTCTGGTTCACTTGTTTGAAATTCTGGCAGTTGATTGGCTGTTGACTTGGACTATTTCTCTACAAAAAAAAATATATTTCCTTTTCGAATTGCAAACTTGATTTTGTGTGGCCTATGTGATTTCGACACTGTGATTTTTATCATCTGGCTTTGGGTTGAAACTATTTGATCCTTTGCCTTTGATTGTACCACCACTTTGACTTTGTGATGATATTATCCTGCTTTGATAAAACTGTAAATTTGAAATTGTTGACTAATTCTTTGTGACTTCATAGATGTGCATATATACAATAGTATGTGTGCATGCTTATATTGTTGAACCTATACGTGCGATTACAGTTTTCTTCTTATGGTCGAGCTGTACTATGATTTTGACCTGTGCACGACTTTGATTTTTGTATGTGCATATCATCGTATCAATGGATGAACTTGCCATATAATTGTGGTCACTGTTACTTTGTTGTATTTTGATGCTTGTTTGTACATGTTGTTTCAGTTGCAGTTTTCAATTTGAGGTTCATTCGCTGATTGAACCTCATGTAACTATGTACTGTATTGTCCATGATTGCTGACATTGTTATTAGTTTATTGAATTGCCTTTGACACTTGTTTATGTCAAGTGCTGGTTCATTCGATTTAGACATGTATGTGCACTCGTATATGTGCATACATGTACTTTTGTAGTCATTTAACACTTGTTACTTTATGTTGATGGTCTCTGAGGTTCAATGCTTGGTTGATATTTGAACTTGATGTCTTCAATATACATGCAGTTTGACCTTTCCTATATATGTTGTTCAATTGAGTTGTAGGCGACTGTTTTGGAGCATCCAGTTCTCTTTATAATTTTTGTGGTATTTGTGTTGGCCTTGATTTAGTGCAGCCTGGCTATGTTGCCTTCACTGTATTGTTGCAGTGTTTCATTGTTCCACCACTTGTGTTGCCATGCACTTGAATTAGTGTATTTATTTGTTTTGTTGACATTACCACTTGTAATTGTAGTGTTGCAGTCACTACTTGTGCTGTTCAGTTGAGTTCGACACTTGCATTGTCGTTGCTTGACTGTTTAGTCTCTCGGCTAATTGCGTGGTTCAACTGCAATTTCATTATGCGGTTGTATATGTGATAGCACTGCCCAGTTTTACAGTGCATGGCATTGATGCATTTAGGTTGGGGTTTTTTACTCACTTGAGTTGAACCCGATTTCGGGGTTTGACCTTGTGATCAACTATGACTTTCACTGAGCTTTTGTGTATCTCTTGCGATAGTGGCGAGGCAGTACACGCGTGCGTGTACTGCAGCCCTATCAGATTTAACAGCTTTAAATTGATTTAGTCGATTTGATAAATTGTTTATTTATCTCTGTTGATGATTTAAATCTGCTGATTTTTGTTAAACACTGTTAAGTGTTATATTGACCGTTATCCGGTTTCTTTGTTTAAAGAATCGGGTAGACGGGAATTATTGTGGCTGTCGTCTATTTAAATTATTACTGCCTATATGCACTAATAAACTGGTTTGAATTAGACTGACCTGGGTATTATTTTCTTTTGAATGTAATACTCGGGTCAGACCCGAGTATTTCAGGTTGTAGATTTCTTTCTTTGAGTTGCTGTTCGGGATTGAAGACTTTTCACATCTTCTGAAGTTGTCAGCCATTTTGTAGTAGTCGTGTCATTGTATAGAATGATATGTATTCATGTATATTAGTCGATAATGTACTTGTATATATAACTTCTAGAGTCGACAGCTGTAGTTGTATCATATGTATAGTGTCAACTATGTATTAACTGACATCAGTTATATATATCTGAGACTTTTGTTTTTATCTGTGTTCCGCATTTATATTATCTGTGTTATTGTTATATCTAATGTCCTAAACTATTATGAACCGTCGTAGTTCGTTTTATACTAGTATTGGGTGTGTCGATGGGAGTAAATAAATAATAGAAGAAACGAAAAAGAATGTACCACTCCTATCGAGATAACCAATGTTAGTGTAAGGCCAATTACGGATGGTCGCTCCCATCCAGCCTTATTCTTCGTAATAATAGATAGTATTTCTTTTAATACTCTTTGTTATTATGAGCATAGAGGTGGGGCGTCACAGTTGGTATCAGAGCCTGGGGTTTATGGACATAATATAAAACTTAACTCGGAAGGAACATATGTTACAACTATCGGTCGATGTTTTATTTGTGCTTGAGTCAAAAACTAAAGTTTTGAAATTTGGATGAAATTTTTAAATAACTTTATTTAAAAATAATAGTGAAATTGTGTTCTGATGATTTGATTGATTTGTGTTCTGTTTATCAGAGTGCGCAGCGGAAACAGTGAAACTGTCTTCGCTGAGTACAACTGATAATCTTTTTGATTTAAAAATCAAAATACGAAATTGATATGAATTTCATTGTTGTTTACATAGCTGTAATTATTTTGTTTCTTTGAGAACTTCGAATCCGAATTGAGGATTCGAAGAAATTGCAGATATGTGATTTTTGTTGAAACTTCCGCTGGCTTTCTTTTGTACTAATCATCTATTGATTAGATTTTTGCTGTTTTAAATTATCTTCATTGAAGATACATTTGAATGATTCTTTGTTCATTTTGTAGTACGTGCAAAAATTTAATTTGCACGTTATTGCATTTATTTTACGTTGAACCGATGCTTGGTTATGATACGTATTTTGTTGCCGTTATCTTTATAATGGACTTTTTACACCAATGCTGAATTTTTGAGGCACGGTGTTTTGTTGGCAATTTTAATGAATGAAAATTCACTGATGTCACATTTTGATGTGAATTCTTGTGATGAGATATTTGATGTTTTAAAATTACTATCGCTTTGACTTCAGTAACAACCAAATTTTTAAAAGTGGATTTTCAAGCGGTTATTCCGCAATACTGATGTGTAACCGTTTTTACGGTATTTTGAGAAGTACAATTTCCTTATCGAAATTGTTACAGATTTGCTGTTTTAATCACGTGATGGGAAAATCGTTTTAAAATGAAAAGTGTTTTATAAATTTTTAACAGTTTGCGTTTTCAAAAGAATGAGAAAGTGACTTAAACGATTCAGCAAAATCGAGGATTATGACCCCTTTCTTTTACTGTTTCGGTTAACTCCGGACTTGTCCAGCTGAGAATGTGAATTGTTATTTTTACAAAATAAATAAAAAAATTGTTTTCAGAAATTTTAACAGTTTGCGCTTTCAAAAGAATGAGGAAGCGATTTAAACGTTTCAGCAAAATCGAGGACTATGACCCCTTTCTTTTACTGATTCGCTTAATTCCGGACTTGTCCGTTTGAGAATGTGAAATGTATTTTTACAAAATACCCAATTTTGCACTTTCAAGGAAACGATGAAGAGAATCAAACGATTTAGTAAAACACGTGGTATGGGACATGTGCGTTTGCTATTTCGGTTAATTCCTGACTCGTTAATTGAAATATTTGATGATTTTATTTGGCTTTCGAGCCACTCTGCTGGACCTTCGGGTCATTTGTTGGACCTTCGGGTCATTTGTTGGACCTTCGGGTCATTTGTTGGGCTTTCGGGCCACTCTGCGGACCTTCGGGTCAAATACCAGTACTAGACCTTCGGGTCACTCTGCGGACCTCCGGGTCAATCTGATGGGCGCCAAAATTATGTTGAGTACTTGGTAGGCTTCGGCCATTTGTTGATGCACGTGCGGCGAATTAAAAACTCGCCATCTGATGGGATCGATCCAAGCTTTTATGTTGATTTTCTAGTCTTCTTAATTGATTTCTAGATGTTTGTTGCTTCCAATTATCTGCAGGTAATTGGATATTTGTTTATATGAGTTCTGATTATCGTTTTTGATAATCGGATAATTGTTGTTTCTAATTATCGTTTGTGATAATTAGATATTTGTTGATCTGAGTTCTGATTATCGATTTTGATAATCGGATATTTGTTGCATTTACTTATCGCTTTAGATAATTAAATATTTGTTGATTTGAGATTTAATTATCGCTTTTGATAATTAAATATTTGCTGATTTGAGATTTAATTATCGCTTTAGATAATTAAATATTTGTTGATATGAGTTCTGATTATCGTTTTTGATAATCAGATATTTGCTGTTTCTAATTATCGCTTGTGATAATTAGATATTTGTTGATATGAGTTCTGATTATCGTTTTTGATAATCAGATATTTGTTGTTTCTAATTATCGCTTGTGATAATTAGATATTTGTTGATATGAGTTCTGATTATCGTTTTTGATAATCGGATATTTGTTGTTTCTAATTATCGCTTATGATAATTAGATATTTGTTGATATGAGTTTTGATTATCGTTTTTGATAATCGGATATTTGTTGTTTCTAATTATCGCTTGTGATAATTAGATATTTGAGATTTAATTATCGCTTTTGATAATTAAATATTTGCTGATTTGAGATTTAATTATCGCTTTTGATAGTTAAATATTTGCTGATTTGAGATTTAATTATCGCTTTAGATAATTAAATATTTGTTGATATGAGATTTAATTATCGCTTTTGATAATTAAATATTTGCTGATTTGAGATTTAATTATCGCTTTAGATAATTAAATATTTGTTGATATGAGATTTAATTATCGCTTTTGATAATTAAATATTTGCTGATTTCGAATTTAATTATCGCTTTAGATAATTAAATATTTGTTGATTTGAGATTTAATTATCGCTTTTGATAATTAAATATTTGCTGATTTGAGATTTAATTATCGCTTTAGATAATTAAATATTTGTTGATATGAGTTCTGATTATCGTTTTTGATAATCAGATATTTGCTGTTTCTAATTATCGCTTGTGATAATTAGATATTTGTTGATATGAGTTCTGATTATCGGTTTTGATAATCAGATATTTGTTGTTTCTAATTATCGCTTGTGATAATTAGATATTTGTTGATATGAGTTCTGATTATCGTTTTTGATAATCGGATATTTGTTGTTTCTAATTATCGCTTGTGATAATTAGATATTTGTTGATATGAGTTTTGATTATCGTTTTTGATAATCGGATATTTGTTGTTTCTAATTATCGCTTGTGATAATTAGATATTTGAGATTTAATTATCGCTTTTGATAATTAAATATTTGCTGATTTGAGATTTAATTATCGCTTTTGATAGTTAAATATTTGCTGATTTGAGATTTAATTATCGCTTTTGATAATTAAATATTTGCTGATTTGAGATTTAATTATCGCTTTTGATAGTTAAATATTTGCTGATTTGAGATTTAATTATCGCTTTTGATAATTAAATATTTGCTGATTTGAGATTTAATTATCGATTTGAGAAATTATCGCTTTTGATAATTAAATATTTGCTGATTTGAGATTTAATTATCGCTTTTGATAATTAAATATTTGCTGATTTGAGATTTGATTATCGCTTTTGATAATCGAATATTTACGGTTTGAGATTTGATTATCGTTTTGATAATCGAATATTTGTTGATTTGAAATTTGATCATCGCTTTTGATAATCGAATATTTGTTGATTTGAAATTTTAATTACCGTTTGTGGTAATTAGATATGTGCTGATTTGTTTTCTAATTATCGTTTGAGATAATTAGATATTTGATGTTTTCTGATTATCGTCTTTGATAACTTGATATTTGTTTTCTAATTATCTTTGTTGATAATTAGATTTTACTGTTTTCTAAATTATCGTATGGATAATTAGATATTGCTGTTTTGTGATTTCTGTATTCTAATTATCTATTGATAATTGAATATTGCTGAGGTTTGCATTTATTCAGTTTTGTTGTCTTCTGATCATCTTTTGATAATTGGATTTTGTGGAGAATTTGTGAATTTCTTTTATGAAATTAAAAGATTCTTTGGCATTTGTGTTCTTGACTTTCGTTTTTCTAGCTTAACCAGTTTATGTTAGAAAAATAGTAATTGTTAATGACCTTAATTATGAAAATTGCGGGGACGCAATTTTTATAAGGAGGGGAGTCTGTAACAACCCGAGATTTTGTGAAAATTTAATATCGTCATTATACGATTAGAATGCTAGTTAATTACTCGATTAAGTTTTAATCGGTTGAAAATTCTTTTGGTAATTTGAAAAAAAAAATTGATGGGCTTTTTGAAATGGATCCTAGCCTTGTTTTATTTTATTATCGTGATTATATCCAACCCGAACCCCTCTTTTATTTTTGATTTCAAAACCCTAAACGTTCGAAAGGATTAATAATGGCGGCCCCATTCAAAAGAGAAAATTAGGGTTTAGGTAGAATTAGCAGCTGCCGACATTGGTTGCTCGTTTGAATAGGTGATTTCCACTTCCTTGCTCAGTCAAAAGGCTGCTAGGGTTCGATTTTTGGGCTTCTGCCGATTTCCTTCGTTCGCTTCTGTGATGTCACGGCGTCGACTCCGCCATGTTGCTCGCGGCTGCCTCAACGAAAAAGGTGAGTGACAATCTCACTCACATCTAGCTCAACCTTCAGTTTTATGATTCGAGATTTTCGTTGTATAAATATACTTGTTCAAATTCGTGGCTTTGGTTTTTGATTATTTGAGATTGTCAAATGGTTATCTCGGCTATTCGATTTTGCTGTTCAATTCTTTTTGTGACTTGTTCATCTTTTAACTTCGGTCTTGTCACTGCTTCGATTTGTGAAGTATTAAATTCTCTGAATACTATGGCTTTGGAGTTTGTGATATTCGAACTTGAATCTTGTTATGGTTTTTGTTTTGGGACTGCGGCTGTTGTTTTGAATACTTGGTTAGCTTTCAGGCACTTTGTTGTGTTCGTATATATTTGTTGAAGTTGTTAAATTACGATGCTATGATATTGGTTCTCTGGTTCACTTGTTTGAAATTCTGGCAGTTGATTGGCTGTTGACTTGGACTATTTCTCTACAAAAAAAAATATATTTCCTTTTCGAATTGCAAACTTGATTTTGTGTGGCCTATGTGATTTCGACACTGTGATTTTTATCATCTGGCTTTGGGTTGAAACTATTTGATCCTTTGCCTTTGATTGTACCACCACTTTGACTTTGTGATGATATTATCTTGCTTTGATAAAACTGTAAATTTGAAATTGTTGACTAATTCTTTGTGACTTCATAGATGTGCATATATACAATAGTATGTGTGCATGCTTATATTGTTGAACCTATACGTGCGATTACAGTTTTCTTCTTATGGTCGAGCTGTACTATGATTTTGACCTGTGCACGACTTTGATTTTTGTATGTGCATATCATCGTATCAATGGATGAACTTGCCATATAATTGTGGTCACTGTTACTTTGTTGTATTTTGATGCTTGTTTGTACATGTTGTTTCAGTTGCAGTTTTCAATTTGAGGTTCATTCGCTGATTGAACCTCATGTAACTATGTACTGTATTGTCCATGATTGCTGACATTGTTATTAGTTTATTGAATTGCCTTTGACACTTGTTTATGTCAAGTGCTGGTTCATTCGATTTAGACATGTATGTGCACTCGTATATGTGCATACATGTACTTTTGTAGTCATTTAACACTTGTTACTTTATGTTGATGGTCTCTGAGGTTCAATGCTTGGTTGATATTTGAACTTGATGTCTTCAATATACATGCAGTTTGACCTTTCCTATATATGTTGTTCAATTGAGTTGCAGGCGACTGTTTTGGAGCATCCAGTTCTCTTTATAATTTTTGTGGCATTTGTGTTGGCCTTGATTTAGTGCAGCCTGGCTATGTTGCCTTCACTGTATTGTTGCAGTGTTTCATTGTTCCACCACTTGTGTTGCCATGCACTTGAATTAGTGTATTTATTTGTTTTGTTGACATTACCACTTGTAATTGTAGTGTTGCAGTCACTACTTGTGCTGTTCAGTTGAGTTCGACACTTGCATTGTCGTTGCTTGACTGTTTAGTCTCTCGGCTAATTGCGTGGTTCAACTGCAATTTCATTATGCGGTTGTATATGTGATAGAACTGCCCAGTTTTACAGTGCATGGCATTGATGCATTTAGGTTGGGGTTTTTTACTCACTTGAGTTGAACCCGATTTCGGGGTTTGACCTTGTGATCAACTATGACTTTCACTGAGCTTTTGTGTATCTCTTGCGATAGTGGCGAGGCAGTACACGCGTGCGTGTACTGCAGCCCTATCAGATTTAACAGCTTTAAATTGATTTAGTCGATTTGATAAATTGTTTATTTATCTCTGTTGATGATTTAAATCTGCTGATTTTTGTTAAACACTGTTAAGTGTTATATTGACCGTTATCCGGTTTCTTTGTTTAAAGAATCGGGTAGACGGGAATTATTGTGGCTGTCGTCTATTTAAATTATTACTGCCTATATGCACTAATAAACTGGTTTGAATTAGACTGACCTGGGTATTATTTTCTTTTGAATGTAATACTCGGGTCAGACCCGAGTATTTCAGGTTGTAATTTCTTTCTTTGAGTTGCTGTTCGGGATTGAAGACTTTTCACATCTTCTGAAGTTGTCAGCCATTTTGTAGTAGTCGTGTCATTGTATAGAATGATATGTATTCATGTATATTAGTCGATAATGTACTTGTATATATAACTTCTAGAGTCGACAGCTGTAGTTGTATCATATGTATAGTGTCAACTATGTATTAACTGACATCAGTTATATATATCTGAGACTTTTGTTTTTATCTGTGTTCCGCATTTATATTATCTGTGTTATTGTTATATCTAATGTCCTAAACTATTATGAACCGTCGTAGTTCGTTTTATACTAGTATTGGGTGTGTCGATGGGAGTAAATAAATAATAGAAGAAACGAAAAAGAATGTACCACTCCTATCGAGATAACCAATGTTAGTGTAAGGCCAATTACGGATGGTCGCTCCCATCCAGCCTTATTCTTCGTAATAATAGACAGTATTTCTTTTAATACTCTTTGTTATTATGAGCATAGAGGTGGGGCGTCACAAGGGGTTAAGGGTATAAGGATGCGCCTTGTTCCTATTTTGCCCTTGCATATTTCCTAACCTTTTATTCTCTTTTTGTTCTTTAGTTCACTTGTTTAACATGGCACAACTACCCTTATTTAATAACAAATCTCAATCCATTAATCATCTTACATTATTTTATTTTATTTAACTAATTAAATATTCTAAATAATGTTACAAAAAATATGGGGTGTTACAGAAAGCGACTGGTAACAAATTTTCAATCTTTATGTGACAATCATGGCTTTTCTTCCCACTCAGTTTACCATTCTTATAGTCGACACATCTATGAAGATTATAGAAAATTCCATCAGGAAATCTTAATCCTTCCACTCATTTTAATAGAACTTTAACTTGGTTATTGTCTAGCTCATAGCTTGCTTTGGGTTTTTTAGTGTCATTTGGCTTGGTATGAACCTCGAGAAGATTACATACTGCTTGGACATCACGTCTTGATTTCAAATCTTCCTTAGTCTTCCCTTTAACATTCAAAACTGTATTAAAAACATTATCAAACATGTTTTTCTCGTTGTGCATCACGTCAATATTATGATGAATTAGGAGATTTTTCAAATAAGGCAATTCCCAAAATATACTTTGTTTGCACCAATTATGAACTATCGATTTACCTTGAATTTTAATTTGCTCTCTGGTTTCATTGGTTGTCGCAAAGTCTCTTGTCAATTAGCTATAAAGTTTTTTCTATCTTTTCTAAAAGATTGATTAATATGAAGAAAACACCGATGACAATCAAACCATGATATTTTCATCCCATGCGTAAAGAAAATAATCGTGTTTCTTCCATGCGATAAAGACAAGCTAGATGACCGGCCATACTCCAACCAGAAAGCATTGCATACGCAGGAAAATCGCTAATAGTGCATCACAGAAATGCAAACATACGGAAAATAATTTTTGAAATGTCCTATGTTTCAGCTCCGTCATACCATAATGTTTTCAACTCTTCAATCAACAGTAGTAAATAAACATAGATTCCTTGTGTCCGATCATCAGGGCCAGGGCGACAATAGTGAGAAACATATATGGAGTTTTCATACACATCTACGAAGGTAAATTATAAGGTGTAATGATTATAGGACAAGATGAATATTTAGAATCAAATTGAAAGAATGGTGATAATCCATCCGTACATAAACAAAGTCTAACATTATGGCTCTCCGCTGCAAAAGCAGGATATGTCTTATTAAAATGCTTCCATGCTTCTCCATTAACTAGGTGTGTTAACGTATCTTCTTCCTGTGTTCGCACATTGTGCCATCTCATATGATGCGCGGTTACAGTGGATGCATATAACCCTTGAAGTCTAGGAGTTATAGGTAAATAATGCATATTCTTGTTTGAGACTTTCTTTCCCTTATTTGTTCTTAGTTTGTATCTTTTCTAGTTACATATTCTACAATTCTTCAGATTGATGTCTTCTTTCCAAAACAACATGCAACAATTTAAACATGTATCTACTTTTTAATATGGAAAACCAAAAGAAGACATAAGTTTTTTCACTTCATAATGAATTTCGCACATCAAATTATCGAGTGGCATATACCGTTTTGCGGCTTGTACAACATCTGCAAATCCGGCTTCCACGAAGTTGCATTTTGATTTCATTGCAATGTATTTTGCAGTTACTAATAACTTGGTACCGCTTGTGCTTCCATCCCAAAGAGGTTTCTTAGCAGCATCTAATAAATCATATATTTTCTTTGCTCCAATATTTGGTTCTTCTTCGACATCAACATCGTCGTCATCAACTTCAAAACTAGAGAACATCGATCGTGCTGCATCATCAACCATATCTTCTATGGGGTTCATCTTAACAATTTCACTACCCACCTCCTCCTCTGCATATATAGGATTAGGTGCTACATGTTCTCCATGAAGATCAAACACAAGATAATTCGGCACGAAACCTTATTAGCACAAATGGACTTTAACCATATCCAGTACAAATGCTTCAACAATTTGCACCTACTATATGAACAGCGAATTTTTCTATCGTTTCCATTATTACTTAAAGCGAATTCAATAAATATGTTTACATCATTATAAAATCTTCCCTTATTGAGCCTCTCATTTCCCTTCGAGGATGATACATCCAGGACCGATTAACAAAATAATCGACCATTTTTCCTATTTTAAAAAATATGTTAGAGATTAAAAATAGTATTAATCATATTATGCATTAACATTTAATTTTTCAAATCATTTATTAACTAAAATTCATTTATGCATTTTAGGGATTGACACAAATTATGAGTAGAATATAAAATTTTTAGTTTATCGTCTTCTACTTTGATGGCCAGTCATCCTACTTCCCATTACAAACACAGTAGTAATTACATTTCGTAAATAATTTAATTTTAAACGATTCAAAAAAATTTGGCAGTACTTCCCCTTTGTTACCTGTATCGTACACAATGCATGTACACAGGAAACAAAAAGGAAGTGCTGTCAAAATTTTGTAAACCGTTTAAAATGAAATGATTTACAAAATGTAACTACTTTATTGTGTTTGTAACTTGTCCAATACAGGGACAAATCAACAAATATTGTATCCTATGAATATAGATGTCCATTCTATGCTAAAAACGAATATCCATATAAAGATCATATACAATACTTATCAGACGGGGCCAGAAACTCTCTAAGGAATTTTAATTATATACATAACATATATTAGCATACATAATTCATTTATGCATTGTAATGTTTTGATAACTATATAATATATATTTTTTCCATTTTTATAAAATCTTATATGTTTTCAATCATAACAAATTATGGATATAATATTATATTTCAAAAAAATAAACATCACTATACACTCATTTATTTAGTAATTTTATCGGATTCGACATCCAAGTAAACTAGAGTTGTTATATAAACTATCAACTGATAATTAATCTTCAATAGTAATATTTGAATTAACATTTTTGCACACTAATTAGCATTAAATCATATCACTAATTCGACATATAAACTAATTAACCTAAGTTTAGCCATAATTATATTTTAATTATCGGATTTACGCACTTATAACCGTAATTAGTATATCAGAATCTATCAACATACAGTTGCAAACACTCAAGGGAGTGGTATCATCAAATAAAACTACAAATTAACAATAATTTAACATATTAGGATAAATTGGAGTTAGAAAAAATACCTCTTTTCATTGAAATTGAAGTGCTGGAAGCCGAAAAGAAGAAGTTGGAGATGTTTATGGTGTTGGCGGGGCAGTGGAGGTTGGAGGTGGGCGAATTTGGGGGAAGAGGGAGGGTTTGGAGGAAGATTTGGGGTAAGAAGATAACGAAAATAGCTTTCGACCGACTCAGGTAATTCACGGCATGCGTCGGTTTGCGACGGCCGCCGATGACAAGCTTTCGACTATTTTCGACAACAAAAGTTCGGTTATTAAAGAATTGCCATGAAAAAACCTAGCCTTCGAAAACACCCGTCGGTGGCCGTCGCTACCATCCTCGCGGTAAATAGTAATTCCATAGTGAGAATAATTTTTTTAAATTGTGGCTTACATATAAAACTTGAAAATGGAAACAAATAAAGTTGTGAGAAAAAATGAAACATAAGTGAAATAACTAAGGGAAGGAAAAAATATTGATAAATTCAATCAAATTTTTGGTCAATAAAAAAGATTAAAGAGACTGATTGTTTGGAAAGTATCTTTTGTTTTATTTTGATTGAGAGTAGAATAGTTTTTTTGAATTGTAGCTTACATATGAAACTGGAAAACGGGAAGAAATAAAGTTGTGAGAAAAGTACGAAACGGAAGTGAAATAATTAGGAGATGAGAAGTGTAACAACCCTGGTTTAGATGATTACCTGTATTATTAAATTATAACGGTGATTATAATTTAATATTTTGAGATATAAATTAATTGGGGATTTAAAATTGTTTATTTTAAATAAACAATAGGTTTAAAAATATGAAAATAAAGTTTTGGAACTTTATTTTGATGGTGTAACGAACGCGATTTTTCGTCGCTCGAAAATCGACATTAATACGTCCACTGTATCAACTGCCGAGCAATCGAATGTCGGAAAACCGAATTGTTATGGAGAAAAAGAAGAGGTAAAAGAAGACAGAAGAAAAAGAAAGAAGAAACAACAGAAACAGAAACAATATCAGAATCTCACATTCGCAGCGGAACAACATATAATAGATAAATGAATAATCTTTAAATCAAAGAACTATATCATTTTATACATTACATCATCATCAGAGTTTACACAACAATATACAACACAATACTGGACAGTTATACAAACTTGTCCTCATACAGAATACACAACGGAATAATACTATCGTATATAAATACTACGCCTCGTCATCCAGCTCGCCAATGAACTTCACAGCATCTCCCGAATCCAGAATGACCTGATAACCTGACTCTAGACTCCCCGTGTGTAAATTGGTGGGCATCCAGAGTTTAGGAAGGAAACAATAAACTCCAGGTCAGTCATGGTGACTGGTGTGAGAACTAAAACAGTTTACCTTTAAAAACCACAACAACAACAATAGATGTGGAAAATATTCGCAATGCTTTTGGGAAATGAAACTACCATAAGACCTCCTGCCACACACACAATGCAAACGCATAATTGGAGGAGATTTCTTCTTATGATAGTCAAACATGCTTACTACGCAAAATCATTCGATTGTTATTATTATTAGTGCATAGTGCAGAAAACATTTCGAAAGTATAATATTAATCTTAGCCAGCATAGGCATTTCACACTATGCCTACTATAGCTACCATCTAAACAGTGGTGACCACCATAAGTAAATGGCAGGTTCTACAACTAAAACCGTACAAGGTTCGTATTGGAAATTGGATTGCCAACAAATGATCAGGCTAAGGAGCTTCCTACTGCCATATGGGAACGCCTCTGGCGGGACGCCCTGAGAGACAACCTGCTCTCTGCCAACACAAGGCCGGGTTACCTCTGGGTATAGGTAACTACTACACGAATATGCCATTCCCCGGTCCTTTGGGACCTTTATCCGAGCGCTCGGTAACCAACATCATACATAATAAATAAAGTGTGTCCACATGAGTAAGTATCTGGGCTCCATACCATGATACTACCCTTTTCCAGAAGGAAAAGACATACCCTAAAGGGCGCGACCCTCATAACCTTGCCGCATCATTCCTGTTTCGACCATTTCCGGGTTGTTAGGTCCTGACGAAGTCTCGTCCACAAAGCTACGCTTTTTCACAAAGCCACGCTTTGATCACAAATGATCATCACACAGCAACACTCAGCATGCCACACTACCAAATTGGGAGTATATCACTGATAAATTTCAACTACACAACCTTTGAGCTCGTACATCTCAGAGAAGGGTGTTAAGCTAAGAGAATAAATTCTCCGCCACCAACAGAAATGTATTTGAAAGAAATCATCTTTATATCTCAAAATGTAATGTCAGACATGTAACCATACAAGTCTGTTCCGGGTTCGAACAGAACCGAAGGCACTTCAAAAGAAGCCCTTGCAATCCGGGTATTCAAAATCCCGATAAAACTTTCCATCACAAAGGAAATATCTATACCGTAGCTAACGGTGCAGAGACAATCGATAGGTCATCCTATCATTTTCACAAATACCCGGCCTTCACCACCGGTCTTCAATACGATCCATATTGTCATATCACTAATACGGAATGAGTTATATGACACAAAGGTCTTTTCCCGGCTAACCCGAATAGTGAGCACAATATTTAAAACATATGGATATAGGGATTTCAATTAAGTCACAACTTATTACCCAAATCCTTTCCTTTAAATGGTTTAAACAAATTACCATTTTAAATCTTTAAACAAAAAGATTCATTTCAAAAACCTTCAATGGTTTAAACAATTTCCGTACTTTTAATCTTTTAAACAAAAAGATTCAATTCACAAAGTTCACCCCATTCACAAAGATCCATTCATGGATTTAAAAACAATTTCCATTTTAATTGAATTAACCCATTAAATCTTTAAATTAAGTTTTAATTTATAGCTTTCAAAACTATTCACAATTCAAGTCTTTTATAATATAAAAGATACACCTTTTGAAATACTCTTTGATTTCAAAATAAAATTTAATCATCTTCACAAAGGTTAATTCATAGTTTTCCAAACTATTTACAATTTCATTTCAACTTGAAATGTTTCAATACAAGTTGGAAATCCTTTCACTTTATGGAAGCTATTATCATTTGAAAACAGATAGTTTTCATTTTGGGAAAAACTGGTTACAATTTCACAGTTTAAAGCCATTCAAGTATAAAACTTGAATTATAAGTTTAAATTTCCAAAACCAAAATTAAATGGTTAAAAACCCATATAAACACCTTTTATAACTTATAAAATCTTTTAAACCAAAATTCCCAATTCATTGAATTCAATTTCAAAATATCGAATTCAAACTTAAATCAAATGATTTAAATTCCAATTCTATTAAGTTATTTAAAATAACTAATATTTTTGAATCTCATTTTCAAACACTTTCAATTTCAATTTCAAAACTATTTTGGATTCAAAAACTCAATTTTTCCAAAACTGTTACAAATCTGTGACTTAACCGATTTCCACGTGAAATCCACATTTGTGTGTGTATTGTGTAGTCCAAGGGTTTAACATAATAGTGCAACAGCATTCAATCATCACAGATCAAATATAACAATATAATTGATAAGCGGTATAAACTATAATGCTTATCTTCATTCACATATCACAGATATATATATCACAGATAAATAGATCCCAAATCACACACAAATCAAATATATCACAAAGCATCACACATCAAAGATGTCGAACAATTCAACATCCAATATAATCCAAACATCCATAGATAGGATTAATTTAATTATCCGATTAATGTAAATCAGATAAATTTTAATAAATCAATTTTACTAGCTATAGTAAGTTGATAATAAATTAATTTCAAATTGATTTTCGAATTTATTTCAAAACACAAAATCAATTTCCAACATTTTCAAATTTATTTCCTTTTAAAAATAAATTCCTTTAGCTCTTCAAATCTATTTAAAAATCCCAAATTTAGATAAATTCTTCAGTTTGTAGATAATATTTCCAAAATCCATTCATTATGCCTTTTTCCCAAATTCGAAATTTAACTCAATACAGTTCAGAAATAAGACTTTATCTTTTAAAACTCCTTTTAATTTATCCAATTATAAAAAAATAAATTTTTCGATAAAATTTCAGCTAAAATTTCAAAAATCCAACTTTACTTATTTCTGGTATTCATCGATACCAAAAATATATTTGGCTAAATTATAGCCGTCAACAATTTCAATCACAATATAATCACACGGAGATTATAAATAAATCAACACACAACATTGAAATAAATTCAAATGTTTGAGGTATCTAGTTGGATCCCTCCAACATGTTTCCCTGCATCCACAGATGTTAGCACAATACCAATTTCACTTCAACGTGAAATTATCGCGGTATATGGGATTTATCCGCTATTATGCGGGGCAATATGGTCTCATCCGCTATATAATGCGGGAAATCAACTCCAAATACATATATAATACCAATTCCACTTCACAGTGGAATTATCGCGGTATATGTTTTTAATAAATAACCTCCGCTTAATATACGGCGTATAGGGTCTATTTAACACAACAAATAACATTTTATCATCCACTCATCACAATCAACATTATCAACAATTTTAAATCTAAATATTTAAAATTTAAATCGAAACAAAACATTCGATTGAGTGAGGAGTTCTCACCTTGAGTTTTGTCGAACGTTTAAATTTTAAATTAAACCGAACTGTTCGATTTAAATCAAAAAAAATTTAGCTTACTCAAACTGACCCCAGACCTGCGCTGCAGTGTAGAGCGTGTCGTTGCGATTCCAACGCTTCCTGTTTCGTCGAATTTCGACAACCTATGAAGAAGATATCAATTTTTAAAGTTTGAACGAATTAAATATATATTTAATTTACAATTTCCTTTTAAATTTTTAAACCTTAGTCAATCTGGGCCACACGTTCAAACCAAGCAAATCACGGCCTTGACTAGCATCTTCTTCCCCAGGCTATTTCACGCGAGATGAACCATCTTCACGTTCAAAAATTCGAACGTCGCTCCCCCCTTTCTCGACCGTAATTTGATCGGAGGCCACCAACACACGCGCTGTGCCAGCCCCACACACACCACGAATGGCGTTGAACTCGGTGCCTCCAGTTCGTCGAAGAGCGTGCACGAACGCAAGTGCTTCCCAGCAGAATTCTGGCCATCTCCTCGAGTTTCGAGCCGACCCACCATACGGATGTGTAGATCTTCATAAGCTCTTTAATTCTTTAGTTGGTGATTTCTGCTAATTACGAGTGGATTTGAAGATATTGAGGAAGAAAGAATCAAGTGTTCTTGGCCATTAAATGTTAGGGCCGGCTGAAGATAATAAACTAGGGTTTCCTCTTGTTAACGTATATATATACGTATATAAATAATATTAAATTCATTTTAAAACGACTTTTTCAAACGATCTACAAATCACACGTGCCGACTGGCATTCGTAAGGTTTTACCCGCGTTCCGAACACAATGGAACGTGTTTCGGGAGCTAATTCGATCGCATGTGAGAGTTACGAAAATAAACGATCAAATTTAAATTAAACTGATTAAAACGATTTCTAGGCGTTTCAACTTGCTCCGGACAAACCGTACATCCGATTGACACGAAATTTGAAATCATACAATAATATCACATTACAGATCCGATGAAACTAGTTTTTTCGAAATCCAAGACTGTTTGAAAAATGGTCATTTTTACTCGTCAATTAAATATTAAAATATTCAATTTTCACAATTTAACTTTTAATTCAATTTTAAAAGTTTACAAACATCATTATAACTTAAATATGATTTAATATAACTTTATAAATCATTTTTAATCCAATTTCCAGTTATTTCTGGAATTTCAAATATTAAATTATCGATTTAATTAAACAATTAAATCACCATATTCGAAATAAAATTCATTCGACTTACAAATCTTACTTATTAATATTTAAAATCAATTAAATATCTAAATTTCAAATGATAGAAATTCTGGGTCGTTACAAATGGTTTGGATAAAAATGAGCAAAATATGGTTTTAAGTTTGATAATTGCAATAATTTGAAACTTGTAATATATGATCTATGCTTTCCAAAACATCAAAAGTCTAGAAAACACAAAACATGAAACTTGTAGTATATGATCTATGCTTTCCAAAACATCTAAAATTCATATATTTGGTTAAGAATTGTAAAAGTTATGCTTAATTTAGTTTCAGGTTCAACAACAGAGCAAATAATAGTTTTGCTCTCGGGATTGCTATAGAAACACTCAAATTTGAAAGAGATAACTTCAAAATTTTGAAAAACACAAAACATGAAACTTGTAATATATGATCTAGGCTTTCCAAAACATCTAAAATTCTTAAATTTGGTTAAGAAACTTAAAAGTTATGCTTAATTTAGTTTTAGATTCAACAAAAGAGCAAATAATAGTTCTGCTCTCGGGATTGCAATAGAAACAGTAAGTGATCTACGCTTTCCAAAACATCTAAAATTCTTAAATTTGGGTTAGAAACGTAAAAGTTATAGAAAAATTCGTTTTAGCCACAATCACAAAACAAATATTACACCAGTCATCTTTTTTTTCCAGCAAATTCACCACTATAAACCGTCCTTAAACGCATGAACCCAAAATAGAAAGCGTGAGGGAAACCTCACCTTAGATATGCAGAAAAGTTTGGGCTGAAAGCTTCTCCAGTTTGGATCAATTTGATGATTTTCAGGCTCCTTTGTTAGCTTCAGCAGCTGAAAAAGTTGAAACAAGAACATGCAAGAACAAAAGAGAAAGTTATACACAATTCATATCTAATTCTAGGATTTTGATGATATAATTCTGTAGTATTGGTGGAGATTACCTTCTATTCTCCTAATTTGGTGATTTCTTCTTGAATTGGCAGCAAATTGGGTGAAAATTTTGTTTTAGTTGAAGGTAACCATTTTATATTTTTTTCAGTTTATTGTAAGTTTGTTCTTTTCTGTTTCTGAGGAAGAAGAACTAATCTACGTACACTAGTTTGTTTCTCACCAGAAACATCCAGATAATGAATTTTAGGTTTTAAAACCTAACCCAAAATGCCTAAAGCAGTAATATTTAGAGAAAATGCAAGGCTATGTAAATGTATTAGGCTATTTTACCTTAAATTCACATATTTCTCAATATAAACTCAAAAAAAAATATGCAACCAACTGTTATGAAACAAAAATTGTTATTTACACAAAATAAAAAATTTTCAATAATAAAATGTTATTTTCATAAATAAAACCATATTTTTGACAATATTTTACAATTTTCAAAATTTTAGTGTAAAAACACAAATTTTAAAGGATAATTTGTTCAAAAATCATTTTCATTTTCAAATAAGTTATAACAAAACATTATAACTCTTTTTAAAATAAAAAAATATTATTTTAAACAATATTCCATCTTTTAATTTTAATAAAATACATATTTCTACATATTTCTTCTTTTAAATTCAATAACAGGTTAATATTGGCAATAATTACCAATATTAATGCATTGATTCAACAAAAATCCAATAAATAATTATTTTCACTCCAAATTCTCAAAGTAAAGTTTTTAAAACTCTATTTTCATCAATTTTTATTTATTTCAAAAATTATATGTTGAAACACATCAATTGATTAATTTATTAACTCTAATTTAATAAGATCACATTGTTTATTTGAAATAAATAAAAAAATTAAATCAAATTTATTTTCTCCATTTTAATTTCAATATTAAATTATAACTAACGTTATAATTAAATATCACAGGTAATCACCAATACCGGGTTTGTTACAAAGCTAGCTAGAACTTGATATTAGTATAAGATAAGAGGAATATAAGTGCATAAGGGAATTCATCCTTTAACTATAAAGGATGGGTACAAGTATAGTATAATCTCAATGCACGGTATATGTTTACCAAGGGTTGTCGCATGAATATGTTTAATTCAACATAAGAGACTCATACATAATGGCATTCAATGCTAATACAAGGAATCATATGAAAGTCATGAGAGAAACTCATTAAAATTCCAATATGAATCTCATGTAACTCAAGATAAAGTTCAAATATCATAAAAATGAAATCACAATATATAACATCTTATGAAGCTCTATGCTATCTATGTAACAAAAATATCTCAAAATAGTGAAATCGTATAAAACTCAGAAAATTCAAAAAAACCCCTGATTGGTGAGATCCCTGATTGCAAAGATGAAGCAATGTTGCACGTGCTAAAATCTTGTCCAGTGCTATTTATAATTTAGGTACCTAACTCGTGGACCCGAAGGTTATACTCATGGTGACCGATGTCACATAACTCATGGTGACCGAAGTCACAAAACTCATGGTGACCGAAGTCACATAACTTGTGGTGACCGAAGTCACATAACTCAAATGACCCGAAGGTCTATATCATGGGCATACTCGTGGATGTGTCACAAACTCTCGGAAAGGAACCCGAAAAGTGTTAGCGTGCGTCCCATACCACACGTTCGCACTAAATGGTTTACTAACCGCTAGTTAACTCCACATCATAAAAATAGAATCTCAAACCTCAAAAATCTCATAATACTCATATATCTTGCGTCGTATCATCGACAAGTGCAAATAAATCTCATAGTAGTTTCTCATAAACCATAATTACCGCAAGGGAAAAATCTAATCTCAAGACTCGCCTCATCTCATCGGCGAGTAAAACAACATTTATAAGTAGTTCTCATCGATTATTACTCCTATGATAGGAGATCTCGAACGTCTCAACTAGTCAAATATTGGCTGAAACAAATTCTAAGACCAACAATCATTGTTGCTTTCATTTCGATCCCTAGACAGCAACAATCAGACGCATTTTTAATCAATATACTTCAAAATTTCAAAAACCTCAAAACATGAAACTTTTGGAACAAATTCTTAGCTTTTCGGAACATCAAAGATTATTGAATTTGGATAAAAATTGAAAAAGTTATGCTTAATTTAGTTTCAGATTCAACAACAGAGCAAATAATAGTTT
Organism: Allium fistulosum; assembly: GCA_030737815.1. Lineage (NCBI taxonomy): Eukaryota > Viridiplantae > Streptophyta > Magnoliopsida > Asparagales > Amaryllidaceae > Allium > Allium fistulosum. Next base: position 615,285,978 of record CM060907.1, read on the forward strand.
TGCTCTCGGGATTGCAATAGAAACACTCAAATTTGAAATAGATAACTTCAAAACTCTAAAAAACACAAAACATGAAACTTGTAGTATATGATCTATGCTTTCCAAAACATCTAAAATTCTTAAATTTGGTTAAGAAACGTAAAAATATGCTTAATTTAGTTTCAGATTCAACAACAAAGCAGATAATAGTTTTGCTCTCGGGATTGCAATAGAAACACTCAAATTTGAAATAGATAACTTCAAAATTCTAAAAAATTCAAAACATGAAACTTGTAGTATACGATCTAAACTTTCCAAAACATCTAAAATTCTTAAATTTGGTTAAGAAACGTATATGTTATAGCAAAATTCGTTTCAGCCACAATCACAAAACAAATATTACAACACTCATCTTTTTTTCCCAACAAATTCACCACTATAAACCGTCCTTAACCGCATGAACCCAAAATAGAAAGCGTGAGGGAAACTTCACCTTAGATATGCAGCAAAGTTTGGGCTGAAAGCTTCTCCAGTTTGGATCAATTTGATGATTTTCAGGCTCCTTTGTTAGCTTCAGCAGCTGAAAAAGTTAAAACAAGAACATGCAAGAAAAAAAGAGAAAGTTATACACAATTCATATATAATTCTAGGATTTTGATGATATAATTTTGTAGTATTGGTGGAGATTACCTTCTATTCTCCTAATTTGGTGATTTCTTCTTGAATTTGCAGCAAATTGGGTGAAAATTTTGTTTTAGTTGAAGGTAACCATTATATATTTTTTTTCAGTTTACTGTAAGTTTGTTCTTTTCTGTTTCTGAGGAAGAAGAACTAAACTACGTACACTAGTTTGTTTCTCACCAGAAACATCCAGATAATGGATTTAGGTTTTAAAACCTAACCCAAAAAGCCCAAAGCAGTATTATTTAGAGAAAATGCAAGGCTATGTATATGTATTAGACTATTTTACCTTAAATTCACATATTTCTCAATATAAACTCAAAAAAATATATGCAACCAACTGTTATGAAACAAAAATTATTATTTACACAAAATAAAATTTTTCAATAATAAAATGTTATTTTCATAAATAAAACCATATTTTTGACAATATTTTACAATTTTCAAAATTTTAGTGTAAAAACACGAATTTTAAAGGATAATTTGTTCAAAAATCATTTTCATTGTCAAATAAGTTATAACAAAACATTATAACTCTTTTTAAAATAACAAAATATTATTTTAAACAATATTCCATCTTTTAATTTTAATAAAATACATATTTTCTACATATTTCTTCTTTTAAATTCAATAACAGGTTAATATTGGCAATAATTATTAATATTAATACATTGATTCAACTAAAATCAAATAAATAATTATTTTCACTCCAAATTCTCAAAGTAAAGTTTTTAAAACTCTATTTTCATCAATTTATATTTATTTCAAAAATTATATGTTGAAACACATCAATTGATTAATTTATTAACTCTAATTTAATAAGATCACATTGTTTATTTGAAATAAATAAATAAAAATTAAATCAAATTTATTTTCTCCATTTTATTTTCAATATTAAATTATAAATAACGTTATAATTAAATATCATAGGTAATCACCAATACCAGGTTTGTTACAAAGCTAGCTACAACTTGATATTAGTATAAGATAAGAGGAATATAAGTGCATAAGGGAATTCATCCTTTAACTATAAAGGATGAGTACAAGTATAGTATAATCTCAATGCATGGTATATGTTTACCAAGGGTTGTCGCATCAATAGGTTTAATTCAACATAAGAGACTCATACTTAATGGCGTTCAATGCTAATACAAGGAATCATATGAAAGTCATGAGAGAAACTCATTAAAATTCCAATATGAATCTCGTGGAACTCAAGATAAAGCTCAAATATCATAAAAACGAAATCACAATATATAACATCTCATGTAGCTCTAGGCTATCGATGTAACAGAAATATCTCAAAATAGTGAAATCGTATAAAACTCAGAAAATTCAAAAAAACCCCGAATTGGCCAGATCCCTTATTGCAAAGCTGAAGCAATGTTGCACGTGCTAAACTCTTTTCCAGTGCTATTTATAATTTAGGTACATAACTCGTGGACCCGAAGGTCATACTCATGGTGACCGATGTCACATAACTCGTGGTGACCGAAGTCACAAAACTCATGGTGACCGAAGTCACATAACTTGTGGTGACCGAAGTCACATAACTCAGATGACCCAAAGGTCTATAGCACGGGCATACTCATGGATGTGTCACAAACTCTCGGAAAGAAACCTGGAAAGTGTTAGCGTGCGTCCCATACCACACGTTCGCACTAAACGGTTTACTAACCGCTAGTTAACTCCACATCATAAAAATAAAATCTCAAACCTCAAAAATCTCATAATACTCATATATCTGGCCTCCTATCATCGACAAGTGCAAATAAATCTCATAGTAGTTTCTCATAAACCATAATTCCCGCAAGGGAAAAATCAAATCTCAAGACTCGCCTCATCTCATCGGCGAGTAATACAACATTTATAAGTAGTTCTCATCGATTATTACTCCTATGATAGGATATCTCGAACGTCTCAACTAGTCAAATATTGGCTGAAACAAATTCTAAGATCAACAATCATTTTTGCTGTCATTTCGATCTCGGGAAAGCAACAATCAGACGCATTTTGAATCAATATACTTCAAAATTTCAAAAACCTAAAAACATGAAACTTTTAGAACAAATTCTTAGCTTTCCGGAACATCAAAGATTATTGAATTTGGATAAAAATTGAAAAAGTTATGCTTAATTTAGTTTCAGATTCAACAACAAAGCAAATAATAGTTTTGCTCTCGGGATTGCAATAGAAACACTCAAATTTGAAATGGATAACTTCAAAATTCTGTAAAACACAAAACATTAAACTTGTAGTATATGATCTAAGCTTTCCAAAACTTCTAAAATTCTTAAATTTGGTTAAGAAAAGTTAAAGTTATGCTTAATTTAGTTTCAGATTCAACAACAGAGCAAATAATAGTTTTTCTCTCGGGATTGCAATAGAAACACTCAAATTTGAAATAGATAACTTCAAAATTTTAAAAAACACAAAACATGAAATTTGTAGTATACGATCTAAACTTTCCAAAACATCAAAAATTCTTAAATTTGGTTAAGAAACGTAAAAGTTATTTTTGATTTAGTTTCAGATTCAACAACAGAGCAAATAATAGTTTTGCTCTCGGGATTGCAAAAGAAACACTCAAATTTGAAATAGATAACTTAAAAATTCTAAAAAACACAAAACATGAAACTTGTAGTATATGATCTATGCTTTCCAAAACATCTAAAATTATTATATTTGGTTAAGAAACGTAAAAGTTATGCTTAATTTAGTTTCAGATTGAACAACAGAGGAAATAATAGTTTTGCTCTCGGGATTGCAATAGAAACACTCAAATTTGAAATAGATAACTTCAAAATTCTGAAAAACACAAAACATGAAACTTGTAGTATATGATCAAGGATTTCCAAAACATCTAAAATTCTTAAATTTGGTTAAGAAACGTAAAAGTTATTCTTAATTTAGTTTTAGATTCAACTACAGAGCAAATAATAGTTTTGCTCTTGGGATTGCAATAGAAACACTCAAATTTTAAATAGATAGCTTCAAAATTTTGAAAAACACAAAACATAAAACTTGTAGTATGTGATCTAATCTTTCCAAAATATCTAAAATTATTAAATTTTGTTAAGAAAAGTAAAAGTTATAGCAAAATTCATTTCAGCCACAATCACAAAACAAATATTACACCAGTCATCTTTTTTTCCCAGCAAATTCACCACTGTAAACCATCCTTAACCGCATGAACCCAAAATAGAAAGCGTGAGGGAACCCTCACCTTAGATATGCAGCAAAGTTTGGATTGAAAGCTTCTCCGGTTTGGATCAATTGATGATTTTCAGGCTCATTTGTTAGCTTCAGCAGCTGAAAAAGTTGAAATAAGAACATGCAAGAACAAAAGAGAAAGTTATACACAATTCATATCTAATTCTAGGATTTTGATGATATAATTCTGTAGTATTGGTGGAGATTACCTTCTATTCTCCTAATTTGGTCATTTCTTCTTGAATTGGCAGCAAATTGGGTGAAAATTTTGTTTTAGTTGAAGGTAACCATTTTATATTTTTTTCTGTTTACTGTAAGTTTGTTCTTTTCTATTTCTGAGGAAGAAGATCTAAACTACGTACACTAGTTTGTTTCTCACCAAAAACATCCAGATAATGGATTTTAGGTTTTAAAACCTAAACCAAAAAGCCCAAAGCAGTATTATTTAGAGAAAATGCAAGGCTATGTATATGTATTAGGCTATTTTACCTTAAATTCACATATTTCTCAATATAAACTCAAAAAAATTATGCAACCAACTGTTATGATACAAAAATTGTTATTTACACAAAATAATTTTTTTTCAATAATAAAATGTTATTTTCATAAATAAAACCATATTTTTGACAATATTTTACAATTTTCAAAATTTTAGTGTAAAAACACGAATTTTAAAGGATAATTTGTTCAAAAATCATTTTCATTGTCAAATAAGTTATAACAAAACAATATAACTCTTTTTAAAATAACAAAATATTATTTTAAAAAATATTCCATCTTTTAATTTTAATAAAATACATATTTTCTACATATTTCTTCTTTTAAATTCAATAACAGGTTAATATTGGCAATAATTACTAATATTAATACATTGATTCAACTAAAATCCAATAAATAATTATTTTCACTCCAAATTCTCAAATTAAAGTTTTTAAAACTCTATTTTCATCAATTTATATTTATTTCAAAAATTATATGTTGAAACACATCAATTGATTAATTTATTAACTCTAATTTAATAAGATCACATTGTTTATTTGAAATAAATAAATAAAAATTAAATCAAATTTATTTTCTCCATTTTATTTTCAATATTAAATTATAACTAACGTTATAATTAAATATCATAGGTAATCACCAATACCAGGTTTGTTACAAAGCTAGCTACAACTTGATATTAGTATAAGATAAGAGGAATATAAGTGCATAAGGGAATTCATCCTTTAACTATAAAGGATGGGTACAAGTATAGTATAATCTCAATGCATGGTATATGTTTAACAAGGGTTGTCGCATCAATAGGTTTAATTCAACATAAGAGACTCATACTTAATGGCATTCAACGCTAATACAAGGAATCATATGAAAGTCATGAGAGAAACTCATTAAAATTCCAATATGAATATCGTGGAACTCAAGATAAAGCTCAAATATCATAAAAATGAAATCACAATATATAACATCTCATGTAGCTCTAGGCTATCGATGTAACAGAAATATCTCAAAATAGTGTAATCGTATAAAACTCAGAAAATACAAAAAAACCCCGAATTGGCCAGATCCCTTATTGCAAAGCTGAAGCAATGTTGCACGTGTTAAACTCTTGTCCAGTGCTATTTATAATTTATGTACCTAACTCGTGGACCCGAAGGTCATACTCATGGTGACCGATGTCACATAACTCGTGGTGACCGAAGTCACAAAACTCATGGTGACCAAAGTCACATAACTTGTGGTGACCGAAGTCACATAACTCAGATGACCCAAATGTCTATAGCATGGGCATACTCGTGGATGTGTCACAAACTCTCGGAAAGGAACCCGAAAAGTGTTAGCGTGCATCCCATACCACACGTTCGCACTAAACAGTTTACTAACCGCTAGTTAACTCCACATCATAAAAATAAAATCTCAAACCTCAAAAATCTCATAATACTCATATATCTTGCCTCGTACCATCGACAAGTGCAAATAAATCTCATAGTAGTTTCCCATAAACCATAATTCCCGCAAGGGAAAAATCAAATCTCAAGACTCGCCTCATCTCATCGGCGAGTAATACAACATTTATAAGTAGTTCTCATCGATTATTACTCCTATGATAGGAGATCTCGAACGTCTCAACTAGACAAATATTGGCTGAAATAAATTCTAAGACCAACAATCATTGTTGTTGTCATTTCGATCTCGGGACAGCAACAATCAGACGCATTTTTAATCAATATACTTCAAAATTTCAAAAACCGCAAAACATGAAACTTTTAGAACAAATTCTTAGCTTTCCGGAACATCAAAGATTATTGAATTTGGATAAAAATTGAAAACGTTATGCTTAATTTAGTTTCAGATTCAACAACAAAGCAAATAATATTTTTGCTCTCGGGATTGCAATAGAAACACTCAAATTTGAAATAGATAACTTCAAAATTCTTTAAACACAAAACATGAAACTTGTAGTATATGATCTAAGCTTTCCAAAACTTCTAAAATTCTTAAATTTGGTTAAGAAACGTTAAAGTTATGCTTAATTTAGTTTCAGATTCAACAACAGAGCAAATAATAGTTTTGCTCTCGAGATTGCAATAGAAACACTCAAATTTGAAATAGATAACTTCAAAATTCTAAAAAACACAAAACATGAAACTTGTAGTATACGATCTAAAATGTCCAAAACATAGAAAATTCTTAAATTTGGTTAAGAAACATAAAAGTTATTCTTAATTTAGTTTCAGATTCAACAACATAGCAAATAATAGTTTTTCTCTCGGGATTGCAAAAGAAACACTCAAATTTGAAATAGATAACTTCAAAATTCTAAAAAAAACAAAACATGAAACTTATAGTATATGATCTATGATTTCCAAAACATCTAAAATTCTTATATTTGGTTAAGAAACGTAAAAGTTATGCTTAATTTAGTTTCATATTGAACAACAGAGCAAATAATAGTTTTGCTCTCGGGATTGCAATAGAAACACTCAAATTTGAAATAGATAACTTCAAAATTATGAAAAACACAAAACATGAAACTTGTAGTATATGATCTAGGCTTTCCAAAACATCTAAAATTTTTAAATTTGGTTAAGAAACGTAAAAGTTATTCTTAATTTAGTTTTAGATTCAACAATAGAGCAAATAACAGTTTTGCTCTTGGGATTGCAATAGAAACACTCAAATTTTAAATAGATAGCTTCAAAATTTTGAAAAACACAAAACATAAAACTTGTAGTATGTGATCTAATCTTTTCAAAACATCTAAAATTATTAAATTTTGTTAAGAAAAATAAAAGTTATAGCAAAATTCGTTTCAGCCACAATCACAAAACAAATATTACACCAGTCATCTTTTTTTCCCCAGCAAATTCACCACTGTAAACCGTCCTTAACCGCATGAACCCAAAATAGAAAGCATGAGGGAACCCTCACCTTAGATATGCAGCAAAGTTTGGGTTGAAAGCTTCTCCGGTTTGGATCAATTTGATGATTTTCAGGCTCCTTTGTTAGCTTCAACAGCTGAAAAAGTTGAAACAAGAACATGCAAGAACAAAAGAGAAAGTTATACACAATTCATATCTAATTCTTGGATTTTGATGATATAATTCTGTAGAATTGGTGGAGATTACCTTCTATTCTCCTAATTTGGTGATTTCTTCTTGAATTGGCAGAAAATTGTGTGAAAATTTTGTTTTAGTTGAAGGTAACCATTATATTATTTTTTCAGTTTACTGTAAGTTTGTTCTTTTCTGTTTCTGAGGAAGAAGAACTAAACTACGTACACTAGTTTGTTTCTCACCAGAAACATCCAAATAATGGATTTTAGGTTTTAAAACCTAACCCAAAAAGCCCAAAGCAGTATTATTTAGAGAAAATGTAAGGCTATGTATATGTATTAGGCTATTTTACCTTAAATTCACATATTTCTCAATATAAACTCAAAAAAAAAATATGCAACCAACTGTTATGAAACAAAAATTGTTATTTACACAAAATAAAATTTTTTCAATAATAAAATGTTATTTTCATAAATAAAACCATATTTTTGACAATATTTTGCAATTTCCAAAATTTTAGTGTAAAAACACGAATTTTAAAGGATAATTTGTTCAAAAACCATTTTCATTGTCAAATAAGTTATAACAAAACATTATAACTCTTTTTAAAATAACAAAATATTATTTTAAACAATATTCCATCTTTTAGTTTTAATAAAATACATATTTTCTACATATTTCTTCTTTTAAATTCAATAACAGGTTAATATTGGCAATAATTACTAATATTAATACATTGATTCAACTAAAATCCAATAAATAATTATTTTCAATCCAAATTCTCAAAGTAAAGTTTTTAAAACTCTATTTTCATCAATTTATATTTATTTCAAAAATTATATGTTGAAACACATCAATTGATTAATTTATTAACTCTAATTTAATAAGATCACATTGTTTATTTGAAATAAATAAATAAAAATTAAATCAAATTTATTTTCCCATTTTATTTTCAATATTAAATTATAACTAACATTATAATTAAATATCATAGGTAATCACCAATACCAGGTTTGTTACAAAGCTAGCTACAACTTGATATTAGTATAAGATAAGAGGAATATAAGTGCATAAGGGAATTCATCCTTTAACTATAAAGGATGGGTACAAGTATAGTATAATCTCAATGCATGGTATATGTTTACCAAGGGTTGTCGCATCAATAGGTTTAATTCAATATAAGAGACTCATACTTAATGGCGTTCAATGCTAATACAAGGAATCATATGAAAGTCATGAGAGAGACTCATTAAAATTCCAATATGAATCTCGTGGAACTCAAGATAAAGCTCAAATATCATAAAAACGAAATCACAATATATAACATCTCATGTAGCTCTAGGCTATCGATGTAACAGAAATATCTCAAAATAGTGAAATCGTATAAAACTAAGAAAATTCAAAAAAACCCCGAATTGGCCAGATCCCTTATTGCAAAGATGAAGCAATGTTGCACGTGTTAAACTCTTGTCCAGTGCTATTTATAATTTAGGTACCTAACTCGTGGACCCGAAGGTCATACTCATGGTGACCGATGTCACATAACTCGTGGTGACCGAAGTCACAAAACTCATGGTGAACGAAGTCACATAACTCAGATGACCCAAAGGTCTATAGCACGGGCATACTCGTGGATGTGTCACAAACTCTCGGAAAGGAACCCAAAAAGTGTTAGCGTGCGTCCCATACCACACGTTCGCACTAAACGGTTTACTAACCACTAGTTAACTCCACATCATAAAAATAAAATCTCAAACCTCAAAAATCTCATAATACTCATATATCTTGCCTCGTATCATCGACAAGTGCAAATAAATCTCATAGTAGTTTCTCATAAAACATAATTCCCGCAAGTGAATAATTAAATCTCCAGACTCGCCTCATCTCATCGGCGAGTAATACAAAATTTATAAGTAGTTCTCATCGATTATTACTCCTATAATAGGAGATCTCGAACGTCTCAACTAGTCAAATATTGGCTGAAACAAATTCTAAGACCAACAATCATTGTTGCTGTCATTTCGATCTCGGGACAACAACAATCAGACGCATTTTTAATTAATATACTTCAAAATTTCAAAAACCTCAAAACATGAAACTTTTAGAAAAAATTCTTAGCTTTCCGGAACATCAAAGATTATTGAATTTGGATAAAAATTGAAAAAGTTATGCTTAATTTAGTTTCAGATTCAACAACAAAGCAAATAATAGTTTTGCTCTCGGGATTGCAATAGAAACATTCAAATTTGAAATAGATAACTTCAAAATTCTGTAAAACACAAAACATGAAACTTGTAGTATATGATCTAAGCTTTCCAAAACATCTAAAATTCTTAAATTTGGTTAAGAACGTTAAAGTTATGCTTAATTTAGTTTTAGATTCAACAATAGAACAAATAATAGTTTTTCTCTCGGGATTGCAAGAGAAACACTCAAATTCGAAATAGATAACTTCAAAATTCTAAAAAACACAAAACATGAAACTTGTAGTATACAATCTAAAATTTCCAAAACATCTAAAATTCTTAAATTTGGTTAAGAAACGTAAATGTTATTCTTAATTTAGTTTCAGATTCAACAATATAGCAAATAATAGTTTTTCTCTCGGGATTGCAAAAGAAACACTCAAATTTGAAATATATAACTTCAAAATTCTAAAAAACACAAAACATGAAAGTTGTAGTACATGATCTATGCTTTCCAAAACATCTAAAATTCTTATATTTGGTTAAGAAACGTAAAAGTTATGCTTAATTTAGTTTCAGACTGAACAACAGAGCAAATAATAGTTTTGCTCTCGGGATTGCAATAGAAACACTCGAATTTGAAATAGATAAATTCAAACTTCTGAAAAACACAAAACATGAAACTTGTAGTATATGACCTAGGCTTTCCAAAACATCTAAAATTATTAAATTTGGTTAAGAAACGTAAAAGTTATTCTTAATTTAGTTTTAGATTCAACAACAGAGCAAATAATAGTTTTGCTCTTGGGATTGCAATAGAAACACTCTAATTTTAAATAGATAGCTTCAAAATTTTGAAAAACACAAAACATAAAACTTGTAGTATGTGATCTAATCTTTCCAAAACATCTAAAATTATTAAATTTTGTTAAGAAAAGTAAAAGTTATAGCAAAATTGTTTCAGCCACAATCACAAAACAAATATTACACCAGTCATCTATTTTTTTCCAGCAAATTCACCGCTGTAAACCGTCCTTAACCGCATGAACCCAAAATAGAAAGCATGAGGGAACCCTCACCTTAGATATGCAGCAAAGTTTGGGTTGAAAGCTTCTTTGGTTTGGATCAATTTGATGATTTTCAGGCTCCTTTGTTAGCTTCAGCAGTTGAAAAAGTTGAAACAAGAACATGCAAGAACAAAAGAGAAAGTTATACACAATCAATATCTAATTCTAGGATTTTGATGATATAATTCTGTAGTATTGGTGGAGATTACCTTCTATTCTCCTAATTTGGTGATTTCTTCTTGAATTGGCAGCAAATTGTGTGAAAATTTTGTTTTAGTTGAAGGTAACCATTATATTTTTTTTTTCAGTTTACTGTAAGTTTGTTCTTTTCTGTTTCTGAGGAAGAAGAACTAAACTACCTACACTATTTTGTTTCTCACCAGAAACTTCCAGATAATGGATTTTAGGTTTTAAAACCTAACCCAAAAAGTTCAAAGCAATATTATTTAGAGAAAATGCAAGGGTATGTATATGTATTAGGATATTTTACCTTAAATTCACATATTTCTCAATATAAACTCAAAAAAATATATGCAACCAACTATTATGAAACAAAAATTGTTATTTACACAAAATAAAAAAATTTCAATAATAAAATGTTATTTTCATAAATAAAACCATATTTTTGACAATATTTTACAATTTTCAAAATTTTAGTATAAAAACATGAATTTTAAAGGATAATTTGTTCAAAAATCATTTTCATTGTCAAATAAGTTATAACAAAACATTATAACTCTTTTTAAAATAAGAAAATATTATTTTAAACAATATTTCATCTTTTAATTTTAATAAAATACATATTTTCTACATATTTCTTCTTTTAAATTCAATAACAGGTTAATATTGGCAATAATTACCAATATTAATGCATTGATTCAACTAAAATCCAATAAATAATTATTTTCACTCCAAATTCTCAAAGTAAATTTTTTAAAACTCTATTTTCATCAATTTTTATTTATTTCAAAATTATATGTTGAAACACATCAATTGATTAATTTATTAACTCTAATTTAATATGACCACATTGTTTATTTGAAATAAATAAAAAAATTAAATCAAATTTATTTTCTCCATTTTATTTTCAATATTAAATTATAACTAACGTTATAATTAAATATCATAGGTAATCACCAATATCAGGTTTGTTACAAAGCTAGCTAGAACTTGATATTAGTATAAAATAAGAGGAATATAAGTGCATAATGGAATTCATCCTTTAACTATAAAGGATGGGTACAAGTATAGTATATTCTCAATGCATGGTATATGTTTACCAAGGGTTGTCGCATGAATAGGTTTAATTCAACATAAGAGACTCATACATAATGGCATTCAACGCTAATACAAGGAATCATATGAAAGTCATGAGAGAAACTCATTAAAATTCCAATATGAATCTCATGGAACTCAAGATAAAGTTCAAATATCATAAAAACGAAATCACAATATATAACATCTCATGAAGCTATAGGCTATCCATGTAACAAAAATATCTCAAAATAGTGAAATTGTATAAAACTCAGAAAATTCAAAAAAAAACCCCTGATTGACCAGATCACTGATTGCAAAGCTGAAGCAATGTTGCACGTGCTAAACTCTTGTCCAGTGCTATCTATAATTTAGGTACCTAACTCGTGTACTCAAAATCATACTCATGGTGACCGATGTCACATAACTCGCGGTGACCGAAGTCACATAACTCATGGTGACCAAAGTCACATAACATGTGGTGACCGAAGTCACATAACTCAGATGACCCGAAGGTCTATAGCACTCGCATACTCGGGGATGTGTCACGAACTCTCGGAAAGGAACCCGAAAAAGTGTTAGCGTGCGTCCCATACCACACGTTCGCACTAAACGGTTTACTAACTGCTAGTTAACTCCACATCATAAAAATAAAATCTCAAACCTCAAAAATCTCATAAAACTCATATATCTTGCCTCGTATCATCGGCAACTGCAAATAAATCTCATAGTAGTTTCTCATAAACCATAATTCCCGCAAGGGAAAAATCTAATCTCAAGACTCGCCTCATCTCATCGGCGAGTAATACAACATTTATAAGTAGTTCTCATCAATTATTACTCCTATGATAGGAGATCTCGAACATCTCAACTAGTCAAATATTGGCTAAAACAAATTCTAAGACCAACAATCATTGTTGCTGTCATTTTGATCCCTAGACAACAACAATCAGACGCATTTTTAATCAATATACTTCAAAATTTCAAAAACCTCAAAACATGAAACTTTTAGAACAAATTCTTAGCTTTCCGGAACATCAAAGATTATTGAATTTGGATAAAAATTGAAAAAGGTATGCTTAATTTAGTTTCAGATTCAACAACAGAGCAAATAATAGTTTTGCCCCCGGGATTGCAATAGAAACACTCAAATTTGAAATAGATAACTTCAAAAGTCTGGAAAACACAAAACATGAAACTTGTAGTATATGATTTATTCTTTCCAAAACATCTAAAATTATTAAATTTGGTTAAGAAACGTAAAAGTTATGCTTAATTTAGTTCAGATTCAACAACAGAGTAGATAATAGTTTTGCTCTCGGGATTGCAATAGAAACACTCAAATTTGAAATAGATAACTTCAAAATTCTGAAAAACACAAAACATGAAACTTGTAGTATATGATCTAAAATTTCGAAAACATCTAAAATTACTAAATTTGGTTAAGAAACGTAAAAGTTATAGCAAAATTCGTTTCAGACACAATAACAAAACAAATATTACAGCAGTCATCTTATTTTTTCCAGCAAATTCACCACTGTAAACTGTCCTTAACTGCATGAACCCAAAATAGAAAGCGTACGGAACCCTCACCTTAGATATGCAGCAAAGTTTGGGTTGAAAGCTTCTCCGGTTTGGATCAATTTGATGATTTTCAGGCTCCTTTGTTAGCTTCAGCAGCTGAAAAAGTTGAAACAAGAACATGCAAGAACAAAAGAGAAAGTTATACACAATTCATATCTAATTATAGGATTTTGATGATATAATTCTGTAGTATTGGTGGAGATTACCTTCTATTCTCCTAATTTGGTGATTTCTTCTTGAATTGGCAGCAAATTGGGTGAAAATTTTGTTTTAGTTGAAGGTAACCAATTTTTTTTCACTTTACTATAAGTTAGTTCTTTTCTGTTTCTGAGGAAGAAGAACTAGACTACGTACACTAGTTTGTTTCTCACCAGAAACATCCAGATAATGGATTTTAGGTTAAAACCTAACCAAAAAAGCCCAAAGCAATATTATTTAGAGAAAATGCAAGGCTATGTATATGTATTAGGCTATTTTACCTTAAATTCACATATTTCTAAATATAAAGTCAAAAAAAAAAATATGCAACCAACGGTTATGAAACAAAAATTGTTATTTACACAAAATAAAATTTATTTCAATAATAAAATGTTATTTTCATAAATAAAACCATATTTTTGACAATATTTTACAATTTTCAAAATTTTAATGTAAAAACACGAATTTTAAAGCATAATTTGTTCAAAAATCATTTTCATTGTCAAATAAGTTATAACAAAACATTATAACTCTTTTTAAAATAACAAAATATTATTTTAAACAACATTCCATCTTTTAATTTTAATAAAATACATATTTTCTACATATTTCATCTTTTAAATTCAATAACAGGTTAATATTGGCAATAATTACTAATATTAATGCATTGATTCAACTAAAATCCAATAAATAATTATTTTCACTCCAAATTCTCAAAGTAAAGTTTTTAAAACTCTATTTTCATCAATTTATATTTATTTCAAAAATTATATGTTGAAACACATCAATTGATTAATTTATTAACTCTAATTTAATAAGATCACATTGTTTATTTGAAATAAATAAATAAAAATTAAATCAAATTTATTTTATCCATTTTATTTTCAATATTAAATTATAACTAACGTTATAAGTAAATATCATAGGTAATCACCAATACCAGGTTTGTTACAAAGCTAGCTAGAACTTGATATTAGTATAAGATAAGAGGAATATAAGTGCATAAGGGAATTCATCCTTTAACTATAAAGGATGGGTACAAGTATAGTATAATCTCAATGCATGGTATATGTTTACCAAGGGCGGTCACATCAATAGGTTTAATTCAACATTAGAGACTCATACTTAATGGCATTCAACGCTAATACAAGGAATCATATGAAAGTCATGAGAGAAACTAATTAAAATTACAATATGAATCTCGTGGAACTCAAGATAAAGCTCAAATATCATAAAAACGAAATCACAATATATAACATCTCATGTAGCTCTAGGATATTGATGTAACAAAAATATCTCAAAATAGTGAAATCGTATAAAACTCAGAAAATTCAAAAATACCCCGAATTGGCCAAATCCCTTATTGCAAAACTGAAGCAATGTTGCACGTGCTAAACTCTTGTCCAGTGCTATTTATAATTTAGGTACCTAACTCGTGGACCCGAAGGTCATACTCATGGTGACCGATGTCACATAACTCGTGGTGACCGAAGTCACAAAACTCATGGTGACCGAAGTCACATAACTTGTGGTGACCGAAGTCACATAACTCAGATGAACCGAAGGCCTATAGCACAGGCATACTCGTGGATGTGTCACAAACTCTCGGAAAGGAACCCGAAAAGTGTTAGCGTGCGTCCCATACCACACGTTCGCACTAAACGGTCTACTAACCGCTAGTTAACTCCACATCATGATGTAAATCGAATCCGTCCAGGATCTCACATGATTAGCGGAAATAATCAGTGACACGATGATAAATCGGTGAATGTAAGAATACCCAAACGCCCAAATCCATTGATCACGAAGGTACCAGATTCTAGAAATCTTCTACACGTTGATCGCGCATGATGCCGTGAGAGAAGATCTACAATTCTTCGAACGTTGATCAAGCGCACTTGATTCCGTGAATTGGCTTCAACAATCATTGATTCGAGCGCACTCGAATGCCGAAAGTGGAGATAGGAGATAACACTCAACTACCAATTTTAATGGAGGGAAGAAGCACAAACCAAATTTTATTTCAAAATCAACCATCTTTTACAAATAGCCTCACATCCTTATTTATAGAGATTTACAACTCAACACACGACTTAAGAAAATTACAACACAAGTGACTTACAAAACAAACGACCTAACAACAAACATCTCGAACGACTTAACAAATACAACCGACTTAACAAAATACAGCAAATGACTTAAGAAAAACATCACAACAGTACACGACTTAACAAAGTAGTGGTTTGAACTTCAGGAGCGACTTAAGCTTCGCAGCAGCATAAGGTCGAGCGACCTAAAACAAACAACGGCATAAGAAATTCTTCCTGCGACCTAAGCTGGAGCGACTCAAGGGATGGCAGCGACCTACTGAATTTCGCGACGTAGGAAGATTCGCGACCTAAAGAAAATCGTTCGCGACTTAAGGAGGAGCACGACTTCACGTGACCTAAGGAAGCTCGAGCGGCATAGGTTGATCGCGACCTAACTGCATCTGCCTCGCGACTATGCTGGAGTGTTGTTCTCGACATAAGGAGGAGCACGGCTTCACGCGACCTAAGGAAGCTCGAGCGGCATAGGTCGCTCGCGACCTAACTGCATCTGAAGACTGGCAACCTAGGCTCCGCGATTCAGGCCTTCGCGATTTAGGGCTTCGCGATTTAGGGGAAGCGATTTCATCATTTTGCGTTGCATCATCATCTCGCGCTGCATCATCCTCCCCTGGTTGAGGAAAATTCGTCCTCGAATTTAAAAGTTCTTCCCCATTGGGTTGATCATCTCCATAATAAGGTATAAGATGTTTAAAATTAAACACGTCAGAAGTATACACATCCTCCGGCAGCTTCAACCTATAAGCATTTTCATTGATCCGTTTCCCAATCTTTATAGGACCAATCTTTCGAGCTTTAAGTTTATTGTATGCTCCCACTGGAAAACGATCCTTCGTTAGTACAGCATATACTAAATCTCCTTCATTAAATTCAGCACTTCTTCGCTTCAGATCCGCAGATCGTTTATACTTCTCTTTCCCCTTCATCAATCGTTCCTGAACGATTCTATGGCATTCTGTCAACCCATCAACAAAATCAGCAGCTCGCTTAACTATCCCCTTCGGTTGTGGTACTATCGTTAAATCCAACGGCCCCTTTGGTAAGCTTGAATATACAATCTGAAATGGACTGTAACCAGTGCTTCGGTTAACATGGTTATGAGCAAACTCTGCCTGACACAACTTTAAGTCCCAACTCTTCAAATTGTCCGACACAAGACATCTCAACAGATTTCCCAATGATCTATTCACAACCTCAGTTTGCCCATCCGTTTGAGGATGATATGCACTACTAAAATCAGTTTCATCCCAACCATCTTCCACAGACTTAACTAAAGTGACTCAGAAATCGGGTATCTCGGTCAGAAACAATTGATTTAGGTAACCCATGTAAACGATAGATTTCTTTAAAGAATAACTGTGCCACATGAACTGCATCTGTCGTTTTCTTACAAGCAATGAAATGTGCCATCTTCGAGAAACGGTCTACCACAACATATATAGAATCATTTCCCCATTGAGTTCTAGGCAAACCCAAAACGAAATCCATGCTAACATCAACCCATGGTCTAGTAGGCACGGGCAATGGCATATACAATCCTGCATTCGTAGCTGTCCCCTTGGAAACTTGACATATGTGACATCTCTGCACAAATCTTTCAACTTCTTTTCTCATCGACGGCCAGAAATAAGATTGTGACACCAACTGCAAGGTACGATCTCTGCCCACGTGACCCTCTTCATGCAATTCTTTGACAAATCTTCAACCTCAAGCTACAATCCGGAATACACAATCGACTTCCTTTGAACTAGAATCCATCTTTCATCACAAAATCATCATAACTCCCTTCCTGCACCTGATCCAGCACTTTCGCAAAATAAGAATCTGAAATAAGAAACTCTGGCAACAAATCAAATCCCACTACTTCCACTAGCATAGTTGTCAGCAAATGATTTCTACGGCTCAATGCATCGGCAACTCGGTTAGTAACTCCTGATTTGTGCTTCACAACGAAAGTAAACTGCTGTAAATAAGCAACCCATGAAGCATGCCTTGCTGAAATTTTATCTTGCCCCTGCAAATGTTTCAAAGCTTCATGGTCAGTGTATAGCACAAATTCTTTATGAAATAGATAGTGTCTCCAATGCTTTATGGCTTGGACTATAGCATAGAATTCCAAGTCATAAGTATTGTATCTCGTTTTAGCTCCCGTCAGTTTCTCACTAAAGTAGGCAATAGGATGACCCCTTTGACTCAACGTTCCCCCAATTCCAACCTTGGACGCATCAGTATTTAGCTCAAAGAACAACTAAAAGTCCGGGTATCTAAGAATGGGCGTTGTGGTCAAGAGTGTCTTGATTCTCTAAAAAGCAGAATCAGCCTCTTCAGTCCAAACAAACTTATTCCCTTTCATACATTTCGTAACTGGTGCCATCACGCTACTGAAGTGTGGAATGAATCTTCGGTAGAATGATGCTAAACCATGAAAACTCCTCACTTCTGTTATTGTCTTAGGCTGTGGCCAATTTCGAATAGCTTTAACTTTACTCTGATAAACATGAATACCATATTTCGACACAATATAGCCTAAGAATAGAATACTAGTAGTTATGAAGATACACTTCTTCGTTGCAGCATAAAATTCCTCACCTTGTAAAACCAACAACACTTCCCGCAAATGTTGTAGGTGTTCTTCAGTGCTTCCACTGTAGATCAAGATGTCATCAAAATATACCACTACGAACTTTCCGATAAATGGTCGAAAAATCTGGTTCATGACTCTCATGAATGTACTTTTGACAAGCCAAACGGCATCACCAACCATTCGTACAGACCCTCTAGAGTTTTAAAAGCAGTCTTCCACTCATCACCCGGTCTAATACGAATATGATGGTATCCACTTTTCAAGTCAATCTTCGAAAACACAACAGCACCGCTCAACTGATACAACTGATCATCCAGTCTCGGCATAGGAAATCGATATCTCACCGTAATCTTATTCAATGCTCTACTATCTGTGCACATTCTCCATGTTCTATCCTTCTTCGGCACCAACAAAGCTGGCACTACACAAGGACTCAAACTCTCCTGAACACGCCCTTGTTCCAGTAATTCCTCCACCTGTCTTCTCAACTCCTCGTGTTCTTTTGGACTCATCCAATAGTGCGGTCTATGAGGCAATGCAGCACCTGGCACCAAGTCAATCTGATGTTGTATGTCTCTAAGCGGTGTTAACTCCTTCGGCAATTCCTCTGGAAACACATCTTTGAATTCCTCCAAAACTGGCTTCACTTCCTCCGGAACTTCAGTAACTTCACTGCTTTCATGCCCAATCAACATAAAAACTTCAGGGCTCTCATCTACCTCTTCCACGAACTTCTTCAAGGACAACAAAGTCTTCAATTCCTCAATCTCCTCTAGCTTGTTCTCATTCTGCTGTCGCTTCTTCGGAACTAAAGTGATTTTCGTGCCCTCGAACAAGAAACTGTAGCTATTTGTTCGACCAATATGTTGTACCTCCCGATCGTACTGCCACGGCCTTTCCAACAGCAAATGGCAAACATCCATGTCAACCATGTCACACCAAATCTCATATTTGTATTTCTTCCCAATAGAAAATGGAACATGAGCTCGCCTCTCTACCTTCACTTCTCCTCCTTTCCTCAACCAAGCAAGTTTATAAGGACTAGGATGTTTCTCCATTTTCAACTTCAACTTCCTCATAGCTTCTATTGAAATGATATTATCACAACTCCCAGCGTCAATGACAAATTTACAGACCTTCCCCAAAATAGTGCACGTTGACTGAAAAATGTTACTCTTCAACCAACTCGACTCCTCTTCCTGATTCGGGGTTAAATAAGATCTCCATAGCATCAGATTACATCCCTCGTCTCCCGACACCTATTCTTCCTCCTCATCACGGTGTGAATTGAGATCTTCTTCTACATCCTCATCTTCCACTTCAGCAATCATAGTTCTCTTCTTCGGTTTCGGAAATTCGTTGCTCTTATGACCCGCTTCCTGGCAATTATAGCATTTGAAATTGTTGTTGACTTTTGGTTTAGCCACTTCATGAACAACCGGCTTACTCGATGCTTTAGGAACATTAGAACTACTACCCGCTCCTTTGTGCTGCCCCGTAGAACTTGGAAACACACCTCCTCCACGTCTACCTTGTTTCTCCCAAGCCAACGCCTTTTGATGTGCTTCTACCACAGATCTAGGGTCGAACATATTCACCATATCATGGATCTGTGTTCTAAGTCCCCCAACAAACCTAGCGGTCAATTGTTCTTCTGTCTCCATAATGTCATTTCGAGCAATCAACTGGTAGAACTCATCAGCATAATTAGTAACAGTCTTCGTCCCTTGCCTCAGGTTCTGTAATCTCTGATACATCAGTGATTGGTAATTGTAGGGCAAGAAAGTAGCCTTCATCAACTTCTTCATCTTCTCCAAAGCAACAATCTTCGACTTCCCCATCCGCTCTCTAGTAAGTTTGGTTTACTACCACCACGGCATAGCTCTTCCCCTTAACTTAGTAGCAACCAACTTCACTTTACGATCTTCCGGAACCTCCTTGAAGTCAAAAATTTCCTCAACATAAGCTAGCCAATCAAGAAATTCCTCGACCTTCATACCTCCCTTGAATTCCGGTGTTTCAGTTTTCATCCCGGACTACCATTTGTGATCATACTCCGAATGATTTCTTCCTTGACTTCGTCCTCGTCCATGAACACTACCACAATCAAACTCCTCATCAAAATATGATGCATATCGATGTCGATCATGATCACCAATATCTCTTCTACCACCATTTCCACCACCAACATCCCTTCGATCTACATTCCTCCGATCATGATCATCCACATCTCTTTCACGGTCGTCAACATTTCTACGATCAAGACCTTCTCTTCTCTCCCGATCTGAATGTGGTGAAACTCTATTTCCCCCATGGCTCGATTCAGGTGAAACCCTTCTTCTACTTTGATTCATTTCAAGCATCATTCTCTCTAATCGACCAATTCCCTCATCAAACTTCTCATTGAATTTATCACTAATTCGTTGCTCCATTTGTTCGGCCTCTTCTCTTCCATACAAAGCATCAACATTACGATGACGTTGAACTCGTATTGGTGGCATGATTGAACTTCAAACAAAACTTCAAAAATTCAAACACTTTTCGAACTTTGAACCAAAATGATATGGATCGAAACTCCCAACTTGTTGCAACTTCACGATGAACACGATGAACACGATGAACACCAAACTTCTCAACAATGCAAATTCGATCTCCAAACTTCAAATTCTCGAAACATAATTCTCCAAATGATGCAAACTTCTTGCGATCTAGCTCTAATACCAAATGATGCAGCCAAGAAAGCGAATTCGACGATGTAAATCGAATCCGTCCAGGATCTCACACGATTAGCGGAAATAATCGGTGAAACGATGATAAACCGGTGAATGTAAGAATACCCAAACGCCCAAATCCGTTGATCACGAAGATACCGGATTCTAGCAATCTTCTACACGTTGATCGCGCACGATGCCGTGAGAGAAGAACTACAATTCTTCGAACATTGATTAAGCGCACTTGATTCAATGAATTGGCTTCAACAATCATTGATTTGAGCGCACTCGAATGCCGAAAGTGGAGATAGGAGATAACACTCAACTACCAATTTTAATGGAGGTAAGAAGCACAAACCAAATTTTATTTCAAAATCAACCATCTTTTACAAATGGCCTCACATCCCTATTTATAGAGATTTACAACTCAACACACGACTTAAGAAAATTACAACACAAGTGACTTACAAAACAAACGACTTAACAACTAACTTCTCGAACGACTTAACAAATACAACTGACTTAACAAAATACAACAAACGACTTAAGAAAAACATCACAACAATACATGACTTAACAAAGCAGTGGTTTGAACTTCAGGAGCGACTTATGCTTCGCAGCGGCATAAGGTCGAGTGACCTAAAACAAACAGCGGCATAAGAAATTCTTCTTGCGACCTAAGCTGGAGCGACTCAAGGGATGGTAGCGACCTACTGAATTTCGCGACGTAGGAAGATTCACGACCTAAAGAAAATCGTCCGCGACTTAAGGAGGAGCACGGCTTCACGCGACCTAAGGAAGCTCGAGCGGCATAGGTCGATCGCGACCTAACTGCATCTGCCTTGCGACTATGCTGGAGTGTTGTTCGCAACATAAGGAGGAGCACGGTTTCACACGACCTAAGGAAGCTCAAGCGGCATAGGTCGATCGCGGCCTAACTGCATATGAAGACTGGCGACCTAGGCTCTGCGATTCAGGCATTCGCGATTTAGGGCTTCGCGATTTAGGGGAAGCGATTTCAACATCTTGCGTTACATCATCATCTCGCGCTGCATCAAAAATAAAATCTCAAACCTCAAAAATCTCATAATACTCAAATATCTTGCCTCGTATCATCGACAAGTGCAAATAAATCTCATAGTAGTTTCTCATAAACCATAATTCCCGCAAGGGAAAAATCAAATTTCAAGACTCGCCTCATCTCATCGGCGAGTAATACAACATTTATAAGTAGTTCTCATCGATTATTACTCCTATGATAGGAGATCTCGAACGTCTCAACTAGTCAAATATTGGCTGAAACAAATTCTAAGACCAACAATCATTGTTGCTGTCATTTCGATCTCGGGACAGCAACAATCAGATGCCTTTTTAATCAATATACTTCAAAATTTCAAAAACCTCAAAACATTAAACTTTTAGAACAAATTCTTAGCTTTCCGGAACATAAAAGATTATTGAATTTGGATAAAAATTGAAAAAGTTATGCTTAATTTAGTTTCATATTCAACAACAGAGCAAATAATAGTTTTGCCCTCGGAATTGCAATAGAAACACTCAAATTTGAAATAGATAACTTCAAAATTCTGTAAAACACGAAACATGAAACTTGTAGTATATGATCTAAGCTTTCCAAAACATCTAAAATTCTTAAATTTTGTTAAGAAACGTTAAAGTTATGCTTAATTTAGTTTTAGATTCAACAACAAAGCAAATAATAGTATTGCTCTCGGGATTGCAATAGAAACACTCAAATTTGAAATAGATAACTTCAAAATTCTATAAAACACAAAACATGAAACTTGTAGTATATGATCTACGCTTTGAAAAACATCTAAAATTCTTAAATTTGGTTAAGAAACTTAAAAGTTATGCTTAATTTAGTTTTAGGTTCAACAATAGAGCAAATAATAGTTTTGCTCTCGGGATTGCAAAAGAAACACTCAAATTTGAAATAGATAACTTCAAAATTCTAAAAAACACAAAACATGAAACTTGTAGTATATGATCTATGCTTTCCAAAACATCTAAAATTCTTATATTTGGTTAAGAAACGTAAAAGTTATGCTTAATTAAGTTTCAGATTCAACAATAGAGCAAATAATAGTTTTGCTCTCGGGATTGCAATAGAAACACTCAAATTTGAAATAGATAACTTCAAAATTCTGGAAAACACAAAACATGAAACTTGTATTATATAATCTAGGCTTTCCAAAACATTTAATATTCATAAATTTTGTTAAGAAACGTAAAAGTTATGCTTAATTTAGTTTTAGATTCAACAACAGAGCAAATAATAGTTTTGCTATCGGGATTGCAATAGAAACACTCAAATTTGAAATAGATAGCTTCAAAATTTTGAAAAACACAAAACATAAAACTTGTAGTATGTGATCTAAGCTTTCCAAAACATCTAAAATTATTAAATTAGGTTATGAAAAGTAAAAGTTATAGCAAAATTCGTTTCAGCCACAATCACAAAACAAATATTACACTAGTCATCTTTTTTTTTTCCAGCAAATTCACTACTGTAAACCATCCTTAACCGCATGAACCCAAAATAGAAAGCATGAGGGAACCCTCACCTTAGATATGCAGCATAGTTTGGGTTGAAAGCTTCTCCGGTTTGGATCAATTTGATGATTTTCAGACTCGTTTGTTAGCTTCAGCAGCTGAAAAAGTTGAAAAAAGAACATGCAATAACAAAAGAGAAAGTTATACACAATTCATATCCAATTCTAGGATTTTGATGATATAATTCTGTAGTACTGGTGGAGATTACCTTCTATTCTCCTAATTTGGTGATTTTTCTTGAATTGGCAGCAAATTGTGTGAAAATTTTGTTTTAGTTGAAGGTAACCATTATATTTTTTTCTTCAGTTTACTGTAAGTTTGTTCTTTTCTGTTTCTGAGGAAGAAGAACTAAACTACATACACTAGTTTGTTTCTCACCAGAAACATCCAGATAATGGATTTTAGGTTTTAAAACCTAACCCAAAAAGCCCAAAGCAATATTATTTAGAGAAAATGCAAGGCTATGTATATGTATTAGACTATTTTACCTTAAATTCACATATTTCTCAATATAAACTCAAAAAAAAATATGCAACCAACTGTTATGAAAAAAAAATTGTTATTTACACAAAATAAAATTTATTTCAATAATAAAATGTTATTTTCATAAATAAAACCATATTTTTGACAATATTTTACAATTTTCAAAATTTTAGTGTAAAAACACGAATTTTAAAGCATAATTTGTTCAAAAATCATTTTCATTGTCAAATAAGTTATAATAAAACATTATAAATCATTTTAAAATAACAAAATATTATTTTAAAAAATATTCCATCTTTTAATTTTAATAAAATACATATTTTCTACATATTTCTTCTTTTAAATCCAATAACAAGTTAATATTGGCAATAATTACCAATATTAATGCATTGATTCAACTAAAATCCAATAAATAATTATTTTCACTCCAAATTCTCAAAGTAAAGTTTTTAAAACTCTATTTTCATCAATTTATATTTATTTCAACAATTATATGTTGAAACACATCAATTGATTAATTTATTAACTCTAATTTAATAAGATCACATTGTTTATTTGAAATAAATAAATAAAAAATAAATCAAATTTATTTTCTCCATTTTATTTTCAATATTAAATTATAACTAATGTTATAATTAAATATCATAGGTAATCACCAATACCAGGTTTGTTACAAAGCTAGCTAGAACTTGATATTAGTATAAGATAAGAGGAATATAAGTGCATAAGGGAATTCATCCTTTAACTATAAGGGATGGGTACAAGTATAGTATAATCTCAATGCATGGTATATGTTTACCAAGGGTTGTCGCATGAATAGGTTTAATTCAACATAAGAGACTCATACTTAATGGCATTCAACGCTAATACAAGGAATCATATGAAAGTCAAGAGAGATACTCATTAAAATTCCAATATGAATATCGTGGAAGTCAAGATTAAGCTCAAATATCATAAAAACGAAATCACAATATATAACATCTCATGTAGCTCTAGGCTATCGATGTAACAGAAATATCTCAAAATAGTGAAATCGTATAAAACTTAGAAAATTCAAAAAAACCCTGAAATGGCCAGATCCCTGATTGCAAAGCTGAAGCAATGTTGCACGTGCTAAACTCTTGTCCAGTGCTATTTATAATTTAGGTACCTAACTCGTGGACCCGAAGGTCATACTCATGGTGCCCGATGTCACATAACTCGTGGTGACCGAATTCACAAAACTCATGGTGACCAATGTCACATAACTTGTGGTGACCGAAGTCACATAACTCAGATGACCCGAAGGTCTAAAGCATGGGCATACTCGTGGATGTGTAACAAACTCTCGGAAAGGAACCCGAAAAGTGTTAGCGTGCGTCCCATACCACACGTTCGCACTAAATGCTTTACTAAACGCTAGTTAACTCCACATCATAAAAATAAAATCTCTAACCTCAAAAATCTCATAATACTCATATATCTTGCCTCGTATCATCGACAAGTGCAAATAAATCTCATAGTAGTTTCTCATAAACCATAATTCCCACAAGGGAAAAATCTAATCTCAAGACTTTCCTCATCTCATCGGCGAGTAATACAACATTTATAAGTAGTTCTCATCGATTATTACTCCTATGATAGGAGATCTCGAACGTCTCAACTAGTCAAATATTGGCTGAAACAAATTCTAAGACCAACAATCATTGTTGTTGTCATTTCGATCCTTGGATAGCAATAATCAGACGCATTTTTAATCAATATACTTCAAAATTTCAAAAATCTCAAAACATGAAACTTTTAGAACAAATTCTTAGCTTTCCGGAACATCAAAGATTTTTAAATTTGGATAAAAATAGAAAAAGTTATGCTTAATTTAGTTTCAGATTCAACAATAGAGCAAATAATAGTTTTGCTCTCGGGATTGCAATTGAAACACTCAAATTTGAAATAGATAACTTCAAAACACTGAAAAACACAAAACATGAAACTTGTAGTATCTGATCTGTGCTTTCCAAAACATCTCAAATTCTTAAATTTGGTTAAGAAACGTAAAGGTTATGCTTAATTTAGTTTCATATTCAACAACGGAGCAGATAATAGTTTTGCTCTCGGGATTGCAATAGAAACACTCAAATTTGAAATAGATAACTTCAAAATTTTAAAAAACACAAAACATGAAACTTGTAGTATATGATCTAAACTTTCTGAAACATCAAAAATTCTTAAATTTGTTTAAGAAACGTAAAAGTTATAGCAAAATTCGTTTCAGCCACAATCACAAAATAAATATTACAGCAGTCATCTTTTTTTTCCAGCAAATTCACCACTGTAAACCGTCCTTAACCGCATGAACCCAAAATAGAAAGCGTGAGGGAACCCTCACCTTAGATATGCAGCAAAGTTTGGGTTGAAAGCTTCTCCGGTTTGGATCAATTTGATGATTTTCAGGCTCCTTTGTTAGCTTCAGCAGTTGAAAAAGTTGAAACAAGAACATGCAAGAACAAAAGAGAAAGTTATACACAATTCATATCTAATTCTAGGATTTTGATGATATAATTCTGTAGTATTGGTGGAGATTACCTCCTATTCTGTTAGTATCAGAATTATTCTATCGAACACTTTCAGTTTTCAAAGTGGCAAAAGGTCGAACACCATGCCAACGTCAGAGATTCAATGGCAAACTCCAATCAACTATGACAAACCCATGTCCAAACTTCATTACCAAGATTGTGAACTGAGGCTGGAAGACAAGGGGTGCAGACATTGCATCAAATAAGTTTGAAGTGATGAACTTTGAAGAAAGAAATTTATCGTACAATTTTAAAAAGAAAAGAGTAGAAGATATTTTATCGAACACCTTTATATGTGGCACCACCGTAGTCGCTAGTGATGATCCAGAAGCGGAGCCGACCAACCTGAGACTCTAGCTAGAAGAGTTTGATGAGGCAAGTCCAGTCATGGCTGCAGTTTCACCCAGAACACCATAGATTTGCCTGTGCACATGCACAGGTGCACAGGCCGTGCACATGACCCAAAGTTGAATGTTTCAGGCTGATCTTGTTGGGCTTTTTTAGCGAGATCTGATACGTATTTTGATGATGCAATAACTGTTTTATATGCCCAATGATATGTATAAATAGATATGAAGGTTGAATTGTAAGTATGAGGAGAAAAAATTAATAAAGATTTTATTTTGAAATCTTCTTCTTAAAACTGCTGTTCTTCTCTTTTATAGTTCCTAACTTTTCTGAATTCCTTTTCTATTCTCAATCTCTCAATTCATACAAATTCCTGCACTGCTTCTCATCTTCTCTTCTAGAAACTTTCCTCTGCAAATAAACTTCACCAGAGTTTAACCACCACTGTCACTCTCAGCAAACCCATGATTACTCGATCACAGATGAAGCAAAAGGGGCATAACAAATTGGTATCAGAGCCGTTCGATCAATATTTACAGTCTAATGAAGATCAAGTGTTCAAAAACCTGCAATGAAACAACTCATGTATTGCATGTTGGATACTGGAACCAGAGATTTGTTCCATATGTAAAGAAGAAAAAACGCAAAAGGAAGGACCAAAACCAATCAAGAAACGGCTTCTTAACTCGGCTCTCCATCCAAGAACGCCACATATAACATCAATTCCTTCCCCTACATCGCATACAAATCAATGTCCGACATCTTCTTCTTCGACTCACCAGGTGAATCTGCCTTCAACTTCATGTGCCCATACACACATCTCAACCTTCCAAATCCATCCTTCTTCAGAATTCCAACTTCATAACAAGAAAATTAGCATGTCCAAGAAGAACAATGGCAAAACATTATACAAATGCCAATCGAAAACTGATGATAAAACTATGGTATCTGAAGTCATACCAGAAAATGGAAATACTGACTTGGAAACTCTTCTTAGTGATGATTTATCGGTTGATGAATTGAAAGATACATATTTTTTTCCTCCAATAGTTTCACTAGATGAGTTCATGCAAGACCTTGATTCTAAGCCACCATTTGACTGGTCATCAATAAAGTTAGAACCCGAGATAGATCCCAAGTCAGAGTCTACAATTGATGACTTCATACCTAAGAAAGAGTCATCAGAAAATATTTCTGATTCAAAGGTTAGAAAGGTTTCAAAAATTGTAGATAGTATGTTTAGAAAGGACTTGAGTCCTGATACATGGCCCATACCTGTGAATTTCAAGAGTCTTAACTTGAATGCACAGAAAACGTTCAAGATCGATCCTAGAAAACCATATGAGATGAATCCCATGGAAATTATGGAAGCAGTTGACAAGCTTCAAAAAAGGCTTAAAGTTGTCCCAAGTGATGATTTTTTGAGCATAGAGGCTCAGAAGAATGCAACATTATATTTCAACATATTGCTCCATAGTACATTTTCCAGCAAGCGAGTATTGAAGGAGTATCGATTTACTCAAGAAGCACATGAATGGGTCATTGGTGAAATTGAGTCTCGATTTTTGCAATCATTGGTTGCGCATAGTGAAGTGATAGGCTGTGTGGCTGCCCAGTATAATGGAGATCCAGCTACACAAAAGACTCTGAGCACTTTCCATTATGCTGGTGTCAGTGCCAAGAACGTCGCCCTTGGTGTTCCTAGGTTAAGGGTGATCATCAATGTTGCCAAGAAAATCAAGACTCCTCCACTTTCAGTCTTCTTAAATCCCCAGTTCAGCAAGCAGAAAGAACTGGAAAAAAACGTACAATGTTCTTTGGAATACACTACTTTGAGAAGTGTAACACTTGCAACCAAAGTATGGTATGACCCCAATCCTACGGGCACAATAATTGAAGAGCTTGCTGATGCTGTTAAGGTTACTATGGGGCCAAAGAGACGAAACTTTGTAATAGAGCGAAGTTTTGGTGCTCCAAATGTTACAAAAGATGGTGTTACTGTTGCAAATAGCATTGAATGTAAAGATGGAGTGAAAAACATGGGGGCTAGCCTTGTGAAACAAGTTGCTAATGCAACTAATGATTTTGCTGGTGATGCTACAACTTGTGCAACTGTTTTTACAAAGCAAAATTCTCCGCAGGGTGTAAGTTAGTTGTTGCTGGAATGAACAATGCTGAAGCTACTGAAAATAAGATATTCATATTCGATCCGGGTGGTAGCTCATTGATCGATGAAAAAATATGAAATCGCTGGAGACACTTCAAATCAACCATGAGGACAAGGTTGTTTTGAAGGTTAGGGAATGTTAGTACCAGAATTATTCTATCGAACACTTTCAGTTTTCAAAGTGGCAAAATCTCGAACCCCATGCTAACGTCAGAGATTCAATGGCAAACTCCAATCAACTAAGACAAACCCATGTCCAATCTTCATTACCAAGATTGTGAATAGAGGCTAGAAGACAAGGGGTGCAGACATTGCATCAAACAAGTTTGAAGTGATGAACTTTGAAAAAAGCAATTTATCGAACAGTTTTAAAAAGAAAAGAGTGGAAGACATTTTATCGAACACCTTTATATGTGGCACCACCATAGTCGCTGGTGATGATCCAGAAGTGGAGCCGACCAACCTGAGACTCCAGCTAGAAGAGTTTGATGATGCGAGTCCAGTCATGGCTGCAGCTTCACCCAGAACACCATAGATTTACCTGTGCATGTGCACAGGTGCACGGGCCGTGCACATGAACCAAAGTTGAATGTTTCAGGCTGATCTTGTTTGGCTTTTTTAGTGAGATCTGATACGTATTTTGATGATGCAATAACTGTTTTACATGCCCAATGATATGTATAAATAGATATGAAGGTTGAATTGTAAGTATGAGGAGAAAAAATTAATAAAGATTTTATTTGGAAATCTTCTTCTTAAAACTGCTGTTCTTCTCTTTTATAGTTCCTAACTTTTCTGAATTCTTTTTCTATTCTCAATCTCTCAATTCATACAAATTCCTACACTGCTTCTCGTCTGCTCTTCTAGAAACTTGCCTCTACAAACAAACTTCACCAGAGTTTAACCACCACTGTCACTCTCAGCAAACCCATGATTACTTGATCACATATGAAGCAAAAGGGGCATAACAAATCGGTATCAGAGCTGTTCAATCAAGATTTACAGTCTAATGAAGATCAAGTGTTCAAAAACCTGCAAGGAAACAACTCATGTGTTGCATGTTGGATACTGGAACCAGAGATTTGTTCCATATGTAAAGAAGAAAAAACGCAAAAGGAAGGACAAAAACCAATCAAGAAACGGCTTCTTAACTCGGCTCTCCATCCAAGAACGCCACATATAACATCAATTCCTTCCCCTACATCGCATACAAATCAATGTCCGGCATCTTCTTCTTCGACTCACCGGGTGAACCCGCCTTCAACTTCATGTGCCCATACCCACATCTCAACCTTCCAAATCCATCCTTCTTCAGCATTCCAACTTCATAACAAGAAAATTACCATGTCCAAGAAGAACAATGGCAAAACATTATACAAATGCCAATCGAAAACTGATGATAAAACTATGGTATCTGAAGCCTTACCAAAAAATGGAAATACTGACTTGGAAACTCTTCTTAGTGATGATTTATCAGTTGATGAATTGAAAGATACAGATTTTCTTCCTCCAATAGTTTCACTAGATGAGTTCATGCAAGACCTTGATTCTAAGCCACCATTTGACTGGTCATCAATAAATTTAGAACCCGAGATAGATCCCAAGTCAGAGTCTACAATTGATGACTTCATACCTAAGAAAGAGGCATCAGAAAATATTTCTGATTCAAAGGTTAGAAAGGTTTCAAAAATTGTAGATAGTATGTTTAGAAATGACTTGAGTCCTGATACATGGCCCATACCTGTGAATTTCAAGAGTCTTAACTTGAATGCACAGAAAACGTTCAAGATCGATCCTAGAAAACCATATGAGATGCATCCCATGGAAATTACGGAAGCAGTTGACAAGCTTCAAAAAAGGCTTAAAGTTGTCCCAAGTGATGATTTTTTGAGCATAGAGGCTCAGAAGAATGCAACATTATATTTCAACATATTGCTCCATAGTACATTTTCCAGCAAGCGAGTGTTGAAGGAGTATCGATTTACTCAAGAAGCACATGAATGGGTCATTGGTGAAATTGAGTCTCGATTTTTGCAATCATTGGTTGCACATGGTGAACTGATAAGCTGTGTGGCTGCCCAGTATATTGGAGATCCAGCTACTCAAAAGACTCTGAGCACTTTCCATTATGCTGGTGTCAGTGCCAAGAACGTCGCCCTTGGTGTTCCTAGGTTAAGGGTGATCAACAATGTTGCCAAGAAAATCAAGACTCCTCCACTTTCAGTCTTCTTAAATCCCCAGTTCAGCTAGCAGAAAGAACTGGCAAAAAACGTACAATGTGCTTTGGAATACACTACTTTGAGAAGTGTAACACTTGCAACCAAATTATGGTATGACCCCAATCCTACGGGCACAATAATTGAAGAGCTTGCTGATGCTGTTAAGGTTACTATGGGGCCAAAGAGACGAAACGTTGTAATAGTGCGATGTTTTGGTGCTCCAATTGTTATAAAAGATGGTGTTACTGTTGCAAATAGCATTGAATGTAAAGATGGAGTGAAAAACATGGGGGCTAGCCTTGTGAAACAAGTTGCTAATGCTACTAATGATTTTGCTGGTGATGATACAACTTGTGCAAATGTTTTTACAAAAGCAAAATTCTCCGTAGGGTGTAAGTCAGTTGTTGCTGGAATGAACAATGCAGAAGCTAGTGAAAAGAAGATATTCATATTCGATCTGAGTGGTAGCTCATTGGTCGATGAAAAAAATATGAAATCGCTGGAGACACTTCGAATCAACCTTGAGGACAAGGTTGTTTTGAAGGGGGAGGGAATGTTAGTACCAGAATTATTCTATCGAACACTTTCAGTTTTCAAAGTGGCAAAATCTCGAACACCATGCCAACGTCAGAGATTCAATGGCAAACTACAATCAACTATGACAAACCCATGTCCAAACTTCATTACCAAGATTGTGAACAGAGGCTGGAAGACAAAGGGTGCAGACATTGCATCAAACAAGTTTGAAGTGATGAACTTTGAAGAAAGCAATTTATCGAACAGTTTTAAAAAGAAAAGAGTAGAAGACATTTTATTGAACACCTTTATATGTGGCACCACCGTAGTCGATGGTGATGATCCAGAAGCGGAGCCGACCAACCTGAGACTCCAGCTAGAAGAGTTTGATGAGGCGAGTCCAGTCATGGCTGCAGCTTCACCCAGAACACCATAGATTTGCCTGTGCACGTGCACAGGTGCACGGGCCGTGCACATGAACCAAAGTTGAATGTTTCAGGCTGATCTTGTTGGGCTTTTTTAGTGAGATCTGATACGTATTTTGATGATGCAATAACTGTTTTACATGCCCAATGATATGTATAAATAGATATGATGGTTGAATTGTTAGTATGAGGAGAAAAAATTAATAAAGATTTTATTTTGAAATCTTCTTCTTAAAACTACTGTTCTTCTCTTTTACGGTTCCTAACTTTTCTAAATTCTTTTTCTATTCTCAATCTCTCAATTCATACAAAATCCTGCACTGCTTCTCATCTGCTCTTCTAGAAACTTGCCTCTGCAAACAAACTTCACCAGAGTTTAACCACCACTGTCACTCTCAGCAAACTCATGATTACTCGATCATAGATGAAGCAAAAGGGGCATAACAAATTCTCCTAATTTGGTGAGTTCTTCTTGAATTGGCAGCAAATTGGGTGAAAATATTGTTTTAGTTGAAGGTAACCATTATATTTTTTTCAGTTCACTGTAAGTTTGTTCTTTTCTGTTTCTGAGGAACAAGAACTAAACTACGTACACTAGTTTGTTTCTCACCAGAAACATCCAGATAATGGATTTTTGGTTTTAAAACCTAACCCAAAAAGCCCAAAGCAATATTATTTAGAGAAAATGCAAGGCTATGTATATGTATTAGGCTATTTTACCTTAAATTCACATATTTCTCAATATAAACTCAAAAAAAAATATGCAACCAACTGTTATGAAACAAAAATTGTTATTTACACAAAATAAAATTTATTTCAATAATAAAATGTTATTTTCATAAATAAAACCATATTATTTACAATATTTTACAATTTTTAAAATTTTAGTGTAAAACACGAATTTTAAAGCATAATTTGTTCAAAAATCATTTTCATTGTTAAATAAGTTATAACAAAACATTATAACTCTTTTTAAAATAACAAATATTTTTTTAAACAATATTCCTGTGACGCCCCACCTCTATGCTCACAATAACAAAGGTTATTATAAGGAATAACGTCTGCTATTGCGAAGAATAAGGCTTGTTAGAAGCGACCATCCGTAAGTTATGCATTAGACGAGTATTGATTATATCAATAGGAGTTGTGAAAATTTCTCCCAAAGATATAAATTCAATCCAAATCTAAAACGAAACTACAGTGGCTAATGGAAAATTCAGAACAACTCATAATAACAACACACTGATGGTATAATCACACCAGAACAGAAATATCAGATATATAGCGGAAGACAAGTCTGGAATACATGACACAACAATCGATAGTTCACATGAGCCAAATGTACATATACATATACATCAACATACATAAGACGATAGTCAATAATCCAAAAGAACTCCTCGAAGGCTAGACAAAAGATGATGCGATATCCCAAAAACTGAAGCTGCTGCTGAATCAGAGATAGAGACTACCCTGAAATAACTCGGTCTGACCCGAGTATTATTTAAAAGAAAATAATAAACCGATCAGTCTAATTTATTCTTAGAAGTGAATGCATCATAAATAACATCAAAGTAAAATAATAATAATCTCGAATGAGACTATTCAACATAAGAAATCAACATAGTTAAATGAAGAAATCACATCAAACTCCATCAAAATCAACTTTCAAATTCACAATTGAATTCAAAACAGCAATTCACAAAATCTAGAAATCAATAATAGATAACTAGAAAATCAACATAAAAGTGGATCGATCCCAACAAATGGCGAGTTTTTAGCTACGCCGCACGTGCATCAACATATGGCCGAAGCCTACCAAGTACTGTCAACATAATTTTTGGCGCCCAACATATGACCCGAAGGTCCAACATATGACCCGAAGGTCTAGTACTGGTATTTGACCCGAAGGTCCAACATATGACCCAAAGGTCCAACATAGTGGCTCGAAAGCTCACAAAATCATCAAAATCATCAAACAACGGATATTTCAATTAACGAGTCCGGATTTAACCGAAATAGTAAAAGTGTGGTTCCATACTCCGCACTTTTGCTAAATTGTTTAAATCTCTTCATCGTTTCCTTGAAAGTGCAAAATTGTGTATTTTATAAAAATACATTTTACGTTCTCAAATGGACAAGTCCGGAATTAAGCGAATCAGTAAAAGTAAGGGTTCATAGTCCTCAGTTTTGCTGAAGCGTTTAAATCGCTTCCTCATTCTTTTGAAAGCGCAAACTGTAGAATTTTTGAAAACAATTTCAATTTAAAACCATTTTTAAAACACGTGATTAAAATAGTAGCATCTATAGCAATTTCGAAAAGGAAATTGCGCTTCACAAAACACCGTAAAAACGGATTACAAATCAGCGTTGCGGAATAACCGCTTTAAAATTGACGATTACTGAAGTTAAAACAACAGTAATTTTTATTTGTCAAAAATGTCACCAAAACAACACGCTTCAACAATATTTTACCGGCGTACAAATTCCGTTATAAAAATAACGGCAACCAAATACGTTTTAAAACGTAACACCGGTTCTACGTAAATTAAATAGTGGGCTGCACCACTATATTTTCATCAAAAATATTGCACTGCCTCAATATCTACGTGCACACACGCTTCTACATGCATGCACGCTATTATACATTTTAAACCATTTTTGCTGGAAATGAAATAAGTAACATTTACATCAATCTGGACATAGTCTATGCGCCAAACCAAAGTAAAAATAAGGTGAATTTGCCCACTTTCGTGTATAAATAAATACACACCAATGGACTTTAAAATAATGCAACAGGGTATCACTTCACTATGCACGCAATTATTATATAACGTGAACTGGCCTTATTTACAAATGCAAATGACCAGGGTAGGGTATATTTCCATTCACACAACAAAATAGACAAGTTTACAAAATGACCTGGCAATGTATTTCACACACGCATGCAACACTCTAAAGAGAGAGGCAATGCACGTATGAAATCAAGTAATATACTGGGCATAGTTTCAAATACCCCAACCCCTTGCACGACATGCATTGATAATTTTTTTTTTTTAACAAAATCTTGTATAATTACTTGCGCATGAAATAAAACGCATTTATCACATATGAACCAAAAATTCTACCTGTACTTGGAACTTATTCTTCTTTGTACGCATGAAAATAATTATCATGACGTGCGCAACACTTATGCCTATAGAATGAAACCAGAAATAAAAACTTTGCATTACAACTTTATGCAGACCCACTAATAATACACTAAGGTCTGAACCTAATAGTTTCTCATTGTTTGTGAATGCAATCCATAGTATTATGCATGCACACTACTTAAATCGAATAAATAGCAGTGACGTGCACAACTGAAGGACTACAATGCAAGTCACTCTCTACAAGACGCACGCATACTACCCATACTGTTATGAACACGAAGTTTTGAACGTTTTGTACAAAATGATCACATGCATCTCTAACTTTGTACTATCGCGTGCACACGTGTGTGTATATATATATATATATATATATATTTATTTATTTCTTTGTATGCATGCTACCAGGATTATATTATTTATTTTATTTTTTTGCACACACAAAAAGTGTTTTGAATTTGACAAAATTTGATACACATGGCCTAGGACTTATACCTGGTGTAATACAACTTCAACAAGATTTTGTGCACCGTTCAAACGCACGTAATATATGAAGTAAAATATTTGATCAAGCAAATTTTCAAGGATTTAATGCATACGTGTAGGAATTACAAACTATAAAGTAACTTGACACAGATGCATACTCGCCTGGCATGGTTTTCGCGTATGTGCTATTATATGAATATTGATGATACTCATATATAATAAAATGGGGAACGAAAATGAAGAATGCCTGGACCACTATATACGCACAAAAAAATGCGAAATCTAATGCCACAAAAGATAAACTAGAAGTGTGAGTTTTGAACTCACCAAAATGTTGCTTTTAAAATTTGTAAGCAACCGGAAACATCTGAAGTTGGATTTTAGATCTGCCATTAAAGCTTGCTGAGCTACTGAAATTTTGAACGAGAGAATGATGCAGCTTTTTTTTTTGATTTGTGCACAAGTCAAATAAAGTATGGGCTGGAAATTGTACAGAGGCATTTAAAGCTAGACGTGCTCAAAAGAAGAAAAGGACTAGCTAGCATATAATTGATGATGGCTGAAGAAACAAATTGTTCTAATTTTCTTTACAAGATGAGTGGCAGCAAAGCAAAATTATTTCCAGCTAGCTTTAACAACTTAGACCCATTCACACGCGAAGGCCAAAAATGCATGTTATTTTCAACATGCTACTACTAAGATAAGTACTGACTTGTAAATGAATTTGCACCATTTTTTTTTTCAAAACTCAATTTAAAATTTCTGTTTAAATATTTATTTCGACGGTAATTCAAAAACGCGGTTGTTACAAACTCCCACCCTTATAAAAATTGTGTCCCCGCAATTTTCATACTAGAAGTTGTTTATAACACCAATTAATTCATCACAACAAAGATTTAAATAGAAAAGATGAATAAAGAATGCTCACTTCCACCCGAAGAGGAGAGAAAACCAGGATAAGAACGCTCGATGAATTCTCTGGTTTCCCAAGTGCAATCCTTGGGGTTTGCGGACCATTGAATCTTTACGAGCGGAACTTCTTTGTTCCGAAGGCGTTTCACCTCCGTAGCTAGCACACGACTAGGATTTTGCGCAAAAGACAAGTCGGGTGAGATATCAAGATCTTGTAACATAGGAGGATCAATAATAATATCTGAATCTCGAAGACATCGACGAAGCTGAGATATATGAAATACGTCGTGAATTCCCGAAAACTGAACAGGTAGCGATACACGATAAGCAACAGGGCCAATACGTTCCGTAATAGGAAACGGTCCAATAAACGAGGAGCCAATTTCCCGGGGCTACTAAAACGTACCACACCCTTCATCGGGGAAACACGAATAAATACAAGATCGCCAACAGAAAATTCCAAAGGCTTCCTATGATGATCGGCATAAGATTTCTGCCTATTCTGAGCCTCCTTCATTCTCTGTCTGATAATATCAATTCTCTCAGAAGAATCACGAATATAATCGGGGCCGAGGACTAACTTTTCCCCCGATTCCAACCAACAAGATGGTGATCGACACGGCCTTCCGTAAAGAGCTTCGAAAGGAGCCATACCGATACTGGATTGGAAACTGTTGTTATAAGAGAACTCCACAAGAGATAAGTGGTCTTCCCAACTACCACCAAAATCAAGAATGCAAGCACGAAGGAGATCCTCCAAAACCTGATTCACCCTTTCAATCTGACCATCAGACTGTGGATGATAAGCTGTACTGAGATTGAGCCTAGTGCCCAAAGCTTTCTGAAGGCTTTGCCAGAAACTACTAGTGAAAAGCGGATCTCTATTACTAACAATAGAACTAGGCACACCATGAAGTCGAACGACTTCTTTAATAAACAGCTTAGCCAACAAAGGAGCAGTCCGATTGGACTTGATAGGAATAAAATGGGCTGATTTAGTCAATCAGTCAACAATTACCCAAATACTAGTATGGCCCGACCTCGAACGAGGTAGACCATCAATGAAGTCCATGTAAATTTGATTCCATTTCCATAATGGAATCTCAAGATGCTGCAAAAGACCACTGGGACGTTGGTGTTCTGCTTTAACAAGTTGACAAGTCATGCAACGACTTACATAACTTGCAATATCACGCTTCATATCCTCCCAATAGTATAAGCGTTTTATATCAGCATACATCTTACTACTACCCGGATGGATAGTATACTTAGAACGATGACAGTCCTCAAGAATGTCATTTCTAAGATAGAAACATTAGGCACGATCAACCTTCCCTTCTTCCGGATACAGCCATGAATATCAATATCGAAATCCTTTAGATCATTACTTCGGGATTCCGATTTACAACTCTGAATAAGATAAGAGAGATCTGGATCTTGTTTCTGGGTATCGGCAACACGATCCAACCAACTAGGACGAGCTTCCATGCTAAATAAAAGCATGGGAGAATTAGAAATTTAAGGACGGTCTCTAATATCACAAAGAGATAAAGCTTCCAACAAATTCCACTCTGTTAGCATCATGGAAACAACCACTTGCTGCTTGCGACTAAGCGCATCAGCAACTCGATTACCCTTACGGGGGTATACAGAATATCGAATCATATGAAGCTAGAAATTCGAGCCAACACTGTTGTCTCAAATTCAGTTCTTTCCGAGTGTATAGATATTTTAGAGATTTGCGATCAGTGAAGAGAACAAAACGCTCGCCTAAAAATTAATGTCGCCAAATCTTTAGAGCAAAGACTATGGCGGCTAACTCCAAATTATGGATAGCATAACGAATATCGTTAGGCTTTAGTTGTCTAGAAGCATAGGCAACTACTAACTTTTCGCACGAGAATAGCACCGAAATCAATACGGCTAGTACTGGTACAAATAATGAAGTCTTGGTTCCCTTTGGGAACCACAAGGATAAGAGTATCGGAAAAGAGCTCTTTCAAATAATCTTCTTTCCTGAAAAGCTAAAACTTCCAAAATTATAATTATCTTTATGAAATCATTTTCTAGAAAATTTTACTTTTTATAGGTCGATTTATTGTGTCAAATTGTCTCATCAAAGCGTTTAGGAGATTCCTATCGATAACGTTGATCAAGTGCATCGACCAGAATTCTTAAAGCACTCAATGGGCAATACAATCACAAAATCATCATCTATATGATAAACACAAATCCAATTATACTTGTAAATAAATCTTATGAAAAAGATTTGCGAAATTTTAAATTGCTGTTTTCATCCAAAATCAATAAATACGCCAATGGAGTCATCGAGATATTCGTAGAATACTCGATTCATAAAATGGATGAAATAGGCTGGGCAACTGAATGACGTAATAAGTCATTCGTAAGAATCATAACGAGTGCGGAATGCGGTAAGTGGAATGCTAACTTTCGCAACTCCTAGCCAAGTGAAAACCGATGGTAAGGTTGAATTGGGAGAACAGTTTAGCGCCACTTACTTGATCGAACATGCCGTCGATCCTAGGTAATGGGTACCTATTTAATAGTGAACTCGTTAAGCTTGCTAAAATCAATGCAAAGCCTAAGAGTACCATCTGGCTTCTTAACGAAGACAACGGCGGCGCCCTTAGGAGAAGGGCTAGAACGAATAAATCGTTAGGCTTCCAACTCAGAGAATTGTTGCTTGAGTTTCTCATTTTCCTTAGCAGACATCCTCAT
Source organism: Allium fistulosum (assembly GCA_030737815.1). NCBI lineage: Eukaryota > Viridiplantae > Streptophyta > Magnoliopsida > Asparagales > Amaryllidaceae > Allium > Allium fistulosum. Next base: position 615,325,664 of record CM060907.1, read on the forward strand.
GGGAGGACGACTGACAGGATGAGCACCGGAGATAAAATCAATACGGAACTCAATTGCCCTATTCGACGACAAACTCAAAATAGGCTCGAAGACATCAGAAAATCACAAACTATAGGAATATTAGCTAAGACATCCTCTGATTCGAAGGAAGAAATGAAAGCATTCGAAGGATGGTCCATACTTCGAAATATAATAGATAACTGCTCGATAGCATCGGGATGCTTGAGATATAAAATTCTTTCGGGACATAGGATTGAACTTCATAACGGACGAGCCAATCCATTACCAAAATCGTATCAAAATGAAGATGATCCATAACATGCAGATTCGCATGAAAGGAGAAACCGCCAAGAATAATCTCAACATCAACACATAACAGACCAAGAGTAGCGGATCCACCAATAGGATTTACAATCCTTAAAGGGTCGCAAGGACAACAACACCCAAAGGAATAATCATCTATAAGCTCCTTCGATACGAATAAATACGATGCACCCGTATCGAAAAGAACTCTAATAGAACGGGCACGAAATAAAATATAACCTTTCAAAGTAGAAGGAGTAATACCTTTAGGCTGAAAGAATCACTAGAAGCTTAAGCAACATTAAGCTTCCCAGATTTGAAACCCCTAGGAGCAGTAAGACAATCAGAAACCCGATGTCCTACTTTCAAAGCTAAGATTGAAAAGGAATTTAACAAATGAAATACTACGGAAATATGAGATATATTCCTAGACATATTCCAACATGTTAAAGAGGACAAAAGCTTAAGGACAACGAAGGAATAGATTAGAAAAGGCACGACTAAAACTCTCGAATAGTTGTAACACATGTTCCATTCTGCTTCTGTTCTGTGTATATTATAATTTGTTCTGAACCTCAGCTCTGATACCAAGCTGTGACGCCCCACCTCTATGCTCACAATAACAAAGGTTATTATAAGGAATAACGTCTGCTATTGCGAAGAATAAGGCTTGTTAGAAGCGACCATCCGTAAGTTACGCATTAGACGAGTATTGATTATATCAATAGGAGTTGTGAAAATTTCTCCCAAAGATATAAATTCAATCCAAATCTAAAACGAAACTACAGTGGCTAATGGAAAATTCAGAACAACTCATAATAACAACACACTGATGGTATAATCACACCAGAACAGAAATATCAGATATATAGCGGAATACAAGTCTGGAATACATGACACAACAATCGATAGTTCACATGAGCCAAATGTACATATACATATACATCAACATACATAAGACGATAGTCAATAATCCAAAAGAACTCCTCGAAGGCTAGACAAAAGATGATGCGATATCCCAAAAACTGAAGCTGCTGCTGAATCAGAGATAGAGACTACCCTGAAATAACTCGGTCTGACCCGAGTATTATTTAAAAGAAAATAATAAACGGATCAGTCTAATTTATTCTTAGAAGTGAATGCATCATAAATAACATCAAAGTAAAATAATAATAATCTCGAATGAGACTATTCAACATAAGAAATCAACATAGTTAAATGAAGAAATCACATCAAACTCCATCAAAATCAACTTTCAAATTCACAATTGAATTCAAAACAGCAATTCACAAAATCTAGAAATCAATAATAGATAACTAGAAAATCAACATAAAAGTGGATCGATCCCAACAAATGGCGAGTTTTTAGCTACGCCGCACGTGCATCAACATATGGCCGAAGCCTACCAAGTACTGTCAACATAATTTTTGGCGCCCAACATATGACCCGAAGGTCCAACATATGACCCGAAGGTCTAGTACTGGTATTTGACCCGAAGGTCCAACATATGACCCAAAGGTCCAACATAGTGGCTCGAAAGCGCACAAAATCATCAAAATCATCAAACAACGGATATTTCAATTAACGAGTCCGGATTTAACCGAAATAGTAAAAGTGTGGTTCCATACTCCGCACTTTTGCTAAATCGTTTAAATCTCTTCATCGTTTCCTTGAAAGTGCAAAATTGTGTATTTTATAAATATACATTTTACGTTCTCAAATGGACAAGTCCGGAATTAAGCGAATCAGTAAAAGTAAGGGTTCATAGTCCTCAGTTTTGCTGAAGCGTTTAAATCGCTTCCTCATTCTTTTGAAAGCGCAAACTGTAGAATTTTTGAAAACAATTTCAATTTAAAACCATTTTTAAAACACGTGATTAAAATAGTAGCATCTATAGCAATTTCGAAAAGGAAATTGCGCTTCACAAAACACCGTAAAAACGGATTACAAATTAGCATTGCGGAATAACCGCTTTAAAATTGACGATTACTGAAGTTAAAACAACAGTAATTTTTATTTGTCAAAAATGTCACCAAAACAACACGCTTCAACAATATTTTACCGGCGTACAAATTCCATTATAAAAATAACGGCAACCAAATACGTTTTAAAACGTAACACCGGTTCTACGTAAATTAAATAGTGGGCTGCACCACTATATTTTCATCAAAAATATTGCACTGCCTCAATATCTACGTGCACACACGCTTCTACATGCATGCACGCTATTATACATTTTAAACCATTTTTGCTGGAAATGAAATAAGTAACATTTACATCAATCTGGACATAGTCTATGCGCCAAACCAAAGTAAAAATAAGGTGAATTTGCCCACTTTCGTGTATAAATAAATACACACCAATGGACTTTAAAATAATGCAACAGGGTATCACTTCACTATGCACGCAATTATTATATAACGTGAACTGGCCTTATTTACAAATGCAAATGACCAGGGTAGGGTATATTTCCATTCACACAACAAAATAGACAAGTTTACAAAATGACCTGGCAATGTATTTCACACACGCATGCAACACTCTAAAGAGAGAGGCAATGCACGTATGAAATCAAGTAATATACTGGGCATAGTTTCAAATACCCCAACCCCTTGCACGACATGCATTGATAATTTTTTTTTTTTTAACAAAATCTTGTATAATTACTTGCGCATGAAATAAAACGCATTTATCACATATGAACCAAAAATTCTACCTGTACTTGGAACTTATTCTTCTTTGTACGCATGAAAATAATTATCATGACGTGCGCAACACTTATGCCTATAGAATGAAACCAGAAATAAAAACTTTGCATTACAACTTTATGCAGACCCACTAATAATACACTAAGGTCTGAACCTAATAGTTTCTCATTGTTTGTGAATGCAATCCATAGTATTATGCATGCACACTACTTAAATCGAATAAATAGCAGTGACGTGCACAACTGAAGGACTACAATGCAAGTCACTCTCTACAAGACGCACGCATACTACCCATACTGTTATGAACACGAAGTTTTGATCGTTTTGTACAAAATGATCACATGCATCTCTAACTTTGTACTATCGCGTGCACACGTGTGTATATATATATATATATTTATTTATTTCTTTGTATGCATGCTACCAGGATTATATTATTTATTTTATTTTTTTGCACACACAAAAAGTGTTTTGAATTTGACAAAATTTGATACACATGGCCTAGGACTTATACCTGGTGTAATACAACTTCAACAAGATTTTGTGCACCGTTCAAACGCACGTAATATATGAAGTAAAATATTTGATCAAGCAAATTTTCAAGGATTTAATGCATACGTGTAGGAATTACAAACTATAAAGTAACTTGACACAGATGCATACTCGCCTGGCATGGTTTTCGCGTATGTGCTATTATATGAATATTGATGATACTCATATATAATAAAATGGGGAACGAAAATGAAGAATGCCTGGACCACTATATACGCACAAAAAAATGCGAAATCTAATGCCACAAAAGATAAACTAGAAGTGTGAGTTTTGAACTCACCAAAATGTTGCTTTTAAAATTTGTAAGCAACCGGAAACATCTGAAGCTGGATTTTAGATCTGCCATTAAAGCTTGCTGAGCTACTGAAATTTTGAACGAGAGAATGATGCAGCTTTTTTTTTTATTTGTGCACAAGTCAAATAAAGTATGGGCTGGAAATTGTACAGAGGCATTTAAAGCTAGACGTGCTCAAAAGAAGAAAAGGACTAGCTAGCATATAATTGATGATGGCTGAAGAAACAAATTGTTCTAATTTTCTTTACAAGATGAGTGGCAGCAAAGCAAAATTATTTCCAACTAGCTTTAACAACTTAGACCCATTCACACGCGAAGGCCAAAAATGCATGTTATTTTCAACATGCTACTACTAAGATAAGTACTGACTTGTAAATGAATTTGCACCATTTTTTTTTTCAAAACTCAATTTAAAATTTCTGTTTAAATATTTATTTCGACGGTAATTCAAAAACGCGGTTGTTACAATTCCAACTTTTAATTTTAAGAAAATTCATATTTTCTATATATTTCTTCTTTTAAATTCAATAACAAGTGAATATTGGCAATAATTACCAATATTAATGCATTGATTCAACTAAAATCCAATAAATAATTATTTTCACTCCAAATTCTCAAAGTAAAGTTTTTAAAACTCTATTTTCACCAATTTATATTTATTTCAAAAATTATATGTTGAAACACATCAATTGATTAATTTGTTAACTCTAATTTAATAAGATCACATTGTTTATTTGAAATAAATAAATAAAAATTAAATCAAATTTATTTTCTCCATTTTATTTTCAATATTAAATTATAACTAACGTTATAATTAAATATCATAGGTAATCACCAATACCAGGTTTGTTACAAAGCTAGCTAGAACTTGATATTAGTATAAGATAAGAGGAATATAAGTGCAGAAGGGAATTCATCCTTTAACTATAAAGGATGGGTACAAGTATAGTATAATCTCAATGCATGGTATATGTTTACCAAGGGTTGTCGCATGAATAGGTTTAATTCAACATACGAGACTCATACTGAATGGCATTCAACGCTAATACAAGGAATCATATGAAAGTCATGAGAGAAACTCATTAAAATTTCAATATGAATCTCGTGGAACTCAAGATAGAGCTCAAATATCATAAAAACGAAATCACAATATATAACATCTCATGTAGCTCTAGGCTATCGATGTAACAGAAATATCTCAAAATAGTGAAATCATATAAAAATCAGAAAATTCAAAAAAACCCAGAATTGGCCAGATCCCTTATTGCAAAGCTGAAGCAATGTTGCACGTGCTAAATTCTTGTCCAGTGCTATTTATAATTTAGGTACCTAACTCGTGGACCCGAAGGTCATACTCATGGTGACTGATGTCACATAACTCGTGGTGACCGAAGTCACATAACTCATGGTGACCGAAGTCACATAACTTGTAGTGACCGAAGTCACATAACTCAGATGACCCGAAGGTCTATAGCACTCGCATACTCGTGGATGTGTCACAAACTCTCGGAAAGGAACCCGAAAAGTGTTAGCGTGTGTCCCATACCACACGTTCACACTAAATGGTTTACTAACCGCTAGTTAACTCCACATCATAAAAATAAAATCTCAAACCTCAAAAATCTCATAAAACTCATATATCTTGCCTCATATCATCGGCAAGTGCAAATAAATCTTATAGTAGTTTCTCATAAACCATAATTCCCGCAAGGGAAAAATCTAATCTCAAGACCCGCCTCATCTCATCAGCGAGTAATACAACATTTATAAGTAGTTCTCATCAATTATTACTCCTATGATAGGAGATCTCGAACGTCTCAACTAGTCAAATATTGGCTAAAACAAATTCTAAGACCAACAATCATTGTTGCTGTCATTTTGATCCCTGGACAGCAACAATCAGACGCATTTTTAATCAACATACTTCAAAATTTCAGAAACCTCAAAACATGAAACTTTTATAACAAATTCTTAGCTTTCCAGAACATCAAAGATTATTGAATTTGGATAAAAATTGAAAAAGTTATGCTTAATTTAGTTTCAGATTCAACAACAGAGCAAATAATAGTTTTGCTCTCGGGATTGCAATAGAAACACTCAAATTTGAAATAGATAACTTCAAAACTCTGAAAAACACAAAACTTGAAACTTGTAGTATATGATCTATGCTTTCCAAAACATCTAAAATTCTTAAATTTGGTTAAGAAACGTAAAAGTTATGCTTAATTTAGTTTCAGATTCAACAACAGAGCAGATAATAGTTTTGCTCTCGGGATTGCAATAGAAACACTCAAATTTGAAATAGATAACTTCAAAATTCTAAAAAACTCAAAACATGAAACTTGTAGTATATGATCTAAAGTTTCCAAAACATCTAAAATTACTAAATTTGGTTAAGAAACGTAAAAGTTATAGCAAAATTCGTTTCAGCCACAATCACAAAATAAATATTACAGCAGTTATCTTTTTTTTACCAGCAAATTCACCACTGTAAACCGTCCTTAACCGCATGAACCCAAAATAGAAAGCGTAGGGAACCCTCACCTTAGATATGCAGCAAAGTTTAGGTTGAAAGCTTCTCCGGTTTGGATCAATTTGATGATTTTCAGGCTCCTTTGTTAGCTTCAGCAGCTGAAAAAGTTGAAACAAGAACATGCAAGAACAAAAGAGAAAGTTATACACAATTTATATCTAATTCTAGGATTTTGATGATATAATTCTGTAGTATTGGTGGAGATTACCTTCTATTCTCCTAATTTGGTGATTTCTTCTTGAATTGGCAGTAAATTGGGTGAAAATTTTGTTTTAGTTGAAGGTAACCATTATTATTTTTTCCAGTTTACTGTAAGTTTGTTCTTTTCTGATTTTGAGGAAGAAGAACTAAACTACGTACACTAGTTTGTTTCTCACCAGAAACCTCAAGATAATGGATTTTAGGTTCTAAAACCTAACCCAAAAAGCCCAAAGCAATATTATTTAGAGAAAATGCAAGGCTATGTATATGTATTAGGCTATTTTACCTTAAATTCACATATTTCTCAATATAAACTCAAAAAAGATATATGCAACCAACTGTTATGAAACAAAAATTGTTACTTACACAAAATAAACTTTTTTCAATAATAAAATGTTATTTTCATAAATAAAACCATATTTTTGACAATATTTTACAATTTTCAAAATTTTAGTGTAAAAACACGAATTTTAAAGCATAATTTGTTCAAAAATCATTTTCATTGTCAAATAAGTTATAACAAAACATTATAACTCTTTTTAAAATAACAAAATATTATTTTAAACAATATTCAATCTTTTAATTTTAAGAAAATTCATATTTTCTACATATTTCTTCTTTTAAATTCAATAACAGGTTAATATTGGCAATTATTACTAATATTAATGCATTGATTCAACTAAAATCCAATAAATAATTATTTTCACTCCAAATTCTCAAAATAAAGTTTTTAAAACTCTATTTTCACCAATTTATATTTATTTCAAAAATTATATGTTGAAACACATCAATTGATTAATTTATTAACTCTAATTTAATAAGATCACATTGTTTATTTGAAATAAATAAATAAAAATTAAATCAAATTTATTTTCTCCATTTTATTTTCAATATTAAATTATAACTAACGTTATAATTAAATATCATAGGTAATCACCAATACCAGGTTTGTTACAAAGCTAGCTAGAACTTGATATTAGTATAAGATAAGAGGAATATAAGTGCATAAGGGAATTCATCCTTTAACTATAAAGGATGGGTACAAGTATAGTATAATCTCAATGCATGGTATATGTTTACCAAGGGTTGTTGCATGAATAGGTTTAATTCAACATAAGAGACTCATACTTAATGGCATTCAACGCTAATACAAGGAATCATATGAAAGTCATGAGAGAAACTCATTAAAATTTCAATATGAATCTCGTGGAACTTAAGATAGAGCTCAAATATCATAAAAACGCAATCACAATATATAACATCTCATTTCGCTCTAGGCTATCGATGTAACAGAAATATCTCAAAATAGTGAAATCATATAAAACTCAGAAAATTCAAAAAAACCCAGAATTGGCCAGATCCCTTATTGCAAAGCTGAAGCAATGTTGCACGTGCTAAATTCTTGTCCAGTGCTATTTATAATTTAGGTACCTAACTCGTGGACCCGAAGGTCATACTCATGGTGACTGATGTCACATAACTCGTGGTGACCGAAGTCACATAACTCATGGTGACCGAAGTCACATAACTTGTAGTGACCGAAGTCACATAACTCAGATGACCCGAAGGTCTATAGCACTCGCATACTCGTGGATGTGTCACAAACTCTCGGAAAGGAACCCGAAAAGTGTTAGCGTGTGTCCCATACCACACGTTCACACTAAATGGTTTACTAACCGCTAGTTAACTCCACATCATAAAAATAAAATCTCAAACCTCAAAAATATCATAAAACTCATATATCTTGCCTCATATCATCGGCAAGTGCAAATAAATCTTATAGTAGTTTCTCATAAACCATAATTCCCGCAAGGGAAAAATCTAATCTCAAGACTCGCCTCATCTCATCAGCGAGTAATACAACATTTATAAGTAGTTCTCATCAATTATTACTCCTATGATAGGAGATCTCGAACGTTTCAACTAGTCAAATATTGGCTAAAACAAATTCTAAGACCAACAATCATTGTTGCTGTCATTTTGATCCCTGGACAGCAACAATCAGACGCATTTTTAATCAACATACTTCAAAATTTCAGAAACCTCAAAACATGAAACTTTTATAACAAATTCTTAGCTTTCCAGAACATCAAAGATTATTGAATTTGGATAAAAATTGAAAAAGTTATGCTTAATTTAGTTTCAGATTCAACAACAGAGCAAATAATAGTTTTGCTCTCGGGATTGCAATAGAAACACTCAAATTTGAAATAGATAACTTCAAAACTCTGAAAAACACAAAACTTGAAACTTGTAGTATATGATCTATGCTTTCCAAAACATCTAAAATTCTTAAATTTGGTTAAGAAACGTAAAAGTTATGCTTAATTTAGTTTCAGATTCAACAACAGAGCAGATAATAGTTTTGCTCTTGGGATTGCAATAGAAACACTCAAATTTGAAATAGAGAACTTCAAAATTCTAAAAAACTCAAAACATGAAACTTGTAGTATATGATCTAAAGTTTCCAAAACATCTAAAATTACTAAATTTGGTTAAGAAACGTAAAAGTTATAGCAAAATTCGTTTCAGCCACAATCACAAAATAAATATTACAGCAGTTATCTTTTTTTTACCAGCAAATTCACCACTGTAAACCGTCCTTAACCGCATGAACCCAAAATAGAAAGCGTAGGGAACCCTCACCTTAGATATGCAGCAAAGTTTAGGTTGAAAGCTTCTCCGGTTTGGATCAATTTGATGATTTTCAGGCTCCTTTGTTAGCTTCAGCAGCTGAAAAAGTTGAAACAAGAACATGCAAGAACAAAAGAGAAAGTTATACACAATTTATATTTAATTCTAGGATTTTGATGATATAATTCTGTAGTATTGGTGGAGATTACCTTCTATTCTCCTAATTTGGTGATTTCTTCTTGAATTGGCAGTAAATTGGGTGAAAATTTTGTTTTAGTTGAAGGTAACCATTATTATTTTTTCCAGTTTACTGTAAGTTTGTTCTTTTCTGATTTTGAGGAAGAAGAACTAAACTACGTACACTAGGTTGTTTCTCACCAGAAACCTCAAGATAATGGATTTTAGGTTCTAAAACCTAACCCAAAAAGCCCAAAGCAATATTATTTAGAGAAAATGCAAGGCTATGTATATGTATTAGGCTATTTTACCTTAAATTCACATATTTCTCAATATAAACTCAAAAAAGATATATGCAACCAACTGTTATGAAACAAAAATTGTTACTTACACAAAATATTTTTTTTTTCAATAATAAAATGTTATTTTCATAAATAAAACCATATTTTTGACTATATTTTACAATTTTCAAAATTTTAGTGTAAAAACACGAATTTTAAAGCATAATTTGTTCAAAAATCATTTTCATTGTCAAATAAGTTATAACAAAACATTATAACTCTTTTTAAAATAACAAAATATTATTTTAAACAATATTCCATCTTTTAATTTTAAGAAAATTCATATTTTCTACATATTTCTTCTTTTAAATTTAATAACAGGTTAATATTGGCAATAATTACTAATATTAATGCATTGATTCAACTAAAATCCAATAAATAATTATTTTCACTCCAAATTCTCAAAATAAAGTTTTTAAAACTCTATTTTCACCAATTTATATTTATTTCAAAAATTATATATTGAAACACATCAATTGATTAATTTATTAACTCTAATTTAATAAGATCACATTGTTTATTTGAAATAAATAAATAAAAATTAAATCAAATTTCTTTTCTCCATTTTATTTTCAATATTAAATTATAACTAACGTTATAATTAAATATCATAGGTAATCACCAATATCAGGTTTGTTACAAAGCTAGCTAGAACTTGATATTAGTATAAGATAAGAGGAATATAAGTGCATAAGGGAATTCATCCTTTAACTATAAAGGATGGGTACAAGTATAGTATAATCTCAATGCATGGTATATGTTTACCAAGGGTTGTCGCATGAATAGGTTTAATTCAACATAAGAGACTCATACTAAATGGCATTCAACGCTAATACAAGGAATCATATGAAAGTCATGAGAGAAACTCATTAAAATTTCAATATGAATCTCGTGGAACTCAAGATAAAGCTCAAATATCATAAAAACGCAATCACAATATATAACATCTCATGTAGCTCTAGGCTATCGATGTAACAGAAATATCTGAAAATAGTGAAATCATATAAAACTCAGAAAATTCAAAAAAACCCAGAATTGGCCAGATCCCTTATTGCAAAGCTGAAGCAATGTTGCACGTGCTAAATTCTTGTCCAGTGCTATTTATAATTTAGGTACCTAACTCGTGGACCCGAAGGTCATACTCATGGTGACTGATGTCACATAACTCGTGGTGACCGAAGTCACATAACTCATGGTGACCGAAGTCACATAACTTGTAGTGACCGAAGTCACATAACTCAGATGACCCAAAGGTCTATAGCACTCGCATACTCGTGGATGTGTCACAAACTCTCGGAAAGGAACCCGAAAAGTGTTAGCGTGTGTCCCATACCACACGTTCACACTAAATGGTTTACTAACTGCTAGTTAACTCCACATCATAAAAATAAAATCTCAAACCTCAAAAATCTCATAAAACTCATATATCTTGCCTCATATCATCGGCAAGTGCAAATAAATCTTATAGTAGTTTCTCATAAACCATAATTCCCGCAAGGGAAAAATCTAATCTCAAGACTCGCCTCATCTCATCAGCGAGTAATACAACATTTATAAGTAGTTCTCATCAATTATTACTCCTATGATAGGAGATCTCGAACGTCTCAACTAGTCAAATATTGGCTAAAACAAATTCTAAGACCAACAATCATTGTTGCTGTCATTTTGATCCCTGGACAGCAACAATCAGACGCATTTTTAATCAACATACTTCAAAATTTCAGAAACCTCAAAACATGAAACTTTTATAACAAATTCTTAGCTTTCCAGAACATCAAAGATTATTGAATTTGGATAAAAATTAAAAAGTTATGCTTAATTTAGTTTCAGATTCAACAACAGAGCAAATAATAGTTTTGCTCTCGGGATTGCAATAGAAACACTCAAATTTGAAATAGATAACTTCAAAACTCTGTAAAACACAAAACTTGAAACTTGTAGTATATGATCTATGCTTTCCAAAACATCTAAAATTCTTAAATTTGGTTAAGAAACGTAAAAGTTATGCTTAATTTAGTTTCAGATTCAACAACAGAGCAGATAATAGTTTTGCTCTCGGGATTGCAATAGAAACACTCAAATTTGAAATAGAGAACTTCAAAATTCTAAAAAACTCAAAACATGAAACTTGTAGTATATGATCTAAAGTTTCTAAAACATCTAAAATTACTAAATTTGGTTAAGAAACGTAAAAGTTATAGCAAAATTCGTTTCAGCCACAATCACAAAATAAATATTACAGCAGTTATCTTTTTTTTACCAGCAAATTCACCACTGTAAACCGTCCTTAACCGCATGAACCCAAAATAAAAAGCGTAGGGAACCCTCACCTTAGATATGCAACAAAGTTTAGGTTGAAAGCTTCTCCGGTTTGGATCAATTTGATGATTTTCAGGCTCCTTTGTTAGCTTCAACAGCTGAAAAAGTTGAAACAAGAACATGCAAGAACAAAAGAGAAAGTTATACACAATTTATATCTAATTCTAGGATTTTGATGATATAATTCTATAGTATTGGTGGAGATTACCTTCTATTCTCCTAATTTGGTGATTTCTTCTTGAATTGGCAGTAAATTGGGTGAAAATTTTGTTTTAGTTGAAGGTAACCATTATTATTTTTTCCAGTTTACTGTAAGTTTGTTCTTTTCTGTTTCTGAGGAAGAAGAACTAAACTACGTACACTAGTTTGTTTCTCACCAGAAACCTCAAGATAATGGATTTTAGGTTCTAAAACCTAACCCAAAAAGCCCAAAGCAATATTATTTAGAGAAAATGCAAGGCTATGTATATGTATTAGGCTATTTTACCTTAAATTCACATATTTCTCAATATAAACTCAAAAAAGATATATGCAACCAACTGTTATGAAACAAAAATTGTTACTTACACAAAATAAAAAAATTTCAATAATAAAATGTTATTTTCATAAATAAAACCATACTTTTGACAATATTTTACAATTTTCAAAATTTTAGTGTAAAAACACGAATTTTAAAGCATAATTTGTTCAAAAATCATTTTCATTGTCAAATAAGTTATAACAAAACATTATAACTCTTTTTAAAATAACAAAATATTATTTTAAACAATATTCCATCTTTTAATTTTAAGAAAATTCATATTTTCTACATATTTCTTCTTTTAAATTCAATAACAGGTTAATATTGGCAATAATTACTAATATTAATGCATTGATTCAACTAAAATCCAATAAATAATTATTTTCACTCCAAATTCTCAAAATAAAGTTTTTAAAACTCTATTTTCACCAATTTATATTTATTTCAAAAATTATATGTTGAAACACATCAATTGATTAATTTATTAACTCTAATTTAATAAGATCACATTGTTTATTTGAAATAAATAAATAAAAATTAAATCAAATTTATTTTCTCCATTTTATTTTCAATATTAAATTATAACTAACGTTATAATTATATATCATAGGTAATCACCAATACCAGGTTTGTTACAAAGCTAGCTAGAACTTGATATTAGTATAAGATAAGAGGAATATAAGTGCATAAGGGAATTCATCCTTTAACTATAAAGGATGGGTACAAGTATAGTATAATCTCAATGCATGGTATATGTTTACCAAGGGTTGTCGCATGAATAGGTTTAATTCAACATAAGAGACTCATACTTAATGGCATTCAACGCTAATACAAGGAATCATATGAAAGTCATGAGAGAAACTCATTAAAATTTCAATATGAATCTCGTGGAACTCAAGATAAAGCTCAAATATCATAAAAACGCAGTCACAATATATAACATCTCATGTAGCTCTAGGCTATCGATGTAACAGAAATATCTCAAAATAGTGAAATCATATAAAACTCAGAAAATTCAAAAAAACCCAGAATTGGCCAGATCCCTTATTGCAAAGCTGAAGCAATGTTGCACGTGCTAAATTCTTGTCCAGTGCTATTTATAATTTAGGTACCTAACTCGTGGACCCGAAGGTCATACTCATGGTGACTGATGTCACATAACTCGTGGTGACCGAAGTCACATAACTCATGGTGACCGAAGTCACATAACTTGTAGTGACCGAAGTCACATAACTCAGATGACCCGAAGGTCTATAGCACTCGCATACTCGTGGATGTGTCACAAACTCTCGGAAAGGAACCCGAAAAGTGTTAGCGTGTGTCCCATACCACACGTTCACACTAAATGGTTTACTAACCGCTAGTTAACTCCACATCATAAAAATAAAATCTCAAACCTCAAAAATCTCATAAAACTCATATATCTTGCCTCATATCATCGGCAAGTGCAAATAAATCTTATAGTAGTTTCTCATAAACCATAATTCCCGCAAGGGAAAAATCTAATCCCAAGACTCGCCTCATCTCATCAGCAAGTAATACAACATTTATAAGTAGTTCTCATCAATTATTACTCCTATGATAGGAGATCTCGAACGTCTCAACTAGTCAAATATTGGCTAAAACAAATTCTAAGACCAACAATCATTGTTGCTGTCATTTTGATCCCTGGACAGCAACAATCAGACGCATTTTTAATCAACATACTTCAAAATTTCAGAAACCTCAAAACATGAAACTTTTATAACAAATTCTTAGCTTTCCAGAACATCAAAGATTATTGAATTTGGATAAAAATTGAAAAAGTTATGCTTAATTTAGTTTCAGATTCAACAACAGAGCAAATAATAGTTTTGCTCTCGGGATTGCAATAGAAACACTCAAATTTGAAATAGATAACTTCAAAACTCTGAAAAACACAAAACTTGAAACTTGTAGTATATGATCTATGCTTTCCAAAACATCTAAAATTCTTAAATTTGGTTAAGAAACGTAAAAGTTATGCTTAATTTAGTTTCAGATTCAACAACAGAGCAGATAATAGTTTTGCTCTCGGGATTGCAATAGAAACACTCAAATTTGAAATAGATAACTTCAAAATTCTAAAAAACTCAAAACATGAAACTTGTAGTATATGATCTAAAGTTTCCAAAACATCTAAAATTACTAAATTTGGTTAAGAAACGTAAAAGTTATAGCAAAATTCGTTTCAGCCACAATCACAAAATAAATATTACAGCAGTTATCTTTTTTTTACCAGCAAATTCACCACTGTAAACCGTCCTTAACCGCATGAACCCAAAATAGAAAGCATAGGGAACCCTCACCTTAGATATGCAGCAAAGTTTAGGTTGAAAGCTTCTCCGGTTTGAATCAATTTGATGATTTTCAGGCTCCATTGTTAGCTTCAGCAGCTGAAAAAGTTGAAACAAGAACATGCAAGAACAAAAGAGAAAGTTATACACAATTTATATCTAATTCTAGGATTTTGATGATATAATTTTGTAGTATTGGTGGAGATTACCTTCTATTCTCCTAATTTGGTGATTTCTTCTTGAATTGGCAGTAAATTGGGTGAAAATTTTGTTTTAGTTGAAGGTAACCATTATTATTTTTTCCAGTTTACTGTAAGTTTGTTCTTTTCTGTTTCTGAGGAAGAAGAACTAAACTACGTACACTAGTTTGTTTCTCACCAGAAACCTCAAGATAATTGATTTTAGGTTCTAAAACCTAACCCAAAAAGCCCAAAGCAATATTATTTAGAGAAAATGCAAGGCTATGTATATGTATTAGGCTATTTTACCTTAAATTCACATATTTCTCAATATAAACTCAAAAAAGATATATGCAACCAACTGTTATGAAACAAAAATTGTTACTTACACAAAATAAATTTTTTTCAATAATAAAATGTTATTTTCATAAATAAAACCATATTTTTGACAATATTTTACAATTTTCAAAATTTTAGTGTAAAAACACGAATTTTAAAGCATAATTTGTTCAAAAATCATTTTCATTGTCAAATAAGTTATAACAAAACATTATAACTCTTTTTAAAATAACAAAATATTATTTTAAACAATATTCCATCTTTTAATTTTAAGAAAATTCATATTTTCTACATATTTCTTCTTTTAAATTCAATAACAGGTTAATATTGGCAATAATTACTAATATTAATGCATTGATTCAACTAAAATCCAATAAATAATTATTTTCACTCCAAATTCTCAAAATAAAGTTTTTAAAACTCTATTTTCAACAATTCATATTTATTTCAAAAATTATATGTTGAAACACATCAATTGATTAATTTATTAACTCTAATTTAATAAGATCACATTGTTTATTTGAAATAAATAAATAAAAATTAAATCAAATTTATTTTCTCCATTTTATTTTCAATATTAAATTATAACTAACGTTATAATTAAATATCATAGGTAATCACCAATACCAGGTTTGTTACAAAGCTAGCTAGAACTTGATATTAGTATAAGATAAGAGGAATATAAGTGCATAAGGGAATTCATCCTTTAACTATAAAGGATGGGTACAAGTATAGTATAATCTCAATGCATGGTATATGTTTACCAAGGGTTGTCGCATGAATAGGTTTAATTCAACATAAGAGACTCATACTTAATGGCATTCAACGCTAATACAAGGAATCATATGAAAGTCATGAGAGAAACTCATTAAAATTTCAATATGAATCTCGTGGAACTCAAGATAAAGCTCAAATATCATAAAAACGCAATCACAATATATAACATCTCATGTAGCTCTAGGCTATCGACGTAACAGAAATATCTCAAAATAGTGAAATCATATAAAACTCAGAAAATTCAAAAAAACCCAGAATTGGCCAGATCCCTTATTGCAAAGCTGAAGCAATGTTGCACGTGCTAAATTCTTGTCCAGTGCTATTTATAATTTAGGTACCTAACTCATGGACCCGAAGGTCATACTCATGGTGACTGATGTCACATAACTCGTGGTGACCGAAGTCACATAACTCATGGTGACCGAAGTCACATAACTTGTAGTGACCGAAGTCACATAACTCAGATGACCCGAAGGTCTATAGCACTCGCATACTCGTGGATGTGTCACAAACTCTCGGAAAGGAACCCGAAAAGTGTTAGCGTGTGTCCCATACCACACGTTCACACTAAATGGTTTACTAACCGCTAGTTAACTCCACATCATAAAAATAAAATCTCAAACCTCAAAAATCTCATAAAACTCATATATCATGCCTCATATCATCGGCAAGTGCAAATAAATCTTATAGTAGTTTCTCATAAACCATAATTCCCGCAAGGGAAAAATCTAATCCCAAGACTCGCCTCATCTCATCAGCGAGTAATACAACATTTATAAGTAGTTCTCATCAATTATTACTCCTATGATAGGAGATCTCGAACGTCTCAACTAGTCAAATATTGGCTAAAACAAATTCTAAGACCAACAATCATTGTTGCTGTCATTTTGATCCCTGGACAGCAACAATCAGACGCATTTTTAATCAACATACTTCAAAATTTCAGAAACCTCAAAACATGAAACTTTTATAACAAATTCTTAGCTTTCCAGAACATCAAAGATTATTGAATTTGGATAAAAATTGAAAAAGTTATGCTTAATTTAGTTTCAGATTCAACAACAGAGCAAATAATAGTTTTGCTCTCGGGATTGCAATAGAAACACTCAAATTTGAAATAGATAACTTCAAAACTCTGAAAAACAAAAAACTTGAAACTTGTAGTATATGATCTATGCTTTCCAAAACATCTAAAATTCTTAAATTTGGTTAAGAAACGTAAAAGTTATGCTTAATTTAGTTTCAGATTCAACAACAGAGCAGATAATAGTTTTGCTCTCGGGATTGCAATAGAAACACTCAAATTTGAAATAGATAACTTCAAAATTCTAAAAAACTCAAAACATGAAACTTGTAGTATATGATCTAAAGTTTCCAAAACATCTAAAATTACTAAATTTGGTTAAGAAACGTAAAAGTTATAGCAAAATTCGTTTCAGCCACAATCACAAAATAAATATTACAGCAGTTATCTTTTTTTTACCAGCAAATTCACCACTGTAAACCGTCCTTAACCGCATGAACCCAAAATAGAAAGCGTAGGGAACCCTCACCTTAGATATGCAGCAAAGTTTAGGTTGAAAGCTTCTCCGGTTTGGATCAATTTGATGATTTTCAGGCTCCTTTGTTAGCTTCAGCAGCTGAAAAAGTTGAAACAAGAACATGCAAGAACAAAAGAGAAAGTTATACACAATTTATATCTAATTCTAGGATTTTGATGATATAATTCTGTAGTATTGGTGGAGATTACCTTCTATTCTCCTAATTTGGTGATTTCTTCTTGAATTGGCAGTAAATTGGGTGAAAATTTTGTTTTAGTTGAAGGTAACCATTATTATTTTTTCCAGTTTACTATAAGTTTGTTCTTTTCTGTTTCTGAGGAAGAAGAACTAAACTACGTACACTAGTTTGTTTCTCACCAGAAACCTCAAGATAATTGATTTTAGGTTCTAAAACCTAACCCAAAAAGCCCAAAGCAATATTATTTAGAGAAAATGCAAGGCTATGTATATGTATTAGGCTATTTTACCTTAAATTCACATATTTCTCAATATAAACTCAAAAAAGATATATGCAACCAACTGTTATGAAACAAAAATTGTTACTTACACAAAATAAATTTTTTTCAATAATAAAATGTTATTTTCATAAATAAAACCATATTTTTGACAATATTTTACAATTTTCAAAATTTTAGTGTAAAAACATGAATTTTAAAGCATAATTTGTTCAAAAATCATTTTCATTGTCAAATAAGTTATAACAAAACATTATAACTCTTTTTAAAATAACAAAATATTATTTTAAACAATATTCCATCTTTTAATTTTAAGAAAATTCATATTTTCTACATATTTCTTCTTTTAAATTCAATAACAGGTTAATATTGGCAATAATTACTAATATTAATGCATTGATTCAACTAAAATCCAATAAACAATTATTTTCACTCCAAATTCTCAAAATAAAGTTTTTAAAACTCTATTTTCACCAATATATATTTATTTCAAAAATTATATGTTGAAACACATCAATTGATTAATTTATTAACTCTAATTTAATAAGATCACATTGTTTATTTGAAATAAATAAATAAAAATTAAATCAAATTTATTTTCTCCATTTTATTTTCAATATTAAATTATAACTAACGTTATAATTAAATATCATAGGTAATCACCAATACCAGGTTTGTTACAAAGCTAGCTAGAACTTGATATTAGTATAAGATAAGAGGAATATAAGTGCATAAGGGAATTCATCCTTTAACTATAAAGGATGGGTACAAGTATAGTATAATCTCAATGCATGGTATATGTTTACCAAGGGTTGTCGCATGAATAGGTTTAATTCAACATAAGAGACTCATACTTAATGGCATTCAACGCTAATACAAGGAATCATATGAAAGTCATGAGAGAAACTCATTAAAATTTCAATATGAATCTCGTGGAACTCAAGATAAAGCTCAAATATCATAAAAACGCAATCACAATATATAACATCTCATGTAGCTCTAGGCTATCGATGTAACAGAAATATCTCAAAATAGTGAAATCATATAAAACTCAGAAAATTCAAAAAAACCCAGAATTGGCCAGATCCCTTATTGCAAAGCTGAAGCAATGTTGCACGTGCTAAATTCTTGTCCAGTGCTATTTATAATTTAGGTACCTAACTCGTGGACCCGAAGGTCATACTCATGGTGACTGATGTCACATAACTCGTGGTGACCGAAGTCACATAACTCATGGTGACCGAAGTCACATAACTTGTAGTGACCGAAGTCACATAACTCAGATGACCCGAAGGTCTGTAGCACTCGCATACTCGTGGATGTGTCACAAACTCTCGGAAAGGAACCCGAAAAGTGTTAGCGTGTGTCCCATACCACACGTTCACACTAAATGGTTTACTAACGCTAGTTAACTCCACATCATAAAAATAAAATCTCAAACCTCAAAAATCTCATAAAACTCATATATCTTGCCTCATATCATCGGCAAGTGCAAATAAATCTTATAGTAGTTTCTCATAAACCATAATTCCCGCAAGGGAAAAATCTAATCTCAAGACTCGCCTCATCTCATCAGCGAGTAATACAACATTTATAAGTAGTTCTCATCAATTATTACTCCTATGATAGGAGATCTCGAACGTCTCAACTAGTCAAATATTGGCTAAAACAAATTCTAAGACCAACAATCATTGTTGCTGTCATTTTGATCTCTGGACAGCAACAATCAGACGCATTTTTAATCAACATACTTCAAAATTTCAGAAACCTCAAAACATGAAACTTTTATAACAAATTCTTAGCTTTCCAGAACATCAAAGATTATTGAATTTGGATAAAAATTGAAAAAGTTATGCTTAATTTAGTTTCAGATTCAACAACAGAGCAAATAATAGTTTTGCTCTCGGGATTGCAATAGAAACACTCAAATTTGAAATAGATAACTTCAAAACTCTGAAAAACACAAAACTTGAAACTTGTAGTATATGATCTATGCTTTCCAAAACATCTAAAATTCTTAAATTTGGTTAAGAAACGTAAAAGTTATGCTTAATTTAGTTTCAGATTCAAAAACAGAGCAGATAATAGTTTTGCTCTCGGGATTGCAATAGAAACACTCAAATTTGAAATAGATAACTTCAAAATTCTAAAAAACTCAAAACATGAAACTTGTAGTATATGATCTGAAGTTTCCAAAACATCTAAAATTACTAAATTTGGTTAAGAAACGTAAAAGTTATAGCAAAATTTGTTTCCGCCACAATCACAAAATAAATATTACAGCAGTTATCTTTTTTTTACCAGCAAATTCACCACTGTAAACCGTCCTTAACCGCATGAACCCAAAATAGAAAGAGTAGGGAACCCTCACCTTAGATATGCAGCAAAGTTTAGGTTGAAAGCTTCTCCGGTTTGGATCAATTTGATGATTTTCAGGCTCCTTTGTTAGCTTCAGCAGCTGAAAAAGTTGAAACAAGAACATGCAAGAACAAAAGAGAAAGTTATACACAATTTATATCTAATTCTAGGATTTTGATGATATAATTCTGTAGTATTGGTGGAGATTACCTTCTATTCTCCTAATTTGGTGATTTCTTCTTGAATTGGCAGTAAATTGGGTGAAAATTTTGTTTTAGTTGAAGGTAACCATTATTATTTTTTCCAGTTTACTGTAAGTTTGTTCTTTTCTATTTCTGAGGAAGAAGAACTAAACTACGTACACTTGTTTGTTTCTCACCAGAAACCTCAAGATAATGGATTTTAGGTTCTAAAACCTAACCCAAAAAGCCCAAAGCAATATTATTTAGAGAAAATGCAAGGCTATGTATATGTATTAGGCTATTTTACCTTAAATTCACATATTTCTCAATATAAACTCAAAAAAGATATATGCAACCAACTGTTATGAAACAAAAATTGTTACTTACACAAAATAAATTTTTTTCAATAATAAAATGTTATTTTCATAAATAAAACCATATTTTTGACAATATTTTACAATTTTCAAAATTTTAGTGTAAAAACACGAATTTTAAAGCATAATTTGTTCAAAAATCATTTTCATTGTCAAATAAGTTATAACAAAACATTATAACTCTTTTTAAAATAACAAAATATTATTTTAAACAATATTCCATCTTTTAATTTTAATAAAATACATATTTTCTACATATTTCTTCTTTTAAATTCAATAATAGGTTAATATTGGCAATAATTACTAATATTAATGCATTGATTCAACTAAAATCCAATAAATAATTATTTTCACTCCAAATTCTCAAAATAAAGTTTTTAAAACTCTATTTTCACCAATTTATATATATTTCAAAAATTATATGTTGAAACACATCAATTGATTAATTTATTAACTCTAATTTAATAAGATCACATTGTTTATTTGAAATAAATAAATAAAAATTAAATCAAATTTATTTTATCCATTTTATTTTCAATATTAAATTATAACTAACATTATAATTAAATATCATAGGTAATCACCAATACCAGGTTTGTTACAAAGCTAGCTAGAACTTGATATTAGTATAAGATAAGAGGAATATAAGTGCATAAGGGAATTCATCCTTTAACTATAAAGGATGGGTACAAGTATAGTATAATCTCAATGCATGTTATATGTTTACCAAGGGTTGTCGCATCAATAGGTTTAATTCAACATAAGAGACTCATACTTAATGGCATTCAACGCTAATACAAGGAATCATATGAAAGTCATGAGAGAAACTCATTAAAATTCCAATATGAATCTCGTGGAACTCAAGATAAAGCTCAAATATCATAAAAACGAAATCACAATATATAACATCTCATGTAGCTCTAGGCTATCGATGTAACAAAAATATCTCAAAATAGTGAAATCGTATAAAACTCAGAAAATTCAAAAAAACCCCGAATTAGCCAGATCCCTTATTACAAAGCTGAAGCAATGTTGCACGTGCTAAAATCTTGTCCAGTGCTATTTATAATTTAGGTACCTAACTCCTGGACCCGAAGGTCATACTCATGGTGACAGATGTCACATAACTCGTGGTGACCGAAGTCTCAAAACTCATGGTGACCGAAGTCACATAACTTGTGGTGACCGAAGTCACATAACTCAGATGAACCGAAGGCCTATAGCACGGGCATACTCGTGGATGTGTCACAAACTCTCGGAAAGGAACCCGAAAAGTGTTAGCGTGCGTCCCTTACCACAAGTTCGCACTAAACGGTTTACTAACCGCTAGTTAACTCCACATCATAAAAATTGATGCAGCCAAGAAAGAGAATTCAACGATGTAAATCGAATCCGTCCAGGATCTCACACGATTAGCGGAAATAATCGGTGAAACGATGATAAATCGGTGAATGTAAGAATACCCAAACGCCCAAATCCGTTGATCACGAAGATAACGGATTCTAGCAATCTTCTACAAGTTGATCGCGCATGATGCCGTTAGAGAAGATCTACAATTCTTCGAACGTTGATCAAGCGCACTTAATTCCGTGAATTGGCTTCAACCATCGTTGATTCGAGCACACTCGAATGCCGAAAGTGGAGATACGAGATAACACTCAACTACCAATTTTGATGGAGGCAAGAAGCACAAACCAAATTTTATTTCAAAATCAACCATCTTTTACAAATGGCCTCACATCCCTATTTATAGAGATTTACAACTCAACACACGACTTAAGAAAATTACAACACAAGTGACTTACAAAACAAACGACCTAACAACAAACATCTCGAATGACTTATCAAATAAAACCGACTTAACAAAATACAGCAAACGACTTAAGAAAAACATCACAACAGTACACGAATTAACAAAGTAGTGGTTTGAACTTCAGGATCGACTTAAGCTTCGCAGCAGCATAAGGTCGAGCGACCTAAAACAAACAGCGGCATAAGAATTTCTTCTTGCGACCTAAGCTGGAGCGACTCAAGGGATGGCAGCGAACTACTGAATTTCGCGACGTAGGAAGATTCGCGACCTAAAGAAAATCGTTCGTGACTTAAGAAGGAGCACGGCTTCACGTGACCTAAGGAAGCTCGAGCGGCATAGGTCGATCGCGACCTAACTGCATTTGCCTCGCGACTATGCTGGAATGTTGTTCGCGACATAAGGAGGAGCACGGCTTCACGCGACCTAGGGAAGCTCGAGCGGCATAGGTCGATCGCGACCTAACTGCATTTGAAGACTGGCGACCTAGGCTCCGCGATTCAGGCCTTCGTGATTTAGGGCTTCGCAATTTAGGGGAAGTGATTTCATCATCTTGCGTTGCATCATCATATCGCGCTGCATCATCCTCCCCAGGTTGAGGAAAATTCATCCTCGAATTTAAAAGTTCTTCCCCATTGGGTTGATCATCTCCATAATAAGATATAAGATGTTTAACATTAAACACGTCAAAAGTATACACATCCTCCAGCAGCTTCAACCTATATGCATTTTCATTGATCCGTTTCACAATCTTTATAGGACCAATCTTTCGAGCTTTAAGTTTATTGTATGCTCCCACTGGAAAACGATCCTTCGTTAGTACAGCATATACTAAATCTCCTTCGTTAAATTCATCACTTCTTTGCTTCAGATCTGCAAGTCGTTTATACTTCTCATTCGCCTTCTCCAATCGTTCCTGAACGATTCTATGGCATTCTGTCAACCCATCAACAAAATCAGCAGCCCGCTTAACTGTCCCCTTCGGTTGTGGTACTATCGTTAAATCCAACGGCCCCTTTGGTAAGCCTGAATATACAATCTGAAATGGATTGTAACCAGTGCTTCGGTTAACAACATGGTTATGAGCAAACTCTGCCTAACACAACTTTAAGTCCTAACTCTTCAAATTGTCCGACACAAGACATCTCAACAGATTTCCCAATGATCTATTCACAACTTCTATTTGCCCATCCGTCTGAGGATGATATGCACTACTAAAATTCAGTTTCGTCCCAACCATCTTCCAAAGACTCAACCAAAAGTGACTCAGAAATCGGGTATCTCGGTTAGAAACAATAGATTCAGGTAACCTATGTAAACGATAGATTTATTTAAAGAATAAATATGCCACATGAACTGCATCCATCGTTTTCTTACAAGCAATGAAATGTGCCATCTTCGAGAAACAGTCTACCACAACATAAATAGAATCATTTCCCCGTTGCGTTCTAGGCAAACCCAAAACGAAATCCATGCTAACATCAACCCATGGTCTAGTAGGCACGGGCAATGGCATATACAATCCTGCATTCGTAGTTGTCCCCATGGAAACATGACATATGTGACATCTCTGCACAAATCATTCAACTTCATTTCTCATCGACGGCCATAAATAAGATTGTGACACCAACTGCAAGGTACAATCTCTGCCCACGTGACCCTCTTCATGCAATTCTTTGACAATCTTCAACCTCAAGCTACAATCCGGAATACACAGTCTATTTCCTCTGAACAAGAATCCATTTATCATCACAAAATCATCAGAACTCCCTTCCTGCACCTGATCCAGCACTTTCGCAAAATAAGAATCTGAAATAAGCAACTCTGGCAACAAATCAAATCCCACTACTTCCACTCGCATAGTTGTCAGCAAATGATTTCTACGGCTCAATGCATAGGCAACTCGGTTAGTAACTCCTGATTTGTGCTTCACAAAGAAAGTAAACTGTTGTAAATAAGCAACCCACGAAGCATGCCTTGTTGAAATTTTATCTTGCCCCTGCAAATGTTTCAAAGCTTCATGGTCAGTGTATAGCACAAATTCTTTATGAAATAGATAATATCTCCAATGCTTTATGGCTTGGACTATAGCATAGAATTCCAAGTCATAAGTACTGTATCTCGTTTTAGCTCCCGTCAGTTTCCCACTAAAGTAGGCAATAGGATGACCCCTTTGACTCAACGTTCCCCCAATTCCAACCTTGGACGCATCAGTTTTTAGCTCAAAGAGCAACTGAAAGTCCGGGTATCTAAGAATGGGCGTTGTGGTCAAGAGTGTCTTGATTGTCTGAAAAGCAGAATCAGCCTCTTCGGTCCAAACAAACTTCTTCCCTTTCATACATTCTGTAACTGGTGCCATCATGCTACTAAAGTGTGGAATGAATCTTCGGTAGAATGATGCTAAACCATGAAAACTCCTCACTTCTGTTATTGTCTTAGGCTGTGGCCAATTTCGAATAGCTTTAACTTTACTCTGATCAACTTGAATACCATCCTTCGACACAATATAGCCCAAGAATAGAATACTTGTAGTCATGAAGATACACTTCTTCATTGCAGCATAAAATTCCTCACGTCGTAAAACCAACAACACTTCCCGCAAATGCTGTAGGTGTTCTTCAGTGCTTCCACTGTAGATCAAGATGTCATCAAAATATACCACTACGAACTTCCCGATAAATGGTCGAAAAATCTGGTTCATGACTCTCATGAATGTACTCGGAGCATTTGACAAGCCAAACGGCATCACCAACCATTCGTACAGACCCTCTCGAGTTTTAAAAGCAGTCTTCCACTCATCACCCTGTCTAATACGAATCTGATGGTATCCACTTTTCAAGTCAATCTTCGAAAACACAACAGCACCGCTCAACTGATCCAACAGATCATCCAGTCTCGGCATAGGAAATCGATATCTCACCGTAATCTTATTCAATGCTCTACTATCTATGTACATTCTCCATGTTCCATCCTTCTTCGGCACCAACAAAGCTTGCACTGCACAAGGACTCAAACTCCCCTGAACACGCCCTTGTTCCAGTAATTCCTCCACCTGTCTTATCAACTCCTCGTGTCCTTTTGGACTCATCCGATAGTGCGGTCTATGAGGCAATGCAGCACCTGGCACCAAGTCAATCTGATGCGATATGTCTCAAAGCGGTGGTAACTCCTTCGGCCATTCCTCTGGAAACACATCTTTGAATTCCTCCAAAACTGGCTTCACTTCCTCTGGAACTTCAGTAACTTCACTGCTTTTATGCCCAATCAATAAAAAAACTTCAGGGCTCTCATCTACCTCTTCCACGAACTCCTTCAAGGACAACAAAGTCTTCAATTCCTCAATCTCCTACAGCTTGTTCTCATTCTGCTGTCGCTTCTTCGGAACTAAAGTAATTTTCGTGCCCTCGAACAAGAAACTGTAGCTATTTGTTCGACCAATATGATGTACCTCCCGATCGTACTACCACGGCCTTCCCAACAGCAAATGGCAAACATCCATGTCAACCACGTTACACCAAATCTCATCTTTATATTTCTTCCCAATAGAAAATGGAACATGAGCTCGCCTCTTTACCTTCACTTTTCCCCCTTTCCTCAACCAAGCAAGTTTATAAGGACTAAGATATTTCTCCGTTTTCAACTTCAACTTCCTCACAGCTTCCATTGAAATGATATTATCACAACTCCCAGCGTCAATGACAAATTTACAGACCTTCCCTACAATAGTGCACGTTGACTAAAAAATGTTACTCCTCAACCAACTCGACTCCTCTTCATGTTTCGGGGTTAAACAAGATCTTCGTAGCATCAGATTACATCCCTCGTCTCTCGACACCTCTTCTTCCTCCTCATCACGGTGTGAATTGAGATCTTCTTCTACATCCTCATCTTCCACTTCAGCAATCATAGTTCTTTTCTTCGGTTTCGGACATTCGTTGCTCTTGTGACCCACTTCCTGGTAATTATAGCATTTGAAATTGGTGTTGACTTTTGGTTTAGCCACTTCATGAACAACCGGCTTACTCGATGCTTTAGGAACATTAGAACTACTACCCGCTCCTTTGTACTGCCCCATAGAACTTGGAAACACACCTTCCCCACGTCTACCTTGTTTCTTCCAAGCCAACGCCTTTTGATGTGCTTCTGCCACAGATCTAGGGTCGAACATGTTCACCATATCCTGGATCTGTGTTCTAAGTCCCCCAACAAACCTAGCGGTCAATTGTTCTTCTGTCTCCATAATGTCATTTCGAGCAATCAACTGGTAGAACTCATCAGCATAATCAGTAACAGTCTTCGTCCCTTGCCTCAGGTTCTGTAATCTCTGATACATCAGTGATTGGTAATTGTAGGGCAAGAAAGTATCCTTCATCAACTTCTTCATCTTCTCCAAAGCAACAATCTTCGACTTCCCCATCCGCTCTCTAGTAAGTTTGGTTTGCTGCCACCACACCATAGCTCTCCCCCTCAACCTAGTAGCAACCAACTTCACTTTACGATCTTCCGGAACCTCCTTGAAGTCAAAAATTTCCTCAACATAAGCTAGCCAATCAAGAAATTCCTCGGCCTGCATACCTCCCTTGAATTCCGGTATTTCAGTTTTCATCCCGGACTCCCATTTGTGATCATACTCCGAATGATTTCTTCCTTGACTTCGTCCTCGTCCATGAACACTACCACCATCAAACTCCTCATCAAAATCTGATGCATATCGATGTCGATCATGACCACCAACATCCCTTCGATCTACATTCCTCCGATCACGATCATCCACATCTCTTTCAGGATCGTCAACATTTCTACGATCATGATCTTCTCTTCTCTCCCGATCTGAATGTGGTGAAACTCTATTTCCCCTATGGCTCGATTCAAGTGAAACCCTTCTTCTACTTTGATTCATTTCAACCATCATTCTCTCTAATCGACCAATTCCCTCATCAAACTTCTCATTGAATTTATCACTAATTCGTTGCTCCATTTGTTCGGCCTCTTCTCTTCCA
Organism: Allium fistulosum; assembly: GCA_030737815.1. Classification (NCBI taxonomy): domain Eukaryota; kingdom Viridiplantae; phylum Streptophyta; class Magnoliopsida; order Asparagales; family Amaryllidaceae; genus Allium; species Allium fistulosum. The sequence goes on from CM060907.1 coordinate 615,353,598, forward strand.
TACAAAGCATCAACATTGCGATGACGTTGAACTCGTCTTGGTGGCATGATTGAACTTCAAACAAAACTTCAAAAATTCAAACACTTTTTGAACTTTGAACCAAAATGATATGGATCGAAACTCCCAACTTGTTGCAACTTCATGATGAACACGATGAACACCAAACTTCTCAACAATGCAAATCCGATCTCCAAACTTCAATTTCTCGAAACCCAATTCTCCAAATGATGCAAACTTCTCGCGATCTAGCTCTGATACCAAATGATACAGCCAAGAAAGCGAATTCGACGATGTAAATCGAATCCGTCCAGGATCTCACACGATTAGCGGAAATAATCGATGAAACGATGATAAATCGGTGAATGTAAGAATACCCAAACGCCCAAATCCATTGATCACGAAGATACCGAATTCTAGCAATCTTCTACACGTTGATCGCGCACGATGCCGTGAGAGAAGATCTACAATTCTTCGAACGTTGATCAAGCGCACTTGATTCCGTGAATTGGCTTCAACAATCGTTGATTTGAGCGCACTCGAATGCCGAAAGTGGAGATAGGAGATAACACTCTACTACCAATTTTAATGGAGGCAAGAAGCACAAACCAAATTTTATTTCAAAATCAACCATCTTTTACAAATGGCCTCACATCCCTATTTATAGAGATTTACAACTCAACACACGACTTAAGAAAATTACAACACAAGTGACTTACAAAACAAACGACCTAACAACAAACATCTCGAACGACTTAACAAATACAACCGACTTAACAAAATACAGCAAACGACTTAAGAAAAACATCACAACAGTACATGACTTAACAAAGCAGTGGTTTGAATTTCAGGAGCGACTTAAGCTTCGCAATGGCATAAGGTCGAGCGACCTAAAACAAACAACGGCATAAGAAATACTTCTTGCGACCTAAGCTGGAGCGACTCAAGGGATGGCAGTGACCTACTGAATTTCGCGACGTAGGAAGATTCACGACCTAAAGAAAATCGTTCGCGACTTAAGGAGGAGCACGGCTTCATGCAACCTAAGGAAGCTCGAGCGGCATAGGTCGATCGCGACCTAACTTCATCTGCCTCGCGACTATGCTGGAGTGTTGTTCGCGACATAAGGAGGAGCACGGCTTCACGGGACCTAAGGAAGCTCGAGCGGCATAGGTCGATCGTGACCTAACTACATCTGAAGACTGGCGACCTAGGCTCCGCGATTTAGGCCTTCGTGATTTAGGGCTTCGCAATTTAGGGGAAGCGATTTCATCATCTTGCGTTATATCATCATCTCGCGCTGCATCAAAAATAAAATATCAAACCTCAAAAATCTCATAATACTCATATATCTTGCCTCGTATCATCGACAAGTGCAAATAAATCTCATAGTAGTTTCTCATAAACCATAATTCCCGCAAGGGAAAAATCAAATCTCAAGACTCGCCTCATCTCATCGGCGAGTAATACAACATTTATAAGTAGTTCTCATCGATTATTACTCCTATGATAGGAGATCTCGAACGTCTCAACTAGTCAAATATTGGTTGAAACAAATTCTAAGACCAACAATCATTGTTACTGTCATTTTGATCTTGGGACAACAACAATCAGAAGCATTTTTAATCAATATACTTCAAAATTTCAAAAACCTCAAAATATTAAACTTTTAGAACAAATTCTTAGCTTTCCAGAACGTCAAAGATTATTGAATTTGGATAAAAATTGAAAAAGTTATGCTTAATTTAGTTTCAGATTCAACAGAGCAAATAATAGTTTTACCCTCGGGATTGCAATAGAAACACTCAAATTTGAAATAGATAACTTCAAAATTCTGTAAAACACAAAACATGAAACTTGTAGTATATGATCTAAGTTTTCCAAAACATCTAAATTTCTTAAATTTGGTTAAGAAACGTTAAAGTTCTGCTTAATTTAGTTTCAGATTCAACAATAGAGAAAATAATAGTTTTGCTCTCGGGATTGCAATAGAAACACTCAAATTTGAAATAGATAACTTCAAAATTCTATAAAACACAAAACATAAAACTTTTAGTATATGATCTGCGCTTTCCAAAACATCTAAAATTCTTAAATTTAGTTACGAAACTTAAACATTATGCTTAATTTAGTTTCAGATTCAACAACAGAGCAAATAATAGTTTTGCTCTCGGGATTGCAAAAGAAACACTCAAATTTGAAATAGATAACTTCAAAATTCTAAAAAACACAAAACATGAAACTTGTAGTATTTGATCTATGCTTCCCAAAACATCTAAAATTCTTATATTTGGTTAAGAAACCTAAAAGTTATGCTTAATTTAGTTTCAGATTCAACAATAGAGCAAATAATAGTTTTGCTCTCGGGATTGCAATAGAAACACTCAAATTTGAAATAGATAACTTCAAAATTCTGAAAAACAAAAAACATGAAACTTGTAGTATATGATCTAGGCTTTCCAAACATCTAAAATTCATAAATTTCGTTAAGAAACGTAAAAGTTATGCTTAATTTAGTTTTAGATTCAACAACAGAGCAAATAATAGTTTTGCTCTCGGGATTGCAATAGAAACACTCAAATTTGAAATAGATAGCTTCAAAATTTTGAAAAACACAAAACATAAAACTTGTAGTATGTGATCTAAGCTTTCCAAAACAACTAAAATTATTAAATTTGGTTAAGAAAAGTAAAAGTTATAGCAAAATTCGTTTCAGCCACAATCACAAAACAAATATTACACCATTCATCTTTTTTTCCAGCAAATTCACCACTGTAAACCGTCCTTAACCGCATGAACCCAAAATAGAAAGCATGAGGGAACCCTCACCTTAGATATGCAACAAAGTTTGGGTTGAAAGCTTCTCCGGTTTGGATCAATTTGATGATTTTCAGGCTCCTTTGTTAGCTTCAGCAGTTGAAAAAGTTGAAACAAGAACATGGAAGAACAAAAGAGAAAGTTATACAAAATTCATATCTAATTCTAGGATTTTTATGATATAATTCTGTAGTATAGTTGGAAATTACCTTCTATTCTCCTAATTTGGTGATTTCTTCTTGAATTGGCAGCAAATTGGGTGAAAATTTTGTTTTAGTTGAAGGTAACCATTTTTTTTTTTTTCAGTTGACTGTAAGTTTGTTCTTTTCTGTTTCTGAGGAAGAAGAACTAAACTACGTACACTAGTTTGTTTCTCACCAGAAACATCCAGATAATGGATTTTAGGTTTTAAAACCTAACCCAAAAAGCCCAAAGCAATATTATTTAGAGAAAATGCAAGGCTATGTATATGTATTAGGCTATTTTACCTTAAATTCACATATTTTTCAATATAAACTCAAAAAAAATATATGCAACCAACTGTTATGAAACATAAATTGTTATTTACACAAAATAAAATTTATTTCAATAATAAAATGTTATTTTCATAAATAAAACCATATTTTTGACAATGTTTTACAATTTTCAAAATTTTAGTGTAAAAACACGAATTTTAAAGCATAATTTGTTCAAAAATCATTTTCATTGTCAAATAAGTTATAACAAAACATTATAACTCTTTTTAAAATAACAAAATATTTTTTTAAACAATATTCCATCTTTTAATTTTAATAAAATACATATTTTATACATATTTCTTCTTTTAAATTCAATAACAGGTTAATATTTGCAATAATTACCAATATTAATGCATTGATTCAACTAAAATCCAATAAATAATTATTTTCACTCCAAATTCTCAAAGTAAAGTTTTTAAAACTCTATTTTCATCAATTTATATTTATTTCAAAAATTATATGTTGAAACACATCAGTTGATTAATTTATTAACTCTAATTTAATAAGATCACATTGTTTATTTGAAATAAATAAATAAAAATTAAATCAAATTTATTTTCTCCATTTTATTTTCAGTATTAAATTATAACTAACGTTATAATTAAATATCATAGGTAATCACCAATACCAGGTTTGTTACAAAGCTAGCTAGAACTTGATATTAGTATAAGATAAGAGGAATATAAGTGCATAAGGGAATTCATCCTTTAACTATAAAGGATGGGTACGAGTATAGTATAATCTCAATGCATGGTATATGTTTACCAAGGGTTGTCGCATGAATAGTTTTAATTCAACATAAGAGACTCATACTTAATTTTATTCAACGCTAATACAAGGAATCATATGAAAGTCATGAGAGATACTCATTAAAATTCCAATATGAATCTCGTGGAAGTCAAGATAAAGCTCAAATATCATAAAAACAAAATCACAATATATAACATCTCATGTAGCTCTAGGCTATCGATGTAACAAAAATATCTCATAATAGTGAAATCGTATAAAACTCAGAAAATTCAAAAAAACCCCGAATTGGCCAGATCCCTGATTGCAAAGCTGAAGCAATGTTGCACGTGCTAAACACTTGTCCAGTGCTATTTATAATTTAGGTAACTAACTCGTGGACCCGAAGGTCATACTCATGGTGACCGATGTCACATAACTCGTGGTGACTGAATTCACAAAACTCATGGTGACCGAAGTCACATAACTTGTGGTGACCGAAGTCACATAACTCAGATGACCCGAAGGTTTATAACATGGTCATACTCGTGGATGTGTCACAAACTCTCGGAAAGGAACCGAAAAGTGTTAGCGTGTGTCCCATACCACACGCTCGCACTAAATGATTTACTAACCGCTAGTTAACTCCACAACATAAAAATAAAATCTCAAACCTCAAAAATCTCATAATACTCATATATCTTGGCTCGTATCATCGACAAGTGCAAATAAATCTCATAGAAGTTACTCATAAACCATAATTCCCGCAAGGGAAAAATCTAATCTCAAGACTCGCCTCATCTCATCAGCGAGTAATACAACATTTATAAGTAGTTCTCATCGATTATTACTCCTATGATAGGAGATCTCGAATGTCTCAACTAGTCAAATATTGGCTGAAACAAATTCTAAGACCAACAATCATTGTTGTTGTCATTTCGATCCCTGGATAGCAACAATCAGATGCATTTTTAATCAACATACTTCAAAATTTCAGAAACCTCAAAACATGAAACTTTTAGAACAAATTCTTAGCTTTCCGGAACATCAAAGATTATTGAATTTGGATAAAAATTGAAAAAGTTATGCTTAATTTAGTTTCAGATTCAACAACAGAGCAAATAATAGTTTTGCTCTCGGGATTGCAATAGAATCACTCAAATTTGAAATAGATAACTTCAAAATTCTAAAAAACACAAAACATGAAACTTGTAGTATAAGATCTAAACTTTCCGAAACATCAAAAATTCTTAAATTTGGTTAAGAAACGTAAAAGTTATAGCAAAATTCGGTTCAGCCACAATCACAAAACAAATATTACAGCAGTCATCTTTTTTTTTTCCAGCAAATTCACCACTGTAAACCATCCTTAACCGCATGAACCCAAAATAGAAAGCGTGAGGGAACCCTCACCTTAGATATGCAGCAAAGTTTGGGTTCAAAGCTTCTCCGGTTTGGATCAATTTGATGATTTTCACGCTCCTTTGTTAGCTTCAGCAGCTGAAAAAGTTGAAACAAGAACATGCAAGAACAAAAGAGAAAGTTATACACAATTCATATCTAATTCTAGGATTTTGATGATATAATTCTGTAGTATTGGTGGAGATTACCTTCTATTCTGTTAGTACTAGAATTATTCTATCGAACACTTTCAGTTTTCAAAGTGGCAAAAGCTCGAACACCATGCCAATGTTAGAGATTCAAGGGCAAACTCCAATCAACTATGACAAACCCATGCCCAAACTTCATTACCAAGATTGTGAACTGAGGATGGAAGACAAGGGGTGCAGACATTGCATCAAACAAGTTTGAAGTGATGAACTTTGAAGAAAGCAATTTATCGAACAGTTTTAAAAAGAAAAGAGTAGAAGACATTTTATCGAACACCTTTATATGTGGCACCACCGTAGTTGCTGGTGATGATCCAGAAGCGGAGCCGACCAACCTGAGACTCCAGCTAGAAGAGTTTGATGAGGCGAGTCCAGTCATGGCTGCAGCTTCACCCAGAACACCATAGATTTGCCTGTGCACGTGCATAGGTGCACGGGCCGTGCACATGAACCAAAGTTGAATGTTTCAAGCTGATCTTGTTGGGCTTTTTTAGTGAGATCTGATACGTATTTTGATGATGCAATAACTGTTTTACATGCCCAATGATATGTATAAATAGATATGAAGGTTGAATTGTAAGTATGAGGAGAAAAAATTAATAAAGATTTTAGTTTGAAATCTTCTTCTTAAAACTGCTGTTCTTCACTTTTACAGTTCCTAACTTTTCTGAATTCGTTTTCTATTCTCAATCTCTCAATTCATACAAATTCCCGCACTGCTTCTCATCTGCTCTTCTAGAAACTTGCTTCTGCAAACAAACTTCAACAGAGTTTAACCACCACTGTCACTCTCAGCAAACCCATGATTACTCGATCACAGATGAAGCAAAAGGGGCATAACAAATTCGTATCAGAGCCGTTCGATCAAGATTGACAGTCTAATGAAGATCAAGTGTTCAAAAACCTGCAAGGAAACAACTCATGTGTTGCATGTTGGATACTGGAACCAGAGATTTGTTCCATATGTAAAGAAGAAAAAACGCAAAAGGAAGGACCAAAACCAATCAAGAAACGACTTCTTAACTCGGCTCTCCATCCAAGAACGCCACATATAACATCAATTCCTTCCCCTACATCGCATACAAATCAATGTCCGACATCTTCTTCTTCGACTCACCGGGTGAACCCGCCTTCAACTTCATGTGCCCATACCCACATCTCAACCTTCCAAATCCATCCTTCTTCAGCATTCCAACTTCATAACAAGAAAATTAGCATGTCCAAGAAGAACAATGGCAAAACATTATACAAATGCCAATCGAAAACTGATGATAAAACTGTGGTATCTGAAGCCTTACCAGAAAATGGAAATACTGACTTGGAAACTCTTCTAAGTGATGATTTATCGTTTGATGAATTGAAAGATACAGATTTTCTTCCTCTAATAGTTTCACTAGATGAGTTCATGAAAGACCTTGATTCTAAGCAACCATTTGACTGGTCATCAATAAAGTTAGAACCCGAGATAGATCCTAAGTCAGAGTCTACAATTGATGACTTCATACCTAAGAAAGAGTCATCAGAAAATATTTCTGATTCAAAGGTTAGAAAGGTTTCAAAAATTGTAGATAGTATGTTTAGAAAGGACTTGAGTCCTGATACATGGCCCATACTTTTGAATTTCAAGAGTCTTAACTTGAATGCGCAGAAAACGTTCAAGATCGATCCTAGAAAACCATATGCGATGCATCCCATGGAAATTATGGAAGCAATTGACAAGCTTTAAAAATGGCTTAAGTTGTCCCAAGTGATGATTTTTTGAGCATAGAGGCTCAGAAGAATGCAACATTATATTTCAACATATTGCTCCATAGTACATTTTCCAGCAAGCGAGTATTGAAGGAGTATCGATTTACTCAAGAAGCACATGAATGGGTCATTGGTGAAATTAAGTCTCGATTTTTGCAATCATTGGTTGCGCATGGTGAAGTGATAGGCTGTGTGGTTGCCCAGTATATTGGAGATCCAGCTACACAAAAGACTCTGAGCACTTTCCATTATGCTGGTGCAGTGCCAAGAACGTCGCCCTTGGTGTTCGTAGGTTAAGGGTGATCATCAATGTTGCCAAGAAAATCAAGACTCCTCCACTTTCAGTCTTCTTAAATCCCTAGTTCAGCAAGCAGAAAGAACTGGCAAAAAAGTACAATGTGCTTTGGAATACACTACTTTGAGAAGTGTAACACTTGCAACCAAAGTATGGTATGACCCCAATCCTACGGGCACAATAATTGAAGATCTTGCTGATGCTGTTAAGGTTACTATGGGGCCAAAGGGACGTAACGTTGTAATAGAGCGAAGTTTTGGTGCTTCAAATGTTACAAAAGACGGTGTTACTGTTGCAAATAGCATTGAATGTAAAGATGGAGTGAAAAACATGGGGGCTAGCCTTGTGAAACAAGTTGCTAATGCAACTAATGATTTTGCTGGTGATGCTACAACTTGTGCAACTGTTTTTACAAAAGCAAAATTCTCCGCAGGGTGTAAGTCAGTTGTTGCTGGAATGAACAATGCAGAAGCTAGTGAAAAGAAGATATTCATATTCGATCCGGATGGTAGCTCATTGATTGATGAAAAAAAATATGAAATCGATGGAGACACTTCGAATCAACCTTGAGGACAAGGTTCTTTTGAAGGGGGAGGGAATGTTAGTACCAGAATTATTCTATCGAACACTTTTAGTTTTCAAAGTGGCAAAAGCTCGAACACCATGCCAACGTCAGAGATTCAATGGCAAACTCCAATCAACTATGAGAAACCCATGTCCAAACTTCATTACCAAGATTATGAACAGAGGCTGGAAGACAAGGGGTGCAGACATTGCGTCAAACAAGTTTGAAGTAATGAACTTTGAAGAAAGCAATTTATCGAATAGTTTTCAAAAGAAAAGAGTAGAAGACATTTTATCGAACACCTTTATATGTGGCACCACCGTAATCGCTGGTGATGATCCAGAAGCGGAGCTGACCAACCTGAGACTCCAGCTAGAAGAGTTTGATGAGGCGAGTCCAGTCATGGCTGTAGCTTCACCCAGAACACCATAGATTTGCCTGTGCACAGGTGCACGGGCCGTGCACATGAACCAAAGTTGAATGTTTCAGGCTGATCTTGTTTGGCTTTTTTAGTGAGATCTGATACGTATTTTGATGATGCAATAACTGTTTTACATGCCTAATGATATGTATAAATAGATATGAAGGTTGAATTGTAAGTATGAGGAGAAAAAATTAATAAAGATTTTATTTTGAAATCTTCTTCTTAAAACTGCTGTTCTTCTCTTTTACAATTCCTAACTTTTCTGAATTCCTTTTCTATTCTCAATCTCTCAATTCATACAAATTCCTGCACTGCTTCTCATCTGCTCTTCTAGAAACTTGCCTCTATAAACAAACTTCATTAGAGTTTAACCACCACTGTCACTCTCAGCAAACCCATGATTACTCGATCACAGATGAAGCAAAAGGGGCATAACAAATTGGTATCAGAGCCGTTCGATCATGATTTACAGTCTAATGAAGATCAAGTGTTCGAAAACCTGCAAGGAAACAACTCATGTGTTGCATGTTGGATACTGGAACCAGAGATTTGTTCCATATGTAAAGAAGAAAAAACGCAAATGGAAGGACCAAAACCAATCAAGAAACGGCTTCTTAACTCGGCTCTCCATCCAAGAACGCCACATATAACATCAATTCCTTCCCCTACATCGCATACAAATCAATGTCCGGCATCTTCTTCTTCGACTCACCAGGTGAACCCGCCTTCAACTTCATGTGCCCATACCCACATCTCAACCTTCCAAATCCATCCTTCTTCAGCATTCCAACTTCATAACAAGAAAATTAGCATGTCCAAGAAGAACAATGGAAAAACATTATACAAATGCCAATCGAAAACTGATGATAAAACTATGGTATCTGAAGCCTTACCAGAAAATGGAAATACTGACATGGAAACTCTTCTTAGTGATGATTTATCGGTTGATGAATTGAAAGATACAGATTTTCTTCCTCCAATAGTTTCACTAGATGAGTTCATGCAAGACCTTGATTCTAAGCCACCATTTGACTAGTCATCAATAAAGTTAGAACCCGAGATAGATCCCAAGTCAGAGTCTGCAACTGATGACTTCATACCTAAGAAAGAGTCATCAGAAAATATTTCTGATTCAAAGGTTAGAAAGGTTTCAAAAATTGTAGATAGTATGTTTAGAAAAGACTTGAGTCCTGATACATAGCCCATACCTGTGAATTTCAAGAGTCTTAACTTGAATGCACAGAAAACGTTCAAGATCGATCCTAGAAAACCATATGAGATGCATCCCATGGAAATTATGGAAGTAGTTGACAAGCTTCAAAAAAGGCTTAAAGTTGTCCCAAGTGATGATTTTTTGAGCATAGAGGCTCAGAAGAATGCAACATTATATTTCAACATATTGCTCCATAGTACATTTTCCAGCAAGCGAGTATTGAAGGAGTATCGATTTACTCAAGAAGCACATGAATGGGTCATTGGTGAAATTGAGTCTCGATTTTTGCAATCATTGGTTGTGCATGGTGAATTGATAGGCTGTGTGGCTGCGTAGTATATTGGAGATCCAGCTACACAAAAGACTCTGAGCACTTTCCATTATGCTGGTGTTAGTGCCAAGAACGTCGCCCTTGGTGTTCCTAGGTTAAGGGTGATCATCAATGTTGCCAAGAAATTCAAGTCTTTTATAATATAAAAGATACACCTTTTGAAATACTCTTTGATTTCAAAATAAAATTTAATCATCTTCACAAAGGTTAATTCATAGTTTTCCAAACTATTTACAATTTCATTTCAACTTGAAATGTTTCAATACAAGTTGGAAATCCTTTCACTTTATGGAAGCTATTATCATTTGAAAACAGATAGTTTTCGTTTTGGGAAAAACTGGTTACAATTTCACAGTTTAAAGCCATTCAAGTATAAAACTTGAATTATAAGTTTAAATTTCCAAAACCATATTTAAATAAAAACCCATATAAACACCTTTTATAACTTATAAAATCTTTTAAACCAAAATTCCCAATTCATTGAATTAAATTTCAAAATATCGAATTCAAACTTAAATCAAATGATTTCAATTCCAATTCTATTAAGTTATTTAAAATAACTTATATTTTTGAATCTCATTTTCAAAAACTTTCAATTTCAATTCCAAAACTATTTTGGATTCAAAAACTCAATTTTTCCAAAATTGATAAAAATCTGTGACTTAACCGATTTCCACGTGAAATCCACATTTGTGTGTGTATTGTGTAGTCCAAGGGTTTAACATAATAGTGCAACAGCATTCAATCATCATAGATCAAATATAACAATATAATTGATAAGCGGTATAAACTATAACGCTTATCTTCATTCACAGATCATAGATATATATATCACATATAAATAGATCCCAAATCACACACAAATCAAATATATCACAAAGCATCACACATCAAAGATGTCGAACATTTCAACATCTAATATAATCCAAACATCCATAGATAGGATTAATTTAATTATCTGATTAACGTAAATTAGATAAATTTTAATAAATCAATTTTACTAGTTATAGTAAGTTGATAATAAATTAATTTCAAATTGATTTTCGAATTTATTTCAAAACACAAAATCAATTTCCAACATTTTCAAATTTATTTCCTTTTAAAAATAAATTCCTTTAGCTCTTCAAATCTATTTAAAAATCCCAAATTTAGATAAATTCTTTAGTTTGTAGATAATATTTCCAAAATCCATTCATTAAGCCTTTTTCCCAAATTCGAAATTTAATTCAATACAGTTCAGAAATAAGACTTTATCTTTTAAAACTCCTTTTAATTTATCCAATTATAAAAAAATAAATTTTTCGATAAAATTTCAAAAATCCAACTATACTTATTTCTGGTATTCATCGATACCAAAAATATATTTGGCTAAATTATAGCCGTCAACAATTTCAATCACAATATAATCACACGGCAATTATAAATAAATCAACACACAACATTGAAATAAATTCAAATGTTTTAGGAATCTAGTTGGATCCCTCCAACCTGTTTCCCTGCATCCACAGATGTTAGCACAATACCAATTTCACTTCAATGTGAAATTATCGTGGTATATGGGATTTATAAATATTATCCGCTATTATGCGGGGCAATAAGGTCACATCCGTTATATAATGCGGGAAATCAACTCCAAATACATATATAATACCAATTCCACTTCACAGTGGAATTATCGCGGCATATGTTTTTAATAAATAACCTCCGCTTAATATACGGCGTATAGGGTCTATTTAACACAACAGATAACAATTTATCATCCACTCATCACAATCAACATTATCAACAATTTTAAATCTAACTATTTAAATTTTAAATCGAAACAAAACATTCGATTGAGTGAGGAGTTCTCACCTTGAGTTTTATCGAACGTTTAAATTTTAAATTAAACCGAACCGTTCGATTTAAATCAAAAAAAATTTAGCTTGCTCAAACTGACCCCAGACCTGCGTGTAGCGTAGAGCGCATCGCTGCAATTCCAACGCTTCCTGTTTCATCGAATTTCGACAACGTATGAAGAAGATATCAATTTTTAAAGTTTGAACGAATTATTTATATATTTAATTTACAATTTCCTTTTAAATTTTTAAACCTTAGTCAATCTGGGCCACACGTTCAAACCAAGAAAATCACGGCCTTGACTAGCATCTTCTTCCCCAGGCTATTTCACGTGAGATGAACCCATCTTCACGTTCAAAAATTCGAACGTCGCTCCCCCCTTTCTCGACCGGAATTTGATCGGAGGCCACCAACACACGCGCCATGGCCAGCCCCACCCACGCCACGAATGGCGTTGAACTCGGTGCCTCCAGTTCGTCGAAGAGCGTGCACGAACGCAAGTGCTTCCCGGCAGAATTCTGGCCATCTCCTCGAGTTTCGAGCCGACCCACCATACGGATGTGTAGATCTTCATACGCTCTTCAATTCTTTAGTTGGTGATTTCTACTAATTACGAGTGGATTTGAAGAGATTGAGGAAGAAAGAATCGAGTGTTCTTGGCCATTAAAATGTTAGGGCCGGCTGAAGATAATAAACTAGGGTTTCCTCTTGTTAACGTATATATATACGTATATAAATAATATTAAATTCATTTTAAAACAAGTTTTTCAAACGATCTCCAAATCACACGTGCCGCCTGGCGTTCATAAGGTTTTACCCACGTTCCGAACACAATGGAACGTGTTTCGGGAGCTAATTCGATCGTATGTGAGATACGAAAATAACCAATCAAATTTAAATTAAACCGATTAAAACGATTTCTAGGCGTTTCAGCTTGCTCCGGACAAACCGTACATCCGATTGACACGAAATTTGAAATCTTATAATAATATCACATAACGGATCCGATGAAACTAGTTTCGTCGAAATCCGAGACTGTTTGAAAAATGGCCATTTTTACTCGTCAATTAAATATTAAAATATTCAATTTTCACAATTTAACTTTTAATTCATTTTTAAAAGTTTACAAACATCATTATAACTTAAATATGATTTAATATAACTTTATAAATCATTTTTAATCCAATTTCCAATTATTTCTGGAATTTCAAATATTAAATTATCGATTTAATTAAACAATTAAATCACCGTATTCGAAATAAAATTCATTCGACTTACAAATCTTACTTATTAATATTTAAAATTAATTAAATATCTAAATTTCAAATGACAGAAATTCTGGGTCGTTACAAATGGTTTGGATTAAAATGAGCAAAATATGGTTTTAAGTTTGATAATTGCAATAATTTTGGTAATTAGTGCCAAATATTTCTTTTATGTATTTTTTAAAAGAAGCATTTGATTTAAAATTTGGTTTACTATAAATAAGATGAGAAATTTGGTTTAAAAATAAGTTTTGGTTGTAAAAATGTTCAAAATATGATTTGTTATATTCAATACAGGAAATTTTGCGCAAGGACCCTTTTTAGGGCTTTTTCTAGATGTAGGACATCCCGCTAAAAAATTTCTCTAAAGGACAAATTATCGTTTTTTCTTTCCAGCCCACTGTCGCGCGCTTCTTCTTCCTCCTTTCGATCAAATTTTTCAGTCGCGATCAAATATCTCTCTCGCAATAAAATATCTATCTACTTCGTTCGGTTATTTCAATTTTGTGCCTTCTGAAAATTGTAGTTCATCGATCAATTTTTTCTTACGCACGTTTTGTTGATTTCATTCTTTTCATATTTGTACCGTGATCTTGTTTTTCTTCAAATTGTATTAATTAGGTATGCTTATATTACTCTATTTTTTGTTGTTTTTCTGTTCGAGTAAAAAAAATTTGGCCATGATTTCTAATTGTGTTCATTTTTACAAATGATATGCAGTGTTGTTGTTCTCATTGTTTATTCGTTTGTATATGGAAAATTGTGGAAGTAGCAGCAGGTTTTTTATTAGTTTTATTATTCGTTTCTTTATGCAATTTTTCTCAGTGTTGTACTTAGGTTCAGTTTTTGGGTATCATTTTTATTTTTTCTTAGTATCATTTTTTTTATCAGTAACTAGGTATCAGTTTTGTATACAGTAGGTATCAGTTTTGTGAAATTGAATAATTAATGTTCTAAATTGAACTTATTTTTACTAATGTATATTTTTTATTTTTTTTGGCAGTGGGGATAACAGTCTTCTTTGTCTGTTTGTGTTGAATAATAACACTTTTACCACTCGATTGTCTATCGATTGCTCTTTGTATGATTTGAAGAATGAGATATAAGCTTGTTATGATTGGAAAAGTATCATTGATTGGGTTGTATATAAGCTTGTGATAGAGTGGAAAAGTGTCATATCTTAGGTTCAGTTTTCTGGTATCATTTTTATTTTTTCTTAGTATCAATTTTTTTGATTATCAGTAACTAGGTTCAGTTTTTTATACCTTAGGTATCAGTTTTCTGAAATGGAAAAACTAATGTTCTAAATTGAATATGTTTTTACTAATGTTTTTTTTTGGCAATGCTGATAATGTGGTGTAGGTAGACCATCAGTTAAGCCTAAAGGAGGATTTTCATATTTTCAAAACAAGCAAAACAGATGTGGCGAGTTCAAAGCAGCTTGGTCATAACAAATGGAATTGTCATGCTTCGAAGAAGATATTATTTGATTTGTCATTCTGAATTTTTCAAATTAATAAGTGGATGTGTGACTTGTTTTGGTGGTTTATTGTAATTGAACCTTTTGTTATTAATTTGTATTCAGTATAGCATATTATCAAATTGATTTTAATTTCAAGTATTTAGTATAAGTGATAGTATCAGTTTTAGTATCGGCTAAATGTTTTTACAATATCAGTTCTGGTGTTTGTTTTTACAAGTAAGAGCAACTTTGTTTTAAGAACATAACATCATTACTTCATAAGTATCAAATTGCAACAGAACATCATTACTTCACAAGTACAGATTTCAACAGAATTACATTACTTTACAAGTATCAAATTTAATTCTGAAACATCACAATGTGAATTCATTTCTTTCATTTTCTTTCTTTTTCTAAGCTTGATATGTATTTAGATAGACTCTAGCAATGTTCACCATCTGTCAATATTGCATGTACAATCTTTGCTCTTATGGATAATATTTCCTTCTTTTCAAGTTTTATTGGTATTCTATTTTTGTTCAGTGAAACGATGAATATCATTATAAATATTCCACAGTCAAGCCCGTCGAAACCAAAATGTAATGTTAGTATCAGTTTGCATAAGTTGTATTATCAGGTTTACAATTGATACAAAACATTGAATTTCAGGGATAATGGTACAAGCATATAGTATGCTTTGAATTAAAATATTTAACAGTTTTACTAGCACAGTTAGTATCAATTTGTGTATGAATTGCGTTTGTAGTTATTGCTTTAAGATATATTTGCTAAATATTTCGTTTTATTTTTTATTATGTAGTTATCTTTTTTGTTTTTGTAGGTGTCAGTTTTGTTTTTGTAGGTATCAGTTTCTTTTATGTAGGTATCAGTTTTGTTTCTATAAGTATTAGTTTCTTTTATGTAGGTATCAGTTTTCTTCCTGTAGGTATCAGTTTCTTTTATGTAGGTATCAGTTTTCTTCCTATAGTAACTGTTTATTTTTGAACTAACTGTTTTTGAAATTGAGAGATAATATTTTTCAATATTTTGTTTTGAATCACAGTTTCTATTTGTATTTTGTTCTGAATCGTTTTTTAATTTCTTCCTTTTGTTCTTTGTTCTCATTTTTGCATATTTTCTTCAACTGTTTTCTCTGCAGGTATTTGTTGCTGCATGTTCTCTTCTTTGTTCTATGCTAAAAAATTCAATGTTACTATAACAAAACTATACTAACTTTGTTATATTTTATTTCATAGCATCAATTACCTTCTCAGGTATAATTTCACTTATTTCTGGTCTGCTTTCAATTTCTGTATTATTTTAATGTCTTCTTTTTGTTCTTTTTTCTCTATTTTGCTTTTCCTCTTCTACTGATGTATTGTTTTTAAGTTTTAACTTGCTGCTTCTTCCCTTTACTGTCTTTGGTATCATTTCCAGTAGAGGTTTCCCTCTTGTATCATTGCGTTTTCTCTTTTAATATCTACTTTTGGAAGTGATTCGACATTTTCATTTTCACTTTATTGCTCCACTTTCGATGTAGCTAGGGTTTTTCCGACTGTCGACTATTGTGCTTGTTGTTCATCGGCTGCCGATTGTTGCGGCTGTGTTGGAGATGTAGATTTGTTTCTGGTCTACGGTCCCATTTTTTTTCGAGCAAAGTTTCATCAATTTCTAAGTGAAAGCGAGGAGGAGGAGATGAATAGAATTCTTTGTTTTGTTTTAATTTGTATCTGGGCTTTGGGCTTTGTCCTTACAGTAAAAGTTTTTTGCGCGTGTCCTTGTGAGCAATTATTTACTTTAATTTGTCCTTTAAAATTATTTACCCTATTTAATAACACAAGAAAAAGAAATTTATGTAATTTTTGAAGTTAAAAAAGAAGTTTTAAGTAATAATTGTGTAATTTGTGCATTTTAATTAAAATAAGAGTTTTAATTAGATAAAATAAATTTTTAAAGTTAAACAATCTTTTATTTTGACGTAAAATAAATTTTTGGTACCTAAGGATATGTTGTGTGATTTTATAAAGTGAAAACATTGTACGTATATTATAACTTTGTGCATATTAGTGTAAAAGTGAATTTGTGTGTTAATTTCAATTAAAGGACAAGCTAATTAATTTTGGTCTTGGTCCAATTAGAAACTTAACCAGAAAATAGAGAAACATCTCCTTTTCCTTTTTGTTGTACGTACTGTAAAAGCTTCTTCTTCTAGAAACTTTGAGAAAACAAAAACCCACTTCTCCTTTCTCAAATAAATTGCAAAATCTCCAATTTTTATCAAAATCTTTGCAGTAATTTTCCAAATTAAGTCAATTTAAACAGGTAATCAAATTCTAAACCTAATTCCTTCATCAAATTTCAGTTTTGAAGATTATTTGATTGTTTGTCTTTATTTTGGTTTTGCATGTTTGTCAAAGCTTTTTATCTAGGTTGTTGAAGCATCTTGAAGCCATTCAAAAGCCAAAGCTCGCCTCTTTGCACCAAATTTGATCTTGTAGCTTAGTTATTTGAAAGGTGAGTATCATTCTCACAATAGCTAGCTTATGCAATGCAAAAATATCACCAGCTGAAGTGAAAATTTCTTATAATAAATCGTTTTTGAATTGTTTGAATTTTCTGCATTAACTGTTTTGAGTAGCACATTTGTGCAGTCATATCTCTCTATTCCGGTAATGAAATGCTGTCAGATTTCTTGCATTTGGTACCTTGCATGTTGAACTTTGTTGCTGCAAAATTTGGTTGAAAAATATTGTCATTTGAATGTTCAAAACTTTGCTACAAAATCAACTCAAGCACAGATTTTTGCCTGTAGTTGTTTTCTTAGTTGCTGCAAACATGGCCTGAGTCCATGTTTGAGACAGCATAACTCATTCATTTCTTATTGGAATTCAATGATTCTTTTTTTTAAAGATGAAGTTTTCTAGTATATGCATACAAATTTTCAGCTTGATCCAAGTTAATTTGATCTTCTATTTCATGCCTGGAAGTTGAACCCAAGATTGTTTCAGGTTTGTACATTTTTGGTTTTTGAATTGTTGCAAACATGGCCTGAGTCCATGTTTGAGATAGCATAACTCATTCATTTCAAATCGGATTTGAGTGATTCTTTCTGAATATTGAAGTAGGAGTGTTGAGTTACATTTTTGCAAAAACTTTGACAATCTGGGTTCGTTTTCTATTTCGAAACTGTTGTCGAACTTGAACCCGCAGCCTGCTGGAATTCAGCGATTTAACCTTGTTTTGGTCCAACATTGAAACGACGTAGATTCTTCGTTTCAAATCGGATTTGAATGATTCTTTTTGCATATTGAAGTAGGAATGTTGAACTACATTCCTAAAAATTTCAATTCATTTTATACTGTTAACTTCTTCAAACCTGTTGTCGAATATTGAATCGCAGCTTGTTTTAAACTGATAATACTTGTGCTTCTGTTATTTCGATGTTTTCTTGATATTTCTTTATGGATTTTATACACAGGTATTATAATGTGTTTTAAAAATGTTTTTCAAATAAATGGGCTTTTGAAATTATTAATTATTAGTTTTTTAGTATAAAAATTATATACTCTATAATAAGAGAATTTCAAAGGCAATTTCTAAAGCAATTTCGAAACGTTCCTAAAACTCATTTTCTTCAACTTAATTTCTATATAAAACACACAATTTTGCACTTCGAGCGAATAGGGAGGATAATTAAGTGATTAGATAAAACGCATGCTATGAACACTTGCGTTTATCTTCTCAGTTAATTCCTAATCTATTCGTTTGATCGTTTTGACCTTCGGGTCTGGTTTACCGATGAGATGAGGCAAACTTTGTACTGGTTTGAGTGTGGAATTGATTAATGGTTAGTAAACCATTTAGTGCGAACGTGTGGTATGGGACACACGTCAACACTTTGCGGGTTCCTATCCGAGGGGTTTGTGGCACATATTGCCAGTTAGTGGTGTCCAGTACTGCGCCTCCGGACCTTCGCCACTATGGTTTGTTGCCTTCGGTTTGTGCCTTCGGGTTTATTTCCTTCGGGTTTGTGCCTTCGGGTTTGTTCCCTTCGGGTTTGTTGCCATATAGTATCGCTTTTGGAGTTGGTCCTTCGTCACCGCTCGAGGGATACTTGGGCTTGTCGCCTTCGGGCTTGTGGATCCTTGTTTATACAGTACTGAGCATGTGCATCTTTTGTTTCTTTGATATTTATATTTCCCTAGAGTATCGCCTTTCGGGGTAGGTCCTTTAAACCACACGATATATAGCGATTACCATGTGGAACTTGTGTTACCTTCATTGGTATTTGTTATTTGCCTTTATGGCTTGATTTGGTATATTCATATCCTTTGTTTATTTGAGTTGCCAATGATATGAGGCTTGTTATGATTCATCATTTGTTAGATGATCATGTTATCTCTTTTAGAGATTATTGTAGTACTTTATGACCTTGCATGTTCATTATCATTTAGCTTATCTAACTGATTTGTTTAGCTAGCCTGACCCGTGTATTTTTATACTCGGGTCAGACCGAGGTGTTTCAGGTTAGGTACATTTGGACTTAGCTTATCTGCTTCTGCATGGACTATTCTACTAGCTTTTTTTTTATATAGTTTTTTTATGTAGTCCTTTTTGGTTGTAACTCTGATATGTATATTCTTTTGACTCGCTTGTATATTGTGGTTGCTATACCACTTGACATGAATCATTTTGTATACTCTGTGATGTATCTGTATATATGTGTATATGTATGTGATGATCTACTATTCTGTGATGTGTTTTACATTTGAGTTGTTATATTTTGTTCTGTTAGATCTTATAGCCATTATAGTTTTGTATTAAATATCTATTGGATATGTCGATCCACGTGGAAAATATATATATATATGCTACATTTATCGACTTATTCAGTAGATAGTTAAGACAAGGCTATAGATGGTCGCTCCTATCCAGCTTTATTCTCTTTATTAGTAGACGGTATTACCTTGTAATACTCTTTGCTAATGTGGGTCTCGGAGTGGGGCGTTACAAGAAGTGTCAGATTAAATATAAAAATAATGAATGAAGGAGTAATATATATATATGAAAATAAGAACACAAATAATCAAAGATTGAATATTATATATAATTATATAATATACAGGGAACATTCATTATGTTAAATACGTCATTAATATTTTTCATGTATGTCAATGTATATAGGATGAGAAGAATTAAGGAAAAATTATAATAAAGGTCACATATTCTCTTTTATGTATCATAATAGAATAGATAATGTAAGAATAGTATATTTGTTAGAGGTCTATATTTTGAAGAATAAGGCAAATTAAGGAAAGAGTAGTATTTCATTTCTAAAATTCTAAGAAGATAAGAAGGAAATCATGAGAGACAATAGTAGATTGAATATTCTATATATTACAATGAGAATAAGAATAAAATTGTCAAAGATTGAATATTTAATATAATTATATGATATATATGGAATGTTCATTATGTTCAATGCATTAATAATATCATTGATATTTTTCATGTATGTTAATGGTATATAGAATGAGAAGAATTGTGGAAAGAGTATACTAACGGTCACATATTCTCTTTAATTTATATATAATAATAGAATAGATAGTATAAGAATAACATTTTTGTTGGAGGAGTATAGTGCGAAGAATGTGACAAATTAAGGAGAGAATAGTATTTTATTTCTAAAATTCTAAGAAAATAGGAAGGAAGTCAGGTGAGACCTGCTAATAAAGTATATAGTATAAGATTAGTAACAAATAATTTTGTAATTAAAACTCAATGTACCTTATATATCAAGAATCGAATCGAGAATAATAAACCTAAAAAGGGAGATAATGATATTCGCCCGATACACTATGTTGCAAATATTTAACTAGCCAATAATTGGAGAAAAGAAAGTAGTTGATAAATTGACAGGGTGCATTTTTAAATTATAGCTCCTTATCCGATGTTGTTTGAACGTGTAAGTTTGAAAAACATGTTTGTAGGTTAAAAACATTATTTGATTTTGAATAACGTTTTTAAAGCGCGAATACCATTTTATAAGGTTAAAAATATATTTTGAGTTCAAAAAAATTTATTTGGGTTTACAAAATATTATTTGAGTTGAAAACCACCTTTTAGTTCAAAAAATATCATATGAGTTTGGAAGACACATTTTTGAATATAAAATTTTGTTTTTGAGTTCAAAAAATAATATTTATAGTTCAAAAAACATTAGCTAAGTTAAAAAACCATTATTTGGCTTGAAAAACATTGGATAATTTCAAAAACATATTTTTAGTACAATGAAATTATTTGATTTTTAAATTTTTTTATAAAGTGCAAATATATTTTTATAAGTTTAAAAAACATATTCGAAGCATGAAAAACTTTATTTGAGTTTACAAAATATTATTTGAGTAAAAACATTATTCAGTTCAAGAAACATCATATGTATTTGGAAAATTATTTTTCAGTTTATAATTTAATTTTTGGATTCAAAAACCAGTATGGAATTTCAAAAAATATTAATCAAGTTCAAAAACATTATTTGGCTTAAAACACATTGTGTATGTTAGAAAGCATATTTTTAGTTCAAAATATTGATTTTAAAAAACATTTTTAAACTACAAAATCCATTTTATCAGGTTAAAAGACATATTTTGTGCCTAAAAAAATTGTTTGAGTTTACAAAATATTATATGAGTTAAAAAACCATTGTTTTGTTCAACAAACATCGTGCGAGTTTAAAAAAAATTAAGTTTAAAATTTAATTTTTAATTTCCAAAAACAATATTTAGTTTAAAAACATTATATAAGTTCGAAAACCATTATTTAGTTTACAATACGTTATGTAAGTTTGGGAAACATATTTTTAGTAAGCCATTTTTCGATTTTAAAAAGCTTTTTAAACGTAAAAATAATTTTATAAGGTTAAAACACATATTTTGAGTTCAAAAAACATTATTTGAGTTAAAAAAATATTATTTGAGCGAAAATTATTGTTTAGTTCAAAAAACACCATATGAATTTGGAAAATATATTCTGAGTTTAAAATTTTTTTTTGAGTTCAAAACAACATCTCGCTACAAAATAAAGTTCATCTAGAGACTGTAAATTTAAAACTGAATATTTTCATTCCAATATTTTTTAATATTAAAGACAAAAACCAGTTTTTATTCTATCTTTATAATTTCTAACTTTTTTAATACTCACCTTTAGTCTTTGTTCAGTATTTAAATGGCAAAATATGTAATGATTAAGCATTTTATTTTTATTTTAGATCTAGTGGGCTAAATTGGTAATCCATGGCGTAGATTCGAGATTTCATAAAACTAAATTAATTTAATAATAGAATTTGAAGTTGCATGTTCCTTATATTAAGCTCTCATCAATTACGAAACTTCTCCACCTTCCCCATTAAAGCCACGTTCTTGCGAATTTGTAGCTTCGTAAACTGCTACAAATATCCATCTTCACCAAATAGTAAAATGGAAAATATAATATGGTTCATCCTAAAATGATTGTTATTTTCAGTCCTTTTCAAGTACCATAATAGAATGCTAAGTAGTAACAAAGTGCTGCATGAATTATAGCACTCGAGTACATGTACTGTTTTGTACAGAAACAAATCCATACAACTTTACAACGAGTAACTCCACTTTAGGACCGATGCAAACTTTACAACCATTAAGTGTTAATAAATGAAATGGCTAATATTCACAATTCTAGACTCAGTAAGTGCATGGCTTCGCAAATCCGCTAGACATGGTAGAAACCAAGAGCAAAAAAGTTTGGTCATAGTCAGAATTTGTGGATTCATATCTAAATGTCTTTATGAAAGCCACTGAAATTAGGCCTCTCATCTAATCGTTCACATCAAAATGTCAATCAATTAAGAATAGTTAATGTATGAAAATTTCATGTATATTTCAGTTCATAATTTTTTTTTGTTTTTAGGGTGAGAGAGGTATCTTCCTTGATTACAGTTTGTTTATTCGGCCTCCATGATTTGGAAAGAGCTATCTGTTGTTTTGTTCAAAGATTATTTCTTTCTTTGGATATGGTGACAGAAAAGAATGCATAGGACAGATGTCTTGGTAGTAGCAAGAAATGTGGGTTTGAGTTATGTCTTTGTCATTTATTGATGGTGTATTTTAAATATGAAAGTGTATGTCACTTAGGTTATGTTATGTACTGGGTATGTGTTATTTTCCTCGGTATTTGTTTTTCATGCTTATAATACCCGACTTTCTTTTTATGTAAATAAAACATATATTTTTGAATTTTTTTTGGTTTTTTGTTTTTGATTTTGTATATGTATTAAGTTATTTAATGCAATCTTATGTAGTTAAATTGTGATCTTATCTAATAATTAAAATTGTATTTTAGAATTGTTATACAAATTATAAGGATGATCATAAGTCAGTTTATAAATTACATCCAGTCTCTTAAACGTGGAGGCGGAGATGTGCGATGTGGAAGCATAGACGAATTAGCTCGAGGGTAGGCTTCAGTGGCAATGTGGTTTAGCTTGAGGGTGGAGGTGGAGATGCATGGCGTGGATGTAGAGATATGTGAGGATGCACGATGGATGTGGAGGCAGAGATGCTCGACAATGGAGCGGGGATACAGGGTTTGGTTTTATGTGCATTCCATTTTTAGTGATATGGATTTTGCTTAGTGTGTTAAATAATAGAATGTCGAGAAATAGGAATATGCATAGTGTAAAAATTTGATGGATGCAATGGATAGGTGTTGGCGGTTAATTGATGTTGTTCCGACCCTGTAACGCCCCGTAATTTGTTGTTTGATATATAATTAGTTAGTTAGTTAATTCGGCTCTGAAAATGTAATTTGCGCAAACAATGGAATTTGACCCCGAAACTTGCACCATTGCTTTCATAGTGAAATTTTGACCAACATTCACATTTAGAATCTTGCGATCGAAGTCTAAAAGAAGAAGTTACGGACGAAAAACGAAATCAAAACGAAATAATTAAATAAGAAGAAATTAACATTTTAATATTAATTAGCCGGGCCCATAATCCGACCCGTAATTGGGGATGGTCGACCCCCGGCGGTCTATAAGTGACCCAAGGGCGGTCCACCAGTGGTGACTTGGCGGCTCCAACAAACCTCGGCGACAACAGCCCGGATTTAATATATTTCGATCTAACGATTCTAGTTGATTCAAGCGCTCATAAATATAGGCCTAACCGTCCATTCTCTTCTCATATTTTTATGGAGGCAATAGTGCTGTCATTTCTTCTTCTCCACTTTCTTTCTAAATTATATATAATGATAAGATATTTGTATTCATCTAAGTCAAAGAAGAGTAGAAATCTAATAAAAGGAGAAGAGAGGAGAATTAACCATATGCATATTCGAGGTTATTTATATATTTACAAATATTTGTATTTATTTTCTCTCCATATCTCAAATCTCTTCTCAGATCTGTAATTCTAATGCATGTATATACCCTTTTATACATATCTCTTGGATTAAAAAAGATTTGAAGATTAATCAAAGGATCTACTTTAGATCTGGAGATTTGGATCGCTTTTAAAAGGTAATTGTGAAATTTATATATTTTTATAATATGGAAAATATCCCGTTGGTATTTATATGATTTTTATGCCTAACAGGTTAATTGTATATGAGTTGTAGGCAATAAATTGGATATGATCTGAATATTATAAATATCGCTAGCACATTCTTGTTTATGAATTTACTTATCATTGTATACAACCTGATCGCTAAATCTGTCCCAAAAGTATGAATTTAGAATATTGATTTGAATGAAATTTATTCTAGATCTGAAATAGGTTGTATAATAATGTTATAAATTTGGATAATTACCCTCTTCTTAATAGAATGTAAACCTTCTATATTTGGAATTGTTGGAATTTAGATCCGTTTCATATTTGTAAGTTATTTTGATTTCTTTCCCTTTTAGAAAGATACAGTGTTTGATCTAACAAAGAACAGATCCAAATAGAAAGAGAAAGAGTTGTGTAAAGTATGAATTCATTATAGTTTACGCTGTCTATTTTAATAGTAAAAAGAAATGATCATTCCTTTTAATTTCAAACAATGTAATCTTTTATATTTCAAAGTTAAATCTTTTGTTTTGGACTAATTTCAGGAAATTATAGTGGATAATCTTTTTAGATACGATTCCAACAATTCAACATGGAAAAGTATATTCTATTAAAGATATATAACTAGAACATATTTGATAAAAGTAAATGTTGTACGTCATTACAGCACTTATAATAATTAAATAAAAAGGTAATAATGATGCGTGCACGTAAAATTCGCGTTTAGGATAATTAACTAATAGTAATAGAATTTAAAAGTTTGTAACTCTAATAAATGGTAATAAATATAGGAGTTGCAATAATTTGATAGGGTTAATGGATTAATGGGACTGGTAAAAATGGAATAGGTACAAAAGGTACTAATTTTAAATTAATAATCGTACATAAATGCCTTGGAATGTGTCCATTAGGATTTTATGGAAAAATTGACGATTATGAGCATTAAACGGGTATTTATGGGTGGTTAAATATTTAAGGTAAATCTTACTTCCTTAAATAAAAAGGGAATTAGTAAACTACGTCTAATGTCTACCAAAGATAATGGAAATAAAGTTTAGGATTGTTAATTGGACTTAGTGGGTTAGTGATGCGAGGTCAGTGGGTCACTCGACGGAAGACTGCCGTTCACTTTAAGGCTACCAGCAGTCGGGTGTACTTACTACTGATATGAGATATCACTAATCCTAGGACCTATGATGACGTGAGAGATCGGGCTTGATTTCGTAATTGGAAAGTATTAAATGGTCCAACTTTGAAATTAGGAGCGGTGAGGGTATCTTCATAGGGGTTCGCTTCTGGTTTGTGGTCTTAAGTGGTTGAAGGGTCCGCCACTCTTCTAAATGGAAGTATTAAGTAACCTTGTGAGATTTTAAATAAATAAATAAGGACGTCTCTAAAAAGGGTTTACTTCAGTATTGAGGTCTTCTGTGGCTGAAGGGTCCGCCTCCCTACCGAAAGAAGTAACCTAATGAGATGCTATATTTATAATTAAAGAGTGATAGTGGATATCTCGGGAAGGGTTCGTTTCAGGTTTGGGGTCCTAAGTGACTGTAGGTCCACCTCTTCACTATAAAAGAAGTATTAAGTTGCCCGTTGAGATTTCCAAGCAATAACAACCAGATAATACCATTGAGGAGCACGCTTCTGGAAATATGTCTTAAATGACGGGGTCTACGTTAATTAAGGTCTTAAATGACCAAAGTCTTTGTATTTTCCACTTTGAAGTATTTAATGGCCTGGGTATAGTCTCTCATATTGCTAAGGCTGTAATAACAATAGTACCATTTAGGAGCATGCCCTATGGATAGGTCTCAAATGATGGGGTCTTCCTTAGTTAAGATCTTAAATAACTAAAGTTTGCCTATTTTCTAATAAAAGGTATTAAGTGGCATGAGTACTATTTATTACATGGCTAAAATTTTATCAGCGATAGGTGTAGTAATAGTTGGACATTAAATGTCGAAAGCCTTAAATAGTTGTTAGAGTTCTTGTAGCTAGACCGACCAACCATTGACAACATTGTTAGGAAAACACATTGGGAATAAGTCTTAAATGATGGTGTATACCTTGAATAAGGTCTTAAATGGCGGTGTCCGTCTATTTCTCTTTCTAAAAGTATTATAGAAGCTCGCTTCATATTTAGAAGTATTAAGTGGCAATGGGTCTGGAAGTATTGGGTGGTTGATAAGGCCTCATCAGTATTTCGTACCTTGGGATGTGATAGATAAGTAATCATGTGTGCAATACAGGGCTAGATTAGAATTGCTAGCCTTAATGGACATAACCATTAAATGGAAACCAATCGGTATATATTTATGTTATGGACAGTATACAGATTTTCTAGTCACGAGAATGTTGTTATGACCCACTCCTCATTACAACCCACATGATAAATTTAGAGAAGCAGATCACTATAGCTGGACGTGCTTCGTTTTTGGAGAAGTCTTCTATTCTCTCATGCTCGATGGTGAGATGCGGCAATCTGCTATCCAAGGAATGCCATTAGTTCCAAAGTAATGGTCATAATCAGTATTCTTATCCTATTACTATTTCCACTATGAATTTAGATTTCTATCAATCTCTGATAATGCTCATTCTTATTTGCAAGTACAATATAATGATCTGTGCTTTGATGGTCTTGGGTTTTGATTTTTGTTGAAATTAAAGCCCATTATGGTACGGGTTGTTGCATTTGGTATCAAAGCCTAGGTTAGTAGATTGGAGGAATTGTGATAAATTGAGAGAACGTATTCGTACTTTGCTCTCTAATAATATTATAATTTTATGCTAGATTCTAAGTGATCAGACTACAGAAGTAGTTGTAGTTCCTCTCTGAGGGAATTGGCAAAGCAACTTTGATTTGGAAATATATTAGAGTTAAGATTTTTCATGCTGACTTTGAAGTACCCCCACAGAGTGTTGGCGATTACATAAAGCGCTGTAGATTTAGATCATGAGTATGACATATGGTTGAATCCTGAAAAATGGAGGTGTTCGACTTGACTATAGAGATTCTAGCTACCTTGTGATTTTGGATTTTGAGTTTAAGTTTGAGATACGGATTTCTTCTAAATGAATGGGAAAATTAGAGTCTGTTTGTCGTAATTTTCTGAAAGCAAGTTTTTCCTCGGGTGCATTCATTGATCACCTCTTTGATGGCAAACCGGATTTTTATTTGAATAATCAACGTCAATTCCTTAGTCCAGAACCTATGAGAGAATTTTTATAAAGTACTGAAAATGTGGTACACTTTTGAAAAAAAGGTTTTTAAAGGAATTCTTGTTCCAAAGATTTATTTTGGAAATTTATTTTTAGGAAAGTTTTGAAATTTTAATTGTCAAAGAAACACGTATAACAGTAGGTTGATCGTCTTAAGAAATTTTTGGTTTATAAAAGGTTAATTCTTTAAACCTTAAATATATATATATATATCAGTAAATGCTTGATATTGATTTTTGGCTAAAAAATAGATTTCCAATTTTGGAAATTTGTGTTTTAAAAAGGTTTTTGGAAACCCTGAAATATTTATATATATATAAGTTTTGATTTTAAATGAAAGTTTGGGTATAAAATGGTTTCTATTATTTAGAACACGTATAAAGGAGCATGTATTTAGCTTAGTGATTTTTCGGTCTATAAATCGAGGTTTTTAAATTTTCTCTCTTTAAGGTACGGATAAAATAGGAATGACATCAACTTTATTGTGGTATGTAGTTTGAAGTATTGTTAAATCCACCAGGTATTGTGAGAAATATTCCTATGCGAAGTAGGCATGAAATAGCAGTTGGAATAATTTTGATTTTTTGGAAGTGATGTTGGTCGTAATAGTTTTGCTGAGGCTATCGCAATCTTACCAAGGACGGATCTACACAGTAAGGTGGATACCATCATGTTGAAGGTGGAATTTTTCTAGATGGGTTAAGCTGAAGATAGTGTGCGGAACAGTCATTAGAATATTAATTAATTTTATCTACCCTATACGATACAGGTTCAGTCCGCGCCTAAATCTGGGCAGATGGTCATTCAAGCGGTCAACCATAGCAGTGCACCCCTTCACTCCCTTCCTCCTCTTTAAATTTTTTTTGCTGAACCCATTTCCACCTCTCCTTTCCTTCGCTTAAGCAAATCCTCTCTCTGTTCTTCCACCAACTGACGCCAAAATACTTGCGCGTTAGATCTTACCCCATCACTACTTCGGATCTAAACCCTTTTCTCCCTTTCTCCAACTTCTTCTCAGCCAATGGCACCGCCATGCACTGGTGGCTCTTCCACTCCTTAACCCAGCCTCACTCCGCAAGAAGCCCTTGGCCTGACCGGATTGAGCGGAAGATCGCCACCTATCTTAGAATGGTGGACTTTGATTTTCTTCTCGGGCGGTCAGTGAAGTTCAAAGATTTCACCGCTCTTGTGCTTAAAGTGCTTTCATCGCAACACGGATTGCATAGATCTTCCACTTCGAGACTTATGAGTGGGAATATTACCTGCGTTGCATGTAACATCCCCAATCTAGAGGCCCAAAGCTAAGCGCTATAGATGGTGCAGTGATCTATAGTATTAATTTCCGATGACTAAATACGGCTATGTTAATGGTATCTATAATATCATAAGCACTTGAATATGAGACAAATCACAGATTTCAAAATAACATATTTCCATTACATTTCAAAACAGATGTTCCATATTTCAGATTACATAATCCCAAACGTCTCCCAAGCAGTGACAAAATATACTTATTAGAAAATACGCGAAGAATAAAGATTCTCCCTTGGATGATCAGAGTCATATAGTCATAATTGACTTAATACATACACAGTTGAAATAAACACAAAACAAAGAACTGCAACTTCTAAATAGCAATCCGTCAGCCTCCTGCTCGCCTCCGGTAGCTTTATTCGTCCTCCTACTAAAAACCTGAAGAACGTCAAACCTCAGCCTACTCAAATCAATTTTTGAGCACATGAGAGTTTGGGAAAAACATAAACTTCAAGCCAAACGTAAAGCCTGGTGTGAATAATAATATACATCTCGGTTATTGATGTTAAGTGAGACCACGCCGCTTAGCGGAATGGGTTTCCCCTTACTAACATCCTTTTAAAACATGTCTTTTGCAAAACTTTTCCTACAACCAAAACTGGTTAAATACTGTAAAGCATCATTATGTAAACATACATATGAGGTAATATAAGAACTATCTGTTCAATCACATTAGTTTTGTTTGGCTAACTATTAACCTTTGGCTGACTTGGGCCTACCAGACAATATAAATAAGATAATCTAACATCTGTTAGACACTCCTCTCCTGGACGGTCTGTCCTTAACTATCTGTTAAATACTTCTCTTCTGGACGGTCTGTCCCTCACTTAACATCTCCCAGGGTCCCTTGATCCGAATGGTTTTGCAGGCTCACCAATAACCTATATGTATACAAATATATGTTCCCTTCTGTGTGTAATCATAATTTTAGTCTTACCTGTAACAAAGCCCTACAAACTGGAATTTTGGACCAAATTAGCTTGGACCAATAGCTAATGTATAGGACGCGATCCTATACCAGTCCCATATGGTATTCTAATATTTGAGTCATTTTTACTTAGGGATCCCTTACTATAATTTTCCTTGAAAACGTTTTCAAAATGGTTTAAAACCTTTAAATCAACCCACTTAAGCAAAATATATATTCTATGCTTTACTCAAAGTCACCTTGCCATGTTATATATATATACTTTACTCAAACCTTAGTTGATGAAAAAATTTAAACTCTTGAAAGTCCTCCTTTCGATTACATTGAAAGTACCCCTTTCAATACCATTGAAAGCAACTCTTTCGAAACTAAGTAAAACCCTTCTTTAATCCAGGCCGAAAGGACAAAACCTTCCTTTCGAAACCATTCTTAAAACCCGTTTGAAACCTTGGAAAACCTTCTTTTCGAAAGCATTAAAACCTTAGACATCATATCTTAGAACACTTCAAAACATTGCCTTTAAAAACCTTGGAAAAACCTTCCATTTCAACCACTTCGAAACCATCAGAAAATAAAACCTTTCGACTTCTTCAAAACCCTTTAGAGAACCACCCCTTCGAAATCATTTTAAATACCTATAGAAAGCATCAAACCTTTAGAAATTCTAACCTTTCGAAAGCACTTGGGATCAATATAAAACATGTGGAAAAAAACACCTTCAGTTACCATTTAAGTCGAAACCTTTCTCTTTCGAAACTATTGGGTTATACTTCAACAAAGTAAAAAGGGTCTATAAAGTCATTTCGGTCGAAAGCATACCATTCGAAAGCTATTCCTAAGTAATGAAGTGATGGTGTCGAAACCATCATTACGAAAGCATTGAAGAAGTGGCTAATTTTAAAAAGATAAGTATACCTTCCGAAACCATTGACTTCGAAAGGTAGAAAGGCGGTAGCTAGGGGTTTCGACCCTATCGAAAGCATTACCTAAAACAAGATAGCACAACCCATTCGAAACCTCTTCTTTTAAAACATTTGACTCGTTCGGAAGCCAACTGAGTCGAAACCTAACCTTTCGAAAGTAAAGTAGGCGCTACCCTTTATTTTAAGACAAGGCATACTCCGACACCTTCGAAACCTAGCGTTTCGACTATGTACCCTTTTCCTTTGTTCAATGCGCTACGTACCAAGTAGCTTGATACCATGCACATTGGTTTCTAAACCAATGGTAGCGAAATGTCTACGTCGGAACCCATTGTGCTGGAAGTGGCGGAACACACTAAAAACATGTTAATTTTGTTTTTAACTTAAAAGAGAAACTTTTTAACTAACCTGCTATTGTTTGTCAAAATTTCATTGGTTCCTAAATACCTTCTCCAAAAGTGCTGCCAATATTTTCAGATTTAAACAATAACTATATTTTACAAAATAACCCTTCTCCTTAATTAAATATATAAAACATTTAATTCCCATACCTTAAATAATTTTATATATCCGTCAAAACACTTAGGAAAGTTCTATCAAAATTCCATGAAATCCTTTTAAATTTATTTTCTAACATATATGAATTTCAGACTCAAATAATTATTTATTTAGCCATAAATAATTTATAACCCAATAAGTCATTTTCTTCACTTGAAAATTAATATAAAATCCACATTAATTCAGAAAATTATAAAAATTGAAATCCATTTCTAAAATATCATTTCTGATCTACATTTAAATCCACAAGGCATTTGGATGTTATTTAATAGGGTTTTCATAAAAAAACATATCGTAAAAATCAATATGAACATGCATAAATCACCAACAAGTATATATAAACATTTAATCATCCAAAACATGGCATTATCATGCAAAAATACTTCGGATTATCTTTAAAACCGAATACCATAAGAAAGCGAGATGTAGTAATTATTTACCTTAGCTTTGTGATTAAATATGTGAGATTTGCTTTTGATTAAGTGATTTGATTCTTCCTCCTGAAAATCCTAGCTTTATCTTTTCTTAAGATTGATAATGGCGGCCGGCCTTAGAATGTTTTTGTTTGAGAAAAATGCAATGAACGTGTGTTCATTTTCCTAAGAGTTTGGGGTATAATTTTAATCATTTTTCTATTTTGCCCTCCCTTATTTCCGAACACTTAAGTCCATTTTACTTCATTTATCCATTCATTAATATGGCATAACTACCCCTTAATTTAATCACAAATCTTAATCCATTAATTAACACATTATTTTATTTAATTTAACTAATTAAATTTCCTAAATAATGTCACTAAAAATTTGGGGTGTTATATTGCGTCCATCTTTTTGATGCACGGATGGCACAAAATTTTGATGATGGCAACTGCCACATTGAGTCCGAGGTAAAGGGAGCTCGAATTGAGATGTCAGATTATGATCTCGCTGGGACTTTGGAGATGTCCGCAGTAGGCACAGATTTGGACAACATAGAGATGACTGATCATGGGATTCTACAATGGACCTTTTCTAGGAATGTCGGTGATTGGAAGACCGATAATTTGCGACCGGTGGCCTGTCTCGTCATGTGCATATTCATTAAAACATCATTCCGAAGACAGGAAGCCTTGACTAGATCTATACAACAATGCGGAGAGTTGCTTATGGTATAATTTGCGGCGCAGCCGTTAATGGGGCTTGTGCCTTGATGGTCCATATGGTCGATCAGGAAATTAGTACCCCGAGGACTCACTTTCCATATTGTCACTTGCTCACTCGAGTGTTTAGGCATTACGAGGGAAATTTGAGTGAAGAGCCAATACTGTGGAAGGTCCCTCCTACCATCAACCGGACCACCATTCGAGTTTCAGATTCAACAATAGAGCAAATAATAGTTTTGCTCTCGGGATTGCTATAGAAACACTCAAATTTGAAATAGATAACTTCAAAATTTTGAAAAACACAAAACATGAAACTTGTAATATATGATCTAGGCTTTCCAAAACATCTAAAATTTATAAATATGGTTAAGAAACGTAAAAGTTATGCTTAATTTAGTTTTAAATTCAACAACAGAGCAAATAATAGTTTTGCTCTCGGGATTGCAAAAGAAACACTCAAATTTGAAATAGATAACTTCAAAATTCTAAAAAACAAAAAACATGAAACTTGTAGTATATGATATATGCTTTCCAAAACATTTAAAATTCATATATTTGGTTAAGAAACGTAAATGTTATGCTTAATTTAGTTTTAGATTCAACAACAGAGCAAATAATAGTTTTGCTCTCGGGATTGCTATAGAAACACTCAAATTTGAAATAGATAACTTCAAAATTTTGAAAAACACAAAACATGAAACTTGTAATATATGATCTAGGCTTTCCAAAACAACTAAAATTCTTAAATTTGGTTAAGAAACATAAAAGTTATGCTTAATTTAGTTTTAGATTCAACAACAGAGCAAATAATAGTTTTGCTCTCGGGATTGCAATAGAAACAGTCAAATTTGAAATAGATAACTTCAAAATTCTGAAAAACACAAAACATAAAACTTATAGTAAGTGATCTACGCTTTCCAAAACATCTAAAATTCTTAAATTTGGGTTAGAAACGTAAAAGTTATAGCAAAATTCGTTTCAGTCACAATCACAAAACAAATATTGCAGTAGTCATCTTTTTTTTCGAGCAAATTCACCACTGTTGAAACAAGAACATGCAAGAACAAAAGAGAAAGTTATACACAATTCATATCTAGTTCTAGGATTTTGATGATATAATTCGGTAGTATTGGTGGAGATTACCTTCTATTCTCTTAATTTGGTGATTTCTTCTTGAATTGGCAGCAAATTGGGTGAAAATTTTGTTTTAGTTGAAGGTAACTATTATATATTTTTTTCAGTTCACTGTAAGTTTGTTCTTTTCTGTTTCTAAGGAAGAAGAACTAAACTACGTACACTAGTTTGTTTCTCACCAGAAACATCTAGATAATGGATTTTAGGTTTTAAAACCTAACCCAAAAAGCCCAAAGTAATATTATTTAGAGAAAATGCAAGGCTATGTATATGTATTAAGCTATTTTACCTTAAATTCACATATTTCTCAATATAAACTCAAAAAAAATATATGCAACCAACTGTTATGAAACAAAAATTGTTATTTACACAAAATAAAAAAATTTCAATAATAAAATGTTATTTTCATAAATAAAACCATATTTTTGACAATATTTTACAATTTTCAAAATTTTAGTGTAAAAACACGAATTTAAAGGATAATTTGTTCAAAAATCATTTTCATTTTCAAATAAGTTATAACAAAACATTATAACTCTTTTTAAAATAACAAAATATTATTTTAAACAATATTCCAGCTTTTAATTTTAACAAAATACATATTTTCTACATATTTCTTTATTTAAATTCAATAACAGGTTAATATTGGCAATAATTACCAATATTAATGCATTGATTCAACTAAAATCCAATAAATAATTATTTTCACTCCAAATTCTCAAAGTAAAGTTTTTAAAACTCTATTTTCATCAATTTTTATTTATTTCAAAAATTATATGTTGAAACACATCAATTGATTAATTTATTAACTCTAATTTAATAAGATCACATTGTTTATTTGAAATAAATAAATAAAATTAAATCAAATTTATTTTCTCCATTTTATTTTCAATATTAAATTATAACTAACTTTATAATTAAATATCATAGGTAATCACCAATACCAGGTTTGTTACAAAGCTAGCTAGAACTTGATATTAGTATAAGATAAGAGGAATCTAAGTGCATAAGAGAATTCATAGTTTAACTATAAAGGATGGGTACAAGTATAGTATAATCTCAATGCATGGTATATGTTTACCAAGGGTTGTCGCATGAATAGGTTTAATTCAACATAAGAGACTCATACATAATGGCATTCAACGCTAATACAAGGAATAATATGAAAGTCATGAGAGAAACTCATTAAAATTCCAATATGAATCTCATGGAACTCAAGATAAAGTTCAAATATCATAAAAAAGAAATCACAATATATAACATCTCATGAAGCTCTAGGCTATCTATGTAACAAAAATATCTCAAAATAGTGAAATCGTATAAAACTCAGAAAATTCAAAAAAACCCCTGATTGGCCAGATCCCTGATTGCAAAGCTGAAGCAATGTTGCACGTGCTAAACTCTTGTCCAGTGCTATTTATAATTTAGGTACCTAACTCGTGTACCCGAAAATCATACTCATGGTGACCGATGTCACATAACTCGCGGTGACCGAAGTCACATAACTCATGGTGACCGAAGTCACATAACTTGTGATGACCGAAGTCACATAACTCATGGTGACCGAAGTCACATAACTTGTGATGATCGAAGTCACGTAACTCATGGTGACCGAAGTCACATAACGTGTGATGACCGAAGTCACATAACTCAGATGACCCGAAGGTCTATAGCACTCGCATACTCGTGGATGTGTCACAAACTCTCGGAAAGGAAACCGAAAAGTGTTAGCGTGCGTCTCATGCCACACTTTCGCACTAAACGGTTTACTAACCCTAGTTAACTCCACATCATAAACATAAAATCTCAAACCTCAAAAATCTCATAAAACTCATATATCTTGCCTCGTATCATCGGCAAGTGCAAATAAAACTCATAGTAGTTTCTCATAAACCATAATTCCCCCAAGGGAAAAATCTAATCTCAAGACTCGCCTCATCCCATCGGCGAGTAATACAACATTTATAAGTAGTTCTCATCAATTATTACTCCTATGA
Organism: Allium fistulosum; assembly: GCA_030737815.1. Classification (NCBI taxonomy): domain Eukaryota; kingdom Viridiplantae; phylum Streptophyta; class Magnoliopsida; order Asparagales; family Amaryllidaceae; genus Allium; species Allium fistulosum. The sequence continues at coordinate 615,389,210 of CM060907.1, forward strand.
TAGGAGATCTCGAACGTCTCAACTAGTCAAATATTGGCTGAAACAAATTCTAAGACTACAATCATTGTTGCTGTCATTTCGATCCCTGGACAGCAACAATCATACGCATTTTTAATCAATATACTTCAAAATTTCAAAAACCTCAAAATATGAAACTTTTAGAACAAATTATTAGCTTTCCGGAACATCAAAGATTATTGAATTTGGATAAAAATTGAAAAAGTTATGCTTAATTTAGTTTCAGATTCAACAATAGAGCAAATAATAGTTTTGCTCTCGGGATTGCAATAGAAACACTCAAATTTGAAATAGATAACTTCAAAACACTGAAAAACACAAAACATGAAACTTGTATATATGATCTATGCTTTCCAAAACATCTAAAATTCTTAAATTTGGTTAAGAAACGTAAAAGTTATGCTTAATTTAGTTTCGGATTCAACAACAGAGCAAATAATAGTTTTGCTCTCGGGATTGCTATAGAAACACTCAAATTTGAAATAGATAACTTCAAAATTTTGAAAAACACAAAACATGAAACTTGTAATATATGATCTAGGCTTTCCAAAACAACTAAAATTCTTAAATTTGGTTAAGAAACATAAAAGTTATGCTTAATTTAGTTTTAGATTCAACAACAGAGCAAATAATAGTTTTGCTCTCGGGATTGCTATAGAAACAGTCAAGTTTGAAATAGATAACTTCAAAATTCTGAAAAACACAAAACATAAAACTTATAGTAAGTGATCTACGCTTTCCAAAACATCTAAAATTCTTAAATTTGGGTTAGAAACGTAAAAGTTATAGCAAAATTCGTTTCAGCCACAATCACAAAACAAATATTGCAGTAGTCATCTTTTTTTTCGAGCAAATTCACCACTGTTGAAACAAGAACATGCAAGAACAAAAGAGAAAGTTATACACAATTCATATCTAGTTCTAGGATTTTGATGATATAATTCGGTAGTATTAGTGGAGATTACCTTCTATTCTCTTAATTTGGTGATTTCTTCTTGAATTGGCAGCAAATTGGGTGAAAATTTTGTTTTAGTTGAAGGTAACTATTATATATTTTTTTCAGTTCACTGTAAGTTTGTTCTTTTCTATTTCTGAGGAAGAAGAACTAAACTACGTACACTAGTTTGTTTCTCACCAGAAACATCTAGATAATGGATTTTAGGTTTTAAAACCTAACCCAAAAAGCCCAAAGTAATATTATTTAGAGAAAATGCAAGGCTATGTATATGTATTAGGCTATTTTACCTTAAATTCACATATTTCTCAATATAAACTCAAAAAAATATATGCAACCAACTGTTATGAAACAAAAATTGTTATTTACAGAAAATAAAAAAATTTCAATAATAAAATGTTATTTTCATAAATAAAACCATATTTTTGACAATATTTTACAATTTTCAAAATTTTAGTGTAAAAACACGAATTTAAAGGATAATTTGTTCAAAAATCATTTTCATTTTCAAATAAGTTATAACAAAACATTATAACTCTTTTTAAAATAACAAAATATTATTTTAAACAATATTCCATCTTTTAATTTTAACAAAATACATATTTTCTACATATTTCTTTATTTAAATTCAATAACAAGTTAATATTGGCAATAATTACCAATATTAATGCATTGATTCAACTAAAATTCAATAAATAATTATTTTCACTCCAAATTCTCAAAGTAAAGTTTTTAAAACTCTATTTTCATCAATTTTTATTTATTTCAAAAATTATATGTTGAAACACATCAATTGATTAATTTATTAACTCTAATTTAATAAGATCACATTGTTTATTTGAAATAAATAAAAAAAATTAAATCAAATTTATTTTCTCCATTTTATTTTCAATATTAAATTATAACTAACGTTATAATTAAATATCATAGGTAATCACCAATACCAGGTTTGTTACAAAGCTAGCTAGAACTTGATATTAGTATAAGATAAGAGGAATCTAAGTGCATAAGGGAATTCATAATTTAACTATAAAGGATGGGTACAAGTATAGTATAATCTCAATGCATGGTATATGTTTACCAAGGGTTGTCGCATGAATAGGTTTAATTCAACATAAGAGACTCATACATAATGGCATTCAACGCTAATACAAGGAATAATATGAAAGTCATGAGAGAAACTCATTAAAATTCCAATATGAATCTCATGGAATTCAAGATAAAGTTCAAATATCATAAAAAAGAAATCACAATATATAACATCTCATGAAGCTCTAGGCTATCTATGTAACAAAAATATTTCAAAATAGTGAAATCGTATAAAACTCAGAAAATTCAAAAAAACCCCTGATTGGCCAGATCCCTGATTGCAAAGCTGAAGCAATGTTGCACGTGCTAAACTCTTGTCCAGTGCTATTTATAATTTAGGTACCTAACTCGTGTACCCAAAAATCATACTCATGGTGACCGATGTCACATAACTCGCGGTGACCGAAGTCACATAACTCATGGTGACCGAAGTCACATAACTTGTGATGACCGAAGTCACATAACTCATGGTGACCGAAGTCACATAACTTGTGATGACCGAAGTCACATAACTCAGATGACCCGAAGGTCTATAGCACTCGCATACTCGTGGATGTGTCACAAACTCTCGGAAAGGAAACCGAAAAGTGTTAGCGTGCGTCTCATGCCACACTTTCGCACTAAACGGTTTACTAACCGCTAGTTAACTCCACATCATAAACATAAAATCTCAAACCTCAAAAATCTCATAAAACTCATATATCTTGCCTCGTATCATCGGCAAGTGCAAATAAAACTCATAGTAGTTTCTCATAAACCATAATTCCCGCAAGGGAAAAATCTAATCTCAAGACTCGCCTCATCCCATCGGCGAGTAATACAACATTTATAAGTAGTTCTCATCAATTATTACTCCTATGATAGGAGATCTCGAACGTCTCAACTAGTCAAATATTGGCTGAAACAAATTCTAAGACCTACAATCATTGTTGTTGTCATTTCGATCCCTGGACAGCAACAATCATACACATTTCTAATCAATATACTTCAAAATTTCAAAAACCTCAAAATGTGGAACTTTTAGAACAAATTCTTAGCTTTCCGGAACATCAAAGATTATTGAATTTGGATAAAAATTGAAAAAGTTATGCTTAATTTAGTTTCAGATTCAACAATAGAGCAAATAATAGTTTTGCTCTCGGGATTGCAATAGAAACACTCAAATTTGAAATAGATAACTTCAAAACACTGAAAAACACAAAACATGAAACTTGTATATATGATCTATGCTTTCCAAAACATCTAAAATTCTTAAATTTGGTTAAGAAACGTAAAAGTTATGCTTAATTTAGTTTCAGATTCAACAACAGAGAAGATAATAGTTTTGCTCTCGGGATTGCAATAGAAACACTCAAATTTGAAATAGATAACTTCAAAATTCTAAAAAACACAAAACATGAAACTTGTAGTATATGATCTAAACTTTCTGAAACATCGAAAATTCTTAAATTTGGTTTAGAAACGTAAAAGTTATAGCAAAATTCGTTTTAGCCACAATCACAAAACAAATATTACAGCAGTCATCTGTTTTTTTCCAGCAAATTCACCACTGTAAACCGTCCTTAACCGCACGAACCCAAAATAGAAAGCGTGAGGGAACCCTCACCTTAGATATGCAGCAAAGTTTGGGTTGAAAGCTTCTCCGATTTGGATCTATTTGATGATTTTCATGCTCCTTTGTTAGCTTCAGCAGCTGAAAAAGTTGAAACAAGAACATGCAAGAACAAAAGAGAAAGTTATACACAATTCATATCTAATTCTAGGATTTTTATGATATAATTCTATAGTATTGGTGGAGATTACCTTCTATTCTGTTAGTACCAGAATTATTCTATCAAACACTTTCAGTTTTCAAAGTGGCAAAAGCTCGAACACCATGCCAACGTCAGAGATTCAATGGCAAACTCCAATCAACTATGACAAACCCATGTCCAAACTTCATTACCAAGATTGTGAACAGAGGCTGGAAGACAAGGGGTGCAGACATTGCATCAAACAAGTTTGAAGTGATGAACTTTGAAGAAAGCAATTTATCGAACAGTTTTAAAAAGAAAAGAGTAGAAGACATTTTATCAAACACCTTTATATGTGGCACCACCGTAGTCGCTGGTGATGATCCAGAAGCGGAGCCGACCAACCTGAGACTCTAGCTAGAAGAGTTTGATGAGGCGAGTCCAGTCATGGCTACAGCTTCACCCAGAACACCATATATTTTCCTGTGCACGTGCATAGGTGCACGGGCTGTGCACATGAACCAAAGTTAAATGTTTCAGGCTGATCTTGTTGGGCTTTTTTAGTGAGATCTGATACGTATTTTGATGATGGAATAACTGTTTTACATGCCCAATGATATGTATAAATAGATATGAAGGTTGAATTGTAAGTATGAGGAGAAAAAATTAATAAAGATTTTATTTTGAAATCTTCTTCTTAAAACTGTTGTTCTTCTCTTTTACAGTTCCTAACTTTTCTGAATTCTTTTTCTATTCTCAATCTCTCAATTCATAAAAATTCCTGCACTGCTTCTCATCTGCTCTTCTAGAAACTTGCCTCTGCAAACAAACTTCACCAGAGTTTAACCACCGCTGTCACTCTCAGCAAACCCTTGATTACTCGATCAAATATGAAGCAAAAGGGGCATAACAAATTGGTATCAGAGCCGTTCGATCAAGATTTACAGTCTAATGAAGATCAAGTGTTCAAAAACCTGCAAGGAAACAACTCATGTGTTGCATGTTGGATACTGGAACCAGAGATTTGTTCCATATGTAAAGAAGAAAAAAGGCAAAAGGAAGGACCAAAACCAATCAAGAAACGGCTTCTTAACTCGGCCCTCCATCCAAGAACGCCACATATAACATCAATTCCTTCCCCTACATCGCATACAAATCAATGTCTGGCATCTTCTTCTTCGACTCACCAGGTGAACCCGCCTTCAACTTCATGTGCACATACCCACATCTCAACCTTCCAAATCCATCCTTCTTCAGCATTCCAACTTCATAACAAGAAAATTAGCATGTCCAAGAAGAACAATGGCAAAACATTATACAAATGCCAATCGAAAACTTATGATAAAACTATGGTATCTGAAGCCTTACCAGAAAATGGAAATACTGACTTGGAAACTCTTCTTAGTGATTATTTATCGGTTGATGAATTGAAAGATACAGATTTTCTTCCTCCAATAGTTTCACTAGATGAGTTCATGCAAGACCTTGATTCTAAGCCACCATTTGACTGGTCATCAATAAAGTTAAAACCCGAGATAGATCCTAAGTCAGAGTCTACAATTGATGACTTCATACCTAAGAAAGAGTCATCAGAAAATATTTCTGATTCAAAGGTTAGAAAGGTTTCTAAAATTGTAGATAGTATGTTTAGAAAGGACTTGAGTCCTTATACATGGCCCATACCTGTGAATTTCAAGAGTCTTAACTTGAATGCACAGAAAACGTTCAAGATCGATCCTAGAAAACCATATGAGATGCATCCCATGGAAATTATGGAAGCAGTTGACAAGCTTCAAGAAAGGCTTAAAGTTGTCCCAAGTGATGATATTTTGAGCATAGAGGCTCAGAAGAATGCAACATTATATTTCAACATATTGCTCCATAGTACATTTTCCAGCAAGCGAGTATTGAAGGAGTATCGATTTACTCAAGAAGCACATGAATGGGTCATTGGTGAAATTGAGTCTCGATTTTTGCAATCATTGGTTGCGCATGGTGAAGTGATAGGCTGTGTGGCTGCCCAGTATATTGGAGATCCAGCTACACAAAAGACTCTGAGCACTCTCCATTATGCTGGTGTCAGTGCCAAGAACGTCGCCCTTGGTGTTCCTAGGTTAAGGGTGATCATCAATGTTGCCAAGAAAATCAAGACTCCTCCACTTTCAGTCTTCTTAAATCCCTAGTTCAGCAAGCAGAAAGAACTAGCAAAAAACGTACAATGTGCTTTGGAATACACTACTTTGAGAAGTGTAACACTTGCAACCAAAGTATGGTATGACCCCAATCCTACGGGCACAATAATTGAAGAGCTTGCTGATGCTGTTAAGGTTACTATGGGGCCAAAGAGACGAAACGTTGTAATAGAGCGAAGTTTTGGTGCTCCAAATGTTACAAAAGATGGTGTTACTGTTGCAAATAGCATTGAATGTAAAGATGGAGTGAAAAGCATGTGGGCTAGCCTTGTGAAACAAGTTGCTAATGCAACTAATGATTTTGCTAGTGATGCTACAACTTGTGCAACTGTTTTTACAAAAGCAAAATTCTCCGCAGGGTGTAAGTCAGTTGTTGCTGGAATAAACAATGCAGAAGCTAGTGAAAAGAAGATATTCATATTCGATCCGGGTGGTAGCTCATTGGTCGATGAAAAAAATATGAAATCGCTAGAGACACTTCGAATCAACCTTGAGGACAAGGTTGTTTTGAAGGGGGAGGGAATGTTAGTACCAGAATTATTCTATCGAACACTTTCTGTTTTCAAAGTGGCAAAAGCTCGAACACCATGCCAATGTCAGAGATTCAATGGCAAACTCCAATCAACTATGACAAACCCATGTCCAAACATCATTACCAAGATTGTGAACAGAGGCTGGAAAACAAGGGGTGCAGACATTGCATCAAACAAGTTTGAAGTGATGAACTTTGAAGAAAGCAATTTATCGAACAGTTTTAAAAAGAAAATAGTAGAAGACATTTTATCGAACACCTTTATAAGTGGCACCACCGTAGTCGCTGGTGATGGTCCAGAAGCGGAGCCGACCAACCTGAGACTCCAGCTAGAAGAGTTTGATGAGGCGAGTCCAGTCATGGCTGCAGCTTCACCCAGAACACCATAGATTTGCCTGTGCACGTGCACAGGTGCACGGGCCGTGCACATGAACCAAAGTTGAATGTTTAAGGCTGATCTTGTTGGGCTTTTTTAGTGAGATCTGATACATATTTTGATGATGCAATAACTGTTTTACATGCCCAATGATATGTATAAATAGATATGAAGGTTGAATTGTAAGTGTGAGGAGAAAAATTAATAAAGATTTTATTTTAAAATCTTCTTCTTAAAACTGTTGTTCTTCTCTTTCACAGTTCCTAACTTTTCTGAATTCTTTTTCTATTCTCAATCTCTCAATTCATACAAATTCATGCACTACTTCTCATCTGCTCTTCTAGAAACTTGCCTCTGCAAACAAACTTCACCAGAGTTTAACCACCACTGTCGCTCTCAGCAAACCCATGATTACTGGATCACAGATGAAGCAAAAGGGGCATAACAAATTCTCCTAATTTGGTGATTTCTTCTTGAATTGGCAGCAAATTGGGTGAAAATTTTGTTTTAGTTGAAGGTAACCATTATATTATTTTTCTTCAGTTTACTGTAAGTTTGTTCTTTTCTGTTTCTGAGGAAGAAGAACTAAACTACGTACACTAGTTTGTTTCTCACCAGAAACATCCAGATAATGGATTTTATTTTTTAAAACCTAACCCAAAAAGCCCAAAGCAATATTATTTAGAGAAAATGCAAGGCTATGTATATGTATTAGGCTATTTTACCTTAAATTCACATATTTCTCAATATTAACTCAAAAAAAAATATGCAACCAACTGTTATGAAACAAAAATTTTTATTTACACAAAATAAAATTTATTTCAATAATAAAATGTTATTTTCATAAATAAAACCATATTTTTGACAATATTTTACAATTTCAAAATATTAGTGTAAAAACACGAATTTTAAAGCATAATTTGTTCAAAAATCATTTTCATTGTCAAATAAGTTATAACAAAACATTATAACTCTTTTTAAAATAACAAAATATTATTTTAAACAATATTCCATCTTTTAATTTTAATAAAATACATATTTTCTACATATTTCTTCTTTTAAATTCAATAACAGGTTAATATTGGCAATAATTACTAATATTAATGCATTGATTCAACTAAAATCCAATAAATAATTATTTTCACTCCAAATTCTCAAAGTAAAGTTTTTAAAACTCTATTTTCATCAATTTATATTTATTTCAAAAATTATATGTTGAAACACATCAATTGATTAATTTATTAACTCTAATTTAATAAGATCACATTGTTTATTTGAAATAAATAAATAAAAATTAAATCAAATTTATTTTCTCCATTTTATTTTCAATATTAAATTATAACTAACGTTATAATTAAATATCATAGGTAATCACTAATACCAGGTTTGTTACAAAGCTAGCTAGAACTTGATATTAGTATAAGATAAGAGGAATATAAGCGCATAAGGGAATTCATCCTTTAACTATAAAGGATGGGTACAAGTATAGTATAATCTCAATGCACCAAGGGTTGTCGCATCAATAGGTTTAATTTAACATAAGAGACTCATACTTAATGGCATTCAAAGCTAATACAAGAAATCATATGAAAGTCATGAGAGAAACTCATTAAAATTCCAATATGAATCTCGTGGAACTTAACATAAAGCTCAAATATCATAAAAACGAAATCACAATATATAACATCTCATGTAGCTTTAGGCTATCGATGTAACAAAAATATCTCAAAATAGTGAAATCGTATAAAACTCAGAAAATTCAAAAAAACCCCGAATTGGCCAGATCCCTTGTTGTAAAGTTGAAGCAATGTTGCACGTGCTAAACTCTTGTCCAGTGCTATTTATAATTTAGGTACCTAACTCGTGTACTCGAAAATCATACTCATGGTGACCGATGTCACATAACTCGCGTTGACCGGAGTCACATAACTCATGGTGACCGAAGTCACATAACTTGTGGTGACCGAAGTCAAATAACTCAGATGACCCGAAGGTCTATAGCACTCGCATACTCGTGGATGTGTCACAAACTCTCGGAAAGGAACCCGAAAAGTGTTAGCGTGCGTCCCATACCACACATTCGCACTAAATGGTTTACTAACCGCTAGTTAACTCCACATCATAAAAATAAAATCTCAAACCTCAAAAATCTCATAAAACTCATATATCTTGCCTCGTATCATCGGCAAGTGCAAATAAATCTCATAGTAGTTTCTCATAAACCATAATTCCCGCAAGGGAAATATCTAATCTCAAGACTCACATCATCTCATCGGCGAGTAATACAACATTTATAAGTAGTTCTCATCGATTATGACTCCTATGATAGGAGATCTCGAACGTCTCAACTAGTCAAATATTGGCTGAAACAAATTCTAAGACTAACAATCATTGTTGCTGTCACTTCGATCCCTAGACAGCAACAATCAGACGAATTTTAAATCAATATACTTCAAAATTTCAAAAACCTTAAAACATGAAACTTTTAGAACAAATTCTTAGCTTTCCGGAACATCAAAGATTGTTGAATTTGGATAAAAATTGTAAAAGTTATGCTTAATTTAGTTTCAGATTCAACAACAGAGCAAATAATAGTTTTGCTCTCGGGATTGCAATAGAAACACTGAATTTTGAAATAGATAACTTCAAAACTCTGAAAAATGCAAAACATGAAACTTGTAGTATATGATCTTTGCTTTCCAAAACATCTAAAAGTCTTAAATTTGGTTAAGAAACGTAAAAGTTATGCTTAATTTAGTTTCAGATTCAACAATAGAGCAGATAATAGTTTTGCTCTCGGGATTGCAATAGATACACTCAAATTTGAAATAGATAACTTCAAAATTCTAAAAAATACAAAACATGAAACTTGTTGTATATGATCTAAACTTTCCAAAACATCTAAAATTCTTAAATTTCGTTAAGAAACGTAAAAGTTATAGCAAAATTCGTTTCAGCCACAATCACAAAACAAATATTACAGCAGTCATCTTTTTTTCCAGCAAATTCACCACTGTAAACCATCCTTAACCGCATGAACCAAAATAGAAAGCGTGAGGGAACCCTCACCTTAGATATGCAGCAAAGTTTGGGTTGAAAGCTTCTCCAATTTGGATCAATTTGATAATTTTTAGGCTCCTTTGTTAGCTTCAGCAGCTGAAGAAGTTGAAACAAGAACACGCAAGAACAAAAGAGAAAGTTATACACAATTCATACCTAATTCTAGGATTTAGATGATATAATTCAGTAGTATTGGTGGAGATTACCTTGTATTCTCCTAATTTGGTGATTTCTTCTTGAATTGGCAGCAAATTGGGTGAAAATTTTGTTTTAGTTGAAGGTAACCCATTATATTTTTTTTTTCAGTTTACTGTAAGTTTGTTCTTTTCTGTTTCTGAGGAAGAAGAACTAAACTACGCACACTAGTTTGTTTCTCACCAGAAACATCTAGATAATGGATTTTAGGTTTTAAAACCTAACCCAAAAAGCCCAAAGCAATATTATTTAGAGAAAATGCAAGGCTATGTATATGTATTGGCTATTTTAACTTAAATTCACATATTTCTCAATATATACTCAAAAAAAAAATATGCAACCAACTATTATGAAACAAAATTTTTTATTTACACAAAATAAAATTTATTTCAATAATAAAATGTTATTTTCATAAATAAAACCATATTTTTGACAATATTTTACAATTTCAAAATTTTAGTGTAAAAACACGAATTTTAAAGCATAATTTGTTCAAAAATCATTTTCATTGTCAAATAAGTTATAACAAAACATTATAACTCTTTTTAAAATAACAAAATATTATTTTAAACAATATTCCATCTTTTAATTTTAATAAAATACATATTTTCTACATATTTCTTCTTTTAAATTCAATAACAGGTTAATATTGGCAATAATTACTAATATTAATGCATTGATTCAACTGAAATCCAATAAATAATTATTTTCACTCCAAATTCTCAAAGTAAAGTTTTTAAAACTCTATTTTCATCAATTTATATTTATTTCAAAAATTATATGTTGAAAAACATCAATTGATTAATTTATTAACTCTAATTTAGTAAGATCACATTGTTTATTTGAAATAAATAAATAAAAATTAAATCAAATTTATTTTCTCCATTTTATTTTCAATATTAAATTATAACTAACGTTATAATTAAATATCATAGGTAATCACCAATACCAGGTTTGTTACAAAGCTAGCTAGAACTTGATATTAGTATAAGATAAGAGGAATATAAGTGCATAAGGGAATTCATCCTTTAACTATAAAGGATGGGTACAAGTATAGTATAATCTAAATGCACCAAGGGTTGTCGCATCAATAGGTTTAATTCAACATAAGAGACTCATACTTAATGGCATTCAACGCTAATACAAGAAATCATATGAAAGTCATGAGAGAAACTCATTAAAATTCCAATATGAATCTCGTGGAACTCAACATAAAGCTCAAATATCATAAAAATGAAATCACAATATATAACATCTCATGTAGCTTTAGGCTATCGATGTAACAAAAATATCTCAAAATAGTGAAATCGTATAAAACTCAGAAAATTAAAAAAAAAACCGAATTGGCCAGATCCCTTATTGCAAAGCTGAAGCAATGTTGCACGTGCTAAACTCTTGTCCAGTGCTATTTATAATTTAGGTACCTAACTCGTGTACTCGAAAATCATACTCATGGTGACCGATGTCACATAACTCTTGGTGACCGAAGTCACATAACTCTTGGTGACCGAAGTCACATAACTTGTGGTGACCGAAGTCACATAACTCAGATGACCCGAAGGTCTATAGCACTCGCATACTCGTGGATGTGTCACAAACTCTCGGAAAGGGACCCGAAAAGTGTTAGCGTGCGTCCCATACCACACGTTCGCACTAAATGGTTTACTAACCGCTAGTTAACTCCATATCATAAAAATAAAATCTCAAACCTCAAAAATCTCATAAAACTCATATATCTTGCCTCGTATCATCGGCAAGTGCAAATAAATCTCATAGTAGTTTCTCATAAACCATAATTCCCGCAAGGGAAATATCTAATCTCAAGACTCGCCTCATCTCATCGGCGAGTAATACAACATTTATAAGTAGTTCTCATCGATTATTACTCCTATGATAGGAGATCTCGAACGTCTCAACTAGTCAAATATTGGCTGAAACAAATTCTAAGACCAACAATCATTGTTGTTGTCATTTCGATCCATGGACAGCAACAATCAGACGCATTTTTAATCAATATACTTCAAAATTTCAAAAACCTCAAAACATGAAACTTTTAGAACAAATTCTTAGCTTTCCGAACCATCAAAGATTATTGAATTTGGATAAAAATTGTAAAAGTTATGCTTAATTTAGTTTCAGATTCAACAAAAGAGCAAATAATAGTTTTATTCTCGGGATTGCAATAGAAACACTCAAATTTGAAATAGATAACTTCAAAACTCTGAAAAACAAAAAACATGAAACTTGTAGTATTTGATCTTTTCTTTCCAAAACATCTTCTTAAATTTGGTTAAGAAACGTAAAAGTTATGCTTAATTTAGTTTCAGAATCAACAACAGAGCAGATAATAGTTTTGCTCTCGGGATTGCAATAGAAACACTCAAATTTGAAATAGATAACTTCAAAATTCTAAAAAATACAAAACATGAAACTTGTAGTATATGATCTAAACTTTCCAAAACATCTAAAATTCTTAAATTTGGTTAAGAAACGTAAAAGTTATAGCAAAATTCGTTTCAGCCACAATCATAAAACAAATATTACAGCAGTCATCTTTTTTCTTCCAGCAAATTCACCACTGTAAACCGTCCTTAACCGCATGAACCAAAATAGAAAGCGTGAGGGAACCCTCACCTTAGATATGCAGCAAAGTTTGGGTTGAAAGCTTCTCCAGTTTGGATCAATTTGATGATTTTCAGGATCCTTTGTTAGCTTCAGCAGTTGAAAAAGTTGAAACAAGAACACGCAAGAACAAAAGAGAAAGTTATACACAATTCATATCTAATTCTAGGATTTTGATGATATAATTCTGTAGTATTGGTGGAGATTACCTTCTATTCTCCTAATTTGGTGATTTTTTCTTGAATTGGCAGCAAATTGGGTGAAAATTTTGTTTTAGTTGAAGGTAACCATTATATTTTTTTTTCCAGTTTACTGTAAGTTTGTTCTTTTCTGTTTTTGAGGAAGAAGAACTAAACTACGTACACTAGTTTGTTTCTCACCAGAAACATCCAGATAATGGATTTTAGGTTTTAAAACCTAACCCAAAAAGCCCAAAGCAATATTATTTAGAGAAAATGCAAGGCTATGTATATGTATTAGGCTATTTTACCTTAAATTCACATATTTCTCAATATAAACTCAAAAAAAATATGCAACCAACTGTTATGAAACAAAAATTGTTATTTACACAAGATAAAATTTATTTCAATTATAAAATGTTATTTTCATAAATAAAACCATATTTTTGACAATATTTTACAATTTTTAAAATTTTAGTATAAAAACACGAATTTTAAAGCATAATTTGTTCAAAAATCATTTTCATTGTCAAATAAGTTATAACAAAACAATATAACTCTTTTTAAAATAACAAAATATTATTTTAAACAATATTCCATCTTTTAATTTTAATAAAATACATATTTTCTAAATATTTCTTCTTTTAAATTCAATAACAGGTTAATATTGGCAATAATTACTAATATTAATGCATTGATTCAACTAAAATCCAATAAATAATTATTTTCATTCCAAATTCTCAAAGTAAAGTTTTTAAAACTCTATTTTCATCAATTTATATTTATTTCAAAAATTATATGTTGAAACACATCAATTGATTAATTTATTAACTCTAATTTAATAAGATCACATTGTTTATTTGAAATAAATAAATAAAAAATTAAATAAAATTTATTTTCTCCATTTTATTTTCAATATTAAATTATAACTAATGTTATAATTAAATATCATAGGTAATCACCAATACCAGGTTTGTTACAAAGCTAGCTAGAACTTGATATTAGTATAAGATAAGAGGAATATAAGTGCATAAGGGAATTCATCCTTTAACTATAAAGGATGGGTACAAGTATAGTATAATCTAAATGCACCAAGGGTTGTCGCATCAATAGGTTTAATTCAACATAAGAGACTCATACTTAATGGCATTCAACGCTAATACAAGAAATCATATGAAAGTCATGAGAGAAACTCATTAAAATTTCAATATGAATCTCGTGGAACTCAACATAAAGCTCAAATATCATAAAAACGAAATCACAATATATAACATCTCTTGTAGCTTTAGGCTATCGATGTAAAAAAGTATCTCAAAATAGCGAAATCGTATAAAACTCAGAAAATTCAAAAAACCCCGAATTGGCCAGATCGCTTATTGTAAAGCTGAAGCAATGTTGCACGTGCTAAACTCTTGTCCAGTGCTATTTATACTTTAGGTACCTAACTCGTGTACTTGAAAATCATACTCATGGTGACCGATGTCACATAACTCGCGGTGACCGAAGTAACATAACTCATGGTGACCGAAGTCACATAACTTGTGGTGACCGAAGTCACATAACTCAGATGACCCGAAGGTCTATAGCACTCGCATACTCGTGGATGTGTCACAAACTCTCGGAAAGAAACCCGAAAAGTGTTAGCTTGCGTCCCATACCACACGTTCGCACTAAATGGTTTACTAACCGCTAGTTAACTCCGCATCATAAAATAAAATCTCAAACCTCAAAAATCTCATAAAACTCATATATCTTGCCTCGTATCATCGGCAAGTGAAAATAAATCTCATAGTAGTTTCTCATAAACCATAATTCCCGCAAGGGAAATATCTAATCTCAATTCTCGCATCATCTCATCGGCGAGTAATAAAACATTTATAAGTAATTCTCATCGATTATTACTCCTATGATAGGAGATCTCAAACGTCTCAACTAGTCAAATATTGGCTGAAACAAATTCTAAGACCAACAATCATTGTTGTTGTCATTTCGATCCATGGACAGCAACAATCAGACGCATTTTTAATCAATATACTTCAAAATTTCAAAAACCTCAAAACATGAAACTTTTAGAACAAATTCTTAGCTTTCCGGAACATCAAAATTATTGAATTTGGATAAAAATTGTAAAAATTATGCTTAATTTAGTTTCAGATTCAACAACAGAGCAAATAATAGTTTTGCTCTCGGGATTGCAATAGAAACACTCATATTTGAAATTGATAACTTCAAAACTCTTAAAAACACAAAACATGAAACTTGTAGTATATGATCTTTGCTTTCCAAAACACCTAAAATTCTTAAATTTGGTTAAGAAACGTAAAAGTTATGCTTAATTTAGTTTCAGATTGAACAACAGAGCAGATAATAGTTTTGCTCTCGGGATTGTAATAGAAACACTCAAATTTGAAATAGATAACTTCAAAATTCTAAAAAATACAAAACATGAAACTTGTAGTATATGATCTAAACTTTCCAAAACATCTAAAATTCTTAAATTTGGCTAAGAAACGTAAAAGTTATAGCAAAATTCGTTTCTGCCACAATCATAAAAAAAATATTACAACTGTCATCTTTTTTTTTTCCAGCAAATTCACCACTGTAAACTGTCCTTAACCGCATGAACCAAAATAGAAAGCGTGAGGGAACCCTCACCATAGATATGCAGCAAAGTTTGGGTTGAAAGCTTCTCCAGTTTGGATCAATTTGATGATTTTCAGGCTCCTTTGTTAGCTTCAGCAGCTGAAAAAGTTGAAACAAAAACATGCAAGAACAAAAGAGAAAGTTATACACAATTCATATCTAATTCTAGGATTTCGATGATATAATTCTGTAGTATTGGTGGAGATTACCTTCTATTCTCCTAATTTGGTGATTTCTTCTTGAATTGGTAGCCAATTGGGTGAAAATTTTGTTTTAGTTGAAGGTAACCATTATAATTTTTTTCAGTTTACTGTAAGTTTGTTCTTTTCCGTTTTTGAGGAAGAAGAACTAAACTACGTACACTAGTTTTTTTTCACCAGAAACATCCAGATAATGGATTTTAGGTTTAAAAACCTAACCCGAAAAGCCCAAAGCAATATTATTTAGAGAAAATGCAAGGCTATGCATATGTATTAGGCTATTTTACCTTAAATTCACATATTTCTCAATATAAACTCAAAAAAAATGCAACCAACTGTTATGAAACAAAAATTGTTATTTACACAAAATAAAATTTATTTCAATAATAAAATGTTATTTTCATAAATAAAACCATATTTTTGATAATATTTTACAATTTCAAAATTTTAGTGTAAAAACACGAATTTTAAAGCATAATTTGTTCAAAAATCATTTTCATTGTCAAATAAGTTATAACAAAACATTATAACTCTTTTAAAAATAACAAAATATTATTTTAAACAATATTCCATCTTTTAATTTTAATAAAATACATATTTTCTACATATTTCTTCTTTTAAATTCAATAACAGGTTAATATTGGCAATAATTACTAATATTAATGCATTGATTCAACTAAAATCCAATAAATAATTATTTTCACTCCAAATTCTCAAAGTAAAGTTTTTAAAACTCTATTTTCATCAATTTATATTTATTTCAAAAATTATATGTTGAAACACATCAATTGATTAATTTATTAACTCTAATTTAATAAGATCACATTGTTTATTTGAAATAAATTAATAAAAATTAAATCAAATTTATTTTCTCCATTTTATTTTCAATATTAAATTATAACTAAAGTTATAATTAAATATCATAGGTAATCACCAATACCAGGTTTGTTACAAAGCTAGCTAGAACTTGATATTAGTATAAGATAAGAGGAATATAAGTGCATAAGGGAATTCATCCTTAACTATAAAGGATGGGTACAAGTATAGTATAATCTCAATGCACCAAGGGTTGCCGCATCAATAGGTTTAATTCAACATAAGAGACTCATACTTAATGGCATTCAACGCTAATATAAGGAATCATATGAAAGTCATGAGAGAAACTCATTAAAATTCCAATATGAATCTCGTGGAACTCAAGATAAAGCTCAAATATCATAAAAACGAAATCACAATATATAACATCTCATGTAGCTTTAGGTTATCGATGTAACAAAAATATCTCAAAATAGTGAAATCGTATAAAACTTAGAAAATTCAAAAAAACTCCGAATTGGCCAGATCCCTTGTTGCAAAGTTGAAGCAATGTTGCACGTGCTAAACTCTTGTCCTGTGCTATTTATAATTTAGGTACCTAACTCGTGGACCCGAAGGTCATACTCATGGTGACCAATGTCACAGAACTCGTGGTCACCGAAGTCACAAAACTCATGGTGACCGAAGTCACATAACTTGTGGTGACCGAAGTCACATAACTCAAATGACCCGAAGGTCTATAGCATGGGCATACTCGTGGATGTGTCACAATCTCTCGGAAAGGAACCCGAAAAGTGTTAGCCTGTGTCCCATACCACACGTTCGCACTAAACGGTTTACTAACCGCTAGTTAACTCCACATCATAAAAATAAAATCTCAAATCTCAAAAATCTCATAATACTCATATATCTTGCCTCGTATCTTCGACAAGTGCAAATAAATCTCATAGTAGTTTCTCATAAACCATAATTCCCACAAGGGAAAAATCGAATCTCAAAACTTGCCACATCTCATAGGTGAGTAATACAACATTTATAAGTAGTTCTCATCGATTATTTACTCCTATGATAAGAGATCTCGAACGTCTCAACTTGTGAAATATTGGCTGAAACAAATTCTAAGACCAACAATCATTATTGTTGTCATTTCGATCTCGGGACAGCAACAATCAGATGCATTTTTAATCAATATACTTTAAAATTTCAAAAACATCAAAACTTGAAACTTTTAGAACAAATTCTTAACTTTCCAGAACATCAAAATTATTGAATTTGGATAAAAATTGTAAAAGTTATGCTTAATTTAGTTTCAGATTCAACAATAGAGCAAATAATAGTTTTGCTCTCGGGATTGCAATAGAAACACTCAAATTTAAAATAGATAACTTCAAAACTCTGAAAAACACAAAACATGGAACTTGTAGTATTTGATCTTTGCTTTCCAAAACATCTAAAATTCTTAAATTTGGTTAAGAAACGTAAAAGTTATGCTTAATTTAGTTTCAGATTCAACAACAGAGCAGATAATAGTTTTGCTCTCGGGATTGCAATAGAAACACTCAAATTTGAAATATATTAACTTCAAAATTTTGAAAAACACAAAACATGAAACTTGTAATATATGATCTAGGCTTTCCAAAACATCTAAAATTCTTAAATTTGGTTATGAAACGTAAAAGTTTTGCTTAATTTAGTTTCAGAATCAACAACAGAGCAAATAATAGTTTTGCTCTCGGGATTACAATAGAAACACTCAAATTTGAAATAGATAACTTCAAAATTCTGGAAAACACAAAACATGAAACTTGTAGTAAGTGATCTATGCTTTCCAAAACATCTACAATTCTTTTATTTGGTTTATAAACGTAAAAGTTATAGCAAAATTCATTTCAGCCACAATCACAAAACAAATATTACAGCAGTCATCTTTTATTTTCCAGCAAATTCACCACTGTAAACCGTCCTTAACCGCATGAACCCAAAATAGAAAGCGTGAGGGAAACCTCACCTTAGATATGCAGCAAAGTTTGGGTTGAAAGAATCTCCGGTTTGGATCGATTTGATGATTTTGAGGCTCCTTTATTAGCTTCAGCAGCTGAAAAAGTTGAAACAAGAACATGCAAGAACAAAAGAGAAAGTTATACACAATTCATATCTAATTCTAGGATTTGGATGATATAATTCAGTAGTATTGGTGGAGATTACCTTCTATTCTCTTAATTTGGTGATTTTTTCTTGAATTGGCAGCAAATTGGGTGAAAATTTTGTTTTAGTTGAAGGTAACCATTATATGTTTTTTTAGTTCACTGTAAGTTTGTTCTTTTCTATTTCTGAGGAAGAAGAACTAAACTACGTACACTAGTTTATTTCTCACCAGAAACATCCAGATAATGGATTTTAGGTTTTAAAACCTAACCCAAAAAGCCCAAAGCAATATTATTTAGAGAAAATGCAAGGCTATGTATATGTATTTGGCTATTTTACCTTAAATTCACATTTTTCTCAATATAAACTCAAAAAAAATATATGCAACCAACTGTTATGAAACAAAAATTGTTATTTACACAAAATAAAAAAATTTCAATAATAAAATGTTATTTTCATAAATAAAACCATACTTTGACAATATTTTACAATTTTCAAAAGTTTAGTGTAAAACCACGAATTTTAAAGGATAATTTGTTCAAAAATCATTTTCATTTTCAAATAAGTTATAACAAAACATTATAACTCTTTTTAAAATAACAAAATATTATTTTAAACAAAATTCCATCTTTTAATTTTAACAAAATACATATTTTCTACATATTTCTTCTTTTAAATTCAATAACAGGTTAATATTGGCAATAATTACCAATATTAATGCAATGATTCAACTAAAATCCAATAAATAATTATTTTCACTCCAAATTCTCAAAGTAAAGTTTTTAAAACTCTATATTCATCAATTTTTATTTATTTCAAAAATTATATGTTGAAACACATCAATTGATTAATTTATTAACTCTAATTTAATAAGATCACATTGTTTATTTGAAATAAATAAAAAAAATTAAATCAAATTTATTTTCTCCATTTTATTTTCAATATTAAATTATAACTAACGTTATAATTAAATATCATAGGTAATCACCAATACCAGGTTTGTTACAAAGTTAGCTAGAACTTGATATTAGTATAAGATAAGAGGAATATAAGTGCATACGGGAATTCATCATTTAACTATAAAGGATGGGTACAAGTATAGTATAATCTCAATGCATGGTATATGTTTACCAAGTGTTGTCACATGAATAGGTTTAATTCAACATAAGAGACTCATACATAATGGCATTCAACGCTAATACAAGGAATCATATGAAAGTCATGAGAGAAACTCATTAAAATTCCAATATGAACCTCATGGAACTCAAGATAAAGTTCAAATATCATAAAAATGAAATCACAATATATAACATTTCATGAAGCTCTAGGCTATCTATGTAACAAAAATATCTCAAAATAGTGAAATCGTATAAAACTTAGAAAATTCAAAAAAACCGTTGATTGACCAGATCCCTGATTGCAAAGCTGAAGCAATGTTGCACGTGCTAAACTCTTGTCTAGTGCTATTTATAATTTAGGTACCTAACTCGTGTACTCGAAAATCATACTCATGGTGACCGATGTCACATAACTCGCGGTGACCGAAGTCACATAACTCATGGTGACCGAAGTCACATAACTTGTGGTGACCGAAGTCACATAACTCAGATGACCCGAAGGTCTATAGCACTCGCATACTCGTGGATGTGTCACAAACTCTCGGAAAGGAACCTCAAAAGTGTTAGCGTGTGTTAACGGTAAAAAGTGAACGCTAACACCCGGTGTGTGTAATAGAATTGTGAAAGCACCACCCGTTGGTACGGGAACAGAATATAAGCTGAAAATAGCAGAAAAGCAGTAAATGAACAACAGATTTATAGTGGTTCGGCCCGTAATTGAGCCTACGTCCACTTTATAGACTTTTATTGCTGATTCGATTACAATTTGATACAATATCCTTCAAAATACAATACAACTTGATCATGAATGCACTCTTGACTACTAGCTCGATCTTTGGTGATGAAACTCAACGAATCCGTGTTGGATGTTAGGAGCTCTTCTCGAAGATTGTTGTAGTGTCTCGAATGCTTGAAGATCTTTGATTGCTGAATGAGAGGAGGTTTCGACAGCGTAACGGCGCTTGGAGAAATGAATGGCCAAAAAGTCCCCCTCAAGTTGGAAGTGGTGGGGTATTTATAGGAGCTGATTTGGACTCAGAAAATTCGCCTAAGTCTTAGGTCGCGTACGACCTTAGTTAAGTCGTAGGTCGCGAGCGACCTAAGCTAGGTCGCAGTCTTCTTGCGGCTTAAAAGATTAGCTGGTGAAGCAGTGCCTGGCTTTATTTGATTAAGTGGTAGGTCGCAGGCGAGTTAAGGGATAGCTGTGGGAGCTCTAGGTCGTAGGTCGCTGAACATGCTTTATCAGTTAGGTCGTTACCCTCTTTGGGTCGTCAAGTCCCTTAGGTTGCGAAGCTTTCTGGATCTTAGGTCGCAAAGTCTCTTAAGTCCTTAGGTCGCAAAGCTTCCTTACAGTTAGGTCGCGAAGTCCTTCTGGATCTTAGGTCGCAAGCTTTCCTGAAACCTTAGGTCGTGGACTTCCTTAGGTCGTAGGTCGCTGGGCTACTTCAATGAGTTAGGTTGTGACATTCTAAGGTCGCGACGTTCCTGTGGCTTAGGTTGTAGCCTCACTAGGTCGCAGAATTCCCTAGGTCGTGATTTCGTTAGGTCGCGAAGTTTTAGGTCGCTGAAATAAAGGGATTAACATTTGCCCCTCGAGGTATATGACTATGCCATAGGTCGTATACTTCGATTCAACCTTGCTAAGTCGTGGACGACCTAAAACTTCGTGCCTATTCACCTTCCATTCTCAGCCCATATAAACTGTTAAGTCGCCTTCTTCCTCCTAATCCTTCTGCTCTAATTTCCTATTGCTATTGACAAATCTTTGAACCCCGAAGAGAGAATTCAACTTGTTTAAACGACGATTCATCCTTTCTAACAAACTACGTAAGTGAGTTTCGATCTCCATTCCATCATAATCGCCGCCCAATTACGAGTTTATGTTGTCTGACCCAAGTTTAATTCCATGCATTTGTGTTTCGTTTTTTGAATGATTGTCACGATCGACATGTTAACATGATTCGTGAATGCACGATAATGTTTGTAATGAATCGAAGAACTTGAAATTGATTTAATGGGCGATTTGGTTGGTATGTAGAGATGAATAGGATTCGAGAAGAGGATGAATCGTTTTTCTTTATACTAGCAGTATCGGGTTATTGGATCAGTAGGATTGTTTGGAGAAGAAGCCAGCGACCTAGCAGATCTGTATGGCTTTAAAAGTTAGGTCGCAAGGTTCTTAGCGACCTAAGTCTTGTGATCTAAAAAACATCTGCAACTAAAACGAAGCTGACCAACCTCTTTTGCGACCTAAGGATTCTCAACCTATGCTAAGTCGTATGCGACCTAGGACATGGAGTAAATTGCATTGTCTTGATCCATAGTTACATTGTGCGACCTAAATATGTCTCGACCTACGATAGGTCGCTGAACGACCTAGTACTTGAAACAAATTTGTAAAGCCTTGAACACTTCAAATTGGACAGTACGACTTAAAATTGCTCCGACTTATGTTAGGTCGTGAACGACCTAGAACATAGAAATTTAGGCAGAATTTGGCTGATTTTTGAATTTGAATTGTTTTAGACTTCGTTGTACTTCTTTTCAGATTGCCTTAACTTTAATGCTGATAACCTGTTTAAAAGCAATATTCACAGGAAAAATAGGACGAATATACTGCCATTGATTGTCCACATCGAATGACAGATTAGTCGGCAAAGAATAACAAACCTAAATGAACTTCGCGAATGAAATGCTGCGAACTAACAAATCTAAGTGAAGTATTAAAGCAAAATTGAAACGATCAACTAAAGCTGATTTATTTGCATCAACACAACACTGTTCTTGGACTTAAGATATCAAGCCCCGAAACTTTATAATTGACAAGTATCAACTAATTTAGTTTCATTTATATTTGCTTGTTATTGCGTTAGTTTTGCACAACACTTCACTCTTTTTTTAGGAAACGTGCACCTTAATATTTGATCGTCCAGTTCCTTGTGTAGAATGGCATCTCAACAGGAAGACTTGGAAATAGCTGGAGAAGCTTTTCCAATTGCTACTCCACTGGACGACCCTCCGGAACGGACTTCCACTACTCTGAGCCACAAGGTCTTCAGACAATTGTGCATCCAATTCGGCATTGCCGAAGCAGATGCTTTACTTCCTGGATCAAGCGACACTGCTGACAGGCCGCCTCTTGGCTTTATCGCTGTGAATCGTCAAATGTGCTTGAGCGGAGCTATTCCGCCCTTTAATGATTGTCTTCGAGAACTTCTCCTTTGGCTATCTATCTCCCCTTTTCAACTGCACCCTAATGGATACTCCATCCTGCTGGGACTGTGTGTGCTTTTCAGGAGAACGTTGGGCCGTTTCCCCAGTTTTGCCGAAATTCGCTTCTTGTGCACATTTGCAAAGAACAAAGATCATCCCTCTATTACACTTGTGAGGAGTGCCAGGAACCGTAAATTAATTCTGGACTTGCCCGAAAGTGCCCATGGGTTTTTAACTCAATTCTTTTATGTCCGATGTCCTCCGGGATTTTATGCTATCTGGAGAGTCGGAAGTAAGATTGTCTCTTTCCGATTTGTTTTTAAGACTTTCCAGAACTCGAACTGTCAAATGCTTAACTCCATCCTTTCTTTTTGCAGCACTTCCTCCTCCACTTCGAGATACCAGTCACAAATTAATTTTAGATACTTTGAGTGCCGTGGATGTTGAAGAGAGGAGTGTTCAATTTCTATTGAGAGATGAGTTCCTCCACGAATTTGGACTCTTACATCCTTCCCGTTCCACTCGGCCACATGAAGTCCCTGATTCTCCTACTGAGGAGTCAGATGCCCCTGTTCCTGCTAAAGAACTTTTACCGCAAGATCTTACCGCTGAGACTTCATTGGTAAAGTGTTCTACTTCTACCGACATTGCTGGATCGCCCAGTAAGCTAGCACTTGCCCCGGTTTTTGAAGAGGAGGAAAATCTTCACACTCTTGAAAAGACGGCTGAGGTGGAAGTTGAAAAAGATAATTCTCCCATGCACCATGGCGATGATACTTTTGACAGTCGGAGCGACATTATGATAACCTCTCAGGAGCTCTTTAAGGATGATGTTTCTAAAGTGGTCCCTCCTGTTATCGAAGCAACTTCTTCCTTGCAACAAACCACAACGCCTTCTATACAAGCCGTCACCATTTCCACACAAAAAAGTGGTTTGTAGCCCGACGCGCATAGCCCACACGCCACACACACTTAGGATTTGAGCACTTATAAGCATTTACTCTTTCTTTCTGGAAATTTCTAAACTTTACTTCTTTTCCGTTTTCAGATTCTCCGATGGGGCGCTCCGGCTCATATTATGACTCATTTCAGCGCCATGGAGGTCGCGGATCCTATGACTTTAGGAAATATCTTGACGACCAGAGAGAGACAGATGAGGAACGGGCCCAAAGGAAGGCTCAAGAAAAATGGGATTATGAGCAGCGGCAGAGAAGGAGAGATGCTGACCGATATGATTCTTCTCACAGAACTTACGATTCTCATAAGCGAAAGTCCTACGATGACAAAGGGAAGACTCATATTACCGATGAATCGAGCAAACGGTCTAAGCCAAGTGACGCGTCTGCTATTTCTGAGAAGACTAACGCTCCCATTTCTTCTGACATTCCGGCCGGTTCTCCTCCTCTCAAGGAATCTGACATTCAAACCATCATTAACAGGCCACAATATCAAGTTAAAGACGGCCCTCCAACGCTTCAGAGCCGATTTCCGAATTGGTGTCTAAGAGGAGTCCGTTTTGACTTAGATCTGGTTCCCATTGATAAGCAGGCAATGCTGAGAAATGTCGATGTTGTCAAGCTTGATATTGAAAGAATGTCTGGATGGCAGAAGCTGGTTGATGAACTCCAAAGGATCAACCACATGAATCTTGAGGCGATGATGACCATGGAGAATGATAAATCAGAATGGGACAAATGGCGTAAGCAGCATGATGCGGAGATGACGAGCATCGCAGACGACAATGCAAAGCTTGCGTCTGAAGTTAAGAAGCTTAAGGAAAATCTCGCTTCTTCTTCTGCATCATATACTCAAAAAGAAGAAGTTTTTCAGAAGCAAGTGCGGGGTGCACATGCTGCACAAAGAGACGTAGAAATGAAGCTTGCCGCCGAACAGCATGTCAATGAGAAGTATCGCGCAGAAAACGCCGAACTGCGGGAAAAAGTCACCTCCCAGAACGTGGAGATTGAGTTATTAAAGTCTCGACTCGCTAAAGCTGAGGCAGCTCGTGATGAGGCTATTACTGGTAGGGTTGCTGCCATTGCCGAAAAAGAAGCGGCTGAACAGTCACATGAGGCAACGAAAGCAAACATCAGTTCTACCTTATTCGACTTTTATTTACACTGCGTTCTGGGTCGTGGAAGCCTTGCTTTTCTGGGTCCAGATTATGAAATCACCCTGGCGGAAGTGTGGGAGGCCGCACTTGATATGTTTAAAGGTGCCGGCTATGATGAAGCAAAATTTGAGGAAGCAAAATTTGAGGCTCGCTATCTTGATGATGAGGCTCGCGCCGCTCTGGTTAGAGGGAAGGAGCAGCTTGCTAGGGCACGGGCTGAATCATTGGGAGAAGAGATCTCAAAAGAGGAAGCTCTTTTAACTGCCCCTGTACATGCTTCCACTTCGGCTGATGCAAACATTATGGATTCCAGCTCTCATCCTTCACATCCAGTTGTGACCACTCCTACAGAAGAGGAGGCAATGAAGGACTTTCAGGCTCGGGAATTCGAGATTGATCTCGCCAAACCGGCTTCTCCAGGTAACTTTGACGATTCACGGTCTTCTTTTTTCTCGAGGAATACTAATTTTGATTTCTTTTATTATGCAGTAGTCGTGCCGGAAACTGCACCAATTCTTCTTTCTTCAGCTGCCATTTCTTCTTCTCAAGTTACTCCTCTTCCAGCTTCTCAACCAAGTTCACAGGAAGAACCGATAGCAGCCCTTCAAGGTTTGGACGAACCATCTGCTTCCGAGGAACAGAAAGCAGAAGATCTGGAAGATAGCGAGAAGACCCCGGAGCAGTCTTTCGATTATGACACAAAGCTCTCTACATTTCTTGCTCCGGGGAGTGAATCTTCTTCCAAGAAGAAGGGGAAACGTGTGGTTTCGAAGAAAGGAAAGAAGAGTTCTTCTGCTGCTGGGGATGAGGCAGAGATTGATCCGGCTGAGTCTCTTTCTCCTTCTTCTTCGATACGGCCTACGAAGCTAATTACCAGGCCGGGTAAAAGCTCCAAGGGTGGGAAGAAGGAGAAATGAGTTTGATTTTGTCTTTTCTGCTTTTTGTATTGACCGGGGATTGTGCGGATACCGGTCTCCGCTTCTTTTTGTAACCTGTACAATGTAAAAAATTTCTCATAGTGTTGAAATAAATAGATATTTTTCTTGTACAAATCCTTGTGTATGTAGGAATACATCTGTTTTTCATTTGAAGTGTAGAGTAAACGATTCTTTCTATTTGTACAAACTTTTGGTCTGTGTTTCAAGAACGCATTTACTCCACATCTTTATTACGTGATATTGCAATGAACTTGTGGTATGTCGCTTGTATATTACTTTTATTACTGTAACTGAATTGTATAATGCTGCCCCCATACCACAAGTATATTGTAATATTTCTTGCTTTCACAAGACCGATACTCTTATTTTAGAGAATAACTTTCCACTTTTTCAGGGAAGAATTATTCTGCTTTTTAATAGAGTATATCTTGTCTTTGGAGAAATTTTTATTTTCTTTTTCTTCCTGAAGAACATTTCGACTTCTGGGAATGATCACTTTTATTTGTTTGAAAGTGAATTTTCCTGTACAATGAAATGAGCTTCTGAAGAAGGTTTTGATTTTATGCCCCAGTAAAGGGTTTATTTTTGGTACTTCAAGCAAGGTGAAGTACGCCTCTGAAGAGGTCTTTTGGTCTCTGAAGAGAAGCAATTTTGGTCTCCGAAGAGAAGCGATTTTGGTCTCCGAAGAGAAGCAGTTTTGGCATTTCAGCACAGGTGAAATGTGCCTCCGAAAAGGGCTTGTGCCTCCGAAGAGGGCTTGTGCCTCCGAAGAGGGCTTGTGCCTCCGAAAAAGGGCTTTTGCCTCCGAAGATGGCTTGTGCCTCCGAAGAGGGCTTGTGCCTCCGAAGAGGGCTTGTGCCTCCGAAAAGGGCTTTTGATTGCCTGGAAGTTACTTTCTCATGGTCGGAGGGGTCCACGGGACAGGCGCAAGTTGCTTGATTGGATGATTGTTTGTACAAACGATCGTAATCAATTAACGAGGTGCCCCTTCGGTGGTCCTACCAATCTTTTTGATTGAGTAAAGCACTCCCATTTATTGGCGTGCCTCGTTAGAGGGCTTTGGTTGGTGTGCCAGGAAGGTTGCGTCTTAGGGGCAAGTAGATCCATGGGATGGACACAAGCTGCCTGATCGGATGCATCACAATCAGTTAGCGAGGGTCTTATTCCTTCTGCTTGAGAAGGTATCCCTTTAGTGGATCTACCTCCTTTCCTATTGAGAGGCATACATCCCTTTGGCTGTTTCCACGTTTGCATGCTCATGTTGTATCATCATCCGCCAATCTGCGATCCTTTATCATTGTTTCCAAGCGCGTCTTCCTTTCTTTTGCAAGTAAGTTGCTTTATCCGAAGAAGTAGACTTTACTGTTGAATGACTCCACAGAGTAAACGCAAGTTATTTGGTTGGATGCCTTTTTATATCAACGATCGCAACCAGCTAACGAGGGCTTGACACAGTGGAGCCGTCAACTTTTTATGTGAAGTTCCTCTTGTATGGGATTTGAGTTTGGAATTTTTGTTGCTTGAAATTTGCTTTAATAAATGATTTGTACAGCTCGCTTAGCTTTGCGATGGGTGGGCTTTGCTTTAGTGACCTGCAGTATTAGATCGACATTTTAGCAACACATTTAGAGTATTTACACATCGAAATATAACAGGCATTTTATAATAGAAAACACAGAATGCATAGTTTTTTATTATTGAGTCACGCTGATTTCTCAGCGGTTTACAATGCAGAAGCTACACATCCATCATTGTCTTTACAAATTCAAGCAATGCTGTTAAGTAAAAAATGAATGCTAGTTATTGTTGTTTCAGAATCTCCAAGCTGGATTTCCATTTGTGCTTGATTCATAGCTTTTGGATTTTTATGCCAGAGAGAGTGAGAGATGCCCCAGTCGCAGTTTTGTGGGTAATTAATAGTCATCCCAACCTCTGCTTGCTGGGTATGGTCCCCCTGTGATAGCATTAATGACATGCTTTTCTGAATCTTGCACTGCAGTGTTGTTGTGAGAATCGGATTGATGGGTAGGGTGTTGTTGATCCCGAGTGGATGAGGTTGGATCGACTCCGCTTTTCTTAACGTATTGTTGGAGTTTACCCTGCTCTAGCAATTCTTCAATCACCTTCTTTAATTGGCGACATTGGTCAGTGTCATGGCCAGGTTGATTGTGAAATTGGCAGAATTTTCCATTACTCTTTGCACCTTTCGTCATCTCAGGTGGCTTAGGATACCGGACAACATCTTTTGTTGCAAAAAAGATATTTCTTGGTGTATCAGTTAAAGGAGTATTATCCGAAGAATTAAATCGGCGAGGTTTCTTTTCATTTCCCTGGCTCTTTCCTTCTTCATTCTCCCTTTTCTGACTTTCAGATTCTCTTTTCTTAGATGGGACACTGTTGTTATTAGTTTGGGCAGCAACAACCTTCGACGTCGTAGAAAGGCTTTCAAGGCGAATGAACTCGTCGGCCTTTTTATAGAATTTATCAAGTGAGTTCGGTTCCTTCATTTTTAGCCATATTCCAAATTTACTCGATTTATCAATGGCTCGCATCAAATAACTCAGGATCATGCGTGGTTTCGCATTTTCTACTTCGGCTAAAGCTATATTGAAACGGCTCAAGAAAGATTTGATTGATTCTCCGGGTGCTTGTTCAAGGTTAGACAGTGACATTATATCCTTAGCTTTTGAAGCATACAATCTGAACTGTTCTTTAAACTTTTGCGTTAAGTCGGAGAACTTATCCACAGACCGAACTGGAAGCTTTGTGAACCAAAGTAAAGGCACGCCTTCGAGGTATACCGGAAAGTATCGACACTTGATCTCGTCTGATGCTCTTGCACCGGTCATATGCCAATCGTATTTGTATAGGAAATGATTAGGGTCACTGGTTCCCCTATAGGCTTGGATAGTAGGAGGTGCAAATTTCCTTGGAAACTCCGCTTTCAGGATCCTTTCAGTAAACGGAGTTCTGCTTGGTGCAAATCCCCAGTCGTTCTCATCCTCTTCCCTTTGCATGCTCTCTTTCATGATGCGGCTAACCATTTCGGACAGGTATTCTTTATTGTTCAAAGACACCTCCGGACAAGCATCAGTTCTTCCCTCGGAAGTTTGCCCGGGCATATGTTCATGACAAGTTGGTTGCGGCATAGAACCATCAGCTTGGAAAGGTGGCATTTCAGGAAGGGTGGTTTGATGGTTTTCTGGTTGACGATTTGCCCCGAGCA
This sequence comes from Allium fistulosum, assembly GCA_030737815.1. Lineage (NCBI taxonomy): Eukaryota > Viridiplantae > Streptophyta > Magnoliopsida > Asparagales > Amaryllidaceae > Allium > Allium fistulosum. The sequence goes on from CM060907.1 coordinate 615,418,573, forward strand.
GAGCAGTTATTCTATCCATCATCAAAGCATTTTGAGTTTCAATTTGTTGGTATACTCCAGAAACTGCGTCATCCAATTCAGCCCTGGTGACTCCAACGGTTGGAGTTGCTTGATTTGCTGTTGGGGAAGCAGAAGTTCCTTCGTGAGCATTTCCGGATCTGATAGGTCTACCTCTTCTTCCAGGGGCCATTATTTCGGATCTGGTTTTTAAAAGAGGTTCTTTTTATGAGTCTTTACGAAGCAACGGTGGATGATCGCCTGAGTTGGGTTCTCAGTGAAAGCACCAAAATGTTAACGGTAAAAAGTGAACGCTAACACCCGGTGTGTGTAATAGAATTGTGAAAGCACCACCCGTTGGTACGGGAACAGAATATAAGCTGAAAATAGCAGAAAAGCAGTAAATGAACAACAGATTTATAGTGGTTCGGCCCGTAATTGAGCCTACGTCCACTTTATAGACTTTTATTGCTGATTCGATTACAATTTGATACAATATCCTTCAAAATACAATACAACTTGATCATGAATGCACTCTTGACTACTAGCTCGATCTTTGGTGATGAAACTCAACGAATCCGTGTTGGATGTTAGGAGCTCTTCTCGAAGATTGTTGTAGTGTCTCGAATGCTTGAAGATCTTTGATTGCTGAATGAGAGGAGGTTTCGACAGCGTAACGGCGCTTGGAGAAATGAATGGCCAAAAAGTCCCCCCCAAGTTGGAAGTGGTGGGGTATTTATAGGAGCTGATTTGGACTCAGAAAATTCGCCTAAGTCTTAGGTCGCGTACGACCTTAGTTAAGTCGTAGGTCGCGAGCGACCTAAGCTAGGTCGCAGTCTTCTTGCGGCTTAAAAGATTAGCTGGTGAAGCAGTGCCTGGCTTTATTTGATTAAGTGGTAGGTCGCAGGCGAGTTAAGGGATAGCTGTGGGAGCTCTAGGTCGTAGGTCGCTGAACATGCTTTATCAGTTAGGTCGTTACCCTCTTTGGGTCGTCAAGTCCCTTAGGTTGCGAAGCTTTCTGAATCTTAGGTCGCAAAGTCTCTTAAGTCCTTAGGTCACAAAGCTTCCTTACAGTTAGGTCGCGAAGTCCTTCTGGATCTTAGGTCGCAAGCTTTCCTGAAACCTTAGGTCGTGGACTTCCTTAGGTCGTAGGTCGCTGGGCTACTTCAATGAGTTAGGTTGTGACATTCTAAGGTCGCGACGTTCCTGTGGCTTAGGTTGTAGCCTCACTAGGTCGCAGAATTCCCTAGGTCGTGACTTCGTTAGGTCGCGAAGTTTTAGGTCGCTGAAATATAGGGATTAACAGCGTGCGTTCCATACCACACGTTAGCACTAAACGGTTTACTAACCACTAGTTAACTCCACATCATAAAAATAAAATCTCAAACCTCAAAAATCTCATAAACTCATATATCTTGTCTCGTATCATTGGCAAGTGCAAATAAATCTCATAGTAGTTTCTCATAAACCATAATTCCCGCAAGGGAAAAATCTAATCTCAAGACTCGCCTCATCTCATCGGCGAGTAATACAACATTTATAAGTATTTCTCATCAATTATTACTCCTATGATAGGAGATCTCGAACATCTCAACTAGTCAAATATTGGCTAAAACAAATTCTAAGACCAACAATCATTGTTGTTGTCATTTCGATCCCTGGACAGCAACAATCAGACGCATTTTTAATTAACATACTTCAAAATTTCAAAAACCTCAAAACATGAAACTTTTAGAACAAATTCTTAGCTTTCCGGAACATCAAAGATTATTGAATTTGGATAAAAATTGAAAAAGTTATGCTTAATTTAGTTTCAGATTCAACAACAGAGCAAATAATAGTTTTACTCTCGGGATTGCAATAGAAACACTCAAATTTGAAATAGATAACTTCAAAACTCTGGAAAACACAAAACATGAAACTTGTAGTATATGATCTATGCTTTCCAAAACATCTAAAATTCTTAAATTTGGTTAAGAAACGTAAAAGTTATGCTTAATTTAGTTTCAGATTCAACAACAGAGCAGATAATAGTTTTGCTCTCGGGATTGCAATAGAAACACTCAAATTTGAAATAGATAACTTCAAAATTCTAAAAAACACAAAACATGAAACTTGTAGTATATGATCTATATATTCCAAAACATCTAAAAATACTAAATTTGGTTAAGAAACGTAAAAGTTATAGCAAAATTCGTTTCAGCCACAATCACAAAACAAATATTACAGCAGTCATCTTTTTTTTCCAGCAAATTCACCACTGTAAACCGTCCTTAACTACATGAACCCAAAATAGAAAGCGTGAGGGAAACCTCACCTTAGATATGCAGCAAAGTTTGGCTTGAAAGAATCTCCGGTTTGGATCAATTTGGTGATTTTGAGGCTCCTTTATTAGCTTCAGCAGCTGAAAAAGTTGAAACAAGAACATGCAAGAACAAAAGTGAAAGTTATACACAATTCATATCTAATTCTAGGATTTGGATGATATAATTCAGTAGTATTGTTGGAAATTACCTTCTATTCTCCTAATTTGGTGATTTCTTCTTGAATTGGCAGCAAATTGGGTGAAAATTTTGTTTTAGTTGAAGGTAACCATTATATTTTTTTTTCAGTTTACTGTAAGTTTGTTCTTTTCTGTTTCTGAGGAAGAAGAACTAAACTACGTACACTAGTTTGTTTCTCACCAGAAACATCCAGATAATGGATTTTAGGTTTTAAAACCTAGCCCAAAAAAGCCCAAAGCAGTATTATTTAGAGAAAATGCAAGGCTATGTATATGTATTGGGCTATTTTACCTTAAATTCACATATTTCTCAATATAAACTCAAAAAAGATATATGCAACCATCTGTTATGATACAAAAAATGTTATTTACACAAAATAAAATTTATTTCAACAATAAAATGTTATTTTCATAAATAAAACCATATTTTTGACAATATTTTACAATTTTCAAAATTTTAGTGTAAAAACACGAATTTTATATATTCGAAAATCATACTCATGGTGACCGATGTCACATAACTCGCGGTGACCAAAGTCACATAACTCATGGTGACCGAAGTCACATAACTTGTACATTCTTCTTGCTGTTGATTATGTCTCCAAATGGGTTGAAGTCGTTCCATGTAAAACCAACGACCAAATAATTATTGTGAAATTCCTTAAAGAAAACATCTTTTCGAGGTTCAGCACACCTTACACAATAATAAGCGATAAGGGAACCCATTTTTGCAATCATTCTTTTGAAACTCTAATGAAGAAATATTTGATAACCCACAAGTTACCCACTTCGTATCATCCTCAAACTTGTAGCCAAGTTGAAGTTTCAAATCGTCAAATTAAACAGATATTGGAAAAGCCGTTAATAAAATTCATAAAGATGGGTCTTAAAAATTAACGGTGCGCTTTGGGCTTACTGTACCGCTTTTAAAACTAACCTTGGGATGTCCCCATTTAGTTTAGTTTAAAGGAAAGCATGCCATTTGCCAGTTGAAATCGAACACAAAGCATTGTGGGCAGTGAAGAACTTAAACTTTGATCTTGAAATAGCCGGCGAAAACGAAAAATTGCAAATCAATGAATTAGAAGGGATTAGAAACGACGCCTATGAAAACGAAAAAATTTACGAAGAAAGAACAACTTTTTTTCATGACAAGTCTATTCTAAGAAAAAAATTTCGCAAAACCAAAAAGTTCTTTCATATGACTCTAAATTTCACTTATTCCCTGGAAAATTAAAATCGAGATGGACCAAACCATTTGTTTTACGAACTGTTTTTCCACACGGTGCCACAGAAATAAAAAACCTCAGGGATGGAACAATTTTCAAAGTGAATGGTCATCGCTTGAAACCATACTTGGAATTGCCAAGTAAACAAGGGGAGGAGCTCATGATTCTTCATGAGCCATACTACGTGTAACGATTCGGGATTTTCGACTTCCGAAAATCGACATTAATACGTCCACTGTATCAAATGCCGCGTAGTCGAATGCCGGAAAACCGAATTGTTATGGTTAAAAAGAAGAGGTAGAAGAAGACAGAAAGAAAGAAAAAGAAAAAGCAACAGGAACAATATCAGAATCTCACATTTGCAGCGGAACAACATATAACAGATAAATGAATAATCAAGAACTATATCAGTTTGTACATTACTTCATTATCAGAGTCAATATACAATACATTACAACAATGGACAGTTATACAAACTTGTCCTCATACAGAATACACAGCGGAAAAGATAATATCATATACAAGTGATACGTCTCGCCATCCAGCTTGCCACTGAGCTCCACAACATCTCCTGAATATCCAGAATAACCTGATAACCTGACTCTACGCTGCCCGTGTGGAAAATGATGGGCACCCATAGTTTAGGAAGGGAACAATAAACTCTAGGTTAGTCATGGGACTGGTGTGAGAACTAAAACTGTTTTTATCTTTAAAACAACAACAACAAAGGAAGTAAAAGACATCCGCAATGCTTTTGGAAAATGAAACTACCATAAGGCCTCCCGCCACACACACAATGAAAAAGCAGAATTGGAGGAGATTTATCCTTATGATAGTCAAAGATGCTTACTACACAAAATCATTGGATTATTACTATTAGTGCATAGTGCAGAAAAAAACATTTCGAAAGTATAATATTAATCTTAGCCAGCATACAACCATTATTGTATGCCTACTATAGCTACCATGTTCAATAGCAGGTTACCGCCACATTCCATGGCAGGTAATACAACTAAAACCGTACAGGGCGCGTATTGTTTCTTTGGATTTCCAACAAATGGTCAGGCAAAGGAACTTCCTTACATCGAAATGGAAACGCCTCTGGAAAGACGCCCCGAGAACCTAACCGGATCTCTACAAACACAACGCCGATGCTACCTCACGCTGTACAGCTGTAACTAGGTAGCTAACACAAAAGCTATGCCATCCCCCGGTCATTACCGACCTTTATTCGAGGATCCTCAACCACAAAGTATTATAAATTTGCAGCATCAACATAGGTAAAATATCTGGGCTCCATACCATGATATCACCTTTTACCAGAAGGAAATGACATACCCTAGGGGCGCGACCCCTAAAACCTTGCCGCCGCATTCCTGTTTCGACCATTTCCGGGTTGTGAGGCTCGACGAAGTCTCGTCCACAAAGCTAAGCTTTTTGCACAAAGCCATGCTTTGATCACAAATGATCAACAAATGACCATCAACACACAGCAACACTCAGCATGCCACACTACCAAATTGGGAGTATATCACTGATAACCTTCAACTACATAACCTCTGAGCTCGTACATCTCAGAGAAGGGCGTTAAGCTAAGAGAATAAATTTTCCGCCACCAACAGAAATGTATTTGAAAGAAATCAGTTTTATATCTCAAAGTGTAATGTCGGACATACAACCATACAAGTCTGTTCCGGGTTCGAACAAAACCGAAGGCACTTCCAAAGAAGCCCTTGCAAATCCGGATATTCACTAATCACATCCGGACTTCCCATCACAAAAAGAGTGATATAAATCTCTATACCGGAGCAACTCGATGCAGAGACATTCGACGGGTTGTCCTTTCATTTTCGAAAATACCCGGTCTTCAACACCGGTCTTCAAATAATGTCCATTCACGACGTATCACTATTCGGAATGGGTTATATGACACAAAGTCCTCTCCCGGCTTAACCGAATAATGAGCGTTTATTTTAAAAACAAATTCAAGTGCCATTTCAAAGGAAAATATTGATAGTCGGTTATTTAACTATCAACAACATTCACAACAATCAACCAACTTAAATAATTTTCCCGAATTATTAAATTTTCAAATGTCTTCACAAGAAATATATTTTCCATACTTCATCACTTTGAAAACAAATTTCAAATCACTTTTCACTCTTGGGATAAAAATTCCCGATATTATTTATTTCCCTTTTTATTTATGAATTCCATTGTGAATTTAAATTTCCAAATATTCACTTATACACGATTTTCAAATCGTTTTCCAAATATTCACTTATATACGATTTTCAAGTCGTTTTCCAAATATTCACTTTCAAACACCAAATCAATTACAAATTGATTTCTAAATTTATTTCAACCCCAAATCAATTACAAATTGATTTCTAAGTTTATTTCAAATCCCAAATCATTTTTACAAATCGATTTCCAATTTATTTCAACACAAATCAATTTTTCATTCAACATCAAATAAATTTTCATATCTATTTCCCAAAGATTTATCTTCAAATACTAAATCAATTATCAATTGGATTTCAAACAAATTTATCACCTTTTAAAAGAAATTCCTTTATCTCTTCCGAACCATCTAAAATTCCATTTTAAATAAATTCTTCGACTTTTAAACAATATTACTCAAAATCCTTTTATAAAAATCCTTTCCCATATTTTTGAAAATAATTCGATAAGATTACGAAAATCAATTTTTTTCCTTTCTTTTAAATTCCTTCTTTCAAATTAATTCAATTCTTAAAAATAAATTCCCAAAATCTAATTTTATTTATTTTTGGTATCCAACGATACCAAAAATACATTCGGCCAAATTATAGCCTTTAACAAATTCAATCACAAATATAATCATTCACAGATTATAAATAAATAATCACACAACATATGAAACAAATCAATACAACATATGAAACAAATTCATATAATTTGAGGAATCCAGTTGGATCCCTCCAACCTGTTTCCTTGCATCCACAGATGTTAGCATAATACCAATTCCACTTCGAAGTGGAATATCGTGGTATATGGGATTTATAAAATACTACCTGCTATTATGCGGCGCAATAGGTTCTCATCCGCTATATAATGCGGGAAATCAACTCCAAATACATATATAATACCAATTCCACTTCACGGTGGAATATCGCGGTATATGTTTTTAATATAATAACCACCGCTTAATATGCGGCATATAAGGTCTATTTCAATGCAACCAATAACAATCATTATTCAAACACACAATCAACACTATCAATAATTTTAAATCTAACTACTTAAAATTTAAATCGAAACAAATTCGATTGAGTGAGAAGTTCTCACCTTTGCTTTTTAAAATGTCGAGCGTTCAATTTTTACATTAAATCGAACACGTTCGATTTAACGCAAAATTTTCACTTGCTCGAAATGATTCCACGTCTGCACCACAGCGAGCTGCTCATCGCTGCAATTCCGTCACCTCTAGTTTCGCTTGATTCCGACCTCATATGAAAAAGTTATAGCGTTACATAGTTTATACGATTTTATATATAATAATTTACATTTTTATTTTTTATTTTCAAACCCTACTTTCAATCTCAACCATTCATTTCTGCTTGATTGCATCAGGGCCGTGCCCTTCTTCTTCCTCCTCTCCTCCAGTATACACGCACGCAAGAAACCCAACGAGCCGCCACCACCAATTGAATTATCGAGCCCCCATCGTTCACCTTTACGTCGATCAACCACCACCACTACGTCGACCAAGCTCCAACTCACCTTCGCCCAGACCCACGTCCAGCTCGGTCGTGCCAGGGTCTCGAAATTCGTGCTCGAACCGGCTGAGAACTCGAGCAAACTTCCTCCTCCACGTCGCGTTCTACGATGATCCACCGTATGGATGTGTAGATCTTCATACGCTCTTCAACTTTGTAGATGATAAATTTTGATAATTGTTAACGGATTGAAAGAGATTAAGAGGGGAAGAAATGAACGTTTTCGGCCATTGGAAACATACACTGGCGGCCACGAGATTATCTCTAGGGTTTGATGCAAAATGAAACAATAACGTCCTTTTATAGAAAATTTGACGAAACACTATTCACCTGAATTTTTCCGAACTCCAAACGAAGCATGCCGGCTGACGTTTCTAAGGTTTAACCCACGTTCCAGACATAATGGAACATATTTCGGGAGCTAATTTGACCATATGTGCGAGTTACGGAAATAAACGATCAAATTTAAATTAAATCGATTAAAATGATTTCTATGCGTTTTGACTTGCCCCAGACAAACCGTAAATCTGATTGACAAGAAATTTGAAATCTTACAATAATTTAACATTACGGATCCGATGAAACTGGTTTCGTCGAAATCCGAGACAGTTTGAAAAATGACTATTTTTACTAGTCAATTAAATATTAAAATAATCAATTATCACAATTTAACTTTTAATTCAATTTTAAAAGTTCTATAACATCATTCTAACTCCAATATGATTTAATATAACTTTATAAATCATTTTTATACACATTTAACCCAATTTCCAATTATTTCTGGAATTTCAAATATTAAATTATCGATTTAATTATCCAATTAAATCTCTATAATCGAATTATAATTCATTCGGCTTGTAAATCTTACTTGTTAATATTTAAAATCAATTAAATATCTGAATTTCAAATGACAGAAATTCTGGGTCGTTACAATCTTCCCCCTTAAAAAGATTTCGTCCTCGAAATTGCAAAGTAAGAAAAATGCCCAAATCCATTAACTTTTCAAACAATTCGTTCAAATTAGATTTCAAAATCACTTAAGTGTACAACTTTCCCAAAATCCAATAGTTAAACTCTTTTAAAAACTTTACTAAGTTTTTCAAATCTATACTTAGTTATACTTTTCAAAACAAACTATATCGTTTAACTTTTAACTCCAAATCCAAAATATAGTTTTCACAAATTTTCTAAAATTTCCCGAAAATTTTCTAACGCCTTAAAATTTCTGAAAAATTCACCATAGCCTCCTTTGCGCGGTTCAATCGTAGTAGGATAACAATAGACATAAATATATATACATCGATCCACACGGTCGGAAAAGCAGAAAAACAGTTCATATTTCCTATTTTTATTGCGTAGGCGTACCTTTTTAGCATTTTTAAGTAAAGCAGTTATTTATTAAGCATTTTAGCGCAACCCAACCAGCCGAACGGCAGCCATGGCACCTGTACTTACTCAATTTAAATATGTAAGTGACATATATACGAAATCTATTCACATTTCACTAATTTTCAAATAGCTAACACGTAGATTTCATAAGCAATGCAATCCAGATAATTTCCATAAGCAATTTATATGGTTTCAAAACGAATTCGAATGCTTTCAACAAAATTTTCAAACCATTCATGTATTCATTTTTAATTAGTTCACATTCACTAATTTACATTCATATTAGTTCACTTTCAATTCAAATTAATTTCTATTTAAATTTACTTCACTTTCAATTCAAATTCAATTACTATAGCTTTCAATTTTACTAATTCAATTTCATTAACACTTAATGAATTTATATACAATCAACTAACAATCAAATAACAACCAATGTATATTTAACACAACCAAATTTATTCACTTTGTTTACCTTCAATTTGGTTTAACACTTTTTTAATTTTCAAATTGGTTTAATATTAAATTGACTTCCATTCAATTTATTCAAATTCCAATTTATTAGCTTTTAATGAATTAATACTTACATCCATTATTCCATATAAATTTATTCACATTCGATTGATTAACATTCAATCCATTTATTAATTCAATTGCTAATTCATTTTACAAATAAAGTTGAATTTCATTTATATAACTCAAGTTCACATCCATTTAATTCACTTTAATATTTTACTTCGACACCAAAATCAACTTCATTTAACATCACTTAAGTTATATTCCATTTCAAATTTCCACTTACATTTGCCTTCACTATACAACTTAAGTTATATTCCTTTTAAACATTATTTGTTTAGCTTAACTTAAATTTCCACTTATAAATCCAATTCAGATTTTGTTTTTCTTAACAAAATTGTTTAACCATTTTAACAATTGGTTTCACTTACATTTTCTCACTCTATAAGTTATACAACTTATTATTCAACTTTCCAAATCATATTATAATCACTTATCAAATCCAATTCAATTTATTTAACCTTCCTTTAGTTAAATTCACATCATATATTTACTATGCTAACTCAAATTCTTTAACTTTACCAAAGCTAAAATCTTTATTTCATATTATAAGTTCAAAACTCATTTTACTTATATTCATCAATTACAACTTGGATTTTTAAATTAAATTTGTTTATCACAACAAAACTTAAAATTTCAATTTATTATGGTAGCAAATCCATCACACAGAAACTCGAAAATGATACTGATGATGCTGCAGTCATCACCCTTATTATTTCCCAGCAATAGTAGTGAACTCAGTGCTTTAAATTCTTTTAAAATTTCCTTTTATTTATAAATCACATTTATAAATCCCTTTCTCATATAATTTCACTATTTTACTTTACTTATACAAGATTATTTCATAATTGTAAATCATATTAATTATAATTCCATACTTAATAATTCATTTGCTTATATACTTCATTCTTTTACAATTGTTGTTTTCATTTAGATTATTCAATCAACTTTTTATTAACTCATATATATTCTTACATTTTCAACAACCAAACAATTCAATTTTATATACACTTTAATAATTCTGAAAGAACTATTCCCTTTATATGTAAAATATAATCAAGGTAAAATTATTTCATTTACCCAATTTAAAATGATACTGTGTCGGATTATCTCGTTCAAGAGTTTAGAAACCCCTATCGATATAGTTAGCTAGACTGCACCGACCAGAATCTATAAACAATCAACCGATAAGTCAACACAATACAAAACAATTTCATATTCACTAACAAATACGCGCTCATATCTATTATTACACTCACACTCATTCTAGAGTACTACTGACTCTATCTCTAATGAGTAACACCCAATAGAGCCAAGGTTATCGCTTAACCATATGATCTGATACCATATGTAACGATTCGGGATTTCCGACTTTCGAAAATCGACATTAATACGTCCACTATATCAAATGTCGTGCAATCGAATGCCGGAAAACCGAATTGTTATGGTTAAAAAGAAGTGGTAGAAGAAGACAGAAAGAAAGAAAAAGAAAAGGCAACAGGAACAATATCAGAATCTCACATTCGCAGCGGAACAACATACAATAGATAAATGAATAATCTTTAAATCAAGAACTATATCAGTTTGTACATTACATAATTATCGGAGTCAATATACAACACAATACATCAATGGACAGTTATACACACTTGTCCTCATACAGAATACACAGCGGAAAAGATAATATCATATACAAGTGATATGTCTCGCCATCCAGCTCGCCACTGAGCTCCACAGCATCTCATGAATATCCAGAATGACCTGATAACCTGACTCTATGATGCCCGTGTGGAAAATGATGGGCACCCAGAGTTTAGGAAGGGAACAATAAACTCCAAGTCAGTCATGGGACTGGTGTGAGAACTAAAACAGTTTTTATCTTTAAAACAACAACAACAAAGGAAGTAAAAGACATCCGCAATGCTTTTGGAAAATGAAACTACCATAAGGCCTCCCGCCACACACACAATGCAAACACAGAATTGGAGGAGATTTCTCCTTATGATAGTCAAAGATGCTTACTATGCAAAATCATTGGATTATTACTATTAGTGCATAGTGTAGAAAAAAACATTTCGAAAGTATAATATTAATCTTAACCAGCATACAACCATTATTATATGCCTACTATAGCTACCATGTTCAATAGCAGGTTACCGCCACATTCCATGGCAGGTAATACAACTAAAACCGTACAGGGCGCGTATTGTTTCTTTGGATTTCCAACAAATGGTCAGGCAAAGGAAATTCCTTACACCGAAATGGAAACGCCTCTGGAAAGACGCCCCGAGAACCTAACCGGATCTCTGCAAACACAAGGTTGACGCTACCTCATGCTGTACACCTGTAACTAGGTAGCTAACACGCAAGCTATGCCATCTCCCGGTTGTTACCGACCTTTATTCGAGGATCCTCAACCACAAAGCAACAACCACAAAGTATAATAAATTTGCAGCATCAACATAGGTAAAATATCTGGGATCCATACCATGATATCACCTTTTATCCAGAAGGAAACGACATACCCTAGGGGCGCGACCTCTAAAACCTTGCCGCAACATTCCTGTTTCGACCATTACCGGGTTGTGAGGCTCGACGTAGTCTCGTCCACAAAGCTATGCTTTTTTTCATAAAGCCATGCTTTGATCACAAATGACCATCAACACACAGCAACACTCAGCATGCCACACTACCAAATTGGGAGTATATCACTGATAACCTTCAACTACATAACCTCTGAGCTCGTACGTCTCAGAGAAGAGTGTTAAGCTAAGAGAATAAATTCTCCGCCATCAACAGAAATGTATTTGAAAGAAATCAGCTTTATATTTCAAAGTGTAATGTCAGACATGCAACCATACAAGTCTGTTCCGGGTTTGAACAAAACCGAAGGCACTTCCGAAGAAGCCCTTGCAAATCCGGATATTCACTAATCACGTCCGGACTTCCCATCACAAGAAGAGTGATATAAATCTCTATACCGGAGCAACTCAGTGCAGAGACATTCGACAGGTTGTCCTTTCATTTTCGAAAATACTCGGTCTTCAACACCGGTCTTCAAATAATGTCCATTCATGACGTATCACTATTTGGAATGGGTTATAAGACACAAAGTCCTCTCCCGGCTTAACCGAATAATGAGCGTTTATTTTAAAAACAAATTCAAGTGCCATTTCAAAGGAAAATATTGATAGTCGGTTATTTAACTATCAACAACATTCACAACAATCAACCAATTTAAATAATTTTCACGAATTATTAAATTTTCAAATATCTTCACAAGATATATATTTTCCACACTTCATCACTTTGAAAACAAATTTCAAATCACTTTTCACTCTTGGGATAAAAATTCCCGATATTATTTATTTTCCTTTTTCTTTATGAATTCCATTGTGAATTTAAATTTCCAAATATTCACTTATACACGATTTTCAAATCGTTTTCCAAATATTCACTTGTATACGATTTTCAAGTCGTTTTCCAAATATTCACTTTCAAACACCAAATCAATTACAAATTTATTTCTAAATTTATTTCAACCCCAAATCAATTACAAATTGATTTCTAAGTTTATTTCAAATCCCAAATCATTTTTACAAATCAATTTCCAATTTATTTCAACACAAATCAATTTTTCATTCAACATCAAATAAATTTTCATATCGATTTCCCAAAGATTTATCTTCAAATAATAAATCAATTATCAATTGGATTTCAAACAAATTTATCACCTTTTAAAATAAATTCCTTTATCTCTTCTGAACCATCTAAAATTCTATTTTAAATAAATTCTTCAACTTTTAAACAATATTACTCAAAATCCTTTTATAAAAATCCTTTCCCATATTTTTGGAAATAATTCGATAAGATTACGAAAATCAATTTTTTTCCTTTCTTTTAAATTCCTTCTTTCAAATTAATTCAATTCTTAAAAAAAATTCCCAAAATCTAATTTTATTTATTTCTAGTATCTAACGATACCAAAAATACATTCGGCCAAATTATAGCCAATAACAAATTCAATCACAAATATAATCATTCACAGATTATAAAAAAATAATCACACAGCATATGAAACAAATCCATACAACATATGAAACAAATTCATATAATTTGAGGAATCCAGTTAGATCCCTCCAACCTGTTTCCCTTCATCCACAGATGTAAGCACAATACCAATTCCACTTCGAAGTGGAATATCGCGGTATATGAGATTTATAAAATACTACCCGCTATTATGCGGCGCAATAAGGTCTCATCCACTATATAATGCGGGAAATCAACTCCAAATACATATATAATATCAATTCCACTTCACGGTGGAATATCACGGTATATGTTTTTAATATAATAACCTCCGCTTAATATGCGGCGTATAGGGTCTATTTCAATGCAACCAATAACAATCATTATCCAAACACACAATCAACACTATCAACAATTTTAAATCTAACTAATTAAAATTTAAATCGAAACAAATTCGATTGAGTGAGAAGTTCTCACCTTTGCTTTTTAAAATGTCGAGCGTTCAATTTTTACATTAAATCGAACACGTTCGATTTAACGCAAAATTTTCACTTGCTCGAAATGATTCCACGTCTGCACCACAGCGAGCTTCTCATCGCTGCGATTCCGGCGCCTCCAGTTTCGCTTGATTCCGACCTCATATGAAAAAGTTATAGCGTTACAAAGTTTATACGATTTTATATATAATAATTTACATTTTTATTTTTTATTTTCAAACCCTACTTTCAATCTCAACCATTCATTTCTGCTTGATTGCATCAGGGCTGTGCCCTTCTTCTTCCTCCTCACCTCCAGTTTACACGCACGCAAGAAACCCAACGAGCCGCCACCACCAATTGAATTATCAAGCCCCCATCGTTCCCCTTTACGTCGATCAACCACCACCACTACGTCGACCAAGCTCCAACTCACCTTCGCCCAGACCCACGCCCAGCTCGGTCGCGCCAGGGTCTCGAAATTCGTGCTCGAACCGGCTGAGAATGCGAGCAAACTTCCTCCTCCACGCCGCGTTCTATGATGATCCACCGTACGGATGTGTAGATCTTCATACGCTCTTCAACTTTGTAGTTGATAAATTTTGATAATTGTTAACGGAATGAAAGAGATTAAGAGGGGAAGAAACGAATGTTTTCGGCCATTGGAAACATACACTGGCGGCCATGAGATAATCTCTAGGGTTTGATGCAAAATGAAACAATAACGTCCTTTTAAAGAAAATTTGACGAAACACTATTCACCAGAATTTTTCCGAACTCCAAACGAAGCGTGCCGGCTGACGTTTCTAAGGTTTAACCCGCGTTCCGGACACAATGGAACATGTTTCGGGAGCTAATTTGACCATATGTGCGAGTTACGGAAATAAATGAACAAATTTAAATTAAATCGATTAAAACGATTCTATGCGTTTTGGCTTTCCCCAGACAAACCGTAAATCCGATTGACACGAAATTTGAAATCTTGCAATAATTTAACATTACGGATTCGATGAAACTGGTTTCGTTGAAATCCGAGACTGTTTGAAAAATGACTATTTTTACTAGTCAACTAAATTTTAAAATAATCAATTATCATAATTTAACTTTTAATTCAATTTTAAAAGTTCTATAACATCATTCTAACTCCAATATGATTTAATATAACTTTATAAATCATTTTTATATACATTTAACCCAATTTCCAATTATTTCTATGATTTCAAATATTAAATTATCGATTTAATTATCCAATTAAATCTCTATATTCGAATTATAATTCATTCGGCTTGTAAATCTTACTTGTTAATATTTAAAATCAATTAAATATCTGAATTTCAAATGACAGAAATTCTGGGTCATTACACTACGTCTAGTGAGAAATGTTAACCCTCTTTTATAAATATGTACATATTTTTCCCCGTTACACTCATTATATTATGCGTTGACTGTGGGGATACAGTTAAAACTAAGTGTGGGGGGAGTCTCAAGTTCATTTTTGATTTTTCATGGTTTATTTTTTTGCATTTTTTTTCCAAAACTCAAAATAAAAACAAAAAAAATCCCAAAACAAATTTTCATTTTAGCATTTTGATTTATTTTTGAAGAAATGCTATAGGATAAGTATGGTTTTTTAGTTATTAAATTAAAAATTTTGAAAAGTTAATTGTCTCAACAAAAATAAAAATAAAGTTTGATTAGAAGTAACGATGGTTTAACTAGTATATAGGAAGGTTCATGGCTGATAATTATGAAGTATATCCTAATTGTAATCTTTTTTTAAAAGAGTGGTTGATTTAAAGTAAAGGCGATAAATATTTCAATCTTCTAAGTTAAGTGGTGCTAATATGATTTTGCGAAACTCTCTCTTCATAATAAAAAAAGCTTTTATAAGAATAAAAACCACCTAGAGTCAGGTGTTCACACACAAGTGTGTACACTCGCCATGCTATGTATTTTCACGTAAGCTCAAAAAGCAGTGCATGATCGGTATATCTTGCCTCAATTTATCTGAGTTAGGTGTATGTAAATAAATTTTTAATAGGAATAACCACCTAGAGTCATGTATTCATATGCAAGTGTGTACACTCGCCATGCTATATACCCTTTTCACATAAGTCTGAAAGGTAGTGCATGATCGGTATATCTGGCCTCAGTTTATCTGAGTTAGGTGTGTAAATAATAATAATGTTAATACTTTTCAAAAATAGAGAGAGCAAGCAATTGAAATCCAAGCACTATTTTCACTTAGTTGATTCGACTTGTTCTTCAAAAGAAATAAAAATACCACTTTGAAAAACTTTGATAATCAACTAAGGATCCATTTCATAGTTTCACTATGTTATCAACCGAAATAACTAGCCAAACTAAAGTCTAATTGTGATGATAACTTAATTTATGTTGGAAGTTTTGATGAGTAAAAGGGCTTAAATTTCTTGATAGTGACCAGAACTTATATTTATCTTATTCATGTCAATTTAAAAGTAAATTCTTCATTTGTAAATATTTTCAAAAACTTGCATTCATATCTTTGTAAATAAATCTTGCATTTAGGAATTTTTCATGTTGCATTTGGATTCTGTAGGTAGTATCTGATGAAATCCCTCACGAGACAATACTCGTCCTACAGGGACATCTAGACGTTTAATGGCTTGTTCCATACGCTCAATGCAATCGTGCTCCCTACGAAAGTGGATTTATCTTAGTTTTTCTTTATTTGAGGATGAATAAAAAGATATGTGTATGGGTATTTGATGTGCACGTAAAAATGTTTATTTTTGCTCAGACACTTAATATCATTTTAGTAAAATAAATGTCATAATTTAGTGTTTTTACATGTTTAAAACCAAATTTCAAAAATACTTTCAAGTCATCATCCATGCATCTACATGGGGGCAAAACGGTAATTTTTGTGTGTGAATTAATTTGGAAAAATATTACTTACATGTTTTAATTTGTTTTGTAGGAATTTGGATTCAACTTGGAAGTGGCTTAATGTATGCATGCACAAGTGAAGGAAGACAAAGGAATGAAGAAATAAAAGAATTCATGTAATCATGGAGGACCCCACCTACCCACTAACCATGAATCACAATTAATAGCTAATTCACATGTTAGTCAGGATCAAAGGCACATACCCATTTAATGGAGGATTAATTTCATGCTAATGATAACTTGGAAGCAACACTACCTTAAGGGCATTTTACGGAGTTCCCTAAAAATGGGTTAGGGTTTTAGTCATGTATAAATAACCCTCTTATGTTCATGTAATGGAGTTTTACATCTTCTTATCATATTATGCAAGTTGTAACCACAAAATTAATGAGAAATAAAATGGCTTCCTAAGCCTCTTATTCTTCTTTGCTTTTATATTATTTTCATGCTTACTTTTATTTACATACTTTCTTCTATTTCATGTTAGTAGATTAGCTTTCTTTTCATTGCAATTAGTTTGGTTTTAATTTATGTAAGTAGTTTTGTTCTCTTTTCTTTTAATTAGCTCTTACTTTCCTTGCTTTTTAATGTTGCAATCTACATGTGTTGAAATGATAACAAAAATGAGAAGCTAAACCCCTTCAATTTAGGGGTAATGAAGCTCTCTTAAATCATGTAGATTCAACATATTTGCTAATTTATGATCTCTTTTTATGCTTCATGGATAGTTAGATGTTGATGTAAGTTTATTAGTGAATTTGATAGCATATGTTATTTATCACAAATAGGCCATTCTTACACAAATATAAACACAATTTACATGAACATCTAACTAAGTGATTTTGATCATGGAATTAAAATAGAATCAAAATTTTATAATCTATGTTACTAATCAAAAAATAGTAAATAATCATGCTTAAAATAGATTTTGTTTTAATTTCATATTCATTTTCATGACATTTAATAAGTGGTTTTAGTTGTTGTATTAAAGTTTGATGGTTTAAGTTGTGTTAATTAATAACAAAAATAGACCATACTTATAATAAATACATCACTAATTCTACTTAGATTAAAATGAGAGATCATAGATTGATTTTGTGTTGATTTTATATGAGAGTATGAGAGTGGATTTGCATCTAAATTGTTTCTTATTCCCATATTTTTAACCACCTTTATTTGCAGTTAGTTCTTGCATTTCTTTTTAGTTCAAACAATTCCAAACTCTTTGGATTAATTTGATTGAGTAGAATTTAAAATTAATTCATTTCCCTACGGATCGACCCATACTCGCATACGTACTACAATTGTACGCCGTGCGCTTGCGGTTATTTTTTTTAAATTTTCGACAATTTTCTAACCGATAGAAAATTCGTCGTTAAACAAAGCTGATCAAATAAGTCGTCAATATATAGGAGTGGATACTTGTTCTTATTCATCATCTTATTATGTTCACGGTAATCTACACACAACCTTAGAGAGCCATCCACTTTAGTGATGAATGCTACAAGTGCGCCCCACTCGAGTATACTCCTACAAACGAACCCCATCTTCAAATGGTCATTTACTTGCACCTCTAACTCCTTCCGCTCTCTGGTTGCTATATGCTTTAAAGGCATAACTATCAGTCTGACATCCTTTGCTATGTCTATACGAAACTCAATCTCTCGAAGCGGTGGCAATTCGGTCAACTCCTCAAGTACATCTGGATGCTCTCTAACGATAGGCATAGATGACAACCCACCTTTGAAACCTCAAGTGAATATAAAAAGCTAACCAAAACCCCATCCTTCTATTGGCAGCCAATCACTACCGTCCACCCCTCCATAGTCCTGATCATCACCAATGGCTTCTTGCAATCCACTACTCATGCATACTTCCATAGCTAGTCCATTCCCAATATAATCCCAACCCCAAAAAAATTCAAAAAAAAAACAATCACATACAAAAGAGCATCCATGACATGATAAGACCAAACCATGGAAAACTATGCATAAGCAAGTGGAGCCTTCAATAGGGTTTGTCACAATCAAAGGTCGGCCAACTATTTTGGTTTTCCCAATCTCTCTACCAGGTATCTAGATATGAAGGAATGTAAAGCCTCGGTATCAAATAAAACACATACCAGAACATCATAAATGAAAAGCATAATGATGCCTTTCCCTTTTTCTTTCGTCGAGGGAGCACTCGTCAAAGTTGGAACAACGTCCAAAGCATGTGCCTTCATAAACCGTTCCTGCTATGTCGGTTCTGGGCAATTTTTGTACATCTTTCCAAGTTTACCTCATCTATAACACTTCTTCCTGTCAGCTTTGCAGTCTCTAGATGACCCCTATCCCCATAACCATAACAAACGGGATCCCATTTGGCTTTCTTCTGGGCATTCTTTCCCTGAGTTTGCTTCCTCTTTCAGTTCCATTTCTTCTTGCCTTTATCGCCTTACTGTTGTTTTGGCTCTTCCTTAACAACAACAACTGATTTGACTTAAGGTATAAATTTCCTAGCAACAAACTTTATTGATAAGTGTCTCAAATGGCTCATCGATATGACTCACAAACTTCTTCTCCAAATAATCATCCAAACCCATAATTAACTTCTCATTTTCCTTAGCAGATTGTCGAATGAAAGACATCCTGTACTTAGACAAAGTGTTGAACTCAGCAACATACCCAAAGGCAAACATATCTTCTTGCTTTAAATCAGAAAATTTCCTAAATAGAAGTAACTTCTTAGCAGCTAAAACGAATGTCTCCTCAAATCTGGACTTAACTGGTCCCAGGTGAACTGATCCTCGGGTGTAGCAATAGTAATGGCATTCGACCAGTTAATGGCCTATACTTGAAGCTGTATACATGCCAGCTTCCTCTTCATGGCATCATCTACTTCCATGTCACGAAAGATGCGCTTGCAGGTGTCTAACAAATCCTACATGTTGATAGGCAACTTTGGTCCAAGGAATTATTTACCTCCTAAGGTGATGTGATCCTTGCATATCCTAGCAAAGTCAGATTTTAGCGCTTGCACCTGAGCAACACCACCAACAGCAGCATTTGGAGTGGCAGCTTTGGCATTTTGAAGCATGTTCGCCAACATCGCGTTGAATATGTCTTGCAAGTTAGGGTTATCAGCCCCTGAACTTGCTCCTTCCTCAACTCCAGGGACAGAGTTCCTCACAGTGTTTCTTGATTGTTGGCTCATCCTTGATCTGCAACAAGAATGATCAGTCTCTTAAAAAGAAAACTGTGTTGATGGTACTCGTGTGTGCATACGACTTATATGTTATATACTACCATATAGTTTTGAAAAACCAAAATATATAACAAGTACGCACTCTCTCGTATATTCATATACTCTCAATCCAGTCTAGGGTGATAACTCTTCCTCTATCTCTAATGGACCACGGTTTCAACTCAGGTTAATCGGGTAACATAAGCTCTGATACCAAATGCGATGACCGCCTTACACCACCAGCACTCAATATACATAAAATAGTGAGATGTTGACGTGCCCAGCCGATGTAAGATGATCATCAAGGGTTAGAGAATGAAATAAAACATCACAGAACCTATCGTATATCTCATAGTGCATGGAATAAAATACAATATACAACACAGATATAAAACAAGAGAATCGACAATAACTAATACCGATGAGGATGAAGGAAATACACAGCAAGCAAGCCACATCGGTTTGAGAAAATCCGGTAGGAAGAAGAAACATATCAGTTCTAATGCTTGAAAACATCGGAGCATGGAACTTAAGGGGTGCACACCTCCCCTTAAAACAACAGGAAGTCAAAACCCTGATATTTCAACACAAATTGCAAATGATTGGTATTTTGGAGAACAAACTTAATGAAAACAGTACCAAAAATATGTGCTCCTTCATCGATCCCCTCTGGGATTAGAACATAACTTGATACATGCGGAATACGATAGAATACTCATGTTGTGGAACCCCCAAACCTACAAAACCATCACTATTTCATCATCGGATCAATACATCCACCTTCATGTTACTCATATATCATCCTCCCCTCAATTCAACATCACCTTTATATATGCTTCATGTAACAAAGATACCAGAAACTTGCTTTACTCATTATACAATCCCAAAATATTTTCAATATCCCATGGATACTCGTGGGTGATTTCAACTGCATGTACGCCTCATCTCAAAATTTTAGAGGCAATCCACTTACCTTTCTTGACATTAACCCCCTATTCCAATCAATTCAAATTGCTGCTATACACAAAATCCCTTCGATTGGACCATTATATACATGGAATAATCGAAGACATGGCGGACAAACCTTTTGTACCTTAGACCACTCCCTCTTCAACTATCAAGCCCTTTCCTCTTGGCCAAACCTTACATCCATTGTCCTATGACCTGGCATTTCAGACCATAGCCCCCTTATCAGAGTATGAAACCTATAAAGTATCAAGCCTCATTTAAATTTTATAGTTTTTGGACTAACCACATACAATTTCATACTATTTTCTTACAGGGATGGAACATTACAAAATTCGGCAATCCTATGTATATACTGCAGAAGAAACTAAAGAATGTCAAACACTGTTTGAAATTATGGGCTAAATCCACATTCGGGAATGGTTCATCAAAATCAAAACAACTTCATAAAGAACTAAATAAAGCTCAAAATGATATGCTTGTTGATCCAGACAATGAAGAATTATCAAATGCGGAACATATATTAAACCAATAGCTTCAGGAAACACTCCAACATGAAATAGATATGACCAAACAAAAACTTAGGAAAGAATACTTCTTCCATGGTGACAGGAACACGTCTTTTTTTCACAATGCCTCACTATCAAGAGATCCAAAGGCAATATTATGACACCCTACAAACTGATGAGCACCAAATTTAGAAGGCATTTATAGATTACTTCTATACATGTTTTTCTAAAACTTACCATGAACCTGACCTCATCGTCATTTTACATATCAAATTACCCAAGGTCACTGATGTTGATGCCATGAACCTTATCAATATGGTCACATATGCTAAGATCAAGGATGCTCTATTCGATCTTAATCCTAATAGTGTTGGTGGTCCTGATGGATTTAATATTCATTTTTTTAAAACTACATGGGTTGTCATTGACATCACTTTATTTAAGGCTATCCAATATTCCTTCAATACTAATACCATTCTTGGTGGGATAACGCAACTAATATTGCTTTGATACCCAAGATTGATGAACCAACTTCAGTTACACACTACCGCCCTATATCATGCTGCAATGTCATATATATATATATGAATCACTAAGATTCTGGCAAAGAGGATCAAGCCTATCCTTAGCAATATTATCTCTCCTAATAAAACTACTTTTCTAATGGACATGAATATTACTGATAATATCCTATTGACGCATGAGTTGCTGAGAGGCTACAATCAAAAGAATGTTTCACCTAGATGCATGATGAAATTAGATATTCAGAAGGCCTTTGATTTGATTGAGTGGATATCTATTGTTGCCATCATGACTAGGATGGGCTTCCCTAAGACATATGTCGCATGGATATACAATTGTATATCCACCATTACATATACAGTAAAAGTCAATGGCCATAGTGCTGGCTACTTCAAATGATCCAGGGGGATCAAGCAGTGGGATCCAGTCTCCCTATATTTATTTATAATTGTCATGGAGCTATTGAACTCTATACTCAGCTCCGTTGCACTTGCTCACAAACTGAAAATACATCCTAAATGCATGCAACCTCTTATCACATCACTTATGTTTGTTGATGATATTGTCATATTTGCAAAACCAGATGCTAATATAATATCCGCTATCAACACAGCGCTCCTCCAATTTCATGACATTACAGGATTACAAATCAACAAGAGCAAATCACACATCATCATTATTGGTCTTCCTACCAATGCTAAAGAGACCATTACCACTCTGTCTGGACTGCAATATATGTGATGTAGCTCAGACCGGAGATGAAGGCATAAGTCGTAGGCGACTTATGGAAGGAGCTATGAGTCATATACGACTTAAGAAAACAGGCATGAGTCGTGACCGACTCAACTGGGGTGAAGGCCTAAGTCGTAACCGACTTAAGGAGGTGGTGATGAGTCGTCTCCGACTCAACTGGAAAAACAAAGGGGAAGTTGCTTCAAGGTTGCGACTTAACGAAGCGGATTTAAGTCGGCACCGACTTAAGGAAGGTGATGAGTCGGCACCGAGTTACAAGGCACAAGTGTTAAGTCGACCCCGACTTAAGAAAAGAGATAGGGCGGCACCGAGTTACGACTTATTTAAGTCGGTCGAAATTTTAAGTCGCGAAAGCCCTGATGCCGTTGATTCCTCTGCCGAGTTAACCTCCACCATTGGTTCTTTTGAGATGCCGCATGTTTTAAGTTGCTGAAGCTGTTGCCGTTGATTCCTCTACCGAGTTAATATCAACCATTGATTTCTTTAAACCACTAATCTGAGATGCGCATGTTTTAAGTCGCCGAAGACTTGTTGCCGTTGATTTCTGCTGCCGAGTTAAGCTGGACCGTTGATTCCTTAAGTCGCTACTAAGTTGAGTCGCGTAGCATTTTTAAGTCGGCAACGACTTAAGTACTTGTATTTTCTTTGATGTTTTTGTCTGTTTGTTAAGTCGGAGTCTTTGTTAAGTCGTAGGTCGTAAGCTGTAACTCGGAACCGACTTAGTACTTGTATTTTTTTAAGCTTTCTGAACTGTGTGTAAATAAGGCGACTTATGTTAAGTCGGCAAGGTTGATAAGTCGGTTGCCGACTTAAGACTTGTACTTTTTCTGTTTTGGTGTGTTGTAGCCTATAAATAGGCAAGTGAAGTCATTTGTAAAGGTTGTTGATTTTTGAATAAAATTCTCTTTTGATTGCTTTGTGCTTTCATTCAAATTGGTAGTTGAGTGTAATCTCCTATCTCCTCTTTCGGTTAATCGAGTGCGCTCGATTCAACGATTGTAGAAGCCGATTCGCGGAATCAAGTGCGCTTGATCAACGCTTGAAGAATTGAAGATCTTTGAACCCGGTATCGTGCGCGATCAACGAGTTCGAGATAGCTAGAGTTCGGTATCTTCGGATCAACGAATTCGGGCAATTCAGCATTCATCAATCCATCGACTGCTACTTACACCGATCTACATGGTTTTGAATTATCCGCTGCGTCAGTTTTTGGTATCAGAGCTTGTTCTAGCCAATCATAGCTAGATCAAGACTTGGAGCCTATTCATTTGAAGTTTGAAGAGATTTGCCGAGCTTGAAGGGAAGGTTTGGGTTTGTGTTTATCAAGGCCGAGAGTAAGAGGAAGAGTCATCATTGTTCGAAGAATTGTTTGATCGGATTTGCATTGGAGGCCGAAACTTTGTCCATCGTGTTCATCGCGATTTGCTACAAAGTGGAAGTTTTCGATCCGTTTCATTTTGGATCAAAATCCGGAAAGTGTTTGAATTTGAAGTGTTGAAGAATTTGTGAAGTTTTCGAGAATGCCGCCAAGAAGAGCTAATCGCCACCAAAACGTAGAAGCTTTGTATCGAAGAGAAGAAGCTGATGAGATGGAGCAAAGAATCAATGAGAATTTTAGTGAAAAGCTTAACGAAGGAATTGGCCGGTTAGAGAGGCTTATGACAGAAATGAATCAAAATCGGAGAAGGGTTTCACCAGAATCTAATCATGGAGGTAGTAGAGTCTCGCCACATTCCAATCGAGACCGAAGTGTTGAAAACGATCAAGGGCGTGGGAGGAACGTGAATGATCGTGAACGGAGGAATGTTGATAGAAGGGATGAAGGTGGAAGGCGTAATGGTAGTAGAGATGTTGGTGGTCAGAATCGACATCGTTATGCATCAGATTTTGAAGAGGAGTATGATGGTGGTAGTATTCAAGGAAGAGGTCAAGGAAGAAACTATTCTGAGTATGATCACAAGTGGGAATCAGGGATGAAAACAGAAATTCCTGAATTCAAGGGTGGTATGCAAGCGGAGGAGTTTCTAGATTGGGTAGCTAATGTTGAGGAAATTTTTGACTTTAAAGAAGTTCCAGAACATCGTAGAGTAAAGTTGGTTGCTACGAGGCTGAGGGGTAGAGCTTTGGCATGGTGGCAGCAAACCAAACTTACACGTGAACGTATGGGGAAGTCAAAGATTGAATCTTGGGAAAAGATGAAGAAATTGATGAAAGCGACATTCTTACCTTATAATTATCAATCGCTTATGTATCAGAGATTGCAGAACTTGAGACAAGGAACGAAGTCTGTGAATGACTATGCTGATGAATTTTATCAACTCATTGCAAGGAATGATATTATGGAAACAGAAGAGCAGCTGACATCTAGGTTCATTGGAGGATTGAGAATGCAGATTCAGGATATGGTCAATATGTTCGATCCAAGATCTGTAGCGGAAGCACATCAGAAAGCGTTGGCTTGGGAAAAACAAGGGAGACGAGGAGGTGGTGTGTTTACTAATTCTAACAATCAAGCGAAGGGTGTTGGAGGAAATTCTAATGTTTCTAAACCTATCAGTAGACCAGTGGTGAAGGAGGCTGAGAAGACAAGGGTTAACAATGGTTTCAAATGTTACAATTGTCAGGAAATGGGTCATAAAAGCAGTGAGTGTCCAAAACCAAAGAAGAGAACCATGATTGCAGAAGTTGACGATGAGGATGTTGATGAAGATTGTTCTAATCCAGCTGAGGAAGATGAGCAGGATATTGCGTCAGGAGACGAAGGTTGTAACCTAATGCTGAGGAGATCGTGTTTAACACCGAAGCAGGAGGAAGCTAGTTGGTTGAGGAGCAATATCTTTCAGTCAACATGTACTATTCTGGGGAAGGTGTGTAAGTTTGTGATTGACGCAGGAAGTTGTGATAATATTATTTCAACCGAAGCTGTGACGAAGTTGAAATTGAAGACAGAGAAACATCCGAGTCCATACAAGTTAGCATGGTTGAGAAAAGGAGGAGAAGTGAAAGTGGATAGACGAGTTCGTGTACCATTCTCTATTGGGAAGAAATACAAGGATGAAATATGGTGTGATGTAGTAGAGATGGATGTTTGCCACTTATTATTGGGAAGACCATGGCAGTATGATCGAGCAGTACAACATGACGGTCGGACCAATAGCTACAGTTTTATGTTTAAAGGCACGAAGATTATCTTAGTTCCGAAGAAGAGATCACAAGAAGAAAGTAAGTCAGAAGAAATTGAAGAACTGAAAACTTTATTGACTTTAAAGGAGTTTGTTAAAGAAGTTGAAGAAGAGCCGGAAGTATTCTTGTTGATTGGGCGTGAGAGTAGTGAAGAAGTTGAAATTCCTGAGGAAGTTAAACCAGTTTTGAAAGAATTTGACGATGTATTTCCAGAGGAATTACCAACGGAGTTGCCACCGTTAAGGGATATACAACATCAGATAGATCTTGTTCCAGGTGCTGTGTTGCCACACAGACCACATTATCGAATGAGTCCGAAGGAACATGAAGAATTGCGGAGGCAGGTAGAGGAATTGCTTGAACAGGGGCGTGTGCAGGAGAGTCTGAGTCCTTGTGCTGTACCAGCTTTATTGGTACCCAAGAAGGATGGGACATGGAGAATGTGCACTGACAGTCGAGCATTGAATAAGATCACTGTGAGATATAGATTTCCAATGCCGAGGTTGGATGACTTGTTAGATCAGATAAGCGGAGCTACTATCTTTTCTAAGATTGATTTGAAGAGCGGATATCATCAAATTCGTATCAGACCAGGAGATGAGTGGAAGACTGCTTTCAAAACCAGGGAGGGTCTATACGAATGGTTGGTTATGCCATTTGGCTTATTAAATGCACCAAGTACTTTCATGAGGGTGATGAATCAGATTTTTAGACCGTTCATTGGGAAATTCGTGGTGGTGTATTTCGATGATATTCTAATTTACAGTGGGAGTCCAGAGGAGCATTTGAATCATCTTAGAGAAGTGCTGATGGTATTGCGACAAGAACAATTCTATGCTGCAACGAAGAAATGCGTGTTCATGACGCATAGTGTTTTATTTCTGGGGTATGTTGTTTCAGAGAAAGGAATACAGGTTGACCAAAGTAAAGTTGAGGCGATCAGAAATTGGCCGCAACCCAAGACGATAACGGAAGTTCGTAGTTTTCACGGGTTGGCTTCATTTTATCGAAGGTTTATTCCACACTTTAGTAGTGTGATGGCGCCTGTTACAGATTGCATGAAAGGTAAACAGTTTGCATGGACAGAGGAAGCAGGGAGTGCTTTTGGGAAGATCAAGGAATTGCTGACGACTGCACCAATTCTAGTATTACCTGATTTTCAGTTGGTATTTGAACTACATACTGATGCATCCAAGGTTGGGATTGGAGGGGTGTTGAGTCAGAAGGGGCGTCCAATTGCATATTTTAGTGAGAAGTTGTCAGGAGCGAAGATGCGATACAGTACATATGACGTGGAGTTCTATGCTGTTGTGCAATCTATTAAACACTGGAGACATTATCTATTTCAGAAGGAATTTGTTCTTTATACTGATCATGAAGCATTGAAGCATTTACAAGGGCAAGACAAGATTTCAGCAAGACATGCATCGTGGATTGCCTATCTACAACAGTTTACTTTTGTTGTTAAACACAAGTCAGGGGTGACAAATCGTGTGGCTGATGCTTTAAGCAGGAGGAGTCATTTGTTGACAACAATGAAAGTTGAAGTGACAGGATTTGAAGTATTACCGGAATTATTTGTTGAAGATCCTTACTTCATGAAGTTTGTTGATAAAGTTAAGGAGGGAAAGACGGATGAGTTTGTGATGGTAGATGGTTTTCTTTTTAAAGGAAATCGATTGTGCATACCGGAGGGTAGTCTGAGAATGAAGATTATCAAGGAGTTACACGAAGAAGGGCATGTTGGAAGAGACCGTACCTTACAGTTGATTTCACAATCCTACTTTTGGCCATCGATGAGGAAAGAAGTGGAGAGGTTTGTGGAGCGTTGTCATATTTGTCAGGTTTCGAAAGGAACTGCGACTAATGCTGGTTTATATATGCCATTACCTGTACCAAGTAAACCATGGGTTGATGTGAGTATGGACTTCGTGTTGGGATTACCAAGGACACAGCGTGGTAACGATTCCATATATGTAGTGGTGGACAGATTTTCGAAGATGGCACATTTTATTGCTTGTAAGAAGACGGCGGATGCTGTTCATGTTGCTCAGTTGTTTTTCAGGGAGATCTATCGACTTCATGGATTGCCAGAATCTATTGTGTCGGATAGAGATACTCGATTTCTGAGTCATTTTTGGTTGAGTTTGTGGAAAATGGTGGGAACGAAGCTGAAATTTAGTAGTGCTTATCATCCGCAAACGGATGGACAGACTGAGGTGGTTAATCGATCGTTGGGAAACTTGTTGAGGTGTCTTGTTCAAGATAATCTAAAGAGTTGGGATGTGAAGTTATGCCAGGCAGAATTTGCTCATAATCATGCTGTGAATCGAAGTACTGGGTTCAGTCCATTCCAGATTGTTTATTCAAGCTTACCGAAAGGACCGTTGGATTTAACAACGATACCACACTCAAAGGGGACAATTAAGAAAGCTGCTGATTTTGTTGAAGGGCTGACGGAGTGTCATAAAATCGTTCAAGAACGATTAGAGAAAGCAAATGAGAAGTATAAGCGTTCTGCAGATTTGAAACGACGAAATGTTGAGTTTAACGAAGGAGATTTGGTTTATGCAGTGTTAACGAAAGATCGTTTCCCAGTAGGCGCTTACAATAAATTGAAAGCACGGAAAATTGGTCCGGTGGAAGTTGTGAAACGAATCAATGAAAATGCTTATAAACTAAAGCTGCCGGATGATGTGTATACGTCTGACGTATTCAATGTTAAGCATCTCGTACCATATCATGGGGATGAGTTTGTTGGGGATGAAGAGTGTGCAAATTCGAGGTCGAATTTCTCTCAACATGGGGAGGATGATGTAGCTCAGACCGGAGATGAAGGCATAAGTCGTAGGCGACTTATGGAAGGAGCTATGAGTCATATACGACTTAAGAAAACAGGCATGAGTCGTGACCGACTCAACTGGGGTGAAGGCCTAAGTCGTAACCGACTTAAGGAGGTGGTGATGAGTCGTCTCCGACTCAACTGGAAAAACAAAGGGGAAGTTGCTTCAAGGTTGCGACTTAACGAAGCGGATTTAAGTCGGCACCGACTTAAGGAAGGTGATGAGTCGGCACCGAGTTACAAGGCACAAGTGTTAAGTCGACCCCGACTTAAGAAAAGAGATAGGGCGGCACCGAGTTACGACTTATTTAAGTCGGTCGAAATTTTAAGTCGCGAAAGCCCTGATGCCGTTGATTCCTCTGCCGAGTTAACCTCCACCATTGGTTCTTTTGAGATGCCGCATGTTTTAAGTTGCTGAAGCTGTTGCCGTTGATTCCTCTACCGAGTTAATATCAACCATTGATTTCTTTAAACCACTAATCTGAGATGCGCATGTTTTAAGTCGCCGAAGACTTGTTGCCGTTGATTTCTGCTGCCGAGTTAAGCTGGACCGTTGATTCCTTAAGTCGCTACTAAGTTGAGTCGCGTAGCATTTTTAAGTCGGCAACGACTTAAGTACTTGTATTTTCTTTGATGTTTTTGTCTGTTTGTTAAGTCGGAGTCTTTGTTAAGTCGTAGGCCGTAAGCTGTAACTCGGAACCGACTTAGTACTTGTATTTTTTTAAGCTTTCTGAACTGTGTGTAAATAAGGCGACTTATGTTAAGTCGGCAAGGTTGATAAGTCGGTTGCCGACTTAAGACTTGTACTTTTTCTGTTTTGGTGTGTTGTAGCCTATAAATAGGCAAGTGAAGTCATTTGTAAAGGTTGTTGATTTTTGAATAAAATTCTCTTTTGATTGCTTTGTGCTTTCATTCAAATTGGTAGTTGAGTGTAATCTCCTATCTCCTCTTTCGGTTAATCGAGTGCGCTCGATTCAACGATTGTAGAAGCCGATTCGCGGAATCAAGTGCGCTTGATCAACGCTTGAAGAATTGAAGATCTTTGAACCCGGTATCGTGCGCGATCAACGAGTTCGAGATAGCTAGAGTTCGGTATCTTCGGATCAACGAATTCGGGCAATTCAGCATTCATCAATCCATCGACTGCTACTTACACCGATCTACATGGTTTTGAATTATCCGCTGCGTCAATATGCTAGAGAACTCTATTTACTTAGGTATCCCTATTACCACATCTAGAATTTCGACTACTCAATGCATGCCTATGTATGAAAAGATTATATCCAAGCTTAGGAATTGGCCTACACATCTTTTATCTTAGGCAGGGAGAATTACTGTTGTGAAGTCCATTATTTTTGGAATGACATCATACTAGTCTCGACTATTTATCCTACCTAAGAAATTGCTTTCTATGATCAATACAGCAACGAACCATTTCTTATGGCATGGAGATTGCCATTCATATAAACCTATTTATATAGCTTTCAATAAAATTTGCAGACCTAGAAAAAAGGGGGGTTAGGTATTATCAACTTACACTACTAGAACATGGCGGCTGCATCAAAACATATCAATGACATTCTTGTTAATAAACCAAATTTGTGGGTTAAATGGATAACCAAGAACTACTTATATGGCAAACATTTTGGACTATGACATCTCCTGCCAATGCTAGTTGGTTCTGGAAGTGTATACTTAACATGAGACATACTATACTACCTCTGTCAAATACAATGTCTTCTTCGATATCCAGACATCGTTTTGACACTCTCCTTGGGCTACCAAAGGTGTGATATTAAATGATATCTTAGACAATGTTCAGAAGAACTCCACTGGCATCCCTGAAAATGCAAATATTCAGCATTTCATCTTCCACGACAAAATCATTATCCCTACTGCTAGCTCGGTGGTGGTTAGAAACTTATGGAATATGATCATAAGAGCAGAACACATAAACACTTCATACAAAATACAATGGATAGGAAAGCATTATGCACACTCCATTTCATCTACATACAAAGACTTACTTCCTGATTGTACTAGGCCTAATTCGCCATGGTATTGTAGAATATGGAATTGTATGGGATCTGAAAAGGATAATTTCTTACTTTGGAAAACCATATATAACTCTCTACTCACTAGAGACAATTTAGCTGCGAGGGGTTTCATCATTAATAACAACTTTGTTTTCTGCAATGAACACCTTGAGAGTAGAGACCACTTGCTATTCCAATGCACCGTGTTTTATCAAATTTGCAAGTCAATCATACTTGCAGCTGGAATATACTACGGCAATACAGATTGCAACCAACACTGGTTTAAAATTTTCAAGAGATCGAGATGGAGAGATGAACTTGGTGATCGAATGCTTGTTGTATTGAAATGCTTCATTGTTGTTTTTTGGCAGGAGAGAAATACAAGAGTTTTTGATAATAAAAGTAAAAACAAGAAGGAGATAATTGCAGAAGTTAAGGGGGCTGTTAATAAGAGAATGAAGTGCTTGCAATCAGTTGGATCGGGTTATAACTGGCGGTTTAAGTAATTCAGTATTTGGGCTGTTTGGGCCTGAATCCTATTTTAATTATTTCGGTCTTTATTATGTTGTTTTTCACTTTTTATGTTGTTTGCATTTCATTATTCAATAAGAACTGGTAGAGGACCAGTATAAAACCTCGCTTGCCTTTTAAAAATAACTAAGTGATCCAAATATTAGAGTACAGATCCGTAGAGTTATACAACAAGTAATAGAGTTTATACAAATGAAAATAAATCCAAATGACTATCTCATAATAATAGTAGTAATAAGCAAGTATTGTCAAGATTCCATAGTGTTGCACAGTAGAATAAGCATAGTAATTCATATATAATACGAGATACCTCCATCTAACTCGTCCTCTACATAGCTACTGCGTCACACCTAGATATGCTATCTAATCTACTTATTTAAGAGTACCCAAGATAATAAGAAGCAAATCATAAAAACCTCGGGTTAGACAACAGTCTGGTGTGAGCGATAAATGAATCTCAAATACTATACAAGTCGATAGAGTAAGGAACAATGGTATACAAACCATATCTGACATGTCCTTACAACCAAAGAGTTAGCACATAACAAACATAATTTGCTACTCTACAAATATAGTAAAGGTATACTGCAAACCAAGTATAATGATGGATGTCTAGGTATCCCTTTCGCTAATACATATCTCTAGCCACATCCCTGGAGTGATAAATTACAAAAGAAAACAACCAAAGCAACAATGACATCCATCAGACAATCATCATTATCAATCATATGTGCCCTAGATATATGATAACTTATATGATGTAACACTCCTAATTTTTGATAATATTATTCAAGAGATTTAATTAGATAAATTAAATAGAATAATGATGATAAGGGGATTGAGATTTGAATAAAACTATAAGAAGGTCGTGCTTAATTTACCTTAAATGGGCATAAAATGGCTTTTAAATTATTAATTAAAATATGGGTATATTAGTAAATATAGCCGCACCTTATTATTCATGGCCATACACTTTTATTCACCCATTCACGTTCATTTTATCAAAAAAACAAAAACACAAATTTAACCTAAGAAGAGCCGGCCATTAACAAGGAAGAAGAGGAAGAGAAATTCAATCAAGCTAGGGGATTAATTTCAAATCAAATTTCAAAGCTCTTATCATATTTAAGGTGAATAATAATTCATTCCATCTCTATTTTGTTTTTATAATCATATGTTTTCGGATTTAAGATTAAATTCGTTTGTATGATGTTTTGGATGATGATATGCTTGAATTATTATATATTTGATTTAAACCAATTCATTTATGTATGAATTTGCACGGTTTTAGGGAAAAACCGATTGTTATTGAATTTAGAATTCCATGGAAAAATTATATAATAGGTAAAACATGATTTTAGAGAAGGGTTTCAATTTTCATAATTTTCCAAGCTATGGAAAATTTATTATGAATTTCTAAAGGAAAATATGATATATTTGGGTTTAAAATTTATTTCGATTATTTCAGAAAGAAATTGGGTCTGAAATTTTAATATGTTAGAAGAATACATGATGAAATTGAATTTCTATGATTTTGGCGATTTTTCCTAATTAATTTGCTATGAAAAATAAACTATTTTAAAAGAAGAACTTATTTGCAATATTGGTTTTGCTTAATGGAAGGGCTTAATCGTTAATTTTTCCTTTGATTTAGATCCAATAAATGTGGCAGTTATTTTTTAAAGTATTTGAAAAGTTTTAAGGAAACCAATTAAAAGATTACACATAGGCAGTTTAGTTAAAGCAATTACTAAAAATAAGCATGATTTCAGCCTTTAATCAGAAGAGAGGGTTCTGCCTCCTTTAGTAGTACCTTTTGACTCTAATGCTTCCGCTTCAACACAGTCAAAACCAACCCAGCCAAAAAAATCTAATCGAAACTAATACACATGGTATCACTTAGATGGTACGTAGTGGATTGGAGGAAAGGTGGAAGCTATGGTGTCAAAAGCAATGCTTCCGATGGGGTCGAAACCTTAGTTCTGTTTTACCTAAAGTGCCTGCTTTGTTTTACCTAAAGATTTTAACATAGTCGAAACCTATGTTTTCAAAAGGTGTTTTTCTGAATAGCTTTCTAGGTAGGTTTCCATATCATGTTTTAAGTTGGAGCTTTCGAATGGGTTCCTTTGTTTTTATATAAGACTTTCGAAAGAAGTGGTTCCGACCTGGTCGAAATCCAGCCGCTATTCTTTTACCTTTCAGATGTATTGCAGCCATCAATGCTTTCGAGGGGTTCTCTTTGTTCTAAACTTTAGCTAAGTCATTTCCTAAATGCTTTCAAAGGTGTTCAAAGGTTTCAAAGGCAATGGTGTCAAAATGGGTTTTTGATGCTATCCTTCAAAGTTTTACTCCATGGTTTTGAACTTTCGAATAGATGGTTCCGACACCATCAATTTTTCCCAAAAAATATTTTATTAAAGGTTTCGAAAGAGATACTTTCGTGTGTAACCACTTTGACCCAAAAGATGTTTTTAAAGAGTAAAACCCAATGTGTTCGAAAGGGGTACTTTCATTGGTTTCGAAGCTATATCTCTAAAGATTATTTAGCAATGTTTTGACACATTCAAAAGGTATGATTTGGTTTCGAAAGGATTGATTTATAGAGCTTCGAAAGGTATATACTTAGGGTTTTGAAAAGTGGTTTTCTATGCTTTCGATGGAGGTCATCTAGTGCTTTCGAAAGTGATGTTTTATGGTTTCAAAACAAATAACCCATTGAAATACCATAGCATATATAAAGATTTTTGAGAGTATTACTTTATTGTATTGATTACTTCATCATATATTTATTCACGCTGTAATTAACCCATAATGGTACTTTGGGGATGGGCAGAACAACCAGCTTGGTTGACCCAGTAGTAAATATAACTTAAGAAATGTTAAAATCTTAATTATAGATATTGGCAGGGCCAACAGATTCACAGTAAGCCCATGAAAACTTTTTAAAGGGATATATATTGGCAAGGGCGAATAGGTTCATAGTCATCCCATGAAAACTATGATTTGATATTGGCAGGGGCTAATAGGTTTATAGTTAGCCCATGAAAACGATATCTGGATTAAGATATAGACAGTTAGTCAATAGGTTCCTAGTCAGTCCATGAAAACTAGGATAAGAGAAAAGATATTGGAGTTACCAATAGGTTCTTAGTGATCTCATGAAAACTATAAAATCGTATAGGCAGTCCATGAACATTTAACCGATTATTAGTGAGCCCATGAAAACTAATAAGTTAATTGTAATCCTAGAAACTATAATTGAGACAAATAGTCAGAATGAATGGGGATGGGTAATCCAGAATTAACTTACTTGTTTGGATATCATCACATTATTTTGAATTGTTTTAACCACTATGGATGAAGGATCACAATATATGGTTTTATAAAGGTTTTAAGATACTAGTGAGAGGAAAACCCGCTCCGCTAAGCGGCGTGGTCTCACTAGATATCTAATATGATTTGAGATGATAGATTATTATTCATACAGGGCATTATGTCTAACTCAAAGTTTTTGTTTTCCGCTTAAACTCTCGGGTACTCAATTGATTTTGGGTAGTTTGAGGTTTAGGGTTTTCAGATGTTCTTTTAGACGAATAAAGCTTCCGGTGATGTGCAGGAGGCATGTTAGCTACTTAGAGTTCTTTTATTTCCACTGTGTTTGGTTGTAAAGGCAAACTTGTTTTATTGCCATATTATATACTCTGATCATCCAAGGGGGCATCGTCATATATCGCTCTTGGCATATTTTGTAATAAGTATATTTTGTTTGAACATGGTCTGCACTTTGGGATTATGTAATGAATTTGAAATATTTTGAAATGGAATGTGGACTTTGTTTGTTGTTTTAATTTTTTTCCATATTCATGTGTTTCTGTGTATCAATGTATCTAACACTGCCGTATTGGTCACCGAGGATTAATAACTATGGATGACTACATCATCCGTAGCTGTTAGTTTTGGGCCTCCAAGTAGGGGGATGTTACAAGTTGGTATCAGAGCAAGGTTTATGAAACTTTAAAAGAAACTTAAACCTAAAAGATTTTTCAAACATAATCCAATGAATCAGACTGCAAGATTAGGGTTTGGGTTAACGTTATAGTAACGTACTTGTATTTGATATATATAGTTATATATATAAGTATGTATTCCCCGCTCTCTTAGACCGTTCTTCTGTATCTTACTAAGGCTCGTATGTAGATTTACGAGAAAGAGTATATGGAAGTAAGAAACGAAAGAGGAAATCTCGGTGGAGGAAGCACCACAACTAATGGAAATGCTCGACCCACCACTTGGAGGAACCCGGGTCGATCAGCTAATGCCAATAACCAAATGCTGATGCTAATGTGGGTGTTGGAAACCCACCAGTAGGTATGGGGGCGATGTATCAGTTCTTCATCAATATGATGGAAGTAGGAGCTACTGCCGGAATTGCTAGAAATGTTAGAGGAGCTAATCTTGTAGCTCTGGGTGGGAATAATTATGCTAGGCTAAGCAGGGACTACACCAATCTTGGTGGAAATCCATCCATGGGGACGGAGAATGCTATTGAGGTTGAGAATTGGTTGTTGCAATGTGAGTGTATATTTTTTGATTTGGGTTTAGATGATGCACAAAAGAGAAGGTTGGCCTCTAGACAGTTGCAAGGGTCAGTGCTTCACTTGTGGAATAGTGTTGCTGCCAGAGTTCCGGAAGAACAGTTTACTTGGGATGAGTTTAGAATGAGATTTGAACAAAAGTTTGTGCCTGAGTTTGCTAAGTCAGAGCGGATGAGGAAGTTTATGGATCTGGAGCAGGGAGAGATGTCATTCATTGAGTATGCCACTAAGTTTGAGGAGTTATCTCGTTATGAACATAATACTATAGACACTGTCATCAGAAGGAATAAGAAGTCCCTTAGGGGACTAAGGCCCGAGATTGCTAGGGCGATCCTACCACATCTTCGTGATCCTAGTAATTTAGTTGTGGAGGTGGCCATTTGCCATGAGGAGATGCTTGCTAGTTGTGCTAGAGAGAAGCCAGCAGAAATTCAGGGTTCTTAGGGGAAGAAGAGAAAGTTCTTTAAAAAGAAGGGAGCCCAGAAGGGAGATACTGCCAAAAAGGTGAAGGCTGAGTTAGTTTGCTTTAAGTATGACAAGAAAAGTCATTATGTGAATGAGTGTTGGTCAGGTAATGGGAAAAAGGCTGCAGATAAGAAGAATGTGAAGTGCTTCAACTGCGATCAAGTTGGGCATTACAAGAATCAGTGTCCAGAGCCAGTTAGGGAGGACAAAGGAAAGGCTTTTGCTATTGGACCAGCTAGGCCTATTACAGCTAGTAAAGAAAGACTATGATGGAAGGTACATTTTTGATTCAGAGTATATCAGTTAGAATACTTTTTGATACCGGTGCATCACATTCTTTTATATCTCAGTGTTTGGTTGATAGATTATTCTTAGAACCCACCTACCTTGTTACTTCCTTAAGGTTGCGAATCTAATAGGAGGGTATGCACTCTAGGGTTGAGATGTGACCAGTTAAAACTAGATTTGTTAGGTCATAAGTTTCCATGCAGTCTGTATGTTTTTGATTTTGTAGATTTCAGAATCATCTTGGGTATGGATTGCTTAGGTAGGTATGAGGCTAGAATATTTTGCCAGGATAGGGAGGTATAACTGAGACATCATGATAGCCATAACCGAGTAATACTCTCAGTTTAGAAATCTGACCGGAGTGTTAGTACTTTTCTTAATGCTATGGAGATAGGAGATGAATTAAGTCAGGTTTGGGTAGCAAGAGAGTTTGCTGATGTCTTTGAGCTAGACACAAGACTACCACCGAAACGAGCAGTTGAGTTTCGTATAGATCTTGTGCTCGGAGCTGAACCTGTTAGTAGACCACCTAGCGGGATGACACCTGCAGAGATGATGGAATTGAAGGTGCAGCTAGTGCATCTTGAAGGAAGGAATTTTATCAGGCCAAGTAGTCCACCTTGGAGAGAGGCCACAGTGTTCGTAAAGAAACCAGATAGGTCATTGAGGATGTGTATCGACTATCGTAAGTTGAACAAAATGACGATTAAGAATAAGTATCCTTTGCCAAGAATAGACGATCTATTCGATCAATTGAGTGGAGCTAGAGTATTTTCCCTGTTGTATTTGGCGACAGGTTTCTATCAGTTAAGAGTGGCAGAGTACGGTATTTCTTTGACAGCATTTCGAACTAGGTATGGTTCATATGAGTGGTTAGTGGTGCCATTTGGATTGACAAATGCAACTGCTTTCTTCGTGGATTTGATGAAGCCAGTCTTCCGAAAGTACTTGGATAGGTTTGTGATGGTGTTTATAGATGACATTTTAGTCTACTCTAAGGATGAGAGAGAGCAAGAAGTTCATCTTAGAGTGGTACTGGAGACATTGAGATAGAATCAGCTAAAGGCGAAGTTTACTAAGTCTCATTTTTGGAAGAAAGAGGTTAAGTTTCTTGGTCACATGGTTTTAGAGAAAGGCTTGTCAGTCGATCCAGATAAGATCGAAGCTATGAATAATTGGAAGAGACCAGAGACGGTAACTAAGATTAGAAGTTTTCTTGGACTTGCTGGCTACTACCAGAGATTCATCAAGGATTTCTCATGGATAGCAGCACCTTTGACTAAGTTAACCAAGAATGTGGTGAAGTTTATTTGGTCCGACAAATGTGAGGAAGCATTCCTTAAGTTAAAGCATTTGATGACCAATGCAATAGTTTTAATAGTTCTAGACGGAAACAAGTGATTGGTGGTGTATACTGATGCATGCGGAATTGGATTGGGAGCAGTATTGATGCAGAAGGGTAAAGTTATTGCCTATGCATCCATACAGCTTAGACCGCATGAAGTGAGGTATCCTACACATGATTTGGAGTTGGCTGCGGTGATCTTTGCACTAAAGATTTGGAGACATTATCTTTAAGATTTGAGCTTTATATCGATCATAATTCTTCAAGATACTTATTCTCTCGGAAGGAGTTGAATATGAGACAACAGAGGTGGCTGTAGTTTTTGGCTACTTATGATTTTGGTATAGAGTATACACCATGAAAAGGTAATAAGATAGCGGAAGCTCTTAGCCAAAGACATCGGAATGTGGTATTAGCTATGTTGGCGAAGTGGAAGGATTTAGAAGCGTTGGCCAGTTGTGGTGTATAGTTAAGATCGACTGCTTGTTCTAGTTAGAGTACCACCATGTTGTCCTGTTTAGAAGTTCGACCAGTGTTGATCGAAAGGATTGCTTCTAAGCAAAAAGAAGATCTAGTTTAGCCGAGAAGATTAAAAGGCTCGAGATTGGAGACGAGATCGATTATCTAAAAGACTTTAGTCTTGACCAAAGAGGTTGGTTGAGAAAGAAGGGAAGGTTGTGTGTTCTGAATGTGGAAGACTTGAGGAAAGAAGTTCTTGGAGAATGTCATCGGTCCAAGTTTATGATTCATCCTGGAGGGACCAAGATGTATCAGGATATGAAGAGGAGCTTTTTATAGGAAAGGTATGAAGAGGGATGTTGGCTTTTGGGTTAGGCAGTGTGCAAACTGTCAACAAGTGAAGGTCGAACATCAAAAGCCGAGTGGATTGCTTCGACCTCTAGTGATTCAAGTTTGGAAATGGGATTCGATATTCATGGATTTTATAGATGGGTTGCCAAGGTCAAATAGGGGAAACAAAAGTATATGGGTTATAGTGGACAGACTAACCAAGAGTGCCCATTTCATTATAGATAAGTAAACTAGGACGACACATGTTTTAGCTAAGTTGTTCATGAAGAACATAATTAGACTACATGGAGTTCCTAGTAGTATAGTGAGTGACAGAGATGCCTTATTCCCTAGTGAATTTTGGAAGAGCCTATAGGGAGTATTGGGTACCAAGCTTAATATGAGTACTACATATCACCCTCAGACAGATGGGCAGATAGAGAGAGTCAACAAGGTACTCAAGAATTTACTTAGAACTTGTATCTTAGACTTTGGTTGATTTTGGGAAGATCACCTACATTTAGTTGAGTTTTCCTATAATAATAGTTAACAGAGTAGTATAGGAATGACGCCTTTTGAAGCTTTGCATGAAAGGCCGTGCAAATCACCAGCATGTTGGTTGGAGATATGAGACAGATTAGTCTTAGGTCTAGATTTGGTTAGGGAGGTGTTATCCCACTTTTTGGTCAAAGCCGGAATATCAAACAAATCGAGAAGAAAGGATGGATATCAGGATTGGAAGTCGATCGGAAACAAGGCTGCGATGGATGTCATCAAAATTTGACCGGGCTCCGATCAGGACGGAATCGATTGGAGATGATGATGAGGACTAGGAGAGGCTACGTTTCAAATTTCAGGTCAATCGGAGTTCATATGAAGGAGATATGGATGGATTACGATGTACAGGGAATGGTTCGAATCGATGTGCTTCGCATCGATCAAGAGGATGATGGTTCGAATCGATGCGTTTCGTATCGACCATAAAGTAAGGACTTCGAATCGATACAGTTCGTATCGATTGGCACAGGTTCGACTCGATGGCAACACACCCAGGTTGTTATACAAGCATGCAGAGGTTTGTTCGAATCGATACCCTTCGTATCGACCGGCATGGACTTGGATTAGTAGCTTCGTATCGATAAGAAGGCAAGGGTTGATGATACATTTCGTATCGATCGTAGCTAGAATTGATACGAAGGAAGGACAGATGCGTATGGATACGAAGGACTTAGGGACAATGTTCGTATCGATCGTATTCGAGTCGATCGATACGAAGGAAATAGTCGGAGCAACACGAATGGATGGATACGAACGAGTCTCAGTTCGAATCCATGATATGGTTGAATCCCTCGAATCCACTAAGTCACAACAGCTAAAAACTAGGATTCGACCCGGTCAACTCGGAGAAAAAGGAGGATCGACTCGAAGATTGCGCGCCACATCACCACGAGCGCGCGTGCCATGATCGATTCGACCTAATCGATTCGAAGGAAGATCGATTCGAACAGAGCACTGCAACCAGAAAAGCGACCTTGAATCGATCATAACTCGAGATCTACAAGTCCAAATGCTATGAAATTTTCACAGATGCTTACATGCACATTGAAGGATGTTCTCACCAAATTTCAGCTCGATTGGACGATTTCCTGATCGATTCGAACCTAGCTTCGAATCGATCCCAAAGTGGGCCCGGATTTCCAGAAAGCGGGCATGTGGGCGCCCTGACGTACTGGAACTGGTCTCCCTTCAGTTTAGGCGAAATATCAGCCTCCTACACCTATAAATAGACCCCCAGGTCATTCAGAAAAGAGGTCGGATAATTTTGAGAGCTAAAGAGCGCCCAGACTCTGCCATATTTACTCCAGATCACCATTGCTGCCTTAGATTCAGATTATAATCATAAAGTCTGTTGTACTACACAGTAGGAAATTGTAATCTTCAAACATCAAGCAATAAAACCATAAAAACTTTGGAGTGGACGTAGGCCGGAGATAGCCGAACCACTATAAATCTCGTGTTTTTGTTCGTTATTTCTGGATTGCTGTTTGTTGTTTGTTTAGATCTGAGATTTGTGTTTGAATATTGCTGATTTGTATTCATACACTGGTGCTTTCACTACATTCGGGGTTTGTGACCATTTTTGGCGCAAACACTTTGGTGCTTTCATTGAGAGGAACTAGCACCCGCTACACCAGATTCAAAGATTAGATTTGAAAGTTTGAAGGATTCAGGTTGACTCAACAATGACTCGACAAACAAGGCAAAGAGCTGAGAGAAGCCAACAGGGAGGAAGTCAAGAGGCATCCTCCGGAGCTGGAGAAGGACAAGCTTCGATTT
The DNA here is from genome assembly GCA_030737815.1 of Allium fistulosum. NCBI lineage: Eukaryota > Viridiplantae > Streptophyta > Magnoliopsida > Asparagales > Amaryllidaceae > Allium > Allium fistulosum. The sequence goes on from CM060907.1 coordinate 615,459,847, forward strand.
ACATTACCAAAGACGAAATGGAAGCTATGGCAAATTCATTGCATGAGAGGTTGTTGAAGAGTCAACATGATATGATGCAGACTTTCTATGAACAGATGAGAGCTGCTGGAACACAAAACCTTGGACCAACTATAGCAACTGCAAATGCGGAACCCAATGCAGGACAGGATATAGAACCGGAGGGCAATCAACAAGGGCTTGGGGGCAGGCCCGCAGGATCCAATGTAGAAGGACCTTTGGAAGGGGTTCAGCAGGCTAGAGCCAACATTGCGGCTAATGAACCACATGAAGAATATGTGCCGGAGTTCCCTCGGAAGCGTGGGGGGCAACCCCTAACAGGCAACGCTGGATTAGTGGAAATCATTAGGAAGACTATGCGTGGAGGTTTGACCAATCGGGAGGAGTGAACAGGAGTCCATTCGCTTGGGAAATCAGGATAGCTCAGAATCCACCTAAGTTCAAGTTACCTAGCGTGGAAGTATATAATGGCAAGGCCGATCCAACTGATCATTTGATGAGATACACTAGACACATGGAAGTGCTGGGGGCATCGGATGAAGTAATGGCCAGATGTTTCCCTTTATACTTGACAGACCTAGCGGCAATGTGGTTTAGGCAGCTGGAGGAAGGATCTATCAGGAATTGGAGGGAATTGGTGGACAGGTTTTTGGGACAGTTTCGGGTTCATATCAAAAGACCTAAGAACGTGATGACGTTAACATCGGTAAAGCAAAGAACGGATGAATCGCTTAGAGCGTTTTTAACTCGATTTAATGCGGCGGTTTCTTCGGTGGATCGGCCAGATCCATCGATGGTTTTGATGGCGGCAGTGTCGGGAGTCAGAGAGGATTCAGATTTCAAGGTATCTTTAGTACGAGACCCGCCACTGGATCTCGAGGAATTCTTCCATGAAGCTGAAAGGTTCCTTCGGCAGGAAGACGCATGTACTGATTTAAAGTTAAAAGAGGTGAATGTGACCGGGGGTGGAAGACCATCCGACGGAAGCTCGGATAAAGATAAAGGAAAAAGGAAGCTGGACGAAAATTCTGAAAAAGCTAGGAAGCGATGGAAGGATCCAAAGTTTTCCACATACACAGAATTGAATGAGACGCTGGAGCGGATTTACTTGGAAACTCGGAATCGCCTTCCTTACCGAAGGCCGGCTAGAAGAGAACCATCTGAACGGGAAAGGGCATCAGGAAGGCACTGTGTCTTCCACGATCTGGACGGGCATGATACCAACAGCTGCAGGCATTTAAAGGACATAATTGAGGAGCATGTGAGGAATGGACAGTTGAGGCAGTATGTTGGAGTACGGAATGCAGCGGTGGAGTAGGAGCAACCACCGCCTACCTCGAGCCATGATGGAGCGAGGCCCAGGAATGATGGTCGATTGGTCATCCATTGACCAGGATAATATGAAATAAGTAACAAACCATTGGCGAGCAACTGAGTCATTTACACATGTATGGGGACGGAGATAGCCCCTAGGCATGCTCTGAATGATGATAAACCGCAAAGCCATGGTTTGCGAAATCTGTTTTTTGTTTTTGATTGGACACTTGGTTTTCTGATTTGGTTTTTGGAGTTTGGATTGAACTCCTGATTTTGCTTGTTTTTCTGGTTTTGGCATTCATTCGGATGATTGTTCTCCGTTTTGGATGATGGTTTCGATTTTTGATATGGATTTCTGGTTTTCCGATTTGATTTGGATTTTGGATTGGATCTTGATTGGATTCTTTTTGGTTTTTGATAAACGGTCGTCAGGTATGGATTATGCCTGGCAAGGGGTGAGTCGTTCTGCCCGAACACGGTAAAGTGACTCATTCAGGTCGTCGAGTATGGACTATGCTCAACAAGGGTCCGGAGTGACCAGAATTCGGCCTAGGACTTAGGCCCCCTATTATCGATTATTATTTCAGGTCGTTGAGTATGGACTATGCTCAACAAGGGTCCGGAGCGACCAGGATTCGGCTTAGGGCTTAAGCCATGGCATTACTTACGTCCAGGGACACTGGACCACGGTCGTCAGGTGTGGATTGCGCTTGGCAAGAACCCGGAGATGTTAGCTTAACATCCAGGGACACTGGACCACGGTCGTCAGGTTTGGATTGCGCTTGGCAAGAGCCCAGAGAGGTTATGGATTTGGATATCGACCCGGAGAGGTCCTGGATTCGGTTATTGGCTATTGGATAAGGATGGATTAGGATTCGGTCATCGGGATCAAACGGATATGGATTTGTCTAAGGCTTTGGTTATTGGGTTTGGAGTTGGGCATCGACTCCGAGCAGTCAAGGATGATGCACTTGGATGATGTGGCTATGGACTTTGGATATCGGATACGGAACTATTCAAAACACGCCTTCTTATCACAAGGCATGTTTTGGGGGGCAAATGTTATCCCACTTTTTGGTCAAAGCCGGAATATCAAACAAATCGACAAGAAAGGAGGGATATCAGGATTGGAAGTCGATTGGAAACAAGGCTGCGATGGATGTCGTCAAAATTTGACCGGGCTCCGATCAGGACGGAATCGATTGGAGATGATGATGAGGACTAGGAGAGGCTACGTTTCAAATTTCAGGTTAATCGGAGTTCATATGAAGGAGATATGGATGGATTACGATGTATAGGGAATGGTTCGAATCGATGTGCTTCGCATCGATCAAGAGGATGATGGTTCGAATCGATGCGTTTCGTATCGACCATAAAGTAAGGACTTCGAATAGATACCGTTCGTATCGATTGGCACAGGTTCGACTCGATGGCAACACACCCAGGTTGTTATACAAGCATGCAGAGGTTTGTTCGAATCGATACCCTTCATATCGACCGGCATGGACTTGGATTAGTAGCTTCGTATCGATAAGAAGGCAAGGGTTGATGATACATTTCGTATCGATCGTAGCTAGAATTGATACGAAGGAAGGACAAATGCGTATGGATACGAAGGACTTAGGGAAAATGTTCGTATCGATCGTATTCGAGTCGATCGATACGAAGGAAATAGCCGGAGCAACACGAATGGATGGATACGAACGTGTCTCAGTTCGAATCCATGATATGGTTGAATCCCTCGAATCCACTAAGTCACAACAGCTAAAAACTAGGATTCGACCCGGTCAACTCGGAGAAAAAGGAGGATCGACTCGAAGATTGTGCGCCACATCACCACGAGCGCGCGTGCCATGATCGATTCGACCTAATCGATTCGAAGGAAGATCGATTCGAACAAAGCACTGCAACCAGAAAAGCGACCTTGAATCGATCATAACTCGAGATCTACAAGTCCAAATGCTATGAAATTTTCACAGATGCTTACATGCACATTGAAAGATGTTCTCACCAAATTTCAGCTCGATTGGACGATTTCCTGATCGATTCGAACCTAGCTTCGAATCGATCCCAAAGTGGGCCCGGATTTCCAGAAAGCGGGCATGTGGGCGCCCTGACGTACTGGAACTGGTCTCCCTTCAGTTTAGGCGAAATATCAGCCTCCTACACCTATAAATAGGCCCCCAGGTCATTCAGAAAAGAGGTCGGATAATTTTGAGAGCTAAAGAGCGCCCAGACTCTGCCAGATTTACTCCAGATCACCATTGCTGCCTTAGATTCATATTATAATCATAAAGTCTGTTGTACTACGCAGTAGGAAATTGTAATCTTCAAACATCAAGCAATAAAACCATAAAAACTTTGGAGTGGACGTAGGCCGGAGATAGCCGAACCACTATAAATCTCGTGTTTTTGTTCGTTATTTCTGGATTGCTGTTTGTTGTTTGTTTAGATCTGAGATTTGTGTTTGAATATTGCTGATTTGTATTCATACACTGGTGCTTTCACTACATTCGGGGTTTGTGACCATTTTTGGCGCAAACAGGAGGCGTCAGAGAAAATCGAGTTAATTCGAGAAAGGATGCAGGAAGCTCAATCCAGATAGAAGAGTTACGCAGATAAGAGGCGTAAAGACCTAGAGTTCTCGATTGGGTTTTTATTAAGGTGTCACTGATGAAAGGTGTGGTATGATTTGGGAAGTCAGGGAAGTTAGCCGCGAGATACGTTGGACCATTCCAAACTATAGAGAGGATTAGGAAGCTCGCATACATAGTAGATTTGCCGAGTAGTATGGCAGGTGTCCATAGTGTATTTCATTTGTCTCACCATCGTAAGTATGTGCATGATCTAGTTTTTACTATTCCTCCGACAGGCTTGGAATACTTGATAGTAGAGCCTAATTTGACTTTTGTTAGACAACCAGTTCGAGTTGTAGCGAGAGATGAAAAAATATTGAGGAACAAGACAATTAGGTTGGTGAAAGTTTAGTGGAGCAACAACGAGAAGGACTGTACTTGGGAGACAGAAGACAAGATCAGAGATACTTATCCTGATCTGCTGTGAGGGTATGTTTATATTAGATTTATATAGATAGTTGCTAGTCATATAGGCTAGTAGGGATGTTAGGAGTTGTTACAGATGATTGCTATGTTTAGTATTTAGTCCTTACTGAATTTCGAGGATGAAATTTTTTAAGGGAAGGAGCCTGTAACACCCCTAATTTTTGATAACATTATTCAAGAGATTTAATTAGATAAATTAAATAGAATAATGATGATAAGGGGATTGAGATTTGAATGAAACTATAAGAAGGCCGTGCTTAATTTACCTTAAATGGGCTTAAAATGGCTTTTAAATTATTAATTAAAATATGGGCATATTAGTAAATATAGCCACACCTTATTATTAATGGCCATACACTTTTATTTGCCTATTCATGTTCATTTTCTCAAAATGCAAATTTAACCTAAGAAGAGACGGCCATTAACAAGAAAGAAGAGGAAGAGAAATTCAATCAAGCTAAGGAATTAAAGCTAGGGGATTAATTTCAAATCAAATCTCAAAGCTCTTAAATTTTTAAGGTGAATAATAATTCATTCCATCTCTATTTTGTTTTTATAATCATATGTTTTCGGATTTAAGATTAATTCGTTTGTATGATGTTTTGGATGATGATACGCTTGAATTATTATATGTTTGATTTAAACCAATTCATTTACGTACGAATTTGCATGATTTTAGGGCAAAACCTATTGTTATTGAATATAGAATGCCATGGAGAAATTATATGTTAGGTAAAACATGATTGTAGAGATGGGTTTCAATTTTCATAATTTTCCAAGCCATGGAAAATTTGTTATGAATTTCTAAAAGAAAATATAATATATTTGGGTTTAAAATTTATTTCAATTATTTCAGGAAGAAATTAGGTCTGAAATTTGAATATGTTACAATATATGATGAAATTGAATTTCTTTGATTTTTGAGGATTTTTCCTAATTGATTTTCTATGGAAAATAAATAATTTTAAAAGTAGGACTTATTTGTAATATTGGTTTAGCTTAATGGAAGGGCTTAAATGTTAATTTTTCCTTTGATTTAGATCTTATAAATGCAGCAGTTATTTTGTAAAGTATTTGAAAAGTTTTAAGGCAACCAATTAAAAGATTACACATAGGCAGGTTAGTTAAAGCAATTACTAAAAATGAGCATGATTTCAGCCTTTAATCGGAAAAGAGGGTTCCGCCTCCTTTAGTAGTACCTTTCGACTCCAATGCTTCCGGTCCAACACAGTCAAAACCAACCTAGCCGAAACCTACCTTGTTGAAACTAATACACAAGGTATCACTTAGATGGTATGCATTGGATTAGAGGAAAGGCGGAAGCTATGGTGTCGAAAGCAATGCTTCCGATGGGGTCGAAACCTTAGTTTTGGTTTCAAATGTTAAGTGCCTACTTTGTTTTACCTAAAGATTTTGATGTATTCGAAACCTATGTTTTCGAAAGAGGTTTTTCTAAATAGCTTTCTAAGTAGATTGCCATATCATCTTTTAAGTAGGAGCTTTCGAATGGGTTCCTTTGTTTTTATATAATCCTTTCGAAAGAAGTGGTTCCGACCTGGTCGAAACCCAGCCGCTATTCTTTTACCTTTCGGATATATTGCAGCCATCAATGCTTTCAAGGGGTTCTCTTTGTTCAAAACTTTAGCTAAGTCACTTCCTAAATGCTTTCGAAGAGGTTCAGGGGCTTCGAAGGCAATGGTGTCGAAAGGGGGTTTCGATGCAATCCTTCAAAATTTTACTCCAAGGTTTTGAGCTTTCGAATAGATGGTTCCGACATCATCAATTTTTCTCCAAAAATATTTTAATAAAGGTTTCGAAAGAGATGCTTTTGGGTGTAACCACTTTGACCCAAAAGATGTTTTAAAGAGTAAAACCCAATGTTTTTGAAAGTGGGTACGTTCATTGGTTTCAAAGTTATATTTCTAAAGATTATTTAGCGATGTTTTGACACATTCGAAAGGTATGATTTGCTTACGAAAGGATTGATTTATAGAGCTTCGAAAGTTATATAATTAGAGTTTTAAAAAGAGGTTTTCTATGCGTTCGATGGAGGTCATCCAGTGCTTTCAAAAATGATGTTTTAAGGTTTCAAAACACATAACCCATTCTCATTTTAAAGGAAATACCATGGAATAAATAAAGATTTTTAAGAGTATTACTTTGTTATATTGATTACTTCTTCATATATTTATTCACATTGTAATTAACTCATAATGGTGCTTTGGGGATGGGCAGAATAACCAGCTAGGTTGACCTAGTAGTAAATATAACTTAAGAAATGTTAAAATCTTAATTAAAGATATTGAAAGGGGCCAATAGGTTCACAGTAATCCCATGAAAGCTGTGTAAAGGGATAGATATTGGAAGGGGCTAATAGGTTCATAGTCAGCCCATGAAAACTATGATTTGTTATTGGAAGGGGCTAATAGGTTTATAGTTAGCCCATGAAAACTATATTCAGATTAAGATATTGACAGTTAGTCAATAGTTTACTATTCAGCCCATGAAATCTAGGATAAGAGAAAAGATATTGGAGTTACCAATAGGTTCTTAGTGATCCCATGAAAACTATGAAATCGGACAGGTAGTCCATAAACATTTAATTTGTTATTAGTGAGCCCATGAAAACTAATAGGTTAATAGTAATCCTAGAAACTATAATTGAGACAGACAGTCGAAATGAATGGGGATGGGTAATCCGGAATTAACTTACTTGTTTGTATATCATCATATTATTTTTAATTGTTTTAACCACTGTGGACGCATGAGCACATTATATGGTTTTATAAAGGTTTTAAGATACTAGTGAGGGGAAAACCCGCTCCGCTAAGTGGCGTGGGCTCACTAGATATCTAAATGATTTGAGATGGTAGATTATTATTCATACTAGGCTTTATGTCTAACTCAAAGTTTTTGTTTTCCCCTTTAACTCTCGGGTACTCAATTGATTTTGAGTAGTTTGAGGTTTAGGGTTTTCAGGCGTTCTTTTAGACGAATAAAGCTTCCGGTGACGTGCAGGAGGCATGTTAGGTACTTAGAGTTCTTTCATTTCTGTTGTGTTTGTTTGTAAAGGCAAACTTGTTTTATTGCCATATTATATACTCTGATCATCCAAGGGGGCATCTTCATATACCGCTCTTGGCGTATTTTGTAATAAGTATATTTTGTCTGAACATGGTATGAACTCTGGGATTATGTAATGAATTTGAAATATTCTGAAATGGAATGTGGACTTTGTTTGTTATTTTAAATTTTTTCCTTATTCATGTGTTTCTTTGTATCAATGTATCTAACACTGCCGTATTTGGTCGTTGAGGATTAATAACTATGGACGACTGCATCATCCGTAGGCGTTAGTTTTGGGCCTCCAAGTAGGGGATGTTACATATGACCTTTCCTCTATCAGAGACTAATTGACATCCTGGTTTTTAGTGTACTCATGTATCCCGTAGCTCGAAGCTAGATACTAGACCAATTCCACCAGTCTAGGGTACACTGATCCTTTCAAATGATCTGGCCTAGCCTTTCAAAGTACCCATGAGCATCCTCATAATACCCATGCTTTTAAGTACATTAGAAAACACTCTGAGTATCAACAATCCCTTAGCATGTGTATCTAAGCCCCTTCCTTGCTCCATCTAACCATTATTCTCAAGGAACCATTCTACATTCCTCTGTTCTATGATAGAACCATTCAAACGTTCTATCCGTGGGTCACCTTTCGTAGAACCTGCCTTTTATAGATAACTATTTTCATGATCCTTTCAACATCAGGATGCCACTATCAGAACCTAACTCCTTTCACCATCAAGTACCTTCATTGAAGTCCCGAAGCTATCATCATGCTACTACATTGCTTTCAAACCATAAGAGAACAAACAAACAAACATCTTTAGCATGACCTGTAGAGCCTCTACTTCTCTCCTTGGAAATTTGACTTCGACCTCATCAAAGAAAATCCTTTCGATACTGATCAAAAGTTGTTGGCACCGAGTTGGGTAATTAGCCTATTTTGGCTAACTTCTTTCCTTGCTCCTAGTGTTCCATCTTCCAAGTACTTTGACCCTGATCACTCTCCTCCAAAACTCTTGGCATCAACTCCAAAGCACTCGGTACAAACTCCAAAAGCTCTCTTTTCCATACCCTCCAAAGCTCTCGGTATGTAGCCCAATACTTAGCTAAATACTTGTACTTGACCTTCACTCATCACCCTTGGCTTTGCCTTTAACATCAAACACCCACCACCAACAGAAAGCTATCGGTACCAATAAAAACCTCTCAGTAACGACTCCTATAGTTAGCTCCAATTTGAAAGTGACTTGAAACCTGGGCTCTTCCCATGCTCCAGCACCCCTCCTCCAAGTTTCATCCACTTTGGTCCATCTTTGCGTTAGATTTGCCAATTCGACCACTCCTTTCCTACCTAAAAGCGCTAGCAAACCACATCAGGGCACAACATGCAAACATTGAATATCATACATATACATCCATTCATACATCCAATATATAAGATCATGATAAACAAGCAAATCCTAATCTAAATCTAACATTTGCACTAGCTTATGAACATGAACTAAAGGAATTACAAAACCATTTAAAAACCACTTTAAATCCTTTAAAATTCAACCATAAATACCTCTAAAAATGTGATTAAAGTTAGAAATTTTTTTACGATTGACACCATGTCAAAAACTTCATTTTTAAACATATAAACATGCATAGTAGAGTGAGAGGTCAAGAACCACTCATCAAATACCCAAAATATCAATTTTTCTTCTTAGATCATAAATGGACAATAAAGGAGATGAGCACAATTCAGCCAAAATGATAATCTCCAACTACTAAATGCTAATTACCCCTCTAATTATGATTTAGGCTAAGATTAGTAAGAAGAAGGTAGGCTTTTTGATGAAATTAGGCTTAATAAAGGTTTAGAGCTATTTTAGGAAAGGTGAAAATGACTATGATCAGTTTCCACAGCCTCCCCTTAGCATAATTTTCAAGATGGTTTAGTTAACCTAAGCACGAACTTAGTTAATTACCTATTGATACAAACCGGTAGCAGCCAAAATTTAAAATAGCTATAACTTTCAAACAGTAAGTCCATTTTTCTGTTATGACCATTCTACGAATTGGGAAACCATCATCCTAAAGCAGTGGAAGTGGTTTGAGACCCTAAGTTGGCACTTATCAAAAGTTATAGTCCAAATAAGGTTTTTAGGATCAAAATTTTCACATTGAGATTTGAAAAAAAATCATAGATGTAGAAAATGTCCCTATAAGTCAGTTTCCAAAATTTTAGAGTCATACTACCTCATACGAATAAAATACAAATATTTTACGATCCTACGATGCGTAAAATATGTTGAATCATGAGTTTTGATTCATGAAAAAAAGCTTAAACAATCAGTGATGAGACTATACGATCAAGCGACAAAAAGAGAATGAGATATGCAAGCTAATTAAACTACAAAGGAGATGAGACTACAAATCTAAGTATAGTATGATTATTTACTGAAGTTTTAGTCTTAGATATGGTTTATAATTGTTAAAATCTATCCTCCAGTAGTATGCACATACTCAAAGTAGTTTTAAAGTTAAATTTTTTTAAATATATGCAAACTGTGCACTAACGACCAGGTTAGTCAACTGACCGAAAACAACCAGTCGACTGAACCTGTTCAGTGCACAGAAATGCACCATTTTACACTATTTTTGAATATTTAGTTGACTGGTCGATTTTGCTCAGTCGACTGACCGGCTCTAACGGCTATTTTTCCTGAAGAGTCACTTCTAATTGCAAAGAGTCTCGATCCAAATTGAAGAGATATGTCTGCACCTTTTGATTGAAACTTTTTGTGAATAGTTGTAACTATTTGTTTACTATATAAACACGTTAAAATCACTTCTAAAACCACTGAATTTTATTTTGATTTCTTGCTATATTCTCTACTATCTATCTCTACAATCTAAAAGCACTCACAATCTATATATTGCTTGAATCTCCGAATTAGTTAATATATTCCTCGATTCTAAGCAATATCTTCCTTTCATATCTTCACACACACAATATATACTTAAGGATTTGATTATAGGAAGGTGTACTATTAAATACATATCTGTGTTATTCAGAACACAAGCATCAACTATTTACTTGTACCAGTAGAAGTCTTGTTCGGTCCTCCAAAATAGTTAATGATAACTTTTATACTGACACCAAAATATGAGTCCTGGTGATGCTTGTGAATGTGATTGATGATTGTATGACATGGTTCAGAACAACTTGATGATAGGTATAAGGTATACTTAAATGGTAATGGTTGAATGTGTACAATGACATGGTCCATAAGTGAATGTTAAGTATAAAGAATACTTATAACCAAAATGATGTTATATGAATACTCATGTCATGATGACTTTTTACATGATATAATGTAACCCAGTTTAATCGTTGAGAGGAAAACCCGTTCCATGATTTAGCCATGAGGTCTCACTATGTGTATGTTTAGGGTAAATTTTTACTCATGACAGACTTTATGTCCGACTCATATATTTATTATACCCTATAAAATCACGGGTACTTATTCGAGTAGGACGAGTTTATGGACTTAGATAGATTATTTTGGAAAGACGAATAAAGAAGCTGAAGACAAAGTAGGAGGCTTATAGCTAATAAAATTTGTTTTTATTCTTTTATTGTAAAACCACAGTTTATAATCAGTTAATTATTCGTATCGGCATCTTCATATGTTGTGCACAACACTACTATTTATATTTTACCCTTACTTGGGCTCATTTTCGGATTTCAAGAAAATGTACTTGATAGTTTATGTGATGGAAATTATTTATCTACTCTGTTCACTTAATGTTGTGAAAAGATTATTGATTGTCGTTTGAAAATAATTCTGGTGATGACAACAGCATCGTCGACATTCATTTTCAGGTCTCGAAACGGGGATGCTACATCTACTGGAAGAGTGCATGTTGTAGATCCAGTTCATCTTCCCGTATGTTAATCCCCTTTTTCGACTGACGACCTAAGAAAGTATGCCGAGTTAAGGTGCTTGCCGACCTAAGAAAGTATGCCGAGTTAAGGTACTTGCCGACCTAAGAAAGAAGACGACCTAACAATTTGAAGGCGTAACCGACTTAAGGAAAGCTCCGAGTTAACAAGACCTCCGACTTAACAGGCTACGACCTAAGGAGAGATCTGACCCAACAGATGCCGATCTAACTACTGAGAAGAGCTGCCGACTTAAGAGGTGTGCCGAGTTAGGAGCCTGCCGACTTAAGGTAGTCTGTGACTCAAGAGCTAAGACCGAGTTAAGAAGGATGCCGAGTTAGTAGCCTGCCGACTTAAGGTAGTCTGTGACTCAAGGGCTACGACCTAAGGAAGATTCCGAGTTATGAAAGGCTCCGACTTAAGAAGGTTCCGACCTAACCCTATTCCTTAACTCGCCACCGACCTAACCCTATTCCTTAACTCGCCACCGATCTATCATAAGTCGGCTACGACTTAAATACTTAGAGAAAATTCCTGAGTCCAGATCAGCTCCTATAAATACCCCGCCACTTCCAACATGAAGAGGACTTTTGGCAATTCATTTCTAAAGCGCCGTTACTCTGTCGAACTCTCCAATCATTCAGCAAACAAGGACCCTTCAAGCATTCAAGACACTACAACAAACTTCGAGAGAAATTCTTAACATCCGACATGGATTCATCGAGTTTCATCGCCGAAGATTGAGCTAGTAGTCAAGATTGCTTCTTGTGATCGAGTTGTACTGTTTTCACAGGAGATTTGTATCAATTTGTAACCAGATTCAATAATAAAGAGATTCAAAGTGGACGTAGGCTGAATCTTAAGCCGAACCACTATAAACTGCTGTCTTTTACTGCATTTCTGCTATTTTCCTGCTTGATTTCTGTTCCCGTTACACGGGTGGTGCTTTCACAATCTTACTACACACACCGGGTGTTGGCGTTCACATTTTGACGTTAACATTTTGGTGCTTTCACCGAGAATTGAACTCAGGTTACCATTCCATCATTGCTTCACACAAGTTTGTTGAAAAGATTTCCTACAAAACTAGAAGTCTATCAGACATAATGGCTCCTGGAAGGAAACGAAAGGTTGTCAGATCTGAAAATGTTCATGATGATACCGCCACCTCTACTTCACCAAGTCAAGCAGCTCCAAGCGTCGGGGTGACGCGAGAGGAGCTAGACGCTGCTGTATCCGGACTATACCAGCAGATTGAGACTCAAAACAATCTGATGATGGAAAAACTGAACGCTCTGCTTGGTGCCAACCAGAGACCAGTGGGTAATGAAGAAAACACCACTGATGCTCTTCGCAACTCCGGAGGGAGGAATATTCCTCAGGGGGGATCAGGTGCTGCTGAAGGGGCACCCCTCCGAGCTGAAGGATCTAGACCATCGCCAATTTTCCACGAAAATCTGCCCGGGCAAACATCTGAGAAAATGGCAGAAGTCTACTCCGCAAAATCTTTGAACAATGAGGAATATCTTTCTGGCATGATCAAGCAAATAATGAAAGAGAGCATGCAGAGAGGTGAAGATGAAAGCGAATGGGGATTCGCGCCAAGCAAGACTCCATTTACCGAGAAGATCCTAAAGGCTGAATTTCCTAGAAAATTTGTTCCCCCCACCATTCCTGCTTATCGGGGAACAAGTGATCCAAACCAATTCTTGTATAAGTATGATTGGCACATGACCGGTGCGAGAGCAACTGATGAAATCAAATGCCGGTATTTCCCAGTATATTTGGAAGGAGTGGCACTTCTCTGGTTCACTAAACTCCCTGTCCGATCAGTAGATCAGTTTTCCGATCTGACTAGAAAGTTTAAAGAGCAATTCAGGCTATATGCTTCAAAGGCAAAGGACATAATGTCATTATCCAGTCTTGAACAGAATCCGGGAGAACCTATTAAATCATTCCTGAACCGTTTCAATATAGCTCTGGCGGAAGTTGATAACGCAGAGCCACGGATGATCTTGACCTATTTGATGCGTGCTATCGACAAATCGAGCGAATTTGGAAAATGGCTGAAGATGAAAGAGCCAAATTCTCTCGAGAAATTCTACAAGAAAGCCGATGAATTCATACGCTTGGAAAATCTTCCAGCATCAACAAAGGTGGAAAATAATACTGCCGCTTCGGAAAAGAAAGATTCTGGAGGTCAGAAAAGGGAAAATCACGAGGGGAAGAAACAAAAGGATTTAAAGAAACCTCGCTTCTTCAAACCCTCAGATTTCACTCCATTGACCGACACTCTGGAAAATATCTTCTTCGCCACCAAAGATGATGTGGATTATCCCAAACAGGCCGAGATAAAACCAGGAAAAGGCGCTATGAGAAATGGAAAGTTCTGTCGTTTTCACAACCAGCCTGGTCATGATACCAATGACTGTCGTCACTTAAAGAGCTTAATTGAAGAATTATTGAGAGAAAACAAGCTGCAACAATATGTCAAGAAAAACAGAAGTGATCCATCTTCATCTACTCAGAAACAACAACCTTCTAATCAGCCGTCAGGCTCAGGCAAAGGTGCTGTGGCACAAGAATCTGAAAGGCCCGTTATCAACGTCATTTCAGGGGGCCCACACCCAGCAGGCAAAAGCTGGGGTGAGATGGAACGATATGCTCACGCTTTGAAGTATGTCCCGGCGGAAGAAGATGTTTTTGCTGTAGAAAACACAGTACCCCTAAAACAGCAAAAGATCTCAGATAATGATATTTTGTTCAAGGCTAGGGATTCTATTGGTATTGAAGCCCCAACCATAGACCCCTTGGTTATATCTGCAGGAATTGAGCCAGCAATAGTAAGACGAGTACTCATCGATTGCGGTGCTTCCTGCAATATACTTTTCAAGAAAACGTTTGACCAGATGAAAATCCCAATGACCGACGTTCAGGCTTCATCTCAAAAGATCGTTGGTTTCACTGGGGAACCACAGCAACCAATCGGAACTGTCGACTTGTTCGTGGAACTTGGTGAAGGGCAGAAAAGGGTAACTCGAAAACAAACCTTTGTGATCGTTGATGGATTTTCTGCCTACAATGCTTTCCTAGGCAGGCCAGCTCTAGCTGCATTCAAGGCCATTTTGGCCCCATGGTGCCTAACTATGAAGTTTCCTACGGAAAATGGTGTTAGTGTCATCAAGGGAGATCAAAATGCTGGACGTGAATGTTATCTTATAGAGCTTCGAGAAGCCAGAAAGAGAGAGATGGGTAAAGATGCGACAGCTCCCCTCCGCATCAAGACCCCAACCTTATAGCAAATACAGGGTGGCCCCTGCACTGGTGAGCATAGTGGTGCAAGGCGGGAAATGGACCCCAGAAAATTCAGTGCAGAGGAAAATAGAGTGGTGCCTGTGGAAGTTACGGTACCAATACCTGTCGACTCCAAAGACCCAAACAAAGTACTTAATGTGGGTTCGCAACTAAGTACAACAGTTCAAAATACACTGATAGCATTTCTAAAAGCAAATCTGGACGTGTTCGCTTGGTGTCATGCTGATATGTGCGGAATCTCTCCAACAATTGCTGTTCATACTCTGAATGTCGATCCGAAATTCACACCGATAAAACAGAAAAGAAGAACTCAAGGTCCAGAAAGATCAGCAGCTTTAAAGGAAGAAGTAGACCGCCTCTTAGAGAATAATTTCATCAAAGAATCCACTTATCCAAATTGGGTTTCGAATCCAGTACTGGTTAAGAAGGCAAATGGAAAGTGGAGAGTATGCATTGATTTCTCAGATCTGAACAAAGCTTGCCCCAAAGACTGCTTCCCGTTGCCCAGAATCGATCAACTAGTAGATGGGACGGCTGGACATGAGTTGCTATCTTTTATGGATGCCTATTCCGGATACAATCAGATTATGATGAACGAACCAGATCAGGAGGACACAAGCTTTATTACAGATGTGGGACTCTACTGTTACAAAGTCATGCCATTCGGGTTAAAGAATGCAGGGGCAACATACCAAAGACTTGTCAACGCTATGTTCAAGCCACAGATCGGCAAAACAATGGAGGTCTACGTTGATGATATGTTAGTAAAGTCAAAGAAAGCAGTAGACCACATGGATCACTTGGCAGAGATGTTCTCAATTCTTCGGAAGTACGGAATGAAGCTCAATCCATTGAAATGTTCATTCGGAGTAGAGTTTGGGAAATTCCTGGGTTTCATTGTGAGCGCTAGGGGCATCGAGGCCAATCCTGCTCAAATCACAGCTCTAAGAGAAGTTAAAGCCCCTAGAACAAAGAAAGAACTGCAAAGTCTCAATGGAAAGGTTGCCGCTCTTAGTCGCTTCATTTCCAAGGCCATAGACAAATGCATTCCCTTCTTTGATGCTCTAAAGAAAGGAAAGAAAAATTTCGAATGGACTCCTGACTGTCAGAATGCTTTCGATCAACTAATTCATCATATGAGAACTCCTCCAGTCCTCTCCAAGCCTAGTAATGGTGAAGACCTCTTCATCTACTTAGCAATTTCGTCCCATGCTTTAAGTGCAGCACTTGTACGAGAAGATATGAAAATACAACGTCCAGTTTACTACATCAGCAAACGGTTCGCTGGAGCTGAAATGAATTATTCAAAGATAGAAAAACTTGCTTATTGTCTGCTAATCGCTTCCAGGAAGTTGAGACCTTACTTTCAATCTCATCCTATCAAGGTCCTGACTGATCAACCTTTAAAGCAAGTCCTGTATCGTCCTGAAACTTCGGGTCGTCTCTTGAAGTGGAACATAGAGCTCAGCCAATATGACATCACTTATCATCCCCGAAGAGCGATTAACGGACAAGCTTTAGCAGAATTCATTGCAGAATCCACTGACAAAGGTGACAGTAAGGAAGAGACAACTGATTGCATTCCGATACAGTGGAAGTTGTATGTTGATGGCTCGAGAAATGACTATTGTTCTGGGGCAGGAGTTGTGCTCGAAACTCCCGAAGGACGATCACTATGTTATGCATTGAGATTGGAATTTCCTTCGACAAACAATGAAGCAGAATATGAAGCCCTTATTGCTGGATTGAAAATTGCCAAGGAATTGAATATCAAAGTGATACAGATTTTCAGTGATTCTCAGCTTATTGTCTGCCAGGTGAAGAAGGAATTCCAAGCCAAAGGAGGGAATTTGCCTGCATATTTGACCAAAACTTCCGAACTCCTCAATGATTTAGATCACTACTCAATAAGCCACATACCCCGAGAGGAAAATATGAAGGCGGATTCTTTAGCAAAGTACTCAAGCTCCGGAGAAGCTCAATTGCTGGGATTGGTTCCCGTAGAAGTTCTGTCAGCTCCAAGCATTGATGAAATGGATATTGATTGGATCATGAATACGTCCCAAGAGTATGAATCGTGGATGAGTCCAATCAAAGAATACTTACTCAGTGGTTCTCTGCCAGAAGATTCTAAGGAACGTTGAAAATTATTGAGAAAAGCGTCAAGATATGTAATTCAAGATGGCCGATTATACAGGCGAGGATTTTCAATCCCACTACTCCGATGTGTAACTAAAGAAGAAGCCAAAACAATCTTAGCAGAGGTGCACGGAGGAGAATGTGGAGACCATTCGGGCGGTCAAACACTTGCAAAGAAAATTCTCCGATATGGGTATTTCTGGCCGGATATTAATCGAGATGCTGCAGCTTACTCCAGGAAGTGTGACAAATGCCAAAGATTTGCGAAAATCCCAAGAGCACCTTCCACCGAACTCACACAAATGGTCAGTCCATGGCCATTTGCCATCTGGGGATAGACCTAATTGGACCATTACCTATCGCCAAATCAGGGATTAAATATGCTATTGTCGCCGTTGACTATTTCACCAAATGGGCTGAAGCTGAACCTTTGGCCACCATCACTTCTAAAAAGATGATAAATTTTGTAACAAAGAATATCATTTGCAGATATGGTGTGCCACAGAAGATAATCACCGACAATGGCACTCAATTTGAAAGTGAAGAATTCCAGGATTTTTGCAAACGATTCAGAATTCGAAAAAGCTTCTCAGCAGTGGCTCATCCGCAGGCAAATGGGCAAGTGGAAGCAGTTAACAAGATCATCAAGTCAACTATCAAAAAGCAACTTGAAAAAGCAAAAGGTGGTTGGGTTGATAAGCTTCCATTAGCACTATGGGCGTACAGAACTACTCACAAAACTGCGACTGGGCACACTCCATTTTCACTGGCATACGGATCTGAGGCAATGATTCCGGTAGAAGTAGAAGTTCCTTCACATAGAAGATTTCATTTCAATGAGACTGAAAATGAAAAACTGCAACTTGAAGCGCTTGATTTTCTTGATGAGAAAAGAGAGGAAGCTAGGCTCAGAGTTTCAGCTCATCAGCAGAGAATAGCCAGGCATTTCAATTCCAAAGTTCGCCAACGCAGCTTTGAAATCGGAGACTTGGTTTTGAAAAGGATCATGACAGCAACTGGTGTGTTTGGGCCAAGCTGGGAAGGACCATATGTCATAGGCACTAAACTTCTTGATGGCACTTTCAAACTCATAACTGTTGAAGGAGATCCAATTCCAAGGGCCTGGAACAGCAACCATTTGCGTCCTTACTTTACTTGAAAAAAGAGCTATGCTCAAAATTCTAAAATGATGATGAATGTATCAGTTGTATTTTGAAGCATTGTAAATCAGTATAAATGAATGAAAAGCTATAAAGTGGACGTAGGCCCGATTCTTGGCCGAACCACTATAAATCTTGTGTACTTTACTATTTCATAATGCCTGATTTATTTCGATATATAAATACTTTAAATGTATCACTAAAATATCGATTCAAAATTGCAGGACATGATAACAAGGCCTGCTCATCACAAAAATAAGCGACCTTTATAAATCAGCTATTGCACAAAAAATTCCAAACTCAAATCGTACACAAAGAAAACTTCACATAAAGAATTGGCAACTTCACTGGGACAAACCTTTGTTCACTAGTTGAGATTATCGTTATGAACGGGCATCCAACTAGATAACTCGCGCTTGTCTCGTAAAGTCATTCAACAGTGAAGTTTACTTTTTCAGATAAAGCAATGTACTTGCAAAAGAAAGGAACACGCGCTTGGAAACAATGATAAAGGATCGCAGATTGGTGGATGATGATACAACATGAGCGGGCAAACAAAGAAGCAGATAAAGGGAGGTATGCCTCTCAACAGGAAGGCCGAGAGATCCACTAATGGGACGCCTTCCCAACCGGAAGGAACAAGACCCTCGCTAACTGGTCGTGATGCATCCGACCAGATAGCGTAGGTCCGCCCCGTGGATCCACTCGCCCCTGAGATGCAACCTACCTGGCACACCAACCAACCAAAGCCCTCTAACGAGGCACGCCAATAAATGGGAGTGCTTTACTCAATCAAAAAGATCGGTGGGACTACCAAAGGGGCACCTTGTTAGTTAATTGTGATCGTTTGTGCAAACAAACATCCAATCAAGCAACTTGTGCTCACCCGTAGACCTCTGACCATGAGAAAGTAACTTCCAGGCAATCATAAGCCCTTTTCGGAGGCACAAGCCCTCTTCGGAGGCACAAGCCATCTTCGGAGGCACAAGCCCTCTTCGGAGGCACAAGCCCTCTTCGGAGGCACAAGCCCTCTTCGGAGGCACAAGCCATCTTCGGAGGTAAAAGCCCTTTTCGGAGGCACATTTCACCAGGGTAAAAGTGCAAAATGCTTCTCTTCGGAGACCCACTTCACCCGAGTAGAAATACAAAAATTGCTTCTCTTCGGAGACCAAAATCAAGACTTCTTTGGAAGCACAAAACCTCTCCGGGGGCACAACAATAATCCACAAAGCATAATGCTACTCTTCGGAGTCCACATGCTACTCCTCAGAAAATACCGAGACAAAGCCCTCCTTAGAGGCACACTACGATTCTTTCGCTTCACCGCGTAGGAGAATTCACTTCTCAAAAGTATGAAATGAACATTTCCGAAGGTTGAAGCGTAAAAGTTTATCCGAAAATGAGACACACTCCGTTTAAATAGAACAATTATTCCCTCAAGAATGGAATAGCTATTCTATGGAAAATAAGAGTACAGGTCTCGCTAAAAGCGAAGGATATTGTTATGCACTTGTGGTATAGGGGCAATATCATATGATACGGTTGCAACAATAAAAAGCAGTATTCAAGCAACATACCACAAGCACATAACAATATCACGCGAAACAGATGTGGAATAAATGCATTCTCAAACGCAGACAAAAAGTTTGCACAAGTAAGAAGAATCGTTTGTTCTACACTTAAAATAAAAGATAGATCATTCTCACATACACAAGAGTTTGTACAAGTAAAATAATTGTTTTATTTAGTACTATGAAAATTCTTTACATACGCAGATGTCTCAAAAAGCAAAAGCGGGGACCGGTACCCGCACAATCCCCGGTCAATACATGCAAAGAGCAAAAATAATAAGTAGAAAATTCAGCTTGATCATTCCTTCTTCTCACCACCCTTGGAGCTCTTTCCCGGCCTAATGATTAGCTTTTGAAGCCGTTGAGAGCGGGCAGGGACAGAAGGAGAAAGTGGTACAGCCGGATCAACTACTGCTTCCTCTTCAGTGGAAGTCTTCTTCTTTTTCCTTACAGCACGTTTCCCCTTCCTTTTTGAAGAAGACTCGCTCCCCGGAGTAGTCAGCAATGTCGAAAGCTTCGTATCGTCGTCAAGAGACCGCTCCGGGGTCTTCTCGATGTCTTCAAAATCCTCCGCCTTCTGTTCCTGAGAAGCAGCCGGATCATCCAAGCCTTGAAGAGCTTCGATTTTCTCTGCTTGTGATCCAGGTTGGGAAGCAGAGGGAGGAGTAATTTGGGAAGACGGAGGAACGGCAATCGAAGGAGTGGAAGCTTGTGTTGTGCTTGGTGCCTCCGCTGTAGAAGAAAAGAAGTTAAAATCAGCATCCCCCGAAAATAAAGAAGGCATCGATTCATCAAAGTTTAAGTAACATGTAAGAAGATCATCGAATTCGGCTAAGTCAAATGACTGGTTCATTAGACCCGAGATGACACCAAGAGTACCTAGAGGAGTTGGCTTTACAAGATCCACCTCGAACTTCTCGGCTTCAATATCATCCAGCGCCTCATCTTCAGTAGGAGTAGTTGTAGTCTCCTGGGCAACTTTGGCTAAATGTAGAGATTGAGGGCTGGAATCTATAATATTAACGTCGGCTGAAGTGGAAGTCTGAACGGGGGCAGCTAAAGGAGCTTCTTCTTTTGGAGGCTCTTCTCCCGCTGTTTCAGCTCGTACTTTGGCAAGTAGCTCCTTCCCCTTAACAAGAGCGGCGCGATCCTCATCATTGAGATAGCGCTCCTCAAGTTCCAGCTCATTATAGCCAGCCCCGCCAAGGATATCCATCGCGACTTCCCACACTTCAGCCAATGTAATTTCATAATCAGGACCAAGAAAAGAGAGGCTCCCACGACCCAGAACGCTGTGTAAATAAAAGTCAAATAAGGTAGAGCTGACGTCTGCTTTCGTCGCCTCATGTGATTGCTCAGCCGCTTCCTTTTCGGCAACGGCAGCGATCCGGCCAGCGGTAGCCTCATCACGCTCTACCTCAACTTTAGCAAGTCGAGACTTTAGTAACTCGATCTCCACGTTCTGGGAGGTGACCTTTTCCCGCAGTTCGGCGTTTTCTGTGCGGTACTTCTCATTAACATGCTGTTCGGCAGCAAGCTTCATTTCTACATCTCGTTGTGCAGCATGTGCGTCCCGCACTTGCTTCTGAAAGACTTCTTCTTTTTGAGTATATGATGCAGAAGAAGAAGCGAGATTTTCCTTAAGCTGCTTAACTTCAGACGCAAGCTTTGCATTGTCATCTGCAATACTCGTCATTTCCGCGTCATGCTGCTTACGCCATTTGTCCCATTCTGCTTTATCATTCTCCATCGTCATCATCGCCTCAAGGTTAAGATGGTTGACCCTTTGAAGTTCATCAACCAACTTCTGCCATCCAGACATTCTTTCAATATCGAGCTTGACAGCGTCGACATTTCTCAGCATTGCCTGCTTATCAATCGGAACTATGTCCAAGTCAAAGCGCACCCCTTTTAGGCACCAATTCGGAAAGCGGCTCTGAAGTGTTGGGGGGCCGTCCTTGACTTGATATTGTGGTCTATTAATGATAGTCTGAATGTCAGATTTCTTCAAAGGGGGAGAGCTAGCCAGGATATCAGAAGGAATGGGAGCGTCAGTCTTTTCAGGAATTTCAGACGCGTCAGTCGGTTTAGATCGTTTGCTCGGTTCATCGGCAATCTGAGTTTTTCCCTTATCATCGTAAGACTTCCGCTTATGAGAGTAGTCACTCCTATGCGAAGAGTCATATCGCTCGGCATCTTTCCTTCTTTGCCACTGATCGTAATCCCGCTTCTCCTGGGCTTTCCTTCGAGCCCTCTCTTCATCTGTTTCTTTTGGGGTATCAAGGTACTTCCTAAAGTCATAGGTGCCGCGGCCTCCACGGTACTTGAATGAGTCATAATATGAACCTGTACGTCCCATTGGAGAACCTGAAAGTAGAAGAAGGGTAGAATTTAGAAATTTCCAGGAAAAAGAGGATAAAAGTTTATAAGTGCTGAAAAGCCCTAAGTGTGTGTGGCGTGCAAACTACATGCGTCAAATTACAGACCACGCTTCGGTGTGGAAACAGGGACGATTGGCGTAGTAGGCATTTGGGTTTGTTTAAGGGTAGAAGTTGCCTCGACAACGGGAGAAGTCGCTTTTTGACTGCTATCCCCGAAAAGCTCTTGGGAAGTTATCATAATGTCACTCAAGCCATCAAAGGTGTCGTCACCCAAGTGTTCAGCAGATTTCTCCTTCTCAAGTTCCACATCAATTGATTTTTCAGAAGCTCGAGGATTCTCTTCTTCCTCAATAATTGGGGGAAGTGCCGACTTGCCAGCCAACCCTACAATATCAGTGGATCCGGAGCACTTTATCAAAGCAGTATCCATGGCAGGTGTTTTTGAAGCAGCTTCTTCCGCAGAAACCAGGGCATTTGGCGCCTCTACTTGAGAATCCAAAGCAGCCGATGTTTCTGCATCAGAGCTAGGAATTTCATGAACTCGAGTCGACCTGGAAGGGTGCAGAAGCCCAAATTGGTGCAGAAGCTCATCATCTAATAGAAATTGGATGCTCCTCTCCTCTACAGGCACCGCCATAAGCCTCTCGAAAGTCACCTTGTGACTGAGATTTTTGGAAGGAGGAGGAAGTGCTGAAAAGGAAAAAAGAGCGAAGTTAGCACTTGATAATCCGAACTTCGGTAAATTTGAAAGAACGTAAGAAACAAATGCAAGTGATCTTACTCCCTATTCTCCAAATAGCATAAAACCCAGGAGGGCAGCGAACGTAGAAGAACGGGCTCAGGAAACTGTGAACACTTTCAGGGAGACCAGTGATCAACTTACGATTTCTCGCACTCCTTACAACTATGATGGAGGGATGATCTTTATTTTTGGCAAAAGTGCAAAGATAGCGAATTTCTCCGAAGGTAGGGAAGCGGCCCAGTGTTCTCCTAAAAAGCACGCATAGTCCCAGCAAGATGGCGTAGCCATTGGGATGTAGCTGAAAGGGGGAAATAGATAACTGGAGAAGAAGTTCTCGAATGCAGTCATTGAATGGGGGGATAGCTCCGCTCAAGCACATTTGGCGGTTAACTGCGACAAAGCCACGGGGCGGTCTGTCAGCAGTATCATTCATTTCGGGAAGCAGAGCATCAGCCTCAGCAATGCCAAACTGGATGCATAGTTGACGAAAGGCTTTATGGCTCAAAGTAGTAGGAGTCCTCTCTAGAGGATCGTTCAGCGGGATAGCAACTGGAAATACATCTTCAGCTTGCTCTGTTCCTTCTTGTGGAGAAGACATTCTACACAATCAGCTGAATGTTCAAATGTGAAGGTGCACGTTCCCTAAAAGTGTGAAGTGTTGTGCAAAAAAAAGCTAATGAAAATAAATGACAAGCATAACTGGAATTAAATTAGTTGACAATCAATCGATTACAAAATTTCAGAACTTGTCAACGATCAAGTGCAGTGTTAATACAGACAAGTCAGTTTCACTTGACTATTACGATTTTGTTTTAATACTTCACTTGAATTAGTTATTGTACAGCATCTCGTTCATATTCATTTAATTTAACTTTCTCGTTATCAACTAATCCGTCACTCGATGTGGGCAGTCGGTGATAGTATATTCGTCCCAGTATTCTGTGAATGTTGTATTAAGCAGGATTGTTAGTTTGCAAAATTGAAGCAATATGTAAAAAGCATGCAACACAGTTCATAGTTCAACAATTCATAGTTCAACAGTTCGAAGTTCGGGCACAGTTCAAAAATCATCTGTTGGGTGGCCGAAAGTCTAAGTCCTAACTCGGTGATGACTTAAGGAAGGTTCCCTATGGGTCAAAGCCAGGAATCCTCTAAGTCCTAACTCGGTGACGACCTAAGGAAGATTCTATGGGTTAAAGCCAGAAATCCTCTAAGTCCTAACTCGGAAGCGGCTCAAAAAACCTAGGTCGCATGAAACTGCTAAGTCGGCTCCGACTTAAGTCATGAAAGTAACTGGATCGCGTGAAATCCCTAGGTCGTGACCGAGCCAATACCTCGACTAATTTTCTTCCCTAACTCTTAACCCGTTAACCCAATAGCCTCACAGTCAACAATGATCCTCATTCCATCACACCATTGGACCACCCAAGGAGCCAATTCAAGTCGAATCAAATTTGCTGCGAATCCAATGTATTACTGCCCTATTACAATTACAACACGGTCGATGGCGATTGACGAACAATCAAAAAGTTATGCACAATGAATCGCAGCATCTAAACACAAATGGAAGTCAAAAACTGGGGAGTTATCGGTTCGACAGCGAACATGGGTGAACGATGACCAGATCGACTTACGAAGTATAACAAGAAGATGATCGGCGATTGGATGGTTGGAGTTTGTCTCTGAGAGCTCTAAAAGTGCTTCAATGGCAGATTCGAGAAAAGGAACAGATGAGGAAGAGGTAGGAGGATGCAACTATTTATATGCTGGAAGGCGAGTCGACTTGCACGGTGTACGACCTAAGGCATTTGTTAAGTCGGTACCGACTTAACCAAAGAATTAAGAGAATCGAAGCATACGACCTATGGCTTAGGCATATACTTCGAGGGGCAAATGTTAATCCCCTTTTTCGACTGACGACCTAAGAAAGTATGCCGAGTTAAGGTGCTTGCCGACCTAAGAAAGTATGCCGAGTTAAGGTACTTGCCGACCTAAGAAAGAAGACGACCTAACAATTTGAAGGCGTAACCGACTTAAGGAAAGCTCCGAGTTAACAAGACCTCCGACTTAACAGGCTACGACCTAAGGAGAGATCTGACCCAACAGATGCCGATCTAACTACTGAGAAGAGCTGCCGACTTAAGAGGTGTGCCGAGTTAGGAGCCTGCCGACTTAAGGTAGTCTGTGACTCAAGAGCTAAGACCGAGTTAAGAAGGATGCCGAGTTAGGAGCCTGCCGACTTAAGGTAGTCTGTGACTCAAGGGCTACGACCTAAGGAAGATTCCGAGTTATGAAAGGCTCCGACTTAAGAAGGTTCCTACCTAACCCTATTCCTTAACTCGCCACCGACCTAACCCTATTCCTTAACTCGTCACCGATCTATCATAAGTCGGCTACGACTTAAATACTTAGAGAAAATTCCTGAGTCCAGATCAGCTCCTATAAATACCCCGCCACTTCCAACATGAAGAGGACTTTTGGCAATTCATTTCTAAAGCGCCGTTACTCTGTCGAACTCTCCAATCATTCAGCAAACAAGGACCCTTCAAGCATTCAAGACACTACAACAAACTTCGAGAGAAATTCTTAACATCCGACATGGATTCATCGAGTTTCATCGCCGAAGATTGAGCTAGTAGTCAAGATTGCTTCTTGTGATCGAGTTGTACTGTTTTCACAGGAGATTTGTATCAATTTGTAACCAGATTCAATAATAAAGAGATTCAAAGTGGACGTAGGCTGAATCTTAAGCCGAACCACTATAAACTGCTGTCTTTTACTGCATTTCTGCTATTTTCCTGCTTGATTTCTGTTCCCGTTACACGGGTGGTGCTTTCACAATCTTACTACACACACCGGGTGTTGGCGTTCACATTTTGACGTTAACACCGTAGAAACTCATACTCCTCAACTAAGAGAAGAACTCCCCCATTATTACACTCAAGAACAAATCGATGCTATAGCTCAAAAAGTCTTTATTCATCCACATATTAACCTAGTTGGAAGCATCATCCAAATTTTTCTTGGGCAAATCCTAATAATTTGGCTAATCGATACGACACACATCCTATGATAATGAATGTGAATTACCAAGCTCCATTTCATCATCTTCTAAAGTTGCACCTCAACCTAAAGCTTTGAACCAACCAAATAAGCATCCTAACTTCAATGTGTCAACTTAGCCTTCTCAATCTTCTCAACCTTTACGAGAAATTATTGAATTAGAAAAATGAATAATCAATCAAGATGCATATATTGAATGATGAATATGATGAAAGAACTTACATAAAGTGACGAGAAAGAAAAACTACCTATTTAACCCAAAGTAAATCCAAAATATAATTCTCAAGGCTTGATTCTCGCTAGGATGACAACATTAATGTAGTCAATGTTATCACTACTCTCATGTTCAGAAAGAAGGTTGACAAAAATATTAGTAATCCACACTTCTCCAAGGTCAAGCCCGATTCAAAATCGCAATACACGTTAGATGAATACTAATGTCGATTCTCTCAAATATTCTTCTTCTTTAAATGTTGGCAATCTCAACATATCTTCTTCTGAGTTGGCGATCCTGACATATCTCCATCATCTAATGTTGGCACTACTAAATTTCCATCTTAGTTACCTCTGTCACATTCACTTTCAACTGTTATACATTCTTCTTTGAAGAATGATAAAACTATTGAAAGAGTCTATAAACTAGTAGCCACCTTTCCTAGACTCTATATAATAAGAAGATTTCAAATTTTGATAACATTCTTGAAATTTTCAAATAAGTCCAAGTCAACATCACACTCTTGGATACCATTGAGCAAACTCCTTAATATTCCAAATATTTGAAAGAGTTATGCACTCGAAAATGGGCCATTAACGTTCCTCAAACCGCATTTTTGACTGCGAATACTACTTCCATTATTTCAAATCTTAATCAAGTATAAGGACCCCAACTGCCCTACAATCGGTTACAAAATAGGTAACAGTTACATCAGTGATACCCTTCTTGACCTTAGTGGAAGCGTCAATCTACTACCTTATATTGTGTATTGTCAACTAGAACTAAGGGAATTAAAACCCGTAAACATCACAATTCAATTAGCTAGTTGATCGGTTAAAAAGTCACTGAGCATAGTTGAAGATGCTTTAATTCAAATCAAGCAATTTTATTTCCTCGTTAATGACAGTCCTAAAAACTGAACATGATTCAAACACATTGAATAGGTGAACCTATTAATATTAAACCCAACATATGAAATATGATATTTTGTTATGTTCTAATCCGTGTAATGTAGGTAAGTGAGGTTAGGGTGGTGCATTAGGCCTATCAAATCATATTTTATAAAAAGTCAGGTACAACCATGTTTTATTTTAGTAAGATACCAGTGAGGAGAAAACCCATTTTGTTTGGCAACTTTGTTTCACTATATATTGATATTACAATGTTTTTATGGCTAGTATTATTTACATTAGGCTTTACGTTTGATCCATAGTTATTGGATTTCCCTTTTAATTCTCAGGTACTCAATTCATTAGGCTAAGTCTAAAGGTTTTTTAGGTTATTATTTTGGAGGAATAAGCTATAAGAGGAGTTTAATAAGGCAAGCTACATAGTTATTGTTTATTTAGTGTTTCCCACAATGCAACGTTGTTGCTTTTATTTGTAATGATGATTGGGTTTATAATCGTCTAAGCATTTCTGACTTTAACCATGCATGGTGGCATTATCATATACTAATCATGTATTATTATCTTTGTATTTGGAAATATTATATTATATATATATACAACGGTTATAATGTGTAAATATAAAAGATTAGAAACAATATATGTAATGAATGTTTTTATTACTACTTCACTATGATATTAAATTTTAAATAATGGATGTCGTTTGTTGCTTGTAAATAATACTAGTGATAAATTCAATATCATAAGCATTCATGTTCGATTCTCAAATGGAGCGTAATACATTTTGAATGACATAATACTCATCGAAATCACCACTCGAATTCGCCAATGATCCACCTTCGCCAATCTATACTTACTCCATCTTGATTTGCCTTCATTTGTATATTTTATCTTCTCTCTATTTTTTATTCTCTTAGAAATTGAATTGCACAAATCCTAAAAAGATATGGAGGTTAGATATTCATGGCTCTCTTACTTCTAATCGAGGGATAGATTTACTTTCCCACCTAAACATTTAATTTCCTGCCTAAGTATTTTGTTTCCCTCCAACTACCAAAGAAAATTTAGATCTGGCATAGTGTACCCAACATCATCTATTCCAATCTTAATCTCTAAACATGGATGTGTCTAGTGGGTTTTGTTCAATAAATCCCCATCAACCTTCCATGTTTACTCCAAAACTCAACGTTGACTAATCATACCCTTATATATGTTGGAAATTGGCTAGCCTGCAATGAAAAAATGGATGAATTTCGAAAAAAATTCCATTCTAGATCTTTATTGGGCCTATATAGTCTAATTTTATTTAGAACTTTTATAATTTTCTTTTAAATAAAATCAATATTTTATTTTATTTCATAATTGAAGGAGTTTTAAATTTAATTCGAACTAATATGTAATATGCTGAATGTATCAAATACATCCATATGTTTTAATGATAAGGCCAGCATATGAGTAGCACATAAAAGAATGTGAATAAACTTTTAAAATTTTAGAGAAAGAAACCTTTTATTTCTTTCTCTTAACATAAATAATTGGTTAGGGGAAGATGAGGCCATAAATGTATAGAGAGAAACCTTTCATTTCTCTCTCTTTTTAATTAGGTTAATTGATAAATTAATGACATTTCCTACTTAATTCATACAAGCCTTTGATGTCTAAAATTTTGACTAATAATATGTGTGTGTGTGTGTGAGTCTTGCATACACACACATTAGTATATACTTACATACATACAAATCTTAAAACAATATCAAATTTGATAATACTTTGGAACTAAATTAATGGTTACAAGCAAGAATATATTTTATTAACTTTGAGTCAAAGCGACATGCAATTGTATATGTGTGTACTTGAAAATTGTGGTTAGTAATAAAATTCCTACCTTCCCAAAATGGTTAAAAAGGGCAAGTGACATTTTGCATAAAAGTTCACTTATAATTATAAATAAAATTGTTTTTCTTAAGTGTACAATGATGAAAATATTTATATCCAAATCAACAACCATACAAAACTTAAAATCATGTTCCAAAATTGTTTCAAATAAATAATATTTGTATTTTTTTCAAGTTTGTAATTTATGTAACAACTAACAAAAATATATTAGGTAATTTATCATTAGATTTCAATCATATTACTAACGTTTCCTTTTTTATAAATCAACTTATGAATTTCATGTCTACCTAAAATTTTATGTAAACAACAAACAAAATTATTTCAAAATGACTAAACTTTACGTAAACAAACTATTTCAAAATGTTATTCAAAAAGAAGTTTTTATATGAAAGAATTGGACAACACAGGCATGTATAAATTAAGATAATGAAAAACAGATCTAACTAAATACATAACATAAACAACTAAAAAAAAGGAGATATCCATAATAATTATCATTGGTGACATGTGAATAACAAAGATTGTAAACAAGATGATTTTAATTATATTAACATGATGAAAATAAAGCTGGTTCAAGGGAATAAACAAAATATTCAAATCATTGTCCAAATACATACAAATAAATGAATGGAATAGGTAAAGAACAGAAATATGTAATCATCATGAAATAATATATAAATAAAGTAGGTTTCAACTTTTAGATGAAGCCAAGAAAAACCTTGATTTGGGATTTCTCCTCAAATCTCAAGCAGATCATCACCCAGATTTGCAAGAGAAGGATGAACCACTTATGTTTTATTTTATCTGATGTTTGCATTTTGTAATGGATTTGATGAAATTTTGGGAATACTGATTTGATTTTCAGCCATGGATGGTTAGGAGAGGAGAAGAAAAATATGAATGAGAAAAAATGAAAATTGTTTGTAGAAAACAAATTAGTGGTTATGTTTTTAATTGGAAGAATGAAACCTTTCCCATTCGTTTAATTAAAAATTCCCTAATCAATTCCCTCTCTCTTCCTCCATGCTTTCACTTAGAAAGCACTAGATCTCACAACCTAGAGCTTGGATCTAAAATTTGGATAAGATAAAGAGGCCTAATACTATATCTAAAACTGAAGGAAGTCAACTGGAGCATAGTGGCAGCTAGGAGGTGTCCTCAAATTCCAATCAATCTATCTATTTGACCAGAGAAGAGATAGAGAAAATGATGAAGCAGATGCAATATTGATTAATGACTCGACAAAAGGAAATGCTAGAGGGATTTCTCCAAAGGATGGGCCAACAAGGAATAACTAGGACTACTAGAATTTAGAACCAAGGGCCAGGAACTAATGTAAGAACATTTGGAGTAAGAGCGGAGCAAATTGGAATGATGCCCCCAAGAATAGTATTATTCAATACTGTAATGACCCAAAATTTTAGGAATTTATCTTGGAAAATATAAATAAGCTTAAAATAATTTTTAAGTAGTTTTTAAAACCATGTTTAAGGGAAAGATGAGATAGCTTGATGTAGTGTAATAAAAATGATGTGCATTTGTGCACATAAAATACACATGAGTAAAGCTAGATCCCTGGATACTATGAATAAGTACATGATGCTATGTATGGAAATATATATATATATATATATATATATATATATATATATATTTACTGATAAATAAAGAAAACCCTCAAATGTGCTATATGCAGAAATATAACTAAGTATACATGTGCATATGTGTATCAGTATAAAGTAATATAGATGTATATATATGTATATAAGTTATTGTCTGTAAAACATATATGTAAGTATACTAACTAAGTATTAGAATTTAAACTAGTAAAATGAAACACACAAATATGTTTTTCCTCTTGTGGATAAATAAAAAGGAAAACACCAGATAATAAAGTGAAGGCTAAAAGTAGAAAATGGGAGGAAAACAAAAATGTATTTTTGTATGGACTGAATTAAGAAAGGAAAAAGTATATAAAATATTGCTGGGAAATCAGATCACACATTTAGCATGCAAATGGACAAGAGATAAAGCATTTTATGGAAAAGTAAGATTTCTGAAAATAACCAAAGTAGATAACCACTTTTCTCTTCACCAAATTAAGCCGGGGAGGGTAGAATTTTGGGTTCAAATGAATGCAGGTAACATAATTTTCTGGTGGGCAAAAATGGCTTTAGCCAATACCCAAAACCCTAAGGAGAACTCTGTATATATATGCAGCAACCTGCTCTCCTTCCCAGAAGAAATTTGAAAAATAATAATAAACCATATAAAATATAAGGCAAGTGAAGGAACAGAGCTTGAAACAAAAGGCAGAAGTTTATAAGCTAACTAAGGAAGCAAAGAAGAGAGCTAGGTGAGAAAACTCACTCAAAAACTTAAGGCACTAAGTCCTAATGAAGGCAGCCAGTTATAAATTAATTTTTCTTAAAAGAGTATGTGTTTGTCTTTAAGAAATTAAGGATGCTTTAATGCTAGATGGTTGTTCTGGTTGTTTTATTTTGTGAATATTCTAAATATGATCAGTATGCATGAATAAGTATCTTAAAAACCCATCTCTATCTGATATGATACTAGTTAGAAATATAAATAAATACCCAGAAAATAAAATGTTTAATATAAGCAAGTAGTGTTGGTTTTGGCTCAACCCAGAAAAATTGATGAGCATATGGGCTGCAATATACATATGTATATGTGCTGAGGCTTAAAATGAAAAGGAATTAGGAGTGCAATAGACTTACCTATGTGCTGACACTCCTGATTCAAAGAAAATATACAATACCCACCCAGCAAATAGATTTTGTGATTTAGGAAGCTTAGTTAATCTGAGTTTAACTAAAGCACAGATGTTTGCAACAAAATCTTCCCATAGAACCATAAACCAATGTTAGTTGTCTATACCTCCTTTAATTTGCAAGAACATGTTTTAATAAGTACCAATATTTAAATTGCTTGATTGCCTCTGTTTGTTATATGAATGATGAGGGATGTTATGAGATGAATACTTGTTTTAGTGAAATGACCCACTGATTAGGTTTGCTCTAAAAAATTTAAAAGAGAAAGTACCTGAGAACCTGATAGGAAATGGGGTCAAGATTACTGTAGGAATGACTTGTGTTCTTGAGTAATGCAAGTTGACACATGGCTTGTTTAAGTCCTGAGATCTTTGTGTAATGGAGTGAATTAGTTCATTACAGTGTGTCCATTGATTCATATAATTGCAGATGAGACCATGGTAGATAAATATATCAAGGAAAGAATATTTGATATGATGAGGAACTAGAGTTTTCCCAGAAATGAAATATGAGGAGGGAATAAATGATTTAACTCATGTTGGTTATTTTTCTGTTTTGTTTGAATGATTATTTGATTTATGACTGAATTGTATACATGAATGAATGTGCCATGTCTATTTAAAGTCTCTGGAAAGAAAGATTAAAGTGTGCACATGTACAATGACACAGAACATGCGCACAAGTATCATTTGTTTTCAAAGGGCAGAACTATATGCATATGTACTTAATTCAATTTTAACTTAATTAATTAATTGCTTTAGTGGATTTTCTCATACCAGACATGTGTCTGACCCTAGTGTGCTAATGGCATCTGGGGTGTCTCATTTAAAATGAGGCAGCTTCAAATGCTTTTTCAGGAACAGCAGCCTCTAGATAGGAGTAGAAGCAAGGCATTAAGAAGAAGATTATAGCATGCTAGAATTAAATAGATAAGAGCTTAAAAGATGAAATTTGCATGTATTGATATTTTAAAATTTTCCATTGTAGCAAGTACTGAGAGATGTTGGATATTTGGTTAAGTATTTTAAGAATTTGACTTGTAACTGGAATTTAAAATATCTGAGTTTCATTATCCGGATTGTTGAAAAGTTTTTATCTATAATTTTGTAAGTTAGATCCATAATAGTGATTTTATAGGAGGGTGAAGTTAGATCCATATTAGTGATTTTATACAGGTTCAGACATGTTTTGTTCAGACATTATCACACCAGTACCTTTCTAATTTTAACATGAATCTGAATTTCTTTTAACTAAAGTTTTAGGCAAAATGCCTCTTAAGACCCTCTGAAATATGCCTGAAAAGAGAGTCTATTTAACCCATGTTTTTCTTTGCTGAGTATCCACATGTCCCAAGAAACTCACCATGGACTGCATTTCATTTAGCCTAGTATCTTGGTATCAAGGAATCAAGTTTCTGGAATATGATAATTCACTTAAAAATATCACAGATATGAGTTTTCATATAAGGCAGATTTATAGGAAAGCAAATATAGAAAATGATAGAAGCTTATATCATTTTCAGAGCACAGACACTACACTATTAATTTTATAGATAATCGTAACATAATTATCTGGTTTCTATGGACCATATTTCATAGAGGGTCCAGCAAGCTATCAAAGATTAAAAATCATACTGTTACCTATATGAACAAAATTTATTACATAAATAAAATTGAGCTATGTGGGGATTGATTAAATTTAATCAATCAATGTAACCTCTTGTTTGCCATAACCTGATTAAACAAGAGAGGGCACATGCATCTTCATATGTGTGTGCATATCCTTGTGGTTGCACTGATATATCTATATTAGTAAAACTTTTGATCCTGGACAAAGTTTGTTATTGAAAAAAAAGGAAAATAACCCTGGAAAATATATTTGTTAGTAAATGATATATATATATCACTTAAAAAAATATCCTTACAAAATTAAGTTAGAAAAGAGAGGGTCATTTCATTTGGTATCAGAGCTATGTTATTAAACATAGTAGAAATAAAAATCAAGTTCTCTGATAGGAATAAAATTTAAAGAGACTAAATATATAACAGTGTTTTCAGTGTAAATAAAACCACTGAAATAATAAAATTACCAATCAAACTAACCAGCTATGTAAATTATTATTAGCAAACTATGGTAGGAAGACCACCAAATAAGGGAGCAGGATCTTCCAATGCACAACCAATGGTCAATCTGCAAGACTTGGTGAGAGCATTTAGGGATGGGGCAGGACAAAGGCAAGAAAATCCCTATGAAGAGCTCTCAAAATTACTTAAGACATATACTCATTTAGGGGGCAAAAGCTTTGAAGGGACAGAGAGTACTATGGAAATTCAAGCATGGTTGAGAACATTGGATAGAATTTTCAATGACATGCAACTGGATGATCAAAGAAAGAGGCAAGTGGCTTCAAGACAGCTAAAAGGAGTAGCTTTAAGCTGGTGGGAAGTAATCATTGCAGGAAGAAATGAGAATGAAATCACTTGGAATCAATTCAAAGAAATGTTGGAAGCAAGGTTTGTACCAGCATCAGCTAAGACTACTTTGCTAGAAGAATTTATTAGACTTAGGCAAGGAATTATGACTGTCATAGAATACACTCAAAGGTTTGAGGGGCTTTCCACATATGGAGCAATGCTTGTGGCAGATGAAGCATCCAAAAATGATAGCTACATAAAAGGTTTGAACCCAGGACTTGGCAGAGCTATGTTACCTTATGCTGACAGGACCTTTAACCACGTGATAGACTTAGCTTTGAGATTGGAGCAGCATGACAAGGAAAGGAAAAAATTCAGAAACTTCAAGAACAATAACAATAAGAAGGGTAAGGGGAGATATCATCCTTATGATAAGAAGAAAGAAGAGGCCAGTACTAAGTCCACTGGGGATATTAAAGCTAAGGAAACCAAGAAGAAAATTGTGTGTCATCAATGTGGAAAAGAAGGACATATCAAACCAAGATGTCCAGAATTGAAAGGAGGAGCTTTCAAGTGTTATTTATGTGGGAAAGAAGGGCATATGAAAAGAAATTGTCCTGAGAATAGGCAGCAAGGAAAATTAGCAAATTTGGAAGGAAAATGCAAAATAGTGGAGATCAATGCTGAGAAGCACAGTCAAGTGGAAGGTACACTATTTATTTGTAATGTACCCATAGCAGTAGTATATGATACTGGAGCAACGCATTCTTTAATTTCCTATGAATCAGTTAAAATGCTGAAATTAAGTTGCATATTGGTTGAAACCCCTTTACATATACAAAGTCCACTGGGAAGTTCTAGTGTTTTAAACATGATCTGTGTGGATATGGAATTAAACATAGGAGGAGATACATTTATTTCCAATTTATATGTTTTAAATTACCCAAACATAGGTGTTATTTTGGGAGTAGACTGGTTAAGGCAATTCAAGGCCATAATTAACTTAGACTCATCCACCATATCATTAAAAAACCATGGAAGCCAGAGGATCACAATTTTGTGTGAAGTGTCCAAGGGAAGAAAATTATGTCATTTGATTGATTTGGGTAAAGATATCAGTGAACATATTATTGAGGAAATTCCCATAGTCAATGAATACTTAGATGTTTTTGAGGAGGTTAATGGTGTTCCAAACCATAGGCCAGTGGAATTCCAAATTCATTTAGGTCCAGGAGCAAGCCCAGTGATTAAAAAGCCAACAAGAATGGGGCCAAATGAACTAAAAGAATTAAAGAAACAATTAGAGGAATTAGAAAATAAGGGTTTTATAAGACCCAGTAATTCTTGCTGGGGGGCACCAGTGGTGTTTGTTAAGAAACAAGATGGTACCTTGAGGCTCTGCATAGATTATAGGGAATTAAACAAGGTAACCATTAAAAATAAATACCCACTGCCAAGAATAGATGATCTTTTTGATTAATTGGCTGGAGCAAGAGTATTCTCTAGGCTAGATTTAGCATCTGGTTTTCATCAAACGAAGGTGGAAGAATCAAGCATCAAGTATACTGCCTTTAACACTAGATATGGGTTGTATAAATTTTTGGTTATGCCATTTGGCTTGACCAATGCACCATCATACTTTGTAGATTTAATGAACAGAACCTTTAGAGATTATTTAGACAAGTTTGTGCTTATTTTTATAGATGACATTTTGATTTATTCCAAAACAGTGGAAGAGCATGAAAGTCATCTGCACATGGTTTTGTCTAGACTAAGGGAAAAAGACTTAAAGGAAAAATACTCAAAATGTGAATTTTGGAAAGAGGAAGTGTATTTTCTTGGCCATGTTATATCTGCCCAAGGAATTTCTGTGAACCCCAATAAAGTAGTGGCTATCCAAGCATGGAAGAGGCCAAGCATTGTGAGTGAAGTGAGGTCATTTATGGGGATGGTAGGGTATTATAGGAGATTTATAAAAGATTTTTCAAAAATTTCTACACCACTTACTAACCTAACCAGGAAGAACCAAGCTTTTGTTTGGTCAGAAAAATGTGAAAAGTCTTTTGAACAGTTGAAGGAGGCATTGGTGAATGCTCCAATTTTAAAAGTACCTCATGGAAATGAAGAATTAGTTATATACACTGATGCTAGTGGATTTGGCTTGGGTGCAGTTTTGATGCAACAAGGCCAAGTCATTGCATATGCATCCAGACAACTTAAACCCCATGAAGTGGGTATGCCACACATGATCTTGAATTAGCAGCTGTGATCTATGCTTTGAAACTTTGGAGACATTATTTGTTAGGCACTAAGTTTGAACTTTACACTGACCACAAGTCTCTAAAATATTTATTTTCACAAAAAGATTTGAACATGAGGCAACATAGATGGGTGGAGTTCTTAGCTGCCTATGACTTTGACATACTCTATACACCAGGCAAAGCAAACAAAGTTGCAGATGCTCTAAGTAGACAGCATGATAAATTAGCTATGATGATGATAGAAGAATTTAAGAATTTGTCTTTGCTGACTGAGTTAGAAATTGGGGAGAATGGTTGTGTGCACATTGATGAGAAGGTGCATGGTGCACAAGAAAATAAAGGGAAGTTAAGCTTAATGACACTTCAACCAAATTTAATTCTGAAGGTAGGAAAAATGCAAGAACAGGATGCAAACTTATTAGAGAAGAAAATGCTCCTCTCAAAAGGGGAGGAAGTGATGAATCACCATATTGATAAAAATGGTTATATGAGATACCAAAATAGGATGTGTGTGCCAGAGGACACAGAATTGAAGAAAGAGATATTGAATGAATATCACAGAAGTAAATACTCCATACACCCAGGCAACACAAAGATGTACCAAAATTTGAAAAGAGACTTCTGGTGGAAGGGGATGAAATCAGATGTAGCTAAATACATTGCCAAATGTATGACTTGCCAACAAGTCAAGGGTGAAACCCAAAAGCCATCAGGGTTGATGCAGCCTCTTAGTGTACCACAGTAGAAGTGGGAAGATATATCTATGGATTTCATAGATGGGCTGCCTAGATCTAAGAGATGAAATACAAGCATATGGGTGATAGTTGATAGGCTAACCAAAGTAGCACACTTCATCCCAGTCAAGTCAGAAAGGAAAGCACCAAAATTAGCTCAAATTTTTATGAAGGAAGTGGTAAAGTTACATGGCATTCCCAAAACCATTATGAGTGATAGGGATACCATCTTCACCTCAAAATTCTGGAGAAGCTTTCAAGAAGCAATGGGAAGTGAACTATGTCTAAGTACTGCCTACCATCCTCAATCAGATGGGCAGACTAAGGTAGTAAACAAGGTTTTGGAGGACATGTTGAGAGCATGTGTACTGGATTTTGGGGGGCAACTAGGAAGATTATCTTCATGTAGTTGAATTTACATACAACAACAGCTATCAAAGCACCATAGGAATGGCTCCATTTGAAGCCTTATATGGTAAGCCTTCTTTGTCACCTGTTTGTTGGGTAGGAGCAGGAGAAAGGGCTATTTTAGGGCCTGAGTACATACAAGAAACTAAGGAGAAAATTGAGTTGATAAGAAGAAGAATGGCAACAGCACAAGATAGGCAAAAGAAATTTGCAGACATGAAAAGGAGGCAGGTAGAATATGAAGTGGGAAATTTTGTTTTCATCAAAATCTCACCTATGAAAAATGTGCTGAGGTTTGGGAAATAAGGCAAGTTAACCCCGAGATATATTGGACCATACAAAATTCTGGAAAGAATTGGTTCCTTGGCATATAAGTTGAAATTGCCAGAAAACATGCAAGGCATACATGATGTTTTTCATGTATCACAACTGAGAAGGTGGGTACATGACAAGGCAGAAATTCTGGAAACCCCAACACAAGTGCAGATAAATCCTAATTTGATTTATGAAAAAGATCCAGTAGGGATTTTGGCAAAGGATGTAAAGAAATTAAGAAATAAA
The DNA here is from genome assembly GCA_030737815.1 of Allium fistulosum. NCBI lineage: Eukaryota > Viridiplantae > Streptophyta > Magnoliopsida > Asparagales > Amaryllidaceae > Allium > Allium fistulosum. The sequence continues at coordinate 615,497,809 of CM060907.1, forward strand.
TCACTGAAACTTGTGAAAGTACAGTGGAGTCTTGATCCCAGTGATTGCACCTGGGAATTAGAGGACAAGGTTAGGATGAACTACCCTAATCTATTTTCAGATTAGAGGTAAATATAATTTTTAATTTGCTTTTCTTTTGGATGCATGTATTTTTAGTTATTATCATAGAACTAGAAATCTAAGTAGTTAAAGAGTACTTGTTTTCTGATTTAAGCTTGGAAAAATTGTGGGACACAATTCCTAAAAGGTGGGGTGTATGTAATGACCCAAGATTTTAGGAATTTATCTTGGAAAAATATAAATAAGCTTAAAATAATTTTTAAGTAGTTTTTAAAACCATGTTTAAGGGAAAGATGAGATAGCTTGATGTAGTGTAATAAAAATGATGTGCATTTGTGCACAGAAAATACACATGAGTAAAGCTAGATCCCTGGATACTATGATTAAGTACATGATGCTATGTATGGAAATATATATATATATATATATATATATATATTTACTGATAAATAAAGAAAACCCTCAAATGTGCTATTTGCAGAAATATAACTAAGTATACATGTGCATATGTGTATCAGTATAAAGTAATATAGATGTATATATATGTATATAAGTTATTGTCTGTAAAACATATATGTAAGTATACTAACTAAGTATTAGAATTTAAACTAGTAAAATGAAACACACAAATATGTTTTTCCTCTTGTGGATAAATAAAAAGGAAAACACCAGATAATAAAGTGAAGGCTAAAAATAGAAAATGGGAGGAAAACAAAAATGTATTTTTGTATGGGCTGAATTAAGAAAGGAAAAAGTATATAAAATATTGCTGGGAAATCAGATCACACATTTAGCATGCAAATGGACAAGAGAAAAAGCATTTTATGGAAAAGTAAGATTTCTGAAAATAACCAAAGTAGATAACCACTTTTCTCTTCACCAAATTAAGCCGGGGAGGGTAGAATTTTGGGTTCAAATGAATGTAGATAACATAATTTTCTGGTGGGCAAAAATGGCTTTAGCCAATACCCAAAACCCTAAGGAGAACTCTGTATATATATGCAGCAGCCTCCTCTCCTTCCCAGAAGAAATTTGAAAAAAAAAATAAACCATATAAAATATAAGGCAAGTGAAGGAACAGAGCTTGAAACAAAAGTCAGAAGTTTATAAGCTAACTAAGGAAGCAAAGAAGAGAGCTAGGTGAGAAAACTCACTCAAAAACTTAAGGCACTAAGTCCTAATGAAGGTAGCCAGTTATAAATTAATTTTTCTTAAAAGAGTATGTGTTTGTCTTTCAGAAATTAAGGATGCTTTAATGCTAGATGGTTGTTCTAGTTGTTTTATTTTGTGAATATTCTAAATATGATCAGCATGCATGAATAAGTATCTTAAAAACCCATCTCTAACTGATATGATACTAGTTAGAAATATAAATAAATACCCAGAAAATAAAATGTTGAATATAATCAAGTAGTGTTGGTTTTGGCTCAACCCAGAAAAATTGATGAGCATATGGGCTGCAATATACATATGTATATGTGCTGAGGCTTAAAATGAAAAGGAATTAGGAGTGCAATAGACTTACGTATGTGCTGACACTCCTGATTCAAAGAAAATATACAATACCCACCCAGCAAATAGATTTTGTGATGCACAGATGTTTGCAACAAAATCTTCCCATAGAACCATAAACCAATGTTAGTTGTCTATACCTCCTTTAATTTGCAAGAACAAGTTTTAATAAGTACCAATATTTAAATTGCTTGATTGCCTCTGTTTGTTATATGAATGATGAGGGATGTTATGAGATTAATGCTTGTTTTAGTGAAATGACCCACTGATTAGGTTTGCTCTGAAAAAATTAAAAGAGAAAGTACCTGAGAACCTGATAGGAAATGGGGTCAAGATTACTTCAGGAATGACTTGTGTTCTTGAGTAATGCAAGTTGACACATGGCTTGTTTAAGTCCTGAGATCTTTGTGTAATGTAGTGAATTAGTTCATTACAGTGTGTCCATTGATTCATATAATTGCAGATGAGACCATGGTAGATAAATATATCAAGGAAAGAATATTTGATATGATGAGGAACTAGAGTTTTCCCAGAAATGAAATACGAGGAGGGAATAAATGATTTAACTCATGTTGGTTATTTTTCTATTTTGTGTGAATGATTATTTGATTTATGACTGAATTGTATACATGAATGAATGTGCCATGTCTATTAAAGTCTCTGGAAAGAAAGATTAAAGTGTGCACATGTACAATGACACAGAACATGCGCACAAGTATCATTTGTTTTCAAAGGGCAGAACTATATGCATATGTACTTAATTCAATTTTAACTTAATTAATTAATTGCTTTAGTGGATTTTCTCATACCAGACATGTGTCTGACCCTAGTGTGCTAATGGCATCTGGGGTGTCTCATTTAAAATGAGGCAGCTTCAAATGCTTTTTCACGTACAGTAGCCTCTAGATAGGAGTAGAAGCAAGGCATTGAGAAGAAGATTATAGCATGCTAGAATTAAATAGATAAGAGCTTAAAAGATGAAATTTGCATGTATTGATATTTTAAAATTTTCCATTGTAGCAAGTACTAAGAGATGTTGGATATTTGGTTAAGCATTTTAAGGTTTTGACTTGTAACTGGAATTTAAAATATCTGAGTTTCATTATCCGGATTGTTGAAAAGTTTTTATCTATAATTTTGTAAGTTAGATCCATAATAGTGATTTATAGGAGGGTGAAGTTAGATCCATATTAGTGATTTTATACAGGTTCAGACATGTTTTGTTCAAACATTATCACACCAGTACCTTTGTAATTTTATCATGAATCTGGATTTCTTTTTGCTAAAGTTTTGGGCAAAATGCCTCTTAAGACACTCTGAAATATGTCTGAACAACGAGTCTATTTAACCCATGTTTTTCTTTGCTGAGTATCCACATGTCCCAGGAAACTCACCCTGGACTGCATTTCATTTAGCCTAGTACCTTGGTATCAAGGAATCAAGTTTCTGGAATATGAAAATTCACTTAAAAATATCACAGATATGAGTTTGCATATAAGGCAGATTTATAGGAAAGCAAATATAGAAAATGATATAAGCTTATATCATTTTCAGAGCACAGACACTACACTATTAATTTTATAGATAATCATAACATAATTATCTGGTTTCTATGGACCATATTTCATAGAGGGTCCAGCAAGCTATCAAAGATTAAAAATCATATTGTTACCTATATGAACAAAATTTTATTACATAAATAAAATTGAGCTATGTGGGGATTGATTAAATTTAATCAATCAATGTAACCTCTTGTTTTCCATAACCTGATTAAACAAGAGAGGGCACATGCATCTTCATATGTGTGTGCATATCCTTGTGGTTGGACTGATATATCTATATTAGTAAAACTTTTGATCCTAGACAAAGTTTGTTATTGAAAAAAAAGGAAAATGACCCTGGAAAATATATTTGTTAGTAAATGATATATATATCACTTAAAAAAAATCCTTACAAAATTAAGGTATAAAAGAGAGGGTCATTTCAAATACAAACCTAAATCCTCTAGGCATCTAGAGAATTATACTTGGGGGCAATGTTGGTGCGTGCTTGGGATGTGCTAGAATACCGGGAGCAAACTATGTTGGAGCTAGAAACGGAAATTAGTATGTGAATTTGCAACGACCGGAGTAGTATGTGCGAGAGCTTCCCTATAGAAACGGAGGACAAAATGAACTTGAGGACCGGGTTAGAACGTAAACGTGTAGGCAGAGGAGTTTGTGCCAAAATATGTGCTAGAGTTCGCCTACAGGAGTAGGGGACAGAATGTAGTTAGTGGTCTAAGACTTCCGTTAGATGACAATAACTAGATGGCTGAGATGATCAAAAGAATAGTTTGAGATGGACCTCCAAACCAGTGTCTAGAAGATGTGAACATGAATCCATTCACCCGTAACATACGAAATTCGAGGAATTCTTCCGATATCAAGCTTTCGATGTTGGAAATGTATGATGGGCAGATGGATCTAACAGTTCACCTAATGAGATACATCCGACAAATGGAGGTGTTGAGTGCTTCTAAGGAGGTAACAAGATGGTGCTTCTTTTTATAATAGATAGATTTAGCAGTGATGTGGTTCAGACACCTAGAGAATGGGTCTATAAGAGCATAGACTGACTTGGTGAATAAGTTCATAAAGCAGTTCAGAGTTCGTATCTCACGACCAAAGAATGTGATGATGCTATCGAGCATGAAGCAAAGGGCCAAAGAGACCTTGAGGAGCTACTTGATTAGACTTAACATGGCAATTGCTACAGAGATAAGCTGGATAAATCTGTGATTTTGATAGCGACTGTTTCAGGAGTTGCAAGCAAGACTGATTTTAAGCTTTCTATGGAAAGGGAACCACCAATGGACCATTTGGAATTCTATCATGAAGCTAAGAGATATTTGCATCAAGAAGATGCCAAAGCTGAGGATGCTAAAATTAACACTGTGGATGACGTAGGACTCTCTGGAGCAGGACATGGCAAGGATAAAGGAAAGCGAAGATCTGATGATAATGTTGGAGAATCGAAATAGATGAGGAAGGAATCAAAGTACTCTTTCTACATTGATCAAACAGAGACCACAGAGAGGATAAACCAAGATACTAGGTGGCAGATCCCCTATCGAAAGCCTACAAAAAGAGAATCGACTGATTAATAAAGAAGATTCGAAAAGTTTTGCAACTTCATTAAGTTGGATGGACATGAAACGAACGAGTGTCGACACCTTCGTGACCTAATAGAAGAACTGGTTTGAAGTAACTAGCTACAGTGGTATGTAAGGGATCGAACTACGATGGTGCAGCTGAAGCAACCACCTTCTGCAGCGAATGCATCAAGGTACGACCAGGGATCAGGTTCGAGGATGGTAATCACATGATTGGGATGGATAGGAGCCACTTTGCTTCCTGCGCTTTGCTTTTTGCTTTGAATAATTAAGATAATAATAAGACCGCTTACATGTGTACGAGGCCTCGATTGGACTCTAAGCATGCTCTGAGTATGGTGTTTTAGATGATTAGTTAGGACAATAATAACCTTGGACCGCTCACCCAAGTACTTGACCTAGATTAGTCTTTAGGCACACTCTGAGTCGGATGTCTACAATGAATAATTTTGATATTTCCTTGTTTGCTTTGATTTGAACATTTGATATTTTTAAAATCCACTTGAATGTGATATTGATATTGATCGTGGTAGTCTCGTCCGTAGAGATAGGGCGGTGACCGTAAGGTGCAAGTTCCCTTGCCGGAGAGCGAGTGGATGGACTTGTACGAAAATTAAGTCCCCTCATCGAAGAGTGAGAAGATGGATTTACTTGGTCATTGGGTCTCCTCGTCGGAGAGCGAGCGGATTGGGATCAACAAGGATCCAGAGAGATCAAACCCTAGATTGGGTGATAAACGATTCGGAGAGATGGAAACCCTAGATTAGATGATAAATGATCTAGAGAGATCGATACCCCAGATTGGATGATAAACGACCCGAAGAGATCAAACCCTAGATTGGTAGATGAACAGTCCAGCAAGACCAAGCCCGAAGCGAATGTAGATTTGATAAAAGGATTTAAATGCCTTGCAATCAGAAAAAAGGAATTAAACCCTAGGCGATTCACTAGGACTGAGATCAATGAATAGTCGAAGAGCTCAACAACCAAAGAATGACTTTACTAGAAACTTGTTCTAGAGCAAAGCATACCTTACATTCGAAAGACGTACTTTGGAGGGCAAGTTAATCCGCTTTTTAGCCAAGCAGATTTCAATTATAATTTGAAGGGCAAGGCAAAGACAAAACAATTCAAAAACTTAGAAGCACACCTAAAAGAAGTAGAGAAACAACTGGGAGAAATTTTAATGGAAATTAGCCTAAGGAGACAACTAGGTGAAGAGTGATTTTGGTCGGTGAAGAGTGATTTTGACTCAGTAAAGAGTGGTTTGCTCTCTCCTTTCTGCCTCCCAAACTCCATATACCTCATATGCTACGCCAGCCACCCATGGACACGTGGTTTTCCTAGAGTTTGGACAAGCAATTCCAAGGATTGATGAGAAGAAAGCGAAGGAATCATGATGATTCAAGTGCTATCGAAAGATCGTTAAAATCAACTTAAAATCAATGGAAAAGAGCTTGGAACACATCGAGTAAAAGATGGAAGAGCAAAATAAGTGAAAGAGTGCACTTTACACCAAGAAAAATATATCGGTACTGTGTTATTTAGATCGGTACCGAGTCATTTTCTTGGTTCATGGGCCTCTGTGCTCGCTTGAACAACACCGGGCTATCTTCTAGACTTCAATGCAAGTAGGCTCCTGACCCTGTACCTCTATTTCTCTGTAAATACGAGCCCTACGGCAACTAAAAGGTGATCTTTTTCCTTCACTCCGAAGCTGGGAATCTGCTTCTTCTTCTCTCATATCTCCTACCTCAAAGATACTCCAGAAACCCCATGGTAAATCTGAGATCCACTAGGTAGTGTTCAGATCTGATAAAATTAGTTGTAATCTGAAGAGAGAATAACTAATAATAAAGGTTAAAGTGGACATAGGCCGAAGATTACGTCGAACCACTATAAAAATTGTGTTTCTTTACTGTTATTTTATTTATTTTACTAAAACTGGTGCTTTCATATGGCGTTAGGGGTGTTTTGCCATTTTTCGTGCAAACACTCCATTCTTCCCTTTCAATATGGTATGGTTGAAATTACTTGCCATCAAATGGTATGCAATTTCCATAAATCTTTTCATTAAAACATCTTTAAACTTGTTCAAAAATACACAGATATCATATTTTGATGCTTGCAAATATAACTTTTATACATTCATTCAAATAATTACAAATAACTTCCAAACATCAAATAAAATAAATAATAATTAATATTTCTCAAATATTTATTAATTTAATTAACTTATAACATTTTGTAAATTAATTAAATCATGTGGTTTTCAAAGTTCACAAATACGGTTGTTTGGCTCAAAGTTGTAAATACAGTCGGCAATTAATGTTGAATAATTTAAACAATAACGTTCACACGTTACCTTAGTTAGTGGTCTGACATTATGACTGAATTAATCGTTTACACATCTTTACTGGTAAAATGCAATTTTACTTATTTAAGCGTTACCTAATACTGATAATTCTTTACACCAATTCTCTTTGTCAAAATTATATTACGTTTGGACTTATGGAATTTGGTAATGGTCAAAACTCCAATTTCATCTTATTCAACGTTATAGTATTAACACACAGTCCTTGGTTCAATAATAACAGTTATTATTAACTGAAATGCTCTGGCCAGAGTGTGATGCCCCACCCTGAGACCCACATTAACAAAGAGTATTATTGGGTAATACTGTATGCTAATGCGGAGAAAAGGCTGGTTAGGAGCGACCATCTATAGTCTTGTCTTAAATATCTATCGTCGATTGGTGCTCTATATTTTTTTTCAATCTCAAGTGGATCGACATACCAATAAATTCTTAATACAAAACTACAAGTGGCTATAGGATCTATCAGAAAAAAATACAACAATTCAAATGCATAAAACATCACAGAACAGTAAACAAATATATATATATAAATATATATATATATATACATATATACTGAAACATCCCAATACAATACAAATAATACATCATAAGTGGTATGACGACCACAATATACACACGAGTCAAAACAATATACATATCAGAGTAGCGATAAAAAGACTACAACAAAAAGGGCTAGCAGACTAGTCCATGCAGAAGCAGAATAGGCTAAGTCCATAAGGGTACCTAACCTGAAACACCTCGGTCTGACCCAAGTATAAAATACACGGGTCATTCTAGCTAAACAAATCAGTTTATAAGGATAAGTGATAATATGAGCATAAGGCAAGGTGATAATCTTCTTAAGTGAGAAGCCATAATTCAAGAGTATATGGTTACTTCAAAAAGCACAATTAAGTAGGTATAGTAATTTCAAGTGATATAAGGATATCACTAAACACGAATGTAACTCAAAGGCGATAAAACTTCATAACAATTCTCACAATAAAAGCACGCCTCATCTCATTGGCGTATTACAAAACATCAAATATGGTTTAGGAGAAAAACATAACTCCAAAGAGGAGAAATCCCAAACCCGCCATATTGGCAAACTCAAAAGCATTCTCAAAGAGAAAACATCATCTCAAAATACGCCATTAGGCAATCAAATATAAATCTCCAACATAGTAGACTATAATCCCATATAAACGCCAAAAGGCAAATCTCATATAATATGCCAAAAAGGCAAACCTCAAATAAAGCCAGGTGTTGGCAAACCCAAATCTCAAATATAGAACTTGATAAGAAGTTCAATTTCCAAAGATGTAATTGCCATATATAATATCTCGAACGGCTCAAAAGGCCAATAATGTAAAAAGGCGATACACTTGGAAAATCATAAAGAAATCAATGAAATCATTTCAAAGATATAGCATGTGCTTATGGTCGAAGCCCGCCAAGTACTGTTCTCCCAAAATAAGGCGCCATGTCTCTCAGACAAACGTCCCGAAGGATAAATAAATAGGTTTCTTAGACAAACATCCCGAAGGACAACATCCCGAAGGACAAATACGTCGCAATGACAAATGTCTCTTAGACAAACATCCCTAAGGAAAAATGACCCGAAGGTCCAGTACTGCCAAATACGTCTCTTAGACAAATGTGTCACAGACTCTCGGATAGGAACCCGAACAGTGTTAATGTGTGTCCCATACCACACGTTCGCACTAAACTGTTTACTAACCGCTAGTAAATTTCACACTCAAAGCAGTAAAAAGTCTACCTCATCTCATTGGTAAACTCGACCCGAAGGTCAAAACGATCAAACGGACAAGTTGGGAATTAACCGATAAGATAAACGCACATGTCCCATACCACGTGTTTTACCAAACAGTTAATTCTCCTTCTCATTTGCTCGAATGGTGCAAAAACGTGTATTATATATAAAATAATTTACTTGAGAAAACAAGCTTTTAAAACCAATTTCTGAAATCGTATTTGGAATCAAACTTTGAAAATTCCCTTATTATAGAGAATATATAGACTGTATAGCTCAAAAATAATTTAAAAATATTATATAATAATTATTTAAAATGCCAATTTATTTCAAAAATAATTCCAAAATTGTTTGGAGAAAGCCGTGCTCGAAAACCATAAAAAACAAAGAAAATACCTCAAAACCGATAACTCAAATTCAATTCGAATTCAATTCAAAATTCAACTCAAAATCAATTCAAATTTGAATGTCGAAATCTTAAAATTTAGCCAGCCTATTGATAGGCATCATAGCTCTCAAAACAGCACAAATATATCTCGAAAACGAGAACCAGAAGTTAAGAAAACAAGAAGGAAACGAAACCGAAAACAAAAGAGAGCAACGCAAAAGCACACAAGAGACAAGGCTTCTTAGGTCGACCACCAGTCGACCTCTCTTGTCCCTAGGTCGAGCGTACGGTCAACATAAGGGTAAGCATGGTCGACCTATGCATGCCTTCTCACGCGATTTCGATCCAAGTGATTTTCATACGACGAACTGATTTTCAGGTGGGCTTTTAACATAGCAAATTAAAGAGTTTTGCAAACCACATTTTGCATGCATAAAGAATAACACATAAACTACCATCTGAAAGAAATCCGACAGCATTTCGGTGCCGGAGTTGGGAGATACAACAGTTCAAAGCAGCAACCAGAGACATATTTTCACAGAGATAAGAAATAAAAACGGTAAACGATTACAAAGCAGGAATTTGCATAGAATATTGCTCTTTGAACATTGCATTAGCTAGAGATTGTGAGATTTAACTCACCTTGCTATTAGAGGTGACCAAACCTCGAATTTATGCTAAAAGATTGAAGCTTTGAGGAGATAATGGCCTTCAATTACCTGTAGAACTCAAAAATAGTGCATGCAAGAAGAAGATAATAGTAAATTAGAAAACCATTTTCTAAAATCGAGATTTGATGAAACTATAGAGTTTGGAGATTGATTACACTTTCAATTCTCTCTAGATTTGATAAGAACAGTAATTTATTTGAAAAAGACTTGAATTTTAAAGCATGGTATGAAGAAAATGGAGTTTTTTCTTTTACTGTATTTGTTTCAGGAGATGAAGAAGAAGGGAGGTAAGGAATGAACTATAGTAAGTAATTTTCTTCTTTCCTCACTTATATGGTTAAGACTAATGGGCTTTGGACACAAGAAATAAAAGAAATCAAATAAGCCTAAGTTTTAATTCATACTTAAACTAAAATACCTATATTTACCCATATGTAATTAACAAAGGCCATTTTCTTTCAAATTTTCACATAAATAAAATTGTAAATTTACCTACACGTGAAATAAATTATTTTGCACTATATAAAAAGATTAATTTTTATTTTTAAAACATTATTATTATTAAAATCCTTTATTTCACAATAATACACAATTTTCACCAAATAAATCTAAAAGTCTACATTTTTAACTTCTAAAATTCAACAAAAATCATTTTCTTACTTAGAAAAATATTTTAAACCACTTCCAAACTTAATTTGTAGCCAAAACGTATTTTTAAACCAATTTCAACCTTTTTATTTAAATAAAACACCTTATATATCAAATATTTAAAAAAAAACTATTAAAAGAAGCAATTGTGCAATAATTAATATAATTATTGCATTTTCTCTAAAATAAAGTCATTTTACTTATTTAAAGCCCATATTCCATTTATTATCACTCCAAACAAAATAAAATAAAGTTCTAAGCTTTATTTTCACAATTTAATTCCAATTTTATTGTTTATTACAAATAAACAATTTAATTTTTCCAATTTTAATTTAATTTACAATATTAAATTATAATTACCATTATAATTTAGTATTGATAGGTAATCTCCAAACCAGGGTTGTTACAGACTCCCCCCTTAACAAAATTTCGTCCACTCAATTTCTAGAGAAGAGTTTATATTCAACCTATTAATTTCATCAATCAAAAGAAAGATAGACAAGCTCAAGTTTAAAAATTCTCTTACTCTCAAAATAGAATGGTAGAAAACCAAGATATGGCTTGCTCGATTAATTCTATGGTTTCCAAAGTGCTAATATTGGAATTAGCGATCCATTGAATTTTCTGAGCAACACACAAGATTTCGAAGGCGTCTCACCTTCGAATGAGAACACAACAAGATGCTACAAAAAGGATCAATCGAATGAGATTGATTTCTCATAAGCTCCTCGAGTATGCTTGGGATTTAGCACAACTCCAACCCGAACTCTAACCAACAAAATGATTATCGATATGATTTTCCATATGACAATACGGAAGGAACCACACCGATACAAGATTGACACAAAAGTGGCGAGATACATTAATCAAAAGGTGGTTTCTTCAAAGGCCACCATACTCAAACGACCGCATAAATGCACGTCGTTAGAAAATAACACGAGAGTAAGATAAACACAAGGAACTAAAATATAGGTATAAACTCTCAATCAAAATTCTTTGAGTTTAAAAATTCAATATTTTTTTTAATTATAACCACAATTTTCAGCAGATGAAAATTTTCAAAATTTCTTACTTAGATTTTAAATTTAAACTCATTACTCTTCATTAGAGTAAATAAAGTCTAAGTTGTTTATTCTCTATTTCTTCCATAGGTATTCTCCAGTTTGCAACATATTTTTTTTCAATTTGTTTCTCAAATTTCCTAAGTGTTAGAAATTTCCAAAAAAATCGACGAAGTCTCCTTTGTACGGAGGGTCGTATACAATATTACAAAAATGATTTATATAATATACATCGATCATTAGGTCGGAAACACAAAATATACCATCATTCAACTCTTAAAATTAATCCGAAAACATTTATTTTTAGCATTTTAAAGCAAGTTTGCACAATCTTATATATAATCTTTTTGCTCAAAATATAGTCCAACTATCATCTTTTCACCTGTACTTAACTCAAATAGATAATATTAGTTCATGTTCATAAATAAAAAGTGCTACATTTAATTATTAAGGGGAAATAGATCAATTTCATTTCAGACATGCTGTAAAGAAGACAAGTTTTGACATGGCAAACCACAAAATCAGAAAACTTTTATAAAAAAAACTTGTTCTACTCAGTCTAAGCTTTCCAGCAATTTAAATATCATCAAAATCGGATTTACGATTTGAAAGTTATGTTAAATTTACTTTCAACTTAAATCTTGGAAAATTTTGTAATATGGCAGAATTGCCTATCCACTTTCAAACCCATTTTAGACTCAGTAAAAAGAAAAATCTTTTAAAGTAGTAAAAAGAAACTTTATATCTTTCTGAAAGCTCTTTAATTTGCAAAAAGATTGAGCTTTTTGGAATTTTTAAATCTCAAGTTATCGTAGTTTTAGTACAGCACTTTTACAAACAAAATTTCAGCTTTTAAATCAATTTAAAAATTAAAATTTACCCAAACCATTTTATGCTCATACTACATTTTCAAACAAGCTTTTTGCTAAATAATTTATTAAATGATTTTCTTTTTCCCTGGAAAGCTAAGACATACAAAATTATGATCAACTTTATGTAATCATCATAAAACATTTTATTAAGTGGAAATATTTTCATGACTTTCCAAAATCTACTTTAAAACAACTAACTAGAAAACTCATTTTGGAAGAGATAACTAACCTCTTTCATTATAAAGAGATGATTATTGATTATCCACAAAAATAAATTTTTGGGATATATATATAAAGTTTAAAATTATTCTCAATTTAAAATGATTATACTACATGAATTGTTCATTTATCAAAACAATCCAAATTCACATTTCCACTTGTCATAAAAATTAAATTCCCATCTAATTATCAACATAAAACTAATTAAAGTTGATAATTAATTCAAACTTGTTTTCAAAAGAATTTTGCAATTTTAAACCCATAAGTTTTAATACCATTTAAGTTTAGATCCTGTATGGAAAGAATGGTTCAGATGTGTGCTAACTGGAGAGAAGTAAGGCGTGCTAATGACAAAAGGATAACAAGGAGAATTGAGTGGTTATTATAAAGTGTGATTTTGCTAGGTAGGCAATGAAGTATATACAGTAGTTGTATTACAACAATGCTTTTGTCATAAGAAGAGTATAGGGTTGCCGCCTCATTTTGCGGGGGTGACTAGAGGCTTTTGTGGGAATTTTATCCAATCATGACAAAATTGGGTAGGAAAAGAGGCTGGTCATCGAGGAATCTTTGGCGACCAAGGAGAGGCCTAGACGGGGTCTATGGTAGATCTAGCGACCTGGGAGGTGATGTTTTTTTATTGTAACTGGGCCATTGAGTGATGGGGCGAGAAGATGTTGTCCGTGAGGCTTGAAGCTTCTCACTGATCTAGGAAACATGGTGGGACAGGCCTTGGACAATGATGGCGGGGCGACGAGTCCTTTACGGGATGGGATGTAAAAGGCAACATACAATTGGGCTAGAGATGGCACTGGCCAACATATGCTAAGAGGGCCTATGTTTCTAGGCTTTGACCTGATGGGCTTATTTAGCTTTTAGTGACAAAATGAGCAATATTTCACCCCTAAGTTCGCTTTTGCGAATAGAGGCAGAATTATCTTATTCGTAATTTATGCAAATGACATATGTCATGCTATTGGCTATGGCATTTTGTTTCTCGAGATGGATTCAAATACATGATGTTTGTTGTAATGTCGCACTTGATTAGAATTCGATAGCTCAAATCCTTTCCCACTCATTTCATCCAACAATTGAGGTTGGAGACCCGTATCTATAAAAGAAAGAGGAGATCGTTTTCTTCCTTTTGTTATGCTTTTGCATTTAAAATCTCCATTAACTATTTTCGACCTTCCTACATCCAAAAGCCGCTTTGATCTCGTTTTCGACCTTTATTGTCAATAAAAGTGAGTATTTCCTCCTTTCATTCATTTTTTTCTATTTCTTCATGATTATATCAAAGTTTTCTTATGCTAAAATCAAGTTTTTTGCATGCTTTTATTCTCTCTCTTGTTTCTCCTAGATCCTTCAAGACTCAAATAGTTGCTAGTTGAAAATTGGGATCGGTACGTTGACATTGATCGGTCGAATTTAAACTGAATTTGGTTTTTTCATAAAAAAGAACTTGAGAAAATCATTAAAACAAAATAATCCCTCTCCTTTAGGAAGAAAACAATAGGTTAGGTTTTGAATTTTGTAATAATGCTAAGTATGGTGGTTGATCTTGTGATTGCATGATTTTCTCCTTTCATTCATTTTTTTCTATTTCTTCATGATTATATCAAAGTTTTCTTATGCTAAAATCAAGTTTTTTGCATGCTTTTATTCTCTCTCTTGTTTCTCCTAGATCCTTCAAGACTCAAATAGTTGGTAGTTGAAAATTGGGATCGGTACGTTGACATTGATCTGTCGAATTTGAATTGAATTTGGTTTTTTCATAAAAAAGAACTTGAGAAAATCATTAAAACAAAATAATCCCTCTCCTTGAGGAAGAAAACAATAGGTTAGGTTTTTAATTTTGTAATAATGCTAAGTATGGTGGTTGATCTTGTGATTGCATGATACCTCTAAAGGGTCGTGCTACGCTCGAGTCCTGATCACCCATCCCTATATGTGGGAGTGAGTTTGCCGTCAAGTCCAGTGTTCCCCCAAGGTTTTTAGTGGGTTGGTTCAGTAATTAGGTTGTAATTCTATTTTTTTCCATGCGACCAAAGGAAACAAAATAGCTATTGAGGGCCCCACATGCAACTATCGCCCATTCTAGGGCATCCCCTTCAAAGTTCATGAGGACAAAGATGATTTGGCATAAGCTCTCACTACTCATTACATCTCAAGCATCATCTGGTTGTACCCACTCCAAGGGAAAAGGGCCAATACCTCCCGTGACTTCTTTACTTGGGCAATCGTACATATAAAGTGTGAGCCATCGATTAGGCTCCACCCATAGTTCAACCTCTTTTTGAATGTGCACTAAATGGTGTTTACTCAACTCACCCTCGGCAATTACAGTCTGTTGGCCTCTCTATTCATCATTTTCCATGACTTTGATCTTCCAGAGACCTCCCTCCTTTTTGATCAGAATATGTACGAACTCCCAAAGTTCACCACACTTTCAAAGGGTGGTATTACTAATTGTAGAGCTAATTTACTATTGTATTTTATCTGGATTGACAAGATTTGTAAACTAGAGGATAACTTGAAAAACATAATGCTCATTTTTGTAGACATTAATTTGCATTGAGTCGGCTATTGGGACCCGACCAGAGCATGTTGATGGAAAGCACAAGGGAGAAAGCCCAAGAGAAGAATGGAAGTGCTAGTTGTGGTGATTATAGAAAACGAGGGTAGTAGCCAGGGTAATTAAGGTGTGGGGGTGACTGTGGCCGACACAAGACATGGTGTAGGGGAAAGCTCATACATGGGAAGATAATGTGATGAGGGTGAGTGGCCTATGTATAATCCATGTTTATATGACAATGCGGGAAATGAAATATTGGGAGCTACGAAAAAAGTGCTATGAATGAGCTTTCACGCCACTAAGTGTAATGCCTCATGGTTCTCTAGTTACACTAGCACTCCTGAGGCTCTAGAGGTAGAGAGGACTAGGACATGGGTAAGGGCACCAAATATCTTGGAGAATATGGACAATTTTAGAGACATAACTCCTCTTGTAGGGTTTGCCTCCTAACCCACAGTCCTCTAATTACATAAGAGAATCGCTTGTTAGGGCACCAAATGATAGCGACACCGACTCTTTTTGCAAGTCTATACTATTTTCTTATTACACTTTATTTTTTTATTAGGCATTTTTGTTCTAATCGGTTGCTGATATGTTCCACATTGATTTTTTGCAGTTATTTAGCTGGACATTTCCTCCTTGGATAATGCCTCACAGAAGAACGTTGCTCCCATCTTGTCTTTACTACAATAGTAGTAATAGGTCCCGCTAGTCATAACTCAAGAGGGTACCACTTCGAGCTCCTCACAACTCGTTCTCTTTGCCTCCACTTTACCCTCGGATTAGGGGGTACCGCTTTCATAGGTTTTTCTTCCCCACCTTAATCCAGGATGCTCTTATATCCATGTGCTCAAGTGAAAATATACTGAGGATGACTAGCTGGAGTAGAGTGGGTCCAGCTCCATCAGTTTGTGTTTGTCAAGGAGGCAGAGCTAATGGATGTCTAGAAGACTACCATCAGTGTGGCTTATGTTTCCTTTGACTTAGAGCTTAGCAAGGAGGATATGATTTAGTTTTTCCATGTAGTCATTGGGACTATGGTAGAAGTGATTGACTAGGTGCACCAACCAAAGTCGAGGTGGCCTAGTACTATGACTAAACCCATCCTGGAGGCCAATCTTCAAGAAGGGTTTTTGGTACTAAGTTATATGCCATTTACTAAACACTCCTTTTGTGTGTTTGGGCATGCGTCCTCCATATCCAATAGGAGATGGCCGCACTGAAGAAGCGAGCCATATATTAGGCAAATTCATGGATTATTAAGATGCAAAAGAAGATGGTCATCAAGAAGAAACTAAGGGAATATGCAATGGTTAGGGCTGCGATAGCTAGGGAGATAGAAAAGGTGACTCAATAAGAACTAGGGAAGGCATGGGAGGAAAAAATCTCCCATAGTTTGGAGCTTGAGCTGGAGATGTAGTAGATGAAAATTCAGTTGGAGGGAAAAACAGATGTTAGCAATCTCCAGAATTCCTTCCTCTAACACTAGAGTGCCTGCATGTCGAAGCTATCCAGGTAATGGGAAAGATGGAGGTGAAAAGGATGAAAGAGAAGTAGAACACATGACTGACTACATTGCTAAAGCCGTTCATCGCCACTAACTTTCATCTGCCACTTGTATGTGCTTTCCTCTCCCCCTAAGCTTTTTTTGAGGTCCTCCAAGAGGTGGTGATGGACATGATATATAAATAATGGCCAAACTTCTCTTTCCATCAAATTTCCTCTTTGATGGCATCCCCCCACAACAGGGCCTCAGACCTCAGGGTCCCCAAGAAAATATTGTATGTAACGACTCGCCTTATCGACCCTTAGATGTCGACACTAATATATCCATGGTATTCACATGCGAGCACCCAAGTGCCGAAAAGACAAATTGTTAGGGTTAAATAAAAGAAAAGGAAATCAAATAAGGAAGAAGGAACATAATATTAAAATTTCACAATGGAACGATCATATATAATATTAAAATATATTATAAACTATCATTTTAAGACACAAGGTTTTTCAAAGTTACATTAATCATCTTGGACAATTTAAACAACCATTCCTCACAAATGCTGATGATACAATAGTAATATAGCGGAAATAAATACTACAATAGGATATCATCCAGCTCATCTCCAAAAGCTCCAAAGCGTTCAAAGCTAAATGTGAAAATATACATGGGGCTGACCCGAGCATTATAGTAAAATAACACTCGGATCAGTCTGGTAAACCAGCGTGAGAACCTTAAGAAATATGTAACATGAAACAACAACCATTGAGACAGCACGGATTTCCATAACGTTTTTCCCCTCAAAGAAACCAACCATTTATTAAGTTTAATATATAGCGATATGACAGATAATGTCTAGAATGTAGCACATAAATCATATCAAATAGCTGATGTGTGAACGCCACAACAATAATAGATATACAATCAATACCGCTAAGGTGCATTTACATAATGGATTTTCCATGGAGATCTCCTCGGATCTAGCTGAATCCGAACACTTCCATAAGGATGAGAGATATGCTTCCGAGCAATGTACATTTATAGGGAATGTACTATAGGAAATGAATAACTGGCCCATGCCTAAAACACTTGTGGTTCCGTCATTCGAACAGAACACGAATCCCTAATTGGGTTCCTTCAACTCAAACAGATCATTAATCACTACATGGATTCAAGCATCTTGAACCGATCTTGAACCTCCATATAGGTTCCATGTGTAAGTCCTCCGATGAATGCTAACGCTGTCCACTCTCTTGGAATACTCCTCAAAATAGACAGTCCCACATGATAGCATCGTTTAAAATGTTAACGCTGACCTTTCCCTTAGACTTAACCTTAGGATAAACATTTCAACTTTATAATGTTCCACTTCACAACTGCTTCAAGAACATGGATCGCGTATATGGTTTTGAAGTGGTTACGGGTTCAAGTCATCTCATATAAGTACACTGTTCCCACTTACCGAACTCTCCAATACCAATCGATGAATTCTTAGTAAACTCAACTCCGGTTCTTTCGGAAATAAAAGGACAATACATAAAGTGGAGATCAAATCCTAACCATTTAAGTGGATGGATTTCCTTATTATCTTTCCTAGAAGAGCAAGACGAGTTTATACGTACAATATAGCATCTCCGATGATAACTGTAAAATATAACACCCGTGTTTCTTCTAGGTATTCCTAAAGTTATATTTGGACAAATTCGATAGTCGACTAATTGACTATCTAGTACAAGATGTTTGGTTATAAATGGAAACCAAGTCTAGTATACTTTCCATTAACAAATGAACATGCAAAACAATATCAAGTCACACAAAGCACGATCAAGCCACACCAAGTTTGGTTAAGCTTCTTAAGCAACTCCTAATCCATTTTATTTAATTAATCCCTTTATTAATTAAAAAATCCTTTATTAGTAAACTTCATTTACCTAATAAAATTCTATCTTTTTCCAAAAGATTTCATACTTATAAGTTTCTTCAAAAGATCCTTTTTAAGGATCTAAGTACTTTCGCAAATCCGTTCAAAATGTTTAGGACTAATGTTACTTAAACATTGTCACTACAAACCCAAAACCATTTCCCTTTTGCTTATCTTTAAATCATCCTTTTAAAGATCTATTTTACATTCATAAGTATAATCAAAGAGGGTTATAGACGAATGCTATTAACACATTGTCACAACAAACCCAAAACCATTCTTATACTTGTTTCTATCTTTACAAACATTTGTTTTAAAGAACTAAGTTCATAATCGATCAAGTTCAGTATTTGACAAGTTAACTATCAAGTTCTAAAAATAATTGCTTATAGAATCACGATTCTTATGCTTAACTTGTGCTAACAACTTAACTATTCCTCGTCCAAGAGTGAAGCCGGGTAAGTTTGAGCATTGGTTGCATCAAGCCTTGCCTAACTTCATTATTGAATCTCACATATAGATAAGTCTACCTCGTTGGCTTTTTGTGTTAAGTATAGTATTAATGATTTCAATAAACAATGAGAAATCAACATGACTAATACGTTTTCAAAATTTTCCAACTTACTATTCCTTCGTCAAGAGGGAAGCCCGGTAGGTTAGAGCTTTATTGCTCCGTAACTACTCGACATCAATCTTAACTCTTAGAAATAGATAAGCCTTACTTCATCAGCTTTTAGTGTTAAGCCCAGTTAATTACTTTTCAAACAAATAATTAAACAATTTAACCATTTGTCCATTAAGCAATTACAAACCCCTAATCTTTGGTTTATAATTCAAAACTCGATACTTAATAAAACAATTTAAAAGGTAAGATATTTGCATAATATATTTATATAAGATAAGATATTTTCACAAGATAAGATATTTTTCAAGATGTTTATATAAGATATTTATTTTTCAAAATACTTATAATAGATTTTAAAACATTCATTAAAAATATTACTTGAAAATAACAAGTTTGAAAAATCATTAAAAAACATGAAAACGACATGTTTTCTAGATATTTTAATAAAATATCTCTTCTTTAAAAATTCACAATTAATTCTTAAGAAATCATAAAGATCTCAAACCAATTTTAAATACTCTAAAAATAGTTAGTAACTACTTGTAAAAAAGAATGAAACAAAATACTTAAATCTAAATATCTTTTTAAACCTTTTAAGTTCAAAAATCAAGTCTAAACGGAATAGTTTTGCACTATTGATGTTTTGGCCATTTTTGAGATGTTACTTAATTTTTTACCATTTAAGATTTTAATAGCAATAAATATATATATAAAATAATATAAATATGGAGAGAAATTCCTAGGGATCTCCATAAAAGTTGCATAGAATTAGCCAAAACTAAGGCAATTCCAAACTGCTTCTATAGCGACTATCACTATAAGTGCACTTTCAAATCCGAGTCCAATCTTAACCAAAGTCCATCTATAACCTATATGCTTTGTTCAAGGTCTTGTCACAAGTCATTCAAGTCCATTCCAAGTCCATATACATGGATGACGTATATCACTTACTTTAAAAGTAGGAATTCAAATCAATGTTTTAACATAATTTAACAACAATTCAATCAACATAAACACAATCAAACACAAACATTATGTGTTATATTTTCCATCTGAAGTGAGGTGTTAACTCACCTTTAATCTCTTAACAACCAAGATCAAAGCACCAAAGTCAAACCATAACCTTGCAACCACGTTTCCCTTCATCTTTCCTTTGCATTGCCTTGTTCCTTTGCTCTGTTTTCCCAATAATTTCTCATGACATCCCCTCCATGAGGAGCATAGCTGCACTTCTTCATGTTTTGGCTTGGTGGAAGGGTTTCTAATATTATACTAATCCTTATAGTAAAGTTTGAAGTGATTTGAAGTTGATTTGCAACTATTTATTTTTAGAACATAAGAGAGGAAGAAAATGAAGAAGCCATTGATTTTATCGTTCTACACTTTGTAAATTTTGTGATTATTTTCTAAGGGTGTGCCCCTCCTTATATTGGCTTAGGAATGTGATGGTAGAAGACCAAAAACCCCTCAAAACCCTAACAACATTAATTACACACATCACTTCTCCTTTATCATATGCTTAAGCATTTCCATATTTGCTTATTTCCTAAATATCTTTAATGACATCACCCATGACATCTCCCACAAGTTTATTTCCATAAATGGAAAAATAATTTTATTTCATTTTATTAACTTCCTAAGCAAACATCGTATGTAAAAAAGATCTGAACAACCTCTGAGGTTAAAAGGCTGTTTATCGATAAAACGATTTTCAGTCACATTATTTATATTTTTCAAAAGTATTTATTTTTGCAAACATTTTTCCCAAACAAGTGTCCCATCATTACTTATGATTTAAAAGAGGGTTAAAAAGCTTATTAAATCATTTTAATAACATTTAATCTGTGATTCAAATAGTTCAATAATTTAGATATTTAAATACAAGGTGTTCGAAATTCCGCCTCGTTACGTTCTCCCCCACTTTAAATATTTCGTCCTCGAAATTCCAACATGAGCAACCAAAGAGACAATCGCACATGGATACTTAAATAGTATCGCAATCATTAGCAAACAAAACTCACAATTTTCTCAGGTTCAAAACCCCTCTCGTCGCACAAGAATGATAAACAACCTACTAAGCGTACCTTACGCTCATCAGCCTCATGTTATTACTTAGACGATTATTCATGCTAGCTCATAACAGATTGAAGTTTCATCACCTAAACCCTTTATAAGTCAACAAAACATAGTATGCATACATACTAAAGCAAGTATGATGCTCATGGATCGTCCATACGCAATATCTGATTTGATCACTTGCTCGATCACATAAATTTCACTTCCCAATTAGTAAAAATCACTTGACCTCTTTAGTGCAGACTCTGATCAGGTTCCTTAATTAGAAATCTTTATTCTTCTTAAATAACAATATACTATGACAGAAAACTCTGGGATCATATCAAGAATCTGTATCAAGTGTTCGCCATCAAGAATCTAGTGAAAAATCCTTGATCGGACCATTGTAAACCACCACGAAAACATGTACTCGAATACTGGATCAAGAATAGTCATGCGAATAAAACGATCTACGTACAATTTACATATTTATCCTATTGGTTTCTTAACTACACCAATTCCTTTTTAATCACATTCATTTATCCAAATAGTATGTCATTTAGTACTAAAATTATTTATGAATTATTTCATAAAAACCTAACTTCAAGTTCATAAATATTTTACAACTTAAGTTCATACTTGTATAATACTCCACTACATCCTAAGAGTATATACGGAAATGTCAAACTTGTAAAAAGTATAATTAACAAATTTAAAACTTATTTTAACTTGCTATCTTCTCAATTCAAGTGTTATATAAACTGCAATTTATATCTTCAAAAACACTTAACTAACAGTTCTATAACAATTCGGAAGTTCCCGACTATCCAAAATCGCTGAAAATCCCATTTCATTTCAACAAATGAAAACTACCAAACAACAGATCATATCATGATGCACTTCCATATTTTCCTAATGCATAGGTTACATGTGTCCATGAAATAACTTAACAAGAAAACTTTAAAACTAAAAACCGGCATTCATTTCAAATCTCTTGAAACTTATATATATGCATATATCTTTTGTATATCAAACCATACTTTTGGATTAAATCAAAATCTGTTTTACTAAAACAACTTTGCAACATCCCACACTTAGAAACCCGAAAATTAATGACGATAATAATGAAGTCAACACAAGAATTATTTTCAAGCGACATGAGTGAGTTTAGTACATCCAATTTATGCCTTTTGAACTTAACCAAAAAAATTTCAAAAAAGTATCAAATACTTTGTAAATGTTACTAAGTACCATGATCTCAAATTCTTAAACCAATTTCCCAAATACTTACTTTCAAATAATATTACTATTATTTTCTCCAAAATTTTGAAAAACATTTACAAAGATACATGGATTTAAGTCCTCAATTTATCTATTTAAATCATTTTCGTTTATAAACCATGTTTATATAAAGTTGCTTTCTTATCTAAATCATTTCACAACTGTATACCTTTGTTTATACTATAAACAACTCTCGTTAAGATTCAATTTTAACTGAACATTATCATCGAATGCCCTATAGTGAAACCGTGGAACTTAATTCACAAGGTGTTTGTATTTAATGTTCATATAAAAATACTATCAACTCAACCCATGTTGTAAAATGTAAATTCCTTAAAAATCAACAACTATAGTAAATGCTCAAAAATTGGCCGAGTACAACTAATCCAAGAATAAATGATAACAATTAAATATTATCATTTCCTAACAACCAAACTTATCATAAATAACTATATCAATTTTCCTTCGAAATTTTTTCCTTGTATATCTAAAATATAATCCTAGGTAAAATTATTTCATTTATCAATTTTGAAAACAATACTGTGTTGGTTTGCTATATTGAAGTGTTTATAAATCCTTATCAATACCATGACATCCTATGTACCTACAAGAATTCATAAACCACTTAATAGACCAATAAACAAAATATAAGACATTTTTATAGTACTAACAAATAAGCTCTCATATATATAATACACCCAACTCATGCTAGGGCATTCGATTACCCTATCTCTTAAAGAGTCATACCCACCAAAGCCAAGGTTCTCGCTTAACCATCGGCTCTGATTCCACATGTAATGAATCGCCTTTTCGACCCTCGAACGTTGACACTAATACATACACAATATTCACGTGCCAAGCACCCAAGTGTTGGAAAGACGAACTGTTAAGGTTAAATAAAATAAAACAAAATAAAACAAGGAATATGGAACACAGTATTAAAATCTCACAACGGAACGATCATATATAATATCAAAAGGTAGCATAAACTGTCATTCTAAGATACAAAGTTTTCCAGTGCTATAGTAATCAGCCTGGATAGTTATAACAACTTGTCCTCACAAATGTTAATCATACAATAGTAATGCAGCATAAATAAAAACTACAGTAGGAAATCTTCCAGCTCATCTCCAGAAGCTCCAAGGCATCCAAAGCTAGATCTGGAAATATACATGGGGCTGACCCGAGCATTATAAAAAAATAACACCTGAATCAGTCTGGTAAACCAGCGTAAGAAACTCAAGAAATATGTAGCATGAAACAGCAACCATTGAGACTGTACGGATTCCCGTAATGGTTTTCCCCTCAAAGAAACCAACCATTCTTTAAGTTTAATATATAGTGATATGATAGATAATTTTAAGAGTTTATCACATAAATCACTTTTAATAGCTGCTGTGTGAACGCTGCAACAATAATAAGTATACAATCAATAACGCTAAGGTACGTTCACATAATGGATTTTCCATGGAGATCTCCTTAGATCCAGTTGAATCCGAACTCCTACACAAAGATTAGAGAAACCCTTCTGAGCAATGTACATTTCTAGGGAATGTATCATTGGAAATGCATAATTGACCCACGTCCAAAAAACTCATGGTTCCGACTGCATCGCTCTCGCGTGCCTATCCCTAAATTATACTAGATAAAGTCCTTGCACCCTTGGGATTGCTAAAATGCTACGTTACCATGGGATTGCTAAAATGCTACGCTTCCTTTGGCCTTGCTTCCTATCTCTAGTTTTAGTCATTTCCGATGTCGAGGCTACGTTCAGCATCTTTCACTTGAGTCTTCATCACTCGAATAGAACACGAATCCCCAATTGAATCCCTTCATCATAAACAGATCACGAATCACTACATGGACTCGAGAATCTTGAACAAATCTCAAACCTCCACATAGGTTCCACACATAAATCCTTCGACGAATGCTAACACTGTCCTCTCTCTTGGAATACTCCTCAAGAAAAACAATCCCACATAATATCATTGTTCGAAATGTGAACAATGACCTTTCCCTTGGACTTAACCTTAGGATAGACAGTTCAACTTTATAACATTCCACTTCACAACCGCTTCCATAACATAGATCGTGTATATGGCTTTGAAGTGGTTTCAGTTTCGAGTCATCTCATATAAGTACACTCTTCCCATCTTACCAGACTTTCCAAAACCAAACGATGAAATTCCAATAAACTCAACTCCGGTTCTTTCGAAAATAAACAAATAATGGATAAGAGTGGAGATCGCCTCCTAATCATTTAAGCTGATGGATTTCCTTATTATTTGTCCTAGAAGAGAAAGACAAGTTTGTACGTACAGGATAGCATCTCCGAAGATAACTGTACCATATAATACTCGTGTTTCTTCTAGATATTCCCAAAGTTATATTTGCACAATTTCGATAGTCGACTAATCGACTATCCGGTACAAGATGTTTGTTTATAAATGGAAAATAAGTCTAGTATACTTTCTATAAACAAATGAATATAAAAAACACTATCAAGTCATACAAAGCACAATCAAACCAGATCAAGATTGGTTAAGCTACTTAAGAAACTCCTGATCCCTTTTATTTAATTAATCATTTTATTAGTTAAAAATTCCTTTATTAGTATAATAAACTCTATCTTTTCCCAAAAGATTCTATACTTATAATTTCCTTCAAGATATCCATTTTAAGGATATAAGTACTTTCGCAAATCCATTCAAAAGGTTTAAGACTAATGTTACTTAAACATTGTTACTACAAACCAAAAACCATTTTGCTTTTGCTTATCTTTAAATCATCCTTTTAAAGATCTATTTACATTCATAAGTATAATCAAAGAGGGTTAAAGACGAATACTATTAACACATCATCACAACAAACCCAACCTATTCTTATACTTGTTTATATCTTTACAAACATTTGATTTAAAGATCTAAGTTCATAATCGGTCAAGTTCAGTATTTGACAAGTTAAATATTAAGTTCTAAAAATATTACTCATGGAAATCATGATTTGTACGCTTAACTCATTTTCGACATTCCAACTT
This sequence comes from Allium fistulosum, assembly GCA_030737815.1. Lineage (NCBI taxonomy): Eukaryota > Viridiplantae > Streptophyta > Magnoliopsida > Asparagales > Amaryllidaceae > Allium > Allium fistulosum. The sequence goes on from CM060907.1 coordinate 615,523,516, forward strand.
ATCTATTCCTCATCCAAGAGTGAAGCCAAGTAATTTTAAGCACTGGTTGCATCAAGTCTTGCCTAGACACTTCATTTCTGAATCACACAAATAGATAAGTCTACCTTGTTGGCTTTTACTATTAAGTATAATATTAATGATTTCAATAAACAATAAGAAATCAATATAATTAACACGTTTTCGACATTTTTCAACTTATTATTCCTTAGCAAGAGGGAAGTCTAGTAGTTTAGAGCTCTATTGCTTCGTCCCTACTCAACAATAATCTTAACTCTCACAAATAGATAAGCCTTACTTTATCGGCTTTTAGTGTTAAGCATAGTTAATTACTTTTCAAACAAATAATTAAACAATTTAACCATTTGGCCATCAAGAAATTACTAAACCCTTTCTAAACCTTTGGTTTATAATTCAAAATTGGATACTTAATAAAAAAAATTAAAAGGTAAGATACTTGCATAAAGTATTTTCACAAGATAAGATATTTTCACAAGATAAGATATTTTCACAAGATAAGTTATTTTCCAAAATATTTATATAAGATGTTTATATTTTATAATACTTATAATAGAATTTAAAACATTCATTTAAAATATTACTTGAAAATAACAAGTTTGAAAAATCAGTAAAAAATTTGAAAACATGTTTTCTAGATATTTTAACAAAATATCTCTTCTTTAAAAATTCACAGTTAATTCTTAAAAACTCATAAAGATTTCAAACCACTTTTAAAATACTTTAATAATAGTTATTAAACACTTGTAAAAAAGAATGAAACAAAATACTTAAATCTAAATATCTCTTCTAACCTTTTAAGTCCAAAAATCAAGCCTTAACGGGATAGTTTTGCACTATTGATGTATTGGATATTTTCGAGATCTTACTTACTGTTTAATATTCAAGATTTTAATAGCAATAAACATACATATAAAACAATTTAATACGGTGAGATATCCCTAAGGATCTTTTTACAAAGTCCATAGAATTAGCCAAAACTGAGGCAATTCCAAAATGCTTCAATAACGACTATCGCTATAAGTGCACTTTCAAATCCAAGTCCAACCTAAACCGAAGTCCATCTATAACCAATGTGCTTTGTTCACGGTCTTGTCAAAATTCATACAAGTCCATTCAAGTCCATTCCAAGTCCCTCCATATACATGGATCACATATGTCACTTACTTTTAAAGTAAGAGTTCAAACCAATATTTTAACATAATTTAATAACAATTCAATCAACATAAACACAATCAAACACAAACATGTATATGTTATATTTTCCATCCAAACTGAAGTGTTAACTCACCTTTAATCTCTTAAACAACAAGCTCCAAGCACCAAAGTCAAACCACAACCTTGCAACCGCCTTTACCTTCCTCTTTCCTTTGCTTTGCCTTACTCCTCTGCCTCCTTTTTCCCAATAATTGCTCACGGCCATCCCCTCTGTGAGGAGCATAGCCCCATTTCTTCATGTTTTGGCTTAGCCGAATGGTTTCTAATACTATACTTAGCCTTGTAGAAAAGTTTGAAGTGATTTGGAGTTGATTTGCATATATTTCTTTTTAGAACATAAGAGAGGAAGACGATGAAGAAGCCACTGATTTTATCATTCTAAGCTTTGTAAATTTTGTGATTATTTCCTCAAGGTGCACCCCTTCTTATATAGGCTTAGGAATGTGATGGGAAAAGACCTAAAACCCCTCAACACCCTACTAACATTAATTACACACATCACTTCTTCTTTATCATATGCTTAAAACCTAAGCATTTCCATATTTGCTCATTTCCTAAAGATCTTTGATGACATCTCCCATAAAGTCTATTTTCATAAATGGTATAATATTTTATTTCATTTTATTAGCTTCCTAAGCAAATAAGTATATGTAAAAAATCTGAACAACGTTTGATGGTTAAATGGCTGCTTATCGATAAAATGATTTTCGGTCACATTATCGATATTTTTCCAAATTATTTATTTTTGCAAACATTTTTCCAAAGCAACATCATTACTTATGATTTAAAAGAGGTTTAAAAGCTTATTAAATCATTTTTATAACATTTAATCCAAGATTCAAATATTTAAATAATTCAGGTATTTAAATAAGAAGTATCCAAAATTCTGAGTGGTTACAATGCATGACGATGATTGTCCCGTCGTAGACCCATCTTCTTAGTTTAGTTTTTTTTTGTAATATGTGGGGCTATTTATTATATTATGATGTTTTACTCAATGAAGATTTGATTTTTCTTTAACTCTTGTGTGCATGTTGATGTTTATATATTTAAATGGGGCTTCTTTTATTAGTGTTTGAATGCTAAGTATTGTATATACTTTGTTGCTTACCGCTGTGCTCTTTTATTTTTGCTAGCAATGTGTGTAGCACCCAAAGTTTAGGAACACTAGCCAGGAATAAATACTTAGAGAAACTTAGAACTTTTAAAATGAGTTAAGGTAAAGTTCTTGTATGAATGGTTCATGAATACTTGTAAAAAGGTTAAAACAAAATTAGGTAGAAATTTTAAACTTTGCTTTGTAGTTCATCCTTTTCTTTGGCGGGCTGAATATTGATAAGCATTATCTGCTCATGTGTATGCCGCCTAAGTGGTTAGGCAACTTATTGTCCAGATAATTGTCCATGTATGGATAAATATCTTGGAACTCTGGGTTGATTTTTTAGCCTATGTAGGGCGTTCGTCGTTAGGAGTCAAGCCCATCTTGGTGGAGACACTCCATCAAAGGGAACGAGAAAGTTCATCTATGCCTAGCCTCATCAGGTGGGCTGCTCCGTTTAAGGCAGCGGGTGAGTTCCTCTATGCCTAGCCCCATCGTGTTAGGGCCACTCAGTTAGAGGAAGTATGCAAGTTTTTCAATTCCTAGCCCCGTCGAGTTGAAGCCAAGCTAACCCAGTGGAATGTGTAGCACTATGGATGCAAGAATATGTATACCATATAGGTGGTCTCACCATTAATTCATTGATTCTCCATTCTTCTCTCGAGAGAACGGGAAATACACTACGAATGCATGAATAGGGACCACTCATGGGTGGTCGTGCCAATTATATATTGATGCCACTAGGAAGGGGTCGCTCATAGCCAATGCTCAAATTCAGGGGCATTCATTACCATATGACTAAATTCACATGGTTTCATCTCTGTTATGCAATATAATTTGAAAGGAATTTCCATTATTTAATGTGGAATTACAAGTGCTGGTAGACTTATAAGTTCGACATACATAAATATTTTTAGAAGTGCCTTATATATTTGGCTTACAAGAGTCTACACATAATAGGTCGAATGTGCTTTGAATCCCAAGTTCGGGGTATGTTGATGCCATTAGAGTAAGTGAGGTGGTATGCCCATTTGTTAGGGTTGCACTAATCACATATGACCCTTCCCAATTAGGTCCAAGAACCCAATCGACCAGGTCCTTTGTGTTGCCGAAGGCTCATCGCACGATGAAGTCACATACTATAATGTTTCATTGTTTGACTTGGGCATTGTAGTGATTTAAAACCTTCCTTTTGTAGAATTATATGTGGCTCTGCTTCCATTCTCTACTCATCGTGTGAATCAAGTTTTAGCCGCAACAGTTCTTCATTTAGTTCGGTGTTGTAGATAGATATCGTGGAGATGGGACATCCACTTCTATGGGAAATATTTCTTTATGCCCATAGGCTAAGAAAAAAGGTGAACGTAAAGTTGATGTTCAAGCAGAGGTCGTGTACAACCAAAGGACCAACTAGAGATCATTGGCCTAGTTTCCTTTAGCGTTGGTTAAGTGGTTCTTTAAGCTTGACTACCTTCACTTGTACATTTTCTTATGGGTGGATGATAGAGGAGAAGCACTTCTTGATTCCATTTCTTTCACAAAATTAGAGGAACCAACCACTTTCAAACTAGGTGTTGTTGTCCATGATGATCTTCTTTAGGATCCCAAATGGCAGATAATGTTTCTGATAACAAAGTTGATAACCTTTGGTGTAGTGCCCCCGGTAAGGTTCTTGCCTTGACCCATTTGGTGAAGTATTCGATGATGACTATAACATGATTGTACCCTCCCATCGCATTCGAGAGCTTTCCAATCAGGTTGGCAGCCCGCATGTCGAACGACTATGGGAAGGTCACTGGAGTCAATAGGTTGGGAAAGCTTAAGATATCTTGGCGAACCATTAAAAGTGATCACACTTCTTGACATAATTTATTGAGTCTTTGATCATGGTCGACCAGTAATGCCCCTATCGGGCAGCCTTCCTAGCTATGCTTTTCTTCCCCCGATTCGATCTCCATGGAAGCCTTCATGTAATTTTTCAAGGAAAATTGATCAACTTCTGCTTCAATGATACAACATTGGAGCAATAAGGAGTAGCCTCTTTAAATAGCTTGATGTCCATAACTATATGGATGAGTGCTTAATAGAGAAATTTTCCTTGCTTCTTTGCATTCACCTAGCAACTCCCTACTCACCAAGTATTTCAAGAGTGGGATCCACAGACTATCATGTTGCTCATTGCTGATTTCCATGGTGGTTGCCCCTTTTTCAATGCACAAGATGCTATAAATTTCAAGTTGGAAGCAAGGGTTGTTATGCACTGGATTACTTGTCATCTTGGCCACCTGTTTGACTTTTGATTCTTCTCCTAGGGTATTAGTTCTAACTTGAAATCAAAAAATGTGCTCATGAGTTTCTTAGCTTTAACAATGTTTAGGGATAGAGTTTTACCCTTTACTCGAAACTGCTCACTGATTTGATTAATGATGATGAGGAGCCACTGTATACTTGGATAATTAAATCTTGAGTTCCTTTGCCATCCAAAGGTTGGCCAAAATGGCTACGTACTCAACCTCATTGTTTCTTGCTTTGAAATCCAATTTTATAGCAAAGCAAATATTGTGTCCATTTGGTATGACAAGGACCATGTTGGCTCCCGCCCCCTTCTCATTAATACCTCATCAAAAAATAGTTTTTAAGAGCGTCAATTGATGGATCCCTCTTCCTTGCCACTGTTTGTCCTAGCATATTCTGTAATGAATTAGCTATGACCCAGCCTTTGATAGAAACACGAGGTTGGAAGGTGATGTGATGCTTAGCAAGTTCTATCACCTACTTTAGGAGGTGACTCGCAATATCGGGTTTACTCGGCACTTGCTACAAGGGTTGGTTTATGAGGACTCTGATAGGGTGGGCCTAGAAGTATAAGAAGAGTTAGTAGGAAGCCATAACCAAGAATAATGTCATTTTCTCCAATATTGAATATCTTGTTTCTGGACTCGACAACTTTTATTGATGTAATAGATTGGTCGTCAAACACGTGCTTCATCTCGTACCAAGGCAACACTGATCGTGCGGTAAGTGGCTATAAGGTAGAGGTAGAGATCTTGCACATCCATAGGATTTGAGAAAACAAAGGGCTTGCCCGATGAAACTTTGGTTCTGCAAATGCTCCGGTGCACTCACCAGTCCATGTGAAATATTTTTCCTTCTTTATTTTGTCAAAAAAGGGGTTGCACTTTGTGACTACCCGCACCTCCCATTACATCGATCCAAAGCTTAGTGTGACTTTCGGACTCATATCATGCCAAGGAATACAGATTGTCAAGGTTTTTATAACGTTACAGAGACTAAATTGACAAATATAATCCAGGATACGCTACATTTTCAGAACTCACAGCGGAAGGAACAAAACATATCATACTGAAAAATATCTATCTTAGAAAGTATCCAAATCACAGACTCAGAAAACCAGTACATGGTCCAATACATAGTACATAGAAATTATTCTCCAAGTCTGATAAAAGAGATAAAATATACTTATAAGATAGATAAACACATAAAGAGAAAATATGATAAAAAGCAGTCTCCAAAGATAAGCTTGACTCAATAAGTATCAAAAATGGGCCAATCACCTGTCACCCTGTCCAGTTATGGTTGGGAAAAAGAAGGAAAACAGTGGGTCAGACAAAAGTCTGGTGAGTGAGTACAAGTTTAATGTGTGATGATCATGTGCGGTTAACTTAAATACTACTCTAGATGACATAGGGAGTGTCCGTGAATTCTTAAGGTCCATTACCTAAGGGTTCTTGTCCAATACATACCTACATTACAACTTTTATAGGCTACTACAAGGATCGAACTATGTATTGAACCTCACAACTAACGACCGACCACCGCTCCTAAAGCTACCCAATAAGGAAACATCGCCACCAGTCTATTGTATCATCGCATAATGCTACTGTGGAGACAACTCCCCACTAATATCACAACCTCTAGGCTATTGGGGAACCGATTTTCCCCTAACTATGACTACTGCATGTAATCCCTACTATGCATCGAAGGGGAACAACCAACGTCGACTCGTCGAAGTGTTTCATCATCTGCATCTATATCCACTTCTCGATAGTAGTGTTGGCCATTTATTGCTTACGCTAGGATCCTACAACAGAACTGTATCACGTCGTGTCTGAAAACATGCATACTAGGATTCTCGTTATGCCGGACCACACTCCATCAGGCTTCCTCGGCAGTGTTGCACATCCACTGTCGAACCTCCTTTGAGTGTTATTTGCGATAAAGATCACCCTTGTCGAATAATTGACTCCTAAGTTGGGTAAGCAACATTTACCCAATACCGCAACGACCTAGCATCCGTTGATTGGGAACTAGCTTCCCTACTATCTCTAACATATACATTTAGCCCCAAAATAGGCTCAACCAAGCAATTACATTTACATAATTTTTATATTAATTTATATAATTTTTATTTCTAACCTAGGCCTTAGGCCGAGGTTTAATTTCTCTATTTTACGTGTTAATACCCTATTCGGTCGACTGCTACTGGTCGACCGATCAAAAACTAAAATTTAGGGTTCGTCCGTTTTAAAAATATCGATTGTAGATTTTTGTTTAATTCGTGTCATTAGCAGTTTACAATGAACCCTATTTACTAATTCAACCAGTCCATGCTTCCAATTTCAATATTGTTTTAAATTTAGGGTTTACAGATTTAATGTCTACTGATTTAGGATTTTACAGTTAGATTAACAAAAACGGTGTACTAGCATCAGTGTTAGATTTTATCATTACAGTGATTTCAATTTTATCCTAGATTAAAGTTTCAAAGTAGGATTTTACAATTTTAATTATAATTTACTAACATTCTAAATCAGTTAGAATAGTTTAAACATAAATATAATAATCATATAATCAAAATTATTCCTACTCACCTCAGGCTTAAGCTCATCCTATTCACTTTGTTTGAAAATCATCCCTCCAAATGTTAGCTCTACTTGTTCCATCTAGATCTAATTACTTGTGTTCTTCTAGGTTGATTTTATAGAATTTTAGGGTTAGAGGAGAGGTTATAATTAGATAGAGTTTTGTTACAGTAAACGTTTCAGTAGATTTTAGGGGTAGGTTAGGCTTGAATTACAAGGTTAGCAAATAGTTTAGGACATTGGATCCAGTCTAGAGAATCTTTTAGGTCATCACCTACGCTCATCTTAGCTTAACCATGAAGTAACTAATCACTGCCATTCAAACACGTCACCAAGCAGCTAATCATCCTCGATTTAACACCGCCTATGGTCGTCTGCTTGCCCTTTTGGGTCAACCGCTACCGGTCACCTTCGACCATCTTAGGTCGAACGGTCGTAATGTTAATTTGTTTATTTTTTTAAATTATTTTTCTTTTTTCAATTCTTTCAATGTCCGTAACTCTTCCGTACTAACTCCGATTACGAAGTGTTATATATGAAAATCATCAAGAAAATCACTATAAATGCAATGGTGCAAGTTTCGTAGCCAAATTCAGACATCTATGATGGATTTCTTTTTGGTCCTTATTTTATTTAACTATTTTATTAAATTTTTGTTAAATTTTTGGGTGCTACATTCTCCCCATTAAAAGGATTTCGTCCCCTTAATCTCAAAGGATGGAAAAATGTATCTTATACACACAACAACCAATAGCTACATCCATCTTCCATGGGAAAATCATAGTCCTTAGAAATTTCTAATGTAATATATACATATATATGCATCGTGAAATGCATGTGAACCTAAACTAATGCAAAAAGTAGGCGGCCTACTGATCCAGTCGACCTCCTATCATGCAAATGCTCATTCCATGTATCCAAATGTATGAAATATCCTAAGTGAATATACTTACAATTCTACATGTATGCACAACCATACTAATCATATGCAACATCCACATGCAAAACATCCACTAGCAACAAAATAGTCAAGAGATATTATGCTACTAGATGTGAATGTGTGTACTACTTACATACACTGTCCTAAATGTGTAAAAGATAACAGTCTAAACAATACACTCAAATACATCAACTAGCATCCATCATCCATAACATGTCCTATTGACATGTTTACAACCATCCCTACAATCCAATAGTCTCCACCTAAGGGTATACCAAGTTAAGTCCAACACTTAAGTAATCTATAGTTATGGGAATTAAATTAGAAACGTACCAAAAAAGAGCTGTGGGTGGGTAGCGCGGATCTTCTCTTTAGGCTCTGGCTCCTATGTACTCTCCACTGGATCATCTCTCAATTGGACTTTAACAAGTCTGATCTCCTTGTTGAGGAATTGCTTTGTGCTATGGTCAAGAATACGAGTGGATGCACGACGTATAAGTGACTCCCTCTCAACCTTCACCTCCTCTAGCTGACTCTGTTCGACCATGGTAGCTGTGCCATGTAAGCACTTCTGCAAGTGTGACACATGGAAACATCATGTACCCCCGCTAACTTTTCCGAAAGCCCTACCCTATATGCCAACTTCCCTACTCTAGCAACTATCAGGAAAGGCCCTATAAACCTTGATATTGACTTCCTCGCCCTACCGAACCTTATAACTTACCAAAGTGGTGAAAGCTTCACGGAACCATGTCTCCCACTGTGAACTCTAAATCCATACGTCTCATGGACACATAAGATTTCTATCTATCTTGTGCGGTATTCATTCTCCTATGGATCAAGTCCACATTCGCTGATGCCTCCCTCACCATATTCCACCCAAGAATAATCCTATCCATAGTGTCCCACTAACACGATGGTGATCTACAGGGCCTACCGAATATAGCTCAAAGCAGTCTCCTAAAGGTAATGCCTTCATGACTTGAGAACAAAATCAATGGCCGCTAACTCAAGATCATGGGCATGGTAGTTTCTCCCGTGGTCTTCGGCTACCGACTAGCATAACTCCCCACCCTTCCCTCTTTCATCAAGATCGCACCTAACCGCGTGCCACATGCATCAGTATAAACTATAAATTGCTTTGTTCCATCAGGTAATACCAAAACTGATGCACTTATTAACGCCTAATTCAACTTGATAAAAGCATCTTCACATTTTGCATCCTAAGAGAAAACTAGATTCTTTTTAGTAAGACGGGTCAAAGGATCAAAGATCTTCGTGAAATCCTTAATGAACTTTCGATAATAGCCCGCCAAACCAAGGAAACTTCTCACCTCTGTGGCATTCTTCAGTAAACGCCATCATGAATTGCTGCCACTTACTGGGATCAACCGCCAATCCACTTTCTAAGATGATGAATCCCAAAAAGCGTACCTCTTCTCTCCAAAAGTGGCACTTCAAAAACTTTTCCTTCAGCTTATGCGCACAGATTGTATTGAGAACATCTTCTATATGCAACGTGTGCTCCTCCTCACTTCTCGAATAGACTAGGATATCATCCACAAACACCACGACGAACTTCTTAAGCAATCCTCTAAAAACTCAGCTCATTAAATCAACAAAGTAGGCAGGTCCATTGCTCAGTCCAAAGGGCATGACTAACCACTCATAAAGTCTTTCGGGTGTATGGAAGGTAGTTTTATGGGTACTACCTTCGGCTACATACAACTAGTAGAATTTGATAGCCAAGTCAAGTTCTGAGAATACCTTAGCTCCAGCCAATTGATCGAAGATATCGTCTATGCGGGGCAGTGGATAATGATTATTCTTTGTCAGTTTATTAGCTCCTTATAATCAACACAGAGTCTCAGAGAACTATCCACCTTGGCGGCAAAGACAATTAGTGATCCCTATTCAGAAATGCTCCTCCTAATAAAAGCCTTCTCCAATAACTCATTAACCTGCTTGTTTAACTCGCATCTCTCCTTTGGAGTCATATGCCTTAATGGTAAGGCGACAGGTCTGGCATTCTCAACAAGATAAATTCCAAACTCGATCTCTCTTTAGGGTGGGAGACCAGAATCCTCAGCAAAAACATCTGGGAAATCTCTAACTACAGGCACCATATCCAGCACATCATGTGATAGGTCTAAAGAATATAAGTAGCTCAGCATAACCGATCCTCGGGGGTCATAATAAACCTCCAAGCTACATCCACTACACGTGCTCAATCTAACGACCTTCCTATCACAGTCTAAAATAATCTCATACATAGTCATCCAATCCATGCCTAATATCAAACCAAACCCAGAGAACCCCAATACAAAGGCATCACAATTAAACTCAACCCCTAAAATGAGCAGCTTCAAACCATTACATAACATAGACAAATAGACCAATCCTCCTACGAGGTTAACCTGTGCAGTTAAAGCCCCGCTAAATCCCTGCTATAGCTCTCTTCGACCGCTAAGCCTATTCAATATAGCGCTATTAAATAGTAAATCCGCTTTAACTAGTTTTTTTCCACTATACCCGCTAAATAAAGGCTTTTTAGCACCCGCTTTAGCAACACTACTATAAAAGGATTGATTTGACTAGTTTTCTTATGAACCAAATCAACAAAGTTAGGGTAAAGACCTAATTTTAAGGCGTATATGCTCAATATAAGTTAGAAATCTATTGTAGTCACCAAACCTAGACTGTAAAATCATGATATTCTTCGATTTTGTTATATAAAATTAAAAAATATTGTTTTCCTACACAAATGATGTGAGAATGAGAATAAATTAACTTTAAATATTTGTTATATATCAGTGAAGCTTTTTGCACCTACTTTATTCCTGCTATATCCCTGCTTTATTCTCACTATAACTTTTTACACCTCTACTACTAAACGCTTTAACTAGATAGGGTTTGACACAACTACAGGGTCCGTGACTATACTAGTGTGTAAGTGTAAGTCATCTGCAAGTCTACTAGAAATGAAAGAATGTGAAGCCCCAGTATGAAATAAAGTGCGAATAGATTAACCAGAAAGAGTCAACACACCTTCGATCACCACTTTATTTCCTTTATCCACCACTGGCTATGCACTCGAGCTAGGGACTACCTCCAGTGCATAAGCCGGAACCAACAAAGTACGAGCTCTCAGTGGTGATGTGCAAGCTTTCTTCATATGCCCAAACTGATCGTAGTTATAGCACTTAATTTTTGAAAGATATGTCTAGCATTCCTTCAAGAAATGCCCCCTTCTACCACACTTCTTATAGTGCACATCCTTCTTCTGTATCCATCCTTCGGGTACAAATCATCCCTTCTTCTAATTTTTATGTTGCCTCTTCTCTGTAGCCTTCTTCGATTCTTCTTCCTTAGCTCCCTCCATGGAGACGGTGTTTAGCAAGATCATCTCTACTAGACCCTCGTACGTAGCGCCCATAGGAATGTGTCTCAGGCTAAACATTGGAGAGGCTGGTTCAACCCTTTAGCAAACTTTAGAGTCTTCTTATGTGAGGTATCGATCAGTCCCATTCCTAATCTAGCTAGCTCTTGAACTGATAGACATATTATTTCAAAGACAGTTTTCCTTGCTTCAAGTGGATAAACTTCTCTAGTTGAACGCCTTTGTCCACCTGAGAAAGGAACTTCATCTCAAATCTCCTACGAAACTCTTCCCAACAAATATCCCCTCCATCGGTCTCAGACTCAACAACCTCCCACCAGCTTTGCGCATCACCCTTAAACTGCCATATAGGTAACTACCTCCTTATCTCGTCAGTCAAACCCATCAAGCCAAAGATCCTCTTATAAGCATGGATCCATGTCCTTGAATCCATGTAAGACTCTATTCCCATGTATGGCTTTCTCCAAGGCTAGAGAAATCTTTACATAGCTTAGCAAAGTCTGTAGTGATAGGTGGGCGGTAGGAACTGCACTTGTTGCTCTCTCTACGGGCTCCCTAGTGGGATTTAGCTCGGGTTATCCCCTTGCCTGAAGGTTCCGACAAAACCATGTCGGGATGTTCATACCTAGGACCTCGGCTGCATCGCCGGAGCCTAAACCTACGGGATCACTCGTCTTCTATCTATGAATTTTAAGTATTTCATTAGCAACTTTCCACAAATAGTATAGGCACAAAGAAGAAAGATAACATGGATACGAATTGAAGGTAGCATAGGCATGAAAAAGAGATTACGATATGTATAAAATCTTCTGGAAATATTTTTCTTTTTGAAATCTTTACTTATATACATATATTTTTAAAACTATTGGAAAACCTTTTGAAACCCATTTTTTTCAAAATCTTTTCAAATGCGTTCTTTCAGTACGGTCCTAATCCCTAAGGAACCTTGAACCTTGCTCCGTACCGACTGTGACAACCGTCACCTCCCGACACAACGACCCAATGCCTGCTGTGACTTTCGAACTCGTGTCGTGCCGAGGAATATGGATCGTCGGGGTTTTTATTACATTACAAAGACTAAAATAAAATATATAGCATAAGATATACTACACTTTTAGAACTCACAATGGAAGAATCAAACCATATAATGCTGAAAAATATTTATCTCAGAAAATATCCAAATCACGGTCTACAACCAGTACGTGGTCCAATACATAGTACATAGAAAATATCATTCCAAGTCTTATAAAAGAGACAAAATGTACCAATAATATGGATAAATACATGGAGAGTAAATATAATAAAAAGCAGTCTTCAAAGATAAGCTCGACTCTCCAACAATCAAGAATGGGTCAACCACCTGCTGCCCTGTCCAATTGTGGTAGGGAAAAAGAAGTAAAAAGGCTGGGTCAGATAGAAGTTTGGTGAGTGAGTACAAGTTTAATGTGTGATGATCATGTGCAGTCAACTTTAATACTACTCTAGATAACATAGGGTGTGTCACAAGTGTCTGTGAATTTCTAAAGTCCATTACCTAAGGGTTCTTGTCCAATACATATCTATACTACAACATATATATGCTACTATAAGGATCAAATTACAAATTGAACCTCAAAACTAACAATTGGCCACCGCTTTTAGAGCTACCCAATAAGGAAACATCACCGCTAGGATACCGTGGAAATAAATTTCCACTTATATCACCACATGATGCTACTGTGAAGACTACTCCCTACTAATATCACAAACTCTAGGCTATTAGGGAACCGTTTTCCCCTAACTATGACTAATACACATAATCCTTACCACGCATCGAAGGGGAATACCCAATATTGGCTTGTTGAAGTGTCTTATCGTCCACATTTGTATCCACCTCTCGATTGTAGTGTTGGCCTCTTATTGCATGCGCGGGGATCCTCCAACAGAACTGTACACATCTCATCAGAAATCATGCATACTAGGATTCCCATTATGCTGGACCAAACTCCATCAGGCATCCTCGTAAGTGATGTGTGTCCACATGGAACCTCCTATGAGTGTCATTTGTGATAAAGATCACCCATGTCGAATAATCAATTCCCAAGTTGGGTAAACAACAGTTACCCAATACCGCAATGACCTAGCTTCCGTTGATAGGGAACTAGCTTCCCTACCTATGCAGTTAATGCGCTCGGTGGATTCAATGCGGTAGAGGTGCAAAAAGTCATAGCGGGGATGTAGCGAAGATATAGCGGGATATATCGGATTACTCTAAAATAGCATATAAATCCCATACTTGTTGTTTTTACAAATATATAGATAGTAATTATGTGAAAAATTAACATTCAATTGAATTATAATTAATACAAAAATAATTTTAAATAAAAATATGTTCAAATGTATTGTAAATGAACGTAAAACTGTTATATAACTTAATTTAATTTAGTAGAATATTAGAGTATTATCATTTCTAAACATATATAAAAAATTCAATGAAATTAATTAATTTCATAATTTTTATAGCATATAAATATCATTTTTCAATCCAATTTTTTATAGAAGATATAGCGGAAATAGCGGAATATAGCGGAAATTACAGGATATAGCGGAAATAGCGGGGATTAAAGCGGAAAGGCTATATGTTGGGGATATATGGAAAAATCGTAGCGGTAGGAATCCGCTATAAGATATATCGGAGTTATAGCGGGGATATAGCGGGGCATTAACTGCACAGTTCCCTACTATCTCTAACATATACACTTAGCCCCAAAATATGCTCAACCAAGCAATTTATATTTCATAATTTATATAATTTTTATTTCAAACCTGAGCCTTAGACCGAGGTTTTAATTCTGCATTTTACATGTTAATCGATCGACTGCTAACCCTAACCGGTCGACATCTGGGGATCAGTGTCGATCGGTCATAAACTAAAGATTAGGGTTCGTTTAATTTTAAATGTCGTCATAAATTTTCATTTAATTCGTGTCATTTGTAGTTTCAAATAAACCCTAATTACTAATTTGTCTGATCCTTGCTTTCGATTTCAATATCACCTTAAATTTAGGGTTTAAAGATTTATGATCTATCGATTTAGGATTTTACAGTTAGATTAACAAAAAGGGTGTACTAGAATCAATGTCAGATTTATCCATTTATAGTGATTTCAACTCTATCCTAAGTTTCAAATTAGGATTTTACCATTTCAATTATAATTTACTAACATCCTAAATTAGTTAGAATAGTTAAGCTTAACTATAATAATCATCTAATCAAAATAGTTCCCAGTCACCTCAAGCCTAAGCTCTTCCTATTCGCTTTGCTTGAAAATCGTCCCTTCGAATGCTAGCTCCACTTGCCCCGTCTAGATCTCATTGCTTGTGTCTTTCTAGGTTAATTTTATTTTGATTTTTAAAGAATTTTAGGGTTAGAGGAGAGGTTAGAATTGGACAGAGTTTTGTTACAGTAAACTTTTTGGTAGATTTTAAGGGTAGGTTAGGCTTGAATTTATAAGGGTTAGCAAATAGTTCTGGATGTTGGATCTTTTTTAGAGAATCTTTTAGGTCATCATGTACGCTAATCTCAGCTTGGCCATGAAGTAACTAATCACTACCATTACCAAGTAGCTAATCATCCTTGATTTAACACAGCCTACGGTCAACCGCCTGCCCTTCTGGGTCGACCGCTATCGGTCACCCTTCAACCATCTTGGGTCAACTAGTCATAGTGTTAATCTTTTTTAAATTCTTTTTCTATTTTCAATTCTTCCAATGCCCATAACTCTTCCGTACTAACTCTGATTTCAAAGTGTTATATATATATAAATCATTCGAAAAATCGCTACGAACGCAATGGTGCAAGTTTCATAGCCAAATTCGAATGTCAGTGAAAATTTTCTTTTTAATCCTTGTTTTATTTAATTTAATTTTCTTATTACTTTTTTGTTAAAATTTTGAGGTGTTACACACTTATTTGTTGCAAGAGATATGAAGTGGCTAAAGGTGGTGACAATCCCATTAATACTTTGGACTTGTTTTATGGTGCAGCGGATCTGTATGTCTTACAAAGTTTGACTTTGGTTGGGACTGGCCTGATCCCTTTGGCACTCACCATGTATCTTACAATTTGATGAGGCGAACAACAAAGGAGAACTTTTTAAAATTTACCTCCATGTCGAGGTTCCCAACTGTCTCAACCAACTTTCGTACATGCCTTCTACCTTCTTAGAGTTCACTAGCATGTTGTTGACATAAACTTCCATTGATCTTCTAATCTTCTGGACAAACATTTTGTTTACGAGACTTTGATAGGTGCTCTGCATTATGAACCAAATAAATTACTATTAACAATATAGACCCATATTGGTAATGAATAAAGTGTGTTTTGGGTTGGGACCGTGCATAGCAATTTGATTGTAACAGAAGTTGGCATCCATGAAGGTCGATAGTTCATATCCGCTAGTCGAATCCATGAGCTAGTCGAAGTGCGATAAGGGAAAGTTATATTTTAAGTATGCTTTATTTTGGTCAAAGAGACCAATGCATGCTCCAAGTCTTGTTAGGCTTTCGAACAAGCACTAGGTTAACCACCCACACTAAGTACTCGGATTCTTCGATGAACCGATTATTGAGAAAGTTACTTCTTCTTTTAATGCTTTATACCTCTCAAGCTTAAGTGGTCTTCTTTTATGTAACATCCCTATTTTTGGTTGCATATTAGTCCATACATTTAGTTCGGAAATAATTAAATTAATAAAGTGTGAAAATATAAATGTATAGATAAGTGTGGATAATTTCCATATTAAAATAATTTGAATTTCAGACATTAAATAAAGAATTCATTTATAAAGAAAGGAACTAAAGACTTTAATTACATAAGGGAGAGATAAAGTAAATAAAAGTAAACCATATGATATATTCCCCTAACATAACCTCTCCCTCTCCATAATTTTGGCCACACTATTCCCATATAAGAAAAGAAAAATAAAGCTAAGGACCAAGAGCTCTCCATTAAATAAAACTTAATAAAGAAGAAAGAAGAGGAAGAAAAGGCTAAGGAAAGAAGTTAGGGCCATTATCTCCACCCCAAATCAAATCATGGTGAAAAATATTTCCATCTCTATGTTTTGATGCATTTTAATATGGGTTCTCATGTAAATTCGAAATTTTGTTGCTATATCCTGCATTTGGGATAGATAATCATTGTTTGAAGTATGCTTATCATTTATGTGTTTTAAGGAATTTTTTCGTAAGGGTATCGGATGTGAAAAACTAATTTTTTGATCTTCAAATATTCTAAAATTTTGATATGAAGTTTGAAATAATATTTTGGAGATGGTTTTTAGTTTCAAAATTTTTGGGATTATTATGAATTTTGTAAGTGAGAAAATGGATGATTTTGAATTTTAACTATTCAAAATATGAAAAATAATTATTTTGAGTCCTAAATTTTTACATTAAGCTAAGGAAGTAAATATTGATTTTTGGGAATTTCTATGGATTTCAGCCAAGCGATTACAATTTGGAATTGATTTTTATATGCAAAAAGGGTTTTTTTGCAAAATACGGTAAATGGCATATTCCAAGGAAAATTATATTTTGAAAAAAAAATAAAGGAAGTTTTCCTCTTTGATTTGCTGCAAAATTTCTAAAAATATTTTGCTTAGCCAATGTGATTTTGATAAATAAATTAGTTCGGTAAAAAGTTAATTTTTTAAAGGCAACAAATTAGTTTTGTGAAATATCACAAAAGTGCCATTGACAATGTTCGATAGCCATCATTTTCAATGCTCAACAGCTATCAGTTCTCAACACGTGATAACATGTGTGTTTTTTAACTAGTGATGCCTATGCTGTGTCTTTTTTCGAAAACTTTATTTTGTCAACCTTCCAAAGCTCTATTTTGTCAATCTTTGACAGATGTATTTTTGTCAAGGCTTGATAGCTATATTTTTCTCAACATTCAATAGTCGTATTTTTTTCAAGGCTCGATAGCAATATTTTATCAACTATTGGTAGCTATATTTGGTCAACCTTCGAAGGTTATATTTGTCAACTTTCGAAAGCTATATTTTGTTAACTTGCGATAGCTATATGCTTAGTCAACTTGCGGTAGAAAAGTATGTTTTATTGGTTTATATGCGATAGCTATAATGTCAATAAGAGATTTCATGATTCTCTTTTACATGTGATACCCAACGTTTTCAAAATGCAATTACATGATATTTTTCAAGGTGCAATGGCGTAGGGTATTTGAAAGGAAAGATGGCTATTTTTGTGATACTTGGAAGATTTTCAACGCTATGTTGGACTAAGTTTTACTTACACATAAAAGATGATTTTGTTAGGTATTTTTATAAGTTTTTAAAGGAAGGGAAGCATGTTTTAGCCCATTTTTAAAGAACTTTCAGGAGAAGGAAACTATAACTTTGAATAAGTAATTTTGTGTATAAATTGGTTATCACGTGAACATATATTTGGATGGTTGTTAACATATTATATATTTGTACTTTGATCGGTTATTTTTGCATACAATAAATCGATAACATACTTACTTATATGTTAAATTATATCATCGAACATTATGATCTTGGAGATCGAGAATTGATGAAAAATTGGGGTTGTTCCAGTAGCGGTATAGTCAGACTTAAACTCTTAGGTGAGTAGAATTGCACCCAGGAGATCAAGAAGATCAAATTGTGTTAGGATGGCTTGGAAATATAAAAAGTCTTGACTCATGAATATGTTAGAAATGGATTTTGGGAGAAGACTGAGGTAGGGTCACGCCCTATCTCCAACCATAAAGCCCTAGTTGGTCGGTCCACCATTCTAATGCGTAGGGCTTTACTGATATTAAGGCTAAAATTTGGAGTTGCACATCTAAAGGAACTCATAGAAAATTTCTCACCTATGTTTCTCTCCTATCATTCTTAGGAGACTGTTGTTATTTTCTCCTATCGTTTCTTAGGAGATCGTGAATATTTTATTCCTATCAATCCTAAGAGATCATTAATATTTTCTTCTGAATGGACTAGAAGAGCATTGATATTTGATTATCATGACCCGAGTCAACTGGATAGGTTTATAGTTGGCCTGAGGAAACTAATATAGGTTCATAGTGACCCTGGGAAACTATATAGTTGAATGGACTATTTTGTAGTTAAGGGAATATATGGCCCTTGACCATAGTAAAGGACGAAGTATTCATTCGACTCATACATGCATGATATGATATTAATGTTATGATTATATTTTAATCATTTTAATTATAGGATATGTATGGATAACATATTGTTTGATAGGGTATAAAGGGAAACCCATGTAACATCCCCCACTTGGAGGTCCAAAACTAACGGCTACAGATGTTGCAGTCATCCATAGTTATTAATCCTTGACGACCAAATGCCGTAACGTTAGATACTTTGATATAACAGAAACACATGGATATGGAAAAATAATTAAAATCATTAAACAGATTTCTCATTCCATTTCAATCATATTTCAAATTCATTACATAATCCCAAATGCAAGAAAAACGTTTAGAGAAAATATAATTATTACAAACTACGCCATGAGTGATATATGAAGTGCCCCCATGGATGATCGAAGTTATATATATATAAATATATATATATATATGTAGTTAAACAACTTTACCTTTATAACAAAAAACAGCGGAACCAAATAGAAAATAACTCCTTATTAGCAAGCTTGACTCCTGCACATCTTTGGAAGCTTATTCGTCTAAAGGAGAACCTGAAAATCCACAACTCTCAAACTACTCAAAATCAATTGAGTACCCGAGAGTTTAAAGGGAAAACATAAACTTCGAGTCATACATAAATATTGGTATGAATAATAACCTACCATCACAAACTATTTGGATATCTAGTGAGACCACGCCGCTTAGCGGAACGGGTTTTCCCCTCACTAGTATCTTATCCAAAAATTTATAATAACCATATATTGTGCTCCTGCATCAACAATGGTTAAAAACATAGCAATTTATAATATCATAACGATATGCAAACATGCAAAATATCCTGGATTTCCCATCCCCATTTATTTGACTATCTGTCTCAGTTATAGTTTCTAGGGTTACTATTAACTTATTAGTTTTCATGGGCTGAATAATAACCTGTTTAAAGCTTATGGACTATATGTCCGGTTTCATAGTTTTCATGGGATCGCTAAGAACCTATTGGCCCCTGTCAATAGCTTCATTCAATTATTTCATGGGTTCTCCCTGAACCTATTGGTATCTCCAATAACTTCCCTCATATCATAGTTTTCATGGGTTGACTATGAACCTATTGACTTCTGTCAATAACTTTACCTGGATATAGTTTTCACGGGATCACTACGAACCTAATGGCCCCTATCAATAACTCTTTCCAAACATAGTTTTCATGGGTTTACTATGAACCTCTCTAATATGACAACTTCTTTGATCAGCCTTTGGGCATCCTATGTTCTGGTCTACCTGACCTCCTGGATGCAAACCTACTCGTACAGGAGTTAACTCAATTTATATTCACTACTGGGTCAACCTAGCTGTTTATTCTGCCCTTTCTCCCTAAAATATAGTTATGGGTCCATTATACAGTGAATATGTTTATAGAAGAAGCATATATAATAATTGATCATAACATAATAATACCAACATTTATGGCTTAATATCCTTGAAATCATTTTCACATGAAACATGGTTAATCCCTTTAACCCATTATTTTTATAAAGGAAAGCTTCTTCAAAAACTCCAAAATTATAAACTATTTTAAAGCTCTTTTATATTGCCATGGATTTTCCTTTAGAAAAATGAGAGTGGGTTCTTTGTTTTGAAAACTAAGGATTTCGAAACCTTAGACCTTTACTTTCGAAACCATTAGAATATCTCTTTCGAAAGCATTCAAATCTTCTTTTCAAAACACTAAGAATATGCCTTTCGAAGCACTTTAAAACATCTCTTTCGAAACCATCAAAACGTTCCTTTCGAAAGTATTAAAGCATCACTTCCGAACTTATAAAAGCATGGCTTTGAAACTATTAAAAAGTACCTCTTTTGAAACCATTGGGATTAATCTTAAATATAACTTTTGGGTCAAAGTGAACATAAACGAAAGTACCCCTTTCGAAACCATTAATCTTCAAGTAAAAGAATTTGGGGAAAACAGATGGCTTCGAAACCATCCTTTCAAAAGCATTAGTCTTTAAGTAAAACAATTAGAAGGATAGCTTCAAAACTCCTTTCAAAGCCATTGCCTTCGAAACCTTTAGTATAATTGGCTAATAGAGCCCTTTTGAAAGCATTGGGAAGCGGCTTATTATATTTATAAAAAACAGCTTTCCTTTCGAACTAATTGAAAACTTCAAACTATTAGAAAGGTGTGAAGACGATAACAAGGTTTCGACTAGGTTCAAAACTACCCTTTCGAAAGCTTCATTTTTAAAACATAAAATGCGGCAACTCATTCAAAAGATACTCTTTAAAATAATGAGGCGGCAACCCCTTCGAAAGCTATATAAAAGTAATTCAACCTTTTTGAAAGTACCCTTTTAAAAGCAAGGCAAGCGGAATCTCTTTGGAAAGCAAAACAAAAGCCTCG
The DNA here is from genome assembly GCA_030737815.1 of Allium fistulosum. Classification (NCBI taxonomy): domain Eukaryota; kingdom Viridiplantae; phylum Streptophyta; class Magnoliopsida; order Asparagales; family Amaryllidaceae; genus Allium; species Allium fistulosum. The sequence continues at coordinate 615,544,654 of CM060907.1, forward strand.
ACCCCTTCGAAAGCATGGTTCTAACTCTATACATGCCGCCTTTCTCCAATTCACTACGTACCAAAGCATTGATAACTTGTGTATTAGTTTTGATTTGGTTGGGGGTGGAGGTATGGGGTCGAAAGGTTACTACTGGAAGTGGCGAAACGATAAATCTATGTAAAACTGTTTTGTTACCTTTTTAAGTAAATGCTTTTCAACTAACTTGCCTATTTGTAAAAATATAATTGGTTGCCTTAACTTTACCAAATTGTTTTCTAAAAGACTGCCGAATTCATCCAGAATTAATAAAAAATATTAGCAAAGAAGACCTTCCCTTTAACAAATAATTAAAACATTTAAGTCCTTCAACTTAATTAATTTAATTTCCATAGTAAATTACTTAAGAAAAATCCTCAAAAAACATCATAATTTAATTTTAATACTTCATCTTACATATATAAATTTTGGACCCAAAATCCTTTATATAATAGCCGAAATAAATTTTTAAATCCAATTATCTATTTCTTCCTTCAAAAATTCATAATAAATTATCCATAGCTTGGATAATTACGAAAATTTAAACCCATCTCCAAAATAATTTTTTACATAACATATAAAATCCACATAGCATTCAAAACCTAATATATACATTTTTAGCCTTCAAATTGAATAAAAAATTTATCAAACATACTAGTTGGAATCAAACATATCATGTAATCCAAGCATTTCATCATTAAAATCATCGTAACGGTTTTAAACTTAAAACCCGAAATCAAATGCCCTTTAAAAATGAAAATGAGATGGTTTTGATTATTATTCACCTTGCTTTGTATAAGGAACTTGATATTTGATCTTGCTTAATTCTCCTTGCTTGATTACTTGGCTTTTAATTGATTTTTCTCCTCTTTCCCCTAGGTTATGTCTGGCTTGAGCTCTTTGGTTTATGTTTTTGGATTATGAACTTGTTAAATAAAAATGGGAATAAGGGTTTAGGGGTTAAGAGTTATGGTGGATGGCTATTCCCCATAGTACTCTTGCCTTATTCTCTTATTAGTTAACTTATAAAACCATTTCCATAAACTCATTCTTTTAATCTTATTTGGTTAAGCATGACCTCTATTTTAAATTTTCAAATCCTAATCTTCTTATCTCTCTAATCTTTACATTATTCTATTTAATTTATCTAATTAAATGTAACACCCCTTATTTTTGGTAACATTATTTAGAATATTTAATTAGTTAAATTAAATAAAATAATGTGTTGATTAGGGGATTTAGATTAGATTTTAATTAAGGGGTAGCCGTGCCATGTAACAAATGAACTAAAGAAGAGTTAAAATGAAATAGGAGGGGTAAAATAGGAAAGAGACCATTCTTATATCTATAACCCATGGCCGTGTAAATTTTACACGTTCATTTTCATTCTTAAATTTTAAAATTTAAGGTCGAACACCATTAATAAGAGCAAGAGGAAGAAAGATAAAGGGGAAGCTTAATCAACATTAAATTCATTAAAATCTCATATCCTTAATCACTAAAGCTAAGGTGAATAATGTTTGCATCTCATTTTTGATTGTATTTTCGGTTTTTAGATGGATGTCGAATATTTTGCATTGATTTGTCATGATTTTGAATGATGTAATGGTTATATATACATGTTGATGATTTATGTATATTCATATTGATTTTATGATATGTTTTAAGGTGAAAACCCTATAAAATGACATCCAAATGCCTTGCAAATTTTTATGAAGGTCATAAATATTATTTTAGAGATGGGTTTCAATTTCAGGAATATTTTGAAATTATGTGGAATTTATGTGAATTTTCTAGTAAAGAAAATGTTAATTTGGGTTAATAATTATTTTCGGTTAAATAGTAAAAGATTTGGGCCTGAAATTTTTATATCTTGGAAAACATATTAAAAGAGATTTTTTGGAATTTTTGTAGATTTTTCCTAAGTGTTTTAATGGTTATATAAAATTATTTAAGCTATGGGACTTAAATGTTTTATATATTAAGAGAGGAGAAGGGACTTTTTGCAAAATAATTTAAATCTGTTAACCCTAGAAAGTCGGCAGCACTTTTGGAAAGTGTAGTACTTTTTATTGGTAAAGAAAGAGGAAACCAATCACAATTAGACACATAAGGCGGGTTAGGTGAAAAGAACTATTTGCTATACGTTTTATACTGTTTCGACGTCGGCACTAGGTTTTGCCTCCTCATCTTCTCTTCCGACACAGTCGAAACCAATGCACATGGTATCAGGGAACTGGAACATGGTGAATTTGATGAAGGTGAAAGGTAGGGGGTCAAAACTAGGGGTTCCATAGGGGTTGAGGCAGTCCTTTGTTTTTAAATTAAGGAAATCTGCTTTCTTTCGACTAAATGACTTTCGACAAAATAGCTTTCGATGGGTCAAATGAATTAAAGGAAATGGTTTCGATTGGGTTGCGCCTCTGTTTTTAAATAATTGCTTTCGACTAAATCGAAACCTTTTGCTGCTGCCTTTTTACCTTTCGACCCAGATGGTTTCGAAGGGGTTGTTTTGTTTTCTAAAAACTTGGTCACTTCTCCAATGCTTTCGAAAGGGATGGTTTCGACACCATCACTTTACTACTTAGGAAATGGTTTTGGAGCAGATGCGTTCGACTTAAATGTTTTAAGTCCCTTTTTCTATAAGTAAAGTAAAACCCAAATTTGTTTCGAAAGAGATAGTTTTAAATGGTTTTGAAACAGATACTTTCGACTTTAATGGGTTTCTGATCCTTTTTCTCTACTTGAAGGCAGAATCCAAATCGTTTCGACCAAGGCATTTTTCAAAGGTTTTGAAGGGGTAAACTTTTGAATGGTTCCGAAAGGTTTCCACATATTTTAAATTGAACCCAAAGTGCTTTCGAAAGGATTGAGTTTCAACTGTTTTGAAAGGTTTTATTGAATGGTTTTGAAAGGGGTGGTTCCCCAGGGTTTTGAAAGGATCGAAAGGGAAGGATTTTTACTATGTTTTCAAAAGGCAATACTTAAAAGGTTTTAAAGGAGGATGTCTAATGCTTTTAAATTTTTGAAGAAAAGAGAGGAAAGGTTTTTCCAATGTTTTTCTAAAGGAAATATTTAATGGTTTCGAAAGGGTCTTTCAATGGCTTCGAAGGGGTTACCTTCAATGGTTTCGAAAGGGTTGTTTAACGGTTTTAAACAAAGGTTTCAAATGTATTAAATAGGCAATGTAGCCTAAGTATTTTCAAGTCAAAATGGGTTTTAACTTGTTTTTGAAGGATAGTTAATCCTTATTAAATCCCATCAACATTATTTTGAGTAAAGTTTATATATTATGGAAAAATAGCTTAGAGTAAAGCTAAGAATATATTTTCCATGTATTAGTATAATTAAAAAGGTTAAATCATTTTGAAAAGGTTTACAAGGAAAAAGATAGAGGGTAGTTAACCCTAAGAAAATAATTGGACAGTTAGTCCATTTTGATTCGGACAGTTAGTCTAGTTTGTGGGCAGTCGGCTCAGTTGTATGGACAAATAGTCCATTTGTAGCATAACGGACCTTGCTATTATGTTGTGGACAGATAGTCTACTTATTACCTATTTTTGGAAAGATAGTCCATTTATTAGCTTAAAGGATATTGCTATTTTGATATAATCAGTTTGGTTAACCAGTTTGTTTGCAGGAAAGGATTGCAAAATATATGTTTTGAAAAGGATAACAGTGAGGGGAAACCCATTCCGCTAAGCGGCGTGGTCTCACTTAATATCAGCAAAACGAGATGTAACATGTAACAACCTGAATTTCAGCGGGTCTGGATTTTTCACAAAAATGATAAAATCCAAGCCCACTGAAGCCCGATTGGGTATCTGTTATCCTGCAAATGGGCAAAGATAAATATATTAGAGCTCAAATAAATATTTCACAGCGGAACTGACTAAAATATAATAGTAAGTAAATACTCACCAAGGTAATAACACTTTCTAAACAAGTGTCACAAAGCTGAATAATCTCTACCTTCTATCTAACCTGTGGGATGTTATGAAGAGGGGGTCAGAACTAAAGTTCAAGTGAATGGACAAATTATACACTTCTAAGAATAATTCTACATATATCGTTCTATTTCCATTTTCTATTATATTAGGTTTATTGGGTTTATAATACTCTTGCCTCTATGCGTGAATTGTACCAATCTACTCCCTAGTAGATTAAAACCTAATAACTAATATATTTATATATAGCCACATGCCCGATGACCGTATCGGTCATAGGTACTACCCATGGTACCTTTTGTATCCTCCTCGAAAAGGACTCCATCGTTTTGCTCTTAGAGTGTTCTGTAACTACATTTGTAAAGGATAGCTTCTTGAGGCCTACAATACAAATGTTCCGTCGTCTACTATGAAAACGTAAAATGCGTCTGCACTAGCCTATACTAATGATCGGGCATCCACAATGTACCACCCATTGCGTGCCTTGAGCACTATACGTAATCGTTCTGCCTACTCCCTAAATCCCGCCAACAAGGTCTACCTTGTACGAAACTCGGTCGGGGATTTTCTATATCTGTAAAGGACAACTTCGTTAGACCAACAATATAGATATTCTACTTGGTCTATCTCTTTTCTCATCGTGGCTATGGCCCCATGCAGCCACCCCTCAACTAATCGAAAGACCTCTAAAGTGCGAAGTGGATGTGCCCTACTGCAAACAATCTAAACATCCAATTGGCTGCGCCCCTCATCCAATGTCTCGATAGTGAAAGAATCATTGGCCTGTTGATTTAACTCTAGTCTTTCACGAACTCGTTCTTGGTTGATGATGGCTTGATATCCGCATGCAACTATCCTTTTGGGTCCTGCCCACTAAAATCTACTCGCAAGTCAGAGTACGGTGTCATACGAATATCCTACTCCTATTCATCAACCTTTTGACTACCTACAAAGGTCCACTTCATTAGGCCTGCAATGCAAAAGCAGTCAAGGCATACTCTCTTAATGGAACACCTACATACTTGCCTCCGGGGGTGCAGCTTCGTTAGGTCTGCCCTAGACTGCCATCCCAGAGTACCCTCACGTCCCGTTGAAGTCTCATACTTCCTTCTAGCCCAAATTAACTAAGTTGGACGTGCTATTTCTGCGCTAAAAATCTGTGATGAACTGCTTCGTTAGGCTCTTCATCCTTTGGGCTGCTCCAAACGCATCTTACTATTTTATTAGACCTTAAGTCTAACCTTTTATTATGCATTTAGTTTACTTTTCTAATTCAGTTGGCTACTTATTTAATTACCCTAATCAGCATAAGCGTGTCCCAGCCTCACCTAACTATTGTGAGACCATCAGTTCCTGACTGAAAGGGAATACTGTTGGTACGGGCCTTTCTTCTATGTTTGCTTATTAACTTAGTGTAAGTTTTAAAATAAACCTTTTCTGTTATCTCTAACTATAACCTATGTTTTAATTATACTTGCAATTGTTACTTCTATATTCTTTTATAATATACATGTTATAAATATAATTGCAAGTGTTTCTTTTCTATTCTAGTCTGTCTTCTTTTATTATGATATTGAATTCTCTTTAGTTCTCTTATATTATATGACAATTTTGGCTTGGGACTACGTCCGACTTTCACAAATTTACTTATCATAATAACTGCTTTGCTTTTATTCTACTATCTGCGTAGTAAATGCAAATCTAGGTACATTTTTGTTTATTATTTCTAGCCTTGTCAAATAATTAACTTGATTTCTTCTTTAATTTCTTTAACTCTTTACTTTATTCTCTTTTATTTTAGGAAGTAGTTCTATTCTATTTGGTTGGTTACAAAAGCAGTGCTAAAAATCCATTTTCATATTTAATACTAAAAAAATGCTATAAACAATAACTCGTAATTGCAAGATATTTCTTTTATTGTCTCTTTAATTATTGGATAATGCAAAATACAGAAATGTCTCTATTTTACACTAGTTCACTTTTTCTTTCTTTTACTCTTGCAATTACGTTTATCATTATTCTTACAATATTAAAATATGGAAATGTATTCTCTTTTCTAAACCAACCAACTAATCTATCACTAACTTCCAAATCAAGTTATTAAAATTTCCCCCTTTTAATTTATTTCTCCCGTTTTAGCATAATTTACTGTAAATTTCTTACTTTTAGGCTTATGCTTTTCTCTATAACTGTTAAGCCTAATATTATTCATATTTAATTGGATTCCTATCTTTCTAATCCATATAAATAATTATTAAATATAAGCTTTATTATAGAATTTACAGTTTCAACATAACTAATTAGCAGAACTAGTTACTGAAATAAATGTAGAATTAAAATATTTTACAGGAATCTAACGATAATATATCATAAACGTAAAAGATATATAATTTAAATCCACTTACATGTCGTCCTTAGCTTTGCTCCATGGTCTTAGCTCTGCTCGATGGCCTTCCTGGATCCCTGTCTAAGGCATCTAATATTTTTATTAAGAAGATCTTCTCCTCAGAAATATTTTTTATTTAGGGTTCAGTCTCAGGCAATGAACCCAATTGGGAGAAAATCTGATTGTGAGAAAATAGCTAGACCTAGGGTCCTAGTTATAGTGTAGCTTAGGGATCTCAGACCATTGGATTTAGTAGATTGAATCTGAAGCCACACGTCACATGATCTTTTGGAGCCATCAGATCCATCAACGTATGGCTCCGATTGAATAAGAATTAAATCTATTTTGTTTGGCACGTCCCTGGACGATTTAACATCCAGGGGCAAACACGGGTCGACCTATATGTCGACATGTGTTCTCTTTGGGTCGACCTGTGGCTTTGTGGGTCGACCTATGGATCGACCCATTTTTTTTCAACTTTCTTGTTCTTTTTGTAACTTCTTCGTATTAACTCGGATTTCGACAAGTTATATATGGAAATTGATCAGAAAATCGCCACAGACACAATGGTATAAATTTCTAAGTCATATTCTGACAATTCCAAAAATGTTTATTTTCATTGTTCATCGTTATTTGATTATTTAATTATTTAAAAAATTTGGGTGTTACATTCTCCCACCCTTTAGGAAATTTCGTCCTTAAAATTCGACAAGGGTAAAACTATGTAATTCTTCGTATCGATCACATCCATTTTGTGTTCATCCAATTTTACGACCATTCATGTCCTTGGTGCAAAGTGCCATTCAACACAAAATATATGCATGTACATGAATTTCTAAGCGGTACCTCCTATATGAATGCTTTTCTTCTTTAAAAATTTATTTTAAAACATGATGCACACACCCTAAATATACTTGCAATTTCTATATGAATGTAATCTTTTGAAAACTCAAAATGTTTTTCATCTAATTTTCCCCACACTCCTACTGAATAGGGTCGTAGTTCAATGAATTTTTCCTCCAAATCTTACCACACAACCTTTAATATTCGAATTTCAGAAAAAATCTAATTTTCCGAACTCGATTTCTTATGTCAGAAAGAAGGTAGAAAACAGAAAACCTTACGTTTACCGTTTTACTTTTGTGCACCTCTTTTCCCAGTACTTGGAACTTATGCTACTTTTCTATGAAAATCTCTATTTTCTTTCCCAAGCACGGTTTACATAAGAAAAACTTTCCATTTCAAACTTTTTCCCAAGCTTAATTTATGGGAAAAAATGTTTTTTTTCTTTTGCAATTCTCATTTATTTCTATTGATGTTTCTGTCGCTTTCTTTAGATCTTACTATTTTTCATTTAGTTACTTTTATCCGCTTTTACTTTTCTTTAATATAGTAGCTAAACACGGCTATCTTCTAGGGCTAGGAGGCCTAGGACCATGTCCACTCTAACACAGAAAATGTCCTACTCTAGGAATCCAAGTAACTCATATGCTCCTCCTGCCGCCTATTACTTTTTACTAACTTATGATGTATTACTCACGATGAATAAGATCTATTCATCTCTTCCTTTCCATACTCAAAATGGAATAACCAAGTCTCATTTACTGCAATGAATAAGGATTTTAATCAATGTAGTCTCTATCTAAAAAGGAAACTAAGCTTGCGGAAATTTTCTCTTTACCTTTTCTTTTCATTTTTCCCCAACTAAGGTCTATTTATCCAAATCACGCGTGTCTTACTATCTTACTAATATCACTTTACTATTCTTCTATAGTCTACACACATGAAGAAACATTCCTAGGTTCTTACCAATGTCCTATACACTTTATGGGAACTTTTATTATTACTACTAAAAGTAATCACTGCTATCTCCTACATAGCCTTACCCTTTTTCCCGTTATACCTAGGAAATGGTTCTTATCTACTCCATATTTAAAAGTTTGGTTTGGTATTTATCATTTCATTTTAAAAATTAAAGCTTCTAAATTTTTGAAACATAAAATCCCAAAATTCTTGCCTTTAAAGGTGTTACTTTGAAGTTTCTATTAAATTCAAAGGTACTTGGTTACTTAACATTTTATCTTTCTAGACTTGCATCTTTACAGCTTTTTTAATTTAAATAATTCCCCAAACCTAGAGGAGAAAACTTACAAATTCTAAGTTCAAAACTTATTCCGCTTTTTCTTTTTAAAGAAAATATTTTGGACTTTTTAAATTTAACTGTTTACTAAGTTTTTCTCTTGCAAAAACTTATTTACTTTTTCACCAAACCATTTTTCTTTAAAACATGCCTTGCTTGTTCTTAAAACATTTTTCTTTTTCCTTGACTTCCAAAAATGTCCTCACATGTTTTCAAAACATCTTATTTTCATAGATTTTCAAATTTACTAAAACTAGAGTAGATAAGAACAATTATTTTATCAAAAATCCATTAACTTTCTTACTCTTCCAATTACCTAACCTTGGAGGAGTTTCTAACTTACTACAAATGGGAACTTTCTACAAAGGCAAGCAACCAATGCACATAATCAATGGAAAAATATGAAATTCCATTGCTTAGCTTTCCTACTAAGGCTCCCTATAATATCCCTTCTAACTAACACTGCCTCTAATTATTACACTTCTTATTACACCTAATGACTTTATACCTTAATGTATTGGAACTACTTTCCCTTATGAAAAACCATTATCACTAAAACCTTCTATGAATCCTTTAAAAGAGGATTTCATGTTTATGTGAAATTACAAGGAACTTCTTTTATATTTTATTGAAATAGGCTATACAAAATATGGTGCTTTCCATACCTTATACATCTCTTTCATGTATTCCTTATAACTTGCACAAAACATCTTTATTTGTGTTTTGGTTTCATAGAAAATTATATCATTATTCATTTCATTCCAATAGATTAAAGTATGTTTAATCTATATTCACTTATAATAGACGTTTTCTCATCGAATCAAATGAACCAAGCTTCCCAACTGATGTGTTATAAATGCAACGATCCTAATCATATAGCCGATCAGTGTCCCAATTTTGTCGAACAAATCAATGCATTCAATAAAGCCAAAAACGACCCGTTTTCTCTAATGTACAACCGTGGTTGGAGAAATCATCCAAATTTTGCTTGGAACCAAAAAAAATCCCAACAGAATACGGTTCGTCCCAATTTTCAAGCATTTCCGAATAATGCTTCGAATCCTCCCTTTCAGCCCAACAATTTTCAACCAAACTTTGCGGGTTGGAGAAAACTCTTGAAACGTTAGCTAAAGCAACTACTCAAATCCTTCAATCAAACAGCAATTTGCAAAATTTATTAACTTCATATATGCAAAATACAAACCAATCAATTGCAAAACTCGAAATGCAAATGAGTCAATTAGCCACGTCTATAAGTGAACGCGAACGAGGAACATTCCGAAGCCAACCCCTTCCAAATCCCAAAAATAAAAACGCAAATTCAAATCAAGCCCATGTTGTTCAAGATAGCAATGTCACCCAATTGAATGCTATCACAACTCTACGTTCCGGTAAACAAATCGATAATTAAGTCGTTAATCCAAACGATTTACCAGAAACCTCTCTCGATACTTCTAAAACAATGAACAAATCTGAACAAAACGTGGAGGCAAATGTCGAATCGAATGCTAATCAAAATTCTTCTTCTACTCGATTAGACCCGCCTACCGAGTATCGTGTTCCATTTCCACATCGTCTTCGACCCAAGAAACACTTGGACCAAATGGAAAAGATGTTGGAAATTTTTAAATAAGTGAAAGTTAACATCCCGCTTCTTGACATCGTTCAGCAAGTCCCCACGTACACGAAATTTCTTAAGGACTTGTGCACCCAAAAGCAACACACTCAAGTGACCAAAAAAGTCTTCTTAGCCGCCAGTTTGAGTGAAGTCTTGTCCCAATCCATGCCCGTTAAATACAAAGATCCTGGCTGCCCTACGATTTCGTGTACAATTGGAGATAAGACGATTAACAAATGTTTGATAGACTTAGGCGTGAGTGTCAACTTGATTCCATACTCAGTTTACGAACAATTAGACCTAGGTGAGCTCAAACCCACAAAAGTTATGCTTCAATTCTCCGATCGTTCCATTAAGAATCCCATGGGAGAAATCGATGACGTGCTCATTCGAGTAGGGCAATTCATATTCCCCGTTGAATTTATCGTTCTTGAAACACAACCCGTGACAAATCCCACGAGTCAAATTCCATTTATTTTAGGCTGACCATTCTTAGCCACCTCAAATACCTTAACCAATTGTCGTAACGTATCGATGAAAATATCTTTTGGAAACATGACTTTGGATCTCAACATTTTCAATCTTGAAAGCCAATCAAATGAACCTCGTGACCAAACGTTGGAAGTTAGTGCCATTCACGAAAACTTTAAAAACGAGACACTTGATCTTAACGATGAATGCGAGGCCAAGTACGAAAAATTGTTTCATGAAATTCACAACGATATTGAATGCACTCTTCCTTTTGAATCGCTTCCAGTTGAGTCTGAATCTCAACCAAACTCTTTGATCGAAAAACTCTCAAAGTTGGACCTCAAACCACTTCCCGATCACCTTAAGTACGCATACTTAGGTGATAACGAAACGTTGCCCGTCATAATTTCCGCAACTCTCATTCTTGATCAAGAAACCTCGTTACTCTCTATTCTTTCGAAAAACAGAGAAGCAATTGGATGGTCGATTTTCGATATAAAGAGAATTAGTCCTGCTCTTGTTCAACATCGCATCATTTAATCGACGATGCCAAGCATGTTCGTGACGCGCAACAAAGGCTTAATCCAAAAATGAAAGATGCGATGCGTGATGAAATTCTTAAACTTCTCGACAACGGAATCATTTACCCAATCTCTAATAGTTCATGGGTTAGCCCAATTCATGTTGTACCGAAAAAGTCTGGGCTAACCGTTGTCAAGAACGATTCAAATGAACTTATTCCAACTCGTACTCAAACGGATTGGTGTGTTTGCATTGACTATCAAAAACTAAATACCGCAACATGAAAAGATCACTTTCCTCTTCCCTTTATTGACCAAATGCTCGAACGTTTAGCCGGCCATGAATTCTACTGCTTCCTTGATGGTTATTCCGGCTATAACCAAATTCAAATCGCTCCTGAAGATCAAGAGAAAATGACTTTCACGTGTCCATTTGGTACCTTTTTTTATCGACGTATGCCATTCGGACTTTGTAATGCTCCTGCGACTTTCCAACGTTGCATGGTTGGCATCTTTTCCGACATGATCGAACGCTTTTTAGAAGTTTTAATGGACGATTTCTCTATCTTTGGCGATTCTTTTTCCAAATGTTTACATCATCTCGAGTTGGTTTTAAATCGATGTAAAGAAAAACATTTGACTTTGAATTGGAAAAAATGCCACTTTATGGTCAAACATGGCATAGTTCTTGGACATATCATCTCAAATAAAGGCATTGAGGTAGATAAAGCGAAAATCGATGTCATTGCAAACCTACCTATTCCCAAATCTATTAAGGACATTCGATAATTTCTAGGACACGCTTGCTTTTACCGACGCTTTGTGAAAGACTTTAGCAAAATTGCTCGTCCTTTGACGACTATCCTCGGAAAAGACGTTCCGTTCGATTTCAACTCTGAGTGTATTTCTAACTTTGCGGTTGGTGCTGTCTTAGGACAACGCATCAATAAAATCCTTCATGTCATTTACTATGCGAGTATAACTTTGAACGACGCTCAACTCAACTACACAACAATCGAAATAGAGCTTCTAGCTGTCGTTTTTGTGCTCGAAAAGTTTTGACCTTACTTGATATGTTCACACATTACTGTGTACATGGATCACACTACGCTTCGATATCTCTTCGCTAAAAAGGATGCTAAATCCCATTTGATTCATTGGATCCTTTTACTTCAATAATTTGACCTAACAATCAAAGATAAAAAAGGATCTGATAATGTCATAGCCAATCACTTATCTCGTATTCCGAATGCACCATCTTCTTTACCAACCAATGAAAACTTCCTCGATGAACAACTTCTTTCGATTTCTATAGATCCATTGTACGCTGATATAGTGAACTACTTAGTCACTAAAGAAACTCCATCATCTTGGTCTAAACAGGACAAATACAAATTCATGTCCCAAGTGAAATATTTCTATTGGGACGATCCACACTTGTTCAAATATTGCCTCGACCAAATCATCCGACGTTGCATTTCGGATAATGAGATTAGGAGTGTTCTTTCATTTTGCTATGATCAAGCGTGCGGTGGACATTTCGGTCCTCGAAAACTATGGAAAAAGTGCTTCAGTGTGGTTTCTATTGGCCTTCTCTTTTCAAAGACTCATTTGAATTTTGTAAAACGTGCGATCGATGTCAAATGCTTGGACGAATTTCTCGACAAGATATGATGCCTCTAAACCCTATCCTTACGATCGAAATCTTTCATGTTTGGGGTATCGACTTTATGGGACCTTTTCCCAATTCTTTTGGAAACTTGTATATCCTTCTTGCTGTCGATTACGTCTCAAAATGGGTCGAAGTCGTTCCTTGCAAAACCAACAACCAAAGAATTGTTGTGAAATTTCTCAAAGAAAACATCTTTTCGAGGTTTGGCACACCTCGCACAATAATCAGTGATAACAGAACCCATTTTTGTAACCATTCTTTTGAAACTTTAAAGAAAAAATACTCGGTAACCCACAAGTTATCCACTCCATATCATCCTCAGACTTGTGGCCAAGTTGAAGTTTCAAATTGACAAATAAAACGAACTAGGAAAAAACTGTTAACAAAAATCGAAAAGATTGGTCTCAGAAATTGACCGACATGCTTTTGGGCATACCGTACTGCTTTTAAAACTAACCTTGGGATATCCCCATTTCGTTTAGTTTACGGTAAAGCTTGCCATTTACCCGTTGAAATCGAACACAAAGCATTGTAGGCAATAAAGAACTTAAACTTGGATCTTGAGAAAGTTGGAGAAAACCAAAAACTACAACTCAATGAACTAGAAGAACTTAGGAACGACGCGTATGAAAACGAGAAAATTTACAAAGAAAGAACTAAAGTTTTTCATGACAAGTCAATCCTAAAGAAAACATTTTCGCCTAACCAGAAAGTTCTTTTATATGACTCAAGACTTCATTTATTCCCTGGGAAACTTAAATCAAGATGGACCGAACCATCTGTGGTACGAAGTGTTTTTCCACATGGTGCTGTAGAAATAGAAAATCCCAGGGATGGATCGATTTTCAAAGTCAACGGTCATCGTTAAAACCTTTCTTAGAATTGCCCGGTAACCAAGTGGAGGAGCTCATGATTCTTCATGAACCAAACTACGTCTAGTAAGAATGTTAACCCTCTTTTGTAAATATGTACATATTTTTCCCCGTTACACTCATTATATCATGCATTGACTGTGGGGACACAGTCAAAACTAAGTGTGGGGGGAGTCTCATTTTCTTTTTTTTAAGTTTCATGGCATTTTTGAACATTCATTTTCCTTTAACTTAAAAAAAATTGCCGCTTTAAAAATAATTTGCTAATAATTCTACATGCTCTGCTATCGTGCCCTTTATCCATTGTTGTTATCTGTTTTGCATTGTTGGTTGTTTGCATATGCATTTATATATAAAAAAATCAAAAATTAAAAAAAAAATTAAAAAAAAATCAAAAACAAAAACAAATTTCATCATAGTTGCCTTGTTAATACACGTTTAATTTCTGCTTTGCATTTCATCCTATAATTTTGATTAAAAATAACGATAGCTCTTAATTGTATATTGACAATTTGTCTTCTTTGAACAATTTAATTTCTCGGTGTCTAGGCTACGATAGACCAATAATCAGTTATAAATATTACGGTGATTCATAAATATTATACTGAATTGTTTCTTTGAAGGTACTTAAACCTTCGGTTGCATTGCTACGGTGATTCGTGGTGCATCGATAAATCATGTCCGTTACCTGGTTGAGAACTATCTGGTTGATTTAAGACAAAGTGTGATTAAACAATTTTGGGTTAGGATAAATCATTTATAATTAACACCTGCCTTCAATTAGTTGCATTAGCTCATACATATTTAAAAAAAATCAAAAACTTGTATAATGACAAATTTTCTATCGAGTTAGAAAAATGCCAATAAATTTTGAAATAAAATGAACCGCAAGCGCATGGCATACTATTGTAGTACGTAGTGAGTACGGGTCGATCCGTAGGGAATTGTTGATTTTAAATCTCTATTCAATCAAATTAACCAAAGTTGAAAGTGTGATTAGCTAAAAATGTAGAAACTAACAAAAAGAAAGTGATAAAAAATATGAGTGTAAAATGACAATTTAGAGATAATTTCACTCTCTAGATCATATAGTTCAATAAATTATGAAATTATGATCCCTATTTTTTGGTCATAAGTGAATCTAAATGATGTGTTTATCATAAGTATGGCTTATTTGTGCTATTAATTAGCTCAACATAAGCCATCAAACTATAACACGCCCCTTAAACCACTTATTAACTCTTATGAAAATGACAACAAAGTTGAAAATGCAATCTATTTTAAGTATGGTCTATTAACTATTAATTAGAAATATAGACCATCAAATTTTAATTTCAACATTCACTTCTTTGCCATAATCATATTCAGATGAAGAGGCAATTTTTGTTTGTGATTGTTTAAGCATAGCCTATCTGTTATGAACAACATAGACTATCAAATTCATCATGAAACAATAAATCATATCAACATTCGTTTAAGCACAAAAGAGAGCAATAATTATCAAAATGTTAAAGCTACATGATTAGAGGCTTCATTACCCCTAAATTGAAGGGATTAGCCTCTCATTTGTGTTATCATATCAAGACAAGTAGCATGCAACATGAAACCAAAAAAAGAGAGGAAAAAGAGAGCAAAATGAAAAAAAAGCTAAGTAAAAAGATGTAAACAATAATCTACTTGCATGGAAAATAAACTAACTACTAACAAGAAAGAAATAGAGCAAGTAAATAAGAGAGAATATTAATTAACATTGCATAAAAGAAAGGAAAATTACATGAAAAGAAATATGGCTAAGTAGCCATGAAAAGAGAAATAGAGCTTGTGTTTTATTTTGAGCCTAAAACTAACTAAGAGGAAGAGGGTTACATGAAACATAAGAGGTATTTATACAAGTTGGAAACCCTAATGCATATTTTTTGGGAATGCCCAAAATTCCCTTGTAGGAAGTGTGGTGGCCAAGTTATCTTAGCTTCAATAATCACCCATTAAGTGTGCATGAAAGTGTAATGGCCATTAGCATGTGGATTAGCTTCTAATTTGTACATGAAGGAAGGTGGGTAGGTGGGGTCCTCCATGATCATGGATTTAAATTATTTCCATCTCTATTCCTTTGTATTCACTCTTGTGCATGTATATATCTTAATGAAGCCACTTGTATATGAAGCCAATTTCCTACAAAATAATATAGAAATTTCCAATTAAATTTTCTCAAATTAATATATGCACAAAAATGACTATTTTGCCCCTATATGGAGATGAATATGTGACAATTTGAAAATAATTTGAATTTGGTTTAAACAAGTTAAAATACCCGATATGATCATTTATTTAATTTAAATAGATTAAATATGGTGGTAAAAATATGCATGTTTACGTGCACATCAAATACCCTCACACTTATCTTTTTATTCATTCTCAAATAAAGAAAAAAATAAGATAAATCCATTTTCGTAGGAAACACGATTGCATTGAGCATATGCAACAAGCCGTTATACCTCTGGGTGTCCCCAGTAGGATGAGTGTTGTCTCGTGAGGGTTTTCAGCGGATACTACCCACAAAATCCAACTGCAGAATGAAAATATTTACAAAATGCCAGACTTATTTACAAAGATGTGAATGCAAGTTTTTGAAAATATTTACAATGAAGGATTTACTTTTAAATTGACACAAATAAGATAAATATAGTTTTTGGTCATTATCTGGAAATTTAAGTCATTTACTCGTTAAACTTTCCAATAAAAACGAAGTTATCGTAACAAATGCGCTATAGTTTAACTCGTTGTTTCGGTTGATAATACAGTGTAACTATGAAATGGATCCTTAGTTGATTATCAAAGTTTATCAAAGTGGTATTTTCATTTCTTTTCAATAACAAGTCAAATCAAATAAGTTAAAATATTGCTTGGATTTCAATCGCTTACTCTCTCTAAATTATTATTTGAAAATTGTATTGATATTAACAATATTTACATATGCCTAACTCAGATAAACCGAGGCCAGATATATTACCCATGCACTGCCTTGCGGACTGACGTGTGGGGAATACAGAGCGTGGTGAGTGAACACACAAGTGTGAACACTTATTGATTGTAGGTGTTATTAGTAAAATAATTTTTATATACACACACCTAACTCAGATAAACTGAGGCCTGATATACCGATCGTGCACTGCCTTTCAGGCTTACGTGAGAAGGGTACAGAGCATAGCGAGTGAACACACGAGTGTGAACACATGATTCTAGATGTTTATTAAGAACAATACATACATATATACAATAATTTTTGTTTTTGTTTTATTTTTTATTTTTTTGAAGAGAGAGTTTCGCACTATCATCTTAGCACCATTTAACTTAGAAGACAAAACAAATGTTATATCTTTACTTTAAATCAACCACTTCTTCAAGCAAAGATTTTCAATTAGGATGTATTTCATAATTAACACGTATGAATCTTCCTATATACAAGTTAAACCATTGTTATTTGTAATCAAACTTCATTTTTATTTTTGTTAAGATGAATAAATTTTCAGAAATTTCAATTTAATAAACCAAAACCATATATTTATCCTATAGTGTTTCTTTAAAAATAAACCAAAATGCGTAAAAAAATAATTTTTGTTTTTGATTTTTTTTTGAGTTTTCGAAGAAAAATGAAAAATTAATCATGAAAAATCAAAGAGAAGATGTGTCTCCCCCCACACTTGATTTTGACTATGTCCCCACAATTAACCCAAGTGGAAGGAGAAAAATAAAAGAAAAATAAAAAGATGACCTATATTTACATGAAAATGAATGGTATTTACGCGAGATCAGAAAGTATATCGTCAAAAAGTAAATGAAACGGTCTTCCAAAGACCGATTCATTTGTCTCATCAAGTATGCAAGACACAGCTTAAGCACTAAAAACCAAACCATAAAAGATTTTGAAGTTGAATGTGGATTTGGAAAAACGAATGTCGTTTTATTGAAAATCGTATGAGTTGTTTTATTTTCTATGATTTTTGGGGTTGATAAAACAATTGGTTGAAGTTCAAGTTTAATTTCACCAATTTGACATTCAAATATATCAGTGAAAACTTCTTTAGAATAATGGATTTCAAAATCAAAATGGTAATTTAAATCTCCCCTTCAAAACTAGACAACTCGTCTTCGAAAAGTCCAAAAAATTCATGTTCATTTAATTCGTCTTTCTTTATTGAATTATTAACAACTTCATTGCATATGTCAAGTTCAAAATCCAAAGTTTTTGTATTAAAATTTTCGAAATCAGAAAAAGGAAGATCGAATTTTAAATCACGTTTCTCACCCTCAAAAGAATTGAAATCCAACACAATTACGTTGTTTTCAACAACTTCATTTAGATTATCATTTTCAGTTTCAAAAGTTGTTCTTTGAAAATTGTTGATTTGGGTAAAAGATGGATTATCATTTGACTCATCACATGTTGGGATTTTGTTTTGTTGTTCACGTTGTTTTTTATATTCTTCAATCAACAAATTCGTGTGATCATCATAAATTTCGTCCATTTTCTCAACACGGTCTAATTTATAGTTATTAGCTTAAGAATTTTCGATTTGGATTTGTTGAGAACAAAAAATTTCACTCGCATCGTATTCGAAATTATTCCCTTTGCCAAAATTATTTGAAAAGCGGTTCACATTTCCATTTTGATTTTGAAATTCATTTTGGAGTTCGAAATTGAATTGGGATGGATTATACTCGAAATCATTTGAATTTTGAAGTGAATTCAAATCTTGATTACTTTGAAAATTTTG
This sequence comes from Allium fistulosum, assembly GCA_030737815.1. Lineage (NCBI taxonomy): Eukaryota > Viridiplantae > Streptophyta > Magnoliopsida > Asparagales > Amaryllidaceae > Allium > Allium fistulosum. The sequence continues at coordinate 615,563,074 of CM060907.1, forward strand.
ACTTGAGTTATCACACAAATAATAATTACACAAATCATTTATCAACTAATTTTGTTGTGTAGAGATTTCAAGTAAATACGAAATGTTATTTTCAAGATTTGAAGGTAGGTCATCATTTTGAAAATTTTGTGGTTCAAAATTTTAATTGTTTAAACAATAGTTGTTGTTGAAATATCCATAAGAATTTGGTGTGAAATTATATGAATTATATTGATTTTCACAACTATCGTAGAATTCATGTGAATATGGAAATTCAGACATTTTCAAGAATGTTTTTGGGGTTTTTTTATAAAGAAAAAATATTTACAAATAGAATTTATTTTTCAAAATGGAAAATTGATTTTTGTTTTGTTTTTGGATTTTCAAAAAAAATTTGGCTTTTTTGAAAAGGTTATATATATTTCCTTTTGATTTTTTTACGAAAAAAAGTAACTCAATTTTTTATTTTTTATTTTTGATTGAAAAATAAATTTCAAAAGAAAGGATTTAAAAAAAACTAAGTTAAGAAATATTTATAATTTTTTTAGTTTTGGAATTTGATTTTTTTTAAAAATATGCATGAGCTAATGCAACTAAATGAATGCAAGTGTTAATTACAAATGATTTATCCTAACCCAAAATTGTATAATCACACTTTGTCTTAAATCAACAAGATAGTTCTCAGCCAGATAACAGACAGGATTTATCGGTGCAGCACGAATCACCGTACCAATGCAGCTGAAGGTTTAAGTACCTTCAGAGAAACAATTTAGTGTAATATTTACGAATCACCATAATATTTATAACTGATTATTGCTCGGCTGTAGCCTAGACACCGAGAAATTAAATTGTTCAAAGAAGAGAAATTGTCAATATACAATTAAGAGCTATCGTTATTTTTAATCAAAATTATAGGATGAAATGCAAAGCAGAAATTAAACATGTATTAACAATGCAACTATGATGAAATTTGTTTTTGTTTTTGAATTTTTTTTTTGAAATTATATATATATATATATAAATGCAAATACAAACAACCAACAATGCAAAACAAATAACAATAATGTATAAAGGGCACGATAGTAGAGCATGCATAATTATTAGCAAATTATTTTTAAAGCGGCAACTATTTTTTTAAGCAAGCAAGCAAGTTATTTTTTTAGCATGCGGTTCTTTCTTTATTTCCTACAACCTGAAAATTAAAAACAAGATATATACAGGTGTTTTTTGTTTATATATGTCAAAGCAAAAACTAAAACAAATGGAAACAGAACAGAAACGAAATTAAAATAAAACAATTGAAACAACTTGTTTTTTTTAGAAAGGCAACAAACCAAAAAACTTTTAAAAAAAAAACCTTTTCCAGAAGAAAATAAAAGCAAAACAAATAAATTTACTCTAAATTCAAACACACATCAAAACCCCTGCCCACGATTTTAGGCCCAAACCCGCAATTTTTTGTTAATCTATTCTGTTAACATAAATTAAACGAATAAAGCACAGCGACTTTCTCATTTAAAATAAATGCAAAAAAAATGTCGCGAATTCAAAGACACTCAGTTAAAGAAAAATGGTCGATTGGATTTGCAGTTTTGCGGTTGCAGGTTGTAAAGTACAGCAAGGGTTGTGGTCGTGGGTACGTTAGAAACTCGATGTCAGTGAAGTGATGTGGTAGCGATTTTGGGTTGATTGAGACGAGGGCGAAGTGAATTTAGGAATTGGAGGCGGCGACTGGAGCTAATGTGGTATGTTGGAGTCAATGGTAGCTCGATTGGAGGAGATGCAGATTCGATTGCAGTGGTGAAGTAAGGCGTGTTCTGGTGATTTGGGGATTGTTGTTCTAGTTGTGGTTGGTGGAATTTTGTGACTTCGGTTGGTGATTGTTTGTTCGGTAGTGAGTTGGAAGTGATCTGAAATGTTGTAAGGTTGGTGATGATGTAAGTTGTGAGTAGAAGTGCTATTGAACTGAAATGTTGAATGATAGTGGAAATTTTGAGAGGTTGTAGTGATCATTTGAAGGTGATGGAGTGACTTGTTCGATTTTTTTATTTTTTTATTCTTTGGATTCTGGGTGTTGAGTGTGGATTTGGTTGTGTTGAAGAGTATGGCATGCGTGTGTTTGGGTTGATGATTGCCGAGTGAATGTGGTGAAGTAGTTTATAGAGGTAATGTCAGGTGGTGGGTGGTTGGAGGTGAAGATTGGTATCAGTGGTTTGAATGGAGAATGGACTGTCAGTGTTTGTGGAGGTGATGTGAAGCAGTTTGCTTTGTGGTTTGATAGAGGTGACGTTAGGAGGAAGTGTTGTGTTCGTGATTGACGTGGCTTCCTTGGTGATGCTCAATCAGGTTAGTTGCAGAAGAATGTAGCAATGTTGGTGATCGTATGTTACTGAAGTATTGTTGTAGACTGTCAAGTGTTGGAGGAATTGATGTTGTGGCCTGGTGATGAGTTGTAGTTGATGGAATGGTTGTGGACGGGCTTAAAGAGTTTGGAGTTGTATGTATGGTTTAGAATTGAAGGTTGCTGTTGATGTAGAACTGGAAGTTTTGAATGTGAAGGGGTCTGCTTGTATGTAGAAGTTTGTGGTGATTGAATGAATATGACAGTGGAAGTTTGTAGTGGTGATTGTGTTAGTGGAAGGCTGGAAATTGATAGTCAAGATGACAGTTTGGTTGTTGCAGAGGAGTTTAGATGAAGGTTAGGTGTACAGTTGCAGTTTGGATGAAATGGAAGTTGCAAATTTGTGATGTGGTGAAGCAGAAATGGTTGAAGAGGCTGCTCTGGAATGTTGAAATGTATGGTGTCAGTGTTGTAGAGGAGGGCTGGGTCACTGGTTGGTTTGTTTCAGGAAAAAGTCCAGTTTATGATATGGCACTGAAATGAAGTTGTGGTGGACTGTGGCTAGAAGTTGATAGTTGGTATTGGTTGAGTATTGGTTGCACAGAGTGTTAGCACCAAAATTGGTCACTAACCTCGTTGAGAAAGATTGTGTAGAGATGTAAGTGATGAAGTTAAATTAAACAAGGAAGAATATGCTAATTTAAATGCAGAAAGTAAGAACACCAAATTTATAGTGGTTCAGCGTAATTGCCTACGTCCACTTTGAGGTTAAACTTTATTGGTCTTCTTAATAGTTGATTACAAATACAATTCGTGAATCAAATGCTTGAATGAAGTTGTTAAGTAGAGAAGATGAGTCTCAAAAATGGCAGAGTCTTCCCAGTGTTCTCCAAAAAGGATCCATTTCATTGTGCCCCTGCCCTTCTATTTATAGAGGAAGATGGGTTGGACTTCCTTCATGGGCTTAGGAGCAAGGTGCCTCTGCCCATAGTGGGTGAATCTGCGCACCAGGCCAGGCAGGCCGAATGCTCTTGCTTTATTGTGGGCCTGACAACTTGCTACCACCTCCAGTCTCTCCTTGATCAGAATCTTGTTTAGTGCTAATGATAATTTCTTCAACCGTCGTTTTGTAACCGGGCCAAGATGCCGATTAACACTTGCCCCCCAAAGTGTGTCGTGTGAAGAAACACAACACGCTTTGAATCAGCGAGTATTCCTTGTCTTTAAAAAGAAATCCACCATGTTTCTTGAATAGTCATTATCCTCCAATTTATCCTCCCAAGGTGTTGTATCCTTCTTTGGTCATCGTGATGCTCGGTCGATTCCCAATATTATAAATCCAGGGTTGTAGTTCATTAGTGGCCATCCGTGTCTGATTCTGCAGAGCTAATAAGCTTCGGCTATATGATCTAGTCTTCTCTTAATAACCCTTAGTGAGAATTCAATTTCTGTTGATTTCAAGAAGTCGAACTTTTTCGGATGTACACATGCACGTTCGGGTACATGTTCTTGCCATTGGCTCTCAGATGCGTTTTATATGCTCATAAGTCGTCGCCAACTCCATCCAGTTTAATTGTAATTCAATCGTGATTCCTTGTTTGTATTTTCTGTGAAATAAGGGTTGCAATCAGCCACTTGAGGAGTTTTCCAAACCTCTCTTCAGTACAGACTCTATGATTTTGTTCACAGCTTCAACCTGTCCATTTGCAGTTATAATGGATCATGTAAGGTCATAAGGACAGATGACGTTACGGATAAAGAAGTTGATTATTTTCTTCATCTTGGTCGTGGTTAAGAGTTCTTCATCTGCCCATTTGGTGACGTAATCAACTGCTATGATGGTGTATTTCGCACCACCTTTAGGATCGACAAGAAGATGATTTCAGTGCCCCCAAGTGGCAAACGGCTATGAACTAGCCATTTGAATAATTTCCATCGGCGGGGTTCCCAGATTTTTTGCAAACATCTTGCACTCGTCACATTGTCTAGCATGATCAACCGCTTCTGGGTTGATAGTTGGCCAGTGATACCTGTAGCAGAGTATCTTCTTTATCATGGTTTTCCCCCTGATGTTATTACCGCATTCTTCTTCATAGAATTTTCTCAAGATATCATCATGGGCGATATGCCGAAGCATGGGGATGGATAGACTCCTTTTGACACACGACTTATTCTTAGATGATTTGGCGTGAAGCTTTGAGGAGGATTTGTCGTTTTCCATTCCTCCGTTCAGTAAGAATTCCTCATTGTAGATAGTCTTTTATAGGAGTCAACCATGACACCTTTCCATTTTGTTCGCTGAGTACGTGTGTAATGATGTAATATGTGAAGTCGTTTAGCAGCTCTTGGACTTGGCCGAGATAAGGAGCAAGACAATGCCCCCTAGCAAGATCAACTTCCTTAAATTTGTACACTACCAATCAAGAATCACAAAAGATATGTAAAGTTTTCACTTCAAATCCTCTAGCATGTTTGAGGCTGGCAGTCAAGGCTTCATACTAAGCATCGTTGTTTGTTACAGGTAAATCGAGTTTTAGGACGTAGCAGATTGATCGTTCCTCAAGAGTCATTAACATGACTCCTATGCCATAACACTGATCATTGGATGCTCCATCCGCGTACATTTTCCATCTCATGGTTGGTTCTCTGCTACTCTTCGAGTAGTCATCTGAGGTAGTGAATTTGGGTGTGAGGTCTGCTAATTTCCGTCCTTGGATAGCCCTTCGTGGGAAATAAGTGATATCGAATTAGCTTAGTTCGATATTCTATTTAAGTAGTCTTTTAGACGTCTCAGGTCATTGTATGCCCGGTCGCAACGGCTGGTAGGCATAGACGTTGATGGGGTGAGCCTAAAAGTAAGAGTGGAGCTTTCATGATGAAATCAATAGGATTGTGCTAGCTTTTTTAGCTTCGGGTTGATATCCAATGCATGGCTCGCGATAGTTAATGAAATCACATATGCATGTCAGAATGGGTCCAAGGGAACATATCATCATTTATTCAGAAAAATCCAACTAATTCTTTTATCATCACTGCACTGAGCTGTGATCCGATATTCAGCACCCAGAAAGGGTCGCCATGGCTGGCGGTAATGTCGACCGTCAGCATAGCAGGTGCCATCCCAGATTCTTTGAGTAAAGATGTAACTATTTTGCATAACATTCAATGTGAAATATGGTTGAGACGGTCAATGTTGATGGTTATTCTGGTCGAATCCTAGAGTCTTGTCATGAGTTGTTAAGTCAAATAATGAAGGGCTCTGAATGCTCTAATTAATTATCTGCAAATGGCCAAAGATCAGGCTTAAAAGCACGTTGAAGGAAATGTCGAGTAGGGGCCAGCCTCGAGTTGCGTGCAACTGCATAGCTGGATCTTGCTATGAGTTTGAATTTGCTTGTATATTCGAGTAATGCATTTTCTATTCAATGCATTCATGATCCTTCACTCGCCCTTCGAGTTGGAGTGACAGTCAGTTGCCCACAAGCTTTGGCATCGATTTAATGATTCTATCTCTAGGCATCCTTTCGGTCGTTGCCTTGAGTAGCTGTAAGCACTATATATAAGTTTTAATACTGAGCTATCGTAGCCAGTTTTTGAATGACCATGCGTCTTCTCCCAGTCTCGGGTTAATAAATGTACTGCATGGACGGTTGAGTCTCGTCCTAGCTACGTTTATGCTTTCACCTAAACTCCAAAGACATAAAGGTGATTGGTGAATAGTCGGTTCACATTCATCTTGCTTCTCGCTCGTGCCCCCAGGTCATGGGCATATACCGATAAGTAGGAAGGCCAGCCACGCCCACTTTAGCTTTACTCTCTTTCCCGTTGAATCGTGGGATCATGTCAGTCGATAGGAGACTAGGTCTCGCCTATCTTGGATTTTATCGTGGTTTTTCATTCCAAGAGGAATACTTCGATGCCACGTAAGTTTTAGGGCGTAATTTGGACAGTGGATGGTCATCCACGTCCACTTTGGTTCATGCTCTGTAATCAGATCTCGGGGTAAAGTTGGCTACAAATGCAGTCGGGTTATGCTCATCCAGTTTCATACTCCTCCTGACGAATTGAACAAGGGTGCTGGAGAATTTTTTGACCAAGTATTCGTGGTTTACCCTCCTTTCCATACTCCAGGGGTCATAGTTTTTTAAAAAAAACAAACATCCGAGTGTAACGACCCACTATTTTGGACTATTCAAATCGACAATAATCCACGCATGTCTGACTTGAATAATTCAAAATAACAGATTGTAATAAAATTTGGAGCAAATAAAATCAAATACATAATCACAGACACAGAATATCAGAATAACTCGCAGCGGAATATAAAAACCATAGTAGTTCATGAAGCTACTATAACAAACTCTCAAAACAAAATACATAATATCTGTTTGAAAACATATACAATAGAAATCTCAAATACATAGAAGTTTATAATACCAGAGCTGAAATAGAACAACTGAAACTGGAATGGATAGATAACTAGATAAGTAGAATCTCCAACGATTCCTAGCTCCAGAAAGAGATCCAAATCTAAGCTGTAAATACTCAGGCTGACCCGAGCGTAAAGCAAAATACAAAACACTCGAGTCAGGACAATATATACTTATATAATGTAAACCAACTCAAGTGAACTGTAGCAGTAATGCATAATAACTTAAAGGATGCTTGGGATCGCCCATCCTCTAAGGATCAGTTAAACCATAAATTAAATACATCCCGTGGTTAAAATTTCAAAATTGGTATTTTATGTTTCGAAATCAAATATCATTTCAAAATTCAATATCATTCAAAAATCCAGTTCAAAATATCAAAATATCATATTTCAAAATAGTTTATATTACGAAACAAATTACTTCATTTTAAATCATAAAATGAAGTTATTATATTAAATAATTAAATTATTAAATTTCCAAAATTTTAATCTTTCAAAGTTCATTCGTTCACTTAAATTAATTAAAACAATGAAAATTCAACTTTCGCAACATTTAGAAAATGCTATGGAAAGTCACATTTAAAACAGTTCAATTTAACAAAAGACAGCATTTAAAATGCTGTAATAGGGTTACATTAGTTTCAAATAAACTTAGTTAAATTCAACCATTATAACATTTACAAAAATGCCATAATAGCCTTTAATTAAATTCAGCCATTTGGTTCATTATTATCAACTACAACATTTACAAATGTTGTATTATCATTTACATTAGAATTAATAGCATTTCAGACATGCAGTTAATTAACTTCAAATATTTAGTATAACTTCACAACAATTATATTTTTATATAAATCATTTTTAACTTATAAAATCATATAATTTCACTTTTAAAACAATCATTCAAATACCCTTATATTCATGATTTTATAAAGTTAAACCTCCATTCAAAAATCAAAATTTAATAATAATTCACTTATTAAATTCCAATATTAAATTATAAATTCATTAAATTAAATTAACTTAACACTTAAGTTTAAATTTTCAAATATAACTTAATTCCATTTTTATTTACTTAACTTAAAATTCATTTTAAGCCAAATTCACAAATTTCCAATTTTAGTTATATTTCAAAATTTCAACTTAAATATTCATTCATTTCACATTTTAACTTTATTCAAAATCATTAATATAAAATAAAATCATTTAAATTCACTTTAATCCAAATTATCATGAATGTATCACATTTCATATTTAATTTAAATTCCAATTATCACCAAATTAAAATTTCCCAAAATAACTTACATTTCAAATTTTCTAATTTTACCATTAATTTATTTCACTTATAAATTTTCAGAAAATCAATAATGCTTTACAAAGATCATTTTTATTTAGTTTAAGTCAAAATATTATAATATTTACATTTCTAAAATAATTAAAAAAAATTATAAAACATATTTTAACAACGGGTCTGTATTTCATTTTCTAGCCTAGGTAAAGTGATACGGGTAATTTATCATTTCAACCCGTAATTTACAAAGATACCCGGGTTTGATCATTTCAAACCCGCAATCCCAAGCAAATGAAAATAATTGAAAATCATTCAGGCCTATCATTTCAGCCCATAATGATTTTCTCTTATTCTAAAGTCCGTTCGGGTATGTATCATTTCAACCCATAGTGATTCTAATCTAAAGGGAACTTGCAGTGTGATAAACTGATAAAAATAACAGAACAACATAATATAACAGTAACATATGATATAACAGGTGTTTAAGCATGGGTGAACATCATATAATCATAACATAGCAGATATAATATGGTGATGCATTTTACAGATTCAAAAGTGGTCAATTTACTAGTTATATAGGTATACACTGTCTGGTGAGAATAACTCACTTGTTTAAAGCTGGAGATAGCCACAAAAGCACACAATACTGACACTACGAAGGCACGACAACACGGGAATGACTTGAGAGTGGAGAGCGAGATCCAAGTTATAGATCTTGTGTTACAACCCAAAAACAAAACCAAAATAATAGTTAAAAATCAATACGATTGAATTTGAATAACTTTGAAACAAAAAGCAGTTTGAATACGAAACTTTTTACCTTGCTTTCTCTACTTGTTTGCATGGCCTAGGGGATCAATTAGGTCAGGTTTGTACTTGGTTTGAATCAGGTATGGGTCTGGAAAAGGTAAGGCTACAAGGTAGAACATGATGGAGGAAGTTACAACACAGGGATGTGAAGGGGTTTAGGCTAAAACATGGTTTTTGGCAACCAAAAGGGCTCGGTCATGGGGTTATATGCTTGGCCAGTCAAGCTCAGGTCTGGACAGAGGTTGGAGTGGTGTGGGGAGGTCTGGAAAAGGTGGTGGTGGCAGCCTATGGTGGTGGTGGTGGTGTAAAATGAAGGGAAGGTTGCATACATGGCTCGGGTAGGCGATAATTGTAGAGTTTTCAATGTTTTTGTGGAGTTTTGCTCAAGGGGAGGCCATGGCACTTTCATGTCAGTGGAGAATGATGGTTTGGCCGTGGATTTAGTGGGGAGGAAGGGATGGTGGTCGATGGTGGTGATGGTGAGGCTATGGGCTGAGCAAAGCATGAAGATTTCAAGGCAATTTACAAAGGAAAATCAATAAAAGAAGGTGAAAAAGAATAGAAAAGAGGAAGACATTACAATTCTTTTTCTTCAGATCTGAAAACATATGTGAATGAGGAATGAGAAAGTGATGTTTTCATGTGAATTGCAAAATGAGATATGCAGCTGAAAGAATGAGGAGTTAAGGCCAATTGAATGAAAAGTAATGTTGAAATGTGAAAAGGTGGGAATTCAAAAGGCCTTAGGAAATAAAAAGCCACAAACCTTTGAAATCACTTTTATTTCTTTTTAATAAGTTTAAATAACTGAAAATAATTAAAAATTAAGTTTCAATTCGAAAATGTAACAAATATACAAAATATAAATAAATAAATATTAATTATATATGATTAAAATAAGAAAATAGTACAAAATGAAAACTAGTCTAGAAAATTTGAAAATAAATGAAATAAACTTAGGGAAAATTGTATGGACTTGGAAAAATATTTATAAATAAAGATAAGAACATAAAATAAAAATGCATTCACAAAAATAAATAAATAAATTTTAATTAAATAAAATTTAAATGAAGAATATAGTAGAAAAATAGAAACTAGTCTTTAATAAATGCAATAAATTTTGGAAAAGTTTTATTATCACTTCAAAAATATTAAAAGACAAAAATATACATAAAATAACATATTAACACATTTTAAAATAAAATATGACAAAGAAAATATGATTTATAAAATTTAAAATAGGAAAAATTGCAAAATAAAACAAATTATACTCAAAATTGAAATGTACATAACTTTTACAATTTAATTCCGTTTTCAACGAAACAAAAAGCAGTATTCATGTTATTAAGTCTATTTTCATAATAAAAGATAAAATTTAAGATTTTAAACAATTTAAATTTGAAGTTTTAAAAGTCAAAGTTTGACCAGTTTGACCAGAAATCCCTTTTTCAGGAAATGTTCAATTTATACCAGTTTGAAATTAAAAGTTACATAATAATCAACATTTATATTTAAAAATGAAATGTTTGAAATAAAACAAGTTTAAAAATAGTTTTCAAAATATAATAAAGTCAAATAAAATATATACAAAAATCTAGGGCTGTTACACTCTCCCCCACTCAAATCTTTTCGTCCTCGAAAAGGAATGAAGTATGGAAAACACAGAAAAAGATAGAATGGAATAGGATTAAGACAAGATGACAAGAATATTAAAATTATACCTGATAACTGTTGTTATAGGTAAGTTTAACAAGGTGGAGAATAGGAATAGCAAGAAGGGAAAATAGGATGAAAGACAAGGATGAGCCATTTATTAAAAGTGTTGGTTAAAGAGGTAAAATATTTAAAACACTTTAAAATCCTTTAAAAAGGAAATAACTGATCAAAGTATCATTTATATAATATTTTATCAAAATACTTTTATAACTCGATGTCTTAACAAGTTTATCCTCATTCCTGCAGACTCTGGTAGTGCGTTGATCAGGCGCAAAGCTAGAGTTCTCCAGGTACTTAGTAGACTTGTTTCAACACCTAGTGAAAATACTGGGAAAACCTTTAAAAACTGATATGGAAAGTACAATCCAAACAAAAACGAATCAAATCATGGATCGCAGATACACAATGGTTACGCCTGGGTCCCCCAGGAAACATCCGTACCTTTTAAGCATTCACTGCCTTGCGAATTTCGCCATGCAACAAAACGGTGGACCGCAGGATACATAAAAATGGTTACGCCTGGATCCCCCAGGAAACATCCATACCCCTTAAGCAATCTCTGCCTTGCGGATTACGCCACTAACACGACCATAGATCGTAGATACACAATGGTTACGCCTGGATCCCCCAGGAAACATCCGTACCTTTTAAGCAATCACTGCCTTACGAATTACGCTATGCAGTCGAGTTCGTAAGACCATGGGTAACGCCATGGAATTCGAAGGACACTCGAGTATCATATCCGGAAAACCAAAAATCAGAGAGAATAATATCGATAGAATGAATCCAAGATGTGGCCACAAATCGGATATCAAGCAGAAGGCACTTTCCATATCTTTACTTCGAAAATATGTATCATATATTACCTTTTCAAATCACTTTCAAATATCGTACTGATATAATATCCATTATATATAAGATTTCACTTTCAAATTGAGTACCTTTTCAAATCTATAGTTTTCGAATCAATTTCATACTCATACAAATCAATTTTATATAAGTTCGACAACTCCCAAATCAAGTGTTTAGTAACACAAGGTTCTCAAATTTCAATTTGTTTCAATATCAGTTCAATTTCAAAATCATATACAATTTCACCAAATTATTTTCTTCTCAAATTAAATATCTTTAGTTTCAAAGTTTCCAAAATAATAGATTTTTGAAAATAAATCCAAATTTCCAAATCAATATAATTTAAGTCAACCAATTCATTTCCAAAATCAAATGTTTTCAAAATCATCTTATACTTACGTAAGGTCTATCTTACATAAGGATCAAATTTTCAAAATAATTTCGCTGTATGAAGAGCCATATGGGATTGAATATCTTTGCTTTTATGGGTTATATATCTTTGTAATTTAAATTGGAAATTTTCTTTTAGTAAGCAAAGATATTCTAATTCGACGGCTTTCAATTTCAGCGTCAAAATATATCAAAGATATTAGAATATAAGATGTACACACGTCATCATTTCGGAAAATCACATTTGATCGCTCGCTCGATCACACAAGTTCGCTTTCGAACTAGTATTGTCCATTCGATTTCCCTAATGCGGACTTCGATATGGTTTCTCGACTAGAAGCCATCAGTCTCCTTGCATAGCCATATACTATGATAGAGAATTCTAGAATCAAGCCCAAAATCCATATCAAATATTCGCCATCAAGAATCGAATGAAAAATCCTAACACGAAATGGTGTAATCCACCTCGAACTTGTGTACTCAAACTTGGATCAAATTAATTATGCGAATAAAACAGCATACGTACAACTTATATATTTATTTCAACTTGTTAAATATATAGTTTCATAAAGATGTTACTAAGTTAAAACATTTAAACTAAATTTTATTCAAAATATTTTGAAGACCAAATTCTTTTCAAAACATTTCAAATCTAAATTTCATATTAGAAAATTTTAAAATTGCTTTATTCATTTACTTAACCAAACAGTTTCAACTTATTTAAATCATATTACGTCATACTTAAACATTCAAAACAAACTTATATACTTTATCAAATTACTTTTCAAAATTTCTTAGCTTTGAAAAGTTAACCTTGATTTGGAAGTGCTCGAACCTTTAAAATAGTTGAAGAAATCATATTTCAATCCAAGAGTTGGAAATCACAATTAAATCAGTAAATCCATTCCAAAAATAGGGTTATATCAAATCAAATCCAAAACTCAAGGACTGAACACCGGCTCATTTCAAATTTTACAAATATATATACATATATCTTTCGAATATCACATCACACTTCGGAATTTGAAATCTAAATTGGTTTCACAAATCAATCGCATAGCAATGCTACCGAAGTGGCCTCTCCCTCACTCAGAAACTCGAAAATCAATGTCGATGATGCGTGCACTCATCACCGAAATTATTTTCCAGCGACACAAGTGAGTTCTGGACTTCCATTTACTTTGAAAACTTCTTTGAAATTCCTTCAAAATCATTAAAACCCATTAAAATCATTGAAACATTACTTATTCGGAAAAATAATTTCAATCATATTATTTATTATTTCAAAATCTTAAAACCAGTTCCAAAATGCCGGAGTTCAATCACTTAAATTCAGATTCAAAACCTTCAGTTATAAATCATTTTATATGAAACCATTTCTTATAAAATTTTCACAATTTCAAATCCTTTCAAAACTTCAAATTCTCATTTTTTTAAAAGGTATATAATCCTTATCAAAAACATTTCATCTTTATATAAAAATATGGTCATCCTTATCAAAATAAAACTACGATGAATACAAAATTTTTAAAAGACAATCAACCACAAACTTTCCAAGGGACGATTCAAGGATGGATTTCAAAGCAAAACAGAGATTCAAATTTAGAAGGACTCTAATCAAATAGAATTCTAATTCAAAGATAGGCTCAAACGAAGATAAGATAATTAAATTACCAAATAGAAGATGGATAAGCCTATATGAATCGCGGGCGACCTTAACTGGTCAACCGTGACTTCAGGAATATAATCGATGCGAAAATCTAAGGCAAATCGACCTTCGATTGCCAAAGATAGAATCTAAATATAGCAGAAGATAGAAAACATCGTAAACCGAGGATATAGAAATCTCCGATGAATCAATGCCAATTATAATCATTCAAAGATTGGCGGAATCGCCACCCTATAAAGGTCATACAAAGTGGAGTGATGCAATGCTCCAAAATCAAAAGAATACAATTAGGGGAGACAGGAATGGATTTCAGAACAAGTGGGAGCGTTCCAAAATTCAAAGGAATCTTATTCGATAAGAATCCAAACGAAGATTAGAGATATATAACCTATATCGATACAGAAAAATTCCCATAAAAATTTGGAAAGACTCGAATTCATAACATACGAAAATAGAAGAATAAATATCTTTAGTTGGACAACTTTAGCTAAGCAAAAGATACAACAGAGTTTACTCAAAACAACTTAACAAACTACTGATTTTGCCATACTCAAAATAGATTCCTATCAACAATGGATCTAGATCAATCAAGAGAGAAGTTCAAAATTTTAGAGGATCCTAATCAAAGAAATTACTAACAAGGTGGATACGAAAGGAATGAAGTTTAAGAAATATTTTACTTTCAAAGCAAGGAAATTTATATCAAAATAATCTTTGAAAATTCTTTAAAAATCATTTGAAAATCATTTTATACTTTGAAAATACGTTCTCTCACAAAGAAATGATTCTGAGATTGATTTCACTCATTCTAGGGTATTTCTACCCTATCTCTAATGAGTTTTTGCTCCGTAGGCTAAGGTTTGCCTAAAACCAAAGCTCTGATACCAACTGTAACGACCCACTATTTTGGACTATTCAAATCGACAATAATCCACGCATGTCTGACTTGAATAATTCAAAATAACATATTGTAATAAAATTTGGAGCAAATAAAATCAAATACATAATCACAGACACAGAATATCAGAATAACTCGCAGCGGAATATAAAAACCATAGTAGTTCATGAAGCTACTATAACAAACTCTCAAAACAAAATACATAATATCTGTTTGAAAACATATACAATAGAAATCTCAAATACATAGAAGTTTGTAATACCAGAGCTGAAATAGAACAACTGAAACTGGAATGGATAGATAACTAGATAAGTAGAATCTCCAATGATTCCTAGCTCCAGAAAGAGATCCAAATCTAAGCTGTAAATACTCAGGCTGACCCGAGCGTAAAGCAAAATACAAAACACTCGAGTCAGGACAATATATACTTATATAATGTAAACCAACTCAAGTGAACTGTAGCAGTAATGCATAATAACTTAAAGGATGCTTGGGATCGCCCATCCTCTAAGGATCAGTTAAACCATAAATTAAATACATCCCGTGGTTAAAATTTCAAAATTGGTATTTTATGTTTCGAAATCAAATATCATTTCAAAATTCAATATCATTCAAAAATCCAGTTCAAAATATCAAAATATCATATTTCAAAATAGTTTATATTACGAAACAAATTACTTCATTTTAAATCATAAAATGAAGTTATTATATTAAATAATTAAATTATTAAATTTCCAAAATTTTAATCTTTCAAAGTTCATTCGTTCACTTAAATTAATTAAAACAATGAAAATTCAACTTTCGCAACATTTAGAAAATGCTATGGAAAGTCACATTTAAAACAGTTCAATTTAACAAAAGACAGCATTTAAAATGCTGTAATAGGGTTACATTAGTTTCAAATAAACTTAGTTAAATTCAACCATTATAACATTTACAAAAATGCCATAATAGCCTTTAATTAAATTCAGCCATTTGGTTCATTATTATCAACTACAACATTTACAAATGTTGTATTATCATTTACATTAGAATTAATAGCATTTCAGACATGCAGTTAATTAACTTCAAATATTTAGTATAACTTCACAACAATTATATTTTTATATAAATCATTTTTAACTTATAAAATCATATAATTTCACTTTTAAAACAATCATTCAAATACCCTTATATTCATGATTTTATAAAGTTAAACCTCCATTCAAAAATCAAAATTTAATAATAATTCACTTATTAAATTCCAATATTAAATTATAAATTCATTAAATTAAATTAACTTAACACTTAAGTTTAAATTTTCAAATATAACTTAATTCCATTTTTATTTACTTAACTTAAAATTCATTTTAAGCCAAATTCACAAATTTCCAATTTTAGTTATATTTCAAAATTTCAACTTAAATATTCATTCATTTCACATTTTAACTTTATTCAAAATCATTAATATAAAATAAAATCATTTAAATTCACTTTAATCCAAATTATCATGAATGTATCACATTTCATATTTAATTTAAATTCCAATTATCACCAAATTAAAATTTCCCAAAATAACTTACATTTCAAATTTTCTAATTTTACCATTAATTTATTTCACTTATAAATTTTCAGAAAATCAATAATGCTTTACAAAGATCATTTTTATTTAGTTTAAGTCAAAATATTATAATATTTACATTTCTAAAATAATTAAAAAAAATTATAAAACATATTTTAACAACGGGTCTGTATTTCATTTCCAAGCCTAGGTAAAGTGATACGGGTAATTTATCATTTCAACCCGTAATTTACAAAGATACCCGGGTTTGATCATTTCAAACCCGCAATCCCAAGCAAATGAAAATAATTGAAAATCATTCAGGCCTATCATTTCAGCCCATAATGATTTTCTCTTATTCTAAAGTCCGTTCGGGTATGTATCATTTCAACCCATAGTGATTCTAATCTAAAGGGAACTTGCAGTGTGATAAACTGATAAAAATAACAGAACAACATAATATAACAGTAACATATGATATAACAGGTGTTTAAGCATGGGTGAACATCATATAATCATAACATAGCAGATATAATATGGTGATGCATTTTACAGATTCAAAAGTGGTCAATTTACTAGTTATATAGGTATACACTGTCTGGTGAGAATAACTCACTTGTTTAAAGCTGGAGATAGCCACAAAAGCACACAATACTGACACTACGAAGGCACGACAACACGGGAATGACTTGAGAGTGGAGAGCGAGATCCAAGTTATAGATCTTGTGTTACAACCCAAAAACAAAACCAAAATAATAGTTAAAAATCAATACGATTGAATTTGAATAACTTTGAAACAAAAAGCAGTTTGAATACGAAACTTTTTACCTTGCTTTCTCTACTTGTTTGCATGGCCTAGGGGATCAATTAGGTCAGGTTTGTACTTGGTTTGAATCAAGTATGGGTCTGGAAAAGGTAAGGCTACAAGGTAGAACATGATGGAGGAAGTTACAACACAGGGATGTGAAGGGGTTTAGGCTAAAACATGGTTTTTGGCAACCAAAAGGGCTCGGTCATGGGGTTATATGCTTGGCCAGTCAAGCTCAGGTCTGGACAGAGGTTGGAGTGGTGTGGGGAGGTCTGGAAAAGGTGGTGGTGGCAGCCTATGGTGGTGGTGGTGGTGTAAAATGAAGGGAAGGTTGCATACATGGCTCGGGTAGGCGATAATTGTAGAGTTTTCAATGTTTTTGTGGAGTTTTGCTCAAGGGGAGGCCATGGCACTTTCATGTCAGTGGAGAATGATGGTTTGGCCGTGGATTTAGTGGGGAGGAAGGGATGGTGGTCGATGGTGGTGATGGTGAGGCTATGGGCTGAGCAAAGCATGAAGATTTCAAGGCAATTTACAAAGGAAAATCAATAAAAGAAGGTGAAAAAGAATAGAAAAGAGGAAGACATTACAATTCTTTTTCTTCAGATCTGAAAACATATGTGAATGAGGAATGAGAAAGTGATGTTTTCATGTGAATTGCAAAATGAGATATGCAGCTGAAAGAATGAGGAGTTAAGGCCAATTGAATGAAAAGTAATGTTGAAATGTGAAAAGGTGGGAATTCAAAAGGCCTTAGGAAATAAAAAGCCACAAACCTTTCAAATCACTTTTATTTCTTTTTAATAAGTTTAAATAACTGAAAATAATTAAAAATTCAGTTTCAATTCGAAAATGTAACAAATATACAAAATATAAATAAATAAATATTAATTATATATGATTAAAATAAGAAAATAGTACAAAATGAAAACTAGTCTAGAAAATTTGAAAATAAATGAAATAAACTTAGGGAAAATTGTATGGACTTGGAAAAATATTTATAAATAAAGATAAGAACATAAAATAAAAATTCATTCACAAAAATAAATAAATAAATTTTAATTAAATAAAATTTAAATGAAGAATATAGTAGAAAAATAGAAACTAGTCTTTAATAAATGCAATAAATTTTGGAAAAGTTTTATTATCACTTCAAAAATATTAAAAGACAAAAATATACATAAAATAACATATTAACACATTTTAAAATAAAATATGACAAAGAAAATATGATTTATAAAATTTAAAATAGGAAAAATTGCAAAATAAAACAAATTATACTCAAAATTGAAATGTACATAACTTTTACAATTTAATTCCGTTTTCAACGAAACAAAAAGTAGTATTCATGTTATTAAGTCTATTTTCATAATAAAAGATAAAATTTAAGATTTTAAACAATTTAAATTTGAAGTTTTAAAAGTCAAAGTTTGACCAGTTTGACCAGAAATCCCTTTTTCAGGAAATGTTCAATTTATACCAGTTTGAAATTAAAAGTTACATAATAATCAACATTTATATTTAAAAATGAAATGTT
The DNA here is from genome assembly GCA_030737815.1 of Allium fistulosum. Taxonomy (NCBI): domain Eukaryota; kingdom Viridiplantae; phylum Streptophyta; class Magnoliopsida; order Asparagales; family Amaryllidaceae; genus Allium; species Allium fistulosum. The sequence goes on from CM060907.1 coordinate 615,581,337, forward strand.
TGAAATAAAACAAGTTTAAAAATAGTTTTCAAAATATAATAAAGTCAAATAAAATATATACAAAAATCTAGGGCTGTTACACCGAGTCACATTCGTATGTGCTTGGTGCGGATCAGCATTGACCCTTGGTCTGAGGTATGATATAGTAGGTTGCTCGTAGCTTTGGATGCCATTTCGATTGGTTCTGTATTGAAGCCTCCCTGCAGTCGCTGCCTCAAGTTATAAAGAACGCCATGCTAGGGCTATAGTAAGCTGTCGTATTCGGCTTTTTAGTATTTTGTACCCCTTCCCCCAGCATTGATTTAGCCAGGTCACTAGTTGGATGGTCGAACTCCATCCTCAACAGGTTAATAATCCTCCTGTCGATTCCAGGCCGAAGTTTACGGAATAGAAAATGGTCGGGATCCACTCGTCTATTTATCGATGTTTATACACCGTCTGCATTCTGGTGACTTAGTGTTATTCTCCCTCCGGTTGACTCGCACCCAATTTGTGTTCATGCTTCGGTCCACGCTCCGGGGACTTAGAGATTTGTCGAATGGTTTATGCTTTAGTCCACAGTTCGAGACGCAGAGATTTTCGTCAACTCGTTTATAATCTAGTTCGCACTCTGGGAACTTAGAGTAATCTGGTCCGCTTCTGGGATTTAGGGATTTTTCTAAAGTTGTCTATAATCTAGTCCATGCTCTGGGGACTGAGAGTACTGTAGTCCGCACTCTGGGGACGTAGAGGTTTTTGAGTCATTTATACTCTAGTCCGCACTCAGGGACTTAGAGTACTTTAGTCCGCATTCTGTCTCCCGTTCCAGAAGGTGAGACCCCCCGGATGGCTGAGAGTTTGCCTAAACCTGGTAGATAATCCTTCTCTTTAAGATTCTCTTTAAGATTCTCTTTAAGATTTCGAAAGTCGTTATTCTTTATGCAGGACTATTGCATTCCGGTGCTTGTTTTCCACGATTTTGTGCAGGCCGTTCTGACCCCGAGCCCACTCCAAGGAGCGATGTTGCCAAGGAAGTGGGGGAGAAAACAAGTGAAGCCACTCGCGCAGAGGAGGCTCCTGGTCCATACGCTCAGGTGATCGGAGCGCTTGATGAAGACAAGTCTGAAACCTCCTCTCCTACCGACGGGGGTTATGAAGTAGAAATTACAAGCGCCTATGAGCACACATCCGAATTGAGCATGGAGGAACGGCTCGAGATAGAGAAGGAGGAGACAGTCAAGGTAATAGTAGAGCCCCGAGTTGTGGACTTGGACGATCCTTTGAACAAGCCGTTGAAGGTCATCCTTCCTGGCGGGTCCAAGCGCATGGAAGGCCACCGTACTCCTTCCGTTGCTACCCCTCTATCAAAGAAGAGTACCAAGGGTAAATGCTCTGGAGAGGAGCCGTTTGGAAAGAAGTTGAAGAAGCACAAGAAGTGACTACTATCCTCGTTCAACGAGAGTTAGTTTAAGTCATGTAATTATTTTCATCTATTTCCTTAGTCCTTATAAATAAAATGTCGTCTCCGAACTTTGGAGGGGTTGTAATAGAAACTCATTTCTGAATAAGGTTTAGTTCCTTTTTCTGTCTTACAAAAGACTCTTATTGTTCAGTTTTCTTTGTGATTGTGACTTTAATCCAAGCAATTGTGAGTAACATAGACTTCTCAGTCCATCTTCATATAACTCGGAAACTCTTCGGGAGTCGTTGAACTTCCATTCTGTGCTTCGAGCACTTAGAATACTTTATAGCCCGTATGTCAGGGATTTGACAAATTCAAGTCATCTGTGTCATAGTTCATATTCAGGGAACTTGGAGATCCGATTCGCTTATATTCGAGTCTGCACTCTGGGGAGTTACAGTACTCCAGTCCGCACTTTGGGGACTTGGAGGTTTAAGTCATTTATACTCTAGTCCGCGCTCTGGGGACTTAGAGTACTCCAGTCCGCGCTCTGGGGACTTGGAGGTTTAAGTCGTTTATACTCTAGTCCACGCTCTAGGGACTTAGAGTACTCCAGTCCGTGCTCTGGGGACTTGGAGGTTTAAGTCGTTTATACTCTAGTCCACGCTCTGGGGACTTAGAGTACTCCAGTCCGTGCTCTGGGGACTTGGAGGTTTAAGTCGTTTATACTCTAGTCCACGCTCTGGGGACTTAGAGTACTCCATTCCGCGCTCTGGGGACTTGGAGGTTTAAGTCGTTTATACTCTAGTCCGCGCTCTGGGGACTTAGAGTACTCCAGTCCGCGCTCTGGGGACTTGTAGGTTTAAGTCGTTTATACTCTAGTCCGCGCTCTTGGGACTTAGAGTACTCCAGTCCGTGCTTTGGGGACTTGGAAGTTTAAGTCGTTTATACTCTAGTCCACGCTCTAGGGACTTAGAGTACTCCAGTCCGCGCTCTGGGGACTTGGAGGTTTAAGTCGTTTATACTCTAGTCCATGCTCTGGGGACTTAGAGTACTCCAGTCCGCGCTCTGGGGACTTGGAGGTTTAAGTCGTTTATACTCTAGTCCGCGCTCTGGGGACTTAGAGTACTCTAGTCCGCGCTCTGGGGACTTGGAGGTTTAAGTCGTTTATACTCTAGTCCACGCTCCGGGACTTAGAGTACTCCAGTCCGCGCTCTGGGGACTTGGAGGTTTAAGTCGTTTATACTCTAGTCCACGCTCTGGGGACTTAGAGTACTCCAGTCCGCGCTCTGGGGACTTGGAGGTTTAAGTCGTTTATACTCTAGTCCACGCTCTGGGGACTTAGAGTACTCCAGTCCGCGCTCTGGGGATTTGGAGGTTTAAGTCATTTATACTCTAGTCCGCGCTCTGGGGACTTAGAGTACTCCAGTCCGCGCTCTGGGGACATGGAGGTTTAAGTCGTTTATACTCTAGTCCGCGCTCTGGGGACTTAGAGTACTCCAGTCCACACTCTGGGGACTTGGAGGTTTAAGTTGAGAGCAGTCGTATTTCCACTCTTTAATTTGTATTCATCTACTGTATCGAGGCTAATGTCGTCGAATGAACAATCGAACCATGTTTGCTCACGCAATGAGATTCTGCCCCTCAGGATGAGGGATGAAATTTGAAAAATGGACGATCGATTCTCGTCCGCTTGGTGATTATAGCTCTTCCAATCAAGTCAAGGAAGGAGGTATATGACAGATGGTTGAATCACATCCATGTTGGGTTAGATAGCCAAATCTCTTACAATTTGCTCCGTATCTCCTTCTAGAAAATATGGATAATAGATTGTTGAGTAGACAAAGTAAGTTGCATATGTTCCAAGGTGCAGTCGTGTCCATATATTGACAGTGATGGTTAGCGAGTACGCAGTCTACCATAGCTACTTCAAGTTGGGCTTTCGAACAACCTTTCGTGTTCAGGGTAGGATTTGATGTGTAGATGATCAAATCACGTACACTTTTGACGGATCCCGGCGTCACTGAGCTTCATGAGGGGTATCTGTATTTTGTCGAACTTTGTTCTATGACTCGATTGGAGTGGATGATCGGGCCATATTCATTCCAAGCAGTTTAGGTCTCTAAGTCAAATGTGGAGGTTGATGGATGGATGGTCGGTTGTTCGAATCGATCATAAGTTGAGCATACGAACTCAGATCGTCTTGAAACTTGGAACATTGGCTTCCCTGGCTTTGATTGTTATGCCTTGTTAATCGTGGCTCGATCCAGACTCGGACAAAATCCATCGATATCCATAGTGAGCCTTTGTGTAACCGATCTCCAAAACGAACTGTCACTGGTTTCTAATCAAGTTCTTGGTGTCACGGCCTTGCCAAAAGGCGGGATAACATTTGCCCCCCAAAGGACGTCTTGTGTAAACATGACGTGCTTTGAAAAACCGCAGTCTTTCATGCTGAATATTTCCGTTCAGTTGATTGCTTGACAGTCGTCTCTTAATCGTTTCGTTGCAATCTTCTTTTAGACAAATGTTCAACTAGCATGCTTTGCTTTGGTTCTGCCCCCAGTTTTGGGGATGAGTATGGAGTTGATGTATGTTTATACTCCGTCTCGCACTCTGAGAGTACGGAGTTGAGTAGATGTTTATACCCGTCTCGCACTATGGAAATACGGAGTTGATTAATGTTTATACTCCGTCTCGCACTCTGGGAGTACGGAGTTAAGCGAATGTTTATACTCCGTCTCACACTCTGGGAGTACGGAGTTGATTAATGTTTATACTCCGTCTCGCACTCTGGGAGTACGGAGTTGATTAATGTTTATACTCCGTCTCGCACTCTGGGAGTACGGAGTTGAGTAGATGTTTATACTCCGTCTCGCACTCTGGGAGTACGGAGTTGATCAATGTTTATACTCCGTCTCGCACTCTGGGAGTACGGAGTTAAGTAGATGTTTATACTCCGTCTCTCACTCTGGGAGTACGGAGTTGTGCGAAGGATCGTTATGTATCAACCCATTTTTAGCCTTGATGTGATGGCTTGCCCCCGAGCTCGAGTTTCACTTAGCGAGTGGCTGGTCGTATCGCAGCCGCTCTCTACTTGAATAAATTCCACTTGCAGGATGGAATTCAGCTCTCCGTGCATCATGATGTTGTACATTGTATTTAATCCATAGCCCCAAATCAAAGGCATATGGTTGATGATGAGCAATAGAATTATTCTCGTCTAGATGTAACTCCACACGTCCGATCATGGTCTGCATAGATTGGTTGGCAACCAAATCTGAGTACCTGGACACCTGCATCGTTTTGAAAGTAGTTTAGTTCAAGCTAGTCGTAGTTCATAGAACAATTGAAATAGAGATGGAAATGGAAATGATTCAAAGAAGATTATGGTAAATCTCATTGATATGTGAAGCAGCATCGTGTGCTCGCTATTCGACTCCGCCCATGGCTCCTTTCAAAGGGATGTTGGCCGTCAGCCGGCCAATTGATAATCATAGCCCTTTATTAATAGGCATCAGATATTCGATGCCCGCCATTCTGCAGGACTTGTACATACTATTGAAGCTTTCCTTTCCAGGTCATCTTTTCGATCACACCTCGGAGGTGTTTGTAATCGCTCGTGTTAGGATCAGTGAGAATCTGGGAATATACAACATTCCCCTGATTTTCTTTAGACTTTGGTGTACTCTCTCGAGGTTGGTTTCCAGTACCACTCCGAGTCGTGAGTCTTCAAGTAGAGGTTGTCAGTTGAATCTTTCAAAGAGCATATGAGCTGAATTCTGAAGTCTTGTTTCGGCTACTGGGATCTACATCCTTAGCCAACGGGCCTTCATTGTTATCGTTCTTAGTCTTCTCCACTCCTCCTCACTTTAGTTCTGATTCATTTTGTAGAAGAAACGATCCATAGTCGTAGGAGGCTCTTTAGCTAACTAGCTGCCAAAATATATCTGGAGGTCGACTTTCCTCAAACGCGATCAGTATGATACCCTTGTTGGTATTTGGAATAAATTGCTTAGAGCATTGGTTTGCTTGGGGTCATTAAATTCGAAGTGTTGGGTCAGCGAAGAATGGTGCTTGGAGTCATCTTGGCGTTTGCTAGAGTCATATCATCTATGTTCTCCAACCTTTGGGAGTACCGTTTGAATAACGGTTGCTTGTCTGTTCCCTTGATGCCGTTCATAAGCTGCCGCTATATCCTCTATGCCCTGGTCGATCATGGGATGTCAAGGAAGTAGATAGAATGTTACTTTATTAAGTTGAGTTATGAATTCACTATCCGGAGGCACTGCGCTGCGGCTATGGTTCGGGGGGGTTTCCCCCCGAAATTTTTTTTTTAGCCTCATTTTCGAAAACTTGGGTTGTAGCCGAAAAAGATTTTTTTTGTAAATAGGGGTCGTATAAGAGACCGGTGTAACTTAAGTTTCGATCGGCATTGAGGGCCGTTCGGCATGACAAAGTTGCTCGGCATACAAGATTGTTCGGCATTCACACTGTTCGGCATTCACACTATTCGGCAATCCACACTGTTCGGCATCCACACTGTTCGGCATCCACACTGTTCGGCATTCCACACGTGTTCGGCATTCACAGTGTTCGGCGTCCACACTGTTCGGCATTCCACACTGTTCGACATCCACACTGTTCGGCATTCCACACGTGTTCGGCATTCACACTGTTCGGCATCCACACTGTTCGGCATTCCACACTGTCCAGCATCCACACTGTTCGACATTCCACACTGTTCGGCATTCACACTGTTCGGCACAATCGAGTCGTTCGGCATACAATACCGTTCGGCATTACAGAGGTGCTTGACATTCATTCTTGTTCGGCACAACCGAGTCGTTCGGCATACACTACCGTTCAGCATTACAGAGGTGTTCGGCCTAGAGGTATGGTCGGCCTGGAAGGGCATTCGGCCTAGAGGTATGTTCGGCCTGGAAGGGCGTTCAGCCTAGAGGTATGGTCGGCCTGGAAGAGCGTTCGGCCTAGAGGTATGGTCGGCCTGGAAGAGCGTTCGGCCTAGAGGTATGTTTGGCCTGGAAGAGCGTTCGGCCTACCCCTTTTCTGGAGCGTTCGGCATACGCCTTTCTGGGGCGTTCGGCATACGCCTTTTCTGGGGCGTTCGGCATACGCCTTTTCTGGGGCGTTCGGCATATGCTTTTTCTGAGGCGATCGGCATAAGCTTTTTCTGGAGTGATCGGCCGAATTGCCTTCAGAGGAGGGTCGGCCTTCATTCAATTTGAGTGCAAACTTCAACGTCCAATCCCCAGATCTTGCGTACATCAGTGAATCCAATCTACGGCTATCAGCTTCCTTTAGATTTCTTTCAAATCTGAGTAGAATAGGAAGTTTTCTAGTAAACAACTGGATCTATCTCGCGAATATGGAAATCCACTAGTAGATGATGAGATCCAATCAAGCTGAGAATTCAATTCTCAGTGAAAGCACCAAAGTGTTAGCACCAAAATTGGTCACTAACCTCGTTGAGAAAGATTGTGTAGAGATGTAAGTGATGAAGTTAAATTAAACAAGGAAGAATATGCTAATTTAAATGCAGAAAGTAAGAACACCAAATTTATAGTGGTTCAACGTAATTGCCTACGTCCACTTTGAGGTAAACTTTATTGATCTTCTTAATAGTTGATTACAAATACAATTCGTGAATCAAATGCTTGAATGAAGTTGTTAAGTAGAGAAGATGAGTCTCAAAAATGGTAGAGTCTCCCCAGTGTTCTCCAAAAAGGATCCATTTCATTGTGCCCCTGCCCTTCTATTTATAGAGAAAGATGGGTTGGACTTCCTTCATGGGCTTAGTAGCAAGGTGCCTCTGCCCATAGTGGGTGAATCTGCGCAACAGGCCAGGCAGGCCGAATGCTCTTGCTTTATTATGGGCCTGACAACTTGCTACCACCTCCAGTCTCTCCTTGATCAGAATCTTGTCTAGTGCTAATGATAATTTCTTCAACCGTCGTTTTGTAACCGGGCGAAGATGCCGGTTAACACAGAGCAGACTGATATTTGTTCAGTTTGGGGGATTGTTTGGCAGCAAGCAGATGAAAAGTGGAGAGGTAGATGAAAAGTGGAGATGAAAGGTGAATGTTTGGATAGAGTTGGTGACTGGTAGGAGGGTGGTTGCAGTGAGGTTTGATGGCACTTGCAATGATGGTGCACACAATTTGATGTTTGTTGCTGTCAGTTGTAATGTTTAAATGGTGAAGGCGCTGATGACAGAAGTTATACAGAGCAGATGGTGGATTGAGCAGTAAGAAGTACAATGTAATATTGGCACTGATATTATGCCTGGATCAATAAGAATGTTGATATTGGCACTGATATTGGCAATGTGATAATGAATGGTAGACAGGGAGGAGGAATTGGTGATTTAAGTGGTTGATGGAATCAGATTGATAAGTTTGTGACATAGTGAAGTTTAATTGGCTGAAGTGACGTATGTCAGGTGGTAGGCGGTGGGTGGTGAAATGTTGTTCTCATTTGAGATATGAAGTTGATGGTATGTATGGCTTGCATGATGGATAATATGGTGGAGGACTATGTGTTATGGAGGACAGAGGAAGTAAATGTTGGTATTTGGTGGTGCAACAGTGGCTATCTGAAGATGGTAGAAGTGAAGAAGACAGTAGTATCACCGGATGTGCATAGAATATTGGATATGCACAGTGATGGAAATAAAAAAAAATTGTATTTAAAAGCAATGTAAATAAAAAATGGAAATTCAAAGAGCATAAATGAAAATTGAAATGTAAACGAAACGAAATAATTTTTTTTTGAAATGTGTATGCTTCTTTAAAAAAAATAGTAATGCAAAAGCAACTAGAAATTGAAAACAAGAGATGCACACAAATAAAATCACACAACAAACATACACAATTTTTTTTTGATTCACTCAACACACAAAATAAAAACACAATAGAGATCAAACGACAAATAATCCGAAGAATAGAAAATTAAAATCAAAACTATTCCCCGGCAATAGCGCCAAAAACTTGTTTAACGACAAATTTTCTATTGAGTTAGAAAAATGCCGATAAATTTTGAAATAAAAATAACCGCAAGCGCACGGCGTACTATTGTAGTACGTAGTGAGTACGGGTCGATCCGCAGGGAATTATTGATTTTAAATCTTTATTCAATCAAATTAACCAAAGTTGAAAGTGTGATTAGCTAAAAATGTAGAAACTAACAAAAAGAAAGTGATAAAAAATATGAGAGTTAAATGACAATTTAGAGATAATTTCACTCTCTAGATCATATAGTTCAATAAATTATGAAATTATGATCTCTCTTTTTTGGTCATAAGTGAATTTAAATGATGTGTTTAGGCTTATTTGTGCTATTAATTAGCTTAACATAAGCCATCAAACTATAACACACCCCTTAAACCACTTTCTAACTCTCATGAAAATGACAGCAAAGTTGAAAATGAAATATATTTTAAGTATGGTCTATTAACTATTAATTAGAAATATAGACCATCAAATTTTAATTTCAACATTCACTTCTTTGCCATAATCATATTTAGATGAAGAGGCAATTTTTGTTTTTGATTGTTTAAGCATAGCCTATTTGTTATGAACAACATAGACTATCAAATTCATCATGAAACAATAAATCATATTAACATTCATTTAAGCACAAAAGAGAGCAATAATTATCAAAATGTTGAAGCTACATGATTAGAGGCTTCATTACCCCTAAATTGAAGGGATTAGCCTCTCATTTGTGTTATCATATCAACACATGTAGCATGCAACATGAAACTAAAGAAAGAGAGGAAAAAGAGAGAAAAATGAAAAGAAAAGCTAAGTAAAAAGATGTAAACACTAATCTACTTGCATGAAAAATAAACTAACTACTAACAAGAAAGAAATAGAGCATGTAAATAAGAGAGAATATTAATTAACATTGCATAAAAGAAAAGAAAATTACATGAAAAGAAATATGGCTAAGTAGCCATGAAAAGAGAAAGAGAGCTTGTATTTTATTTTGAGCCTAAAACTAACTAAGAGGAAGAGGGTTACATGAAACATAAGGGGTATTTATACAAATTAGAAACCATAATGCATATTTTTGGGGAATACCCAAAATGCGCTTGTAGGAAGTGTGGTGGCCAAGTTATCATTAGCTTCAATAATCACCCATTAAGTGTGAATGAAAGTGTAATGACCATTAGCATGTAGATTAGCTTCTAATTTGTACATGAAGGAAGGTGGGTAGGTGGGGTCCTCCATGATCATGGCTTTGAATTATTTCCATCTCCATTCCTTGGTATTCACTCTTGTGCATGTATATATCTTCATGAAGCCACTTGTATATGAAGCCAATTTCCTACAAAATAATATAGAAATTTCCAATTAAATTTTCTCAAATTAATATATGCACAAAAATGACTATTTTGCCCCTATATGGAGATATATATGTGACAATTTTAAAATAATTTGAATTTGGTTTAAACAAGATAAATACCCGATATGATCATTTATTTAATTTAAATAGATTAAATATGGTGGTAAAAATATGCACATTTACGTACACATCAAATTTCCTACGATATTTATTAATTTCCTAATATTTGACTTACATCTTTTTCAGAAGAATTCATTTTCAAAATTGTTTTAACATTTTCATAACCATAAAACTTTTCCATATACTTATTTAAATAATAAGTGTGCTTATAAACCACTTTATTTATATACTTAGAAATTATCTTCAAAACACATTTTTATTTTGGTTAAAACAGATGTTGCGTAAAACATCGTTACTACAACCTAAAAATACTAGTATATGGATTTAGTTAATATAAATAATAGATCCCATATGCTATATAAAAACATTTCCTTTGGGAGTCACCTACTATAACAATAGTGTCATAGTCTATAGTCTATGCTTCCTTTATTTTTCACAAAAACATCAATTGCAACAATAAATGTTGTGACCTACATTTCCGATACTTAACACACTCTAGGTTTTTATATTTTAAAATCATTGTTTACCTACAAGGAAACTAGCGAGCTAGATATGCTCTATAATTCTTCAAAAAGAATTAAAATTCACATCATATAAAAAACCAATTTAAATTTCATACCATTTTTTTTCAAAAATCCAATATTTACTTCCTCAAACATATTAACAATTATATTTTTCAACTTTTCAATTCCAAAAAGTTTCGTTTTATTGGGCTAGACATAAAGTGGATTTTCTTCTTACTACCTTAGGAATATCCTTCCTAATCTTTGGAAATCTCATTCCCTTACTAAAATATCTTATTTCTTCCAAAATAAAAATACTCCCCCTATTATTCCTATGGAACTTTCCCACTTCTTATGACATATGGATACTAATCTTCTCTCGAAACGTAGTTTATTGTGCACTATAAATCGGTAACAATTTAGGGCTCAACACCCTTGGGTCATCCCAAACCCAACTAGCAAACTATGCACAATTGTACTTCTAAAAACTTCCCATATGTTAAAGTCTATAATTGGGACTATTTGGATTTTAGTACATAATATACTTATATTTTATTTAAAATATAAATACATTCACTCACTATCAACCCAGGAACCCTAAACCTAGGCTCTGATACCAAATGTAATAATCCGAATTTCAATGGGTCTAGATTTTTGCAAAAATGCTAAAAACCAAGCCTACTGAAGCCCGAGTTGGGTATTTGGTGTCTTGCAAATAGGAAAAGGTAAATATATCATAGCTCAAATAAATATCTCACAGCGGAACTGACTAAAATATAATAGTAAGTAAATACTCACCAAGGTAACAACACTTTCTAAACAAGTGTCACAAAGCTAGGGGGTTAGAACTAAAGTTTTGGTGAATGGACAAATTATACACTTCTAAGCATAATTCTACATATATCGTTCTATTCCATTTTCCATTATATTAGGTTTATTGGGTTTATAATACTCTCGCCTCTGTGCGTGAATCGTACCCATCTACTCCCTAGTAGATTAAAACCTAATAACTAATGTATATACATATATAGCCACATGCCCAATGACCTATCGGTCCTAGGTACTACCCATGGTACCTTCCATATCCTCCTCGAAAAGGACTCCATCGTCTTGCTCTTAGAGCGTTCTATAACTACATTTGTAAAGGACAGCTTCGTGAGGCCTACAATATAGATGTTTCGTCTTCTACTGTGAAAACGTAAACTGCGTCCACACTAGCCTATACTAATGCTCGGACATGCAAGATGTACCACCCAGTGCATACCTTGAGGACTATACGTAATCGTTCTGTCTACTCCCTGAATCCCGGCAACAAGGTCTACCTTGTATGGAACTCAGTCGGGGATTCTATATTTGTAAAGGACTCCTTCGTTAGGCCTATAATACAGATATTCTACTTGGTCTGTCTCTTTTCTCATTGTGGCTATCGCCCTACGCAGTCACCCCTTAACTAATTGAAAGACCTCTAAAGAGCTAAGTGGTTGTGCCCAACTACAAACAATCTAAACATCCAATTGGCTGCACCCCTCATCCAATGTAAAGAATCATTGGCCTATTGGTTTAACTCTAGTCTTTCTCGAACTTGTTCTTGGTTGATGATGACTTTATATCTGCATGCGACTATCCTTTTGGGTCCTACCCACTAAAACCTACTCGCAAGTCAGAGTACGGTGTCATATGAATACCCTACTCCTATTCATCAACCTTTTGACTGCCTACAAAGGTCCGCTTCGTTAGGCCTGCAATGCAAAAGAAGTCAAGGCATACTCTCTTGATGGAACACCTACAGACCTGCCTCTGGGGTGCATCTTCGTTAGGCCTGCCCCAGACTGCCATCCTAGAGTACCCTCACGTCCCGTTGAAGTCTCGTACTTCCTTCTAGCCCAAATTAACTAAGTTGGACGTGTTATTTCTGTGCTAAAAATCTGTGATGAACTGCTTCGTTAGGCTCTTCATCTTTGGGCTGCTCCAAACGCATCTTACTATTTTATTAGACCCTAAGTCTAATCTTTTATTATGCGTTTAGTTTACTTTTATAATTCTGTTGGCTACTTATTTACCTTAATCAGCATAAGCGTGTCCCAGCCTCACCTACCTATTGTAAGACCATCAGTTCTTGACTGAAAGGAAATGCTGGTTGTATGGGCCTTTCTTCTATGTTTGCTTATTAACTTAGTGTATGTTTTAAAATAAGCCTTTTTTGTTATCTCTAATTATAACCTATGTTATAATTATACTTTCAATTATTACTTCTATATTCTTTTATAATCTACAAGTTATAAATATAATTGCAAGTGTCTCTTTTCTATTCTAGTCTGTCTTCTTTTATTATGATATTGAATTCTCTTTAGTTCTCTTATATTATATGACAATCTTGGCTTGAGACTACATCCAACTGTCACAAATTTACTTATCATAATAACTGCTTTGCTTTTATTCTACTATCTGCGTAGTAAATGCAGATCTAGGCACATTTCTATTAATTATTTCTAGCTTTGTCAAATAATTAACTTTATTTCTTCTTTAATTTCATTAACTCTTCACTTTATTCTCTTTTATTCTAGGAAGTAGTTCTATTTTCTTTGGTTGGTTACAAAAACTTTGCTAAAAATCTATTTCCATATTTTAATACTAAATAATGATATAAACAATAACTCGTAATTGTAAGATATTTCTTTTATTGTCTCTTTAATTATTGGATAAAGCAAAATACTTAAATGTCTCTATTTTACACTAATTCCCATTTTTTCTTTTGTTCTTGCAATTACGTTTATCGTTATTCTTACAATATTAAACTATGGAAATGTATTCTCTTTTCTAAACCAACTAATTAATCTATCACTAACTTCCAAATCAAGTTACTAAAATTTCCCCTTTTTAATTTATTTCTCCCGTTTTAGCATAATTTACTATAAATTTCTTACTTTTAGGCTTATGCCTTTCTCTATAACTGTTAAGCCTAATATTATTCATATTTAATTGGATTACTATCTTTCTTTTCCATATAAATAATTATTAAATATAAGCTTTCTTATAGAATTTACAATTTCAACATAACTAATTAGAAGAACTAGTTACTTAAATAAATGCAGAATTAAAATATTTAACAGAAATCTAACGATAATATATCATAATTAACGTAAAAGATATATAATTTAAATCCACTCACATGTCATCCTTAGCTTTGCTCCTTGGTCTTAGCTCTACTCCATGGCCTTCTTGGATCCACTTCTAAGGCGTCTAATATTTTTATTAAGAAGATCTTCTCCCCAGAAATATTTTCTATTTAGGGTTCAGCCTCAAGCAATGAACCCAATTGGGAGAAAATCTGATTGTGAGAAAATAGCCAGGCCTAAGGTCCTATTTATATTGTAGCTTAGGGGTCTCAGACCATTGGATTTAGTAAATTGAATCTGAAGCCACCATGTCACAAGGTTGTTTGGAGCCATCAAATCCATCAACGTATGGCTCCGATTGAATAAGAATCAAATCTATTTGGTTCGGCACGTCCCTGGACGATTTAACGTCTAGGGGAAAACGCGGGTCGACCTATAGGTCAACCTGTATTCTCTTTGGGTCGACCTTAGGGTCGATCTGTGGCTTTGTGAGTCGACCTATAGATCAACCCATATATATATATATATATATATTCTACTTTCTTGTTCTTTTCGTAACTTCTTCGTATTAACTCGGATTTCGACAAGTTGTATATGGAAATTGATCAAAAAATCACCACGAACACAATGGTATAAGTTTCGAGGTCATATTCTGACAATTCCAAAAATGTTTATTTTCATTGTTCATTATTATTTAATTATTTAATTATTTAATTATCTAAAAATGCAGGGTGTTACATAACAGAATTATTCAGACTAGGCTTTATGTATGACTCGAAGTTTTTGTTTCCCCTTAAAATCTCGAGTGCTCAAAATTGATTTGAGTAGGCTGAGGGTTGAGGTTTTCAGGTTTTTTCATTTTGGCGAATAATGCTCCTAGAGACGAGCAGGTGGCTGACAGATAGCTAATTAGGAGTTGCTTATTGTTTTGTTTCACTATGTATTAAGTCAGATATTACTATATTACTTTGATAAGCCAAGGGGGCATCGTCATATGTCGCTCTTGGCATAATTTTGTATTGATTATAATTAATCTTTACTTGGAAAACGATATGAGATTATGTTACTTGGATATGAATTTATTTTGAAATATAATCAGTAAAATATTGTTTTTGGAAATCTGTGATTTTGTTCATATTCAAGTGCTTCTGATATTATTGATATCATTATCATTACCATATTTTGTCACCAGCAGTTAATGTTATGGATGACCGCAGCATCTGGCCTCCAGATATGGCATGATACAACTTGGTATCAGAGCATGGTTTATGAAAAAATTCAAACTAAAAATGGTTTTTAAAACATAATCCTAAGGAATTAGAGTAAGATTGGGGTATGGGATAACATTATAGTAACGTACTTGTATTTGCTATATATAAGTATATGCTTTATCTCTAGTCTCTTATCCTTGATAAGTTATTTTTCTGTATCTCATAAGGTTTGAATACAGATATGGAAGGTAGAAGTGAAAGAGTTAACCCAGGAGGGGAGGGCACTGAAGGAAATGCCAGACATAGTACAAGGAGAACCCAAGGTCAGGCACAAGCAGAGAATGTAGGTGCTGGAGTCCCGTAAGTGGACATGGGAGCTATGTATCAACTTTTTTGGGAATATGATGCAAGCTAAAGTTGCAGTTGGAATGGTAGGAGGAGATGCTGCAGGGGCAGGAGTTCCGGAAGTTCCGGTAGTTAACCATTATGCAAAGCTGAGCAGAGATTAAGCTAAGCTTAGAAGGAAGCCTTTTCTGGGGACAGAGGATGCTATAGAAGTGGAAAATTGGTTGTTACACTGCAAAAGGATTTTTGTAGAATTAGGGCTCAATGATGAGTAGAAGAGGAGATTGGCATCCAGACAGCTTCAGGGAGCCGCATTGTTTTGTTGAAACAGTGTTACGGCTGGTGTGGACGTGGAAACTTTGTCATAGGTAGATTTCAAGAGAAAGTTCCATGAGATGTTTATGTCTGTAATGGCGCAGTCAGCTTTAATCGGGAAGTTTACTGAGTTAGAGCAGGGGGGGATTTTGGTTCTGGAGTATGCTAGAAAGTTTGAGGAGTTGGCCCATATAGGTATGCTCCAGTGGATACACTAATGAAAAGGAATGAAAAGTTTATCGAGGGTGAAGCCTGAGTTAGCTAGGGCCACATTACCTGATATTAGAGATCCTTCTGAATTTGTGGTGGAGATGGCCTTAAGGCATGAGGAGATCCTTGATTCTATAGAGAAGAGTAAGGCTAAAGAAGTCCAGGTTGGGCAGAACCAGAAGAGGATGTTCTTTCCTAAGAAAGGTGCTTAGAAGGGTAGAGTAGCTAAGAAAGGAAATTCTGAGATTGTTTGTTTCAAATGCGATAAGAAGGGGCACTTTGCTAATGAGTGTCATGCTGGGAATGCTAAAGAGGTGGTTGGAAATAAGAATGTTGGGTGCTTCAATTGTGACCAAATTGGCCATTATACGAGCCAATGCAAGGAGCCCGCTAAGGATGGAAAAGGCAAGGTATATGCATTGGAGCCTGCTGCTTCAAAGCCAACAGCTCAGGAGAAAGGGAAGGCAGTCTTGGGAGGTACGCTTCAGATTCATGGTATGTCTGTTAGCATTCTATTTGATACTGGTGCATCGCATTCTTTTATATCTAGATGTTTGATAAATAAACTTAACCTAGAACCCATATATTTAGTTACTTCCTTACGGGTTGCGAATCCAATAGGATGGTATGCAACTCTAGGGTCGAGATGTGACCAGTTAGAGTTTGACCTATTAGGTCATACTTTTGTTTGCAGTTTGCATGTGTTTGATTTTGTAGGGTTCGAGATTATTCTTGGTATGGATTGGTTAAGTGAGTACAATGCTAGGATATTTTGCCAGGATAGGAAAATATCGCTTAGACACCCAAATTGTAGTGATCGGATTGTTTATATCGTAGAAGGTTCTAGCGTTGGAATGAATGCTTTGCTGGGTGTTATGGAATTGGACGATGAGTTGAGTCAAGTTTTCGTGGTTAGAGAATTCGCAGATGTTTTTGAGCCTGTAGTTGGATTGCCGCTGAAATAAGCCGTTGAGTTTCGAATAGATCTGGGAGAAGAACCAGTGAGTAGACCGCCAAGTAGGATGACCCCTACAGAGATGAGGGAGATAAAGGTGCAGTTGATGGATTTAGAAAGCAAGAGTTTTATCAGGCCGAGCAGTTCACCCTGGGGAGCAGCCGTAGTGTTTGCTAAGAAGCCGGATGGATCGTTAAGGCTATGTATCGATTATTGTAAGTTGAATGAGAGGACGATAAAGAATCGATATCCATTTCCGAGGATTGATGATTTATTCGACCAGTTGAGTGGAGCCAAGGTATTCTCGCAGTTGGATTTGGCGACAGGTTTCCATCAGCTCAGGGTAGCAGAGGACAGTATACCTTTGACGGCGTTTAGGACCAGATATGGGTCGTACAAATGGTTAGTTATACCATTCGGACTGACTAATGCGCCAGCTTTCTTTGTGGACTTAATGAACCGGGTTTTCCGAGAGCACATGGATAGGTTCGTATCTGTTTTCATAGATGATATTTTGATTTACTCTAAGGTTGAAAGAGGGCATGAAGTTCATCTTAGAGTGGTGCTTGAGACGCTGATGCAGCATCAGCTGAAGGCAAAGTTTTCGAAGTGTCATTTCTGGAAGTAGGAAGTGAATTTTCTAGGTCATGTAGTCTCAGAGGAAGGGATGTCAGTAGATTCGACTAAGATTGAAGTGGTGAATTGTTGGAAGAGACCCGAGACGGTGATGGAGAAAAAGAGTTTCCTTAGGTTGGATTGTTATTATCATAGGTCCATTAAGGATTTTTCATGGATAGTGGCACCGATGACTAATTTGACAAGAAAAGATGTGAAGTTTGTGTGGACCGATAAGTGTGAGGAAGCATTCCAGAGTTTGAAACACTTATTGACCCATGCACCTGTTTTGGTTGTTCCGAAAGGGAATCAGGATTTGGTAGTTTGTACCGATGCATGTGGAACAAGACTAGGGGCTGTGCTGATGCAGAGAGGTAAAGTGATTGCGTATGCTTCTAGACAGCTTAGACCGCATGAGGTCAGATATCCGATGCATGATTTGGAATTGGCTGTAGTGATTTTTGCTTTGAAGGCATGGAGACATTACCTTTTGGGGAAAAGCTTTAGTTATATACAGATCATAAATCACCGAAGTATTTGTTCTCTCAGAAGGAGTTGAACATGAGACCGCAAAGGTGGTTATATTTTATTGCTGCTTATGATTTCAGGATTGAGTACACACCAGGGAAAGGCAACAAGGTTGCGAATGCACTTAGCTAGAAACATCAGAATTCAGTATTGGCGATGATTGCCGAGTGGAAGGATTTAGAAGCATTAGAAGATTGCAGAGTGCAGTGAAGATCCGAGGCTGGGTCCAGTGGAGATACAATTGTATTATCTTGTTTGGAAGTTCGATCAGTGATAATCGAAAGGATTGCTTATAAACAGGAAGAGTATCCGGTATTAGCTGAACGGATCAGGAAGTTAAGAGATGGAACCAAAAGCGATGACTTGAAAGATTTCGGTCTTGACATGAGTGCAAGGTTGAGAAAGATAGGAAGATTATGTGTTCTGAGTGTAGGAAACATAAGGAAAGAAGTCTTAGAGGAATGCCATCGTTCGAAATTCTCTATTCATCTAAGAGGTACTAAGATGTATCAACATTTGAAGAGGAGTTTCTTCTGAATGGTATGAAGCGAGATATTGGGTTGTGTGCGAAGCAGTGCATGATTTGCCAACAGACAAATGCTGAACACCAGAAACCAAGTGGGTTGCTTTAGCCATTGGATATCCTAGTATGGAAGTGGGATTCTATCTCCATGGATTTTATTGACGGGTTGCCAAGGTCGAACAGGGGAAATGATACTATATGGGTCATAGTGGACAGATTGACCAAGAGTGCCCATTTCATTCAAGTTAAATCAACCAGAACAACACCTGTTTTGGCGAGGCTATTCCCGAAGAATGTGGTTAGACTGCATGGAATTCCTTGTAGCATAGTTAGTGATAAAGATCCTTTATTCACTAGCAAGTTCTAGAAGAGTATGTAGGAAGTTTTAGGAACCAAACTAAAACCGAGTACCGCTTACCATCTGCAGACGGATGGGCACATGGAAAGACTTAACAAGGTCTTGGAAGATTTGTTAAGAGCTTGTGTATTGGATTTTAGGGGATCATGGGAAGACCATCTGCATTTAGTCGACTTTTCATAAAACAACAGTTATCAAGCTAGTATTGGGATGGCACCGTTTGAAGCTTTGTATGGAAGGCCATGCAAATCTCCTGTATGTTGGCTAGAGACCGGGGATAGTTGGTTCTTGGTCCAAATTTAGTCAGAGAAGCTGCAGAAAAAATTGAGTTCATTCGGGTTAGAATGAAGGAGGCTCGGTCTAGGCAGAAAAGTTATGCAGATAAGAGACGGAAAGATCTAGAGTTCTCAGTTGGAGATTAGGTTTTCGTCAAAGTATCACCGATGAAAGGTGTGATTAGGTTTGAAAAATCGAGGAAGTTAGCACTGATATTCGTTGGACCTTTTCCTATTGTTGAGAGGATCGGGAAACTCGCATATGGAGTTGAGTTACCGAGTAGTTTAGCGAGTCCACGATGTTTTTTATGTTTCTCAACTCAGAAAGTGTGTTAGAGACCTGGAGACTACTATTGCACCGACTGTGCTAGATGATTTAGTGGTAGAACCAGATTTGACCATAGTAAGGAAGCCGATTCGTATTGTTGCGAGAGATGAGAAGAGGCTTAGAACCAACACGTTCAGATTAGTCAAAGTCCAGTGGAGTGACGATAACAGGGACTGTACTTGGGAGATTGAGAGCAGGATTAGAGATACTTATCCTGACTTATTTGATGGTATGTTTTACCTCTTTGTTTGATTTGTTGTGTACCTTATCTTAATTTCGAGGACGAAATTCTTTAAGGAGGGGAGTCTGTAACAACCCAAATTTTTGGTAACATTATTCAAAATATTTATTTAGTTAAATTAAATAAAATAATGTGTTGATTAGGGGATTGAGATTTGATTTTAATTAAGGGGTAGCCATGACATGTAACAAATGAACTAAAGAAGAGTTAAAATGAAAAAGGAGGAGGGATAAAATAGAAAAAATACCATTCCTCTATTTATAACCCATGGCTGTGTAAATTTTACACGTTCATTTCCATTCTCAAATTTTAAAAGTTAAGGCTGGCCACCATTATTAAGAGCAAGAGGAAGAAAGATAAAGGGGAAGGTTAATCAACATCAAATTCATTCAAATCGCATATCCTTAATCACTAAAGCTAAGGTGAATAATGTTTACATCTCATTTTTGATTGTATTTTCGGTTTTTAGATGAATGCCGAATATTTTGCATTGATTTGCCATGATTTTGAATGATGGAATGGTTATATATACATGTTGATGATTTATGTACATTCATATTTATTTTATGATATTTTTTAAGGTGAAAACTCTATAAAATGACATCCAAATGCCTTACGAATTTTAATGAAGGTCATAAATAATATTTTAGAGATGGGTTTCAGTTTTTGGAATTTTTTGAAATTATGTGGAATTTATATGAATTTTCGAGTGAAGAAAATGTTAATTTGGGTTAATAATCATTTTTGGTTAAATAATAAAAGATTTGGGTCTGAAATTTATATGTTGGAAAACATATTAAAAGAGATTTTCTGGAATTTTTGTAGATTTTTCCTAAATGTTTTAATGGTTATATAGAATTATTTAAGGTATGAGACTTAAATGTTTTATATAATTAAGAGAGGAGAAGGGGCTTTTTGCAAAATAATTTATATTTGTTAACCTTAGAAAGTCAGCAGCACTTTTGGAAAGTGTAGTACATTTTATTGGTAAAGAAAGAGGCAACCAATCACAATTAGACACGTAAGGCAGGTTAGGTGGAAAGAACTATTTGCTACATGTTTTATACTGTTTTAACACCGTTGGCACCAGGTTCCGCCTCCTCATCTTCGCTTCCGACATAGTCGAAACCAATGCATATGGTATCAGGGAACTGGTACATAGTGAATTGGATGTAGACGGAAGGTAGGGAGTCAAAACCAGGGGTTCCGAATGGGTTGATGCAGTCCTTTGTTTTTAAATTAAAGAAATACGCCTGCTTGTTTTTGACTAAATGAATTTCGACAAAGTAGCTTTCGATAGGTCAAATGCTTTAAAGGAAATGGTTTTGATTGGGTTGCACCTCTGTTTTTAAATAATTGCTTTCGACTAGATCAAAACCATTGGTTGCCGCCCTTTTACCTTTCAACCCAGATGGTTTTGAAAGGGTTGTTTATTTTTCTAAAAACTTATCCACTTCTCCAATGCTTTCGAAAAGGATGGTTTCGACACCATCACTTAATTACTTAGGAAATGGTTTCAAACCATATGCTTTCAACTTAAATGTTTTAAGACCCTTTTTATATAAGTAAAGTAAAACCCAAATTGGTTTCGAAAGAGATAGTTTTAAATGGTTTCGAAACTGATGCTTTCGACTTTAATGTGTTTTTGATTCTTTTGCTCTACTTGAAGGCAGAATCCAAATGGTTTCTACCGAGGCATTTTTCAAAGGTTTCGAAGGGGTAAATTTTTGAATGGTTTCAAAAGGTTTCCACATGTTTTAAATTGAACCCAAAGTGCTTTCGAAATGATTGAGTTTTGACTATTTCGAAAGGTTTTATTGAATGGTTTTGAAAGGGGTGGTTCCTCAAGGTTTCGAAAGGACCGAAAGGGAAGGTTTTTTCCTATGTTTTCGAAAGGCAATACTTAAAAGGTTTTAAAGGAGGATGTCTATTGTTTTGAAGCTTTCGGAGAAAAAAAGGAAAGGTTTTTCCAATGTTTTCAAAAGGCAATATTTAATGGTTTCGAACGGGTTTTTCAATGGTTTCGAAGGGGTTTCCTTCAATGATTTCGAAAGGGTTGTTTAACGGTTTTAAACAAAGGTTTTAAATGTATTAAATAGGCAATGAAGCCCAAGTATTTTCAAGTTAAAAAGGGTTTTAACTTGTTTTGGAAGGATAGTTAATCCTTATTAAATCCCATCAACATTATTTGAGTAAAGTATATATATATCATGGAAAAATAGCTTAAAGTAAAGCTAAGAATATATTTTCCTTGTATAATTATGAGTTAAAAGGTTAAATCATTTTGAAAATGTTTTCAAGGAAAAAGATATAGAATAGTCAACCCAAAGAAAATAATCCGGACAGTTAGTCCATTTTAATTCGGACAGTTAGTCCAATTTGCGGGCAGTCAGCCCAGCTGTATAGATAGATATTCCATTTGTAGCATAACGGACCTTGCTATTATGTTGTGGACAGATAGTCTACTTATTACCTGTTTTTGGATAGATAGTCCATTTATTAGCATAAAGGATATTGATATTTTTGATATAATCAGTTTGATTAACCAGTTTGGCTGAAGGAAAGGATTGCAAAATATATGTTTTGAAAAGGATACTAGTGAGGGGAAACCAATTCCGCTAAGCGGTGTGGTCTCACTTAATATCAATAAGCCGAGATGTAACAAAATTATTCACACCAGGCTTTATGTCTGACTCGAAGTTTTTATTTCCTCTTAAACTCTCAGATGCTCAAAATTGATTTGAGTAGGCTAAGGGTTGAGGTTTTCAGGTTTTAGTCATTTTGGCGAATAAAGCTTTCGGAGACGAGCAGGTGGCTGACGGATAGCTAATTAGGAATTGCTTATTGTTTTGTTCCGCTATGTATTAAGTCAGATACAACTATATTACTTTGATCAGCCAAGGCGGCATCATTATATGTCACTTTTGGCGTAATTTTGTAATGATTATAATTAATCTTTACTGGGAAACGATATGGGATTATGTTACTTGGATATGAAGTTATTTTGAAATACAATCAGCAAAATATTGTTTTCGGAAATCTGTGATTTTTTTAATATTCAAGTGCTTCTGATATTATGGATACCATTATCATTACCGTATTTTGTCACCAGAAGTTAATACTATGGATGACTGTAGCATCTGTAGTGCTTAGCTTTTGTCATCCAGATATGGGTTGTTACATTAAATCTCCTGAATAATGTTATTAAAACTAGTGGTGTTACAGGCTTTACTCCTTAAAGAATTTCGTCCTCGAAATTCAGTAAGGACTAAATACTTAGCATAGGAATCATCTGCAACAGCCCCTATGTACCATACTAGCATACCTAACTGGCAACAGTCTATATAAAGCAAATATAAAACATACCCTTATAGTAGATCAGGATAAGTATCTCTAATCCTGTCTTCTATTTCCCAAGTATAGTCCTTCTCGTTGTCACTCCACTGAACTTTCACCAACTTGATTGTCTTGTTTCTTAACCTCTTCTCATCTCTCGCTACAACCTGAACTGGTTGTCTAACAAAAGTCAAATTCAGCTCTACTATCAAATCTTCCAACTATGTCGAAGGAATTGTAGTCTCTGGATCATGCACATACTTACGAAGATGAGATACATGAAACAAATTATGGACACCTGCATACTGCTCGGCAACTCTACTCTGTATGCGAGCTACCTAATTCTCTCTATAATTCAGAATTGTCCAACATATCTTAGTGCCAGTTTCCCTAACTTTCTAAATCATACCACACCCTTCGTTGGTGATACCTTAATGAAGACTCTATCTCCAACTGAGAATTCTAGATCTTTACGCCTCTTATTTGCGTAACTCTTCTATCTGGACTGGGCTTCCTTCATCCTTTCTCGGATCAACTCAATCTTCTATGTCGCCTCTTTAACCAGATCTGGACCCAAGACTAATCTATCTCCGGTCTCCATCCAACATGTTGATGATTTGCATGGCCTTCTGTATATACCTTCAAAAGACGTCATTCCTATACTAGTCTAATAACTGTTATTATAGGAAAACTCAACCAAGTCTAGGTGATCTTCCCAAGATCAACCAAAGTCCAATACATAAGCTCTTAACAAATCCTCGAGTACCTTATTGACTCTCTCTGTCTGCCCATCCGTCTGAGGGTGATACGCAGTACTCATCTTAAGCTTGGTACCTAACACATCCTATAGACTCTTCCAAAATTCACTATTAAACAAAGCATCTCTGTCACTGACTATACTACTAGGAATTCCATGCAGTCAAACTATGTTCTTCTTGAACAACTTAGCTAAAACATGTGCCGTCATAGTTGACTAAACTGGAATGAAATTGGCACTCTTGGTCAACCTATCACTATAACCTATATATTTTCATTTCCCCTATTAGACCTTGGCAACCCATCTATAAAATCCATCGATATCGAATCACATTTCCAAACTAAAATCTCCAAAGATTGAAGCAATCCACTTTCCTTCTGATGTCCGGCCTTCACTTGTTGATAGTTCACACACTGCCTAACTCACAAGCCAACATCCTTCTTCATACATTCCCGGTAGGAACTACTCTTCATATCTTGATACATCTTAGTTCCTCCAGGATGAATCGTAAATATGGATCGATGACATTCCCTAAGAGCTTCTTTCCTCAAGTCCTCAACATTCGGAACACACAACCGTCTTTTCTTTCTCAACCATCCCCTCTGGTCAAGACTAAAATTATTTAGATCATAGATCTCCAACCCAACCTCAAGCCTTCTAATCTTCTCGGCCAATAATGGGTCCTCTTTATGCTTAGAAGCGATCCTTTCGATCAATATTGGTCGAGCTTCCAAACAAGACAACATGGCGGTGCTCTGACTAGAACTAACAATCGATCTTAACTGCATACTACAAGTAGTCAAAGCTTCTAAATCTTTCCATTCTGCCAACATAGCCAACACCACATTATGATGTTTCTGCTAAGATCATTCGCTACTTTATTTCCTTTCCCATGTGCATACTCTATACCAAAATCATAAGCTGCTAAAAGCTCCAGCCACCTCTGTTATCTCATATTTAACTCTTTCTGAGAGAATAAATATCTTAAGGACTTATGATCTGTATATAGCTCAAATCTCTCCTCTAAGAGATAATGTCTCCATATCTTCAATGCAAAGATCACCACAGCCAACTCCAAATCATGTGTAGGATATCTCACTTCATGCGGTCTAAGCTGTCGTGAAGTGTAGAAAATGACTTTACCCTTCTACATCAACACAGCTCCTAATTTGGTTCTGCATGCATCGGTATACACCACCAACCCTTGGTTTTCGTCTAGAACCACTAACATAGGCGTGTTGGTCAATAAATGCTTTGACTAAAGAAATGCTTCCTCACATTTTCAGACCAAATAAACTTTACATCCTTCTTGGTTAACTTAGTCAAAGGCACTGCTATCCGTGAGAAATCCTTAATGAATCTTCGGTAATAGCAGCAAGTCCTAGAAAAATTCTAATCTTAGTCACCGTCTCTAGTCTATTCCAGTTATTAACAGCTTCGATCTTATCTAGATCGACTGACAAACCCTTCTCTGAAACCATGTGATCAAGAAACTTAACCTCTTTCTTCCAAAAATAACACTTGGAAAACTTCTCTTTCAGCTGATGCTGCCTCAGTGTCTCAAGCACTACTCTTAGATGATCTTCATCCTCTCTTTCATCTTTAGAGTATACTAAAATGTCATTTATAAATACCAATATGAGCCTATCCAAGTACTCTTGGAAACTCGGTTCATTGGATCTACGAAGAAAGCTGGGTCATCAATATGTGGTCAATGATGATTATTCAGTTGTTGTGATGAACCCTGAAACAATGAAAATGTTTCAATCGTGGCTATTCGATTTTGTTGAAGGTATCTTTCTCTTCATAATTTTTTTAATAAATATCTATTGGATACTAGGCTTTTTATTTTTCTTTGATTTACAATTCAAATCATGTAATCTTCATTGCATATCTTTCCTACTATTTCCTACTATTTTTTTATTAGAGTTAGAAATTCAAATGAGGTAATCTTCATTGCATATTCAATTCATCTTTGATTAAGTAGCAGAATATATGTTTACAATGAAATTGCAAAACAGTAGAGACTTAAAAAAAATTAATCTATCAATAACCCAGTAATTTGACTTATTTTTTAAATTACCTATTTTGTAACTCTTAGCAATACCACTTAATTTTACGTATTTACTACCACTATTTAAAGCCGAGATTAACCGTTGATTACATTGTGAATAGCTACTCCTAAAGTACTGCAAAAATGTTTTCATCCACCTTTTGAGAAATAACTCATCACTAAATGATGCATCTAAGCATTGAATTTTCTTCAATATAAACTGCGTAAATAATGGTTCAAGCAAAATAACAGACAATACGGTAAGGTTAATGTCAGCCCGCGTGCAAAGCACGTGCCCCATACTAGTATGTATGTATATATATATATATATCAAGTACAAGTACATTACTATAGCGTTAACCCAAACCCCGATCTTTTTTTCTGATTCATTGGATTATGTTTTGAAAAATCTTTTAGGTTTAAATTTATTAAGTTTTCATAAACCAATGCTTTGATACCAACTTGTAACATCCCCCACTTGGAGGCCCAAAACTAACGGCTATGGATGCTGCAGTCATACATAGTTATTAATCCTCGGCAACCAAATGTGGTAATGTTAGGTACTTTGATATAGCAGAAATACATGGATATGGAAAAAAATTAAAATCATTAAACAGATTTCTCAATCCATTTCAATCATATTTCAAATTCATTACATAATCCCAAATTCAAGAACCACGTTCAGAGAAAATATAATTATACAAACTACGCCAAGAGCAACATATGAAGATGCTCCTTGGATGATCAGAGTATATATATATAGGCAATTAAACAACTTTTCCTTTACAACAAAACACACTGGAATCAAATAGAAATGAACTCCTTATTAGCTAGTTTGCCTCCTGCACATCTCTAGAAGCTTATTCATCTAAAGGAGAACCTGAAAATCATCAACTCTCAAATTGCTCAAAATCAATTGAGTACCCGAGAGTTTAAGGGGAAAACATAAATTTCGAGTCAGACATAAAGCCTGGTATGAATAATAACCTATCATCTCAAACCATTTAGATATCTAGTGAGACCACGCCACTTAGCAAAATAGATTTTCCCTACACTAGTATCTTATCCAAAAATTTATAATAACCATATACTGTGCTCCTGCATTCACAATAGTTAAACACATAGCAATTTATAATATCACGATGATATGCAAAAATGCAAAATATCTTGGATTTCCCTCCTCATTTATTTGACTGTCTATCTTAGTTATAGTTTCTAGGGTCACTATTAGCCTATCAGTTTTCATGGGCTAACTAATAACCTGTTTAAAGCTTATGGACTATCTGTTCGGTTTTATAGTTTTCATGGGATAACTAAGAACCTATTGTCCCCTGCCAATAACTTCATTCAATTATTTCACAGGTTCTCTCTAAACCTATTGGTATCTCCAATAACTTCCCTCATATCAAAATTTTCGTGGGTTGACTATAAACCTATTGACTTTTGTCAATAACTTAATCTGGATATAGTTTTCATGGAATCACTACGAACCTAATGGCCTTTGCTAATAACTCTTTCCAAACATAGATTTCATGGGTTTACTATGAATCGGTCTAATCTGACAGCTTCTTTGATCAGTCTTTGGGCATCCTATGTTCTAGTCTACCTGACCTCTTGGATGCAAACCTACTCATATAGGAGTTAACTCAATTTATATTCACTACTGGGTCAACCTAGCTGGTTATTATGCCATTTTTCTCAGAAATACAGTTATAGGTCCATTATACAGTGAATATGCTTATAGAAGAAGCATATACAATAATCGATCATAACATAATAATAACAACACTTATGGCTTAATATTCTTGAAATCATTTTCACATGAAACATGGTTAATTCCTTTAATCCATTATTTTATCAAGGAAAGCTTCTTCAAAAACCCCAAAATTATATACCATTTCAAAGCTCTTTTATATTGCCATTGGTTTTCCTTTAGAAAAATGAGAGTAGGTTCTTTGTTTTGAAAACTAAGGCTTTCGAAACCTTAGACCTTTATGTTCGAAACCGTTAGAATATCTATAACACTCCTAATTTTAGTTACATTATTCAAGATATTTAATTAGAATAAATTAAATAGAATAATATAGATAAGGAGATTGAGGTTGATAAGTAAACTAGGTGGCCGAGCTTATTTAAAAACTAATGAACATATATAAATGGTTAGGATATTAAACATAAGGACATTAGGGTAAATAACCATACTTTCCAGGTCTTATACATTCATTATTATCTCAAACAAAATTTATAACCATGAGAAGTAAGCAAGGCCGGCCATTAGGAAGTAGATAAGAGAAAATCAACTTAAAGCTTAGGATTCAAGTTAGAAGGAATCAATCTCAATTAAACTTCAGTTTCCTTATCCCATCTAAGATGAATAATAATTTCTACGTCTCTATTTTAGTTTTATGATCATATGGTTTCAGATTTTAGTATAAATGTATTCATATGATATATTGAATGATGATATGCTTGATTTGTGATTTATATGGATTAAACAAGGTTGTTTAAAAGGAGATATACATGGTTTTAGGGTAAAACCAAAATGAAATGATTTTTAAATGCCATGGAAAAAATTTATGTTATAGAAAACATGATTTTGGAGATGGGTATCAATTTTCATAATTTTTTGAATTAGTATGGATTTTATATTAATTTTCTAGTGAAGAAAATGATTTACGGCTAAAGTAATGATTATTTGGCATTGAAATTTTTATATGTTGGAAAAGATATTAAAATAGATTTTTTAGGATTTTTCCAAATTTTTCCTAAGTGTTTTGATAAATATATAAAATTATTTAACGTATGGGACTTAAATGTTTTATATATTTAATTAAGGAGAAGGGGCAATTTATAAAATAAAATTATTATTTAATTCTGAAAATAGTGGCAGCATTTTTTTGAAAAGTATTTGTTAACCAATGAGAATTTGACAAATAAAGGCATGTAAGTTGAAAGTTATCGTTTTTAAGTTAAAAACAAAGAAATCATACTTTTAGCATGTTTCAGCCTTATATAACAACATAACCTTCTGACCCAGACCTTTCGACTAAGTCGAAAAGTTATAGCTTTCGACAAGGTCAAAAGTTTAATGCATATGGTATCATGCTACTTGGTACGTAATGGATTGAACAATGTCGAATGGTACTTAGTCGAAAGGTTGATTGCCAAAAGACGTTGGGGTATGTTTGTTTGTTTAACCAAAAGCTTTCACCTGCTTGCTTTCGAAAAGAAGCTTTCGACTTGGTTTCTTTCGACCAGGTCAAATATTCTAAATAAAGGTTTTTAAACCTTCCGACAAAGTTGAAAGGTTACTGCCGCTTTATTATTGTTTTGTTTTGAACCTTCTGACATAGTCGAATGGTTATTATCGCTTATTCCAACCTTTTGAAGTCGATGCTTTTGACAAAGATGAAAGGTTTACTTGTTTTAAAACCAACCGCTTCTCCATGCTTTCGAAAGGTATCAAAGCTTTCGACTTAGATGATTTACCCTTGTTTTATAATTGAAGTATAACCCAAAGCCTTCGAAGAAGGTGTGTTAGGGCTGAAGCTATTGTTTTAAAGAGATGTTTTAAAGCTTTCGAAGCAGACCTTCGGACAAAGTCGAAAGGTCGCTTCTAATGAAGTCGAAAGGTTTTAAAAGAGGATTTTCCGCATGTTTGAAATGGAACCCAGTAAGTCTTTGAAAGTTTTATATTTTAAGAGTTGAATGCCTTCGAAAGGTTTGAGTTTTAATGGTTTCGAAAGGTTTTCTAATGCTTTCGAAAGGATTATTTCCCAATGCTTTCGAAAGGTTTGAGTTTCAATAAGGTCGAAGGGTTTCCAAAGAAGTATTTTTAAGTATAAGAAGGGCTGGAGCCTATTATTTGAAAAGATATTATTGAAACCCTCTGAAGGGGTTGAAAATAGAAACTCTCGACATTGTCGAAAGGTTTTAAAACCCATACTCTAAAAATTTTAAGGAAACCTCAAGGCTTATATAAAGGAGTTTTGTAATGACTTAAGTACATGATTTTAAAGAAGTATTGCCTTGATAAAAATATAAGTTAAAAGGTGTTAACTATGTTTTATGAAATGTATTTCAAGGACCTTAAACCCACAGGAGTGGTATTGTTAAGTTGCTGTTATGTTTCTTCAAATATGAACTTATTCACATAATAACCCATAACTATATTTTGGGGAAAAGGGGTAGAAGAACTATCTAGGTTAACTCAATAGTGAATATAAATTGCTTAAACTCCTTGAGTAGAATTGCATCTAAGGAGTCAGGGTGACAAAAATTATAGGATGGCTAAACTTTGTAGTTATTGGAGGTAACCAAAAGGTTCATAGTAAACCTATGAATACTATGATTAGGTAGTTATTAGAGGAAACCAACAGGTTCATAGTTAACCCATGAAAACTATGAATTAAGGAAAATTAGCAGGGGCTAATTGGTTTGTTTTGAACCCATGAAAACTATATTCGGATTAAGAATTGACATCAGACAATAGTTTCCTGGTAAACCCATGAAAACTAGGATAAGTAAGTGGCTAATGGAAGTATCAATAGGTTCCCAGTCAACCCATGAAAACTAGGATGTGAAGTGAGTTAATGGGTAAATCCATAGGTTCCAAGTCAACCCATGAAAACTAGGACAAAGTGACTAGTTATTGAAATAGCCAATAGGTTGGGGAAAACCATAAATTAATTAAGTTAACTGGCTGAAACCTATAGGTTCTTAGTGCTCCCATGAAAATTATGA
This sequence comes from Allium fistulosum, assembly GCA_030737815.1. Taxonomy (NCBI): domain Eukaryota; kingdom Viridiplantae; phylum Streptophyta; class Magnoliopsida; order Asparagales; family Amaryllidaceae; genus Allium; species Allium fistulosum. The sequence goes on from CM060907.1 coordinate 615,611,620, forward strand.
ATAGGACAAGGTGTTCTTTAATTATTGAAAGGTTATTAGTAAACCCATGAGAACTAAAAGGTTAATAGTGACCCTAGGACTATAACTAAGACAGGGTGTCAGTTTAAACTGGGGAAGGGAAATCCTAATTATTTTCAAGTATGCATATCATCATAATAATTTGAAAATGTTTGTTTTAACCATTGTGGATGCAGGAGCACAATATATGGCTTTATAAAGGTTTTAGTATTGTAGTGAGGGAAAAACCCGTTCCGCTAAGCGGCTTGGTCTCACTAGATGTCTAAAAGAATTGAGATGTTAGATTATTATTCATACCAGGCTTTATGTCTAACTCGAAGTTTTTGTTTTCCCGTTAAACTCTCGGGTACTCCATTAATTTTGAGTAGTTTGAGGTTTAGGGTTTTCAGGTTCTCTTCTTTGATGAATAAAGCTTCCGAAGGCCTGCAAGAGGCAGATAGTTATTTAGTGTTTTCTTTTTCGCTGTGTATTTGTTTTTAAAGGCAGATTTATTAGCCTTCTATATACTCTGATCTACCAAGGGGGCATCTTCATATGTCGCTCTTGGCGTATTTGTAATAATTATATTTTGCTAAACGTGGTTAACGTTATTGGGATTATGTAATGAACATCAATGTTTTGATTTGAATGTGGAAACATGTTTTAGAATTGTTTAAATTTTTTCCATATTTATGTGATCTGTGTATCAATGTATATAGCACCATCGTATTTGGTCGCTGAAGATTAATAATTATGGATTACTGCAGCATCCATAGCCGTTAGTTTTGGGCTTCCAAGTAGGGGGGTGTTACAAGTTGGTATTAGAGCATAAGTTTATGAAACGTTAAAAGAAAAGTTAAAACTAAAAGCTTTTTGAAACATAATCCAATAAATTTAAAATTATAATTGGGGTTTGGGTTAACACTATAGTAACATACTTGTATTTGGTATATAAGTATATATCTAAGTACGTATTCCCCTCTCTCTTAGACCGTTCTTCTTTATCTTACTAAGGCTCGTATGCAGATATACGAGAAAGAGGATATGGAGGTAGGAAACAAAAGAGGAAATCTAGGTGGAGGAAGCACCATAACCAACGGAAATGCTCGGCCTAATACTCGAAGAAACGAAGGTGGATAGACTAATGCTAATCAAAATGCTGAGGCCAATGTAGGTGATAGAAATCCGCTAGTAAATCCGAGGATAGTGTATCAGTTGTTGGCTTATCTTTTGCAAGCAGGAGTTGCTGGAAATATTGGTGGAGTAAATCCTGTAGCTCCAATTGGATATTACTATGTAAGCTGAGCCGAGACTACATCAGTCTTGGTGGGAAGCCGTTTCTTGGAACAGAGGATGCAATTAAAGTTGAAAACTGGCTTTTGAATTGTGAAAGGATTTTTACATATTTAGGCTTGAATGATGGAAAGAAGAGAAGGCTAGCATCTAGACAGTTGCAAGGGTTAGCGCTTCATTGGTGGAACAGTGTGACATCCAGTGTACCAGAAGAGGAGTTGACATGAGTTGATTTTAGGAGGAGGTTCAAGCAGAGGTTCTTGTATAAGGTTGCCAAATCGGCGTTGATGAGGAAGTTTATGGATCTTGTCCAAGGACAGATATCTATGATCGAGTATGCTGCTAAGTTTGATGAGCTGTCTCGATATGGTTATGCTTTGGTTAACATTGATGTTGGAAGGAATGAGAGATTCATTAGAGGTTTGAGGCCAGAGTTAGGAAGCATGGCTATGACTCATATTATAGAACCTTATCATGTGATGGTGGAGATGCTTGTTGTTTCAGCTAGGGAGAAGTAAGTTGAGTTCCAAGATTCTCAGGTAAGAAAAAGGAAATTCCTTAAAATGAAAGGAGACCAGAAAAAGGAGGCCGCAAAGAAGGGAAAGGTTTGTTTGGTGTGTTATAAGTGTGATAAGAAGGTCCATTATGCTCACAAGTGCAGGACTGGTAAAGGAAAGAAGCCTGCAGAGAAGAGGAATGTGAAATGCTTCAACTGTAACCAAGTTGGGTATTATAAGAACCAGTGTCCAGAGCCAGTCAGGGCAGACAAAGGGAAGGTGTTTGCTATTGGACCACCTTCTTCTTCTAAACCCACTGTAGTAGAAAAAGGAAAGATTGTGATGGGAGGTACGCTTTTGATTCAGAATATACCAGTTAGGGTACTTTTTGATACCGGTGCATCACATTCATTTGTATCTCAGTATTTGGTTGATAGGTTATGTATAGAACCCACATACCTTGTTACTCCCTTAAGGGTTGCGAATCCAATAGGAGGGTATGCAACTCTTGGGATGAGATATGACCAGTTAGAACTTGATTTGTTAAGTCATAAGTTTGCATGCAGTTTTATGTTTTTGATTTTGTAGATTTCAGGATCATCTTAGGTATGGATTAGTTGGGTAAGTATGAGGCTAGGATATTTTTCCAAGATCGGGAAATATCATTAAGACATCCTGATAGTCATAACCGAATCATTTTCTCAATAGAGAATTCCAATAGGAGTGTTTGTGCTTTGTTGAGTACCATGGAGGTTGGAGAAGAGCTTAGTCAGGTTCGTGTAGCTAGAGAGTTTGCAGATGTCTTTGAACCAGTTGTAGGATTACCCCCGAAACGAGCTATTGAGTTTCGGATAGACCTTGTACCAGAAGCTGAACCTGTCAGTAGACCGCCTAGTAGGATGACAGCGAAGAAGATGAAGGAATTGAAAGTGGAACTAGTGGATCTTGGGGGAAGGAATTTTATCAGACCAAGCAGTTCGCCTTAGAGAGCAGCCACGGTAATTGTGAATAAACTCGATGGTTCGTTAAGGAAGTGCTTCGATTATCGTAGGTTAAATGAAAGGACGATCAAGAATAGGTACCCTCTGCTGTGGATAGATGATCTGTTCGGTCGGTTGAGTGGAGCCAGAGTATTTTTCCAATTGGATTTGGCGATTGGGTTCCATCAGTTGAGAGTGGTAGTAGATAGCATTCCTTTGACGGCATTTCGGACTAGGTATGGTTCGTATGAGTTGTTGGTGATGCCATTTGGATTGACAAATGCACCTGCTTTCTTTATTGATTTGATGAAGCGAGTTTTCCAAGAGCACTTGGATAGGTTCGTGTTAGTATTTATAGATGACTTTTTGGTGTACTCTAAAGATGAAAGAAAGCATGAGATTCATCTTAGAGTGGTGTTGGAAACGCTGAGGCAGAATCAGCTAAAGGCGAAGTTCTCTAAGTGTCATTTCTGGAAGAGAGAAGTTAAGTTTCTTGGTCATGTGGTTTCAGAGGAAGGATTATTAGTTGATTCAGTTAAGATCGAGGCAGTCAATAATTGGAAAAGACCAGAGACGGTAACCGAGATCAGAAGTTTTCTTGGACTTGCTGGCTATTACCGGAGATTCATCAAGGATTTCTCGCAGATAGCGGTGCCTTTGAATAAGTTGACCAGGAAGGGCGCGAAGTTTGTTTGGTTCGAAAAATGTGAGGAAGCATTCCTTAAGTTAAAGCATTTGTTGACCAATGTTTTAGTGTTAGTAGTTCCGGGTGGTAACCAAAGGTTGGTAGTATACACTGATGCATGTGGTATTGGATTAGGAGCAATGTTGATGCAAAGGGGCAAAGTTATTGCTTACGCATCTAGGCAACATAGACCGCACGAAGTAAGATATCCCTCTCATGACTTGGAGTTGGCTGCGGTGGTATTTGCCTTGAAAATTTGGAGGTATTATCTTTTGGGAGATAGATTTGAGTTGTTTACCGATCATAAGTCATTAAAGTATTTATTCTCTCAGAAGTAGTTGAATATGAGGCAGTAGAGATGGCTGGAGTTTTTGGCAGCTTATGATTTCGATATAGAGTATACTCCTAGAAAAGGAAATAAGATAGCAGATGCTCTCAGTAGAAAACATCAGAATGTGGTGTTAGCAATGTTGGCAGAATGGAAGGATCTAAAAGCTTTAGCCAATTGTGGTGTGCAGTTGAGATCTACTGCTAGTTCTAGTCAGGGTACTGCCATGTTATCTTGTTTAGAAGTTCGACCAGTGACGATTGAAAGGATAGCTTCTAAGCAAAGAGAAGATCCAGTTTTAACCGAGATGATTAGAAGGCTTGAGATAGGATCAGAGATTGATGACCTAAAAGATTTTTGTCTTGACCAAAGAGGATGGTTGATAAAGAAGGGAAGATTATGCGTTCCAAATGTAGAGAACTTACGGAGGGAAGTTCTAGAGGAATGTCATCGATCGAAGTTTACGATTCATCCTAGAGGAACCAAGATGTATCAAGATATGAAGAGGAGCTTCTATTGGGAAGGCGTGAAGAAGGATGTTGGCTTGTGGGTTAGGCAGAGTGTTAACTGTCAACAAGTGAAGGCCATACATCAGAAGCCAAGTGGGTTACTTCAGCCTTTAGATATTCCAGTTTGGAAATGGGATTCGACATTGATAGATTTTATAGACGGGTCACCAAGGTCAAATAGAGGAAATGAAAGCATATGTGTTATTGTGGACAGGTTGACAAAGAGTGCCCATTTCATTCTGGTAAAGTCAACCAAGACGGCACTTGTTTTGGCTAAGTTGTTCATGAAGAACATAGTTAGACTTCATGGGATTCCTAGTAGCATAGTCAGCGACAGAGATGCATTATTCACTAGCAAATTTTGAAGGAGTCTATAAGAGGTATTATGTACCAAGCTCAAGATGAGTACAGCATATCACCCACAGATGGACGGGCAGACAGAGAGAGTCAATAAGGTACTCGAAGACCTATTGAGAGCTTATGTGTTGGACATTGGTGGATCTTGGGAGAATCACCTACATCTGATTGAGTTTTCCTATAATAATAGTTATCAAACTAGTATAGGAATGGCGCCTTTTGAAGCTTTGTATGGAAGGCCATGAAAATCGCCAGCATGTTGGTTGGAGACTGGAGACAGATTGATCTTAGGTCCGGATTTGGTTAGGGAAGCGTCAGAGAAGATTGTGTTAATCCGAGGATGGATGAAGGAAGCTCAATCCAGGCAGAAGAGTTATGCAGATAAGAGGCGTAAAGACCTAGAGTTCTCAGTAGGAGACATAGTTTTATTAAAGTATCACCGATGAAGGGTGTGGTACGATTTGGGAAGTCGAGAAAGTTGGCCCCAAGATATGTTGGACCATTCCAGATTATAGAAAGGATTGGAAAGCTCGCGTATAGAGTAGAGTTGCCGAGCAGTTCGGCAGGTGTTCATAATGTATTCCATGTGTCTCTTCTTCGTAAGTATGTGCAAGATCCAGGGTCTACCATTCCTCAGACTGAGTTGGAGGATTTGATAGTAGAGCCTGATTTAACTTTTGTTAGACAACCGGTTCGAGCTGTAGCAAGAGATGAGAGGAGATTGAGGACCAAGATAGTCAAGTTGGTGAAAGGTCAGTGGAGCGACAACGAGAAAGATTGTACTTAGGAGACAGAAGACAGGATTCGAGAGGCTTATCCTGATCTACTTTGATGGTATGTCTATATTAGATATATATTGATTATGATAGTCAGATAGACTAGAATGGTTGTTAGGAGATGATTGCTATGTTTGCTAGTTAGTCCTTGCTGAATTTCGAGGACGAAATTCTTTAAGAAGGGGAGCCTGTAACACCCTTAATTTTAGTGATTAGAATAAATTAAATAGAATAATGTAGATAAGGAGATTGAGGTTAATTAGTAAACTAGGTAGCCGAGCTTATTTAAAATCTAATGAACTTATATAAATGGTTAGGATATTAAACTTAAAGGCTTTTGGGTAAATAACCATACTTCACACCCTTATACCATTCCCATTAGGTCTTATATGTTCATTTTTATCTCAAACAAAATTTATAACCGTGAGGAGCAAGCAAGGCCGGCCATTAGGAAGAAGAGAAGAGAAAATCAACTTAAAGCTTATGATTCAAGTTAGAAGGAATCAATCTCAATTAAACTTCAATTTTCTTATCCCATCTAAGGTGAACAATAATTTCTACATCTCTATTTTAGTTTTATCATCATATGGTTTCGGATTTTAGTATCAATCTGTTTACGTGATATATTGAATGATGATATGCTTGGTTTGTGATTTATATGGATTAAACAAGGTTGTTTAAAAGGAGATACACATGGTTTTAGGGTAAAACCAAGATTTTTAAATGTTAGGGTAAAATTTATGTCATAGAAAACATGATTTTGGAGATGGGTTTCAATTTTCAAAATTTTCTGAATTTATGTGGATTTTATATTAATTTTCTAGTGAAGAAATGATTTATTGGGTTATATATTATTTACGGCAAAAGTAATGATTATTTGGGTTTGAAATTGGTAGTAATAATTTAATATTTACAATTAAAAATAAATTGGAGAGATTAAAATTTGTTTATTTCAAATAAATAATGGATTTGGAATAAATAAAATAGAATTAAGATAGTTTGGTTGGTAATAAATTGTGAATAATGGGAATATGTTGATTTGGGGATTAATTGAAGTAAGTAAAGATAAAATAATTTAAATCAACATTATTTGTTGTAAATAAATATAAAATGTTGAAATAAAGTTTTAAAAACTTTATATGTTAGTTTGTAATAAAAATGAGCATTATATGGTTTTAATTTGATGAAATGCAATAATTTTTGGAAATTATTGCCAAACGTTGAATTTTGTTAATTTTAATTAAACGTTTGAATTTAATATGGATAATAATATAAATAAAAAAGTGGGGCGTTACAGCATTAACTGTAATGCCCCACCCCGAGACCCATATTAACAAAGAGAATCACATAGTAATTCTGTCTACTAATACATAGAATAAGGCTGGTTAAGGGCGACCAACTATAACCTTGTTTTAACTATCTATTTAACATGCCGATAAATGCTATCTTTTTTTTCCTAAGCTTATTTCCATCAACTTATATTTATTTCAAGCAATGTTGGAAAAAATATTAAAATAGATTTTTTGGGATTTTTCCAGATTTTTCCTAAGTGTTTTGATAAATATATAAAACTATTAAAGGTATGGGACTTAAATGTTTTATATATTTAATTAAGGAGAAAGGGCAATTTATAAAATAAAATTATTATTTAATTCTGAAAATAGTGGCAGCATTTTTCTGAAAAGTATTTGTTAACCAATGAGAATTTGACAAATAAAGGCAAGTTAGTTGAAAAGTTATCCTTTTTAAGTTAAAAACAAAGAAATAATACGTTTAGCATGTTTCAGCCTTATACGACAACAAAACCTTCCGACCCAGAAGGTTATAGCTTTCGGCAAGGTCAAAAGTTTAATGCATATGGTATCATGCTTCTTGGTACGTAATGGATTGAACAATGTCGAAGGGTACTTAGTCGAAAGGTTGATTTCCAAAAGAGGTTGGGGTATGTTTGTTTATTTAACCAAAAGCTTTCACCTACTTGCTTTCGAAAAGAAGCTTTTGACTTGGTTGCTTTTGACCGGGTCAAATACTCTAAATAAAGGTTTTCGAACCTTCAAACAAAGTTGAAAGGTTACCGCCACTTTATTATTGTTTTGATTTGAACCTTCCGACACAGTCGAAAGGTTATTACCACTTTTTCCAACCTTTTGAAGTCAATGCTTTCCACAAAGACGAAAGGTTTAATTATTTTAAAACCAGCCGCTTCTCCATGCTTTCGAAAGGTATCAAAGCTTTCGACTTAGATGATTTACCCTTGTTTTATAATTGAAGCATAATCCAAAGCCTTCGAAGAAGGTGTGTTAAGGGCTGAAGCTATTGTTTTAAAGAGTTGTTTTAAAGCTTTCAAAGCAGACCTTCCGACAAAGTCAAAATGTTGCTTCCAATGAAGTCGAAAGGTTTTAAAAGAGGATTTTTCTGCATGTTTTAAACGGAACCCAGTAAGTCTTCGAAAGGTTTATATTTCAAGAGTTGAATGCCTTTAAAAGATTTGAGTTTTAATTGTTTCGAAAGGTTTGTTTTTGAAAGCTTTCGAAAGGTTTGGGTTTCAATGGGGTCGAAGGGTTTCTAAAGAAGTATTTTTAAGTATAAGAAGGGTTGGAGCCTATTATTTTAAAAGATATTATTAAAACCCTCCGAAGGGGTTGAAAATAGAAGCTCTCAACCTTGTCGAAAGGTTTTAAAACCCATACTCTAAATTTTTAAGGAAAACCCACGGCTTATATAAAGGAGTTCTGTAATGACTTAAGTACATAATTTTGAAGAAGTATTGCCTTGATAAAAATATAAGTTAAAAGGTGTTAGCTATGTTTTATGAAATGTATTTCAAGGACCTTAAACCCACAGGAGTGGTATTGTTAAGTTGATGTTTTGTTTCTTCAAATTTGAAAATATTCACATAATAACCCATAACTGTATTTTGGGAAAAAAGGGGTAGAAGAACCATCTAGGATAACTCAATAGTGAATATAAATTGCTTAAACTCCTAAATGAGTAGAATTGCATCCAAGGAGTCAGGGTGACCAAAATTATAGGATGCCTAAACTTTGTAGTTATTGGAGGTAACCAAAAGGTTCATAGTAAACCTATGAAAACTATGATTAGGTAGTTATTGGAGGAAACCAACAGGTTCTTAGTTAACCCATGAAAACTATGTATTAAGGACAATTGGCAGGGGCTAATTGGTTTGTAGTGAATCCATGAAAACTATATTCGGATTAAGAATTGACATCAGTCAATATGTTCCTAGTAAACCCATGAAAACTAAGATAAGTAAGTGGCTAATGGATGTATCACTAGGTTCCTAGTCAACCTATGAAAACTAGGATGTGAAGTGAGTTATTGGATAAATCCATAGGTTCCTAGTCAACCCATGAAAACTAGGATTGAGTGATTAGTTATTGGAATGGACAATAGGTTGGAGAAAACCATGAATTAATTAAGTTAACTAGTATGAGCCTATAGGTTCTTAGTTATCCCATGAAAACTATGAATAGGACAGGGTGTTCTTTAATTATTGAAAGGTTATTAGTTAACCCATGAAAACTAAAAGGTTAATATTGACCCTAGGACTATAACTAAGACAGGGTGTTAGTTTAAACTGGGGAAGGGAAATCCTAATTATTTTCAAGTATGCATATCATCATAATAATTTGAAAATGTGTGTTTTAACCATTGTGGATGCAGGAGCACAGTATATGGCTTTATAAAGGTTTTAAGATACTAGTGAGGGGAAAACCCATTCCGCTAAGCGGCGTGGTCTCACTAGATATCTAAAAGGATTGAGATGTTAGATTATTATTCATACCAAGCTTTATGTCTGACTCGAAGTTTGTGTTTTCCCCTTAAACTCTCGGGTACTCCATTAATTTTGAGTAGTTTGAGGTTTAGGGTTTTCAGGTTCTCTTGTAACGACCCGTAAATTTCAACCATTTTAATAACGTAATTAGTTGAAATTTTGTAAAATTCTAAACGATAAAATTTTGAAATAAAAATTTTATATTTGGAATACGTTTAGTTAAACATAGCAACTGGTAAATTTTCGTCCGAAAATACGAAAGTTTATTTCGCGCGTAAATTCACTTCAATTTAATCAGTTAAAAAGCGTTGAAAATAAAATGTTTCCGAAACCTAAATATTTTTACATAGAAAAATTCTAAATCATCTTCTGAGCAAGATTTCAGTTTGTCGTTTTTCCAAATTCGGACATCTTTGGCTCCGTCGTTCTTATTTTCTGCAAAATAACAGTATTCTGGTATCGATATCGATTTTTATCGGATGATCGTACCACTGATTTCTATATACCGTTTTGATCGTCTCGTCGTGCCGATCTCTACGGTATATTCGATTGTCAAATTCGAAGTTCCATTGTACGTTGCACTTTACGTAACGCTTACCGTACCGGTACCGCTTCAAACTTTCTTAATTCATTTGTCGGTTCGTTTACCATTCTAATTACACAGCATAAATTCCAATGGTCATTACCATTTAATATGCTTAAATTCAAAGACTTTTGCTATTCCCAAGTTCTCTAATTATTTTTCTATTTCAATTTTTTTTTGGTTCACTTTCGTTCATCTCTCTCTGCTTGTAAAACAAGAACCTGTGGCCTCTCCAGTATGCTTCTTTTCTTTTGCTCCTTGCGTGAACACCCATACTTTGGCCTCCCCTAAATAATACTAAAGTTTATAATTGCCCTGTAGCCACTAATCTTTACTACTTCCATCCAGAACATGCACAGCACGCACCTTTAGTTCACCGGCTACCAACATGTCAGTGCCTCCTCCCTCTTACTCATGCCGACCATCACCCACGCAAAACCAAAGCCCACCACCCGAACGCCGCCATCATCCATGCCACGTCACCGCCCATCGCCACCGCGTTCCGTTCCCCTAGCGCAACCGACCTGTTCTCTTCCTCCGGCCGAGACTTTCCATGCATCGGATCTGACAACTGCAAACACAAACTCCAGCGAGCCGCAGGCGCCTTCCGCCCGCACCCTCTCTCTCCGCCACTGCCTGATGAACACGCACTGCTCATCCAAATTCCCGATCACCATCTCTTTCCGCCACCTCACCGAGTTTTCACGCATGCAGATCTATTGGTATGCGTAATTTTATAAATATGTATTGGAGCACTATTATTTTATATACATTTTTTTTTAATCTACAATGGTCGTGTATGTTTGCTTGTTTACAAATACGTATATACTAATACATCTTAAAATTTTAGTATGTGTTTAAGCGAATAATGGTTTTGTAATATAGTATAGGTTATATCATAAGCCGTCATTTTAATTTTGAATTCTTAGTTTTAATTTATTCTTATTTACTGTTATAAGTGTGTGTGGAATAGTTTACATACTTAGTGTTGTAATGATTTTGAAACAGAGCACATAAAAGATTTTGTTTATACATATATTATATGATATATTATTTTATCTGGTATGGTATATTATTTTGTTGTTTAAAATATAAAGAACATATTCAAGTTTGTTAGTTACAAGCCATAAGTATATAAGTTTTGATATGTGGTATACGTATGTTCTTTTTGTTTCAGAGTTTGCATATGAGTTTTAATATTTATTTCTATATTTTGTTTATGGGTTGCGTGCATATAAAGCCAATACATTTGTAAACTAATATATTGGTCTATGCATATAATCTACTTCCTTTCCTTTGTTAGTGTATATACATAGTTTCTGTACAGGCTACCTTGTTTCTTTGTTTATGTCTCACGGCCTAAAAATATGCGGGTATACATGTGTACCTAGTTGAGGTTTGGCTTATAATATTTTAGTATAAAGTACTTATATATATTGTTATTTATAAGAGTATATACAGTTATAAAGGTGTATTTTATTTTGGGTGGTCGGCAAATCTGTTCACAAAATAATATTTCCAAACTTTGTATAAATTGTTAGCTTGCATTATGATGTATGTTAGCCTGTATACTTTTGTAATAAAGATTATGTATATTTAATGTTTATGAAGTGACAGTACATATTATATATATAATATAAGTTGTAAATGGGTATCAGTGTATTAGCTGTATGTCATTTTTGCACTTAAGTGAGTTTACAGTGAAGTTGGTTATATTGATTTTTTTAACAAATTCATTTTGCGTTAGCCATGTTTTATATGGGCGGATATCTTGATATATACGGGTTTTATTAAATATGTACATCTTGTAATGATAAAATATATATTTCGTCAGTATTTTTTTTTAATATATAGTTGTTTTAAAATAAAATGTATAGAGTATATATGTTTTTCTTTACTATGATTTTTTTTTTTGAGAACCACATATATATTTAATTTAACATACGTTTGAAATTAAAATATGATATATAAGTTCGCTTATACCAATTATCTCCATCGATCCAGTTCTGATTTGATTTTGTCCTATTTATCAGCTTTGTTCATCCAATTCACGCTCAATCCTGGTTTGCCCTGGATCCGTAACTCATTCCATTTTCATTTATTCTTCTAGCCTCGAAAGGTGAGCACTCACTCACGATTAACGTTCTTTTATTTATTAAATCTGATTGCAATTGAAACGACAATTGAAATATACTGCTGTTAGTAAATTACACTGTTATATATGCTATTACCTGTATCAGTTCACCTGTGACATCTGACACCATTATCTGTTAATTATTTATGCGATGATAATACAATTTGGCTGATAATTGATTGATTGTTGATGTTTATATTGGACGTAAATTGTTAATGTTAAGATGATAAACAGTATGAAATTGAACTTGATATAGGATAAATAAAATGTTAAATTTGATTAACTGACATTTGTATAATATGACCCCTTTAACTGTTGAATTTATTGACACGTAGGATTTGTTTAATTACATTTGAACCACTGAATGTATGTTGTTAAATTGATGATGTATGAAAGTGTAATAGATGACAAGTGAAAACCGTAATGTAATAATCTTTAATCTACATGAAATGATAGTGTGGATTCTAGAAATAATTATATTAATTCGTACAAATAACAATGCGAATTAATACGGTTATTTCGGGATTATTTGAATTGATTATTGGATTGATATTGATTGTTGTTATTGCTTGTTTATTTACTTTGACACCATCCCAGTTATCACACTGCAAGTTCCCTTTGATATGTTTTGATTTTGAATTGAATTGGAATCGGGTTGAAATGATAAATACCCAAATTGAACTTTGACTTAGGATAGAAAATTAAATAAAAACCCGATTGGTCAATAATTTGATTTGAAAATAAACGAAGATTTTATTTGAACAAAGAATATGGTTTTGAAACGAAGTTGGAAATTGAATTTTAATGAAATTTAAATGTGAATATTTAATATTAAAAATGTAATTGATGAAAGAATATTGTTAAATTGGAGAAATGATTTGATAATTAAGTTGAAATTATAATCAAGTTTGAAATTATAATTAAATTTGAAATTATGAAAGTTGAAATGATTTAATAATTAAGTTTGAAATTATTAAACTTTGAAATTATTTAACGATTAAGTTTTGAATTATTTAATAATTAAATGAGATTGAATTATTGAATGATTAAATTGAATTGAAATTCTTTAATAAGAAAAATTGAACTTTTGAATAAGTGGGTTTTACTTCGTAAATAATTGAAATTGAGTTTCTTTATTAATTAAGTTTTGGAAATTTATTTAAGTAAGTAAATAAGTAAAATTGAATTTCTTTATCAAGAAATAAAATGTGATTTATTGAAATTAATGAAAGACTTGAAATTTAAAGAATTTGATTTGATGAATTTAATTTAATTCAAAATTGTAAGTTTTGATTTAATGAAGTTGAACTTAAGAATGGATTTAATGAATTGGAAATTTAATGGAAATTGTTTTGAATAACAAATTTACTTAACGAATATTGAATGGAATCGATAAATGAATGTAAATTGATTTGAATGTTAAATTAAATTAATTTAAATGATTTTGAAATGAAACTGATATACGAATTTGGATCAATATTTGAATTGTTTTAAATAGAAATTGAAATTGAATTATAAGATTTTGAAATTGTAATTTGGAAGTTTTGAAATGTAAATTTATGGAAATGGTTTGAAAGACAAATGAAATGCTGGTTTACGAATTGAAATTGAAATTGATTTTGTTTTTGAAATAAACAAACGACCAATCGGTGTAATAATTACGAAAGTTATTAAAGAGACCGGGATCGGTAATGGATATACTCTCTATCTGAACCGAAACCACTTTAATAACTATACGCGGAGTGTTGATCCAGAACGAAGTGGATGGTTTGGTGAACGCGTTGACTGAAGAAAGAGAACGATTTTGGATGACCCCTGACATGACTAAAACAGGAGCCGCGCCGGGCCATTGAGGATCGCCATCTCTAGCGGACACACTTCTTCGATACCATATCTATTACTTTTGTGATTCGATTTGGGTGCACCCCTCGATTTGGGAGTGTTGTTCGCGGTGTTGGGGTAGTAGCTGCTATGCCCAACATCAGTCCGGATCAGGCAACTACTAGTATCCTAGTTGGTATCGCCTCATGTACCTTGTCATACTTGTATTCCATTTATTCGCGACCACTACGATTTTGATTTGTACCTTTAGTATATGGATTGCCCTCTGGTGACTTCCGGTTTTGGGGAAACTACGGTCTTGTATATGCTTTTGGGAATAAACAGGTTAAGAGGTGTATGGGCCCTGCTTAACCCTACTTTGATATCTTTATATTACTGATAGACATTATCTACTTAGCGTACATTACTACCTAGTAGATAGTTTAACGGATCCTTAAAGGATGGTTATTCCAAACATCCTTTGAGTTACTTGTATTTCAATTGCTATTTCACTTGAGTTGGATTTATTAATATAAGAATGTTAATCCTGACTCGAGTGTTTTGTATTTTGCTTTACGCTCGGGTCAGACTGAGTGGTTCAGCTTTCGAGACTCACCTTTGAAGTTGGAGCTTTGCTTGAAGATCCAGCCATCTATTCTGTTTCCAGTATTCGATGATTCCAGTGATGTATTCTGATTTGTATCTGATGTATCGTATTACTCTTATGTTGTAAACTCTGATGTATTTTATATATTCATATAGTAGCTTCATGAACTACTATCTCTTTTATTTCCGCTGCACTTATTACTCTGTGTCTGTGATCTGTGATTATTTATTTACTGTATATGTTCAGTTTTGCCAATTTAAATTAACAATGCGGTATTTTGAGCAATTCAACTCCGGCATGAGTGTCTACCTATTCACTTATAATGGACGCGAATGGTCCAAAATTCCGGGTCGTTACAGTTGGTATCAGAGCTTTGGTAGCTCTAGGCAAAACTTAACATATAGGGTAAATGTATTTACAGAATCACTCTCATTCGAGTTTCAATCTCTTCCCTTGACTCGATTTCTTTGAATTTTGGAACGTTCCCTACGGTTCCAAATTTCATTCGTGTCGCTCACTATTCGTCTTCTTTCAATTCTGGAGCATCACCTAACTCCACTTCGAATGATCTTTATAATAGATCGGCGGTCTCCCCAATTTTAGAATGGTTCGTAAAGGAGCTAAACTCCTTTATAATAGGCATTGATTTACCGGAGATTTCTGTATCCTCGGTTTACGATGCTATTTATTACCTTCTATACCTGAATTCTATCTCTCGAGATTGGATGTTGGTTTACCTCGGAATTCAGCATCGATCTTATTCTTGAAGTTACGGACGACCCGGTTATGGTTGCCCGTGAATTAAATAAACTTACCCATCTCCCGATTGTGGTAATTGAATTATCTTATCTTCTGTTTCAAACCTATCTTCGAATCAAATTTCTCTTTGATTGAAGTCCATCAAATTTGAATCTCTATCTTTGCTTTGGAATCTATTCTTATATAGTCAAGCGAGGAAGTGTATTTGTAAACTAATATATACATGTTTTAATATATACTGTGTTGTTTGAGTTGTTGATGTTGATTTGGGTTTTCGATCGATTCGTCTGATCAACGCTATCGATAGGATTTCCAAAACACTTGAGCAGAGCAAACTGACACAATATCGTTTTCAAATTTGGTAAATGGAATAAATTTGTATGAATATATTATCAATATATATAAGTAAAAATTTTCTGGAATTTAATAGGTTAATTAAATTGTTTGTTTGAAATGATAATATTTGATTATCATTTATTGTTCTAAATAAATTTATAAATATGGTTTATAAATTGATTTGGAATTTGAAATGAATTTAATTCAGAAATTTGAGAATTTAGTTTCTGATGATTTCGAACTTTGGTTTTAAAGTTTTAAAGTTTAAAGTGTATAGTATTTAAAGTATTTTCGAATAGAAATCGTTTCCAAAGAATTTTAAAATGTTGAAATCAGTGCTCTTATCTTTGTCGCTGGAAAATAATTTCGGTGATGGCGGCCGCATCATCGACATTCATTTTCGAGTTTCGAAGTGGAGATAATATTCTGTAGCTCTGCTACGGTTTGTTTTGAAAAATATTTTGATTTGAATTTCTTCAGTATAATTTGATTTATATATATATAGGTATCTTATTTTAAAATTTAATTTGATTTGATATAAATATATTATATATATCTCTAAATTGTTTAAAGTTAATCGGAAATCTAATTCTTAAATTTTGTTAAAAGATGATTTTAATTATAAATAAAATCAAAATTTGGAATAAATACTTAAACTTGAATAATTGAATTGGGAAAATTTTATTTTGTATATATTTCAACTGCATTCAAACACAACTTACCTAAATCATTCAGAAGTTGAATTGGATAATATATAATATAAATGGAATTTATAAATAAAATTTCAGTGGTTATAATAAATGTTATACCCTTAAATTTTAATTATAAAATGTTAATAGAGATAAATAGAATAATAAGATAATTGAAAAATAAATTTTGTTTTGAAGGTCAATTAATAAATTGAAATTAGATCAACTTATAGAAATACCTTGAAATTGAAATCAATTAATGAATATGAATTAATTTAAATTTAAATGGTTTAAATTAATTTATATGGTTTAAATATATGTAATAAGATATATTAAGTGAAATAAACTTAATAAGAATTTGGAATAAAGAAGAATTTAAATTGTTGAAAACAAAATATGATTATAATAAAAGACTATTCAAATGTATGGTTTTAGGAATTGTAAATTTAAGATAATTGGACAATAAGATAATGAATTTAGAAATAGTTGAGATTGATTTTAGTGAAATCAAATGGATTAAATCAATTGTTGAATATCAATTAATTTAAATTTGAATTTATATGGTTTAAATTAATTGTATTTCAAATCTGTTTTTTTCTTTCTGGTTGTTCCTATTCTCCTACCTCGTTCCTTTTCGGGGACGAAAAGTTTTGAGTGGGGGAGAGTGTAACGACCCGTAAATTTCAACCATTTTAATAACGTAATTAGTTGAAATTTTGTAAAATTCTAAACGATAAAATTTTGAAATAAAAATTTTATATTTGGAATACGTTTAGTTAAACATAGCAACTGGTAAATTTTCGTCCGAAAATACGAAAGTTTATTTCGCGCGTAAATTCACTTCAATTTAATCAGTTAAAAAGCGTTGAAAATAAAATGTTTCCGAAACCTAAATATTTTTACATAGAAAAATTCTAAATCATCTTCTGAGAAAGATTTCAGTTTGTCGTTTTTCCAAATTCGGACATCTTTGGCTCCGTCGTTCTTATTTTCTGCAAAATAACAGTATTCTGGTATCGATATCGATTTTTATCGGATGATCGTACCACTAATTTCTATATACCGTTTTGATCGTCTCGTCGTGCCGATCTCTACGGTATATTCGATTGTCAAATTCGAAGTTCCATTGTACGTTGCACTTTACGTAACGCTTACCGTACCGGTACCGCTTCAAACTTTCTTAATTCATTTGTCGGTTCGTTTACCATTCTAATTACACAGCATAAATTCCAATGGTCATTACCATTTAATATGCTTAAATTCAAAGACTTTTGCTATTCCCAAGTTCTCTAATTATTTTGCTATTTCAATTTTTTTTTGGTTCACTTTCGTTCATCTCTCTCTGCTTGTAAAACAAGAACCTGTGGCCTCTCCACTATGCTTCTTTTCTTTTGCTCCTTGCGTGAACACCCATACTTTGGCCTCCCCTAAATAATACTAAAGTTTATAATTGCCCTGTAGCCACTAATCTTTACTACTTCCATCCAGAACATGCACAGCACGCACCTTTAGTTCACCGGCTACCAACATGTCAGTGCCTCCTCCCTCTTACTCATGCCGACCATCACCCACGCAAAACCAAAGCCCACCACCCGAACGCCGCCATCATCCATGCCACGTCACCGCCCATCGCCACCGCGTTCCGTTCCCCTGGCGCAACCGACCTGTTCTCTTCCTCCGGCCGAGACTTTCCATGCATCGGATCTGACAACTGCAAACACAAACTCCAGCGAGCCGCAGGCGCCTTCCGCCCGCACCCTCTCTCTCCGCCACTGCCTGATGAACACGCACTGCTCATCCAAATTCCCGATCACCATCTCTTTCCGCCACCTCACCGAGTTTTCACGCATGCAGATCTATTGGTATGCGTAATTTTATAAATATGTATTGGAGCACTATTATTTTATATACATTTTTTTTAATCTACAATGGTCGTGTATGTTTGCTTGTTTACAAATACGTATATACTAATACATCTTAAAATTTTAGTATGTGTTTAAGCGAATAATGGTTTTGTAATATAGTATAGGTTATATCATAAGCCGTCATTTTAATTTTGAATTCTTAGTTTTAATTTATTCTTATTTACTGTTATAAGTGTGTGTGGAATAGTTTACATACTTAGTGTTGTAATGATTTTGAAACAGAGCACATAAAAGATTTTGTTTATACATATATTATATGATATATTATTTTATCTGGTATGGTATATTATTTTGTTGTTTAAAATATAAAGAACATATTCAAGTTTGTTAGTTACAAGCCATAAGTATATAAGTTTTGATATGTGGTATACGTATGTTCTTTTTGTTTCAGAGTTTGCATATGAGTTTATATATTTATTTCTATATTTTGTTTATGGGTTGCGTGCATATAAAGCCAATACATTTGTAAACTAATATATTGGTCTATGCATATAATCTACTTCCTTTCCTTTGTTAGTGTATATACATAGTTTCTGTACAGGCTACCTTGTTTCTTTGTTTATGTCTCACGGCCTAAAAATATGCGGGTATACATGTGTACCTAGTTGAGGTTTGGCTTATAATATTTTAGTATAAAGTACTTATATATATTGTTATTTATAAGAGTATATACAGTTATAAAGGTGTATTTTATTTTGGGTGGTCGGCAAATCTGTTCACAAAATAATATTTCCAAACTTTGTATAAATTGTTAGCTTGCATTATGATGTATGTTAGCCTGTATACTTTTGTAATAAAGATTATGTATATTTAATGTTTATGAAGTGACAGTACATATTATATATATAATATAAGTTGTAAATGGGTATCAGTGTATTAGCTGTATGTCATTTTTGCACTTAAGTGAGTTTACAGTGAAGTTGGTTATATTGATTTTTTTTAACAAATTCATTTTGCGTTAGCCATGTTTTATATGGGCGGATATCTTGATATATACGGGTTTTATTAAATATGGACATCTTGTAATGATAAAATATATATTTCGTCAGTATTTTTTTTTAATATATAGTTGTTTTAAAATAAAATGTATATAGTATATATGTTTTTCTTTACTATGATTTTTTTTTTTTGAGAACCACATATATATTTAATTTAACATACGTTTGAAATTAAAATATGATATATAAGTTCGCTTATACCAATTATCTCCATCGATCCAGTTCTGATTTGATTTTGTCCTATTTATCAGCTTTGTTCATCCAATTCACGCTCAATCCTGGTTTGCCCTGGATCCGTAACTCATTCCATTTTCATTTATTCTTCTAGCCTCGAAAGGTGAGCACTCACTCACGATTAACGTTCTTTTATTTATTAAATCTGATTGCAATTGAAACGACAATTGAAATATACTGCTGTTAGTAAATTACACTGTTATATATGCTATTACCTGTATCAGTTCACCTGTGACATCTGACACCATTATCTGTTAATTATTTATGCGATGATAATACAATTTGGATGATAATTGATTGATTGTTGATGTTTATATTGGACGTAAATTGTTAATGTTAAGATGATAAACAGTATGAAATTGAACTTGATATAGGATAAATAAAATGTTAAATTTGATTAACTGACATTTGTATAATATGACCCCTTTAACTGTTGAATTTATTGACACGTAGGATTTGTTTAATTACATTTGAACCACTGAATGTATGTTGTTAAATTGATGATGTATGAAAGTGTAATAGATGACAAGTGAAAACCGTAATGTAATAATCTTTAATCTACATGAAATGATAGTGTGGATTCTAGAAATAATTATATTAATTCGTACAAATAACAATGCGAATTAATACGGTTATTTCGGGATTATTTGAATTGATTATTGGATTGATATTGATTGTTGTTATTGCTTGTTTATTTACTTTGACACCATCCCAGTTATCACACTGCAAGTTCCCTTTGATATGTTTTGATTTTGAATTGAATTGGAATCGGGTTGAAATGATAAATACCCAAATTGAACTTTGACTTAGGATAGAAAATTAAATAAAAACCCGATTGGTCAATAATTTGATTTGAAAATAAACGAAGATTTTATTTGAACAAAGAATATGGTTTTGAAACGAAGTTGGAAATTGAATTTTAATGAAATTTAAATGTGAATATTTAATATTAAAAATGTAATTGATGAAAGAATATTGTTAAATTGGAGAAATGATTTGATAATTAAGTTGAAATTATAATCAAGTTTGAAATTATAATTAAATTTGAAATTATGAAAGTTGAAATGATTTAATAATTAAGTTTGAAATTATTAAACTTTGAAATTATTTAACGATTAAGTTTTGAATTATTTAATAATTAAATGAGATTGAATTATTGAATGATTAAATTGAATTGAAATTCTTTAATAAGAAAAATTGAACTTTTGAATAAGTGGGTTTTACTTCGTAAATAATTGAAATTGAGTTTCTTTATTAATTAAGTTTTGGAAATTTATTTAAGTAAGTAAATAAGTAAAATTGAATTTCTTTATCAAGAAATAAAATGTGATTTATTGAAATTAATGCAAGACTTGAAATTTAAAGAATTTGATTTGATGAATTTAATTTAATTCAAAATTGTAAGTTTTGATTTAATGAAGTTGAACTTAAGAATGGATTTAATGAATTGCAAATTTAATGGAAATTGTTTTGAATAACAAATTTACTTAACGAATATTGAATGGAATCGATAAATGAATGTAAATTGATTTGAATGTTAAATTAAATTAATTTAAATGATTTTGAAATGAAACTGATATACGAATTTGGATCAATATTTGAATTGTTTTAAATAGAAATTGAAATTGAATTATAAGATTTTGAAATTGTAATTTGGAAGTTTTGAAATGTAAATTTATGGAAATGGTTTGAAAGACAAATGAAATGCTGGTTTACGAATTGAAATTGAAATTGATTTTGTTTTTGAAATAAACAAACGACCAATCGGTGTAATAATTACGAAAGTTATTAAAGAGACCGGGATCGGTAATGGATATACTCTCTATCTGAACCGAAACCACTTTAATAACTATACGCGGAGTGTTGATCCAGAACGAAGTGGATGGTTTGGTGAACGCGTTGACTGAAGAACGAGAACGATTTTGGATGACCCCTGACATGACTAAAACAGGAGCCGCGCCGGGCCATTGAGGATCGCCATCTCTAGCGGACACACTTCTTCGATACCATATCTATTACTTTTGTGATTCGATTTGGGTGCACCCCTCGATTTGGGAGTGTTGTTCGCGGTGTTGGGGTAGTAGCTGCTATGCCCAACATCAGTCCGGATCAGGCAACTACTAGTATCCTAGTTGGTATCGCCTCATGTACCTTGTCATACTTGTATTCCATTTATTCGCGACCACTACGATTTTGATTTGTACCTTTAGTATATGGATTGCCCTCTGGTGACTTCCGGTTTTGGGGAAACTACGGTCTTGTATATGCTTTTGGGAATAAACAGGTTAAGAGGTGTATGGGCCCTGCTTAACCCTACTTTGATATCTTTATATTACTGATAGACATTATCTACTTAGCGTACATTACTACCTAGTAGATAGTTTAACGGATCCTTAAAGGATGGTTATTCCAAACATCCTTTGAGTTACTTGTATTTCAATTGCTATTTCACTTGAGTTGGATTTATTAATATAAGAATGTTAATCCTGACTCGAGTGTTTTGTATTTTGCTTTACGCTCGGGTCAGACTGAGTGGTTCAGCTTTCGAGACTCACCTTTGAAGTTGGAGCTTTGCTTGAAGATCCAGCCATCTATTCTGTTTCCAGTATTCGATGATTCCAGTGATGTATTCTGATTTGTATCTGATGTATCGTATTACTCTTATGTTGTAAACTCTGATGTATTTTATATATTCATATAGTAGCTTCATGAACTACTATCTCTTTTATTTCCGCTGCACTTATTACTCTGTGTCTGTGATCTGTGATTATTTATTTACTGTATATGTTCAGTTTTGCCAATTTAAATTAACAATGCGGTATTTTGAGCAATTCAACTCCGGCATGAGTGTCTACCTATTCACTTATAATGGACGCGAATGGTCCAAAATTCCGGGTCGTTACATCTCTTCTTTGATGAATAAAGCTTCTGAAGATGTGAAGGAAGCAGATAGTTATTTAGTGTTTTCTTTTCCGCTGTGTGTTTGTTTGTAATGGCATATTTATTAGCTTTCTATATACTCTGATCTACCAAGGGGGCATCTTCATGTGTCGCTCTTGGCGTATTTGTAATAATTATATTTTGCTGAATGTGGTTAACTTTATTGGGATTATGTTATGAACATCAATGTTTTGATTTGAATGTGGAAACATGTTTTTGAATTGTTTAAATTTTTTCCATATTTCTGTGATCTGTGTATCAATGTATCTAGCACTGTCGTATTTGGTCGCTGAAGATTAATAATTATGGATTACTGCAGCATTCATAGCCGTTAGTTTTGGGCCTCCAAGTAGGGGGATGTTACAATATCTCTTTCGAAAGCATTCAAATCTTCTTTTCGAAACACTAAGCATATACCTTTTGAAACACTTCAAAACATCTCTTTCGAAACCATCAAAACGTTCCTTTTCGAAAGTATTAAAGCATCACTTCCCAACTTATAGAAGCATTGCTTTGAAACCATTTGAAAGTACCTCTTTCGAAACCATTGGGTTTAATCTTGAATATAACTTTTGGTTCAAAGTGAACATAAACGAAAGTAATCCTTTCGAAACCATTAATCTTCAAGTAAAAGATTTTGGGGGAAATAGATGGCTTCAGAACCATCCTTTCGAAAGCATTAGTATTTAAGTAAAATAATTAGAATGATAGCTTCAAAACTCCTTTCGAAGCCATTGCCCTTGAAACCTTTAGTATAATTGGGTACTAAAGCCCTTTCGAAAGTATTGGGAAGCGGCTTGTTATATTTATAAAACAACAGCTTGTCTTTCGAACTCATTGAAAACTTCAACCTCTTCGAAAGGTGTGAAGATGGTAGCAAGGTTTCAACTAGGTTCAAAACTACTCTTTCGAAAGATCCATTGTTAAAACATAAAACGCGGCAACTCGTTCGAAAGCTACCCTTTAAAACAATGAGGCGGCAACCCCTTCGAAAGCTATATAAAAGTAATTCAACCCTTTCAAAAGCATCCTTTTAAAGCAAGGCAAGTGGCATCTATTTGGAAAGAAAAACAAAGGCCTCTACCACTTCAAAAGCTTGGTTTTGACTCTATACCTACCGCCTTTCTCCAATCCACTACGCACCAAAGCATTGATACATTGTGTATTGGTTTTGAATGGGTTAGGGGTGGAGGTATGAGGTCGAAAGGTTGCTACTGGAAGTGGAAAAACAATAAATCTATGCAAAACCGCTTTGTTTCCTTTTTAAGTAAATGTTTTTCAACTAACTTGCCTATTTATAAAAACATAATTGGTTGCCTTAACGTTACCAAAATCTTTTCTAAATGACTGTCGAATTCATCCAGAAATAATTAAAAATAATTAGCAAAGAAGCCTTCCCTTTAACAAACAATTAAAACATTTAACTCCTTCAACTTAATTAATTTAATTTCCATAGTAAATTACTTAGGAAAAAATCCCAAAAAATCATCATAATTCATTTTTAATACGTTATCTAACATATATAAATTTTCGGACCCAAAATCCTTTATATAATAGCCGAAATAAATTTTTAAACCCAATTATCTATTTCTTCCTTCAAAAATTCATAATAAATTATCCATAGCTTGGATAATTACAATAATTTAAACCCATCTCCAAATAATGTTTTACATAACATATAAAATCCTCATGGCATTCAAAACCCAATATATATGATTTTAGCCTTAAAATCGAATAAAACATTTATCAAACATACTTGTTGGAATTAAACATATCATGTAATCCAAGCATATCATCATTAAAATCATCATAAAGGTTTTAAACTTAAAACTCAAAATCAAATGCTCTTTAAAAATGAAAATGAAATGGTTTTGATTATTATTCACCTTACTTTGGATAAGGAACTTGAGATTTGACCTTGCTTAATTCTCCTTGCTTGATTCCTTAGCTTTTAATTGATTTTTCTCCTCTTTCCCCTAGGTTATGGCCAGCTTGAGCTCTTTAGTTTATGTTTTTGGATTATGAACTTGTGAAATAAAAATGGGAATAAGGGTTTAGGGGTTAAGGGTTATGGTGGACGGCTATTTCCCATAATACCCTTGCCTTATTCTTTTATTAGTTAACTTATAAAACCATTTCCATAAACTCATTCGTTTAATCTTATTTGGTTACACACGGCCTCTATTTTAAAATTTCAAATCTCAATCTTCTTATCCTTCTGATCTTTACATTATTCTATTTAATTTATCTAATTAAATATGTTGAATAATGTTATTAAAATTAAGGGTGTTACAACCCATTCCGCTTAGCGACGTGGTCTCACTAAGTATCTACATTTTTGATTTGAGATGGGCCAGTATTATTCACACCGGACTTTTTGTCTGACCTAAGTTTTTGATTTTCTCCTAAACTCTCGGGTACTTAATTTGGATTGGGTAAGATGAGGGTAGGGTATTTCAAGTTCATACGAATAAGCTTTTAGAGACATGTTGAAGGCAAGCTGCTATCTATGAGTATTGTTTCTATCGTGCAATGTTAATTACTTTTCTTTATTGTTGAATGTATGTAATAACATGTATTGTACCATTAAAGTAATTAAGATTCTGATCATCCAAGGATGCATCTTTATACGTCACTCTTGGAAATATATTTGTAATTATTTTATGTTATCAAAATGATGGAATCGTGAGATTATGTAATGTACTGAAGTTGGAATGTAATGAATTTGCAAATTAATAAATAGAAATTTTTTATTAAAAATTATAAATTCTTGTGCTCTTAATGTTAATGATACAATAACTGATCTCAATTTATCACTATGAAATAATGTTAACTGTGGCTGCAGCATCAATAATATCTATCTTCAAGCCTCAAATGGGGGATACTACGACTTGGTATCACAGTACAGGATTACAAAAAACTTACTAAGATATTTGAAAAACATAACCTAAATGAAATAAGAAAAAATAAATTGGGATATGGAATAGAGATATAACAACGTACTTGTTATTTGCTATATATATAAGTACGTATATCTATCTATTCTACCCTCCCTCTTAGACCATTCTTCTGTATCTAATAGCGACTTATATGTAGATTACAAGAAACGTATACTATAAGTGAAAGAGTAAATTTGGGAGGCAGAGCTCCACAACCAGTGGGAAAGTTCGGGTCAATGCTGGAATGCTAACCGAACCACCAATGCTAATACTAATGCTAATGTGGGCGCTGGAGCTGCACAAGATGATACAGGGACTATATATTAGTTCTTTGTTAACATGATGCAAGCTAGAGCAGCAGCTGGACTAATTGGAGGCAACGTTGTAATGCAGGAGTTACCGCATCAGAAGTGGTTGTCAATAATAACTGCATCACGCTAAGTTGGGATTATACTAGCTTGGGTGTAAAATCATTCTTGGGAACAAAGAATGCCTTTGAGGTGGAAGATTGGCTTCTTAAGTGTGAGAATTTTTTTGTTGATTTAAGGTTGAATGATGACTATAAAAGGAGATTGGCTTCAAGGCAGTTACAACGAGCAACTTTATATTGGGTAGAATAGTGTGGCGATAGGAGTTCTAGAGGAGAAGCTTACTTGGGCCAAATTTAAAGAGAGGTTTGAAGAGAAGTTTCTATCTGAAGCACCTAAGTCAACTCTATTTAGAAAGTTTTCGAAGTTGGAACAAGGTGAGATGAACGTGTTGGAGTATTTCACAAAGTTGGGTGAGCTACCAAGATATGGGCAAGTCATCGTTAACACTCGGCTTAAAAATGAGAGGTTAATATGGTGACTAGAGCTGGAGATTGCTAGGGCAACTATGCCATATCTTAGATGTCCATTTAACGTCATGGTGGACATGTCTCTAAGGAATGAAGATTTACTTGCACCTCTGGAAAAGGATAAATCTGTAGAGAATACGGGTTTTCAGGGTAGAAAAAGAGAGTTCTTTGGTAAGAAGAGAGCTCAAAAGAGTGGGGCTTCAAAAAAGGAAAAAGCAGAAGTGACTTGCTACAAATGCGATAAGAATGGGTGATGTGACATCCCACCTCTATACTCACACTAGCCAAGGACACTACGGGGTAATGCCGTCGACTAGCATGAAGAATAAGGCTGTTGAGCAGCAACCATCTGTGTAATTGCTTTGTGCGAGTACCGATATGTCAGATAATATAACTTACATTTCATTTCAAGAGGAAATTCGACATATCAAATAAAAACTCAAAGCTACCACACAGTGGCTATGTGGACTTCGGAAACAAATATAGAAATAAGCATAACACAAATCAGTCATAGATATTCATATCACAAAGGCGGAAACAAATATGAATATAACACATAGAAGTGTACATCAAGTAGTGGTCAAACTAGATCCACTACATCACAAAAGAATAGATACAAGTGCTAGACAAAATAATAAGTATACATCAGGGAGTCTATATCTCGAATGTATAACAACAAAAACTACTAAGCTAAAGTAGTAAGCCAAAAGTCAGGTGACGGACCCTGATAAGAAGTCAAGCAGGAGCACCTGAAATACCTCGGTCTGACCCGGGTATTATTTAAGAAGAAAATAATAAACGGATCAGTCTTGCTATAAATATCAGATAAAAGGAGATAGGATAAGAGATATGACCAAAAAACGTATGATAACAAAAATGCCATACTGTGTCAAGTATACATCAAATAACCACAAAAATCATACAATATCTCAAATCATCACAAAACACCAAAAAGAATCACATTCTTTAAATTATTCACCATAACACAAATATTGATAGAGCTTATCAATGCAAACCACGAAAATTGGTGAAACACAAATTCTAGAAATCAACAATCAGAAATCCAGAAATCACAAAGGGGGAAGGCCTATCACAAACGGGAGAATAAAAACTCACCAACACGTGTATCACAAATGGAACGCTATTCCATGATCGGTAACCATCAATTTTGAGCCGAAGCTCCACAAACGGCCCGAAGATCATGGGTCGCTACCCCCACCAAATTGAACCGAAATTCCACAAACGGGGTTTTTAGTCCCCACATAAATAAATAGACATCGCAAGTCTAAATCACAAAAATGATCATCATCGATCAATAAAAAGTGTGAATCACGCTAAGCCAGTAAATATAAGAGTTTAGCTTCATGTCCCATAACCACTAACTTAACTTAAATATTTACGAACAAATTGTAGATTTCCACTCGAAAATTGTCACAATATTTCAATCGAACAAGTCAAATAATTAACCGACAAAGTAAACGCAAGCGTTTCATACCACTTGTTTTGCTAAGTCGTTTAATTGGATTTCTCGCACGAATGAGGTAAAGGTTTATATATACTAATAGATTGGGAAAGGGGTTTAAAAGAGAGCTTTATATTTAAATAGTGTCGAAATCGTTTTGATGAAAGAGTTTGGGTATTTACTACTAGTATAGAAACCTTTGTATTTAGAAGTGACAAATCACAAAAATGATTGTAGAAACAATCAATCACCAAAATCCACATTCGAAGACGTGAATTAAATCCAAAGAAAACAATACCAAATCCATCAAAATGGATATTCCCGAAAATCCAAAGAAAGAAGTCATCAAAGTCAATAGTAAGTGATAACAACTATCCGGATCAACTAAAATCGGTTAAAATAGGAAATCCACACAAAACAGCCTAAATAGGAAAAAATGGACGTTTCCAGACGTTTGGTTTGGAATCTAGACGTTTGGATTTGTTTTCTGGAAATAGTTCAAAAAACCACCCAGACGTCTGGAATATCGAAGCAGACGTCTGAGCCATAACCAGACGTCTGGTTTAGAATCCAGACGTCTGGTTTTGTTCTCTGGAAATAATCCTGAGAATCCCACAAACGTCTGAAACTTCAAGTCAGACGTCTGAGACCCATCCAGATGTCTTACACTATATTTCAGACGTCTGGAATTAGTCTCTGCTCTTTTTTTTTATATTTTTCTACCGTGAATATTTTTGCTCCAAGTCCTAACCAGACGTCTGGACTTGATCACCAGACGTCTGGTCACCTGGTCTGGGCAACAATTTGCCTAGGCCAAAGTGGCCAAAACGTATCGGAAACGATCAGACGAGCAACGACAACTAAGGATTTACGCCAAGCGACAACCCAGCCTTATAGGTTCTTCGATACACCCTGAATATCAATGTCCAAATATCCATAGAAGGATTTTAATAAAATTGGACCAAAACACCAAAATTTGGAAAATTCACCAAATCAATTCAAATCAAAAGCAAATGAAAATGCACAAATGTTAGGAATTCATACCTAACAACAATGATAGCTATAAACGTAGATGTGAGTTAAAGAACTCACCTTTAAACCCAAAAACAATAAACGAGAAGCTCTAAAGCAAAGGAAAGACCAACTACTCTTCAATTTCAACTCTAGAAGCTTCAATCTAAGATCAAAAGCAATATTTCCTAAGTTAGGTTAAAGGAAATTTCTGAGATTGGAGAGAGATTGAGATGGATAAGATGAAGAGGATGCTTACCTTAGCTTCTCTTTGATGTTGGAGCTAGAATTTGTATTTCCTAATTAAACTAGGGTTTGGAATTCTAATTTCCCATTGTTTCCCCCATTTTTCTCTTAAGCTTGAGAGTGTTAGGAAATGAAAATGAATGAAGGAAGTTGAGTGCAGTATAGGGCATTAGATGAGTAATGAGCTGAAACCCAAGCCCAAAGCCCAATAGAAAAATAGCAAAAATTCTACTCAACTCCAAACATATCGATGCTTATACTCAAAAAAGTTGTAAACGCCATTTTGGACTCAATGGAAGTGGTCTCGAGTCCCAATTCGACTGTTTACAAAACGTAGCTTTTTGGAGTTTAATCCGGTTAACGATGCTATATTTAAATAAAATATTTAAATATACTATCGTAAAATATGCGGGTTGTTACAGACTCCCCTCCTTAAATAAATTGCATCCTTGCAATACTTAATAAAAAGAAAGAAAAAGTAACAACCATACCAAGGCATAACAACCCAAAAGAAGAAATTTTGAAATGAGAAGTTCACCTTAATGAGCACGAGTGAGTAAGTCCGGATGTGTTCGCTCGATGAATTCTCTGGATTCCCAAGAGCAATCCTTAGGATTTGAGGACCATTGAACTTTCACAAGATGAACATATTTATTTCGAAGGCGTTTAACCTCCGAAGCAATGACTCGAATATGATGTTGCTCATAAGTCAAATTTGGTGAAACTTCAATTTCTTCAATTACACCGGGCTCAAGAATAGAATCGGAATCCCTAAGGCATTTCCGTAGTTGAGAGACGTGGAATACGTCATGAATAGCAGAAAACTGAGCCGGTAATAAAAGGCGATAAGCCACGGAACCAATGCGTTCGGTGATGGGAAATGGGATAATATATCGAGGTGCTAATTTTCCCGATCAATTGAAATGCACAACACCCTTCATAGGTGAAACACGAATAAACAAAAAATCTCCCACAGAAAATTCTAATCTCCTTCTTCGGTTATCGACATAGGATTTTTGTCTACTTTGAGCTTCTTTCATCCTATGACGAATAAGGTCAATCTTTTCTGTGGCATCACGAATAAAATCTGGATCTAAAACCAGCCTCTCACCGGCTTCAAGCCAACACGAAGGAGATCAGCATGGCCTTCCGTAAAGTGCCTCGAAAGGTGCCATACCAATACTAGATTGGAAGCTATTATTATAGGAAAACTCAACGAGAGAAATATGATCTTCCCAACTTCCACCAAAATCAAGAACACATGCACGAAGAAGATCTTCAAGAGTTTGATTCACACGCTCGGTTTGTCCATCGGACTGAGGATGATAAGTGGTGCTAAAATTAAGCTTCATTCCAAAGCTTTTTGAAGACCTTTCCAAAATTCACTAGAAAACAATGGATCACGATCGCTAACAATAGAAGTAGGGACTCCATGCAGTTTAACAATTTCTTTAACATAGAGTTTAGCCAAAATAGGTATGGTCCGGTTGGACCGAACGGGAAGAAAATGGGCGGATTTTGTAAGTCTATCTACTATCACCCACAGGCTATCATGGCCCGAACAAGAACGAGGAAGACCGTCAATAAAGTCCATGGAAATTTGATCCCACTTCCATATTGGAATTTCCAAAGGTTGCAATAACCCACCGGTCCTTTGATGCTCGGCCTTTATGGGTTGGCAAGTCATGCAACGCTTAATAAAGTTAGCAATATCAGATTTCATTCCATCCCAATAATAAAGTCGCTTCATATCCGCGTACATTTTACTAATACCGGGATGAATGGTAAATTTAGAATGATGAGAATCTTCTAAAATGTCATTACGAAGATCAATAATATTTGGCACAATAAATCTACCATATTTTCGAATACCGCCATGAGCATCAATATCTAAGTCTTTCAAACCTTCAATATCAATTTTATCCCTACAACTTTGGCTAAGAAGAACCAATTTGGGATCATGCTTTTGAGCTTCAAGAATGCGGTCTAAAAGAGAGGGATGAGCCTCAAGGCTACACAAAACAAGAGATGTGTTAACTCCCATTTTTATGCCGACCTAAAACTCTGCGACCTAAAGCTCCTAACGACCTAATGTTCTTCATGACTTAACAGGCTCTATGACCTAACGACATAAGGAAGTTAGCGACCTAACGACCTAAGGAAGTTAGCGACCTAACGACCTAAGGAAGTTAGCGACCTAATGACCTAAAGTTCCTAACGACCTAAAGGACTTCACGACCTATCTACTGAAGGGACTTCACGACCTAACTACTGAAGGGACTTCACGACCTAACATGCTTAACGACCTAAAAGGTATCTACGACTTAACTTCTCCAACGACCTAAAAGTCCGCGACCTAAAGGTATCTGCGACCTAATAGTCTCAACGACCTAACAGCATAATGGTCTTAGCGACCTACCTGGTTCAAATGACAGTACGACCTACAACCCACCTTAGGTCACTCACGACCTACAACATGCCCAATTTAAACATGCCAACAGAGTTCCCTATGCCGCATCTCTCTAGGTCGCTTACGACCTACTACTTGCTGCCTTATTCAGATAAGACCGAGAGCAACTCCATCAGGCTACACTTCCTAAGTCCCGAGTGGACTACGACCTAGCTTAGGTCGCTCGCGACCTACTACCTAACTTAGGTCATACACGACCTAAGACTTGGGTTAAATTTCGCCCAGAACCACTCCTATAAATACAGCCCCAACTCCAACTAGCAGAGGACTTTTGGCCAATCATTTTCTGAAGCGTCGTTACTCTGCCGAATTCTCAACTCATCCAAGACTCGAAGAACTCCAAACATCGAAGATACTACAACAAACTTTGATCGAGATTCTACACAGCCAACATGGATTCGACAAATCTCATCGTCAAAGTTTGAGTTACTAATTTGAAGTATTTGAGTAATCAAAGTGAATTGTATTCAGAGTGCATTGTATCAAATTTTAATCAGATCAGCAATTAAAGACTATAAAGTGGACGTAGGCTCAATTACGGGCCGAACCACTATAAATCTGTTGTTCCTTTACTGTTTTCTACTATTTTTAGCTTGTATTCTGTTCCCGTACCAACGGGTGGTGCTTTCACATTGTTATCACACACACTGGGTGTTAGCGTTCAATTTTTACCGTTAACATTTTGGTGCTTTCACTGAGAATTTAACTCAGGAATATTCTCACCATTGCTCCGCAAGAGTTTGTTGAAAGAATCTCTCTAAATACCAGAAGTTTATCTGAAATCATGGCTCCTGGAAGAAAGGGTAGATCTACCAAATCCGGAAATCCTCATGAGGGAACCTCCGCTTCCCCAACAGCAAATCAGGCAACTCCTACCGTTGGAGTCACAAGGGCTGAATTAGACGACGCAGTCTCGGGATTATATCAGCAAATTGTAGCTCAAAACGCTTTAATGATGGACAGATTAAACGCTCTACTTGGGGCAAATCAACGGCCAGAAAAAAATGAAACAGTCTTCACTGAAGATGCTCATAATTCCCAGGAGAAAGATATTCCTCAAAGAGCAGCTGGCACCGCCGAAATGCCACCTTTCCAAGCTGAAGGTCCAAGGCCGCAGCCAACTTTTCGTGAGCATTTGCCCAAGCAAACTTCTGAAAGAATGGCTGATGTCTGCCCAGCAATGACTCTAAACAATGAAGAATACCTATCAGGGATGGTTCACCGAATCATGAAGGAGAGCATGCTGAGGGAAGAAAATGAAAGTGATTGGGGATTTGCACCAAGCAGAACCCCGTTTACCGAAAGGATCTTGAAAGCAGAGTTTCCAAGAAAATTTGTACCTCCTACTATCCTGGCTTATCGAGGGACAAGCGACCCTAATCATTTCCTATAAAAGTACGATTGGCATATGACCGGTGCAAGGGCATCAGATGAGATAAAATGCCGATACTTTCCAGTGTACTTGGAAGGAGTGGCCCTACTTTGATTCACAAAGCTACCAGTTCGGTCCATAGATCAATTCTCCCATTTAACTCGAAAATTTCAGGATCAGTTCAGGTTGTATGCTTCAAGAGCAAAGGATATGATGTCACTGTCAAGTATTGAACGGGTTCCCGGAGAATCGATTAAATCTTTCTTGAACCGTTTCAATATAGCCCTAGCCGAAGTGGATAATGCAGAACCCCGTATGATCCTGACTTACTTGGTGCGAGCCATCAACCAATCAAGTGAATTCGGAAGATGGTTAAAAATGAAGGAGCCAAACTCACTTGAGAAATTCTATAAAAAGGCCGACGAATTCATGCATCTAGAAAGCCTTCATATGCCAGCAAAAGAAGTTGTTGCCGAAGTCAAGAATAACGATGTTGCCTCTAACAAAAGAGAATCGGGAAACCAAAAAAGGGAAAATGACGGAGAAAAAAAAGCAAGGAAATGAGAAGAAACCTTGCCGCTTTAATTCTTCAGATTTCACTCCCTTAACTGACACACCGGAAAATATCTTTTTTGCGACAAAAGATGTTGTCAAGTATCCTGAACCACCTGAGATGGGGGGAGGTGCAGTGCGTAACGGGAAATTCTGTCGATTCCACAATCAACCTGGCCATAATACTGACCAATGTCGCCAGTTAAAGAATGTGATTGAAGAGTTGCTGAAACAGGGTAAACTGCAGCAATATGTGAAGAACAACAGAGTCGATCCAACCTCATCCACTCAGGAGCAACAACATCCTGTCTATCGATCTGGCTCTGGCAACAACACTGCAGTAGAAGATTCCGAAAGGCTTGTCATTAATGTGGTCACAGGGGGTCCTTACCCAGCAAGCAGGGATTGGGACGACTGCTAACTACCCACAAGACTGCAGCTGGGGCATCTTCCAATCTCCCTGACATATGAATCCAAGAAACTACGAGTCCAGTGGAAAAGGAAATTCAGTCCAGAGATTCAGAAACAACAATCGCTTGCATCCAATTTTTACTTAACAGCATTGCTTAAATTTGTAAAAATGATGGCAGATGTATAACTCTCGTATTGTAAACCACTAAGAAATCAGTGTGAATCAATAATAAAGAATATAAAATCTTGTGTTCTTTAATACTATATAATGCCTGTTTCATTTCGATATGCAAATATCTTAAATATATTGCAAAAACATCGATTTAATATTGCAGGCTATCAAAGCAAAAGCTTACTTATTTGACACATCACAAAACTCGGCGATTCCCATAAATAACTTAACAACAAAGTGCATTTCTCTAGCAGAAAGCAAGCAAATTGCAAGAGAATGGGGCATGTACTTGAAGTGATAACAAGGAATCGCTAAGGAGCGGATGGTGAAAAAACACAAGCAACGATTGCTACTCTTCGGAGTTCAAGCAGAAAGACCTCTTCAGAGGCGCAACTCTTCGGAGGATAAAGACTTCTCCGGAAGCACAAGCCCTCTTCGGAGGCACGCCAATAATTGGAAATGCTCTTCTCAACGAAAAGGTTGATGGAACCACTAAGGCAAGGCCTTTGTTAACTAATTGCGATCGTTTGTGCGAACGAACATCCAATTAAATAACTTGCGTCCGCCCTGTGAATCCATTTAACTGTGAGAAAGTAACTTCCATGCAATCAAATGAAGACCTCTTCGGAGGCACAAGACCTCTTCGGAGGCACAAGACCTCTTCGGAGGCATAAGACTTCTCCGGAAGCACAAGCCTTCCCCAAAGGCACACACTGCCCTCTTTGGAGGCAGAAGACCTTCCCCAAGGAACAAAAGACCTCTCCGGAGGCACAAGACTTCTCCGGAAGCACAAGACTTCTCCGGAAGCACAAAACCTCTCCGGAGGCACAATGCTAATCTTCGGAGTCCATACTACTCCACAGATTCCAAAATGGTAATCTTCGGAGTCCATGCTACTCCACAGATTCCAAAATGCTAATCTTCGGAGTCCATGCTACTCCGCAGATTCCCAAATGCTAATCTTCGGAGTCCATGCTACTCCGCAGATTCCAAAATGCTAATCTTCGGAGTCCATGCTACTCCACAGATTCCCAAATGCTAATCTTCGGAGTCCATGCTACTCCACAGATTCCCAAATGCTAATCTTCGGAGTCCATGCTACTCCACAGATTCCCAAATGCTAATCTTCGGAGTCCATACTACTCCATAGATTCCAAAATGCTAATCTTCGGAGTCCATGCTACTCCACAGATTCCAAATGCTAATCTTCGGAGTCCATGCTACTCCACAGATTCCAAAATGCTAATCTTCGGAGTCCATGCTACTCCACAGATTCCAAAATGCTAATCTTCGGAGTCCATGCTACTCCACAGATTTCAAATGCTAATCTTCGGAGTCCATGCTACTCCACAGATTCCAAAATGCTAATCTTCAGAGTCCATGCTACTCCACAGATTTCAAATGCTAATCTTTGGAGTACATGCTACTCCACAGATTCCAAATGCTAATCTTCGGAGTCCATGCTACTCCACAGATTCCAAATGCTAATCTTCGGAGTCCATGCTACTCCACAGATTCCAAATGCACTTCTCGAAAAATGCCAAAAAGACCTCTTTGGAGGCACATTTCACTTAAATTAAAGTGCAAAAATCTCTCTTCGGAGATCCACTTCATCAGAGTTGAAATGACAAAACATTCTTTTGAACAATATTCTCCGATACAAGGCATACTCTATAGAAAGCAGAACAATATTTCCTCAAAAACGGAAATGTTATTCTCTAAAATAAGAGTACAAGTCTTCTCAGAATATTGCGATGAGCTGTGGTACGGGGGCACATAGCTATGTTAAATAACGCTCAAACATCATACCACGAGCTCACTGCAATATCATACAAAGAAACTTGTGCAGACACATGGAATAAATGCGTTCACAAATATATACAAGAAAGTTGTACAAACAAAGAATCATTATATTCCATATTATAAATTTTGATACATGTGCAGGTTTAAGAAAGAGAGGACCGGTACTCGCACAATCTCCGGTCGATTCAAACAAAAAGCAAAATAAGAAAAGTAGAATCCAGATTATCACTCCTTCTTCCTGCCACCCTTAGTACCCTTGCCTGGTTTAACGACTAGTTTTGGAATCCGCAGGGACGGGTCGGAGAAGAAGGTGCAGCTGGATCTTCTTCTGCTTCATCTTCTCCAGCTGGTCCTGTATCTTCTTGTTGAGATGCCATTCTACACAAGGAACTGGATATTCAAATATGAAGGTGCACGTTTCCTAAAAGTGTGAAGTGTTGTGCAAAACTAATACAATAACAAGCAAATACAACAGAGATCAAGTTAGTTGACATTTGTCGATTATAAAATTTCAAGGCTTGTTATCTTAAGTCCAAATACAATGTTGTGTTGATGCAAACAAATCAGCTCAGATTGATTATTTCAGCTTTGCTTTAATACTACATTTGAATTTGTCGTTTCACAGCATTCCATTCACAAAATTCGTTTAAGTTGATTATTTTTTATCGACTAATCTGTCATACGATGTGGGCAGTCAATGGCAGTATATTTGTCCCATTTTTCTGCAAATGTTGTGTTTAACAGGTTATTAACATTAGAGTTAAAGCAATCTGTAAAGAAGTGCAACATAGTTCAAGTTCAATCAAAATTCAAAGGCCAATTGAGATCTATCCAAATTTCACAAGTGTTAGGTCGTCCAGCGACCTAACATAGGTCGGAACCTCCATATGTCACGTTATGTAAATTAAAACGTTCAAGGCAGTGCAGAATTTGTTCATGTCCTAGGTCGTTTAGCGACCTATCATAGGTCGAGGCTTCTTTAGGTCGCACTGGGAAAATCGAAGAATTCAAGGCGATGCAAATTTCCTTAAGTCCAAATGGTTCATGTCTTAAGTCGCTCACGACCTAGCGTAGGTCGGAAACCACTTAGGTCACAAAAGGTTGTTCGGCTTCACTTAGGTTGGTCGGGTTTCTTAGGTCGTAAGACTTAGGTCGCGCAATTCCCAACACGACCTAACTTTTAGGTCGTCCAGATCTCATAGGTCGATGACTTCCTCTCCACGAAATCCCTTACCAGACCCGACAACCCGTTATCGCAAGTACAACGAAATCCATCATCCTCTTCATAAAATTCATCATCTTTTCATTCCACCAAATCATTCGAAAAACCGATTCAACATATCTCCGATCTATCATAGATCCAGTCCCCTACTGTACGCTCGTGAATCACAACAACAACAATAACCAATGATGATCAGAAATTGATCACAACGCAACTCAAAGTGAAGCATGGCGTACAAAATTGGCCCGGAGATTAGAGTTCATGGTTCGATGGTGATCATGGAATGGATAGAAATCGAAGATACTTACGTAATCTGATAGCGAGGATGAATCGTTGAATGATTAACTTGAATTTGTCCTTGAGATCACTGAATTCTATTAATGGCAGAGCGGGAAATCGAAGCAGGTGAGTGAGAAGGAAGCAACGACCTATCAAATTTATATGGGGCCGAGAGAGGAAGGCGAATGGAAACGCAAGTTAGCATGAGTTTTAGGTCATTCACGACCTAGCGAAAGTTAAGTCGAAGCACACGACCTATGACATGGGCGTGTACTTCGAGGGGCAAATGTTAACTCCCATTTTTATGCCGACCTAAAACTCTGCGACCTAAAGCTCCTAACGACCTAAAGTTCTTCACGACTTAACAGGCTCTACGACCTAACGACCTAAGGAAGTTGGCGACCTAACGACCTAAGGAAGTTAGCGACCTAACGACCTAAGGAATTTAGCGACCTAACGATCTAAGGAAGTTAGCGACCTAATGACCTAAAGTTCCTAACGACCTAAAGGACTTCACGACCTAACTACTGAAGGGACTTCACGACCTAACTACTGAAGGGACTTCACGACCTAACATGCTTAACGACCTAAAAGGTATCTATGACTTAACTTCTCCAATGACCTAAAAGTCCGCGACCTAAAGGTATCTGCGACCTAATAGTCTCAACGACCTAACAGCATAATGGTCTTAGCGACCTACCTGGTTCAAATGACAGTACGACCTACAACCCACCTTAGGTCGCTCACGACC
This sequence comes from Allium fistulosum, assembly GCA_030737815.1. NCBI lineage: Eukaryota > Viridiplantae > Streptophyta > Magnoliopsida > Asparagales > Amaryllidaceae > Allium > Allium fistulosum. The sequence goes on from CM060907.1 coordinate 615,649,392, forward strand.
TATAACATGCCCAATTTAAACAAGCCAACAGAGTTCCCTATGCCGCATCTCTCTAGGTCGCTTACGACCTACTACTTGCCGCCTTATTCAGATAAGACCGAGAGAAACTCCATCATGCTACACTTCCTAAGTCGTGAGTGGACTACGACCTAGCTTAGGTCGCTCGCGACCTACGACCTAACTTATGTCGTACACGACCTAAGACTTGGGTTAAATTTCGCCCAGAACCACTCCTATAAATACAGCCCCAACTCCAACTAGCAGAGGACTTTTGGCCAATCATTTTCTGAAGCGTCGTTGCTCTGCCGAATTCTCAACTCATCCAAGACTCGAAGAACTCCAAACATCGAACATACTACAACAAACTTTGATCGAGATTCTACACAACCGACATGGATTCGACAAATCTCATCATCAAAGTTTGAGTTACTAATCTGAAGTATTTGATTAATCGAAGTGAATTGTATTTAGAGTGCATTGTATCAAATTTTAATCAGATCAGCAATAAAAGACAATAAAGTGGACGTAGGCTCAATTACGGGCCGAACCACTATAAATCTGTTGTTCCTTCACTGTTTTCTGCTATTTTCAGCTTGTATTCTGTTCCCGTACCAACGGGTGGTGCTTTCACATTGTTATCACACACACTGGGTGTTAGCGTTCAATTTTTACTGTTAACAAGATGAACATGAATTAGATTCACGATCTCGAATTTCACAAGTGGATAAGTCTTGAGATCATTCCATTCGGATATCATTATGGAAACAACCGCTTGTTGCTTACGACTAAGGGCATTGGCAACAAGATTTCCCATTACGGAAGTATAGAGAATATCAAGATCTTAAGATGCAAGGAACTCGAGCCAACGTTGTTGATGCAAATTAAGTTCCTTTTGAGAAAATAAATACTTCAAAGATTTATGATCGGTGTAGAGAAAAAATTTCTCTTCTAAAGATAATGACGCCAAATTCTAAGGGCGAAAACAATAGTCGCGAGCTCTAAATCATGAGTGGCATATCTAGTCTCGGCAGGCTTTAATTGCCCAGAAGCATAAGTGATAACACGTTCCCTTTGCATGAGAACGACACCCAACCAACACGACTAGCATCGGTATAAACAATAAAATCTTGGTTCCCTTCGGGAATCACAAGAATAGGAGCATCGGAAAGGAGTTCTTTTAATTTTTGAAAAGCAGCTTCACATTTGCCTGACCAAATGTACTTAACTCCCTTCTTTGTCAAATTAGTAAGAGGTACGGAAATTTTAGAAAAGTCTTTTATGAACCGACGGTAATAGCCCGCCAATCCGAGAAAGCTACGAATTTCTGTCACACTCTTCGGTCTCTTCCAATTTTGAATCGCTTCAATCTTTGAAGGATCCACGGAAATCCCGGATTCAGAAATAATATGCCCTAAAAATTTCACACGAGATTGCCAAAAGTGGCATTTATAAAATTTTGCTTTCAATTGGTTGCTCCTAAGAGTTTCCAACACAATCCGAAGATGACTTTCATGCTCTTCCTCGGTTTTAGAATAAACAAGAATATCATCGATAAAGATGAGAACAAATCGATCGAGGAAGCCTTTGAAAACTCGATTAATAAGGTCGACGAAATAAGCTGGAGCATTCGTCAAACCAAATGGCATAACAAGCCATTCAAAAGATCCATAATGAGTACGGAACGATGTCAAAGAAATGCTATCCTCTGCAATACGGAGCTGATGAAAACCGGTTGCCAAGTCTAACTGTGAAAAGACTCTAGCACCACTAAGTTGATCAAATAAATCATCAATCCGAGCTAAGGGATATTTATTCTTGATGGTGAGATCATTAAGCATGCGGTAGTCAACGCAAAGCCTAAGTGTAGTGTACCATCAGATTTCTTCACAAAAATAGCTGAAGCTCCCCATGGAGAGGAACTAGATCTAACAAACTGTTTTGCTTCCAATTCGGATAATTGTTTACGCATCTCCTCATTTTCCTTATTGGACATACGATAAGGAGGACGAGTGATAGGTAGAGCTCCTAGGATTAGATTAATTCTGAACTAAATCGCTCGCTTAGGTGGTAATCCTAAAACGGGCTCAAATATGTCGGGAAATTCACAAACAATGTGAATGAGAGAAATAAAATCTTCCTCATCATCATTATCGTCATTATGAGGATTTAGATAATACAAGGATGCTTTCGAATTGGAGTCTGAATCTTTAAGAACAAGATAAATCTGCTTAATAGATTGAGGATGTCGAAGATATATAGTCCGCTCGGGACATAGGATATGGGCTTCATAACGATTAAGCCAATCCATTCCCAAAATCATTCTAAAGCCTAAGTAATGCATAACATGCAAATCGGCACGGAAAGCATAATCACATAAAATAATTTCGACATCTTTACACAGTAAACTGAGTGTTGCAGATCCACCAACCGGATTCGCAATCCTCAATGAAGTCATCATGCCAATAAAGTTCAAAGATAAGGCATCAACAAGTTCTTTTGATATAAAAGAGTGAGAGGCACCCGTATCAAAAAGAACTCGAATAGGAAAATCACGAAATATAATAATGCCATCAAGGATAGAATGAGAAATACCTTGACCACGAGAAATGTTAGTAGGGGCTTGCACCACATTTCCCCTCCTTCTTGCTTTGAAGTTTGGGACATGAAGACAAAGTATGACCCTAACTTTTGCAATAGCGGCAAGTAGAAGACTTCGGAGACTTGTTCGCATAATGGTCCTTAGAACCACAATTGTAACATTCTCCACGACTAGAGGTAGGAGTTTTTGCTACCGAAGTTGCTTGCTTCCCTTTCTTGTTGGGATTAGGATTGAAATTAAAGGCCTCTTCTTATTGATGTTGTGTTTGACTTCAACATCACTTTCTTTATCGGCCTCTTCGAGTCGAAGAGCGATATCCACAAGCTGATCAAAAGAAACTTCCAGTTTCAGAAGTAATGGATTTTTGAGATTCTTATTCAACCCATAGACAAATCTCTGATTTTTCTTCAATGGGGTATTAATATACTCGACCCCATATTTAGAAAGAGATTCGAAAGATGCAACGTAATCCGTCACAGAAGTTTCACCTTGAACAAGGTCGATAAAGCGTCGAGCTAAAGATACTTTTTCAGCTTCTGGCACAAATTTTAATTCGAATCTTTCTCGGAATTGCTCCCAAGTAAGATCCGCTTCAATAATTTCAGATATCAAAAGCTCGTACCAGTCTAATGCTCTTTCTTGGAGCATGCTAGAAGCTACTTGGACTCGATGTAGGTCAATAAGATTCATAGGGGAAAAGATGCGATCTTCTAAGCCAAGCTTGGACTTCTATAACGCTTTTGGAACCCTTGAAAGGCTTTCCACCCAAACTGGTGTAATCATTGCACAAGCGTGCAAACCTAGATTTAGGATGAGTAGGCTCTGGAATGGGTTCGATAGCTTGATCATTTTTCACAAGATCTAGAAGTTGTTGAGCATACATAAATACTCCATCCTGAGGAGTAGCACTGGATTGACCGACGCTGGGACGGCCTGGTCTAACCATTTCTCTTCTTTAAGAAAGAAAGAAGAGGAAAAAGGTTATTCACAGAATGAATATCAAACAAACTTGATTGATAAAACAAGGCATCATAAAAAGAAATAGGATAGATCGGTATGAAGACTCGAATTAAACCCTATGGCACGATTCCTAAGAAAGACTTAGGACAATGATCCTTGCTAGAATATTCTACATTGTTCTGAAGTTTGGCTCCGGTACTAAGCTGTGACACCCCACCTCTATACTCACACTAGCCAAGGACACTACGGGGTAATGTCGTCGACTAGCAGGAAGAATAAGGCTGTAGAGGAGCGACCATCTGTGTAATTGCTTTATGCGAGTACCGATATGTCAGATAATATAACTTACATTTCATTTCAAGAGGAAATCCGGCATATCAAATACAAACTCAAAGCTACCACACAGTGGCTATGTGGACTTTGGAAACAAATATAGAAATAAGCATAACACAAATCAGTCATAGATATACATATCACAAAGGCGGAAACAGATACGAATATAACACATAGAAGTGTACATCAAGTAGTGGTCAAACTAGATCCACTACATCACAAAAAAATAGATACAAGTGCTAGATAAAAGAATAAGTATACATCAGGGAGTCTATATCTCGAATGTATAACAACAAAAACTAATAAGCTAAAGTAGTAAGCCAAAAGTCAGGTGACGGATCCTGATAAGAAGTCAAGTAGGAGCACTTGAAATACCTCGGTCTGACCCGAGTATTATTTAAGAAGAAAATAATAAACGGATCAGTCTAGCTATAAATATCAGATAAAAGGAGATAGGATAAGAGATATGACCAAAAAACGTATGATAACAAAAATTCCATACTGTGTCAAGTATACATCAAATAACAACAAAAATCATAAAATATCTCAAATCATCACAAAACACCAAAAAGAATCACATTATTTAAATTATTCACCATAACACAAATATTGATAGAGCTTATCAATGCAAACCACGAAAATTGGTGTAACACAAATTCTAGAAATCAACAATCAGAAATCCAGAAATCACAAAGGGGGAATCCCTATCACAAACGGGAGCATGAAAACTCACCAACATGTGTATCACAAATGGAACGCTTTTCCATGGTCACTAACCATCAATTTTGAGCCAAAGCTACACAAACGGCCCGAAGACCATGGGTCGCTACCCCACAAAATTGAACCGAAGTTCCACAAACGGGGTTTTTAGTCCCCACACAAACAAATAGACATCGCACATCGCTAGTCTAAATCACAAAAATGATCATCATCGATCAATAAAAAGTGTGAATCACACTAAGCCAGTAAATATAAGAGTTTAGCATCATGTCCCATAACCACTAGCTTAACTTAAATATTTACGAACAAATTGTAGATTTCCACTAGAAAATTGTCAAAGGATTTCAATCGAACAAGTCTAAGAATTAACCGACAAAGTAAACGCAAATGTTTCATACCCCTTGTTTTGCTAAGTCGTTTAATTGGATTTATAGCATGAATGAGGTAAAGGTTTGTATATACTAATAGATTGGAAAATGGTTTTAAAAGAGAGCTTTATATTTAAAATAGTGTCGAAATCGTTTTGATGAAAGAGTTTGGGTATTTACTACTAGTATAGAAACCTTTGTGTTTAGAAGTGACAAATCACAAAAATGATTGTAGAAACAATCAATCACCAAAATCCACATTCGAAGACGTGAATTAAATCCAAAGAAATCGATACCAAATCCATCACAATGGATATTCCCAAAAATCCAATGAAAGAAGTCATCAAAGTCGATAGTAATTAAGTGATAACAACTATCCGGATCAACTAAAATCGGTTAAAATAGGAAATCCACACAAAACAGCCTAAATAGGCAAAAATCGACGTTTCTAGACGTCTGATTTGGAATCCAGACGTCTGGATTTGTTTTCTGGAAATAGTTCAGAAAACCACCTAGACGTTTGGAATATCGAAGTAGACGTCTGAGCCATGACCAGACGTCTGGTTTAGAATCCAGACGTCTGGTTTTGTTCTCTGGAAATAATCCAGAGAACCCCCCAAACGTCTGAAACTTCAAGTCAGACGTCTGAGACCCATCCAGACGGCTGACCCTATATTTCAAACATCTGGAATTAGTCTCTTCTCTTTTTTATATTTTTCTACCGTGAATATTTTTGCTCCAGGTCCAAAACAGACGCCTGGACTTGATCAGTAGACGTCTGGTCACCTGGTCTGCGCAACAATTTGACTAGGCCAAAGTGGCCAAAACGTATCAGAAGCGATCGGACGAGCAACGACGACTAAGGATTTACGCCAAGCAACAACCCAGCCTTATAGGCTCTTCGATACACCCCGAATATCAATGTCCAAATATCCATAGAAGGGTTTTCATAAAATTGGACCAAAACACCAAAATATGGAAAATTCACCAAATCATTTCAAATCAAAAGCAAATGAAAATGCACAAATGTTAGGAGTTCATGCCTAACAACAATGATAGCTATAGACGTAGATGTGAGTTAAAGAACTCACCTTTAAACCCAAAAACAATAAACGAGAAGCTCTAAAGCAAAGGAAAGACCAACTACTCTTCAATTTCAACTCTAGAAGCTCCAATCTAAGATCAAAAGCAATATTTCCTAAGTTAGGTTATAGGAAATTTCTGAGATTGGAGAGAGATTGAGATGGAGAAGATGAAGAGGATGCTTACCTTAGCTTCTCTTTGATGTTGGAGCTAGAATTTGTATTTCCTAATTAAACTAGGGTTTGGAATTCTAATTTCACATTCTTTCCCCCATTTTTCTCTTAAGCTTGAGAGTGTTAGGAAATGAAAATGAATGAAGGAAGTTGAGTGGAGTATAGGGTATTAGATGAGTAATGAGCTGAAACCCAAACCCAAAGCCCAATAGAAAAATAGCAAAAATTCTACTCAACTACAAACATATCGATGCTTATACTCAAAAAAGTTGTAAACATCATTTTGGACTCAATGGAAGTGGTCTCGAGTCCCAATTCAACTGTTTAAAAAAAGTAGATTTTCGGACTTTAATCCGATTAACGATGCTATATTTAAATAAAATATTTAAATATAATATCGTAAAATATGCGGGTTGTTACAAGTACTTTGTTAATGAGTGTCATTCTAATTAGGGTAAGAATGTTCATGCTAAGAAAGGTGTAAGGTGTTGTGATTGCAACAAGATGGGGCACTTCAAGAATGAATGTCCCAAACTGGTCAAAGCCCCGAAGGAAAAGGTTTTTTGCTTTGGAACCTATGTCTTTTGGACCAATTGCGAAGGAGAAGAGAAGGTTGTGTTAGGAGGTATAGTTGTTAATCATAGTGTAACAACCCACCATTTTCCGACTTTTGGTTTTCAATATAAACAACTTTAGCAAAAAGTAAAAAAACAACAAATTATTAGGTAATTGATATAAGAAAATAAAACATATCTATTTTGTCTTTCAGAACTCATAGCGGAAGGAACACAAAATATAATAATCAAATAGCACTATGTCGTTACCAAACCAATCCATACATAATTCCATATGTCACAAATATGTATAATATAAACTCAAATCCATACAATATATCAAGTATCTTACTAATATATACATACATTTCATATCACACACATTAATATATATATATATATAACGCCTTTGTCACCTGAACCTCTAGCATCATCATAATTCATCCTATCTCCATCAACCTATCACATATCATAAACAACGAAAAAATGATGGAGAAAGGGGTCAGACACAAAGTTTGGTGAGTAAATATAATTGAATTCAACATTTACTATACTTGTTTCATAATATAACATAATCAAAAATGATAAACTACTATATCATTATACATTATCGTTCATATTCAACTCATATCAAAACCCAATATATGATTCATATTTTCATGGTTTTGTATAGTCAAGCTACAATATTCGTCCTAAAATGAAATGACTAAATTCACACACACTCATATGATAAGCTATATAGTCATATCATGGATAATCCGGACAAACCGTGAACCCCGCTATACCCAATAATAATTTGTGTTGCAGCCAACCCGCAACATCTAGAGTCATGACTCACTCCCATTCTGGCTCTATTCCAAATTAATAAGTAAACTAAGTCGTATAACTTATAAACATTGCCTCCACTAAGGCATACAATATTTGTGTACTAACATGCACTGCCACTTAGGCTAGGGTACGTCATTTACCCCATCACTCATGCCAAACACAATCAAGAAATCCGACACGAGCCTATAATTATATATTACAGCCTATATTAGGTTCGGATTTAGATTGTCAAAAAAATTCAATGACCGGTGCACCGGTGTGGACCATCGTTCCACCGATGTACATGTTCGAGATAGTTTTCTATTTTTGTATACTTTAATTTTTAATTCTTGTTTTTGTGATTACTTAGCTTTACATTCCATAATTACACAACATACATCTTTAACATATCATAGTATTTTTCAAACAAATTTTCATCATCGTTTTTTATTTTTAAATTATAATTTATATATATTAAAATACACTATATAAATTCATACATATAGTTTAAATTTGAAATAAAATATATTTCTTACTAAAATATATGTACTAAATCTCCGAAAACCAAATCTTAAGTTTTAAACTACAATATATATATATATATATATATATATGACACACACACATTCACATATACATATTATTACCATTTAGTGCATTTTCACTAAATAAATCATATATACACACACACATAATATACCTCTATAAATCAAAAATAATTTTTTAACTTTATATAAACATATGCTTTAACTTCATCAATCAATTTCATGACGCCATTATATGATTATATACATCAAATCATTAATATACAAATTCTAGGATGCTTTTCACATAATATGAAATATATACATATAAATTGAATTAAATTACATAAAAATGCATTTTAAACCTAAAATTATCGTATCTAATCTCAGAAAATTCTTCCATATCAATTTGACATATTTAAATGTCCTAAATGTTTAAAATTGTATTTTTGGACAAATTATATAAAAATGCACAAAAACGAAATATCGCTATATTAATTCATACAAATTTTATAAAAATTCATAAAAATTATCTTTAGGTCTACAAATATCACATATTATCCTAGAAATTTATTTATATAAATTTCCCTTCGTTTTACTATAAATTTCCTAAATATATGTCTCAAATATGCCTAATTTTGCATATAAAGTTTACATAGGCATTATACAACTTCAATAACTTATTTAATCACCTAAAAATCAATCAATAATCAAGTTAGGTCAAATTTCCAAAAATCATAGAGCCTAATTTTGATTTAATTATTTAATTACCAATGTTAATCACATTAAATCATGAAACCAAGGAAGTAAACATGGAATTAGGTAAACCCTCTCAACCTAGTCGATTCCTCTCAATTCCATGCTTCTTGCCTTGTTTTTCTTCGCTATCTAGAGATAGAGCTCCCTTCATTTCACTGCTGTAATACTGCTATGACTCCTACACACTTTTCTTTGCTTCTCTCTTTGATTTAAGTTTTAAGTTCTTAATTTGATTATAAATTTTGGGAATTAGGGTTAAATTAGAGCACTTAACTGAGGAGAAAGAAGAACGCATAACTAGTTTCTAAAATAAAAAAGTGATATACGTGTGTAACACCCTATAAATTTTATGATTTGTTTTTTAATTGATTAATTAGTTAATTAGGCTCCAAAAAGTAAATTTGTGTAAATAATAAAATTTGACCATGAAAATTACACCATTTTGTTCGTGGAGAAATTTCGAGCAAATTTTGTTTTTAGAGTTTTGCGATCGGAGTCCAAATGAAGAAGTTACGAACAAAAAACGAATTGGGAACGGAAATAATTAAATTAGAAAAAGTTAATTTTTATATAATAAATACCGAGACCCATCGGTTGACCCCTTTATTGCGCAGGTTGACCCCTTTAACGGGGCAGTCGAACGGTCTTAGCATTAGCGGCTAGGGTTTGCCTTGGCCAAACTGTCCGGATTCTATATAATTAAATCTAGCAACTATGGTTGATTCGAGTGCCTATAAATTCATGCCTAACCCTCTCTTCTCATATTTTCTGGAAACAGTAGCGAAGCTCTATCATCTTCTCTTCTCCACTATTTTCTAAATTATAAAATATAATATTTATATTTGTATATATATACATAAATTAGAGAATAATAGAAATCAAATAAGAGAAGAAGAGAAGCAAATCAATACTACGTGATATCAAGGTTATATATATATATATATATATATATATATTTATATTTCCCTTCAACCTTAAATCTTTTCTCAGATTTGCAATTCTAGTATATGTATATACCCGTTTTATACATATTTCTTGGAATAAGAAGGAAATGGAGTTAAATCAAAGGCTTTACTTCATATATGTTTCATTGAACATTTTAATTTCATGTTTAAGTTTTTAAAACCATTTGGACGGATGAATGATGATATGTTATGATTATATGTTGTTTTGATTTAAACAAGGATTTTCGTGTAATGACAAAATTTGATTTTAAGGTTAAAATCATGTAAATTGATTTCAAATGCCATGATGTTTGAATATGTTATTAAGACATTATTTTGAAGATGGGTTTAAATTTTCCTAATATTCCTAGCTATGGATAATTTATTATGAATTTTTGAATGGAATAAATAGACAATTTTGGGTTTAAATTATTTAAGACAATTGTATAATGATTTCGGGTCTGAGGTTTATATATGTTAAACATATTAAAGGTGAATTATGATGATTTTTGGGTATTTTTCCTAATGATGCGATTACTAAATTATTTAAGTTGTAGGACTTAAATGGTCAAAGGTTTTGGTTAAGGGAATGACTTATTTGTTAAAATAATTTCAATTATAAATTATTGAATTCGGCAGCCTTTTAGAAAACGATTGTGATAAAGAATTTGGCAGCCAATCATATTTTGACAAATTGGGTAAGTTAGGTAAAAAGGAATTTCTTTTAAAGGCAGAAAATCAGTTTTGTTTTGATTTACTACTTCGCCACTTCCATTTTCTATCTTTCGTCACCATACTTCTTGTAACAACCCGCATATTTATCGATTTTATATTTAAATGTTTTATTTAAATATAGAATCGTTAATCAGATTGATGTCCGAAAAGCTACTTTTTGCAAACAGTCGAATTAGGACTCGAGACCACTTCCATTGAGTTCAAAACGTCGTTTCCAATCTTTTAAGTATAAACATCGATATATTTGGACTAAGTAGAATTTTGCTACTTTTTCACATAGGGCTTTGGGTTTGGGTTCAGCCCATTTGCCCAATTCTGGTTTTATCAACCCAACTCCACTCCAACTCTTCATTACTTCATTTCTAAACCCTAATATTCAAGCTTTTACAACAATGGTGGGAGAGATGGGAAATGGAAATTCCTAAGCCCTAATTTCATTTGCAAATCCTAGTTTTATCTCCAAATTCTACAAGAAGCTATTGGTAAGCATCTCCTTCTTCTTCTCCAACTCATTCTCCTTCCAATTTCAGAAATTCCTAAACCTAACTTTGGGAATGTTCTTCTTTTAAAGCTTGGATTCAATCTCATTTGGGTTGTGTTGAAGAGTGGTTGATTCTCCCTTTGCCTTCAAGCTCCTTCTTCATTGTTTTTTGTGAAAAGGTGAGATTTTTATCTCACATCTTAATCTATATTTATCTTCGATTGTTAGGTATGAGTTCCTAACACTTATTCTTGTGCAAATGCTTTTGGTTTGGATTGATTTGGGGAATATTCCAATTTTTAGTGTTTTAAGTTCAATTCTTTGAAAATCCTAACTTTGATGTTTTGATCATGTTTTTGGTGATGAATCGAAGAGCGTATATGGTCGGGTAGTCGATGGGCGTAAACCCTTAGTGCCGTTGCTCGACCGATTGAAATTTGGAAGGGATTGGCATTCATAAAATAGGCATGGGAGTGCTGGCAACAGGCTCCGATCGACCGAACTCAGGGTCTGGTCGACCGACCTGCTTCCCAGGCACTTCCCTGCCTCTGTTTGGAAGTGCAGGTTACAGGCTCCGATCGACCGACCTCAGGGTCCGGTCGACCGACCTGCTACCCGAGCACTTCTGTCTCTGGTCCGGTCAACCGACTCAGGGAGTCCGGTTGACCGACCTGCTCCTATTTGCCAATTATGCCTATATTGCCTACTTTGTTTGAATTTCCAACTTTAATCGATTCGTGTTGTTTCCCTTTTGTTTTTATCATTTATTACCGACTTTGATGACTTCTTTTCTTCGGGATTTTTGGGAATACCCATTTTGATGGATTCAGTATCGATTTCTTTGGATTTTATTCACGTCTTCGAATGTGAATTTTTATGATTGATTGTTTCTACAATCACTTCTATGATTTGTCACTTCAAAATATAAAGGTTTTCTATACTAGTATTAAATATCAAAACTTCTTCATCAAAACGATTTCAACTCTATTTTCAATATCAAACTCGTTTATAAAACTGTTTTCCAATCTACTAGTACATACAAACCTTTACCTCATTCGTATGAGAAAATCTAATTAAACGGCTTAGCAAAATAAGTGGTATGAAACGCTTGCGTTTACTTCGTCGGTTAATTTATGGACTTGTTCGATTGAAACTCTTGTGACAATTTTCTAGTGGAGATCTACAGTTTGTTCGTAAATATTTAAGTTAAGCAAGTGGTTATGGGACATGAAGCTAAACTCGTATATTTACTAGCTTAGTGTAATTGACACTTCCTTATGATCATGACGATCATTCTTGTGATTTAGACTAGCGATTGAGCGATGTCTCTTTGTCCGCGAGGGAGACTAGACCCCGCTTGGGTGATGTTTCTACTCACATATATGGGGCCGCACCCCATGGTCTTTGGGCCGTCGGTGTGTCAAAGGCCTTCGGGCCATCCATGTGTTCGGAAAATTAAATGGATAGCTTCCATGAGATAGCTTCTCATTCGTGTGTTCGGAAAATTAAATGGATAGCTTCCATGAGATAGCTTCTCATCCGTGTGTTCGGAAAATTAAATGGATAGCTTCCATGAGATAGCTTCTCGTCCTTGTGCTCGGACTTCCCCCTTTTAGTGATTTCTAGATTTCGTGTGTTGAATTCTGAGATTTGTTCTAGATTTCGTGTGTTGATTTCAGGATTTAGTGCTTCACCAACTTTTGTAATTTTCATTGATATGATATCAGTTTTTATTGTGTATTGGTGAATTTGTGTGTCATTACCTTTTTATGGGTTTGGATCTTTGAGAAGATCCTTGAGAAATTGATTAATCTCTTGTTGCTTATCATTTACGTACTTATAGTAGTACGACGTTATGGTTATTACATGTTCATGTTATGTCGTTTACTTTATACCATATCATCTGATATTTATAGCTAGACTGATCCGTTTATTATTTTCTTATAAATAATACTCGGGTCAGACCGAGATGTTACAGGTGCTTCTGCTTGACTTCTCTTCTGGATTATTCTGACTTTTGGCTAACTACATAGATTAGTAGTTTTTGGATGTACACATTTGAGATATAGACTCTATGTTGTGTACTTATTCTTTTGTATAGCACGTGATGCTATTCTTTTGTATTATCGTGAATCTTATTTGACCACTTCTCTGATGTACACTTTCATGTGTGTTATATTCATATCTATTTCCGCCTTTGTGATATGAATTGTCTGTGACTGATTTGTGTTATGTTTATTTCTATATTTGTTTCCGAAGATTATATATAGCCACTGTGTGATATCTTAGAGTTTGCATCGGTATGTCGGATTTCCTCCTTAAACGAAATGCAAGCTATACTATCTGACATATAGGTGCTCGCACAAAGAAATTACATAGATGGTCGCTCCTCAACAGCCTTATTCTCCGTGCTAGTTGACAACATTACTCCGTAGTGTCCTTAGCTAGCGTAGGTATAGAGGTGGGCGTCACAGCTTGGTATCAGAGCCAAACTTCGGAACAATGTAGAATAATCTAGCAAGGATCATGTCCTAAGTCTTTCTTAGGAATTGTGCCTTAGGATTTAATTCGTGTCTTCGTACCGTTCTATCCTATCTTCTTTTATGATTCCTTGTTTTATCAATCAAGTTTGTTTGATGTTCATTCTAAGAATAACTTTTTCTTCTTCTTTTCTTTCTTTCTTAAAGAAAAGAAATGGTTGGATCTGGCAGTCCTAGCGTTGGTCAATCCAGTAGTCCGTCTCTGGATGGCACATTCATGTCTACCCAACAACTTCTGGATCTTGTAAAGAATCAAAGGTTTATCTGTGCTTTGAGTAAGAACCCCGAAAAGATTTTACCTTTAAGACTTGAAGTTCCTTTCAATCAGCTTGTGGATATCACTCTTCAACATGAAGAGGGCAGTAAAGGAAGTGATAGTGATATTGGGATTTCCAAGAAGAGGCATATTAAGTTCAAAAGCCGTAATCCCAATAAGAGAGTGAAGCAAAATACTTTTGTAGCAAATACTCCAATCCCTAATCATGGAGGATGCTACAATTGTAATTCTAAGGACCATTATGCAAAGGAGTGTCCGGAACCACTTTTTTGTCGTTATTGCAAAAATTCAGGTCATCATATTTCAGCATGCCCCAAACTTCCAAGCAAGAAAGAAACTCCGGTAGCCAAGACTCCTACTTCTAGTCGTAAACAATGCTACAATTGTGGTTCCACAGACCATTATGTAGTTAAGTGCCCAAAACCCCTTTATTGTCGCTATTGCAAAGACTCGGGTCATTACTTATCTACATGTCCCAAACTTCAAAGTAGGAGAGAGGGAAAACCGAATATTGTGCAAGCCTTTAGTAATCTTTCTCTGGGTCAAGGTAACCATTCTATCTTTGATAGCACTAATTTGTTTCGCGATTACCTTATTTGAGTTCTTTTTGATATGGGTTTTATCTTTATATCAAATGAACTTGTGATTCTTTTTCTTTAAACATTTCTGGGCTTGATGACTTCTTTGAGGATTGCGAATCCGGATTGGTGGATCCGCAACACTCAATTTGCTTTTTATTGATGTCGAAATTATTTTATGTGAATTTTCCTTCCGAGCCGATTTCTACATAGGCTTCGGAATTAATTTTTGTGAAAGGATTGGCTTAATCATTGTGAAGCCCATATCCTATTTTTCCAAGCAGACTAATTCATCTTCGACATTTCCAATCTATTAAGTAGATTTCTGTTTTTTCTTTGTTATTTTGATTCCAATTTGATGGCATCATTTTATTCTTTAAGCTCACATGATGTGGAAAGTGTTATTTCTCTCATTCATGTAGTTTGAGAATTTTCCGGTATTTTTGAGTTTGTCTTAGGATTATCACCTAAGAAAATCTTTTGAGTGGTGATAAGGTCTTTTTCTAGCTCGACCTTGCCACCGATTTTCATTTGCTACGAGTTGCTAGAGTTAGCATACCACTTACCGCATTCCGCACTCGTTATGATTCTTATGAATGACTTATTATGTTATTCAGTTTATCCAGTCTATTTCATCCATTTTATAAATTGAGTATTCTATGAATATTTCGATGACTCCGTATTAAAGGATTTTGGATGAAAATAGCAATTTAAAATTTTGCAAATCTTTTTCATAAGGTTTATTTATAAGTACAATTGGATTTTGTTCTTTAAAAGAACAAAGAATATTCTTAAAAGTTTTTTAATAAACATGTTTGTTATCTAGAAGATGGTTTTGTGATTGTATTGCCCGTTGAGTGCTTTAAGAATTTTGGTCGATGCGCCTCATCAACGTTATCGACAGGAATTTCCTAAAAGCTTTGATGAGACAATCATACACAATAAATTGATTACTAAAATGTAAATTTCTCTAGAAAGATTATTACATAAAGATATTTGTAATTTTTGAAAGTTTTAGCTTTTCGGGAAAGAAGATTATTTGAAAGAATTCTTTCCCGATACTCTTATTCTTGTGATTCCCGAAGGGAACCAAGATTTTCTCTTTTGTACCAATGCTAATCGTATTGGTTTTGATGTCGTTCACTTGCAAAAGAGAACGTGCTATCATTTATTCTTTTAAATAGTTATAGCCTATCGAGACTAGGTATGCCACTCATGATCTAGCGCTCGCGGCTATTGATTTCGCTTTTAGAATTTTGGCATCATCACTTTTCGGTGAGAAATTTGTTCTCTACCCCGATCATAAATCTTTGGAATGTTTATTTTCTCATAAGGAACTTAATATTGGCTCGAGTTCCTTACATCTTATGGTCTTGAATTCTTTATACTCCCGGAAGGGGAGTCATGCTTCCAATGCACTTAGTCGTAAGCAACAAGTGGTTATTTCTTTGATGATGTCCGTATGGAATGCCAAGTTCATCGGACGTTTCGATGTACTTCGTTTTATTGAGCTTCATCTCATTTCTTTTATGGACAAGTGTCCAATGTTCTTTTATGGTGTTTGGTCCATTTGACGTACCGTCTTCGAAATACGTCGGTGTTCGAATTACTTGTGCTTTGGTTCATCTGGCGTACCGTTGTTGTACTACGCCATTGTTCCAAATTATTCGAGTTTCTAATTTCTTGGGCGTACCGCTTTTGTGCTACGCCGTTGCACCGGATCAATTTTCTGCTATTCATGACGTTTCCCACGTCTTTTATTTAAGAAAATGCCTTTGGGATTCCGATTTTATTCTTGAGCCTAGTGTTATTGTAGAAATTGAAGTTTCACCTAATTTGACTTTTGAGCAACATTCATCTCGCATCATTGCTTCGGAGGTTGAGAGCCTTCGAAATAAAGATGTTTTTCTTGTGAAAGTTCAATGGTTCTCAACGGATTGCTCTTGGGAAATCTAGAGAATTCATCGAGCGAACTCGTCCGGGTTTTCTCTTTCCTGCTATTATTGGTGAACTTCTCATTTCAAATTTTCTTTTGTATTGATATGCTTTTATGGTTGTTACTATTTATTTTCTTCTTAAGTATTGCGAGGATGCAATTTCTTTAAGGAGGGGAGTCTGTAACAACCCGCATATTTATCGATTTTATATTTAAATGTTTTATTTAAATATAGAATCGTTAATCGGATTGATGTTCGAAAAGCTACTTTTTGCAAACAGTCGAATTAGGACTTGAGACCACTTCCATTGAGTTCAAAACATCGTTTGCAATCTTTTAAGTATAAACATCGATATATTTGGAGTAAGTAGAATTTTGCTACTTTTTCACATAGGGCTTTGGGTTTGGGTTCAGCCCATTTGCCCAATTCTGGTTTTATCAACCCAACTCCACTCCAACTCTTCATTACTTCATTTCTAAACCCTAATATTCAAGCTTTTACAACAATGGTGGGAGAGATGGGAAATGGAAATTCCTAAGCCTTAATTTCATTTGCAAATCCTAGTTTTATCTCCAAATTCTACAAGAAGCTATTGGTAAGCATCTCCTTCTTCTTCTCCAACTCATTCTCCTTCCAATTTCAGAAATTCCTAAACCTAACTTTGGGAATTTTCTTCTTTTAAAGCTTGGATTCAAGCTCATTTGGGTTGTGTTGAAGAGTGGTTGATTCTCCCTTTGCCTTCAAGTTCCTTCTTCATTGTTTTTTGTGAAAAGGTGAGATATTTATCTCACATCTTAATCTATATTTATCTTCGATTGTTAGGTATGAATTCCTAACACTTATTCTTGTGCAAAAGCTTTTGGTTTGGATTGATTTGGTGAATATTCCAATTTTTAATGTTTTGAGTTCAATTCTTTGAAAATCCTAACTTTGATGTTTTGATCATGTTTTTGGTGATGAATCGAAGAGCGTATATGGCCGGGTAGTCGATGGGCGTAAACCCTTAGTGTCGTTGCTCGACCGATTGAAATTTGGAAGGGATTGGCATTCATAAAATAGGCATGGGAGTGCTGGCAACAGGCTCCGGTCGACCGAACTCAGGGTCCGGTCGACCGACCTGCTTCCCAGGCACTTCTCTGCCTCTGTTTGGAAGTGCAGGTTACAGGCTCCGGTCGACCGACCTCAGGGTCTGGTCGACCGACCTGCTACCCGAGCACTTCTGTCTCTGGTCCGGTCAACCGACTCAGGGAGTCCGGTTGACCGACCTGCTCCTATTTGCCAATTATGCCTATATTGCCTACTTTGTTCGAATTTCCAACTTTAATCGATTCGTGTTGTTTCCTTTTTGTTGTTATCATTTATTACCGACTTTGATGACTTCTTTTCTTCGGGATTTTTGGGAATACCCATTTTGATGGATTCGGTATCGATTTCTTTGGATTTTATTCACGTCTTCGAATGTGAATTTTTATGATTGATTGTTTCTACAATCACTTCTATGATTTTTCACTTCAAAATATAAAGGTTTTCTATACTAGTATTAAATATCAAAACTTCTTCATCAAAACGATTTCAACTCTATTTTCAATATCAAACTCGTTTATAAAACTGTTTTCCAATCTACTAGTATATACAAACCTTTATCTCATTCGTATGAGAAAATCTAATTAAACGGCTTAGCAAAACAAGTGGTATGAAACGCTTGCATTTACTTCTTCGGTTAATTTATGGACTTGTTCGATTGAAACTCTTGTTACAATTTTCTAGTGGAGATCTACAGTTTGTTCGTAAATATTTAAGTTAAGCTAGTGGTTATGGGACATGAAGCTAAAATCATATATTTACTAGCTTAGTGTAATTGACACTTCCTTATGATCATGACGATCATTCTTGTGATTTAGACTAGCGATTGAGCGATGTCTCTTTGTCCGCGAGGGAGACTAGACCCCGCTTGGGTGATGTTTCTACTCACATATATGGGGCCGCACCCCATGGTCTTTGGGCCGTCGGTGTGTCAAAGGCCTTCGGGCCATCCGTGTGTTCGGAAAATTAAATGGATAGCTTCCATGAGATAGCTTCTCATCCGTGTGTTCGGAAAATTAAATAGATAGCTTCCATGAGATAGCTTCTCATCCGTGCGTTCGGAAAATTAAATGGATAGCTTCCATGAGATAGCTTCTCGTCCGTGTGCTCAGACTTCCCCCTTTTAGTGATTTCTGGATTTCGTGTGTTGAATTCTGAGATTTATTCTGGATTTCGTGTGTTGATTTCTGGATTTAGTCCTTCACCAACTTTTGTAATTTTCATTGATATGATATCAGTTTTTATTGTGTATTGCTGAATTTGTGTGTCATTACCTTTTTATGGGTTTGGATCTTCGTGAAGATCCTTGAGAAATTGATTAATCTCTTGTTGCTTATCATTTACGTACTTATAGTAGTACGGCGTTATGGTTATTACATGTTCATGTCATGTCGTTTACTTTATACCATATCATCTGATATTTATAGCTAGACTGATCCGTTTATTATTTTCTTATAAATAATACTCGGGTCAGACCGAGATGTTACAGGTGCTTCTGCTTGACTTCTCTTCTAGATTATTCTGACTTTTGGCTAACTACGTAGATTAGTAGTTTTTGGATGTACACATTTGAGATATAGACTTTATGTTGTGTACTTATTCTTTTGTATAGCACGTGATGCTATTCTTTTGTATTATCGTGAATCTTATTTGACCACTTCTCTGATGTACACTTTCATGTGTGTTATATTCATATCTATTTCTGCCTTTGTGATATGAATTGTCTGTGACTGATTTGTGTTATGTTTATTTCTATATTTATTTTCGAAGATTATATATAGCCACTGTGTGATATCTTTGAGTTTTATCGGTATGTCGGATTTCCTCCTTAAACGAAATGCAAGCTATACTATCTGACATATCGGTGCTCGCACAAAGAAATTACATAGATGGTCGCTCCTCAACAGCCTTATTCTCCATGCTAGTTGACAACATTACTCCGTAGTGTCCTTGGCTAGCGTGGGTATAGAGGTGGGGCGTCACACTTCTGCTAATAAACCCATTCGAAACCAATACACATGGTACCAAGCTATTGATACGAAGTGGATTAGAGAAAGGCAGAAGGGACTATGTCGAAGGCAAGATTTCGAAGGGGCAGAAGTCATTTTTATAAGCTTTCGAATACATTACTTGCCTTTGCTTTTAAAAGATGATTTTGAAGGGGTGAAGCTTCCGAATCAATCAACTTACCTTTGTTCAAAGGCCGCTTACTTTATTTTAAAAGAAGCTATCAAATGAGTTGCCGCTTTTTTTTAAAAAAACGAGCTTTAGAAAGGGTAGCTGCTTTTGAACCTATTTAAAACCAAGCTGCCGCATTCATGCCTTTCGAGTTAGTTAAGGTCGCTTTCTTTATAACTTTAAATCAATGCTTTCGAAAGGGAACTTTAACCCTTGTATAATTTAAAGCTACCTTCTCAATGCTTTCGAAAGGGTTGTTTGAGCCGCTTTTAATAAGAGTTATGGAGGCAATGGTTTCGAAAGGGGTTTCGTAACTATCATCTTCCTCAAATTCTTTTAGTTAAAGATCAATGCTTTTGAAAGGGTTACTTTTGCTTTTATTTTCTTTAACCCAGAAGTTATAGTTAATGTTAAACCCAATGATTTCGAAAGAGATACTTTCAAATGCTTTCAAAGCTATGCTTCCATTAATTTTACTTGAACTAAGTGCCTTCGAAAGATAATCTTTAAGTGTTTCGAAAGGTATATCTTTAACGGTTTCTAAAGGAAGGTTTCAATGCTTTCAGAAGGAATGTATTGAGCGTTTCAAAAAGTATATTTCTTGAGTGTTTTGAAAGGAAGGTTTGAATACTTTCGAAAGGTATGTTTTAATGATATCGAAAGCGAAGGCCTAAGATTCTGAGTATTGATACAAAGAATATAGTCGAAAGCCTTAGTTTTCAAACAAGAAACCCAATCTCATTTTTAAAGATAAACCCATGGCAAATATGGAAGAGTTTTGAAATGGCATTTAACTTTGGAGTTTTTGATGAAGTTTTCCTTGCTAAAGATAGTGGGTTAAGGGTATTAACCATGTTTCATTTGAAAAATGATTACAAGGAAATTAAACCATATATGTTTATATTATTATGTTATGATCAATTATCATGTGTGCTTCTTTTGTAAACATATTCACTTTATAATTAACCCATAACTGCATTTTTGGGGTGTTAAAGGCAGAATAACCAGCTAGGTTGACCCAGTAGTGAATATACATTGAGTTAACTCCTGTGTGAGTAGAATTACATCCAGGAGGCCAGGTAGACCAAGATATAGGATGCCCAAAGACTGATCAAAGAATTATTGGTTTAGACAGGTTCATAGTAAGCCCATGAAAACTATGTATGGAAATTGTTATTGGCAGGGGCCAATAAGTTCTTAGTGATTCCATGAAAACTATGTTTGGAATAAGTTATTGACAGAGATCAATAAGTTCATAGTCGGCCCATGAAAACTATGGCATAGGAGAAATTATTGGAGAGCCCAATAGGTTCATAGTGAGCCCATGAAAACTATAATTATATGAAGTTACTTGTAGATACCAATAGGTTCTTGGTAATCCCATGTCAACTATGAAACCGGACTGATAGTCTGTAAGTTTGGAACAGGTTATTAGTTAGCGCATGAAAACTAATAGGTTAATAGTGACCCTAGAAACTATAACTTAAGACAGATAATCAAAGAAATGGGGATGGGAGAGCATATTGTATGTTTGCATATCATCATAATACCTTTTATTACATTATGTTTTAACCATTGTGGATGCTGGTGCATAATATATGGTTATTATAAATTGGGTTAAGATACTAGTGAGGGGAAAACCCATTTCGCTAAGCGGCATGGTCTCACTAGATATCTATATGGTTCGAGATGGTAGGTTACTATTCATAACAGACTTTTTGTCTGACTCGAAGTTTATGTTTCCCCTTAAACTCTCAAGTCTCAACTGATTTTGAGTAGTTGAGAGTTAAGGTTTTTAGGTTCTTCTTTAGACTAATAAGCTTCCGGAGACGTGCAGGAGGCAAGCTAGCTATTAGGAGTTCTTTCTGTTTGATTCAGCTGTATTTTGGTTGTAATGGCAAAGTTGTTTAATTGCCTATGTTTAGACTCTGATCATCTAAGGGGGCATCTACATATGTCGCTCTTGGCGTATTTTGTAATAATTATATTTCTCTGAATGTGGTTTACAAAATTGGGATTATGTAATGCATTTGAAAAGTGATTGAAGTGGAATGAGAAATTTGTTTTATGAGTTGAAAAGTTTTTGTATCCATGTGTTTCCGTTATATCAATGTATCTAACATTACCGCATTTGGTCACCGAGAATTAATAACTATAGATGACTATAGCATCCGTAGCATTTTTCTTTGGGGCCTCTAAGTGGGGATGTTACACTATTCCATTGGCATACGTTTGATTTTTATGCCAAAATGAATAAATATATGTGAATTGTTGGCTAAAATTTGAATGTATATAAACATCGCTACATTTTCTTAGGATCTTTGATTGAAATGATTCTTATACCCTGATCTGGAAATTAGTCCCAAAAGTTACATATATGAATAATGATTAGATATGAAATTTATTTCAGACCTAAAATTGGGTTGTAGATTATTAATATGATTTTGATCCCTAATTAAGTTGGATTGGAGGTTTTTTGTAGTCTAATTTGTGAGAAGAATATACATTTGATTTTCATAAATTTGTTTATGTGTCCAAATTGCATAAAAAAGGTAGCGTTTGATTCAACAAGGAATATATGCAAATGAAAAGGAAGAGATGTGTAAAGTACAGATTTATCCTCCGTAGTTTACACTGTCTTTTCCAATAAAAGGAAAATAATCATTCCTAATAGTTTCAAAGGGGAAAATCTTTCCTCTTATTCTTGATCTTTTATTTTAAACTAATTTATGGAAATCACAACAGAGAATCTTCCTAAGAAATATTATTTCAGCAAATTAAATATGGGAAAGAATATTCTAGTTAAAGATTTGTGACTGGAATATATTTAGTAGAAGTATATTTATACGCGCTAATAAATACTTATCTAATAATGATGAGTTATGCATAACGCTCATTTAGGATATTAGTTATATGTAGAAATAGAGTTGAATAACAGATAGGAAATCGGAAGAAAGTTTGGAATGGTTGTAACTCCATTTAATGGGTAGTAAATATGAAATGAATTTGAGAGTTACAAGTAACTAATAGGGTAAATGGATTAATGGGAGTGATAAATAAAGAAGTTAGGTTAATAACTATGAAATAGTTTGGAAAGGTTTACTAATTTGAAGTTAGTAAATATACATAAATGTCTTTGGAAATGTCTGTTAGGGTGATATTCTTTATCACGGACAAATTAACATTTATGGAAGAAGTAAATAAAGAGGATTTATGGATAATTGAATATTTAAGGTAAATTATATAACCTTAAATAAATAAACGGAGGTTAGTAAGCTAAGTCCAATATTCAATTTAGGATGGTAAAGCTTATTAATAATAAAGCCTAGGATAATATGGCTTAAATTAGTAAAACTTAGAATAATTAATTAGGCTTAGTTGGTTGGGATGCGAGGTAGGCAAAGTTACACAATGGAAGGCTGCCCATCACTTTAAAGCTACCGGAAGTTATGTACACTTTCCACTAATGTGAGATATCCTTAACCGTAGGACCCGTAGAATAATTATTTGGGCTTAGAAGATTGATTTGTGAGGTCAGTAAAGTGACATAACAGAAGTCTATCCTTCACTCATAGGCTACCAACAGTTGTGTACACTTATTTATGATGTGGGACATCACCAATCATATGACCCTTGGGAAATGATTATGGGAATAATAGGAACTGCTTAGGAATTAGGGGTATTAAGTGGTCGTTTGAGGGCCTGCCTCTTTCCTAAAAAATATTATATGGTCTAAATTAACGATTAGGAGCGGTAGTGGATATCTCAGGAAGGATCCACTTCGAGTTTAAGATATTAAGTGACTGATGTAGGGTCTGCCTCCCTATAAAGAAGCATTAAGTGTCCCAGTGAGATTCTAAGCAATGTCAATTAGATAGTACCAGTGAGGTTTCCACCTTTGTGGTTAGGTATTAAATGGCAAAAGCCTGCCTAGAATATTGGTGTTAAAGGGTCAGGGGTCTGCCTAGTCCTTATTAATAAGATATTAAGTGGCATTGTTACTGTCTCTCATATGGCTAAGACTTTAATGATAGATGTGTTAGTAGTATGGCTATTAAGTATTATAAAGCCATAAATAGTGGTCAAAGGTCTTTGTAGTTAGGATCAACAAACCAACAATGATGATGCTAGGAGCCCACTTCATACTTAGAAGTATTAAGTGGTTGATAGACTTACGTCAATATTTTGTACCTTGGGATAAGGTTACATAGACAAATTATGTTAGGTAGGAATATCGTGCGTGCAATATTAGGTTAATCCGATTAACCTTAAATAGTAGACATAACAATTAAAAGGAAATCAATCGGTATAAATTTATGTTATAGACACTGTATAGATTTTTCAATCACTAGAATGTTGTTCTGACCCCTTACTCATTACAACCCATAGGATATATTTAGAGGAATGGGTCACTAAAGCTGGATGTGATTGGTTGTTGAAGAAGTTTTTTATCTCTCATGTTCGATACTAATGTAGTAGTTTGAGATCCAAGAAATACCATTAATTCCAATGTAGTAGCTATAGTCAGTTTCTATATCCTATTATTATTTCCATTGTGAGTTTAGATTTTATCAATCTATGATATGATCATGCTTATTTGCAGGTACAAAATCGAATGATCCGTGCTTTGATGGACTAAGGTTTTTATTTTTGTCGAAATTTGGGGCCATTAAAGTACGGATTGTTACATTTGGTATTAGAGCCTACGTTAGTCGATCAAAGAGATTAGGATAAATTGAGAGAACGTATTCATACTTTCTAATCTATTATTATATTTTTACGTTACACTCTAAGAATCCCACTATAGAAGTAGTTGTAGTTCCACTCCGAAGGAATTGGCAAAGCAACTATGGGTTGGAAATATCTTAGAGTTAAGATTTTCATGCCGACTCTGAATTACCCAATGGAGTATTAGTGATGCATAATGCACTGATAGAGAAGAGCATGAGTATGACATATAGCAGAATCCCGGAGACTGGAGAGTGTTTGACTTGATGGTTGAGATCTGGATACCTTGTGATTTTGGATTGCAGTCGAAGATACACAATTATTCCAAATAAGCGGGAAATAGAATTCTATAAGTTGCAAACGTCCGAAAATCAATTTGGTAAAGGAATGTCCATCAACCCCCATTTGATGGCAAACCATATTTTTATTTGAAGAATTGAAGTCAATTCATTAGTCTAAACCCATGAGAGAATTTTGATAAAAATATATTTTGAAAATCCCTTTGATATTGGAAAAAGGTTCTTTAGAGGATTTCTTTTCCCAAGGATTTATTTTGGAAATATTGTTTTAGGAAGTTTTGAAATTTTATTTTTTTAAGAAACACGTATAGCACTAAGTTTGGTCGTGTTAGAGATTTTGGATTAAAAAGAAAAAGGTTTTGAAATCCTTTAATATTTATACATGTATATATATCAATAAAGGTTTAATTTGGATTTTTGGCAAGAAAATAGTTTTTCGATTTGGAAATGAATTTCAAAGGGTGAATATTTAGCCCAATGATTTTTCTGTTTATAAAAATCGAAGTTTCTAAAGTTTTTGCTCGTCTAATGGATGGACGAAATAGGAATGATATTTAATTTTATTGGGGGTATGAAGTTAGAAGTGTCGTTGTACCCGCCAGCTATTGGAAGAAGTATTTACATATGAAGTATGCGGAGAATAGCATTTGGAATATTATCAGATTTTTGGAATTGTTGATGTTTAAAGCGGCATAAGTCTGAAGTACTATGAAATAGTGGAGGAGTGGTTCGAAAAGCTAGACGATAAGCTCGGGCACCGTCATGAAGAGGGCAGAGATTTTTCAGATGGCGTCGTGACAAAGGAGACGGTGCGAAATGATTATCGTTATTATTATTATTAATATTATAAATTAACCTGGCCCAAAAGGGGCAAGGTTCAAGTCACGTAAAAAAACCGCCTAGCGATTGACACCTATGGGTCGATCGGTAGCTGACCGGTAGCAGTCGATTGGTAGACCTAGTGGGGTCGACCATTATATGGGCTTTAGCCCATCCTGAACTTGGAGCACAATTATAAAGCCGCATCCAATTTTCTTCCCAACCACATTCAAGCACCTCCCTCTCCTCTAACACTCAAACCCAAAAAAAATCACCTCCTCGTCCTCCAAATCAGCTCCCGCTCCCTCCATTCCACCTCTAGACGACGTAATTTCTCCCCCTCTCTAACGAGCAACGGTCTTGACTTCTCCTTGCATCGATTTTCATGCCTTAATTCTTGCCCCACCTCCACTCTAGATCTAAACCATATTTCTCCACTTCTCAGCCCATTGCACCTCCCAGCACTGCTGGTTCCTCCTCCCACCACCCCGGTATCACCCTTAAGAGATCGGGTGGTTGGACCAGAATGACAAAAAGATCTCCACCTTCCTCGGCACCAACAATTTCAAATTCCTTCAGGAGCGACCGTTGAAGTTTAGAGACTTCGCTGCTTTGGGCTAAAAGAGGTTTTCGAGGCGGCAGGACTTGCATCGAACCTACGCTTCGTGACTTTTGAGCAGGAATACTATTTGCACTGCATTCGCCTTTTCGATGCTCATTTGGTACCAAATTTCAAAGAAGATAGCAGTTTTATTCACTTGAAGGTTAAAAGAGTCAGGATCGAGATGTTTGATGACGACTTCGGCGATATTTTGGAGATTTCCGTGGATGGATGGATTTGGACGATTTTGAGATGTATCCAGAGATCTTACAGCGAATCTTTTCTCAGGATGTCAATTTTTGGAAGACGGATAATCTACGTCCAACTACCCATCTTGTTGTGCGCATTATTCAGCACAACATCATCCCCAAGACGGGAAGCTATGATCAGATTTATCCTGGGGTGTGGAAGGCCACTTATGCAATTATAGGTGTTATAGCCATCAAATGGGCACACACTCTTATGATTCATTTTTCCGATCAGGGAGTTGGCACCCTACAGAGTTACTTTCCATATTGTCACCTATTCAGTCTCGTTTTCAGATGATACAGGGTGAATCTTAGTGGGGAGATTGCCCAGGTAAAGGTCTCACCTGCCATTGTTAGAGCCTCCCTTAGGAAGATAGGAATTCCTTTTCCACCAGCCGTAGTAGCCGAGCCAGTAGTAGAGCAGGAGGCGGTGCAGGGACAAGACATCGACGGATATAAGAGTCTAGAGCTAGTCGCCATTCGATAGGTGCAGATTAAGCTCTAGAGGATCTGTGCCGACTAGTGAGAGATGAGGATCGAACTACAGCATCAGAGTCATGAGATTGAGTGCTTAGTTGCTATGCTTCACCTTTTTTGTAGCCGCGGTAACGACTCGAGTTCTCGTCGAGGACCGGGACCGTCCCACAGTCTGTAGGTAGTGTTTTAGGTTCAGTAGTGTGTTGTTGTATCATTTTTTTCCAGCATTTGTTCTTTCTGTTTTAGGTTGTTGGGTTGTAACTGTTAGTTGTCTCTTTCTAAGACGTGCACAATATTATAAGATATATTTTTATTTTATTGTGTTATTGACACAGCGGATTATACAAAAAAAATGTAGATCGATGAAAGTAGCAATCGGTGGATTGATGAATTGAATACTGAAATGCCCAAATTCGTTGATCCGAAGAAACCGAATTCTAGCTATCTCTGACACGTTGATCGCGCACGATACCGTGAAGAGAGATCTTCAATTCTTCGAGCGTTGATCAAGCGCACTTGATTCCGCGAATCGGCTTCTGCAATCGTTGAATCGAGCGCACTCGATTAACCGAAAGAGGAGATAGGAGATTACACTCAACTACCAATTTGGCGAAAGCACAAAGCTATCAAAACAAGAGTTTTATTTCAATCAACTAAACCTTTACAAATGACCACACATGCCTATTTATAGGCTACAACTCACACGCCAAACAGAATCAAGATTTCAACACAACTCTTAGGTCGTGAACGACCTATGACCTTACATAGTGCGACCTAAAACCCAGCGACTTAGTATAGGTCGTCAACGACCTAACAGTTTTACATTGCAACACAACCACATATTACAAGACAACATAACGACCTTACAACACTTAGGTCGTACTCGACCTATTAAGACCTCCGACTTAAACCAACAGTTACAATAGATAAACGACTTAACAAATGAAGGTCATCTGGAGCTTCGCGACCTAAGAATGAACGGCATCCCCCATCAGCGACCTAAAATAAGCGCTTCAAAAAATCTTCGCGACCTAAGTCTTCATGACTTATCTTCCCCAGCTTTCTGCAACCTAACATTGACCGACCTAAGGCCACGCGACCTAAGTACCCAATATCTTAGTACGACTTAAGAACATCGGTCTCTGAAACCTCTTTATGCGACCTAACTAGGTCGTAGGTCGTTGAACGACTTCACTTAGGTCGTGAGCGACCTAAAACTTCTCCTGAACAACTTTGTGCGCCCCCTTCGTTAGCTCGTATGCGACCTATCATAGGTCGTTGGTTTCCTTCTTCGGTATCGTTCACTTCTATACTTTGTTCCAGTACCCCGTTAGGTCGTGGTCGACCTAAAACACATTGCCTGTTAACTCGCTCATCATCTTCGTTAGCTCGGAGGCGACTTACGTTAGGTCATGAACGACCTAAAACGGTGCTAGGTCGTGAACGACCTAAAACTTCACTAGGCCAGATGCGACCTAAAATTCCTGTGTGACTCAACCCCGATGACTTAGGGAATCGTGTTGCATCATCCTCCCCTGGTTGAGAGAAATTCGTCCTCGAATTTGTATTTTCTTCCTCACCAGCTTGTTCATTCCCATAATATGGTACGAGATGTTTAACATTAAACACATCAGATGTATGCACATCCTCCGGCAGCTTCAACTTATAAGCATTTTCATTAATCCGTTTCACGAATTTTACAGGACCAATTTTTCTGGCTTTTAACTTGTTATAAGCGCCCACTGGAAAACGATCCTTCGTTAGCACAGCATACACCATATCTCCTTCATTAAACTCAAAATTTATTCGCTTCAAGTCTGCGGACTTTTTATACCTCTCATTCGCTTTCTCTAATCGTTCCTGAACTACTTACATTTCGTAAACCCTTCAACAAAATCAGCAGCTTTCTTAACTGTCCCCTTCGAATGTGGTATTACCGTTAAGTCCAATGGTCCCTTTGGCAAATTGGAATACACGACCTGGAATGGACTGAAACCTGTGCTACGATTTACAGCATGATTATGAGAGAACTCTGCTTGGCATAACTTCATATCCCAGCTTTTCAGATTATCTTTCACCAAACATCACAGTAAATTTCCCAATGATCTGTTCACAACCTCGGTCTGTCCATCTATCTGCGGATGATAAGCGCTACTAAAGTTCAATTTCGTTCCCACCATCTTCCACAAACTTAGCCAAAAATGACTCAAAAAACGAGTATCCCTGTCCGACACAATCGATTCTGGCAATCCATGAAGTCGATATATCTCTTTGAAAAACAACTGAGCAACATGAACAGCATCCGCCGTCTTCTTACAAGCAATAAAATGTGCCATTTTCGAAAATCGATCAACCACCACATAAATGGAATCGTTTCCACGCTGAGTTCGAGGCAAACCCAAAACAAAATCCATACTCAAATCAACCCAAGGCCTAGTTGGTACAGGTAACGGCATATATAATCCAGCATTGGTCGTAGTTCCTTTTGAAACCTGACAGATATGACATCGCTCCACAAACCTCTCAACTTCTTTTCTCATCGACGGCCAAAAGTAAGATTGAGAAATCAGCTGTAACGTATGATCTCTCCCAACATGTCCTTCTTCATGTAGCTCTTTTACAATCTTCATTCTCAAACTACAATCAGGTATCGATTTCCTTTGAACAGAAAACCCTCTACCATCATAAACTCGTCCGTCTCTCCCTCCTTGACTTTATCAACAAACTTTGCAAAGTAAGGATCATCGACAAATAATTCTGGCAACACATCAAACCCCGTCACTTCAACCTTCATTGTTGTCAATAAATGACTCCTCCTACTTAAAGCATCAGCCACACGATTCGTCACCCCTGACTTGTGTTTAACAACAAAAGTAAACTGTTGTAGATATGCAATCCATGATGCATGTCTAGCTGAAATCTTGTCCTGCCCTTGTAAATGCTTCAACGCTTCATGATCAGTGTATAGAACAAACTCTTTCTGAAATAGATAGTGTCTCTAGTGTTTAATAGCTTGCACAACAGCATAAAATTCCACATCATATGTACTATATCTCATCTTTGTTCCTGATAACTTCTCACTGAAATATGCAATAGGACGTCCCCTCTGACTCAACACTCCTCCAATCCCAACCTTCGATGCATCAGTATGTAATTCAAATAATAACTGAAAATCTGGCAACACTAGGATTGGTGCAGACGTCAGCAACTCCTTGATCTTCCCAAAAGCATCCCCTGCTTCCTCTGTCCATGCAAACTATTTACCCTTCATGCAATCCGTAACAGGTGCCATTACACTGCTAAAGTGTGGAATAAACCTCCGATAGAATGAAGCCAACCCGTGAAAACTCTGAACCTCCATTATTGTCTTGGGTTACGGCCAATCTCTGATAGCTTCAATTTTACTTTGGTCCACCTGTATTCCTTCTCCCGATACGACATACCCCAAAAATAAAACACTATGCGTCATGAACACGCATTTCTTCATTGCAGCATAAAACTGTTCCTGTGGTAGTACCATCAACACTTCTCTCAGATGATTCAAATGTTCCTCTGGACTTCCACTATATATCAGAATATCATCGAAATACACCACCACAAACTTCCCAATGAATGGTCTAAAAATATGATTCATCACTCTCATGAAAGTACTAGGTGCATTTGATAAGCCAAATAGCATTACCAACCATTCGTATAGACCCTCCCTGGTTTTAAAAGCAGTCTTCCATTCATCACCTGGTCTGATACGAATTTGATGATATCCGCTCTTCAAGTCAATCTTCGAAAAGATAGTAGCTCCGCTCAATTGATCTAGCAAGTCATCCAACCTCGGCATTGGAAATCTATACCTGACTGTGATCTTATTCAATGCTCTACTATCGGTGCACATCCTCCACGTTCCATCCTTCTTGGGTACCAATAAAGCTAGTACAGCACAAGGACTTAGACTCTCCTGCACACGTCCCTGTTCAAGCAATTCTTCTACTTGTCTTCGCAACTCCTCATGCTCTTTTGGACTCATTCTGTAGTGTGGTCTGTGAGGTAACACAACTCCTGGAACTAGATCAATTTGATGTTGAATGTCCCTCAACGGCGGTAACTCCGTTTGCAACTCCTCTGGAAATACATCGTCAAATTCTTTCAGAACTGGTTTTACTTCTTCTGGTACTTCCACCACTTCATGACTTTCTCGTCCAATCAACAAGAATACTTCAAGCTCCTCTTCAACTTCTTTAACAAACTCCTTCAAGGTTAATAAAGTTTTCAGCTCTTCAATCTCCTCCAGTTGGTTTTCTTCCTGTTGTCGCTTTTTCGGAACTAGAGTAATCTTCGTGCCTTCAAACATAAAGCTATAACTGCTGGTACGTCCATCATGTTGCACCGCCCTATCATACTGCCATGGTCTTCCCAGCAACAAATGATAGATATCCATGTCTACAACATCACACCAGATTTCATCCTTGTATTTCTTTCCAATTGAAAAATTCACACAAGCCCTTCGTCCAACCTTCACTTCCCCGCCTTTTCTCAACCAAGCCAACTTGTACGGTTTCGGATGTTTCTCCGTCTTCAATGCCAACTTCCTCACAGTTTCTGAAGAAATTATATTATCACAGCTTCCAGCATCAATAACAAATTTGCAAACTTTCCCCAGAATAGTACATGTTGACTGAAAATTATTGCTCCTTAACCAACTACAATCCTCCTCTAGCTTTGGTGTTAAACAAGACCTCTTCATCATCAGATTATAACCTTCATCTCCCATCACTTCTTCTTCCTCCTCATCAGGTGGTGAATTGGAACATTCAGCTTCTTCATCCTCATCCTCAACCTCCGCTATCATAGCTCTCTTCTTCGGCTTTGGACATTCATTACTCGTGTGGCCCATTTCTTGGCAATTATAACACTTGAAACCATTATTGACTTTCGTCTTCCCAACTTCATTCACAACTGGCTTTGCAACAGCTTTTGAAACATTAGAACTTCCACTAACACCCTTCACTGGATTGTTGGAATTTGTAAACACACCGCCTCCTCGTCTTCCCTGTTTCTCCCAAGCCAACGCTTTCTGGTGTGCTTCCGCTACAGATCTAGGATCAAACATGTTAACCATATCTTGAATCTGCATTCGCAACCCCCCAACAAATCTAGCTGTCAATTGTTCCTCTGTCTCCATAATATCATTCCTTGCAATCAGTTGATAAAATTCGTCAGCATAGTCATTCACAGATTTCGTCCCCTGTCTCACGTTTTGCAACCTCTGATACATAAGCGACTGATAGTTATAAGGTAAGAATATAGCTCTCATCAGTTTCCTCATCTTTTCCCAAGATTCAATCTTTGATTTCCCCATCCGTTCACATGTAAGTTTGGTTTGCTGCCACCACGCCAAAGCTCTACCCCTCAACCTTGTAGCAACCAACTTCACTCTACGATGTTCTGCAACTTCCTTGAAGTCAAAAATCTCTTCAACATTAGCTATCCAATCTAAAAACTCCTCAGCTTGCATACCACCCTTGAACTCCGGTGTTTCAGTCTTCATCCCAGATTCCCACTTGTGATCATACTCCGACTGATTTCTTCCTTGGCCTCGTCCATGAATACTACCTCGATCAAACTCCTCTTCAAAATCAGATGTATAACGATGTCGATTCTGACCACCAACATCTCTACTACCCTCACTCCTTCCACCAACATTTCTTCTACTTTCTCGGCTCACACTTCTATGGTCATTATCATTACTTCTCTCTCGATTGGAATGTGGTGAAACTCTACTTCTCCCATGATTAGGTTCAGGTGAAACCCTTCTCTGATTTTGATTTATCTCCAACATCATCTTCTCTAATCGACCAATTCCTTCATTAAGCTTCTCACTAAAATTCTCATTAATTCTTTGCTCCATCTCATCAGCCTCTTCTCTTCTATACAAAGCTTCTACGTTTTGGTGTCGATTAGCTCTTCTCGGTGGCATAGTTGATTCTTCAAAACTTTGACTTTCGGCCTTGAACAAACAAATGATCAAATGATACCCCTTCAAACTTCTTCAAAATAATCGGCTCCAAGACTCGATTTAGCTATGATTGGCTAAAACAAGCTCTGATACCAAACTGACGCAGCGGATTGTACAAAAACAATGTAGATCGATGAAAGTAGCAATCGGTGGATTGATGAATACTGAAATGCCCAAATTCGTTGATCCGAAGATACCGAATTCTAGCTATCTCTGACACGTTGATCGTGCACGATACCGTGAAGAGAGATCTTCAATTCTTCGAGCGTTGATCAAGCGCACTTGATTCCGCGAATCGGCTTCTGCAATCGTTGAATCGAGCGCACTCGATTAACCGAAAGAGGAGATAGGAGATTACAGTCAACTACCAATTTGGCGAAAGCACAAAGCTATCAAAACAAGAGTTTTATTTCAATCAACTAAACTATTACAAATGACCACACATGCCTATTTATAGGCTACAACTCACACGCCAAACAGAATTAAGATTTCAACGCAACTCTTAGGTCGTGAACGACCTACGACCTAACATAGTGCGACCTAAAACCCAGCGACTTAGTATAGGTCGTCAACGACCTAACAGTTTTACATTGCAACACAACCACATATTACAAGACAACATAACGACCTTACAACACTTAGGTCGTACTCGACCTATCAAGACCTCCGACTTAAACCAACAGTTACAACAGATAAACGACTTAACAAATGAATGGCATCTAGAGCTTCACGGCCTAAGAATGAACGGCATCCCCCATCAACGACCTAAAATAAGCGCTTCAGAAAATCTTCGCGACCTAAGTCTTCACGACTTATCTTCCCCAGCTTTCTACGACCTAACATTGACCGACCTAAGGCCACGCGACCTAAGTACCCAATATCTTCGTACGACTTAAGAACATCGGTCTCTGAAACCTCTTTATGCGACCTAACTAGGTCGTAGGTCGTTGAACGACTTAACTTAGGTCGTGAGCGACCTAAAACTTCTCCTGAACAACTTTGTGCGCCCCCTTCGTTAGCTCGTATGCGACCTATCATAGGTCGTTGGTTTCCTTCTTCGGTATCGTTCACTTCTATGCTTTGTTCCAGTACCCCGTTAGGTCGTGGTCGACCTAAAACACGTTTCCTGTTAACTCGCTCATCATCTTCGTTAGCTCGGAGGCGACTTACGTTAGGTCGTCAACGACCTAAAACGGTGCTAGGTCGTGAACGACCTAAAACTTCACTAGGCCAGATGCGACCTAAAATTCCTGTGTGACTCAACCCCGATGACTTAGGGAATCGTGCTGCATCAGTTATTGATTCCAAATATGTGAACCACTCTTATATGTATGCTTGAACGAAACAGTATATATATGAAAAATCTCATAAGGACACTTGACTAATAGTAAAATGCAATATGAGACTGGTAGTTTTAAATCGATAGAAATTTTAGCAAGCGAAGGACATGTTAAATTGTTTCTGAATTAATGGTCATTGTTTCTATTCCTTAAAAGCTAAATTTTTTGAATAACTGAATATGATGACATTTTAAAGTGAAATGTCAAGTTTTATAGGTTAAGGTTAGTTGAAGAACGTTAGGATTGAACTTATGCGTTTTATGTATAACTGACTTCCAACTGACGCTAAAAAAGCGATTTGAATTATCAAAAATTTTGAGAAAAAAAATATCTTGAATAGTTTCTCTTGATTTGAAAAGTTTTCCTTGAAAGAAGTTTTGATTTTTTTCAATTATTTTTGGCACTCAAATAATTTTTAGAATTTGCCCAAGTTTTATCTCAAGGGAAAATTTACATCTAAATAATTTGGAAATTTATTTTTCAAGCGAAGTACAAATTTGAAAAGAGAAAAAAGTTTTTATGAAGTTTTTGATTTTGGAGGCTACATGCTAAGCATAGGGAAGGAAAATTGATTAGAAATATGAATTTGGCAATGCATTAGGATCGATGATACGATAAAATGCAAGTGATAACAAGAAAAACCTGTTTAACCTTGGAATTTCTATTCCCATACCTTGTCGACAATACACGCAAGTCTGTTTTTGTACACAATTCCATTTTAGAGCTTGGAAACAAGCCTCCTTATGCCTTTTATGCGTGGAAAATTTGGAGTTAAACCACTGTACATAACAAAATTGGTAGTTTATATAATGGTAAGAATGTAAAATTATCCACCTAAATCCCTTTTCCAGCATAGGAGTGACGTTTAAGAAGTGAGATTTCGACATGTTAGATTTTTGGTTGGTAGGAATTGGATGCAAATTGGTTGCAACATACTTATATATGTAGGAGTATGGGGATTTTTGGTGAAAAGATTTTTTCCAAAATCTGCATGCATGTAGAACTACCGAAATATATATGTAGGTTGTTAGCACCATATTTTCAAAGGTGTTTTCAAAGAAAAGCATTCATATAGGAGGGCCTGATTTAGAATCATTTTGAATACATGTTGGCTATATTGTGATATACTATGCATTTGTGCACGTTGATTGCAAAGTTGGTTGTACACTATTTGGTTGTGTAGTTAAGGGTAATTGTTCTAGAACAATGACTTAGTCATTTGTATAACTTTGGGGACGAAATTCTTTTAAGTGGGAAGAATGTAACACCCCATAAATTTTAATTAGTTGTTTAAACTAATTAATTAGTTAATTTGGCTAAAAATGAAATTTGTGCAAACAATGGAATTTGTGCAAACAATGGAATTTGATTATAAATCTTGCACCATTGCGTTCATGGTGAAACTCTAAGCAACTCTCATATTTGGAGTTTTGCGATTGGAGTCAAAATGAAGAAGTTACGAACGAAAAAATAATTCAAAACGAAAACAATTAAATTAAAAAATGTAAATGGTTATATAGTAAATACCGGAACCCACCGATCGACCCCCTTTATTGGGTAGGTCAACCAGTAGCGGTCGACCCTCTTAAATGGAGTGGTCGACGGATCCTAGCATTAGCGGCTAGGGTTTGCCTTGGCCAAATGGCCCGAATTTTATATAATTAAATCTAACTACAGTAGTTGATTTGATGCCAATATATACATGCATAACCCTCACTTCTCTTCTCATATTTTTCTAGAAACAGTATCAAAGCTCTATTATCTTCTCTTCTCCACTATTTTCTAAATTATAAAATATAATATTTATATTTGTATATATACAAATTAGAGAAGAATAGAAATAAAATAAGAGAATAAGAGAATTGAATCAACACTACGCGATAACGAGGTAATATATAAGTATATGTATATGTATATATATGTATATATATGTATATGTATGTATGTATGTATTTTATATGTTTATATTTTCCTTCAACCCCAAATCTCTTCTCGGATCTGTAATTCTAATATATGCATACACCCTTTTTATACATATTGTTTTGGAATAAGAAGGAAATGGAGTTGAATCAAAGTCTTTGCTTTAGATCTGGAGATTTGGAAAGCTTTTAGAAGGTGAGTGGGAAATTTATAAATGTTTATGATATTGAATCTATTTCATTGGCTTACGTTTGGTTTTTATGCCTAAATGAATAAATATATGTGAATTGTAGGCTAAAATTTGAATATATTAAACATGCCTACATATTCTTAGGAGATCTGATTGAAATTATTGTTACGCCTTTATTTGGAAATCAGTCCCAAAAGTTATAGATGTGAATATTGAATAGGTATGAAAATTTTCCACATTTGAAATCGGGTAATAGGATTATTAGTATGATTTTGATTATCAACCTAATTATGTTAGATTGGAGATTTTCCTAGTTTAATTTATGAGAAGAATATCCGTTTGATTTTTATAAATATGTTTATATGTCCAAATTACATAGAAAATGAAGCATTTGATTTAATAAGGAATATATGCAAATGAAAAGAAAGAGATGTGTAAATTACAAATTTATCCTCTGTAGTTTACACTATCTATTCCAATAAAAAGAAAATAATCATTCCTTGTAATTTCGAATGAGGCAAATCATTCCGTTTATTCTTGATATTTTGTTTTAAACTAATTTATGGAAATCGGAAGAGAGAATTTTCCTAAGAAATGTAATTTCAACAAATTAGATATGAAAAGGAATATTCTAGTTAAATATTTATGACTAGAATATATTTGATAGAAGTTGGTATTTATAGGTACTAATAAATACGTAACGAATAATGACGATTTATGTGTAACGCTCACTTAGGATATTAGTTGTACGTAGAAATAGAGTTGAATAACGTATAGGAAATAGGAAGAAAGTTTGAAAAGGTTGTAACTCCAATTAATTGGTAATAAATGTGAAATGAATTTGAGAGTTATAAGTAATTAATAGAGTAAATGGATTAATGGGACTAACATATAACAAGTTAGGTTAATAACTATGGAATAGTTAGGAAAGGTTACCAATTGGAAATTGGTAAATATACATAAATGTCTTAGGAAATATCCCTTAGGATGATATTCTTTATCGTGGACAAATTGACATTTATGAAACAAGCAAATAAAGGGGATTTATGGGTAATTGAATATTTAAGATAAATTATATAACCTTAAATAAATAAAAGAATGTTAGTAAGCTAGGTCCAATATCCAATTTAGGATGATAAAGATTAGTAATAATAAAACCTAGGATAATATGGCTTAAATTAGTAAAGCTTGGAATAATTTATTGGGCTTAGTAGGCTAGGATGCGAGGTCAGTAGAGTTACACAACAGAAGTATGCCCTTCACTTTGAGGCTACCAGTAGTTGTGTACACTTCTTATTGATGTGAGAAATATTTAACCATAGGACCCATATAATAATTAATTGGGCTTAATAAATTGGGATGTGAGGTCAGTAAAGTGGCACAATGGAAGTCTGCCCTTTACTCGGAGGCTACCAACTATTGTGTTCACTTATTACTAATGTGGGACATCACCAATCATGGAACCAGATTATGGGAATAATAGGATCTGCTTAGCGATTAGGGGTACTAAGTGGTTGTTTGAAGGTCTGCCTCTTTTCTAATTAAAAAGTATTAAATGGTCTGAATTAATGATTAGGAGCGGTAGTGGATATCTTGGAAAGGGTCTGTTTTTTGATGTATTAAGTGACTTATATAGGGTCTGCCTCTCTCTATAAAGAAGTATTAAGTTTTCCAGTTAGATTCCAAGTGACGTTAACAAGATAGTGCTACTGAGGAGTCCGCCTTTGGGATTAGGTATTAAATGACAAAAGCCTACCTAGAATATATGTATTAAAGGGTTAGTGATCTACCTAGTCCTTATTAATAAGGTCTCTTAGGTACTATCTCCCACATGGCTAAGACTTTAATAACGATAGATGGGTTAGTAGTATGGCCATTATGTATTATAATGCCATAAATAGTGGTCAAAGTTCTCTATAGCTAGGACCAATAGACCAACGATGACGATGCTAGAGGATTGCTTCATATTTGGAAGTACTAATTGGCTGATAGACTTACAGCGGTACTTTGTACCTTGGGATAAGGGTAGGTAAACAAATTATGTCAGGTAGGAATATCGTGCGTGCAATATTAGGTTAAACTAATTAAACTTAAATAGTAGACACAACAATTAAAAGGAAACCAATCGGTACAAATTTATGTTATGCACACTGTATAGATGTTCCAGTTACCAGAACGTTGTTCTAACCACCTCTTTGTTACAAACCACGGGATAGATTTAGAGGAATAGGTTACTGGAGCTGGACGTGATTGGTTGTTGGAGATGTCTTCTAACCTCTTATGCTCGATACCGATGTGGTGATTTGATATCCGATGAACACTATTAATTCCATGGTAGTAGCCATAGTCAATACTTATATCCTATTATTATTTCTGCTTTGAGTTTAGATTTTATCAATATCTGATATGCTCATGCTTATTTGCATGTACCAAATCCAGAGGTCCGTGCTCCGATGGACTTGGGTTTTGATTTTTGTTGAAATTTGGACCTATTAAAGTGCGAGTTGTTACAACATGTTTCTGTTTTAAGTTAAAGTAGCTCGACATCCGTCTATCTACCTAAATTTATATTTGAATTCAAATCATGTAGCGACCATTCGACTCAATGGCATTTTTGGCTGTATCTCCTTTATACGAGCTCCAAATGATATAAACATACTCCATGAATAGGAAAAACGAGACAGTCATAATGGTGTTGGTTTCGTCTCTAAACTCCAATGTTTGTAAAAATGACCATGTTGCCTTTTTCTCGAAAATGACAAAATTAGCCTTATAATAATTATTAAAATTTTCTAGGATATTACATTCTCTCCCTTAAAATAATTCCATGCTCGAAATTCACAAAGGATAGAAAAAATGTAATACTTGCCCCTATAGTTTTTCTTTTTAACTCGTGTCACTTATGTCATTCGTGCATATGCACATTCTCATATAAGCCAACAACCAACACTCAATAGCATATATGAAACAGAGTACTCAAACATGCATGAATATGATATACATATATATCGGAATGCAATAATACAATTTTAACTTTGGCCACCTATATGAATGCAGTTTATGTGACATATGAGGCATGATGCACAACACCCTAATAAGAATATAAGTTCTATATGAATGTAGAAATGATAAGTAACAACATAGGGAATATATTATAACCTATTCTACCTAAGGTCAACTAATCAATCAATACCCAATCATTAAAACTTTGCATCTAGAGTTGTTTTAAAAATCAAATAACTGTAAGGAATGCACCAGCAAAGAGTTGTGGATGGGAAACTCGCATCTTCTCCTTTGGTTCACATGTATTCTCTATCGGATCATTTCCTTATTGGATTCTAAATAACTTCACTACCTTGTTCTATAGTCGTTTCATCCATGCTCAACAATCTATGTAGTACCATAAGATGAACTCAGCATAGGTTCCAGCTCCACTTCCTCGAATTGACTAGGTTCGATAACAGTAGATGGATCATTTTCATATGAAATCCACCTTTTCTGAAGTATCTCTGGTCATCT
Source organism: Allium fistulosum (assembly GCA_030737815.1). NCBI lineage: Eukaryota > Viridiplantae > Streptophyta > Magnoliopsida > Asparagales > Amaryllidaceae > Allium > Allium fistulosum. Next base: position 615,689,176 of record CM060907.1, read on the forward strand.
TTGGTCCAAGAATGACCTTGCCCATAGATTCCCACTAACATAATGGTTATTTACAGGGTCGTCAATACAAAGTTTCAAATGGTGCCATCCCAATACTTGCTAGATAACTATTATTATAAACAAACTCCACAAGTGGTAAATTATCTTCATGTGCTCCTCCAAAATCCAGAATACATGCCCTTAATAAACCTTCCAACACCTAGTTTACCCTCTCCGGTGTCCACATGTTTATGGGTGATATGTGATACTCAAATTCAACTCCATTCCCATAACACTTTGTCGACTCCTTCGTAACTCACTCGTAAAAAGTGGGTCTTGGTCACTTACTATACTAACCGGTACTCCATGTAGTTGAAGTATCTCCTTGATATACAAAGTTGCCAAAGTCGCAGCGGTCCTTGTACTCTTTTATCTGAATGAAATATGCACTCTTCGTAAGGTGATCCATTATAACTCCAATACATTCATTACCCCTCCTACTCCTTGGTAATCTATCGATGAAATCCATAGAGAAGTTTTCCCATTTCCACTAGAGTACTTCTAAAGGTAATAACAGTCCTCCTGGTTACATCTGCTTTTCCTTATCCCTTTTGACATGTCATACATTTAGCTACGAACTCCACTACATGTCTCTTCATACCTGGCTAGTGGAAAACTCCTTTCATGTCTCGATACATTTTATCTCCTCCTAGGTGACCGGTCATCCTCGAGTGGTAACACCCATCCAATACCTCATCTATCAACTCCTTTGCCTATGGTACGCACAACCTACCATCTCATCTCAAGTAGCCTTTCTTATCCTTAGAATGGTGGTCCAAATGACTTTATATCTTGCCTCTCTCTAACTTATCCATAATCTCCACCAAAGTAGTATCATGCCTTTGATTCATGCCCATGTAATCCATCCATGCTGATTTAACTTCCAAAGCTGCCAATAATCCTAGTGCATACTTCAATGGAGGTCAGATGTAATGGCCGCCCTAGACCTTCAGCACCCAGTACTGATAATAACATGTATAGAGCGTTGAAACAGTGCTCGGTCGATGTAGGACGATAATCAAGGTTGTAAAGTAAATTAATCAATCATAGACTCTATCATATATCTCACAGTGCATCGAATGAAATATAATAGTCATCATAGATATAAAACAGGTGAAACAATAGTAACTACATGGTCCACAGAATCAGAGTGGACAAGTTCATACAGTTATACAAAAAACAGTAGAGTTTGTATAACTGATAAATGGTAAACTGTCTATAATAATAGAAGTCAAACACTATTAAGGCTCCATAGTGTCATTTAACACCCCTAATTTTTAATAGCATTATTCAGGAGATTTAATTAGATAAATTAAATAGAATAAGGTAGAGACTAGAGTGATAAGGAAATTAAGGTTTGAGATCTAATAAGGGTCGTGCCTTAACTAGATGGATTTATAAGAATGATTTATAAGTTAAATACTTAAGAGAATAGAGTAAGGGTAATATGGGAATAGCCGAACCCCATAACCCCTAAAACCCTTACAACCTTTTCATTCTCATTACAAAAAACATAAACAAAAGGAAAACAAGGTCGGCCATAACCCTAAGGAGAAGAAGAGCAAAATCCAATTAGAAGTTAAGATTCAATCTAAGAAGATTAAAGCAAGAACAAATCTCACGTTCCTTATCCAAACAAGGTGAATAATGATCTAAACCATCTCATCTATGTCTTCTTGAACATTTAAAATTCTATTTTAAGGTTTAAAACCGTTTGGATGGATGAATGATGATATGCTTTGAGTATATGCCATGTTATAATTTAAATAAGGATTTTTGTGGGATAATATAATTCGATTTTAAGGTTAAAATCATGCAAATTGATTTTCGAATGCCATGATGTTTGAATATGTTATGTAGAACATTATTTTGGAGATGGGATTAAATTTTCATAATATTCTAAGTTATGGACAATTTATTATGAATTTTGAATGGAAGAAATAGATAATTTTGGGTTTAAATTATTAAAGGCAATTAAGTAATGTTTTTGGGTCAGAAATTTGTATATGTTTTTCGTCCAGAAATTTGTAATTATTTAAGGCAACTAAATATATGTTAAGTAAGGTTTAAAACCATTTGGATGGATGAATGATGATATGCTCTGAGTATATACCATGTTATAATTTAAACAAGGATTTTTGTGGGATAATATAATTCGATTTTAAGGTTAAAATCGCGTAAATTGATTTTGGAATGCCATGATATTTGAATATTTTATGTAGAATATTATTTTTGAGATGGGTTTAATTTTTTATAATATTCCAAGCTATAGATAATTTATTATGAATTTTGAATAAAATAAATAGATAATTTTTGGTTTAAATTTAGCAATTAAGTAATGTTTTTGGGCTACAAATTTCTATATGTCAGAAAACATATTAAAAGTGAATAATTGTGATTTTTGGGGATTTTGCTAAGTGTTTTATTATGGTTATTAAATCATTTAAGTTAGATGATTTAAATGTTTTAAATGTTTTGTTAAGGGGAAGGGCTTATTTGTTAATTGATGAATTCGGCAGCCTTTTAGAAAAGAATTTTTTTAAAAGTACTGGCAACCAATTATATTTTGACAAATTAGGTGAGTTAGATAAAAAGAAATTACTTTGAAAGGAATAAAAATTAGTTTTGTTTTAAATTACAACTTCACCACTACCTTAGCTTGCTTCTGTCACCATGCACAGTTAGTCCTTTCGCACCTATTCGAAACCAATGCACATGATATCAAGCAATTGGTATGTAGTGAATTGGAGAAAGGTGGAAGGAATGATGGTGTCAAAGGCATGCTTTCGAAGGGGTTGAAGACTTTTTATAGGCTTTCGAATCAATCCAACTTGCCTTTATTTTTAAAGAAGCTTTCGAAGAAGTTGCCGCATTTTGAACTCATTCGATACCTAGCTGCCGCATTCATACTTTTCGAATTGGCAAAATGCCGCTTTTCATTATAGCCTTATAACGATGAGTTCGAAAGGAAGACTTTCGTTTTATTAACATCGAAGCCGCATTCCCAATGCTTTCGAAAGGGTCCTTTTAGCAGCTTTTATAATGGGTTTCAAAGGCAATGGTTTTGAAAGGATGGTTTCGAAGCTATCCTCTTCCCAAATTTTTTTTTAAGATTAATGATTTCAAAAGCAAAGCTTTCACTTTTGTTCCCTTTAACCCAGTACTTATATTTAATGTTAAACCCAATGATTTCGAAAGGGATAATTTCAAATGGTTTTGGTAGCTATGCTTCCATAAATCCTACTTGAACTAAATGCCTTCAAAAGGTATGTTTTAAGTGTTTCGAAAGGTATATCTTTAAGTGTTTCAAAAGGAAGGTTTCAATGCTTTCGAAAGATATGTTGGATGGTCTCGAAAGAGAAAATCATAGGTTTTAAGTAATGTTACAAAGGATATAATCGAAAGCCTTAGTTTTCAAATTTGAGAACCCAATCTCATTTTTAAAGTAAACACATGGCAATATGAAAGAACTTGGAAATGGCATTTAACTTTGTTTTTAAAGGAAGTTTTCCTTGATAAAGATAGTGGGTTAAGGGTATTAACCATATTTCATTGGAAAGATGATTACAAGGAATTTGACCACGGGTGTTAATATTGTTATGTTATTTGATCAGTTATCATTAATGCTTGTGTAACTGCATTCACTTCATTTATAACCTATAATTACATCTAGGGGCAAGTGCAGAATAACATACTAGGTTGACCCAGTAGTGAATATATATATATATATATTGAATTTAACTCATGTGTGAGTAGAATTGCATCCAGGAGGTTAAACGGACCAGAATATAGGATGCCCAAGACTGATCTAAGGATTATTGGTTTGGATAGGTTCTTAGTAAGCTTATGTAAACTATGTATGGAGATTGTTATTTGCAGGGGCTAATAGGTTCTTAGTGATTCCATGAAAACTATGTCCGGAATAAGTTATTGAAAGAGATCAATAGGTTCATAGTGATCCTATAAAAACTACGGTATGAGGGATGTTATTGGAGAATCTAATAGGTTCATAGTAACCCCATGAAAACTATTATTATATGAGGTTATTGGTAGACACCAATAGGTTCTTAGTGATTCCATGAAAACTATATAACCAGACAGATAGTTCGTAAGTTTGTAACAAGCTATTAGTCAGCCCATGAAACTAATAGGTTAATAGGGACTCTAGAAACTATAACTTGAGACATATAGGCAGGTAAATAGGGATGGGAAATCCAGAGCATATTGCATGTTTTCATATCATCATGATATATTTTATTATATTATGTCTTAACCATTGTGGATGCAAGTGCACAGTATATGATTACTATAAATTGGGTTAAGATAACAGTGAGGGGAAAATCCGTTCCCCCAAGTGGCGTGGTTTCACTAGATATGTATATGGTTCGAGATGATAGGTTATTATTCACACCATACATTTTGTCTGACTCGAAGTTTATGTTTTCCCCTTAAACTCCCAGGTGCTCAATTGATTTTGAGTAGTTTGAGAGGAAAGCTTTTCAGGTTCTCTATTAGATGAATAAGCTTTCGGAGACATGCAGGAGGCAAGCTAGCTATTAGGAGTTCTTTTTGTTTGATTCCGCTATGTTTTGGATGTAATGGCAAGGTTGTTTAGCACTGATAGTTGGACATTGATCAACCAAGGGGTCATCTTCATATGTCGCTCTTGGCGTATTTTGTAATATATTGTAATTTCTCTGAACGTGGTTTACGTATGGGATTATGTAATGAAACTGAAATGAAATGAGAAACTTTTTTAATTGAGTTAATTATTTTTTCCATATTCGTGTGTTTCTGGTATATCAATGTATCTAACATTACCGCATTTGGTCACCAAGAATTAATAACTATAGATGACTGCAACATCCCTAACGGTTAGTTTTGGGCCTCCAAATGAGGGATGTTACAAGTTGGTATCAAAGCATAGGTTTATGAAAACTTAAAAGAAATTTGAACCTAAAAGATCTTCAAAACAAAATCCAATGAATCAGAAAATAAGACCGGGGTTTGGGTTACCGCTATAGTAATGTACTTGCATTTGTTATATATATAAGTACGTATTCCCCTCTATCTTAAACCGCTCTTCTGTATCTTACTAATGCTCGTATGTAGATTTATGAGAAAGGAAGATATGGAGGCAGGAAATGAAAGAGGAAATCTAGGTGGAGGAAGCATCGTAACTAATGGAAATGCTCGCCCCAACAACAGGAGTAATCCGGGTCAACGGGCAAATGCTAATCCAAATGCAAATGCCAACATAGGGGTTGGAACCCTACCATTAGATATGGGGATGATGTATCAGTTCTTTTTCAATTTGATGCAAGCTGGAGCAGATGCAGGAGTAATTGGGGGAAATGCTGTGAATGTTGGAGGAGCTAATCATGTGGCCCTAGTTGGCCATAACTATGCTAAGCTTAGCAAGGATTACACCAATCTTGGTGGGAAGCCATTTTTAGGAACAGAGGATGCTGTCGAAGTGGAAACTGGTCATTGCACTCCGAAAGAATTTTCTCTGACTTGGGATTAGATGATGAGTACAAGGGGAGACTTGCTTCATGACAGTTGTAGGGAGAATCACTTCATTGGTGGAATAGTGTTACCGTGGGAGTTCCCGAGGAAGAGTTGACTTGTGCAGAGTTTCGAAGGAGATTCGAAGGGAGGTTCTTGTCTAAAGTTGCCAAGTCAGTATTGTTGAGAAAATTCATGGACTTAGTGTTGGATGAAATGTCGATGATTGAGTATGCTATGAAGTTTGATGAGTTGTCCAGATATAGATATGCTACCATTGACACCGTCATTAAAAGGAACGAGAAGTATATTCGAGGGTTAAGACCCGAGATTGCTATGACAACTATGTCACATCTCCGTGATCCAACTACAGTTGTAGTCGAGATGGCAATCAGGAATGAAGAGATGCTTTCTACTTATGGGAAAGAGAAGCATGTTGGAACCTAGGATTCTCAGGGCAAGAAGAGGAAATTCTTTAAGAAGAAAGGAGCTCAGAAAGGAGGAGCTGCCAAGAAAGGGAAGGCTGATGTAGTTTGGCACACGTGCGACAAGAAAGGACATTATGCTCATGAATGTTGAACTGGAAAAGGGAAGAAGGTTGCAGATAAGAAAGGAGTGAAATGCTTCAATTGTGACTAGGTTGGACACTACAAGAATCAGTGTCCAGAACCAGTCAGAGCAGATAAGAGAAAGACTATGATGGAAGGTACGCTTTTGATTCATAGTATACCAGTTAGTGTACTATTTGATAATGGTGCATCACATTCATTTATATCTCAGTGTTTGGTAGATAAGTTATATTTAGAGCTCTCATACCCTGTTACTTCCTTAAGGGTTGCGAATCCGATAGGAGGGTATGCAACTCTGGGAATGAGATGTGACGAGTTAGAACGAATTGTTAGGTCATAAGTTTGCATGCAGTTTGTATGTTTTTGATTTCGTAGGCTTCGGTGTCATTTTGGGTATGGAGTGGTTAGATAAATATAATGCTATGATATTTTTCCAAGAAAGGGAAATATTGCTAAGACACCCCAATAGTCACGACCAAATTATACACTCGGTGGAGAAGTCAGACTCAAGTGCTTGGGCTTAGCTGAATGCAAGGGAAGTAGAAGAAGAGTTGAATCTGGTTTCGGTATCAAGAGAGTTTGCAAATGTTTTTGAGCCAATCACAGGACTACGACCAAAGCAAGCCATCGAGTTTCGAATAGATCTTGTGCCAGGAGCAGAACCTATAAGTAGACCACCTAGCAGGATGACACCTATCGAGATGAAGGAAATAAAGGTGCAGCTAGTGGATTTAGAAGGAAAGAACTTTAATAAACCAGGCAGTTCTCCTTTGGGAGCGGCCGTGGTGTTCGTGAAGAAATCGGATGGGTCGTTAAGGATGTGTATCAACTATCGTAAGTTGAACGAGAAAACGATCAAGAATAGGTATCCTTTGCCGAGAATAGATGATATATTTGATCGGTTGAGTAAAGCTAGAGTATTTTCCCAATTGGATTTGGCGATACGTTTCCATAAAATAAGGGTGGCAGAGGACAGTATTCCATTGATGGCGTTTCTGACCAGGTATGGTTCGTACGAGTGGTTAGTTATGCCATTCAGGTTAACAAATGCACCAGCTTTCTTCGTGTATTTAATGAACCGAGTTTTTCGAGAGCACTTGGATAAGATCATATTGGTATTCATAGATGACATTTTAATATACTCTAAGGATGAAAGAGAGCATGAAGTTCATATTAGACTAGTGCTTGAGACGTGAGGCACATTAACTAAAAGCGAAGTTTTCGAAGTTTCATTTATGGATGAAAGAAGTTAAGTTTCTTGGTCACGTGGTTTCAGAGAAGGGTTTGTCAGTTGATCCCGATAAGATCGAAGCTGTTAACAACTGGAAGACAGTAAAGACGATGACTGAGATTAGAATTTTTCTTGGACTCGCTAACTATTACCGGAGATTAATTATGGATTTCTCGCAGATAGCATCGCCTTTGACTAAGCTAACCAGGAAGGACGTTAAGTTTATTTGGTCAGACAAATGTGAGGAACCATTCCTTAAGTTAAAGCATCTGTTGACCAATGCACCTGTGTTAGTAGTTCCAAACAAGAATCAAGGATTAGTAGTGTATACCAATGCATGTGGAACCGGATTAGGAATTGTGTTGATGCAGAAAGGTAAAGTTATTGCCTACGCTTCACGACAACTTAGACCGCATGAAGAGATATCCTACTCATGATCTAGAGTTGGCAGCGATGATCTTCGCACTGAAAGTATGGAGATATTACCTCTTAGAGGAGAGATTTGAGTTGTATACAGATCATAAGTCCTTAAGGTATTTATTTTTTCAGAAGGAGCTAAATATGAGGCAGCAGAGGTGGTTGGAATTTTAGCAGCTTATGGTTTTGGTATAGAGTATACACGTTGAAAAGGAAATAAAGTAGGGAATGATCTTAGCAGAAAACATCAGAATGTGGTTGTAACACCCCATATTTTTAGTAACATAATCAGGAACATTTAATTAGCTAAATTAAATTAAATAATGAAAAATGATTAGGGGATTGAGATTTGTGATTAATAAAGGGTAGTCGTTCCATGTTAATGAATAAACTAAAATGAGCTAACATGAACTAAAATAGATAAGGAAAATAGGTGAGGGTAAAATAAGAAAAACAGTATTCTAATACCCTAAACCCTTAGCTGTGCTCACACACACATTCATTTGCAAAAAAATTACTTTTAGAGGCCGACCACCATTAGCAAGAATAAGAGGAAGAAAGAGCTAAAGGAAGAAGATTAATCAACTTAATCCATTCAAATCTCAAACTCCATAATCTCAAAGCTAAGGTGAATATTTACTACATCTCATTTTTCTATTGTTTTCGGATTTAAGATGAATCTGAAGTATTTTGCATGATTATGCCATGTTTTTGAATGATTAAATGTTTATATATGCTTGTTGATGATTTATGCTTATTCATATAGGTTTTATGATATGTTTTAATGTGAAAACCCTATTTAATGACATCCAAATGCCTTGCGATTTTAGATTTAGATCAGAAAAGATAATTTAGAGATGTGTTTCAATTTTCATAATTTTCTGAATTAATGTGGATTTTATATTAATTTTCTAGTGAAGAAAATGTTTATTTGGGTTTAAAATTATTTAAGGCTAAATAATATATGTTTTGGGTCTGAAATTAATATATGTTAAAAAACATATCGAGAAAGATTTTCCGAAATTTTATAGTATTTTCCTAAGTGTTTTGATGAATATATAAAATTATTTAAGGTATGAGACTTAAATGTTTTATATATTTATAAAAGAAGAAACGGTATTTTGTAAATAATTTAAATTATTTATTTCTGAAATTTTGGCAGCGCTTTTAGAAAAGAAAATTAGCAACCAATAATATTTGAACAAACAAGGCAGATTAGTTGAAAAGGAATTCTTTTTAAAGTAAAAAATAAGAATTTATATGCTTTTAGTATGTTTTATCACTTTCGACACAGAGGTTCCGACCAGGTACTGCCGCCTCCATTGTCATCGAAACCAATGCTCATAGTATCAATAACTTGGTACAGAGCAAATTGGATTAAGGAAAAAGGTACTGGGTCGAGACCATAGGTTTCGATGGGGTCGAAGCATGACTTTTTTTTAAATTGAAAATGCACCTGCTTTGCTTTCGAAGGATATGCTTTCGACTTGGTTGGCTTTCGGCCGAGTCAAATGTTTTAAAGGAATGGTTTTGAATGGGTTGCGCCTTTTATTTTAAGTAATCACTTCTGAAGGGGTCGAGACCCCTAGCTTTCGCTTTTCTACCTTTCGAAATCAATGGTTTCGGAAGGTATGCTTTGTTTTAAAACTTAGCTGCTTCTCCAATTCTTTCGGAATGTTGGTTTCAACACCATCACTTCTTTACTTAGGAATGCTTTCGAAAGAGTGCTTTCGACTTAAATATTTTATGAACCTTTTGCTTTGTTGAAGGTAGAACCTAATGGTTTTGAAAGGTGTTTCCACATGTTTTAAATTGAACCCAAATGCTTTCGAAAGGTTTTATGTTTACAAAGGTATTGATGCTTTCGAAAGGTTTTAAGGAAAGGTTTCTAAGTGGTGGTTCCCCAATGGTTTGAAAGGTCTGAAAGGAAAGGTTTTCAAACTATTTTCGAAAGGCAATGTTTAAAGTTTTTAAAGAAGGATGTCTAAGGTTTTATAACTTTCGAAGGAAATGTTTTTCAATGGTTTCGAAAGGTTTATATGAATGGTTTCAGAAGGAATGTTTTGGACTTTCGACCTAAGTAAAAGAAAGGGATTTACTTGGTTTCGAAAGGGGTACTTTCAATGGATTGGAAATGGGTACTTTCAAAGGTTTAAATGATTTCATCAACAAAGAATTGAGTAAAGTATATATAACATGGCAAGGTGATTTTGAGTAAAGCATAGAGTATATAGTTTCCTTGTTTAAGTTTGGTTTAAAGGTTTTAAATCAATTTGAGATGAAAAGGTTTTCAAGGAAAAATTTGGGAAGATTACCTTAAGTAAAATGACTCGGATATTAGAATACCAGATGGGACTGGTATCGTGTCGCGCCCTATACATTAGCTATTAGCCTCAGCTAATTTAGTCCAGAGTTCTAGTGAGTAGGGCTTTGTCACAGGTAAGACTAAAATTATGATTACACACAGAAGGGAATATATATTTGTATACAGATAAATTATTTGTGAGCCCGCATAACCATTAAGATCTGGTGACCTTGGGAGAAGATAAGTTAGGGACAGACCGTCCAGAAGAGAAGTATCTAACATATATGTTATGGACAGACCGTCCAGAAAAGGAGAATCTAATAGGTGTTAGATTATTTTGTTTATGTTGTCTGGTAGGCCCGAGTCAGCCAAAGGTTAGTAGTTAGCCAAACAAAACTATAATGTTCGGATAGATAGTCCATTTATTACCTGACATGTAAGTTTATATGATATTTCTTTACAGTTTTTAACCAGTTTTGGTTGCAGGATTATGATTTGCAAAAGATATATTTTAAAAGGATATTAGTGAGGGGAAACTCGTTCCGCAAAGCGACGTGGTCTCACTTAATGTCAAATAACCGAGATGTATAATAATATTCACACCAGGCTTTATGTCTGACTCGAAGTTTATGTTTTTCCCCTTAAACTCTCGGGTGCTCAAAATTGATTTGAGTAGGCTGAGGGTTGAGGTTTACAGGTTTTTAGTAGTTTGGCGAATAAAGCTTCCAAAGACGAGCAGGATGCTGACGGATAGCTATTTAGGAGTTGATGTTTTATTTTGTTTGGTTCCACTGTATTGTATTTAAGACAATTATGTCTATATAGTACTTTGATCATCCAAGAGGGCTTCTTCATATGTTGCTCTTGGGGTATTTTGTAATAATTATATTTGATCTTACCTGGGAAATGATTATTTGATTATGTAATGGAATATGAAACATATTTGTGAAATGTAATTCGAAAAGTTGTTTTTTGAAATTTGTGATTTTGTTTCATAATCATGTGGTTCTGACATTATGGATACCATTAACATTACTGTATTTGGTTACCTTAAGTTAATACTATGGATGACTACAACATCTGTAGTGCTTAGCTTCGGGCCTCCAGATAGGGGATGTTACAACTTGGTATCGGAGCATAGGTTTATGAAAAACTTTAACTAAAAATGATTTTTGAAAACATAATCCAAAGGAATTAGTGTAAAGTTGGGGTATGGGGTAATGCTATAGTAACATACTTGTATTTTCTATATATAAGTATATGTTATATCTCTAGTTTCCTATCTCTCTTAGGCTATTTTTCTGTATCTCACGAGGCTTGAATACAAATATGGTCGCTAGAAGTGGAAGAGTGAACCTTGGAGGAAGCACCACCACAAATGGAATGCTAGACTGAATGCTAGAAGAAACCAAGGTCAGGCACAAGCTAGGAATGTTCGTACTGGAGTCCCACAAGTAGATATGGGAGCTATGTATTAGTTTTTCATGAACATGATGCAAGCTGAAATTGTTGTTGGGGTGGTTGGAGGAAATTCTAGAGGAGTGAACCAAGAAGCTCCGGTGGTGAATAATTATGCTATCTTGAGCAGAGATTGTGTTAGGCTTGGAGGGAAGACATTAATCGGAACTGAAGATGCTATTAAGGTGGAGAGCTGGTTGTTGCATTGTGAGAGAATCTTTACAGACATAGGGCTCAATGATGAGCAGAAGAGAAGGCTTGCTTCGAGACAGCGTCAAGGAGCAGCTTTATTTTGGTGGAATAGTGTGACGGCTGGAGTTAATGAAGAGGAGATGACATAGGCTAAGTTTAGGAAGAGGTTCTAGGAGAGGTTCATGTCTGAGATGGCGCAGTCTGCTTTGCTCAGAAAGTTTGCTGAGTTGGAGTAGGGGGAGATGTCAGTGTTGGAATATGCTAAAAGGTTCGAGGAGTTGTCAAGGTATGGGTATGCTACTATGGATACCGTGTTGAAGAGGAATGAGAAGTTCATCAGGGGGTTGAAGCCTGAGTTGGCTAGGGCTACATTACCTCATATTAGGGATCATTGTGATGTTGTAATGGAGATGACTTTAAGACACGAGGAGATGCTTGCTTCTTTGGGAAAGAATAACAAAAAGGAGGTCAAGGTGGGGCACAGTCAGAAAAGAAAGTTCTTTCATAAGAAGGGTTCTCGGAAAGGTGGAGCAGCAAAGAAGGGAAAGTCTAAGGTTATTTGCTTCAAGTGCGACAAGAAGGGGCATTTCTCTAATGAGTGATTTACTAGAATGGCGAAGGAAGTGATCGGGAAGAAGAATATTTGATGCTTCAAAATTAGTTGGTCATTATAAGAACCAGTGTAAAGAGCCAGCAAAGGATGGGAAAGGCGAGGTATTTGCATTGGAACCTGCTAATTCAGGACCAACAGTGCAGTAGAAAGGGAAGGCAGTGTTGGGAGATACACTTCAGATTTATGGTATGTTTGTTAGCATTCTGCTTGATACTAGTGCATCACATTCTTTTATATATCATTGTTTGGTAGATAAGCTTAACCTAGAACCCTTATATTTAGTTACTTCCTTACGGGTTGCAAATCTGATAGGACGGTATGCGACACTTGAGATGAAGTGTGACCACTTAGAGTTTGATTTGTTAGGTCATACCTTTGTTTGCAGTTTGCATGTATTTGACTTTGTATGGTTCGGAATTATTTTCGGTATGGATTGGTTAAGTAAGTATGATGCTAGAATATTTTGCCCTGATGGGAAAATATCACTTAGACACCTTGACTGTAGCGATTGGATTGTATATACCGTAGAAAGCCCTAGCTGTGAGGTGAATGCTTTGTTGGGTGTTGGGGAGGTAGAAGATGAGTTAAGTCGAGTTTTCATGGTTAGAGAATTCACGGATGTTTTTGAGCCTGTAGTAGGATTACCATCAAAATGAGCCATTGAGTTTCGGATAGGTTTGGTGCCTGGAGCAGAACCAGTGAGTAGGCCACCAAGCAGGATGACACCTACAGAGATGAGAGAGCTAAAGGTGTAGTTTGTAGGTTTGGAAAGCAAGAGTTTTATTAGACCTAGTAGTTCATTTTGGAGAGCAGTCGTAGTGTTTGCCAAGAAGCCGAACGGATTGTTGAGGTTATGTATCGATTATCATAAGTTGAATGAGAAGACGATAAAGAATCGATATCTGTTGCCTAGAATTGACGATTTGTTCGATTGGTTGAGTGGAGCCAAGGTGTTTTCTCAGTTAGATTTAGCAACAAGTTTCCATCAGCTTAGAGTAGCAGAGGATAGTATTCCTTTAACGATGTTTAGAAGTAGATATGGATCGTACGAATGGTTAATGATGTCATTCGGACTAACTAATGCGCCAACATTCTTTGTGGATTTGATGAACCGAATTTTCCGAGAGCACTAGGATAGGATTGTGTTGGTTTTTGTAGATGATATTTTGGTACACCCTAAGGATAAAAGGGAGCATGAAGTTCATTTTAGAATTGTGCTTAAGACGCTGAGGCAGAATAAGCTGAAAGTGAAATTTTCAAAGTGTCATTTTAGGAAGAAAGATGTGAAGTTTCTTGGTCATGTAGTCCCAGAGAGAGGGTTGTCAGTAGATCCACCTAAGATTGAGGCAGTGAATAGCTGGAAGAGACCCGAGACAGTGACTGAGGTAAGAAGTTTTCTTGGATTGGCTGGATATTATCGGAGGTTCATAAAGGATTTTTTCTGGATAGCAGCACCGATGACCAAGCTAACGCAAAAAGATGTGAAGTTTGTTTGGACCGATAAGTGTGAGGAAGCATTCCAGAGCTTGAAACAATTATTGACCCATGCACCTATATTAGTTGTTCCAGAAGGGAATCGAGACTTGGTAGTTTATATAGATGCGTGTGGAACTGGATTAGGAGCTGTGTTAATGTAGAGAGGTAAAGTGATTTCCTATGCTTCTCGACAGCTTAGACCGCATGAGGTTAGATATTTAACGCATGATTTGGAGTTAGCTGCAGTGGTATTTGTGAGGAATGCGGATTACGGATCTTAAGGCTAGGAATAACACTAGAGGGGGGGTGAATAGTGTTTTTAAGAGATTACTAAATATTTTTGAGTTTATGTTAATTTGAACACAAATGTATGCAATATTCAAACACAGATATAATCACAGAAACAAACACAGATGTAGAAATAAAGTAAATGCAGTAAAGGAAAGAACACACCGGATTTTATACTGGTTCGGGGTTACCCTACATCCAGTCCCGCACAACTAAGTATGGATTTCCTTTCAAAAGCAATTCAACAATTACAACCCTCGATTTCAAGGCTACGAGGTACACCCTCCAGAATCACAATCCTCTGGGTAGAGATACTTGATTTCCGGGGTAGCAAGTTCACCCAATTGATTTCCAAGGCTACAATCACACCTTTTCTCGCTTGATTGATTTCCAAGGCTACAATCACATCTTTTCTCGCTAGATAGATTACAAAGAAGCCTATATCTCTAAATAGCACTTGGATCTTGTTGAGATAGAGATAGAGAATCAAACCAGAGATAATCTAGTTAGATTCAATGTTGATTTCGGTAGAGTAATGATAGGATTTTGAATAAGAAAATGTGGAAGAAGAAGAGAAGTGAAAAAGCAGAAAAACTGATCTTAAATTCGTTGAAACTAACCCCTATTTATATAAGAACAACAGTCATGTCCATTCGTGAAAGGTTATGGCGAATAGACACTTCTTTTGAAATTCAAATTTTGAATCTAACTGACACTATGTCAACATGGGGTACTAGGGCATGTCGACATCCCAAAGGAATTTTTGAAGTTTTGTTTTTCTTTGAAAATAACCTTTATCTTATATTAAAACTATTTTAAACTTTATAAATATACTTGACTATAGATAAAATACATAGATGAATATAGAGAATAATATATATATATATATATATAATTTCACTATAATTTTATATTTAAATCTAAGTATAAAGATAGTTTAAAACAAACAAAGTTTAAAAACACGAGTTTATTAAAAACAAAAAACAGAGAATATTTTAAGGCTAAAACATCTTTTTGAAAATCATTTGAGAAGATAATTTTTAAGGCTAAAACATTTTGAAAAACAATTTTGAAAATCATTCTGAAGTAGTTTTGAAAAATCATTTTGAAGTAGTTTTGCAAGCTTCTTCCTGTAGAATATCTCATCATGACAGGACTCGAGAACTTGTACAAAACTAGGATGTTTGTGGGTTTGTAAGCCACTTGTCGTAGCTTTGTAAGCTACTTGTCGTGGGTTTGAAAGCCACTAAAAAGGTAGAAATGGGTTCCATCCCAAAAGAAAAATGGAGCGAAGATTTCAGTGCTATTGTGAAGTTTTAACATAATTCTAGACTCAATACTTACCTTGAAATCTTGAACTCTTGATAATCTTGATACTCATGAGTCTTCAATCTTGATATCTTGAATCTCTATACTATACAGTCTTCATTCTTTGTACCTGCATGGTTAAATCCTGCATATACATATATATCTAAACTATAATGTTAGTATTTATATTTTATAATCTTATTCTAAGGTTGTTGTCATCAAAACCATCAACTCATGGACTAACAATCTCCCCCTTTTTGATGATGACGACCTTTGTTTATAAAATATTACTTCTATCCTATTGACTCCCCCTAAATCTAATAACTCCCCCTTAATCTATGCCTAACTCTCTTATTTTATATTTCTCCCCCTTTGTCATCAAAAAAAACAAACAAACTCTAAACTATACAACTCTCCCTCATTCTTGTACTAAAGTACCTGCATTAATAAACTATATAATAGAGTATATATAAGAAATAACTATACTTATAGACATGATATTCAACCAACGATTATAAATATATTAATGTATATTTTATACAATCATCAAACCACACCAATGTATAAATCAAGTCAATCAAAACAACCAATTTCAATCAAAACAATCAATTCAAACAAAGTAATTAAATAAAGCAAACAAATTAAACATTACGGGGAACATCCACCCATCCTTCTTCTCTGAAAATAGGGTCTACTTTGATGGCATCCCATTTTTCATTGTTATTTGTGAGAGAGACAGGAGGATGTGCCTCGTTATCATCCTTGTGCAGGGAAGAAATCATCCATCGAATTGCATCAAAATGCCTTTCTTGCTCCTTGATCATCTGCATTTGACTCAACTCTAAGTGTCGCTGGTTACGAAGAATGAACGAGAGAATGTTCTTGAACGAATTAAGAGTCTCTTCAAGATTCTCGGTTAAATTGTGAATAGGATTTGCCATTTTTGAATTTGTGAAGAGAATAAGAGATAAAGAAGATAGAAAATAATATTGAGTGAAAAATTCTGGAAGAAATAGGTATTTATAGGTGTAGGAATTCGTTTGAAATGAATAGACATATGGTAGTTATTCAAATTTCAAATTCAAAATGAATTGTCATTTCTGACCAGTATATGTCGACATGGTCAAGGGGGGTATGTCGACATACTACAGTGAAATTTGATGGTAATTTTGATTTTGTGAGTAATTGTGTATATATATAAATTTATATAATATACTAACATTTATTCAAGAGATAAGTTAAGCTAGATAACAGAAAGTAAATTCAATTTCATTGCATAGAAGATTGATACAAAGATTAATCATAAAATACTCAAATTAAAACAAACTTAAACTAATTCAATATGATATGAAGATATAGAACTAGTTAGAGGATGATGAAGATGAAGATAATCAAAGTTTCTTACTGGCTTTGGAGAAAAACTTGTTCATCTTGGATGATATTTTGTCCAACTTTGATGCAGGCCAAGTATTAGGTCGTGACCGACCTAACGACACCTTAAGTCGTTCAGAAATGATGAGTCGTTTACGGCCTAAGACCATGGAAGTTAACAAGGAAGTTCGTGAGGAAGTACTAAGTCGTGACCGACTTAAAGAAGCCATAAGTCGTGACCGACCTAGTAGAGAGCTGCGAGTTAACAAGCTTAAGGGACTAAGTCGTGACCGACCTAAAGAAGCCATAAGTCGTCAACGACCTAGTGTAGAACCGCGAGTTAACAAGCTAAAAGGAAAGGCGCTCGAACGAGATAACGAGTTACGACCTATGCTAGGTCATGGGAAGATCTGGCGAGATAAGTCGTTCACTATAAGTCGTGAAGCCTTAGGTCGTGAAGACTTAGGTCGTGAAGTTGTCTGAAGCCGCTTCTTTAGATCACTCATGGGGATGCCGTTCATTTTAGGTCGCTCGCTGCAGATGCCGTTCATTTTTAACTTGTGGCAATGATAAGTCGTCTGATGTTGAGTCGTGGCACCTGTTTAACTCGTGAGGATTGATAAGTCATATGTCGTGGGTATTTTACTGGACTTTGTTGTATATATGTGTTGAGTCGTTTTTACTTAAGTCATAGGTCGTGTGTCTGTAGGTCGTATGCGACCTAAGTGTTGTAAATTTGTGATGTTGTGTGGGTTGTAATACAAGTGTTTGAGTCGTGGTGTGCTGAGTCGTTACCGACCTAAGTTGAGTCGTAAGTCGTATACGACTTAAGGGTCTGTTTTGTAAATTGCTATAAATAGGCGTGAGTTGTACATTTGAATGGTTGTTGATTTTGAAATAAAATTTCCTTTGTTAGCTTTGTGCTTTCATCCAATTGGTAGTCGAGTGATCTCCTATCTCCACCTTCGGTCAATCGAGTGCGCTCGATTCAACGATTGTGAAGCCAATTCACGGTATCAAGTGCGCTTGATCAACGCTCGAAGAATTGAAGATCTACTTTCACGGTATCGTGATCGATCAACGTGACGTAGATAGCTAAAATTCGGTATATTCGGATCAACGAATTTGGGCATTTCAGTATTAATCAATCCACCGATTGCTACGTTCATCGTATCATCAAATTTAGTATTCCACCGCTGTGTCATTTGGTATCAGAGCTTGTTTTAGCCAATCATAGCTAAATCGAGTCTTGGAGCCGATTTATTTGAAGAAGTTTGAAGAGTTAAAGAGGCCAAGCTACATCAAGCAAAGCCGAGTTGAAATCGAAGTGATGGAGATTGAAATTTTGAGAAGTGGTTGTTTATCGTGTTCATCATAATTTGCAACAAGGTTGGAGATTTTGATCCATATCATTTTAGATCGAAAGTTGGAAAAGTGTTTGAATTTGGCCGTGGTTGTTTGCGCGCCAAAAGAGGAGTTGAAATTTTGAAGTGGACGATTTAGCATAAGCCAGAGCCGAGCTAAGGGAAGTTAGGTCGTACATCATTTGGTATCTTTTGCTTTGTCCAAGCCGAGAATTGTAGAGTTTGTGAAAATTTTGAATCATGCCGCCAAGAAGAGCCAATCTTCATCAAAACGTAGAAGCTTTGTATAGAAGAGAAGAGGCTGATGAGATGGAGCAAAGAATTAACGAAAATTTTAGTGAGAAGCTTAATGAAGGAATTGGTCGATTAGAGAAGATGATGTTGGAGATGAATCAAAATCAGAGAAGGGTTTCACCTGAATCTAACCATGGGAGAAGTAGAGTTTCGCCACATTCCAATCGAGAGAGAAGTAATGATAATGATCATAGAAGTGTGAGCAGAGACAGCTATAAAAATGTTAATGATCGGAGGAATACTGGTAGAAGGGATGTTGGTGGAAGGAATGAAGGTAATAGAGATGTTGGTGGTCAGGATCGACATCGATATACATCGGATTTTAAAGAGGAGTTTGATGGTGGTAGTATTCATGGACGAGGCCAAGGAAGAAATCAATCGGAGTATAATCACAAGTGGGAGTCTGGGATGAAGACTGAAATACCGGAGTTCAAGGGTGGTATGCAAGCTGAGGAGTTTTTAGATTGGTTGTCTAATGTGGAGGAGATTTTTGACTTCAAGGAAGTTCCAGAACAACGTAGAGTGAAGTTGGTTGCTACAAGGTTGAGGGGTAGAGCTATGGCATGGTGGCAGCAGACTAAACTAACACGGGAGAGAATGGGGAAGTCAAAGATTGAATCTTGGGATAAGATGAAGAAACTGATGAAAGCTACACTCTTACCTTATAACTACCAGTCGCTTATGTATCAGAGGTTGCAAAACTTGAGACAGGGGACGAAATCTGTGAATGACTATGCTGACGAATTTTATCAACTGATTGCAAGGAATGATATTATGGAGACAGAGGAACAATTGACAGCTAGATTTGTTGGGGGGTTGCGAATGCATATTCAAGATATGGTTAACATGTTTGATCCCAAATCTGTAGCGGAAGCACACCAAAAGGCGTTGGCTTGGGAGAAACAGGGAAGGCGAGGAGGCGGTGTGTTTACCAATTCCAACAATCCAGTGAAGTGTGTTAGTGGAAGTTCTAATGTTTCAAAAGCTGTTGCAAAACCAGTTGTGAATGAGGTTGGGAAGATGAAATTCAATAATGGTTTCAAGTGTTATAATTGTCAAGAAGTGGGCCACAAAAGTAATGAATGTCCAAAGCCGAAGAAACGAGCTATGACAGCGGAGGTTGAGGATGAGGACGAGGAAGCTGAATGTTCCAATTCACCACCTGATGAGGGAGAAGAAGAAGAGATGGGAGACGAAGGTTGTAATCTGATGATGAGGAGGTCTTGTTTGACACCAAAGCTAGAGGAGGATTGTAGTTGGTTGAGGAGCAATATTTTTCAGTCGACATGTACTATTCTGGGGAAAGTTTGCAAATTTGTTATTGATGCTGGAAGCTGTGATAATATAATTTCTTCAGAAGCCGTGAGGAAGTTGGCATTGAAGACTGAGAAACATCCAAAACCGTACAAGTTGGCTTGGTTGAGAAAAGGCGGGGAAGTGAAAGTTGGACGAAGGGCTTGTTTGAATTTTTCAATTGGGAAGAAATATAAAGACGAAATCTGGTGCGATGTTGTAGACATGGACGTATGTCATCTGTTGCTGGGAAGATCGTGGCAGTTTGATAGGGCGGTGCAACATGATGGGCGTACCAACAGTTATAGCTTTATGTTTGAAGACACGAAGATTACTCTAGTTCCAAAGAAGCGACAACAAGAAGAAAACAAACTGGAGGAGATCGAAGAACTTAAAACGTTACTATCTTTGAAGGAGTTTGTTAAGGTGGTAGAAGAGGAGCCTGAAGTATTCTTGTTGGTTGGACGTGAGAGTCATGAAGTGGTTGAGATCCCTGAAGAAGTGAAACCAGTATTGGGAGAGTTTGACGATGTATTTCCTGAGGAGCTACCAACAGAGTTACCGCCGTTGAGAGACATTCAACATCAAATTGATCTTGTTCCAGGAGCTGTGTTGCCACATAGACCACATTACAGGATGAGTCCGAAAGAACATGAAGAGTTGAGAAGACAAGTGGAAGAATTACTTGAACAGGGGCGTGTGCAGGAAAGTCTAAGTCCATGTGTTGTGCCAGCTTTGTTAGTACCAAAGAAGGATGGGACATGGAGGATGTGCACTGATAGCCGGGCCCTAAACAAGATTACAGTGAGATATAGATTTCCGATGCCAAGGCTTGATGATTTGTTGGATCAGTTGAGCGGGGCTACTATCTTTTCGAAAATTGATTTGAAGAGTGGTTATCATCAAATTCGAATCAGACCAGGGGATGAATGGAAAACAGCGTTCAAGACACGTGAAGGGTTGTACGAATGGCTGGTAATGCTGTTTGGTCTTTCGAATGCACCAAGTACATTCATGCGGGTGATGAACCAGATATTTAGACCATTTATTGGAAAGTTTGTGGTGGTATATTTTGATGATATACTGATATATAGTAAAAGCTCAGAGGAACACTTGCAACATCTGAGAGAAGTGTTGATGGTATTGCGACAAGAACAATTTTATGCTGCAACGAAGAAATGCATGTTCATGACGCAGAGCGTTTTATTTTTGGGGTATGTTATATCGGGAGGAGGTATACAGGTGGATCAGAATAAAGTTGAAGCAATCAGAAATTGGCCACAACCCAAGACGATTACAGAAGTTAGAAGCTTTCATGGTTTGGCGTCATTCTACCGAAGGTTCATTCCACACTTCAGTAGCGTAATGGCTCCAGTTACTGATTGTATGAAGGGGAAACAATTTCTATGGTCAGAGGAAGCAGGGGTTGCTTTTGAAAGGATCAAGGAGCTTTTGACAACAGCATCGATTCTAGTGTTGCCGGATTTTCAGTTATTGTTTGAATTACATACTGATGCATCAAAGGTTGGAATTGGAGGGGTGTTGAGTCAGAAAGGTCGTCCTATTGCATATTTCAGTGAGAAGCTATCGGGAGTGAAGATGAGATATAGTACATATGATATGGAATTTTATGCCATCGTGCAAGCTATCAAACATTGGAGACATTATTTGTTTCATAAAGAATTTGTTTTATATACTGATCATGAGGCATTGAAGCATATGCAGGGACAGGACAAGATTGCTGCTAGGCATGCTTCGTGGATTGCATACTTACAACAATTTACATTTGTGGTGAAGCATAAATCGGGAATTACGAACAGAGTGGCAGATGCATTGAGCAGAAGAAATCATGTGTTGACTACAATGAAGGTTGAAGTGACTGGGTTTGATGTGTTGCCAAAATTATTTGCCGATGATCCCTACTTTGCGAAGTTGGTTGATGAAGTCAAGGAGGGAAAGACGGATGAGTTTGTTATGGTGGATGGTTTTCTTTTTAAGGGAAATCGATTATGTATACCGGAGTGCAGCTTACGTATGAAGATTGTAAAGGAGTTGCATGAGGAAGGACATGTGGGCAGAGATCGTAATTTACAATTGATTTCTCAATCTTATTATTGGCCGTCAATGAAGCGGGAAGTTGGAAAGTTTGTGGAAAGATGCCATATTTGCCAAGTTTCCAAGGGTACAGCGACGAATGCGGGATTGTATATGCCGTTACCCGTGCCAGTTAAACCATGGGTTGATATCAGTATGGATTTTGTGTTGGGACTACCGAGAACTCAGAGGGGGAATGATTCGATATATGTTGTAGTGGACAGGTTTTCAAAGATGGCACATTTCATCGCTTGTAAGAAGATAGCTGATGTCGTCCGTGTTGCCGAATTATTCTTTAAAGAAGTATATCGCTTACATGGTTTACCAGAATCCATTGTTTCTGATCGGGATACTAGATTTCTAAGTCATTTTTGGCTGAGTTTGTGGAAGATGGTGGGAATAAAGCTAAATTTCAGTAGTGCTTACCATCCGTAGTCCAATGGTCAGACTGAAGTTGTTAACAGGTCTTTGGGAAATTTGTTGTGGTGTCTGGTGAAGGATAATCTAAAGAGTTGGGATATGAAATTATGTCAAGCGGAGTTTGCTCATAATCATGCCATAAACCGTAGTACGGGGTTCAGTCCATTTCAGATAGTGTATTCAAGTTTACTAAAGGGGCCGTTGGATTTGACGATAGTACCACAACCCAAGGGAACCGTTAAACGAGCTGTTGATTTTGTTGATGGGTTGACTGAATGTCATAAAATCGTTCAGGAACGATTGGAGAAAGCGAATGAGAAGTACATAGGATCTGCAGATCTGAGACGAAGGAGTGTTGAATTTAATGAAGGGGATTTGGTTTATGCAGTGTTAACAAAGGATCGTATTCTGCTAGGAACGTACAATAAATTGAAAGCGCGGAAGATTGGTCCAGTAAAAATTTTGAAGAAAATCAATGAGAACGCGTATCAATTGGAATTGCCGGATAATGTTCATACTTCTGATGTGTTTAACGTCAAATACTTAGTTCCGTATCATGGGGATGAGTGTGTTGTGGAGGAGGAAGGAGCAAATTCGAGGATGAATTTCTCTCAACTAGGGGAGGATGATGCAGGCCAAGTATTATGTCGTGACCGACCTAACGACACCTTAAGTCGTTCAGAAATGATGAGTCGTTTACGGCCTAAGACCATGGAAGTTAACAAGGAAGTTCGTGAGGAAGTACTAAGTCGTGACCGACTTAAAGAAGCCATAAGTCATGACCGACCTAGTAGAGAGCTGCGAGTTAACAAGCTTAAGGGACTAAGTCGTGACCGACCTAAAGAAGCCATAAGTCGTCAATGACCTAGTGGAGAACCACGAGTTAACAAGCTAAAAGGAAAGGTGCTTGAATGAGATAACGAGTTACGACCTATGCTAGGTCGTGGGAAGATCTGGGGAGATAAGTCGTTCACTATAAGTCGTGAAGCCTTAGGTCGTGAAGACTTAGGTCGCGAAGTTCTCTAAAGCCGCTTCATTAGATCGCTCATGGGGATGCCGTTCATTTTAGGTCGCTCGCTCCAGTTGCCGTTCATTTTTAACTCGTGGCAATGATAAGTCGTCTGATGTTGACTCGTGGCACCTGTTTAACTCGTGAGGATTGATAAGTCGTATGTCATGGGTGTTTTACTGGACTTTGTTGTATATATGTGTTGAGTCGTTTTTACTTTAATTCATAGGTCGTGTGTCTGTAGGTCGTATGCGACCTAAGTGTTGTAAATTTGTGATGTTGTGTGGGTTGTAATACAAGTGTTTGAGTCGTGGTGTGCTGAGTCGTTACCGACCTAAGTTGAGTCGTAAGTCATATATGACTTAAGGGTCTGTTTTGTAAATTGCTATAAATAGGCGTGAGTTGTACATTTGAATGGTTGTTGATTTTGAAATAAAATTTCCTTTGTTAGCTTTGTGCTTTCATCCAATTGGTAGTCGAGTGATCTCCTATCTCCACCTTCGGTCAATCGAGTGTGCTCGATTCAACGATTGTGAAGCCAATTCGCGGTATCAAGTGCGCTTGATCAATGCTCGAAGAATTGAAGATCTACTTTCACGGTATCGTGATCGATCAACGTGACGTAGATAGCTAAAATTCGGTATCTTCGGATCAACGAATTTGGGCATTTCAGTATTAATCAATCCACCGATTGCTACGTTCATCGTATCATCAAATTTAGTATTCCGCCACTGCGTCAAACTTCTTACTAACGGATCTTTTAAGAACCCATTGATTCTCAACAATAATCTTTTGGTTTTTGAGAAGGGTTTTGTTGGTAGGATTGGAGGGATATTCAATACTTTCTAGGGATGTTTCACCTTCTTTTTCTTCTTCTATTTCCATTTCATCCCTTTCTTCTTCTTCTTCCTCTTCCATTTCTTCATGATCCAAACTCTCTTCCTTTTCGACAAGAGTCTCATAAGGTTGAAAAACATATGGGATTTTCATGAGAGAAATGTTTGAGATATTAAAAACTTTTCTTGAAATAAATTCTTCTCCTTTGAAATTTATTCCAAAATAGTTGAAAATCCAAGTAAGGTAAATTCCATGATATAAAGTGTTTTCTCCCATTTCAATTTTTAGGATGAAGTTCATCCATACTAACTTGCGCCCAATTGATATCATAATTTCCGAAAATAGCAAAAAGTACTTTGTACACTTTTGAAGTAGGATTGTTAAAATTTCCCGATCTTGGGGTCAAAGTATGTTGTAAAAGAAGATTGACAATTCTTGCTTTAGGACGAAAGTTTCGGTTTTTAAATTCAAAGTTTTCATCTCCTTCAAAAATATGATGAAATGTCTCACGATCATGTTCATCGATTTGAAAACTAGAAAGATCCATTCCCGTGCTTTTGCAATTGAGAATGGTACCCAAAAGATCACAATTCAAAACAATTCTAGTGCCTTTGACGCTACTCCAAATTTCATTATCATTTCCTTCATAAAATTCTCGATTGAGATTTGCATAGAAAATTTTATCAAGATTTGGGTAACAAACAAAATCATTTTGAGAAGAATCAACAAGACTAAGAATTTGATTGTTTGCAAAAAGAGTATCCACTTCATAAGAAGCAAAATCTTAAAAAATAGCAAACTTTCCGGGATGGACTTTTCCATAATTAGCATAATTGATGTATGCTTTTATTGCCTCCGGATTATTGAGGAGTTGCTCTTTCAAGTTTCTGGAAAGTCTCATGGTAGAGGGGTTGCTTGAAGAAGCCATTAAAGTAGAGAGTAGAGAGCTTGAAGTTTTGAAGAGAGAGTTTAAATTTGAAAATGAAAGTGAAAGGTTGTGATAAAAGGTAGTGACTAAATAGATTTTTGAAAGACATGTTCTCTGGTCAAAAGATGCCTTTTCAGAGTATTGAATGAAGTGAAAAGATGGAGGGAAATTCAACCATTTGAATTCAAATTTTGAATTTCAAAATTTGTACCCATGTCGACATCATCATAGGGACCATGTCAACATGTACCTGTGAATTTCTGAGATTTATTTTTCCTAAGTATTCTAATATATATATATATATACTTATTATTTTAATGTCTATATATATATGTATCTGGAGTATTCTTATAGTATATTCCAAAAAATATTATTATATTAAAAATAATAAAAATAATAATAAAATAATAATAATAAGAAATAAAAAATAAATTTAAAATTCAATCAACACACCAATTCAAAATCAATCAATCAAGCAATCAATCATCTAATTCTAAGCATGCAATTTCAATCAATTGTATAGTAAATGTGTACTTTTTTCTGAATTTTTTTTCTTGAATTTGTTGAAGTCATGAACTGCCGTAAAACACAAATTTGAGTTATCTGTCTTCTGATCATCATCGCTTGAGGACGAGTCTGAGTCATCTAGAGTAGCAGTAAATGCACGCTTCCGTTTCTTTACTGAATCATTGTTTATAGGAGGATTCTGCCTTTCTGGATACGGACAGTCTCTTTTGATATGTCCTGGTTCATCACAGTTGAAACATTTGACATTGTTTGGCACCGCATTTTGATTTCCAAAATTCTTATAGTTGTTTCTCTTGAGATTGTTCATCTTTCTGTATTTCAGAAATTTCCGAAAATTCCTGGTCATAAATGCTACCTCTTCATCATTATCACTGTTTGAGTCTGATCCGTCGGTTAATGCATTGAGTTCCATTGATTTCTTTTCAGATGCTTTTCTTTCTCTTCTCCCAATCATTTGAACTTCAAACGACATTAGATTTCCAATCAATTCTTCTATCTTTAAAGTACTGATGTCATTTGCCCCTTCAATTGCAAGTGTCTTTTGATACCATTCTGGAGTGAGAGAATTTAAAAAATTTCTCACTTGATCTTCTTCCGAAAATTCCTTTCCCAAGGATATTAAAGAATGCACAATATCTTGAAATCGACTATACATATCTGAAATAGACTCATTAGTATTCATTTTAAATAACTGAAACTGATTTGTGAGCATGGAAATTTTGGTATGTTTAACTTTGCTTGTTCCTTCGTGAGTCACTTGCAAAGTTTTCCAGATTTCATATGTAGACTTACAAACTGACACTCTATTAAATTCATTTCTTTCAAGTGAACAAAATAGAATATTCATTGCTTTTGAATTATTTTGTGCAACAGTCTTTTGCTCAATAGTCCACTGTGCGAAATTAGTTGTGGGTTCAGAATATTCAGTTTGTGTGATATTCCAAGTATCTAATCCTACAGATTGTAAATATATTTTCATCCTACATGCCCAATATGCATAGTTACTGCCATTAAAAAGTGGTGGTCTGGTAGTAGACTAACCTTCTACAAATGAACTAGTGACAGGGATACTAGTGTTAATAACAATACCAGTGTTGGTAGCCATTTTGAAAACTTTTCAAAAATCAGATTATGAAACTTTTGAAAACCATGCTCTGATACCAAATGTGAGGAATGCGAATTACGGATCTTAAGGCTAGGAATAACACTAGAGGGGGTGAATAGTGTTTTTAAGAGATTACTAAATCTTTTTGAGTTTATGTTAATTTGAACACAAATGTATGCAATATTCAGACACAGATATAATCACAGAAACAAACACAGATGCAGAAATAAAGTAAATGTAGTGAAGGAAAGAACACACCGGATTTTATACTGGTTCGGGGTTACCCTACATCCAGTCCCGCACAACTAAGTATGGATTTCCTTTCAAAAGCAATTCAACAATTACAACCCTCGATTTCAAGGCTACGAGGTACACCCTCCAGAATCACAATCCTATGGGTAGAGATACTTGATTTCCGGGGCAACAAGTTCACCCAATTGATTTCCAAGGCTACAATCACACCTTTTCTCGCTTGATTGATTTCCAAGGCTACAATCACACCTTTTCTCGCTAGATAGATTACAAAGAAGCCTATAACTCCGAATAGCACTTGGATCTTGTTGAGATTGTGATAGAGAATCAAACCAGAGATAATCTAGTTAGGTTCAATGTTGATTTCGGCAGAGTAATGATAGGATTTTGAATAAGAAAATGTGGAAGAAGAAGAGAAGTGAAAAACCAGAAAAACTGATCTTAAATTCGTTGAAACTAACCCCTATTTATAGAAGAACAACAGTCGTGTCCATTCGTGAAAGGTTATGGAGAATAGACGCTTCTTTTGAAATTCAAATTTTGAATCTAACTGACACTATGTCGACATGGGGTACTAGGGCATGTCGACATCCCAAAGGAATTTTTGAAGTTTTGTTTTTCTTTGAAAATAACCTTTATCTTATATTAAAACTATTTTAAACTTTATAAATATACTTGACTATAGATAAAATACATAGATGAATATAGAGAATAATATATAAATAATTTTACTATAATTTCATATTAAAATCTACGTATAAAGATAGTTTTTTTTTTGAAAAAGGGTTCAAAATTTCTATTAGAAACCAAAGAATAAAGAAAGTACAAAGACCAACAGACCACCAATAATAAATGAAACCAGGCCTGACAAAAACAATACCAAGGCCCAAAACATAAAAGCTAAAAAACAAACTAAACTAACACCCGAAACCCGAATGAAGTTTCCAGACAACTCATTAGGTTAAAAAAGGCAAGGCTTCAGATGCGAACTACTTCATTCACTCCTCTCATACGAAAGAAGAAAGAGCTTCAGTAATGGCGGCGAGGGAGATAAATGACTCCAACCTCAATCTCTTCAACTAGGCCCAAACTTAAACAAGAAGCAAACAAGGAAGCTATGCTCCAAGTTACAGATCCTCCACGAGAACAGGCATCTACAGATAAGTAACCAAATCTCGAAAAGCCATTAACTTTTAACTTTAAAAATGTCTAATAGTAGATCTCGTTGTTACAGGACTCAAGAATGGAGTCGAACTCCTACGATACCAGAAGTCAATGTCTTTAGATCTCACTGACCTGAGCCAGAGGAGAATCCTTCTTCCATAAAGATGACATCTTTATTCTTCTAAAGTCAGAAAAGACGCTGAAAACTTAAGAATGGGATGTCTTCGTACGCAGAGATACTCAAAGGAGAAGGAGGACAAGACAAGTCCTCCCTAAGCTTCTACACAAGCTAAGTCTTTAATTCCCTGTCTAAAAGATGCTTCCTTTATTTATGAAATTGGACTGACTTCTAATTGAACAGGTCAGGAAGAACAGGACCTCAGAACTCTCAAGCAACTACCTCTTTCAGATCTTAGAAAGTAACTTTCATCCCTCGAGAAGAAAAGATAAGATGATATAACCAAACTTATTTCTTACTTTTTTCAATTCGAGAGAAAACAATCTGAAATATCTATATTTTCTTGATTGCCCAGAACAAGTTTGTGACACTCAAATCTACCTGCAACCTGCATCCTTTCCAGCTAATACGATAATTATTAAGAATTGTAATTGATAATGTAATTAGAAAAAAGAAGCAAGAAGATGTAAATTAAAACAGGTACATAAAACCTGGAGCAGGATCAAAGATCTGGAGAAAGGCAGAGAGGAAAATGCTTATGATAATTCAGCAGAAGCCCCACTTCTAGATTGGAAGGTATATCCCCATTTCAATGCAATTGTTCCATTAAAGTCAGTGATGTTCTTGAAATGCTTAGATTTAACCATTCTGATATTCATAGTCTGGAATATATTGTGACAAATCTGCATCCTATCCTTAAATCGATTTTGAAAAATCCTATCATTCCTTTCTTTCCAAATGTGCCAGACACAAGCTGATAATGATAGTTGAAACAAGTCCGAGTTGAGGTTTTTAGAGCTAGAAAGAAAAACAATTTTCTGTAAATCATCCCTCAAAGAGAAGGATAATATACTTCTCGGAAATTTGAAAAATTTTTACAACTCCACAACCACACCTGTTCTGTAAAATTACATTGAAAAAATAGATGGTCTATGTTTTCAATGTAATTATTACAGAAAACACAGTTTTGATCAACAACAATATGTTTCTGTATAAGTCTTTCTTTAGTTAACAGATAATCATTTATGGCTTTGAAAAGGCATACCGCCATCTTAGGGACATGAATGTTATTCCAGACCAAAGACGCCCAACTTTTAATTTCAAAATTGGATCGAACCGAATTCCAAACTTTCTTGAACTGATACAAACCATCCTTGGAACACTTCCAGGACCAGAAATACCTCTCACTGTTCTTGTGAACCTTAACACCTTCAATTTCAGCATGTATTTGAAATAAAAAACTATAAGAGTCCCACTTCCACTTCCCATTACTTAAAATCTTACTGAGAGACATGTTTTCCGTTCCAGTTCTGAAAGCTGAATCTCTCCCAATACGTTCCATAATAGAGCTGCCATTTAACCAAGGATCATACCAGAGAGAAGTAGTTTTACCTTCAACAATATTAAGAGAAAGGCATTTTAGAGCTTCAACTCTGTTTTTTAAAATGAATTTCCACACCCCCGAATCATCCGAACGCTGATTAATTTCCCAAATACTTTTACGACCAATATATTTACAATGAATAAGATTCGCCCAAATACCTTCTAAATTAATTACTTTCCATATCAATTTGACGTATAAGGCTTTGTTCATCTCTTCAAGATTTCTCAAACCCAAACCTCCTTCTTCTTTTTGTTTACACAGAACCTCCCAAGGAATCTTACTGCTGCGACTTTTCCAAAGAAAATTCAAGATCAAATGTTTTATCTTTTGAATAGTAGAAACTGGAATGCAAAAACACTGCATCCAGAATTGAATAATCGGGTAAATGGTAGATTTGATTAGTTCCAGTCTCCCAGCTAAACTCAACATTCTATTTTCCCAACTAACAATTCTAGCCTTAATCTTCTCTATCAAAGGAAAACAATCCTTGTCTCTTAGATTAGCACTTGACAAAGGAATTCCCAAATACCTTATTGGGAGGTCCGATTGCTGAATATTGAGAATTTTACTAATGTCATTACAGCAATCCACCCCTTTCCCCAAGAAAACATTAGATTTGTCAAAGCTAAGATCCAAACCAGAAACCCTCTTCATAGTCTTAAAAACATCACTTATAGCAATTGCATTATTAACATTGGCTTTAGTAAAAATAATAATGTCGTCAGCGTAGATTAGATGAGTAACTTTATTTTCGAAATCTGCAATAGGAGAAATAAGACCATCTCTGACTTTTTCTTCCATCAAAAGAGTAAAATACTCCATCACCAGAGTAAAAAGTAAAGGGGAAAGCGGATCACCTTGTCTAAGACCATTAGAACTCTTAAAATAACCATGCGCGTCACCGTTTGCATTAATGGAAAACACGGGAGTCTTAATTAAGGTTTCTATTAATCTTACCCATTTATTAGGGAAGCCTAGGCTTATTAGCATGTGTATGACAAAAGATCGATTGATCGAATCATAAGCTTTTTTTAAATCAACTTTAATACACATGTATTTATTATTCTTTCTACCAAGTCCCCTGATAATTTCATGGGCAAACAGAATACCATCCCCTATAGATCTACCTTTAATAAAAGCCGTCTGATTCGGGGATACCAGCTTATCTAAGAAAACTACTAATCTGTTACAAAGGATTTTGGTGAACACTTTATATAAAGTATTACAACAAGCAATGGGTCTAAAATCTTGAATATGAGAAGAATGGTCTTTTTTTGGGATCAAATGTAAAACGTATGGTTCCATTCGCTAATAATAAGACCTTTATTAAAAATATCGTTCAGAGTTTTGAAAATCAAGTCTTTAGCAAGTTTCCAGTGAACATTATAAAACATCGAGTTAAAACCGTCCGGACCTGGAGAAGAAGAATCTTTAATATCCCACAATGCAAATCTAATTTCTTCCAAAGATATTCCATCATTCAAAAAATTAGATCCATAATCAGAAATTATGGATTTACAAATTACCTCTGGAAATTGATCACCAGATGGGAGGTTGAAAATTCTTTTGTAAAAATCAATAGCCGAATCTACAAACTTTTCTTCCGGAATTACCTTCCCATCTATGCCAATGTTGGTAAATCGATTTCTACTTCTCTTACTAGACATTTTAGCATAGAAAAATGCAGAAGCTTCGTCACCCATCATCAGCCATTCACATTTAGCCTTTTGTTTGGCATCCAAGAACTCTTTCTTCAAAGCTATTTCCAAGTTGTTCCTGGCAGTGTGGAATTCCTTAGCCAAACTGAGATCATAAGAATTTTCCAACAATTTCTGAAGACGAGAACATTTCTCTCTCTGAACACTAACCTCTTGTTTGGTGTCTCGAGAGTTAACACTCCATCTCTTAAGATCTCTCTTGATTTTCTTGAGGATACTAATGATTTGAAACAAAGGCCTATCAGTAGGATTAGAAACCCAATTCTTATCAATCAAGGGAAAATAATTATCACAAAGAGACCAGTGGTTCATATATCTGAACGGTCTATTCTTTACCCGAGGCGATGCATAGAGAGAAACAAGGACTGCATTATGGTCGCTCACTGAGGGTGGCAAATATTCAGCCGATAAATCAGTAAATAAATTGATCCAATCTAGATTAGCAAATACCCTATCAATTTTGGAGAAAATGTTTCGACTCGGACCAGACCACCAAGAAAATTCATAACCTTTAACATTAATCTCATTAAGCCCAGTACGATTTGACATGTCATCCAGTTCAAATAAATTACCAAAATTAACTGGATTACCTCCTTTTCTTTCTAAAGAACTACGAATACAGTTAAAGTCCCCAAGAACAAGCCAAGGTCTAAAAATATTGATAGCATCCTCTTGTAAATTCTTCCAAAGACTACTTCTTAATGCAACAAAGTTATGAGCGTACACAAAAGTGAGATTACATTTGAATTTCGAGGTATTAATCAGTTCTATGGAGATATGTTGATCACTCATACTAATAAAGTTAAAATCCCAAGAATCTCCGTTAATGAAAACTAAGATCCTACACTTAAAATAACAAGAAACATTACTAAAAATTTTCCAATTGCCTTCTAACTCTTTTTCCAACTTCAAAATATCCGATAACAACAACTTATTTTCCAAAATACCAAAACAACTGATTTTGTGCTTCTCAATAAGTTTTCTCACTTCTCCCAATCTGTTGGGGTTATGAAACCCTCTTACATTCCAGCAGGCTATAGACATTATTAAACCTTGTTATTGTGGGTCCTCAATGACCTGTTACTTGAGGATTCCCCTATGTCTTCTGTTGGAATACCTAGCATCTGAACCCACTTGGGATTCTTATGAACAAGCTTATCCTTCTGAATGTTCACAAACTCTATGTCTTGAAGGATAGGAGTTGGAACCTCCTCATGAATATCTTGGTTTTGGTCTGCATTATCATAAGGATTCTGTCCCTCTGCCTTCTCTAACGATCTTGTATCCTGATCTAGATCGTTCTGTACCTGTAAATCAATACAAACTTTAGTGCCTCTTCTACAATTAACATTATTAGTTATACAATCATCAATAAAAATATTATTAGGAAATAAAGATATGGGAACAGAAGGAGATTCCAATGATGATGAATGGCGTTTAAGAATGATTTTATGGGGTGAAGGTGACTTCTGAGGCGATAGGCTCAAAATACTGGCTCTCGGGGTAGTTGGAGAAGCAGGTAGAAGAGACTCTTGATCAGGTGGAACTACCAGCCTGGCTAACGGGGATCGATCTTCACTGAATCCTACCTCGGTGTGAGTGGCAGGTTCTGACCCTAGAGCTTCTAAGGTTGCCCCCTCACCACGCTTATCTGAGGATGCAGCTCCTTCTACGACCTGAACTGATGGACTATCTTCTGATTGTAATTGGACAGAAAGAGAATTACCTCTAATTTCTGTCTCCAATCCTTCAAACACTATCTGAGTTCTATCCCAAATACCTTCCTTAGGAAGGCAATCAGCAATTAAACTTCGATTATCATTAAAAGCTACTGATTGAGTAGTATCATTCAGAGCCTCCCCATTAGGGACCACCTCCATGGAATTTCTACTGCTTTCATGGGAAGAATCATTGAGGCATCTACCCTTCAACTGATTTTCAAGATCAATAGATTTCCCATTACCGTTCTCCACCCTCACAACATCTTCATTATCTTCCAAACTCTGAACCCCAGGATTATCCTTATCAGAAATAGGATCTTGAATCTGTTTTGGAACCCAGGTCTTAGTCATTGGGCATTCATCAGTTACATGACCAATACACACACACTTACCACAAATGGGAGGGGGATTCTCGTATTCCACCTCCTGGGTAAAGCTCCTCCCATTGTCATCCATTCCTTCTATAATTTTGGGCATGCCAAAAATAGCATTTACTTCAACCAGGACTCTGGCATAAGCTAATCTAGATTTATTTTTCGTGGCCTCATCCATCTTAATAGGAATACCAATGGTGCTAGTAAGAGCACTAATAGCCTTGTTCCCCCAAAGATTAAAACTTAAACCCGGAAGTCTAACCCACATAGGAATAGAAGTAAGAAGGTCTCTATCTGTTTTCATGTCTAGAGTTAGTCTCTTCATAATAATCAAATTCCGATCCATAAACCAAGGACCAGACTTCAGAATCATATTACAATCCTCATCAGATCCAAATCTTACTACAAAAAAACCATTATTTCTAGACTGAACAGAAAAAGGTTTCTTTGTAACCCAAACCCTATTGGCATACCCTTCAAAAGTTCTCAACCATGGTTTGTACCCAACCACGTACAGTAAAATACAAAACTCCCAGCCTCCCTCCGCTTCTTTAATAGCGGCAGAGGTAAGGGAACCAATCCTTTTACCTTTCTCTATTTTAGGTTCAATAAACTCAAGATCTAGATTACCTAGGTCCCCAACCGCACCAACTTTCAGTGCCTCACTGTATGAGAATTTTTTGGCGTTATCAGAAACAGTGAATTTGATTTTCGGAATATTACCAGGCAGCAGGACTTTCTGCTTCGATGGTTTCGTAGGCTGCCCGGCAAATTTCGCATGAACATTCTTCCCCCTATTCCGATCTGGAAGGGGACCAGATCTGCTCGGTCTTTGCCCTCCCAAATTTAGCCTTTGATCAGGACCCGTGGGCGCTGGAGCCTTGCCCCTTTTCCTTCTCACCTCCTCCCATCCTTCCTCATCCCGCAAACCCATGGCCCCAATTTGAGGAGAAAGTAATGAAGACGGAGAAGAAAAAACGGAGAAAAGAAGAAAATTTGGAAAACAAAAGAAGAAAGGAGAAAAGGGAAGAAACCCTAGTCTCCAGATCTAGATCTGGAAGCCATGATTGTACCTGCATAAAGATAGTTTAAAACAAACAAAGTTTAAAACAAACAAAGTTTAAAAACACGAGTTTATTAAAAACAAAAAACAGAGAATATTTTAAGGCTAAAACATCTTTTTGAAAATCATTTGGAAAGATAATTTTTAAGGCTAAAACATTTTGAAAAACAATTTTGAAAATCATTCTGAAGTAGATTTGAAAAATCATTTTGAAGTAGTTTTGCAAGCTTCTTCCTGCAGAATATCTCATCATGACAGGACTCGAGAACTTGTACAAAACCAGGATGTTCGTGGGTTTGTAAACCACTTGTCATAGGTTTGTAAGCTACTTGTCGTGGGTTTGTAAGCCACTAAAAAGGTAGAAATGGGTTCCATCCCAAAAGAAAAATGGAGTGAAGATTTCAGTGCTATTGTGAAGTTTTAACATAATTCTAGACTCAATACTTATCTTGAAATCTTGAACTCTTGATAATCTTGATACTCATGAGTCTTCAATCTTAATATCTTGAATCTCTATACTGTACAGTCTTCATTCTTTGTACCTGCATGGTTAAATCCTGCATATACATATATATCTAAACTATAATGTTAGTATTTATATTTTATAATCTTATTCTAAGGTTGTTGTCATCAAAACCATCAACTCACGGACTAACAGTATTTGCATTGAAGGTGTGGAGACATTACCTTTTGGGAGAGAGGTTTTAGCTTTATGCGGATCATAAGTCATTGAAGTATTTGTTCTCTCAGAAGGAGCTGAACATGAGACAACAGAGATGGTTAGAGTTTATTGTTGCTTATGATTTTGGGATTGAGTACACACTAGGGAAAGGTAATAAGGTTGCAGATGCGCTTAGCAGAAAGCATCAGAATGCAGTGTTGGCAATGATAGAAGAGTGGAAAGATTTGGAAGCATTGTCGACTTGCAGAGTGCAGTG
This sequence comes from Allium fistulosum, assembly GCA_030737815.1. Classification (NCBI taxonomy): domain Eukaryota; kingdom Viridiplantae; phylum Streptophyta; class Magnoliopsida; order Asparagales; family Amaryllidaceae; genus Allium; species Allium fistulosum. The sequence continues at coordinate 615,724,615 of CM060907.1, forward strand.
GAGATCTGATGTTGGGTCTAGTAAAAGAACTGTCGTGTTATCTTGTTTAGAAGTTCGACCAGCGATGATCGAAAAGATTGCTTCTAAAGAGATGGAGGATCTAGTATTAGTTGAATGTATCAAGAAGTTAAAGGAAGGAACGGAGAGCGATGATTTAAAAGATTTTAGTCTTGACTAAAATAGGTGGTTGAGGAAGAAAGGAAGATTATGTGTTCCAAATGTGGGAAGCATTAGGAAAGAAGTTTTGGAGGAATGCCATCGTTCGAAGCTCGCTATTCATCCAGGAGAAACTAAGATGTATCAGGATATGAAGAGAAGTTTCTTTTGGGAAGGTATGAAGAGGGATGTTGGCTTATGGATGAAGCAGTGTTTGAACTGCCAATAGGTAAAAGTCGAACATCAGAAGCCAAGTTGGTTGCTTCATTCATTGGATATTCCGATATGGAAGTGGCATTCTATTTCTATGGATTTTATAGATGGGTTGTCAAGGTCAAATAGGGGAAATGAAAGTATATGGGTCATAGTGGATAGATTGACCAAGACTGCCCATTTCATTCCAGTTAAGTCAACTAGGACGGCACCTGTTTTGGCTAAGTTGTTTATGAAGAATGTAGTTAGACTGCATGGAATTCCTAGTAGTATCGTAAGTGATAGAGATTCCTTGTTCACTGGTGAGTTCTGGAAGAGTCTACATGAGACTTTAGGAACCAAGCTCAAGATGAGTACCGTTTTCCATCCACAGACCAATGGGCAAACAGAAAGAGTTAATAAAGTCTTGGAAAATTTGTTAAGAGTTTGTGTATTGGACTTTGGTGGATCTTGGGAGGATCACCTACATTTGGTTGATTTTTCTAATAATAATAGTTATCAGACTAGTATAGGAATGGCACTGTTTGAAGCTTTGTATGGAAGGTCATGCAAATCACTAGTTTGTTAGTTAGAGACCAGGGATAGGTTGGTTCTTGGTCCAGATTTGGTTAGGGAAGCTATAGAAAAGACTTAGTTGATTCGAGCTAGGTGAAGGAAGCTCAGTCTAGGTAGAAAAGTTATGCAGATAGAAGATGGAAAGACTTAGAGTTCTCTGTTGGAGATCATGATTTTATTAAGGTATCACCGATGAAGCGTGATTAGATTTGGGAAATCATGGAAGTTGGAACCAAGATTCGTAGGACCATTTCCTATTGTAGAGAGGATCGGGAAACTCACGTATAGAGTAGAGTTACCAAATGGTTTGGCAGGAGCCCACGATGTGTTTCATGTTTCTCATCTAAGGAAGTGTGTTAGAGATCCAGAGTCTACTATAGCTCCGACTGTGTTAGATGACTTGGTAGTAGAACCATACTTGACTATGGTTAGAAAGCCAGTCCAGATAGTTGCGAGAGATGAGAAGAGGCTTAGAAACAAGACAGTTAGATTAGTGAAAGTCCAGTGGAGTATCGATGAGAGAGACTGTACTTGGAAGACTGTGAGCAGGATTAGAGATGCTTATCCTGATTTGTTAGATGGTATATTTTACCTTTTTGATTTATTTGTTGAGCACCTTATCATAATTTCGAGGACGAAATTCTTTAAGGAGGGGAGATTGTAACACCCCATATTTTTAGTAACATTATTAGGAACATTTAATTAGGTAAATTAAATGAAATAATGAAAAATGATTAGGGGATTGAGATTTGTGATTAATAAGGGGTAACCGTGCCACGTTAATGAATAAACTAAATGAGCTAACATGAACTAAAATAGATATGGGAAATAGGTGGGGGTAAAGTAGGAAAAAGAGTATTTTAATACGCTAAACCCTTAGCCGTGCTCACACACACATTCATTTGCAAAAAAAAATTAAGTTTATAGGCTGGCCACCATTAGCAAGAACATGAGGAAGAAAGAGCTAAAGGAAGAAGATTAATCAACTTAATCCATTCAAATCTCAAAGCTAAGGTGAATAATAACTACATCTTATTTTTTTTAATTGTTTTCGGTTTTAAGATGAATCCGAAGTATTTTTCATGAATATGCCATGTTTTTGAATGATTAAATGTTTATATATGCTTGTTGATGATTTATGCTTATTCATATAGGTTTTATGATATGTTTTAATGTGAAAACCCTATTTAGTGACATCCAAATGCCTTGCGATTTTAGATTTATTTCAGAAAAGATAATTTAGAAATGGGTTTCAATTTTCATAATTTTCTTAATTAATGTGGATTTTATATTAATTTTCTAGTGAAGAAAATGTTTATTTGGGTTTAAAATTATTTACGGCTAAATAATATATGTTTTGGGTCTGAAATTAATATATGTTAGGAAACATATTGAAAATTATTTTTTGAAATTTTTGTAGAATTTTCCTAAGTGTTTTAATGAATATATAAAATTATTTAAGGTATGGGACTTAAATATTTTATATATTTATAAAAGGAGAAGGGGTATTTTGTAAATTATTTGAATTATTTATTTTTGAAATTTTGGCAGCACTTTTAGAAAAAAAAATCAACAACCAATAATATTTTAAAAAATAAGGCAGGTTAGCTGAAAAGAAATTCTTTTTAAAGTAAACATTAGATTTTACATGCTTTTAGCATGTTTCATCACTTTCGGCACAGGGGTTCCAACCAAGTATTGCCGCCTCCTTTGCCATCGAAACCAATGCGCATAGTATGAATAACTTGGTACAAAGCGAATTGGACTAAGGTGTAAGGTACTGGGTCGAGACCATAGGTTCCGATGTGGTCGAAGCATGAATTTGTTTTAAACTGAAAATGCGCCTGCTTTGCTTTTGAAGGATATGTTTTCGACTTGGTTGGCTTTTGGTTGAGTCAAATGTTTTAAAGGAATGGTTTTGAATAGGTTGCGCCTTCTATTTTAAGTAAACACTTTCGAAGGGGTCGAAACCCCTAGCTGCCGCTTTTCAAACTTTTGAAGTTAGTGGTTTCGGAAGGTATGCTTTGTTTTAAAACATAGCCGCTTCTCCAATGCTTTCGGAAGGTTGGTTTCGAAGCCATCACTTCTTTACTTAGGAATGTTTTCGAAAGAGTGCTTTCGACTTAAATGTTTTATGACCCTTTTGCTCTGTTGAAGGTAGAACCCAAAGGTTTCGAAGGAGTTAATTTTAAATGGTTTCGAAAGGTGTTTCCACATGTTTTAAATTAAACCCAAATGCTTTCGAAAGGTTTTTTGTTTACAAAGGAATTGATGCTTTTGAAAGGTTTTAAAGAAGGGTTTCTAAGGGGTGGTTCCCCAATGGTTTCGAAAGGTATGAATGGAAAGGTTTTCCAATTGTTTCAAAAGGCAATGTTTAAAGGTTTTAAAGAAAGATGTCTAAGGTTTTATAGCTTTCGAAGGAAAGGTTTTTCAAAGGTTTCGAAAGGTTTATATGAATGATTTCGGAAGGAATGTTTTGGCCTTTCGGCCTAGGTAAAAGAAAAGGATTTACTTTGTTTCGAAAGGGGTAATTTCAATGGATTCGAAAGGGGTACTTTCAAAGGTTTAAATGTTTTCATCAACAAAGAATTGAGTAAAGTATATATAACATGGCAAGATGATTTTGAGTAAAGCATAGAGTATACAGTTTCCTTGTTTAAGTTTGGTTTAAAGGTTTTAAATCAATTTAAGATGAAAAGGTTTTCAAGGAAAATTTTAGGAAGATTACCCTAAGTAAAATGACTTAGATGTTAGAATACCAAATGGGACTGGTATAGGGTCACGCCCTATACATTAGCTATTAGCCCCAGCTAATTTAGTCAGAAATTCTAGTGTGTAGGGCTTTGTCACAGGTAAGACTAAAATTATGATTATACACTGAAGGGAATATATATTTGTATACATATAGGTTATTGGTGAGCCTGCAAAACCATTTGGATCAGGTGACCTTGGAAGAAGATAAGTTAGGGACAGACCGTCTAGAAGAGGAGTATCTAACAGATAAGTTTGAGACTGACCGTCTAGAAGAGGAGAATCTAACAGGTGTTAGATTATTATTTTTATGTTGTTTGGTAGGCCCGAGTCAGCCAAAGTTTAGTAGTTAGCCAAACAAAACTATAGTGTTCAGAGAGATAGTCCATTTATTACCTGATATGTAAGTTTACATGATATTGCTATACAGTTTTTAACCAGTTTTGGTTGTAGGATTACGATTTGCAAAAGATCTGTTTTAAAAGGATATTAGTGAGGGGAAACCTATTCCGCTAAGTGGCGTGGTCACACTTAATGTCAAATAACCGAGATGTATAGTATTATTCACACCAGGCTTTATGTCTGACTCGAAGTTATTTTTTTTCCCTTAAACTCTCGGGTATTAAAAATTGATTTGAGTAGGCTAAGGGTTGAGGTTTACGGGTTTTTAGTAGGTTGGCGAATAAAGCTTCCGGAGATGAGCAAGTGGCTGATGGATAGCTATTTTGGAGTTGCGGTTTTATTTTGTTTGATCCACTGTGTTGTATTTAAGATAGTTATGTCTATATAGTACTCTGGTCATCAAAAGGGGCATCTTCACATGTCGTTGTTGGCATATTTTGTAATAATTATATTTGATCTTTACCTGGGAAATGGTTATGGGATTATGTAATGGAATATGAAACATATTTTGTGAAATGTAATTGGAAAAGTTGTTTTTTGTGAAATCTTTGATTTTGTTTCATATTCATGTGCTTTCGATATTATGGATACCATTTACATTACCGTATTTGGTCACCAGAAGTTAATACTATGGATGAATGCAGCATTTGTAGCGTTAAGCTTTGGGCCTCCAGATAGGGGATGTTACAGTGGTGTTAGCTATGTTAACATAATGGAAGGACCTAGAAACTTTAACTACTTGCAGTGTGTAGTTAAGATCGACTGCTAGTTCTAGTCAGAGCACTGCCATGTTATCCTGCTTGGGAGTTCGACTATTTCTGATCGAAATGATAACTGCTAAGCAGAATGAGGATCCACTATTAGCTGTGAAGATTAAAAGGCTTGAAGTTGGATTGGAGATTGATTATCTAAAAGATTTTAGTCTTGACCAAAGGAATGGTTGAGAAATAAGGGACGGTTGTGTGTTTTGAATGTTGGGGACTTAAGGAGGGAAGTTCTTAGTGAATGTCATCGATCGAAACTTACGATTCAACTTAGGGGAACCAAGATGTATCAAGACATGAAAAGGAGTTTATACTGGGAAGGTATGAAGAAGGATGTTAGCTTGTGGGTAAAGCAGTGTGTGAACTGTCAATAAGTGAAGGCCGAACATCAAAAGCCGAGTAGGTTGCTTCAACCTTTGGAGATACCAGTTTGGAAATGAGATTCGATATCCATGGATTTTATAGACTGGTTGTAGAGGTCGAATCAAGGAAATGAAAGTATATGGGTCATAGTGGGTAGGTTGACCAAGAATGTCCATTTCATTCAAGTTAAGTCAACCAGAATGGCACCTGTTTTAGCTAAGTTGTTTATGAAGAACATAGTTAGACTATATGGAATTCCTTGTAGTATAGTAAGTGATAGAGATACTTTGTTTACTAATGAGTTCTGTAAGAGTCTATAGGATGTGTTAGGTACCAAGCTCAAGATGAGTACTGCTTATCACCCTCAGACAGATGGATAGATGGAGAAAGTCAACAAGGTACTCGAGGATTTGTTAAGAGCCTGTGTGCTAAATTTTGGTGGATCGTGGGAAGATCACCTACACTTAGTTGAGTTTTCCTATAATAAAAGTTATCAGGCAAGTATAGGAATGGCGCCTTTCGAAGCTTTGTATGGAAGGCCATGCAAGTCACCGGTATGTTGGTTAGAATCTGGAAACAGATTAGTCTTAGGTCTAGATCTGGTAAGAGAAGCAACATAGAAGATTGAGTCGAATCGAGGTCGGATGAAAGAAGCTCAGACTAGACAAAAGAGTTACACAAATAAGAGGCATAAGGATCTAGAGTTATCAGTTGGAGGTAGAGTTTTCATTAAAGCATCACCGATGAAGGGTATGGTACGATTCGGAAAGTCAGGAAAACTAGCATCAAGATATGTTGGACCATTCCCAGTTATAGAGAAGATCAGAAAGCTCTCATACAAAATAGAGGTGCCGAGCAGTTTGGCAGGTATCCATAATGTGTTTCATGTGTATGTGCATGATCCAAAGACTACTATTCCTCCGACTACATTAAAAGACTTAATAGTAGAACCGGATCTGATCTTTGTTAGGCAACCAGCTCGGGTTATAGCGAGAGATGAGAAGAGGTTAAAAACCAAGACAGTCAAGTTGGTCAAAGTTCAGTGAAGCGACAACGAGAAAGATTGTGCTTGGGAGACAGAAGACAGGATTAGAGATACTTATCCTGATCTACTTTATGGGTATGTTCTATATTTACTTTATATAGATTGTTTCCTAGTCGGGTAGGTTAGTATGGTAGTTAGGAGATGTTACAAATGATTTCTATGCTTAGTATATAATCCTTGCTGAATTATGAGGACGAAATTCTTTAAGGAGGGGAGCCTGTAACACCCCTAATTTTAAATAACATTATTCAGGAGATTTAATTAGATAAAATAAATAGAATAATGTAGAGACTAGAGTGATAAGGAAATTGAGGTTTGAGATCTAATTAGGGTCGTGCCTTAATAAAATGGATTTATAAGAATGATTTATAAGTTAAATACTTAAGAGAATAAGGCAAGGGTAATATGGGAATAGTCGAACCCCATAACCCCTAAACCCTCACAACCTTTACATTCTCATTAAAAAAACAAAAACATAAACAAAAGGAAAACAAGACCAGTCATAACCCTAAGGATAAGAAGAGCAAAATCCAATTAGAAGCTAAAATTCAAGCAAGGAAGATTAAAGCAAGAACAAATCTCAAGTTCCTTATCCAAACAACGTGAATAATGATCTAAACCATCTCATCTATGTCTTCTTGAACATTTAAAATTCGATTTTAAGGTTTAAAACCGTTTGGAAGGATGAATGATGATATGCTTTGAGTATATGCCATGTTATAATTTAAATAAGGATTTTTGTGGGATAATATAATTCGATTTTAAGGTTAAAATCATGCAAATTGATTTCTGAATGCCATGATGTTTGAATATGTTATGTAGAACACTATTTTGGAGATGGGATTAAATTTTCATAATATTCTAAGTTATGTATAATTTATTATGAATTTTGAATTAAATAAATATATAATTTTGGGTTTAAATTATTTAAGGCAATTAAGTAATGTTTTTGGGTCAGAAATTTGTATATGTTAGAAAGCATATTAAAAGTGAATAATAGTGATTTTTGGGGATTTTTTCTAAGTGTTTTATTATGGTTATAAAATTATTTAAGTTAGAGGACTTAAATGTTTTAAATATTTTGTTAAGGGGAAAGGCTTATTTGTTAAAAACATTTCTTTTGTTAATTGATGAATTCAGCAGCTTTTAGAAAAGAATTTTTGATAAAGAACTGGCAACCAATTATATTTTGACAAAGTAGGCAAGTTAGGTAAAAATAAATTACTTTGAAAGGCATAAAAATCGGTTTTGTTTTGAATTACAACTTCGCCACTACCTTAGCTTGCTTCCGTCACTTGCCCAGTTAGTCCTTTCGCACCTATTCGAAACCAATGCCCATGATATCAAGCAATTGGTATGTAGTTTATTGGAGAAAGGTCGAAGGAATGATGGTGTTGAAGGCATGCTTTCGAAGGGATTGAAGACTTTTTTATAAGCTTTCGAATCAATCCAACTTGCCTTTGTTTTTGAAGAAGCTTTCGAAGAAGTTGCCGCATTTTGAACTCATTCGATACCTAGCTGCCACATTCATACCTTTCGAATTGGCTAAAGGCCACTTTTCATTATAGCCTTATAACGGTGAGTTCGAAAGGAAGACTTTCGTTTTATTAAAATTGAAGTCGCCTTCCCAATGCTTCCGAAAGGGTCCTTTTAGCCGCTTTTATAAAGGGTTTCAAAGGCAATGGTTTCGAAAGGATGGTTTCGAAGTTATCCTCTTCCCCAATTCTTTTTTTTAAGATTAATGATTTCAAAAGCATAGCTTTCGCTTTTGTTCCCTTTAACCCAGTACTTGTATTTAATGTTAAACCCAATGATTTCGAAAGGGATACTTTCAAATGGTTTCGAAGCTATGCTTCCATAAATCCTACTTGAACTAAATGTCTTCGAAAGGTATGTTTTAAGTGTATCGAAAGGTATATCTTTAAGTGTTTCGAAAGGAAGGTTTCAATGCTTTTGAAAGATATGTTGGATGGTCTTGAAAGAGAACATCTTAGGTTTTAAGTAATGATACAAAGGATATAATCGAAAGCCTTAGTTTTCGAATTTGAGAACCCAATCTCATTTTTAAAGTAAACACATGGCATTATGAAAGAACATGGAAATGGCATTTAACTTTGTTTTTAAAGGAAGTTTTCCTTGATAAAGATAGTGGGTTAAGGGTATTAACTATATTTCATTGGAAAGATGATTACAAGGAATTTAACCACAGATATTTATATTGTTATCTTATTTGATCAGTTATCATTAATGCTTGTGTAACTACATTCACTTCATTTATAACCCATAACTGCATCTTGGGGTAAGTGCAGAATAATGAACTAGGTTGACCCAGTAGTGAATATATATATATATATATTGAATTTAACTCATGTGTGAGTAGAATTGTATCTAGGAGGTCAGACAGACTAGAATATAGGATGCCTAAGACAGATCAAAGGATTATTGGTTTAGACAGGTTCTTAGTAAGCCCATGAAAACTATGCATGGAGATTGTTAATGGCAGGGCTAATAGGTTCTTAGTTAACCCATGAAAAGTATATCCGGAATAAGTTATTGAAAGAGATCAACGGGTTCATATTGATCCCATAAAAACTATGATATGAAGGATGTTATTGGAGAATCCAATAGGTTCATAGTGACCCTATGAAAACTATGATTAGATGAGGTTATTGGTAGACACCAATAGGTTCTTAATGATCCTATGAAAGCTATGTAACCGAACAGATAGTCCGTAAGTTTGGAACAGGTTATTAGTCAACCCATGAAAACTAATAGGTTAATAGTGACCCTTGAAACTATAACCTGAGATGGATAGTCAGTCAAATAGGGATGGGAAATCGAGAGCATATCGCATGTTTGCATATCATCATGATATAATTTATTATGTTATGCCTTAATCTTTGTGGATGCAGGTGCACAGTATATGGTTATTATAAATTGGGTTAAGATACTAGTCAGGGGAAAACCCGTTCCGCTAAATGGCGTGGTCTCACTAGATTTCTATATGGTTCGAGATGATAGGTTATTATTCACACCAAACGTTTTGTCCGACTCGAAGTTTATGTTTTCCTATTAAACTCTCAGATGCTCAATTGATTTTGAGTAGTTTGAGAGCTAAGGTTTTCAGGTTCTTTATTAGATGAATAAGCTTCCGGAGACGTGCATGAGGAAAGCTAGCTATTAGGAGTTCTTTCTGTTTGATTCCGCTATGTTTTGGATGTAATGGCAAAGTTGTTTAGTGCCAATAGTTAGACTCTGATCAACCAAAGAGGCAACCTCATATGTTGCTCTTGGCGTATTTTGTAATTAATTGTAATTAATCCCATACGTAGCTTACGTATGGGATTATTTAATGAATCTGAAATGAAATGATAAATTTGTTTTAAATTGAGTTTAATTTTTTTCATATTCATGTGTTTCTAGTATATCAATGTATCTAACATTACCGCATTTGGTCATCGAGAATTAATAACTATGGATAACTGCAGCATCCGTAACAGTTAGTTTTGGGCCTCGAAATGGGGGATGTTACATGTCACATAGCTGAATAAGCAATAATAAGTCCAAAATATAAATAATTGAAAGTGTTGACTCTTGCTAGTCCATTTGCACAACTCCATGTGCCATTTACACTTTCTATCTCCTTTGCTCACTTAAGAGTACCAGGGATAATAAGAAGCAAAGCATAAAACCTCGAGTCATACAAGTCGATATAGTATATGGAACAGAGGGTATGGAGAATCATACCTGACCTGTCATTGCATCTAAAGAGTTAGCACATAACATCTCTAATATTTTACTCTACAAACATCATAAAGGTGCACTCCATCCTAAGTACAATTTCAAGGAGTCCAGGTATCCCTATCCACAATACCTACCTCATGTGACATCCATAGAGTGACAGACTACATAAAAACAATCATGGCAAACATAGCATCCATCAAACAAGCCTCACTATCACTCAACGTGCCTTAGATATATGATAACTCGTATCATCAATCATCTGCCAAGGATTAATGGAAAAATCCTAATTTTCAATGTACTCGATACATTGCCCGAAACTGATACTAAATTATTCTAATGGACTTCACTATGTGTTCTCATCACAATAGATCGAATATCTTGATGCTCGGCTGCCCCCATCAATTTCTAACCTAAAGCACACACGGCCCCACTCACCATGTCATGATTTTCTTCAAGCCACCAGAGTTCACTTCATTGGTGCCGAAAGGCGTGCCTTGTAAAGAGATGAAGAATGGGTCTCTCTATTTCACCTCCCACTTCTCCTATCTTTGTCCAATGCAAACCCTTTTTGACATAAGGGAAAGTCTACCTCGACCAAGTCATGCTGCAACCCCCTAATCGTATATATATTTGAAGCTCTTCCCAACACGATCTCAATGGATCTAAGCTCGTCGATTTTTGTGTACCATGGCTCTCTATTTAATTTTATGAAGGTGTGGCTATTTTCGTTTCTTGAGTTACTGAAAGGGGGAAGGGGAAAAGTGAAAGAGGGAAAATGACTTGGGGAAAATTCTAAGTGTAGGGGTCTACACACACACACACATATATATATTATTGATTTCTCAAATAAGCCTCCATAAATTTTGAGCTCGTACGATCACACAGCATTTCAGATCGTGAAAACATTCATCGGTGCATATCACCTCATTTCTCCGGTTCCGATGGTATAAATTTCATCGCTATCAAAGACAGTGCTCTAGGATGATAAATTCATGCATTTCAAGATCATTTCTGCCATCGAATCGCACAGCTCCAAAAATAATGATATTCATACTCATTTCAATTTACAACGTTGATCCAACTCAACGGAAGTGGTCTCGAGTCCTACGTCGATCGTATGTGTAAAGTCATATTTTGGACCTTCGATTCGATGATGATTCAATATTTAAATTAACTATTTAAATATCCTATCGTTAAAAAAATGTAGGTTGTTATATTCTCATCTCTTTAAAAGGATTTTATCCTCGAAATTTCCAAAGTAAGAGAATGTATGCCAACCCATACGCATACAAAGCTACTCTTGTTTCGGAAAAATTCGGCAGCACTTCCCTTGCGCGACTCGAAAAAATACCAAAACAACATGATATGAACATCTCATATCTGAGGCATCTTATATCCAATACATCTCTTTTCTGAGGACATACAAGCATATATACTCAAATCTACACTACATATCTTACGTACATCTTTCATAGCAAGAGTATACCATTTAGATGCAAAAAAAAGTGAGTAAGTATCCAAATAGCTAACAGTTGCTTCCACGTATCTAAATATGTACTCAACAAAGAGGATTAAACATAATTGCAACTCAAATTTAAGCATGCATAATTTTTATGTAGTAACTGATACTATAACAACTATCATAAGTAGTCATATCAAACATCAACCATCAAATATCAAACATCAAACATGTACTTATAATTTCAAACATCAAAAAATAACATCCATGCTAACCCTACCATGTAGGATAATGAACCATCTGGTATAAATATCAAATATAATATCGAATATGGAAGCTAGTGAGAAAAATGAAAATCTTACTACGTAAAGAGCTCTGGACAAGTAGTCCTCATGCTCTTCTCGGTCTCCTATATGTGATCACCTTTGCTTTCACTCTACCAAACCTTTACAGCTTCATCGCCTTTCTCCTAACATGTTTCATATCACGTCCTATGAAACGAATAAGCCTATAATGTCTCAAAGTTTCAAGTTCGATTTTGATATCATCTAGCCGATTAAGTACCATATTTCCTAATGCCTCTTTTAAGTGCTACTAAAACCCAACAGTGAACAACGGGTTTCGGTCACTCAAGTGCTCTTCGGCACACCGAAATCACATAATTCACTTCACATATAACTCAGCTAATTTGGATGTCATCTACTAGACCTAACGAATATAAATCTAGCACTCTTTGTTAATCTATTGACTATAACCCAAATGCTATCATACCCTCTTCTGGTCCTCGGCAATCCATTGATAAAGCCCATTGATATCCGCTCCCGCTTCTGCTTGGGAATAAACAATCTCTCATCCCTACGAAGCCAACCGTCTCGGTTGAGTCTGCATGACATCACCTCGACAGACTCTACTCGCTCCTCTAACTTAGCCATGATCTCCTCTAGTCTAGCATTATGCATCTAACTAGTATCGACCTACTAAATCAAAGTAGGTATGATAGTCAAACTAGCCATCATCTTTAGTTGTAGCTCACATCAAGTTCCGAAGTCATAACCAGCGATAAACTCGAGCTGTGTCCACTCGAGGAACATCGCTCCCAAGTTTGCATGTCTTGCATTCAAAGCATCAACGATTGCATTTCCCTACTAGGCATATAGAAAATGTCAATGTTGTAGGAGGCCAAGAACTCTAACCATCGCCGTTGGCGAAGGTTAAGGTCCTTCTTATAGATGAGATACTTTAATGATATAGGATCAATGAACAATCTGAACTTCTCCCCTAGTAGATAGTACTCCCACATCTCCAAAGCAAATGCTATCACTGCCAACTCTAAATAATGAGTCAGACACTCCCTCTTGTGCTATTTCAGTTGTTGGCTAGTGTAATATCACCCATTTTGAGGCCTAAAACTAAGCGTTATGGATGCTGTAGTCATCCATAGTATTAATTTTCGGTGACAAAATGCGGCTATGTTAATCATATATAACATCAAAAGCACATGAATATGAAAATTTTCAAACCACGTTACATTAATAAATTTTCACATTTTATTTCAAAATAAGATTTCATATTCATTGCATAATCTTATTCGCAATCCCACGTTTAAAGAAAATATAATTATTACAAAATACTCCAAGAGCAACTTATGAAGATGCCTCTTGGTTGATTAGAGTCCACTACTTGACATTTATAACTTCTTTCATTACATCCATTAAATAAGAAACCAAACAATGGAAAATAAAAGCTCCTAGTAATAGCTAGCTTGCCTCATGCACGTCTCTAAAAGCTTATTCATATAACCTGAAAATTCCTACTCCCGACCTGCTCAAATGAGTACCCGAGAGTCTAAGGGAAAAAAACTTTGGGACAGACAAAAAGTCTGATGTGAATAATAACATTCCACCTCGAACCAAATAGATATATAGTGAGACCATGCTACTGAGCAGAATGGGTATTCCCCTCACTAGTATCTTATCTAAAATTTATCAATCATAGTCATGCACCTTCAACCACAATGGTTAAAACAACATAACATAATCTTATGCAGGTATGCAATGTGGGTAAATCTGACTCATCTGTCAATTTAGTGTTATATCTACCCTAAGTTCACCCATTCTCACAAAGCTGATTGTCTGTCTCAACTCATAGTTTTCCTAGGGTTAATATGAACCTATTAATTTTCATGGGTTGATTAATAACCTGTCGAAATTCTTAGGGACTACTTGTCTTGAATCATAGTTTTCATGGGATCACTAAGAACCTATTGGCTTCCATCAATAACACTTTCCATTCATAGTTTTCATGGGATCACTATGAACCTATTGGAACCTTCAAATAACATTTCTCAAACCATAGTTTTCATGGGATCACCGTGGACCTATTGGGATTCCCCAATAACATACCTCCAATCATAGTTTTCATGGGATCATTAAGAACCTATTGGGATTCTCTAGTAATATCACTCGAGCCATAGTTTTCATGGGATGACTATGAACCTATTGGACCCTTCCAATATCATATCTCAGATTATACTCTTTTGAACAGTCTAGGCATCCTACGCCTTTAATTTACCTGATCTTTTAGATGCAATTCTACTCGTTCAGGATTTAATTTGACTATACTTACTATTGGGTCAACCTAACTTGTTATTTTGCCCTTAGTTATCCCTAAAATGCAGTTATGGGTCATGATGATGTGAGTATGACAATAATAATCATGCAAAATTAACTAATCAAATAATAACAAGAACATATAGCATCCATCATTCAGATATGTTCAATCGATGGTTATTGACATCTTATAATTACTTAATCTTAAGTAAAACCCCTTTTGGTAATTTCACATCAAAACTTCGGCTAAACAATAATTTATTCTTTGAAAACCTTTATCATCATATATGATTAATCCCCGTAATTCATATTTAAAATAAGGAAAGTATAGCCCATTACTTTACCAATTTCTCATGCCAATTTATAATCCATTTTAATACTGCCATGTATACTTTCGGTATTAATATGAGGATGTCGCATCTTTTCATTATAAGTAATAACGCCATAACTTAGAATATGTTCAAAATTGAAAACTTAGGGCATCAATATGGCTGGCATTGATGATATATGGCATAAATATTACAAAACAATTGCTATCAAGTGCTTTAAAAAAGTAAGGTTGACATTGATAACTTCCGATATTAATGCCTTAAAACGGTTGATATTGATTTCGTAAAACTCGGCTACTGTGCCACTATAGTAAGAATGTTGAAATTGATAATAGGTGGCATCATTGCTGTTAACCAAAATTATGGTTAACACCCCAAAGTTACTTCAACGGGAGTAGGAATGATAAATTAGATAAAGGTATCCCTAAGGGTTGCCCTTATGTTTAGCTTTGCTTGTTGTTGATTTTTGGTTTGGACTTTTCGGCGTAGTCGAAAGGTTTTGTCCTCCAAGTAGATAACTTGTTACCTCAGTAGAACTTGTAGGAGGTCTCGTGGAGTATTCCCTTGTGGTACGATTAATGCCCCTTAAATTTATCCTTTCAAAGCTAATTTTAATATCGACGAAAGGTTTGGATGACTACCCTCTTTCTCACTAGTTAGGATATTAAATTCATGGGTGGTATGTTGAAACTTCTGACCTTGTCGAAAGGTTTGATCGCTTATATGAAGTTGGTTTCAACTTTGTCGAAAGGTATGTGAACGCCCACCTTTGGATTGAGCCTTATATTTAGATTTAGACCTTGCCGTAAGGTTAGATTGCTTGGTTGGCAATTGCGGAAGGCTCTGGTGTTGTTAAAGCATAAAGAACTACCAACTTAGTCGAAGGATTTATACCATAGAACCAATGATTTTGGAAGGTTACCAATAAGATTGATCCAGGCCAGCTGTCGACGTAATCGAAAGGTTAGGGTTGACGACGTTTGAAGGTTGAAGTGATTACTTGAATAGGTGACCTTCCGATGGAGTTAATCCTGAAAATGTGAGTCAATCTAACAAAGGTTTAAACAGAACAATAAGTAATTTAGTAGAACATAAGACAAGGTTGAAATCCTTCAATCTTAAAGTCGTATTTTAAACACCTTTGACCAGACCTTTCTATAATATTAACAATATCCACGTTTTCCTATTTGGGAAGTTTTAAATTTCTAATTTTGTTCGTATCGAAAGGTCTTGCCATTTAACTTTTGGTTATACTTGCAATGGGCCCAGGTTTTCATAAAACCTTCGGCATTGTCGAAAGGTAGTGACTAGGTAAATATCCCACTTTTTCCTTTCGACCTTGTCGACAGCTTTAAGGAAGTTACATTTTTGCTTACTTCTAAATTTTGTTAGTGCATAATGGTCAAAATTGGGGTCAGTATTCCGTTTGACATTGTTGATAGTCCATTCTATCAGCCCTTCGACATCGTCTGAAGTTTTTGTCACTATTCCTTTCGACTTTGTCGAAGGCTCCAACTGTAACCTTTCGACATTGTCGAAAGCTTAAACTGCTGGTTTTTTTTGAAAATTCACATCATTTTGGAGCTTTGTGTATATTTTCATGCTTAATCTATCTAAGCAGATTTATTTACTTTTATATTTTTGATTGCTATCTAATCTATAATTGGTTAAAGGTTTCTAATTAGAACGTTTTCACCTGGTTGAACAATAAGTTCCCCAAAAATTGAAGCTATTGCTAAGCATTCTCTCATTGAATCTCAGAGGGAAGTAGATGCCATTCTGAAAGAGTTTGGAATACCGGAGTTGAGGCCATTCCTCCCAACTCCTCCGATACTATTAACAACCCTCCAGAGGGGTACTTTGCATTCATCGCCATCGACATATGGCATGGTGGTTTTCTTCCGTTTCCTGCATTTCTATGCTCCTTTCTGTCTTATATTGGAGTTGCTCCGATACAAATCTCTCCTAATGTGTATACCCATCTTCTATCTCTCGAGATGCTAGCGCTGAAATCTGGACTTCCTTCGCTTAGCCCTGAAATTATAACCTTGTTTAACGACAAATTTTCTATCGGATTAGAAAATCGTCGATAAATTTCAAATTAAAATTTTACCACAAGCGCACGGTGTACTATCTAGTACGTAGTGAGTACGGGTTGATTCGTAGGGAATTGTTGATTTTAAATCTCTATTCAACCAAATTATACCGAAGTCGAGAGTGAATTAAACTAGAAATGTAAGAAAACTAACAAGAGCTAGCAAAAGAAAAATAGATAACAATAGGAAAATTGAATGACAATTTAGAGATAATTTCACTCTCTAGATCATATAGTTCAACAAAACATGAAATTATGATCTCTCTTTTTTGGTCATAAGTGAATTTAAATGATGTGTTTATCATAAGTATGACCTATTTGTGCTATTAATTAGCTCAACATAAGTCATCAAACTATAACACAACCCTTAAACCACTTTTAATTCTCATGAAAAATAACAAGAAGTTGAAAATGAAATCTATTTTAAGCATGGCCTATTAACTATTGATTAGAAATATAGACCATCAAATTTTGATTTAATCTCACTTCATTGCCATAATTATATGTAGATGTAGAGGCAATTTGTGATTCATATGACTAAGCATAGCCTATTTGTTTTGAACAACATAGGCTATCAAACTCAATACTAAACACAAAATTACATAAACACCATTTTTCCATGAAGCACAAAAAGAGAGCATTAATTATCAAACTATGTTGAAGCTACATAATTAGAGAGCTTCATTACCCCTAAATTGAAGGGGTTTAGCCTCTCATATTTGTTATCAAATCAACAAATGTAGCTTGCAACATTAAATGAAAACAAGAGGAAAAAGAGAGCAAAATGAAAAGAAAAGCTAAGTAAAGAAATAAACACTAATCCACTTGCATGAATAAATGAAACTACACTACTAGCATGAAAGAAAATAAACAAGAAAAGAGAAGAACATGTATTGAAATTGCATTAAAAAAATAATTACATAAAAGAAGAAATGGCTAAGCAGCCATGAAAAGAAAGAGAGCTCTCATATTATTTTTGATCTAAACCAATTAAGAGAAGAGAGCCTAAAGAAGAGACTAAGGGAAGAGGCTAATTACATGAAGATAAGGGGTATTTATACATATATGAAACCCTAATCCATATTTTTGGGGAATGCCCAAAATACCCTCTTAGGAAGTGTGGTGGCCAAGTAATCATTAGCATCCAATAATCATCCATTAAGTGTGCATGAAGATTTAATGGCCTCTTAGCGTGTGCATTAGTTCCTAAGTGTACATTAAGGTAGGTGGGTAAGTGGGGTCCTCCATGATCCATGAAATGAATTATTTCCATCTCCATTCCTTTGTATTCACTCTTGTGCATGCATATATCTTCATGAAGCCACTTGTATTTGAATTTAAATTCCTACAAAATAACATAGAAATTTTTAATTAAATTTTAAAAAATTAATATATGCACAAAAATGACCATTTTGCCCCTGGATGAAGATGAATATGGGACGATTTGAAATAATTTGAATTTCGGTTTAAACAAGTTAAAATACCTAATATGATCATTTATTTAATTTAAATAGATTAAATATGGTGGTAAAAATATGCACATTTACCTGCACATCAAATACCCACACACTTATCTTTTTATTTGTCCTCGAATAAAGAAAAACTAAGATAAATCCGTTTTCATAGGGAGCATGATTGCATTGAGCGTATGCAACAAGCCGTTAAACCTCTAGGTGTCCCCAGTAGGACAAGTGTTGTCTCGTGAGGGTTTTCTGTGGATACTACCCACAAAATCCAAATGCAGGATGAAAATATTTACAAAATGCAAGATTTATTTACAAAGAGATGAATGCGAATTTTTGAAAATATTTACAATGAAGGATTTACTTTTAAATTGACACAAATAAATTAAATATAGGTTTTGGTCATTATCTTGAAATTTAAGTCATTTACTCGTCAAAGTTTCCAACAAAAATCAAGTTATCATAACAAATAGACAATAGTTTAACTCGTTATTTCAGTTGATAACAAAGTGTAACCATAAAATAGATCCTTAGTTGATTATCAAAGTTTATCAAAGTGGTATTTTCATTTCTTTTCAATAACAAGTCAAATAAAATAAGTTAAAATAGTGCTTGGATTTCATTTACTTACTCTCTCTATTTTTTTGGAAAAGTTTATTTATATCTTCAATATTTACATATGCCTAACTCGGATAAACTGAGGCCAGATATATTACCCATGCACTGCCTTTCGGACTGATGTGAGGGGAATACAAAGCGTGGTGAGAGAACACACAAGTGTGAACACTTATCGACTGTAGGCGTTATTAATAAAAGAATTTTTATATACATACACCTAACTCATATAAAATGATGCCAGATATACCGATCGTGCACTGCCTTTCGGGCTTACGTGAGAAGGGTACAGATCATGGCGAGTGAACACATGAGTGTGAACACATGACCCTAGGTGTTTATTAAGAAAATATATACATATATACAAGAAATAGTTTTTTTTGTTTTTTTGTTTTTTGTTTTTTTGTTTTTTGTTTTTCCTTTTTCTTTTTTTTGAAGAGATAGTTTTGCAAAATCATCTTAGCACCATTTAGTTTAGAAGACAAAAAATGTTATATCCTTTTATTTTAAATCAACCACCTTTTTAAAACAAAAATTTTCAATTAGGATGTATTTCATAATTAACATGTATGAACCTTCCTATATACTAGTTAAGCCATCATCATTCGTAATCAAACTTTATTTTTATTTTTATTGAGACAAACAAATTTTCATAAATTTTAATTTAATAACCAAAGCCATATATTTATCCTATAGTGTTTCTTTCAAAAATAAGTCAAAAATGCTTTAAAAAAATTGTTTTTTTTGTTTTTGAGATTTTTTTTAAATTTTGGAAAGAAAATAAAATAAATAAACCATGAAAAATCAAAAATGATGATAAGTCTCTCCCGCACACTTGATTTTGACTGTGTCCCCACAGTAAACCCAAGTGAAAGCATAAAAAATGACCTATATTTACATGAAAATGAGCGGTATTTACACGAGATCAGAAAATATATCGTCAAAAAGTAAATGAAACGGTCCTCCAAAGATCGATTCATTTGTCTCGTTAAGCATACGAGACACAGCTTAAGCTCGGAAAACCAAACCATAAATGATTTCAAAGTTGAATGTTGATTTGGGAAAATAAATGTCGTTTTATTAAAAATCTTACAGTTGTTTCCTTTTCGATGATTTTTGGGGTTGATAGAAAAATTGGTTGAAGTTCAAGTTTATTCTTACCAAATTGAAATTCAAATTTATCATTGAAAACTTTTTCAAAATTATTGATTTCAAAATCAAAATGGTAATGTAACTTTTCCCTATCAGAATTTGACAACTCGTTTTCAAAAAGTCCAAAGAAATCGTGTTCGTTAAATTCATCTTCCTTTGTTGGATTATCAACAACTTTATTGCGTATCTCAAGTTCAAAATCCAAAGTTTTTGTATTCAAATTTACGAAATCGAGAAAAGGAAGATCGAATTTTAAATTTAGTTCCACACCCTCAAAAGAATTGAAATCCAACTCAATTACCGTGTTTTCAACAACTTCGTTTAGATTGTCGTTTTCAATTTCAAAAGTTGTTTTTTAAAAATCATCAATTTGGGTAAAAGGTGGATTATCACTCGACTCATCACATGTTGGGATTTGGTTTTGTTTTCATGTTGTTTCATATATGTTTCGAACAACAAATCCATGTGATCATGGTAGATTTCGTCCATTTGTTCAACAAAATCCAATTTATAGTTATTAACTTGAGAATTTTTGGTTTGGATTTGTTAAGAACAAAAATTATCGATCACATCATAATTGAGATTATTTCCATTGCCAAAATTATTTGAAAAGTTGTTTCCACTTTCGTTTTGATTTTGAAATTCATTTTGAAGTTTGAAATTGAGTGGGCACGGGTTATACTCGAAATCGTTTGAATTTTGAATTGAATTCAAATTTTGAAATCCTTGACTTGAGTTATTACACAAATATGAATTACACAAATCATTTATACTTTGATTTTGTTGTGTAGAGAGTTTAAGTAAAGACGAAATGCTATTTCCGAGAGTCGAAGGTTGGTCATTGTTTTGAAAACTATGTTGTTCAAAATTCGAATTATTTATAAAATGGTTGTCGTTAAAATATCCATACGAATTTGGAGTGAAAATCATATGGATTATATTGATTTTCACAACTATTGTAAAATTCACGTAAGTGGGGAAACTCGGACATTTTCAAGAATGTTTTTTGGTTTTTTTAAAGGAAAAATATTTACAAATAGAATTTATTTTTCAAAAGGGAAATTGATTTTTGTTTTGTTTTTTTTGGTTTTTCAATTTTGTTTTTTTAAAGGTTAATTTTTTTTTGGATTTTTGTTTTTCTAAATTTTTTTTTGATTTTTGAAATTTTAAAGGAAAAGGGTTTAAAAATTTCAAAGAAAAGAAATATTTACAATTTTTTAGTTTTGGATTTTGAAATTTTTTTTTGTTTTTTTAAAATATGCATGAACCAATGCAACTAAATGAATGCAAGAGTTTAATTACAAATGATTTATCCTAACATAAATTGTATAATCACACTTTGTCATAAATCAAAGATAGTTCTCAGCCAAGTAACAGAAAGGATTTATGGGTGCACCACAAATCACCGTACCAATACCGCCAAAGGTTTAAGTACCTTCATAGAAACAATTCAGTATAATATTTACGAATCACCATAATATTTATAATAGATTATTGCTCTGCCGTAGCCTAAACACCAAGAAATTAAATTGTCGAAAAATGACAAATTGTCAATATACAATTGAGTGTTATTGATTTCTAACTGTTATTATTAATCAAATTTCTAAGATGAAATGCAAAGCAGAAACTAAACGTGAATTAACAATGCAACAACAAATGGAATTTTTTTCAATTTTTTTAAATGCAAGCAAACAACAATGCAATTAAAATAAAACTACAGATGAAAGCTGCAATTTTTTTTAAGCAAGCAAGCGGAGCAGTTTTATAGCAGCAATTCCTTATTTATCTGCTTTGACAACATGAAAAGGAAAACAAGATTTATACAGTTTTTTTATTAATATTTTTAATATAAAAGAAGCAACTAAAACAAAGGAAAAATAAGACAAATGAAATTAAAAATAAAAAAATAAAAAATGATACTTGTTTGTTTGTTTGCCTTTCTCCCTGTTTTTTTATAAAGGAAAAATATTTACATATATACAAATGTTTTGTTTTTTAATATGTTTTTCAAAGAAGTGAAAAACTAAACAAATGAAAGTAAAACAAATAAAAACCGAAACAAGTGAAAATGAAAACTAAGAAGAGTAAAACTAAAACTAGTAAAACAAGTGAAAACAGATGATGAAAATTAAGCAAATGTTTTTGTTAATAACAAATGAAACTAAACAAGTGAAAACAAATGGAAAAAAAATGAAAATTAAACAAATGAAAACTAAAAAAAAATCTTTTTCTTTTTCTTTTTACTTTAATGGTAAAATGGACAAAAAAGAAAGATGGGCAAGCCAAATTAAAAGAAGTAAACAACCCGGCCCACTTTAAAAATTCTCCACTTACACATTACTCACAGAACACAATCGTTCACTCGACTCACCTCCTACAATCTTGCCTGATACAAATTTTATAAATGAAATTCCAAAACCAAATTTTTAAAATTAAAATTCCAATCGGCATTGCCCATCTCGAATGCCAATCGAAATTGAATTTCCAAAACGCGATGAATTTTTCAGATTACGGGATTTGGGTACTGTGATTTTGGTTAAGGAAGTGCTGCGGAGGAGTTGGCGTGGGTATTCGATTTTGAAGTGGAGTTTTCTCGACGGGAAAGGTGGTTTCAGGCAAGGGCAATGGGTGTCTGAATGGTCACGAATTATCGAATTGCGGATTCCGATTAAGTGAGGCGTTTGGTGAAGTAGTGGAAGTCGCAACTGGGGATTACGGTGAGGCTTCCTTTGGGTTTCTTGATTGAAGTAGCGTGAATTTGAGGCAACTTTGGTTGATAAGTGGTGGATTATCTTTTCGGTTTCATGGAGTTTGCATCGAAGTTTACAGTTTGAAAGCACCAAAGTGTGCACTGAAGTCTGAAGCGACTCGGTTTGGAAGAGGAGGCAAGTAGAAGTGGGTTCATGCAGTCAAGTGATGCTCTGTTGTTTGTAGTCAGGCGGCAGAGGTTGGAGTTTTAACTGGTTTGAACTGTTATAGTTCGAAGTGGTAGGTGGATGAGGGAAATGTGCAGTGTGTTGTAGTGAAAGGGGAAGATGGTTGTTTGATACAGTGGGATGTTTGGTGGTTAATGATGTAGTATTGGAAGCATCGTGGCAAGTGATGTTAATATGATGTTGATGTAGAGGTGGTAGATTTGCAGGAATGTGGCAGCAAGCAGGTATGAATGAAGTTGAAGTGGGAATGAAGTGCAAAACAGTTGAAGTGGGAATGAAGTTAAAGCAAGAATGTTAATCTGAAGTTCAATTTAGGGTCTATTCAAGTATTTTTGGTGTCTCGGTAGGATGTGGTGATGTACTAATATGGTAGATGCAGTGGGAATGGTTTGGGGTTGCTGTGTATTGTGTGTTGAAGGCAGGGGAAGATGTGTCGATGAACAGATGATGGTTATAGGCAATAGAAGGCAAGAACAGATGTAGTAGAGAGAGTAAGCAATTTTTGTTGGGTTGTGTAATAGCGAAGTGTGGCAGAGATGTTTGGTTGTGGTGGATATCAGAGAAGTGATGAATGTGTGGTAGAGAGTAGAGAGTAGATTGCAAAGGGAAGATGGTGATGATAGGGGGATGGCTGTGGTTGAAAGTGCGGCAGCAAGCAGTGAAGAATGGTTGTTGGTTTGAAAGAGAAAGAGCAGAAATGAACAATGTTTGTATATGTAGTTGGTAGCAGTGCAGTTAAGGTTTGGGGATGGTTGTAGAGGCAAGTATGAATGTTTGGCATGTACTGGGGTATTGCGTTGATATGGATGAGATGAAGGTCAAGGAGATGAACTTGCAACAAGGTGATTTTGTGGCAGAAATGGTTGTAGGAGTAACAGTGTAGTGGTTGTAGAATAGGGCATAGATGATCTTGGTTTAGATGTAGCAGAAGTGCAAACCTGTGTACAGAAACGTTGTGGAATTGGAAACGGTTACAGTGCACTGTTTACAGAGATGATCTAGAGGGTGATATGTGAAGAATGCAAGTTATGGTGGAGTGAGATGGTGGGGAGTTTGTAGTGTAGTGAAGTGAACAGGGTAGGTTTGTGATGTAATTGATATAGATGAAGTGGTATAAGCTGGGGTGATGTGGTTTAAGGAGATGCAGAAACTATGCTGAAGTTTTAGGATATTGACATTGCAATTGTATAGGTGATTGTAGGTATTGTTGAAGTTTCAAGGGTTGATATGGTTTTGGATGAAAGTTGTACAAAGGAGGTTTGGGAAGACAAGGTGGATGAAGAGTGTGCAGGAATGTGGTGTGCACTGTGGATAGTGACAGTGTTCAGAAATGATGTGCACAGTATTTGCACAAAGGAAAAATGTAAATGCTTGTGAGTGGAAGTTTCGTAATTAAAAATGTAAGTTTGTACAATCAAATAGAAAATGAAATAAAATATCCTTGTTTTTGTTTTGAAATGTGATTATGTACTTTTTTCTTCCTAGGATTTTATATGTTAAAAAAATGCGAATGCAAATAGCACTAGAAAACAAACACAATGCAAAAATCACACAAAAAACACACAACAAAATTTTATTTTTTTTAAATGCAATACACACACAAAATGAAAACACACAAAAATTAAACAAAATAATTCAAAGAATAAAAATTAAAATCAAAGCAAATTCCTTGGCAACGGCACCAAAAACTTGTTTAACGACAAATTATCTATAGGATTAGAAAATCGCCGATAAATTTCAAATTAAATTTTTACCGTAAGTGCACGGCGTACTATCATAGTACGTAGTGAGTACGGGTCGATCCGTAGGGAATTGTTGATTTTAAATTTCTATTCAATCAAATTATACCGAAGTCGAGAGTAAATTAAACTAAAAATGTAAGAAAACTAACAAGAACTAGCAAAAGAAAAATAGATAAAAATATGAAAGTTAAATGACAATTTAGAGATAATTTCACTCTCTAAATCATATAGTTCAACAAAACATGAAATTATGATCTCTCTTTTTTGGTCATAAGTGAATTTAAATGATGTGTTTATCATAAGTATGACCTATTTGTGCTATTAATTAGCTCAACATAAGCCATTTTTGATCCACTTGCATGAATAAATGAAACTACACTACTAGCATGAAAGGAAATTAACAAGAAAAGAGAAGAACATGTATTGAAATTGCATTAAAATAATAATTACATAAAAGAAGAAATGGCTAAGTAGCTATGAAAAGAAAGAGAGCTCTCATATTATTTTTGATCTAAACTAACTAAGAGAAGAGAGCCTAAAGAAGAGACTAAGGGAAGAGAGGCTAATTACATGAAGATAAGGGGTATTTATACATGTATGAAACTCTAATCCATATTTTTGGGGAATGCCCAAAATACCCACTTAGGAAGTGTGGTGACCAAGTAATCATTAGCATCCAATAATCATCCATTAAGTTTGCATGAAGATTTAATGGCCTCTTAGCATGTGCATTAGCTCCTAAGTGTACATTAAGGTAGGTGGGTAAGTGGGGTCCTCCATGATCCATGAAATGAATTATTTCCATCTTCATTCCTTTGTATTCACTCTTGTGCATTCATATATCTTCATGAAGCCACTTGTATTTGAATTTAAATTCCTACAAAATAACATAGAAATTTTTAATTAAATTTTATAAAATTAATATATGCACAAAAATGACCATTTTGCCCCTGGAGAAGATGAATATGTGACGATTTGAAATAATTTGAATTTTGGTTTAAACAAGTTAAAATACCCAATATGATCATTTATTTAATTTAAATAGATTAAAAATATGCACATTTACATGCACATCAAACCTCCTTGACCAAATTGGCAAGGTCAAGTAAGTCTAACAAGCAGATTTTCAAGGTGAATGTATATAAAAAATTGATATTGGATGGTATTAACAAGTTTAAGGATTTGGAAAACCAATTCTTTTTTGTCAAGAGCTTCGCAGACGTCCACGGGGCCTTTTCTTTTCCTCGAAAGTTCATTTCAGTGTCGTCTCTGCCTTCCTCTATGCTTCTGGTTTACTAATTTCTAATCCTTTTCAGGTGAGCCCTCCAAAACACTCAACAATGCAAACCAAAAAATTATCTACTCATTAACTGTAGCTCCAAAACATCTTAGGAGCAGGTTGACGCTCCTAACCCTTTCAAATTTATGGAAGCATTCTTTATTACCAGCTGGTCAAAAGATTCTTGGCACTCCACCTACCATCATGTACAACTCCCGGGGAAATCGCTTCTATTCTCCGGGCAATGCTGATCATTTTACTTCATTGTTGCCTATTGGTTCTGACGCTTCAGGTATTCCATTAACATAGTGTTCTCTTTCTATATAATTCTCGAATTTACTTTAACTGATTTTATATCTTCTGGAATTCGCTCTAGCTCTCCCCAAGGCCGTCGTGCCTTTAAGTGAAATTGCTCCTCCTTCTTCATCTGTGGATGTCACACAAGTTTTGGAGGCTTTTGCTAGCTCCAAGAAATCTTCTAAAAGATGACTAGCAGTGCCTCCTAAGGCGGCCCCTCCGGTTAAAATAGCAAAGGTCATCGATGTTGAGGAGGAAGAAGAGCGCATATCTCCAACGAAAGCTTCAAAAGTCCAATTATCGAAGCTTCAAATGATATAATGGAGCCGACCCCCCCTTCACCTGCTCCTCTTCCACATATTTCAATCTCTGTCTCTCCAACTGCACTGGATCAGATGCAGGTTGCCTTTTTTGAGACTCCTTCTAAGTCTCACACTCTTTCGAATCGTCACCTTCCACTTCTTTGCCATCTAATTTTGACGATCTTATCAAGTTCATTCTTAAGTCGGAATCCTTTACCTCCTCTTCTTTGCCGTCTTTTAACCCAGACTTGGCAGAAAATCATCGCTCTCTCATGGAGCAACAACTCTTGGTAAGCTCATATCCAATTAATTCTATTATCACTGGGTCTTTCTAATTGTTAACTTGTGTTTCTTCTCTTGTTGCAGCTTTCTAGGAAATGGGTTTTCCTTAATAAGCATGTCTCCAAACTCTCTATTGGATCCTCCAAGCTTCAGGAGGAAAATGCCAAGTTAAAAAGTCAAATATCTTTACTGACAGCCGCTCGAAATGACTCTTCTTCCGAGTTGGAGCAAATTAAGGCTTCCCTTTCCAAGGTTGAAGCTAACCTTGAAGCAGAGAGGCAAGCTCATCGACTTACCTCCGATGATAAATTTGCAAGGGAACTTTCTCTAAAAGACTCGGAAGATGAGAAGGCTTATTTGATTTTTAAGAATACATTACTAGGAGATAAATTCGAGAGGTCCAGAGCTTCGCTTAAACTTGCTATTCAAACACTCTCCGACTTCCAAAAGCATGTTTCTGATTTTGTTGATTCCACCCTGGGGCCCATGATGATGAACTAATATGAAGATGCCCTTATGCTTGCTTATACTGATAATCGTGATAAATGTGCTGACTTTGGTTTTCCTTTACTTCATCCGACTATAGCCAAAAGACATGGACAAAATCGAGCGAGTTAAGTAGGGTTCTGAGTCCGAGAGTGAAGAGGGGATGGTTGACTTTAAGAAAGCTCTCTCTTTTGACATCCCATCTTTTGACATTGAGTCTGACTCTGAAGAGGAGGATGGCCAAAATAAAGATCCCAATGAGAAGGAGGATGATGACCACAAGAACTGGGATACTGATGATGATGATGACGAGGACAACCCTCCCAAAGGTTAGGGCCATGACGGAGACAAGGGAGGTCACTATGGTGCTCATGGGAACGATGGTGGAGGTTCAACCAAATCCCCTGAAAAAGAGCCATCACCTCATAAAGATATGCCTCCAACATCTCCTGGTCCTTCTACATTTCCAGAGGAGGAAGCTTCTCCCACTCATACTGAGGGTTCACAAGAGAGAGAATAAGCTCTCCAGGTCTCCATTCCAGTTTCATAGGTATGGGCTTCTCTATTTAAATGTTTTACACTTGGAAAATAACAGTTAGTGATAAATCATTTGCTTTAGATAAAGAGGAAGTCGAAATTTTCCTATAGCACAAAACTTGAAAGAAAACAAGCAAAAATTAACACGCTATATAGGGAATTAGATAAATTAATAATGGAGCATAATGCCCTATCTGAGAAATATCACAGTCTCGACAAGAGTACCTCTGCACTTGCGTCTTTTAAATTTCAAAGTGCGGCTCTTTTATTAAAGAAAGTGATCTTCGATTCGACGCTCTATTGAAGGAAAATAAAGAGTTAATAACATTATTCTGGATGGCGATTGAAGACAGATATATTTTAATTAACTTCTTGTATAAAGTATATTGCAGACATTCAATCATAGATTTCTCATACTTAGGTGAATTCAATGGGGGTCTTCTTAGACATTTTCACAAAAGATATTTAGACGAATTTGGATTTGACCCGCATCCTGGGCATGCTGGAATTTACCTTGGGTCAAATCGATTCCCCATGATCTTCTTACTGTGAAGCTTAAGTATTACAAGGACAAATTTATTTCTGAGTTTTTCTCTAAGCCTGTTTTGTATGAACCTGATGAATGATTGTAAATGTGTAACAAGTATCTGTCTTATGAATACATGTCTTTTGCAACGCTTTCTATGCTCAGCCTCTTTTATTTATTGTGCCATTTTAGAATATCAGTTCTTTAGGTCATGTTGTCCCAAGAGAGACCCTAAGTCAATATGTTAACCTGAGAAGGTTCTACTCTGAAAATGCACCACCCCTAAAGACTTCTAAGTTAGAGAGATATTGCTTTCTTCGAGACCTACAATAATTATACTTGGAATTCCCTCGTCTTCGTTTTTATTTCCTTGGCGAAATGAAAGAAACTTTCTTAAAGGAAATTAGAACATTTCAATCAAAGTTGATTTGCAGTCATGATAGTCCTCCGGCAAAGTTAGGAATGTGGTATCTCAATTTTAGATGTGAATGAATTGATTATTGTATCCTTTAACTTTTCTTTTATATGAGTTGTAATCCATTACTATAGTAATAGAGTTATCTTTTATCTTAACTCTGATTTTATTTCTTTTGTTTAAATAGGAGCCTCAGTCGGCTTCAACTACACCCACTCAAAATTTAATATCCCATGTTGATACCATAAGGGAAAGGTTGTTGACAGAGAGTGGAGCAATTGTGGTTCAAGGTGAAGTATTACTGAAACGTTTAGGTGGCAACGCCGGATCTATGCAATGGTATAAAAGATATCTTACCTAGAAAACCATCGGTAGAAATTGCAAAGATTATACTGACCATCTTGAGGCCGAAATTAAAAAAAAAGACGAGGTGATCACTTTGCTCAAACGACAAGTAAAGTCAAATCCTTCAATTGACTTTGATGAGAAGATGTCTAGGCTTATCCAGCAAATAAGTGACTTCGAGTTGAAATTGAAAGATAGTCAGGCACAAGGCGACTCTCTAGAATTCATTTTAGATGATAAAATTTCAAAGATTAAGCTTCCGGTCACACAAGCAACCTCTTCAACTGCAAAGACTACTAGGTCGAAGCCGCTCGCAGCTCAAAATTTTCCCACCATGCTCAATCCTCCCCTGGGTTTGGACGACAATGTGGTGGGGAACTGGTTTCGGAGAGTGATATTTAAAATCACTCAGTATTTTAATGAGCAACAAAAATTCAAGTATTCCCAAACTATTAACGATTATGATGCCAAGAATCAAAAATTGGAATATGACATCTACCTGCTCGATAAGCATGCTGTAGAGTTGGAAAAGGAAAACATAACACTTAAGGTAGCAAATAGGGCCTTCAACCATGTCCTAAAAACTAATATTGAAGCAATCGATGATGAAAACACCATTAGGGAAAAGGAGAAGAAACTTAAGAAAGTTCTTCGTGCCGCAATTAATCATGTTGCTAATCCTTCAGTGGCGGAGACCCTTAATAAAACATCTCAAGATTTTTAGTCAGCTTCCAACATTGTCGAAAGGTGTCTTGTATGCTTCCCAACCGGTTCAAAAAGCTTGATATGCTCACAAAAAGGTCATTAAGTAGTTGCTTATACTTGCTTTGACTACTTCTTCCCCTTCGAACTCCTTGGATACTAGAGGCCGAACCTTTCGACTCCTTCGAAAGGTTTTATGTCAGTAAATTTTAATGACTGCACCCTTCGAGGGCTTCGGAAGGTTTGAGCTGCACTTTTCTTTCCTTTGCTTGTTGAAAGACCCTTCGTCCTAGCCGGAAGGTTAATTATTAGTGTAACAATTGCCATTTATACCGATGTTCAAAGTATATATGTACAACTGGCATCATTGCTATAATATTTCTATCTTGAAAGTAATACTAGCGGCATCACCGCATAAAGTATTTAATGTAGAAAATAATAATTGAGGCATTACTTCCTTAAGCTATGGAGTCAAATAGGAAGTATGCGGCATTGTTTAAAACCTGGTGATAACTAGCGACATCAATACTTTATTTATAGATTTCAAAACAAAGGAACAAGGAAGGTCGGCATAGTTCTAATACGTTATGAGATTACCATGTCGACATTGATTTAATGTCGAAGACTTATAATAAATGGCTTTAACCCAAATATATTCGCTAGGGTTCGGCATACAAATTGGCTATATGGCAATATTGTAATTATTTAAGAACTATTTTATTTCTATTAAAAGCAATTAGTTTTCACCAACTCTTAACCTTTGTCAATTTTTTTATTCGTTAAAACAATCTTTATCAAATTTCTTTTTAGAAAAACTGTCGCAGCCTACTTGCCTTCTCAAAATTCGTTCCGCACCCCTTAATCAATATTAACTATTTAATATTTATTATAAGCTTTTATAACTTATTAAATTCATAATAAATCATAAGTGCATGGAAAAATCCCCAAAATTCACCAATAATCAGAATTAACATATTCTTTAACATATAAAAATTTCAGGACCGAAATCATTATTTAACTATTTTTTATAATTAATACCCTAAATAAATGCCCTTTTCTCCTTAGGAAATTCACAAAATATTCCTATTAGTTTGGAAAATCAAGAAATTAAAGGCCCGTCTCAAAATTTATGCTTTACACAAATATCTCAAAATTAAATCAATCGGGGATCATATACTAAGGTTTTTCCCATAAACACATCATAATAATTCAAATAATTCACCATTTAACCAAACAAATGGTAGAATCAAAGATGGCACTACATAATATCATCAACGAATCGAAACCAAGCATGATCCAAATTCAAACAATAATAAAATGAGATGGTTTTACTATTATTCACCTTAAATTGGATAATGGAGTTGAGATTTGATGGAGAATGATTTCCCTAGCTTTTCCATTGATTTGCTTTAGTTTTCCTCTTCTAATCTTCCTTTGTAATGGCCTACCTTGCTTAAGTATTTCTTTAGATTGTTTTGCAAAAATGAGAATGACTGAATGAGAGGGTACGAGCTTAAGGGAGGCTCTTTTCCTAATATGCTGTTTTCATTTATTCCTCTCTATGTTAAATTTCAAACAATTTTATTGGTTAATTAGTTAAGGCCTAACCTAATTAGTTACCAAATCTCAATCCCCTTGTCATACCCTACATTGTCCTATTTAATTTATTTAATTAAATCTCCTAAATAATATTACTTAAAATTCGGTGTGTTATAGACTTTCCTCCTTAAAGAATTTCGTCCTCGAAATTCCGATAAGGAGGCATATCGATCATGCAAACATCTGTAACATCACATAACAAAAATACTAGCCTACCTGAATAGCAAAAAGTCTATATACAACAAATATAGAACATACCATCAGAATAATGTAGGATAAGTCTCTTTAATCCTGTCTTCCGTCTTCCAAGTATAGTCTTTCTCGTTATCACTCCACTGGACTTTCACTAACTTGACTGTCTTGTTCCTCAACCTCTTCTCATCTCTTGCCACAACTCGCACTTATGGCCTAACATAAGTCATATCTGGTTCCACTATTAAATCTTCCAATGCAGTCGAGTAATAGTAGTCTCTGGATCATGTAAATTTTTTCTAAGATGAGAAACATGAAACACATTATGGACTCCTGCCAAACTGTTTGGCAACTCTATTCTATAAGCAAGTTTCTCGATCCCCTCTATAATAGGAAATTTACTTACATACCTCGGTGCCAATTTTCCAGTCTTTTCAAATCGTACCACACCCTTCATCGGTGATACTTTAACAAATACGCTATCTCCAACTGAGAACTCTAAAACCTTAGGCCTCTTATCTGCATAACATTATGCCTAGACCGAGCTTCCTTCATCTGTACTCAAATCAACTCTATCTTTCTGTGGCTTCTCTTATCATATATGGACCAAGAACCCATTTGTCTCCAATCTCTAACCAACATGTTAGTGATTTGCATGGAATTCCATACAAAGCTTCGAAAGGCATCATTCCTATACTAGTCTGATAACTATTATTATAGCAAAACTCAACTAAGTGTAAACGGTGTTCCCATGACCCACCAAAATCTAGTACACAAGCTCTCAAAAAAATTTCAAGTACCTTATTGACTCTTTCTGTCTGCCCATCCGTCTATGGGTAGTAAGCGGTACTCATCTTAAGCTTAGTACCTAACACCTCTTGTAGACTCATCCAGAATTCATTAGTGAACCAAGTATCCATATCATTGACTATACTACTAGGAATCCCATCCAATCTGACAATATTCTTCATAAAAAACTTAGCCAATACAAGCGTCGTACTTGTTAACTTAACAGGAATGAAGTGTGCACTCTTAGTCAGTCTATCCATAATAATCCAAATACTCTTATTCCCCCATCCGACCGTGGAAGCCCGTCAATAAAATCCATGGATATAGAATCTCATTTCCAAACTGGTATATCTAAAGGCTGAAGCAAACCACTTCGCTTCTGATGCTCGGCTTTCACTTGCTGACAGTTCAAACATTGCTTTACCCATAAGTCTATATCCCTTTTCATACCTCCCTAGAAAAAACTCCTCTTCATATCTTGATACATTTTAGTTCCTCTAGGATGAATAGTATACTTCGATCAATAACATTCCCTAAGAACTTCCTTCCTTAGGTCGCCAATATTTGGAACACACAATCGTCCCTTCTTTCAAGACTAAAATCCTTTAAATCATCAATCTAAGGTCCACCTTCCAATCTTATAATCCTTTTAGCTAGCAATGGATCTCTCTTTACTTAGAAGCAATCCTTTCGATCAATACTGATCAAACTTCTAAACATGACAATATGGTGGCACTCTGATTGGAACTAGTAGTCGATCTTAACTGTACACTATAACTAGTCGAGCCTCTAAATCTTTCCATTCTACCAACATAGCTAACACAACATTTTGATGTTTTCTGCTAAGTGCATCAACAACTTTATTTCCTTTCCCTGGCATATACTCAATACTGAAATCATAAGCTACTAAAAACTCCAGCCATCTCTGTTGTCTCATATTCAAATCCTTCTAAGAGAATAAATACCGCAAGGACTTATGATTCATATACAACTTAAATCTTTCTCCTAAATGATAGTGTCTCCACACCTTCAAAGCAAAGATTACAGATGTGAACTCTAAATCTTTAGTTTGATGCCCAACTTTATGTGGTCTGAGCTGTCGAGAAGCGTAGGTAATCACTTTACCTCTTTGCATCAACACAGCTCCTAATCCTATTCCACAAGCATCTGTATACACCACCAAATCCTAAATACCATCTGGCATAACTGACACGGGTGCATTTGTCAATAAATGTTTTAGCTTCTAGAACGCTTCCTCATATTTACTAGACCAAATAAAATATACGTTCTTTCTAGTTAGTTTAGTCAAAGGTGCTACTATCCGAGAGAAATCCTTGATGAATCTCCAATAATAGCCAGCTAATCCAAGAAAACTCTTTATCTCAGTCATCGTCTCGGGTCTCTTCCAATTATTTGCAGCTTCAATCTTAGCTGGATCCACAGACGATCCTTCCTATGAAACTACATGACCAAGAAACTTCACTTCTCTCCTCCAAAAGTGACACTTCAAAAACTTCGCTTTTAGTTGATGCTGCCTCAATGTCTCAAGCACTATTCTAAGATGAATCTCATGATCTCTTTTGTCCTTATAATATATAAAAATGTCGTCATTGAATACCAACATGAAACTCCATCGCAAGGTCCAACTAAGAGAACACCTTTGCACCATAGAATTGATCGAACAAGCCGTCAATAAGCAGGAGCGGATACTTGTTCGTCATCTCAATCAACTTATGGTAATCAACATAACCTCAAAGAGCTATATGCCTTAGTGGCAAACACTAAAGATACATCCCACTCATATATACTCATACGAATGAACCCTCGCCTAAATGGGTCATCCGCTTACACCTCTAGTTTTCTCTGCTCTTTGGACGTCATATGCCTTAAAGCTATAACTACTAGTCTTGCACCTCTAACTAGATCGATACAAAACTATATCTCCCTATGTAGTGGTAATCCAACCATCTCATCGAATATGTCTGGATGCTCTCAAGCTACAATTACAAATGACACCTCGTTATGTGGGATATCTAGCGAATATAGAAAGATAACCATCACCTCATCTTCAGGTGGGCAACCGAACACTACCCTTCGCTAAACGTCAACCCCTGTCGTTAGGAACCGCCTCTTATAATCCACTATTATTTCATACCTCTTTAGCGAGTCCATTCCCAGACTATAATACTGAACCCAATTAAACCCAAAACAAATAAAAAAACAACCAAACAAACATCTATGACTCAATAAAACTAAATATAGACAAACTAGGCACATGCTGGCTGATCCCCTAATAGGGTTCGTCAT
This sequence comes from Allium fistulosum, assembly GCA_030737815.1. Classification (NCBI taxonomy): domain Eukaryota; kingdom Viridiplantae; phylum Streptophyta; class Magnoliopsida; order Asparagales; family Amaryllidaceae; genus Allium; species Allium fistulosum. The sequence goes on from CM060907.1 coordinate 615,759,066, forward strand.
AATTTAAAGGTCGGTCAACTATCTCGAGTTTCATACCGATCTATCTACCAAATCATTAGAAATAAAGGAATGTGAAACCACGATATCAAATACAGCACATACGGAAATGCCATAAGTAGAAAGCATACCTCAGACGATAAGGTCCCTTCCCTTCTCATCCATCAATGGAGCATTGGACGAAATTGGAACAATAATCAATACATATGTCTTCATGGTTTGTCCATGTATAGCCTATTCAGGACAATCCTTCTACATTAGGTACCATCACTCACGTCATACAGCATTCTCGACCAACTTCTCGAAGCTCTCGTCAAAGTGACTAATCAATCGCTTCCCAAGATGATTGCTCAACCTGATTATAAACTTTTCATTCTTTCTGAGTCGAGTATCAATAAAAGATAGAGAATACTCCGATAGCACGTCGAATTTAGTCACATACCTCGATACAGACATATTGCCTTACTTTAAGTCGGCAAATTTCCTAAACAACATTGGCTTTTAAGAAGTCAAGATAAATTTCTCTTCGAAGCGAACTATGAACTGATTCCAAGTAAAAGATCCTCGAGAATCGAAGCTTTAATGGCATTCCGCCAGTTCATTTTCCATCCTTGGAGTTATCTAGAGGCCAACTTCTACCTCAAAGCATCATCTAACACCATGTCATCAAAGATCCACTCGCAAGTGCGCATCCAGTCTTGCACCTCAACAGTCGACTCTATTCCAAGGAACGTTCTGCCTCTTAGACTCATGTAGTCATTATACAGCTTAACAATGTAACGACCCTAAACTTTTAGTGATTTTATTTGTTAAATTAATTGAAATTTTGTGAAATTTTAAACAATAAAATTTGAATATAAAAATTTATTATTTGGAATACGTCTATTTTAATATAGCAACTGGTAAATTTTCATCTGATAATATTAAAGTTTATTTTCCGGTAAAATTTCATTTCAAATCAAACCGGTTAATAACAGTGAATTTGAAAGTTTTCCGAAACCAAAATATGTCAACAGGAGAAAATTTATTCAGATCATTCTGAATCAGACTGCGAAATTCGTTTTTCTAAATTTGGACTTCTACTGCTCCGTTTATCTTAATTCTGGCAAAATAGCAGCATTTCTGGTACCGATTATCGACTTTTGATCGGCTAATCGTACCATTGATATTTGTATACCGTTTCGATCGTCTCTTCGTACCGATCTTTATGGTATATTCAACTCTGTATTTTGAAGTCCGGTACGCAACAGACGCAATATAACAGTTCGCAGTACCTGGACCATATTCGCAACTTTTAAAATTCTCTCTGTCGTTACAGTGTAGCCGTGTACTCCAAGCAATAGTAAATGACTGTAATAATTTTCGCCCAAGTCAAAGCTGCTGAGTGCTGACCGTTCAAATTTCTTTCATTGTATATTATATTCGTTCCCATTCATTTGCTCTTCCTTTCCACAGATCTAATTCTCGGCCTTCCCCTCTATCTCGTCCCTGCCTCGTCTTCTTTTGGCCAAACATCTCTCTTCCAACACTCGTTGTTTCCTGCAACCGTATGTCTCCCGTCCGCGTACCATGCCACGAGTCTACCAATCTCGGCCGTGCAAACGCTTCCTCCCTTCGATGCCAGTTCACCACGCACGCGCAGCTGACCTGCCTCACCTCCCGAGTTCGACCGAGACCCCACCCACCACCTCCGTCTCCACCCTTCCCTCCCTGACGCAGCAGCACCGAACAAAACCCCTCCTCATCAGTCACCCTTCGACCAACCCATCACCCCATCACTTCACCGTTCCCTCCACCCACATCGGCCTCCGCGCCCTGCCTTCGCCACAGCAGCCCATCCCACGACAGCAGTCCTGAGTCACCCGAGCCCTCACCTGCTCCGCCTTGCTCTATTCTCCTTTCACTCGCATGCTCCTCTGGGCATTTGTAAGTAGATAATTATTCTCTACTTTCTGTCTAGTTTTATAGGTTAGATTTTTATGAATTTTATATATATATATAATATATAGTTGTAAGCATCTTTATATATAAAGGGTGATGTTAGTAATATATTTATATAAGATGCAGTTATATACATATGCATTAGTTTTATTATAAAATATATGTATTAGTATATTCTATAGTTAGCTGTGAATTTATAATTAAGTTTTGAGACAGTACGATTATTTCTAAAAACATATGGGTTTATATATATATGCGTGTATAGGAGGTTATAGAGCAAAAGTTTATACAGTTAGATATATTATAGCAGTATATATAGTTATAATCGGTTAAGAGATTGCATTAGAGAGTTGTCTACTGTCTGCATATTTATGCGTGCACCCATGCCCCATTTCTTTTATTGTTATATTTGTATAAAGTTATAAACAAAGAGTAAATATATTACGTATGGCTTCAACATAGGTCGCTTGCTATATTATAATATTTCATGAAGGTATGTTATATTTTACAATTTTTTGTATACAATAACTGTATAGTTAATAGACTCGCCATATATGTAGTTATATGTGTGTTTGTAGTGAAATATTTTACAATGAAGTTTATACATTTATTTACAGACTGAATATTATAATTTGTGATGTTTGTTTATACTAAAACAATGATATAGTATATAACCTGTAGTGTATATATGTTATGGTATCATTGTTTTAAAAGTATGTTTTACAATATTGATTTTTAATTTAAAACCTACATGTGTATTTAGTTTTCAATTGTATATTGTACATATTGGGATTCAATACTGATTTGAAATAAATGTATGTGTTTTAATTATATGTTTGGTTTGATAAAGAAATCTTGGGATATATGAAGATTTTATATTGTTATATGTATGTTTAAATTATAATGTTGATTTCTATATATGTGTTTGATTGAACAATGATTTTGAATTTGAAAATATAAAATTATGTAAATTATTTTGGTTCTCATCGATTCCCATTTATCAGCTCTTGATTCATCGTGCGTGCTTTCTCCATCTAAGTCGTGCCATCTCATTTTGCTTTGGAATTCGTAGCTTGCTCTGTTGTCAAACTCTTTAGCCTCGAAAGGTGAGCAATCACTCACGATTAACGTTCTTTTATTATTTAAATTTGATTTCAATTGAAATAGCAATTGAAATATGCTGCTGTAGTTATTTACATTGTTATATATGCTATTATCTATAACTGTTCACCTGTGACATCTGACACCAGTATCTAGTATTATATGCCTGTTATTACTATTATTTGTATCTATTCACCTGTGACATCTGACACCCGTAATTGTTATTTATACTGATGATATATGCATGTTGTTATATTTTTTAGTATCTGTTATCACTCTGCAAGTTCCCTGTTAGTATAGAATTCACTATGGGTTGAAATGATACATACCCGAACGGACTTTAGAATAGGAGAATTTCGTTATGGGTTGAAATGATAAACCCAAGCGATTTCATTTGAATTGAAATTGGGATTACGGGTCGAAATGATATCTACCCGTATATATTTAAATTTCGGATTGAAATGATAAATATCCGTATCACTCAACCATATGATAAATATATATACAGATACCGTTGGTCCATATATATATATATATTTTTTTTAAAATGAATTCTATGGTTTTGGAAGGAAATATATGATTTTAACAAATGTTGATTCTTAAAATTTTATATAAATGGTAATGATATATAGATTTAATAATGATATTAAATTAAGATGGATTTAATACATATAATATGTTGGTTATAAAATTTATATTTCCAAAATAGATTTTGGTAAAATTTTTGAATAAGTTAAGGTTGGGAAGATAATTTGAATATTAGTAAAGAATTTTATTTAATTAAACCAATATAACGCTTATTGAAATTGGAATTTAAGATATGATTTATAACTTGAGTTTGATTTAAATAATTTAATGAATATTTCTTGTTTAAATAAATTTAAGAAAATATTTAGTAGAAATGAAATTTAAGGCTAGTTAAATGATATTGAATTTATTAAGTGGATATTCCCTGATTAAATAATAATAAAGTTAAGTCAAGATCTATATGAAACTGTTAAATTGAACTTTGAAAATGTTGAATATTAAAGCTTTGAAATATATTGAAAATAAAGGGTATATTTAGAACTAAATTAAATTGAAGAATTGAGCTTTGAATAAATTTGAATTTAAATACTTTACTTTTTAAATCATTTAATATATATACTATTTTGGAAAATAGATATATTTGAAATGAAATGATATTTGGGTTTTGAAATATAAATTTAATTGAAATGACCACGGTGTTAAAATGTATATTTCCACCTTGTAGATAGTTCTGAAGATCCTTAGAGGATGGTTATCCCAAACATCCTTTAAGTTACTCGTATTTCAGTTGATATTTCACTTGAGTTGGATTTATTTATATAAGAATGTTAATCCTGACTCGAGTGTTTTGTGTTTTGCTTTACGCTCGGGTCAGACCGAGTGATACAGCATTTGAGACTCACCCTTGGAGTTTGGAGCTTCCTTTGGAGATCCAACCATCGCCTCAGCTTTCAGCTCTTCTAGTTGATTCGTTCATAGAAGTCATCTATTGTACTGGAGACTTCATTACACTTGAGATATTCTGTTGTATTTTATTTAACTCTGATGTTTATATAGTAGCTTCATGAACTACTATTTTATCTATTCCGCTGCGTATTATTGTATTACTCTGTGTCTGTGATTCTGTGATTGATTTATTTACTGCATATGCTGAGTTTTGCCAAATTTAAATTAACAATCTGATATTTTGAATTATTCAAGTCAGACATGTGTGGATTTATTGTCGATTTGAATGGTCCAAAATAGCGGGTCGTTACAGTTGGTATCAGAGCGAGGCTCTAGGCGAAACTTAGCATATATTGTAAATTTATTTACAGAATCACTTTCGTTCGAGTTTAATCTCTTCCTTTTGACTCGATTTCCTTTGAACTTTGGAACGTTCCTTGCGGTTCCAAAATTCATTCTTGTCTCTCCCTATTTGTATTCTTTTGATTCTGGAGTATCCCATAACTCCACTTCGAATGATCTCTATAAGAATAGGCGATCCCGCCAATCTTTGGATGATTTGTAAAGGGGTGGAACTCCTTTATAATTGGCATTGATTCACCGGAGATTTATATATCTTTGGTTTAGATACCGCTATCTCTTGTGATCGAATGTTGGTTTTTCTTGGAATTCTGCATCGATCTTGTTACTGAAGTCACGGTTGACCCGGTTAAGGTCGCCCGCGACTTGTATAAGTATATCCATCTCCTATTTTGTAAGTTAATTGTCTCATCTTTGTTCAAGCCTATCTTCAAATCAGAAATTTTATTTGATTAGAGTTCCTCTAATTTGAATCTCTATCTTTGTTGAAATCCATTCTCAAATCATCCTTTGAAAATCGGGTTTTGTATTCTAGAAATTGTTTTCTAAACCGAAATTATTATTTTGATAAGTATGATTTTATTCTATATATAAAATTGAAATGTTTTCGATAAGGATTATATACCCTTTTAAAATAAGAATTTGAGGTTTTCGAAAGGATTTTGAAAAAAAAAATATAAGAAATTTGATCTATCTAAAAATGATTATAACTAAAGGATTTTAAATTTGAGATTCGAGAATTGAACTCCGGTATTTTGAAATTGGTTTTAAGATTTTGAGATATATAATAATAATATGATTTAAAAGTATTTTCCGAATAAGAAATGTTTCAAATGATTTTAATGAGTTTCGAATGATTTCGAAGAAATTTCAAAAGAAGTTTGAGAAAATGGAAGTCCAGAACTCACTTATGTCGCTGGAAAAAAATTTCGGTGATGAGTGCACGCATCATCGACGTTGATTTTCGAGTTTCATAGTGAGGGAGAGGCCACTTTAGTAGCATTGCTACGCGAGTGACTTTGTGAAACCAGTTTTGATTTTCAAATTCCAAAGTAATATTTGATATTCGAAAGATATATGTATATATATTTGAAATGATTTGAAGTAAGCCGGTGTTCAGTCCTTTAGTTTCGGATTTGAAACCTATTTTTTTTGAAATTGATTTACTGATTGGTTGATTTCCAACCCTTGAATTTGAAAATGATTTCTTCAACTATTTCGAAGGTTCGAGCACTTCCAAATCAAGGTTAACTTTTCAAAGCTAAAAAAATTGAAAAGTATTTTGATAAAGTATATAAGTTTGTTTGAATGTTTAGGTATGAAGTAATATGATTTAAATAAGTTAAAACTGTTTTGTTAAGTAAATGAATAAGGCTATTTCGAATTTTTCTAATATGAAATTTAGATTTGAAATGTTTTGAAAAAAAAAATTTCGCCTTCAAAATATTTTGAATAAAGTTTAGTTAAATGTTTTGACTTAGTAACATCTTTATGAAACTATATATTTAACAAGTTGGAATAAATATATAAGCTGTACGTATGCTGTTTTATTCGCATAATTAATTTGATCCAGGTTTGAGTACACAAGTTCGAGGTGAATTACACCATTTCGCGTTAGGATTTTCATTTGATTCTCGATGGCGAATATTCGATATGGATTTTGGACTTGATTCTTGAATTCTCTATCGTAGTGTATGGCTATGCAAGGAGACCGATGGCTTCTAGTCGAGAAACCATATCGAAATCCGCATTAGGGAAATCGAATGGACAATACTAGTTCGAAAGCGAACTTGTGTGATCGATCGAGCGATCAAATGTGATTCTGCGAAATGATGATGTATGTACATCTTATATTCTAATATCATTGATATGTTTTGACGCTGAAATTGAAAGCTGTCGGGTTAAATATCTTTGCTTACTAAAAGAAAATTCCAATTTAAATTTCAAAGATATATAACCCATAAAAGCAAAGATATTCAATCCCATATAGCTCTTCGTACAGTGAAATTTATTTTGAAATTTGGCCCTTATATAAGATAGACCTTACATAAGTATAAGATGATTTTGAAAACATTTGATTTTGGAAATGAATTGGTTGACTTAAATTATCGATTTGGAAATTTGGATTTATTTTCTAAATCTATTATCTTGTAAACTTTGAAACTAAAGATATTTAATTTGAGAAGAAATAATTTGGTGAAATTGTATATGATTTTGAAATTGAACTGATATTGAAACAAATTGAAATTTGAGAACCTTATGTTACTAAACACTTGATTTAGGAGTTGTCGAACTTATATAAAATTGATTTGTATGAGTATGAAATTGATTCGAAAACTATAGATTTGAAAGGTACTCCATTTGAAAGTGAAATCTTATATAATTGAAGTCTATATAAGTATGATTTGATATACTATTGATTTTGGAAAAGTATTTGATTTGAAAATTAAATCTTATATATAATGGATTTTATATAAGTACGATATTTGAAAGTGATTTGAAAAGGTACTATATGATACATATTTTCGAAGTAAAGATATGGAAAGTGCCTTCTGCTTGATATCCGATTTGTGGCCACATCTTGGATTCATTCTATCGATATTATTCTCTCTGATTTTGGTTTTCCGGATATGATACTCGAGTGTCCTTCGAATTCCATGGCGTTACCCATGGTCTTATGTTTCTCTCGTGACTGCACAGCGCAACTGCCTGGCTGAGTCTTGCCTAGGGGTACGGATTGTTTCCTGGGGGATCCAGGCGTAACCATTGTGTATCCTGCAATCTGTGTAGGTCGCGAATAGTAGCGCAAATGCTTGGCTGAGTCTTGCCTGGGGGTACGGATTGTTTCCTGGGGGATCCAGGCGTAACCATTGTGTATCCTGCATTCTACTAGTCATCATGGCGTAACTCGCAGGGCTGAGAAAGCCTACGGATATGGATTGTTTCCTGGGGGATCCAGGCGTAACCATTGTGTATCTGCGAACCATGGTTAGACAAAGGTTTTGTTCGTTTTGATTGGATTGTACTTTCCATATCTGTTTTAAAAGTTTTTCCAGTATTTTCACTGGGTGTTGAAACAGGTCTACTAAGTACCTGGAGAATTCTAGTTTTGCGCCTGATCAACGCACTACCAGAGTCTACAGGAACAAGGATAAACTTGTTAAGACATCGAGTTATAAAAGTATTTTCGAAAGTAAATTTGTTTCGTTATAAAGGCAATCTATTATAAAAGTATTTCAACAAAAGAAATTTTGTATTAATATTTGAAATTGAAATTCTTATGGTTCTAAATTAATTATTCGTGCCCGATACCATTCTTTTGAATCTACCTTATCTGCTCAGCTTTATTTATTCACCTATATTCTGTTTTTCCAAGCCCTCCTTCTTTCCTTGTTGACTATATCCTTTTTAAATGATTATTGATTTATTAATAATATTTGAAAGGTATCTAGAGAATTTTTTTTTATAAATTTATAAATTATGGACTTAATGATTTCAAATAGCTTCTTTGTAAATATAAGTAATAACGTAAATAATTGTTTTCAAATAGTTTTCACATAATTATAAAGTTGTTATTTAAACATATAAATGGTATTTATAAAGGAAGTAAGAAACTTTACAAATGAGTTTTGAAAAGTATTAAAGTATTAAAAATAATTGATTTGCAAACGAAGTTTTCAAATGAATATTTCAAGTAAAATTTGTAGTTTTAAATTAATTGTTTAATCTTAACTTTCAATCTATTTTTCTTTCTGGTTGTTTCTATTCTTCTACCTCCTTTCTTTTCGGGGACGAAAAGTTTTGAGTGGGGGAGAGTGTAACGACCCTAAACTTTTAGTGATTTTATTTGTTAAATTAATTGAAATTTTGTGAAATTTTAAACAATAAAATTTGAATATAAAAATTTATTATTTGGAATACGTCTATTTTAATATAGCAACTGGTAAATTTTCATCTGATAATATTAAAGTTTATTTTCCGGTAAAATTTCATTTCAAATCAAACCGGTTAATAACAGTGAATTTGAAAGTTTTCCGAAACCAAAATATGTCAACAGGAGAAAATTTATTCAGATCATTCTGAATCAGACTGCGAAATTCGTTTTTCTAAATTTGGACTTCTACTGCTCCGTTTATCTTAATTCTGGCAAAATAGCAGCATTTCTGGTACCGATTATCGACTTTTGATCGGCTAATCGTACCATTGATATTTGTATACCGTTTCGATCGTCTCTTCGTACCGATCTTTATGGTATATTCAACTCTGTATTTTGAAGTCCGGTACGCAACAGACGCAATATAACAGTTCGCAGTACCTGGACCATATTCGCAACTTTTAAAATTCTCTCTGTCGTTACAGTGTAGCCGTGTACTCCAAGCAATAGTAAATGACTGTAATAATTTTCGCCCAAGTCAAAGCTGCTGAGTGCTGACCGTTCAAATTTCTTTCATTGTATATTATATTCGTTCCCATTCATTTGCTCTTCCTTTCCACAGATCTAATTCTCGGCCTTCCCCTCTATCTCGTCCCTGCCTCGTCTTCTTTTGGCCAAACATCTCTCTTCCAACACTCGTTGTTTCCTGCAACCGTATGTCTCCCGTCCGCGTACCATGCCACGAGTCTACCAATCTCGGCCGTGCAAACGCTTCCTCCCTTCGATGCCAGTTCACCACGCACGCGCAGCTGACCTGCCTCACCTCCCGAGTTCGACCGAGACCCCACCCACCACCTCCGTCTCCACCCTTCCCTCCCTGACGCAGCAGCACCGAACAAAACCCCTCCTCATCAGTCACCCTTCGACCAACCCATCACCCCATCACTTCACCGTTCCCTCCACCCACATCGGCCTCCGCGCCCTGCCTTCGCCACAGCAGCCCATCCCACGACAGCAGTCCTGAGTCACCCGAGCCCTCACCTGCTCCGCCTTGCTCTATTCTCCTTTCACTCGCATGCTCCTCTGGGCATTTGTAAGTAGATAATTATTCTCTACTTTCTGTCTAGTTTTATAGGTTAGATTTTTATGAATTTTATATATATATATAATATATAGTTGTAAGCATCTTTATATATAAAGGGTGATGTTAGTAATATATTTATATAAGATGCAGTTATATACATATGCATTAGTTTTATTATAAAATATATGTATTAGTATATTCTATAGTTAGCTGTGAATTTATAATTAAGTTTTGAGACAGTACGATTATTTCTAAAAACATATGGGTTTATATATATATGCGTGTATAGGAGGTTATAGAGCAAAAGTTTATACAGTTAGATATATTATAGCAGTATATATAGTTATAATCGGTTAAGAGATTGCATTAGAGAGTTGTCTACTGTCTGCATATTTATGCGTGCACCCATGCCCCATTTCTTTTATTGTTATATTTGTATAAAGTTATAAACAAAGAGTAAATATATTACGTATGGCTTCAACATAGGTCGCTTGCTATATTATAATATTTCATGAAGGTATGTTATATTTTACAATTTTTTGTATACAATAACTGTATAGTTAATAGACTCGCCATATATGTAGTTATATGTGTGTTTGTAGTGAAATATTTTACAATGAAGTTTATACATTTATTTACAGACTGAATATTATAATTTGTGATGTTTGTTTATACTAAAACAATGATATAGTATATAACCTGTAGTGTATATATGTTATGGTATCATTGTTTTAAAAGTATGTTTTACAATATTGATTTTTAATTTAAAACCTACATGTGTATTTAGTTTTCAATTGTATATTGTACATATTGGGATTCAATACTGATTTGAAATAAATGTATGTGTTTTAATTATATGTTTGGTTTGATAAAGAAATCTTGGGATATATGAAGATTTTATATTGTTATATGTATGTTTAAATTATAATGTTGATTTCTATATATGTGTTTGATTGAACAATGATTTTGAATTTGAAAATATAAAATTATGTAAATTATTTTGGTTCTCATCGATTCCCATTTATCAGCTCTTGATTCATCGTGCGTGCTTTCTCCATCTAAGTCGTGCCATCTCATTTTGCTTTGGAATTCGTAGCTTGCTCTGTTGTCAAACTCTTTAGCCTCGAAAGGTGAGCAATCACTCACGATTAACGTTCTTTTATTATTTAAATTTGATTTCAATTGAAATAGCAATTGAAATATGCTGCTGTAGTTATTTACATTGTTATATATGCTATTATCTATAACTGTTCACCTGTGACATCTGACACCAGTATCTAGTATTATATGCCTGTTATTACTATTATTTGTATCTATTCACCTGTGACATCTGACACCCGTAATTGTTATTTATACTGATGATATATGCCTGTTGTTATATTTTTTAGTATCTGTTATCACTCTGCAAGTTCCCTGTTAGTATAGAATTCACTATGGGTTGAAATGATACATACCCGAACGGACTTTAGAATAGGAGAATTTCGTTATGGGTTGAAATGATAAACCCAAGCGATTTCATTTGAATTGAAATTGGGATTACGGGTCGAAATGATATCTACCCGTATATATTTAAATTTCGGATTGAAATGATAAATATCCGTATCACTCAACCATATGATAAATATATATACAGATACCGTTGGTCCATATATATATATATATTTTTTTTAAAATGAATTCTATGGTTTTGGAAGGAAATATATGATTTTAACAAATGTTGATTCTTAAAATTTTATATAAATGGTAATGATATATAGATTTAATAATGATATTAAATTAAGATGGATTTAATACATATAATATGTTGGTTATAAAATTTATATTTCCAAAATAGATTTTGGTAAAATTTTTGAATAAGTTAAGGTTGGGAAGATAATTTGAATATTAGTAAAGAATTTTATTTAATTAAACCAATATAACGCTTATTGAAATTGGAATTTAAGATATGATTTATAACTTGAGTTTGATTTAAATAATTTAATGAATATTTCTTGTTTAAATAAATTTAAGAAAATATTTAGTAGAAATGAAATTTAAGGCTAGTTAAATGATATTGAATTTATTAAGTGGATATTCCCTGATTAAATAATAATAAAGTTAAGTCAAGATCTATATGAAACTGTTAAATTGAACTTTGAAAATGTTGAATATTAAAGCTTTGAAATATATTGAAAATAAAGGGTATATTTAGAACTAAATTAAATTGAAGAATTGAGCTTTGAATAAATTTGAATTTAAATACTTTACTTTTTAAATCATTTAATATATATACTATTTTGGAAAATAGATATATTTGAAATGAAATGATATTTGGGTTTTGAAATATAAATTTAATTGAAATGACCACGGTGTTAAAATGTATATTTCCACCTTGTAGATAGTTCTGAAGATCCTTAGAGGATGGTTATCCCAAACATCCTTTAAGTTACTCGTATTTCAGTTGATATTTCACTTGAGTTGGATTTATTTATATAAGAATGTTAATCCTGACTCGAGTGTTTTGTGTTTTGCTTTACGCTCGGGTCAGACCGAGTGATACAGCATTTGAGACTCACCCTTGGAGTTTGGAGCTTCCTTTGGAGATCCAACCATCGCCTCAGCTTTCAGCTCTTCTAGTTGATTCGTTCATAGAAGTCATCTATTGTACTGGAGACTTCATTACATTTGAGATATTCTGTTGTATTTTATTTAACTCTGATGTTTATATAGTAGCTTCATGAACTACTATTTTATCTATTCCGCTGCGTATTATTGTATTACTCTGTGTCTGTGATTCTGTGATTGATTTATTTACTGCATATGCTGAGTTTTGCCAAATTTAAATTAACAATCTGATATTTTGAATTATTCAAGTCAGACATGTGTGGATTTATTGTCGATTTGAATGGTCCAAAATAGCGGGTCGTTACAAACAAAGTCGACTCTTAGCGCTTGCATTCGAGTATCATAATCATTTGGAGCAATTTGGGTTTCCAGGTAATGTTTCACACCATCTTAACGAACAAATTCTATAAATTAGGGTTAGTGGCTCCCAATCCCACCAACTCCTCAAGTCTGGAGATGGAGTCAATAGCAGCATTTCTCATATGCTAGATCAGTCCTAATCTATAATAAGGATAATCTGTCTCTCATAAAGAAAAACTGCATCAACGGTACTTGTGTGTGCAATACGACTTATATATTATATATAATATACTACTATATAGATTTAAAAGTCGAAATACAAAACAAGTATGCTCTCTCGTATATATTCTCAATACAGTCTAGCGTGATAACTCCTTCCCTATCTTTACTGGATCATGGTATTAACGTACGTCAACTACTCAACCTAAGCTCTGATACCAAGTGTGACGACCTCCCTACACCTTTGGCACTCAATAATGATAATAACCTGTATAGTACATTGAAATAGTGCTCGATTGATGTAGGACAATAGTCAAGGTTGTAAAGTAAATTAAACAGTCATAGAATCTATAGTATATCTCACGACACATCGAATGAAATATAATAATAATCATAAATATAAAATAGAAGAGATAGTAGTATCTACATGAACCATAGAATCAAAATAGACAAGTTCATACAGTTATACAAAACAGTAGGGTTTATACAACTGATAGATTAACTCAAATGATAAATTATCTCTAATAATACCAAGTCAAACACTGTCAAGGCTCCACAGTTTCGCATAACAGAATAAGCAATAACAAGCCCAAAATATAGGTATGAAAAAGTGTCACCTCCTACTAGTATATCAGCACAACTCCATTTGCCATTTATACCTACTATCTAGTCTACTCATTCAAGAGTACCCGAGATAATAAAAAGCAAAGCATAAAATCTCAAGTCAGAACTCAATCTAGTGTGAGTGATTAACAATATCAAAATATTATGAAAGTCGATATAGTATATGGAACTGAGCATATGAGGAATCATACCTGACATGTCCAAGTATCCAAAGAGTCAACACATAACATCAATAATATGCTACTCTGCAAACATCATAAAGATGTACTCCATCCTAAGTACAATATCGGGATGTTTAGGTTTCCCAATCCACAAAACCTATATCATATGACATCCATAGAGTGACAGACTACATAAAAACAATCATGGCAAACATAGCATCCGTCAAACAATCCTCGTTGTCACTCAACGTGCCTTAGGGATATGATAACTCGTATGACCATTCCTTTGCCAGGGATTAATTGAAAAATATTGGTTTTCAGTGTACTCAATGCACTGCTTGAAGCTGATACTAAACCAATTCCACCGGTCCAGGGTATACGGATCCAACCAATCGATCTATGGTAGCCAAACCAAGTACCCATTAGCGTCCTCATTATACCCATACTTTCGAATACATCAGAAAACACTCTGAGTATCAACGATCCCTTAGCATGTGTATCCAAGCCTTACATTGCTTCATCATTTTCCATTCATAAAATTCCATGAAAGAACCCTTCAACATTCTATCCATGGGTCACCCTACCTAGAATCCACCCTTGCGGAGAATCATCACGACTCCATCATCATCGAGCCATCATTATCAGAACACAACTCCATCACCATTGAGTTGTCGTTATCAAAGTCCCAAAGCTATCATGTCAAAGCATCACATCATTGCTTCACCATCGAAATCATTTGTCGTAGAGCAATAACATTATGACCAAGAGTCGGTCGCACGAACATACCTCTATGTCATGATTCTCAAAACCTCTGCATCATCCATGTCAAAGATTGCTAAATCAGCCATCATTAATACTGATGGTCATCAACCACTCTATAGTGGTCGATACCAACCACTTTAGTTGTGTACTTAGCCAAAATAGCTAAGTATAAACCAAGTAAAAACATCTGACATCCATCCCGAAGTCCGAAGGCCATCCATATCCATCGTCTTCCATCTTCAGATCAGTCGGCATGCATCCCAGTACTCTTGTACAACTTATCCTATCTATTTGATTTTCCATCATTTATGCATCCTATCAATATGCATGAAACTCTATCTCATCATAAGAGTTTCCATTATGTGTGCGTTCGACCAAATACACAAAACTCCAATGCAAGAGATATTTAGTAACACTAGACTGCCAATTGATCAGCATTTTCAACCAAAACAAGAAAACAAACATAAATGCAACCAACATAGCATACATACCACTAATATAGCATACACGCAACATGTATAGCGCATTTATATTAACCAGTATGAAATTCATATCAAAGGTAACCTATGATTTCCTAAAAATAATACGTCCATAATAATATATGTGAAATCTGATTTAAAACCATTTTAAAACACTTTAAAATTATTTTATAAAATCATATAAGGATTTAAATATATCAGAAATCATGTTTTAAAGTTGGAAATCGGTTTAAAACTGCATTTTTATACTATACCAATAATCATAGTATGGCGAGATACCACTCACCTCAACAAAATATGATTAGTCATATGCCAAGTCATAGAACTCTCCAATCCCTTATTGTAATAACCTATATTCTACGTATCGGTGGATCGTAGAATATTTATATTATTTTCATATATGGTCGTATGATCCACATCTATGATTTTTGCCATATTTCTATGCAATCATTTTAATATTGAGAATCTTATGTGACTAATAAATTTTTATGGGAGTCGAATTGGTGTTTGAAACCACTTCCATTAGAGCGGGATGATGGTTTCCCTTTTCTTAGAGTGGTCATAGAAGTAAAATGAACTTACCGTGTGGGGAGATATGGCTGTTAGAAATTTCACTTGATTTTAGACAGTATAATGGGTAATTAGTAAGATAATGGGTAGGTTGAAAACATATTTCTAGATTGGCATGGGGTTAGGGCCAATGGGACTCCCTTCCATCATTTCACACTAACCAAAAAAAGATAATCCCTCATTAGCAATCCTCTTAGTCAAAAAGTTACCCAAATCCTTACTTCAATTAGCCAAAAAGTGTCATTTAGAGGAGATTAGCGAGAATAACATCTTGGAGTGGTGATTAGCTGCTGGAGATCACCTTGGAGCTGCTATTCATACTTGGATTCATGGAACTTGGATTGGATTGCTTAGGAGATAAGTGAGTGGTTTTAAGCCTCTATTCACTAATTATCCTCTATTAGATGTTAAACGATTTTTTTAAATGATTTTTAAACTTTAAAACACATTTTTAAACAACATATATGAATTTCAGGTAATTTGAATGAGTTTTGAAAATTCATATTCTTAGGGATACTATGTGTTCTTAAGGATACTACCTTTAGATTTATGATTCATATTAATGTGTTTATTTGTATGCTTGTTAGCATATTACTTATGATGATTGCTTGATTTTGTGATGCTTGAATGGTTGAAACGTCGACTGAATGGCAACTTAGCTTTAGGAATAACTCGGGGATCAGCATTAGGGATCGGTACCGATCTATGAATTGTGCCCCCAAACTTGATGTGATCGATGTGGGGTGACAAGGAAGGCCCCATGATGCTATATTCTAAGCTTTAGATAGCTTAGAGTTAGTATGCTTGATTTATGGCCATTTGAAGCAGGGATTGATGGTGATTTCTATGCTTATGGATTGGTGGGCACTTATTTTGGTTTCGAATAACAAAGCTTGTTCATGAATGGAAAGTGGATGGATCGCTTGAGTGTGTGCATGGGTTGCATGAAGGAGTGGGGAAGATGTTAAGTGTTGGATTGTGTGTAGGAATGGGAAGATTCTAACTCTAAGATCGGTGGAAGCATGCCTTGGGTTGGAGCATGCGATAAGAACGCATACCATGGCTTGAAGCAATAGATATGGAGAAAAGGAGTTGGAGTAGAGTTTGTGGGAATTTGGCTAAGTATGGGATCATCCCTCTAGATCGGTACTGATCCATGGGTATTTACCTACTTGGCGTGTGAACCATGTTGGAGTAAGGAGAAGTTGGATAAAGCTTATATATGAAGTGTGGAATCAGGGCAAGCAGGGATCGATGGTGTTTGGCATGGAGGAAGTTGGGCGTCAAGTCTTCAAGAGATTGCTTTGGGTTCCATACATATGCCTCAAGGGCGAGTCATAAACTTGTCGATATAAGTGTCATGTACTCTCAAATTCCAATTGAATATTTAACAACCATGTGCCCCATACCACACGGGTTTACCTAAACATTTACTATAAGCTAGTAATCTCCACTCGTGTGTATAAATGGCTTAATCGAACAAGTTTGGGAATTAATTAGAAAAATAAATGCAAGCATTCCATATCACTCGTTTTATTAATCCATTTAAATCGATTCCTCATTCGATCAATGTCATGCAATGTTATAAAAATAATTTGTTTTGAAATCTCTTTTTGAAACATCCTTTTGATTTATAAAACTACTATACATTTTAAGAGTCATTTATTAAGCTTATATATAAAAGAAATATATGCATATTGAACCATTGTTTCAAAATAATAGGGAAGTATTCTTGTACTAAATAGTATAATAAATCAGTTTTGAATCAGAGATTTATTTGCCTGAAAATTCATTTTGAAATTGTGCAAGAAAATGTGTTTTGTAGCATCTATTCCACAGGTAATTCCATGGAAAGTTAGATTCAAATAAAATCATCAAATTCATAATTTAATTCCCATATAGATCATTGAAATCAATATGAATGGTAGCACACACAATGCATATAACATTCAAGAAGAGAAATCAGGCAAACAAGGGGTCAAACAGGCGATCGAGAAGCGATGACAGCACTTGGGGCTCTGGCCAGGTGTTCGACTGGTGCACTGGTCCATGAGGACCGGTCCACCGGTAGCGTCGCCTGGGGCAGAACCCCAAGTGATTCCATCACCTTTTGATGGTCCAACGATGCTGTTTTTGGCTGGTGGGTGGTTTTGAGCTCAAGAACGATGATTTTTTCCTCATGCAACGTATAATCATCCACGGATTAATGGATCAAGTGATCATACAAAAAGGGTTTCGGCAAAGCAGAAAATGGTATAGTCAAATCATGAAAACAACATAAGATATGAAGATTTACAACCATAAATTCAAGTAAAAACCCAAACAGTCACATGCAATTCACTATGGACTAGAAGTGCGAGTTATACTCACCGATTAAGGCTTGAATTGATAGCAAGATCGTGGATTCTCCTAGGTCAGTGATCCTCAACAATCAATCCTAGGTTAAACTCAGAATATAGGAAGAAAAAGGGATTGACCCTAAGCTAAAAGTTGAAACTAGCATCAATTAAACAGCCAAGATTCAGAGGAAAATTACCTGAGATTGATTAGTACATGAATTTGTCAAAAGCCCTTGTTATTCTTGAACTTGAGAAGAAACTAAAGCTAGGTTTTTGGAGAATAAGAAGTTTGTTTACTAGTTTGAGAAAGATGAGATGAAAGTGTACGTATATTTTGTTTTCTCATCTCAAATGTTGCCTAATGGGCCAAATACGGTTTATGTGATGACCCACATTTTGGAAAGTTTAAATTGACAATAATCCACACATGTCCAATTCAAACAATCCGGAACATAGATAATCAATGGGATTAATTAAGAAAAATAAGAAAAGAAGAAGGAAACAAACACAGAATCTTGCAGCGGAATGACAAAAGATAATAATCAAATAAACAGTTCATGAAGCTGTTTATATTATACATTTGATTATAATTTATACAACATTTATCAGAGTTATATATATATTAGGGATAAATAAATAAATAATGCAGCAGAACAGCATGATGTAGAGAATAATAATAGTAATAATATACCAAATCTTCATCTTCGTCCTCCAGAAAAATGATCTCCAATACGCTGAAAAACTCAGGGCTGACCCGAGCGTAATGAAAAGACAAAACACTCAAGTCAGGACTAAAATATTCTTATGTGAGTCAAATCGATATTGCATATAACATGAGTGCCATGGAGTCAGAGATGTTTACGGGGTTTCACATCTCCTATCAAGTATATAACGTGTGTGCAATAACTCAATAGATGTTACGGGATTTTCCATCGCTTAAGGATCCATCAAAATATTTATATGTAGTAGAATACACTATATATGTAATGTCTAATCAATAAAATAAATATTTTTCTTAGCGTTAATGCTTTACATTAATCCCCCTTAACGCGTTTTTAAGCATTGGTGTACAGTTTGCAATTGACACCACCAGTAGCACGTTGATAGTCAGTGATGCGCCGTGATACGACAACACTAAACCAAAATCGTAAGGGTCTCATATAAGAATAAAAGTATGACAAGGCATGTGAGGCAACGCCTAAGGTAGGATACTGTAACAACCCGGGAGTTCGTAATAATTAATTATCGTTGTTAAGTGATTAATGTTGACAGATATTTGCTGATTAGGAGTTTTTGATTCGGGTTGTAATTCTTTTCAAAGATTTGTTTAAGAGTTTAGGGATTTAAATAAATATCTTCTTTTACTTTATTGGCCCGTTCTATTTTATTTGTTGGGCCGTGATAATTATCAAAAAGGAATATCATCTCCCTTTCATTTATTCGAACTCAAAACCCTAAAGCAAAACGAACGAGAAAACAATGGCGGCTCTCGTTTCTCGTTCGCTTTTTTCCCCCATTCATTTTCGAAAACCCAAATCAAAATAAATAAATAGATCGAACGAGAGAAAAGGCGGCTTCGTTCTTCTCGTGCTCGTTCGCTCCCAAATTTTGGGCTGCTCATTCTCGTCGTCCCCTTTTCGAAGCTAGGGCACATTCAAAAATTGAAGGCGCCAACGTCAATTAATCGATCGAATGATGTTGTTTGGTCGATCGTTCGTGCCCCGATAGCAGAGGTGAGTGATTTTCATTTTCACTCACATCTAATTCATTCTGCAATCATTGAATTTGTTAATTGGTTTACTCAGCAGTTCGATTTGTTCGTCGTTGATGATTTTTTATTTGGTTTATTTACTTGTCTATTACGACACTGAGTTGCTTTTGACTTCGGTCACTTGATTTTTGGTGTTGATCTTGTTCGACTATACTTGCTGTTTTGGCCATTATGTCTTTACTGCCATGCTTACGTGATAGTGTTTGAGGATGTTTACAAAACTAAACTGTTACAGTTGAATCTTTATAGTTAAATCTTTGTCAATTATTGATTTCGGCCCCATACTGGGTCGCTTCATAATGTATACACTTTGATAATCAAGTTGTATTGTTTGTGACATTGAGCCTTGGCTTTAGTCTGTTTCTTCGACATTGAACTGGTTTTCGGAAATTTCTGAGGGTGTGTGTTCATAGTAGTTTCATTTTTGTTCATGAGCATTATATTTTAATGGTTGTTGAGGTGGGCTTCAGTCTTGTACCACTCGTGTCTGCATTCGTTCGATCCAATTGCACAGTTGCAGTAGAGGCTGAATTCACTGACCTGTACACATGTATTTGCTTGCATCCATATTGTCGTTGTATCATGTATGATATAGTTGCATTTGAGCTGTACTACCGCCTTTGTTCTTGCGTCTGACACTTGCGCTGCCCAGTTTTATTTAGTTGTTCACTAGTCTGCATTTGCTAGTGAAGTTGAACTTGGTCCAGTTTCATTTAGTTGTTTCACTGTTCACTTGCATTGGCCACTGATGCATTCATTTGCATTGCATCGTTGGTCTGGTCATTCTTTGTTTCAGATCTGTGCATATCTTCTTGTATGCATGGAGCCTCTGTTCGGCCACATTGATAGTATTTGGTCTGGACATTTTTGTATTGTGACTTATACATTGATTTGTACATTGAGTTGAATCCAGCTTAAATGCGCGGGTTTGACCTCGTGCTCGATCGGAAGTTTTCATTGTGCATTCGTGTGCACTTCGTTCCTTTTTCTTTGAGTTTGTGCCAGTTGTTTTTGGTTCATTTATATTGACCTTTGCAGTTTCGACGTACGGTAGTGGCAAGGCAGTGCACGCATGCATGAACTGCAGCCACACCGAGATTTAAATTGGGTTTGATACCATCTGTTTCTGATTCATTGAGCTTTTGTGTTTTTCATCACTGTAGTGGCGAGGCAGTGTACGCATGCGTGAACTGCAGCCACACGGTATTGACGTTTTAATTGATATTTCAATTGTTTGAATTGCTTTGTGTTCAATTCAATATTTGGGAATTGTATTTGATTCATTTCAATTGATCATTTTGTTGTGCCTAATTATCTATTCGATAATTAGATTCTGAGTTTCTAATTATTATTTAATAATTGGATTTTGTTGTTAATTGCCAATTAGGCAGTTCTGATGTTTTCTAAATTATCTTCATTGATATTCTTTTCACTTATCTTTGTTGATGATTTAAATCTGCTGATTTATTGTTTAACACTGGTTAGTGTTATATCTACCGTTATCCGATTCCCTTATCGAAGATTTGGATATACGAAATTTCTGTGACTATCGTCTATTTGATATTTGATTATTATTGCTTCTATGCATTAATAACTGAGTTTGAATTAGACTGACTCGTGTATTATTTTCTTTTGAATTTAATACTCGGGTCAGACCCGAGTTATTACAGGTTGTAGATATTTTGCTTTGGGTTGCTGTTTGAGCTATCAAGACTTTTCATATCTTTTGGAGTAGTCGTTGTCTTAGTATAGGATGTTATGTATTCATGTATATTAATCATGATAATGTACTTGTGTATATAACTTCCAGAGTCGACAGTTGTAGTTGTATCATAGGTACTGTATCACATGTATTGTAACTGACATCAGTTATTATATATATGAGACTTTTTGTTTTATCTGTGTTTCGCATTTATATTATCTGTGTTATTATTATATCTATTGTCCTAAACTATTATGAACCATCGTAGTTCGTTTTATACTGGAATTGGGTATGTCGATGGGAGTAAATAAATAAGTGTTGAAAATTGAAAAATATATACCACTCCTATCGAGGTAACCAGTACTAGTGTAAGGCCAACTACGGATGGCCGCTCCTATCCAGCCTTATTCTTCATAATAACAGACAGTATTTCTTTGAATACTCTTTGTTATTGTGAGCATAAAGGTGGGGCGTCACAGTTGGTATTAGAGCTTGGGGTTTATGGACATAATATAAAACATGACTTAGATGGAACATGTGTTACAACTATTGGTCGATGTTTTTATTTGTGCTTTGAGTCAAAACTAAAGTTTTGAAATTATGATGAAATTTTTAAATATCTTTATTTAAAAATAAAAGTGAAATTGTGTTTTGTTGATTTAATTAAATTGTGTTCTGATGATTTGATTGAATTGTGTTCTGTTATCAGAGTGCGCAGCGGAAACAGTGAAACTGTCTTCGCTGAATACAGATGATAATCCTTTTGAATTAAAAATTAAAATACAAAATTGAAATAAATTTCAATTGTTGTTTACATAACTTTGTTTATTTTGTTTCTTTGAGAATTTCGAATCTGATTTGAGGATTCAAAACGATTGCAGTTATGTGATTTTTGTTGAGATCTTTGCTGGTTTTCTTTTATGCTACTCATATATTGATTAGGTTGAGCTGTTTGAATTATCTTCATTCAAGATACATTCGAATGATTCTATGTTCATTTTGTAGTACGTGCAAATTTGAGTTGCACGTTACTGCATTGTTTTTACGTTGAACCGATGTTTGGTTTGAACGTATTTTGTTGTCGTTATCTTCATAACGGGATTTTTACATCGGTGCTAAATTTTTGGAGCACGGTGTTTTGTGGCATTTTTTATGAATGAAAATTCACTGATATTACATTTTGGTGTAAATTATTTTGATGAGATTTTGACGTTTAAAAATTACTGTCGCTTTGGCTTCAGTAACCATCAAATTTTAAAATGGATTTTCAAGCGGTTATTCCGCTATGCTAATTTTGAGTTCCGTTTTTACGGTGTTTTGAGAAGTACAATTTTCTCTTCGAAATTGTTACTAATATTGCTGCTTTAATCATGTGATTGGAAAATCGTTTTAAAATGAAAAAAAATTTACAATTTTTTTTTTCAGTTTGCGCTTTCAAAAGAATGAGGAAGCGACTTAAACGATTCAGCAAAATCGAGGACTATGACCCCTTTCTTTTACTGTTTCGTTTAACTCCGGACTTGTCCAGTTGAGAATGTGAATTGTTATTTTTATAAAATAAATAAAATTGTTTTCAAGAATTTTACAGCCTGCGCTTTCAAAAGAATGAGAAAGCGATTTAAACGTTTCAGCAAAATCGAGGACTATGACCCCTTTCTTTTACCGATTCGCTTAATTCCGGACTTGTCCGTTTGAGAATGTAAAATGTATTTTTACAAAATACACAATTTTGCACTTTCAAGGAAACGATGAAGAGAATCAAACGATTTAGTAAAACACGTGGTATGGGACATGTGCGTTTGCTATTTCGGTTAATTCCGGGCTCGTTAATTGAAATATTTGATGTTTTGATGATTTGTGTGCTTTCGAGCCACTATGTTGGACCTTCGGGTCATTTGTTTGACCTTCGGGTCATTTGTTGGGCTTTCGGACCACTCTGATGGACCTTCAGGTCAAATACCAGTACTAGACCTTCGGGTCACTCTGCGGACCTTCGGGTCATTTGTTGGGCGCCAAAATTATGTTGAGTACTTGGTAGGCTTCGGCCATTTGTTGATGCACATGAGGCGAATTAAAAACTCGCCATCTGATGGGATCGATCCAAGCTTTTATGTTGATTTTCTAGTCTTCTTAATTGATTTCTAGATATTTGTTGTTTCTAATTATCTGTAGGTAATCATATATCTGATGTTATGAGATTTAATTATCGTATCGATAATTAAATATTTGCTGTTATGAGATTTAATTATCGTATCGGTAATTAAATATTTGTTGATTTGATTATCGTTTGAGATAATTAAATATTTGTGAATTGAGATTTCTGATTATCGTTTTTGATAATCGGATATTTGTTGTTTCTGATTATCGCTTGGGATAATTAGATATTTGAGATTTGATTACCGTTTGTGGTAATTCAATATTTGCTGATTTGAGATTTGATTATCGTTTTTGATAATTGAATATTAGTTGATTTGAGATTTGATTATCGTTTTTGATAATTGAATATTTGTTGATTTGAGATTTGATTATCGTTTTTGATAATTGAATATTTGCAGATTTGAGATTTGATTATCATTTTTGATAATTGAATAATTGCTGATTTGAGATTTGATTATCGTTTTTGATAATTGAATATTTGCTGATTTGAGATTTGAGATTTGATTACCGTTTGTGGTAATTGAATATTTGCTTATTTGAAATTTGATTATCGTTTTTGATAATTGAATATTTGTTGATTTGAGATTTGATTATCGTTTTAGATAATTGAATATTTGCTGATTTGAGATTTGATTACCGTTTGTGGTAATTGAATATTTGCTGATTTGAGATTTTATTATCGTTTTTGATAATTGAATATTTGTTGATTTGAGATTTGATTATCGTTTTTGATAATTGAATATTTGTTGATTTGAGATTTGATTATCGTTTTTGATAATTGAATAATTGCTGATTTGAGATTTGATTATCGTTTTTTATAATTGAATATTTGCTGATTTGAGATTTGATTACCGTTTTTGGTAATTGAATATTTGCTGATTTGTGATTTGATTATCGTTTTTGATACTTGAATATTTGTTGATTTGAGATTTGATTATCGTTTTTGATAATTGAATATTTGCTGATTTCAGATTTGATTACCGTTTGTGGTAATTGAATATTTGCTGATTTGAGATTTGATTATCGTTTTTGATAATTGAATATTTGTTGAGTTGATATTTGATTATCGTTTTTGATAATTGAATATTTGTTGATTTGAGATTTGATTACCGTTTTTGATAATTGAATATTTGTTGATTTGAGATTTGATTATCGTTTTTGATAATTGAATATTTGCTGATTTGAGATTTGATTATCGTTTTTGGATAATTGAATGTTTGGTGATTTGAGATTTGATTATCGTTTTTGATAATTGAATATTTTTTGATTTGAAATCTAATTATCGTTTTTGGTAATTAGATAATAGTCGTTTTTTATTATCGTTTTTTTTATAATCGGATATGTGCTAGGTTTGCTGATTATGAGATTTCCTAGTCTCTAATTGATTCAAAAGTATGCTGATTTTATTGAATTGTTGTTTCCTATCTATCTCTGTTGATAGTTAGAGTTTGTTGATTTTGAAGTTCGTGTTTTCTAGTTATGGTTGGATAACTAGATATTTGCAGTTTTGCGATTTGTGATTTGTGTTTTCTAATTATCTTTGTTGATAATTAGATTTTGCTGTTTTCTAATTATTGTATCGGTAATTAGATATTGCTGTTTTGGGATTTCTGGATTTAAATTATCTAGTTGATAATTAAATATTGCTGAAAATTGCGTTTATCCAGTTTTGTTGTTTTCTGATTATCTATTTGATAGTTAGATTTTGTTAAAAAAATTGTGAATTTCTTTTATTGAAATTAAAAGATTTCTTTGGCGTTTGTATTCTCGACTTTATTTTTCTAGCTTAACCAGTTTATGTTAGAACAATAATTGTTATTGACAACCTTAATTATGAAAATTGCGGGGACGCAATTTTTATAAGGAGGGGAGTCTGTAACAACCCGGGAGTTCGTAACGATTAATTATCGTTGTTAAGTGATTAATGTTGACAGATATTTGCTGATTAGGAGTTTTTGATTTGGGTTGTAATTATTTTCAAAGATTTGTTTAAGAGTTTAAGGATTTAAATAAATATCTTCTTTTATTTTATTGGCCTGTTCTCTTTTATTTGTTGGGCCGTGATAATTATCGAAAAGGAATATCGTCTCCATTTCATTTATTCGAACTCAAAACCCTAAAGCAAAACGAACGAGAAAACAATGGCGGCTCTCGTTTCTCGTTCGCTTTTTTCCCCCATTCATTTTCGAAAACCCAAATCAAAATAAATAAATAGATCGAACGAGAGAAAAGGCGGCTTCGTTCTTCTCGTGCTCGTTTGCTCCCAAATTTTGGGCTGCTCATTCTCGTCGTCCCCTTTTCGAAGCTATGGCACATTCAAAATTGAAGGCGCCAACTTCAATTAATCGATCGAATGATGTCGTTTGGTCGATCGTTCGTGCCCCGATAGCAGAGGTGAGTGATTTTCATTTTCACTCACATCTAATTCATTCTGCAATCATTAAATTTGTTAATTGGTTTACTCGGTAGTTCGATTAGTTCGGCGTTGATGATTTTTGATTTGGTTTGTTTACTTGTCTATTACGAAACTGAGTTGCTTTTGACTTCGGTCACTTGATTTTTGGTGTTGATCTTGTTCGACTATACTTGCTGTTTTGGCAATTATGCCTTTACTGCCATGCTTACGTGATAGTGTTTGAGGATGTTTTTAAAACTAAACTGTTACAGTTGAATCTTTATAGTTAAATCTTTGTCAATTGTTGATTTCGGCCCCATATTGGGTCGCTTCATAATGTATACACTTTGATAATCAAGTTGTATTGTTTGTGACATTCAGCCTTGGCTTTAGTCTGTTTCTTCGACATTGAACTGGTTTTGGGAAATTTCTGAGGGTGTGTGTTCATAGTAGTTTCATTTTTGTTCATGAGCATTATATTTTAATGGTTGTTGAGGTGGGCTTTAGTCTTGTACCACTCGTGTCTGCATTCGTTCGATCCAATTGCACAGTTGCAGTAGAGGCTGAATTAACTGACCTGTACACATGTATTTCTTGCATCCATATTGTCGCTGTATCATGTATGATATAGTTGCATTTGAGCTGTACTACCACCTTTGTTCTTGAGTCTGACACTTGCGCTGCCCAGTTTTATTTAGTTGTTCACTAGTCTGCATTTGCTAGTGAAGTTGAACTTGGTCCAGTTTCATTTAGTTGTTTCACTGTTCACTTGCATTGGCCACTGATGCATTTATTTGCATTGCATCGTTGGTCTGGTCATTCTTTGTTTCAGATCTGTGCATATCTTCTTGTATGCATGGAGTCTCTGTTCGGCCACATTGATAGTATTTGGTCTGGACATTTTTGTATTGTGACTTATACATTGATTTGTACATTGAGTTGAATCCAGCTTAAATGCGTGGGTTTGACCTCGTGCTCGATAAGGAGTTTACATTGTGCATTCGTGTGCACTTCATTCCTTTTTCTATGAGTTTGTGCCAGTTGTTTTTTGTTCATTTATATTGACCTTTGCAGTTTCGACATACGGTAGTGGCAAGGCAGTGCACGTATGCGTGAACTGCAACCACACCGAGATTTAAATTGGGTTTGATACCATCTGTTTCTGATTCATTGAGCTTTTGTGTTTTTCATCACTGTAGTGGCGAGGCAATGCACGCATGCGTGAACTGCAGCCACACGGTATTGACGTTTTAATTGATATTTCAATTGTTTGAATTGTTTTGTGTTCAATTCAATATTTGGGAATTGTATTTGATTCGTTTTGTTGTGCCTAATTATCTATTTGATAATTAGATTCTGAGTTTCTAATTATTATTTAATAATTGGATTTTGTTGTTAATTGCCAATTAGGCAATTCTGATGTTTTCTAAATTATCTTCATTGATATTCTTTTCACTTATCTTTGTTGATGATTTAAATCTGCTGATTTGTTGTTTAACACTAGTTAGTGTTATATCTGTCATTATCCGATTCCCTTATCGAAGAGTTGGATATACGAAATTTCTGTGACTGTCGTCTATTTGATATTTGATTATTATTGCTTCTGTGCATTAATAACTGAGTTTGAATTAGACTGACCCGTGTTTTATTTTCTTTTGAATTAAATACTCGGGTCAGACCCGAGTTATTACAGGTTGTAGATATTTTTCTTTGGGTTGCTATTTGATCTATGAAGACTTTTCATATCTTTTGGAGTAGTCATTGTCTTAGTATAGGATGTTATTCATTCATGTATATTAATCACGATAATGTACTTGTGTATATAACTTCCAGAGTCGACAGTTGTAGTTGTATCATAGGTACTGTATCACATGTATTGTAACTGACATCAGTTATTATATATATGAGACTTTTTGTTTTATCTGTGTTCCGCATTTATATTATCTGTGTTATTATTATATCTATTGTCCTAAACTATTATGAACCATCGTAGTTTGTTTTATACTGGAATTTGGTATGTCGATGGGAGTAAATAAATAAGTGTTGAAAAATGAAAAATATATACCACTCCTATCGAGGTAACCAATACTAGTGTAAGGCCAACTACAGATGGCCGCTCCTATCCAGCATTATTCTTCGTAATAACAGACAGTATTTCTTTGAATACTCTTTGTTATTGTGAGCATAAAGGTGGGGCGTCACAGATACTACCAGTTTACCCTTCCCGGCCGGTAGTAATGCATCATAGCCATGACCGCCCACCACGTCTAACACTCCCAAAATCCGAGGGTGTGCACCAATCAATCACAATGTAAATGATGGAAATACGAAGAAGTGTGTCCGCTAGAGGTAGCTAGCCTCATTGACTAGTACGGCTCCTGTTTTAGTCATTTCAAATTGACACAAGTATCAGGCCAATCCATCATCGTTCTTTTTCTTCAAATCCATCAAACGATGCCAAATCCAACCACTTCATTCTGGACCATCACTCCACGTACACAGTTGTTAAAGTGGTTCCAATATTGACAGAGAGAATGCCAATAACAGTCCTCGGTCTCTTTAACAACCAAACGTTGTTTTACACACCGGTGGGTATTTTTACATTACGAAAACAATTCGTTCTTGATATCAAAATATCATAGTTGTAGGATCGATTTCACCCTATGGGGGTGAATAGGGTGATACTATCAATTATAAAAATTTAAGGAGGAAGTATATAAAATAATTTCAATACAGATATAGCAGAATAATAGCAGCACGGATAATAGTAGAATAATAAATGAAGAAATAGAACAACACAGGTTTACCCAGCTACGGGAAAACTCTGCCTACGTGCTGCCCCCAAGGTTTCTACTACAAATCAAGTAGTCAGACGCTTACACATGTAAACTCGCGACACCCGCTATCGACTAACCTAACTCTACGCTCAAAACACTACCACAACTCAGCCACTGAGTTGCGAATTCTTGAACTACACCACCGCAGTTCGTCCCCTAGTCACACGACTAGAATTATACAGAAGTTTTAAAAGAGAAATACAAATTTAAAAACAATTTAAAACAATAAACCCTAATTTAAATTAAAGTCCACTAAAGCCGGCCCAAACAAAAATTTCCCCTTTTTTCCTTTTATATTATTCGGCTCGTTCCTTTGCGTTTGTGATAATGGCAATTCGTTTCTTTAATCGTTCGTTCCTCTTCCTTCAAAAATTAGGGCTTCGTGAGAATTGAATGGCGCCGACTTCAAATTGATCGATTGAGTAGATATTCTCATATAGCTTTGTTGATCGATCGTTTTCCCTTTTTACTACACTCGGCTGCTTCAATTCTTCGAGTTCGTTTCGAAAAATCTGGTATGTATTTTTGTTTTCTTTCCTGGTTAATTGCTTGAACTCGAT
Organism: Allium fistulosum; assembly: GCA_030737815.1. Taxonomy (NCBI): domain Eukaryota; kingdom Viridiplantae; phylum Streptophyta; class Magnoliopsida; order Asparagales; family Amaryllidaceae; genus Allium; species Allium fistulosum. The sequence goes on from CM060907.1 coordinate 615,788,376, forward strand.
TGATTTTTTTTATGCCAGTGATGATTGGGTTTTTAAATAGGGATTCGAATTCCTTAATTATCATTCAGATATATTGTTTGAATTCTTCAGTTACTAAGTTCAGCCGTTCGATTTAACTTGAATGTTGTTGATGTTCTCCGACTTTTTCAATTTGTATATTTTCTTCCTTGAATATCACGGCTTGTTTGGTCGTTGATTACGTGTTACCATATTGATTCTGATTTGTTCAAACTTGCCTTGGTCACCACGGCTTTGATTTTAGGCTTGACATTGATTCTGTTCTTCATTCCCTATTGACTTTGGCCACTTTGATTTGTGAAACTTTGACTTCGACTCAGTTCGATCACTTACAACTTCATGTGAATTTTACTGTTGGTTTCGACCTGATGCTTGAATGCAGTTTATCGCCATGTTGTCTCCATGCCTTCACTAGTTCACTGGTCTGTATCATTTAAAGCTGTACATGTGTATTTGCATATGTATATAGTTGTTTGTGTGATATTAATTCATTGGTGGTCTTCTGATCTATATGCATTAGTGCTTCTAGTCTGTAGCTTGGTTGGATATTGAACTGCTTCATTATGTTCGTAGTCTGATATGCTATGCACTGCATGTATGTATACATGTGTGTATACATATGTATATGTACGTTTGTTGCATCGTGTAGTTTGCTTGCATATTCACTGAATTTTGTTTGATCATTAGTTTGATGTTGAAACTGGTCAGTTGTCACTTCTGTACTTTATATTTTAGTGCACTTGACCTTCTTGCTTCGAGTTGTATACATATATGTTACTTGGTTGTACAGTCTACTTCCTGGCATCATCATGTAGTCTGGTGGCTGCATATTGAAATGCTTCCACTTGTGTTGTTCATCACTTTTGCACTGTGTCACTGTTATCTTGATTCTAGACTTGTATGTGGTCAGTGGTGGTCTGTTGGCACTTGAATTTTGTTCTATATGAAGTCACATCTGTAGCATGGTTGCTTCATAAGCATTGCAGCCGTTTGTATATGTTAAAGTCTTGTGTAGATGTAGTTCTGGCCACTTCATTTATGTGCATAGCATATATATAAGTGTGTTGTATTTAACTATTGAGTTGTACAATTGAGGCTTTGTTCATTTCGGTTTTGTTGCATTATGGTTTGTTACTGTGCAATGTTTCACTTGAATCTCCATGCATCTACTTTGTCCTTGTTGACAAGTACGTCATGGTTTGGTCGAAACTGTGTTGTGTTTGATATGCATTTGTACTTTGATTGTTTTCTCTGGTTCACCTGAATCTGGTTGGACTGTTTAGTCTCCTTAGTTTTGTATTGTTCATTACTTTTTGTACTTGTTCATTTTTGATTTTGGACTGGTCGAGTTGTTTTAGTTGTCTTGGCCATTTTATTGATCTTGTACATTTAGATTTGCACCTGTGTTGAATCCAGTTTATGGCTCGAGTTTGACCTTGTGCTCGTGTCGTGACTTTATTTGTATTGCACTTGAGTTGAACCTGGCCTTTGATTGGGTTTGACTTTGTGCTCACCTGTCCCTGTAATTTTATCAAGTGTATATCGATGTGCACGGCCTTGTGGCATGTACAGTGATACACTGTGCATATCACAAGCGTTCGTGTATGATGAATTCAAAATTAAATGATGACGAAAAACCAAAATTACTGAGGCAAATAACATTTTCAAAATACATTTTATTTTACACTGCAAAAATATCAATTTTATTGCGTTACTATTTATTTTGCAGATTGCTCAGATGCTGGATTCAAATTGGAATGCAGTTGAAGAACAAATACGAGTGAATGAGTGAGATGTAGTGAGGTGCAAATGTAAATTGAAAATTGTGATGTAATCAAATTTGTATTGTAATTGAAATTGTGTATATATAGTGAGAGCTCAAATTTGGACTATTCAAAATTGTAATAAAATATTTGTTTGAATAAAATATCTGTTTGAATTTAAATTCTGTGTTATTTATTTTATTCAGCAAATATTTATTTAATTATGTGAAAAATAGAATAGTACATTAAGAAATACATTTAATTGAATATATATATATATATATGTGTGTGTGTGTGTGTGTGTGTTTATTATCATCAAACAAAACTCATATACTTGCATATTCAACAATCTCCCCCTTTTGATGATAACAAACGTATATTTAAGATTTTGAATTTATTAAATGTATTTGGTCATTCAATTTGTTCCCCCTATTTGAATGCTCCGTCTCTACACAAAGCTCCCCCTTCATATATGCATGAGAATAAATAAAAATATGCAAATGAACCTGGATGCAAATAGAAAATAAAAAATAAAATATTTGACCTTTATTCACCAAAATCTTAACTTTTCTCTCCCCCTTTTGTTATCAGCAAAAGAGTACTAGTGTTAGAAAAATAGAGATAAAGTGATAGGCATTTATACAACATTAATACCCAATCGAGTATAAATATTAAATTTCAATAAAAAAATCAAACAAAAATCATAAATACTCTGTTAGGCGCATATTACACTTTAGAATGATAGGGATAATGTCATCATATAAAACCATATAGTTGTGTCTATTTGTGGTATATTTATATCAGGAATTTGAATATCTAATAACCATGCATAACCGTTAGGACTTTTAAATGAGATTAGTAGTATTCCAAGTTTTAAAAAAATGAATTCAAGTATCTTCTAACCACGCATAACGGTGAGAACTTTTAAATGGGATTAGAATCAACTTGTCTATTTAATCAATCAATTTTGATATGCGTTCCATACATGCATAACCGTGAGGACTTTTAAATGAGCATGGAAGCACATAATCAAAAATTCCAAGTAATTCACCCAAGCATAACTATGAGAACTTTTAAATGAGAGTGAATACTTTGGATGTTTTTATTGCTAAAAATATAATAAAATGAAGAACAAATAATTTCCCATTTAAAATACCATATATTGACATACTATATTGGATTATGATGAGTGATGGTCGATAGAATTATGATAGAAATAGAGATGGTCATGAAATTTTTACAAACAAAAAGTTTTTATAACTCTTGTTTAAATTTCTAATGAAATTTACTAAATATATTGTCTTAAGTTATAATATATGATTAACATCAACACTCATCACTTTTTCAATCACTATTTATCTTTTCGATAATCAGTAGGGAGTTAGATTAGTTAATGTAGTCATTTAAGATCAAATTCAAAAATAATTACGAAATCAAATTTTTAAAATGACTAATCTGAAAAAAAGGTCAACATAAACTATTTTTTAGAAGGGGTTTTATAAGAAAAATGTCTACTATTTGAAAAAATTTTGAAATGAAAAATATGCCGATATTTTCTTTGAAAATGATGCAGCTACTAAATGTCTCAACATAAATCACGTTCCACCAGTAATTTTTCTATCAACTAGATTACCAGTGAAATCTGCATCTGAATTTCTCTTTGACTCAAGATTATTATGTCATAGACCAGACCATGAAGGGTGCAACAAAATATCTTAAAGTCATTTTTAACAGCTTTTAAATGAAATTAAATTGAAACCATGCAAATAAACAAACAAATATTCCACTTGTATCATGAGTAATCAGCAATCAATAAAACATCATCATTAGTTCAAACAAATCTATATGAACTAGTCCAGAGATTCTAGAGGTACTTATAGTGTTCTCGGCATAAAAAGATAGTTGGCCAACAAGTCAGAATCAATATCAATATTCATTTCTTAATCATATAACTGGCTAATTTAATTCAGATTATGGTGTAGATTATCACATTTAATGGATTGTTCAAAATATACCTTTACCTATTTTACCTTTGTAACGACCCAGAAATTTCGAACCCGAAATTTCCAGATAGTTAGAAGAAAAAGAAAAGAGATAGAAGAAAGAAACAGAACAAGACACAGATTCTCACATTCGCAGCGGATCAAAATACAATATCAAATAATAATATCAGTTATACAAAGAAAACTGTATCAGTCAATTACATTTTAATACATCAGAGTTACAACATTTCACAATCACTGGACAGTTAAAATAACTCGTCCCAATAATTAACAATATATCACACTCCATACGTTCCTGCCATCCAGCTCGCCACCTGAGCTCCAGAACGTCCTTACCTGAAATCTGTAATACTCGGTCTGACCCGAGCATTACATCAAAGTAACACCCGGGTCAGGCTGGAAACCAGCGTGAGTAAACTCATCTAACATGAAATTTCAATTCATAGAACTTATTTAAACCCGGGGTAACTCGTACTTTTCTATAAGTAAACAACTTATATAGTCAACACTTATTTTCACAAATCAAATCCTAAGTATCCTTACTTAGTTTCAATGGTCCATATTATTCCATTCCAGCCTATTGATTTCACAAATCAAATCTATAAAGAATTTACTATAGATTCCAAATCGAAGTGGTTTCGGGTATTTACTAGAGGTTTTTAGGCTTAAGGAAAAAGTTAGAGAAAAATTTAGTTTCAGGGACAAGAAGTTTGTTTTTTAGGCTGAAGGACATTTTTTAGTGTAAATCAGAGAATGATAGTTGTAACTATCATTTTCAGTTTACACTAAAAAGTGTCTTTCAGACTAAAAAACAAACTTGTTGTCCCTGAGACTAAATTTTTTTTCAACTTCTTCCTTGTGCTTATTTACCTGTATTTACTAATACCCGACCCCGGTCTCTTCGAATCAAATGTTCTTTTATTAAACAAAGGTTTAAGTTAAAACAATACAATTTACACACAACAATTCATCTCAAATCATAAGCTACACATATCTCATATCAGAGGTCTCACATAATTCAAGGAATTCAATCATCCATAAGCAAGGTTTATCAACCACTTCACCCCTAATAAATTTAATTTATCACCAATGAATTGAATTAATTACTTTAATTACCTTTAAATCCTATATACCTAACATTAATTAATTAATTACAACCCAATTATTAATCATCCCTTAACTATCAATCTTAAGTAATCATCCTTGATTAATTATTATTAAATTACATTAAATAATTAATCTTCAATTAATTACATAAATTAATTATCCTTAACCATCTACGGTAATTAACCTTTAATTACTCTCATTAATTAATAATTACTTACATTAATTAATGATCTTTAACTAATTGCTCCCATTATATTACTTTTCATCAAGTGATTATTCCATAATTACTTAAGTTAAATTAATTAACCCTAAATCACTTTTATTAGTTAATTATCTTTAACTAATTACATTCCTTTATTAACCTCTACTTAAATTCGGTTATTTCTTTAATCTTATACACTAAATAATTAACCATCCATTATTTACATATTCAAACTTGATTAACTCCAATTCTTTAAGTATTATTTCTAACTTGGCCCAACACTCCCTTCAAAACTAATAATAACTTTTCAAAGGACTTGTTAACATATTACTTTTTTTTTTTAAACTTTGCAAACACTTTAACCTTAAAACTATTTTACTTTGTCTTTAAATTTTGTACTTTCTTTTGAACTGGGAAACTGAATTCGTTTACTTTTACAAAACTATTCAATTTATCTTAGTTCAGAAATTTGGTTACCAAGAGATTCAAGACGAGACTTACTACCCAATAGACCCGAGACAAAACCCAGTGAACCCGAGACAAAACTCAGTGAACCCGAGTTCAACCTTTGCTTTCTCGAATATTCCCCGGCACGAATCACTGCAGCATCACCCTGGAGAAAATCACGAGCCAGAAACCCTTTCGTTCGAACGTTGCTTCGAGTCACCCCTAACCAAAACTATACTGGCATGAGCACTGACACGTGCACGTGCACGTCGCGCCGACACTTCCGCCACCACCTGTGACACCGCGCGCAAACTCCACTTCGACCAACGACCCAACTCCGGCCCTCCATCCTTACTTACACGAGCGCAATCAAAATATGATTGCTCGAACCCATCAGCCAGTACAACACCTCGCCTGAAAATCCCATCAACCCCCTGATGCCGACCATTGTTCTCCACGAAATCACGGCCCCATCATCGCAAAGCCTCCACGCTTCTGCTCCCAAAACCGTTCGCAACTCGATCCACTCTAACATTTCCAGTCGCGAAATTTTCGAACACAATCACAACACAGAGCAAAACCCTAGTTCCCCTAAATCCCAATTCCTCAATGAATGATTTCCACTTCCACTATTTTTCTCGAGTTAATCCACCTCCATTACAACTTCAATCCAAAGCTCAACCCCTAGAATCGACCCAGTCACCAGTATTTACCCAGAAACTATTTTTAGGTCATCACCGAAATACTCCACCATAACCTAACTAAAAATCCTGATTTTTTTTTCAGTTTAAAAATCATGTTATACCAAGTTGATTCCAAATGTAAAATTTAAATCAACAAAATTCAATACTTGTTTTTATCATGTTATTGAAATTTTCACTGTAACTTCCTGATTCAGAAGATTTTCAAACCATTTCTTTTTGAATAACAATTTAGACCTTAATTCATGTTTAAATAAACCTTCTGCATTGAAGGTTCAAACTCAATAGTGATTTGAAATGGAAATTTTGAACCATGTGTTTACATTTACTCTGTAACTTAAAAATACAGAGAAGCATCATTTACAAATTTCAAGCATGCACAGTTGAATTATAACATGTAAACAAAAATCTTACAGAAATAGGTACATGCAAGCAACTTTTACATCCAAATTTCGAAAATTTGAAGGGTAGTTTACTCACCTGTATACTGATTTACAGAGAAACAGCATTGATTTTGGTCAGAAACCAGATGTTGATTTGATCTTCTTAGTTGAGCTTAAACTGATCTGGAACCTTGATTTAGTTGAGATGAATTCGAATCTACTTTGCTTGCTTTTGATCATTGAAACTGCTATTTGATTTATATTGGGTTGAATCTGAATTTGTTATTTGCTTTAGATTGAATTTTTGAAAGAGCTAAAGTTGTTTTAAATTTTGATTTTTCTTTTGGGTTTGCTTTAAGATAATGAGAGAAAAATGATTTAGAAATGAAAATAACCAGGTTTCTCCCTAAACACTTTAATATATACTTTTCAATTAAAAGAAAAAATGTTTTGCCACTTGTTATTTCAAGTTATATTGAGCTTACAAATGTCAATACATGTATTATTACCTTACAAATGGTTTAAACTCTTTATTTTATTAATTGCTCATGTTTTTAAATTAATATGGTTATATATATGTATTATGTTTATATATATATATATATATATTATATACTATCTATGTTTATTTCAAATATAAAAGAAAGTATATTAAACCTCTTTATTAAATCTTATTCCTAATTATCATATTTTTAAATAAATGTTTTATCTTATGTTTTGAGAAAATATAGAATTCACATTAAATAGCTTTGGAAAATTATTATATATTTGCAAATCCATTTATATACATCCAGATATTTTCCAGAATTTTTATTTGTTTAACATACAAACCAGTGTTTTAATAATTTTAATCCTGTTAATTACCAATTAACAGATGTCCAAAAATCAGGGTTATCACATTCCTCCCCCCTTAGAATCTTTTCGTCCTCGAAAAGTAACGAAGCCAGAATTTTAATTAATACTTAAAATTAGAAAAATTATCTTTTGTTCATTTTTAAAACACTTTAAAATCTATATAGTATTACAAAAATAGTTTTTTTATAAAAATACTTTTATAACTCGATGTTTTAACAAGTTCATCCTCGTTCTCACAGAAATTCGGTCATACGTTGATCAGGCGTAGGACTGAAAATCTATAAGTACTTGGTAAACCCATCCTCAACACCCAGTGAAAATACTTGAAAAATAATTTATGAAAATATAGAAAACAGTTTTGAAAATAGAGGAAATATCTTTGGTGAGAATGCTCTGGAAATCATCACTCCCATCCATGGTCACAGTTACATCACGGGTTACGTTGCCATCGCAGCAAAAGTCCATGTAACTGATAACAGCATGGAACCCACAACAGATCGCAGTTACATTCCAGGGTTACGTTGCCGTCGCAGCAAAAGTCCATGTAACTGTTGGCTCTCAGCGGCACACACGATTTCGCTGTCAAAATGAAACTTCTCCCACATAGGTCGCAGTCTACCGATATAAAATAAAACGCAGACTGTTGGCTCTCAGCGGCACAAACGACTTTCGCTATGTTACCATAGTGTCACAGTCTACCGATATAAAATCAAACGTAGACAGTTGGCTCTCAGCGGCACACATGACTTCCGCTATGGTCTGCAGTAGATCGCAGTGACATTGAGTTAAATTGTTGTCACGGCATAACTCAAATGCCTCTGTGGGCACCAGCCCCTCGACTTTCGCTACACAAATAATCCTCAGGAACTAGTTTTGTCCGGACTCCTCACAGGATCAACTTTAGAAACCCCCCTTGGGGCTCAAGGCAGTACCACCCAGTGGCACTCCTGAGAAGTTCATTTCAAGGGAGCGCCTTTTTCCCCAGAGCTATTCTCAAAACACTTTATACTATATACTTATAGTATCTTCAAATCATACCCTTTATGATTTATCAAAATCTCCTTTACACAAAATCGATTACCAAAATCGATAATTCTCAAACTAGGCTTTCCAAAATCCAAAATTGATTTTCCCAAAAATCAAAAGCCCTTTCCAAAATCCATAGGTCCCCAAAACCTTTTCCAAAATCATTCTCATAAGATCCTTTATATATATATATAGATATATATAACTTTTAAAAATCTTTGGATCACTTCAAACTTGTATAAAACCTCATTTATACTTCAAATATTTCAAAACCCTTTTTATTCTGGCTAGATTCAATAAGGGAAGTTTATCATATTACAAAATATAACTTTATTTATTGCCAAATCAAATATTCAAGTTTGATTTCTTTATAAAGTTATTTACCATTTACTTACCTCCATAAAGTAAATTTCAACCAAAGAAATATCCAATTCCATTATATTTCACATAATATATCTTTCATTTCAAAAACCATTTCAAATTTCTAATCCACAAATTTTAAATGCCAATTTCATTCAAACCCGTACGATGTACACATATCATCCGTACGCAATATTAATCTGATCGCTCAATCGATCACACAATTTCACTTCCGAACTAGTATCGTCCACCCGACTTCCTAGTGCGGACTCAGATCTGATTTCTTGATCAGAAACCGTCATTCTCCTTGCATAGTCGTAGCTATGATAGAGAATATCCAGAACCAATCAAAACCCATATCCAGGTTCGCCGTCGAAAATCGAGCGAAAAATCCCAACTCGGATCGATAATACTATCTCGAAATTCTGTGTTCGAATCTGGATCAAATCACTATGCGAATAGAATAATATACGTATATCCTACGTATTTATCTTTGTTGGTTATTAGCCAAATCAATTTTCTTTTCTATTCACATTTCCTTTAATTCCATTCAATTATTCTCAATTGCTTCTATTTCCAATTGAGTTATAACTTCAATTACAAACAGTTTGAACTCTGACCAATTTAAATTTAAAAATAGCTTGAAAAAGTTTTAAAATATATAAGTAGTTGAAAAATAGTTATTAGTTTATAAGACAGTTTCAAAATAGTTAAATAATTTCGAAATAATTAAATAGTTTCAAAATAATTGTAAAATAAGTATAAGATAGTTTGGGATTTAAGAAGAAAGATTGTATAGTAAATAGTTTGGAAACATATACTTGTATTAAAACAATTTAAAAATAATCCAGAGCCAAACTGTTTAATTTCCCAATCTCCATTTCCAATTAATTTCCCATTAATTCAATTTAAATTTCCACTTCCATTTAAATTGACTCAATACTTCAATTTCCATTGAATTTTATTCAATCCCAATTCAAGTTGAATTAATCTTAATTCCTTTCCAAATTTCAAATCAAATTCCATTTGATTTTAAACATATTCATTTTAATTACAATTTCAAATTATTCAAACTAATTTCAAATTGAATCCACTTAAATTTCAAATCATTTCAATTTCTGTATGAATTAATCCCAATTCCCATTTGAATTTTTGAACTCATTCAATCTTCAATTTTTATTTTAAATTAATTCAATTCAAATTTTTCATTTGAATTTTAAACTTATTTATCTTAAATCACAATTCCCATTTATTCAAATCAAATTCAGTTTGAACTAATTCAATTTAAATCTCAATTTTAAACTATCTCGAATTATATAAATTCGAGTTAAAATTTTTAAATATTGATTTAATTCCTTAAATCACAATTCCTTCACTTTTAAATTAATTCAACCTTTATTTTTTTTTTTAACAAATTAAATCTTTAAACCTTTTAATTCTGAATTCAAATTTCAAAATTCCATTTTAAAATTATCTTTACTTAACTTATTACAAAGTTCAAATAAGAATTCAAAAACAATTTAATCTTCAGATTCTAATTTATTATCCATTTCAAATTTCCAGATCTCAAACCCATTTTGAGATCACTCATAACTCCCTTTTAAATTAACCATTTAACTACCCAAGTTAAATTTAAATTTCATCTTGAAATTTCCAATTCAAGTTATTTATTCAACTTATTTAACTTCCTTCAAGTTAAATTTACTTAATCCGGTCAACCTTTCACAATTTGAATTCCCATTCAAATTTTAAACTTTAGATTAATAGTCTTTCCTTTTTTAAGTTTAAAAACTTACTTTACTTTGGGTTTTACATCACATTCCAATTTAAAACTCAACACTAAGTGTTTATTTCAAATCATCATTGGTATTATATATATTCCTCATATATACATTTTCTTTACACACCAAGTTATACTTTAAATTTTTAAACCACCTTTGGTTTTAATTCAAAACAACTTTTTTTTAAAACAATTTCAAGTTTTCTGGATTTAGGTTTAAAATTTCACAATTTTAAATTCTCTTCAATTCCAATTTATAAGTTATACTCACTTAAATGTTTACTTCCCTAAACATTTCATTTTACTAAATCATTAACAACATTCATTATTAAACACAATTACCATTGATGATAATAACCAAGATTACCATATCTGGAAACCAATTCATTATTACCTTTATTCTTGATAACATTTCTACAAATTCATGATTTTAATTTTAGTTTGAATTCATTTCAAACTTATCTTCATTCAATTTTAATTTGGCTTTATTTCTATTACCACTTAATTTAATTCCAATATTTTAACAACCAATTACCTTAATATTTATTAGAAAGAAATATCATTTTATATATCAAAATATATTCTTATATAAAATCATTTAAAATCCTTATATAAGAAAATAACAATTACGCTCTCATATATATATACACTCAACTCGTTCTAGGGTACCATTGACCCTATCCTTAACGAGTAATCCCCAACAGAGCCAGGTTCTCGCTTAACCTTCTGCTTTGATACCAACTGTAACGACCCGGAAATTTCGAACCCGAAATTTCCAGATAGTTAGAAGAAAAAGAAAAGAGATAGAAGAAAGAAACAGAACAAGACACAGATTCTCACATTCGCAGCGGATCAAAATACAATATCAAATAATAATATCAGTTATACAAAGAAAACTGTATCAGTCAATTACATTTTAATACATCAGAGTTACAACATTTCACAATCACTGGACAGTTAAAATAACTCGTCCCAATAATTAACAATATATCACACTCCATACGTTCCTGCCATCCAGCTCGCCACCTGAGCTCCAGAACGTCCTTACCTGAAATCTGTAATACTCGGTCTGACCCGAGCATTACATCAAAGTAACACCCGGGTCAGGCTGGAAACCAGCGTGAGTAAACTCATCTAACATGAAATTTCAATTCATAGAACTTATTTAAACCCGGGGTAACTCGTACTTTTCTATAAGTAAACAACTTATATAGTCAACACTTATTTTCACAAATCAAATCCTAAGTATCCTTACTTAGTTTCAATGGTCCATATTATTCCATTCCAGCCTATTGATTTCACAAATCAAATCTATAAAGAATTTACTATAGATTCCAAATCGAAGTGGTTTCGGGTATTTACTAATACCCGACCCCGGTCTCTTCGAATCAAATGTTCTTTTATTAAACAAAGGTTTAAGTTAAAACAATACAATTTACACACAACAATTCATCTCAAATCATAAGCTACACATATCTCATATCAGAGGTCTCACATAATTCAAGGAATTCAATCATCCATAAGCAAGGTTTATCAACCACTTCACCCCTAATAAATTTAATTTATCACCAATGAATTGAATTAATTACTTTAATTACCTTTAAATCCTATATACCTAACATTAATTAATTAATTACAACCCAATTATTAATCATCCCTTAACTATCAATCTTAAGTAATCATCCTTGATTAATTATTATTAAATTACATTAAATAATTAATCTTCAATTAATTACATAAATTAATTATCCTTAACCATCTACGGTAATTAACCTTTAATTACTCTAATTAATTAATAATTACTTACATTAATTAATGATCTTTAACTAATTGCTCCCATTATATTACTTTTCATCAAGTGATTATTCCATAATTACTTAAGTTAAATTAATTAACCCTAAATCACTTTTATTAGTTAATTATCTTTAACTAATTACATTCCTTTATTAACCTCTACTTACATTCGGTTATTTCTTTAATCTTATACACTAAATAATTAACCATCCATTATTTACATATTCAAACTTGATTAACTCCAATTCTTTAAGTATTATTTCTAACTTGGCCCAACACTCCCTTCAAAACTAATAATAACTTTTCAAAGGACTTGTTAACATATTACTTTTTTTTTTTTAAACTTTGAAAACACTTTAACCTTAAAACTATTTTACTTTGTCTTTAAATTTTGTACTTTCTTTTGAACTGGGAAACTGAATTCGTTTACTTTTACAAAACTATTCAATTTATCTTAGTTCAGAAATTTGGTTACCAAGAGATTCAAGACGAGACTTACTACCCAATAGACCCGAGACAAAACCCAGTGAACCCGAGACAAAACTCAGTGAACCCGAGTTCAACCTTTGCTTTCTCGAATATTCCCCGGCACGAATCACTGCAGCATCACCCTGGAGAAAATCACGAGCCAGAAACCCTTTCGTTCGAACGTTGCTTCTAGTCACCCCTAACCAAAACTATACTGGCATGAGCACTGACACGTGCACGTGCACGTCGCGCCGACACTTCCGCCACCACCTGTGACACCGCACGCAAACTCCACTTCGACCAACGACCCAACTCCGGCCCTCCATCCTTACTTACACGAGCGCAATCAAAATATGATTGCTCGAACCCATCAGCCAGTACAACACCTCGCCTGAAAATCCCATCAACCCCCTGATGCCGACCATTGTTCTCCACGAAATCACGGCCCCATCATCGCAAAGCCTCCACGCTTCTGCTCCCAAAACCGTTCGCAACTCGATCCACTCTAACATTTCCAGTCGCGAAATTTTCGAACACAATCACAACACAGAGCAAAACCCTAGTTCCCCTAAATCCCAATTCCTCAATGAATGATTTCCACTTCCACTATTTTTCTCGAGTTAATCCACCTCCATTACAACTTCAATCCAAAGCTCAACCCCTAGAATCGACCCAGTCACCAGTATTTACCCAGAAACTATTTTTAGGTCATCACCGAAATACTCCACCATAACCTAACTAAAAATCCTGATTTTTTTTTCAGTTTAAAAATCATGTTATACCAAGTTGATTCCAAATGTAAAATTTAAATCAACAAAATTCAATACTTGTTTTTATCATGTTATTGAAATTTTCACTGTAACTTCCTGATTCAGAAGATTTTCAAACCATTTCTTTTTGAATAACAATTTAGACCTTAATTCATGTTTAAATAAACCTTCTGCATTGAAGGTTCAAACTCAATAGTGATTTGAAATGGAAATTTTGAACCATGTGTTTACATTTACTCTGTAACTTAAAAATACAGAGAAGCATCATTTACAAATTTCAAGCATGCACAGTTGAATTATAACATGTAAACAAAAATCTTACAGAAATAGGTACATGCAAGCAACTTTTACATCCAAATTTCGAAAATTTGAAGGGTAGTTTACTCACCTGTATACTGATTTACAGAGAAACAGCATTGATTTTGGTCAGAAACCAGATGTTGATTTGATCTTCTTAGTTGAGCTTAAACTGATCTGGAACCTTGATTTAGTTGAGATGAATTCGAATCTACTTTGCTTGCTTTTGATCATTGAAACTGCTATTTGATTTATATTGGGTTGAATCTGAATTTGTTATTTGCTTTAGATTGAATTTTTGAAAGAGCTAAAGTTGTTTTAAATTTTGATTTTTCTTTTGGGTTTGCTTTAAGATAATGAGAGAAAAATGATTTAGAAATGAAAATAACCAGGTTTCTCCCTAAACACTTTAATATATACTTTTCAATTAAAAGAAAAAATGTTTTGCCACTTGTTATTTCAAGTTATATTGAGCTTACAAATGTCAATACATGTATTATTACCTTACAAATGGTTTAAACTCTTTATTTTATTAATTGCTCATGTTTTTAAATTAATATGGTTATATATATGTATTATGTTTATATATATATATATATATATTATATACTATCTATGTTTATTTCAAATATAAAAGAAAGTATATTAAACCTCTTTATTAAATCTTATTCCTAATTATCATATTTTTAAATAAATGTTTTATCTTATGTTTTGAGAAAATATAGAATTCACATTAAATAGCTTTGGAAAATTATTATATATTTGCAAATCCATTTATATACATCCAGATATTTTCCAGAATTTTTATTTGTTTAACATACAAACCAGTGTTTTAATAATTTTAATCCTGTTAATTACCAATTAACAGATGTCCAAAAATCAGGGTTATCACAACCTTACCCGATAATTTTTCGTTGCAGCCCATTGTGATTCTACCACCTTTATACTAGGCTAAGGAACTTTGATCTGTTGCCCTTTGTCTGTCTGGAACAGCCAGAATCCAGATAACACAGTTGTTGTCCCTTAGCCAGCCACCACACCTACACGAGGAAAGATTTTTGTGACCTATTTTTTTTATAGGTCCATGGTTGTTAGTGGCAAATGATTTTGAAAAATAAGTTTGTGGAGACCCAAAACTATTTATATATGTTCCTTTTGGCACCCAGATTTGTTTGACTTTAAGGGATTTTACATTCATGCCTTTTGGAACCCAAATTGGAATGGTTTTCACGTGTTTGGGTATATACTAGCAATTGTTTTGATTGTGTCCAATTTTTCTACAAATTGTGCACTCAGATTTGACTTGACTAATTTTGCTTCTAACAAGTTCAAGTTGATTATATCCAAGTCCTTGTCTATCTGTATTAACAGTTTGTTTCCCTAATAGCATATTTAATGATCTTTCACTTTTTGAAAATTTTCCTAAGGTCGTAGACAGTTGTTGGACTTGTGTTTTGAGAGATTCATTTTCATTTAATAATTGTGTGCACTTTTTAATAGAATTTTCTCTCCTCATATTTTCATTGTCTTTCAAAATCAGAATTTCATTTTCAAGCAATTTAATTTTAATTTCTGATTTTTTAATCTCTTCTTCAAATGATGGACACTTATCACACTTAGGGCTCTTGGTTTGATAGTTTTTAACAAATTGATCAAGTTGTTTATTTAAATCTATCACACTATCTCTTTATGATTCAATTTCAGCATATTTCTCCCTAAGTCGTTCGAAACAGCCATTTACTTCGTGAAAATATATAAGTAATTCTGAATGAGTAAGTTTTGATACCTCGCTTGGCTGGTCATCATCATCACTATCAATTATATCACCTCGAAGGCACATATCTGCTTTTTTGCTCTCACTGCCAGTGCTTTTTTCAACTTCATCCATTTCGTCCCAAGTGGCTGCAAAACTTCTCCTTTTCTGTTTCTTTCCATAGCTGAATCAATTCTGTGGACAATTGGGCTTGATATGACCGGGTTTGTTGCACTTGTGACATATGATCTCTTGCTCTTCTGAGTTGTCTAATGCTTTGACTATTCTGCTTTTCAATTTTTGATTTAGAGCTAAATTTTCGTATTTGCGATTCCACCTATTGAATTTCTTTATTATCAGCGCCAGTTCTGCTGCTCCATCGTCGTCGTCGTCATCACTTTACGTTGTTCCTTTAAGAGCTATTGATTTCTTTCGAGTATCTCCTCCTTCACGCTCTTCCTTGAATTTCATTTCTAGCTCATAAGTGGTGAGATTTCCGATGAGTTCTTCAATTTTGATTTGTTTCAAATCCTATGATTCTTGAATAGTAGTGACTTTGGCTTCAAAAATTTGTGAAAGGTATCTGAGGATTTTTCGAACTATCTCCAACTCTGTGTATGATTTTCCGAGAGCTTTTGATTTGTATACAATATTGGAAAGTCGTCCGTACATCTCTTTGACATTTTCTTCCTTGGCCATTGTGAAATTCTCGTATTTGCTACTCAGCATGGCAAGGCGAGATTCCTTGACTTGAGATGTTCCTTCGTGAGTCACTTCTAGTGTGTGCCAGATTTCCTGTGCAGTTAGACAATGTGAGACATGATTAAATTCAATTTGATCTAATGAACAGATAATAGAATTCATGGATTTAGCATTAGTATTTTGTAGTTTATTTTCTAGATTTTTCCATTAATCCATCGGTTTTTCAATTTCTTGATTATCTACAATTATAGTTGGTGTCCTATATCCCGTCTCAACAATATTCCAAGCATCAATGGTTTTCAGATAATTTTCATTCTATTTTTCCAATAAGCATATTCACCATTGAACATTGGTGGTCTAATTATGGACTGGCCCACAGTAAAAGCATTATTAAAAGAAGCCATTTTTTTAAAATTCAAATTTTTTAAAAAAATAGTGTTTGAAAAATCAAAATTTTAAAAAAAAATTGACTTCTGTTCCTAGCTCTGATACCACTAGTAGGATCGATTTCACCCTAAAGGGAGGTTGAATAGGGTGATACTATCAATTATAAAAATTTAATAGGGAAGTATATAAAATAATTTTAACACAAATATAGCAGAATAATAGCAGCACAAATAATAGCAGAATAATAAATGCAGAAATAGAACAACACAGAGTTACCCAGCTTCGGCAAAACCCTGCCTAGGTGCTGCCCCCCAAAGGTTCTACTAGAAATTAAGTAGTCAGACGCTTACACACGTAAAATCGCGACGCCCGCTCTCGACTAACCTAACTCTACGCTCAAAACCCTACCACAACTCAGCCACTGAGTTGCGAATTCTCGAACTACACCACCGCAGTTCGTCCCCTAGTCGCACGACTAGAATTATTCAGAGGTTTTAAAAGAGAAATACAAATTTAAAAACAATTTAAAAAAATAAACCCTAATTAAATTAAAGTCCACTAGAAACTGGCCCAAACAAAAATTTCCCCTTTTTTCCTTTTATATTATTCGGCCCGTTCCTTTGCATTTGTGATAATGGCAGTTCGTTTCTTTACTCGTTCATTCCTCTTCCTTCAAAAATTAGGGCTTCGTGAGAATTGAAAGGCGCCGACTTCAAATTGATCGATTGAGTAGATATTCTTGTGTAGCTTTGTTGATCGATCGTTTTCCTTTTTTACTACACTTGGCTGCTTCAATTCTTCGAGTTCGTTTCGAAAAATCTGGTATGTATTTTTTCTTTTGCTTTCCTGGTTAATTGCTTGAACTCAATTGATTTTTTTATACCAGTGATGATTGGGTTTTTAAATAGGGATTCAAATTCCTTAATTATCGTTTAGATATATTGTTTGAATTCTTCAGTTACTTAAGTTCGGTCGTTCGATTTAACTTGAATGTTGTTGATTTCTCTGACTTTTTCAATTCGTATATTTTCTTCCTTGAATATCACAGCTTGTTTGGTCGTTGATTACGTGTTACCATATTGATTCTGATTTGTTCGAACTTGCCTTGGTCAGCACGGCTTTGATTTTAGGCTTGACATTGATTCCGTTTTTCATTCAGACTTCGGCCACTTTGATTTGTGAAACTTTGACTTTGAGTTCGTTCAATCACTTACAGCTTCATGTGAATTTTACTGTTGGTTTTGACCTGATGCTTGAATGCAGTTTATCGCCAGTTGTCTCCATGCCTTCACTAGTTCACTGGTCTGTTTCATTTAAATATGTACATGTGTATTTGCATATGTATATAGTTGTTTATGTGATATTAATTCAATGGTGGTCTTCTGGTCTATATGCATTAGTGCTTCTAGTCTGTAGCTTGGTTGGATATTGAACTGCTTCATTGTGTTCGTAGTCTAATATGCTATGCACTGCATGTATGTATACATGTGTGTATACATATGTATATGTACGTTTGTTGCATCGTGTAGTTTGCTTGCATATTCACTGAATTTTGTTTGATCATTAGTTTGATGTTGAAACTGGTCGGTTGTCACTTCTGTGCTGTATATTTTAGTGCACTTGACCTTCTTGCTTTGAGTTGTATACATATATGTTACTTGGTTGTACAGTTTACTTCCTGGCATCATCATGTAGTGTGGTGGCTGCATATTGAACTACTTCCATTTGTGTTTTTCATCACTTTTGCACTGTGTCACTGTTATCTTGATTCTAGACTTGTATGTGGTCAGTGGTTGTCTGTTGGCACTTGCATTTGGTTCTAGAAGAAGTAACATCTGTAGCATGGTTTCTTCATGAGCATTGCAGCCGTTTGTATATGTTGAAGTCTGGTGTAGATGTAGTTCTGGCCACTTCATTTATGTGCATAGCATATATATAAGTGTGTTGTATTGAACTGTTGAGTTTTACAGTTAAGGCTTTGTTTATTTTGGTTTGTTACTGTGCAATGTTTCACTTGAGTCCCCATGCATCTACTATGTCCTTGTTGACAAGTATGTCATGTTTTGGTCGAGACTATGTTGTGTTTGATGTGCATTTGTACTTTGATTGTTCTCTCTGGTTCACTTGAATCTGGTTGGACTGTCTAGTCTCCTCAGTTTTGTATTGTTCACTACTTTTTGTACTTATTCATTTTTGATTTTGGACTGGTCGAGTTGTTTTAGTTGTCTTGGCCATTTTATTGAACTTGTACATTTGGATTTGCACCTGTGTTGAATCCAGCTTATGGCTCGGGTTTGACCTTTTGCTCTTGTCATGACTTTATTTGTATTGCACTTGAGTTGAACCCGGCCTTTGATTGGGTTTTACCTTGTGCTCACATGTCCCTGTAATTTTATCAAGTGTATATCGATGTGCACGGCCTTGTGGCATGTACAGTGATACATTGTGCATGTCACAAGCTGTTCGTGTATGATGAATTTAAAATTAAATAATGATGAACAACCCAAATAACTGAGGCAAATAACATTTTCAAAATACATTTTATTTTACACTACATAGATATTTTCTTTTCAATTTTACTATGTTGCTGTTTATTTTGCAGATTGCTCAGATGCTGGATTCAAATTGGAATGCATTTGAAGAACAAATACGAGTGAATGAGTGAGATGTAGTAAGGTGCAAATGTAAATTGAAAATTGTGATGCAATCAAATTTGTATTGTAATTGAAATTGTGTATATATAGTGAGAGCTCAAATTTGTACTATTCAAAATTGTAATAAAATATTTGTTTGAATAAAATATCTATTTGAATTTAAATTCTGTGTTATTTATTTTATTCAGCAAATATTTATTTAATTATGTGAAAAATAGAATAGTACATTAACAAATACATTTAATTGAATATATATATATATATGTTTATTATCATCAAACAAAAATTATATACTTGCATATTCAACAATATTCGCTTTAATCAAATCCATTTCAAAATCATCATATTTACTCAAAATATACCATTTCATTTTAAAATCATTTTTGCCTTAATAACCCAATTTCGCTTCAAAAATTGTTTCGAATTTCAATTTAGGTTATAACTTCATTTTAACACAATTCGTATTTAAATCCAAAATTTAAATATAAACATTCCACCCTTTTGAGCAGTTTGAATTTTTAGAAAATAGTTTTAAAATAGTTAAATAGTTAAAATAGTTTAATAGAAAATAGTATGAGTACTGAAAATGGTTTATATAGTAAAAAAGTTTGGAAAATCAAAATAATTCGAATATTTAAAAAGATAGATCTTTAATAGTTTATACTAAAATTATTTATTTGAAAATAGTTTCAAAGTCAAACCAATTCAATTCCAAATTTCCCAATTCAAATCACTTTAAATTTCCATTTTGATTTAATCGATTCAATTTCGATTTCAAGTCGAATTTTACTTCGATTCCAAATTAATTTCACTTCCAATTCCAAATTAATTTTGATTCCAATTTTAAATTAATTCCAACTCAATTCTAAATTTAAACCATTTCGATTTATATCAATTCCAAGTTCGATTTTCAAAATATCAATTCAAAACACTTAAATCAAATTTACCTTCAATACTCAATTTAAAATCCAAATTTTGAAATATAATTCAATTTCGAGCCCAATTTCGAAATATCGTTTTATATCAATTTTACTTAGTAATATTCAAAATTCAAATAAAAGTCTAATCTTTAAAATCAAATCAATGTCTGAAATTTAAATAATATTTCGATTATAACTTAAAAATCTCAATTTCATTTATTTAAAACATTTCGTTTACCAAATTTAAATTTCAACATTTCGAGCTCAAGTTCGAAAATAATTTGATTTCTATAAATTTGACTTTTATTTCTTTAAATCAAAATCATTTAAATAAATTTCAAAACAAAAATTTGAAATCCTTTAATTTAACCAATCCGGTTTCCATATATAATTTCTATCCTATGGCCAAGTGGATTATTTATTTCAATTTAATTTCAGGGTTGGACATATATCATTTCAATCCAAAATAAATGTCATAGGTATATATCATTTCAACATATTTCTTAATTTACTCGAAATAATTCGATTTACAGTTTTGTATATTGTAAATAACAACAGGATGATAGAAGAATATATCAAAATAATAAACATCCAAATTATCCAAAACATCAATCAATAGCATCCATCATAATCAATCATCCAAACAGTCAATATAATTCACAACAATTACATAGTTATCAATATCGGGTATTTTACTGGCAATTAAATTCAAATTTAAAATTTAACTTTCAATTTTAATTTCTAACAATCAATTCGAATTTCAATTCCATTTCCAAACGACGGTCAATAAAATTAAATAATTTAACGATCTCAATTTAACGAACATAAAAATATTAGTACGTCGTGGGCGATAAAACACACACCTTTAATCTATGTTGTTGCTTTCACGTTTTGGTTGTGATTAAATTCAAACACGTTCGAATATAACTAAAAATTCTACAAGCTCTAAATTCAGCCGATTTGATCCCATAGCAAAGATCTCGCTAATACGAACCCAATGCAACTGACTGCGTGGGGTTCGGACCTAAAACGAACAAGATATTCAATTTATAAGAATTTGAATTTTATTAACAATTTATATAAATAAATTACCATTTATATCACTCCCCACCTATCTTCTAAAGCCCGACCCAACAAAACAAAACCTAACATGCATCCTACCTACTGTGCACGCACGAAAGAGAAGCCCCAGGCCGTGCACGTTTGTCACTAACACCAAGCATCGAACCCCTAAACTAAAATCTGACATCACCATCTAACTCCACGACCAATTTCCCATCACCTCGACCTCGGTCGTCTCCTCCCTCTCGCGACCCAATAGCACGATCCCACACCCCCGAAAACGCAATTCTGCCATGGTGATCAAAACTCACCATTTGTCGCGCCTAGGTGCCAAACGACCCCAATAATCAACATACGAACTCCAATTCACGAATTATCGACCAGAATTTCCAAAAATTTCAACCTTAGCCATTTACTTGCTCGCGACATCACTGTCGAACTTTGCTAATCCAAGTCGCGCTTCGATTCGAGCATATCAGATTGAAGCATATTCAAAAAAAAAAAAAATTAAAACTGATTTTCAAATTTTTCATGAAGTATAACACTCGTTTTTTATATTTAAAGTTTCGAAAATTTTCTTTCTTTTACTCTGTAACCTACATGAACAAAAGGGAGGAGAGGGACGCGATTTTTAAATAAGAAAACAAAGTAGGCTCGTATGTATATAGGGTGGCTGAGTGGACATTTTTGTGGCTGATGTGAGATGAGGATAATAATATATATTATTTTTATTATTTAAATTCAAATATCTAGATATTTATTTTGAATCCCTATCGAGGCATGCCGCCAGGTGTTCCCAATGTTATACCCCTATTCCGAATGCAATGGAGCAAGTCTCAAGACCTAATTCGATCGTATGGAGAAGATAGCTTTTTGAACCCAATTATTATATTAAATTTTCGATATTAAATCCAACATGCTTTTATCCCGTACAACCAAACAGTAACTCCAAACGGTACGAAATTTGAAATCCAATAATAATACACTATTATGGATCCAATGGAACTAGTTTCATCGAAATCCGAGACAGTGGCCAAAATGGCTATTTTTACACGTTAAATAAAACAAGTAATTTTCAGAAATTTATTTAATCACTTTAAATTCAAATTTAAAATTTAACAATCTTCATTCTCGTTTACATAAAACTTAAATCAACTTTTGGAATCATTTCCATTCACATTAATTTTAGAATTTAAATATCCAAATAATTCCAATATTAAATTCAATGATTAAATTTTCAGTAAATCACCATTAATAAATAATTCAACATTTATTAACAATCATTTTATTATTATCTAAATGATTCAACATTTATTATCCAATTACAGACATCGATTACAAACACATTCAAAATAGAATTTTATTTCAATAGTTCTTATTGCCTAAATATTCGGAATTTATTATTTCAAATTTTTATTCAAGTTCATATTCAATAACTCCATTAATAATTCATTAAATTATATTTTTAACCATTTTTTTATTTAATAATTACATTAAATTTAATAATTTAAAATAGCTAAAAATAAGAGATGTTATAGTTTAGGTGGATCCAATAAGAAGAATTAAGGCTATTAAACCCTCATTATCACTTTAAAATATGGTTTTGTGATTTATAAATTTGATTTCTCAATTGTAACAAAACACCAACATGTCACAAATTCCCATTTCTATTAATATTGAGATATTTTGCAAAACTAAATATAACTTTTGAATTTAAAAGTTATTCTCCTTATTTTTTATAAAATAAACTATTAATTGTAAAATCTCATTTTGACAATAAATCTAAATATTAACATTTAATAAACTTTACACATTTGTTTGTAATAATTTGAAATGGAAAATATTTAACCTAAATCTCCATTTAAAATAAATAAGTGAATAAACCTTGGAAAAATTCACATATTAATTTACAAATTATTTTCATATAATTTATTAAACTCTTATATTTTCCAAGATTATTCTTATATTATCAAACATAAGAAGTTGAATTACACAGTTTTTAATATTAAAATAAATTTTCTTAAATTTATTTATCGCCATCTAAAAAGCCATTTTAATTTGTAAATTATAAGTAATAAAATTTATCTTAAAATTAGTAAGGTAATTATAAATCATATTTTAGATTTAATTCCAGGTAATCTCGACCAGGGTTGTTACACTACAGAACCTTTACCACTTCATCGCCTTCCTTCTAACCTATTACGTATCACGTCTTACAATACAAATAGGCCTAAGAGGTCTAGAAGTTTTAGGTTCAATTTCGAATCATCTAGTCGAGTAGGTGCCATATTTCCTAATGCCTCTTATATGTTCTTCCGAAACCCACCAGTGAACAACGTGTTTCGATCACTCCCAATGCCCTTTGAAACATCGGAATATCACAACTCACTTCATATATAACTCGACTAATTTGGATATTGTCTACTAGACATAACAAACATAAATTTAGCACTCTTCGTCAATCTATTGACTATGACCTAAATGCTATCATACTCTCTTCTGGTCCTTAGCACTCCATCAATGAAGCACATCGATATCTGCTCCCACTTCTGCTCGGGAACAAACAATCTCTCATTCCTACAAAACCAACTGTCTTAGTCTAGTCCGCATGACATCACCTCTACAGACTCCACTCGCTCCTCTTACTTAGCCATGATCTCTGCTAGTCTAACATTACGCCTCTGACTAGTACTAATCCGCTAAATTAAAGTAGGTTTGATAGTCAAACTAGCCATCATCTTTGGTCATAGCTCACATCAAGTTCTGAAGTCATAAACAACGATAAACTCGAGTTGTGTCCACTCTAGGAACATCGGTCCTAAACTAGCATGGCTTCCACTCAAGCATCAATGACTGCATTTCCCTAATAGGCATATAGGAAATGTCAAAGTTGTAGGATGCCAAGAACTCTAACCATCGCTGCTGGCAAAAGTTAAGATCATTCTCGAAGAAGATATACTTTAATGATGTAGGATCAATGAACAATCTGAACCTTTTTCCTAGTAGTTAGTGCCTCCACATCTCCAAAGCGAAGATTATCGCCTCCAACTCTAAATCATGAGTCATATACTCCCTCTGTGCAGTTTCAGTTGTCGACTAGCAAACATGACAACCTTTCCCCTTCATATCCCTACACCTAGTCCAGTAACAACAACTTATGTAACATCCTTAATTTTTAATAACATTATTTAAGAGATTTAATTAGATAAATTAAATAGAATAATGTAAGAATTAGAGTGATAAGGGGATTGAGATTTGAGTAAACAATTAGAGGTCGTGCTTAATAAGATAAATGGGCTTATAAATGGCTTATATAGTAATTAATTAAAACAAGGGTATTAGGGTAATTGGCACCTGCATTTCTATTACCCTTATTTTCTCATTTAATTCCCATGCATGTTTATTTTAAAAAATATAAAATGTAAACGAAAAGAAGAGCAAAGCTGGCCATAAGAAGGAAAGAAGGGAAAATCAATTTAAAGCTAAGGATTCAAGCTATGGGAAATTAATCTCAATAAAATCTCAAGTTCCATATCTCAATCAAGGTGAATAATAATCTAGATCATCTCTATTTTGTTTTATAATCATTTTTTTGGGTTTAAGATTAAATCCATTATTATTAAGATTTTTGATTGATGATATACTTGGATTTGGGCATGTTGGATTCAAACAAAATAATTAAATAATTATTTTACACGGTTTTAAGGGTAAAACCGATTATAATGATTTTCGTATGCCATGAGAAAATTTTATGTTATGTAAAACATGATTTAAGGGATATGTTTTAATTTTTATAATTTTCTAAGCTATGAAAATTTATTATGAATTTCCAAAGAAATATATGAATAATTGGGTTTAAAAATTATTTCAATTATTTTATGAAGAATACGGGTGTGGAATTTTTATATGCTAGATAAAATATTGAAAGTGAATTTTTGTAATTTTTGAGGATTTAGTAATTTACTATGGAAATAAAATTATTTTGGATGAGGGACTTAATTGTTTTATTGGTTTTGCTTAATGGAAGGGATTATTTGTTAAATTAATCCATGTTTAGATCTGAAATTATGCGGCAGTTATTTTTGTAAAGAATTTGAAAAGTTACGGTAGCCAATCAAATTTTTACAAATAGGCAGGTAAGTTATAAAGTATTAGCTTTAATTGGCATTAAATCAGTCTTTACCCAGAAAAGTGGGTTCCGCCTCTTTCAGAAGATCCTTTCGACCCATTACTTCCGCTTCGACCAAGTCAAAACCTACCGAAGTCAAAACCAATACGCAAGGTATCACAATGATGTTACGTAGTGGATTGGAGAAAGGGAGAGGACATGGTATCAAAACCCTTTTTCGATAGGGTCAAAACCCTTGTTATGCTTTCCAAAGATAAGTGCCTGCCTTGATTTCAAAAGAATGCTTTTGACCAAGTCGAAACCTTTGCTTTTGAATCTGTTGCCGCCTCTTTGTCTAAGTGGAGCTTTCGAATGAGTTCCTTGTTTATAAATGAATGCTTTCGAAAAGGGTGGTTTCGACCTAGTCGAGACCTTACTGCCAATCTTACGCCTTTCGAAGGTGTTGAAGTCATCACTGCTTTCGAAAGGTAGCTTTTGTTTTAAAATTGTACTAAGCCATTTCCTAAAAGCTTTCAAATGGGTTTAAGGGTTTCGAAGGCAATGGCTTCGAAAGGGGGTTTCGATGCTATCCTTCAACGCTTTTACTCAAATGATTTGAGTTTCCGAAAGGTTGGTTCCGAAGCCATCAAATTTTTTCCCAAAACAATTTTATATTAAGATTAATGGTTTCGAAAGGGGTACTTTCACTTACATTCACTTTTACCCAAAAGATATTCTCAAAGATAAACCTAAAGGTTTCGAAAGGGGTATTTCACTAGTTTCGAAGCTATGCTTCAAAAGGAAAATAAGTAATAACTTAATGCTCTCGAAAGGCTTGTTTTGAAGGTTTCGAAAGAGATATTTTAAAGTGTTTCGAAAGGCAGGTGCCTAGAGTTTTGAAAAGAAGATTTGAATGCTTTCGAAAGGAAGTTATCCAATGGTTTCGAAAGTAAAGATTAAAGGTTTCGAAAGCCCTAGTTTTCAAAACGAAGAACCCAATTTCAAATTTTAAAGGTAATACCCATGGCATTATAAAAGAGTTTTTAAGTGCTTTTAAATTGGAGTTTTTAAAGAAGCTTTCCTTGATAAAATAATAGGTTAAAGGGATTAACCATGTTTTATATGAAACTAATTTCAAGGATATTAAACCACAGATGTTGGTGATTATTATGTTAATATGCTTTTTCTAGTTTACATATTCACTTTAATATGGAACCATAAAAGTAATTTAAGGGAAAGGGGCAGAATAACCAGCTAGGTTGATCCCATAGTGAATATAAATTAAGTTAACTCCTGAATGAGTAGAATTGAATCCAAGTGGTCAGGTAGACCAGAATATAGTATGCCTAAATACTAATTAAAGAAGTTGTCAGATAGACAGGTTCATAGTATACCCATGAAAACTATGCTTAGAATAAGTTATTGGCAGGGGCCAATAGGTTCATAGTAAACCCATGAAAACTATGATTAGAAAGAGTTATTGCATGGGCCAATAGGTTTGTAGTTAACCCATGAAAACTATATTCGGATTAAGTTATTGACAACAGTCAATAGGTTTCTAGTCAACCCATGAAAACTAGGATAAGAGGGAAGTTATTGGAGATACCAATAGGTTCAGGGAGAACCGATGAAACAATGAAGTTATTGGCAGGGGCCAATAGGTTCTTAGTGATCCCATGAAAACTATGAAACTGGATAGGGAGTCCATAAGTTAAACAGGTTATTAGTCAGCCCATGAAAACTATTAGGTCAATGGTGACCCTAGAAACTATAACTAAGATAGATAGTCAAAAATGAATGGGGATGGGTAATCCAGAATTGATTTACTTATTTGCATACCATCATAATATTTTGAATTGCTATGTTTTAACCATTGTGGATGCAGGAGCACAGTATATGGTTTTATAAAGTTTTGAATAAGATACTAATGAGGGGATAACCCATTCCGCTAAGCTTATTCTAAATGGTTTGAGATGGTAGATTATTATTCATACCAGGCTTTATGTCTGACTCGAAGTTTATGTTTTCACCTTAAACTCTCGGGTGCTCAATTGATTTTGAGTAGTTTAAGAGTTGAGGTTTTCAGGTACCTCTTTAGACGAATAAGCTTCCGAAGACGTGCAGAAGGCATGACGGCTATTTAGAGTTCGTTTCTATTTTGATTCGGTTATGTTTTGTTGTAAAGGCAAAGATGTTTAATTACCTAGTTATATACTCTGACCATCCATGGGGGCATCTTCATATGTCTCTCTTGGCGTATGTTGTAATAATTATATTTTCTCTGAAAGTGGTTCTCGTATTGTGATTATGTAATGAATTTGAAATGCTTTGAAATGGAATGAGAAAGTTGTTTGTTGATTTTAAATATTATTCCATATCCATATGTTTCTATTATATCAATGTATTTAACATTACCATATTTGGTCACTGAGGATTAATAACTATGGATGACTACAACATCCGTAGCAGTTAGTTTTGAACCTCCAAGTAGGGGATGTTACAAGTTGGTATTAGAGCATAGGTTTATAAAACTTAAAAGAAATTTAAACCTAAAAGATTTTCAAACATAATCCAATGAATCATAAAATAAGATCGGGTTTTGGGATAACGCTGTAGTAACGTACTTGTATTTGATATATATATATGTGTGTGTGTGTGTGTGTGTATGTGTATGTATGTATGTATGTATGTATGTATATATGTATATATGTATATATATATATGTATATACATACATACATACATACATACATATATATATATGTATATATATAAAAGTACGTATTCCCCTCTTTCTTAGATCGTTCTTCTGTATCTTACTAAGGCTCGTACGCAGATTTACGAGAAAGAAGATATAGAGGCAGGAAACGGAAGAGGAAATCTTGGTGGAGGAAGCACCACAACCAACGGAAATGTTCGACCCACCAGGAGGAACCCATGTCGACATGCTAATGCTAACCAAAATGCAGATGCCAATGTGGGTGCTGGAAATCGACCAGTGGATATGGAGGCCATGTATCAGTTTTTCGTCAATATGATGCAAGCTGGAGCTACTGCTGGTGTTGCTGGAAATGTTGGAGGAGCTAGTCCTATGGCTGCAGTTGGGAATAATTATGCTAAGCTGAGCAGAGACTACACCAGGCTTGGTGGAAAGCTGTTTATGGGAACGGAGGATGCCATAGAAGTGGAGAATTGGCTGTTGCATTGCGTGAGAATATTTGCTGATTTGGGTTTGGATGATGAGCAGAAGAGGAGGATGACCTCTAAGCAGTTGTAAGGGGCAACACTTCATTGGTCGAATAATGTTAAAGCCGGAGTTCCGGAGGTGGAGTTGACTTGTGCAGATTTTAGAAGGAGATTTGAACAGAGGTTTTTATCTGAAGTTGCTAAGTCAACATTGATGAGAAAGTTTATGGGTTTGGTGTAGGGAGAGATGTTGGTAATTGAGTATGCTACTAAGTTTGATGAGTTGTCCCAATATGGGTATGCTAATATAGACACCGTCATCAGAAGGAACGAGAGGTTCATTTGGGGATTGAGGCCTAAGATTGCTAGGGTTACCTTGACACATATCCGTGATCCTTATAATTTAGTTGTGGAGATGGCAATCCGACATGAGGAGATGCTTGCTATTTGTGAGAGAGAAAAGCCAGTTGAAACCCAGGGTTCTCAAGGAAAGAAGAGAAAGTTCTTTAAGAAGAAGGGAGCACGGAAAGGAGAGGCTTCAGTGAAGGCAGAAGCTGATTTAGTTTGCTTCAAGTGTGATAAGAAAGGTCATTATGCTCACGAGTGTCGGTCGGCCAAGGGGAAGAAGGCTACAGAAAAGAAAGGTGTGAAGTGCTTCAATTGTGACTAGGTTGGGCATTATAAGAACCAGTGTCCAGAGCCAATCATGGCAGACAAGGGAAAGGTTCTTGCCGTTGGACCATTATCTGCTGACCAACTGCAGCTGAAAAAGGGAAGACTATGATGGAAGGTATGCTTTTGATTCAGAGTATACCAGTTAGGATACTATTTGGTACTGGTGCATCACATTCATTTATATCTTAGAATTTGGTTGATAGGTTATGCTTAGAACCTGCATACCTTGTTACTTCCATAAAGGTTGTGAATACAATAGGAGGGTATGCAACTCTAGGGATGAGATGTGACCAGTTAGAACTAGACTTGTTAGGTCATAAATTTGCATGTAATCTGTATGTTTTCGATTTCGTAGATTTCGAAATTATTTTGGGTATGGATTGGTTGAATAAGTATGAGGCTAAGATATTTTGCCAGGATGGAGAGATATCACTAAGACACCCTGATAGTCATAACTGAATCATATTCTTAGTGGAGATCTGACCGGAGTAGTTGTGCCTTATTAAGTGCTATGGAAGTGGGAGAAGAGTTAAGCTGGGTTCGAGTAGCAAGAGAGTTTGCAGATATCTTTGAGCCGGTTACAAGACTACCACCGAAACGAGCTGTTGAGTTTTTGATGGATCTTTTCCCAGGAGTTGAACATGTAAGTAGAACACCTAGCAAGATGACACCGACTGTAACATCCCCCACTTGGTGGCCCAAAACTAATAACTACGGATGCTGCGGTCATCCATAGTTATTAATCCTCGGCGATCAAATACAGTAATGTTAGATACATTGATATAACAGAAACACATGGATATGGAAAAATTTTAAAATCAACAAACAACTTTCACATTCCATTTTAAAGCACTTCAAATTCATTACATAATCCCAATACGAGAACCATGTTCAGAGAAAATATAATTATTACAATATACGCCAAGAGCGACATGTGAAGATGCCTCCTTGGATGATTAGAGTATATAACTAGGCAATTAAACATTGCCTTTACAACAACACAATGGAATAAAAATAGAAAATCACTCTAAATATCTTTCATGCCTCCTGCACGTCTCCAAAAGCTTATTCGTCTAAAGAGGTACCTAAAAACCTCAACTCTCAAACTACTCAAAATCAATTGAGCACCCGAGAGTTTAAGGGGAAAGTATAAACTTCGAGTCAGACATAAGCCTGGTATGAATAATAATCTGCCATCTCAAAATATTTATAAATCTAGTGAGACCACACCGCTTAATGGAACGGGTTTTCCCCTCACTAGTATCTTATTCAAAACTTTATAAAACTATATACTGTGCTCCTGCATCCACAACGGTTAAAACATAGCAATTCAAAATATTATGTGATATGCAAACAAGTAAATTAATTCTGGATTACAAATCCCCATTCATTTTCGGCTATCTATCTCAGTTATAGTTTCTAGGATCACTATTAACCTAATAGTTTTCATGGGTTGACTAATAACATATTTATTACTTATAGACTCCCTGTCCAATTTCATAGTTTTCATTGGATCACTAAGAACCTATTGGCCCATGCCAATAACTTCATTGTTTCAGGGGTTCTCCCTGAACCTATTGGTATCTCCAATAACTTCCCTCTTATCCTAATTTTCGTGGGTTGACTAGGAATCTATTAACTTCTATCAATAATTTAATCCGAATATAGTTTTCATGGGTTCACTACAAACCTATTGGCCCGTGCCAATACTCTTTCTAATCATAGTTTTCATGGGTTTATTATGAACCTATTGGCCCCTGCCAATAACTTATTCTAAGCATAGTTTTCATGGGTTACTATGAACCTGTCTATCTGACAATTTCACTATTTAGGCATCCTACATTTTGGTCTATCTGACCTCCTAGATGCAATTCTACTTATGCAGGAGTTAATTCAATTTATATTCACTATTGGGTCAACCTAGCTCGTTATTCTGCCCTTTTTCCCCAAAATACAGTTACCGGTCCATATTAAAGTGAATATGTATATTAGAAGAAGCAAACATAAAAATATAATAATACTAACACATGTGGTTTAATATCCTTGAAATCTATTTCATATAGAATATGGTTAATCCCTTTAACCTATTATTTATCAAGGAAAGCTTCTTCAAAAACTCCAATGTAAAAGCATTCAAAAGCTCCTTTAAAATGCCATGGGTTTTACCTTTAAAAATTGAGAATGGTTTCTTTGTTTTGAAAACTAAGGCTTTCGAAACCTTTAACCTTTACTTTCGAAACCATTGGAAAAATTCCTTTCAAAAGCATTCAAATCTTCTTTTCAAAACACTAGGCACCTGCCTTTCGAAACACTTTAAAACCTTTCTTTCGAATGTATTAAAGTAATACCATTCTATTATAGAAGCATAGCTTCATAATCATTTGGAAGTACCCTTTTCAAAACCATTAGGTTTAGTTTAAAACATATCTTATTGGGTCTAAGTGAATACAAGAGAAAGTACCCCTTTCTAAACTTTTAATCGTTATATAAAATTATTTGGGGAAAATTGATGGCTACGGAACCATCCTTTCGAAAGCTCAAAGAATTTAAATAGAACTTCTGAAGGTTAGCTTCGCAACCCCTGTTCGAAGCCATTGCCTTCGAAACCATTGAACCCATTCGAAATCTTTTAGGAAGTGACTTAGTATAAGTTTAAAACAAAGGCTACCTTTCGAAAGCATTAATGACTTCAATACATTCGAAAGGCAAAAGAATTGCAGCAGAGTTACGACTGGGTTGAAACTACTCTTTTCGAAAGCATTGATTTTAAACTAAGTAACTCATTCGAAAGCTACTAATTAAACAAGAAGCGGCAACCCCTTTCGAAAGCAATTTAGAAAGACCCCTTCAAAAGCATCTGTTTCGACTCCTTCGAAAGCATTTAGTAAAAACAGACAAGTGCATTTCTTTAGGAAGTAAAACAAAGGTTTCGACCCCATCAGAAGCAAGGGTTTCAACACCATGCCTTCCGCATTTGTCCAATCCACTGCGTACCGATGTATTGATACCTTATGTATTGGTTTCGGCTTGGTTTGTTTTGACTTAGTCGACGCGGAAGCATAGGGTCGAAAGGTGCTTCTGAAAGAGGCGGAACCCACTTTTATGGGTAAAGACCGATTTAATGCCAATTAAAGTAATTACTTTATAACTAACTGCCTATTTGTAAACATTTAATTAGTTGCCATATACTTTTCCAATTCTTTACCAAAATAACTGCCGCATAATTTCAGATCTAAACAAGGATTAATTTTTACAATTAAGCCCTTCCATAAGAAAAACGATTAAAACAATTAAATCATTCTCCTAAAATAATTTATTTTTCATAGTAAGTTACATAGGAAAAATCCCAAAAAATTATAAAAATTCACTTTCTATATGTTATCTAACATATAAAAATGTCAGACCCAAATCCTTCATAAAAAATCGAAATTAATTTCTAAACCTAGTTATCCATATTTTCCTTTGAAAATTTATAATAAATTTTCCATAGCTTGGAAAATTATAAAAATTAAAACCCATCTCTGAAATCATGTTTTCCCTAACACAAAATTTTCTCATGGCATACGAAAATTATTATAATCGGTTTTACCCTTAAAACCGTGTAAAATAATTATCAAATTATTTTTTTTGAACCCAACATGTCCAAATCCAAGCATATCATCAATCAAAAATCATCACAATAATGAATTTAATCTTAAACCCAAAAACAAATAAATTTAAAAACAAAATAGAGATGATTTAGATTATTGTTCACCTTAATTGGGATAAGGAACCTAATATTTGATTGAGATTAATTTCCCCTAGCTGGATCCTTAGCTTTAAATTGATTTTCTCCTCTTTTCTCCTAATGGCCGGCTTTTCTCTTCTTTTTGTTTATGTTTTATATTTTGTAAAATGAACGTGAATGGGAATGAAACGAGAATATAAGGGTAATAGAAATGTAGGCGGCAATTACCCTAATACCCATGTTTTAATTAATGAATATATAAGCCATTTATAAGCCCATTTAGATAGTTAAGCACACCCTTTAATTATTTATTCAAATCGTAATCCCCTTATCACTCTAATGTTTAGATTATTATATTTAATTTATCTAATTAAATCTCCAGAATAATGTTATCAGAATTAGGGGTGTTACAGGCTCCCTTCCTTAAAGAATTTCATCCTCAAAATTCAATAAGGACTAAATACTAAACATAGCAATCATCCATAACAACTCCTAACAACCATGCTAGCCTACCTAACTAGCAACTATTTATATAAATCTAATATAGACATACCCTAAAAGCAGATTAGGATAAGTATCTCTAATCCTATCTTTTATCTCCCAAGTATAGTCCTTCTCATTATTGCTCCATTGAACTTTCACCAACTTGACTGTCCTGTTCCTTAATATTTTCTCATCTCTCGCTACTACTCAAACTGGTTGTCTAACAAAAGTCAAATTAGGCTCTAATATCAAATATTCCAACCCTATCGAAGGAATAGTAGTTTTTGGATCATGCATATACTTGCGAAGATGAGACACATTATGGACACCTGCCACACTTCTCGGCAACTCTACTCTATATGCGAGCATTCCAATCCTCTCTATAATCTGGAACAGATCAACATATCTCGGTGTTAGTTTCCCTGACTTTCCAAATCGTACAACACCTTTCATCGGTGATACCTTAATGAAAACCTTATCCCCAACTGAGAATTCTAGGTCTTTACGCCTCCTATCTGCTTAACTCTTCTTTCTGGACTGAGCTTCCTTCATTCTTTCTCGTATCAACTCAATCTTCTCTATCGCCTCTCTAATTAGATTGGACCTAAGACCAATCTGTCTTTGGTTTCCAACTAACATGTTGGTGATTTGCATGGCCTTCCATACAAAGCTTCAAAAGGCGTCATTCCTATACTAGTCTGATAACTATTATTATAGAAAAACTCAACCAAATGTAGGTGGTCTTTCCAAGATCCACCAAAGTCCAATACACAAACACTCAATAAATCTTCAAGTGCCTTATTGACTCTCTCCGTCTGCCCATCCATCTGAGGGTGATACGTTATACTCATCTAAAGCTTGGTACCTAATACATCCTGTAGACTCTTCCAGAATTCGCTAGTAAACAAAGAATCTCTATCACTGACTATACTGCTAAGAATTCTATGTAGTCTAACTATGTTCTTCATGAACAACTTAGCTAAAAAAGGTGTCGTCCTGGTTGACTTAACTGGAATGCAATAGGCACTTTTGGTCGACCTGTCCACTATGACCCATATACTTTCATTTCCCTTATTTGACCTTGGCAACCCTTCTATAAAATCCATGGATATCGAATTCCATTTTCAAACTGGAATCTCTAAAGGTTGAAGCAACCCACTCGGCTTCTGATGTTCGGCTTTCACTTGTTGACAATTTGCATACTGCCTAACCCATAAGCCAGCATCCCTCTTCATACCTTCCCAATAGAAGCTCCTCTCCATATCTTGATACATCTTGGTCCCTCCAGGAAAAATCGTAAATTTGGATCGACGACATTCTCTAAGAACTTCTTTCCTTAAGTTCTCAACATTCGGAACATATAATCGTCCCTTCTTTATCAACCATCCTCTCTGGTCAAGACTAAAATCCCTTAGATCATCGATCTCAGTTTCAACCTTAAGCCTTCTGATCCTCTCGGCTAATACTGGATCCTCTTTCTGCTTAGAAGCAATCCTTTGGATAAGTACTGGTCGAACTTCTAAACAGGACAACATGGCGGTACTCTGAGGAGAGCTAGCAGTCGATCTTAACTGCACATTACAAGTACTCAAAGCTTCTAAATCCTTCCATTCTGCCAACATAGCTAATACCACATTCCGATATCTTCTACTACTTTATTTCCTTTCACGAGAGTGTATTCTATACCAAAATCATAAGCAGCTAAAAACTCCAGCCACCTCTGCCGTCTCATATTAAACTCCTTCTGAGAGAATAAATACCTTAATTACTTATGATCTGTGTATAGCTCAAATCTCTCCCCTAAGAGATAATGTCTCAAAATCTTCAATGCAAAAATCACCACTGCCAACTCCAAACCATGAGTAGGATATCTCTGTTTATGTGGTCTAAGCTGTTGTGTAGTGTAGGCAATCACTTTACCCTTCTGCATCAACACAGCTCCTAACCCAGTTCTACATGCATCGGTATACACCACCAACCCTTGGTTTCCATCTGGAACTACTAACACAGGTGCATTAGTCAACAAATATTTTAGCTTAAGGAATGCTTCCTAACATTTGTCAAACCAGACAAACTTCACCTCCTTCCTGGTTAACATAGTCAAAGGTGTTGCTATCCACGAGAAATCCTTGATGACTCTTCGGTAATAGCCAGCATGTCCAAGAAAACTTCTAATCTCGGTCACTATCTCTGGTCTCTTCCAATTATTAACAGCTTCGATCTTATCATGATCGATTGACAACTCTTTCTCTAAAACCACATGACCGAGAAACTTAACCTCTTTCTTCCAAAAATGACACTTGGAAAACTTCGCTTTCAGCTGATGCTGCCTTAGCATCTCAAGCACTACTCTAAGATGATCCTCATGCTCTCTTTCATCCTTAGAGTATACTAAAATGTCATTTATAAACACCAACACAAACCAATCCAAGTACCCTCAGAAAACTCAGTTCATCAAATCCTCGAAGAAAGCAGGTGCATTCATTAACCCGAATGGCATTACTAACCACACATACGAACCATACCTAGTCAGGAATATTGTCAAAGGAATACTGTCCTCTGCCACACTTAACTGATGGAAACCTGTTGCCAAATCCAACTGGGAAAACACTCTAACCCCACACAACCGATCAAATAGATCATCTATTCTCAACAAAGGATACTTATCCTTAATTGTCCTATCGTTCAACTTATGATAGTCGATACACATCCTCAACGACCTATCTGATTTCTTCATGAACACCATGGACGCTCCCCAAGACGAACTACTTTGTCTAATAAAATTCTTTCCTTCTAGATCCACTAGCTGCACCTTCAATTACTTCATCTCAGTCGGTGTCATCCAGGTGGGTGGTCTACTCACAGGTACAGCTCCTAGCACAAGATCTATCCGAAACTCAACAGCTCATTTCGGTGGAGTCTTGTAACCGACTCAAAGACATCTGCAAACTCTCTTACTACTCGAACCTGACTTAACTCTTCTCCCACTTCCATAGAACTTAACAAAGCACAACTATTCTGGTCAGAATTCTCCACTGAGAATATAATTCGGTTATGACTATCAGGGTGTCTTACTGATATCTCCCCATCCTGGCAAAATATCCTAGCCTCATACATACTCAACCAATCCATACCCAAAATGATATCGAAATCTATGAAATCAAAAACATGCAAACTGCATGCAAACTTATGACCTAACAAGTCTAGTTCTATCTGGTCACATCTCATCCCTAGAGTTGCATACCCTCCCATCGAATTTGCAACCCTTAAGGAAGTAACAAGGTATGTGGGTTCTAAGCATAACCTATCAACCAATTTCAAAGGTATAAATGAATGTGATGCACCGGTATCAAATAGTATCCTAACTGGTATACTCTGAATCAAAAGCATACCTTCCCTCACAGTCTTCCCTTTTTTAGCTGCAGTTGTTCTAGCAAATGATGGTCTAACAGCAAAAACCTTTCCTTTGTCAGCCCTGACTAGCTCTGGACACTGGTTCTTATAATGCCCAACCTGATCACAATTGAAGCACTTTACACCTTTCTTTTCTGCATCCTTCTTCCCCTTGCCTGACCGGCGCTCATGAGCATAATGACCTTTCTTGTCACACTTGAAGCAAACTAAATCAGCCTTTGCCTTCTTGGCAGCCTCTCTCTTCTAGGCTCCCTTCTTCTTAAAGAAATTTCTCTTCTTTCCCTGAGAACCCTGGGTTTCAATCGGCTTTTATCTCGCACAGATAGCAAGCGTCTCCTTATATCGGATTTCCATCTCCACAACTAAATTACAAGGTTCGGGATATGTGTCAGTGTTGCCTTGGCAATCTCAGGCCTCAATCCCCAAATGAACCTCTCATTTATTCTGATGATGGTGTCTACAGTAGCATACCCATATCGAGACAACTCATCAAACTTAGTAGCATATTCAGTTACTGACATTTCTCCCTGCACCAAATCCATAAACTTTCTCATC
Source organism: Allium fistulosum (assembly GCA_030737815.1). NCBI lineage: Eukaryota > Viridiplantae > Streptophyta > Magnoliopsida > Asparagales > Amaryllidaceae > Allium > Allium fistulosum. The sequence continues at coordinate 615,825,976 of CM060907.1, forward strand.
AATGCTGACTTAGAAACTTTAGATAAAAACCTCTGTTCAAATCTCCTTCTAAAATATGCCCAAGTCAACTCCTTCTCCGGAACTCCGGTAGTAACACGATTCCATAAATAAAGTGCTACCCCTTGCAACTGCCTAAAGGCCAGTCTCCTCTTCTACTCATCATCCAAATAAAATCAGTAAAGATTCTCTCATAATGCAACAGCCAAATCTCAACTTCTTTAGCATCCTCCATTTCCATAAACGGTTTCCCTCCAAGACTAGTGTAGCTCTGCTCAACTTAGCATAACTATTCCCAACTACAGCCACAGGATTAGCTCCTCCAACATTTCCAGTAACAGCAGCAGCAGCTCCTACTTGCATCAGATTGACGAAAAACTGATATATCACCCCCATATCCACTGGTGGATTTCCAATGCCCACATTGGCATCCGCATTTTGGCTAGCATTAGCCTGTCGACCCGGGTTCCTCCTGGTGGGTCGAACATTTCTGTTGGTTATGGTGCTTCCTCCACTGAGATTTCCTCTTCCGTTTCCTACCTCCATATCTTCCTTCTCGTAAATCTGCATACGAGCCTTAGTAAGATATAGAAGAACGGTCAAAAAGAGAGGGGAATACGTACTTATATATACATCTATATATCAAACACAACTACGTTACTATAGTGTTAACCCAAACCCCGATCTTACTTTCTGGTTCATTGGATTATGTTTTGAAAAATCTTTTAGGTTTAAATTTCTATTAAGTTTCATAAACCTAAGCTCTGAAACCAACTTGTAACACCTCCCACTTGGAGACCCAAAACTAAAGGTTATGGATGCTGCAGTCATCCATAGTTATTAATCCTCGGCGACCAAATACGGTAATGTTACATACATTGATATAGCAAAAACCCATGGATATGAAAAAAATTTAAAATCAACAAACAACTTCCACATTCCATTTCAAAGCATTTCAAATTTATTACATAATCCCAATAGGAGAATCACGTTCGGAGAAAATATAATTATTACAACATACGCCAAGAGCGACATATGAAAATGCCCTATTGTATGATCAGAGTATATAACTAGGCAAGTAAACATCTTTCCCTTTACAACAACACAGCGGAATCAAAGTAGAAAAGGACTTAAAATAGCTATTATGCCTCATGCACGTCTCCGGAAGCTTATTTGTCTAAAGAGGTACCTGAAAACCTCAACTCTCAAAGTACTCAAAATCAATTGAGCACCTGAGAGTTTAAAGATAAAACATAAACTTCGAGTCAGATATATGCCTGGTATGAATAATAATATACCATCTTAAACCATTTAGATATCTAGTGAGATCACACCGCTTAGCAGAATGGGTTTTCCCCTCACTAGTATCTTATTCAAAACTTTATAAAACTATATACTGTGCTCCTGCATCCACAACGGTTAAAACATAGCAATTCAAAATATTATGATGATATGTAAACAAGTAAATCAATTCTGGATTACAAATCCCCATTCATTTTCAGCTATTTGTCTCAGTTATAGTTTCTAAGGTCACTATTAACCTAATAGTTTTCATGGGCTGACTAATAACTTGTTTATTACTTATGGACTCCTTGTCCAGTTTCATCGTTTTCATGGAATCACTAAAAACCTATTGGTCGCTGGTAATAACTTAATTGTTTCATGGGTTCTCCCTGAACCTATTGGTATCTCCAATAACTTCCCTCTTATCCTAGTTTTCGTGGATTGACTAGGAACCTATTGACTTCTGTCAATAACTTAATCTGAATATAGTTTTCATGGGTTCACTACAAACCTATTGGCCCCTGCCAATACTCTTTCTAATCATATTTTTCATGGGTTTACTATGAACCTATTGGACCCTTCCAATAACTTATTCTAAGCATAGTTTTCATGGGTTTACTAAGAACCTGTCTATTTGACAAATTCACTATTTAGGCATCCTACATTCTAATCTATCTGGCCTCTTGGAAGCAATTCTACTCATTCATTAGTTAATTCAATTTATATTCACTATTGGGTCAACCTAGCTGGCTATTCTGCCCTTTTTCCCTAAAATACAGTTATAGATCCATATTAAAGTGAATATGCATATTAGAAGAAGCAAACATAATAACATAATTAATACCAACACCTATGGTTTAATATCCTTGAAATCTATTTCATATAGAATATGGTTAATCCCTTTAACCTACTATTTATCAAGGAATGCTTCTTCAAAAACTCCAATTTAAAAGCATTCAAAAGCTCCTTTATAATGACATTGGTTTTACCTTTAAAAATTGAGATTGGGTTCTTTGTTTCGAAAACTAAGGCTTTCAAAACCTTTAATCTTTACTTTTGAAACCATTAGAAAACTTCCTTTCGAAAGCATTCAAATTTTCTTTTCAAAACACTAGGCTCCTACCTTTCAAAACACTTTAAAACCTTTCTTTCAAAACCTTTCGAATGTATTAAAGAATTACCATTCTATTATAGAAGCATAGCTTCGAAAACATTTGAAAGTACCCCTTTCGAAACCATTGGGTTTAATTTAAAACATATCTTATTGGGTATAAGTGAATACAAGCGAAAATACCCCTTTCGAAACCTTTAATCTTTATATAAAATTGTTTGGGGAAAATTGATGGCTTCGGAACCATCCTTTCGAAAGCTCAAAGCATTTAAATAGAACATCTGAAGGTTAGCTTCGAAATCCCCCTTCGGAGCCATTGCCTTCGAAACCCTTGAACCCATTCGAAAGCTTTTAGGAAGTGACTTAGTATAAGTTTAAAACAAAAGCTACCTTTTGAAAGCATTGGTGACTTCAATACATTTGAAAGGCAAAAGAATGGCAGCAGGGTTTCGACTAGGTCGAAACTACTCTTTTTGAAAGCATTGATTTTAAACTAAGTAACTCATTCGAAAGCTACTAATTAAACAAAAAGCGGCAACCCCTTTCAAAAGCAATTTAGAAAGTCCCCTTCAAAAGCATCTGTTTCGACTCCTTCGAAAGCATTTAGTAAAAACAGGCAAGTGCATTTCTTTAGGAAGTAAAACAAAGGTTTCGACCCCATCGGAAGCAAGGGTTTCGACACCATTCCTTCCGCCTTTCTCCAATCCACTGTGTACCATTGTGTTGATACCTTTTGTATTGGTTTTGGCTTGGTTGGTTTTGACTTAGTCAAAGTGGAAGCATAGGGTCAAAAGGTGCTTTTGAAAGAGGCGGAACCCACTTTTCTAAGTAAAGACTGATTTAATGCCAATTAAAGTAATTACTTTATAACTAACTGCCAATTTGTAAACATTTAATTGGTTGCCATATACTTTTCCAGTTCTTTACCAAAATAACTTCCGCATAATCTCTGATCTAAACAAAGATTAATTTTTACAATTAAGCCCTTCCATAAGCAAAACAATTAAATCTTTCTACTAAAATAATTTATTTTCCATAGTAAATTACTTAAGAAAATTCCCCAAAAATTATAGAAATTCACTTTCAATATGTTATCTAACATATAAAAATTTCCCAAATCCTTCATAAAATAATCGAAATTAATTTCTAAACCCAATTATTCATAATTTCCTTTGAAAATTTATAATAAACTTTTGTATAGCTTGGAAAATTATAAAAATTAAAACCCATCTCTGAAATCATGCTTTCCCTAACATAAAATTTTCTCATGGCATACGAAAATCATTATAATTGGTTCTACCCTTAAAACCATCTAAGGTAATTATCAAATTATTTTGTTTGAACCAAACATGTCCAAATCCAAGCATACCATCAATCAAAAATCATCAAAATAATGAAATTAATCTTAAACTTGAAAACAAATAAGTATAAAAACAAAATAGAGATGATTTAGATTATTATTGACCTTGATTGGGATAAGGAACTTGAGATTTGATTGAGATTAATTTCCCCTAGCTGGAATCCTTAGCTTTAAATTGATTTTCTCCTCTTTTCTTCTAATGGTCAGCTCTGCTCTTCTTTTTGTTTATGTTTTGTAATTTGTAAAATGAACGTCAATGGGAATAAAATGAGAATATAAGGATAATAGAAATGTAGGTGGCAATTACCCTAATCCCTTGTTTCAATTAATTAATATATAAGCCATTTATAAGCCCATTTAGATAGTTAAGCACGCCCTTTAATTATTTATTCAAATCTCAATCCCCTTATCATTCTAATTTTTACAGTATTCTATTTAATTTATCTAATTAAATCTCTTGAATAATGTTATCAAAATTAGGGGTGTTGCACTGACCAAGATAAAGGAGTTAAAGGTGTAGCTAGTGGACCTAGAAGGAAGGAATTTTATTAGACCAAGCAGTTCGCCTTAGGGAGCGGCCGCGGTGTTCGTGAAGAAACCAGATGGGTCATTGAGGATGTGTATCGACTATCGTAAGTTGAACAAAAGGACAATTAAGAATAAGTATCCTTTGCCAAGGATAGATGATTTATTTGATTAGTTGTGTGGAGCCAGAGTGTTTTCCCAATTGGATTTGGCGATAGGTTTCCATCAGTTAAGAGTGGAAGAGGACAATATTCCTTTGACAACATTTCGGACTAGGTATGTTTCGTATAAGTGGTTAGTAATGCCATTCGGAACGAATTCACTTGCTTTCTTCGTAGATTAGATGAACTAATTTTTCCGAGAGTATTTGGATAGGTTCGTGTTGGTATTTATAGATGACATTTTAGTGTACTCTAAGGATGAAAGAGAGCATGAGGATAATCTTAGAGTAGTGCTTGAGACGCTGAGGCAGCATCAGCTGAAGGCGAAGTTTTCCAAGTGTCATTTTTGGAGGAAAGAGGTTAAATTTCTTAGTCATGTGGTTTCAAAGAAAGGGTTATCAGTCAATCCAGATAAGATCGAAGCTGTTAATAATTGGAAGAGACCAGAGACGGTGACTGAGCTTAGAAGTTTTCTTGGACTTGCTGGCTATTACCAGAGATTCATCAAGGATTCCTCGCTGATAGCATCACCTTTGACTAAGTTAACCAAAAAGGAGGTAAAGTTTGTTTAGTCCAAAAAATGTGAGGAAGCATTCCTTAAGTTAAAACATTTGTTGACTAATGCACCTGTGTTAGTAGTTCCAAACGGAAACCAAGGGTAGGTGGTGTATACCGATTCATGTGGAACTGGACTAGGAGCTGTGTTGATGCAGAAGGATAAAGTGATTGCCTATGCTTCACGACAACTTAGACCGCATGAAGTGAGATATCCTACTCATGATTTGGAGTTGGCTGCGGTGATCTTCTCATTGAAGATATGGAGACATTATCACTTAGGGGAGAGATTTGAGCTATACACATATCATAAGTCCTTATGATGTTTATTCTCTCAGAAGGAGATAAATATGAGATAGTAGAGGTGGTTGGAGTTTTTAGCTGCTTATGATTTTGGTATAGAATATACTCCAAGGAAAGAAAATAAGGTAGCAGATGCTCTTAGCAGAAGACATTAGAATGTGGTGTTAGCTATGTTAGCAGAATGGAAGGATTTAGAAGATTTGACTACTTGTAGTATGCAGTTAAGATCGACTGCTAGTTCCAGTCAGAGCACAACCACGTTGTCTTGTTTAGAAGTTCGACCAGTACTGTTAGAAATAATTGCTTTTAAGCAGAAAGAGGATCCATTATTGGCCGAGATGATTAGAAGGCTTGAGGTTGGAGCCGAGATCGGTGGTCTGAAGAATTTTAGTCTGGACCATAGAAGATGGTTGAGAAAGAAGGGACGATTGTGTGTTTCGAATGTTGAGGACTTAATTAAAGAAGTTCTTGGACAATGTCGCCGATCCAAGTTTACGATTCATCTTGGAGGGACCAAGATGCATCAAGAAATGAAGAGGAGGTTTTATTGGGAAGGTATGAAGAGAGATGTTGGCTCGTGGGTTAGGTAGTGTGCAAATTGTCAACAAGTGAAGGTCGAACATCAGAAGCCGAGTGGGTTGCTTCAACCTTTGGAGATTCTAGTTTGGAAATGGGATTCGATATCCATGGATTTTATTGATGGGTTGCCAAGGTCAAATAGAGGAAATGAAAGTATATGGGTTATAGTGGATAGGTCGACGGCACTTGTTTTAGCTAAGTTGTTCGTGAAGAACATAGTTAGACTATATGGAATTCCTAGTAGTATAGTCAATGATAAAGATGCTTTATTCAATAGTGAATTTTAGAAGAGTCTACAGGAGGTATTAGGTACAAAGCTTAAGATGAGTACTGCGTATTACCCTTAGATGGATGGGCAGACAGAGAGAGTCAATAAGGTACTCGAGGATTTACTAAAAGCTTGTGTATTGGACTTTGGTGGATCCTGGGAAGATCACCAACATTTGTTTGAGTTTTCCTATAATAATAGTTATCAGACTAGTATAGGAATGGCACCTTTTGAAGCTTTGTATGGAAGGCCATGTAAATCCCCAGCATGTTGGTTGGAGACTGGGGACAGATTAATCTTAGGTCTAGATCTGATTAGACAGGTGATAAAGAAGATTGAGTTCATCCAAGAAATGATGAAGGAAGTTCAGTCCAGACAAAAGAGTTACGTAGATAAGAGGCGTAAACACATTGAATTCTCAGTTGGAGATAAGGTTTTCATTAAGGTATCACCGATGAAGGGTGTGGTACGATTTGGAAACTCAGGGAAACTGGCACCAAGATATTTTGGTCTGTTCCAGATTATAGAGAATTGGAAAGCTCGCATACAGAGTAAAGTTGCCGAGAAGTGTGGCAGGTGTCCATAATGTGTTTCATGTGTCTCATCTTCACAAGTATGTGCATGATCCATAACTACTAGTCCTCCGTTAGGATTGGAAGATTTGATAGTAGAGCCTAATTTGACTTTTGTTAGACAACCGGTTCGGGTTGTAACAAGAGATGAGAAAAGATTAAGGAACAAGACAGTCGAGTTGGTGAAAGTTAAGTGGAGCGACAACGAGAAGGACTTAGGAGACAGAGGATAGGATTAGAGATACATATCCTGATCTGCTTTGAGGGTATGTCTATATTAGATTTATATAGATAGTTCGTAGTCTGGTAGGCTAGTATAGTTGTTAGGAGTTGTTACCGATGATTGCTATGTTTAGTATTTAGTCCTTACTGAATTTCGAGGATGGAATTCTTTAAGGAGGGGAGCCCGTAACAACCCTAATTTTTAATAAAATTATTCAGGCGATTAAATTAGATAAATTAAATAGAAAAATGTAAGAATTAGAGTGATAAGGGGATTGATATTTGAAAAAATAATTAGAGGTCGTGCTTAACAAGATAAATGGGCTTATAAATGGCTTATATATTAATTAATTAAAATAAGGGTATTAGGGTAATTGTTTCCTACATTTCTATTACCCTTATATTCTCATTTCATTCCCATTCATGTTAATTTTACAAAATACAAAACAAAAACAAAAAAAGAGAAAAGCCGACCATTAGGAGAAAAGAGGGGAAAATCAATTTAAAGCTAAGGATTCAAGCAAGAGGAAATTAATCTCAATCAAATCTCAAGTTCCTTATCCCAATCAAGGTGAATAATAATCTAGATCATCTCTATTTTGTTTTATGATCATTTGTTTTTCAAGTTTAAGATTAAATCCATTATTATGATGATTTTTGATTGATGATATGCTTGGATTTAGACATGTTGGATTCAAACAAAATAATTTGATAATTATTTTACACGGTTTTAAGGGTAAAACTGATTATAATGATTTTCCTATGCCATGAGAAAATTTTATGTTATGTAAAACATGATTTTAGAGATGTTATTTAATTTTTATAATTTTCCAAGCTATGGAAAATTTATTATGAATTTCCAAAGGAAAATATGAATAATTGGGTTTAAAGTTTTATTTCGATTATTTTATGAAGAATTTGGGTGTGCAATTTTTATATGTTAGATAACATATTGAAAGTGAATTTCTGTAATTTTTTATAATTTTTTCTAAGTAATTTACCATTGAAATAAAATTATTTTAGATGAGGGACTTAATTGTTTTATCGGTTTTGCTTAATGGAAGGGCTTATTTGTTAAATAATCCATGTTTAGATCTGAAATTATGCGGCAGTTATTTTGAAAAGTTATGGCAACCAATCAAATGTTTACAAATAGGTAGGTTATTTTTAGAGTATTAGCTTTAATTGGAATTAAATCAGTCTTTACCCAGAAAAGTGGGTTCCGCCTCTTTCAGAAGCACCTTTCGACCCATTACTTCCGCTTCGACCAAATTGAAACCTACCAAAGCTGAAACCAATACAAGGTATCACAATGATGGTAAGTAGTGGATTGGTGAAAGGCGGAAGACTTGGTATCGAAACCCTTGCTCTCAAAGGGGTCGAAACCTTTGTTTCGCTTTCCAAAGATAAGTGCCTGCTTTGTTTTCAAAAGATTGCTTTTGACCAAGTCGAAACCTTTGCTTTCGAACCTGTTGCCACCTCTTTTTCTAAGTGGAGTTTTTGAATGAGTTCCTTGTTTATAAATGAATGCTTTCGAAAAGGGTGGTTTCGACCTAGTCGAGACCTTGCTTCCAATCTTATGCCTTTCGAAGGTATTGAAATCATCAATGCTTTCTAAAGATAGCTTTTGTTTTAAAATTGTACTAAGCCACTTCCTAATAGCTTTCGAATGGGTTTAAGGGTTTCGAAGGCAATATCTTCGAAAGGGTGTTTCGGTGCTATCCTTCAATGCTTTTACTTAAATGGTTTGAGCTTTCGAAAGGATGGTTCCGAAGCCATCAAATTTTTCCCCAAAACAATTTTATATAAAGATTATTGGTTTCGAAAGGGGTACTTTCGCTTACATTCACTTTGACCCAAAAAATATTTTCAAAGATACCCAAAGTTTTCGAAGGGGTACTTTCATTGGTTTTGAAATTATGCTTCAAAAGGAAAATAAGTAATGACTTAATGCTTTCAAAAGTTAAGTTTTGAAGGTTTCGAAAGAGATATTTTATAGTGTTTCGAAAGTCAGGTGCCTAGAGTTTTAAAAAGAAGATTTGAATGCTTTCGAAAAGAAGTTATCCAATGGTTTCGAAAGTAAAGATTAAAGGTTTCGAAAGCTTTAGTTTTCAAAACAAAGAACCTAATCTCAAATTTTAAAGGTAAAACCCATGGCATTATAAAAGAGCTTTTAAGTGCTTTTGGATGGGAATTTTTTAAGAAGCTTTCCTTGATAAAATAACTAGTTAAAGGGATTAACCATGTTTTGCATGAAAATAATTGCAAGGATATTAAACCACAGATGTTGGTGATTATTATGTTAATATGTTTGCTTCTTCTAGTTTACATATTCACTTTAATATGGACCCTTAACTGTAATTTAGGGAAAAGGGACAGAATAACCAACTAGGTTGACCCAGTAGTGAATATAAATTGAGTTAACTCCTGAATGAATAGAATTGCATCCAAGAGGTCAGGTAGACTAGAATATAGGATGCCAAATACTAATTAAAGAAGTTGTCGGATAGACAAGTTCATAGTAAACCCATGAAAACTTTGCTTAGAATAAGTTATTGGTATGGGCCAATAGATTCATAGTAAACCCATGAAAACTATGATTAGAAAGAGTTGTTGGCAGTGGCCAATAGGTTTGTAGTGAACCTATGAAAACTATATCCGGATTAAGTTATTGACAACAATCAATAGGTTCCAAGTCAACCCATGAAAACTAGGATAAGGGGGAAGTTATTGGAGATACCAATAGGTTCAGGGAGAACCCATGAAACAATGAAGTTATTGGTAGGGGCCAATAGGTTCTTAGTGATCCCATGAAAACCGTCAAACTGGACAGGGAGTCCATAGGTATTAAATAGGTTATTAGTCAGCCGATGAAACTATTAGGTTAATAGTGATCCTAGAAACTATAACTGAGACAGATAGTCAAAAATGAATGGGGTTAGGTAATCCAGAATTGATTTACTTGTTTACATATCATCATAATATTTTGAATTGCTATGTTTTAACCATTATGGATGCAGGAGCATAGTATATGGTTTTATAAAGTTTTGAATAAGATACCAGTGAGGAGAAAACCTGTTCCGCTAAGCGGCGTGGTCTTAGTAGATATCTAAATGGTTTGAGATGGTAGATTATTATTCATACCAGGCTTTATGTCTGACTCGTAATTTATGTTTTCACCTTAAACTCTCGGGTGCTCAATTGATTTTGAGTAGTTTGAGAGTTGAGGTTTCAGGTACCTCTTTAGATGAATAAGCTTCTGGAGACGTGCAGGAGGCATGATAGCTATTTAGAGTTCTTTTCTATTTTGATTCCGTTGTGTTTTGTTGTAAAGGCAAAGATGTTTAATTACCTAGTTATATACTCTGATCATCTAAGGGGGCATCTTCATATGTCGCTCTTGGCATATGTTGTAATAATTATATTTTCTCTGAATTTGGTTCTCGTATTGGGATTATGTAATGGATTTTAAATGCTTTGAAATGAAATAAGAAAGTTGTTTATTGATTTTAAAAAAATTCCATATCCATGTGTTTCTATTATATCAATGTATTTGACATTATCGTATTTGGTCGCCGAGGATTAATAACTATGAATGACTGCAGCATCCATAGTCGTTAGTTTTGGGCCTTCTACTGGGGGATATTACAATTTATGTATACTGTCAACTCCTCATTCCCACTTGGAATGACTAACATAGATGCACTTGCCAGCCTCTCCGTCAGACTCACAAACATGTTTCCATAGCTCGCATCCTAAATAAAATTCTGATTTTTCTCGTCAAATCGGTTAACGGTGTTACAACCTTAGAGAAATCCTTGATGAAACATTTATAATATTCCGCTAATCCAAGAAAACACCTCATATCCATAGCACTTATGGGTCTATTCCAATTTTGGACCATTGTAACTCACAGGATCCATAGCAATGTCCTACTCCGAAACAACGTGACCCAAGCATGTCACTTCCCTCCTTCAGAGGTGATACTAAGAAAATCTCACCATTAGTCGGTGTTTTCTCAACACCTCTAACAAAATCATCAATCATTTCTTGTGGTCCTCTTTCATCCATGAGTAAATGAAAGCATCATCAATGAGCACAAGCACGAACTTACTCAAGTGATCCCTCGAAATATGGTTTATGAGATCAACAAAGCAAATCAATGCGTTGGTTAGCCCGAACAACATAACCAACCAATCAAAAATCAAGACAGCGTACTAAACGCTGTGATCGGAACACTCTCTCTAGCTACTCTCAGTTGATGAAACCCTATTGCAAGGTCCAACTAAGAGAATACCTTCGCGCCATAGATCCGAGAAAACAAGCCATCAATAAGCAAGAGTGGATACTTGTTCGTCATCTCAATTGGCTCATGGTAATCAATACATAATCTTAAAAAGCTTTTTGCCTTAGTGGTGAATAGGTGCATCCCACTCAAATATGCTTTTACGAATGAACCCTCGCCTAAATGGGTCATCCGCTCACACCTATAGTTTCCTCTGCTCTTTGGGTGTCATATTCCTTAAAGACATAACTACCGGTCTAACACCTCTGATCAGATCGATATGGAACTATATCTCCCTATGTGATGGTAATCCGACCATCTCATCAAATATATCCATGTACTTTCAAGCTAGAGGCACAGATGACAACTCATCATATGGGATATTGAGCGAATATATAAAGCTTTATCACCTCATCATCAGATGGGCTGCCGAACACTACCTTCTGCTCATCGTTAGTCCATGTCGTCACCAACAGTCTCTCATAATCCACCACTATTCTGTACCTCTTCAGCCAGTTCACTCCTATAACCAAACCCAATTACACCCAAAATAAATCAATAGCAACCAAACAAACATCTATGACTCAATAAAACTAAATCTAGACAAACCATGCACAGGTTGTCTAAGCCCCCAATTGGGTTCATCGTAATTTAAAGGTCGGTCAACTATCTCGGGTCTCAATCTCAATCTATCTACCAAACCACTAGCTATGAAGGAATGCAAAACCGTGATATCAAATAAAACATGTATGGAAATGCCATAACTAGAAAACATACATCAGATAGTAATGTCCCTTCCCTTTTGCCGAGGGGGCACTCGATGAAATAGGAACAGTAATCAATACATATGCCTTCATGGTTTGTCCCTGCTTTGCTTATTCAAGACAATCCTTCCACACTAGGTATGGACTCTCACGTCATAAAGCCTTCTCGGTCAACTTCTTGAAGCTCTTGTCAAAGTGACCAATCAATCGCTTCCCAAGATGATTGTTCAACCCAATGCTAAACTTTTCATTCTTTCTAAGTGGAGTATCAATAAAAGATAGACCATACTTCGATAGCACATCGAATTTGGCTACACACTCTGACATAGACATATCGCCTTACTTCAAATTGGCAAACTTCCTAAAAAACATCGGCTTTTAAGAAGTCGAGATAAATTTCTCTTTGAAGCAAACTATGAACTAATCCTAAGTAAAATGATCCTTGGGAATTGCAGCTATAAAGGCATTTTGCCAATTCATTGTCCATCCTCGTAGTTACCTAGAGGCCAACTTCTACCTCAAAGCTTCATCAAACTCAAAGTCGTCGAAATCTTCTCGCAAGTGTCTATCCAATCTTGCACCTCAACAGCCGACTTCATTCCAAAGAACGATTTGCCTCTTAGGCTGCATTATTATAAAGCTCGGCAAAGTCGACCCTTGGCACTGGCACTTGAGCACCATAATCATTTGGAGAAATTTGGTTATTTCAGATAATGTTTCACACCATCTCGGTGAACATATTTTGTAAATCGAGGTCAGGGCCCCGATCCTACCCACTCTCCTTGACTCCAGAGATGGAGTCAATAGCAACATCTCTTGTATGCTAGATCATTTTCAATCTATAATAAGGATGATTAGTCTCTCATAAAGAACAACTGCATCAGCGGTACTCTTGTGTGCAATACGACTTATATTATATATAATATACTACTATATAGCTTTAAAAGTAAAAAGATATAACAACTATGCTCTCTCGTATATACTCTCGATCTAGTCTAGGGTGATAACTCCTTCCCTATCTCCACTGGATCACGGTGTCAATGTAGGTCAACTATGCAACCTAAGCTCTGATACCAAGTTTAATGACTACCATGCACCTCTAATACCAAATTATGATAATAACTTGTATAGTATGCTAAAACGGTGCCCGAGCAATATAGGATAGTCAAGGTTGTAAAGTAAATTAAATAATCACAGAATCTGTCATATATCTTACAATGCATCGAATGAAATATAATAATCATCACAGATATAAAACAAGAGAGGTAGTAAAAACTACATGAACCACATAATCAAAATAGACAAGTTCACATTGTTATACTAAACAAGTAGAGTTTGTACAACTGATATATAAACTCAAATGATAAATTGTCTCAAATAATAGTAAGTCAAACACAGTCAAGGTTCCATAGTGTCACACAGCGGAATAAGCACTAATAAGCCAAAATTATAAATATGAGAAAGCATCGCCTCCTGCTACTCCATCTGCACAACTTCATGTGTCATGTATACCTGCTACCACAACTCATTAAAAGTACCCGAGATAATAAGAAGCAAAGCATAAAACCTCGAGTCGGAAAATATTCTGGTGTAAGTGATAAACAATCTCAAAATACTATGTAAATCGATATAATATATGGAACGGAGGGTATGGGAAATCATACATGACTTGTCCCTGCATTTAAAAAGTTGGTACATAACGTCAATAATATGCTACTCTACAAACATCATAAAGGTGTACTCCATCCTAAGTATAATGTCGAGGTGTCTAGGCATCCCTGTTCATGATACCTACATCATGTGACATCCATAGAGAGATAGACTACATAAAAAAATCATGGCAAACATAGCGTCCATCAAACAAACCTCATTGTCACTCAACGTGCCTTGGATATATGATAACCCATATGACCGTTCCTCTGCCATGGATTAATGGAAAAATCCTGGTTTTTAGTGTACTAGATACATTGCCCGAAGCTTATAATAGACCCATTCCATCGGTCTAAGGTATACAGATCCAATCAACCGATCTGCAGTTGCCAAACAAAGTACCTTTAAGCGTCCACACAATACCCTTGCTTTTGAGTACACTAGAAAACACTTCAAGTACCAACGATCCCTTAGTAGGTGTATCCAAGCCTTTTATTGCTTCATCGGTTTCCATTCATCAAATTCCATGGTAGAACCCTTCAACATTCTATCCATGGGTCACCCTTCATAGAACGCACCCTTGCGGAGAATCACTACGACTTCATCATCATCGAGCCATCATCATCGAGCCATCATCATCACCATTGCGTCATCATCATCAAAGTCTTGAAGCCATCACGTAAAAGCATAATGCCATCGCTTCACCATCGACGTCACTCATCGTAGAGCAATAATATCATGACCAAGAGTCGACCGCATACGACTACGTCATGCTCCTCAAAGCCTGCTCATTATGCATTTCAAAGATTGGACAAATCGACCGTCATTGATAATGATGGGGACCAACCACTCTATAGTGGCCGATACCGACCACTTTGGTGATGTACTTAGCCAAAATGGCTAAGTACAAACCAAGTGAAAGCGTTTGTCATCTATCTTGAAGTCTGAAGCCGGTCCGAGTTCATCATCTTCCATCTTCAAATCGGTTGACACCCATCCTAGTACACTTCTACAACTTATCCCATCCGTTCGAGTTTCCTTCATTTGTGTATTCCATCGATATGCACAAAACTTTATCTCATCGCATAGTTTCCATCATGTGTGCATTCAACATATATGCACAAAACTCAAATTCATGGGATATTTCCTAATGTTAGATCGTCGATCGATCGGTGTTTTTAACCAAAATAAGCAAACAAACATGGATGCATCAACAAAGCATACATACAACTAACATAGCATGCACGCAACATGTATAATGCATCTATATCAACTAATATGAGATTTAAAGTTGGAAATAAAACATCATTTTTTACTATACTAACAATCATAGTATGATGAGAGACAATATCACTCACCTCAATAAAAGCTGACCAATCTTATGTCAAGTAGTAGAGCTCTCCAACACGAGCAAAAGCATCCAAATCGAACATCATATGCAAAAGATATAGATTTTATAAGAATATGAATTATAAATTTAAATTAATTAACTTATTACTTATTCCCCTTCCTAAACATCTTCCCCTAAATCCTAATGACTGTATGCAAATGTGCACAATCCACTTCCTACAAACCTTCTCTCCTCGATTCCCAGCTCCCTAGTCAACGAGTCGATGCACCGTGTTCGCCAATGGACTCCACTACGTGTGCTCATCACAATGGACTCGAAATCTTGAAGCTCGATTGCCCCTATCAATTTCTCACCTGAAGCACACATAGTCCCCCTCACTATGTCGCGATTCGTCCAACTGTTGGAGTTCACCTCGTTGGTGCCAAAAGACGTGCCTTGTGAAGAAAAGAAGACCGATGCTCTCTATTGCACCTCCCGCTTCCCCTATCTCCATCCAATGCTTACCCTAGTTAAACGCAAGTGAAATTCGACCTCGGCCAAGTCATGCCGCAACCACCCAATCCCATATAGATTTGAAGCTCTCCCCACCAAGATCCCAATGGATCCAACCTCATTGATTCTCGTGTATTGGAGCTCTCTATTTAATTTTATGAAGGAGTGGCCATTTTTATTTCTTGAGTTACTAAAAGGAGAAAAGGGGAAAGGTGAAAGAAGGAAAATGAATTGGGAAAAGTCTAAGTATAGGGGTTTATATATTAAAAAATATATTTTTTATTTGATTTCTCAAATAAACCTTTACACATTTCAAGGTCGTACGATCACATAGCACATCTGATCGCAACGAAACTCATCAGCACACATCACCTTTTTTCTTTGGTTCCAATGGTATAAATTCCTTCGCTATCCGAGATAGCACTCCGGATGACAATTTCAAGCATTTCGAGATCTTTTCAGTCATCGGATCGTTCGATTCTAAAAGTAGTGAAATTTATACTCATTTCAATTTGCAACGTCGATCCAAACTCAACAGAAGTGGTCTCGAGTCCTAATTCGACCATATGCAAAAAGTCATATTTTAGACCTTCGGTTCAGTAACGATTCAATATTTAAATTAATTATTTAAATATCCTATCATTAATAAAATGCAGGTTGTTACATCGGAAATCAAACTCGGACATGAAAGCCAACTGCCGTATCTTCAACATCATCGAGTTCAATGCTGCATGCTTCCTACTCAAAGCATTCGCCACAACATTACCGTTTACTGGTGTATATGTTATCCCAAAATTATATGGTGTCAAAAATTCAATCCACCTTTGTTGTCTCATATTCAAATCTTTCTGAGAGAACAAATACTTCAAAGACTCGTGGTTCGTAAATAATTCAAATCTTTCTTCAAGTAAATAATATCTCCAAGACTTTAAAGTAGTCACAATAGCAACCAACTCAAGATCATTGGTTGGGTATTTCCTTTCATGAGTCCTAAGATGTCTGTTAGCATAAGCTACCCCCTTCCTTCTTGCATCAAACCATCTCCTAACCCAGTACTACAAGCGTCTGTATACATGGTAAAAGGTATGGAACCATCGGGTAAAGTGGAACCTGGTGTAGATGTCAACAAATCCTTCAATTTGACAAGTTCCCATTCACAAACGTCATCCTATGTAAAGACCAAATTCTTCTCTGTAAGGTGTGTAAGTGGTGACGATATCTTCGCAAAGTGATTGATGAACGTTTGATAGAATCTAGCTAAATCAAGAAAACTACTAACTTCATTCGTGTTCCTAGGCATCTTCCAATCTCTCATGGCTTTTGCCTTTCCTTGGTCTACCACTAAAAAGTAACATTTATAAAATTTTGCTTTCAGCTGATTCCTTCGTAGAACATCTAGAACTTCCCTTAAGTGCTTCTCATCCCAACGAAATTTCTTCGAATACATTGGGAAATTCTCGCACAATAGGGGTAGATGAAAGGTCATCTTGTGATAGGCTAAGCGAACATGGATAGCTCGACATGTTAGACCTGTTAGGCATACAACACATAACTAGGTCATGCCCACCACCATTCTTCAATTGGACTACCCTCCCATCACAGTCCAACACTACCCCATATTATGTCACTCAATCGATCCTTAAAATCAATCCATACCCCCACAAATCCTAAAACATACGTGTCACAATGAAACACCATACTGCTAATTACCAATTCCAAGTCATGGCAAACCTTAGTAAGAATTGTTGATCCTCCAACGGGATTTGATACCGAAACAGATTCGTGTACAATGTGAGGTTTTAGGCCCAAACTTCTTACTAATGCACGTGATATAACTGAATGTGATGCGCCAGTGTCAAACAATGTATGAATAGGAGAATCAAGTAATGGTAACACACCTTCCATTATGATCTGCTTGCATTTCTCTACAGCAGTTGGTGGAGTCATTTGGGTAGTGGGAACAGCTTCCAATGCATACCCTTAACCACTTATCCATCCTTCTACAATGCTAGCAGTTAGACTTGATGTGTCTCGTTTGATTGCATCCATAACACTTAACTTTAGAGAGATCCATATTGTAGTGCTTTACGATATGTTTAGTCTTATGACAATTAAAATATTTTGCTCCATTCTTATTCTTTCCTCCTTGTTGATCATTCCTTTTACATTTCCCAAAATTATTTTGCTTCGTCTCCTTCTTAGGTTGCTCCTTAGCTGCCTCTTCCTTCATAGCATCCAATAAAGAAGCCTCAACCAAATTCTCATAGATAACTCCATGCGGTACTTAGTTAAATGCCACCTTGCTTAGCGGTGAATTTAATCCATCGGCAAACCTCGTTACCTTTTTGAATCGGTTATTAACTAGCTCATACCCATACCTTAATAATTCAGTAAACTTGTTTACATACTCAGAAACCATCATCTCACCCTGCTTCAGCTTAATAAACTTCTCCAACATACATCCTTTCTCAACCTTGAAACAAACTTCACCTTAAACTTCCTTTTGAACAGATCCCAAGTGATATCCCTCACATTCACCTTAGTTGTAACAGTCTGCCACAACACACCAGCTTCTTGCTTCAGATGTCATGCAGCTAAATGCCTCTTCTCGACATTATTTAATCGCAATAACGTAAAAATCTCCTCATATGTGCCTAGCCATTCCTTAGTCTCCGCATAAGGCTCGGTTCCATTAAAAACCTTCCCACCTAGGTGATAAAGTCCTTACACTATGTGATGAATTTCCAGTAGGTGGTTAGCAAGGGGAAACCTACACGGTTATGGTAGTACCATGGACAATTGGAGTCTTGTTAACTTGTAAAAGTTTGCTACCATGCGGCAGAATCAAATCGGGATGTTCACATCGAGAATGTTCAATAGGTCTAGTTAGGCTTCAGCTCCAACTGTAGCCTCTGTTCCAGTCGCTTCTATGGAGTTACTCATCCTCAACTATCCAAAAATGGGCTACATTGGTACTTTCCCATAAAATCGTATAATAGACTGGAATGGTAAAAGGGTGTTTACATATGTATTTCTACAATCTATATATAATATAATTACAGATACTTTCTCTCATATGTGTCTAGTCTTATAGTTTCGCTCTGATTCCAAATGAAACAACCCACCATTTTTGAACTTTGGTTTTCAATACCAACAACTTTAACCAGAAAAGTTGGAAAACAACTGATCGTTAAGCAATTGATATAAGAAAACAAAAACAGAATATATCTATTTTGTCTTTTAGAAATAACAGCGAAAGAAACACAAAATATAATAATCAAGTAACACTATGTCATTATGAAACAAATCTATACATAATTCCATATATGATATGTACAATACAAACCCAAACCCATATAATATATCAAGTATACTTATATATACATACATATCACCACACACACTAATATATATAACGCCTTTGTCACTTGAGCCTCTGACGTCGCCATAATCCCACCAGTCTCCATCAACCTATCACATATCATAAACAAGGGAAACATGGTGGACAAGGGGATCAAACACAAAGTCTAGTGAGTAAATATAACTAGATTCAACATTTACTATACTTGTTTCATAATATGACATGATCAAAAATGATAAACTGCTATATCATTATACATCTCAGTTCATATTCAATTCATATCAAAATCTGATATACAATTCATATTTTCAAGATTTCATATAGTCGAATTACTGGATTCATTCTAAAGTAAGGTGACTATATTCACACTCGCCCGTATTATAAGTTGTATAGCCATATCATGAATAAACCGGACAAACCGTAAACCCCGCTATACCTAACAATAATTTGTGTGGCAGCCAACCCACAACATCTAGAGTCATGACTCCCTCCTATTCCAACTCAATTCCATATTAATAAATAAACTATGTCATATAACTTATAAACATCACCCTACTAAGGCATGTAATATTTGTGTACTAACAGGCATTCCAACTAAGACTAGGGGTACATCTTCTACCCTTTCACTTATGCCGAACACACTCAGGAAATCTAGTGTGAGCCTTTAATAATATACTATGGCCTAAATTAAGTCCCGATTTAGATTATTAAAAAATTTCATGACCGATGCACTGGTGTATATGTCTGAGGCAGTTTTCTGGTTTTGTATACTTCCATTTTTAACTCTTGTTCTTGTGGTTTATTAGCTTTTCATTCCATATTATAGAACGTACATCTTCAACATATCATAGTATTTTTCACACAAATTTTCATCATCATTTGTTATTTTTAAATTATAATTTCCTTTACTTTCATTAAAACGGTATATAAATTCATATATATACTTTAAATTCAAAATAAAATATATTTCTTCTTAAAATATATGTACTAAATCTCCAGAAATCAAATATTAAATTTTAAACTATATTTATGCATATCAATCATATATATATATATATATATATATATTCACATATACATATTATCACCATTTAGTGCATTTTCACTAAATAAATCATATCTATGTTAAATTTACCTCTATAAATCTAAAATAAATTTCTAAATTTATGTAAATATATACTTTAACTTCAAAAACAATTTTCATGCCATTTTGATATGATTATATACATCAAATCATTAATACAAATTCTGGGCTGCTTTTCATATAATATGAAACATATAGATATAAATTCGTACAAATTGAACTAAATTACATAAAAATACTTTTTAGGCCTGAAATCATCATGTCTAATCTTAGAAAATACTTTCATCTTAGTTTGACATATTTAAATATCTCAAATCATCAAAATTGTATTTTTGGACTACTTACGCGCATAAATGAATTATCACTATACTATTCATACAAATTATATAAAATTTGCAAAAATTATATTTAGGTTTGTAAATATCATATTTCATCTTAGAAATTTATTAATATAAATTTCCCAAATATATGTCCCAAATATGCCTAGTTTTGCATATAAGTTTACATAGGCATTATACAACTTCACTAACTCATTTAATTACCCAAAAATCATTCAAAAAACAAATTAGGCTAAATTTCTAGAAATCACATAACTTAATTTCGAATTTAATTGTTTAATTACCAATTTTAATTACATTAAATCATGAAATCAAGAAAGTAAACATGGAATTTAGGTAAACCTACTCACCTTGGTCGATTCCTCCCAATTCCAAGCCTCTAGCCTTGTTTTCCTTCGTTATCCAGAGATAGATCTCCCTTCATTTTGTTGTTCTAATATCGCTTGTGACTCCTACACGCTTACACTTGCTTCTCTCTTCAATTTGGGGTTTTAATTTCTTAATTTGATTTTAAATTTTGGAATTTAAGATTAAATTAGAGCATTTAGGAAAGAAGAAGGAAGAACGAGAAATTAGTTTTTGAAATGAGAAAGTGATATATGTGTTTCAGTTTTAAGTTAAAGTAGTTAGACAACTGCTTGTCCGCCTAAATTTAAATTTGAATTCAAATCGTGTAGTGTCCTTTCAATTTAATGATGTTTTTGTTTCTATCTCCTTCATATGAGCTCCAAATGATATAAATAAATATACTATGTGAATTAGAAAAAACAAGACCGTCGTTATGGTGCTGGTTTTGCCGCTAAACTCCTATGTTCGTAAAAATGACCATTTTGCCCTTTTCTTGAAAAATGACAAAAATTCCCTTATAATAATTTGTAAAACTTTTCACGGTATTACATATAGCATTCATGTTTGTGTGTTATTCAATATTGGAGCATCATATTATATTATCTCTAAATGTTTGGTAGATAAGTTAAACCTTGAACTGACATACCATATTACTTCTCTAAGGGTTGCGAATCTGATAGGTGTTATTGCAATTCTTCTAATCAGATGGATTGTGCAGAGTTTGAGTTATTAGGTCATATGTTTGCCTATAATTTGTATGTGTTTGATTTTATGGGTTTTGGGATAATCTTTGGTATGGATTAGTATGTTTTGCGGCTAAATGTTTGCCTATTTAGTATGTGTTTAATAAGATGTGATAATGCTTGCCTGTAATAGGGATAATCTGATAGATGACATATAATATCTATAATATAGGCTCAAAGCCTTTCTCAATAAATGTAAGCACAAAGCCTAGCATATCACAACGAGTTCTCTTACAAAAAGTCTAACTCGATATCACTAACCCGTTACTTAAGCGCTATCTACTTGCAAAGACTAATCGAAGAAATATCTGTAACAAACCACTTTTCCATACAGTTTAAGTTGACAATAAACCACACATGTCCAACTCAAGTTGAATGAAAAGGCAGATAGTTAAGGGGTAAAATGAAAATAATACATAATAGAGTAGAAAACAGACTCTTACACGAATGGAATAATCATATATTATTAACCATAAAATCTTTTACGGTGGAAAAGTTTGAATACAATATCAGATTCTGACCAAGACTCAGTCTGGACAGTTATAAATCCTCTATCCTTACAAATGCTTAAAAACAATAAAATAAATATAGTGGAAAAATAGAATACATCCATACATTGATGAACATCTCCAGCTCTCCTCTGGAAAGTCCATGCGTCTTTAGCTAAACCTGAAACTACTCGGATCTTACCCAAGTATTAAAAATACCGGGATCAGGCTTGATAAACGAATGTTAGAAAACTCGAATTATAAATGTATATGACAGTGTCATAGATCAGATTGATGCCAATCAAAACCTTTGAAAAGAAGGGTATCTCGTAAGACCACGCCGCACATGAACACAAACGGGCTTTTACCTTACGATGACCAAAATAATTTATACCAATTTTTTTTTGATATTATCATTAATGACATTGGTTTGAAAACACTTTTCGAATAAATATATAAAGAAGGTAACAATACCCGGACAATGTCAAATGGTGTATATGATACCAAAAGGGTAGCTAAAATGTTGGCAAAGCTTTACAACTATTTTGGGAATACAACCAAAACCATAAAGCTCGTATTGGAATTGGATTTCCAACATGATAGGGAACTAGTGGCCATTTCTTCCGATGCAAAATCCACGCATAACATCCTAGTCTTCTGTGACTGTTCACTTTTCCCAAGCAAGCCTCCGATGCAAAATCCACGCATAACATCCTACATTATTACACTACTATGGAACAGCATATTTCGGTAGCTTTGCTCTTCTTCAGTCAAGTCTCTAATACATACCCATTTAAACCATTGAGGGTCCAGACACTACTGGACTCCTCCATCATCAATAAAATCGATAGCTTGAAATATATGTCTTGTAGATCACATAATTACCCGTATCATCACCATGATGTGAGGCTTGTGAGGCTACGCTCTTCTTTCCACAAAGCCACACTTTGTTTTTCACAAATAAAAGTCCCCTTAGAATGCCACATTGCCATATCTAACAACACATTATTGATTTCCATAAAATTACAACCTTTGAGCTCATATGTCTTAGAGAAAGGTGTTAAGTATAGGAGGGGTTTCCTCCTACACCAACAAATAGATGTATGCTTGTAGAGATCAATGTATGTGGTTTTAGAAATGCAATATCAGACACTCATCCATACAAGTTATCCAGATGAAGGAGAAACCAAAGGCATTCCTCTTACTACTTCTTGTTTGGGAATCATCCCTAGGATTAGTAGCGAGTGGTCCTTGCAAATCGAAGATTTAAGTCACTACTGCCACTATATGTATATATATGATATGGGGATTAACCCAAAGGTTAGTGGCAAGCAGCTCTACATTGTGAAGATCTCCATCTGCAAATCATTGTCTTCAACGTGTCTTTACTTTCGAACCCGTATATTGGTTTAAAATGGTTTTCGGATAGGAATTACCCAAATCTGATCCCGGTTTCTCCGAACCAATCATCGATAAAAAGATGTCAAGTATATAAGTGATTATCAAACAACATCCAATAAATTTATACTTTTTATCAAATCAAATATCTTTCGGAGATATATTCTTTTAAACTATTCCTTTATCTTTTAAGAGTATATGGAATCATTGAGCCTCATTTATCAAATCCTCTGGTTAATTAAACCTTTTTAATCTTGGAATAATTCCAAATCATTTATTTAAATCTTAACAAAGATTTCTTATTTTCAAATCATAACTTTTAAATGGGTCAAAAACAATGTTATTTAAGACATCATTTACTGTAAATGCAAATCAATTAGTATTGAGTAGAAAAGGATCCGTAGAGATTAGACTAACTATACTCAATACCAATTTTTGTATTCAACCTGTACTATTTGTCGAAGAACGATGAAATCACATTTTAAATTCACACGGATAGTCTGAGCTCCATCTTCGGAATTTAATACAGAGTTTAACTATGGTATTCTTTATACCACCAAATCATATTTTAATTTTTTTTACCTTTTGAAAAACTCCAAATCTCTTTTCTTTTAAGATAAGAAAATGCGGTTTGAGTAGATCATATTAACTATCTCCTCCATCAGACCAGTCCGGATAGCTAGAGCGGAACCAAACACTGGTTGTCCAAGCTCGGGTTTAGAGACTATCTTTCTATCACCAATAAGGCGATCAAGTTATTTAATCAACTTTAAATCCTTTTATATTATCTTTTAGAGATAATTTTTATTTACTTAACACTATTCCAAATATTATTTAAAACAATTTTCCTTTAACTACTTATTTAAACTCCTTTAAAATACTC
The DNA here is from genome assembly GCA_030737815.1 of Allium fistulosum. Taxonomy (NCBI): domain Eukaryota; kingdom Viridiplantae; phylum Streptophyta; class Magnoliopsida; order Asparagales; family Amaryllidaceae; genus Allium; species Allium fistulosum. The sequence goes on from CM060907.1 coordinate 615,850,098, forward strand.
ATAAAACTCCAAATAATCTTTAAAATGCTTAATTATTCATTTGAAAAAACTACTAAAAATATTGGTGAAGAATAATTAAGTTCAAACCATGATTTGCAAAAGTTATCGAAAACCGTTGCAAAAACTACTATGAATAGTGTTTTGATGTTTTTTTATCAAAACACCAATTCCGTTTAATATGAGTCTATTTTTATACCTCGAATCCCCTTTAAAACATTTTAACATATTTTTGGAATTTATTTCATATTTTTGATGATTTAAATATATCTATTTTTAAAGAATTTACCACTTTGGTTTCCGAACTGCCAAAACGCAATGCTTTTAAAAACTTAATTTGGACATAACTCAAAATTTACAAAATGAAATCTTGATTTTTCACTTTCATTTGAAAACTATATTATAATGGGTTCGGAAAATTCTTATTTCAAAGAATTCCGACTTATATTTAATCATACACATTAATTTAACTTTTCAGGTTGGAAAATGACGAACTGTCACTACGCGACGAGCACGATTTGGCTCTATTTTTCAAAACTCATTAAAATTTTCCGAAACTTATTCAAATGTTTAGAATACCATAATAAATCATTTCAACTATTTTTTCTACATTAAAAACTCCTTTTCCACTTTATTCCATATTATAATATTATATATTCATTTTCAATCCTTTTATATTCAAAACCATAAAGAGACTTACTAACTCACACACACATATTAATAGGGATTTATCTTTTCATGAACTATGGTTAATTGATTAACCATTTCTATTTTGATGAATCTTATTTTCCCATTATTAGCAACAAAGTTATCAACCAAATAATCAACTAATTTTCGAATATCTATATAAATCATCCAAGATACTAAATGGTCATATTATCGTACTTGAAATAATTATAGATGTTATTTAATAATTACGAATGTCGAGTACTCACTATTGGTTTCCATTCCGCCAATCTTTTTCCAAAAATCCTTGAAATAAATCCGGCGGTACTCCGGCAGCACTTCCTTCCCTTTTCTTTGCTCCAGGACCTCTGGAACTTGCTTTTGGACACTAGTATGCTCGGCCTAGGTTTGTGTGTGCTCGGCCATGACCAACCTCCTTCATCTTGCCAATGGCCACCTTCTCCTATCACCTCATGCTCACGGCCTCCATCGCTATTTCCCCCTCCTTGGCTCACGGCCTTGCCCTTCCACACCACCAAGATCTCGACCATAGGCCATTAAAGAGGAGAGGAGAAAGAAAGTGAAGAAGAAGTGATTTGCGTAGAAATGAAGAGGTATGTATGTGTATTTATAGGTAAACTTTGCAAAAATATCTCTTACACACACCACTCCCCTTCCATGTGCCTAACCCACTCTACTCCATGTGCTCCTCCATGTGCTAGTGTAAGTGACGTGTAGTTTGCTTTTTAAAAGCAAACCCTTTTTGTTTTTATTTGATAAATGTATATATGTATGTAAATGTTTATATGTGTGTTCATGTATGTGTGTACAAGTATATATGTGTATGTATGTCATATATAGCTTACAACGTTACATAACTTCACTCGTCAAACCGTTGTGAATTCGGAATTCGAATTCCGATCATATTTTTAGTATTTAATCAAACTATTTATTGAGGTAAAAAAACTTGAAAATAAATTTCTTATCATCTTTAAATAATTTAAACAAATTATTTAAGCCATAAAACCATGTTAAATAGTATTAAAATCTATTTATAAAAATAAGACGTCGAACTGCCAAAATGCGATGAAGTTAATTTATCTTTATAAAATAGATATATATATATATATATAACCATTATAAATAACTTATTATCATTAAATCAAAATTTAAATGAATTATTTACCATTTAAAAACAATTACTTGAATATTTAAATACCAAAAATACTAAAACTTTCCTTATATGCTCATTTATGAAAATGATGACATCATAATTATTTTATTTCCAAAAATGGAAAAGTATTTTTATTACTTATTTTTGTTTAAATAGTTAAATAAGTGTATGTAAAAAAATCTTTCATGGCTTCTGATGGTAAAAGACTGTTTATCGGTAAAACAATTTTTCGGTCACTTTATCGGTATTTTTCCAAAACAAGATCACTATTATTATTTATCACATAAAACATGATTATTTATGTTTAATAAACCTATATTTGAATATTTAAAATTAGTTAAATATTCCAAATTCAAGAGATAAAATTACGGTCGTTACAATATCACAGCAGCATCCCAGTACAACTGTGTGATACTCGATCGTTTACCCAATGCTTATGAATTGCACTAATATCCATCTTACCTATACCACAAGTCCTAGGTATAACCGAAGAAAAATTACCAAATTCTCCATCCCAAACGTATTATAACTTTGTTTATCACAAATTCCTCATAGCACTGAACATCCCTATACACACACATACATGTGTGTGTGTATAGGTGTATGTATGTAAGTAAAATTCGTAAGAGGTTATTTAATTAAATAGTGAATATATCTCATTTTAATTATTATAAATTAAATTTGATAATCCCTTAATTAATAAATTCTTAAGTATTAATCTTTATTTGCATTTTCACGTTACTTTTAATTTCTTCTTGTATAAATATTTATTATGTACTTATTTTGAATTTATTATACTTTATATTTAGTTATTTTATTATTTATTAATTATTTATATTTTATGTATATTATTATTATTATTCAAATTACTTTATTGAAGAATTGGGGAACGATCGATCGGACCACCGGTCGACTGGTCGGTCGACATGAGGTCGACCGATCCACCTTCGTTGACGCGATGCCTACAGCCCTATTTCTTCTCTGTTCAAGCCAACTCCAATCAACTCTCATCAATTTCCACCTTAAAACACATTATATATATCATTAATCATTCAAGCCTTATTTATACAAATATTCATTCATCCAAACATCACCAAAAATGGAATATATTCATAAGTAGGATGAAATTCATTGTCTGTGCACATAATTTTCAATATCGCTCAGATGACCATGAAATTGCAAATGAATTATGATTTAGTATGACATAGATGTGAGAAACTAACTCACCTGAAGGTGGAAAGCTTCAACTATTTTCTTTAGTTCCTTCTTCTCTCTGCTTTGCTCTTCACTGCGTATTTTCAATTTTCAAAATCAGTGCTACAACCAGGGTTTCTCCTTATTGAGTGGTGTAGAAACATGTTAGGAAGCCTACTTTTAAATTTGAGAATTTCTAATAATTTATTTTAGTTGTCTTGAATTTTGGAAATGATTAAAAGGTGGTAAGGTTTTGGTTTGATGAGGAAGATAACATCAGAACTTAAGTTAACGGCGTACTCATATTTAAATACCAAAACGAATTTATATTGGAGAACTCTAGAATTTTGATTAAAAATCTTTCCACTTGCTAAATGCCTTAAGTTATAAGTTTAGCCTAATTACTTACTTAATATTTCATCTTTATTCTTTTTCATTTCTATTTAAATCAAATTAAATATAATACTCTAAATTCTTTTAATTAAATATAACCGTTTAAATAACAAATAATTCCTAATCTCACTTATTTCAAATATTTTCTATTTATAATTAAATTAATTATTTTATTTATTTTTCTTTCAAATTCTTACAACTATCTTTGATAATAATAATAAAACATTAAAATTATCTAGTTAATATTGAATGCTTACCAAAATATAATTTTACTTGCTGTGTTAAAAATTTTACATGTAAATTTAAAAATTATTCACTTTAATTCTTATATATCACTTGACTTGTTTAATTGTTTATATCTTTATTATTTAAGTCATAATTAATTACTTCTTAACACCAGTTTTTATAGACTTCCCCTTTAAGAAAATTGCGTCCTTGCAAATCCTTATAGGGAAAATCTATAACTAGTTAGTTGAATCCCAATTTATCTACGCAATTTATCAATAATAGACAAAAATACGTACCTGACTCATGTGCTTTAGTAAAAAAATCAGGATAAGCTTGTTTCATATGTTCTTGAGTCTCCCAGGTACAATCTAATGGATTATCAGACCATTGCACTGTTACTAGGGAACTCTTCTACTCTTCAGCTATTGAACTTCTAAATTAATTATCCGAATAGAATGTTGCACATAAGTTAGACCTAGAGATATTCTGAGTTCTTATATCTCCCTCGGTTCTACCATAATTTCCAAATCACGCAGACACTTCCTTAGCTGAGATACATGAAAAACATCATGTACTCCTAAAAATCGATCTGGAAGTGCTACCTTGTAAGTAACTCTCCGAACTCGTTTGGTAATTGGATATGGGCCAATATAACAAGGCACTATCTTCCCAGATTCACTAAACCTTATAATTCCTTTAAGAGTTGATATCTTCACGTACATAAGATCTCTAACTTATAAATGCTAACTCCTTTATTTCGATCAACATAAGATTTTTGACGATCCTGAGTTTCATTCATTCTCTACTTAATCGTCTCAATCTTTTCTAATGGCTTTTTAATCAAATCATGTCCCAAAATAAAGTTATCTCCAGTTTCTTACCAACAAGAAGGTAATCGATATGGTCTTCCATACAGAGCTTCAAATGGATCCATTTCAATGCTTGATTGATGGTTATTGTTATAAGCAAACTCAACTAAACAAATATGATCTTACCGATTACCACCAAAATCAGGCACACAAGCTCGTAGTAAGTCTTCAAGAATCTGATTTACCTGCTTAGTTTGACCATCGGTCTGTGGGTGATATGTCGTATTGAAATTCAACTTCATTCCCAAAGTTGATTGAAGACTTTTCCAGAACTAATAGAAAATACTAGACCATGATTGCAAACAATAAAACTAGGTACTCCATGGAGTCTAACCACTTCTTTCATATATAGTTTTTCCAAATATGGTGTAGTCCTGTTTGACTTTACTGTTATAAAATGAGCCAATTTAGTCAAACAGTCAACTATTACCCATATACTATTGTGACTGCTTCATGAATGAGGTAACCATCGATGAAATCCATGGATACCTGTATATGCAAAATATTTCCATAGGAATTCGTATAAATAAACTATATACTTATTTAATGCTAAATTCACTTATACCTTATCACGTTGCCATTGAGGAACTTCTAGTGGTTGTAGCAAACCACTGGGAATCTGATGTTCAGCTTTCACTAGTTGACAGGTAGCACATTCTTTCATGTACCTTCCAATATCACGTTTCATTCCTTTCCAGTAGTAGAAACATTTCATATATGTTTTACTACCACCCAGGTGAATGGTATAACGAGATCGATGACAGTCATCCATTAATTTTCTATGAAGACCGTCTATATTAGGGACTACCAAACTATTTCTTCTCCTTAAACATCCATAAGAATCAAAAGAATACTTATCCAAATCTTCACACTTATTTTCGCTTTCCAACCTCTGATTAGTTCAAGTATTGCTTGATCTTTTCTTTGAGCTTTAACAATTCAAGCAACCAAAGGTGGCCTAGGCACAAAAATCACCACAATTACTCTCGAATTCACTATAAAATGTTTAGCTCAAATTTCGCATATAAAAAGTGTTTCGAGATCCCTCCATCCGGCAATCAGCATTGAAACCACCGGTTGAAGCTTCTTACTTAGTGCACCCGCCACGTGATTACCTTTTCCAGACATATATTAGAACTCAAAATCATATGCTGCTAGAAATTCCAATCACCGCTATTATCTCACATTAAAATATTTCTAGGTGAACAGGTACTTCAACGACTTATGATCTTTATATAAAACAAATCGTTCTCCAAGTAAATAATGTTGTCAAATCCTGAGTGCAAAGACGGTATCGGCCAGTTATAGATCATGAGTAGCATATCGAGTCTCGTTAGGCCTTAATTGCCTGGATGCATATGCCATTACTCTTCCCTTCTGCATAAGTACCGCAGGTCCGCATCTAATCCAGAACCACAAGCATCAATATAAACTTCTAGGTCCTGGTTGCCATCTAGAACAATAAGCATAGGTGCATTCACAACTAACTCCTTCAACTTTTGATATGCTTCTTCACACTTAGGTATTCATTAGAATTTAACACCTTTTTGTGTGAGATTTGTAAGTGGTTGAGAGATCTTTGAGTGAACTTTAACAAACTGCCAATAACAACCGACTAATCCCAGAAAACTCCTTATCTCTAAAACTGTCTCGGACCCTTTCCAGTTCTGAGTAGCTTGAACTATGGCCGGGTCTACAGCTTCTGAGATGACATATCTTAAGAACTTAACTGGCTTCTACCAAAAATGACACTTAGAAAACTTGGCTTTCAACTTATTTTGCCTCAAAGTCTTTAATACAGTTCTGAGTTGTTTCTCATGTTCTTCCTCAGTTTTGGAATATACCAAAATATCATCTACAAAAATAAGAACAAATTTACCAAGATATTCTCTGATGACAATGTTCAGTTGGTCAACAAAATATGCAAGAGTGTTCGTTAGTCCAAATTGAATTACTAGCAATTCATAAGATCCATATCTATTCCAAAATGATGTAAACGGAATATTATCTTCTACAATTTGAAGCTAATGAAAACTAGTAGCTAAATCAAGTTGTGAAAATATCTTGGCTCCACTTAGTTGATCAAACATATCATCAATCCAAGGTAAGGGATACTTATTCTTAATCATTAGTTCATTCAACTTTTTATAATCTACACAAAGCCTGAGAGATCCATCTGCCTTCTTTACAAATACGGCGGCTACACCTGAGGGAGAATTGCTTGTCCTAATAAAGTGCTTAAATTTCAAATATGTTATTTGCTTCTTAAGTTCTTCATTCTCCTTTGCAAACATTCCATTCGAAGGATGGCTAACTGGTTGAGCTCCAAGAATTAAATCAATTCTAAACTCAATTGCTCGCTTAGGAGGGATTCAGTAATAGGTTGAAAAATGTCCGAACATTCTCTCACTACTGGAATTTTAACAATTTTATCTTCATCTCGGGCTTTTAGAGCGCATAAAGGTCCACTAAAATTCTTATTAATACCCCATGAGTTAAACTAACACACTCACCTGATTCTGTATGGCTGAGAGTTACAACTCTTTCGGGACATAGCAAATGTGTCTCATATTGATCCAGCCAATCTATACTAAGATGATGCCAAATCCCAAATATTCAAATACGTATAAGTCGCAATAAAATGATAAGTCACATAATCTCAATTCAACATCCCTATACATCATTACAAGGGTTACATATCCTCCGATAGGATGTAATCCTTAAAGATGTGGCTAGGTATACGACGTCCAACTAAACTTATCAACCAATTCCTTAGAGATAAAAGAATAAGATGCATCTAAATCAAATAGAATTCTAATAGAAAATTTTCTATATAAAATTGTACCTTCCAAAATAGCAGGTACTTTCCCTTTCACCTGAGATTGCTCACTAACTGTACTGAAGCCATTCAACTTGCTAGTCTTCTTCGGGCATATATATCCATAATGTTTTAGTTCCTTAAAAACATTACATCTAGTTTGAGAAGTCCGTGGCTTGGAGTATTCCCTAGAATAATGTCCTTTCTGTCCAAAATTGTAACACACTCGTTGATATTTGAGACACAACTTGTCACCTGCTTCTGCTGTATAACTCTGCACATTTGCTTTTGTCCATAGGTAGCTTTACTCTTTGGTTCCTCCTCTTTACTTTCTTTCTCTGCTTTCTCTAGTCTAAGTGTTGTATCGACCAACTTCTCAATCGTAGCATCCAATTGTGGAAGAAGTTCTTTCCTTAAAGCCTTATCCAAACCATAAAAAAACTTTTGATTCTTCTTTAAATGTGTATTGATCATATCGATACCATACTTAGACAGTGATTCGAAAGTAGCAACATATTCGGCTACTGACATGCGAACTTGCTTCAAATCTATGAATTTATGAACCATTGCTACTTTCTTAGCCTCTGGTAGAAACTTATGCTCAAATCAAAACTTGAACTGATCCCAAGTTAATTCAACTTTATCTATCTATGCTACTAATAGTTCATACCAGTCTAATGCTCTTTCTTGCAGTTGGCTCGAGGTAATCTGAACTTTTTGCTAGTCAGTAACGCCTATGTGTGTGAAAATACGCTCATATGTCTTTAGCCATGCCTAGACACCAATCACTCCTTCGGTTCCTTCGAAATTATTACCACCAAAATTAGCATAATCACTACATATTCTGGGAAAATCAAAATGGGGAGTAGGAGGATTAGGAATCATGGAAGCATTGGACTATTGAATGCTCCTTACTAACTTCATCAACTATTCTGTTGTCATATACAATCCCTCAGATCCACTGGCCTAGGGTTAACCCATCTGGAGCATGATTTAGCCATACTTACTATAGCAAAGAAGTGAGGTTCAAAATAAGGATAAAAAATAACAATATCAGTATATATATAGTTTAAAATATACAAATAACAAATACGCAGCTGAATGACTACACCCTGTAATCATCATATATACCTTTGACTCGTGTCACTTAGTGTTGTGTATTTTCCTAATCTACTCTGATACCAAATGTAAACACCTTGCCTCTATACCTATCCTATCCAAGAGTATTGCTGATTAATACTATCAGATAATATGGAGAATGGGACAATATGGGGTCCACAAGTAAATATTTTTTTGGACTAACACTGGTACATATCTCATCTTATATAATACATAGATAGATGTACACAGTCTCAGTGCAAAGCAATAGACACATGTGTCACCAGGACAGAACAACACAGAACCATATATATAAATAAAGTACACAGAGTCAAAACGTATCAAATAAAACATAATATTTATAACAATACATAACCATGTAGGATACAAAATGATAGACTCTGACCCATAATATACATACATCACTACATTACATATAGAGTATACATATTCATATGCAATAGGCTATAAAATACATTAGGGAATGTATCATCCTAACATGACTACTAGAATCCAATAAGCCCATAAGTCTGCAGATGCAACTGAGCACCTGTACCTGCAATATCTTGAGATCCTAACTCGAGTATTATAAAACAAACGGGTCAGTTTATATTTTTGAATATGTATATCAATAATTATTATAAATGACATGTGTTAATGATATAATAAAAGTTATATTATATTGATGTATAATATTAAGGTGATATATTTCTATTATTTTATTACATATATATCAAACATATACAATTGTCTATATTAACTATCCATTATCAAGCTATTTTATCTATGTCCTAGGACTCAAAACTACTATATATATGAGTCTTCTAGCACATAACTATATCCAAGTGATTGTATAAATAGAATATGCATATACATCACTCTGTTAGAACCGAATGAGAGACTGATAGAACGAAGCCGGCTCCAGAGTCATGCAAACTCTACAGCCTTCAGTTACCTCGACCGTCGTCGTGAAATGTATCCATTGGTTACTCATCTACGTGAAGTATAAGTCATGACCCTACACTTTCCCCTGTAGGCAACAAACTTTTGGCTTAAGTGACGCAAGGGTGAACGCACGAAGCTATAGAAAATAATGTGTCGTAGATCTGAGGGACAACCTTACGATCAGGCTGCTAAGGTAGATGCTAGCCTAACTAGTCCTCTCCAATACCAATAAAAGGAGTACATCGTGATAAATGACATATAGTACCTATAATATAGCAGTAAAGCCTTTCTCAATAAACGTAAGCACGAAGCCTAACATATCACAATGAGTCCCCTCATAAGAACTCTAACTCGATATCACTAACCCATCACTTGAGTGCTATCTACTTGCAAAGACTAACCGAAGAAATATCTTAGCGGCGTCCCATACCATTGTATGGTACTCGATTGTCTACTCAATGCTTATAAACTCCATGTTTATCCATCTCATCTATGCCACAAGTCCTAGGTATAACTAGTGAAATATTACCGAATGCCCCATCCCAAATGGTATTATGACTCTGTTTACCACAAATTCCTCGTAGCACAGAACATCCCATTGTGTGTATGTGTATGATTAATAAGAGGTTGTTTAATTGAATAGGGAATACATCTCATTTTAATTATTATAAACTAAATTTATTAATTCCTTAATTAAAAAATTCTTAAGTATTAATCTTTATTTGCATTTTTACTTTACTTTCAATTTCATCTTGTATAAATATTAATTATCTGTTTATATACTTATTTTGAATTATTATACTTTATATCATTTACTTTATTATTTTTAGTTATTTACATTTTATGTATATTATTATTATACATTTTTTCTTATTACTTTTTTTAAGAATTTGGGAACGACCGGTTGGACCACTTGTAGACCGATTGTGATCGACCGGTCGGTCGACATGAGGTCGATCGGTCCACCTTTGTTGATGCGTACCTACAAAACACAATTCTCAATATCGCTTAAATGACCCATGGAACTACATACGAATTCTGATTTAATAAGACATGGATGTGAGAAAATAGCTCGTCTGAAGATGGAAAGCTTCAACTTTTGCTCTAGCTTCTTGTTATCAATGCATTTCTCTTTGCTATATATTTTTAATTTTCAAAATCGGTGCTAAAATTAGAGTTTCTCCTTGTTGAGTGGTGTAGAAACATGTTAGGAAGCCTACTTTTAAAATTTAAGAATATTTGACAATTTATTTTAATTACTTTGAATTATGGAAATGAAAAGGTGGTAGGGTTTTGGTTTGATGAAGAAGATAACATCAGAACTTAAGTTAATAGCATACTTATATTTATATACTCAAACGAGATTTCCAAATATTGGAAAACTCTGGAATTTTGGTCAGAAAATTTTCCTCTTGCTAAATGCCTTAAGTTAATAAGTTTAGCCTAATTACTAACTTAATATTTCTTCCTTTTTTCATTTCTATCTAAATCAAATTAAATATAATACTCTAAATTCTTTTAATTAAATATAACTACTTACATATCAAATAATTCTTAAACTCACTTATTTCAAATGCTTTTTTTTTACAATTAAATTAATTATTTTATTTATTTTTGTTTCGAATTCTTATAATTATCTTTTTTAATAATAAAATGTTCAAATTATCTACTTAATATTGAATACTTGCCAAAATATAATTCTACTTACTATATTAAATATTTTACATGCAAATTTCTAAATTATTCAATTTAATTCCTTAAATATGGCTTATGCCACTGGGTTTTTACATTAGAGGACAAAATTCTTTAAGGATGGGAGCTTGTAACACCCTTATTTTGGTTGCACAATATTCCAAAAATTTAATTAGGAAATTATTAAATAAATAAAGTGGGAAAATATAAATGTATATATAAGAATGGAAAATTTCCATACGAAAATAATTTGAATTTCAAACTTTAAACGGAGAATTATTTTATAAAGAAAGGAACTAAAGGCTTTAATTACATAAGGGAGAGATAAGGAAAGTAAAAATAAACCATATGATTGATTTCCCCTAACATAGCCCCCTTCCATAATTTCGGCCACACTATTTCTATCATAATAAAAGAAAAGAAAACTAAAGCTAAGGACCAAAAGCTCTCTATTAAAGAAAACTCAACAAAGGAGAAAAACGAGTGAGAAAAGGCTAAGGGCGGAAGTAGGTGATTATCTCCATACTAAATCAAATCTAGGTGAATAATATTTCCATCCTATGTTTTGATGAGTTTTAATATTGGTTTTAGTGTAGATCTGAATTCCAATTGCTATTTATCATGCATTTGGTATAGATAATCAATGTTGGAAGTATGGTTATTATTTATTTGTTTTAAGGAATTTTTCCCCAAGTGTTTTGGCTCTAAATGTTCTAAAATTTTGTTATAAAGTTTCAAATAATATTTCGAAGATGGTTATTTACTTTCAGAATTTTCGAGATTAGTATGAATTTTCAAAGTAAGAAAATTGATGATTTTAGAATTTGATTATTTAAAATATGAAAAATAATTATTTTGGATCTAAATTTTACATGATGTTAAGAAAGTAAATATCGATTTTTGGGATTTTTTGTGGATTTTTCCAAGCGATTACAATCTGGAATTAATTTTTATATTCAAAAAGGGTTTTATTGCAAAATGCAATTAATGGCATATTTTAAGGAAAATTATATTTTGGAAAAAACTAAGGGAAGTTTACCTCTTTGATTAGCTACAAAATTTATAACAAGATTTTGCTTAACTAATGAGATTTTGATAAATAAATTGGTTTGGTAAAAAGGTTAATACTTTTAAAGGCAACAATTGTGAAATGTAAAAAAAGGCCAATGACAACCTTCGATAGCCATCATTTTCAATGTTCGACAATTATCAGTTCTCAACATCAGATAACATGTTTGTTTTCAACTAGCGATGGCTATACTATATCTACTTTCGAAAGCTTTATTTTGTTAACCTTAGAAATCACTATATTGGTAATATCCCGGAAATTTAGGGCAATATCAATTTAATAATCTGTTTAAATAATTAAATTGATTGATAATTTTTGATAATAAAATTTGAATTGAATTAATAATCTAATTAAATAAATATTTAATTAGTGAATTTTTTCTAATAAAATGATTTCTATTTATAATATATATATTTAATTGTATATATTGTAAATAGATAAGCTTGGATTTAAAATTTAAAATAAATAAGATCTTGTTTTTAAATTTCCAATTTATCAATATATATTAGAATTTAAAAACAAGATTTTATTTATTAATTAAATTTCAAACACAAGCTTATCCATTTACAATATATACAATTGTATATACATTATAAATAGAAATCATCTTATAAATTTTTAAAGGCAATTGTATTTTTGTCAAGGCTTGATAGCTATATTTTTCTCAACATTCGGCAACTATATTTTTTAAGGTTCAATGGTTATATTTTCTCAACTTTCAAAAGCTATATTTTATTTAACTTGTGATAGCTATATACTTAGTCAACTTGTGATAGCTAAGTATGTTTTATTGGTTGATATGCAAAATCTATAATGTTAATATGTAATAGAATAATTCTCTTTAACATGCGATAGCCTATGTTTTCAACATGCGACAGCATGATATTTTTCAAGGTGTGATGGCACGGGGTATTTGAAAGGAAAGGTAGCTATTTTTATGACACTTGGAAGATTTTCAACTATATGATGGGCTAAATTTTACTTCAACAAAAAAGATGATTTTGTTAAATATTTTTATAAGTTTAAAGAAAGGGAAGAATGGTTTAACCCATTTTTGAAGAGTTTTTAGGAGAAGGAAACTATTGCTTTGAAAAAGTAATTTTTTGTGTAAATTGGCTATTACATGAACATACTTTTGGATGGTTGTTAATGTGTTATATGTTCTTCTTTGTACTTTGATCGGATATTTTTACATAAGATAAACCATTGACGTACTCACATATGTGTTAAATGATATCCCCCAACATTATGACCTTGGGGATAGGAAATCAGTAACAAATTAGGGTTGTTTCAATAGTGGGTATGGTTAGACATAAATTTCTAAGTGAGTAGAATTACATTCGTGAGATTAGTAAGATTAAATTATGTTAGGTTTCCTTGGATTGATTAAAAGATTTGACTTATGAATATCTTAAAACCAGACTTTAGGTGGAGACTGGGGTAAGGTCGCACCCTATCCTCCAACCATTAAGCTTATGATTAGTTAGGTCTGTGATTCCAATTTGTAGGACTTTTTTGATATTAAGGCTAAAATTTGGAGTTACGCATCCAAAGGAACTCGTACCAGATTGCTCACCTAGACCATTAGTATTTTCCTTCGAATATACTAGAAGACCATTGGAGTATTTGATATATCTTAAACCGAGTCGACTAGACAGACTTTTAGTTATCTTGAGAAAACTAATATGGGTTCATGGTGATCCTGGGAAAACTATGCCATATTATATAATTATGGGAAAATGTGGCCCTAGGGTCCTTTTGACCCTAGTAAAGGACGGACTGTTCATTCGACCCATACATGCATGATATGATATTGATGTTATGAGTATATTATAATCATTTTGGTTGTACGATATGTATGGATAACATATTGTTTGATAGGGTATTGGTGAGGGAAAACCTATTCCGCTTAGCAGCATGGTCTCACTAAGTACCTACATTAATAGTTTGAGATGGGCAAATATTATTCCCATCGGACTTTTTATTTGACCCAAACCTTTTGATTTCACCCTAAACTCTTGAGCACTCAATTTGGATTGGGTAGCCAAGGGTAGGTTATGTAAGGTTTAGACTAATAAGCTTCCAAAGACGTGTAGGCAGGAAGCTATAATCTACAAGTATTATTTTTGCTGTGTAGAGTTAACTGGTTTTCTCTGTTGCTGAATATATGTAATGACGGTTATTATAACCATGAAAGTAGTTAAAACTATGATCATCAAAGGAGGCATCTTCATATGTCGCTCTTGAAACTATATTTGTAGTTATTTTACTTTATCAAAACAATGGAATCGTAGGGTTATGTTCTATGATGAAGTTGGAATATAATGAATTTGCAAATTAATGAATATAAATGTTTTAAAAAAATATATAAATTATCGTTCTCTTAATGTTAATGATACGATAACTGATCTCATTTTGTTGTTGAAAAATAATGCTAAGGGTGATTGCAGCATCAATATTATCTATTTCTAAGCCTCAAAATAGGGGATGTTACATTTCTTGGCAAACAGTGTGAGATTTGGCGTCGATGATAAGGGCATGACAATGACAGAGGGATTTACATATCAATATGCCCCTAAGCAAACGCATTTGTTCTCCATTATAGGAATTTAATCAACTATGTTCTCACCACTGGGTCTAGCTCGATGCTAATTTAGATGGACTGACTTTGGTCATCACTGTCAAAGATGACCTTTTTGATTTTGTAGTTGGCCTTCATCTAGGTTGATGTCCCTAGTGCGGGGATTTATGAGGTCATCGTTGTCACTTCCTACACTGAGCTCTAGTTCGCATTAGTCCAATGCATGGACCATGCATTTTATGAAGTCTTCAACTAGGATGGATGTTCATGTGCAAGTGTGATAGGTCTTATCTTCCTTATTCCTAAAAATGCGTCTTTTGATGTAAAGTGGGTGGGTTTGTAGTATCACTATCCACACTTTCCAATGAGGGTGGACTTGTTCATTAGAAGTAGCAATAAGTCCTCGGGTTCTGGCTTGACTAGCCATAAAGACATGGTCTTCAATACCTTCAGCCCTAACACAAATAGAAGCGATGAGTGGCTCTCGCGTTCTCTTGGTAGTGGGCTCATTATGATAAGACAATGCATTTGCTTTGATTTGTGTAAGGGTTCCATCATGAGCAGGAGCGATGGTCAACTCTTGCATCCTTTCTAAGTGCTTGGTTTGACTAGGCATGACACGAGGTGAACCTCGAGCGGCTCATACAATCTCTCGGATGCATTAATTTGATTGATGCTTTCACCATGGGAGGGAGCATTGATTGGTTCTTGCTCCTTTTAGAATTGTTTATTTTCAATGGTTCAACATAAGTGAGAACCATGAGGGGTTCATGCACTCTCTTGGATGTTTCGATATAATTGACTTCAATCACATGAGCAAGAGCTTTTGGAAGCTCATGTGATCTCTCGGAAGGAGTTGGTGTACTGGGTGCATCCTCCATGTAGGCAAGAGTAATTGGGTGCTTTCGTACCCTCTTAGGTTGGCCACTATTTAGGATAGCCGCCTTTATTGAAGCAAGAGTGATCTTTTATGGCTTTTTGTAGAGATATGTTATTGCAGTCTCTAGTGGCTTGTTGATACTGTAGACACAATCGACTCCCACCTTAATAAAGAATTTCATTATGGGTCATTGTTAAGCCACTACTACATCTAGGTCACCCAAAGACAACCTACCTCAAAGAATATTGTAGCAAATGGGAAGTCAACAAAAACAAAGTTTGCTTGTATTTTAGCAGAGCGGGGTACCTTGCTGAAGGTGACCATATGTGATGCTGAACCCAACAGAACAATCCTAACCCCACTTAAGCCATAAATGGAAAAGGTGAATTGACTCAGACTAGATGCACTTAGGTGTTGGTGATGTTAAGGGTAGCCAATGCCTCTTATGTCCTTGGTTGTGAAGGTGATGTTGGTTTCATGTTCCTCTACTCTCGATGCTTTTGGGGCCAAGAGCTTCTATGAATACACTTCATGTGTGGGGCTGAAATCCCTTCCGTATCAGGCTGGGCCCTTCTACTACTTCTGGCCACATGTGCGCCACTACATGTCAATGGGATTTTCGTGTTTACGGTAGCCACATTGTTTCCATCTGCCCGCTGAGGCAAAGTAAGAAGATTTTGCCTTTCGGCTATTTGGTCTACCTTTTTCCTAACATATAATACAAGTATACCTTCGCAAATCAACCGCTCCATCTCATCTTTTTGGCAACGAGACTCATTGGTGGTGTGATCATTCAGCTAGTGGAATTTATAGTATCTCCCATTAATGTTGGGCTTCCCCTTTGTGCCTTGAGTAGGCGGGAAGATGTCGGTAATACAAGGCATGATTCCTTATGGTAAGATAGATGATGTACATATTATGATTTAATGAGGCGTAACTTGCATACCTGGGTTAGGATTGAGGGACATCTCCAAAGCATTTTTGTTGTGCTCTTGATGGCCATTTCTTCTACGGCTTCCCTCACCACGTGAGTTATGCTTATTGCCTTGCATATCTTCCTTATTGCTGTCGAAGAGGTCTGCCTTCTACACCCTCATAACTTTGTTGTCTCCATGAAAGAAATCCATCAAAGATGAGGCAGGTTGTTTTTGTACCTCCTTCCACATCTTGGATCAGTACCTCAACCGAAAGCAAAGGGCGACTGCCAAGCTATCTTGTCCATCCCCTAGTGCATATTGACTCCTTATTGAAGCAATTGACATAGGAGTGGAGTGACTTGGCTATTCCTTGTTCTATGTTGCAAAGTTCATAAGCAATCATGTTTTGGGTTTGAGAAACGAACAAGTGAGTTTTGAAGTTGGTGCATAGCTGGTTTCAAAAGTGGATGTTATCTTCTTGTAGATGCAAGAACTACCATAAAGCCGATCTAGTTAGGACAAAAGGAAAATAAGAGGCATTTAGCATTGTTGGAGAGTCAATCTTCTCGAGTGATGGAGTTGAAAGTTGTAGCATGATCAGAAAAGTTGGTGCTCCCATCATATTTTTCAATGGGAGGTAAAGCATACATCCGATGAATATATGTTCTTAATATCTCTTTTTAGAATGGTTAGTCATTCTTATTATTGGAGAGTCCCTCTTCGTCTTGCTTTCTAGTTTGAATTCTAAGCATATTTTGTCTAAGCAATTCCATTTATTCCATGAGACCCGCATTTCCTTATGCGATGATGTGAGGCCTTTGCTAAAGAAGGGCTCCTTTTATGCCTTGTGTGGGAAGGATTTCTTTAGTGCCGATAAGGAGACGATGAGTGATGATGATGGACAAGAGTAGGAGACCTCCCTTTTCTATTTACAGAAGAAGACCTGGAATTATGGCTCCTTCTTTCATGGGAGTGATATCTTGGAGCTTCCTGTTGCGACCATGAGTGAATAAAGAATTCCCTAAGCTTGTAAAATTTCGCTTGCTCTTTAGTGCTTAGGCGATCAAAGCGCAAATCATGCCCCATCCACTATCCAGAGTCATTAAGTGGCACATAGTCTCTCAACGAAGGGGAGCAACCACCAGTGTGACCCTTGGGCACTAGGATTGGCTCAAGTAATGGGGCTTTTCGAGCAAAGTCACGAGCATGCACGAATGCATGTCATGCAACCTTGATAGGGTCTTGAGCAAAACACTCCCCAAGCGTCATGCATCATGCATGATGTTGAAAGTGCTAGGAATTGTAAGGGGAAGGAGGTCCAGTCAATAGTTGCTATGATTCCAAGATCATAGTTGATGGTTTTATGGGCTACCAGCCGAGCACAGAGATCGTTCAAGTCATGGGTCATTTGTCCTATGTTTATGATTCCATTTACAAAGCTAGGCCACATATCCTTATTCCAGGAATGAGCCTGATGGCGTTGGCCCAAGTAACACTATTGGTGTTGTGGTCATTTGAATTGTCAGGCATCATTGTTGTTAGCTACATTGTAAATGCTTGTTAGGAGTCGAATAAATATTCTAAAGAGGAAAAAGTGATGAAAGTTGAGAGCTTTTAAGGGATGTCCTCCTTCTAGTATTAAAATGTTGACTAGATTTTTAGTCACCTCACAATTATGGTTAGAGATGAATTTTGGGAAAAGGTTGTTTACTAAAATCATTATTTAGAAATGTGAAACGAGGAACAACTAAGGGATTAAATTATGTAATTAGAGAAACTACACAAGATTTGGATTGGTTCGATCTTAACAAAGATCTACGTCCATTATGGTTGATGTTTTGATTACTTAGAGCTTTTGATTACAAAAGGAATATTAATAGCTATATCAAGAGCTTAGAGCTGGTAAAA
Source organism: Allium fistulosum (assembly GCA_030737815.1). Taxonomy (NCBI): domain Eukaryota; kingdom Viridiplantae; phylum Streptophyta; class Magnoliopsida; order Asparagales; family Amaryllidaceae; genus Allium; species Allium fistulosum. Next base: position 615,868,527 of record CM060907.1, read on the forward strand.
TATATGTCATGAGGGTAGAAAATTTGATCCTTATAGAAGTACGCGTGATCCATTATTTATAACTGAAAATTATCATGTCTTAAAGGGCTTAGATTGGTGGCTTGAATGCTAAGTTTCCTCGGTGCCATTGATTGTGATCTACAACCTAAATGACGACTAGATTAGATTCCACATGGTAAGAATGGATTAGATGTGTGCTAGCCGTTAAGTCGTATAGTGGCATTATTGTTTCAAAATGACATCATTCGGCAGGGAGTGCTTGTTGTACAGTGGTGTGCTTATGTTAGAAGACACCATAGGGCAAGGACTGATTGTTGTATAGTGATGCTTTTGCAAAGTAGTAGTGAAATACAGAGAGTGGTTGTTATACAATGATGCTTCTATCAAATGTATATTGTCGCCTTTGTCGCTTTTGTCAAAGGAACAGTACAAGATTGCTACCTCTTTTTACAGGGGCAACAGATGGCTTTTGCCAGAAGTATGTTGAGTTATTACAAAATGAAGGGGCAAAAAGTCTGATCATCGAGGAATCTTTGGCGACCAGGGAGAGGCCTGGATGATAATATGGTCGGTCTAGGGTCCTTAGAGGTGATGTTTTCTTGTTATGACTTGACCATTGAGATTTAAAGGTGGGAGATGTTGTCTACAAGATTGAAGCTTCTTATTACTATAGAGAACATGGCGTGCAAGGCTTGGACAGTTATAGTGCTATTGGGCTGGTGGCAGCTTTGGTCGACATGTTCAAGGCGGGCCTTTGTAACACCCCACCTCTATACCCATACTATCCAAGAGTATTACTAAGTGATACCGTCACATAATACGAAGAACGATGCTATACGGGGTGCACATGTGAATATTTCCTTTAAGCTAACACTAGTACATATTTAAACATCGAATAAGTAACTCACCTATATGTATACAATATTAGCATAAAGTGATAAATACATGTGCCTCCAAGATAAGACAATACATAATATACAATAAATAATAGAGCACACAGAGTCAGAATCGCGGTGATGATATATAATATAAAGTATATAAGACAGCGTGGTTACAACACATCTCAATATGACATAGTGTGTATAAAATATATGTACATCATGATGACACGTATACAACTAATCTACCATATACAAATGATATATGAAAATTTATATCAAGTCTCCATTATGCCCACAAAACACAAGCTGGTCATATTTTCCATATACCTGAACTATCTTTGACTGACCTAGTATTATGTAAATCACACATGGGTCAGACTATATCTAAATCAAGGATCTATAAATATATGTGACACGGTATATACTAGGAATAATAACATGATAACACTATCAGAGTACCCAAGACAACAATCACTATGTCAATAAATACGTATGTAGAAATATGTGCATGGTATATAATTATAATAACATAGATAATCATTAAAACATCAATCAGAAGTCATAGAACCAACATCAAAAAGGTGTGAATCATCCATATTTGGAAATCATCATCAAAATCCAAAATTCATTTATAGGTGAGATATTACCAAATATAATGAGGCTAGCATGTGCATTGCCTAAATATATCTCTCAATCTTAATAAATAGAAGGTCTTCATCAATATATGTAGGATAGGCCGCCTATCAATATAAATAAAGATATGAGAATCCAGTATACTCTGGACATCTATCCAGATATAATCTCATGTCCTCATATATGAATAATTAGAATATATCTTGATGGGGAATGACTGTACGTCATACACGAAGTCCGAATTAGAGCAATCTAAACACATCAATATGTGGGTCATCTAACCCATATCTATACATAAGTGAGGTGTATCAATAGTACATGCTAATCTATCACTCCGTTAGTACCAAAAAGGAGATTGATGGTATAGAGCCAGCTTCAGAGTCGTAGAGACTCTACAACCTCTAGTTACCTCCATGGTATTGTGACACGTATCCACCGGTGTGCTCGTCAATGTGAGGACTTAAAGTCATGACACTGCTCCTGCCCCTATAGACTGCTAGCCTAGTGACACAAGGTGAACGTACATAATGAAAGCACGAAGCTATATAAATATAGGGTATTGCAGATCTAGGGCACGACCCTATGATCATGCCACTAGGGTGGATTCTGGCTATTTAGCCCTCCTTAATGCCAATAAAATAAGTACATCATGATAGTGGATCACAATACCAATAAATATAAACATAAAGTTTTGCTCATTGTTAGCCATGTAGCCTTACTCACTGAATATAGGCACAGAGCCATACTCATCACTAACTGTGTCACCTCACATTCATAACACTATTCTCGTCATGTGAGTATCATCTACTCGCAATAAATAACTGAATAAATATCACAACAGAGTCCCATACCACTACGTGATACTCAAATGTTCATTCACTGCTCATAAACTATACTTGGTCCCCATCATATTCTATATAACGAGTCCAAAGAATAACCGGAGGAAAATTACCGAAAGTCTCATACCAGATGGTATTATAACTCTGTTTATCCAAATTCCTCATTACATAGAATGAGAATAACTTGAAATCATACTAAAGGATGTCATCACCGTATCATATCAAAACCACTAGTCAAATCTATATTAATAGTGAATCTCTCATACCATCCAAAATCATCATGAATAGGTGAGAAATCATAATGAAATCACTTCAATCACATATTTAAGAAACTGCCATATTTAGTATATATAGTACTTTAAAATACTTTAGACATATCATTTCATATTTCCAAAATTTATATATATATATATATATATATCTGTGTGTGTGTGTGTATGTAAGTATGTATGTATGTATGTATTATAACATTTAAATAATCTCTTAAAACCAAAATAGATTCACTTTCAATAAATTAATTAACTTTTAAATATAACAAAATGCAATACCAAATTTAGAATAAAATGTTATCTCATAGCATATATATAAATTATTAGATAATGAATCATCAACACATCCAAACACATTAAACCAATGCTAGAATTTAATTGGATATTTAAATAAACTTTAAATTATTAAATACACATTTTCCTTATAACGGCTAGAATATTTCTTATTTTTTGAAAATGTATATTTAATTTTTATATGATTTTTAAAATCAAATATCAAATTTATTCCTTTAATTAATTGATTTCTTTAAATAAATAAATAATACATTACTTTATAAAATCTCATATAAACTTCTCAAAAGACATTTTATTTATTTACTATTATTTAACATTAATTATTTCTTATATATTATATTTTTAACATTTTTTTAATTAAATAAGCCACCGGTCGACCGGTATACCTACCAATATTGCGAATATCTGAAGCAATTCTGGATTTTATGATTAAAGTCAGACCATACACCACATTATTTCGTCCAATTTGATGCATACTACATACATATATCTGTCATAACAAACCAACCATAATTCTATATATATATATGAACTAATATGATTTGACATAAATTTTTGAGCGTATTACTCACCTTGCTCTAAGTAGATTCCTGCTTCCATTCCCTCTTCACTACAAGCTTCCAACAACTCAAAGCTTTAATCAAAATGCCATTTTACTACATATATGTTGATGTAGCTTGCTATAGAGATGTATATATATTAATTTGAAATTTTATATAATTTTATATATATTTTATTGAATTTAAAAGAAGGAGAAGCAGGAGGATTTCCAATGATCCTTATTTCATTTTTGATAATCCTTATTTCATCCAATAGAGAATGCATATGAAGGAAGGAAGCTTACATGAAGTGTTTTCCTAAAGAAAGAAGAGTTTCTAGGCATTAAGAAAACTTAGATAATAAAACATGGATTTTGGGTTTAAGGTTTTGGACAAGCCTTTATAGAATACTTAAAACAATTATTTCTATTTCCATTTTATTTATAAAACTATTTCCTACTCAACACAAAGCACTACTAAAAATTAAACAAAAAATTAGATTTATGTTTCTTAAACAATTACGCATTTTAAATTTTATAGAATTTATTTTCCATGGTTTAACCTATTTTAATTTAATACTCGCATGTTTATACTTTTAAGGCCATTTATTAAATCAATTACAAAATTACATTCATTTTATATTTAAAAATACATTTTAAACAAATAAACTTTTGTTATTAACTTTAATTAATTATTGCTCAAAACTAGGTTGTTATAGACTTCTCCCCTTAAGAAAATTGCGTCCTTGTAATTCCTCGTTAGGGAAAATCTATAACTAGTTAATAACTTCAAACTTAACCATATCACTTCCAACTTATTTTTAAGTACAAAACAAATGGTCATCAAAACAAATTCACAATACACTCTCTTTACTATTTCAAATCAACACATAGAGTAATATGCATTGACTCTTCAAGAACTAAATAAAGAAATACACAAAATCAATGAGTAGAACTTTTATCATTCGCTTATCAAAAGAATCAATTCTATCTATAAGATATTAAAATTCATAACTCAAAAATTGCTTTCCAAAGAATGGTAATATATATAATTTGTAAGTTTCATTTTACTTCATTATATAATTTCCAAATCTAAAAAAAAGTTTTTTCCATGATTTCATAATATTTTCCTTCAATAAATTTACTTTAAAATTCTCAATCCAAAATTCTCATTCAATCAATTTAAAATATTTCAACTAACCAAAACTTTCCATATACTTATATAACAAGTGTCTTTTCAAAATTCAAAATATCCAGATATACAATCAATCATCAAAGCTCTTCAAAGATATATATATATATATATATAGTACATTTAAATATATTTATAAATTTGAGCATTTTGAAACTAAGCCATGATTTCTTATTAAAACATTTCTCAAATAAATATTTTCATCGAGTATAAACTTCATAATCTTCCAAATACTTTATACCAAGAATCAATTTCAAAAGAATTTCCATTCCTTCAAATATTTTATTATACAAACTCAAATTTAAACACATTTCCAGAAATTTCTTTTCATGTAGCCTTTGTAAAACTGTAACACCGCGCATTTTTATATAGTTAAAATGTAACGTATAATGGTAAGTAATGAAAATAAATAATTTTGGAATTATCAGAATATGGCTCCGGAACTTGTACCATTGCGTCCAGGGCGATTTTCTGATCAGTTTCCATAAATAACTTGTCTCAAACCGAACCAATATGGAGAAGATAAGAACAAAACATAATCAACTAACCGAACGAAAAAAATAATATAACACAAATATGGGCCGACCAGAAGGTCGACCCAATAGGCACAACGGTCGACCGTTGGCTAAGGGCGGTCGACCGCCCGATTGACCCGCACATGGCCTAGAGGAATTTTCATCCAGGTAGGTACAGTGACGTGTTTTCTCGTTTTTGCGCGATCTGAGCCATACATTCTTCGATCCTATGGCTCTGAACGACCCTGTGACGTGGTGGCTCCAGATTCAATCCAAGAATCCGATGGTCTGAGATCCCCAAGCTCCAATATAAATAGGACCCTAGGCCTAGCTATCTTCTCACGATTAGATTTTCTCCCATGGGTTCATTGCCTAAGGCTGAACCCTAAAAAGAAAATAATTTCTAGGGAGAAGATCTTCTAAATTAAAATATTATACACTTTGGAAGAAGGGGATCCAGAAGGACTGTGGAGCCAAGCGAAGCACAAGCAAAGCTAAGGACGACAGGTGAGTGGATTTATTTATATATCTTTTAAGTTTAAGATATATTATCATTAGATTTCCGTTTAGAAAATTTTATTCAGTAATTAATCATATTAATTAAATCAGGCTGAACTATAAGAAAACTTGCAGTTTATTTATAGTATTAGTATTTATACACTATTTTCTATGCCTTATTTACATCTTTTTCTACGTTTTGGATTTTTATGCAAGCGTCAGTTTTCTTCTATCCCCTCTTTTCTTTCTTCGCGTATGGATTAGAATAGATTAAATGCAAATATGGACTATATGATTAAGAAAACTGAAATGAAGGAAATTAGATGTAAAATAATAAAAGTTGAGGAATAGAATTACCGTAATAAATTTCATTAAAACGGAAAAGATAATTTGGGGGTAATTATTAGATTAATTGATTGGTTTAGAAAATATGATACATTTCCATAACTTAATATCTAAAAGATAACGATAAACGTAACTGCCAGAATAAAAGAAATAAAAAGGGGAAATTAGTGTAAAATAGAGAAACCACTATATTTTGCACTACTCCAAAATAGTAAAAGAGATACCTTGTAGTTACGGATTATTGTTTATAGTATTATCCAATATTAAGATATGGAAATGGATTATATAGTCTTCATAACCAACCAAATAAAATAATATTACTTCCTAAAATATCGGACAATAAAGTAAAGTATGATTTGAAACAAGAAAATTATTAATTTAAGAATTTGAGGCTACAAATAAATTTAAGGAGCCTAAGTCTGCATTTACTGTGCAGGCTATTTAAACATGCAATTATTATGATAAGTGAATCATGTAGTATTAGAGAATTAAAGAAAAATCTATATCATAATAAAAGAAGGCAGATTAGAGCAGACAAGAAACGCTTGTAATTATATAACGGACTATAAAAGAAGAAAAAGTAACAATTACAAGTAGAATTATAACATAGGTTATAATTATGAAATAAGAACGGAAAAGCTTGTTGTGAGACTTAAAATAAATTGATAAGCAATGATAGTAGAGAATAATGGTAGAAGCTTATTTAAACAACTTATATTAAGTTGACAAGCAAATAAAACAGAAATAATAAAAGAGGCTTGTTTTATTGAACTTATTAAGGATTTATATATTAAGTTAAATAAGCAAGATAATGAAGGTCGCTCATACTAACAGCATTCCCTATTAGACCTATGGTTATCTCACAATAGTTAGAAGTGAGATGAGGGCAAGAATATGTTAATTAAATTAAAATAAGTAGCCAACAGAATAAGAAAGCAAACTAAACGCAAATTAAAAGATTATACTTGGGGTCTAATAAAAGAATCGAAATGTGTTTGGAGCAGCCCAAAGGATGAAGCGCCTAACGAAGCAGTTCATCAAGGATTTCAGCAATGGAGAAGCATGTCCAACTTAGTATTTTTGGGCTTCAAAGAAGTACGTGACTTCAACGGGACACGAGGATACTCTAGGATGGCCTTCTGGGTTGGCCTAACGAAGCTGCATCCCCGGAAGCAGGTCTGTAGGTGTTCCATCAAGAGAGTATACCTTGACTGCATTTGCATTGTAGGCCTAACGAAGTGGACCTTTGTAGGCAGTCAAAAGGGCTTGGTGTTCGGAGTAGGGTATTTGTATGTCCAGTACTTGCAAGTAGGTTTAAGGATAGTCGCATGCGGATATCGGTCAGCATCAAGACCCAGAGAAATTTTGGGAAAGACTAGAGTTAAACCAACAGGCCAATGATTCTTTCACTATCGAGACATTAGATGGAGGGGCACCGCCAATTGGATGTTAGATTTTTTGCAGTAGGGCACAACCATTTAACTCTTTAGACGTCTTTCGATTAGTTGAGGGGTGGCTGCGTGGGGCCATAGCCACGATGAGGAAGGGATAGACCAATTATAATATTTGTATTGTAGGCCTAACTAAGCGGTCCTTTACAGATATAGAAAATCCCCGACTGAGTTCCGTACAAGGTAGACCTTGTTGGCGGGATTCAGATAGTAGATAGAACGATTACGTAGTCCTCAATGTATGCACTGGGTGGTACATTGTGGATGTCTGAGCACTGGTATAGACTAGTGCGGACATGATTTACGTTTTCATAGTAAGTAGTGGAGCATCTGTATTGTAGGCCTTACGAAGCGGTCCTTTACAGATATAGTTACGGAACGCTCTCGAAGCTAGACGATGGAACCTTTTTTAAGGAGGATATGGAAATCACCATGGGTGGTACCTAGTACCAATATGGTCACTGGGAGTCTGGGCATATAGCAACATATATGTATATATTAGTTATTAGGTTTTTGACGCAGCGGATATTACAAAAACAATGTCGATCGTTGAATGTAGCAATCGGTGGATTGGAAGAATACTGGAATGCCCGAATTCGTTGATCCGAAGATACCGAACTCTAGCTATCTCGAACTCGTTGATCGCGCACGATACCGGGTTCAAAGATCTTCAATTCTTCGAGCGTTGATCTAGCGCACTAGATTCCACGAATCGGCTTCTACAATCGTTGAATCGAGCGCACTCGATTATCCGAAAGAGGAGATAGGAGATTACACTCAACTACCAATTTAGATGAAAGCACACAGCAATCAAAAGAGAATTTTATTCAAAAATCAACAACCTTACAAATGAGACTCACGACCTATTTATAGGCGAACAATTTTACAACAGAAATTTCTCTAACTCCTAAGTCGTTTCCGACTCATAGCTCACGACTCAAGACTTAAGACAAACAGTTACAATACTAGCCTTTAACGACTTATCAACCTACAACACGACTCAAAAGTAAACGACTCATAACAGACGACTCATCTTAAGTCGTTTACGACTTATCAGATTACAACACAATCATACGACTTAAAAACAAAGTACACGACTCAAAGTAACAACATACAACGACTTACACACTGACGACATACGGAAGAGATGACATACGACTTATCAATACTTCGCGAGTTAACACTGCCGACTTATTCCCTTCAACGACTTAAGGAAACGACTTATGCTTGGACGACTTAGAGAATAGTGACTTCAACGAGTTAGCCCAGTTCACGACTTAAGGATCTCAGACGACTTAACTAAGTCGTAACCCGCTTCTTCTTCTTCTTGCTTTGTGTTAAGTCGTGGACGACTTATACCTCCAGTTTCATTAAGTCGTGAACGACTTATACCAGCCTCTCCCTTGAGTCGTGGATGACTTATCTCCTTACCTTCCTTAAGTCGTAGACGCCTCATACGACTCATGCCCGTTTCTATAAGTCGGTTACGACTTATATTTCCCTCGTTATCTTTAGCTCGTGGACTACATACGACATCGCCCTTAAGTCATAGCCGACTTAAACCTTCTATACTCGCAGCTATTTTGTTAACTCGTGCATCTTCTATAAGTCGTGGACGACTTATCTCTGATTCCTTAAGTCGTGTACGACTTATGCCTTTGAAGGTTGTAGGCTGCGCTGCATCATCCTCCCCAAGTAGAAAGAAATTCGTCCTCGAATTTGCACACTCTTCATCCCCAACAAACTCATCCCCATGATATGGTACGAGATGCTTAACATTGAATACGTCAGACGTATACACATCATCCGGTAGTCTCAATTTATAAGCATTTTCATTAATTCGTTTTACAACTTCCACGGGACCAATTTTCCTGGCTTTCAACTTGTTATAAGCGCCTACTGGAAAACGATCTTTCGTTAAAACTGCATAAACCATATCTCCTTCATTAAACTCAACATTTCGTCGTTTCAAATCTGCAGATTGTTTATACTTTTCATTTGCTTTCTCTAATCGTTCTTGAACGATTTTATGACATTCCGTCAACCCCTCAACAAAATCAGCAGCTTTCTTAACTGTCTTCTTTGATTGGGGCACTACCGTTAGATCCAACGGTCCCTTCGGTAAACTCGAATATACTATCTGAAATGGACTGAACCCAGTACTTCGATTCATAGCATGATTATGAGCAAATTCTGCCTGGCATAACTTCACATCCCAACTCTTTAGATTCTCTTGAACAAGACACCTCAACAAATTTCCCAATGATCTATTAACCACCTCTGTTTGTCCATCAGTTTGCGGATGATAGGCACTACTAAACTTCAACTTTGTCCCGACCATTTTCCACAAACTCAACCAAAAATGACTCAGAAATCGAGTATCTCTATCCGACACAATAGATTCTGGCAATCCATGAAGTCGATAGATCTCCTTGAAAAACAACTAAGCAACATGAACAGCATCTGTCGTCTTCTTACAAGCAATAAAATGTGCCATCTTCGAAAATCGATCCACTACCACATAGATGGAATCGTTTCCTCGCTGTGTTCTTGGCAATCCCAACACAAAATCCATACTCACATCAACCCATGGTTTAATCAGTACAGGTAACGGCATATATAAACCAGCATTAGTCGCAGTTCCTTCCGAAACCTGACAAATATGACAACGCTCCACAAACCTCTCTACCTCTTTCCTCATCGATGGCCAAAAGTAGGATTGTGAAATCAGCTGTAAGGTACGGTCTCTCCCAACATGTCCCTCTTCGTGTAACTCCTTGATAATCCTCATTCTCAGACTACCCTCCGGTATGCATAATCGACTTCCTTTAAAAAGAAAACCGTCAACCAACATAAACTCATAAGTCTTCCATTCCTTGTCCCCTTCAACAAATTTCTTAAAATAAGAGTCTTCTGTAATCTGTTTCGGAAATAATTCAAAACCAGTCACCTCAACTTTCATCGTTGTCAACAAATGACTCCTTCTACTTAAAGCATCAGCCACTCGATTCGTCACCCCTGACTTGTGTTTAACAACAAAAGTAAACTGTTGCAGATATGCAATCCATGATGCATGTCTCGTTGAAATCTTATCTTGCCCTTGCAAATGCTTTAATGCTTCATGATCAGTATACAGAACAAACTCTTTCTGAAATAGATAATGTCTCCAGTGTTTAATAGATTGTACAACAGCATAGAACTCCACATCATATGTACTGTATCGCATCTTCGCTCCTGACAACTTCTCACTGAAATATGCAATTGGACGTCCCTTCTGACTCAACACTCCTCCAATCCCAACCTTGGATGCATCAGTATGTAGTTCAAACACTAACTGAAAATCAGGTAATACTAGAATTGGTGCAGACGTCAGCAATTCCTTGATCTTCCTAAAAGCACTCCCTGCTTCCTTTGTCCATGCAAATTGTTTACCTTTCATGCAATCTGTAACAGGTGCCATCACACTACTAAAGTGTGGTATAAACCTTCGATAGAATGAAGCCAACCCGTGAAAACTACGAACTTCCGTTATCGTCTTGGGCTGCGGCCAATCTCTGATCGCCTCAACTTTACTCTGGTCCACCTGTATACCTTCCTTCGAAACAACATACCCCAGAAATAAAACACTATGCGTCATGAACACGCATTTCTTCATTGCAGCATAGAATTGTTCTTGTCGCAATACCATCAGGACTTCCTTCAGATGATTCAAATGTTCCTCTGGACTCCCACTGTAAATCAGAATATCATCGAAATACACCACCACAAATTTCCCAATGAACGGTCGAAAAATCTGATTCATCACCCTCATAAAAGTACTCGGTGCATTGGATAAACCAAATGGCATGACCAACCATTCGTATAGACCCTCCCTGGTTTTAAAAGCAGTTTTCCACTCATCGCCTGGTCTGATATACGAATTTGATGATATCCGCTCTTCAAATCAATCTTCGAAAAAATAGTAGCTCCGCTTATTTGATCCAACAAGTCATCCAACCTCGGCATTGGAAATCTATATCTCACAGTAATCTTATTTAATGCTCGACTGTCAGTGCACATCCTCCATGTTCCATCCTTTTTGGGTACCAATAAGGCTGGTACAGCACAAGGACTTAAACTCTCCTGCACACGCCCCTGTTCAAGCAATTCTTCCACTTGCCTTCGCAACTCTTCATGTTCCTTCGGACTCATTCGATAATGTGGTCTGTGTGGCAACACAGCACCTGGAACAAGATCTATCTGATGTTGAATATCCCTCAACGGCGGTAACTCCGTTGGTAACTCTTCTGGAAATACATCGTCAAATTCTTTCAAAACTGGTTTAACTTCTTCTAGAATTTCAACCACTTCCTGACTCTCTCGCCCAATTAACAAAAACACTTCAGGTTCCTCCTCTACTTCCTTCACAAACTCTTTCAATGATAACAAAGTTTTGAGCTCTTCAATCTCCTCCAACTTGTTTTCCTCCTGTTGTCGCTTCTTCGGAACTAGTGTAATCTTTGTGCCTTCAAACATGAAACTGTAGCTGTTGGTACGCCCATCATGTTGCACCGCCCTATCATACTGCCACGGTCTCCCCAGCAACAAATGACAAACGTCCATGTCTACGACATCACACCAGATTTCATCTTTGTATTTCTTCCCAATTGAAAACTTCACACAAGCTCTACGTCCAACTTTCACTTCACCACCCTTCCTCAACCAAGCTAACTTGTACGGTTTAGGATGTTTCTCGGTTTTCAACTCCAACTTCTTCACCGCTTCTGTAGAGATAATATTATCACAACTCCCAGCATCAATAACAAATTTACAAACGCTTCCCAGAATAGTGCATGTAGATTGAAAGATATTGTTCCTCAACCAACTACTTTCCTCCTCTTGCTTCGGTGTTAAACAACTTCTCCTCATCATCAATGCGTACCCGTCATCTCCCGACAGTAAGTCTTCCTCCTCAACTGGTAAAGAATTAGAGCATTCAGCTTCTTCATCCTCATCCTCAACCTCTGTAATCATGGTTCTCTTCTTTGGCTTTGGACACTCACTGCTTTTATGACCCAATTCCTGACAATTGTAACATTTGAAACCATTGTTAACCCTTGCCTTCTCAACCTCCTTCACCACTGGTCTACTGATAGGTTTAGAAACATTAGAACTTCCACCAACACCCTTCGCTTGATTGTTAGAATTAGTAAATACACCACTTCCTCGTCTCCCTTGCTTTTCCCAAGCCAACGCTTTCTGATGTGCTTCTGCCACAGATCTTGGATCGAACATATTAACCATATCCTGAATCTGCATTCTCAATCCCCCAATGAACCTAGATGTCAGCTGCTCTTCCGTTTCCATAATGTCATTCCTCGCAATAAGTTGATAGAATTCATTAGCATAGTCGTTAACTGTCTTCGTGCCCTGCCTCAAGTTCTACAATCGTTGATACATCAAAGATTTATAATTGTAAGGTAAAAACGTTGCTTTCATCAATTTCTTCATCTTCTCCCAAGATTCAACTTTTGACTTCCTCATTCGTTCACGTGTAAGCTTAGTTTGCTGCCACCATGCCAAAGCTCTACCCCTCAGCCTCGTAGCAACCAATTTCACTCTACGATGTTCTGGAACTTCATTAAAGTCAAAAATATCTTCAACATTAGCTACCCAATCTAGAAACTCCTCTGCTTGCATACCACCTTTGAATTCAGGAATTTCAGTCTTCATCCCTGACTCCCACTTGTGATCATACTCAGAGTAATTTCTTCCTTGTCCTCGTCCTTATCCTTGAACACTACCACCATCATACTCCTCTTCAAAATCAGATGTATATCGTTGTCTATCTCGTCCACCCACATCTCTACTACCATTACGTCTTCCACTTTCATCCCTTCTATCGACATTCCTCCGTTCACGATCATTCACGTTCCTCCCACGCCCTTGATCATTTTCAACACTTCGGTCTCGATTGGAATGTGGCGAGACTCTACTACCCCCATGGTTAGATTCTGGTGAAACCCTTCTCCGATTTTGATTCATCTCTGTCATAAGCTTCTCTAACCGACCAATTCCTTCGTTAAGCTTTTCACTAAAATTCTCATTGATTCTTTGCTCCATCTCATCAGCCTCTTCTCTTCGATACAAAGCTTCTACGTTTTGGTGGCGATTAGCTCTTCTTGGCGGCATACTTGAAAATTTCACAACTCTTCAACACTTCAAAATTCAGACACTTTTCGGACTTTGATCCAAAATGAAACGGATCGAAAACTTCCACTTTGTAGCAAATCGCGATGAACACGATGGACAAAGTTTCGGCCTCCAATTCAAATCCGATCAAACAATTTCGAACAATGATGAACAACTTCACTTGCTCACGGCTCAACTTCAAACTTCTCAATGATTAGGCTCCAAGTCTCGATCTAGCTATGATTGGCTAGAACAAGCTCTGATACCAAAACTGACGCAGCGGATATTACAAAAACAATGTCGATCGTTGAATGTAGCAATCGGTGGATTGGAAGAATACTGGAATGCCCGAATTCGTTGATCCGAAGATACCGAACTCTAGCTATCTCAAACTCGTTGATCGCGCACGATACCGGGTTCAAAGATCTTCAATTCTTCGAGCGTTGATCTAGCGCACTAGATTCCGCGAATCGGCTTCTACAATCGTTGAATCGAGCGCACTCGATTATCCGAAAGAGGAGATAGGAGATTACACTCAACTACCAATTTAGATGAAAGCACACAGCAATCAAAAGAGAATTTTATTCAAAAATCAACAACCTTACAAATGAGACTCACGACCTATTTATAGGCGAACAATTTTACAACAGAAATTTCTCTAACTCCTAAGTCGTTTCCGACTCATAGCTCACGACTCAAGACTTAAGACAAACAGTTACAATACTAGCCTTTAACGACTTAAACCTACAACACGACTCAAAAGTAAACGACTCATAACAGACGACTCATCTTAAGTCGTTTACGACTTATCAGATTACAACACAATCATACGACTTAAAAACAAAGTACACGACTCAAAGTAACAACATACAACGACTTACACACTGACGACATACGGAAGAGATGACATACGACTTATCAATACTTCGCGAGTTAACACTGCCGACTTATTCCCTTCAACGACTTAAGGAAACGACTTATGCTTGGACGACTTAGAGAATAGTGACTTCAACGAGTTAGCCCAGTTCACGACTTAAGGATCTCAGACGACTTAACTAAGTCGTAACCCGCTTCTTCTTCTTCTTGCTTTGTGTTAAGTCGTGGATGACTTATACCTCCAGTTTCATTAAGTCGTGAACGACTTATACCAGCCTCTCCCTTGAGTCGTGGATGACTTATCTCCTTACCTTCCTTAAGTCGTAGACGCCTCATACGACTCATGCCCGTTTCTATAAGTCGGTTACGACTTATATTTCCCTCGTTATCTTTAGCTCGTGGACTACATACGACATCGCCCTTAAGTCGTAGACGACTTAAACCTTCTATACTCGCAGCTATTTTGTTAACTCGTGCATCTTCTATAAGTCGTGGACGACTTATCTCTGATTCCTTAAGTCGTGTACGACTTATGCCTTTGAAGGTTGTAGGCTGCGCTGCATCAGTTTTTATCTACTATAGGGTAGATGGGTACGGTTCACGAATAGAGGTGAGAATATTATAACCTAATGAACCTAATATAAGAGTAAAGGGAAATAAAACGATATATGTAGAATTAAGCCTAGAAGTATATAATTTATTCGTTCACCAGAACTTTTTTTCTGACCCCCTCCTCATAACATCCTACAGGTTAGGTAGATGGCAGGGACTTCTCCACTATACGACACTTACTTAGAAAGTGTAATTATTTGGGTGAGTATTTACTTACTATTATATTTTAGTCAATTCCGCCATGAGATAATTAATTGAGCTCTGATATATTTATCTTTGCCTATTTGCAGGATACCAGATACCCAACTCGGGTTTCAGTGGGCTTGGTTTTTAGCATTTTTGTGAAAAATCCGGACCACTGGAATTTGGGTTGTTACAAAAACCATTTTGGTATATAACATATCTTATTTCACTATAATATAATCTTGCTAACCTTTATAATAATATACATTTCCCTTATAAAAAATTTCTTAATTTCAATATATTAGATTCAAAAAATTATTCTTTTCAAAATACTTCACATTCAGTCAAATTGAATTATTTTAGCTAGATAACACTTCATAGTCACATAAATTGAAATAACCATAAAACCTAATTCAAGTCATAAACAATCTTTCATAAATTATAGACAATTAGTTTCAACACGCCATGTGTGTGTGTATATATATACTTATAAAATATCTTTTACAATCCATTTCTATAACAAATTAATATATGTACTTTCATGTCAAAATATTCACCAATTTTTTTTCCAAATAATAAACCTTCCATACCAAACTATTCCTTAAAGTATTTATCAATCACTATATAATTTCTATAATATCACATAATCAAAAAGTCAAAGTATTCAAAATTATTTAAATTTCCAAAATAGAGATCAAAATATTTCTTTCATAACATTATTTACAAAACAATATTAATAACATTTCCCAAATCATTATTTTATCACACAAAACATTCATATACTTTGTACAAAATATTTAATTATTTCCAAACATTTAATCCCTAAAATATAATTTTAACTTTTCAAAATTTTAAACCATTACAAAACATTAGTCTATATACCTCGTTCAAGTGTTTAGGAATCCCCATCGATAACGTTGATCAAGTGAATTGATCAAGATTCTTAGACTACTCAGTGGACAAATTAACAAAAATTTATTAATAGGTAAATTAACATGAATTTATTTCAAAATGTCTATAAATATTTTCATAAATTCTTTTATATACATGATCCTATAAAACTTTAATTAATTTATTTTAAAATTTCCACTAATACCATATTTATAAGATATTCTTTTGAAGAGATTTATAATTAAGACATCTGCTTGATTCCCAATGGCATTTTAAAATAAACTCTGTGTGTGTGTACCAAAAGTATTTATTTCTAACACATACTTAGTATCTTCAAAATATTTACATACATTTGCTATCTAAATGCACATTAAATAAATAAACCAATAAACAATTTTAATAAACATTATATATACCAAAAAATTCCATACACAATTGTTTAAAGCAGGTAAAGATCGAAAATCAAATTCACTCCACTACTTTAAGAAATATACACAACAAATCAACTACACATAGTAAATAATAAAGTATAAATTCAGAAGAAAACTAGTCACCAATCTTCGTTGTGCACTCTGATTAACAACAAATCAAAACAAACAATTTAATACCAAGCCACTAAAAGTCTAATATTAATATCAATTCCAACGCTAATGGCCTGACCATAACCAATTATATTTTTGGGTACTCAAAGAATTAAAAGTAAAAGCATTATATATAAAATAACAAACACATTCCATGATGATTACCCTAGTAATTACTAAATAATATATATATATAACTCCTATCCCTTTTATTATAGGATAACTACCCAACTTAACCATAAGAACAAGGACTCTAATTAAGTCTCTCTAAGGTCTTAACTCGTGTCTCAAATATACAATGTATTATTCTAAACCTACTCTGATACCAAATTTTAAAACCCCACCTCTATACTCATACTATCCAAGAGTATTACTAAGTAATATTATCATATAATACAAAAAATGAGGCTATATGGGGTACACGCATGAATATTGGGCTAACACCGATGCATATGTAGACAATAAATAAGTAACTCAACCTATACGTACATAGTATCAACACAAAGTAATAAACACATATGCTACTAGGATAGAACAATGCACTATATACAATAAATAATAGAGTACGTAGAGTCAGAATTGCGGCGATAATATACAATATAAAGTATATAAGACAGTGTAGATACAACAAATCTTAATATAATATGATGTGTATAAATAAATGTACATTACGATGATATGTATACAATTTATCTACCACATACAAATAATATATGACAATCTTATATCAAGTCTCCACTATGCCCATAAACACAAGCTGGTCATATTGTCCTTGTACCTGAAATGTCTCGGACTTACCCGAGTATTACATAAATCACACATGGGTCGGACTATGTCCAAATCAAGGGTCTATAAATATACGTGACATGGTATATAATAAGAATAATAACATGATAACACTACTAGAGTACTCCAAACAACAATCATGATATTAATATATACAAATGTAGAAACATGTGCATGGTATATAATTATAATAACATGGATAATCATCGAAAAATCACATATCACAAATATCACAAAACCATGAATAAATATGTCATCATCCATATGAAATCAAATCAATCAGAAGTCATAGAATTAATATTAAGAAGGGGTGAATCATCCATATTCAGAAACCATCATCAAAATCTGGAAATCATTTATATGTGAGATATCACCAAGTGTAATCAGGTTAGCATGCAACATTGCCTAAATATATCTATCGATCTCAATAAATAGAATATTTTCATCATATATGACATCTATCTGGATATAATCTCATCTCCTCATATATGACAAATCAGAATATGTCATAACGGTGAATGACTGTATGTCGCACTCGAAGTCCTAAGTAAATCCATCTAAATACATCAATATATGGGTCGTCTAACCCATACTATATATAAGTGAGGTGTATTAATAGTACACGACAATCTATCACTCCATCAATACCAGAATGGGGACTAATGGCACAGAGCAAGCTCCAAAGTCATGGAGACTCTATGGTCTTCAGTTACCTCCATGGTATCATAACATGTATCCACTGGTGTACTCATCAACATGAGGACTTAAAGTTATGACACTGCTCTTGCCCCTACAAGTAACGAACTGCTAGTCTAGGTGACACATAGACGAAAGCATATAGCGAAAGAATGAAGCTGTATAAATATAGGGTGTCGGATCTAAAGCGTAACCTAGATCAGGCCATTAAGGTGGATTCTAGCCATTTGGTCTTCTCTAACACCAATAAAAGAAGTACATTATGATAATGACTCATAATACCAATAAATATAAACACGAAGCTTTGCTCATCGTTAGAGACGTAGCCCGACTCATTGAATATAGACGCAAAGCCATACTCATCACCATGTGTATCACCTTGCACTTACAACACTATTCATGTCACGTGATTGTCATCTACTTGAAATGAATAACCAAATAAATATCACAACAATGTCCCATTTTACTGCATGATACTCAAACATTCTGACAATCTGTAGAATCTCATATAATGCAACTTATATACTGATGTGAGAGTATGTACTAATAATTATACTATGTAGAGTAAATTAACAAAGTATAAATAAGATAAATAATAAAATCGAGCACACCAGATATATTATACTGGTCCGGACCTCCCGTCCTACATCCAGTCTCGAAGTTCCCCTTCGGTATTATCTTTGACCAAATAACCCTCACTTTGCCTAGAGGAATAGGCTAATACAAAAGTATTTCTTTGACAATCTTCTGTTCCAAATAACATGGATTTTGACTAATAGTATAATTCTTCTTATGATTTCCTTTGAGTATGTGAATACTTTAAGTTGTAGGAAGTGGTTTAACCAAAATGATATTTTGGTTATTATAGAATGAGAATATTGTAAGCAAGAGATGCACAAATATGTAAATAGTGAGTAATAAGAAATTAAGAGAATAGTTGATCGTTAATCTCAATCTTTGTAGTATTTATAGGATTAAAGGGATGTATGAGTTGTTATTGTTAGATAAACTCTATTCAATTTAATGGCTGCAACCTTTCGATGAAGAGAGGAGTTTATTCAATTTAACAGAAGCATCTATTCAATATGAAACGAAGCAACCTTTCATGTTATAGCAGTTGCCAGATGACAGACGTATGTGGGTTTTCCACAGATGTCTATGGCTTCAAGATAGAATTTCCTGAACCTATTCACAGACGTATGTGGATTTTCCACAAACGTATGTGGCTGGCTTTTTCAGATTATAAATGTTTTAATGCTAATTTTGAATGTTTTTTAATGCCGATTTTGTGTATATGAATTCGCGCATGCATATATACTCAAGGAGACCTTACAATGTTTATCTAAGACTTACTAGTATAACCTTACTAATTATAGCATGGTCCATAAATCTTTGTTTTTCTTCGAGTCCTAATATCTCTGAGCATGATGATCTCTTGTAGTATATACATGTAATCTTGATAAGATATATAATATATGTGATTGTATAGTTGTCGTTGAAACCATAGAATGGAGGTTCTAACATTCTCTCCCTTTTTGATGATGATAACTATACAACCGTTAGTTATGATAAAAATAACAACTATACAATTGTTAGTTATGATAAAAATAACTCCCCTTAATTTTGTCTCCCCTATGTATATGCATATATTTCTCCCCCATTGTCATTATCAAAGCATAAGAAAAGAAATTATACACACATAAAATAGATATGTAAACAACACATAGACATGTCAAAAAATAGAACATAAGATAAGTTAAGGAGAACAAACACGAGTTTTAACAAGAGACATAAGTAATCCAACAATACATAAAAGTTAAATAACATAGTTCAAAAAAGAAAGAAAAGAGCAAATGAAAGAAGCTAGTGATACCTGTTTGACGAATAGGATAGTCCGCCATAGTTTTCATATTATTCCCAGTATGCGGATGGAACTTGTTCGTATTCGGTTGACCATTGAGTTTGATCATTATATTCTTCATGTTCTTGAATTGAGAGCCCTTTTAAATCCATATAATGTTGATGGTGAGATTGGTTAGGGTCAGACAAGGACATATCATCACTATCTTCTTCCTCCTCTTTAGGTTGTTCTTGCTCAATATTCTTGCATTTATCTTGAGAAGTTCTTTTATAAGAGGTATGAGCAGGATAGATTGGTGTTTGTGTTCGAGAAGGTGGTGTAGGTGAAGGAGAAGATGATGATCAAGAAGATGATCTGCCATGTACTCTCCTCATCACTTTTCCAAAAGTGGATACAACCTTTTCTAAAAAAATTTCCATCTTAGTCATTCTTGTTGAAAAAGATCGTTCCAAACCAGTCATTTTATTGTTCAAAGTTCGTTGGTTGACTATGATTAATTTTTATTTCTAAGCATTAAATCACGGATGGGTTCATTTTGCATTGGTTCAATGCGGGTTTCTTGAATTTCTGAATCAGAATAGTGTTCGGTAGTATGATGAGAGGAGCCAAGTAACTGTAAAGGACGAGCTGAATGAGTTTGTTGAGGAGCAGGAGGAGGTTGAGTCTGTTGAGTAGGACTCAGAAACATTTGTTGTTGCTGCTGCATAGTCCACTGTGTCAGCGATATGATTGGAGGTGGTCTTTCAGAAAGTTGCATTAAAGATAAAAATCTTATACCACTCTCTTTGACAGGGATTTCTTCAAAATGAGAAATATAATAAGGTACCCCAAGGCCATGTAAGAGGCACATGATATATGGTGCATATATAATTGTGCTTGGTGGTGAGATCAAAAGCTTTTAATTTCTTCATGAATAAATTTAGCCCAATTTACTTGTAACCCACCAAATATAGCATAGAGGGCTTTGTGATCATTTTCGTATATTTGTTCATGACTTCCTAAATGGGAAATTATCGTATTGATTATCATATGATTTAATAACCTAGCTTTTGGGCGTAAATAAACGGATTTCCACTATGGCATTCTATCCTCCCAAATTTGATGTGTTATTTTATGACGTGGCAGATTTCTCTAGTTGGGAATTTCTTCTAAATCAAGTCCAGTAGAGGATCAATCAAGTATACGACCAATTGTGTTTATGCTAATTTTCAAAATGCGACCGTAAACACTTGTCTATAACGATCCATCGTCTTTCTCAGGTGTCCAAATATCATTACTACATAAATTTGCGTAAAAAAGAAAGATGGCCAATTGATCAATTTGTAACTCATTTTCATCTAAATTGATTAAATCTCGACAGCCGGAGGTGATGGTGAGTTCTTGAATTCCATATTCTCCAAACTTGCACAATCTGTAGAATGGACCGG
The DNA here is from genome assembly GCA_030737815.1 of Allium fistulosum. Classification (NCBI taxonomy): domain Eukaryota; kingdom Viridiplantae; phylum Streptophyta; class Magnoliopsida; order Asparagales; family Amaryllidaceae; genus Allium; species Allium fistulosum. Next base: position 615,890,066 of record CM060907.1, read on the forward strand.
AATGAAGCTTTTTTTGTTTTAGTTCTTCAAATCTCTTGTTTGCAATTGTGTTATTTTGAAGCCATTCTTGAATATGGGCATCGATGAAAAGGTGGGTTTGAGAGGGTGAAGATTGAGCTTTCTTTGATCTTTTGCTAACGGGATTTTTTGCCCTGGGAGCCATTTTTGAGGAATTAGAGTTTTGGGAAATTAGGGTTTTAGATTAGATTTGAAGATATTTTGGTAAATAGTTGAAAGGAGGGTAAAAGAAATATATAAGAATTGGGTTTTGGTAGCTGCCAATAGTTGTCTTAGACGTCTGAATGGGAGGGACAGACGTCTGAGTAGGAGGGACAGACGTCCGAGATCACCCAGTATTGTTTTCCCGAGCAATATCACAAACATCTGTCTCTTCTTCACAGATGTTTGTGGGAAGGAAGAATTTAAATTTTTTATACGAACCGTATATTTTCATAGATTTAATATAAAAACAAATATTATATCCAATATTCATACAAAGATTTATAAATTATATGGTTTTTCATTTTTATATCTATATACGAGTGTGTGTGTGTGTGTGTTTGAGTACAAAGTATTAATTATCATCAGATGAACTTTTGATGTTCGATTGATCCCAAGAGTTTGTGTTGTTTTGCTTATCTTTAGGCTTGAGTGGAGACCAACTTGGTCGAGCTGGAGTATAAATCTAGTCTTGATTTGACGGTCTTGGTTTGCACAAATTTCTTAGAGTGATGCTATATGCTTCTAAAGGAGTTTCTGTTAAATGAGGAGATTTTTTATGAATGCAATTTTTAGTTGGTGAACGACCACAAATTGCTAGAATACATTTTTCGAGAAAGTTAAGATGAGATCCTTGTCATTGTTGGTAATACATTTCTTATTGAACTCTCATTATTTCTTGTTGATAGTGATATATTGTATCGACTTTAGTGATGAGAGATGTTGATTCTAGATCACATTTGTCTTTCATTTCCTTAGGAGAGAAGCCTGTATGATATGTAGGTGATGCCATAATGTTTAGCGAGGCTGATCAAATTGATGGAGGTGTAGTTTTAGTTGGTGATACGTAAGTGCTATTTGATGAAGGTGAGCTAAAGTTGATAGTTGAATAAGTGGAATTATAATCAGAAGACGTGATTAATTTATTATTTAAAAAAATTATGGTTTTATTTTTCTTCTGATAATGTAAAAATAGATTATATAATCTATTTATAGTTTGAATTTTGTATGGATAGAGTTGTACTAACCATTAATTTGTTAACTGTTTTTTAATGGTTATAAAAAGATTGACTGACTTAAATTTAAGTTATAGAAAAATTATAGTTATGATAATGGATAATTGTGGCATATATTAATTAATTAATTAATTGAACATATACCAAGGTCTCGCCATAGCTTTGTAAAGGTTGATTCACATAACGGTTTGGTGAAAATATCGGCAATTTGATTTTCAGTATTAATAAATTTAAGAGAGATAATTCCTTTTTCTACATTATCTCTTAAAAAATGATGAATGTCGATATGTTTTGTACGAGGATGGTTAATTGGATTTTTGAATAAATTAACAGCACTAGTACTATCATAATATATAGGAGAGTTGGTTATAATTTTACCGAAATCTTGAAGAATTGTTGCATATAAATTACTTATGCATAGGCTAAGGTTGCTAATATATACTCGCCTTCACATGTTAAGAGAGAGACCCAATTTTGCTTTTTACTGAACCACAAAACTAGAGTGACCAATGAAATGACATGTGCCACTCGTACTTTTTGTATCTGTCTTGCAACCACCAAAATATGCATCACTATACGATACTAGTTCGAAAGAGTTGCCTTTAGGATAGAAAAGTCCGTAAGCTTTGGTATGGGTTAAGTATCGTAGAATTCTTTTAACTGCTCGATGATGTGACTCCTTAAGTTGTACTTGAAATCTTGCACATAAACATACACTTATCATAATATCCGGTCTACTAGTCGTTAAGTATAATAAGGATACTATTATACTTCGGTATAATTTTTATCATAATTTTTTATGTTTTCATCTTTATCTAAATGTAGAGTAGTGCTCATCAGAGTCGTTTTACATGAAGTATTTTCCATTCCAAAGCATTTTAATAAATCTCGACAATATTTTTCTCCATTTATAAAAATTCCATTTTCTAGCTGTCTTATTTGCAAACCCAAAAAGTAGTTTAATTCACCCATATGTGAAATTTCAAATTCATTTTTCATAATGTCAGAAAATTCATTACACAATTTTTCATTAGTTGATCCAAATATAATGTCATCAATATATATTTGTACAACTAATATATCATTATTTTCTCATGTTATAAATAAAGTAGAGTCTATTTTACCAATTTGAGAACTGGAATTTTGTAAATGAGTTTTTAATCTTTCATACCAAGCACGAGGTTTTTGTTTTAATACATATAGAGCCTTTTTAAGTTTAAATAGAACAAATAGCGGAGGTTGCTCAACATAAACCTTTTCTTTTATAAAGCCGTTTAGAAAAGCACTTTTTACATCCATTTGAAAAACTTTAAAATTATGATGACATGCGAAAGCAAGTAATGTTCGTATTGCTTCGAGACGTGCTATCGGAGCAAATGTCTCTTCATAATCAATTCCTTCATATTGATTATATCCTTGAGCTACTAATCTTGCTTTATTTCAAACAATGTTTCCATTTTCATCTGCTTTACTTTTAAAAACCCATTTTGTTCCAATTACAGATTGATCGTTTGGTCTCGGTATAAGTTCCCACACATCATTTCTTTCAAATCGATTAAGTTCTCTTGCATTGCAATAATTCAAAAATCATCTTTTGATGCTTCTTTATAATTTTTAGGTTCAAAATTTAATAAAAATGCAACATGACTCATTTGATTTAACTGTTTTCTGGTTGATACTTTTGTATTTAAATCACCGATAATATTATTAATTGGATGGTCTTTTAATATCCTAGGTGGTGACGTTATCACATTATGATTATTGTTATTGATATTATTATTATTATTATTATTTTCATGTATAGGTATATTATTTTTATTTATAACTTCTTCTTAATCTACATTTTTATTATTTTTAAAGTTTTCATCAAATGGAGCTAGAAGAATAATGTTTGTTCGTTTATTAAAAATTCTATATGCTTTACTTCGATCCGAACAGCCAACAAAAATTCCTTCATCGGCTTTAGAATTGAGTTTTCCTCTATAGTCTTTTGTGTTTAAAATAAAACATTTTAATCCAAATACTCGAAAATACGATACTTTAGGTTTCTTTTTGAAAAATATTTCATAGCTGTTTTTAGTCATTAGTCTAAGTGTTACACGATTCAATATATAACATGCAGTAGCAACAGCTTCAGCCCAAAAACTTTTTGGTAAGTTGCTACTATGTAGTAAAGTTCGTGCACATTTTTGTAAAGTTTGATTTTTCCTTTCTACAACATCATTTTGTTGTGGTGTACTTGGAAATGAAAAATTATGATTAATTCCTTTTTTGTTGCAAAAATTTGTAAATAGTTCATTTTCAATTTCACCTCCATGATCGCTTCATATACTTTTAAGTTTTAAATTCATCAAATTTGTAATTCGTTTAGCAAAAATATTGAACATTTCAAAAGTGTTACTTTTATGTTTTAAAAATAATGTCCAAGTATATCTTGAAAAATCATCAACAATTACAAATACATAATTGTTATGATTTATTGAACATACTTGAGTCGGTTCGAATAAATCTAGATGGAGTAGTTCAAGAGATTTCTTTGTGGAGATTTCCTCTTTGGATTTAAAAGAAATTTTCTTTAATTTATCAAATTAACAAGCGTCACACAGGTTTTTAACCTTGTAGTTGATTTTTGGTAATCCTCTAACTAATTCATTTTTAGCTAGTTTGTTGATATTCTTAAAATTTATGTGACAAAAACATTTATGCCATAACCATGGATCATCATGATTTGCGGCTAAGCATAAATTAGTGTTGTTTTTGTCATTCATGTTTAAAACATATATGTTTCGATTTCTAAATCCTTCAAAAATTAGATTTTTATTTTGGTCAAAGATATTGCATTTGTTTTTCTCGAAATCAATTTTAAATCCTTTATTGTAACGACCCGGATTTTTCCATCGTTAATTGTGGATATTTAAATGGTTTTAAATATTAAATTCGAATTTATAGATTGATTTTGAATATGAAAATTTGGGTTTCATTTATGAAATAAATTCAGAATTTAAAATATAGCAATTTATTGAATAATTTAATTATTAAAGTTATAATTGAATATTGGTTAAAATAGTGAATCTGGAGTTTTAAGCCCGATAAAAATAATTTAAAGGTTTGTTAAATTTATATTAATAATAATGAAGATAATTAAAGACTTAAAATTTGATTTAAAGGTGATCTATTCAGTTTTAAAAATAGTTTATTTAAAATTGGCATTTAAAAATAGTCTTCCGAGGCACAGTCTCGGAATTCGGCGAAACTAGTTGCATTGGATCCGAAATAGTGTATTATTATTGGTCTTCAAATTTTGTAGATTTTAGAGTTATCGTTTAGCCGTACGAGATATAAACGCGTTGAAATTTATATAGAAAATTCAATAAAATAATTCGGTCTAAAAAGCTATCTTCTCCATACGATCGAATTAGGACTCAGAACCTTTTCCATTGCGTTTGGAATAGGGGTATAACATTATAAACGCCTAGCGGCATGCCTCGATAGGAGTTCAAGATTTTGAGTTGTGAAAATCGAAACGTTTAAATATATATATATATATATATATATATATATATATATATATATATATATATCTGTGTGTGTGTATGTATATGTATATAAATAATTGACTTGACCTTTAAATTTCCTGTCAGCTGTTATTCTATTTTTTTCAAATCACTGTACGCTTATACTAACACACAAACATACTCTAACACGCTACCGTTTCACGTTTTAAAACCCACTCCCTTTTCGTAATCTTCAACAGGAAAAAAAAAGAAATTCACAGAAGAAAAATAATGGCCGAAACAAATTGTCGCATACCATTCTTTCTTCCCAAATTAAATTATGCCTTTCTTTCCTCTTCAAATGTCGCAGCTCAAACGAACCGAATCTCGTTTCTGTTAAAAAAAGGGATAGCACACGATTTCAATCGCATTACAAGGCTCGATTGTGGTAGCAACTTCGAGGGGGACGAAGGTGGAAGCATTCAAGGTGAAGTGACGACAACATGAAAAGAGGCATGAGGTGGGTTTCGCACGCGAGCGATTGGAAAGGTGGGTCGCGGTTTTCGATTTGGGCAGGAGGCGGCTGTTGGTCGCGATGTTGAAGTGAGGTGAAGGCGGTGCTGGAAAGTTCATGGCGATGGGGGGTGTGCTTGCCGCGTAAGGTTCGGCGACCTGTCGAAGCTAGGGTTTCGATAAAAGAGTAGTGAGGTAAAGCAAATATTTTTTTAAATATATATATATATATATATGTATATATACACAGAGAAAGGAAAAAAGAAGGAATATTAAAAGCAGATTTTTATTTTTACATATATATATATATATGTATATTAAAGAAGAAATAAAATTTACAGTAAAGAAAATTACTGTTTTTGTTATTTACTAAAAAAGAAAAATATATATAAATATATCCAAATATACATACATTTTTCACTTACTAGTTATTTTAAAATAATGGATTATGGTGATTAACTTGTTTAGTTAACTTATTCAATTATTTTAGTTACTAAAAATTATTTATCATAGGGAAATTAGTTTAAATTAAATTATTAGTTAATTAAATTTATTAAAAAGGTAATTGATTGTTCGATTATTTAAAATGTTAATAAACCATATAATGTTTTTACAAGGTCTAAAATCGTGGAGAGACAAGCTGGTTTGGATCGGATTGCAAAGTAAAAAAAATCAAAGGTGAGTAAAATCTCACTCATTCGAATTTCTAGAATAATTTAAATGTTGGATTTAAATTATTGGTTGTTTGGATAAATTTATATCAGTTTGGATGTTATAATATATATAGTACTGTATATATAGTATTTGGAGTGATATTCCCGCATACTATAGCGGATGAGACCCTATGTGCCCCGCATAATAGCGGATGACCCTATATACTGCGATATCCCCCTCGAAGTGGGATTGGTATATATTTCATGTTGTGTTAACATCTGTGGATGCGGGGAAACAGGTTGGAGGGATCCAGTTGGATTCCTCAAATTTATAGTTTATTTTCATATATAGTGATATATGATTTGTGTAGAATAATCTATTATGGATTATTGTAGTGATTGAAATTATTGGATGCTATTGTAGCACTGGCCTGAATTTTGATAATTCAAATACTATAAAAAAAAATTTAATTATGGAATTGAAGTGAATTTGAAAATAAAAATATGTATACTGGGATTGGAGTTAATTTAAAGGAATTGAGTTAGAAAAAAATATATTTGAGTTGGTTATACTTAACCATTGTGAAATAGTAAATGAGGATTTTTAAAATGAATTATATAAAAGAATTTATAAGTGATATTCCGGAAATATAAAAATAGTTGAAACCAATATTGAAAATAGATTGGAAGTATTAATGGAATTTAAAGGAAATAAAATTTATATAATGGATTTTTATAAATAGATTTGTTTTTATAAACAGGAAAAAACAAAGGGGGTTATAAAATTTATAAACGATGTTTATAATGAAGAAATTCGATATCAAGTGATAAGTGAGAATATAGATTCATAGTAGGAATTTATATTAGAATATGGAAACAGGGTTGAGAAAAATGGAAAATCCTATTTTTTTGAAATGAGAATGGTGGGGAAATCGACAATGAATCGATATGTTGTGTAGAGAAAGTTATAAATTAAATTGGTTTTTAAGATTTTAAATTATATTTTTAATTTTTAGAAGTGAGTTGTTTTTAAAAGGAAATTTTATTATTTGAAACTATGTAATTTTAAACTAATGAAGGTTTAAATACTTGGTAAGTAGATCTTTAAATATGAAGTACTTATTTTGGTAAATTCTAACCTTAAAAATCAGTTTTGAAAATTATTTATTTAACTAAAGATGAGTTATTTATGTTATAAAAGTGTTTTCGATATTTTAAATAATTGCTTAAACATATTTTTAAAAATAAATTATTGATCTTTTAAATACTTATTATATATATAGAGAGAGAGAGTTTTAAAGTAATTGAGAGAAAAATTATTTTATGAATTCTCTCGAGATTCGAAAAGGGCTTATAAAAGGATATGATTTTGAGGAGAGGAAATTAATTGTGATTTCCGGGGATTTTGGATTAAGTTACGGAATAATCTCCTGAGGAGTAAATATTGAGAGATTTGGAAAAATAAGACTGGTAATATTTTACTTAGAGAATAAAAATTTGGAAATATTTCTAAGTGTTGAGATGTTGGAAGTATTCTGTTACGGATTTGAGTATTTGAAAATTGTTTTCAAATGTTGAAAGAAAATTGATATGTCCTTAAAGATATTTTTGGAAACAAATATTTTGAAAAAGATTATATTAAGGCCAGATGATTGCTTATGGATGTTAATTTGATAGTTAAATAACCAACTATCAACATTGGCCAATTTCGAATGTTGTTTCAAAGAGACCGGAATCAGATAAGTTATCCGAAAACCACTTCGATCCAACGAGTACATTTTCGATGTGAAAACCAAAGTATGGAGTCAAAGATGGAGCAATGAAGTGCAGGGGCTAATCGCTACTAATCCTGAGGGTGATTCCAAAATAGATGTAATAGGAATAGTGCTTTCGGTTCCGTTCAGACCGCGAACGAACTTGTATGGATGAATGCTATCAGTACATTGTCATTGGAGGACAATGAGCATTCTAAGTGAATATTTCTAAAAAGGTAATCGTAGCCTCTAGCCTTATCAACCGGGAATGACTAAAACAGTTAAGATGCAGCAAGGCTAAGTGGGTAGCACCCAAGTAGGCTAAGGTTACCCCTATGTAGAGTCCCTTTTATTTGGCTGTGCGGGCGGTTGCTGATCCCAACTACGGGGTAATCTTATTCGGGCTATCCAGTAAGGGGTAGTCCAGTCTTGTGTAGTAGGGGATCGGGAGTGATCCTCGGTACGATGTTCTAGAGGTGTGCTGTGATGGGCGGTACCCCAATAGCCCAGTCATTTGATGGAATCCATTCTCCAATAAGCGCCATACGGTTTTGATTGTGCCCAACTATGCTGAAACGTGAGATGCAAGCATTTCAGCTATATTCTATTTACTTTCTATAAACACTATTATAATATCAGACGGATTGGATAAAAATGTTTTGGTTATCGTAAGGTAAAAACCCATTGTGTTTATTTGTGACGCGGTTGTTAGTCCTTGAGAAGGATGGTTTTGATGACAACAACCTTAGGACTTGCTATAAAATATAAATACTAACATTATAGTTTAGATATATATGTATATGCAGGATATAACCATGCAGGTACCAAGAATGAAGACTGTATAGTATAGAGATTCAAGATATCAAGATTGAAGACTCATGAGTATCAAGATATCAAGAGTTCAAGAGTTCAAGATTTCAATAGTACAAGATAAGTATCAAGTCTAGAATTATGTTAAAACTCCTAGAAAATTACTGACATCTTAAAATCCATTTTATTCGTGGAACGGAATCCACTTCGAGCCTATTAAAGGGATGGAACCCTAAGTAGGATGGAACCTACGAAAAATCTAGTGGAACATCGTTTTGTATCCACTAACTTTTATTCAAATGTTTTACAAAATTATATCTTGTTTTCAAAATGATTTCAAAATCTTCCTTTTTAAAATCAAAAACATCTATCCTGGTTTTAAATACTTTTTGCCTCAAAATAATCTTTATTTTCAATACCAAATTATCCTTGATTTTAAACTATCTTTAATTATAATGTACTTAACTTTTAATATTTATATTTAAAATTTAAATATGAAATTATAGTAAAATTTTATATATCAAAATATTATTCTCTATACTTATTTATGTATTTTAACTATAGTACATTTAGTTTAAAATAGTGTTGATACAAGATAAAAGTTATTTTCAAAGAAAAACAAATTATCAAAAATTCCTTAGGCATGTCGACAACCCCTAGGGACCCTTGTCGACATGGTGTCAGTTAACTTCAAAAGTTTGAATTTCAAAAGAAGTGTCTATTCGTCATAATCTTTTACGAATGGACATGGCTGTTGTTCTACTATAAATAAGGGATGTTTTTAACGAATTTATATTCATAATTTTCTGATTTCACTTCTCTTCTTCTTCCACATTTCTTTATATACATTTTTACCATTACTCTGCCGAAATCACCATTGAATCTAACTAGATCATCTCTGGTTTGATTCTCTATCACTATCTCAACAAGATCCCAGTGCTATTCAGAGTTATAGGCTTCTTTGTAATCAATCGAGCGAGAAAAGGTGTGATTGTAGCCTGGAAAATCAATCAAGTGAGAAAAGGTGTGATTGTAGCCTAGGAAATCAATTGGGTGAACTTGTTGCCCGTAAAATCAAGTATCTCTACCTAGAGGATTGTGAACCTGGAGTGGTGTACCTCGTGGCCTTGAAATCGAGGGTGTAATTGTAAGAATTGATTTTGAAAAGAAATCTGTACTTGTGTTGCGGGACTGGATGTAGGGTAACTCCGAACCAGTATAAAATCCGTTGTGTTCTTTCCTTTATTGCTTTTACTTTATATTTGCATCTGTGTTTGATTCTGTGATCATATCTATGTCTGAATATTGCATACATTTGTGTTCAAATTAATATAAACTCAAAAATAATTAGTAATTCCTTAAAACACTATTCACCCCCCCCCCCTCTAGTGTTAATTCTAGCCTTAAGATCCGTAATCCGTATTTCTCACATTTGGTATCGGAGCAAGGTTTTCAAAGTTTCATAATCTGAATTTTGAAAAATGTCAACATGGCTACAACCACTGGTACTGCTATTACTACCAACACTAGTTCATTTGTAGAAGGTCAGTCTACTGCCAGACCACCACTTTTTAATGGCAGTAACTATGCATATTGGGCATGTAGAATGAAAATATATTTACAATCAGCAGGACTAGACACTTGGAATATTACACAGACTGAATATTTTGAACCCACAGCTAATTTTGCACAGTGGACTGCTGAGCAAAAGACAGTCGCACAAAATAACTCTAAAGCTATGAATATTCTGTTTTGTTTACTTGATAGGAATGAATTTAATAGAGTGTCAGTTTGTAAGTCTGCATATGAAATCTGGAAAACTTTGCAAGTAACTCACGAAGGAACAAGCAAAGTTAAACAGACCAAAATTTCCATGCTCACAAATCAGTTTCAATTATTTAAAATGAATCCTAATGAGTCTATTCTAGATATGTATAGTAGATTTCAGGATATTGTGCATTCTATAATATCCTTGGGAAAGGTATTTTCGGAAGAAGATCAGGTCAGAAAAATCTTAAATTCTCTTACTCCAGAATGGGATCAAAAGACACTTGCGATCGAAGAGGCAAATGACATCAGTACCTTAAAGATAGAAGAATTAATTGGAAATCTAATGTCATTTGAAGTTCAAATGATTGGGAGAAGAGAAAGCAAAGCATCTGAAAAGAAATCAATTGCATTCAATGCATTGACCGATGGATCAGACTCAAACAGCGATAATGATGAAGAGATAGCCTTTATGACCAAGAACTTTCGGAAATTCCTGAAATGCTGAAAGATGAATAATCTCAAGAGAAACAACTATAAGAACTCTGGTAATCAGAATGTAGTGCCAAACTATATCAAATGTTTCAACTGTGACGAACCAGGCCATATCAAAAGAGACTGTCTACATCTAGATAAGCAAAATCTTCCTATAAACAATGATTTCGCAAAGAAACGAAAACGTGCATTTACCGCCACTCGAGATGACTCAGACTCATCCTCGAGCGATGATGATCAGAAGACAGATAATTCAAATATGTGTTTCATGGCAGTTCACGACTCCGATGAATTCAGAAAAACGGACTCAGAAAAAGGTACACGTTTACAATACATTGGTTGAAATTGCATGCTTAGGATTGAATGATTGATTGATTGATTTTGAATTGGTGTGTCATTTGAATTTTAAATTTTTATTATTATTTTATTATATTATTATATTTTTAATATTATTTTATTATTACTTTATTATTATTTTTTTATCATACTATTATGTAATATACTATAATTCTAGTAATATTCCAGATATATATATATAGATATTAAAAATAATAAATATATATATTAGAATTCTTAAAAGCAATAAAGTATGAAAATTCAAGGACACCTGTCGACATGGTCATCTCCATGTTGTCGACAAGGGTACATAAGTTTGAAATTCAAATTTGAATTCAAATGTTGAATATCCCTCCATCTTTTTACTTCTTTCAAAACTCTGAAAAGCTACCTTTTGACCAGAGAACCTGTCCTTTGAGAATCTATTTATTTTCTATCTCTTATCATAACTTTTCACTTTCATTTTCAAATTCAAACTCTTATTTTAAAATATCAAGCTCTCTACTCTCTACTCTAATGGCTTCTTCAAGCAACCCCTCCACAATGAGACTTTCCAGAAACATGAAAGAGCAACTCTTCAATGATCCGGAGGCTATAAAAGCATATATCAACTATGCTAACTATGAAAAGTCCATCCTGGAAAGTTTGTTATATTTCAAGAATTCTCTTCTTATGAAATCGATTCACTTTTTGCAAACAACCAAATTCTTAGTCTTGTTGATGCTTCACAAAATAATTTTGTTTGTTATCCAAATCTTGTTAAAATTTTCTATGCAAATCTCAACCGTGGATTTTATATTGGAAATGATGATGATGGAGTAGTGTCAAAGGCACTAGAATCATTTAAAATTGTGATATTTTGGGTACCATTCTCAATTGCAAAAGCACGGGAATGGATCTTTCTAATTTTAAAATCGATGAAAATGATCGTGAGACATTTCATCACATTTTTGAAGGAGATGAAAACTTTGAATTCAAAAATCGAAATTTTCGACCAAAAGCAAGAATTGCTAATCTTCTTTTACAACATACTTTGACCCCAAGATCGGGAAGTTTTAACAATCCAACTTCAAAAGTTTGCAAAGCACTTTTTGCTATTTTTGGAAATTATGATATTAATTGGACGCAACTTATTTTGGATGAACTTCGTCCCAAAAATCTTGAAAAGGGTGAAAATACTTTGTATCATGGAATCTATCTCACTCGGATTTTTAATTGTTTTGGAGTAGATTTCAAAGGAGAAGAATTTGTTTCAAGAAAAGTTTTAAATCTCTCAAACATTTCTCTTATGAAAATTCCATATGTTTTTCAACCATATGAGACTCTTGCTAAAAAGGAAGGGCGTTTGGCTCATGAGGAGATGGAAGAAGAAGAAGAAGGGGATGAAATGGAAATAGAAGAAGAAGGTGAAACATCCTTGGAAAGTATTGATTATCCCTCTAATCCAACCAACAAAACCTTACTCAAAAATCAAAAGACTATTGTTGAGAATCAATGGATTCTTAAAAGATTCGTTAGTAAGAAATTAGATAAAATGTCATCCAAGATGAACAAGTTTTTCTCCAAAGTCAGCAAGAAACTTGGATTATCTTCATCCTCATCATCCTCTAACTAGTTCTACCGATTGTTGTATTTGTTTTAGTTTGTTTCCAATTTGAATGTTCTAGTATTTCTTAATGTTTAATCATTTTATCGATCTACTATGAAATGAAATTGACTTACATTTCTTTTATCTAGCTTATCTTATCGTCAGAATAAATGGTAGTATATTATAGAAATATATATACATATACATAATTATTCACAAAATCAAAATAAGTCATAAAATCGAACTGACCCCTGTCGACAACCCCATATACCCCATGTCGACATACACTGGTCAGAAATGACTTCTCATTTTAAATTTGAAATTTGAATAACTACCTTATGTCTATTCATTTCAAACGAATTCCTACATCAAATATTGAAATGACTTCTCATTTTAAATTTTAAATTTGAATAACTACCTTATGTCTATTGATTAGTTATCATGTCTTATAAGTATAAATAATTCTTAATCTATCTATTATATACTTCACCAAGTATTTTATGCAGGTACTTTAGTACAAGAATAGGGGGAGTTATATAGTCAGAAGTTAGTTTTTGTTGATGACAAAGGGGGAGAAGTATAAAATAGGGATAGCTAGGCATAGATTAAGGGGGAGTTATTAGTTTTAGGGGGAGTTATTACAGAGTTATTAGGATAGAAGTAATATTTTATAAACAAAGGTTGTCATCATCAAAAAGGGGGAGATTGTTAGTCCTTAAGAAGGATGGTTTTGATGACAACAACCTTAGGACTTGCTATAAAATATAAATACTAACTTTATAGTTTAGATATATATGTATATGCAGGATATAACCATGCATGTACCAAGAATGAGGACTATACAGTATAGAGATTCAAGGTATCAAGATTGAAGACTCATGAGTATCAAGATATCAAGAGTTCAAGAGTTCAAGATTTCAATAGTACAAGATAAGTATCGAGTCTAGAATTATGTTAAAACTCCTAGAAAAGCACTGACATCTTAAAATCCATTTTATTCGTGGAATGGAATCCACTTCAAGCCTGTTAAAGGGGTGGAACCCTAAGTAGGCTGGAACCTACGAAAAATCTAGTGGAACATCGTTTTGTATCCACTAACTTTTATTCAAATGTTTTACAAAATTATATCTTGTTTTCAAAATGATTTCAAAATCTTCCTTTTTAAAATCAAAAACATCTATCCTGGTTTTAAATACTTTTAGCCTCAAAATAATCTTTATTTTCAATATCAAATTATCCTTGATTTTAAACTATCTTTAATTATAATGTACTTAACTTTTAATATTTATATTTAAAATTTAAATATGAAATTATAGTAAAATTTTATATACCAAAATATTATTCTCTATACTTATTTATGTATTTTAACTATAGTATATTTAGTTTAAAATAGTGTTAATACAAGATAAAAGTTATTTTCAAAGAAAAACAAATTATCAAAAATTCCTTAGGCATGTCGACAACCCCTAGGGACCCTTGTCGACGTGGTGTCAGTTAACTTCAAAAGTTTGAATTTCAAAAGAAGTGTCTATTCGTCATAATCTTTTACGAATGGACATGGCTGTTGTTCTACTATAAATAGGGGATGTTTTTAACGAATTTATATTCATAATTTTCTGATTTCACTTCTCTTCTTCTTCTACATTTCTTTATATACATTTTTACCATTACTCTGCCGAAATCACCATTGAATCTAACTAGATCATCTCTGGTTTGATTCTCTATCACTATCTCAACAAGATCCCAGTGCTATTCAGAGATATAGACTTCTTTGTAATCAATCGAGCGAGAAAAGGTCTGATTGTAGCTTGGAAAATCAATCAAGTGAGAAAAGGTGAGATTGTAGCCTAGGAAATTAATTGGGTGAACTTGTTGCCCGTAAAATCAAGTATCTCTACCCAGAGGATTGTGAATCTGGAGTGGTGTACCTCGTGGCCTTGAAATCGAGGGTGTAATTGTAAGAATTGATTTTGAAAGGAAATCCGTACTTGTGTTGGGAGACTGGATGTAGGGTAACTCCGAACCAGTATAAAATCCGGTGTGTTCTTTCCTTTATTGCCTTTACTTTATATTTGCATCTGTGTTTGATTCTGTGATCATATTTGTGTTTGAATATTGCATACATTTGTGTTCAAATTAATATAAACTCAAAAAGAATTAGTATTTCCTTAAAACACTATTCACCCCCCCCCTCCTCTAGTGTTAATTCTAGCCTTAAGATCCGTAATCCGCATTTCTCACAGCGATCTTACGAGATACCTTTGTTTTTCAAAAGATTTTGGAAAAGTTAATAATTCAAATTGAGTGTGTTTTCTCACGCTGGTTTTCCAGACTGACTCGGGTGTTATTTATTTATAATGGTCGGGTCAGACCGAGTATTACAGATACAGGATAGGATGCTATGGAGCTCAGGAAACGAGCTGGATGGCAAGGCGTACTTTCGTACTTGATTATTATTCCGTCATGTAAGAACAAGTTATTAAACTGTCCAGATTTGATGTGCTGGATTGTTGTACTCTGATAATGGTATGTATATTAACAGTACAGATCTTGTATTCAAAACTCTGTCATTGTATATATATTATATTTTGTTCCGCTACGACTATGAGATTCTGTGTTGTTGTTCTATTTTCCATCTTCTACCTTTTTCTTCTTTTCCCTAAAGATTCGTATTTCCGTCCAATTTGAGTTGAACTGATGTGGAATATTGTCGTCTCAAATGGGCACGGATTTGCGGGTCTTTACATTTATCACATAATTGACTTATACTTAATTAGTTATGTTTTAAATTTTCAACCAATAAAACATTAGCAATAATAATAGGATAATTAGAAATACCTATATTGATGACTTCTCCAATGCCGATGACAAATCCTTTTGAATTATCTCCGAATGTCACAGTGCCACCATCGATATATGTTATACTGGATAGCATATGAGCATTTCTAGTCATGTGCTTGGAGAAACCACTATCAAGTATCCATTTCTCTTTACTTTTTATTTTAATTTTGGGTACCTGCAAAATAAGAAAATTTTAATTGATACCCGCATTCTTTGTTTAAGGTCCAACGCGTTAGTGGAAGAAGGTAGCCATATCCACGAGGATTTGGTTCCTTTAGAAATGTAATTATTGTTATATACAACTTTCGTTAGATATTCATCAATATACTTTTGTCATTTTTTTTAGGAATCTATATTTTGACCATATTTTTGTATGAATTCTTAATCTTAGTTTCTAACTTTGGCTTTTGGAATTTGGTTTATAATGTGCTATAATTCTTTGACTTTTTGTTTGCTTTTAAAACTTAATCTATTTTGATTTCCAGATGGTTTAGATATTTTAATCAAATTCTCTAAATTTTATTTTCCATTGTTGAATTTTGTCACATTGTTTGTCATTTTATCTAACTTACTTTTAAGATCACAAATTTCAATATTACTAGAATCAAAACTTGCTTGTAATTCTAGTTTTTCTTTTTCAAGCTTAACTTTTTCTAACTTATAATTTTCTAAATCATGTAATAATATGTCATTTTGTGATAATAACATTGCACATATATTTTGAGTAATTTCTAATTCTTCTTCTAAGATTGTTTTTTCATCTTTTAGTAATCTAATTTCTAATTCTGCTCTAGTTAACTTTCCTATATATTCCTTATTTAATTTTTTGATACTCTATATTTATCATCTAATTCAATGCTAATTTCCATTATTTCATCATAAGCAAGTTCAGAATGTACCTCATTGGTGTTAGCCATAAAACACACATTCGCTTATTCCGAGTCGCTTTCATTATCACTGTCAAATGAAGAAGATGAATCTGAATCGTCCCATGTTACTTGAAAAGCTCTTTTCTTTTTCTTAAATTTTTCAAACTTTCTTTTCTTTTATCATTATTAAGTTGTGGACAATCCTTCTTCATGCGACCAAATTTGTCACACTCACAACATTTAACTGATGTTTTGATTTGAGGAGTTTGGTTTGCCACCATTTTGAAATATGGTCATCTTCTTGAACTTCTTGAATTTGTTGTAGTTTTTTGCAATAAAAACAATCTTATCTTCGTATAAGTCTGAATCTTCGTTACTTGCTTGGAATGCTATGTTGTTCTTTTCATGGTTTTGATCCTTTCTAGCCTGCAAGTTAGCTTCATACGACATCAGATTTCCTATTAGCTCTTTGACTTTGAATTGAGAAAGATCATTAGCCTCTTCGATGGCTAAAACTTTCCTTTCTCATTCATTTGTCAAATAGTTTAAAATTCATGTGACTAAATCAAAATCTATGAGTTTGACTCCAAGTGCCATGAGATCGTGTTGAATGGTTTGAAATCTAGCATACATATCAATAATTGATCCATTTGCTTTCATCTTGAAAGATGAAAATTGGTTTTGTAAAATCAAGATTTTAGTTTGCTTGACTTTAGTTGTGCCTTCATGTGTAACTTGTAAAGTGCACCATATATCATGTGTAGTGGTGCAAAGCATGTAACGTGAAAACTCATTTTTGTCAAGTGAGCAAAATAATACATTCATAGCTTTAGCATTGTTAGATGCCGCTACTTTTTGTGCATCCGTCCAAGTGCTAATGTCGGTGTTAGGTGCTTCATATTTGTTTTGAGTTGCTAGCCATATTTCCAACCCATTTGCTTCCATAAAAATTCTCATACGAGTTGATCAGTAAGCATAGTTCAAACCAGTAAATAGTGGAGGACGAGCAGTTGATTGACCTTCTTGAAAAGTGCTAGCCATATTAATGATTTTTCAACTACGTGTTACTGTAGATTGAAATGACCGTGCTCTGATACCAAATGAAAATCTATAGGATCTTACATAATGCAATTTATATACTAATGTGAGAGTATGTACTAATAATTATACTAAGTAGAGTAAATTAACAAAGTATAAATAAGATATATAGTAAAAGCAGACACACTGGATATTTTATACTAGTTCGGGCCTCCCGTCTTACATCAAGTCCCGAAGCTCCCCTCGGTGTTTCCTTTGTCCAAATAGCCCTCACTTCGCCTGGAGGAATAGGCTAATACAAAGTATTTCTCTGACAATCCTATGTTCCAAATAACATGGATTTTGACTAATAGTACAATTCTTCCTATAATCTCCTTTGAATATGTGAATATTTTGAGTTGTAGGAAGTAGTTTAACCAAAATGATATTTTGGTTATTATAGAATGATAATATATAAGCAAGAGATGCATAAATATGTAAATAGTAAGTAATAAGAAATCAAGAGAATAGTTGATCGTTAATCTCAATTTTTGTAGTATTTATAGGATTCAAGAGATGTAGAAAATGTTACTGTTAGATAAACTCTATTCAACTTAATCGTTGCAACCTTTCGATGAAGAGATCAGTTTATTCAATTTAACAAAAGCATCTATTTAATATGAAATGAAGCAACCTTTCAGGTTATAGCAGTTGCCAGATGACAGACGTCTGTGGATTTTCCACATGTCTATAGTTTCAGGATAGAATTTTCCGAACCTATTCATAGACGTTTGTGGCTGGCATTTTCAGATTATAAATTTTTTTAATGCCAATTTTGAATGGTTTTTAATGCCTATTTTGTGTATATGAATTCGTGTGTGCATATATACTCAAGGAGACCTTACAATGTATCTAAGACTCTTAATACACTAGTATAACCTTACCAATCATAGCATGGTCCAAAATCTATGTTTTCCTTCGAGTTCCAATATCTTTGAGCATGATGATCTCTTGTAGTATATGCATGTAATCTTGATAAGATATATAATATATGTGATTGTATAGTTGTTGTCATTGAAATCATAGAATGAAGGTTCTAACACGTTCATTCATTG
Organism: Allium fistulosum; assembly: GCA_030737815.1. NCBI lineage: Eukaryota > Viridiplantae > Streptophyta > Magnoliopsida > Asparagales > Amaryllidaceae > Allium > Allium fistulosum. Next base: position 615,908,553 of record CM060907.1, read on the forward strand.
CTCATATACTACACTCGATCCTCTTGATATTCTATATAACGACTCCAAAGAATAACCAGAGGAATAATATCTAAAGTCCCATACTATATGATATTATAACTCTATTTATTTAAATTTCTCATCACATAGAATGGAAATATCACGAAATTATACCGAAGGATGTCATCACTGTATCACACCAAAATCACCAACCAAATCTATATCAATGGTGAATCCCACATACTATCCAAGATCATCATGAATAGGTGAGAAATCAGAAAAGCAGAATGAAATCACTTCAATAATATATTTAAGAAACTTCCATATTTAGGATATATAATACTTTAGACATTAATCAGAAATCACTTCATATTTCTAGAAATTATACACACACACAGATATATATATATATATATATTATAACATTTAAATAATCTCTTAAAACCAAAATAGATTCACTTTCAATAAATTAATTAACTTGTAAATATAATAAAACGCAATACAATGTTACTTCATAAACTTGTATATATAATATATAATATATATAATATATATAAACTACTAGATAATAAATCATAAACACATCCAAACACATTAAACCAATTCTAGAATTTAATTGGATATTTAAATAAACTTTAAATTATTAAATGCGCATTTTCCTTGAAATGGCTAGAATATTTCTTATATTATATATTTATTATTTTCTAGAATATATATATATATTTAACTTTTATATGATTTTTAAAATCAAATATCTAATTTATTCTTTATTTAATTTATTTCTTTAAATAAATAAAGAATACACACTACACCAGAAAAGGCCTTTTGTAGCGTTGAAAAACGCTACCAAAACTTTTAGTAGCGTTTCGATAAACACTGTGATACGACATGCAACTAAAAGTCTGAAACTTTTTCTAGCATTGTAGAAAACGCTACCAAAACTTGACCTATTGTAGGATTTTAGAAACGCTACAAAAAGTTTCAGACTTTTAGTAGCATGTCGTATCGTAGTATTTACTAAAACGCTACTAAAAGTTTTAATAGCGTTTTTTTCAACACTTCAAAAGTCGTATCGCATCTATTTACATTTATTTTAGTAGCTTTTTAAAAGGCTACTAAAAGTTATTAACTGTTTTGTAACATATTGTACATGCTACTATTTCATGTTAATGGCTTGTACCATTTCCAGCCATTGCTCACATAATAGTCTTGTTACAACCAGCAATCAATCACATAATCGTTGTATTCAAACAATCAATCAATCATATAATCATTTATTCAAACAATTAATAAAACACGTTAATCACATAATCAAATATAATATCTATAACTATTTCGATATTAATTTTTCGACAAACCGAGCAAATTAACATAAAATCCATAACCATTCAAAAACAAGTTTACACAATAAGTACCAACAAAATGTAATAGTATATACAACAATTAAAGACATACTCATTACTTGATTGCCCACAATTCATTGCTACAGCTGGTCTTTACTCCTAAAAAGCTAATTACATGTAGACAAGTTTAACAATTAAAAAATGATAATGAAAATGTTTCATATTTAAAGTATATCAAACATCCTTAGTTGAACTTTTCCTAAATTTGAATAATTTTTATTAAACTTAGTTAATTTTTTATAAAACTTGGTTAATTTTTATAATAAACTTGTTTAATTTTTAAAAACTTATTTACGTAGTAAAATTCTAATAAAACTTAATTAATTTGTATAGATTTATTTAATTTTTATAAAATATAGTTAAATTATATAAAACTTAGTTAATTTTTAAAATTTTGGTTAATTTTTATAAAAATTACTTAAATTTTTATAAAGCTTGGTTAACTTGTTTATAAATTTATTTATATTAACTCAATCTTATAAATTATCTCAATTATTAAAACTTAAATGTCATGACTTATATTTTAATTAACTTAAACTTATAAATTATCTCAAACTTAAATTTTATTAACTTAGTTAATTTTTATAAATTATCTCAAACTTATAAATTTTTTATAAACTTAGTTAATTTATTAGTATTGTAAACTTAGTTAATTTATTACTATTATTATTATAAACTTAATCAATTTTTATAAACTTATTTATTTTTCATAAAACTTAATTAACTTGGTTAACTTTTATAAACTGAGTTTTAGTTATTATTGTTGTTTTTATTATTATTAATAATTATTATAAAACTTAGTTGACTTTATTATTATTTTATTATTATTATTATTATAAACTTAGTTAATTTTTATCAAACTATAGTTGTTCATTATTATTATTATAAACTTAGTTTATTTTTTATCAAGCTTAGTTTATTATTATAAAACGTTGTTATATTATATAAAACATAGTTAGTTTTAAAAATATAGTTAATTTTTATAAAAATTAGTTTAATTTCTACAAAAATCAATTAACTTATTATCAAACTTAATTAATTTTATCAAACTTGGTTGTTTATTATTATTATAAACTTGTTAATTTTTATAATACTTAGTTAATTATTACAAACGTATTTATTTTTTTATAAAACTTAGTTATATTCAAACTATTGTTTATTATTATTATTATTATAAAACATAGTTGACTTGGTTAATTTTTTATTATTATTATAAACTTAGTTAATTTTTGTCAAATTATAGTTTATTATTACTATTATTATTATAAACTTAGTTTATTATTATTATTATTATAAAATTGTTAATTTTTATATTATAACATGCATAAAGCTACACTGAACTAACATGCGTAGATTGAATTGATGGTCCACGTGAATATAAAATCAAAATAATAAACTACACTAACTACATTAAATTATATTTTGAACAAGACACGAGTCTCTAATAGTTATTCACTGCACCCTTTTATTTTGATTCAGATACAGTGTATGAACTATCATTGCGTACTTAGTAAATATATATGGCCTCAAATATGTTTGATGTTATAGTCTGTTTACAGCAAACAACAATGTATTCAAATGTTATATCAATGCTAATGGAACATATTCTTTCATTTTTTTATTGTTCTTTTGTATATGGATAGTATATAATATGCATGGCTGAGACATTGAGTTATCTAATTGTGTACAGTGAATGCTCCAAAATTTGTTTTGTTTTGGACCAAGAGTGTATCAATTTATGGACATGTTGTTATCAATTCTATATCAACTCGTCTGTGACTTTGTCTTTATTTCTAATTTTATATTATTCTTTCGATTTTCACTATTTGGAACCACCTTTAATCAATCAAGCATTTGAAACCATAAAATAAATAATTAAACATTGGTACTTGATCTTGCAACTCACTACAATGCAAAAGAAGACAACCCACTAATGATGCATTTTGCTGCCAAATGATTAGAGTTACAATAGACTAAGGCCCCTTTAATACATAATATTTACATCTTAACTACATACATACACGTATAAACACATCATTCCATGTCATCATGATGTATCATTCATTCATTGTCTTCTACTTGGATCCTAAGTAGGAAGTACTTGAAATTTTATCTGGGGTCGCCACTGACATATTTTATTAAACTATTTCAAAAGAAAGTAAGTAGAAATGGGTAACGTGGGTTTGAAGACTCAAACACATCGCTGAAAATTATCATTTTAGAATGGCACAAAAGCTAAATTTATTGCTATCAAATAGTAATTATAGTTTCCTAGCACACTTTAGCTTCAAGCCAATTACCAAATTATTATGGCAGCATATGGATTTTTTAAGCTACAAATTCACTTTGAAAGGAAAGTAAAGTATTTAAATGCTAAAAAGAGTACCTTATCAAAATATTCTTTAATCTTTTTGACCCAACCCATGTAATCTTCGTCTTCCACACACAAAGTAGTGGGTTTTGAATCAACACCTAGACCTTCAATTGTTTCAAATACAAGGGTGTAAGGAAGTGAGAACCTACACATCTACCAATTGTTTCAAATACAAGTACCATTAAATAGTTAGTTCAAAAGAAGAAAATACGATCAATCATGAAACAATAATTAATACTACCTGTTCATTTGCAGCTGAACTAGAGTCCGAAAAATATGGTCGAGGTGAATGCTCATGCTGATTTGATCCATATGGCAATGCATCTTGCAGTTCTGCATAATCACGATGGTGATCAACCAGCTTCTTCAACTGCTCATGCTCAGGTTTTAACTGCATATTCCCCTGGTCTGGTGCGATCTGGTGAATTGATTTGTGCATCAATACACGTTGTTCAGTCAGTTGATATTCATGGTGTCTGCTACTATACTGTCAATGCCATTTTTGATGTTGACCAGATCAGTCATGCTTAATCTCTGGCTTGTGCTAATCAATTAATTCCCAATCCCCATGCATCTATCAATGCTTCATCTCTCCACTTTAAACATTTGAAAGTCCAATTATTTCATCTAAAGTTTTCAAGAATGACCACTTGGTCCTGCTAGTTGGTACATATTGTTTTTATTTTGTGACTTATCTAAGTAAAAAAATAAGGAAATGACAAATAATTAGCTAGGTGGATTATTTTGTTTGTGCTCCTATTGTAAAATATTTGATGTTTCTTGAAAATTGAGATACCATGAACTGGTGTTTTGCATTGTATTTTATGTACTGAATTTATTTTTGTGGAATGAATGATTAAAGATCAACTAGGATAATCACATGTAAAAGAAAATCTATTGGGTTTGTGCAACTAAATTTAAATACTTATTACTATTAATAATAATAGTACCTTCACATAGACCTTGCATTTACCTTCATAAACAACAACTATTTTCTCCTCGGTCCTTTTTGAAGAAGGGCTGCTTGGTTACTCCAAATCATTTCTGCTTATCCATAGTATAAAAAATAGTAAACAAACATTGCCGGTATTACATTATGTATTCACAATTTTATGATAATAAGACTTAATGCATAAGAAACAAATAACAAAACTGGTAGAGATAGCATCAGCTTACATACTGCAAGTGATAGAGTTGACATTGTTTATTTTTGTTGTATACATGTTTAATATAATGATCTTACAAACAACTGATAATAAGTTCTAATAACAGGACGGAAAAAGTAAGTAGTTGTTTGCTTATATATCATAAAAATAAAAGAATAACTATTTATAGACCAAGTTGTAAAATCACTACAAGAAAACTGTGGTTTACCTACGCCAAAATGGCATAGGCGGGGCGTAGGTAAATGCATTAACTACGTAACCCCTACGCCAATTTTGGCGTGGGTAATACTTGCGTAGCTAATAAAATACCTACGCTATGTTTTAAAAATAATGTCCAAGTATATCTTGAAAAATCATCAACAATTACAAATACATAATTGTTATGATTTATTGAACATACTTGAGTCGGTTCGAATAAATCTAGATGGAGTAGTTCAAGAGATTTCTTTGTGGAGATTTCCTCTTTGGATTTAAAAGAAATTTTCTTTAATTTATCAAATTAACAAGCATCACACAGGTTTTTAACGTTGTAGTTGATTTTTGGTAATCCTCTAACTAATTCATTTTTAGCTAGTTTGTTGATATTCTTAAAATTTATGTGACAAAAACATTTATGCCATAACCATGGATCATCATGATTTGCGGCTAAGCATAAATTAGTGTTGTTTTTGTCATTCATGTTTAAAACATATATGTTTCGATTTCTAAATCCTTCAAAAATTAGATTTTTATTTTGGTCAAAGATATTGCATTTGTTTTTCTCGAAATCAATTTTAAATCCTTTATTGTAACGACCTGGATTTTTCCATCGTTAATTGTGGATATTTAAATGGTTTTAAATATTAAATTTGAATTTATAGATTGATTTTGAATATGAAAATTTGGGTTTCATTTATGAAATAAATTCAGAATTTAAAATATAGCAATTTATTGAATAATTTAATTATTAAAGTTATAATTCAATATTGGTTAAAATAGTGAATCTAGAGTTTAAGCCCGATAAAAATAATTTAAAGGTTTGTTAAATTTATATTAATAATAATGAAGATAATTAAAGACTTAAAATTTGATTTAAAGGTGATCTGTTTAGTTTTAAAAATAGTTTATTTAAAATTGGCATTTAAAAATAGTCTTCCGAGGCACAGTCTCGGAATTCGGCGAAACTAGTTGCAATGGATCCGAAATAGTGTATTATTATTGGACTTCAAATTTTGTAGATTTTAGAGTTATCGTTTAGCCGTACGAGATATAAACGCGTTGAAATTTATATAGAAAATTCAATAAAATAATTGGGTCTAAAAAGCTATCTTCTCCATATGATCGAATTAGGACTCAAAACCTTTTCCATTGCGTTTGGAATAGGGGTATAACATTATAAACGCCTAGCAGCATGCCTCGATAGGAGTTCAAGATTTTGAGTTGTGAAAATCGAAACGTTTAAATATATATATATGTATATGTGTGTGTGTGTGTGTGTGTGTGTGTGTGTGTATATGTATATAAATAATTGACTTGACCTTTAAATTTCCTGTCAGCTGTTATTCTATTTTTTTCAAATCACTGTACGCTTATACTAACACACAAACATACTCTAACACGCTACCGCTTCACGTTTTAAAACCCACTCCCTTTTCGTAATCTTCAACAGGAAAAAAAAAAGAAATTCGTAGAAGAAAAATAATGGCCGAAACAAATTGTCGCATACCATTCTTCCTTCCCAAAGTAAATTGTGCCTTTCTTTCCTCTTCAAATGTCGCAGCTCAAACGAACCGAATCTCGTTTCTGTTAAAAAAAAGGGATAGCACACGATTTCAATCGCATTACAAGGCTCGATTGTGGTAGTAACTTCGAGGGGGACGAAGGTGGAAGCATTCAAGGTAAAGCGACGACAACGTGAAAAGAGGCATGAGGTGGGTTTCGCACGCGAGCGATTGGAGAGGTGGGTCGCGGTTTTCGATTTGGGCAGGAGGCGGCTGTTGGTCGCGATGTTGAAGTGAGGTGAAGGCAGCGCTGGAAAGTTCATGGCGATGGGGGGTGTGCTTGCCGCGTAAGGTTCGGCGACCTGTCGAAGCTAGGGTTTCGATAAAAGAGTAGTGAGGTAAAGCAAATATTTTTTAAATATATATATATATATGTATGTATATATGTATATATACACAGAGAAAGGAAAAAAGAAGGAATATTAAAAGCAGATTTTTATTTTTACATATATATATATATTAAAGAAGAAATAAAATTTACAGTAAAGAAAATTACTGTTTTTGTTATTTACTAAAAAAGAAAAAATATATATAAATATATCTAAATATACATACATATTTTCACTTACTAGTTATTTTAAAATAATGGATTATGGTGATTAACTTGTTTAGTTAACTTATTCAATTATTTTAGTTACTAAAAATTATTTATCATAGGGAAATTAGTTTAAATTAAATTATTAGTTAATTAAATTTATTAAAAAGGTAATTGATTGTTCGATTATTTAAAATGTTAATAAACCATATAATGTTTTTACAAGGTCTAAAATCGTGGAGAGACAAGCTGGTTTGGATCGGATTGCAAAGTAAAAAAAATCAAAGGTGAGTAAAATCTCACTCATTCGAATTTCTAGAATAATTTAAATGTTGGATTTAAATTATTGGTTGTTTGGATAAATTTATATCAGTTTGGATGTTATAATATATATAGTACTGTATATATAGTATTTGGAGTGATATTCCCGCATACTATAGCGGATGAGACCCTATGCGCTCCGCATAATAGCGGATGACCCTATATACTGCGATATCCCCCTCGAAGTGGGATTGGTATATATTTCATGTTGTGTTAACATCTGTGGATGCGGGGAAACAGGTTGGAGGGATCCAGTTGGATTCCTCAAATTTATAGTTTATTTTCATATATAGTGATATATGATTTGTGTAGAATAATCTATTATGGATTATTGTAGTGATTGAAATTATTGGATGCTATTGTAGCACTGGCCTGAATTTTGATAATTCAAATACTATAAAAAAAAAATTTAATTATGGAATTGAAGTGAATTTGAAAATAAAAATATGTATACTAGGATTGGAGTTAATTTAAAGGAATTGAGTTAGAAAAAAAAATATTTGAGTTGGTTATACTTAACCATTGTGAAATAGTAATTGAGGATTTTTAAAATGAATTATATAAAAGAATTTATAAGTGATATTCTGGAAATATAAAAATAGTTGAAACCAATATTGAAAATAGATTGGAAGTATTAATGGAATTTAAAGGAAATAAAATTTATATAATGGATTTTTATAAATAGATTTGTTTTTATAAACAGGATAAAACAAAGGGGGTTATAAAATTTATAAACGATGTTTATAATGAAGAAATTCGATATCAAGTGATAAGTGAGAATATAGATTCATAGTAGGAATTTATATTAGAATATGGAAACAGGGTTGAGAAAAATGGAAAATCCTATTTTTTTGAAATGAGAATGGTGGGGAAATCGACAATGAATCGATATGTTGTGTAGAGAAAGTTATAAATTAAATTGGTTTTTGAGATTTTAAATTATATTTTTAATTTTTAGAAGTGAGTTGTTTTTAAAAGGAAATTTTATTATTTGAAACTATGTAATTTTAAACTAATGAAGGTTTAAATACTTGGTAAGTAGATCTTTAAATATGAAGTACTTATTTTGGTAAATTCTAACCTTAAAAATCAGTTTTGAAAATTATTTATTTAACTAAAGATGAGTTATTTATGTTATAAAAGTGTTTTCGATATTTTAAATAATTGCTTAAACATATTTTTAAAAATAAATTATTGATCTTTTAAATACTTATTATATATAGAGAGAGAGAGAGTTTTAAAGTAATTGAGATAAAAATTATTTTATGAATTCTCTCGAGATTCGAAAAGGGCTTATAAAAGGATATGATTTTGAGGAGAGGAAATTAATTGTGATTTCAGGGGATTTTGGATTAAGTTACGGAATAATCTCCTGAGGAGTAAATATTGAGAGATTTGGAAAAATAAGACTGGTAATATTTTCCTTAGAGAATAAAAATTTGGAAATATTTCTAAGTGTTGAGATGTTGGAAGTATTCAGTTACGGATTTGAGTATTTGAAAATTGTTTTCAAATGTTGAAAGAAAATTGATATGTCCTTAAAGATATTTTTGGAAACAAATATTTTGAAAAAGATTATATTAAGGCCAGATGATTGCTTATGGATGTTAATTTGATAGTTAAATAACCAACTATCAATATTGGCCAATTTCGAATGTTGTTTCAAAGAGACCGGGATCAGATAAGTTATCCGAAAACCACTTCGATCCAACGAGTACATTTTCGATGTGAAAACCAAAGTATGGAGTCGAAGATGGAGCAATGAAGTGCAGGGGCTAATCGCTACTAATCCTGAGGGTGATTCCAAAATAGATGTAATAGGAATAGTGCTTTCGGTTCCGTTCAGACCGCGAACGGACTTGTATGGATGAATGCTATTAGTACATTGTCATTGGAGGACAATGAGCATTCTAAGTGAATATTTCTAAAAAGGTAATCGTAGCCTCTAGCCTTATCAACCGGGAATGACTAAAACAGGGAAGATGCAGCAAGGCTAAGTGGGTAGCACCCAAGTAGGCTAAGGTTACCCCTATGTAGAGTCCCTTTTATTTGGCTGTGCGGGCGGTTGCTGATCCCAACTGCGGGGTAATCTTATTCGAGCTATCCAGTAAGGGGTAGTCCGGTCTTGTGTAGTAGGGGATCGGGAGTGATCCTCGGTACGATGTTCTAGAGGTGTGCTGTGATGGGCGGTACCCCAATAGCCCAGTCATTTGATGGAATCTATTCTCCAATAAGCGTCGTACGGTTTTGATTGTGCCCAACTATGCCGAAACGTGAGATGCAAGCATTTCAGCTATATTCTATTTACTTTCTATAAACACTATTATAATATCAGACGGATTTGATAAAAATGTTTTGGTTATCGTAAGGTAAAAACCCATTGTGTTTATTTGTGACGCGGTTGTTAGTCCTTGAGAAGGATGGTTTTGATGACAACAACCTTAGGACTTGCTATAAAATATAAATACTAACATTATAGTTTAGATATATATGTATATGCAGGATATAACCATGCAGGTACCAAGAATGAAGACAGTATAGTATAGAGATTCAAGATATCAAGATTGAAGACTCATGAGTATCAAGATATCAAGAGTTCAAGATTTCAATAGTACAAGATAAGTATCAAGTCTAGAATTATGTTAAAACTCCTAGAAAATTAATGACATCTTAAAATCCATTTTATTCGTGGAATGGAATCCACTTCGAGCCTGTTAAAGGGATGGAACCCTAAGTAGGATGGAACCTACGAAAAATCTAGTGGAACATCGTTTTGTATCCACTAACTTTTATTCAAATGTTTTACAAAATTTTATCTTGTTTTCAAAATGATTTCAAAATCTTCCTTTTTAAAATCAAAAACATCTATCCTGGTTTTAAATACTTTTAGCCTCAAAATAATCTTTATTTTCAATATCAAATTATCCTTGATTTTAAACTATCTTTAATTATAATGTACTTAACTTGTAATATTTATATTTAAAATTTAAATATGAAATTATAGTAAAATTTTATATACCAAAATATTATTCTCTATACTTATTTATGTATTTTAACTATAGTATATTTAGTTTAAAATAGTGTTGATACAAGATAAAAGTTATTTTCAAAGAAAAACAAATTATCAAAAATTCCTTAGGCATGTCGACAACCCCTAGGGACCCTTGTCGACATGGAGTCAGTTAACTTCAAAAGTTTGAATTTCAAAAGAAGTGTCTATTCGTCATAATCTTTTACGAATGGACATGGCTGTTGTTCTACTATAAATAGGGGATGTTTTTAACGAATTTATATTCATAATTTTCTGATTTCACTTCTCTTCTTCTTCCACATTTCTTTATATACATTTTTACCATTACTCTGCCGAAATCACCATTGAATCTAACTAGATCATCTCTGGTTTGATTCTCTATCACTATCTCAACAAGATCCCAGTGCTATTCAGAGTTATAGGCTTCTTTGTAATCAATCGAGCGAGAAAAGGTGTGATTGTAGCCTGGAAAATCAATCAAGTGAGAAAAGGTGTGATTGTAGCCTAGGAAATCAATTGGGTGAACTTGTTGCCCGTAAAATCAAGTATCTCTACCTAGAGGATTGTGAACCTGGAGTGGTGTACCTCGTGGCCTTGAAATCGAGGGTGTAATTGTAAGAATTGATTTTGAAAAGAAATCTGTACTTGTGTTGCGGGACTGGATGTAGGGTAACTCCGAACCAGTATAAAATCCGTTGTGTTCTTTCCTTTATTGCTTTTACTTTATATTTGCATCTGTGTTTGATTCTGTGATCATATCTGTGTCTGAATATTGCATACATTTGTGTTCAAATTAATATAAACTCAAAAATAATTAGTAATTCCTTAAAACACTATTCACCTCCCCCCCCCCCTCTAGTGTTAATTCTAGCCTTAAGATCCGTAATCCATATTTCTCACATTTGGTATCGGAGCAAGGTTTTCAAAGTTTCATAATCTGAATTTTGAAAAATGTCAAAATGGCTACAACCACTGGTACTGCTATTACTACCAACACTAGTTCATTTGTAGAAGGTCAGTCTACTGCCAGACCACCACTTTTTAATGGCAGTAACTATGCATATTGGGCATGTAGAATGAAAATATATTTACAATCAGCAGGACTAGACACTTGGAATATCACACAGACTGAATATTTTGAACTCACAACTAATTTTGCACAGTGGACTGCTGAGCAAAAGACAGTCGCACAAAATAACTCTAAAGCTATGAATATTCTGTTTTGTTTACTTGATAGGAATGAATTTAATAGAGTGTCAGTTTGTAAGTCTGCATATGAAATCTGGAAAACTTTGCAAGTAACTCACGAAGGAACAAGCAAAGTTAAACAGACCAAAATTTCCATGCTCACAAATCAGTTTCAATTATTTAAAATGAATCCTAATGAGTCTATTCTAGATATGTATAGTAGATTTCAGGATATTGTGCATTCTATAATATCCTTGGGAAAGGTATTTTCGGAAGAAGATCAGGTCAGAAAAATCTTAAATTCTCTTACTCCAGAATGGGATCAAAAGACACTTGCGATCGAAGAGGCAAATGACATCAGTACCTTAAAGATAGAAGAATTAATTGGAAATCTAATGTCATTTGAAGTTCAAATGATTGGGAGAAGAGAAAGCAAAGCATCTGAAAAGAAATCAATTGCATTCAATGCATTGACCGATGGATCAGACTCAAACAGCGATAATGATGAAGAGATAGCCTTTATGACCAAGAACTTTCGGAAATTCCTGAAATGCTGAAAGATGAATAATCTCAAGAGAAACAACTATAAGAACTCTGGTAATCAGAATGTAGTGCCAAACTATATCAAATGTTTCAACTGTGACGAACCAGGCCATATCAAAAGAGACTGTCTGCATCCAAATAAGCAAAATCTTCCTATAAACAATGATTTCGCAAAGAAATGAAAACGTGCATTTACCGCCACTCGAGATGACTCAGACTCATCCTCGAGCGATGATGATCAGAAGACAGATAATTCAAATATGTGTTTCATGGCAGTTCACGACTCCGATGAATTCAGAAAAACGGACTCAGAAAAAGGTACACGTTTACAATACATTGGTTGAAATTGCATGCTTAGGATTGAATGATTGATTGATTGATTTTGAATTGGTGTGTCATTTGAATTTTAAATTTTTATTATTATTTTATTATATTATTATATTTTTACTATTATTTTATTATTACTTTATTATTATTTTTTTATCATACTATTATGTAATATACTATAATTCTAGTAATATTCCAGATATATATATATAGATATTAAAAATAATAAATATATATATTAGAATTCTTAAAAGCAATAAAGTATGAAAATTCAAGGACACCTGTCGACATGGTCCTCTCCATGTTGTCGACAAGGGTACATAAGTTTGAAATTCAAATTTGAATTCAAATGTTGAATATCCCTCCATCTTTTTACTTCTTTCAAAACTCTGAAAAGCTACCTTTTGACCAGAGAACCTGTCCTTTGAGAATCTATTTATTTTCTATCTCTTATCATAACTTTTCACTTTCATTTTCAAATTCAAACTCTTATTTTAAAATATCAAGCTCTCTACTCTCTACTCTAATGGCTTCTTCAAGCAACCCCTTCACAATGAGACTTTCCAGAAACATGAAAGAGCAACTCTTCAATGATCCGGAGGCTATAAAAGCATATATCAACTATGCTAACTATGAAAAGTCCATCCTGGAAAGTTTGTTATATTTCAAGAATTCTCTTCTTATGAAATCGATTCACTTTTTGCAAACAACCAAATTCTTAGTCTTGTTGATGCTTCACAAAATAATTTTGTTTGTTATCCAAATGTAACAACCCGGAATTTTCGAACCCAAAAATTCCGGATAGTTATGAAAAAGAAGAAAGAGATAGAAGAAGAAGAAGATCAGAAACATCAACATCTCACAATCGCAGCGGATAAAATATAATAATAAATAATAACAGTTTACAAAACAATATTATATCTGCCGATTACATTTTAATACATCAGAGTTACACATTTACACAGACACTGGATATACACAATTATCAAGTCTCAGATATACAATAATATAACACAGTAGAAACACTCCATACGTTCCTGCCATCCAGCTCGACTTCTGAACTCCAGAACGTCCTTACCTGAAAATCTGTAATACTCGGTCTGACCCGAGCATTACATCAAAGTAACACCCGGGTCAGGCTGGAAACCAGCGTGAGTAAACTCATCTAACAAGAAATTCTAATCCATAGAACTTATTTAAACCCGGGGTAACTCGTACTTTACTATAAGTAAACAACTTATATAGTCAACACTTATTTTCACAAAACAATATCTAAGTATCCAACTTAGTTTAAATGGTCCATATTATCCCAAACCGGCCTATTGATTTCACATATCAATCTATAAAGAATTTTGAAAGATTTCAAATCGAAGTGGTTTCGGGTATTTACTAATACCCGACCCCGGTCTCTTCGACTTCAAATGTCATCATTTTAAATGTCCAAGTTGTTTAAGTGGTTTAAACATTTAAACTTATATTCAGGACGATATAAACAGATAGATAAATCACAATATCACAATAAATAATTCATATCAAACATTCATCTCACAAAGCAGCATATATCATAGATATCATACCCAAATCATCCAGTATTAATATCAATCAATCATCCATAAGCAAGTTTGATAAACTCTTAATCAATTTAATTAACCTTTAATTAAATTAATTACTATCCTTTAATTGCTTGGATTACCTTAATCATAATTAATTACAAATAAATAAATTATCTCTTAATGATCTTCCTTAATTAATCTCTCTTTTAATTAATTACCTTAACTAGTAATTAATCACATTATTAATTAACCTTAAATAGCTTTTTGAAAAATTATTATATTAAATTCAACCCAAAAATTCCTATTCACAATGTATAAAGAGAATATTTTAATATTATAAAGAAGGTTATCAAATTATTATTATATTAATATGTTTATTGTGCATATATATTCACAATGGATTTATATATGTACATACTTAAGATTTTATCATTATAGAGTTTGCTTATATCTATTTATATATATATATATATATTGATTTATTGATTTACTATAAGAGTTATTATTTTCAGATATTTATAATTCAGCATTTATTATAACTTAAATCCATTTATATACAATCCAGATATATATATATATTTTTATCAGAATTTTATTTGTTAAATTGATTAAAAACAGTTAATTATTCAATTATCAAATGTCCAAAAAATCCGGGTTATCACATTCCTCCCCTCTTAGAATCTTTTCGTCCTCGAAAAGGAACGAGGCTAGAATTTACTTAATACTTAAAATCAGATAAATTATCTTTTGATCATTTTTTTTAAACACTTTAAAATCTATATAGTATTACAAAAATAGTTTTTATAAAAATACTTTTATAACTCGATGTTTCAACAAATCTATCTTCGTTCTTACAGAAATTCGGTCTTACGTTGATCAGGCGTAAGACTGAAAATCTATAAGTACTTGGTAAACCCGTTTTCAACACCCAGCGAAAATATTTAGAAAATAGTTCTATTGAAAATATAAGAAAATATTTTTGAATTTTTTTTTTTTTTTTGAAAATATAGAAAACATTTTTGAAATAGAGGAAATATCTTTGGTGAGAATGCTCTGGAAATCATCACCCCCATCCATGGTCGCAGTTAACCCGATGGTTACGTTGCCGTCCCGGCAAAATCCACAGATAACTGTAGGTCTCCGCGCTCCTCGATTACGCCATGGAACCCGCTACAGATCGCAGTTATACCCGGGCCTTACGTTGCTATCACAGCACAAACCCATATAACTGTAGGCATCAGCGCCACCGAATTTCGCTGCCAAATAATGAAACTTCTCCCACATAGGTCGCAGTCTACCGATATAAAATCAAACGTAGACAGTTGGCTCTCAGCGGCACACACGACTTTCGCTATGTTACCATAGTGTCACAGTCTACCGATATAAAATCAAACGTAGACAGTTGGCTCTCAGCGGCACACATGACTTTCGCTATGGTCTGCAGTAGATCGCAGTGACATCGAGTTACATTGTCGTCACAGAATAACCCAAATGCCTCTGTGGGCACCAGCCCCTCGACTTTCGCTACACAAATAATCCTCAGGAACTAGTTTTGTCCGGACTCCTCACAGGATCAACTTTAGAATCCCCCCTTGGGGTTCAAGGCAGTACCACCCAGTGGCACTCCTGAGAAGTTCATTTCAAGGAAGCGCCTTTTTCCCCAGAGCTATTTCAAAACACTTTATACTATACGCTTATAGTATCTTCAAATCATATCCTTTATGATTTATATCAAAATCTCCTTTACACAAAATCGATTACCAAAATCGATAATTCTCAAACTAGGCTTTCCAAATTTCCAAAACTGATTTTTCTCAAAAATCAAAAGCCTTTTCCAAATTCATAGGTTCTCAAAACCTTTTTCTAAATCATTCTCATAAATCCCTTTATATATATATATATATAGATATATATAACTTTGAAAATCCTTGGTTATTACAAACTTGTATAAAACCTCTTTTATACTTCACATATTTCCAAAAACCCTTTTTATTCTGGCTAGATTCAATAAGGGGAGTTTATCATATTACAAAATACAACTTTATTTATTGCCAAATCAAATATTCAAGTTTGATTTCTTTATAAAGTTATTTACCATTTACTTACTTCCATAAAGTAAATTTTCAACCAAAGAAATATCCAATTCCATTATATTTTACAAATATACTTTTCATTTCAAAACCATTCAAATTCCTTATCCCCAATCTTCAATATCAATTTCATTCAAATCCGTACGATGCACACATATCATCCGTACACAATATCAATCTGATCACTCAATCGATCACACAATTTCACTTTCGAACTAGTATCGTCCACCCGACTTCCTAGTGCGGACTCAGATCTGGTTTCTTGATCAGAAACCGTCATTCTCCTTGCATAGTCGTAGCCATGATAGAGAATATCCAGAACCAATCAACAATCCATATCCAGGTTCGCCGTCGAAAATCGAGCAAAAAATCCCAACTCGGATCGATAATACTATCTCGAAATTCTGTGCTCGAATCTGGATCAAATCACTATGCGAATAGAATAATATACATATATCCTACGTATTTATCTTTATTGGTTATTAGCCAAATCAGTTTCCTTTTCTATTCATATTTCCTTTAATTCCATTTACTCATTCTTAATCGCTTCTATTCCAATTGAGTTATTATTTCAATTACAAACAGTTTGAACTCTGACCTATTTAAATTTAAAAATAGCTTGGAAAAGTTTAAAGTAGATAAGTAGTTGAAAAATAGTTATTAGTTTATAAGACAGTTTCAAAATAGTTAAATAATTTCGAAATAATTAAATAGTTTCAAAATAATTGTAAAATAAGTATAAGATAGTTTGGGTTTAAGAAGAAAGATTGTATAGTAAATAGTTTGGAAACATATACTTGTATTAAAACAATTTATTTTGAAAATAAACCAGAGTCAAACTGTTTAATTTCCCAATCTCCATTTCCAAATAATTTCCCATCAATTCAATTTAAATTCCACTTCCATTTAAATTGACTCAATACTTCAATTTCCATTGAATTTTATTCAATCCCAATTCAAGTTGAATTAATCTTAATGAAATGACCCTCCTATTTCCTCCCTAATTTCATAAGGATTTTTTTTTTTGCTAAGAGATGATATATAGATATATCATTCATTGCAAATATCTTTTCCAAGGTCATTTTCTTTTTCCAATAAACAAAATATATCCAGGATCAAAATAACTTACCAATATAAATATATCAGTGTATATCTAATAACATACACATACATATGAAGATGTATGTGATCTTCTTATCTAAGTTCAGAGTGTATACTACATTTTTTGTACAAGAACATTCTGTTTGATTTAGATCTTTAGCAATTCAGATAAATTATTGTATTCAGATTTTTGGCCATAATATCCACTAGAAACATGTACTTTAGTCTGTCATTAGGATTAAGAAATGATCAAGTAATAATCAGTGGTAAACAAGCTTTTAATATAGATGATTATGTTAAAGTCTGGATAATATCAGATTCAGTATAAAAGTAAGTGGATCCTAAGTGAACACAAGCAACATCTAGGCGTAATGGAAACGCGCCTAACTTATACATGAAAGGTCACGAGTTCGAGTGCTATGCTGGTCGGTTCAAACACAATTTTTGGTTTTTCTTTTTATTTTTCTCCTGTATGGTTAGAAATCTGATACCTACCTATAATTGTGCATATATATTTGATTTTGCCTATAACCTAACATACAAAACAATTCTTTTTACATAACTATTTTTAAAACCCATTCCTACAACTGTTTTAAGAATTTAAATTTATATTTTTGCCCAATTTATCAACATGTACACAGGTATTTATGTACATGTCATTACCTTTGCCCAGTTTCCAGAAAACTGAGTGAAACAATTGCTAAATGTACTATGCTTTGAAATGCATCTATATTTTCAAGATACAGTCTATCATGATCAACCAATACTTCATTTAGTTGAGGCTGGTTAACTCATGAGTCTTGTATATGCTATACACTAGTTCAAAAACAAGGGAGATACCTTTCATTTCATTCTATCTGAAGCTTTTAGAAAAACATTTTACTTTTCCTAATTCAATTCAGAAATGAATTCAGATCTATTTACAAAGCATTTCAGTAAAAAGAAAATAAAATCCTTTAAGTTTACTTCTTGCTAAATCCAGATTTTAGTTCTAAAACTCAGTGCTCTGTTATGTCTCAAGGTTAACTAATACATAATATAAATTATACAAAACAGTAGCTCAACTACATGTGCATATTTCTCTTCCAAACATTCATATCAATAATTAAAATCATTTCATTGTTTCCCAGTCAGATTTTTCCTTTGAGATTTTAAACCTTAGTGCATAACAATATATTTAACTTGATACAACTAGTTCATCTAACCATAATAGAATTCATTACATGACTGGAAGTCTTAGAAACATAATATTTTTCCTGAATACATGCAGATATAATCAATTTAAACTCTTATTGAGACTAGCTAGCATGTTCATTCACTCCTCCATAAAAGCCATAACTTCATTTTTACTTAGTGCCTGGGTTACCTGAAAGAACATAAGTGGCTGCCTCATTTTAAAATGAGACACCCCAGATGCCATGAGCAAACAAGGGTCAGATCTATGATCTGGTATGAATAACATCAATTCATTCATGATATTAAGCAATAGAGAATATAAGGGTACTAACTTGTTATTTAAGCAAATTTCTGCAATCAAATATTTTAACATAGTATAATTAAGTTGATTCAGGTATGATATATTCACTTATCATTCCCTCACTTGCATACATAATCATGCAAACATGATTATCTATTGGCATCAATTTCATTTACTGGAATCATCTTGGTTCCATACCATTCAACCTAAGAAATATCCACATTCCTATTTCTTCATTTACAGGTTGTAATATTCAATTTAAATCCCTGCCTCATCTGCTATTAAGGAATCACTGGGACACATTGCAATGAACTAATTCACATCATTGCACAAAGATCTCAGGGCTTAAACAAACCATGTGCCAACTTGCATACTTCAAATATGACAAGCATTCCAGCAGTCATCTTGGCCTTCCCTTCCCTAGTTTATTTACTAGTGTATTGTCTTAAATCCTAACATCAAATATGCTAAGTGAACATGTCACTGCAAACATGGGAACATCCATAATTTCTTCTAGCATAATTTCCCCTCAGAAATAATCAGACAGTCATTTCCTAAATGGGGTCAATATGTCTTGATCTTAGTAAATATAAGAACATTTTCAACTGTAAAAGAGGCATGGCATGTTATACTGATCTGCAAGCCTTTATGATTGATTCAGATTCAAGATCTGGTTCAATCATAATTTTAGCTTGTGGGTTTTTTTTTTTTTGATTAAGGGCTCAGCACTTAGAAAATTTCTATTGCACCCTTAACATTTTTCTTTTCAAGCCTCAGCACTTATACCAAGTATAATGCAGCTCCAATCATTTTTATAAGGTTTCCATGCCATAGATCTATAACAGTTGAGAGTATTCTCTATATAATTTTTAAGATCCTAAACTTTAACATTTATGAGTATAAATAAAACAGTATGATACTCATCCAAAGACAAATGTCTCAACCAATCAAAGATCATCAAAATCATCCATATTAAATCATATCAGATTTAAAATAAAACATCCAAAAAGCATTGATGAAATCATATACATCAAAACCAGAAATACATAAATGGCAATATAAAAAGTGGCTGCCTCAACTCAGGTCTTAATGCCATGAACTCAGTGAGATTACTCACCTAAATGTTTCTTCTTATTAATCCAGAAAATTCTTGTTTGAGTGTTTTCTCCTTCCTTTCAATATTTTCTTCTTCTTTTCTTATTTTTATGCAGCTCGGGGTAAAATAATTCTACTGGCTAAACTGCCTATTTATAAGCATTTTTCCTCTAGGGTTTTATTGAAACAGAATTCCATTTCTGTCCTGGCTTAGCATCATGCATTTTTCATTCATATTACCCCGGCCATATTAACCAATTTAAAGGCTGCATTTTCTTTCTTTTACTTTTTCAGAAAATGGCCACTCACTTAGTCATGTCAAAAGTGTGACTATTCTATTTATTTTAATTATTTCTGAAAATCCCCTTTGCTATTTTTGCCTACACAAGCATATTGACTTGTATCACATTTCATGTCATTTTAATGTTATGGTTTCACTTGCTAATATATATATATATGTACTTTTCAGTATTTAAAAATGTATATTTGTATACATATCTTATCTAGGCTTATTTTAATTCCTCTTTTAAATTCAGAAACATATGCACCTATATGTATACAAGTTTACAAATATATATATATTATTTTCTTTTCTGGGTTTTAAATAAATTTGTTTACTGATCTAAAGTAAAACTTACTTTTCTTATTTTCTAAGATGACCCATAAAATCTCAGAAATCAAATAACCATGTTGCAAAATCATGTTTGTATTGCTCTTTAATTCTTGTTTTAAATCCAAGAAATCTGGAGTTCTTTCTTGTGCCATTTCAGTGTGCACGTGCACACATATACTTGCACACTATTTATTCCAGAAATTTCACCATATTTAAATCTAAATATTTCAAAATTAAATCATTTTACAAAAATGATTTTTCACAAAATTTTGGGGTATTACATTCACCCCTCCTTTTAGGAATTGTGTCCTCACAATTTTTCTAACATTTAGTAAGCATCATTTTTCTTTTCTGAAAACTTATCAAATATATGCATAAGCAAACAAATTCAACCATATCAACCATGCATAACAAATAATTTTTCCAGAAGAAAAAAAAATTACCTTTTAATTTGCAAAAAGCTTAGGATAATCCATTCTAATCTTATCCTCTAACTCCCATGTGCAGTCATTAGGATCACTACTCCACTGGATCTTAACTAGTTTCAAGGTTTTGCTCCTTAATTTCTTTTCTTCCTTGGCTATAATCCCCACTGGTTCTTTTTCATAAACCAAGTCAGGATTTATTTGAATTTTGGTAGGCTTTTCCAAAATGTCTTCCTTATCATGTACCCATTTTCTAAGTTGGGACACATGAAAAACATTATGCATTGCTTTCATCTCCTCTGGTAGTTCTAATTTGTAAGCCAATGAACCAATTCTTTCCAGAATTTTATAGGGTCCAACATACCTTGGTGTAAGCTTACCTTGCTTGTCAAATCTCATGACTTTCTTCATAGGTGAAATCTTGATGAAAACAAAGTCTCCCACTTCATATTCCACTTGCTTTCTCTTCCTATCTGCAAATTTCTTTTGCCTATCTTGAGCTGCTGCTATTCTTTTTCTTATTAACCCAATTTTCTCTGTGGTTTCTTTAACATATTCAGGTCCAAGAATAGCCCTTTCTCCAGCCTCTACCCAGCATATAGGTGATAAACATGGCTTGCCATATAAGGCTTCAAATGGTGCCATCCCTATGGTGCTTTGGTAACTGTTATTGTAGGTGAATTCAGCTAGATGGAGGTGGTCTTCCCAGTTGCCTCCAAAGTCCAGTGTACATGCTCTCAACAAATCCTCTAAGACTTTGTTCACCACCTCAGTTTGACCATCTGATTGTGGATGGTAGGCAGTGCTTAAGCACAATTCACTCCCCATAGCCTCTTGAAAACTTTTCCAAAATCTTGAGGTGAAGATGGTATCCCTATCACTCACAATGGTTTTGGGTATGCCATGCAACCTTACTACCTCTTTCATGAATATTTGAGCCAATTTTGGAGCATTTCTTTCTGTTTTAACTGGGATAAAATGTGCTACCTTAGTTAGCCTATCCACTATTACCCATATACTTGTGTTTCCCTTCTTAGATCTAGGAAGACCATCTATGAAATCCATAGATATATCCTCCCACTTCCACTGTGGTATACTAAGGGGTTGCAATAGTCCTGATGGCCTTTGTGTCTCTGCCTTGACTTGTTGGCAAGTCATGCACCTTGCAACATATCTGGCCACATCTGACTTCATCCCCTTCCACCAAAGATTTCTTTTCAAATTTTGATACATCTTGGTGCTACCTGGGTGTATGGAGTACTTACTCCTATGGTACCCATTTAATATTTCCTCTTTCAATTCTATATTTTCTGGAACACATATCCTATTTTTATTCCTTAAATAACCATTTTTATCAATTTGATAATTTATTACTTCCTCCCCTTTTGATATGAGCATTTTCTTTTCCATCATGTTTAAGTCTTGTTCCTGCATTTGTCCAATCTTAAGAAGTAAATCTGATTGCAGAGATATCATACTTAATTTTCCTTTACCTTTACCTTCTTCAATAGGCATCATTTGTTCCTCACTGTTTTCCTCAATTTCCAAATCAGTAAGTATAGACAAATCCCTAAACTCTTCCATCATCAACATGGCTACCTTGGCATGTTGTCTACTCAAGGCATCTGCAACTTTATTTGCCTTGCCTGGTGTATACAGTATATCTAGGTCATAGGCAGCTAGGAACTCTACCCATCTATGTTGCCTCATGTTCAAATCTTTTTGTGAGAATAAATATTTCAGTGCCTTATGATCAGTGTACAAAATGAATTTGGCACCTAACAAATAATGTCTCCAAAGTTTCAAAGCATACACAACTGCTGCTAGTTCAAGATCATGGGTTGCATACCTGGTTTCATGTGGCTTTAATTGCCTAGATGCATAGGCTACCACCTGGTCTTGCAGCATCAACACATCCCCTAACCCAGAGCCACTTGCATCAGTGTACACAACCAAATTTTCATTTCCTTCTGGCACTCTCAATACTGGTGCATCAATCAGGGCTTCTTTTATTTTGATAAAAGCTTGCTCACATTTTTCTGTCCATACAAAGGCTTGGTTCTTTCTAGTTAAATTGGTAAGTGGTGATGATATTTTTGAGAAATCTTTTATGAATCTCCTATAATATCCTGCCATCCCCATAAATGATCTAATCTCACTGATGGTGCTAGGCCTTTTCCATGCTTGGATTGCCACTACTTTGTTAGGGTTTACTGATATTCCTTTGGCAGAGATGACATGCCCAAGGAAATGCACTTCTTCTTTCCAAAATGCACATTTTGAAAATTTTGCCTTTAAATCATTTTCCCTTAGTCTTGACAAAACTAAATGCAAATGATTTTTATGCTCTTCCACTGTCTTAGAATAAATCAAAATGTCATCAATAAAAATCAGTACAAACTTGTCTAGATAATCTCTAAATATTCTATTCATCAAATCAACAAAATATGAAGGAGCATTTGTCAAACCAAATGGCATGACCAAAAATTCATATAAGCCATATCTTGTGTTAAATGCAGTATACTTAACACTTGAGTCTTCAACCTTCATTTGATGGAATCCTGATGCTAAGTCTAGCCTAGAAAATATTTTAGCTTCACTGAGTTGGTCAAAGAGATCATCTATTCTAGGCAATGGGTATTTATTCTTGATGGTTACTTTATTTAGTTCTCTGTAATCTATGCACATTCTCAAGGTACCATCATGTTTTCTTACAAACACTACTGGAGAACCCCAGCAAGAATTGCTTGGCCTTATAAATCCCTTGCCTTCTAATTCTTCCAACTGATTTTTCAATTCTTTCAGTTCACTTGGCCCCATTCTATAAGGTTTCTTGATTATTGGACTTGCTCCTGGAATGAGATTAATTTGGAACTCAACTGGTCTATGGTGTGGAACACCCTTAACTTCCCCAAACACATCCAAGTATTCATTAACTATGGGAATTTCTTCAATGGTTAGTTCACTCAGATCTTTTTCTAAGTCAACTAAATGATACAATTTCCCTTCCTTAGCTATTTCACATAGAACTGTGATTCTCTGGCCTCTAGAATCTTGCAATGATATGGTGGATGAGTCTAAATTAATTATGGCTTTAAATTGCCTTAACCAATCTACCCCCAATATAACTCCTATATTTGGGTAATTTAAAACATATAAATTGGAAATAAAAATATTTCCTCCTATGTTTAACTCCACATCCACACAATTCATGTTCAAAACACTAGAACTCCCTAGGGGACTTTGTACAAGCAATGGGGTTTCAACCAATTTGCAGTTTAATTTTAACACTTTAACTAATTCATAGGAAATCAAAGAGTGTGTTGCTCCAGTATCATATACTACTGGTATGGGTATGGCACAAATGAGTAATGTACCTTCCACTTGGCCATGATTTTCAGCATCAATTTTCACTGCAGATTTGCCTTTTCCTTCCAAAGTTGCCAATTTCCCTTGCTGTTTATTCTCAGGACAGTTCCTCTTCATATGCCCCTCTTTCCCACATAGGTAGCATTTGAAGGCTCCTCCTTTTAACTCTGGGCACCTTGGTTTGATGTGTCCTTCTTTTCCACAATGATGGCAAACCAATTTCTTCTTAGTATCATTGGCTTTAGTATCTTTACTCTTCCTGTTGTCTGCCTCCTCCTTCTTTTTATCATAAGGGTGATATCTTCCCTTATCCTTCTTGTTGTTGCTCTTAAAATTCCTATATTTCTCTCTTTCTTTGTCATGTTGTTCCAGTTTCAAAGCCAGATCAATTACTTGATCAAATGTTCTATCTGCATATGGTAGCATAGCTCTGCTAAGTCCTGGGTTCAGCCCTTTTATATACCTATCATTCTTGGATGCTTCATCTGCCACTAGCATTGCTCCATAATTAGATAGCCCCTCAAACTTTTGAGTGTATTCAGTGACATTCAAAGTTCCCTGCCTAAGTTTGATAAATTCTTCAAGCAAAATGGTCTTGGCTGATGCTGGTACAAATCTTGCCTCCAACATCTCCTTGAACTGATTCCAAGCGATTTCATTTTCATTTCTTCCAGCTATGATCACCTCCCACCAGCTTAAAGCTACCCCTTTCAGTTGTCTAGAAGCTACTTGCCTCTTTCTTTGGTCATCCAACTGCATGTCATTGAAAATCCTATCAAGTGTTCTCAACCATGCTTGAATTTCCATCACACTCTCTGTTCCTTCAAAACTCTTGCCTCCCAAATTGGAATAAGTCTTCAGTAGTTTTGAAAGCTCTTCATGTGGGTTCTCAGGCCTATGCCCAATTCCATCTCTTAAAACCCTCACAAATTCTTGCATATCAAGCATTTGAGGTGCACTGGTTCCTGCATTGTGATGAGATCCTCTTCCTACCATGTTCTGCTAACTAAATTCTGGGTAAATGGTATTAGTATATTATGAGTGCTTCTATAATTTCTAATTTCTTATCTAAATTATTTCATCCAAAACAAACAGACATTATACATTTCTATAATACTTAACAATCAATGCAACCAAGTGCTCTGATACCAACTGAAATGACCCTCCTATTTCCTCCCTAATTTCATAAGGATTTTTTTTTTTTTGCTAAGAGATGATATATAGATATATCATTCATTGCAAATATCTTTTCCAAGGTCATTTTCTTTTTCCAATAAACAAAATATATCCAGGATCAAAATAACTTACCAATATAAATATATCAGTGTATATCTAATAACATACACATACATATGAAGATGTATGTGATCTTCTTATCTAAGTTCAGAGTGTATACTACATTTTTTGTACAAGAACATTCTGTTTGATTTAGATCTTTAGCAATTCAGATAAATTATTGTATTCAGATTTTTGGCCATAATATCCACTAGAAACATGTACTTTAGTCTGTCATTAGGATTAAGAAATGATCAAGTAATAATCAGTGGTAAACAAGCTTTTAATATAGATGATTATGTTAAAGTCTGGATAATATCAGATTCAGTATAAAAGTAAGTGGATCCTAAGTGAACACAAGCAACATCTAGGCGTAATGGAAACGCGCCTAACTTATACATGAAAGGTCACGAGTTCGAGTGCTATGCTGGTCGGTTCAAACACAATTTTTGGTTTTTCTTTTTATTTTTCTCCTGTATGGTTAGAAATCTAATACCTACCTATAATTGTGCATATATATTTGATTTTGCCTATAACCTAACATACAAAACAATTCTTTTTACATAACTATTTTTAAAACCCATTCCTACAACTGTTTTAAGAATTTAAATTTATATTTTTGCCCAATTTATCAACATGTACACAGGTATTTATGTACATGTCATTACCTTTGCCCAGTTTCCAGAAAACTGAGTGAAACAATTGCTAAATGTACTATGCTTTGAAATGCATCTATATTTTCAAGATACAGTCTATCATGATCAACCAATACTTCATTTAGTTGAGGCTGGTTAACTCATGAGTCTTGTATATGCTATACACTAGTTCAAAAACAAGGGAGATACCTTTCATTTCATTCTATCTGAAGCTTTTAGAAAAACATTTTACTTTTCCTAATTCAATTCAGAAATGAATTCAGATCTATTTACAAAGCATTTCAGTAAAAAGAAAATAAAATCCTTTAAGTTTACTTCTTGCTAAATCCAGATTTTAGTTCTAAAACTCAGTGCTCTGTTATGTCTCAAGGTTAACTAATACATAATATAAATTATACAAAACAGTAGCTCAACTACATGTGCATATTTCTCTTCCAAACATTCATATCAATAATTAAAATCATTTCATTGTTTCCCAGTCAGATTTTTCCTTTGAGATTTTAAACCTTAGTGCATAACAATATATTTAACTTGATACAACTAGTTCATCTAACCATAATAGAATTCATTACATGACTGGAAGTCTTAGAAACATAATATTTTTCCTGAATACATGCAGATATAATCAATTTAAACTCTTATTGAGACTAGCTAGCATGTTCATTCACTCCTCCATAAAAGCCATAACTTCATTTTTACTTAGTGCCTGGGTTACCTGAAAGAACATAAGTGGCTGCCTCATTTTAAAATGAGACACCCCAGATGCCATGAGCAAACAAGGGTCAGATCTATGATCTGGTATGAATAACATCAATTCATTCATGATATTAAGCAATAGAGAATATAAGGGTACTAACTTGTTATTTAAGCAAATTTCTGCAATCAAATATTTTAACATAGTATAATTAAGTTGATTCAGGTATGATATATTCACTTATCATTCCCTCACTTGCATACATAATCATGCAAACATGATTATCTATTGGCATCAATTTCATTTACTGGAATCATCTTGGTTCCATACCATTCAACCTAAGAAATATCCACATTCCTATTTCTTCATTTACAGGTTGTAATATTCAATTTAAATCCCTGCCTCATCTGCTATTAAGGAATCACTGGGACACATTGCAATGAACTAATTCACATCATTGCACAAAGATCTCAGGGCTTAAACAAACCATGTGCCAACTTGCATACTTCAAATATGACAAGCATTCCAGCAGTCATCTTGGCCTTCCCTTCCCTAGTTTATTTACTAGTGTATTGTCTTAAATCCTAACATCAAATATGCTAAGTGAACATGTCACTGCAAACATGGGAACATCCATAATTTCTTCTAGCATAATTTCCCCTCATAAATAATCAGACAGTCATTTCCTAAATGGGGTCAATATGTCTTGATCTTAGTAAATATAAGAACATTTTCAACTGTAAAAGAGGCATGGCATGTTATACTGATCTGCAAGCCTTTATGATTGATTCAGATTCAAGATCTGGTTCAATCATAATTTTAGCTTGTGGGTTTTTTTTTTTTGATTAAGGGCTCAGCACTTAGAAAATTTCTATTGCACCCTTAACATTTTTCTTTTCAAGCCTCAGCACTTATACCAAGTATAATGCAGCTCCAATCATTTTTATAAGGTTTCCATGCCATAGATCTATAACAGTTGAGAGTATTCTCTATATAATTTTTAAGATCCTAAACTTTAACATTTATGAGTATAAATAAAACAGTATGATACTCATCCAAAGACAAATGTCTCAACCAATCAAAGATCATCAAAATCATCCATATTAAATCATATCAGATTTAAAATAAAACATCCAAAAAGCATTGATGAAATCATATACATCAAAACCAGAAATACATAAATGGCAATATAAAAAGTGGCTGCCTCAACTCAGGTCTTAATGCCATGAACTCAGTGAGATTACTCACCTAAATGTTTCTTCTTATTAATCCAGAAAATTCTTGTTTGAGTGTTTTCTCCTTCCTTTCAATATTTTCTTCTTCTTTTCTTATTTTTATGCAGCTCGGGGTAAAATAATTCTACTGGCTAAACTGCCTATTTATAAGCATTTTTCCTCTAGGGTTTTATTGAAACAGAATTCCATTTCTGTCCTGGCTTAGCATCATGCATTTTTCATTCATATTACCCCGGCCATATTAACCAATTTAAAGGCTGCATTTTCTTTCTTTTACTTTTTCAGAAAATGGCCACTCACTTAGTCATGTCAAAAGTGTGACTATTCTATTTATTTTAATTATTTCTGAAAATCCCCTTTGCTATTTTTGCCTACACAAGCATATTGACTTGTATCACATTTCATGTCATTTTAATGTTATGGTTTCACTTGCTAATATATATATATATATGTACTTTTCAGTATTTAAAAATGTATATTTGTATACATATCTTATCTAGGCTTATTTTAATTCCTCTTTTAAATTCAGAAACATATGCACCTATATGTATACAAGTTTACAAATATATATATATTATTTTCTTTTCTGGGTTTTAAATAAATTTGTTTACTGATCTAAAGTAAAACTTACTTTTCTTATTTTCTAAGATGACCCATAAAATCTCAGAAATCAAATAACCATGTTGCAAAATCATGTTTGTATTGCTCTTTAATTCTTGTTTTAAATCCAAGAAATCTGGAGTTCTTTCTTGTGCCATTTCAGTGTGCACGTGCACACATATACTTGCACACTATTTATTCCAGAAATTTCACCATATTTAAATCTAAATATTTCAAAATTAAATCATTTTACAAAAATGATTTTTCACAAAATTTTGGGGTATTACACTTAATTCCTTTCCAAATTTCAAATCAAATTCCATTTGATTTTAAACATATTCATTTTAATTACAATTTCAAATTATTCAAACTAATTTCAAATTGAATCCACTTAAATTTCAAATCATTTCAATTTCTATATGAATTAATCCCAATTACCATTTGAACTTTTGAACTCATTCAATCTTCAATTTTTATTTTAAATTAATTCAATTCAAATTTTCCATTTGAATTTTAAACTTATCCATCTTAAATCACAATTCCCATTTATTCAAATCAATTTCAGTTTGAACTAATTCAATTTAAATCTCAATTTTAACCTATCTCGAATTATATAAATTCGAGTTAAATTTTTAAATGTTGATTTAATTCCTTAAATCAAATTAACCCTTATTATTTTATTTTATTTAACAACTTAAATCTTTAAACCATTTAATTTTTTAAATCCAATTTCCAAAATTCCGTTTTAAAATTATCTTTACTTAACTTATTACAAAGTTCAAATAAGAATTCGAAAACAATTTAATCTTCAGATTCTAATTTATTATCCATTTTCAATTTCCAAATCTCAAACCCATTTTGAGATTACTCATAATTCCCATTTAAACTCAACCATTTAACTTTCCAAGTTAAATTTCAATTTCATCTTGAAATTTTCAAATCAGGTTGTTCATTCCAAACTTATTTAACTTCTTCTAAGTTAAATTCAATTTAATCCCATTAACCTTACTCAATTTGAATCCCTATTTCAAATTTTAAATTTCTATCAATATTCTTTCTTAAAAGTTCTAAACTTATTTCATTTTAAGTTTTTACATCACACTTCAGGGAAAAACTCATCACTCTAGAGTTTATTTTAAATTATCTTTGATATTATGTTTATCCCTCATCTATACATATTTATTCCCTTTACACTTCAAGTCATACTTAAAATTTTAAACCATTCTTGGTTTTTTTTTATCTCAAAACAAATTCCTTTAAAACAATTTCAAGTTTTCTGGATTTAGATTTAAAATTTCACAATTTCAAATTATCTTCAATTCCAATTTATAAATCATACTCACCTAAAAGTTTACTTTCCTAAAACATTTCATTTTACTTAATCATTAACAACATTTTATTATTAAACACAAAAACCATTTATGATAATAACCAAGATTATCATATCTGGAAACTAGTTCATTATTATCTTTATTCTGATAACACTTCTACAAATTCAAGGTTTTAAATTCAGTTTGGATCCATTTCAAACTTATCTTTCAATTTAAATTTGGTTGTATTACCATTACCACTTAATTCTCATTATTTTATTTTATTCAATTAATACAACAACCAATTACCTTAATATTTATTAAAAAGAAATATTGCTTTATATATCAAAATATATTCTTATATAAAATCATTTAAAATCCTTATATAAGAAAATAACAATTACGCTCTCATATATATATACACTCAACTCGTTCTAGGGTACCATTGACCCTATCCTTAACGAGTAATCCCAACAGAGCCAAGGTTCTCGCTTAACCTGGCTCTGATACCAACTGTAACAACCTGGAATTTTCGAACCCGAAAATTCCGGATAGTTATGAAAAAGAAGAAAGAGATAGAAGAAGAAGAAGATCAGAAACATCAACATCTCACATTCGCAGCGGATAAAATATAATAATAAATAATAACAGTTTACAAAACAATATTATATCTGCCGATTACATTTTAATACATCAGAGTTACACATTTACACAGACACTGGATATACACAATTATCAAGTCTCAGATATACAATAATATAACACAGTAGAAACACTCCATACGTTCCTGCCATCCAGCTCGACTTCTGAACTCCAGAACGTCCTTACCTGAAAATCTGTAATACTCGGTCTGACCCGAGCATTACATCAAAGTAACACCCGGGTCAGGCTGGAAACCAGCGTGAGTAAACTCATCTAACAAGAAATTCTAATCCATAGAACTTATTTAAACCCGGGGTAACTCGTACTTTACTATAAGTAAACAACTTATATAGTCAACACTTATTTTCACAAAACAATATCTAAGTATCCAACTTAGTTTAAATGGTCCATATTATCCCAAACCGGCCTATTGATTTCACATATCAATCTATAAAGAATTTTGAAAGATTTCAAATCGAAGTGGTTTCGGGTATTTACTAATACCCGACCCCGGTCTCTTCGACTTCAAATGTCATCATTTTAAATGTCCAAGTTGTTTAAGTGGTTTAAACATTTAAACTTATATTCAGGACGATATAAACAGATAGATAAATCACAATATCACAATAAATAATTCATATCAAACATTCATCTCACAAAGCAGCATATATCATAGATATCATACCCAAATCATCCAGTATTAATATCAATCAATCATCCATAAGCAAGTTTGATAAACTCTTAATCAATTTAATTAACCTTTAATTAAATTAATTACTATCCTTTAATTGCTTGGATTACCTTAATCCTAATTAATTACAAATAAATAAATTATCTCTTAATGATCTTCCTTAATTAATCTCTCTTTTAATTAATTACCTTAACTAGTAATTAATCACATTATTAATTAACCTTAAATAGCTTTTTGAAAAATTATTATATTAAATTCAACCCAAAACTTCCTATTCACAATGTATAAAGAGAATATTTTAATATTATAAAGAAGGTTATCAAATTATTATTATATTAATATGTTTATTGTGCATATATATTCACAATGGATTTATATATGTACATACTTAAGATTTTATCATTATAGAGTTTGCTTATATCTATTTATATATATATATATATTGATTTATTGATTTACTATAAGAGTTATTATTTTCAGATATTTATAATTCAGCATTTATTATAACTTAAATCCATTTATATACAATCCAGATATATATATATATATATTTTTATCAGAATTTTATTTGTTAAATTGATTAAAAACAGTTAATTATTCAATTATCAAATGTCCCTAAAATCCGGGTTATCACACCAAATCTTGTTAAAATTTTCTATGCAAATCTCAACCGTGGATTTTATATTGGAAATGATGATGAAATTTGGAGTAGTGTCAAAGGCACTAGAATCATTTTAAATTGTGATATTTTGGGTACCATTCTCAATTGCAAAAGCACGGGAATGGATCTTTCTAATTTTAAAATCGATGAAAATGATTGTGAGACATTTCATCACATTTTTGAAGGAGATGAAAACTTTGAATTCAAAAATCGAAATTTTCGACCAAAAGCAAGAATTGTTAATCTTCTTTTACAACATACTTTGACCCCAAGATCGGGAAGTTTTAACAATCCAACTTCAAAAGTTTGCAAAGCACTTTTTTCTATTTTTGGAAATTATGATATTAATTGGACGCAAGTTATTTTGGATGAACTTTGTCCCAAAAATCTTGAAAAGGGTGAAAATACTTTGTATCATGGAATCTATCTCACTCGAATTTTTAATTGTTTTGGAGTAGATTTCAAAGGAGAAGAATTTGTTTCAAGAAAAGTTTTTAATCTCTCAAACATTTCTCTTATGAAAATTCCATATGTTTTTCAACCATATGAGACTCTTACTAAAAAGGAAGGGCGTTTGGCTCATGAGGAGATGGAAGAAGAAGAAGAAGGGGATGAAATGGAAATAGAAGAAGAAGGTGAAACATCCTTGGAAAGTATTGATTATCCCTCTAATCCAACCAACAAAACCTTACTCAAAAATCAAAAGACTATTGTTGAGAATCAACGGATTCTTAAAAGATTCGTTAGTAAGAAATTGGATAAAAAGTCATCCAAGATGAACAAGTTTTCTCCAAAGTCGGCAAGAAACTTGGATTATCTTCATCCTCATCATCCTCTAACTAGTTCTACCGATTGTTGTATTTGTTTTAGTTTGTTTCCAATTTGAATGTTCTAGTATTTCTTAATGTTTAATCATTTTATCGATCTACTATGAAATGAAATTGACTTACATTTCTTTTATCTAGCTTATCTTATCGTCAGAATAAATGTTAGTATATTATAGAAATATATATACATATACATAATTATTCACAAAATCAAAATAAGTCATAAAATCGAACTGACCCCTGTCGACAACCCCATATACCCCATGTCGACATACACTGGTCAGAAATGACTTCTCATTTTAAATTTGAAATTTGAATAACTACCTTATGTCTATTCATTTCAAACGAATTCCTACATCAAATATTGAAATGACTTCTCATTTTAAATTTTAAATTTGAATAACTACCTTATGTCTATTGATTAGTTATCATGTCTTATAAGTATAAATAATTCTTAATCTATCTATTATATACTTCACCAAGTATTTTATGCAGGTACTTTAGTACAAGAATAGGGGGAGTTATATAGTCAGAAGTTAGTTTTTGTTGATGACAAAGGGGGAGAAGTATAAAATAGGGATAGCTAGGCATAGATTAAGGGGGAGTTATTAGTTTTAGGGGGAGTTATTACAGAGTTATTAGGATAGAAGTAATATTTTATAAACAAAGGTTGTCATCATCAAAAAGGGGGAGATTGTTAGTCCTTAAGAAGGATGGTTTTGATGACAACAACCTTAGGACTTGCTATAAAATATAAATACTAACTTTATAGTTTAGATATATATGTATATGCAGGATATAACCATGCATGTACCAAGAATGAGGACTATACAGTATAGAGATTCAAGGTATCAAGATTGAAGACTCATGAGTATCAAGATATCAAGAGTTCAAGAGTTCAAGATTTCAATAGTACAAGATAAGTATCGAGTCTAGAATTATGTTAAAACTCCTAGAAAAGCACTGACATCTTAAAATCCATTTTATTCGTGGAATGGAATCCACTTCAAGCCTGTTAAAGGGATGGAACCCTAAGTAGGCTGGAACCTACGAAAAATCTAGTGGAACATCGTTTTGTATCCACTAACTTTTATTCAAATGTTTTACAAAATTATATCTTGTTTTCAAAATGATTTCAAAATCTTCCTTTTTAAAATCAAAAACATCTATCCTGGTTTTAAATACTTTTAGCCTCAAAATAATCTTTATTTTCAATATCAAATTATCCTTGATTTTAAACTATCTTTAATTATAGTGTAATTAACTTTTAATATTTATATTTAAAATTTAAATATGAAATTATAGTAAAATTTTATATACCAAAATATTATTCTCTATACTTATTTATGTATTTTAACTATAGTATATTTAGTTTAAATAGTGTTAATACAAGATAAAAGTTATTTTCAAAGAAAAACAAATTATCAAAAATTCCTTAGGCATGTCGACAACCCCTAGGGACCCTTGTCGACGTGGTGTCAGTTAACTTCAAAAGTTTGAATTTCAAAAGAAGTGTCTATTCGTCATAATCTTTTACGAATGGACATGGCTGTTGTTCTACTATAAATAGGGGATGTTTTTAACGAATTTATATTCATAATTTTCTGATTTCACTTCTCTTCTTCTTCCACATTTCTTTATATACATTTTTACCATTACTCTACCGAAATCACCATTGAATCTAACTAGATCATCTCTAGTTTGATTCTCTATCACTATCTCAACAAGATCCCAGTGCTATTCAGAGATATAGGCTTCTTTGTAATCAATCGAGCGAGAAAAGGTGTGATTGTAGCTTGGAAAATCAATCAAGTGAGAAAAGGTGTGATTGTAGCCTAGGAAATCAATTGGGTGAACTTGTTGCCCGTAAAATCAAGTATCTCTACCCAGAGGATTGTGAATCTGGAGTGGTGTACCTCGTGGCCTTGAAATCGAGGGTGTAATTGTAAGAATTGATTTTGAAAGGAAATCCGTACTTGTGTTGCGAGACTGGATGTAGGGTAACTCCGAATCAGTATAAAATCCGGTGTGTTCTTTCCTTTATTGCCTTTACTTTATATTTGCATCTGTGTTTGATTCTGTGATCATATTTGTGTCTGAATATTGCATACATTTGTGTTCAAATTAATATAAACTCAAAAAGAATTACTATTTCCTTAAAACACTATTCACCCCCCCCCCCTCCTCTAGTGTTAATTCTAGCCTTAAGATCCGTAATCCGCATTTCTCACAGCGATCTTACGAGATACCTTTGTTTTTCAAAAGATTTTGGAAAAGTTAATAATTCAAATTGAGTGTGTTTTCTCACGCTGGTTTTCCAGACTGACTCGGGTGTTATTTATTTATAATGGTCGGGTCAGACCGAGTATTACAGATACAGGATAGGATGCTATGGAGCTCAGGAAACGAGCTGGATGGCAAGGCGTACTTTCGTACTTGATTATTATTCCGTCATGTAAGAACAAGTTATTAAACTGTCCAGATTTGATGTGCTGGATTGTTGTACTCTGATAATGGTATGTATATTAACAGTACAGATCTTGTATTCAAAACTCTGTTATTGTATATATATTATATTTTGTTCCGTTGCGACTATGAGATTCTGTGTTGTTGTTCTATTTTCCTTCTTCTACCTTTTTCTTCTTTTCCCTAAAGATTCGTATTTCCGTCCAATTTGAGTTGAACTGATGTGGAATATTGTCGGCTCAAATGGGCACGGATTTGCGGGTCTTTACATTTATCACATAATTGACTTATACTTAATTAGTTATGTTTTAAATTTTCAACCAATAAAACATTAGCAATAATAGGATAATTAGAAATACCTATATTGATGACTTCTCTAATGCCGATGACAAATCCTTTTGAATTATCTCCGAATGTCACAGTGCCACCATCGATATATGTTATACTGGATAGCATATGAGCATTTCTAGTCATGTGCTTGGAGAAACCACTATCAAGTATCCATTTCTCTTTACTTTTTATTTTAATTTTGGGTACCTGCAAAATAAGAAAATTTTAATTGATACCCGCATTCTTTGTTTAAGGTCCAACGCGTTAGTGGAAAAAGGTAGCCATATCCACGAGGATTTGGTTCCTTTAGAAATGTAATTATTGTTATATACAACTTTCGTTAGATATTCATCAATATACTTTTGTCTATTTTTTTTTAGGAATCTATATTTTGACAATATTTTTGTATGAATTCTTAATCTTAGTTTCTAACTTTGGCTTTTGGAATTTGGTTTATAATGTGCTATAATTCTTTGACTTTTTGTTTGCTTTTAAAACCCAATCTATTTTGATTTCCAGATGGTTTAGATATTTTAATCAAATTCTCTAAATTTTATTTTCCATTGTTGAATTTTGTCACATTGTTTGTCATTTTATCTAACTTACTTTTAAGATCACAAATTTCAATATTGCTAGAATCTAAACTTGCTTGTAATTCTAGTTTTTCTTTTTCAAGCTTAACTTTTTCTAACTTATAATTTTCTAAATCATGTAATAATATGTCATTTTGAGATAATAACATTGCACATATATTTTGAGTAATTTCTAATTCTTCTTCTAAGATTGTTTTTTCATCTTTTAGTAATCTAATTTCTAATTCTGCTCTAGTTAACTTTCCTATATATTCCTTATTTACCTTTTTTGATTCTCTATATTTATCATCTAATTCAATGCTAATTTCCATTATTTCATCATAAGCAAGTTCAGAATGTACCTCATCGGTGTTAGCCATAAAACACACATTCGCTTATTCCGAGTCGCTTTCATTATCACTGTCAGATGAAGAAGATGAATCTGAATCGTCCCTTGTTACTTGAAAAGCTCTTTTCTTTTTCTTAAATTTTTCAAACTTTCTTTTCTTTTATCATTATTAAGTTGTGGACAATCCTTCTTCATGCGACCAAATTTGTCACACTCACAACATTTAACTGATGTTTTGATTTGAGGAGTTTGGTTTGCCACCATTTTGAAATATGGTCATCTTCTTGAACTTCTTGAATTTGTTGTAGTTTTTTGCAATAAAAACAATCTTATCTTCGTATAAGTCTGAATCTTCGTTACTTGCTTGGAATGCTATATTGTTCTTTTCATGGTTTTGATCCTTTCTAGCCTGCAAGTTAGCTTCATACGACATCAGATTTCCTATTAGCTCTTTGACTTTGAATTGAGAAAGATCATTAGCCTCTTCGATGGCTAAAACTTTCCTTTCTCATTCATTTGTCAAATAATTTAAAATTCATGTGACTAAATCAAAATCTATGAGTTTGACTCCAAGTGCCATGAGATCATGTTGAATGGTTTTTAATCTAGCATACATATCAATAATTGATCCATTTGCTTTCATCTTGAAAGATGAAAATTGGTTTTGTAAAATCAAGATTTTAGTTTGCTTGACTTTAGTTATGCCTTCATGTGTAACTTGTAAAGTGCACCATATATCATGTGTAGTGGTGCAAAGCATGACACGTGAAAACTCATTTTTGTCAAGTGAGCAAAATAATACATTCATAGCTTTAGCATTGTTAGATGCCGCTACTTTTTGTGTATCCGTCCAAGTGCTAATGTCGGTGTTAGGTGCTTCATATTTGTTTTGAGTTGCTAGCCATATTTCCAACCCATTTGCTTCCATAAAAATTCTCATACGAGTTGATCAGTAAGCATAGTTCAAACCAGTAAATAGTGGAGGACGAGCAGTTGATTGACCTTCTTGAAAAGTGCTAGCCATATTAATGATTTTTCAACTACGTGTTACTGTAGATTGAAATGACCGTGCTCTGATACCAAATGAAAATCAATAGGATCTTACATAATGAAATTTATATACTAATGTGAGAGTATGTACTAATAATTATACTAAGTAGAGTAAATTAACAAAGTATAAATAAGATATATAGTAAAAGCAGACACACTAGATATTTTATACTAGTTCGGACCTCCCGTCCTACATCCAGTCCCGAAGCTCCCCTCGGTGTTTCCTTTGTCCAAATAGCCCTCACTTCGCCTGGAGGAATAGGCTAATACAAAGTATTTCTCTGACAATCCTATGTTCCAAATAACATGGATTTTGACTAATAGTACAATTCTTCCTATAATCTCCTTTCAATATGTGAATATTTTGAGTTGTAGGAAGTGGTTTAACCAAAATGATATTTTGGTTATTATAGAATGATAATATATAAGCAAGAGATGCATAAATAGGTAAATAGTAAGTAATAAGAAATCAAGACAATAGTTGATCGTTAATCTCAATTTTTGTAGTATTTATAGGATTCAAGAGATGTAGAAAATGTTACTGTTAGATAAACTCTATTCAATTTAATCGTTGCAACCTTTCGATGAAGAGATCAGTTTATTCAATTTAACAAAAGCATCTATTTAATATGAAATGAAGCAACCTTTCAGGTTATAGCAGTTGCCAGATGACAGACGTCTGTGGATTTTCCACATGTCTATAGTTTCAGGATAGAATTTTCCGAACCTATTCACAGACGTTTGTGGCTGGCATTTTCAGATTATAAATTTTTTTAATGCCAATTTTGAATGTTTTTTAATGCCTATTTTGTGTATATGAATTCGTGTGTGCATATATACTCAAGGAGACCTTACAATGTTTATCTAAGACTCATAATACACTAGTATAACCTTACCAATCATAGCATGGTCCAAAATCTCTGTTTGCCTTCGAGTCCCAATATCTTTGACTATGATGATCTCTTGTAGTATACGCATGTAATCTTGATAAGATATATAATATATGTGATTGTATAGTTGTTGTCATTGAAACCATAGAATGAAGGTTCTAACACGTTCATTCATTGCTCATATACTACACTCGATCCTCTTGATATTCTATATAACGACTCTAAAGAATAACCAGAGGAATAATATCTAAAGTCCCATACTATATGATATTATAACTCTGTTTATTTAAATTTCTCATCACATAGAATGGAAATATCATGAAATTATACCGAAGGATGTCATCACTGTATCACACCAAAATCACCAACCAAATCTATATCAATGGTGAATCCCACATACCATCCAAGATCATCATGAATAGGTGAGAAATCAGAAAAGCAGAATGAAATCACTTCAATAATATATTTAAGAAACTTCCATATTTAGGATATATAATACTTTAGACATTAATCAGAAATCACTTCATATTTCTAGAAATTATACACACACACAGATATATATATATATTATAACATTTAAATAATCTCTTAAAACCAAAATAGATTCACTTTCAATAAATTAATTAACTTGTAAATATAATAAAACGCAATACAATGTTACTTCATAAACTTGTATATATAATATATAATATATATAAACTACCAGATAATAAATCATAAACACATCCAAACACATTAAACCAATTCTAGAATTTAATTGGATATTTAAATAAACTTTAAATTATTAAATGCGCATTTTCCTTGAAATGGCTAGAATATTTCTTATATTATATATTTATTATTTTCTAGAATATATATATATTTAACTTTTATATGATTTTTAAAATCAAATATCTAATTTATTCTTTATTTAATTTATTTCTTTAAATAAATAAAGAATACACACTACACCAGAAAAGGCCTTTTGTAGCATTGAAAAACGCTACCAAAACTTTTAGTAGTGTTTCGATAAACACTGTGATACGACATGCAACTAAAAGTCTGAAACTTTTTCTAGCATTGTAGAAAACGCTACCAAAACTTGACCTATTGTAGGATTTTAGAAACGCTACAAAAAGTTTCAGACTTTTAGTAGCATGTCGTATCGTAGTATTTACTAAAACGCTACTAAAAGTTTTAATAGCGTTTTTTCAACACTTCAAAAGTCGTATCGCATCTATTTACATTTATTTTAGTAGCTTTTTAAAAGGCTACTAAAAGTTATTAACTGTTTTGTAACATATTGTACATGCTACTATTTCATGTTAATGGCTTGTACCATTTCCAGCCATTGCTCACATAATAGTCTTGTTACAACCAGCAATCAATCACATAATCGTTGTATTCAAACAATCAATCAATCATATAATCATTTATTCAAACAATTAATAAAACACGTTAATCACATAATCAAATATAATATCTATAACTATTTCGATATTAATTTTTCGACAAACCGAGCAAATTCACATAAAATCCATAACCATTCAAAAACAAGTTTACACAATAAGTACCAACAAAATGTAATAGTATATACAACAATTAAAGACATACTCATTACTTGATTGCCCACAATTCTTTGCTACAGCTGGTCTTTACTCCTAAAAAGCTAATTACATGTAGACAAGTTTAACAATTAAAAAATGATAATGAAAATGTTTCATATTTAAAGTATATCAAACATCCTTAGTTGAACTTTTCCTAAATTTGAATAATTTTTATTAAACTTAGTTAATTTTTTATAAAACTTGGTTAATTTTTATAATAAACTTGTTTAATTTTTAAAAACTTATTTACGTAGTAAAATTCTAATAAAACTTAATTAATTTGTATAGATTTATTTAATTTTTATAAAATATAGTTAAATTATATAAAACTTAGTTAATTTTTAAAATTTTGGTTAATTTTTATAAAAATTACTTAAATTTTTATAAAGCTTGGTTAACTTGTTTATAAATTTATTTATATTAACTCAATCTTATAAATTATCTCAATTATTAAAACTTAAATGTCATGACTTATATTTTAATTAACTTAAACTTATAAATTATCTCAAACTTAAATTTTATTAACTTAGTTAATTTTTATAAATTATCTCAAACTTATAAATTTTTTATAAACTTAGTTAATTTATTAGTATTGTAAACTTAGTTAATTTATTACTATTATTATTATAAACTTAATCAATTTTTATAAACTTATTTATTTTTCATAAAACTTAATTAACTTGGTTAACTTTTATAAACTGAGTTTTAGTTATTATTGTTGTTTTTATTATTATTAATAATTATTATAAAACTTAGTTGACTTTATTATTATTTTATTATTATTATTATTATAAACTTAGTTAATTTTTATCAAACTATAGTTGTTCATTATTATTATTATAAACTTAGTTTATTTTTTATCAAGCTTAGTTTATTATAATAAAACGTTGTTATATTATATAAAACATAGTTAGTTTTAAAAATATAGTTAATTTTTATAAAAATTAGTTTAATTTCTACAAAAATCAATTAACTTATTATCAAACTTAATTAATTTTATCAAACTTGGTTGTTTATTATTATTATAAACTTGTTAATTTTTATAATACTTAGTTAATTATTACAAACGTATTTATTTTTTTATAAAACCTAGTTATATTCAAACTATTGTTTATTATTATTATTATTATTATAAAACATAGTTGACTTGGTTAATTTTTTATTATTATTATAAACTTAGTTAATTTTTGTCAAATTATAGTTTATTATTACTATTATTATTATAAACTTAGTTTATTATTATTATTATTATAAAATTGTTAATTTTTATATTATAACATGCATAAAGCTACACTGAACTAACATGCGTAGATTGAATTGATGGTCCACGTGAATATAAAATCAAAATAATAAACTACACTAACTACATTAAATTATATTTTGAACAAGACACGAGTCTCTAATAGTGATTCACTGCACCCTTTTATTTTGATTCAGATACAGTGTATGAACTATCATTGCGTACTTAGTAAATATATATGGCCTCGAATATGTTTGATGTTATAGTTTGTTTACAGCAAACAACAATGTATTCAAATGTTATATCAATGCTAATGGAACATATTCTTTCATTTTTTTATTGTTCTTTTGTATATGGATAGTATATAATATGCATGGCTGAGACATTGAGTTATCTAATTGTGTACAGTGAATGCTCCAAAATTTGTTTTGTTTTGGACCAAGAGTGTATCAATTTATGGATCTGTTGTTATCAATTCTATATCAACTCATCTGTGACTTTGTCTTTATTTCTAATTTTATATTATTCTTTCGATTTTCACTATTTGGAACCACCTTTAATCAATCAAGCATTTGAAACCATAAAATAAATAATTAAACATTGGTACTTGATCTTGCAACTCACTACAATGCAAACGAAGACAACCCACTAATGATGCATTTTGCTGCCAAATGATTAGAGTTACAATAGACTAAGGCCCCTTTAATACATAATCTTTACATCTTAACTACATACATACACGTATAAACACATCATTCCATGTCATCATGATGTATCATTCATTCATTGTCTTCTACCTGGATCCTAAGTAGGAAGTGCTTGAAATTTTATCTGGGGTCGCCACTGACATATTTTATTAAACTATTTCAAAAGCAAGTAAGTAGAAATGGGTAACGTGGGTTTGAAGACTCAAACACATCGCTGAAAATTATCATTTTAGAATGGCACAAAAGCTAAATTTATTGCTATCAAATAGTAAGTATAGTTTCCTAGCACACTTTAGCTTCAAGCCAATTACCAAATTATTATGGCAGCATATGGATTTTTTAAGCTACAAATTCACTTTGAAAGGAAAGTAAAGTATTTAAATGCTAAAAAAGAGTACCTTATCAAAATATTCTTTAATCTTTTTGACCCAACCCATGTAATCTTGGTCTTCCACACACAAAGTAGTGGGTTTTGAATCAACACCTAGACCTTCAATTGTTTCAAATACAAGGGTATAAGGAAGTGAGAACCTACACATCTACCAATTGTTTCAAATACAAGTACCATTAAATAGTTAGTTCAAAAGAAAAAAATACGATCAATCATGAAACAATAATTAATACTACTTGTTCATTTGCAGCTGAACTAGAGTCTGAAAAATATGGTCGAGGTGAATGCTCATGCTGATTTGATCCATATGGCAATGCATCTTGCAGTTCTGCATAATCACGATGGTGATCAACCAACTTCTTCAACTGCTCATGCTCAGGTTTTAACTGCATATTCCCCTGGTCTGGTGCGATCTGGTGAATTGATTTGTGCATCAATACACGTTGTTCAGTCAGTTGATATTCATGGTGTCTGCTACTATACTGTCAATGCCATTTTTTATGTTGACCAGATCAGTCATGCTTAATCTCTGGCTTGTGCTAATCAATTAATCCCCAATCCCCATGCATCTATCAATGCTTCATCTCTCCACTTTAAACATTTAAAAGTCCAATTATTTCATCTAAAGTTTTCAAGAATGACCACTTGGTCCTACTAGTTGGTACATATTGTTTTTATTTTGTGACTTATCTAAGTAAAAAAATAAGGAAATGACAAACAATTAGCTAGGTGGATTATTTTGTTTGTGCTCCTATTGTAAAATATTTGATGTTTCTTGTTAACGGTAAAAAGTGAACGGTAACACCCGGTGTGTGTAATAAACTTGTGAAAGCACCACCCGTTGGTACGGGAACAGAATATGAGCTGAAAATAGCAGAAAAAGCAGTAAATGAACAACAGATTTATAGTGGTTCGGCTCGTAATTGAGCCTACATCCACTTTATAGTCTTTTATTGCTGATTTGATTACAATTCAATACAATATCCCTCTAAATACAATACAACTTGATCGTGAAATCATTCTTGACTACTAGCTTGATCTTTAATGATGAAACTCAACGAATCCGCGTTGGATGTTAGGAGCTCTTCTCGAAGATCGTTGTAGTGTCTCGAATGCTTGAAGATCTTTGATTGCTGAATGAGAGGAGGCTTCGACAGCGTAACGGCGCTTGGAGAAATGAATGGCCAAAAGTCCCCTTTATGTTGGAAGTGGTGGGGTATTTATAGGAGCTGATCTGGACTCAGGAATTTTCTCTAAGTATTTAAGTCGTCTGCCGACCTATGGTAGATCGGTGATGAGTTAAGGAATAGGCTTAGGTCGGTGGCGAGTTAAGGAATAGGCTTAGGTCGGTGGCGAGTTAAGGAATAGGCTTAGGTCGGAACCTTCTTAAGTCGGAGCCTTTCATAACTCGGAATCTTCCTTAGGTCGTAGCCCTTGAGTCACAGATTACCTTAAGTCGGCAGGCTCCTAACTCGGCACACCTCTTAAGTCGGCAGCTCTTCTCAGTAGTTAGATCGGCAACTGTTGGGTCAGATCTCTCCTTAGGTCGTAGCCTGTTAAGTCGGAGATCTTGTTAACTCGGAGCTTTCCTTAAGTCGGTTACGCCTTCAAATTGTTAGGTCGTCTTCTTTCTTAAGTCGGCAAGCGCCTTAACTCGGCGTACTTTCTTAGGTCGGCAAGCACCTTAACTCGGCATACTTTCTTAGGTCGGCAAGCACCTTAACTCGGCATGCTTTCTTAGGTCGGCAAGCACCTTAACTCGGCATACTTTCTTAGGTCGGCAAGCACCTTAACTCGGCATGCTTTCTTAGGTCGGCAAGCACCTTAACCCGGCATACTTTCTTAGGTCGTGAGTCGAAAAGGGGATTAACATTTGCCCCTCGAAGTATATGCCTA
Source organism: Allium fistulosum (assembly GCA_030737815.1). NCBI lineage: Eukaryota > Viridiplantae > Streptophyta > Magnoliopsida > Asparagales > Amaryllidaceae > Allium > Allium fistulosum. The sequence goes on from CM060907.1 coordinate 615,952,971, forward strand.
AGCCATAGGTCGTATGCTTCGATTCTTTTAATTCTTTGGTTAGGTCGGTACCGACTTAACAAATGCCTTAGGTCGTACACCGTGCAAGTCGACTCGCCTTCCAGCATATAAATAGTTGCATCCTTCTTCCTCTTCCTCATCTGTTCCTACTTCTTGTGCCGCCATTAACAAAGTTCTTCAATTTCGAATACAAATTCAAGTCCACCACCCAGCGATTCACCCTTGCTATCCAAATGCGTAAGCGTTTTCGATCCTTTTTCACTTCACGTTCGCCATTGAACCATGAATTCTAACCTCCGAGCCCCGAATCGAAATCATACGTCGCGCTTCACTTTGAATTGTGCTGTGATCAATTTATAATCGTCACTAGTTGTTGATGTGATTTACGAACGCATGACAGTAGGTCAGGTTTATAACAGATTGGAGATGTGTTGAATTGTTGTTCCAGCGACTTTGTGATATGAAGGGAACGGTGAAATTCGAGTTGATTGGTGGAAGGAGGTGAAATTTATGGTGGAGGAGAAGTAGCTTGAGACGACTCAAAACATTCATGCGACCTAACTATCTCAGCAGCCCAGTTTTCTCTTGCGACTTAACTATTCGCCGACATAAGCCTTAGGTCGTGGCCGAGCTAGGACTTAGACATTCATGCCGTTCTGACTTGAGACCTTTTGCGCGCAGCCCGACTTAACTTATCACACAGCTTCTTATATTAGGTCGTGACCGACCTAGAACTTGGAATAATTTCAACGACTTATTTTTCACAACAAGGCTATAGGTCGCAGCCGAGTTATGACTTAGAGAATTTCTGGTTGCCTCGAACTATTTTTGTTTCTTTATTCGACCTAAGACTCAGGGACTGCCGACCTAGACCCATAGAGAATCTCTTAAGTCGTCACCGAGTTAATACTTGGGTTTTCAGCAAACTAAGCAGATGACTTTTAAACTTTGCCTGGACTTTGAACTGTTGAACTATAAACCATGTTGCATGTATTTCTTTTTACGGATTGCTTCAATTTTGCAAACTAACAACCCTGCTTAAAACAACATTCACAGAATACTGGGACGAATATACTGTCACTGACTGCCCATATCAAATGACAGATTAGTTGGTAAAGAGAAAGTTAAATTAAATGAATATGAATGAGATGTTGTACAATAACCAATTCAAGTGAAGTATTAAAACAAAATCACAATAGTCAAATGGAACTGACTTGTCTGTATTAACACTGCACTTGATCATTGACAAGTTCTGAAATTCTGTAATCGATAATTTAATTCCAGTTATGCTTGTCTTTTATTTTCATTAGTTTCTGCACAACACTTCACACTTTTAGGGAACGTGCACCTTCACATTTGAACATTCAGCTGATTGTGTAGAATGTCTTCTCCACAAGAAGGAACAGAACAAGCTGAAGATGTATTTCCAGTTGCTATTCCGCTGAACGATCCTCCAGAGAGGTCTCCTACTACCTTGAGCCATAAAGCCTTTCGTCAACTATGCACCCAGTTTGGCATTGCTGAAGCTGACGCTTTGCTTCCTGAAACAAATGATACTGCTGACAGGCCGCCCCATGGCTTCGTTGCAGTTAACCGCCAAATGTGCTTGAGTGGAGCTATCCCCCCATTCAATGACTGCATTCGAGAACTTCTTCTCCAACTATCTATCTCCCCTTTTCAGTTACATCCCAATGGCTACGCCATCTTGCTGGGACTATGCGTGCTTTTTAGGAGAACGCTGGGCCGCTTTCCTACCTTCGGAGAAATTCGCTATCTTTGTACCTTTGCCAAGAATAAAGATCATCCCTCCATTATAGTTGTAAGGAGTGCGAGGAATCGTAAGTTGATCACCGGTCTCCCTGAAAGTGTTCACAGTTTCCTGAGCCCGTTCTTTTATGTCCGCTGTCCTCCTGGGTTTTATGCTATTTGGAGAATAGGGAGTAAGATCACTTGCACTTGTCTCTTATGTTCCTTCAAACTTACCGAAGTTCGGATTATCAAGTGCTAACTTCGATCTTTTCTTTTTCTTTTCAGCACTTCCTTCTCCTTCTAAAAATCTTAGTCACAAAGTGACTTTCGAGAGGCTTATGGCGGTGCCTGTGGAGGAGAGGAGTATCCAGTTTCTATTAGATGATGAACTTTTGCACCAATTTGGGCTTCTACACCCTTCCAGGTCGACTCGAATTCATGAAACTCCTAGCTCTGATGCAGAAACGTCGGCTGCTTCGGGTTCTCAAACAGAGGCGTCAAATGCCCCAGTTTCTGCGGAAGAAGCTGCATCAAAAACACTCGTCATGGATGCTGCTTTGATAAAGTGTTCTGGATCCACTGATGCTGTAGGGTTAGCTGGCAAGTCGGCACTTCCCCCAATTATTGAGGAAGAAGAGAATCTTCGAGCTTCTGAAAAATCAACTGATGTGGAAGTTGAGAAGGAGAAATCTGCCGAATACTTGGGCGATGACACCTTCGATGGCTTGAGTGACATTATGATTACTTCTCAAGAGCTTTTCAAGGATAATATTCCAAAGGCAAACTCTCCTGTCATTGAAGCGACTTCCTCTTTGAAACAGATCTCGACGCCTTCGACATCTGTCGTCTCCGTTCCTGCACTGAAGCGTGGTTTGTAGTTTGACGCGCGTAGTTCGCACGCCGCACACACTTAGGATTTTTCTGCACTTATAAGCATTTACTTTTTCCTTCTGGAAATTTCTAAACTTTACTTCTTTCCTGTTTTCAGATTCTCCGATGGGACGCTCCGGCTCATATTATGACTCATTTCAGCGCCATGGAGGCCGTGGATCCTATGACTTCAGGAAATATCTTGGTGAGCAGAGAGAGACAGATGAGGAACGGGCCCAAAGGAAGGCTCAAGAAAAATGGGACTATGAGCAGCGGCAGAGAAGAAGGGATGCTGATCGATACGATTCTTCCTACAAAACTCACGATTCTCATAAGCGAAAAACTTATGATGACAAAGGGAAGACTCAAATTACTGATGAATCGAGCAAACGGTCTAAGCCAAGTGACGCGTCTGCTATTTCTGAAAAGATCAATGCTCCCATTTCTTCTGACATTCCGGCCGGTTCTCCTCCTCTAAAGGAAACTGACATTCAAACCATCATTAACAGGCCACAATATCAAGCTAAAGACGGCCCTCCAACGCTTCAGAGCCAATTTCCGAATTGGTGTCTAAGAGGAGTCCGCTTTGACTTAGATTTGGTTCCCATTGATAAGCAGGCAATGCTGAGAAATGTCGATGCCGTCAAGCTTGATATTGAAAGAATGTCTGGATGGCAGAAGTTGGTTGATGAACTTCAAAGGGTCAACCATCTTAACCTTGAGGCAATGATGACGATGGAGAATGATAAAGCAGAATGGGACAAATGGCGTAAGCAGCATGACGTGGAAATGACGAGTATTGCAGACGACAATGCAAAGCTTGCGTCTGAAGTTAAGCAGCTTAAGGAAAATCTCGCTTCTTCTTCTGCATCATATACTCAAAAAGAAGAAGTCTTTCAGAAGCAGGTGCGGGACGCACACGCTGCACAAAGAGATGTAGAAATGAAGCTTGCCGCCGAACAGCACGTTAAAGAGAAGTACCGCGCAGAAAACGCCGAACTGCGGGAAAAGGTCACCTCCCAGAACATGGAGATTGAGTTACTAAAGTCTCGACTTGCTAAAGCTGAGGCAGCTCGTGATGAGGCTATTACTGGTAGGGTCGCTGCTATTGCCGAAAAAGAAGCGATTGAACAATCACATGAGGCAACGAAAGCAAGCATCAGTTCTACCTTATTCGACTTTTATTTACACTGCGTTCTGGGTCGTGGGAGCCTTGCTTTTCTGGGTCCAGATTATGAAATCACTCTGGCTGAAGTGTGGGAAGCCGCGCTTGATATGTTTAAAGGTGCCGGCTATGACGAAGCAAAATTTGAGGAAGCAAAATTTGAGGCTCGCTATCTTGATGATGAGGCTCGCGCCGCTCTGGTTAGAGGGAAGGAGCAGCTTGCCAGGGCACGGGCTGAATCATTGGGAGAAGAACTCTCAAAAGAGGAAGCTCTTTTAACTGCCCCTGTTCATGCTTCCACTTCGGCTGATGCAAACATTATGGATTCCAGCTCTCATCCTTCACCTCCAGTTGTGACCACTCCTACAGAAGAGGAGGCAATGAAGGACTTTCAGGCTCGGGAATTTGAGATTTATCTTGCCAAACCGGCTTCTCCAGGTAACTTTGACGATTCACGGTCTTCTTTTTTCTCGAGGAATACTAATTTTGATTTCTTTTATTGTGCAGTAGTCGCGCCGGAAACTGCACCAATTCTTCCTTCTTCAGCTGCCATTCCTTCTTCTCAAGTTACTCCTCTTCCAGCTTCTCAACCAGGTTCACAGGAAGAACGATAGCAGCCCTTCAAGGTTTGGACGAACCATCTGCTTCCGAAGAACAGAAAGCAGGAGATCTGGAAGATAGCGAGAAGACCCCGGAGCGGTCTTTCGACTACGACACAAAACTTTCTACATTTCTTACTCCGGGGAGTGAATCTTCTTCCAAGAAGAAGGGGAAACGTGTGGTTTCGAAGAAAGGAAAGAAGAGTTCTACTGCTGCTGGAGATGAGGCAGAGATTGATCCGGCTGAGTCTCTTTCTCCTTCTTCTCCAACGCGGCCTACGAAGCTAATTACCAGGCCGGGTAAAAGTTCCAAGGGTGGGAAGAAGGGGAAATGAGTTTGATTTTGCATTTTCTGCTTTTTGTATTGACCGGGGATTGTGCGGATTCCGGTCTCCGCTTCTTTTTGTAACCTGTACAATGTAAAAATTTCTCATAGTGTTGAAATAAATAGATATTTTTCTTGTACAAATCCTTGTGTATGTAGGAATACATCTGTTTTTCATTTGAAGTGCAGAGTAAATGATTCTTTTTGCTTGTACAAATTTTTGGTCTGTGTTTCAAGAACGCACTTACTCCACATCTTTATTACGTGATATTGCAATGAACTTGTGGTATGTTGCTTGTATATTACTTTTATTAATGTAACTGAATTGTATAATGTTGCCCCCATACCACAAGTATATTGTAATATTTCTTGATTTCACAAGACCGATACTCTTATTTTAGAGAATAACTTTCCACTTTTTCAGGGAAGAATTATTCTGCTTTTAATAGAGTATATCTTGTCTTTGGAGAAATCTTTATTTTCTTTTTCTTCCTGAAGAAAACTTCGACTTTTGGGAATGATCACTTTTATTTGTTTGAAAGTGAATTTTCCTGTACAGTGAAATGAGCTTCTGAGGAAGGTTTTGATTTTCGTGCCCCGATAAAGGGTTTATTTTTGGTACTTCAAGCAAGGTGAAGTACGCCTCTGAAGAGGTCTTTTGGTCTCCGAAGAGAAGCGATTTTAGTCTCCGAAGAGAAGCAGTTTTGGTCTCCGAAGAGAAGCAATTTTGGTCTCCGAAGAGAAGCAGTTTTGGTCTCCGAAGAGAAGCAATTTTGGTCTCCGAAGAGAAGCAGTTTTGGTATTTCATCTCTGGTGAAGTGGGTCTCCGAAGAGAAGCATTTTGCACTTCTACACGGGTGAAATGTGCCTCCGAAAAGGGCTTTTGCCTCCGAAGATGGCTTGTGCCTCCGAAAAGGTCTTGTGCCTCCGAAGAGGGCTTGTGCCTCCGAAAAGGGCTTGTGCCTCCGAAGAGGTCTTGTGATTGCCTGGAAGTTACTTTCTCATGGTCGGAGGGGTCTACGGGACAAGCGTAAGTTGTTTGATTGGATGTTTGTTTGTACAAACGATTGCAATCAATTAACAAGGTGCCCCTTTGGTAGTCCCACCGATCTTTTTGATTGAGGAAAGTTCTCCATTTATTGGCGTGCCTCGTTAGAGGGCTTTGTTGATCCTTGGGAAGGAGCATCAGTTGGTTGGCATGCCAGGAAGGTTGCGTCTTAGGTGCAAGTAGATCCATGGGATGGACACAAGCTGCCTGATTGGATGCATCACAATCAGCCAGTGAGGGTCTTATTCCTTCTGCTTGGGAAGTTATCCCTTTAGTGGATCTACCTGCTTTCCTGTTGAGAGGCATACCTTCCTTTGGCTGCTTCCATGTCTGCCTGCTCATGTTGTACCATCATCCACCAATCTGCGATCCTTTATCATCATTTCCAAGCGCGTGTCTCTTTCTTTTGCAAGTGAATTTCTTTATCCGAAGAAGTAGACTTCACTGTTGAAAGACTCCACAGAGTAAACGCAAGTTATTTGGTTGGATGCCTTTTTATATCAACGATCGCAACCAGTTAACGAGGGCTTGACACAGTGGAGCCGTCAACTTTTTATGTGAAGTTCCTCTTGTATGGGATTTGAGTTTGAAATTTTTTGTTGCTTGGAATTTGCTTTAATAAATGATTTGCAAGGCCCGCTTAGCTTTGCGATGGGTGAGCTTTGCTTTAATGACCTGCAGTATTAAATCGATATTTTAGCAATACATTTAGAGTATTTACTCATCGAAATATAACAGGCATTTTATAATAGAAAACACAATGCATGATTTTTTATTATTGAATCACGCTGATTTCTCAGCGGTTTACAATGCAGAAGTTACACATCCATCATTATCTTTACAAATTTAAGCAATGCTGTTAAGTAAAAATGAATGCTAGTTATTGCTGTTTCAGAATCTCCAAGCTGGATTTCCATTTGTGCTTGATTCACAGCTTTTGGATTTTCATGTCAGAGAAAGCGAGAGATGCCCCAGTCGCAGTTTCGTGAGTGATTAGTAGTCATCCCAACTTCTGCTTGCTGGGTATGGTCCCCCCGTGATAGCATTAATGACAAGCTTTTCTGAATCTTGCACTGCAGTGTTGTTGTGAGAATCGGATTGATGGGTAGGGTGTTGTTGATCCCGAGTGGATGAGGTTGGATCGGTTCCGCTTCTCTTAACGTATTGTTGGAGTTTACCCTGCTCTAGCAATTCTTCAATCACCTTCTTTAATTGGCGACATTCGTCAGTGTCATGGCCAGGCTGATTGTGAAATTGGCAGAATTTTCCATTACGCTTTGCCCCTCTTGTCATCTCAGGTGGCTTAGGATACCTGACAACGTCTTTTGTTGCAAAAAAGATATTTCTTGGTGTATCGGTTAAAGGAGTAAAGTCCGAAGGATTAAAGCGGCGAGGTTTCTTTTCATTTCTCTGGCTTTTTCCTCCTCCATTCTCCCTTTTCTGACTTTCAGATTCTCTTTTCTTAGGTGGGACATTGGCATTATTAATCTGGGCAGTAACCACCTTCGACGTTGCAGAAAGGCTTTCAAGGCGAATGAACTCATCGGCCTTTTTATAGAATTTATCAAGTGAGTTTGGTTCTTTCATCTTTAACCATATCCCAAATTCACTCGATTTATCAATGGCTCTCATCAAATAAGTCAGGATCATACGTGGTTCTGCATTTTCTACTTCGGCTAAAGCTATATTGAAACGGCTCAAGAAAGATTTGATTGATTCTCCGGGCGCTTGTTCAAGGTTAGACAGTGACATTATATCCTTAGCTTTTGAAGCATACAATCTGAACTGTTCTTTAAACTTTTGCGTTAAGTCGGAGAATTTATCTACAGACCGAACTGGAAGCTTTGTGAACCAAAGTAAAGCCACACCTTCTAGGTATACCGGAAAGTATCGACACTTGATCTCGTCTGATGCTCTTGCACCAGTCATATGCCAATCGTACTTGTAGAGGAAATGATTAGGGTCACTGGTTCCCCTATAGGCTTGGATAGTAGGAGGTGCAAATTTCCTTGGAAACTCCGCTCTTAGGATCCTATCAGTGAACGGAGTTCTGCTTGGCGCAAATCCCCAGTCAGCCTCATCCTCTTCCCTTTGCATGCTCTCTTTCATGATGCGGCCAACCATTTCAGACAGGTACTCCTTATTGTTCAAAGATACCTCCGGGCAAGTATTAGTTCTTCCCTCGGAATTTTGCCCGGGCATATGCTCATGACAAGTTGGTTGCGGCATAGAACCATCAGCTTGGAAAGGTGGCATTTCAGGAAGAGTAGTTCGACGGTTTTCTGGTTGACGATTTGCCCCGAGCAGAGCAGTTAATCTATCCATCATCAAAGCGTTCTGAGTTTCAATTTGTTGGTATAATCCAGAAACTACGTCATCCAATTCAGCCCTGGTGACCCCAACGGTTGGAGTTGCTTGGTCTGTTATTGGGGAAGCGGAAGTTCCTTCGTGAGCGTTTCCGGATCTGATAGGTCTACCTCTTCTTCCAGGAGCCATTATTTCAGATCTGGTTTTTAAAGAGAGGTTCTTTTTATGAATCTTTGCGAAGCAACGGTGGATGATCGCCTGAGTTGGGTTCTCAGTGAAAGCACCAAAATGTTAACGGTAAAAAGTGAACGGTAACACCCGGTGTGTGTAATAAACTTGTGAAAGCACCACCCGTTGGTACGGGAACAGAATATGAGCTGAAAATAGCAGAAAAAGCAGTAAATGAACAACAGATTTATAGTGGTTCGGCTCGTAATTGAGCCTACATCCACTTTATAGTCTTTTATTGCTGATTTGATTACAATTCAATACAATATCCCTCTAAATACAATACAACTTGATCGTGAAATCATTCTTGACTACTAGCTTGATCTTTAATGATGAAACTCAACGAATCCGCGTTGGATGTTAGGAGCTCTTCTCGAAGATCGTTGTAGTGTCTCGAATGCTTGAAGATCTTTGATTGCTGAATGAGAGGAGGCTTCGACAGCGTAACGGCGCTTGGAGAAATGAATGGCCAAAAGTCCCCTTTATGTTGGAAGTGGTGGGGTATTTATAGGAGCTGATCTGGACTCAGGAATTTTCTCTAAGTATTTAAGTCGTCTGCCGACCTATGGTAGATCGGTGATGAGTTAAGGAATAGGCTTAGGTCGGTGGCGAGTTAAGGAATAGGCTTAGGTCGGTGGCGAGTTAAGGAATAGGCTTAGGTCGGAACCTTCTTAAGTCGGAGCCTTTCATAACTCGGAATCTTCCTTAGGTCGTAGCCCTTGAGTCACAGATTACCTTAAGTCGGCAGGCTCCTAACTCGGCACACCTCTTAAGTCGGCAGCTCTTCTCAGTAGTTAGATCGGCAACTGTTGGGTCAGATCTCTCCTTAGGTCGTATCCTGTTAAGTCGGAGATCTTGTTAACTCGGAGCTTTCCTTAAGTCGGTTACGCCTTCAAATTGTTAGGTCGTCTTCTTTCTTAAGTCGGCAAGCGCCTTAACTCGGCGTACTTTCTTAGGTCGGCAAGCACCTTAACTCGGCATACTTTCTTAGGTCGGCAAGCACCTTAACTCGGCATGCTTTCTTAGGTCGGCAAGCACCTTAACTCGGCATACTTTCTTAGGTCGGCAAGCACCTTAACTCGGCATGCTTTCTTAGGTCGGCAAGCACCTTAACCCGGCATACTTTCTTAGGTCGTGAGTCGAAAAGGGGATTAACATTTCTTGAAAATTGAGATACCATTAACTGGTGTTTTGCATTGTATTTTATGTACTGAATTTATTTTTGTGGAATGAATGATTAAAGATCAACTAGGATAATCACATGTAAAAGAAAATCTATTGGGTTTGTGCAACTAAATTTAAATACTTATTACTGTTAACAATAATAGTACCTTCACATAGACCTTGCATTTACCTTCATAAACAACAACTATTTTCTCCTCGGTCCTTTTTGAAGAAGGGCTGCTTGGTTACTCCAAATCATTTCTGCTTATCCACAGTATAAAAAATAGTAAACAAACATTGCCGGTATTACATTATGTATTCACAATTTTATGATAATAAGACTTAATGCATAAGAAACAAATAACAAAACTGGTAGAGATAGCATCAGCTTACATACTGCAAGTGATAGAGTTGACATTGTTTATTTTTGTTGTATACATGTTTAATATAATGATCTTACAAACAACTGATAATAAGTTCTAATAACAGGACGGAAAAAGTAAGTAGTTGTTTGCTTATATATCATAAAAATAAAAGAATAACTATTTATAGACCAAGTTGTAAAATCACTACAAGAAAACTGCGGTTTACCTACGCCAAAATGGCATAGGCGGGGCGTAGGTAAATGCATTAACTACGTAACCCCTACGCCAATTTTGGCGTGGGTAATACTTGCGTAGCTAATAAAATATCTACGATTTACCTACGCCATCCGTTGGGTTGTTTCCTACGCCTTTTGTACGCCATAATTTTCCTACTCCTTCCCCACGCCATGTTGTACCTACGGTTTTGTTACGACATTTTTACTTCTTTAAGCACTCACGTCTTTCCTACGTCATTCGTTTACCTACGTCTTCCCTACGTCCATTTTTCCTACGCTTTCCCTACATCATTCTTACATATTGCGTTTCCTACGTCTTTTCTACGTCATTCATTTATCCATGTTTTACCTACGCCTGTGTTTTTAATGTTTTTCCTACGCCATGCACACGACTTTTTGCTGCATTAATATTTCATTTACCTACGCCTTCCCTACACCTTCTCTACGTCTTTTCTGAAGCAATTTTGATATATTACTATTCTATTTCATTTCACCACATTAAATAGAAACTAAAATCAACTTATTTTATATATATACACATTCCAACAAAAAGATTAACGTCAAACCATTCATCTTTAATTCAAAAAACAAATATCTCATTCATATTACAAAGTCAAACAATATTAATCAAGTTCCTATGTGTTAAAATAATATGATAATATGTTCATGATACATGACATCATACAGATACCATTATAAAGTTTTCAATACCCTCATCCCTCACGACGATCATTCGGCTCTTCATCAAATCGCTGTCGAAGCGTCTCGGTGAGTTGTTCATACTGCATCTTCAGCATTTGAATCTCCCCTTCTTGATGCTCCACATGTTCCTCTAGTTTGGCTCTAGTCTGTGCTTCTCCCTTATTGATGCTATAAGTGGCGTCTTTGTATTTCTGCATTTTATCAAATATTGCATCAATTTCTGCATTTTAAACTAATTAAAATAATGTTTTGTTGAAAGTTTAAATACTTCCTCCAGGGATATTGCCATAATATGGCCTACGGTCCTTTCTTTTAGCTATAGCACCAGTAAGCTTGTCGAATACTTCTTCCTCGACTTCATACGAAATTATTGTGCCCTGACTTTTCAATTCTTCAATTCTAGCTTGATATTGTGCCTGTATTTGTGATTTTCCAAATACAAGAACAAAAACATAATTAAATACATGCTCACACTGTGCAGATTCAGAAATCATGAGAAGAATAACTTTAATGATGTATCAAATTTAAGACAAACGCACGCATTTACATACATATGTAGAGATATAAAATTAAGAAACTCATGCAAGATACTATATTTTATCCAATCTTGTTCTCACCACCCCGACAAGTTTCCTCTGCATTAAGTACTTAATGACCATCTAACAGTTACTACTCATAGGAATTGCCCAAGGATCTGGACTATATGTTTATGTTTCAAATGGTCCTAATCGATGTTGTCCAGATCTTTGAATCATTATTTAGTATGTACTAGTAACATAATACCTACAAGGTGGTGTAGTTAATTAGTTGTGGATGTGGCCTTTCTTTAGTTACATTTAATTAATATAGTTTCAGGATGTGTGAGAGCATTTAAAGTTTATATTAACAGCATTACAATTAACACCATATAAAACATTGAAAATTATCTGATTTCAATAGGCAATAAAAAGCATGTTTGTTCTTTAGTTCTTTTGGCAATGCAAAGCCTATCTGATTTACATCTCCTCCTCGACATTTTATACCACTTTTCACCATATTTCGAGTTCACTACACAGCAAATCTCTGTTCATTATTTTTTGTTTACTGAAATCTGTTGTATGCATTTGTAACATTTTGTTACAGGCATTTCATTTCTCATTTTTGTATTGCATATTTCAACATTCAATTTTGTGCTATTACAAGTTTTCCGCATTGTTGAATCACTGCATTTACTCACTACATTATTGCAAGTTTTTAGCATTTCATTTTCTGTTATTTACTCACTACAAGTTCAGCAACCATCCAAGTTTCTATCCATTACCCATTTATATTGCATTAATTTCATTTTAGGTTTTTGTTACATTTTAAGATTTTTCTACAGGCAATCTCCATTCCAAGCTCCTACATCACCATACAATTCCAACCATAACCAGACTCAACATATAGTCAACGTTGCAAGTTCACAGTCTCCTCCCCCTCCATTGCCTCATCCGCAAACTCTAGCATCCACCACAAACCATCAATCACAACATCAACCATTGTCCCAATTTTCACCATTCAAATTGCACCTTCACCTACAACAAACTGCACTTCAACTACTGCAAACAACTATCCACAACCTTAATAACCACCCAGTCCATCACTTCCTCCCTACATTAACCACCAGAAACACTACTCAACCTTCAACCATCACTGCCGCATCCACTGATAATCCCTTGCAACTACAACCACACCCAAACCACTTACAACCTTTGAGCACTCCTCCTCAACCAACAACTACATGAATCAACCTTAACTCCTAAATCAGCAAACCATGACACACAACCATTCTTCAGCCTGCAACATCCAAATCCTGCAGTATTTCACCATCCCGCGACCACAACCCAAATTTCGCGACCGCCCTACAAACACCTTCCCCTGCAAATCACCTTTACCCAAAAAAAACAACCTGCCACCTCCTTATACCAACAATCGCGACCGCGTCACCGCAAAACGCCTAATCACCAAGCTGCAAATCCCCAACCCTCTGCCAAATCACCCTAAACCACAATTCATGAATTTCCCAAATCATCAAATCACCACTTCCTCCACCAATCACTAAACGGCAAAATACCGAAAACCAAATAACATGACTCGAGATTCACTTGAACTTGAGAATTGCCAAAACGTAATTAAATTCTATTTTTAACTTATGTTTTTGAATTTTGGAATCGCATTTTTTCTTTTTGTATGGGGTTACGTTTTGTTTTAACAAGGGTGGGTTTTGTTTTTAAAGTTGAGCGTATGGGCTTTGTAAAATTGCATGTAGGCTGTTTTCATTTCATTTTATTTTATTTTATTTTTAAAAAAACATATTTTTGTTTTTAAAAAAATTGGTTATAAAATTATTTTGGAATCTTGGGTAGTGGGTTTTGTTTTGGGCTATTTTCACTTTATTTTGCTTTGTTTTGAAAATTCATTTGTGTAAAAAAAATATTTAAAAAGAAAATTTGCTTTTGTTTGTTTAAAAAATATCAAAATATAAAATCTTATTAAAACTTTTCAGGTTGCAAATTGCAGGAAATCAGAAGAAGAAGAATTGATTGCTTAAAGGAATTGCTCTGTTTGCTTGCCAAAAAAATTGAGCTAAAAAAATCGCTACTTTTAAATAAATTTGCTAATAATTCTACAAGCTCCGGTATCATGTTCTTAAATCTTGTTTTTATTTTTCTTGCATCATTGATTGCTGGCATTTGTAAACATAAAGAAAAAAAAATCATTTTTTACTTACATTATTAACACACGTTTAATTTCTATTTTGCATCAATTCATATTTGTTTTATCGGATAAATTATCGGATTTGCTCACTCATGGCAAGACATAATAAACTTGCTGAAGCACTTTTTAACAAAATTTAACTAATCTTGCACATATTAAACTATTAACCAGTTATTAAAACCAAGCTATAAGAATCACTTACTACAAATTCCATCGATGCTTCATCAATCCATCCACTAGTGGTAGATCCACTGTCCGAAGTGACCTTGTGAGTCCTACAATACACTTCCCAAGTAGTTGGCTCCCTATTAAGTTCATCGGTCTAGAAAATAAAGATAAAAATAGAGTAAAAATGTGATAAGCTTATGTAAATTAACGTTAAAAAAAGATTTTAGAGATCAAACCAAATCGTTTCGATAATCCACAAAGGATCTCGAACCACCACAATGTCGCTTTTGGTTTTGAGCCCTAGAGTTTGCAGCTTTTTCTACCTGAGCTTTTACTTCAGGAAGCTCCCAATATGCCAAAAACTGCTCATATATCTCCTGGGGTAGGTTCGGATGCTTCTTGCTTGACTCTTTCATACTGTGAATCCAATCCCGATACTTCAAACTTGCTTTTCTATTCCATATCTGCTTCACAATTGCTGGTGAAGCATCATCTGTCCTTGAAATGACTCCTGTACATGTAGTGGAAAATGTAATGACCAAAAAAATAGATGTAACACAAATACACTAATATTATTTTACCAGAAACTCCTAAAACATCACTTTCTTAACATCATCGGGTATACTTTTAAAATTGGGCCAAAAATCGCTAACCCGTGCTAACAAACCTACTCGAATAGCATAAGATGTAGCCCTGGAAGTGAACTCATATTTGAAACATATAAATGTAAAGCATGAATATACATTACTCAAACTGTTTGTATGAGATATATCATTCAAGCACGATAGTGGTTTTTGACAATGGATACAATTCGATAGTGTCTAGGAAAACAATTTATGTTCTCACCTAGCTTATTTCAAATTAGTCGAAGTAAATTAAACAGAGTCACAAATTCAGTTGTGTGAAATTTATAGCCGTTAACGTACATAATTGGACATTTTCTATACTTCATCATAGGACCAAATGCAAGTTTTGCATAACAAACATCAGTGATTCCATTATCATCAACCTATTAAAATAAATTCACATACATTATAATATTATATAGATTTATGATATAAAACGCGATTAATATATAATAAATCATGCTCACATATTTCTTAAACCATTTCTCAAATCCTTTACTGGGCTCAACATCAGGATTTGCTTCTTCAAATTGACTGTTGGACGATTAAAATTACCAAGGAAAATTTATAATATAAAACATAAATCATTTTAATTGATTGAAGTTGCGTTACATACCAAATAAGATTTGATAGCTCTTCACAATTGAGAAGCACGGTTGACTTAGCTAAAGTAAAATCTTTAATTTTATGAAAACCTCCATCTTTCCATTTACCATATGGACGTCCCCGTTTCTGAAATATGGATAGAGATATATCAGATGAATCATCCATTTCATCTTCATTATGGTGGCCACTGTTAGAAATCTTGATATGGTCTTCAAAATAGTAATTGAAAAATGTGAATGCTTCTTCAGTAATGTATGCTAGGCAAATTGAACCTTCAACGCAAGCTTTTTGTTTCACCTTTTTTTTAAGGTGACCAAGATACCTTAATATGAATACATGAAATATTAAATATAACATTCTCATAATGATATGATGAAAATATGAAGAAAAAAAGTCCACCTTAGTTATATATATATACCTCTCAAAAGGGTACATCCATCCATATTGTACCGGTCCTCGCATTAAAGCTTCAGCTGGTAGATGTACAGGTAGATGTTCCATGCTATTAAAAACACCAGGAGGAAATATTTTTTCCAATTTACACAATAACTTCGGTACATCCTTCTCTAGTTTCTCCAAATGAGCTTTAATAAGAGTAGTCGAACATAAATCTTTGTACATTAAGCTAAGCTCAGTTATGAGCATCCAAACCTTTTGTGGTAATAGCTCCTTAAAAACTATCGGAAATAGAGTCTCAAGAAATACATGACAATCGTGACTCTTCATTCTCGATAGTTGAAGGTCCTTCATGTCAACACATCGTTTCATATTAGAAGCAATTCCATCTGGTAACTTCAAATTTTCTACCCACTCTAATACTTTTTTACGACGAATATTTTCCAACTCATAACAAGCTAAACGTTTGAAATTTGACGTTCACTATCAATTTTTAGTTCAGGACGATTACAGTAGAATGCAATATCCTTCCTTGACTTCAAATCATCTTTTGTTTTCCCTTAACATTCATAATTGTGTTAAAGTAGTTCTCAAACACATTTTTCTCATTATGCATTACGTCCATATTGTGCCGAAGTTTCAGATTCTTCCAATATGGTAGCTCCCAAAATATACTTTGTTTGCACCAATTATGAATTTGTCCTTTACCAGGGATTTTTGGCTCTCTTCCTATCTCATGCATTTTAGGATAATCTTGCACGATCTCATACACTTGTTCACTACTCAAAATGTCAGGTGGCTCTAAAGTAATAGCTGTATTTGCCCTGAAGTTTTTCTTATCAAATCTAAAACCGTCGTTTGGATGCAAAAAACGACGATGACGATCCCACTAACACTGTTTGTCGCCATATTTTAATCGAAAGGATTCAGTCGAATCCATACAGATAGGACAAGCAAACTTACCGCTAGTACTCCAGCCAAAAAGCATCACATATGCTGGAAAATCACTTATTGTCCATAATAAAGAAGCAAACATTCTGAAAATTTTTTTCCTTGACACGTCGTAAGTAACAACGCCATCTATCCACAGTTTTTTCAGCTCATTAACTAAAGGTTGCAAATATACATCTATTCCGTTTTTGGGATTCTTTGGTCCAGGAACAATCACAGTTAAAAACATGTATGAATTCTTCATACACATCCACGGAGGTAAATTATAAGGTGTTACAATAACTGGTCATGTCGAATAAGGTTTTCCGAACGACGTAAAAGGCGCGAAACCATCCGTACACATACCAAGTCGGACATTTCGTGATTCTTTAGCAAAATCGGGATAAACTTTATCAAAATGTTTCCACGCCTCGCCATCAGAAGGATGACATAAAATCCCTTCCTCTCGTTGTCGTTCATTATGCCATCGCATGTGTTTTGCAGTAGCACAAGATGCATATAACCATTATAATCTGGGTGTAAGCGGAAAATAATGCATACGAGTGAAAGGTACACCTTTTCCATTGGTTTTTGTAGACTTATATCTTTTTTATTGCAGAATTTACAATTCGTAAGGTTTTTATCTTCCTTCCAATATATCATGCATCCACCTGGGCATGTGTCAATTTTTCATACGGCAAACCAAATGCAGATACTTCCTTTTTTTAATGAATACCAATTACATGCCAATACATTGTCAGGTGGAAGCATTTCTTTACACAAACTTAAAATCGCATTCATCATGTTTTCCGACACATTGTATTCGGATTTTATAGTGATTAACCTAGATGTGCCAACAAGTGTGTCATTGTACAACCTTTATAAAGCGATCGTTTTGATGCTTTTAACAAATCAAAAAACTTTTTAGCTTCCGAGTCAAGTTCTTCTGCTTCAGGTTCATCAGTTCACATACTTGGACCGGCAGCATCATGGACCATTTCTGTCATTCTATCTTCCATACTATAGTCATCAAAATTAGCATCGATGGTTTCGGTTGCATCTTCAACTACCACTGTCGAATCATGCTTTGTCCCCGATTCACCGTGATATCTCCACACGTAATAATTTGGCATAAAACCATAATTATGCAAGTGAAAAGTTATAGTTTCGTAATCTTGAAGTTTCATGCAATGACATTTCTTACACGGGCATCGAATTTCTTTCATCTTTGTTTTGTTACAAGACGCCACTTTTAGAAATGATTCCACGCCGTTTCTAAAATGCAATGATATTGATCCTCTTTTCCATCCAGTCTCATACATCCAAGTTCGAACTTTCATATAATCCATCTTTTACTGCATAATTAATAAATTAAATTATATTTAATTTTAGGAAATTTAAAGTCCAGAAAACAAAAAACAGGTCTATATTTGTAAATAAGTTTGAAAGTGGTCTATATTTGTTATTTCTTTTTGCAAGTGGCCTATATTTAAATTCACACCTACACACTGCAACATTCCCCTCCGTATTTGCATACGTACTACAATTGTACGCCGTGTGCTTGTGATTTTTAATGATTATATTTTTAACACATTTTTCTAATGGATAGAAACTTCTATCATCGTCAACAAGTTTATGGCATTGTTGCCGGGGAATTTTAATTTAATTTTAGTTTTACTCTTCGAATTATTTTTATTTTATTTTATTTTATTCTTATTTTGTGCGTTGAGTTGCATTTAAAAAAACTATGCATTTTATTTCATTTTGTAACTTCAGGATAGTGTGCATCTTTGTTACATATCAAGTTACTTTATTTTGCATTGTTACATCTTGTTTTGATACATTTCACTATTTACAGTCTTGCTTGCTGTTTACATTGCAATTTGAACACTTAACTTTCATTTTTTTTGTTCTCTGTTTCATTCTTTGCATTACACTATCTCATTGTTTTCTTCTCCACCTCTGTTTTCATCTCTTCATTTCTTTTTTTATTCACTTCTATTCTTCATTTAAAAAAATTCACACACATTTTGTATTCAAGCTTTACATCAACATTTACAATCTGTAAACTTTGTTCAGCTACATCCTGTTGTTCATTTATGCATTTACAACACTCTCTAAATTAAACATAGCAACTGTACAAACTCCTCCTTCAACTTAAACACTTCAAATACTGCCACCACCATCAACTAACTAAACTGCAAACTACAAACAACCTATACCACTCAATTCACCACAACCATCAGCCATTACAACTCGCAACTCCAACCCATCACCAAAAAAACTTAAATTTACGTGTTGTAGCTATTTGATTAGTGCTTGCTTGATGATGAATGAAAAGAAAAAAAATGTTTAATGGTAGTCTGTTTATGGTTTGAATTGCTAAATAAAAATTTACCCTTACCTTAAATATCAACTGCTTGCTTACCGAACATTCCACTCCCTTGCATTCAATCACCCTGCCAACCATCACAAACCAATTGTCTACCACCACAGGAAACTCCAACTTCTACAACTGCTACCATCGCATTCATCCCCTCCGTGCACTTCTCTATGCATCCCTGTGCACATACAATATCATCATACACCACCACTCAAACCCACTACAGCATCTCCTTTACAAACTTCTGCATGCTTCCTCTTGCAATCACCCACTCAAAAACTACTTCACCAAATCAACCACTGCCTCCACTACTTCACCCTCCATCACTCTACCTTCTTTCCTCTGACCAACTACCAACCTGTACATCATCAACCAACCCAATCAAAGCAACTCCTGCCACTGCCACACTATAGCAACATTCCTCCTCCAACCTGTCTTGCAGACAGCACTCAAACCAAACTTCACAACATACCTCACTTCTGACATACCACATAACATACCTACCTACAACATCCCACTGTCTTGCCACTGTCCCAACAGCCTTCGCCACTTCAAAGCCTTCATATATACATCTCACAGAACAAACATTCAAAACCACTTCACTACCACCTTTGCATATACAACTGCCTATGCAAAACTATATACTGCCATCATCACCATCAAATAACCTCCCCTACATACCAGTACCACCATTAGTCCATCTCCTTCAGCTCAATTGCAACCACCCACTCCACTGTTATCACAGTAGCACCTCTCTCATCTCCTAACTATCACCCGCCATCTCCAATAACTTCAACCATTTTCTACTTGCGGTGCCACTGCAAACATCCTCAACATCTACATTACATGCAATACAACTCAACAAACCACGACCGTCTCCTCCTGCCACCATCTCAAATCGACAACCTGAAAAACCTAATACCCAAATACCAATCAACAGCAAATCCTTAGCAACAAACAACTAGTCTCCATCCTCGACCCTAAATCGCAGCCTTACTTTGCATCAACCACAACTCCACTTCCTTTCTTCCTCGAAATCGCGTCGACCCCCAATAACCGTCGAATCACCTCAGCAACCCAAATATAAAATCGCGACCTCGGCAAGTGATCGAAATCGTGTACAAATTTTAATTTACGTTAATAAAATGCGTAACTGATGAGTTGCGTGAAATTTAGGCTTTTGTATTGGAGAGGAAAGGAGAAGATGAAATCCAATCAAAACAAATATAAAACGATGAGAAGATAATTTACCTGAAATTTTAGCGTCCAAAATGATTGACGATTGTAGAATTAGGTTTTTTTTATTCGGTGAAAAACTGATGTTAGCTAGGAGAATGGAAGCGGTGATTAATGTAAAAATAAAAAACTATTTTTGTCCTAGTGCATGTGTAGGGATGGCGTGGGAAATTTCCTACGTCTTTCCTACGCCAACGTGGAATTGTATAAAATTAACAGAGGCATGGAAATGGCGTAGGAGATTATCTACGCCTTTTCTTCCTATACCTTACCTACGCCTCGATTTTTTTTCTACATGTTGAAGTTGATGTAGGAGAAGCGTAGGAAATTTCCTTACGTCTTCTCTATGTCTTTACCTCTTTCTACCAGTTTCCTTTGCCTACCCTACGCCCCGCCTTTTGGCGTAGGAAAGACGTCGGAAACTTTGTGTAGGAAACTGCAGTATTTTCTAGTAGTGAATATGAAACTATCTCAAAACACATTCCAGTCCTACTCAAACTACTAAGCTGATGAACTACATATTCTCTTTGCCAGGTTGCCCCTTTGCAATCTCAAAACATGAGACACAACAAGCATAAGATATATTAAGACAGATAACTTATAAATGAATGAATTTTAGTAGGAGCGCACTTCTAACATTTCAATGGATACTCGGATTGAACTAGTCTCAATTACATATCAGAACCTTAGGTGTTTATGATCACAAAGGACTCTAACTTATATCTAGAACTCTCACTCATTCACAAAATGAAAATTTGAAGGTAAAAATGAAAATAGGAATAAACAATATATCTCAAGCCATGCTTAGCAAAATTTTATGCTTAAAAGCATTTCAAATCTAGTTTTCCACCATTCGAGGACATTAACTGAAATTATCCTCACACTCATCACATCTATAAACAGCTTCCTCATATATACACACACACTCAAATTCTAATGGACCAACTATAATCTGTTTTTTCGAACATTTATTCGATATGGTAAGCAATCTGTTAAAGTGAAAACAATTTATTTGTAGAAAGTTATTAATTAGTAGTCAAATTTAAAATTGTCCTCTAATAATATATTGAAATGGCAAGAAATTGTGCCTTTAAAGTTCAAGCACATAATTTTTATATTCGAATGACATACCTATAAGTGTACCGCATGGAAAAATATGATCTTGATGATCAATTACTCCATAAACATATATGATATCAATAATTTTAGTAATGTCCGAATCAAAATAAAATAAAAATCATTGGACTAAAAAATTATATAAAAGTTGGGATTATATATAAGGGCTTTGCTTGCATAATATCCCATTAAAGATAACAATAACACCATAAGCTTTCCTAGACAGCATAAATTAAATAAATATGCACCTTACAAATAATGTGCAATATCTTTGGTGAATCAATGTTATAAACAGAGGAGCAAGAAACTGTGCAATCTCCATTAGTAGCCATCTTATTATGCTTTTCTTTACCCAAAAACTTCGTACTACATTTTATGATTCTTTTTCCTGAAAAAATCATAACTACTTAAAAAATTTCATACCAAAATAAGGATAGAAAACTATTACAACATACGATGCAAACATTCAATGCTTTACCAAGGAAATAAAGCAATTAATCATAGCATAATTAAACTAAGAAATGGTATCCTTCAACAAGCAATAACTGGACTAAACAAAGGAAGATGTTATTTCTAAAAAAATCAATAAAATAAATGAGGAATTTAACTCAAACAGAACCAAAACCCTATATTGCTGAAATGATAATCCTTATATTTGAAATTGAGATTCTAGTTATCAATATAGGCATGGATATTATTGCTAAAACGATAATCCTTATATTTGAAATTGAGATTCTAGTTATCAATATAGGCATGGATATAAGAGATTGTTTCAAATTAGGCATTAACGCATGTTACAACCCTCAAACGCCCTTATGCAAACTCAATTTAAACAACAAAATCAAAATAAAGTTTATTTTCTGATTACCTGTATTAAGCTGAGGTGTGAAGCGGAGGCTGGAGACCAGAATCGTGGATTGAGGCACAAGGGTTTTGAGGAAAAATTAAGGTGGGACTACGCGAGCTAAAGAATAAGGATCAGATTGAAGGAGCTTTCTTTTAGGTTTTTCTATACCAGGAGGAAAAGTTGTTGAAGCGATAGAGGAAGAAAAGGAAGTACAAGCAGGCAAAGACTAAATTTTAGTAATTTTTAGTGGGATATTGTAGCTGTAGCATTTCATTATTTATTTTAATATTTATAAATGAGCAATGGTTGCACTTAGCATTGAAACCCTACCAATCAATGCAACTAATAACAAATTTTGTTGTAGTGTACTTTACAAAATCTCATAAAAACCTCTCAAACCACATTTTCTTTATATACTATTATTTAACTTTAATAATTTCTTATATATTATATTTTATCATTTTATCTATCTATTTATTTTTTTAACTAAACAGGCCACTGGTCAACGGTCAACCATTGGACCTACCGGTGTCGCGAATATCTAAAGCCATTTCTGGCTTTTGTGATCGAATTCAGACCATACACCACTTTATTCCATCCAATTTGACGCATATTAGATATATATTCATAGTAACAAACCAACTAGAATTATATATATATATATATATATATCTGTGTGTGTGTGTGTGAAATAGTATGATATGGCATAGATTTGTGAGCGTATAAACTCACCTTGCTCTAATTAGCTTTCTGCTTTCATTCCCTCTTCACAACAAGCTTCTAGCAACTCAACGATTCGATCAAAATGCAATTTTACTTCATATATGTTGATGTAGCTTGCTATAGAGATGTGTGCATATATTGATTTGAAAATTTATATAATTATATTTGTATTTTTCTTGAATTTAAAAGAAGGATAAGGAGGAGGATTTATAGTAATCCTTATTTCATCTAATAGAGAATTAAAATGAAAGGAAGGAAGGTTACATGAAGTGTTTTCCTAAAGAATGAAGAGTTTTCTAAGCTTTAAGAAACTTGGATAATAAAACATAGTTTTTGGGTTTAAGGTTTTGGACCGGGCTTTATAAAATACTTAAAACAATTATTTCCATTTCCATTTTATGTATAAAACTATTTCCTACTCAACACAAAGCAATATTAAAAATTAAAAAAATTAGATTTATATTTCTTAAATAATTACGCAACATTTTAAAATTTTATAGAATTTATTTCCCATATTTTAATTTAACTATCACATATTTACACTTTTAAAGCCATTTATTAAATCAATTGCAAAATTACACTCATTTTATATTTAAAAATCCATTTTAAACAATTAAACTTATGTTATTGACTTTAATTAATTATTGCTCAAACCAGGTTGTTACGGCCTTTGTCACTAGGCTTTGTCTTAATGGACCCATTTAGCCTTTTAGGAGAAAAATGAGCAACAAAAGGGAACTAAGAATGGAACTAGTTAGGAAAAAATTGTTAGTCTATGGAAGGAGGGGTGTGCTCTAGTTACTAGTTAATTTCCTAGCTTTAGCCAGGAGGTTGACGAAATACCTATGTTTCTTCCTTCACCTAAAATGTTAAACACCAAGATAGAAAGCTATTATGGAGAAACCTATTGTTCGGCATAGATAGTTCTATGGGGAGGTCATAGTGAGCGAAAAGGGAATGACAAAGCTTTTGTTGATGTTGATTTTCTAACCAAATGCATAGTTTTAATGGCAAATGATGGCCCAGAGTATACGGATCCAAATAACCGACCCATGGTAGCCAAACAAAGTACCCATGAGCGTCCCTACAATAACCCTGCTTTCAAGCACATCAGAAAACACTCCGAGTATCAACGATCCCTTAGCATGTGCATCCGACCCTTCCCTCGCTCCACCTAGCTTCCATTATTCTCAAGAAACCATTCGATGTTCCTTCAATCCACGATAAAACCATTTAACATTCTATCCATGGGTCACCCTTCCTAGAACCCGCCCTTTTGGACAAACATTCTCATGACACCTTTTAACATCGAGCCACTATCATTGAAACCTAGCTTCATTCACCGTCGAGTTGCCATAACTGAAGCCCCAAAGCTATCAACATGCTACCATATCACCATCAAACCCTAAGCGAACAAACGAACACCTTCAGCATAATCTGTAGGGCCTCCACTCCCCATCCTGGAAGTTTCACCCTGATCCTAACTCTCGGTATCGACCAGACCTCTCGGTACCGAGTGGTGTACTTAGCTAAATATTGGTTAAATTTCTTCCTTCTCTTATAAAGCTCCATCTTCTAAGTACTTGGACTCCGACTACTTCCCACAAAAGCTCTTGGCATCAACTCCAAGCCCCAACTACTAGAAGAACCAATCTTCCACTGAGTGTTCCCCTCTAACAAAAAGCTCTCAATATCGAGTGAAAGCTTTCGGTATCGAGCCCTTTACTTAACTTCAATTTTCGTGCGACTTGAATTCTAGGCTCCTCCTATACTTTAGAGCCCCTCCTCTAAGTTTTATTCAGTTCCATCCATTTTTGCCTTCGATCTGTCAAGTCGACCACTCCTTTCCTAACTACCTAAAAGTACTAGCAAATCATATCAAAGCACAACATATAGGAATGAAATATTATACATATACATCCATTTATACATGCAATCCATAAAAATATGATAATTTAGAAAATCCTAATTTAAATCTAACTTTTACACTAGCATATGAATATGAACAAAAATGCTGCAAAACCATTTAAAACCACTTTAAACCTTTAAATTTCGACCATAAACATATGTTAAAATGCAACTAAAGTTAGAAAACAAGTTAGGGTCAAAAATCATGTTAAAAACATCATATTTAGCATATAAACATGCATAGTAGAGTGAAAGGTCAAGAACCACTCACCAAATACCTAAAATACCAATTTCTCCGCTTAAATCTGAAGTGGACAGCAAAGTAAAGGAATGCAAATTAATCAAAATGATAGTCTCAAGTTCATATATGCTAATTACCCCTCTAATTATGATTTAGGCTAATATTAGTCAGGAAAAGATAGAATTTTTCATAAAATTAGGGCTAATGGAGGTTTAGAGCTATTTTAGGGAAGATGTAAATGGCTTAGATCATTTCCTACAACTTCCCCTTAGAATAGTTTTCGAGATAGATTAGTGGGCCTAATTATGGGCTTAGTTAATTACCTATTAATACAGACCAAAAACCGTCAAAATTTAAAGGAGCCATAACTTTCAAATTGTATGCCCGTTTTTATATTATAATCACTCTACGGAATGGAAAACCATCATCCTGAAGCAATGGAAGTGCTTTGAGATCCTAACTCGGCTCCTATCAATATTTATAGTTCAAACAAGATTTTCAGGGCCAAAATGGTCACGTAGAAATTCGGAAAAAAAATTATAGATGTGGAAAATATCCCTAAGAGTCACTTCTTAAAATATTAGAGTCAGACGACCTCATATGAATAAAATAAAAATATTTACGATCATTCGATACGTAAAATATGATTCGTTATAGTACTTATATTTTATTTTCTTCAACTGTAAGATCTGAAAGTGTAGAATGTTAAAAAATTTTATTTATCCCTATATCCTGTAAACCATAAAAAGCTAACAATTCATACTTCTTAGCAGGACGCAAGTTCAAGTGCCATTTTGGACTTTGGACCAATGTGTTCAAAGGCGCAAGTGTTATATGTCGCTAATCAATTAAACTACTTTAGCTTGTTTCGATAAAAAAAATTAGTGAAATCCTTATGAACTGCTTAGAGAATAATCTACTAATTAATGTCTTCTCATTTTGTTCCTTTGAGAAGAACACTACTACTTCCCCTTTGTATTATATTTTTGGCTTATAGGCAATGGAACACATGTCCTTGGAACAATGATGTGAAGCTCTTCATTGTCGCTCGAGATTATGTTGTTAGTTGTTGAAGGCCAACTAATTGAGTTGGCAATTGGACGTAACATGGTCAATGGTCGGTAAGTCAAAAGTCGAGCTAATGGTAAAATATATTTGGATGCGTTGGGTCGAGGGATAACTGATAGTGGTTGAGCAGAATCATAAGAGAAATGTTGTAAGTGTGGAAAACTAAGGAGGTCTAGTGGTGTCGACGATAGAGGTAATGGATTGGTGTAAGGGGTCATCTAACTAATTGGAGTAGAGGATGCAGAAACAAAAGGTTTCAATTTGAAAATGGTCAAGAGATGGAGAAAAGATGGAGGCGTGTTAGGATCGGTGTGGTAGAGGAGCTAGGGGCAATAGTGGGTATGAACTACAATGCGGTGGTGGGTGTGGAGTGCAGGATGTGTAGTGTGATTTTAAATCATAGTGGATGAAGGCAGAAAAGGGTAGTACAAGAGATTTAAGTAAGAGCATAATCAACATTTTTAAAATTTCAAAGTTTTACTATATCAATTTGTTAGTTGGTTTTGTGGATAAGTGAAAAAGGGTGATTGAAGTGGAATTAGGAAGTTGGTTTATTTTATTTAATGCATTTTACTAACAAGAATTTTGAAGGCGTAAACAAGAGCATGCTTATTATCTCATACTCAAATACTTGAATTCAATTATGGATCAAATTCAATTATGGGTCAAAGTAGTTTCTAGATGTTTAAAAGCCCCAAACAGGATTGTCCAAGTGACTCCACGTAAATTTTCGGCCCTTGGCATAGCTTCATGTTGAATTTTCTTTTCAAGTCCCTGAAAATTATAAGCTTAAATTTAAGATAAGATGGCTCTTCCATGTAGACCTATCAAAACCGATCATAACTCATTCACCCAACCCACTAACCTTAAAACTAAAAACTTAATTTTCGATTCTACGAGAATTTTTATGAAAGCGTTTCATTTGTTTCTCTTCAATGGAAGTTTCATTTTCCCAGAATGTATCCTAATTTTTGGCCTAATTCTTCTTCTGATGATCGATTCAACCTCTGATCAAAAAGGCACTTACTCTAGCTATTGGGCGGGGCGTATTAGACTTGAGAGAGCAGATAGGCGCCGGTATATTAATTGGGGAACCACTCAACCTGCTTCGACCGCCTGAGAATCTTGTTACCAACAAGCCTGCTGAACCGCGCTTTGAATTACGAGCTACGGACCTCCATCCCCGAAGCGAAGAAAGAGGAACAGGAACAACAGGTTGTCCTCTCATGGCCCAGTAGTTCCGCAACTACTACCGTGGTTGTTGCCAACAGGGATCCCCCATTCCGAAAGGGAAAGGTGCTGGCCGTTAGGTCCAAAGTTGTATGCCACTGCTGTGGTGCCGATAGATTCACTACTTTCGCACCTCTACTTGAGAAGGTTCTTACCGGGCATACTACTCATCGATTATTTAGCCCTTTGGGCTCATCCCGCTACGCACCTCTATTCTGAATAATAACAGACGACCCAATTAATATACTGGGCCCGGATTAATATACTTACTCTAAGACATCGGTTGGATCCAACCCGTTTAATATTTTTTACCCAACCCGTTTATAGCTAATAAACTAAATCTCCCAAACCAACCCAACGCGCTTACTCATCCAACCCTAATTTCTATTGAAGTCAATAGAAGAAAAGGAGGTGATTTCTCTACCTTCATTCCACTACCCTAAATTCTAACTTTAATCAGGATTCGTAGAGTAAGAACGATATGTTCGACAACCCTAACTTTGAATTCGAGTGACTGAAGAGTGCGAGCTTCATCATCGTTTAGATTTGTAAACCCTAGGTAATTAAATTCTTGCAATTTTGTCTAATTTTCATGTCAAGGATTACGCTGCTGCTGTTGTTTGTTAGAACTGGTTTTGATTTTACTCTCGATTGATCAAAACTGTTATTTGTATGATCTCTTTTGATTGATCAATATAATAGTACAAAGCACAGTAAAATTTATTTATTAATTACCAGCAATTTGCTTTTGTAGCATAGATTTGGGAAATTTATTTTTTTGTCTGTATTAAAAAAGAGACTTTTTTTAAGGATTTTTTAAAGAAAAATAATCTTTTGATCCTTTAAGGGGTTATAATTTGAATTTGAGAATTAGTTTTGAACCTGAAATATATTAATTTTATGCCCTTATTGAGTTTTTTTCCTAATAACATTAACATAATATAACTATCGGAAATATACATTATATACACAAATATCCCTTCCACTTTAATATAGGAAAATGTATAAATATATCTGCTTGAGATTATTTGGAATGAAATGTTATATCGATATGATAATTCCCAGAAGTAGATTAGTTATACCTTACAACAACTTTCCAATTTTGTACTCGGTATTAAAATTGTATGATCTCATGCAAAATGAGGATGTTTCTTCAGTCTTTTGTCTGCGCTTAAATTCTCATTAACAAATAAATGTTTTTGAACCACACATAGCTTGAGTAAATATTAATTTTGCTTATTTCGTGTAAAGGGTTTGATAAAAGATAATGCAACAAAGTGCAAGTATTACCACACATAGCTTTCTACAAGCAAAGAAATTTGATGGTAAATGTGACAAAATAGACAAAATGCCATCCATAAACCAATTAATACAAGTTCCCATCTTCAATTTAAATGTTCTTTTGGGTAGAAATTAGCAACTGTACTTGCAGTTTTATATTCCAGTCAATTTTGTTGTTGTGATCTTTATTCCAAAGCTATGTTTCTAACTGTGTTGCACTGAATTAAACTAAAACCGCCTGGCATATGGTCGGCTATACAAATAGCTGATATTTTCTTCTTTGTTGGTCAATAAGATGTAGATTTATATGAAAAACATGTTTGACTGTTTATGTATTGAGTGTCTTTATACTTACCAAATTTATTTTTGTTGATATGTTTTTATCTACTTTATTGACGGTCTCTATGTTTTACTTTTGTATGATATATACCAAATTATATCATTGTAGTGCTTGCTTCGGACATTCTGGCAAATAGTGTCAAATTAAAAAAAATTAATTGCTTATAAGAATTTTCAGAAAAGCCGACGTTCAAGTTGATCCTAAATTGATTCATTGAATTATTACAATTACCAAATCGTGCCCATATCTTTTTTTACCTTCTACCATCATCATGTGAAAGAGATTCTACAAAGTATAATACATTTCATTTTTCCAGACTTAACTAAGCTTGCCTGCTATCCGTTAGCAAGGTCAATTTTTCCTTTAGTTTTTTCTTTCAATTTTACCCTTTGAAAAAACGTTTGTTTTCATTTTTTTAATATTTCCTCCATATTCTAATTTTGTGGATTTTACTTTTATAATGCATTACTTTTAAAAGTTTTGCTTATTTGTTTTATTTAAGTCACAACTCTAATATCCTCATTTTGCTATGTTTTTAAAATGCACCCTCTAGACTAGAACCGGTAATTACCAAACTTGAGAGGCAGCGTGCTCCTGTCGTAGTTATCTCTCATTAGGTATTATTTGACGCTCTTAACTATTCATTTTCCTTGTAAATTTGCAATAATATTTTCGCGTTCACTAATTCTCCTTTTTTTGGGTTATGGTAGGCCGTACTAAGAGCGCTATACGCATATTCTGCTGATAGGCCATTAAATGAAATTCCTAATATAGAGGTAATTTTGGAACTGCCATTGTTTTCATATTCTTATTGTATAGGCCACTTTGTAAAACCAAGTATAGAAACATATCTGTCTGTGAAAACTAATTGCACTAGCATGCCTATTTCTAGCACATTGACACCTAGCCAGCATTTTACACTGGCTCTTTCGGTTTATTTATACTAGAGTGATTTAAAAAATTCCTGGAATTTAAATGATATTTAAGATCGCATAAGGGTTATTACTTTTATGCAATTTTAATGCTTGTATCCCATTTATTTAGCTGAAGTCTTTTTATTTGACTTTTTATTTATTTTATTTGACTTCATAGTCTTTTGTTTTTCAAAGTTCAACGATCGGTTTACTTATGTGATCATTCTATATATTTTTTAACTATGTCAGAGTTTCGATAGTTGATTTTTTTTCTAATTGTATTACAGTTCATAGCATTTTGTAACTAATATTTTCTTGTGATTTTCAGATGGTAAATTACGGATTCAGGTGAACATGATAATGTTTCTATGGTGGATTTGAAGAATAAACCTGATTTGGTAAGTAGTTCTATAGGAAAAAGGTGAGTTAGGAGTACTTAATCTGAATTTTGGGAGTATTTCAAAAGAATGAAGTCGTGAAAGGGGAAAATCAGACATGTTATTGTAAGGAATGTAAGAAGTCACGCATTTGGGAGGGGGATAAGTATGGTACTTGCAATATAAGAAAACACATATCGAAATGTTCGATGATAAGTGCAAAAGCATTAAAACAGAATCAAACGATTTTTAATCAAAATAAATATAGAATTGATTGCCAAGGCAATCATTAGACATAATTTTCCGTTTATGTTAGTTCATTATGAAGGTATCTGTAATATACATTCATATCTTAATGACAAAGTTCTGTCCTTTTCAAGAAATACCTCCCGTACCGATATTCTAAAATTATATGAAAAGGAAAAGTTCAAACTTAAATGCTTTTTGAAAACATATAAAGGGAGGGTAAGTTCGACAATTGATTTATGGACATCGGTTAATACAAATGGCTATATCACTCTAACGGCACATTTTATAGATAATGAATGGAAACTACATAAAAAATTGTTAAGTTTTTGTCTTCTGCCACCACCCATTCCGGAGCTGCTATTTTTAGAAAATTATCTAGTTTTTTACTTAGTTGGGACATTGAACATAGGATATTTGCTTATACGTTAGATAACACTTCTTCTAATGATAAATTTATAGAGCTATTAGAGTCTCATCTTACATATCGTAAAACCTTAATTGCAAACGCAAAATATTTGTATGTGCGATGTACAACACATGTTTTAAATTTAATGGTACATGATGGTTTAAAATGTATTGCTCGTGTTTAAGCAATATAAGGAAAAGTATCAAGTATATTAAAGGATCATAATCAAGAAAGAAACATTTTATAAAATGTATAGCAGATTTTTTGTTGGATAATTATAACAAAGGATTGCGTCAAGATGTTCCAATAAGATGGAACTCAACCTTTGTTATGTTGAAAAGTGCTATATATTATAAACAAGCACTTTGTTGCTTAGAGCTTGTTGATAAAAGTTATATTTATTGTCATACAAGAGGAATGGATGAAAGAAAAAAAGATTGCCAATTTTTTAGAAGTATTTTATGATGCTACTTGCTTATTTTATAGAACGAAATACCTAACTTCTAATTTGTTTTTTTTCGAAAATTGTTATGATTTTGTTTACATTGTGTTATCCCGCCTTTTGGAAAGGCCGTGACATCATGGAATTGACTAGTAACCAATGACGGTCCGTCCTAGAGATCGGTTATATAAAGGCTCGCTATGGATAGCGACGAATTTTGTCCGAGTCCCGATCGAGCTAAAATTGATATGACACGTCAAGCGAAGCTATGAGAGCCAACATTCCAAATTTAAAGTCAATCCGAGTTCGTATGCTCAAGTTATGATTGACGCAAGATTGGATAAGAAATAGCCTCGCGTTCGAATCCATAGACTGGCCACTATTCGACTCGATCAGCTCCGCATCGATCACCTGGGTCTACTTCGACTCGCTCCACTCCGCATCCATTGAAAAGCCTTTGTTCGACTCGCTCCGCTTCGTATCCATCAGGGAGCCTCTGTTTGACTCGCTTCGCATCCATCAAAGAGCCACGTTCCGACTTGATCTACTTCGCATCCATCAGAGAACCACGTTTCGACTCGATCATCCAATGTCCACTTCGTATCCACATAACAGAGCATGGCAATTGATGCGAACAAAGCATGGTCATCGATACGAATAGAGGGACTCTCATCGATACGAACTGGGCTAATTCAGCCAATACGAATTGGACCATCACTTTCAGTGATTCGAACATGACCGAGTCGAACAGCGATTCGAACAAGACCGAGTCGAAATAAGGGAGTTGAACGAAACAGCCAACCGAAGATCCTAGTTCGTATCGATCATATCTCCTAATCTACAAGTCCAAATGATATGAAATTTTCACAGAAGCCTACGTGCATGCTAAAGAATGTCCACGCCAAATTTCGACTCCATTGGACGAAATCTGTTCGTATCGATCACGGATCGGACCGAAACTTCACGGACTTGCGCGCGCGGGCCTGGTCACGTGCCAGAAGGAGCCTCCTGAGATCTGAGCGAAATATCAGCCTCCTACACCTATAAATATAGAGCCCCAGAGCATACAGAAAAGGGGCTTCTTCTTCTTTGTATTCTCCAACGCCCAAACTCTGCCGGATCCAGATCTAAACTTCATCGCTGCTGCCAACAACGAAATTCACTGCTGCAAATCATAATTATCTGTTGTAACTCACTGAATTCACTTGTAATCTTCAAAGAAAGATCAATAAAGCTATCAACTTCATAGTGGACGTAGGCGATACGCCGAACCACTCTAAATTCTTGTGTCTCCTTGCATTTTGATTATTCTCATTTCTGAAATTTGGAGTTTTTGTTATATAATCCCCTTTTTCCATTTAATTTCTTCACTTTATCTCTTCAAAAACTTCCAAAGAGTGTTGTGCCCAATTTTGGTACAAACACTTTGGTGCTTTCACTGAGAAAAAACCCAATTTTTCTCCTGCTCTTTGGATCTCCTATCGATACCGGATTGCATAAATCCAAGAAGAAGATCCAGATCTAGAACTTGGAAGCCCTTCCATTCTATTCAGATTTTCATCATATCTAGGAAATGACTTTCATCAATTCACCATGGTAAGTACGCAAACTACCTCTACAGCTGCTGATCAGGGAGGACGGGACAGGTAGAATCCCACGCAATTGCCTCCATCAAACCTAGATGCCGCCGGACCTTTAGATCCAACGGGCCCGGTCACTAGACAAGAGTTTCAGATGCTGCTTCAAGAATTGACCCAGAGTCGCCAATAGCTAACTGAACAACTGTGCGCCAACACAGAGTTGACCAACCAGTTAAATCGCCAAAGGCGCAGAAGATCCAGAAGAGACCAAGGTTCTTATTCTTCCACAGAGAGTTCAGCCTCATCTGACGGTCATCACCAATCCACCCACCCACGGTTGGATGTAAGCTACACCCAGGCCACAGGGCACCAACCTGTTTCAAATCTTGGACAACCCAGAACTGGACCATCCACTAGTCATCATACCGAACCATCGTCCCGAGGAGGTACTGCTCCTTATCATGTCACAGGAAACATTGCTACTGCCACCACTACCGAACAAGGAGGTGATGCTAGAAACCAAGCTGATCCTCAGCATAACCAATGAGAGCAGACTCCGAAGCCTTATGTCCTGGAAAATGTTGAACCAAGGAGGCGAGCTAAGGACCGTCGACCGCATCCAGTCCAGACTCACGCTGTGGAACCCGACCACACCTTGGCCCAGCATGCTTCTAGTATCTAGATGCCGGATATACCAGCGATGATCCGTCAAATGATCCATTAAAGTCAGGGTCTCAGTAATGACGACTGAGGAATCTCCTGGAGTCATACCCCTTTCACCGATGACATATTATATGCTGAACCACCTCGGCGCTTCAGGATGCCAACTTTGCCAGTCTATGAAGGAAGTTCTGATCCCAATCAACACATCCTGAGATACGAATGGTTGATGAATGCTGCGAGAGCCGATGATGCAGTAAAGTGCCGTAGTTTCACAATTTCCCTAGGGGGCATCGCTATCATGTGGTTTACTCGTTTGCCACCACGATCCATCTCTAACTTTGACCAGATGGCCACCAAGTTGGTTGAACAATTCCGTATGCACGTGGCGAGGCCTAAAGACGTTAACACTCTGTCTAGTGTTACACAAGCTCCCGGAGAAACACTTAGACGTTACTTGGAGCAATTCCATGCTGCATGTGTAGAAATAAGCATTCCCAATGATAACTCTATCCTGATGGCATTGACTAAGGGGATTGATGTTGATTCATAGTTCGGAAATTGGTTAGCTGGAAAACCACCTGCGTCATTGGACCGTTTCTATTCCAAGGCAGCCCAATTCTTGAGAAGGGAGGATGCGAAACAGTCTAGGAAGCAGGATGACGTAGGGCCCAACATCGAGGGAATCCAGAGTAACATCGTTGTTAAACAGTCCAGAGAGAGTTCTAGAAAAGTTCAGTTGAACGTACAAAATAAACAGAATCAGCAGAGGGACAATGGAAATCAAAGCAAAAAACACGATCAGAATCATGGTCCACGGCGTAGAGCTTCCATGTACGATAATTACACTCCACTGAACACGTCGTTGGAAAATGTGTATTTGCATACCTGCAATACCATGCAATACAAGAAACCTACCCCGAAACCACCAACTGAAAGACAAATCCAGACAGGGAAGTTTTGTAGGTTCCACGAAAGCTACGGCCATAACACAAATGAGTGTCGTCATTTACAAGATCTCATTGAGAAACTGATACGTGAACGGAAATTGGATCAGTATGTGCGGGCGCCGCAGTCTGGTGGTGCGGGCCCATCAAATCAGAATCATGCACCAAACCAAGAAAGGCAAGAGGAACTCGTTCGAACTGGCGGGAGGTTGGTTATCAATATAATAAGTGGTGGTCCTCACCCAGCAGATCGAAGCTGGAAGGAAATGGAGTCGTACGCCAGCTCTATCAGGCATGCGGACTTCGAGTGTTATAGTAGTTTTGATGAAGGGGCTCCGGCCAAGCAACAGAAGATGATGACAGATGACATCGTGTTCAGGAACAGAGACGCTGACAAAGTCGAAGCCCCCACTATCGATCCACTGGTCATCTCAGCTCAAGTAGGTCCCGCTTGGATGAAGAGGATCTTAGTTGACAGCGGAAGCTCTATGAATATTTTGTTTAAGCGAGCCTATGATCAAATGAGAATGGAAGCCACGAACTTGAAACCGTTTCAATCCCGAATCCATGGTTTCAACGGAAGTGCTACTATACCCACCGGAATGGTGGAACTACCAGTAGAGTTGGGAGTTGGAGAACGTCGGAGAGTACGAATGTTGCAGTTCATTGTTTTGGACATAGACTCCCCTTATAATGCTTTCCTAGGCCGACCGGCCCTCGCTGAATTCAGGGCAGCCATTGCCCCATGGTGTTTGACTTTAAAATTTCCCACTGATCATGGAGTGGGAATAATTCAGGGAGATCAAGCTGCTGGAAGAGCCTGTTATGTTGCTGAGTTGCGGGAGGCACAGCAGAAGGAGAAAGGAAAGGGCGTAGAGGAATCTCTCTGCGCCCGTTTTGCCGATAATTGATAATTAACGCCCGGGCCTAGGCCCGAGCACCCCAGCCAATTCCTCAAGGATCTTGACCCAAGAGAAACTGAAGACGAAGGAGAATCTAAAGAAAGTCAAGCATCCTTGGCCGAACTGACGATTGATGTCCCAATTGACGATGACGATGATTCGAAAATGATAAAGATTGGATCTCAGCTAAGATAGCAAACTCAAGAGGAATTGGTTGAATTTCTGCGGGCAAATCTTGACGTATTTTCTTAGACACATTCTGATATGTGTGGGATCTCGCCGGACATCGCGAGCCACACTCTGAACAATGGGTGTCAAATCTCGTGCTCGTCCGAAAATAGAATGGAAAATGGAGAACATGTGTCGATTACTTTGATCTGAATAAAGCTTGTCCCAAAAACAGTTTCCCACTTCCCAGAATTGACCAACTAGTAGATTCAACAACTGGGTACGAGCTTTTATCTTTCATGGACGCATATTCTGGCTACAATCAGATACCGATGCATTTACCTGATCAAGAACATACCAGCTTCATAACCAATCTAGGACTTTATTGCTACAAGGTTATGCCATTCAGACTCAAGAATGCCAGGGCTACTTATCAATGGTTGGTCAATCGGATGTTTGCCAACCAAATCGGGAAACCCATGGAAGTATATGTAGACGACATGCTAGTGAAGTCACGACTCTCCACCGACCATGTTAAAGACCTGGAAACCATGTTTAACATACTTCGAGAATACAAAATGAAGCTAAATCCACTGAAATGTCACTTTGGAGTTGCATCCGGAAAATTCCTTGGGTTCATTGTCAACGCCCGAGGAATCGAAGCTAATCCTGAAAAGATTCGGGCTATCAGAAATCTTGAAACTCCGAAAACTATAAAGCAAGTCCAGAGTCTCAATGGGAAAGTAGCAGCATTGAGCAGGTTCATTTCAAAATCCACTGACAAGTGCATTCCCTTCTTCGATTTGATCCGAAAGGAAAAGTGAAACTTTGAATGGACCACGGAGTGTGAAGGCGCTTTCCAAGCACTAGTTCAACATCTATCCACACCACCTATCCCGTCGAAGCCTATTGATCATGAGAAGTTATATGTATATCTGGTGATATCAGAAAATGCTATCAGCACTGCATTAATTCGATAAGAGGACAGGATATAGAAGTCGGTATACTACGTCAGCAAACGATTGACTGAAGCTGAAAGAAATTATCCGAAGCTAGAGAAGTTGGCTTATTGCCTTGTTATTACATCGAGGAAGCTTCGACCATATTTCTAGGCACATCCCATTATTGTTTACACCGACCAGCCGTTACGACAGGTCCTTTCGCGGCCTGAGACATCTGGTAGGTTACTCAAGTGGAACATCGAACCGAGTCAGTTTGATATTACTTAAACTCCAAGACGAGCGATCCAAGGACAAGTCCTAGCCGATTTCATAGCTGAATTTACCATTCCAGAGGACTTGCCCGAAACCAGTAAATCCCCCGAATACGTCTGGAAGCTGTATACTGTTGGTGCATCAAACGACCGGTGTTCGGGCGCTAGTGTTGTACTTGAAACTCCCGAAGGCCGATCTATATGCTATGCTTTGAAGTTTGACTTTCATGCAACCAATAATGAAGCTGAATATGAAGCCCTATTAGCTGGATTGAGACTTGCTAAAGATTTGAGAATTATCGCTGTGGAAATTTATTGTGATTCACAATTAGTTGTGTGTCAAGTACGGGGAGAATATCAAGCAAGAGATCGAAGGCTGGCTGCTTACTTAGCTCGAGTTCAGGAAGTACTGAATCAGTTTGATTATTACGCCATCTATTATATACCTCAGGAACGCAACCAAAAGGCCGATTCATTAGCAAAGCTAGCCAGCACAGGTGAAGCTCAGCAAATGGGACTCGTTCCTGTAGAGACGTTATCTTCTCCAAGCATTGACCGGGCAGAAGTAGACTGGGTATGCGAAACTATCCCCGAAAAAGATTCATGGATGACTCCACTCAGAAATTACATTGAGCACGGAACCCTGTCGGAACGCAGGAGTGAAAAGAGACAAGTTCTTCGAAAGGCCTCACGATTCACCATTCAGGATGGGGTCATGTTTAGAAAAGGGTACTCTGTTCCTTTACTCCAGTGTATCGCTCACGATGAAATTAAACGAGTATTGCACGATGTACACGAGGGAGAATGTGGCGATCACACCGGGGGGCAAGCTCTTGCCAAGAAAATACTTTGATACGGATATTACTGGCCGACCGTGAATCGCGACGCATCGGATTATGCAAAGGAATGTGATAGGTGCCAAAAATATGCCCGAATTCCTAGAGCTCCTCCTACCGAGATAACGCAAATGGTTAGCCCATGGCCGTTTGCAATGTAGGGCATCGATATCATTGGTGCTCTACCTCTGGCAAAAGGTGGTGCAAAATACGCCATCGTCGCAGTTGATTACTTTACAAAGTGGGCTGAAGCCGAAGCTCTTGCTACCATAACGACGAAGAAAGTTATCAACTTTGTAGTTCGCAACATCATCTGTCGATTCGGTCTCCCACACACCATTATTACGGACAACGGAACCCAATTCGACAGTGCTGAATTTAAAGATTTCTTCAAACGATTTCACATCCAAAAGAAATTCACTACAGTTGCACACCCTCAGGCAAACGGATAGGTCGAAGCGGTTAATAAAGTTATAAAGTCTATTCTGAAAAAACGACTGGAAAAGGTCGGTGGCAAGTGGGTCGATGAACTTCCTATGGCTTTATGGGCTTACCGAACAACCCACAAGACCACGACCGGTCACACTCCGTTCTCTCTTTCTTATGATTCAGAAGCCGTTATTCCGGTCAAGCTAGAAGTACCTTCTCATCGTGTGACGTACTATGACCCGAAAACTAACGCTATCCTACTTGCTAAATCTCTCGATTTACTAGACGAGAAGCATGAAGAAGCTGATTTGAGGGAAGCTGCGCATCGAAGTCGAGTCACCCGATTGTACAACACCAAGGTCCGCCCGCGAACCTTTGAATTAGGCGATCTCGTCCTAAAAAGAATTTATCAGGTTCCTTCGCATATGAAACCGACATGGGAAGGACCGTATGTTATTGAACGAAGGCTCGGAGATGGCACATTCAAATTATCGACCGTTGACGGTCTTACTCTGCCAAGAGCCTGGAACAGTGAGAGTCTTCGTCGCTACTACACATAACAGGCTATGTTTATCCATTTAATTTACTTTCTGTTTTGCAATTTGTTTATGCATTTCGAAATTAGAATTTGTAATAAGGCAACTGACTTTGCCATATTTTCTTATTTCAGCAATAAAATGCAATCTCTTCGAGCCAGAGCTGTGATTTACTTGAAATGCTTCATATGATCATCACTATGCACGGAGAGCTAAGTTTCACCATACGGTGGAATTTATTCAGATAGGGAGTGACTGCGATGCAACCGGTCACTCGCTAAGTGAAACCCGAGCTCGGGGACCAGCCATCACATCAAAGTCAAAAAAGGATTGATACACGACAATCCTTCAATCAACTCCGGATTCCCATAGTGCGAAACGGAGTATAAACATCAACTCCGAACTCCCAGAGTGTGAGTCGGAGTATAAACATCAACTCCGGATTCCCAGAGTGCGAAACGGAGTATAAACATCAACTCCGAACTCCCAGAGTGTGAGTCGGAGTATAAACATCAACTCCAGATTCCCAAAGTGCGAACTAAAGTATAAAAATATGTCTACGAAGAGGGTGGATCCGTTCGCCCAATGACTTCGTCTGTATCCGCACCAAGTTTGAGGAGGATGGACCCGTCCATCTAACGACCTCACTTGTTAACTCAAGGTGGATATGATCCGACCGTCCACGATCCTGATGCACCTTTCGTTCCCAGAGTGCGAACAAAATCCAAAAAACATACAGTAGATGTGACTGACCGTCTGCTCATCAACTCCGAACTCCCAGAGCGCGAGTCGGAGTATAAACATCAACTCCGAACTCCCAAAGCGCAAGTCGGAGTATAAACATCAACTCCGAACTCCCAGAGCACGAGTCAGAGTATAAACATCAACTCCGAACTCCCAGAGCACGAGTTGGAGTATAAACATCAACTCCGAGTTCCCAGAGCGTGAAGCGGAGTATAAACATCAACTTCGAACTCCCAGGGCGTGAGTCGGAGTATAAACATCAACTCTGAGTTCCCAGAGCATGAAGCGGAGTATAAACATCAACTCCGAACTCCTAGAGCGCGAGTCGGAGTATAAACATCAACTCCGAGTTCCCAGAGCGCGAGTCGGAGTATAAATATCAACTCCGAACTCCCAGAGCGCGAGTCGGAGTATAAACATCAACTCCGAGTTACCAGAGCGCGAAGCGGAGTATAAGCATCAACTCCGAGTTCCTAGAGTGCGAAGCGGAGTATAAACATCAACTCCGAGTTCCCAGAGCGCGAAGCGAAGTATAAATATCAACTCCAAACTCCCAAAGTGCGAGTCGGAGCACAAATGTCAATTCCAAGTCCCCAGATCGCGGACATATGATTAAAACTTAAGCCGGTGTGACCGACCGCCAGTAAACAAATGAGAATCCCCAAAGTGCGGATATGATCATCGACAATCAGACAAACGTGGAAAAACCACTCGGTCTCTACTTGACTCAAACATCTTTTCAGTGGCACTAGACTCAACATGATGTAAGCGAGAAGCAACCGCTGATTGATAATCAACTACTCACCCCTTAAGACTGGGGGGTAGGACTTAAGTATTGACCATTGACTGAAATGGTGTGACGTCAAAATTCAACTCGCTTCCCAATCGCAGACCATGTCCGTAGTTTTCAGACTTGGTGCAAAAGGACAAACTTGACTCGAAAGCTGAAAGTTTACAAGTGCATTTCAAACATTGAAACTCTTAAACAAATACACAAGAAGCTCAAAACGAAAAAGTTTCATTTCTACTATTCATGAAAGAAATGCGTATACAAGTTTGTTCCAAAAAGTCCTACTAGCAGGGGCCGAACCCGCATCTATACACGGCCAACAAAATGCAAGTCAAAATAAACCGGGGAAGCATGTCTAATCTTTCTTCTTCCTTGGCTTCCTTTTCGGTGTAGACCCGCTGGAGCCACCGCTAACCTTCCTCTTCGAGCCTTTGCTTTTCGGTGGTTGGTCTCCAGGCGGGGGCATGATATCAACATCCTCCTCCGAACTCGAGTGGATAGGAATGCTGCCTGCCGGCGGAGTTGGAGGGATAGGATCAGATGTGGAAGATGGAATGGCCGCACTAGTGTCGGAAAATGTACCGCCAGGCGATATCATTCTAAGCGGAGCTGGACCAAGTGCCATCGTTCCACCTCCAAAACTGCCGCCATGGACCGCTGCTGCCATCTCAGCATCGATTTTGGCCAAAATCTCCTCTTCAGTGAACGCTCGGGCCTGGCCGAAGGCATCGGTAGTCGGCATCGAAAATCTTGTAGCGGGAGCGCCTCCACCCATAACGAATGGCAAATCGGCAAGAGGGTCGCCATGACAGCGAAAGAGTTCTTCCATCAACTGCTCATCAAACACAAGCGTGCTTCCCTGTATATCATCAAGAGACGCAGCAGTAGTCACGGCGGTTGCTTCAGTAACGATAACCCCATGCGTCTGATACGATTCTTGAGTGGCAGGAGGTGCGACCGATGCAGCATCAATCACTGGACAAAGAATAAGAGAACTGTTAGAACTTAATTCGATCGAAGATTTAGACTTAAGAGAGATATGTGGAATGTTCAGAGTACCTTCCTCAGTTTGACTTGTAAGCGACGGGGCAGCTTCAGTAACTTGCATTACAGTTGGAGACATCTGCGGCTGATCCGGATTGTAGGCAGGAATAGCTTGGGGATCGACCGCAGATGAGGATTCGGGCTGGGTTGGCGCTGGAACTTCAAGATTCGCCTCATGATGGTCAACCCCTGAGCCCTCTCCTATTTCAAAATGTTGGGCGCCAAGTCTTTCCTTTTCATGCAGAATCATTGACTCATGAAGAATCTTCCTTTCATCTTCATTCAGAATGCGATTCTCGAGCTCAAATTCATCCACAGACTCACCCAAATGCGCCTCTTTCTCTTCCTCAACCAATCGGCCCCAAGCGTTGTAAAGATGCGCCGGATAATCATCGAGCCAGGCTAGACCCCTGTGCCTCAGCACGTTAGCGTTGTAAACAACGAGAAGGTCTTCGATGTCAGCCTCTAGCCTGGACTCGGCCGACTTCACTTTCTCCTCGACCTCAGTCTCCACCGTGTGGACTTTAGCCACAGTCGCATCCCGTTCACCCCTAAGCAGAACAGCTTGCTCGCACGCCTCCTGGGCTGCGTTGTTCGCATCATCTTTAT
This sequence comes from Allium fistulosum, assembly GCA_030737815.1. Classification (NCBI taxonomy): domain Eukaryota; kingdom Viridiplantae; phylum Streptophyta; class Magnoliopsida; order Asparagales; family Amaryllidaceae; genus Allium; species Allium fistulosum. The sequence continues at coordinate 615,994,410 of CM060907.1, forward strand.
TCTTGGCCATGTCGGAAAATTTGGCCTTGAGTTCATTGAGTTCCTTGACCGTCGCATCCCGCTCGGTGGTGACTATAGTGTTCAGGTGGCCCATCTCCTCCACCAAGGCAACATGTGTCTGCCCCAACCTCTCCATTGCCGCTTTCGCTTCGTCAGCTTTTTTGGTGGCCTCAATTTTTGATTTCCAAGAAGACTCGGCCTCGGTAGTGGGCACCTGAATAATCCGGTCCCTTTGAGCGAGTTCGATCTCCATTTTCTCAAGCGCTTTGGCTCGCTCAAAATCCACCTTAGAAGCTTCCTCAGCAGCCTTTATCCACTCTCTATACTGGGTGTAGATGTCATGAATGTAATCATGCATTGTGTTTTCCACCCCTATTGGAATTCTTTTTAAGTGCGGTGGGAAGACGTAGCCATCGAAGCATATGTTCGGAAAACCCTTCCTTATCTGAGCCAATATAAGGGCCCCTTCTCCTGTGGGCTCAGCTGGGACCTGCTCTGCAATTATGGAGGTCGTGGTCTCAACTCTCTAAAGATGAGTCTCGGATCTAGAAGTGTGAGAAGATGGCCTGTGACGTGGAGGCTCTGGTGGATGTGGAACAAGAACAGGGGGTGGAGATGGAAGTCTAAGAGGAGGTGAGCGTGATCTAGACCGATGTATGTATTCTCTGTCCCTGTCACGCCCATATCTATCCTGGTTAGAGTACTCATGGTCGCGGTCTCTATCTAAATCCCTCCTGCGGGAATCATAATAAGTAGAAGCTTTTCGGGCCGAACGAAGATTCCCAAGCATTGAACTCCTCCTAGACATAGTACCTGAAAGTGAGAAATGAAAGAAAAGTTAGCGATCTCTTGAACTGGACGATTCACGATTATGAATTATGTAATGCAGTGAAGTGTATGCATGTGCATCCCCCCGACAAACCGGAAATGTCGGCCGCACTCGTAGCAAGCGACCCGCTCAGTTCAAGAGCATTATCAAGCTCCTCCATCCCGGCATTGTGTTGAAACGACACATAATCTGGAATCGGAATATCAGCAAGCCCTTCAAAAGGATTCTCTACTGGCAGGGGAGGAGCCTCCGAAATTCTAATCCCCGGGACGGGCAAGGACATGACCACAGATTTTAATCTCACAAATTTAGAACGCTTGTGAGCAACGGCCTTGCCTTCTCTCCTTCCTCCTGAATCATGGACATCAGAAGAAGGCCCAGCTTGGAGCTCGTTATCGGTGGGCGTTCTTTCTGGATCAACTTCTTTCTGGATCAACGACTCCGGGCGCTTTGCGCTTCACCCGTTTCTTCGAGACCACTCTAAGTGTCCCTTCTAGCTGTATGCTCTGCCTCCGTTCTATCAGCCCGACAGTCCTCAAATTTCTGTCGGTTAGAACTAAGTTGATATGCCTCTCTTCGCCCGGAACCGCTTGGAGGATCCGAACTAGCTCTTTGAAGTATGCACCGTCAGGTCGAGAGATTGCAGCCATAAAAGAGGAGAAGTATGTCGGTTTTGAAGTCAGTTATTACTATCTCGATAATTAAAGAGAAAAATGGCAGCGCTTACGTCTATCCAACCATCACCTAGCAAATCCAGGGGGCACCGAACGTAGAACCATTCGGTTTTAAAGTAACTTAGCCTTCCCCAGGAGCCCATTACAATGTGGCAGTTCCTAACCGCTTCCAAGAAGGTGAAAGAAGGGCTGTCTCCATGGCTCTTAACGTTAAATAGATATCTGATCTCGATCGGCTTTGGTGGTCGAAAGAGAATCTCCATAAATAGAATAAAGGTGCTATTCAACAGGGCATATCCATTGGGGTGTAGCTGGGATGGAGCTATTCCAAGAAATGATAACATCTCCCTTATATATTGGTTGAAGGGAGGAAGCGTTCCCACCGTACAGGCATGACGGTTAAAAGCAGTAAACCCCTCCGGGGGATCATGCGGCATGTCATTTGGCCCAGGCAGTAGCACATCATCAAGCGACAAGCCGTGCCTTAAACAAATCTGTCCCAGCATAGCTTCCGAGATACCGGACGGCACAGAATCTTGTGGATGACAAATGAACCGGGCACTTGGGCGCTCGTCCGGAGCTGGGTCTATAACTTCGGCTTCAATGACTGGTATTTCGATGGTTGAAGGAATTGAACTCGGGAGTTCCTCCTGCTGAGAACTTGAAGGTTCCATGACCAGTTAGCTTATGAAAAATCATTGTTAAACAAACAATAACGCTCATGCATCCCCCAGTGTAATGTGTCTGAGTGTGTTGTGCAGTGCAGTACTGTGTATCACTTAAGAAGTTCTACAGAATTGGAAAAGGCATGTAAAAGACGAGACTTCGAAATTCAGTCGGAATAACCATCATCGCTCACCGTCACTACCGTGCCATCCAGATGTTAGGAATCGATCCAAGTTAAAGTATGTTAAAACTTTGTTGAATTGTAGTTCCATCGACGAGCTTCGAAATACAGTCAAGTATACAGTTCTACAGTCAAGCCCGGTTATGCAAAGCTGAAGCTCGTCGGAGTCAAGTATTTGGTAATGTAAAATTTCAAATCCATCATGGCTCAGACATAGGTCGATCACCAGAGATGCAAGTCATGACAATCTGGAATGCAACTGCTCGTATCGATCAAGGGGGCCCATTTTCGTATCGATCAAGTTCGAATCGATACGTTTCGTATCGATCGTGTTCGACTCGATACGCTTCATATTGATCACATTCAAGTCGATACATTTCGTATCGATCAGGGGAACGCGTTCTGCATCGATCACAAGCTTTGATTTTGTATCGATCAGCGTTGGCGACTTCGAACCAACTTAGCCCACTTCGTATCGATTGCAAGTAATCGACTTCGAATCGATCGTCGAAGTCAATCACGTATCAATCGACACAAACTCCATCCACTCCCCATCGATACAAAGTCGTTTCATCCCTCCATATGATATTCACTCAACTACAGATCGATGCACAGTTCCATCATCCCCAGACCGATACGAAGAGAAATTTTTCCTTAACTGATCGATGCGAACACTGATAACTCATCCATAACAATTCGCTCTGAATCGATTATGGCCTTAGCATCCCTGGAGATTGATTATGTAATTGGCGATCGATTTCGAATTCCATCGCTATGACGTGGGATTGGACACCCACCTGATTTTTATAACTATTTTAAGGGATTAAAGGATGCGATTCGATTCGAAGGCGAAGAACGGTTTTGGTCTCTGAGCGATACGAAAGCAAAAGCGCAAGAATAGAAAAGTGAAAAGTGAAAAAATGGCTAAGTACAGAGTATTTATATGAGCTTAAGGGTGAATGAAAAAAATGATTCGCCTCCCAGTGAGTTCAACTGGCCACGAAGTGTCACCGCAAGATCGAGTCGAACAAGCGCTTCGTATCCATCGAACCCCGCGTCCATCGGTACGAAATCCTTATTCGTATTGATCGTTTCCAACTCCTTCCCCAGAGCATCGATACGAACAGTTAGTTCGAATCCATCAAGCCACGGCATCCAGAGGTCAATATTCATCGATGCGAAGGCGCGTTTCGTAACCATTTTTATGGTCCACATCGATTCGAAAACGAAGACAACTTCAATGGGGCCCACCGAGGTCCGTAACCATCGATACGAATGATCGTTTCATATCCATCCAAGCTCATACTCATCAATGCGGGCTGCTCATTTCGTATCCGTCAATGCAATGGATACCGATGCGAAAATAATATGACAATCCTTCACATCGATTCAGGAGAGGATCGTTATGAAGGAACATTCAAAAACAACCATCGAGCGTTGTTACAACGAATTCCACGTCGGTTCAGGAGAGGATCGATACGGAATTCAATATAAGATAAACTGACAACGACTCGTGAACGTCAGCGAGAGTCAGATTAACATATATGCATATATGTCGGACTAATATTCAATATTCCAGATTTACAGGAATTGGAAACTTGTTTGATAACGATTACAACAACAAACGGCTAATCACTAGCGTACAGCATTCACTTGCCGCAATGCCGGATGCAGCAGTTGACAGTCAACAGTTTACATTATCGAGAAAATCAGTCGAAGATTACAACTTTCATCGAAAAGACAATAACTATTTAGAATAAAGATTGCAGCATTTCAAAGCACATCATGTTTCCACAAGACGTACTGTGAGGGGCAAATGTTATCCCGCCTTTTGGCAAGGCCGTGACACTAAGGAATTGACTAGTAACCAATGACGGTCCGTCCTAGAGATCGGTTATATACGGGCTCGCAATGGATAGCGACGAATTTTGTCCGAGTCCCGATCGAGCTAAAATTGATATGACACGACAAGCGAAGCTATGAGAGCCAACGTTCCAAATTTCAAGTCAATCCGAGTTCGTATGCTCAAGTTATGATCGATGCAAGATTGGATAAGAAATAGCCTCGCGTTCGAACCCATAGACTGGCCACTATTCGACTCGATCAGCTCCGCAAAGATCACCGGGGTCTACTTCGACTCGCTCCGCTCCGCATCCATTGAAGAGCCTCTGTTCGACTCGCTCCACTTCATATCCATCAGGGAGCCTCTGTTCGACTCGCTCCGCTTCGCATCCATCAGAGAGCCATGTTCCGACTCGATCTACTTCGCATCCATCAGAGAGCCACGTTTCGACTCGATCATCCAATGTCCACTTCGTATCCACATAACAGAGCATGGCAATCGATGCAAACAAAGCATGGTCATCGATACGAATAGAGGGACTCTCATCGATACGAACTGGGCTAATTCAGCCAATACGAATTGGACCATCACTTTCAGCGATTCGAACAAGACCGAGTCGAACAGCGATTCGAACAAGACCGAGTCAAAATAAGGGAGTCGAACGAAGCAGCCAATGGAAGATCCTAGTTCGTATCGATCATATCTCCTAATCTACAAGTCCAAATGATATGAAATTTTCACAGAAGCCTACGTACATGCTAAAGAATGTCCACGCCAAATTTCGACTCCATTGGACGAAATCTTGATCGATACGAAATCTGTTCGTATTGATCACGGATCGGACTGAAACTTCATGGGATTGCGTGCGCGGGACTGGTCACATGCCAGAAGGTGCCTCCCGAGATCTAAGCGAAATATCAGCCTCCTACACATATAAATAGAGCCCCAGGGCATACAGAAAAGGGGCTTCTTCTTCTTTGAATTCTCCAACGCCCAGACTCTGCTGGATCCAGATCTGAACTCCATTGGTGCTGCCAACAACGAAATTCACTGCTGCAAATCATAATTATCTGATGTAACTCACTGAATTCACTTGTAATCTTCAAAGAAAAATCAATAAAGCTATCAACTTCATAGTGGACGTAGGCGATACGCCGAACCACTCTAAATTCTTGTGTCTCCTTGCATTTTAATTATTCTCATTTCTGAAATTTGGAGTTTTTGTTAGATAATCCCCTTTTTCCATTTAATTTATTCACTTTATCTCTTCAAAAACTTTCGAAGAGTGTTGTGCCCAATTTTGGTACAAAAACATTGCAAAAGTGCATAGGATCCAATGATTTTATGTTTGACATGGCAAATAGCATGTTTTTAGAGTTTAATAAATATTGGAGTGAATTTAGTATATTGCTTTGCTTTGCTTGTATTTTTGATCCCCGATATAAGATGGATTTTGTCAAGTTTTATTACAAAAGACTTTATGACAATGATTATGGTGAAAGGTTTGAGATGGTAGAGACAAAATTAAAAGGTCTTTACGAGGAGTACAAAAAAATAGAGAAGGAATCCAATAATGAAGCAAGTGGCTCAAAAGAATTAAATTGCGATGATCCATTTATGTAACCTTATTCGCATGAGTGTGTTGATGTAATGGAAGAATTTGATATATTTAGAAATTCTGAGTTTGCTGAAAGTTCTCAAATTCGAAACTTAAGTTATACCTAGAAGATTGACTGTTAGATCACAAATTACCACTCGATATTATTTCATTTTGGCAGTCTCAACAACTTAAATATCCTATTCTCTCTCTCATGGAAAAAGATGTTTTAGCCGTGCCTATTACTATCGTTGCATCCGAAAGTGCATTTAGCATTAGCGAAAGGGTTTTAGATGAGTATCGCAGTTCTCTTAAAGATGATATTGTTGGGGAATTGCTTTGCACGCGTGATTGTGGAAATGCTATTGCAACGGAAGTGGAACAAGAAGTTGAAGATATTCCAAGTTTCATATTGATGCAGAGCAGTTTACTCAAGTTCCTACACCATCCTTAGGTGACCATTGATTGTCATAGTCGAAGGTACAATTTTATATGCTTTGATTTGATATAATTGTTTTTATATTTTTCCATAAAAAGATGGTTAGGATTTTATTACATCGGGCGACCAAAGATAGATATTATCGTCTTTGCAATTTTTTTCGACCAACTATTATTATTGTGGTGTTATTATTATTTAAATTCTCATCTTCAATTATATTTTTAGTTCTCCATAGTCCAAAAAAGGATTTTATATTCTGTTAATAGTTTTTTCAAACGATGACCAGAAGAAATAAAATCTAGCAATTTATGTAGATAAAAAGTTATTACATTTTGAACAAATATCCAAAGGGTTCCCTATGGTAATCAAAAGCAAAACATGCTTTTGTTTTTGTTAAAAGCCAATTTTCTTTTAGAAAATCTCGAAGTTGCGGCCGTCGCCTCTCCCTGATTTCTGTCTCCCCGATCTTTCCTTCGGTGCCGCCTTCCCCTGATACCTTCCGACCTCAGTATGGCTAACCCCATGCCTTCCATCAATCACTCCCCACCGTCCCCTGAACCGTCGCCTTCCACACTTGATATGCCTCCAGGCTTTCCACCGCAGTAGCCCCCGGTAACCCTATTGACACAGACGATGGCATCACCACAGTTCGATCTAAGAAATGGAAGCGCCATCTCAAAATTTCGTAGCAGCCGACCAAACACGATACCAATAAGAACTTGAGAAACTCCAATACTCAATCCGTCCCACACAATTCCGCCTATATAGATAAGAACCTAAATCGCCCCTATCAACAAATTAATAGATCCATGACCAGCAAATGGAATTTTGCCTCTTCGTGTAGCCGAGCATGGAATGAGGTTGTCAAGGGTAACGATATACCAGTTTCTATTCCATTAAAGATTTACCAACCTCGTGAATTTAACTCAATGAAATGCGCAAAAATGTCTCTAAAGGTTGTACAAGATCCTAGAAAATAGTGGGATAATGCTGTTGTGATCTACGTAGTTGGTCCTAAACCATATTATCCATATTTTAGAAATTATATTACCAGAATATGGAAGCCTGAGGATGATTTCATGATTTATTCTAAGGAAAATGGTTTTTATGTGATCAAATTTAAAAATAAACTAGACCGTGATAGAATAATTGAAGGTGGTCCATACTATTTTTAATAAAAAGCTAATGATGATGAGAAGATGGTCCCTTGGTACGCATCTTAACAAAGAACTCCTTAATTATATCCCAATTTGGGTTCGTTTCCCTAACCTACCACTCGAATATTGGACAGAGGAAGGGATTAGTCGAATTGCATCTGTCCTTGGTTCCCCCATCAAGCTAGATAAAATCACGGAAGGTATTATTAAAATTGTGTAAGATAGAGTTCTAATTGAAACAAATAACTCATTTGAATTTTCGAGTAAACTTCCTATCCTAATCGAGAAAGAAGAAATATTTTGGCAAGAAGTCACATATGAATGGAAACCAACTACTTGCACTAATTGATCTAGTTTTGGTCATATCGAAGCCCATTGTCAATTCAGTAAAGTATGGAAACCTAAAGAAAATCAGTAGAAACAAGCGACTCTATTTGATGAAACAAGTACAGAAGATAGCAATCGGAATGTCGATAGAGCATACTTATCAAACATTTCAGATATGCAAGTAGAGAAGAATAGTACAAAATAGGAAAATATTTCCACTAACAATATATTCGAGGTTGAAAACTACAATTCGAATAATCAAAAACAGAAAGAATATGTAGAAGTCCAGCCAGTCAAATTGTCCACGGCTATTAGTACAGTTTCAAGTCAGAACACATTAAATACAGACAATGAAATGGAAATTCAAGAGCCGGATAACAGCAGTAAAAGCAAAAAAAATTGGCTCAGTTGAACAGCCTGAAGCCCCACCTGATACAATGACTTGCCCAGACTCAGTTGAGCACAGCACGGCTCTGCAGCATGTCATCGGATCAAAATCAACTCGAAAAGTCAGATCTAAAGAAATGCCTTTTGAATTTAAGGCTACCACCTCTTTGGAAGTTATAGAAAACGCTACTTGGAACATGTTGGTTAATCAATTGAAAGGGAAAAATAAAAAGACGAAAAAACACAAGTCATTGGGGGTTGCTACTTCCCCAGTCGAAAGTAGCACTCCAGATATCAGTCAATAAATGGAGTTCCTATTCTAGAACATTCGGGGATTGAATGCCCCATATAAGCAAATGGAAATTACTCATCTATTAAATAGTAAAAGATTTTCATTCCTTGGTATTATAGAAAATAAGCTATCTTTGGATAGCATTGAAAACTTTATGGTTTTAATCAATAATAATTGGAATCATTCTCATAATATCTTTAATGGCCAAAAAAGTAGAATTCTTATTTTATGGGATTCGACTCAATGGTCAAACATCATTTTACATACTAACGAACAATATATTTCTTGTATTCTTCGTAACGCTAAAGGTGTTAGCATATTGTGTACGACAATTTATGCATTTAATGAGGAGGAGAAGAGAATTGATTTATGGAATTATCTTGTGGAGCAATCTAAAAAATTTAACCTCCCTTGGTTAGTGGCGGGTGATTTTAACAATGTTCTCTAAGCTAAAGAGAGAATTAATAACGGTATTCATAATTCGATGGGTGATCAAGAGTTTATTGATTGTATTTCCCTATCTAAGCTTGTGGAACCTCACTTTACTGGTAATTACTATACGTGGAGAGGAGGTCTAAATTTTTCTATTCACAGCAAAATTGATCGTGTGTTTGTTAACTCCCTATGGATGGATAAGTTTAATCAATTTGGTATTAACTTTGGTAATCACTCTATTAGTGATCACTCCCCTATTAATATCAGTTTTATGATTCATAATAATATGTTAAAGTAGCTTTCAGATACAGTAACTCCTGGCACACTCAAGCTAGGTACCATTCTTCGATCCAAGAGGCTCTCTCAAAAGACTTCCAGGGAAATCCTCTTCATATCCTCCTGTGTAGACTGAAGGAAATTAAATCTGCACTGAAAAATTGGAGAAATAATAAAAATAGCATTCATAAAGTTATTCTCCAGTTAAAAGAAGAGGCCAATCAACTTTATAATCAATTAGTACAAAACCCATTGAATGTAAACCTAATCGAACAATATAGCTCAAAAACTGATCAGGTTCACTGTATGATGAGAAAAGTAGCAGCTAAAATTGAACAACGAATGAAGTTAAATTGGCTAATCAAAGGGGATAGGCCAACCAGTTTCTTTTACAATAAGGTCAATGTGATTATTCCTAATCATAGAAGTAAATATGTTTTAAACTCTAATGGATCATGGTCATCAGCATCAGATAAATTGGCGAATGAAGCTGTTAGTTATTTCACTGGAATGTTTTCTTCATATCCGGCCACACATCAATTTCCAGGCATTATTTGCAAAAAAATTCTATCTCAGAAAGCAAGGGAAAATCTATGCTAGCCTTTCCAATTAGAAGAAGTGAAATTGATGTTTTTCAAATCGATGACAATAGTTCTCCTAGGCCAGATGGCCTTAATTCAAAATTCTTCAAATTACATTGGGAGCAACTGAAAATGACATATGGAATGCTATGAATGACATCCTCCAATCAGGTAACATTATCAAAGAAATCAATCACACATTTATTTGTCTCATCCCAAAAAACCTGATGCTGCTGATATGTCAGATTTTAGACCGATCTCCTTTTGAAATGTTTCATATAATATTTTATCCAATCTTCTATGTAATAGACTAAAACCTTATATGAATGACCTGATTTCATATAATCAAAATGCATTCATTTCGGGGAGATTAATCACTGAGAACTCTTTACTTTCTTATGAGATGGTTAGAGGATTTAATAGGAAGAATTCTAACAAGTTTTGCCTGAAAATTGATTTGCATAAGGCATATGATAAAATTAGCATAGAGTTTATTCATCATATGCTGATTTCCATGGGATTTCCTATATTATTTGCTAACCTCATTTATGAGTGTATAGCCATACCCTCTTTTTCAGTATTAATTGATGGATCTCCATACGGGTTTATTAAGAGCTCGAGGGGATTAAGGCAATGGGATTCCCTCTCGCCTTATTTATTTTCTATTGCTATGGAATGCCTTACAATTAATCTAGACGTGGAGTGTATGAAGGGGAATATCACACCCATATACAAAATAAAGCCAACGATTACCAACTTGCTATATGCTGATGATATTTTATTTGTGGCTAAAGCTACCATCACAAATGCTGAATGCATAAGGCACACATTCCAGAATTTGAAATTGCTTACTGGACTTGATCTAAATGAAACCAAATCAACTTTGTATTTTAGTAAGGAGCAAATTTCAAATAGCAAATAGCTGACATTTTAAACATTAAAATTGGAAATATACCAGTGATCTTTATCTAATATGCTCAAAGCTAGAAATTTTGGTTGTTTAATTGACAAAATTAATAAAAAAATTAGCCACTGGAGCAACAAACTATTAAATATAAGTGGCAGAATTGAATTAGTGAAGACTGTGGTACACCCCATGATTCAATTCTGGCTACAATTCACTCATTTTCCTATGGCAGTCAGTTAGAGAATTAATTCTTTATGTGCCAATTTTATATGGAAGTCTAAATCCCACAAAATGTGTTGGGATGATGTTTGCAAAACCATAAATGAAGGTGGCCTTGGTATCAGAAAGATAGATGATATTGGCAAAGCAGTGGCTATTAAATTAGTATGGAAATTTATTCAACGTGAATCCCTATGGGCTAAATGGATGTATAATAAATACTACAAAAATTTAAACTTTTGGACTGCTACCATGAACAATAATGCATCCTTTACATGGAAAATTTTATTAAAAGCAAGACAATGTTGCAAAGGTGTTATTGATAGAAAAATTGTAAATGGTGAACACACTGATGTATGGGCTGACCCATGGATCAATGGGTATTCTCTGATGGATAAATGTGGATGGAACTCTATGGAAGTTAATGGTGGAAGCCATAGAAAGGTATCTACTCTTCTAGCAGGAAATGAATGGAAACAGCACATGAATCTAGTGCCTACTCAATTTAAAAATATTGTGCATAACATCAAAATCCATCATCATATGCAAAAGGATTTCTGGCACTGGATGCCTAGCAGTAATGGTGAATTTAATAGCAAATCAGCATGGGAACATATTCGAACCAAACATTCTGAATTCAATTGGACTAAGATTATATGGGATAAAAATTATGCACCTAAAATGAAGACAGATATCATCTGTTTATTAATTGTGTATATTCTAGACAAATTCTAAAAACAATCATGCAAAAGCTTCAGATTAATCTCGGAAGCTCATTCGATTTAGACCATATTTTGAATATTATGTGCCAAGCTTAGAAAGGTAACGTATTTCTTAACCAAATCAAGAATACTGCCTTTACTGTTGTAATTTGGAATATCTGGTGCGAAAGAAATTCTAGGATTTTTAAGGACAGAGTTACCAGCACAAGTTAGAATGACTCTCATAATATAAGATTACAAGCATCTACTTCAAAACAAGCTAGAGACTAAGAAATTAAGTAAAGAAGGTGAACTTATTCTGTCAAACTTCGACATTCCTAATGAGACAAATCGCAACTTCCAGCCTCCTTGAGCTAATCCTCCATCTATCAACTGGCTGCTGAACTCCTATGCTTTAGCTTTTGCAAGCTTCCGCCATTATTGAACTGAACTGGATAAGTTTGTTCAGATCTGATTTTAATTTTGGCATTCGTATATTCCAATTCCAGAAGCTTCTGTGGAAGATATTTTGAGTTGTAGTGTTGTTTTAGTTGTGGTGTTTAGTCGGTCCACGTGTCTTGTTCTAGATTGTGGACATTTTTGCATTTTCTTTGTTTATTTAGATTTTAGCCCCAAGAAATTCATATAGATGGTTTTGAGTGTACCGGTGTTTTGTTTACTCCTCCATCTATTTGACAACTTGGTTTCTGGCTCCTTGTCTGTTGTACTGTTAATATACAGACATGATATGTACTCTTTTTCCTTGCAAGGTACTCATTCAGGTTAAGGGGATTGCAAGGTTTTGAATTTCTTTGTATATGTATTAAGATGTTTTTCCTTATTCAAAAATTGTCCACCGTTGTTTATGTTGTTTTGATTACACAATATTGGATTTCTACCCATAATATTCCAATTCTGAGAATTAAAACAAATGAAAAATGAGGCATATCATGAAAGTATATGTGTTTTTACTGCAATATTAATCAAGTACCTTTATTCAAAAAATAATCTCGAAGTTGCAAGGTCAATTTGCAAAAATATCTTTTGTAAGTTCAGAATATAAAGACAACATTAGCAAAAACAGTATTTAAAAGACATAATGACAAAATTAATTACTTGCAAATTAAGTCAAAGGACAATTTTTAACCATATTTAGTCCACACAGTCAAACTAACTTTTCGACTTTTAATTCTAAAGAGGGGAATAAGAGCTTAATGACATTAAAAATTTCTTAATAATACAAAAAATAGAGAGCCGAATAACATTGAATGCATATGCACGAAGATTATATCTTTCTGATAGTATAACACATATTATCTCTACTACTAATAATGTAAATTCAATGAACTAAATTCAACCGCGTCTTTCTGGAATCCCCGAAATGCACTAACATTTCCCATCAGCTCTGCATGCCCTCCCATTTCCTTTATCGTTTCGTAAAACCTGAATGCGTCTCTTCCAAATCCGTCCACGTTCCTAAATTCAATTCCTCAAAACCTAGATTTCATTCATCATCATAATCCAATCTTAAGACATCGGTTTCTTTTACTTCTGAATCAACACTAGCAGCGCCACCACAGATGTAGCGTCCACGACGAGTGATTGGATGGGTCGCCAGAGATAGCTCATGTCTGTTACCAGCTTCTTCTTTCTCTCGAAGGTACAATTGTTTGTAATTTATATCTCAATCGCTCCATAAAAAACCCTAACCACCCAAAATTTAATGCCGTTGTCGATAATCCATTATCGAGGCTATCCGTTGCTAGAAATTACACCTCCACCATCGCGCTGCAGTTTGAAGTCACATGATTTTGTAGACTAGGGTTCACGTATTTGCTCCAATTCCTCAACTTTGCTAAATTATTTTGCTTCGACTTATCAACCGCATCTCCTTAGACACCAAACTTAGACCACTTTTTGGTATTTTTTAAACTTCTGCATTTTTTCCCTTGATTCATTCCTTCTTATCATTGTTCCAAATTAGATTACAGCCTAAATTGTGTTTGATGAAACGTTCAATTCAGCGTTTGAGGATTTATTGTTCAAGTGTTGTATCACATATAAGGAGTGATAAACATAGTGTGACGCCCCACCTCTATGCTCATAATAACAAAGAGTATTAAAAGAAATACTGTCTATTATTACGAAGAATAAGGCTGGATAGGAGCGACCATCCGTAATTGGCCTTACACTAATATTGGTTATCTCGATAGGAGTGGTATATACTTTTTATTTTTCATCTTATTTATTTACTCCCATCGACACACCCAATTATCAGTATAAAACAAACTACGATGGTTCATAATAGTTTAGGACATTAGATATAACGATAACACAGATAATATAAATGCGGAACACAGATAAAAACAAAAGTCTCATATATATATAACTGATGTCAGTTACAACATAGTTGACACAATACATATGATACAACTACAACTGTCGACTCTAGAAGTTATATATACAAGTACATTATCAACTAATATACATGAATACATATCGTTCTATATACTGACACGACTACTACAGAATGACACTGACAACTTCAGAAGATGTGAAAAGTCTTCAAATCCTGAACAGCAACTCAAAGAAGAAAATCTACAACCTGAAATAACTCGGGTCTGACCCGAGTATTACATTCAAAAGAAAATAATACCCAGGTCAGTCTAATTCAAACCAGTTTATTAGTGCATATAGGCAGTAATAATTTAAATAGACGACAGTCACAATAATTCCCGTCTATCCGATTCTTTAAACAAAGAAACCAGATAACGGTCAATATAACACTTAACAGTGTTTAACAAAATCAGCAGATTTAAATTATGAACAGAGATAAATGAACAATTTATCAAATCGACTAAATTAATTTAAAACTGTCAAATCTGATAGGGCTGCAGTACACGCACGCGTGTACTGCCTCGCCACTATTGCAGGAGATACACATAAGCTCAGTGAAAGTCACAAAGATCGCAAGGTCAAACCCCGAAATCGGGTTCAACTCAAGAAAATTTGAAAACAGATTCAAATGTCTCAAGTGGTCAAGAAAGCTAATTTCTAAACAAGCTACCACACACAACTGTAAAACAAAAACTGTAGCCACCACTAGATATGAAGATAGTGTGATCAAGGTAACATGAAGTGCTACTAAACCATAGGATCAAATAAATGGTGACAGTGATGTATCGGTGAACTAACGTAAATGTACAATTCCCAATATATACTGTAAAATGACTGCGACCCATAACAACAACAAAAAAATGCTACATGAAGTCAAGAGGCAAGAGTGGAGGCTACATGAAGCACACGTGAACTAAATGAGGAACAATATGCAAGTGAAGATGGCAAAGATCACCAGACTCATCCCAGTGCAATGGGATAGTTCGAACTACATGAACTAAAAATGCAAACAACAATTAAAGTACCCAAAGTATGGCCAGAATCTAGAAAGTCCAGATGTATACAAGTATCGTGTATCAATGCAAACTCGACTAACAGACTGAACCACAAAGAGGCACAAATATAGTCTCAACAAAGAGCTACTGTTCTAGACACTGCCCAACCCAAATGACACGATGCACAGAATAAATACAAAGATAGGTGCAACTCAATACAGCGACTACCAGAAGGAAGTCAAGACTAACCAGTGCTAACACGAAGTGCAAATCAACATGTCATCAAGACCATATACAGAAAGAAAAAGACTCGGGCATCTGATCAAATGCAGTGAATCAGACAACACAATACAGTAAGCTCCAGCACAAGGCTCATGAACAACAGAACACAAGACTTCTGCTACAAAATGTATGTAGATAGTGCCAAATTCACAGATGACTGGTCAAAAATGTCAAGTGACTGAAGTCCAAGACATAAATGCCAGAACCACACAATAGTAAGAAAATCAACAAGGTCGAAAGTCGAACAAACACATAACAAGTGCCAACCACAATATCAGTTTTGAACCAAGATAATTGCCGTGCAAATTTGACTACATATGTATACACACATATAACTGTATATATATGAACACATATGGAGTCTCACAAAATAATTAGACAAAGAATTGCTAAACTTAAACAAAGGTGATATCAATAAAATCAATATAGTCCAGGAAGAAAATCACCAATGCACAAAACATCTCAGAGGCAATAACCAAACAACATCATAGTATAATGACAGCAGGTTCGAAATTACGAAGTCAAGCATCAGCTCACAAAATCAAAGCTAGAGGAATAGCAGTTACAAATCAATGCTACCAGGACAAACATAGATGGCAAAAGTCGCAATCAAAGCCGTGGTCACAAACATACCAAAGTCAAAAGAATCAACATCGTGGAAGCTACAAACGATCTCAATATCGTCAAATCCAAATTCGATTAGTGATGCTCACGAAAACGAACAACACGAAATCATATAGCAAAAATAGTATACAGTTCAAAAACAAGAACAATGCCGCAAGTATCAAAAAGTCAAACCAAATCAGAAGTTACCAACCACAATTCGAACTGCCGAGATAAACAAGAGACGAGAAGTCGAACCACAGCGAAATCAAGATCAAAAATCATCATCGATGAAGCCAAATCAAACTCAAGGCATAGAACTAAGTCAAATTAGATGTGAGTAGGAATTACTCACCTATTTTGACGAGCACGAAATTGACGAATCGAGTGAAGCCCAAAATGAACCCAATCAAACGGCTGCAATCACCTTCGATCAGTCGAGAGTCGACGCCGTGGCCAACCAAGGGATCGAGCAAAGTTGAAATCGAAGCCCTAATTCTCTGGAGACGAACGAGAAAACGCGGCTACCATCTTCGTACGTTTTGCCTTTTGGTTTTAGGGTTAGAAATGAACGAGAGAAATGAAGCAAGGGGATCGGTTAGATAAATATCACGGCAACAATGAGTATGGGCCACAATAGTTATCTTTAAGGCCCGTTTCCATAATTACGAAATTTTATTAAAAGAATTTCTACACGATATAGAAACTCCACCAATAATTTTATAAACGAATTTCAACCCGAATAAAATTCCAATTGCAATTGTCAAACAAATTAAATCGTCATTTGACGATAATCAACAATTATAAAACCAAGGGTTGTTACAGACTCCCCTCCTTAAAGAAATTGCGTCCTCGCAATCATAAGAAATAAATGGACAAAAGGTAACAACCAAAAGAGCATGGCAACGTCGAATGCATACGCAAAGCAAATGTCAGCAGGGAAGTATTAGATATGAAATCAAAAGGTTCGACTGATTCAAATCAAAAGAATCAACATCATGGGGATCAAGGAATCAAAATCAGACGACTATCAAAAGCAAGAATCGATCGAGTTCCAGCATTTAAAAGAAAAGGAAAACAGAGCTGAAATCACATACAGAGCACGAATTGAATGTGAGTAAATCAGATTACTCACTTGAATTGCCAGAGAAAAAGAGACGAAGCTCAAATCTCAAAATCGCAAATATTTACTTATCCCAAACGATAATCAAATCAACAATTTGAATCCCAAATATCGAATTATCATAAGCGATAATCAAAAATCACAAATACTTGATTAATCAAATCGAAAAATATTTAATTATCTCAAACGATAATTAAATCTCAAATCAACAAATATTTAATTATCTCAAGCGATAATTAAATCTAAAATCAACAAATATTTAATTATCTGAAGCGATAATTAAATCTCAAATCAACAAATATTTAATTATCTAAAGCGATAATTAAATCTCAAATCAACGATTATTTGATTATCACAAGCGATAATCAAATTTTAAATTCAACAAATATTTGATTATCTCAAGCGATGACCAAATTTCAAATTCAACAATTATTTGATTATCTCAAGCGATGACCAAATTTCAAATTCAACAAATATTTGATTATCTCAAGCGATAACCAAATTTCAAATTCAACAAATATTTGATTATCTCAAGCGATAATCAAATTCCAAATTCAGAAAATATTTAATTATCTAAAGCGATAATTAAATCTCAAATCAGCAAATAATTAATTATCAAAAGCGATAATTAAATCTCATATCCACAAATATTTAATTATCAAAAACGATAATTAAAAACACAAATATCTGATTATCAAAAACGATAATCATAACTCATATCAACAAATATCTAATTATCACAAGCGATAATTAGAAACAACAAATATCCGATTATCAAAAACGATAATCAGAACTCATATCAACAAATATCTAATTATCACAAGCGATAATTAGAAACAACAAATATCTGATTATCAAAAACGATAATCATAACTCATATCAACAAATATCTAATTATCACAAGCGATAATTAGAAACAACAAATATCTGATTATCAAAAACGATAATCAGAACTCATATCAACAAATATCTAATTATCACAAGCGATAATTAGAAACAACAAATATCTGATTATCAAAAAAACGATAATCAGAACTCATATCAACAAATACCTAATTATCACAAGCGATAATTAGAAACAACAAATATCTGATTATCAAAAACGATAATCATAACTCATATCAACAAATATCTAATTATCACAAGCGATAATTAGAAACAACAAATATCTGATTATCAAAAACGATAATCAGAACTCATATCAACAAATATCTAATTATCACAAGCGATAATTAGAAACAACAAATATCTGATTATCAAAAAAACGATAATCAGAACTCATATCAACAAATATCTAATTATCACAAGCGATAATTAGAAACAACAAATATCTGATTATCAAAAAACGATAATCAGAACTCATATCAACAAATATCTAATTATCACAAGCGATAATTAGAAACAACAATTATCTGATTATCAAAAACGATAATCAGAACTCATATTAACAAATATCCAATTACCTGCAGATAATTGGATGCAACAAATATCTAGAAATCAATTAAGAAGACTAGAAAATCAACATAAAAGCTTGGATCGATCCCATCAGATGGCGAGTTTTTAATTCGCCGCACGTGCATCTCAGAGTGGCCGAAGCCTACCAAGTACTCAACATAATTTTGGCGCCCATCAGATTGACCCGAAGGTCCGCAGAGTGACCCGAAGGTCTAGTACTGGTATTTGCCCCAAGGTCCGCAGAGTGGCCCGAAAGCCCAACAAATGACCCGAAGGTCCTCATAGTGGCTCGAAAGCACACGAAAGCATCAAAATGTTTCAATTAACGAGTCCGGAATTAACCGAAAAAGTAAAAGTGTGGTTCCATACTCCGCACTTTTGCTAAATCGTTTAAATCTCTTCATCGTTTCCTTGAAAGTGCAAAATTGTGTATTTTATAAAAATACACTTTACATTCTCAAACGGACAAGTCCGGAATTAAGCGAATCAGTAAAAGAAAGGGGTCATAGTCCTCGATTTTGCTGAAACGTTTAAATCGCTTCCTCATTCTTTTGAAAGCGTAAACTGTTAAATTTTTGAAAACAATTTTATTTATTTTGTAAAAATAACAATTCACCTTCTCAACTGGACAAGTCCGGAGTTAAGCGAAACAGTAAAAGAAAGGGGTCATAATCCTCGATTTTGCTGAATCGTTTAAGTCGCTTTCTCATTCTTTTGAAAATGCTAACTGTTAAAAATTTATAAAACAATTTCCATTTTAAAACGATTTTTCCAATCACGTGATTAAAACAGCAAATCAGTAACAATTTCGATAAGGAAACTGTACTTCTCAAAATACCGTAAAAATGGTTACACATCAGTATTGCGGAATAACCGCTTGAAAATCCACTTTTAAAAATTTGGCTGTTACTGAAGTCAAAGCGACAGTAATTTTAAAACATCAAATATCTCATCAAAAGAATTCACATCAAAATGTGACATCAGTGAATTTTCATTCATTAAAATTGTCAACAAAACACCGTGCCTCAAAAATTCAGCATTGGTGTAAAAATCCCGTTATAAAAATAACGGCAACAAAATACGTTTCATAACCAAGCATCGGTTCAACGTAAAAATAAATGCAGTAACGCGCAATTCAAAATTTTGCACGTACTACAGAATGAACAAAGAAATCATTCGAAGGTATCTTCAATGAAGACAATTCAAAACAGCAAAATCTAATCAATAGATGATAAGTACAAAAGAAAGCCAGCGGAAATTTCAACAAAAATCACATATCTGCAATTTCTTCAAATCCTCAATTTGGATTCGAAATTCTCAAAGAAACAAATAATTACAGCTATGTAAACAACAATTGGAATTCATATCAATTTCGTATTTTGATTCTTAAATCAAAAAGATTATCAGTTGTACTCAGCGAAGACAGTTTCACTGTTTCCGCTACGCACTCTGATAAATAGAACACAAATCAATCAAATCATCAGAACACAATTTCATCCAAACAACAAAACACAATTCCACTTTTATTTTTAAATAACGATATTTAAAAATTTCATCAAAATTTCAAAACTTTAGTTTTGACTCAAATCACAGATAAAACGTCGACTAATAGTTGTAACATATGTTCCATCCAAGTTATGTTTTATATTATGTCCATAAACCCCAAGCTCTGATACCAACTGTGACGCCCCACCTCTATGCTCATAATAACAAAGAGTATTAAAAGAAATACTGTCTATTATTACGAAGAATAAGGCTGGATAGGAGCGACCATCCGTAATTGGCCTTACACTAATATTGGTTATCTCGATAGGAGTGGTATATACTTTTTATTTTCATCTTATTTATTTACTCCCATCGACACACCCAATTATCAGTATAAAACAAACTACGATGGTTCATAATAGTTTAGGACATTAGATATAACGATAACACAGATAATATAAATGCGGAACACAGATAAAAACAAAAGTCTCATATATATATAACTGATGTCAGTTACAACATAGTTGACACAATACATATGATACAACTACAACTGTCGACTCTAGAAGTTATATATACAAGTACATTATCAACTAATATACATGAATACATATCGTTCTATACACTGACACGACTACTACAGAATGACACTGACAACTTCAGAAGATGTGAAAAGTCTTCAAATCCTGAACAGCAACTCAAAGAAGAAAATCTACAACCTGAAATAACTCGGGTCTGACCCGAGTATTACATTCAAAAGAAAATAATACCCAGGTCAGTCTAATTCAAACCAGTTTATTAGTGCATATAGGCAGTAATAATTTAAATAGACGACAGTCACAATAATTCCCGTCTATCCGATTCTTTAAACAAAGAAACCAGATAACGGTCAATATAACACTTAACAGTGTTTAACAAAATCAGCAGATTTAAATTATGAACAGAGATAAATGAACAATTTATCAAATCGACTAAATCAATTTAAAACTGTCAAATCTGATAGGGCTGCAGTACACGCACGCGTGTACTGCCTCGCCACTATTGCAGGAGATACACATAAGCTCAGTGAAAGTCACAAAGATCGCAAGGTCAAACCCCGAAATCGGGTTCAACTCAAGAAAATTTGAAAACAGATTCAAATGTCTCAAGTGGTCAAGAAAGCTAATTTCTAAACAAGCTACCACACACAACTGTAAAACAAAAACTGTAGCCACCACTAGATATGAAGATAGTGTGATCAAGGTAACATGAAGTGCTACTAAACCATAGGATCAAATAAATGGTGACAGTGATGTATCGGTGAACTAACGTAAATGTACAATTCCCAATATATACTGTAAAATGACTGCGACCCATAACAACAACAAAAAAATGCTACATGAAGTCAAGAGGCAAGATTGGAGGCTACATGAAGCACACGTGAACTAAATGAGGAACAATATGCAAGTGAAGATGGCAAAGATCACCAGACTCATCCCAGTGCAATGGGATAGTTCGAACTACATGAAATAAAAATGCAAACAACAATTAAAGTACCCAAAGTATGGCCAGAATCTAGAAAGTCCAGATGTATACAAGTATCGTGTATCAATGCAAACTCGACTAACAGACTGAACCACAAAGAGGCACAAATATAGTCTCAACAAAGAGCTACTGTTCTAGACACTGCCCAACCCAAATGACACGATGCCCAGAATAAATACAAAGACAGGTGCAACTCAATACAGCGACTACCAGAAGGAAGTCAAGACTAACCAGTGCTAACACGAAGTGCAAATCAACATGTCATCAAGACCATATACAGAAAGAAAAAGACTCGGGCATCTGATCAAATGCAGTGAATCAGACAACACAATACAGTAAGCTCGAGCACAAGGCTCATGAACAACAGAACACAGGACTTCTGCTACAAAATGTATGTAGATAGTGCCAAATTCACAGATGACTGGTCAAAAATGTCAAGTGACTGAAGTCCAAGACATAAATGCCAGAACCACACAACAGTAAGAAAATCAACAAGGTCGAAAGTCGAACAAACACATAACAAGTGCCAACCACAATATCAGTTTTGAACCAAGATAATTGCCGTGCAAATTTGACTACATATGTATACACACATATAACTGTATATATATGAACACATATGGAGTCTCACAAAATAATTAGACAAAGAATTGCTAAACTTAAACAAAGGTGATATCAATAAAATCAATATAGTCCAGGCAGAAAATCACCAATGCACAAAACATCTCAGAGGCAATAACCAAACAACATCATAGTATAATGACAGCAGGTTCGAAATTACGAAGTCAAGCATCAGCTCACAAAATCAAAGCTAGAGGAATAGCAGTTACAAATCAATGCTACCAGGACAAACATAGATGGCAAAAGTCGCAATCAAAGCCGTGGTCACAAACATACCAAAGTCAAAAGAATCAACATCGTGGAAGCTACAAACGATCTCAATATCGTCAAATCCAAATTCGATTAGTGATGCTCACGAAAACGAACAACATGAAATCATATAGCAAAAATAGTATACAGTTCAAAAACAAGAACAATGTCGCAAGTATCAAAAAGTCAAACCAAATCAGAAGTTACCAACCACAATTCGAACTGCCGAGATAAACAAGAGACGAGAAGTCGAACCACAGCGAAATCAAGATCAAAAATCATCATCGATGAAGCCAAATCAAACTCAAGGCATAGAACTAAGTCAAATTAGATGTGAGTAGGAATTACTCACCTATTTTGACGAGCACGAAATTGACGAATCGAGTGAAGCCCAAAACGAACCCAATCAAACGGCTGCAATCACCTTCGATCAGTCGAGAGTCGACGCCGTGGCCAACCAAGGGATCGAGCAAAGTTGAAATCAAAGCCCTAATTCTCTGGAGACGAACGAGAAAACGCGGCTACCATCTTCGTACGTTTTGCCTTTTGGTTTTAGGGTTAGAAATGAACGAGAGAAATGAAGCAAGGGGATCGGTTAGATAAATATCACGGCAACAATGAGTATGGGCCACAATAGTTATCTTTAAGGCCCGTTTCCATAATTACGAAATTTTATTAAAAGAATTTCTACACGATATAGAAACTCCACCAACAATTTTATAAACGAATTTCAACCCGAATAAAATTCCAATTGCAATTGTCAAACAAATTAAATCGTCATTTGACGATAATCAACAATTATAAAACCAAGGGTTGTTACACATAGATTGAATTGTTATTTACAGCCATTTGTATTTTCTTTAACTTTAGACTGACAATCAAACATTACCTATATCAATTAATGCTTGAAAATGCAGAATTGGTAACAAAAATGATGTGCTAAGTGAAATGTGCATATCCTAACATGTTCTCCTTTTAAACTCATATAATTTTGTTTGCAATTTATCACCAATTATGGTAGTTTTTGTGCTTCCTACCACTGTCGTCACTTCTACACTATTCTATTCATTTCTTTCAAAAAAATTACCCTGTAAATTCATTTAGGTGCTCCTTATTTTGTTTAACATAGTTAACTGTTGCCATATTGGTAAATTTGAAAATAACTTTATAGTATTTTTCTCCACCATTATTTACTTTACTGTCCTCTGAAGTTTAGGATGGATGTTAAAAAAATTATCTTATGAACACCGTATATTTATTCTCTTATGACTGTGTTGCACTCATTCTATCGCTACAAATTATTATTTAGATCTCATTTTTTCACATGTACATATTTGTTATCTGTAATTTTGTCAATTATTATAATACTGTTTTCCTGAGGATGGCCATATCATCATAGTCTAGACTACTGATTGATGCAATTACTTTTCCTAAATCAATCCGCATACTTAAGTAGCATTTATTACACCTAAAATTTATTCTTATAGCATCGACTCAAGTCCACTTATTAGTTTAGTAGCTATAGATACCATAGGATTCATTGAGTTCAGATTTCTACACATCGGTGTTTGTTTTAAGATGGAACCTAAATAATAACTGAAATTAATAAGAGAGGAAACTTTACTTTTTTTATCCTTAAATGAATGGCTAAGAATACATCATTGGACTTCATAAATTTTCAAGGTATCTTTGTGTGTTCAAGAAATACTTTCATGTGGTTATATGAAATTTTGAAATTAATTATAGGTTAATTATGCTTCCCATTCGATGTTGAAAAAGCTAGAAGTGCAAGCAGTCCCTGCTGTGTTTGGTGTTATAGTTAATGGCGAGACCGTTGTTTTGAAATTTGGCATTTTTGCTAAAGATTTGAAATCTTGGTATAATTGGATTGAAAGCACTGCTTGAGAAATTTGAAATGAAAATTAAGAAGGTGGCATCGAGCCAATCAAAGAGAACATCTGAGAATGATTTCGGTGGTTGCAAAGAAAGCAGAGTCCTATATTTTACATCTTCAAACATGGACTATCTATGGGGGGATGCTGTTGCAGTCTGTATTATTGGTGTATTTAGGTCCTCTAAAGCTAAGGAGAAGTTAGAAGCCATTCTAGCTGAGGTAATTTATATTCTCATCTGCCTTATTAGATGCATTTAAGCACATATGCAAGATAGTTACATATCAACACATAGACGCAAGTGTGTTTTTTAGAGGAGGCTGAAGCTACTTTAGAGTAATGGAATACGAATATCAAGCGTTTTCAGTTATCTTAGTTTCTTAGAAATTATATGTCAAAATAGTTTGACAAATAACTGAGATGAAATGTTATCTGAAATGTTATTGGACAAACCAGAACTTTAGTAAAAATGTTGCCTACAAAGATGCTTTATTAACTACCTAGGAATAAAGGTATATAAATTATATTTAGCTTAATTTTTACTCAAAATTTCACACACATATACATATACATGTATATAGATATTTATTAGATAATAAACTAACGGTTATTTTTAAAAGAAATTCCAGCCCTCTGCTATTCAGATGTACGTCGGATTCTATTACATTCCTTGGATTTTGAAGCCTGTTTGGGGCATTCTTTCTAATCTTTTCACTGTTTTTGGATTTTGAAGACGACCCTATTTCATTCTAGCTGGTAATTTTTCCTTCTATTGTGTACGTGTTGATTCTTTCCATTAAATTTTATCCCTAATAGTTTATGCATGTTATATTAGCTGGTTGATCCAAATTTTTTTTCTCATTTAGTTTCCTTTTGAAAAATACCGATTATTGGTCAAGATAGCAAAAGAAATTTTCGAACACGTCCCTAACTAAAATGGTGAATTAAGAAAAAGAAGTTTCTATGAAACTGTTAATCATTACAGCATTGTTTTGGTTAGATTCTACTGTATGTATGGTCCACAAGAGAGTTGAGATCAACAACTTTATACTTTTCGATACCCACGAGCAAGAATTTGCTAGGGTTTTTATAAGTTCCATTTATCTTTATAACTTAGCACCTTTTATGTTCAACATCATTATAGTATTATATTTCCTCTGGACGTATCACTTATCAGTGTTTTGCATAAAGTTGAATGATAATATAATTAGACCTTTACTTTACTCTTTTTAATATTTTTTATGTGTGAGTTCTTATTCTTTTTATCAATTCTTCGTGTATGAGACAAATTTGTTTATTTCTTCTATTAAAAAAACATAATGATAACAGTTTTCCCTACTTTTTTGCAGCTTCAGAGTACAAGGTGACGTTATTCGCCAGAATATCCATCTAAATCGTAATATAGAAATATAATTTTCTAATTAGATTTCTGCATTCATATATACTTTTTTAAATAGGTAACTTAAAACAAATCATATATCACTGAGTCACACTGCTAAATTATTACTGATATCATTTTCATTAGCACATTTTACTATTTTTATAAATCGACCATCTATATAATTTGAGTGAGTTGGAACATACTTAGACATAACTCATAATCAACGTGCCAGCAGTAAATATGTTACTTCAATAACATTTGTTTTTAACATATTGCTTTAATTTCAATGAACAAGATTATAGTCATTCTTCTTTTCCTTCTACATTGCAGGATCATTGAAATCAAGAATATGGATACTCCACAGAAAAGCCTATTGACTATCTTATTCAAATCCATCCCGTTTGATATTGCATCTAAAGCAACATAAGGTGAGACTTCTATGCTGATCTACCTACAAAGAACTTTTGTTTAAGTATTATCATTTTAAAAAAGATATACTTCAATACCACACACACATTTACATCAAATACAATGTATTATGTTCTATAAAATTCTTAACAGGATACCATAATGTTGATAAAAGTCTTAATGGGAATCATCTGATCCTTTGTGTACTTTGAGTTCAATTGTTTCATTCGTTTTTTATTAACAAATGCCATGTGAATAAGTTTGAATATGTTGACTGTGGTTTTTATGTTTTATTATGATTTTTGAGCAGAAAGTCTCATTTATAAAACATATGTTTCTACACCCAGTGCAATGAACCGTTTTTGAAGTCAGTGTAGATTTGTCTGTTATATTTGATGATAACTGCTTGGTTAGGTGGTCATTTTTTGTATGAATTTTAGATGTGATAGACATGATTTCTACATGAACGTCTAGCCGAGTAAAGAAATGAATTTTAAATTTCAGAGCTTAATGTGTCATTTTTTTAATTTATATTTGAAAATAGTAGCATTGAATCAGAATTTCATACTGTAGACTGTAGAACATATAGAGTGTTCTTACTTTGACATCATATGTATATTCATCATATCTGCATTCTATTTTCTGTAGTTTTTATGATTCAATTGGCAGCCATGCAATTATTGGATAAGGGGCTTGAAGCTCGAGCAGTCAACTATTTGAATCACTTTGCCTTGGTCATAAAGAATCCAACCACTGCTAATTTAGCAATTATAACAATTGGTTTTCGGTCTTGTTCCCATAACTCCAGTGTACATACCTTATGGGTTACTGCTAATTTATATTTGATTTGACGGTTATAACATTGACAACAGTCTTCTCATAAAAAAAATTCATTGCTAAAATACTAGAGACTTTTAGTTGATAATACTGATATAATTATTCAATGACCTGAAAAGATGTTTATTTTGGATAGATCGGTCATTTTAAAAGGAACATGGGGTAGTTGATGCCACTGTATCCACTATATCCAACTAAACATGAACATTCTTTTGCATTGGATTTGACCATCAGTTTTCAACATATATTCATTTGTACTGATGAGAAAAGCCCACTTCTAACTGCTTTTTTGCATTTAACTCCAACGTTGTGATTTACTTATATCAAATTGAGGTTTTTAATCTTACATAATGAAATATATGTTAAAAATGCAGGTTGATATACAAGGCATGCAGATGGGCTTTTTTTCTTCTTTCTTTTCTTTGTTTTATTTTTTCTTTATTCGTTCATGGTTTTAATTATTGTTCTTATTTTTTGTTTTCAGCATAATGTTCGATTTTCACATGAGTTGGCATCAGGAAACTTAAGTGTTTTGTTTGATAAAACGGGTGCCACCATTCCAACCGTCTGATATCTTTATTCTGCTAAATCTTGAATGCTCTTTATATCATTGCTTTTGTCTTAGTTAGCAAACCGAGCAATTTTATTATATAGATACAATAGAAAAATGTTTAATCAACAAATAATAACTTATGACCATGTACACCACGCTTAGATTCACACGAAGGTCAGATAGCATTTTTGGGTCTAAAATAACAGCATATAATTTATACAATGATTCGACAATCAGATTAATAGGTATGACAGTAATATGCTAGAAAGGTAAAATCGCATAATATTCATTATATACTCTCTATACATTCCTTTTTGAGGCAACATTAACGTTACTTTCATTATAATCTACAGTCAGAGAATACGTAAGAAATCCTGGGCATGTCACGATGCATGATATAAAGTTCCTTTGAAATGCAAACTAATTCATAAAATCAATTTATTTTTCGGAATAACAACGATGACACTTAGTGGAAAAACATATAAATGAAACGTCGAATACTTTCATGATTATTAACAGGCAGGTTCTGCGTATGTCCAGTTTCTATGACCTCATGAAGCACATTTCAAATGTTGTATAGGAAATATTCCTGCATTAGAATCAAAAGTGAAAAAAAAAACTACATTTTAATTAGGTATAAATATAGGAGTTAACTTTACTTCTTTAAACCACAAACTTATCAACTCTGGCTCAATCAAGATTTATGAAACTATTTTATTAGTTGTCTCATGTACTTTCCTGCTAATCTAATTGTGGTTTGCCCTTTTCTTTATACTGAATTTGATGTTTTAGCCAAAGCGATACATTTTCATCCTCTACTTTGTTTGCTTCATTGAACATAATGTGTCTGTTTGTTTCGTAAATAGACTTTGTTTGCTTGAAGGAACTTTAAACTGGGGACATCAATGCAGCAAGGATGTATTTCCTTTGAGCCTCTTTGAAAATGCATATTTTATTTGCATTGAACCTTAGATATGTTCATGATTCAATTTCAGTTAACACCATAATAATCCAGTAATTGAAATTAAAACCAGTTTGGTATCCTCAGTAATTGAAATTAAAACCAATTTGGTATCTTCAGTTACTAGCTTTCTTGGTAGTCTTATGTCTTTTACAGTAATAAATATCTATGAGTGCTCTCCTAAATTTGATAATGGATTGATGAGTTTAATAATGGTTGTAATATGAAAGAAATTAATGCCAAAATTTTTGGTGTTGTACACTAAAAATGATGTTGTATATTTCATGATATATAAAGTTATGATGCCCAAGTGATTAGACGGAAGCCCACATGGGCATGTGTATATACATTGAACTTGCATTATGTACGGGTAAGCAAAAAATTAAAAAAGTTTTGTCTTTGTGGTACAGACATTTCTTTTATTGAATTTTAGCATGGTAATATCTTAAAAGTCTATTAAATGTAACGATTAATTTGAAACATGGAACTTTCTCATTCAGAATCCTGATATATTGGTGAATGCTTTTTTTAATTATTAATTAAATTAGGCGATACAATTTAATTATTTTCCAGTTTGAGTGTGGTCAATTCAATTTGAGTGATTTTATTTTTAAATAGATTTCTCAAGTACTATATATAAAAAGTTTGTCCTCTTAAATATTACATAATTGAGTGAAAAAATTGAAGGTATATTACAACGAGTGATATATAGATGTAGTTCTTGCTCTGTGTATTGGCACATGTGTAAGCTTTATTTAGTGGGCAAAAGTTTGTGTAATTTTGCTCTATTAGAACACAGTGTAAGTTATTCTTATGTGTATGCATCCAATTATAATATTTTGGGAACGATATTATCATACCTTTAAAATATTATCTTCCAAACATCATTTACTTTGAACATGCTTCAAGTTTCAACATTTTCTTAATTTGGCTATTATGTGTTGGCATGCACTTTCATGAGTGAGATTATGTTTTTTATTACAAAATATTTTCATTAACAGGCTTTTATTGCACAATTTCACTATACGCTAACTAATCTAGAAACAACAAGTGCTTCAGAGAACTATTACATCCATAATTTCCTCTTTTTATTTTTATTTTTTAGTGCATATCAGGTTGCTATTATATTCCTCTCAATCTATTGTCAATGTTTTTTCTTTCTTGAAAAATTTGTTTGCATGTTTGTTTCTATGTCCCAGCATCTGGGTGTATGCATGAAATTGTTTCAACCGACCCGACCGTGTTATAAAATGAACCAAAACAAAAGAAACGAATGATAAAACTATGAATGCTTTCAATTTATTAGTCCTATGAATGTTCTTCAGTTGTCTCGGTCTCCTCGGTCGTTGCTTCAGGTTCAATTTATGCTGGCAATGGTATTGTCAAATCTACTTTCACAGGTGCAATTATAAATGCATGCATATTGTGATTAAACGCAGGTCCACCTGGGCGTGCATATATACTCGTAATTTATAAGCTTAACTATAACATATGAAAAGAATTTCAAAAAACACTAAATACCATGATGATTTTGATAAAAATCATTATGGTTACGAAAATGTTTGTCATTTGATATGATGTGACGTAGATTCATTAACAAGATGATTATGTTGAAAATCAATTGCACAACAATTACCTTTTAAAATTACTGTTTAATTTGTGTATCATTTTTGATTGACAAATCAGAGAAGAATGGTTACCTTTTAAAAACTATTGTTTCATTTATGTACCATTTTTGATTGACAAATCAGAGATACTAACTAAGCTTTTTTTAATTAGAGGAAGTGTTATCAAAGTGATAATAGTCCTAAATATAAATCTTTTCTAATGAACAGCAAAGATGGAGATGCAAAACTTTGGTAGAAGATGCTTTCAATTTGTTCCTTGGATTAAAGGTGAATCTCTTAAAGTTACCTTTTTTAGTTTCTTTTTGGTACTTGGTTGATATTTCCTATTTAAAGATGGAGCATCAGTTAATGGGTTATCTATATTTTGTAGTTTATGAAAAGAGATAATATATCAAATCTTATGTATGTTTGCTTTTAGAATATGACTTATAAAAATTGATTGTGACTATGGGCTATCTCTTCTATATTCAGCAATTTCATGTTTCTCATATGTGTACTGTTTGCATCATACAACATTCATACGTGAGTTGATTGTTTGTGTCGTTTCAGGATTACAAGGCTGTGCTTAAGGGCTTCGAGACTATGAGACTGCTCAAATGTTGGAGAACTTTCAAATATTTTGTAGTTTTATTACAATGCTGCTGTTTTTGCTATTTTTCTAGTATTTAGTTCAGTTTATTTTGATGCACTCTTTGTATTCAATTGTGGATCTCACCTAAAAGTGTATCATGTTGAATCTTTTAGTTTCCAATGTTGTTTTATGTAATTGTACTGATAGGACCTTCAAATATTTTCTAGTTTTTGCAATATCTAGTTCAGTTTTCTATTTTATGATGTAGTTTTTTAATGTAGAATTGATTAATATATGGTGCAGTTTTTAATTTTTCGCTGTAGTTTTTATTTTATTTTACAGTATTGATAATATAATGGTGCAGTTTTTTTATATCGTTGTGCAGTTTTTATTGGCAGTTTTTTTTAATGGTCGAGTCAACGGTGTAGTTTTTTTATTTCATTTTGCAATTTTTATTGGTGGTTTTTTTTAAATGGATTGGGTCGGGTTGACCCTTCTATTAAATGGGTCGGGTCGGGTCAACCCGCTTATTGAATGGGAAAAACGGGCCGGATTTGTTTATGTCTTGAATGGATTTGATTAAATTCTACCCGACCTATTTATGACCCGACCCGTTTAAATAAATAAAGAATACATTACTTTATAAAATCTCATATAAACTTCTCAGAACACATTTTATTTATTTACTATTATTTAACTTTAATAATTTCTTATATAGTATATTTTATCATTTTATTTATTTATTTATTTATTTAACTGAATAGCCAATAGCCAATAGCCAATGGTCAACGGTCGACCAGTAGACCTACCGGTGTCACGAATATCTGAAGCCATTTTCGACTTTTGTAATCGAATTCAGACCATACGCCACTTTATTCCATCCAATTCGATGCATACTACATACATCTATCCATAATAACAAACCAATTAGAATTACCTATATATATATATATATCTGTGTGTGTGAGAAATAGTATGATTCGACATAGGTTTATGAGAGTATAAACTCACCTTGCTCTAATTAGCTTTCTGCTTCCATTCCCTCTTCATAGCAAGCTTCCAACAACTCAAAGCTTCGATCAAAATGCAATTTTACTTCATATATGTTGATGTAGCTTGCTATTGGGATGTGTCTATATATATATATATATATATATATATTAATATCAATTTGAAAATTTATATAATTTTATTTTTATTGAATTTAAAAGAAGGAGAAAGAGGAGGGTTTCTGGCAATCCTTATTTCATGCAATAGAGAATTAAAATGAAAAGAAGGAAGGTTACATGAAGTGTTTTCCTGAAGAATGAAGAGTTTTCTAAGCTTTAAGAAACTTGGATAGTAAAACATAGGTTTTGGGTTTAAGGTTTTGGACCAGGCTTTATAAAATACTTAAAACAATTATTTATGTTTCCATTTTATTTATAAAACTATTTTCTACTCAACACAAAGCACTATTAAAAATTAAATAACAAAATTAGATTTGTATTTCTTAAATAATTACGTAACATTTTAAAATTTTATAGAATTTATTTCCCATATTTTAACCTATTTAAATTTAATTATCACATATTTACACTTTTAAAGCCATTTATTAAATCAATTGCAAAATTACACTCATTGTATATTTAAAAATCCATTTTGAACATTTAAACTTATGTTATTAACTTTAAATAATTATTACTCAAAACCAGGTTGTTACAGCCTTTTTCATTGGGCTTTGTCTTGATGGACCCAATTAGCCTTTTACGAGAAAAATGAGCAACAAAAGGGAACTAAGAATGGAACTAGTTTGAAAATTTTTGTTAGTCTATGGAAGAAGGGGCGAGCTCTATACCAATTAATTTCTTAGCTTTAGCCATGAGGTTGATGAAATACCTATGTTTCTTCCTTCACCTAAAAAGTTAAACACCAAGATAAAAAGAAATTATGGAGAAACTTATTGTTCGACATTGCTAGTTCTATGGGGAGGTCATAGTGAGCGAAAGGGGAATGACAAAGCTTTTGTTGATGTTGAATTCCTAACCAAATACATGGTTTTAAGGGCAAATGAAGGTCCAGGGTATACAGATCCAAACAACCAACCCAGTGTAGCTAAACAAAGTACTTATGAGCATCCCCACAATATCCCTGCTTTCAAGTACATCAGAAAATACTCCGAGTATCAACAATCCCTTAGCATGCACATCCGACCATTCCCTTGCTCAACCTAGCTTCCATTATTCTAAAGAAACCATTCCATGTTCGTTCAATCCACGATAAAACCATTCAACATTTTATCCATGGGTCACCCTTCATTGAACCTGCCCTTTAGGACAAACATTCTCACGACTCCTTTAACATCGAGTCACTATCATCGGAACCTAACTCCATTCACCGTCGAGTTGCCATCACCGAAGTCCCGAAGCTATCATCATGCTACCATATCGCCATTAAGCCTCAAGCGAACAAATAAACACCTTCAGCACGATCTGTAGGGTCTCCACTCCCCTTTTGGAAGTTCCACCATGATCCCAACAAACTAGACCTCTCGGTACCGACTAGACCTCTCGGTACCGATTAGTCTACTTAGCCAAATTTTTCTACGTTTCTTCCTTCTCTTCTAGAGCTCCATTTTCTAAGTGCTTGGACTCCGACTACTTCCCACAAAAGCTCTCGACATCAACCCCAAGTCCCAACTACTTGAAGAACTAATCTTCCACCAAATGCTCTCAATACCGAGTGAAAGCTCTAGGTATCGAGTCCTTTACTTAACTCCAATTTTCATGTGACTTGAATTCTGGGCTCCTCCCATACTTTAGAGCTCCTCCTCCAAGTTTCATCCAATTCCATCCATCTTGGTGTTTGATCTGTCAATTCGACCACTGCTTTCCTAGCTACCTTAAAGTACTAGCAAATCATATCAAAGCACAACATACAAACTTGAAATGTCATACATATACATCCATTCATACATGCAATCCATAAGAACATGATAATCAACCAAATCCTAACTTAAATCTAAATTTTGCACTAGCATATGAATATAACAAAAATGTTGCAAAACCATTTAAAAACTACTTTAAATGTAATGACCTGGATTTTTCAACAATTAAAATAAGAATTTTAACAATTTGAAATAAAATTTATTTTTAACAAATAAAATTTGGCAACGAAAACTAGATATTTGAAATGCGTCCATTGAAATAAGGCCAACAAAATTTATTTTACGTCAAAATTTATTCGAAACCCGGTCAGCAAATTTTCGGTACGAATTATCAAATTTTGAAGTATAAATATTTTTACATAGAAATGATCTAGAAAATTTTCTGATTAAAACGTCAAAGTTCATTCTGTCCAATTCCAACCTTTATAGCTCCGTTTATCAAGAATTGTCGTCGTCGTTCATATTCAAAGCTGTAACAGTGGCGACATATGAAATTTTGTTACGGATGTCGTAACACGGATTTTAGTACATCGCTGGATTTGTCTCGCAGCGTTGATCTCCGCGTTATATTTGTTTTCATATTTTGGCTTCCGTTGTAAAATGCAAAATGGTCGAGATAGCGGTCTGTGACCGTGCCCTAGAAAATATTTCACAGCATAATTGCTTTCATCCCTTTCGCAGCCAACTTTCATTCTTTTCAATTCTTTCATAGACATGTTGCGTGCGCAGCCTAGAATATTAAATGCTGCATTTATTAGCCTCCGTGCACTTCTTCCTTCTATTTATATGTGCTGCTTTCTTCTACTACTCCTCATTTTCTTGGTTTTAAGCATTGATGAAGAGAAAGAATACAAATCATATATTTATATATATATATATTCTAAACTAAATCCACATAACCCCCCTCCTCCATTTTCTTCTTCCCCTTGCAGCCACCAACTCCCGCCCACCGGCTCCACCAGGCACCGCCCGCACCTTCACCGAACCCAGTCCCCCTCGGCAGCCATCTCCTCCAGCCGCTTTGCCACCCTTCACCTCCGCACCTCCTCACCCGCAAACTCCTTCCTCTCTGCCCTCAGCCCAGCACCCCACCCGAACAACCACCCGCCACCGCATCTCGGCAGCAAACCCCTCCGCCCAGTACGCTTCACCAAACCCCAGCTCCACCTGGCCGCAGTCACCACCTACTTAGCCGTACACCCTCCCTGTTGCCAACCCAAAACACCCTGCCATCAACCCACAACCCGAGCTCCCCTCCGCCCAGCTTTCGCCGAACCCGCAACCCACCAACCTCACTCTACCAACAACTTCCTCCACCCGAGCCACCTAGCTCACCACCCTCCACCAGCCCAGCACCCCACCCGAAACCCGCACCCTGACCTCCCCCTGCCGAACACTATCCCCAACAACCCCACCTGCTACATCGAACCACCCCAGCCAAACCACCCCATCCCCGAACCCGAGCCGATACAGCAGCCGCAACCACCCGGTCACCCACCGAACTCGCCTAGCCAGCATAACCCACTCGGCCGCACCTTGCTCCGCACGTAGTCCACTTCATCGAACCCATACGCGACAACATTTCACAAAAGCACCAGCCGCATTCTCGCTTTAGCGCGTGTGCACGTATCCATATCGCAGTATCACCGTGTCCGTGCTTGTTTTTCAAATCCGCGAAGGCGAGCGATTTTAAACTCACGACTAGAAATTTCCAGTGCAAGTACCCTGTGATTTTATAAATAATTTGTTGGTAATATGGTTGATATTGGAATTGAAAACCACGGATAGTCGATGCTACGATATATGATTTCACTGACATAGTTTAATTTATCGATTGGGATCCCAATTGCATGTGAAACCGTTTAACTGTAGAAATTTTGAATGCTAGTGTGTTATATACCTTATCACCTTCATGTTATTGCCATATCATTGATTGGACACTGAAATTTGAACTGGGACATGGGTTGAAATGATATATACCCAGAATTTAAATCACTTGGCCTAAGATAGAAAATTTAAATAATAAACACCAATTGGTCAAATGAAATTTATTTTGGATATTTAATTTTTAAATTTGAGATAAGGGAATAATATGGAAATTTTAACGTAAGTTTATAAGTTGGATTTTATGTTGAAGTTAATATTTAATTTTGAAATCTATCAAGTTAAATTAGATTTTAAAATGAAATATCAAATGAATTGCTTTTAATTTTGAAATTGATTTAAAGTGCATATCTTAAATATTAATGATATTTAAACTTGTTAAGTTGATTATTTGAAATTTAATGGAATTTGTTAATATTGTATATATAATTAAATTCTTGAATAAATATTTAATTTAATAAAAGGGAATTTAAATTGAGTTTATTGAATTAAAATATATAAAGATTAAGTTGAAGTGCTTTAAATTAAAGTTTAATTAAAAGTGTTAAGTTAAGTAGTTAAGTAAATTAATTCAGAAGTTTAATTAAATTGAATAGATAATAATAAAACTTTTGTATTTAAAGACTTAACTAACTTTGTTAAATTGAATAGTTATTCGATTCGGATAATTTTGTAAAAGTGAAATACTTGTTTAAAAATTGAATCTATAGATTTTTAAATCCAAATTTATTTAAGTCAAATAGGAATATGTTGTTTGGAAATAATGGATACTTTGATTTAATAAAATAACCAATCGGTGTGAAAATGACGTTGGTTATTAAAGAGGCCGGGACCGGATATTGACATACTCTTTGTCGATACTGGAACCACTTTAATAACTGTGTACCTGGAGTGATGGTCCAGAATGAAGTGGTTGGTTTTGGCGTACGTTGCTGGATTCAAAGAAAGAGAACGATGATGGATAGACCCCGACACTTGTGCCAATTTGAAATGACTAAAACAGAACGGATTGACAGGGCCAAGCAGGCTAGCTACCCCGAGCGGATACACTTCTTCGTATGAATATCCTTACTTCGGTTGTTGTTGGTGATCACCCTTTGATTATGGGAGTGTTGGACGCGGTGGGCGGTCACGGCTATGATGTGTTACCACCAGCCCTACGACCCGAACTGGTAGTATCCTATCTTGGGCATTGCCTCACGTGCCTTGTTATACTTTTATTCCTATACGAGACCACTATGATTTTGATTTAGTGTTGCCGTATCACAACGCATCCCTATCACCGATGGTTTACTGGTGTTTTATGTGCAAACTATACGACAATGCTTAAAAATATGTTAAGGGAGATCAATGTAAAGCCATAATGCTATTTTGATATTTTATATTACTGATAAACATTACATATATAGCGTATTCTACTATATATATAGATAGTTTGACGGACCCTTAAGAGATGGAAAATCCCGTAACATCTCTTGAGTTACTTTGTACATTTCACTTTAGTTAGACTACATACTTGAGAACTTCTAGTCCCGACTTGAGTGTATTATTTTACTTTATGCTCGGGTCAGCCTGAGTATTGCATTGTATGAGCAGTGCTTATTTTAGGAGCCGAAGACTTAGTCGAAGACTTCACTCTATCCAGTATTAGTTATCTAATTTCATTTTGGCTTGTATCAGCAAACTCTTATATATCTCAAGTATTGTATAATTAAAAGCTGAACTCTGATGTATTTTATCTAGTAGCTTCATGAACTACTATGTATATTATTTATTTCCGTCGCGAGATTCTTTATTATTCTGTGTGTGATTCTATGTTTGATTCTATTTTAAAACCCCAAATTGATAATCTGTCAAAATTTGAACGGCTTAAGTTGGACATGTGTGTTGTATTGTTAGCTTAAGTTGTTCGAAAAAGGTGGGTCGTCACAGTTGGTATCAGAGCTTTAGTTTAGTTAATACCTTAGCCTAAGGGGTGAACTCATTAGGAATAGGGCTAGTAATGCCCCATAATGAGTAGAATCATTCTTAAGAGAGCGTATTTTGAAAATAAAAATGTTTATAAATTCAATCTATTTTCAAAATTTCTATCAATTCTAATACATCTTCCTTGTTAGAATTCGCTTTGATTAGGATTTCCTTAAGTTTCATGCCTTTCCATGTTCTAAACCCATCCTTGGCTTTTCAGGATGAGCAACAGAAGAAATGCTCGAGGTCGGGGAAGAGGGAATGGCCCCATACCAGATGCTGCAGCACCAGTTGAACCAGTTCCGCTAGTTAAGTTCACTACGCTTTGCAAAGAGTACGCACAGCTTGGTGGTACTAAATTCTCAGGGTCCGAAGGTATTATTGAAGCTCAACAGTGGCTTAAGAGCTAGGAAATAATCTTTACAGGACTTGAGATTTCTGATGCCCAGAAGCGTCAGTTAGCCACTTGGCAGTTGCAAGATGCTGCTCAAGATTGGTGGAAATCTGTTACCACTCGCACTGAGGAAGCAAACATCACTTGGGCGCAGTTCAAGGAAGTATTCATGACCTAGTGGATGCCTGAAGCTGGAAAATCTCGGTTATATCACAACTTTATGGATCTTAAGCAAGGAAGCATGTCATTTTCGGAGCATGAAAGGAAATTTAACGAGCTATCCAAGTTTGGACCAGGTCTGATCGATACTCCACTTAAGCAGAATGAGAAGTTCATAGCTGGCACTCGTCCAGAGTATTATGACCGTTTGACTGCCCATGTTTATGGCACTTTCACTAGTCTTATGGATATGACCCTCAGATATGAAAACTCGAGTTCAAAGGAAGCATCGTTGTTCACCCCTCAACTCCTTCAGCAGCTTCCAACAATTCTAAGAAGAGAAAGTCTAACTTTCTACAAGAGAAGAAGAATTGGTAGAACATGAGCGGGATTGGACATTCTCAGAGGAAGCCCATTGATATCTCTTCTATCACTTGCTTCAAGTGCAATCAGAATGGTCACTATGCCAATAGTTTCCTAGTTCCTGCAGGAGCGTCTGTTCCACCAGTTCAGATGACCAGGCAAGATCTTTGCCATATTTGCTTGCAGCCAGGCCGCTTTAAGAAGGATTGTCCCACTCAGAAGAAGGGAACTCCATCAGGTGTCTTCGCAGTTTCTACATCTACTCCTAGGGATGAAACCACCAACGCAACCCTTCAAGGTACCTTCCATATCTTGCCGTCTTTTTCTGTTGATGTTTTGTTTGACACTGGAGCCCCCATAGTTTTATATCTGCCGATTTATGTGACAAACTCAACCATATTTTGAAACCCGAACCTGCATCTCAACCTTTATGTGTACCAAATCCTATTGGGGGTCCTGCAAATCTTGGTATGATTTGTAAAAGGGTCATACTTTTCAAAAACGATAGACACCATTTTTCATGGAACTTTTATGTTCTCAGCTTTATAGGATTCGATATTCTGTTAGGCATAGATTGGATGACCGCATTTAATGCTCATATTGCTAGCAAATCTTGAACGGTTTCTTTAGTAGATGATGGTGGAAATCCCTTGGTAGTGGAGTGTAAAACGCCTTTAGATTTTTCCGGAACTTTTGTTTTCTCTCTTGACTCTTGCTCGAGTAATCTTAGTATTACTCCTATCGTCCAACACTTCCCCGATGTTTTTGGAGAAGTAATTTCTTTACCACCTCAATGCGAAATTGAATTTCGCATTGACCTTATTCCTAGATCTAGACAAGTCGTACTTGCTCCAAGAAGAATGTCACCTAAAGAGAAAATCGAATTAAAAGTGCAAATCGATGATCTTTTCTCCAAAGGTCTGATTCGGCGTAGTCATTCAGAATAGGGCGCGGAAGTAGTATTTGCTACTAAATGTGACGGTTCTCTAAGAATATGCATCGATTATAGAGAGCTGAATAAGCTTACCCACAAGAACAAATATCCAATGCCTTGTATTAACGACATGTTTGACCAGCTGCACGGAGCAAAGGTATTCTCTTAACCAGACCTTGCCTTGGGTTTCCATCAGCTCAGGATTGCGAAAGATAGTATTCCCAAAACCGCTTTCCGAATAGAAGACGGTTTCTATGAAATGTTAGTTATGCCTTTCGGTTTAACTAATGCCCCGACTTACTTTGTTGACCTCATGACAAAGTATTCCGGGAGGTCCTAAACAAATTCGTTCTAGTTTTCGTTGACGATATTCTAGTCTTTTCTAACACTGAGAAGGAGCATGAGGAACACCTTAGATTTGTCCTTGAAACTCTGAGAAGTCATCAATTGAAAGCTAAATTCTCTAAATGGCACTTCTGGAGAGAAGAGGTTAGATTCCTTAGGCACATGGTTTCGAAGAATGGAATTTCGGTCGATCCAGCTAAGGTCACTGTAATCAATGATTGGGAAACCCCTAAAACTCCTACATATGTTCGCAGCTTCCTAGGCTTAGCTGGTTACTATAGGAGATTTATCGAGAACTTCGCCCAAATTTCTTCACCACTTATAACTTTGACTAGAAAGAATGTTAAGTTTGTTCGGAGTGAGAAGTGTAAGGCAGCATTTGATGAACTAAAGCGCAGGCTAACCTCAACCCCTATTCTTACTATTCCAAATGGAAGTGAAGAGTTAACTGTTTATACAGATGCTTATCGTGAAGGATTAGGTGCTATTTTGATGCAGCATGGTAAAGTTATTGCCTATGCTGGTCGTTAGTTGAAGGCTCATGAGGTTAATTATACAGCTCATGATCTGGAATTGCTCGCTGTTGTCTTTGCTTTGAAGTTATGGAAGCATCACCTTCTTGGAATAAAATTTGAACTCTTTACGGACCACAAATCACTGAAGTATATCTTTACCCAGAAGGATCTGAACCGGAGACAAGTTAGATGGCTCGAATTCTTAACATCATATGACATCGACATCAACTATACTCCCGAAAAGGCTAATGTTGTGGCCAACGCTCTAAGTAGGAGCAAAGCCATGTTATATCAACTTGTTGCTTCTCCAGCTCTTATGAATCGCATAACCACCAAGTAAGATGATGATCCAATGCTTAGGCAAATAAAAGAAAATGTTCTTGGTAGGAAGAATAATACTTAAGGCGAATGGGGCGCACAAATCGATAGAAATGGAATTCTGAGAATTAATAATCGAATTTGTGTTCCGGATGTTGACGGTTTGAGGCAAAAAGTACTTAAAGAAAATCACCAATCCAAACTTTCCATTCATCCTGGAGTTACAAAGATGTATCAAAATATGAAAAAGTTGTATTGGTGGAGTGGAACGAAGCAAGATATTTCTATTCACGTTAGCAGGTGTGCCACTTGCCAGCAAGTTAAGGCCGATCACCAGAAGACAGTGGGATTATTGCAGCCTCTTGAGACTCCAAATTGGAAGTGGGATCATATTTCTATGGATTTTATTGATGGGCTACCGAGGACTAGAAAAGGGAATGAGAGCACTTGGGTTATTGTCGATAGATTGACCAAGTCTGCTCACTTTATTCCTGTGAAGACTACTCGAACTGTCTCGAGTTTAGCCGAGCTTTATATGAAAGAAATTGTTCGCTTTCATGGTGTTCCGTCTAGCATTGTATGTGATCGAGACCCTATCTTCACCAGCAATTTATGTAAATCTTTTCAGGAGACCCTTGGTACTCAATTAAATCTGAGCACAGCTTATATCCTCAAACGGATGACCAGACCGAAAGGGTGAATCAGATTTTGGAAGATCTTCTTCGAGCTTGTGTTTTAGATTTTGGAGGA
This sequence comes from Allium fistulosum, assembly GCA_030737815.1. Taxonomy (NCBI): domain Eukaryota; kingdom Viridiplantae; phylum Streptophyta; class Magnoliopsida; order Asparagales; family Amaryllidaceae; genus Allium; species Allium fistulosum. The sequence continues at coordinate 616,035,442 of CM060907.1, forward strand.
TCTTGGGAAGAGCATCTCCATCTCGTTGAATTCACCTATAATAATAGCTATCAAGTGAGTATTGAGATGGAACCGTTCAAAGCTCTTTACGGACGACCGTGTAAATCTCCATCTTGTTGGGTTGAATCGGGAAATCGACTTGTTCTTGGTCCCGAAATGATTTTGGAAGCTTTTGAGAAAGTCAAAGAAATCAGAAGGAAAATGAGAACTACCCAGGATCGGCAGAAGAAATATGCAGATAGAAGGAGAAGAGACTTGGAATTTGCAGTTGGAGACCAAGTATTTCTCAAAATTTCGCCTCTGAAGAATGTAATCCGATTTGGAAGGAAAGGGAAGCTCGCTCCTAGATTTGTTGGTTCTTTCCGCATCTTAGAAAGGATTGGTACTTTGGCATATAGAGTCGACTTGCCAGAGAAGCTGTTGGGGTGCATAATGTGTTTCATGTTTCACACCTCCGTAGATATGTGCACGATCTATCCGTGATTGTCCAGCCTGCTTAGTTCGAAGAAATGGATGTTGAGCCCAATCTAACTATTGAAAGAAAACCGCTTCTATAGTAGGCAGAAGCATGAAGCAGCTTAGAAGGAAGGTTGTAAATCTCGTCAAGGTTCAGTGGAGCGAAGATGATCGAGATTGTACTTGGGAAATGGAAAAGAGTATCCATGCATCAAATCCTGAATTGCTAATGTCGGGTATGTAGTCCATGCCCAAATATATTCTATCTTTCTGTTCTATTATTCCGCTCTTTTCGAGGACGAAAAGTTTTGAGTGGGGGAGATTGTAACGACCTAGATTTTTGAATAATTTAAATAAGAATTTTAAAGAAGATTTTGAAATAAAATTTATTTTTAACAAATAAAATTTGGCAGCTAAAAGTAGATATTTGAAATGCGTCCATTGAAATAAGGCCAACAAAATTATTTTATGTCAAAATTTTCTCGAAACTCGATCAGCACATTTTCGGTACGAATTATCAAATTTTGAATTATAAATATTTTTACATAGAGATGATCTAGAAATTTTTTTGATTAAAACGTCAAAGTTCGTTCTGTCCAATTCCGACCTTTGTAGCTCCGTTTATCAAGAATTGTCGCTGTCGTTCATATTCGAAGCGGTAACAGTGGCGACATATGAAATTTTGTTATGAATGTCGTAACACAGATTTTAGTACATCATTGGATTCGCCTCACCGCGTTGATCTCCGCGGTATATTTGTTTTCATATTTTGACTTCCATTGTAAAATGCCAAATGGTCGAGATAGCGGTCCGTAACCGTGCCCTGGAAAATATCTCACAACATAATTGCTTTCATCCCTTTCGCAGCCAACTTTCATTCTCTTCAATTCTTTCGCAGACATGTTGCGTGCGCAGCTTAGAATATTAAATGCTACATTTATTAGCCTTCGCGCACTTCTTCCTTCTATTTATACATACTACTTTCTTCTACTCCTCATTTTCTTGGTTTTGAGCATTGCTGGAGAGAAAGAATACAAAGCATATATATATATATATATTCTAAACTAAATCCATGTAACCCCCTCCTTCATTTTCTTCTTCCCCTTGTAGCTACCAACTCCCACCCACCGGCTCCACCAGGCACCGCAAGCACCTTCACCGAACCCAGTCCCCCTCGGCAGCCACCTCCTCCACCCGCTTTGCCACCCTTCACCTCCTCACCAGCAACCTCCTTCCCTTTTGCCCTCAACCCAGCACCCCACCCGCCACCGCATCTCGGCAGCAAACCCCTCCGCCCCAGTACACTTCACCTGAACCCCTGCTCCACCTGGCTGCACTCACCACCTGCTCAGCCGTACACCCTCATTGCTACCAACCCACCACCTTGCCATCAACCCACAACCCGAGCTCCCCTCCTCCCAGCCTTCATCGAACCCGCAACCCACCAACTTCACCCCACCAACAGCCTCCTCCACCCGAACCACCCAGCTCACCACCCTCCACCGGCCCAACACCCTACCCGAAACCCGCACCCTGACCTCCCCCTACCGAACACTAGCCCCAGCAACCCCACCTGCTTCACCGAACCACCCCATCCCCGAACTTGAGCCGAAACAGCAGCCACAACCACCCGGTCACCCACTGAACTCGCTTAGCCCGCATCACCCACTCGATCGCATATTGCTCCGCATGTAGTCCACTTTGTCGAACCTGTACGCGACAACATTTCACAAAAGCAGCAGTCGCATTCTCGCTTTAGTGCGTGTGCATGTATCCATATCGCCGTATTGTTGTGTCCGTGCTTGTTTTTCAAATCCGCGAAGGTGAGCGATTTTAAACTCATGACTAGAAATTTTCAGTGCAAGTACCCTGTGATTTTATAAATAATTGGTTGGTAATATGGTTGATATTGGAATTGAAAACCACGGATAGTCGATGCTGCGATATATGATTTCACTGACATAGTTTAAATTATTGATTGGGATTCCAATTGCATGTGAAATCGTTTAACTGTGGAAATTTTGAATGTCAGAATGCTGATATACCTTGTCACCTTCATGTAATTGCCATATACATTGATTGGACACTGAAATTTGAACCGGGACATGGGTTGAAATGATATATACCCAAAATTTAAATCACTTGGCCTAGGATAGAAAATTTAAATAATAAACACCGATTGGTCAAATGAAATTTATTTTGGATATTTAATTTTTAATTTTGAGATAAGGGAATAATGTGGAAATTTTAACGTAAGTTTATAATTTGGATTTTATGTCAAAGTTAATATTTAATTTTGAAATCTATCAAGTTAAATTAGATTTTAAAATGAAATATCAGATGAATTGCTTTTAATTTTGAAATTGATTTAAAGTGGTTATGTTAAATATTAATGATATTTAAACTCGTTAAGTTGATTATTTGAAATTTAATGGAATTTGTTAATATTGTATATATAATTAAGTTCTTGAATAAATATTTAATTTAATAAAAGGGAATTTTAAATTGAGTTTATTGAATTAAAATATATAAAGATTAAGTTAAAGTGTTTTAAATTAAAGTTTAATTAAAAGTGTTAAGTTAAGTAGTTAAGTAAATTAGTTCAGAAGTTTAATTAAATTGAATAGATAATAATAAAACTTTTGTATTTAAAGACTTACCTAACTTTGTTAAATTGAATAGTTATTCAATTTGGATAATTTTGTAAAGTGAAATACTTGTTTAAAATTGAATCTTTAGATTTTTAAATCCAAATTTATTTAAGTCAAATGGGAATATGTTGTTTGGAAATAATGGATACTTTGATTTAATAAAATAACCAATTGGTGTGAAAATGACGTTGGTTATTAAAGAGGTCGGGATCGGATATGGACATACTCTCTGTCGATACCGGAACCACTTTAATAACTGTGTACGTGGAGTGATGGTCCAGAATGAAGTGGTTGGTTTTGGCATACGTTGCTGGATTCGAAGAAAGAGAACGATGATGGATAGACCCCAGCACTTATGTCAATTTGAAATGACTAAAACATGACGGCTTGATAAGGCCAAGCAGGCTAGCTACCCCGAGCGAACACACTTCTTCGTATGAATATCCTTACTTCGGTTGTTGTTGGTGATCACCCTTTGATTATGAGAGTGTTGGACGCAGTGGGCGGTCATGACTATGATGCGTTACCACCAGTCCTACGACCCGAACTGGTAGTATCCTACCTTGGGCATTACCTCACGTACCTTGTCATACTTTTATTCTTATACGAGACCACTACGATTTTGATTTAGTATTGTCGTATCACGGTTCATCCCTATCCACCGACGGTTTACTAGTGTTTTATATGCACACTGTACGACAATGCTTAAAAACGTGTTAAGGGGGATCAATGTAAAGCCTTAACGCTATTTTGATATTTTATATTACTGAGACATTACATATATAATGTATTCTACTATATATATATATATATATATATATAGTTTGACGGATACTTAAGAGATGGAAAATCCAGTAACATCTCTTGATTTACTTTGTACATTTCACTTGAGTTAGACTACTTACATGAGAACTTCTAGTCCTGACTCGAGTGTATTGTTTTACTTTATCCTCGGGTCAACTTGAGTATTGTAGTGTGTGAGTAGTGCTTATTTTGGGAGCCGAAGACTTAGTCAAAGATTCCACTCTATCTAGTATTAGTTATCTATTTTCATTTTGGCTTGTATCAGCAGACTCTTATATATCTCTAGTATTGTATAATTAAAAGTTGAACTTTGATGTATTTGTCTAGTAGCTTCATGAACTACTATGTATATTATATATTCATGTTGCGAGATTCTGTATTATTCTGTGTGTGATTCTATGTTTGATTCTATTTTAAAACCCCAAATTGATAATCTGTCAAAATTTGAACGGCTTAAGTTGGACATGTGTGGTTTATTGTCAGCTTAAGTTGTTCGAAAAAGGTGGATCGTTACATTTAAACCTTTAAATTTCGGCCATAAACATATGTTAAAATGTGATTAAAGTTAAAAAACAATTTAGGGTCAAAAATCATGTTAAAAACATCATTTTTAGCGATATAAATATGCATAGTAGAGTGAGAGGTCAAGAACCACTTACCAAATACCTAAAATACCAATTTCTCCTTTTAGATCTGAAGTGGACAACAAAGTAGAGGAATGCAAATTAATCAAAATGATAGTCTCAAGTTCCTCTATGCTAATTACCTTCTAATTATGATTTAGGGCTAAGATTAGTAAGGAAAAGATAGACTTTTTGATGAAATTAGGGCTAATGGAGGTTTAGAGCTAATTTGGGGAAGATGAAAATGACTTAGATCAGTTTCTACTGCCTTACCTTAGAACAGTTTTCAAGATAGATTGGTGGCCCTAAGTATGAGCTTAGTTAATTACCTACTAATATATGCCAACAATAGTCAAAACTTAAAATAGCTATAACTTTCAAATATTATGTCCGTTTTACTATTATGATCACTCTACGGAATAGAAAACCATCATCTTGAAGCAATGGAATTGCTTTGAGACCCTAACTCGGCTTCTATGAAAAGTTATAGTCCAAACAAGATTTTCAGGGTCAAAATAGTCACGTAGAAATTTGGTAAAATTTATAGATATGGAAAATACCCCTAAGAGCCACTTTCTAAAATATTAGAGTCATACGATCTCATATGAATAAAATAAAAATATTTTACGATCATTCGATATGTAAAATATGGGTCGTTACAATACTTATATTTTATTTTATTCAGCTATGAGATCTAAAAGTGTGGAATGTTTAAAAATTGTATTTGTCCCTATATCCAATAAACCATAAAAAGCTAACAATTCAAACTTCCGGGCACGACGCAGTTCAAATGTCATTTTGGACTTTGGACCAGTGTGTTCAGAGGTGTAGGTTTTACATGTCGCTAATCAATTAAACTATTTTAGCTTATTTCAATAAATAAAATTGGTGAAATCCTTACGAATTGCTTAGAGAATAATCTACTAATTAATGTCTTGTCATTTTATTCCTTTGAGAAGAACACTACCACTTCCCCTTTGTAATATGTTTTTGGCTTATTGGCAATGGAACACATATCCTTGGAACAATGATGCGGAGCTCTTCATTGTCACTCGAGATGACACTATTAGTTGTCGAAGGCCAACTGATTGAGTTGGCAATTGGGCGTAGCATGGTCAATGGTCGGTAAGTCAAAAGTCGAGCTAATGGGTAATATATATTTGGATGCATTGGGTCGAGGGATAAACTGATTGTGGCTGAGCAGAATCAGAAGAGAAATGTTGTAAGTGTGAAAAACCAAGGAGATCTAGTGGTGTCGACGATAGGGGTAATGGATTGGTGTAAGGGGTCATCTAATTGATTGGAGTAAAAGATACAGAAACAGAAGATTTCAATTTGAAGGTGGTCAAGAGATGGAGAAAAGATAGAGGCGTGTAGGGATCTTTGTAGTGGAGGAGCTAGGTGCAATAGTGGGTATGGACTACACTGCGATGGTGGGTGTGGAGTGTAGGATGTGCAGAGTGATTTTAAATCGTAGAGGATGAAGGCAAAAAAGGGTAGTATAAGAGAATTAAGTAAGAGCATAATCACAATTTTTAAATTTTCAAAGTTTTATTATATCAATTTGTTAGTTGGTTGTGTGGATAAGTGAAAAAGGGCGGCCACAGTGAATTTAGGAAGTTGATTTATTTTATTTAATGCATTTTACTAACAAGAATTTCGGAGGCGTAAACAAGAGCGCACTTATTATCTCACACTCAAATACTCAAATTCAATTATGGGTTGAATTCAATTATGGGTCAAAGTAGTTTCGAATGCTCCATTTGGGAGGTTATTTTCTATTGGTTTTGACTGGTTTTGGACAGTTCTGTAATTCAGGTGTTATCATAACCCTTGTTTGTAAGTTTTTTTTCTCACCGGTTGTTGTTGGTTATGAAACCGGTGAAAACTGGTGCTGTGTAATTTTGATGGCAATTCTCAACCCATCAAATTGGGGTGTGAGGGATTGTAACTTTTTTTCCAATTATAATCCCACTAATTATATTGTAAAATTAATCTTAACAAAATTAGAGAATAAATATAAAGATTTATATGTAACATTACTTTAAATGGAAAACTCTCAAAACCAGTGTATATTAAACTCTAAAGCATGTATTGATCGGTTGTTACCACATAAAGTAAACCAATCAAAACTACTACGATCATTTACGGTCAAAACCGATAGTTTTAAAACCTCTCATAACGGGTCCTACAAAACTCGAGCCTAAGGGGTCGTTCGGTTTATTTTGTATTTTATGTTTTGAGTTTTCAACATTAAGTACAAAATATGAGAAGAATGAAGGGAGGTCGGAAGGGATGAACGGAAGATTGGAGGGGACCACGAAATGGATGGAGGAACGACGGAAGGATGAATTGTTACTCGTGCTTCCGTTTTTCTCAAAACACGAAAAATGAAAAAAAGTCGTTTCCTATTTTGTGTGTTAAATTCGTTTTCTAAAATGATCATTTTTCATAATATACATGCGTCGTGCGTATTTTTGTATGGACGAAAACTCAAAACTAAAAATGGTAAACCAAACATAGCCTACATGTTTAGAAGAGGATTGTCCAAGTGACTCCACGTAAATTCCCGGCCCTTGGCATAGCTCCATGTTGAATTTTCTTTTCAAGTCCCTGGAAATTCTAATCTTAAATTTAAGATAAGATGGCCCTTCCATGTTCGTTCTCTTCAACTACTGTAAGCACAAACTTGAATCATTTTCTGCATACTCGTTTGCTTCTTGATTTCTTATTTTTCTTAATCTCAGTTGATATCCAGAAGAGTCAAGCTTTTCCAGAACAATGCACCAAGAAACCCTAAAAATTTAAGAACAAGCACTCGAATTCATGCCTGCCCATTCGACGACCAACCTATTCTTAAAGACGCGTTAAAGGTATATGTAATAAATTTCTAGCAAATTATGCTACTAATATTACGAAGTAGCCAATCTGAGTTCAATCATGTAGGAACCAGTAGCTTTTATGGGTGGAGTATTTGCGGGTCTGTTAAGGCTTGATTTGAATGAGGAACCACTGAAAGAATGGATTGCAAAAACTGTTGAAGATGCAGGCTTGTCACGGGAAGAGTTGGGGATTAATGGAGAGGATGGGGTTGGTGGAGATGAAGATAGCAATGCACCGCAGGAGATTGAAATTGAATGACCAAGTTAGTTTTTTTCCCTAACTTTTTAATTAATTGTTCTGATAATTCACGCTTTAGTTGGAATGCATTAACCATAGTTTCACCTGTTATATTATTGGATATGCTACGTGAAGAATGTCTTATAGTGAGATATGTAGTACAACTGCTGTTTTTAATATGTATATTGAGATAAGACAAGTGAAGGAAAGATTGTTAACATTCCTTTATTTGCGTTTGATTTGAGCAATGGTTCGATCTAGTATGACTCTATGAGGAGTTCCTCCCTAACATGAGATGATGAACATGTAAAATGTCTGCAAATTCAGTGGTTTGTTGAAGATGTTAAGAAAATCTTTGCTCTTAGTATTACTTTAGTTGGGATTGATATATGTTTGATGTATAGGATGTGCTCTCAGACAACTTTTGAACAGCCTATGTAAACGATTGCATAAGCCTTAATAGGTCATAGGCTCAGGAAATACGAACGACTGCAGTTTGTTAAAGGAATAATCTTTTAGGAAAAAAATGACAAAAGGGTGGAAAGATAATGAAACTTAACACCACCAACGTTGAACTATAGGATAAAGTGCCAATTGGTTGCGTAAAAAACATACCGGTGATAGTGTTGTCTGCATTTCATGCATGGTAAAGTTTTGCTTACCATTTGAATGCAGCTCCATAAAAAATTATTTGCAAATGAACCCATACTACAAATGAGAGTCAAATTTTGCAAATGAACACATTAAAAACTATCTCAATAAATATGCTTCACTTGTTAGAAGTATAGCTCCATGTAAAGTTTAAATTTGTAATTGTTTTGCGCAGGATTAAATTTGATTTTACTCGTTTGTATCTAGCCTAATTTGCCATTGACGGGTGCAAGTTGGATATATTTGTATACTGAGTTTTGTGTTGTGTCATGTAGTGGGTGAATTCAGAAGGTTTTCCTAAAGGAATTGCAAACAATGGTGAATTTATAGAGGGAGATAGTTGATCCCTTCAAGTTTAAAAATTATTCTAAAGACAAAGTATTTAGTAGAATTGACAACACAACCTTATAAAAGATGATTGGCTCGGTGTTTGTTTTATTACATGTCTTGAAAAATACGAGCTTAAGAAAAATTAATAATGAAGCTACTATGCAACAATTTGAATGCATGAAATATATACATGAGAATACAAACATAACAAACTTTTGTTTTCAATATAGTTTATTCTGATTTTCTTTTTTACTTCTTTAGTCTATGGTCTGGTCCCTCCAAGATAACTGTTTAAATTCGCCACTTGTAAATTAAAGATATAAAAAACAAAGTCAATAAAATTATATTGATAAATAAAAGTTTGTTATATCTATATCAATCTTACCTATCATTGATCCCGTTTAGATTCCATTTGTTGAAAGTGTTGCATGATAGCCTCATTGCTAAATTTCTGAAGTGCACGATTTCCAATATATTTAATAAACCGGTGCTAGTTGCTACTAGTAGATCTAAAGCCAATAGCCAATAATCAAATGAAAAGGTCATATGTCCCATAATGACCAAACAATCTTATGATATGTATTATAAAATAATTTGAGCTATTTACTATCGATTTTGTAATTCAAACAACTTAAAAGTTATATTTGTGTATACGTTTTAATTTTTTTGAATCAATCATACATTGAAGTAACAAACAAAGAATACTAACGTGGACGAGGAAGAATATACAAAAATATACAGACAAAATTAATCGAGTAAGGATATTATGTATTAATAGCAAAATAGAGAAATAAATTTCACTTTATTTTATGTTGACAACAAAAAATTTAAACCTAGAAAAAGAAAGAGTGTGATGGTAATAGAATTTTGTTGAAACCAATATATGAGTTTAAGATTAGTACCGTAGGGTTTCGACCGTCTTGGTTCGGTTTCTGGTATAATTGGGACAAAATTCAATATTTACTTTGTAAAAGCCAAAAACCTAATTCAATATCATCTTAAATCTATTCTGCTACTCTTTTTGTTGAGCTCTCCTCGCATACTTTCTCATTACTTTTTACTCTAGGTCATTTCACATACTAGCTTCTTTTTCCCCGATCTTGTAGCAGCTTAAACTAGTTTTTTGTTTTTTGAGATAACAAGAAACAGGTGGTAGTGTTAATGCAATTTAGGGTTCGAAAATTGGGCTTGGTTGGGTGGTGAGTTGACAGCTTACCTAATTAACTTGACATATTATTAAGGTTATCTTAGTAGGGAATAATTGGATTTTGGCTGGTAAATGTTAACGAGCTGCCTATTCAATCATCCTGCTATATTGGGATTTGCTGAAAATAATATTTAGGTTGGAAATATGGATGGACCATTATGTTTGAATTTGAAATAAATTAGGTAATGATATATTATTTGATTCATGTTAATCTTCAAGTTATTATTCGGATTTTAAAATTGAAATTAAAATCGAAATTATCGAATTTCCAAAATAGATTGGAAATTCGATAATTTCAAATTGGAACTGGGACGAGAATTGGAACTTCGGTTGAAATTTGAAATATCTACTAATTAAGAGGAATCACATTCCAATATACTTTGACCTTTGAACAATCTTTAAAAAAAAACTTGAGGATAAGTTCATCCACCTCACTTAGTCACATGTACATAAATTCGCTCATGTTCATCAAGATAATAAGCCGAGGTACCAAAAATTGTAGAGCTATTGTGTGTTGAGAAACTTTTTAGGACAAAATGAATCAATCCTCTCTCCACGTCTTATCCTCTAATTAACAAACCACCGAGTTATCCCCTCCTACGCTCTAGGTTTTAACCAATGTTGCCACATCCGATGTCCTGATTTCAGTCTTCCAATGGTGCTGCATGTCACCTAAACATGTTAATGTAGCTGTTTATGTTATTTTTAGTTCATAAAATAAAGTGAATCGCTAAATTGTGGTAGTGTTTGACTACCATAGTTGGATTATGCAATTATTTTGGATAAACGTGGGGAATAATATTTATTCCAAGTTAAATTGAATTTGAGTATTGAGTTAAAATTAACCAATTATGATTGTTTGAGAATGCCTTTGTCACATTATGTATTTTGGATGATTTTAGAGAAGAATATTGATTTTAAGTTAAACTAAATTTGAGTATTGATGTTAAATCAATTCATTTTGATTGATTAAGTTTAAAGCAGTTATTAAGTTATAGATTTACACTCTTAGCATTCTCAAATCTAATAATAGTGTGCAATTCGCTCATTATGACTAATCCAAAGTGGAATTAAAGACATGAAGAAAAACGTTGTTTTTATTATTTCGGTAAGGATTGTTACTTTAATCTTGTTAGTCGTCAAGTTTATCGGTTTATTTTGAATTAAGTGGTTGAGATAATGATTATTGGTTTAATTATCTGTCGCATATCTAAGATGATTTTTCCTAATGAATTAAATTTAGATAGAAGTTCTATAATTTGATAAAAGGTCTATTATTTTCTTCAATCTTCTCATTTGATCCATAAGTTGGTAATTCATTTCGAGAAAATATTTTGATACCACCAATTATGCAAAAAAAAAAAAAATTCAATGTTCTCCTTAATCAATTTAAGCTTTCATTGCTTTGTCAATTGCTCTCTTTTGTGGAGCCGGACCCTTTATGCAAAACAATCTATTTAATAAGGTTTGCAATATATACTCGATTGCTTTTATGTGGTTTTTAAGCATTAGGAAAGGTTCGAGAATTCGGTTTCGGACTCGGCTTCGTTCATTTGAATTTATTTTAGTTTCAAACGATTTCGGAAATTTTAAAAGTTTTAATTTTGGTTTCGGTCTGGTTTCGGTTTACAATGGTTTGTTAATAAAAATTATACTAAATACTAATTAAAATTAAATTAAGTCGAACCCTAAAACTAAATTATACTAAAGACTAAATAAAACTAAATTAAATTATATTAAATACTAACTAAAACAAATTAATACTTGGGCAACAATACTCAATGCTAGCCCAATACATTTCTAGTCAATTCCAGCCCAGCACTAATTACCATTTTCAACCCATAAATATTTCGACCCACACACTAATCAAACACATATTTTCAACCCACAAACACACATACCACTCAAACACACACATACCACTCAAACGCTAGGGTAGGAAAAGAAACGCGACGGTGTCTCGATATCGCTGAAGAAGACGAAGACCCAGAAAAACCGATGTCGACGAAGATGATTGAAGATGAAGATGATCGAAGAAGGCACGTCGAGCTTGGGTTATTCTGCTTTGATTTCTCGTGATTTTGCTGCAATTAGGGTTTCATGTCATTGTCAACTTTTTTAAACCCTAACTTTACCGATAAACTTGATCAGTTTTGGTTAGCTACTTAACGCCACCGGTATGGTACCGCCGAATTTCGAGGTACTGTCTGATACCTCATACCATGGTATTAGGCCCTTAATGTAGATGTAAGAAAAGTCACTAAAACAATATCCGTGTAATTTTAAATTTGTTTTTATTTTTGAATAATAGGTATTTTTATATGTTTATAATTGAATGTAATGCACAGAAGAAATAACAAGTGTGTGCTTTGAAAATTAAAGTTGAAATTTTTTGTACATATTTTCTTGTATTATAGAAATAAAATTCAATGACAAAAAAATTAATGAAAAAGAAAAAGATAGGATATAGAATATATATTATATTTAATAATGACCTTTTCTATTGGTACATTAAAAATTGAGATGTAGGAGCCATTCAGTGTACTTTCATGCTTCTTTAGCTTAGTAAGTTAAGTCACGACAATCGTTAATTCTTTCGTTGATCATTTTGAAAATCTTCGTATACTTATATAACTTACAACAAAAGTTAAAAGCATTATCACATTCATTTGAGTATAGATTACATTTTTTTGAATGCTCTTCTCTACGTGTATCATCAATGTTAATGTTTAGAAAAAAGTATCCACCATCAATTTTTTTTGGAAACTTACCGTTTATTTTAAAATTTTAGTCGAACCACACTGAACTAATTTATACTCTTTTAACATATGTAACTTTCTCCATAATCTTGAGTGATAATTGACATCATTTCTTTTCGAGATCAAATATAATTACATCATTAGTATTATCATTGACATCTTTATAATACTCCTCACCTGTAACTTCTACAATTGTTGACACTTGAAATTTTAAATTTTTACTTCCATACTAGCATATATAGTTACTCTATGAATATCAATACTAGAGTTGATATTTTCATGTTTGGAGTTGGATTTTTCAATTTGATTTGAACTAGAAGCAAGCTCTTCCTCTTCGATAGTTTTGGCATTTTATGTTCCGTGGTATGTTGAAACCAAGGTCGAAATTTCAAAAATATTTTAAAACAAAGTGTTTTTTTTCTATATACAAGACTAACTTTTCAAAAACAAAATTGAAAGGATCTAATCCTTTTCGATGACAACACCAGTCTGTTTGTAGTGTTTTTTGCTAATGAGTGTTTTTTTGCTAATGAAGACTTTTGATGCCTGAGTGTAGATCATAAGCATATCTATTTCCGAGGATTTTTAAAAATATTCTAATTATTGATTGGCTTATAACAATAAAATAGAGAATAAGCTAGTAATTCGATCATAGAAATAAAACAACAAGCACATAAAGTAAAATTCAAGATTCAAGATTTCGTCCGGCACGTAAGAATTCCATCCAGTTCTGGGTTGATCGAGGCGGAATTCACACAAAAACCCAGTTCCGGACCGAAATGGTGAGAAATTGTTTTTTTTCTTAAAAAAAGCAAAAATGGAAATTACTACAAAAAATTGATTTTTGAGCAAGAAGAGGGAAAATAGAAAATTAATGAAGAAAATTTAAGGAAGGAAACCACTTTTAAGCAGATGCAACAAACTCGAGCTAGCGTATTTTTTTTCGTTTTAGAGTAGGTAAAATGAAATGAGAATTAGGGTTTAGAGCAAGTGATTTAAAGAATGGACATGTAACGAGTTTGATGTAGCGAAAATGAGATGAGGCAGAGATGCATAATAACTAGGACTTAGTAGTAGAATTGGTAAATGGGCTTTATATGACGTCCATTTAACCTTTTAAAAGATGTTTGTAACTTTTTGAAACGTTTACTTTGAAATTTTTGTTGATTTATACTTTGATTTCATTTATAATGGATTGAAGTTTGCCGAGACTTTGAGCTGGAACAAATAAATAGCTTGGGCAACACGGAATCTAAATCTATTACGTGTTTAAAATCTTTTTTAGGTAGGGTCAATCAACAATTAAATGTTTTCTCAACCGTTGACTCTCATACCACCGAGTTGCCATTGTTTCCTTTTGCAATGTCATTGTACCCTCCACTTTAGGTATCACCCAGTGTCATTGCATCTCGTGCTACTTGCCCACTGGGAATTTACTATATAAGTGAAACTAGTTGTGTAATTTTGAGTTAGTTTTGCAGTGAGGTCTAAATCGTAAATTCAAAATTTAAATCGGAAAAAGATTTAAATCGTAAATTTAAAAGATCCATATTTGAAGGTTTTCACAAACTCTGAAATTGACTTTGATGTTAAAACTTCTACATATAAACGTAAAACTCAATTCCCTCTTTTCCACGCTTGTTTTGTATGGAAAACATTAAAATCAAAACTGTGGATCCAAGTAAGTGTCGAATTTATTATCATGGACCAAATGATTTTTCTCAATTGTGACTTTAATTGAGTGAATCGAAATGTAAATCAAATCGTCAAGGAAGATATTCGATTTGAAATGGGATTCAAATCGTAAGATTTTAAGATTTTCGATAACAATGTCTATTATTATATAATGTTAGAAAGATGATTCAGATGATATTAGTATGGAAGAATATTTTATTGAATTCATAAATGTTGTTACTACTGTCTTTTTATATAACTCGAAAATGTTTAGGTTGGTCTAAAACCTTACGTAATTATATAACGATGTGAGAGGACAAATGTATCATAATTGTTCAAATATGAAAGGTATACTATTGCATTACACGTACAATGATGTTTTATATTACTTTGGACTAAGATTTAATCATTAAATTGAACTTGATGTGGGTAAACATTAAGGTTTATGGAAATGTTCATTTGATGTAAACTTTAAAGCTCTCTACATTTCATGTGTGTGTTGTAGTTTAAATCATGTTTAATGTGATATGTTGAAATCGTGCATGAGAGCTAGTTTTTCTTTTTGATTATGTATGTATGTGTGCGTGCGCGCACGCGTGTCTGTGTGCGTGCGTGTGTGTCTGCATGCGCGTGCGTGCGTGCGTGTGCGTGTAACATAAATACTTCACATAGTAACCCAAACTTTAGCTTCACTTAAAGATCAGTTTGAGCAATTCAACTTTTATAATAGTTTTTTGCTTTTTCTTAAATTTTAATTCAAGATATTGATGTTGAAGGATTGAATAACCATTGCACAAATCTATAAGATTTTTTGAAGCACAATGAACAACAAAGTATTTGCGATAGATAGATAGATATACTATGAGCTTCAGCAACTGAAATGAATTCTACCATAGGAAGTAAATTAATCAATTGATATTTTTGGTTGAGACGTGAGTAGACTTTTAGATATTTGGATTGCTTATCGAATTTTGTTGACTACTTCGATTTTGATTGCCTCAACGAAGTTTTTCACTTTTAATATTGATTTCAACTATGGCATAAGAGATTAAATGGGTTAACTATGATTTCGGCTAAAAATGAGTAATTGGATACGTTTAACTATGAGGATATAGTAGTTTGATTCAAATATGTAATTCCATTGAAACATACTGATATATTCGGATATTACGGTAACATTTGGATTTTTTTAATATGTAATTTGGATGACTTAGTTGATCATATTTTGTTATCAATGTTAAATTTTATAGTTGAATTTGTTTTTCCACGTCGTACATATAAAAATATTATGCTTATTAGAAAATAATCGGGACAACAAAAAAGAAAAAGAAAAATAATAATAATCTTGTTCATCTCGAGCAATCAAAAGCTTTAGGTCAGCCCAGCTGATCATGTCTGTGATGATTTGTCAAGACCACCATAAATCATATCATGTGTAAGTGAAATAAACTATTCATACTTGAACTACTCTGTTATGGAACATTTTGGAATATGACAAGTATCGCAGCAACATGCTTCTTTAACGTGTACTATAAAGTAGAAAAGCTCATGTAGTTATGAATAAATAGCAATACTACCATTGGGTTCGTACATTTTAAAATAATGTTACGGAACAAGCATTTACTTTTTCAACTTGAACTTAAAAGTTCCTGCAATCAAGTTTAGCTCAATATTTCACGTAGACCTGTCAAATGGGTCGGGTCGGGTCAAATTTGACTTGACCCTTTTATGACCCTAACCCATTTGCCATGTTTATTAAATGAAAAATTAAACCCAACCCACTTGTTTTTAGGGTCAACCCATTTAACCCATTTAAAACATCATCACTTAAAACATCAAATATCACAAGATATACATAAAAGGTAAAATTGAAACTGCATATAACAGTGGAAATGCATTATGATATAGTCATATAACATTAATGTAAACTGACCATATAAAACTGCATCAAATAACAATATAACACTAAAAATGCACTAAGATAACAAGAATATCATGAAATATCATACATAAAGTTGGGTGAAAGTGCATGAACATAACTTTGAAACTGCAGAATGTGATAGAACTGCACTAAATAATACCAATATAACACTGCGACCAACTAACACTGTGGTATATCAGTGCATCAAATATAAAAACCAAAAATAAAAAACAAACATGTAGACTAAAAAAATGGCCTTCAAAATTACTGAAACTGAATCATGCACATACAATACACTTCTTCACAGCCATCTAGAAATACCTGCACATACAAATAAAAGGTTTCAGTATATAAACATGAACCGACAAGAGTAAATAATCACATTACAGGGAAAAACAAGTTTTAGCTTTTGAAAGCTTGGCATATTTATACAATATAAACTGTCATATTTATACTTCAGTATACATTTAAAAGCTTGGCATATTCAAATTCAGATACATACTTAAAACTTCCAAGATCAGATATATATGAGCAAGGTTGGCCTTTACTGCGTACATAGTGAATGGATGTGGCTTTTGATATTTGATTTATAAAGGACTGTTTCTGGTTTTTTTTAAGTTTTTTTTAAATTTTGTAATAACTGTTAATAAAGATTGAAAAAAAATAAAGGAAAGACTAAAAACTCAAACTTTTCCAGAGACAACAAATTTTCTGGTGTAACTCAAAATGTGAGGGCAGCATATAGATTCCAAATGTCTAAAAGTATTTTAAGAGTCATCAGAAGTAAAAATAAAAATTCAACGGTGGATTAAAAATTTATGTAGTTAATAGTTGTATGTCAATGTCAACTGTTGTAATTGTGTAAACATATGCTGTGAAATTTGTGAGAAAGAAAGGTCATACCGAAGAAGTGACATATACTAACTTGATAAAAAAGAAGTCATACCGAAGAAGTGACAGCATGAACATTTTGAGTAGTACCATAAGTGTAATTATTGAAGCATTTTTCCTCAGCTCATCTGCCTGAATCAAGTAATGTGTAACAGCCATAAATAGTTATACGATTAACTTTTCAATTCCATAATCTAAATGTATACAAAATTAGCAGCATTTCAAAAAATTGGGAACACAAAATGATTCAAAAAGTAGGAGCCATTTTTATTTTTGGACAGTATATAATTTGACAGACACTAACATAAGTCTCAAAATTAAAAAAGAACAGTAGTTAATTCTACTTGTCCAAGCCAAAAATAAAATTTTCTTGAATGAAGTTAACATGGTGTTGCAAAAGTAAAGATAGTAGATAAAATAAGTATGACATGAATTAAACACATCAGAACTTAGAGAAAGGGAAAATTGTTTCACTAAATCATGTAAGCAAGTCTTTTATGCAATGTAAGTAAACATAGTAGATTAATAAAGTATAACAGAAAAAAAAATAGAGAAATCAATAACTCAAACCTAAGACCAAATGTATATTAGAATTTTTAAAAATGACTCTTTGTATTGAGGAACCATATATACTCTAGCAAAATAACCTATTATGATTCCAAAATTTGATTTTTATTCCCAAAATAACCTATTATGGGACTCTACGATTTTATTTGAGTTGAAACTAGCTTTTCAACTTGTACACAGTAGTTGTTATACATTGGCTTGTACCAGAATTTACCAGAAATTTCTTTCACCAAATCAAAAATGCCATCCATGTGCCAAAAACGAAGTAGAAACAACAGTATTCAAAACAGAATTTAAGACGATAAAAACTAAAAATAAATACCAAAAGTTTCATTAAAAATCAAACCAAACTGGAACAGAAAAGATTGAAATCTAAACTGAACCGAATTGATTCCAGTTAATTCGGCTGGTAATCGTTTAAATTGAATTGCAAAAGCAAATAAGAGACAATAGCATTTATGACATAGGCGCAGTTCAAAATGAAATATCTAACAAAATAACGACCAATTTGGGAGATAAGAAAGAAAAAGTATCAAAATGAAGAATCCAAATACCCGAAATAAGTTGATTTGATGAAACAAACAGCAGTGCACTCAAAATGTCCAACAATCCATCAATCGGCGAGCTTAACCAGTTCCTGATAAATGAACCAAACCCAACTCAAATAAGAAAACCATCTTTTAAATTCAGAAATTTACAAATAAAAATTCATACCATTTTGATTGTCAATAGATATTCGTTTTAGGGTTGGAGCTACTTTAAGATCGAACGAATTTCAGAGAAGCGATCGAGAAAATAGACATAGAGCTGGTATATGTTTTGAAAAAATTGGGCGAAAAAATCGCCGTGAAATAACGAGAAGATGTAACAATTAGGGTTTTGAAGGTTTAGCGGGTAATATGGGTCGGTATGCGTTTAACGTCAGACTGAATGGGTCTTCACCCAATTAAGAAACAAGAGAAAACGGGTTCGACCCAGCCTTATTTATACTGGATTATACAGGTTGGGTTAAAGGGTCAATCTGAAATTTGACAGGCCTAATTTCACGCCTACCTGTAAGTTCAAGAAGCAACATAAAAACCAACAATTCATCGTTTCTCGAACTCTGTGATATTTGTTTGAAATGGGTACATTTGAAATGTATAACATTTTGAACAGTTTTTTATATTTATGCTTTAGGAGCGTTTGTTGAAGCCAGCACGGCACATTGCCTTCCTTAAGAGAAAAGTGCCTTTGAGCCTTCACCCAAACTCACTTTATCACTGCCTAAATTTTAACGGATATGCCAGTAAATTGCAATTGACTACCGACCCAACATTCTAATGGTATGGTCAATATCTAATGGTGATCTCTTTCAGAATCTTGTATGAAGGAGCGCTTTGTGCATTGATTTCTGCCATTTTATATGGTTTTAGAAATGGAGTTTTTATACTAAGATGTCAAATAGCTGAAACCTTCAATGAGTTACCAAATAGTTGTTATCCTTTCATTTCGATTACAGTTATTCAATATGATAACTCAAAAATAAGATAACTTATACATATTGCCATCTAAATATTATATTTTGCATGTGTTGCCAATATTCTTTTTGAATAAAAAACAAAAAACAAAAATTTGCAGGTCTAGTTCATACTCTGGTTAAACTATTATATATGGTAGCTACTTTCGCAGCATTCATGTTAAATTCATGTACCCAGTTATTCATTTTTAGTGAGCCCTCTTTCTTTTACCAAGTGATGCTGATGATTTCTTAGTTTGCTCTACATCCTAATCATTTCACAAACTCATTCAGCTTACTACAATTATATGAAGAAGAAAGATGAAATGTTGTCCAGTCATTATAACACCACAAACAATTGATGCCTCCCAAGTTCACACCTTTCTCCTTTGAATTTTTATGGTTCAATCAGCATGCAACTTCTACTTCCTCATTAGGTCGACCACATTATAGTAACAGCTCTAAGATAACTACACAATCTAAACTCCTACATAAATTCGACCTGCACCTAATTTGTAATATCAAACAAGCAAAAGGTAAGTTACTCATAATAATAAATCATGAAGCTTGTTTGTTTTGCAATCATGTTTCTCCTTATCTCAATTCTTGCAAATGCATCATCGATGAATGTTTACAAAGAAGCAGGTACCTCTTCCTCCCACATTGTTAAAAAGATCAAAGGGTTCATTTCGAGAATTGGTTCAATATGGACTTCCTATAGAAGTGCAACCAACGAACAAAGAACCGAACCTAACCACAAAACGAAATCACGTTCTCATCACAAAAGGAAAGCCCATACGAGAACAAAAAGAAACATGCTTGTGGGTAAGGCTTGCATAAGTCATGAGCACTGTCTTCTAAATAAAGTGGTTTGCACCAAGAAATGTAACAAGGTTCGAGGTGAAGTTAGAAAGATGCACATTCCTAAGTGTGTTATTAAGTGTGGGAAGTGCACTCCTACATGCTGATTTATTGGACTTGTTTCATCGGGTTTGATATGTAGGGTTTTTTATTAATCTTTTTGCTTGGGTTTCTTTGGATTTTTTTTTTTGGGTGCGTCCTTGTCCTCACTGTTGTCTTAGTTGAATAAAAGTATCGTTTTCTACATGTAGTATTTTATTATGGTCAAATATCAAATCCTTTTGACTTCTAAGCAAACAACTTAGCCTACCTTTAGCTAGATTTTTCTCTTCCTCGGGTGATAAATGATGTTGAAATTTGAAATTTGAGTGAGTTCATAAATATTATAATCAATCAAAGTTTGTTTACAGTTGCTGGTATGTCATCAATATTTCTGGCATTTAATGCATCAGGAACTACTGTATACATTTATTTTCTAAGGTAGTATATTTTACTATAATTTAGGATTTGTAAATATAGCTATATAGCTCAAGCACTGGGTACATGCTCTGGTTCTAATAACTTTTTTCTTGATATTTTTTATAAGTACCGAACTTCGTTTTATATTATTTTTTTATGAGCTTCTTTATTTTGTTTGATGCAACCTTTTATATATGTGTGTGTGTGTGTGCGCGCGCGCGCAATATTGTTGGTTTCTTTTTTATTTTTATATGCGATATTGTTGAATTTGTCAACCCTTCTCTCCTTTTGTGTATGTTGTGTCCTTTCTCATGGCACATACAAATCTTTATAAGATTTTGCTATATGTTTCAGTTTGAATCTTATAGTGTAAGTAGCGTTTACATGATATGCAGACTCACATCTAAAAATTCATGTCCAATTCACTGTTTTATCCTCAATCTGATTACCATATTTGCAGTCTAGTTTTACATTTGATTTCCTTAAAAATACAGTTTTTCCCTGCAGTAAATTTTATTTTGTTTAAGGTAATGAGTTATTACCAATCATTGAATTGGCAACAACGTACTTCTTCAACATTCTTTCAAAGAAATATACTTGGGAGGCTAAGAGTGAACCTGTAATATAATTATTATGTATATATCTTATAGTTGTATCAAATGTTCTCCTCATTTCTTGCATTGATTGAATGCATACAGTAATATTATCTTTAGTTTACAATTATTACCCATTTTTATTTGTTTTTCACCCTTCAATTAAACTTATTACATTCAGATAGAAACATCATTGAAAATCAATAATAATAATGCTAATTATTAAAGTACTGCAAGTTTAAGACTTCTTCTTTAAATCTCACAGAATCAAGGTTACGCTTGTAACCTTCGAAGGATTATGCATTGAACATCCAACACATACTCTTGGTAAATTACAGGGTGTTATGCTCACCATCATTACCAATACTCAAACTCGTGATATTTTGTCACTCAACTCCACGGCTTCCATTGGACCCACCCTATGTGGTTAAATTCAAGATGTATTTTTAAACTTGTATAAAATGTACAAGATTATGATACAAGTATTCTCGTCTAAGGTTCAGAAAATGAAATTCAAGTTGTAAAGTTCAAATTTTTAATCCAATCCGGTTTTAAATCATGAATCGTAGGTTTGAAATATTCATATTTTAATGAGCATATATACTTGTGTGCTTGAAAAAATTGCAATATGTAGATAGTCAAATGACATTTAAGCATGTGAAAGCATTGATTCTTATCTTCATAGTGATAATTTACATGTTTGAAAAATTGATTTGATGCTTAATTTCTACATCTAGATTCTATACGTAAAGGTAAACTTTCACTCTTGTTCCTTTAGTTTTGTATAAAAATAGAACTTGGATTGTGGATTCATACAAGTATCTTGATAATTTTTATCTCGGCATAGATTAAATGTTTTTCCTCAATTGTGATTTTAACTTGTAACTTGGTAGTCGAATCATAATCGAAAAAAATGGTATTAAAACCATAAGATTTTAAGGTTTTTGTAAACATTATCATCTGAGATAAATTTACTTCTTCATATGAAAAGTATTATTAGTTTACATTATCACAGTTCACGCTATTTCGATAATGTTTAAGGAAAATTTTGATTCGCATGAAAGAATAATTTGATTTAAATGTAAGAATGGTTTGTTTTTGCAGTAGGAATGAAAGAAACGGATCTATGATTTCATGTCGTAGCGGTTTAATTAAATAAATACAAGGATAAATTTGTTTATTAACAGCCAATTAGAGGTAGCTTGCAGCTAGTTTTCTTTACCTTCAAATTTGATGTTAGTCTATAACAAAATCCAGTTACATGGAAAAACAAACAACTACCTTTTATTCACCTCTAATTAGATCGATCCAGAGATTTATGGCTAACTTAGACCCAACCAAAAAAAAGATCTTGGGTGAAAAGTATAACCTTGAAAGGTTAGTATTAGTCAAGGATAGAATGTTTACATGTACTTACTGCATGAACAACTTGTAGTTGTAAATATACTTGACACCTTCAGTTTCTACAAATCTCATGTTAGCCTCAACATGCATGATACATTTCACATTTTAGTTGAAACACATCAAAGTTGCATCTTTTATTGCCACACACGGTAACCCTTGCATATGTTTTTACACAGAATTATAGTACATATTATTTTTTCCCTCCAAGTAAAATTAAAGGTAGTACTTTTTCATGCAGGTATGATTTTGGAGTGATGGAAAGTCTTGGATCTCGCTGTATTATATTGTATGTTTGAACATCATCAATATTTCTAGTTAAATACCGCAGTCTGAAGTATATTGATGTGTTATGGTCAAATCAAATATAATAGATATTTTTGCGTAATTAGAATAGTCGATAACAACCTTCAATTATGAGACGGCTGCAACTGCAACAGCAGAGATGAATGAAGTATGAATATGACTCTTGTAGCCACACTTGTAATGCAGGTAGAAACTGCATTCATTAATAAAATATAGTTGATTATTTGATTGTTACTGTTATGAAAGAGAATTTTAATCAGCTTTCTGCTGCTATTACTATTTTATCGCTACATGTAACTGCTTCAGTTAAGGATTCACGAGTTAAACGCTGTTTAAAATGTATTTATCGGACTGAAGATTTGTACTGTTATAAAATTGATGAAAATGCTTGATAAGCCAGCAAAGAATGGTACACATTATGCTTCTTTGAACATAACTTCATGTGCAATGATTGATAATTGTAAGCCAAGTGATATTATAATTTATATCTTCATTTGTATGATGCTTGTTTACCGAGCGTAGAAGACAATTACTTTGATTACACGTTCACAATTCAGAAATTTAATGCAAATAGCCATAAGTGTAACTTTTTATTTTATTTTTAGTGGCTATTATATTTGAAGAAACGAATCAATAAGCTAATACAGCCATAATGACTAACTTTAAACTGTAGTACTGTTAACATGCACAATACGTTTGCTAGTAATACATGCATGCTTTTATTATTTTAGTTGTGAAATAAGTTTGCAGAGAACAAGCTATTTCAAAATAAAAATGAAAGGGAAGTTTTTCTTACTATAATTACTTCTCATCAGTGTGGAAAAGGACTTCATGGTACATACGGCAGATTATTGGTTTATGACAACTGTAATACAGAGTAGACTGGATGAATATATATTTTTTCCTTAACCTAAAGAATTTAACATCCATCTTTCGTTGTCTTACTACAATAAGGACGGAATGGAAGCCTGGACTGGAAAAAAAAAGAAGTGAAATCTCAGAATGGATACGAATCAACTGCCAAAATTATTACTTCTAAAGGACTAAGGTGGCGTTTGATTTGTTATTTTTAGTTTTGAATTTTCGTCCACACAAAAATGCACACGATGCATGTAAATTGCCGAAAACAACCAATTTAGAAAACGAAGTTAACATATAAAATAGAAAACAATTTTTTTTTCCGTGTTTTGAAAAATAACATAAGCACGAGAAACAATCCATTTTTCTGTCGTTTCCCTATCCTCTTCGTCCTCTCATTCGTATTTCTTCCATCCCTTCTTTCGTTCCTCTATCTTTCTCATATTTGAGATATATACTGAAAATCGAAAACACAAACTTCGTTTTTAAATCAAACAACACCCAACCTTCTCCAATGTAAAGTCCAAACAAAATAAGTGTGCAAAATTTCAAAATGGAATGAGTATTTTTAAGTCACGGGTTACTATAACTTATACAGTATGTACCACATCCATACACTAATAACTATACACCATGTCGCATTCAAAGCCCATACTACTTTATGTTGAAATACTAGTATTAATGTACTTGTTTCACACACTTGTATTATGTGTGCCAATCCTAAAAAAAAAAAAAAAAAAAAAAAAAGAAGAAACAAAAAATGCAAAACCGAACTAATCTTAAACTAGTTATCATTAATGCTCAGTACCAAATTCAACTTCAAGTTTTTCTTCTTTCACTAAAATGGATCACATGTTTTTAATTTAAAATCAAACCCGATCTTGTATATGTTTACCTACCAAGTAAACTTTTGCTCAAATTTTACCCTTTAGATCAAAAAACCATCATAGTAGTTCTTTGAATTTGATTTTGTTAATCCGTAAGGTTAATTTGGACCATGCGCAATTGAACAAAATTTAAACTTACAAGTATGGATGCGGACTTGGCTTTTTGAAAAAAAAAAGGCCTACAACTTTGTTAACATAATTCCGTAAAGCTATAATTGGTAGGATTTGAAATTACACCAACTAAACATTAAAACACAAACTATATCATTAAGCTGCACTATATTTAATATTCATCCATTGAAGTAAATACGTAATTACCAACTATTTTTGAGGCAAGAATTAAAAAATTTGGGGCCATCTTCAAATCGGAACCTGGACCATCGTCCGACTATCCCGGTTCCAGGGCCAGCTTTGATTATGATAAACTACTGTAGGATTCAATGAATTCGACAATAAGTAATCAATCCTTTAAACTTTTGCTGTACAATTTACCCAGTTAACGAGGACAATCCATACAAATTTGACAATGTAGAAGTTGCAAAAGAGCAAGCAACATGTTGCTGTTGCATTAAATATGTCTACCAACATCTATCCATATTATATGAATGGCTGAATTCATCATCTCCTTCACAACATTTCTTCTATGTTACATACACCACACAGTCAAATACACACACATCTCATTAATTTCCTCATTCATCTTCCATGATAACAATATTCCCCATCATATCTCTTTATAAATAAACCACCTCCCTTTCCATTTTTTTGCAAACAAGGTCAAAATTACTTAAAACTGAAAATGAGCATGAAGAGCTCATCAGGGCAAGTGATAAGAGACTTAGAAGCGAATAAGCCTGCAGGCAATGGTATAGCATTACCAGGACTCAGTCCTTTGAGTGAAACTTTATGGAAAGAAAAAGCAAATACCGAACTCATCGGGGATGTCTCTGCAAGACTTACATGGAAAGATCTTACAGTGATGGTTAGCCTTGCTAATGGGGAGACTCAGACTGTTCTTGAAGGCTTAACGGGTTATGCCGAACCCGGTACCCTCACTGCCTTAATGGGCCCTTCTGGCTCTGGAAAGTCCACTCTTCTCGATTCTCTTGCTAGCCGCCTTGCTACCAATGCCTTTCTCTCTGGCTCTATTTTGCTTAATGGTCGAAAAACTAAGTTATCTTTTGGCGCTGCGGTATGCTTCAAACTCGTTTTCTTTTCAAAGTGCACATGATATTTTTTTACTAGAGTTATCTAAATGTAGGATTTGGACACCTGGTTTCGTTTAAAACAAAGTAAAGATTCATAAGTTGATTTGAGCCTTTAAATCAAACAATCCAGTAGTCTAGATCAATTGGTGCATTTGAATAGATTTATGAGCTATTAATCATGCTATAATGTATTGATTGGTCTAAGTTATTCGAAGAGTTTAAAATATCGCACCATAATGTGACAAACCATTATTTTTTAAGAGTAACTTTCCTTTTGAATCACACATAGTTTGAGCGAAAAACTTTTTTCATGAAACAGTGAAAATTACTATGCAAGTTGTGACTGTTTGCAAAGATATCAGAACACGTCTGTTTTTATAACAAATGATGCTTTAATAGAATCAAAAAGTACATAGAAATTAATGATGATAATTATGGGGGTTTTGATAGTTATTAAAGATAGGTGTAGATGATTAATGTTGGAGCCAACATTCACCTCTTGTAATTTAATTCTTTGAATTTGTGTAATTTATGGACAAGTTATATTTTTGATCAGGCATATGTGACACAAGATGATAACTTGATCGGGACGCTAACTGTAAGAGAAACTATCATGTATTCTGCAAAATTAAGGTTGCCTGATAAAATGCCTAAAGATGAGAAAATAGCATTGGTTGAAGGAACAATTATAGAAATGGGTTTACAAGATTGTGCTGATACAGTGATAGGAAATTGGCATTTGAGAGGTGTTAGTGGTGGAGAGAAGCGAAGAGTTAGTATAGCTATCGAGATTCTGATGAGGCCAAGATTGCTTTTCTTGGATGAACCTACTAGTGGCCTTGATAGGTACTGTATAATTTTTTAAGTAACATCACTGGTATTTCCATATATCAGGGTTGATGGAAGAATAAAATAATTTCATTTATTAAAATTACAGTGCTTCGGCTTTTTTTGTGACACAAACACTACGTAGTCTTTCAAGAGATGGAAGAACCGTCATTGCATCAATTCATCAACCAAGCAGTGAAGTTTTCGAGTTATTCGATATGCTCTTTTTGCTCTCAGGAGGGAAAACCGCTTACTTTGGAAAGGCTTCTGAAGCCTATCAGGTAATTTACTATAATTTGAAGTATATACAATCACTCACTTGATCTTAACTTTGATTATATTGTAATTGCAGTTCTTTGCTCAAGCTGGATTTCCCTGTCCACCACTAAGGAACCCATCAGATCATTTTCTTCGCTGCATAAACTCTGATTTCGATAAGGTGAAAGCTAGTCTTAAGGGCTCAATGAAAATGCGGGTATGAATAACAAACAATATCGCTTTATATTATAACTTCATTATATTTGTAACTTAGTCTAACTTGTGTTCTATTGCTGTATAAATGTAGTTTGAAAGAAGTGATGACCCTCTAGACAAAATCACAGCAGCTGAAGCAATTAGAAAAGTGACCGAGTTCTACAACCATTCACAATATTATTACACAGCATGCGAGAAAGTGGATGAGATATCTCGAGTTGTATGTACCTGTTTTGCTCATCTGTTTCTACTTTCTAGTTTTTTTAATTTCTTACTGAAATTAAGAATGATTGTATATTGCAGAAAGGAACAGTTCTTGATTTAGGAGGAAGTGAAGCGAGCTTCTTTATGCAAGCATACACGCTGACTAAGCGCTCATTCATAAATATGTCGAGAGATTTTGGCTACTACTGGCTCAGGCTAGTGATCTACATTGTTGTTACCGTATGTATCGGTACTATTTACCTGAATGTTGGAACAAGTTACAACTCCATTTTGGTAATAATTACTTTTGCTCTTTCTTGCCACTATAACATTCTTGATTGCAAAGTCTGTAAACTAACTTAGTTTATGTTGTGTTGCTATCTAGGCTAGAGGTGCATGTGCTTCATTTGTCTTTGGGTTTGTCACATTCATGTCGATAGGAGGATTTCCTTCATTTGTCGAAGACATGAAGGTAGGTAACATTGTGAACAAATTCAACTTATGTCAAGGTTGATTTTTTGATTAATAAAATGATGCAGGTATTTCAAAGAGAGAGGCTAAATGGACATTATGGAGTGTCGGCGTTTGTAATAAGCAATACGCTATCAGCAATGCCTTTCTTGATCATGATAACATTTGTGTCGGGCACAATATGCTATTTCATGGTGAACCTTCACCCTGGATTTATGCACTATCTGTTCTTTGTGTTGTGCCTCTATGGTAGTGTGACCGTTGTGGAGAGTTTGATGATGGCTATAGCCAGTGTGGTGCCTAATTTCCTCATGGGAATCATTATAGGAGCTGGAATTCAGGTATTCTAATTGTTCAATCTTAGTTTTTTGTACTTAGCTTGTATTATAAAATGCAAAAACTCTTTGAATGCACTCCTCTAGTTGAATATATTCTAATGTTATTGTCTAAATTCAGGGTATCTTCATGTTAGTCTCTGGCTACTTCCGACTTCCTCATGACATCCCCAAACCATTCTGGCGTTACCCGATGACATATATAAGTTTTCACTACTGGGCACTACAGGTAACAAAAAAAAATCACTTTTCTCTATGAATTTTCTTATTTGTTTTCTAAAAAAGAACTTAAGTTCTATACTATAAAATTTCAGGGTCAATACCAAAATGATCTTCATGGGCTAGTATTCGATAACCAACTTCCGAACCAGCTAAAAATACCAGGAGACTATGTACTGGAATACGTGTTCCAGATTGATGTAAACAGATCAAAATGGGTGGATTTAACAGTTCTATTCAGCATGATCGTTGCATACCGCTTATTGTTTTTCGTAATGATCAAATTTAGTGAAGATGTGACTCCATGGATAAGAGGATACATTGCTAGAAGAAGGCTGCAGAAGAAGAAAAGCAATAGCCGACATCCTACTGAACTTGTTGCTCGAACTCCTTCCCTTAGAGGATATGCTGAATCAAACTCAGACTCCAGTTCAAGTTAGGTTTTTATGATTATGTGTTTTTATTTTATTTTACAGAAGAAAAAAAAAGATGGTACATATACAGTTATAGTTGATATTTGTCTAAGAGGGTTGTATAGAAAAGCAATTTGATACCATGACGAGTAAAGTTTTCCCTGTTTTTCTTGTGAGTTTGGTTAAAATGCCATTATATAAACATACTTAAATTTCTTTAAATTTTGGGTTTCCGGTTTACTGTCTTATGTTAATGCTTGTTCAGTGTAATTTGAATGTCTGATAAAAACTGAAGATTTCTTTAGATCTCGCTCCCTCGCGTCTAAGGGTGTAAATCGGTCGGACCGAACCGGACGGAGATATGTTCAGTTTATGTTCTAAATAAAATCGGATCGGACACGGACCGGATGAAATTTATATTCGTACAAATTTTGTTGTCTTAGCTCGTGTCCTAAATGAAATCGGACAGACACGTACATACGTTTTTCGGATACAGACTCGAACGGATATGGATGGTCATTGCTATTTATATCAAATTTTATGTTGTTTAATAGAATTTCCATCAGCTATATTATTTTTATCATTGTGTATTGAAGTATAAGCGGTTTATGAATCTTTACTCAATTAACCGACCAAATAGTTGTCATATATGTTTTGAGAAACATAGAGAGAATTTGAACGAACACGGACCGGACGAGATTTTTATTCGTACAAATTTCGTTGTCCTAGCTCGTGTCCTAATTGAAAATCGAACGAACTCGAACGAACGTGACCACGAACACGAACGGACATCGGACACTCGTACAAAATTAACAGCCCTAGTCGCATCAATTATATTGCACTCTCGACTTAAATAACGAGGTTCCTTCTTTTTCAACTATAGATATTCTTAGTTTGTATCTTATTATTTGTACTTTTGGTTTTACTATTTATTCCATAGTTTGCTTTAAAACAAATGTTTATATTAATAGAAGGCTAATTCTATTCATGCTAGGGCTATCCATGGAAACCCGAAAAATCTAAAATCCGTCCGCATCCGTATCCAAAAAGCGGATAAATATTCAATATATGGAAAAACGGATGCGGATACGAAGACACCCGCATCCGAAAATTATCCGTTCGGTTTTTTTTCATTATTATAGTTAAAATTATGTGTATTTTAGTACAATTAAATATATTTATTTATTACATTATTAAGTTAGAAGTTTATATTATACGCATTAAATGCATAATAACTACTCAAAACTATGTATTATCTTAATATTTGTTTATTGTTAACACTTTAAAAATTAATAGGATTGAAATAAGTTTATGCTAAACTGAAATTTTTCATTTATGTTTCTTGATTTATCAGTCGTTAGCGAATAAGATAATTATCCGATATCCGTTCATATCCGTAGATGCAGATATTTGATATCCAAAAATGATTTCGGATGCAGATACATATATGCACTCTCCGCATCCAAAAATATCCCTTGACGGACCTAATTCATGCACCAATAATCTCTTACCATACATCAAATATATAATAAACTAATATACACTAAAAATTACTTTACATACACCGTCTCTTTTACGAAATTACCCTTGTTTTCATCTTCATCATTTTTTCTTTTTTAAAGCTTAAAACTCATTTATACAAAAGTAGAAATTCATAATACTATTAAGTTTAAATTTAACAAAATGAACTTTAATTTTTGCTACAAATATTGTAAATTCTTTAAAAAAATTCAACAATTCTTAGTTTCATCAAAATAAACTTTAATTTTAGAGAAAAAATCAAATACTTTTAAATTTGAGTAGTTAGTTGTGAAAGTTCTTAATTGATATTTTATGTTTTATTAACTTCATCAAAAATGTGTAGATTTGATCAGATATCATGTATTTCAATGTTTTAATTTGATGTGTTACAAGAAAGAGACTAAAAATGCAATAAAGAAGAAGGGTAACTTAGTCATAAATTTTCTTCGCAAAATAATAGTGTATGTTAGGTGACTTTTGGTATACAAATAAAATTTGCCTTAATAGAATCACATGGAACTACTTTACCATGCGTGATATGAGAAAGAAATTCTCTTAAATTTAAGTGAAAACGATTCAAATTGAGCTCACAACTTTGGAAAATAAACTAAGGTTGTGTTCTTTTTGTTAAACGAAAGGGGCATGTAAAACGGGCCACGAAAAGAGATTTTCCAACGAAAGAAGAATTTGTTATCATGTTACGAAATGAGCATTTGAAAGGGACATGAAATGAGATTATTAATTTTGTTATTACTAATTATATTGTTAACTTATTTAATTGATTAAAAGAAGAAGTATTTTAAGATTGTAATCTAATGCAAAAATTTGATAATTCAACAACAATAATGGTACAAGTACAATCCCACCAGTACAACAATTTCAATTTACAGATACAATAACGATAAAAAAAAACACAAATTACTAATGGTATGCAAACAGTTTCTAACGTAGTCCATCAGCAACTAGCTCATTTCGTATGTCATCTCGAACGATTGTCATGCAATTTATTGCAATTTTTTCAACTGGTCCACGATCGCTATTCCCGGATGTTCTAATATTACAATACTCTTTTAGAAATTCTTCTGAAACTAGATTGGGATCGTCGTCATATGACATAAATTATGGGTCTTCTTCGTTTGATCTTCATATGAAATTGTGGATAGCCATTTTAGTAGTAACGATTTGTACTTGAATTTTATATTTGTATGTCTGCATGTTATGTAAAATTGCAAATCTTTTCTTTTAAATTCCAAAGGTTCTTTCGATTGTCATAAGTAAACTTGAATGGTAGTAGTTGAAAATCTCATTTTCGGTATTTGGTTGATTCCATGTTTCATTAAAATATACAATACGATATCTAACATTGCGGTAAGGAGATAAGTATCTATCCGTTAGTCAATATCCTAAGTCAACTAAATAATATTGGCCTATTGGTGGATGAGGAAAATTAAAATTTATACTATTTAAAATTAAACGAAATACTTTACCATTGTGTGTAGTTCCTTCCCACCATACCCTTACAAACGTAAATGTTAGATCAAACATGCATACAGCCATAATATTCTACGTACCGAAGCATTTACGTCCAATATATCGTTGCATATCTATAGTAGAAACATGTGCAGCTACATGTGTGTCATCAATAGCCTCGATACAATTATTTAAAAATGGATAATATCGGTGTGATGTCCTAATTGACAGAGTTAGGGGTACGTAAGAGGGGTAATTCTGTAATTTACTGTAAATTATTAACTCTATTATAAATCTTGTTCAAAATAAAAGGTGCTTTTCTTTCTATTATATACTTGTTATATTATTTATTTAATTTAAGTATCTTTAATAGAAAATCCATAAATGATATGTTTTGTAATTGTAATTACAATTTGTTATAATCATGAGAAATTTATCACATGAAAATAAACATATCGTTTTAAATATTCCCAATTAAAATGTATCGAGATCGGATATCGATACATCCATTAAGACTACGGTACACAATACTCTTCAAATGTTGGACAATGTATTACTCATGACTGCTATAGGCACCAAGGGGCTACGTATTGATAGTTATTGGATAGCTATGTAATGACTCACTCGATAGTTTTTTGTTAGTTAATATAACAAAGGTCAAACAGAGAATATCGAAGTGATAATTTTACATAATTATCTTGACTTGATAATATTGTTGAACTTCAATGTGGACAATCCACTTTGATTACAGTTAAATCATAATACGACGTCCATTGAGCAACTATAGTTGGGTCTGAGTTAAAGCATTGTAAGTGAAATATTATTCAATATAAAATTTGTCTCCTTAGTTACATGATGTTTGTATCACGATCAACTATAGTCAACTCAAAGTCAAAGCCTTTGGGCAGAGCAATTCAGTTAATAATTATTATTATTATCGAACCAAAGATTTTATGTTTGGATTATACAAGTTGAATGTGGAAAATATTGGAGTTTTGAGCAAAACCAAATTCCATAAGTCCTAATGTGATATAATTTTGATGAAGAAAATTGGTGTAATTAATCGTCACTACCGGAAACCACTTAAAATAGTAAAATTGGATTTATCAAAATTGTGTAAACGATAAATTCGGTCAACCTATGACACCACTAGTTAAGGGGATGTATGGGCTTTAATATTTGAATTGTTCGATATTAACCGTTGATTGAATTTACATCCATGAGCTGTACAACCACAATGTTGAGTGCTCCAAAATACCGCACGATTTAATTAAGTTATGATTGATTTAAATTAATTAAATTAATTAATATTTGTGAAATATTAATTATAAATTTTTATTTGATTTAT
Organism: Allium fistulosum; assembly: GCA_030737815.1. Taxonomy (NCBI): domain Eukaryota; kingdom Viridiplantae; phylum Streptophyta; class Magnoliopsida; order Asparagales; family Amaryllidaceae; genus Allium; species Allium fistulosum. The sequence goes on from CM060907.1 coordinate 616,068,450, forward strand.
TTGAATCAGTATTTAATATAGTGCGTATATTGTTGGAACTGGACAAGCCCACAGCAGAAGTTATAGGTGAATTTCAAAAAACAATTCTTATTGGATCTTTATTGGACATATAAAGTTCAATTTATTCAGAACATAATAAAATCTTTTATTAACAAAATGATATATTTTAATTTAATTTATGTTATAATTTATATATACACATATCATATACACATATACATGTGTGTGCATGTGTAACATATCAATCCATGCAAGGTATTACATGTCCATGTACAGATGTTGGAATTTGCATCGCACCGGGCATGTTAGCTCATCCAATATGCAAATATATTGTCCAAATATATGTATATATATACTTTTGCTTTTATAATAAAATACTAATTTTATAACTACTAAATACATTCGTAATTGGTCACTCTGTGATTATTTACCTAAGATTATATGTTGTCCTTTATGAGTTTCGAAATCTAAAACCAATACTTGAATATGGATATTTGATCCGTGTACGATCACATATTAATGTTATATGGTGAATGGTCATAATTCGTATTGTACGAAACCCTAATGAAGTTGGTTCATTCGAAATAAGCAAGTAAATCATAGTGTGAGATCAAATATTCAGTATGATTGATTACAATAATGATCTTGTCATGTTAAATGTAACACTAGACCGAAAGCTACAACATAGGTATAAGAATTCGACCATTGAAATGTCAGTTTGATCAATCTACAATATTTGATTTCCTTAAATGTTAGTGATGAACAAATGCACTTTGTAAAAGGTTTGTTACGATATTGTAGTAAGGATTTTCTTTTGAATGGTTTGACCATTGAGAAAAGAAAACGAATGTGTTAGGATAAATGTAATTTAAGGTACAGTTGAGATGAAGAGAGTGAATGATCACTTCTGCTTCATAAAGAAACATCAGAAACGAGAATTGTAAAATAATAATTGACACTTAACATTGGAATGAGAAATATGATTTCTATTGCAAATTGTATTTTTTTTACATTGAAATTTATTTTCTATGAAATTTATTCCTTTGAGTTCAAGATATTTGATCCGAAAATTCTTGATTGTAAAATGGTTACAGTAGATAGAATAAATAGCCTACATTAAGTGTTGAATGGACCTTCATGTTTCGTACACTATTATAACAATGGCAGAAAGTGGGAGAATGCCATATAACATTTATTGATCGCATCAAGTTATGAAAATCATTTTCGTAAATCATACTAAACATTATTTCTGAATTAATAACTGTTTTCTGAAAGAGTCTATGCGGTAGGATCGTATAATATGGAATAGTGAAATAGTCTAGGTAGATGGTAGTAAGCAGTAAGTAAAGTAGACACCAAGACTTTATACTGGTTCGGACCTCTTGTTCTACGTCCAGTCCCTAAGCTCCTCTTAGGAATTCAACTAACCAACAACCCTCACCTAACCCGGAGGAATAGGTTTACAACTTACCCGAACAACCAAACGGGATTTCTTGCCTCAACTACCGAAGAGGACTTCAACTTGGATACAAAAAGTATTTCTGACTTGTTGTGTTCTTGATAACACTAATGAGTCAATTTAGTACAACTTTCCTATAATCTTATCCTCGAGAGTATACAATGTGTTTGTGAAGATTTTAGGAAATGTGAATTGTTATGAATCAAGAGATGTTATAGTTAAAACAGAGATTCAAGCAATGGGTTTGCTTTTGAAAACTTAAAAGAATCTGAAAGTATGTTCAAGTAAGTAGAGAGATTAAAGCAAGTAGAATTGGTGATTTGTAATTGTTAAAACAATGTATTTATACTTGTAGAAGAGTTGCATTTGTTTGCTAGAGATGCAGGGGAGAGATGCTTCCATTTCCATTGGAGAATGGTTGCAACTGTTGGAAGAAAGAAAGTGTCCTTTCATAAAAAATTCGCAGTTGCAAATTCAGTCGACTGAGCAGGAGATTCAGTCGACTGAAAATTGTAGAGGAAAATTTTCAGGCCTGTGTTCAGTCGACTGTTCAGGGAGTTCAGTCGACTGAAACTGTGTATGTTTTTATTTCTGTGCCAGTTTCAGTCGACTGGTCATGCCTGTTCAGTCGACTGAACTGTGAAAATTTGCACACTTAAAAGTATTTATAAAAATGAAGTTTAAAGGAAGTGTTTTAGTGTTCGTGCAAATCTCTTGAGGATAGATTTTAACAAATAATCTAGACTTGGACCCATAAAAATCATACTTATGTTTTCACTTTGGTCTTCATTGATCTTCCTCTGATTTTAAATGTATTTCTTCCTTTTTGTTGAAGCTCATTGTCATTGATCAAAATCTTCGTGTATCAACATTCTCCCCCTTTTTGATTGATGACAACATTAATGCTATTTTTCTCCCTCTGAATGAATGCACCTATCTTTCCTACAAAACAAAGTTAGCTACACAGATTTCTCCCCCTTTGTCATCGACAAAAAGGAAGTAATAATCATAGATATATAGAAAACAGTCACTGAGCAATAGAATTCTACGATTAGCATAGTTAAATAAAACAGAGTTTGCATCATAAATACAGAGATTTATCAAATTAAAAATGCATAGAACTATAAACCATAAAAAGTTACTCGTCTTTATCCCAATCATAAGAACCTTCTCTCTCTCTAGGTTCTCGAATGACTGGTCCTCCTGTTGGTGGTCTATGAGTTCTTCCTCCTTGACTACACCTAGCTCCGCTCGCGCTGCTACTTGTATGTTCTTCGGATGTCGTCCATGTAAAGGTAGGTGCCGGACGTTTTCCACGTGATGTTGAAGCGGTAGTAGTGTTTGAGCACGAGATTGCATCCCATAGTTTGTTGAAGAATCCTTTAATCTTGTCAAGCTTGTGGTCTACCTTCTTGAGACGATTATCAAGAATTTGTTGATTTCTTGATAAAATTCCTAAAGATTGGTTGGTAGTAAAGCTTGGCTCAATAACACGAATTTCATCTTCTCTGTTGGAAGGATTTTCATGTGGAGCTTGTGGAGCTTGTGGAGGATGTTGTGGTCCTTGATGCCTAGCTTCCCATTCGGCGAGAGATATGATTCGAGGTGGTCTCGCTGGAAGTTGCATTAGGCTTATGGTCCGATGGTTTATTTGGTGGACCATACTATTCTCGGATTCGGGTAATGGTGTGTCAACGTTTAGAAGTAAACGCATGATATATTCACCGAAATAAATTGTCCTCATTTTGCCATTGTTAAAAGTGAGGAATTTGTCGAGAATTAATTGAACCCAATTAACTTGATAGTTACCCCAATTGCATAGAGAGCGCGATAGTTGTTAGGGTATAAAAGTTCATATGAGCCCGTCCTTGGCGTGATTGTTCTCATTAGAGCTTTATGGAGAATTCTTGCTCTAGGACGTAAGGAGGTGGACTTAAGATCCGCAATGTTGGCATTGTCATCCAAAAATTGGTGGTTTATGTTGTCACGAATGTGAGGGTTAAAGTCAATCTCCTCAAGTTTGTTACCAAAGTTTGGCGAGCCTAAGATGTGTGAAATGCGGTCAAGAGAAAACCAAACTTTCTTACCACATACCATACTCCAAACACTATCATTTGGATTTCTTGGAGTTTGGTGTCCGAGATTAAGATTAGCATAAAATAATTTCACCATAATGTGATTTATGGCATGATCATTTCTTTTTAAATCTAAAAGAGATGTTAGACCTGCTTGATCCGTGAATGCTTGGATATTGTAGGACTGAAGACTCTGAAAATCGACAAAAGAATGCTCGAAAATCCTTGAATTCTTCATCTTGTTCCATCTTGTGACGGTTATTCCATCGTATAGCCATTGTGCTATTTGAGCATCAATTGTCTCGGAGGATGAAGAAGAAGCTCTAGATCTTTTTGGAGGCATTTTGTCTAATTTGATTTTGGTAGGAGCAATTTAAGTTTTGTGGTTAAAAAGTGAAGGAATAAGGGTAAAACTGTGGTTAAAAAGGAAAAAGGTTGCCTGGAAATTCACGTTAAGTCGACTGAATAGTCTGTTCAGTCGACTGAAATATAGTACGAAATATTTCTGTGTTAGATTCAGTCGACTGAACAGTACATTTAGTCGATTGAATGTTTAGCTGAAATTTTCTGTTGAATTTTCAGTCGACTGTACAGATAGCTTCAGTCGACTGAACTACGTACATAATATTTTCTGTCTGTAATTCAGTCGACTAAACAGGTATTTTCAATCGACTGGACCTTCAATTTTTGTTGGGTTGCCTAATTTTTGAAGAAAAAATAATTTATTTATAACACCAATTACAATGATGTAGAAATAACATTATGAAAATAGTTTGAAATTAACTATTTCTTTTGGGATGGGCTTGGAGTCTTCTTTCCTTCATTCTTCATATAGTTTTTATCCCATGAACTAGGACTGTAATGAGGCGTCCTAGGAGACATCCAAGGATTCAAGGGATCATTTGGCGTACGATAGGATGAAGATGGATCAAATGAACTAACGGGTCGAGGTAAGGGCTCAGCCACTTCGTTCTTCTTTGATCCACAAAAGCGTAATCCAATTTGTTCCAAGAAACTTAGTCTTTTAGCCGTGACCTTTTGTTCAAAGTATAATTCGCGTTGAAGATCTATTTGTTGTTGTTGAAAGTGATGAATTTCATCAATCTTTCTCTTTGTATCAGGAGAGGTAAAAAGGCTACGTATTGTCTTCTTTGATTCCGGTGTGTAACCGGTTCGATAGTTTTCCCATTTGTAAACTGGCTCATGTGTTAGTGTTGGCGTTGGAAGCTTTGGAGTAACTGGAGAGTTATCATCCGGGGAGGTGAAATCGATGTGAGAGTTTGAGCTATCGTAAGACATCTTTTTAAATTGTGATTTTCAGAAATAATTTCATCATTCTTTGTCTTTTGAGTTTCAATTTCTTGGCTCAAAAGTAAAAGTTGACTATCTGAGTTTGAGAGAGATTCTTGAACTTTTTCAAGTTCTTCTTCCAATATTTTCTTTTCATCTTTTAACATATCTCTTTCAAATTCAGCTTTGTTTTGATTTTCACGAGTTTCCTTGAGTTTTCTTTTAAGAGTTTTTATTGTGCTCAAAAGTTCAGTGTTTACATCAATTAAATCATCATAAGATAAATTACTAACCTCAGATTCTTGAGCCATGAAGCACACATTTGCTTGTTCATTGTTGCTATCACTATCACTATCTGATGAATCTGAATCAGATTCGTCCCATGTGATAGAAAAAGCTTTCTTTTTACATTTGTCTTTCTTATTCTTGTTGTTGAAGTTTTTTTGATTCTCCTTCTTTAGCTCCGGACAGTCTTTTATCATATGACCTTTCTTATGACAATTAAAACATTCTATATTTGAGGATGAAGGTTTGTTCAAGAAATTCTTTTTGAAACCGTTTTCATTTCCTTTTCTATATTTTAAGAATTTCTTGAAATTTTTGGTAATAAATTCTAGATCCTCATTTTCAGACTTTGATTCTTCCTTTTCTGCGTGAAAAGCCATATTTTTTCTTTCCTGTGTTTGATCTTTCTTAGCTTGCATGTTAACTTTATAAGACATAAGGTTTCCAATTAATTCTTCTGGTTTCATTGTAGATAGATCGTTTGCTTCCTCGATTGCTAAGACTTTTCTCTCCCATTCATCAATGAGTGAATTTAGGACCTTAGATACAATACCAAAATCCGTATACTTTTCTCCTAATCCTATTAAGGCATGATGAATGTCTTGAAATCTCGAGTACATTTCATTGATGGATTCATTCTGTCGCATTCTAAAGTTTTGGAACTGGTTCTTTAGCATGGAGATCTTTGTTTGTTTGACTTTGTTTGTGCCTTCATGTATGGTTCTAAGTGTACTCCATATCTGATGTGCAGTAGTACATATGCTAACACGGTTGAATTCATTTCTATCCAAGGTGCAAAATAACATATTCATAGCTTTGGCATTTGCACTAGCTTCATTCTTCTGAATATGTGTCCATGTAGAATATTCTGTTGTTGGTACAACGAGTTCTGCTTGTGTTGCATTCCAGGCTTCAAAACTTGTTGCTTGCATATAAATCCTCATCCTTGTAGCCCAATAATTATAGTTTAGTCCATTGAATAGAGGAGGTCTTTGAGTAGATTGTCCCTCTGCAAATGTAGAGTTGTAGGTAGATGTTGTGCTTGTGTTGTTTTCCATATTATCAATATGTCAAATAACGGTGTTATGGTTATAGGACGGCCTTGCTCCGATACCAATTGAAAGAGTCTATGCGGTAGGATCGTATAATATGGAATAGTGAAATAGTCTAGGTAGATGGTAGTAAGCAGTAAGTAAAGTAGACACCAAGACTTTATACTGGTTCGGACCTCTTGTCCTACGTCCAGTCCCTAAGCTCCTCTTAGGAATTCAACTAACCAACAACCCTCACCTAACCCGGAGGAATAGGTTTACAACTTACCCGAACAACCGAACGGGATTTCTTGCCTCAACTACCGAAGAGGACTTCAACTTGGATACAAAAAGTATTTCTGACTTGTTGTGTTCTTGATAACACTAATGAGTCAATTTAGTACAACTTTCCTATAATCTTATCCTCGAGAGTATACAATGTGTTTGTGAAGATTTTAGGAAATGTGAATTGCTATGAATCAAGAGATGTTATAGTTAAAACAGAGATTCAAGCAATGGGTTTGCTTTTGAAAACTTAAAAGAATCTGAAAGTATGTTCAAGTAAGTAGAGAGATTAAAGCAAGTAGAATTGGTGATTTGTAATTGTTAAAACAATGTATTTATACTTGTAGAAGAGTTGCATTTGTTTGCTAGAGATGCAGGGGAGAGATGCTTCCATTTCCATTGGAGAATGGTTGCAACTGTTGGAAGAAAGAAAGTGTCCTTTCATAAAAAATTCGCAGTTGCAAATTCAGTCGACTGAGCAGGAGATTCAGTCGACTGAAAATTGTAGAGGAAAATTTTCAGGCCTGTGTTCAGTCGACTGTTCAGGGAGTTCAGTCGACTGAAACTGTGTATGTTTTTATTTCTGTGCCAGTTTCAGTCAACTGGTCATGCCTGTTCAGTCGACTGAACTGTGAAAATTTGCACACTTAAAAGTATTTATAAAATTGAAGTTTAAAGGAAGTGTTTTAGTGTTCGTGCAAATCTCTTGAGGATAGATTTTAACAAATAATCTAGACTTGGACCTATAAAAATCATACTTATGTTTTCACTTTGGTCTTCATTGATCTTCCTCTGATTTTAAATGTATTTCTTCCTTTTTGTTGAAGCTCATTGTCATTGATCAAAATCTTCGTGTATCAACATTTTCCACTATTGACAGAAAAATAGATGGTTTTATTTCAATATGAATTTTATGAATATTTGTATAAAATAAAACTATAATAGTAGTATTTGTTTTCATAACAAAAATGATGCATTGGAAAATACATAAACATCTCAAATTATTTGCAATTATTTTGGAATTATTGACTAAGCCATAGCTTTGAGAAATAATTCTTTAATTATGTGATTATGAATCATATGGTGCTAGTGAATTATACCTTAGACAATTAAGAGCGAAGCACCCACCTAGTGAGAGCGTCATAAGAGTTGATGAACCCTTCGGATTGATATATATATATAGATGTACACAATTGAAAGTTTATTAATACCAAAACAGTTCCATGTACTTCATTATATTCACTGATGAGTTATCATTAACATGAACAAGTGTTATGATACACATGTAGTGTGCCTATGATAAGTTTAGAGAATATAAAACGGAAGTAAATGAAATTACATGCAGTGAAAATGATTTGATTTGATCAAATAAGTGAGTACATTGGAAGGAGGTCCAAACGTATTTAAAAATTTAATAAAGATTCAATCTCAAAAGTCACTCATCCCTATGATACATATTAATGTTTCAATAAGGAGTAATCGAACTTTGTTGGACAAAGTACGATTAATGATGAGTGAAGCTGAGCTAACTTCTTTATATAAGGCCGCGTACTAAAGAGTAGTACACAAGGTTAAGATTAATTTCATCTAAAGAATTGTTTACAAAATTATACAAGATAAGGGTTTATGTGAAACCCTAATATATCCTAGGCCAAGGAGCTGGCAGGTTGTGCGAGTCGAAAGACTACACGTAATAATTGTATGTGAAGGTTCTTGTATGAATCACCCTAAAGGAGTTTGGGAACGATCGTCATAAGATGACCAATTTATGTTTTGAACATAATTATTGTAAACTAATACCAGTTTTATGTAATGCAATTCACAAAAATTTTATGAATACCTATTCGATTATGCTAAGAAGCAATTGTTGTTTTAAGAAATGCCAACTTCATAGCGAAGGAATTTATTCTAGAAATTATTGGTAGTAAAACGGATTTGGTACGATCCAAAGATGAAATAGATTACGAGGCATGAAATGAAATTAACCAAAACTAGATGAACACAATGCATTAGAATGTCTAATAAGTATTCTCACACATTAAAGGGAAACTACGAGTTTCTTATCAATGTCGAGAATAGATAATCCTCAGTTGTCAATTAAACCATTAAGAGTATTGACTCCAGAATATGGTATGATGCACAAATCTGAAAGGATTCCAAGTTCATTATCAAAATATGATTTTGATAGTTATACCAAAGGAATATGATCCATCAGCAACCTATATGTATTTAAGAGGAAAACTAATACAGTTGGAATATTGTGAGCCATATTGATAAGAATAACTTCCTAAGTATCAATTGTTGGATTTAGCTAACATATTCATCACACGATGTGTTTCAGTAAATTCTGATTTTGCTTACAAAACTATCACTTTGTATGACTTTGTGTTTGGTAAATATGTGTTGAAATAAAAAATTCAAAATAATGACTTAGAATAGACAGTTTGCCTTGAAGTCGGTAGGAGAGATATTGAGTTTATGGGTTCTTGGATAAGATCCAAGAACATATATGAAAGTATCGTCCGACAGACATCAAAGGTGAATAAGTATTTTGATAGAAATATCAAATAGTTTGATTTTTGTTAAAACGCAGAGGAAGTATGTGTCTACAAGAAAGAACATTAAAAGGTATGTGAATAGTTCTTGATTATAAGTAAACAACATACTACTGATTATTAACGATGTACTTATATTAAAATTAGTTATAGTTAGTGTTTGCACAAAAAATGGACAAACACCTCAAAGTTGTATGATTTAGTGGATCTTATGTTGTTCTTAGCGATTTGAGTAATTTACGCAAATATATGAAAAGCGGGGGCTAAACTGTAAAAAGACACGCAAATTTATAGTGGTTCAGCCAGAATGTGCCTACGTCCACTTTATTGTTATTTCTCTTCTCTTCTTTTGATTACAAGTACAAAGCTTTAATACAAGTAATAGAAAGTTGTTTGAAAGTTCCTTCCGTGCTTGAGCTCTCAAAACTTGTCCCCATTGTTGTACCCCTGCCCCTCTATTTATAGAGTGAGGTTGGGGGCAGGGGTCTTGGATGTATATAGCTGCTGGTGGGCCTGGGCTGATGCAATCTGGCCTGGCACACCTTGGTTCGGCATCCCATGGTTCGGTGGTAGGAGTGCGATGGTGTGGACCGGTAATGCTTGGTCCGGGGGTTTGGTTCGGTGAGGTTGGTCCAGTGGTTGGGTTGGCGAGGCCGGATGAGAGTTGGTTCGGTGGGAGACCGGACGTGGGTTGGTTCGGTGGGAGACCGGATGTGGGTTGGTTTGGTGGGAGACCGGATGAGAGTTGGTTCGGTGGGAGACCGGATGAGAGATGGTTCTTGCCTTTTGGTTCGGTGGTAGAAATGCACACAACACTTGCCCCCCAAAGTAGGGTATGTGCGTGCGCATGGCGTGCTTTGCTTTAAGTTTGGAGGAGCTTTCATCCGGTTTTCATTACCGAGCCAACCGGTCCGGTAGTCCACTTTCGTCTATAAGTAGAGGCCATGTGCCACCGTTATTCCCTACCAAGTGTAACAACCGAACCAGATCCCTCCCAGCCGAATCAACTTCTTTGCCGAATCACGTTGCTAGCCGAATCAAGGTGAGGTTCTTTTTGCCGAATGAATTTTCGAGTTGAGTGTCGAATGAACTTACGAGTTGAGTGCCGAATGAACTTACGAGTTGAGTGCCGAATGAACTGTTGTATCGAGTGAACATGTGTTTCATACTTCGAATTTTTAAGCGAAATTCCAGATTACGCTGCTTGCATATTCTAACGATATACTTTTCCCATGTTTGCAGATAAATGTCTCGAAAAGTTGAAACTCGATCAGATAAGAGGAGATCCGGGGGTGAAGGAGAGTCCTCGGCCGTGCCCCCAGCTCAATCAGGATCGGAGCGTCATGGGCCCGCCCCGAGGTCATTAGTGGATGGATATGGTCCCCAGGAGCTGCTGGATTCCCCGCCTGACTGCTTTCCTAGCTCTCTCAAAGAGGAGCAACTCGATGTTATATCTCGTTCCTTTGGGATCGATAGAGCCCTCATGCTGCTGCCGGGCCCAGGAGTCATGCCATACAGTCCTCCCGAAGGATACTTTGCTTATAGTAGGTACCATTGCATGTGTGGTGCTATCCCGCCTCTCAATGCTTGGGTAGTCAGCTTCCTCACGTATCTGAAGGTGGCCCCATTCCAGCTTCAGCCCAACTCTTATGCCATACTGGTGAGCCTTTTCGTTATCTTTCGGAGGAAGTATGGTCGTGCTCCATCCAACCGGGAGATCCGGTACTTGTATAATTTAAGGGGCTATAAGAAGGGGTCCCCATATATTAGCTTGGAGTCCGCTGTGGCCTTCAAGCCGGTCCTGGACCTGTACTCTAAATTCAGCATGTTCAAGAAAGAGTGGTTCTTTGTTAGGGACGACTCCGTCTCCATCCGGCGCTTTACCTCTGGATGTAAGTTGATGCTTTTACTTATAACTTTTATTCCGATTGCGACGCTTCTTCTCATACTTTCTCATTTTTGCTAGCGACAGGTGGCTTTCCGGTTGTGGAGACTGATCGCCTGGTTCAGACGGCGGCTGAGATAGAAGCCATTCTTGGGAAATACAGATCATCTGCCTTCTTGATTAGAAATGCGATTCTTCTGGAATATAACTTGATCCTTCCGCAGCAGTCTGTAGTTAAGCTGAGGGAAACGGCGGACGAGAGGGCGGCTGCTCAGGCTAAGGGAGGCGTTGCGGCAGAGGGTGGAAAGAGAAAACCATTCACGAAACCTCCAGCCGTCGGAGGTAAGAAACTTAAGAGGTCGGACGGTCCTTCTCCCAGCAATTGTCCACTTACTCAGGGGGAGATAGATGCGGAGGAAGAAAGAGGTGAGGCTGAGGGCGGAAGTGACGTTGAGCGTCTTGGTGATGATGGTGGCGATGGACAGGGTGGCGATGGTTCCAGGGTTCTGTCTTCTGGGCAAGTAGGCGAAATGCAAGAGTGGACGGATGATGCTTTCCGCCAAGCTTTTGAGGGGTTGGATGGTGATCCGGCTTTGGTAGAGAAGACCGGGAAGGCGGACAAAGCCGGGACTGGTGCAAGTGAGTCTCCTCCGACTATTCCGGCCAAGGTGGCTCTGACGACTCAAGGTGAACTCTTGACCCCTGCATGCTTCACTAATGATAGGGACTTAGGAATATTTTATGACCCGCTCCCGTCCTGGAATGAAATCCAGGACTTATTGCAGTATCCCACTCCTCCCCAGGGTTTGTACAACCACAGCTGTGTTTCTTTTCCTTTTCTAACTTGTAATCTACCGCGTTTCTTGAATCATATAGTAATGTAAGATTGTGACACTTGTTCTTTATATCAGGAGCAGGCAAGACGCCCAAAGCTTCAGACCTTCGACACAGGCTCGAGCAATATAAACTTTCCAAAATTTCTGCTAAGCCGAAGCCCTCAACCCAACGCTCCGGGGATGTAGTCGGATACCGTCCTCTTCTTGGGGTCATCGAAGAGGGTATTCAGCAGAGGAAGAGGAGTCATCCTTTATCCGAAACTTCGCTCGGTCCTCAGCCTCCGGCTCAGCCTATTCATGATATTACTGAGGAGGGTAGCGAGTTTGTACCTTCTCCACACCCGTCCGGAAACCCTTCTGTTATTCATATCGACCGTCCCGACTTGGCCCGTAATCCATTCGCGGGTCATCCTGATCTGGATCCAGGTTCTCATGATATTACTTTTGACGAAGTCACTGGTGAACACCTTCTCCCCCGTAACCCCATGGTACGAGTACTTGATGAAGCCAAGTCCTTAGATCTCGATCTACTCACCACTCGTATAGTCACTATGGGAGACGAGGCCAAAGCTAATATTGATCGGGTGGCAGAGGAGACCAAGAAGCTGATGGGGCATCATGCTCGGCTGGTTAAGGCCGGAGAGGAGATTGGGAGCGCCAATATCCGACTTCGATTGGTGGTTTCGGATCAGGCCAAGCAGCTTGCGGATCAGGCTATCCAGATTTCTCAGCATGAGGCTGCTACTGGGCGATTAAGGAAAACCATGGAAGAGGCCAGTCGGGTCGAATTGCGGAAAATGGAAGCTGCTTGCAAAGAGCGGATTGACATGGCTATCGCCACGGTGGATGAGGTTCGGAGAGCGGATCTCGAGCAGGTGGAGGAATTGTCCGAGAAACTTGAGGCTGCAGAGCTTGCCCAAGCTAAGCTGAGGGAAGAGATGGAGGTGATGCGGAGGTCCCTTCAGGCTGATTGCTCGAGATACAGACTGGAGAGAGATGCTGCCGTCGAAAGGTTGTCGGCCTCCGATGCCCGGATGAGGGAGTTTGAGGAGAACGAGGGAATGATGGATGACATGCTCCAGGACATGTATTTCCGGACTTGGAAGCAAGGCAATCTCTCTTGGATGGATGATTATCCCAGGGTCATGGCCAAGACCTATCTTCGGGCTTTGGAGGAGGCTAAGGCTGATGCAGATAAAGAGGGTGGAACGGTCTTCAGTATGGATGTGGTCACTGCCCAGTTCACCAAGGAGGAGAAAGTGGCGGTAAAGGAGGGTATGCGGCTGCTTGCTGCTGAAGAGGCAGGTGTGCAGGTAGAGGATGACGACCAGGATGGTCAAGAAGCAGGTGCTGGTAAGTTTTCCTTTCTAGTCTTTCCGTTAACTTGGTTACTCATCACTAATGAATCCTTTTTATGACCGGACAGGCGGGCAAAAGAGCGAGGACAAGACTTCGACGCAACCGGCTCCCTGATTGGACCTGGAAAATTCTTTTTGTAGGCTTGGTAGTGTTGTATCTGTTAGTCTTAAGACAGTAGAGTAACTTCTAAGTTGTAATTCTTGCTACTTGTAATAATATTATTCTTGACGTGTAATTTTTTAGCTTAAGCTGATTCTGTCGTTTCTTGAATATTTGTTGCTATTTCGACATATCGTATGAGAAATGTAGCTATGTATATCCTTGTAATTAAATTGTGTTTGATGTCAGGTTCTGGGTTTAAATCATAATCTCATGACTTGCAATGTTAGCGTGTGGTGTGAAAAAATTAAATTACAGTCATGCATATGCACATAAAGGAAGAAAATACCGCCTTTCATGTTCTGTTTGTAAATGGCAGTTTCGAATATCTTGTATGACCAAGCATGGAAAGCAGTCGAATGCCCTGCCATCTGATTGTGAATCTCTGCATCCATTGGCGGGTATCTCTTACCCTGCATCCTGTACTTTATGGTTTGTTATAGAGGATAGGAGGAAAGTTTTTTAAGTAAAATTGAAATATGTGAAATGGTAAAACTTCCAGTCACGGAAGGCCTTCGATGTGCTTAAGTTCGTGGCAAACGGGTTTTGTAGTCACTTTCCCTAGCTGTGGGTCTTGGAGACATTTGTCACCCATCTTACGCCTCCGCGGGGAGTTAATTCTTTTTTACCACAGCCGTACTTAAGACACACCGGAGCCGAGATCGCGCACAGTAACTACCCGGGCCATTATGGCCCGTACTCATGGGTATTATTCGACTTACTGTGGCCGGCTAGCGTGGGTGCCGATCGTCAACTGTGAACTGCCCCTGGCTGGCCACACCTTATGTTGGGGCTTATAATCGGTTCACAGTCGCCGGCGAGCCTAACGCCGTAATGAGCTGCCTCGGCTATAGTCGGCCTTCTCGGTGGCTTATAATCGGCTCATTACAGTTGGCTTTAAGGGCCGTCGCGAGCAATGAGTTAACCCGTAGCAGAGGGATGCTGGAGCAAAAGTGTCTCATTGGCGAGGGCATAGATTCGCATAGTACCTGTTGGGTCTTGTCCACGTGAAGTTGCATCGTGGAGTGCTTTGAATAGAAATGCTATATGCTCAGGATTTTGTTCAACAGAAAAGGATAAAGTTAACAAGCAGCCAAGATACAAAGGAACAAGTTAAAAAAGAGACAAGGCTTTTTTAAAGTGGTTCGGCACGAAAAAATGCCTACGTCCACTGATTCTCTTTGTTAATTCACTTCATATGGGCAATACAAGTTAAGAAAAGTATCGACGGAGGTGTTTGATGTTCCATGCCCTCTGGAACACCTCTCCGTCCACTGTTGACAAAATATAGGCTCCGTTGTGGAGATCTTTATGAATTACATATGGTCCATCCCAGATTGGGTCTAGTGCTCCGGGGCGAGGGAAGATTCGCTTGAGGACAAGATCCCCTTCTCGTAAGGTACGATGCTTGACTTTGGAGTTGTATTGTGCTGCCACCTTTTGCTTGTGGGCTGCTGTTTTTAGGACTGCATCATTCCTTCTCTCCTCGACTAGATCCAAAGACATGTTGAGGAGCTCTTCGTTCTCTTCTGGGTTATAGTGGATCCTACGGTGGGAAGGCACAATGGTTTCAACTGGGAGCATAGCCTCCGATCCGTATGCCAAAGAGAAAGGAGTGTGCCCTGTTGATGTTCTGAAAGATGTGCGGTAGGCCCATAGTGCCGTAGGGAGTTCATCCACCCAAGCGCCCTTTGACTTTTCGAGCTTCTTTTTTATCAGAGTTTTCAGAATTTTGTTGACTGCTTCGACTTGTCCGTTTGCTTGGGGATATGCTACGGATGAGAAGCTTTTGTGAATTCCGTGTTCTTGGCACCAGTTGGCGAATTCCTCGCTGTCAAACTGAAGTCCATTGTCTGATATGATTTTTAGTGGGACTCCGTACCTGCACAGAACATTTTTGATTAAGAAGTTGATAACTTTCGCTGAAGATACTTTATTTAGAGGTTCTGCTTCCACCCATTTGGTGAAATAGTCGACTGCCACTATAGCATATTTGGCGCCGCCTCGACCCATTGGCAGTTCACCGATTAAGTCAATTCCCCATACTGCAAAGGGCCAAGGGCTGGTCATCTGAGTAATCTCGGTTGTTGGTAGCCGAGGGATCTTAGCAAATTTTTGGCATCTGTCACACTTTTTGACGAAATCTAAGGCATCCTTGCTTAAGGTGGGCCAGAAATATCCGTATCGGAGTATCTTTTTTGCTAACGTTTGCCCTCCGGTGTGATCTCCGCAGCTTCCTTGATGAATGTTGGATAAGATTTCCTTGGCTCCCCTTCCGGCGACGCACCTTAACAATGGGTTAGAGAACCCGCGCCGATAGAGGATGTCTCCTTGTATTGTGTAGCGGGACGCTTTCCTCAAGATTTTCTTGACTTCGTTACGCCCGTCGGGTAGTGTGCCATTCTGTAGGTAGTCTTGGATGGGAGTCATCCAAGTTGCCTCTTCGGTTGCAGCTATCAGATTCACTTGCTCAAAACTTGGGATCGTTTGCTTTGAGACAGTTACTGCTCCGAAGATGGCGACGTCTCTCATACTTGCTTGCTTTGCCAATTCGTCGGCCTCTTGGTTCTCTTCCCGAGGGATGTGTTTGACTAAGTAGTGGTCCAATCGGCTGAGAAGTAACTTGGTCTTCTTTAGATATGCTATGAGTCGCTCTTCTCGAGCTTGGAATTCCCCTAGTATTTGATTAACAATAAGCTGAGAATCGCTGTGAAGACACAAAGAATTGGCTCCGATCTCGATAGCAATTTCCAATCCGGCTATTACTGCTTCATATTCCGCATCGTTGTTGGTGGCAGCGAACTCCAACCTTATAGCATAGTGCAGTTTATTTCCCCTGGGAGTGATTATTACCACACCTGCCCCCGAGCCTTGTTCGTTAGATGCACCGTCCACAAAGAGATTCCACTTGATATCTTCTGTTATTTCCAGTTGCTCCTTATCCTCGTTGGTAGTGAATTCTGCAATGAAATCAGCCATGGCTTGTCCCTTGATGGCGGTGCGAGGGTGATAGGTGATATCATATTGACTCAGCTCAATACACCATTTAAGTAGTCGCCCGGAAGTGTCGGGACGATGGAGTACCTGCCTCAGTGGTTGATCGGTCAGAACTTTGATGGAATGGGATTGGAAGTAGTGACGTAGCTTTCGTGAAGTGATTAGTAAGCAGTATGCTAACTTTTCAAGCTTAGGATATCTGACTTCTGCCCTAGCAAACCTTTTACTGACGAAGTAAATTGGTCGTTGCGTGCGGTTGTCTTCCCTTACCAAGGCAGCGCTTAGAGCGTGAGATGACACAGCAAGGTATAGGTATAATTCTTCGCCTTCGCTTGGGGTCGAGAGTACCGGTGGTTTCTGGAGGTGTTCGATTAGGTTACGGAAAGCGGTTAAGCATTCGTCCGTCCATTCGAATCTTCCTTTATCTTTCTTTAGAGCTTCGAAAAAGGGGACGCACTTGTCCGTTGCTTTGGAGATGAATCGGCTTAGGGCAGCCACTTTTCCATTTAGGCTTTGCATTTCCTTTCGGGTGGAAGGTATCTTGATGTCCCTTAATGCTCGGACTTGTTCAGGGTTTGCTTCTATCCCTCGGGCATGGACGATGAATCCTAAGAATTTTCCCGATGACACTCCGAAGGAGCACTTTAGTGGATTCAACTTCATTCCATACTGTCGAAGTACCTGGAACATTTCGCCTAGGTGGCTTACGTGATCTTTGGCTTTCCGTGATTTTACCAGCATGTCGTCTACATATACTTCCATTGTTCGTCCTATTAGCCCTGCAAACATCTTGTTGACGAGGCGTTGGTAGGTGGCTCCTGCATTTTTAAGTCCGAAGGGCATCACTTTGTAGCAGTATAAACCCCGATCGGTGATGAAACTAGTGTGGTCTTGGTCGGGAGCATGCATAGGAATTTGGTTATATCCTGAGTATGCATCCATAAAAGACAGGAGTTCGTGCCCGGCTGTGCTGTCTACAAGTTGATCGATTCTGGGAAGCGGGAAGCAATCCTTTGGGCAGGCGTCGTTTAGGTTGGAGAAGTCAATGCAGGTCCGCCACTTCCCATTAGCCTTCTTTACTAGTACCGGGTTGGCGATCCATTCTGGGTAAATAGCTTCTCGTATGAAGTCGTTGGCGAGTAGATTCTTTACTTCTTCATCGAGGGCTGCTGATCGCTCTGCCCCCATACTTCTCTTTTTTTGTTTTACAGGCGCCTTGGTAGGATCAATTTTTAATACGTGGCATGCTATGTTGGGGGAGATTCCGGTCATGTCAGCGTGTGACCAAGCGAACACATCCAAGTTGTGGCGGAGAAAATCAATGAGTTGTTCCTTCAATTCAGTTTTCAGCTGCGACCCAATTTTCAGTAGCCTACTTGAGTCGTGCTTGTCTACAGATATAAACTCCATAGCCTCTGCAGGCTCGGCGGTGGCCTCCTCCTCTTTGTCCCTAGGGTCTAATTCATTGAAAGGGTCGCTGGTGTATCGAAGAGGAGGGGCTTTCTTTAGTTGCTATGCTTCAAGGCTTTTTGTGCAGAGGGCAATCTCTACACCTTTCCCTTTATCTCTCCTGTGGTTGTTGCGAAGTTCGGTTACATAGCAGTCTCGTGCAATATCTTGGTCTCCTTCCACTTCCCCTACCCCATTGTCTGTTGGAAATTTCATTTTCTGGCACCACGGGGCTAGGACAATCTGGAAGTCAGATAGGGCTGGTCTTCCTAGGAAGGCGTTGTAGGCCGAATGGTTTTCTATCAGCACAAACGTCTGTTTCCTTACAACGGAGCGGGGATGGCTTCCAATTTCAACGAAGAGGTCCAGCTGCCCGATGGGCATTTTCGCATCTCCAGTGAAACCGTGTAGCGGTTTATCGCAGGGAGATACATCCTTCATTGATAGCCTCATTTTGTCGAATGCGTGTTTGAACAGGATATTTACAGAGCTTCCAGTGTCTACCAGGATTCGGTAAACTTCGGCGGGACCGAGTCGGGCAGAGATAACCATGGGATCCATGTGAGGGTACTGTCTTCCTTCTAGGTCGCGTTTACTGAATGTGATGTCATCATTTTCTTTCCGCTTTGGGTGGCGCTCTTCTATAACCGTATTGACACAGTCTCTATTGTCTCTAAGCGACTTCCCATATCTTTCCATCTCTTTCCAACTTCTGTCTGCGATGTGCGGACCTCCTGAGATGGTATGGACCACTATCTTCTCTTGACTAGAGCTGCTAGCGTTGCGGTCGCCTCTGCCGGTCCCTGGTGAGGGTAGCCTTGGGTTTTCATTGGCAGGAGCTGGAGTCCTGTCTTGACTTTTTACATAGCGTTCCAGTTTCTTTCTTCTGATGTGTTCCTCAATCAGATCTCGGAGATGATGGCATTCGTTGGTATCATGTCCGTGGGATTCGTGGAAGCGGCAGAATTTTCCAGATTTCTGTGCGCTATCTGATTCCTTCTTGTATGGTGGGCGTTTGTATCTCACTTCGCCTTGGGTGGCAAGGAAGATATTTTCGACGGTCTCGTTCAAAGGGGTGTAAGAGTCGAATCTTGGTCCTGGCCGATATAGGCGTTTTTCTACTTTCTTGCCCCCAGCATTGTCTCTGGAATCATTTCTTCGAACGTCCCTCGCCACAGCAGGGGCGTTGCCATGGGTCGTCTTACTTTGTTGTCCTGACTGCCCCTCAATGGCAGCATCCTCAAGCCTCATGTATTTCCCGGCTTCATGGAAGAAATCGGGTAAAGTAGCTGGTTTTTCTTTTGTCAATCTTCTAGCAAATTTAGTGTCCGGATGCACCCCACTGCAGAGGGCCATTAGGATAAGCTTCTCATCGGCATCTTGAACTGCGGCTGCTGCGGCGTTGAATCTGGTTAGGTATTGCTGCAGCTTTTCTCCAGGTTTCTGTTTGACGCTGGATAAGGAATAAGCGTCCTTAGGTTGCTCCACATGAATGCGGAACTGACTGATGAATTTTTCTTTCAACATTTCCCATGAGCTGATGGATCCTTGGGGTAGATGACAGAACCAGGAGGTAGCAAGATCTGCTAAGAAGAGCGGGAAGCATTTGCACAGTACTCCCTCTGTTGCTCCACTCATGAGCATATGTTGCGTGTACCTCTGTAAGTGTACAACGGGATCGGAGGTTCCTTTGTAGGGTTCCATTGTTGGCATCTTCCATTCTCGGGGGGTGATAGCAATTTCGATATTGCGGGCGAAAGGGCTGGTTACCCTAGCGCCTATCCCTCGATCTCTTTGCTCCCGTTGGACACACTCTCTGAATAAGCGCGCCATCCTTTCATCAGAATTTGGAGCGGACAGAAATGAGTTTGGTTCTGTTCTGTGGGGTTGATTCCGTCCAGACAACCTGTAGGGATGGTATCGTCTATCATTCCTCATATTTTCCAGTGGCTGTCTTTGATCTTCTGGGAGCATGCTTGGGTCAGCTACAGTTGGCGCTTGCCTTGATCTTCCCCTGTTGGGTTCTGATCTAAGCACTTCTTCGGGTCCAACTTCGGGCTGAACTCTAGCTCGGCCCCGTTCACTGGTGTTTCTGTGGTTAGGCAGCATGACAGGCTCAGCTGCAGTTGACCTTCGCCCAGTACCTTCCCCGTTGGGTTCGGCACCAAACGTTTCCTCAGGCCTAACTTCGGGCTGGGCTCGGTCTCGGCTCCTACCACGGCTACTCCTGCCATTAGCTCCTTCGAAGAAGGAAGATCTTTGCTGTCTCTGAGATCCTCCAGACTGGGACTCGCCCCATGATTCAGTGTTGCGGTTGGATTCTTCAGCGTCCCTCAAGCGTGACATGAGATGGTCCACCAAGGCTTCCTGCTGGGACGTGAAGCGGTTAGTTACTTCAACAACAACTCTGTCCAAATCTGCCCTAGTAATTGCTGCAGGCTGTTCTGTGGCAGGAGTGGTTGGGTTAGCCTGTCCTTCATTTGTTGCCGTTGCTGGAGGAGGACGATTTACTTGATTCGCGGCAGCTGGATCAGGAAGGCTACTGGATGCGATGTTTTTTCCTTTGTTAACATCTTTTCTCTGTTTGGGAGGCATGTTTTCCAAGTGGCGGACGATGCTGTTAGGAAAACCCGTTAAGTAGATGAAGCTGAAGCTTCGAGTTTCTATAATCTCAATGAAAGCACCAAAAATGTTTGCACAAAAAATGGACAAACACCTCAAAGTTGTATGATTTAGTGGATCTTATGTTGTTCTTAGCGATTTGAGTAATTTACGCAAATATATGAAAAGCGGGGGCTAAACTGTAAAAAGACACGCAAATTTATAGTGGTTCAGCCAGAATGTGCCTACGTCCACTTTATATGTTATTTCTCTTCTCTTCTTTTGATTACAAGTACAAAGCTTTAATACAAGTAAAAGAAAGTTGTTTGAAAGTTCCTTCCATGCTTGAGCTCTCAAAACTTGTCCCCATTGTTGTACCCCTGCCCCTCTATTTATAGAGTGAGGTTGGGGGCAGGGGTCTTGGATGTATATAGCTGCTGGTGGGCCTGGGCTGATGCAATCTGGCCTGGCACACCTTGGTTCGGCATCCCATGGTTCGGTGGTAGGAGTGCGATGGTGTGGACCGGTAATGCTTGGTCCGGGGGTTTGGTTCGGTGAGGTTGGTCCGGTGGTTGGGTTGGCGAGGCCGGATGAGAGTTGGTTCGGTGGGAGACCGGACGTAGGTTGGTTCGGTGGGAGACCGGATGTGGGTTGGTTTGGTGGGAGACCGGATGAGAGTTGGTTCGGTGGGAGACCGGATGAGAGATGGTTCTTGCCTTTTGGTTCGGTGGTAGAAATGCACACAACAGTTAGGTTGTTTAATACTCGATATTGGATTTGTAAATTATATTATTTATAATAAGTATAAAGGATGTCGGGACTGTCCTAAACGATAATCAAAGACACCTTATTAAAATGTTTAATATGAAACATGTAAGATGGAGTCCTTATAAATTGCAATAGGAATTATCATACAAGTTGTATTGTCTACAATATCGTAATTTGCATATATATATTTGATGCATAAAGCAAATATCAAATCCAAATTAAGATCACTAAATGATAGATTAAAGTGGTCTTAACTGTTTACGAAATAGAGAATTATTTATAGAAACAACGAACTCCTTATGAAGGAGCGTTGGGACTTGAACTTCAAAAGTGTTATTGAGTATGGTACATCAATATCAAATTCATGTTCAGACCTTAGTTAAGGATATTTAAGTTAGAAATTCTCAAAAGGAAATGTTGTGGCTCATTCAATGAAAAGGCTAAGTATATCATCTTGAATAAGTGCTGCAATAAAAGAGGTATAAATAAATGCACAAATTTATAACTGAACTAGAGGTGATTTCAAATGTTGAGAATCCTATAGAATTTCTATATAATAACAATGCTACAATACAATTCACATAAATATAGAGCTTACTAGAAGTCAAGAGACACACTATGAATAGTTCCATAAGATAAAGGCAGTTATCAACATTGAAGAGAGCTGGTTGGCAAAGTAGATAATTAAAACAACATAGCATACCCATTCATAGAGGGATTGAGCCGATTGTTTTTTAGAAAATGATTGATGAAGTTGGAATAAATTCCATAATTGACCTCAAATGCAAGTGCGAGATTGATAGAGTTAGAAGTATGCCCTAGTGGCAATTATATAATTTGTTACATATATCTAACTCAATAACCAATCTTCTTTAAAATAAATGGTGTTTTTTCTATTATACACTTGATATAATGTGTTGTATTAATTATTTATTCAGTTAAAAGTATATTTAAAAGAAAATCCATAAATGGTATGTTTTGTGATAATAATTACAATGTGTTGTAATCATGAGTGAGTTATCATAATAAAATAAACAAACCAATTTAAATGTTCCTAGTCAAGATGTACCGAGACTGGATATCGATACATCTCTTGAGGCTAGAGTACATAATGCTCCCTAAATGTTAAGCAGTGTATATCTTGTGGCTGTTAGAGGCACTAAGGATTGTAAAATCCCCCATTTTAAGGCCTGAAACTAAGCGCTACGAGTACTGCAGTCATCCATAGTATTAATTTCTGATGACAAAATGCGGCTATGTTAATCATATTAATAATCAGAACAACATGAATATGAAAATAATAAACATAATTTTTCACATTTTATTTCACAAACGATATTTCATATTCGTTACACAATCCCATTTGCAAACCCATGTTCAAAGAAATTATAATTATTACAAAATACTTCAAGAAGGACATATGAAGATGCTCACATGGTTGATCAAAGTTTACTACTACTACTTGATAGTTAGAATCTTCTGTCCTTACATACATCCAAATAGACAAACACAGCGGAAATAAATAAAGCTCATAGTAACTAGATTGCCTCTTTCACGTCTCCGGAAGCTTATTCATGTAACTGGAACCTGAGAACCCTTACTACCGACCTACTCAAATGAGTACCCGAAGGTTTAAGGGGAAAAATAAAAACTTCGGGTCAGAAAAACCATCTGGTGTGAATAATAACCTACCATCTCGAACCAAATAGATAACTAGTGAGACCGCGCCGCTGAGTGGAACGGGTTTCCCTCACTGGTATCTTAACCAAAACATCTCAACCATATACTATGCTCCTGCATCCATAATGGTTATAACTTAATAATATACTGATATGCAAACATGCAGTATACACTGGATTACACATCCCAAATTATTAAACTACCCATCTATGTTCTCATTGATTATCCGTCTTATACTTATGTAGACTACCTATCTTATATATATCTATTCTTTGGATTTCCCATCCCCTACCATGTTGATTGCCCATCACCCATGGTTTCACTAACAAGATTATATGGACTATCCATCTTACATGTACTTATTACTCAGATTACTCATCCCTTACCATATGGACTACCCATCACACATGGTTTAGATATTTAAATTATGTGGACTATCCATCATACAAATCCCATTCATTTAAAATTGATGTGGACTATCCATCACACATCCTATAGTTTTCGTAGGTTAGTTATGAATCCTTCCCATATGCATTTAATTCATGTTTAACCAACATGTCCAACCTAGGTCTATTGGTGCCCCTAATTAGGTTGTTTCCCCCTTAAACTTTTAACATCTTAAAACAAAATATATTGGTTTCCCTAATAATTAGTGTCAAACTCGTTAAAGAAAATACATTGGTATCACCAATGATTAGTGTTGAGTTCATTCCATCTTGGTATGCCCAAATAACTAGTACAACTTCATATACTTATAGCTTATAATATTGTAAAAAATTGGTATCCCCAATGATTAAAGTCGACATCATAACATGTGGCTTGCCGCCGTTAATTAGAACAACGTAAAATATTTTCGGCATTTAGAACAACGTCGACCTCTAACCAAGGTTGAAAATAAAAACTTAAACTCATTTAAGTATAAAACTTCATATAAAAAATAAGGTTGTCGACTTTCATAATCTATAGGTTGTCCACCTATTAAAATAAAACTTTAATTACTTGAAAAGGTTATCGACCTTTAGAGGATATAGGTTATCTACTTTTCAAAACCAAACCTTAGGATTTTATAAAACAAATGGCTAACTGCCGAAAACATAGGGTTATCGATCCCCTTAAACCTAGGTTATGTCACCTCTTTTAATTTTTTTTTAATTTACATAACAATGAGCCTTGCCAGCATTAAAAGGATGAAGTGCGACATCAATACTACATTGCATTGTTGCCGACCCTATTCATTATAAAACCTTGGTACATATAAGGTCGCCGACACTAACGAGTAGCGGCTTCAAGACTAGCGGCATCAATGTAGACACATACTTAAATACTTCAGCTACTATGCCATTTAGTATATAGTGTCGAAGTCAGAATATGCATCACTATATAAAACATAATGAAGAGGTGCGACGACGACATAGATGAATCATGAAGTTGCGATGACGCCAAACTTAGATTACCACCATTGTCGACTTCGACACAGTTGGAAACATTTTATAACTGCCTAATTAGTTATCCAATGTTTGCCTCGTTGTTGACCTCGACACTCATAGATGTGGTGTTGTTGTGGCTCGGTGAGAATAAGAGCGTCATGGCAGGATCATAATTATCAAGAAAACCAATTTATTACCAATAAAAGTAATTACTTTTCACCAAACCTTGCACTTTGTCAAATTCCTATTAGATAATAAAATTTCTTTACCCAGATCTTTTTCAAAAATCCGCCACACTTAATTTTCAGAGTCCAAAACATATATCAAACTGATTAATTAATATCCTTAATTAGTTATCCACTTAAATGCTTATCTAGCATAATAAATTCATAGTAATTCAAAATCACTTGGGAATAATCCTCAAACATTCCAAAAATTCCAAAATACCATATTCTTCATCATACAAAAATTTCGAGGCCAAGAACCATATTTAATTAGTTTTAATAATTAAAACCCAAATTTAACCCAATTTCATCCTTAGGAAATTCATAAAAAATTCAATTTAATTTGGAAAATTATGAAATTAAAAAACCATCTCCAAAATAATGTTTTACTAAACATACCATAAAATCAAAGCTATTGGAGATTAAAATTTTATATTTTACCCTTAAAATATATCAAAACAATTTCATTAATAATTTCATAAATCATTATTCTATCCAAAAATTGATTATATAACCATAACTTGGCAATAATCATCAAAACCATTCGGATATTATCCATAGCCGAATTCAAAAACAGAAATAGAGATGGTTTAAGTACTATTCACTTTAAAATTGATGTTGGATTTGACATTTGATTAATGTTTTAGTTTCTCTAAACTTTGCTTGAATCCCCCTTTGATTTCGTGATCCTCCTAGCTAGTTTAATGGCCGACCTTTTCTTCTTATCTTTGATTGTTTTAATGTTAGGAAAAATGAAAATGATATGAGGGGGAGAGGGTTTAAGGAGTGAAAGTGTATCTACCTATTTTCCCCTCTCATATATTCTCTTATATGATAAATCTTTAAACAATCTTACTTAATTCATTAGTAATGACTCGACCTTATAAATTTTCAAATCTCATTCTCCTTAACCACTTACATTATTATATTTAATCTATCCAATTAAATATCTTGAATAATGTTAAATTAAAATTAGAGGTGTTATAGGCTCTCTTCCTTAAAGAATTTCATCCTCGAAATTCACAATGACTACAAAACAAGCATATCAAACATGCAAACAACGCTAGTATATCCTACCAGCTATAAAGCCTATATACAACAAATATAGAACATACCATCATAATAGCTTAGAATAAGTATCCCTAATCATGTCCTTTGTCTCCCAAGTACAGTCTTTCTCGTTATCACCCCATTGAACTTTCACTAACTTGATTGTCTTGTTCCTTAATCTCTTCTCATCTTCCACTACAACTCGAACTGGTTGTCCCACAAAATTCAGATCTGGTCCTACTACTAAATCTTCCAATGCAGTCGGAGCAATAGTAGTCTCTGGATCATGCACATACTTCCTAAGGTGAGAAACATGAAACATATTATGGACACTTGCCAAACTACTCGATAACTCTGCTTGGTACGTGAGTTTTCCAATCCTCTCTATAATAGGAAACAGTCCAACATATCTCGGTGTTAGTTTCCATGACTTTCCAAATTGTGCCACACTGTGATACCTTAATGAAAACACGATCTCCAACTGAGAACTCTAGATCTTTTACGCCTCTTATCTGCGTAACTTTTCTTTCTAGACGGAGCTTCTCTCATCCTAACCCGAATTAACTCAATCTTCTCTTACCATATCTGGACCCAGGACTAATCTGTCTTCGGTCTCTAACCAACATGTTGGCGATTTGCATGGCCTTTCATACAAAGCTTCAAAGGGCGTCATTCCTATACTAGTCCGATAACTATTATTATAGAAAAACTCAACCAAGTGAAAATGGTCTTCCCACGACCCACCAAACACTAATACACAAGCTCTCAACAAATCTTCAAGCACCTTATTGACTCCCTTCGTATGCCTATCCGTCTACGGGTGATAAGCGGTACTCGTCTTAAGCTTAGTACCTAATACCTTCTGTAGACTCTTCCAGAATTCACTGGTGAACAAAGCATCTCTATCACTGACTATACTATAAGGAATCCCATGCAATCTAACAATATTCTTCATAAACAACTTAGCCAACACATGTGTCGTCCTGGTCGACTTAACGAGAATGAAATGTGCACTCTTGGTCAGTCTATCCACTATGACCCAAATACTTTAATTTCCCATATTTGACCTTGACAACCCGTCAATAAAATCCATGGATATCGAATCCCATTTCCAACCTGGTATATCTAAAGGCTGAAGCAACCCACTTGGCTTTTGATGTTCGGCTTTCACTTGCTGGAAATTTGTACATTGCTTCACCCATAACCCTACATCTCTCGTCATACCTTCCTAGAAGAAACTTCTATTCATGTCCTGATACATCTTGGTTTTCCTTAGGATGAATCATAAACTTTGATCGATGACACTCCTTAGAACTTCCTTTCTTAGATCACCAACATCTAAAACACATAACCATCCCTTCTTTCTTAACCATCCTTTTTGATCAAGATTAAAATCCTTTAGATCATCGATCTAGGTTCGAGCTTCCAATCTTCTAACCCTTTCGGCAAGCAATGGATCATCTCTCTGCTTAGAAGCAATCCTTTCGATCAACACTGGTCGAACTTCCAAGCATGACAACATGGTTGTACTTTGACTAGAACTAGCAGTCGACCTTAAATGCATGCTATAAGTAGTCAACGCCTCTAAATCCTTCAATTTAGCTAACATAGCTAACACCACATTCTGATGTTTCCTGCTAAGTGCATCCGCAAATTTATTTCCTTTCCCCGGTGTATGCTTAATACCAAAATCATAAGCTGCTAAAAACTCCAACCACCTCTGTTATCTCATATTCAACTCTTTCTGAGAGAATAAATACTTCAAAGACTTATAATCCATATACAACTCGAATTGTTCTCCTAAGAGGTAGTGTCTCCACATTTTCAATGCGGAAATCACCGCTGCCAACTCCAAATCATGAGTCATATATCTAATTTCATGTGGTCTGAGCTATCGAGAAGCGTAGGCAATCACTCTACCCCTCTACATCAATATAGCTCTTAATCCTGTTCCATACCAAATCCCGATTCCCAGTTGGAACAACTAACACATACACATTTGTCAACAAATGTATAACTCAAGGAATGCTTCCTCACATTTATTGGACCAAATAAACTTTATGTCCTTCCTGGTTAGTTTGGTTATGGGTGCTACTATCTACGAGAAATCCTTGATGAATCTCCGGTAATAGCCAGCCAATCCATGAAAACTCCTTATCTCGGTCACCGTCTCGGGTCTTTGCTAACTATTTAAAACTTTAGTCTTCATTGGATCCACGAACAACCCTTTCCATGAAACTACATGACCAAGAAACATCACTTCTCTCTTCCAGAAATGACACTTTGAAAACTTCCCTTTTAGTTTATTGTTGCCTCAATGTCTCAATCACCATTCTAAGATGAATCTTATGATTTGTTTCATCCTTAGAATATATCAAAATATCATCAATGAATACCAACACAAACCTATCCAAGTGCTAACGGAAAATCCGATTTATCAGGTCCACAAAGAAAGTAGGCGCATTAGTTAATCTGAATGGTATCAATAACCACTCATACCAACCATATCTCATTCGAAACGCTGTCAAAGGAATACTATCCTCCGCCACCCTCAATTGATGGAAACCTGTCGCCAAATCCAACTGGGAAAAACTTTGGCTCCACTCAACTGATCAAATAAACCATCAATTCTTGGCAAATGGTATCTATTCATTATCGTCTTCTCATTCAACTTACAATAATTAATACATAATCTCAATAATCCATCCAATTTTTTTACGAACACCGTGGCCGCTTCCTAAGGCGAACTGCTTGGTCTAATAAAACTCTTTCCTTCTAAGTCCACTAGTTGCACCTTTAACTCTTTCATCTCGGTAGGTGTCATCCTGATATCTGGTCTACTTATGGGTTTAGCTCCATGTACAAAATTTATTCGAAACTCAATAGCTCATTTCAACGGTAGTCCTATGACCGGCTCAAAAACATTTGCAAATTCCCTTGCAACCAAAACCAGATTCACTTCGTCTTCTACTTCCATTGCTCCCAACGAAGTACAAATATCCATACTCGAGTTATCTACTGAGTATATAATTCGATCACTACTATCAGGGTGTCTAACTGATATTATCCTATCGTGGAAAAATATTTAGCATTATACTTGCTCAACCAATCCATACCCAAAATAATCCCAAAACCCGCAAAATCAAATACATACAAACTGCAGGCAAAAGTATATCCTATCAATTCAAATTCTAGATCGTCACATCTCATCCCAAGAGTTGCGTACCCTCCTATTGGATTAGTTATCCTTAAAAAAGTAACAAGGTATGATGGCTCCAAACATAACTTATTTACCAAACACTGAGATATAAAAGAATGCGATGCACCGGTATCAAACAATACCTAAATTGGTATGCTATGAATCAAAAGCATCCCTTCCATCATAGAATTTCCCTTCTCAACTGCTGTTGGTCTTGACGCAGATTGCACCAAAGCAAACACCTTTCCTTTGTTAGCCTTGGCCACTTTTGGACACTTGTTCTTATAATGCCCCACCCGATCATAGTTAAAGCATCTCATATTCTGCGTACCCCACAACCATCTTGCCATCACCTGATCGACACTCATTTGCATAGTGCCCCTTCTTATTACACTTATAACAAACGATATCTGCTTTTCCTTTCTTGGCAGCTCTACTCTTATGAGCTCCTCTTTTCTTATAGAATTTCCTCTTCTTACTATGGGAACCATGAGTTTCCACTGACTTCTCTTTCCCGAAGGTCAAAAGCATTTCCTTATTCCTAATTGTCATCTCCGCTACTATATTCGTTGGATCTCGGAGACGTGGTATAATTGCCGTCGTAGTCTCCGGTCTCAACCCCGGATAAACTTCTCATTCCTCTTGATAATAGTGTCAATGGTGGCGTACCCATACTTGGACAGTTCATCAAATTTAGTAGAGTATTCCAACACTGACATTTTCCCTTACTTCAACTCCATAAACTTCTAGAGCAAGGCTGACTTGGCTACCTTAGATAAAAATCTTTCCTCGAATCTCCTTCGGAATTCTGCCCAAGTCAATTCCTCTTCTAATACTCCTACGGTCACCTCGTTCCATAGAGCAAAGCAGCTCCTTGCAACTGTCTCGAAGCCAACCTTCTTTTCTTCTCATCATGCAAACCCAAATCAGCAAAAATTCTCTCATGATGTAACAACCAGTTCCCCACTTCAATGGCATCTTCAGTTCCCAGAAAAGGCTTCTCACCAAGACTGGTGCAGTCTCGACTCAGCTTGGTACAGTTACTGCCAACAGGCGCCATGGGATTAACTCCTCCTACATTAGCAGCATTTCCTACAACCACTCCTGCAACTGCTCTAGCTTACATCGTATTAATGAAGAATTGATACATAGTCCTCATATCTACTAATGGGGTTTTGGCACCTATGTACATTGGTATTTGTATTTTGATTAGCATTTGCCTGCCGACCTAGATTCCTTCTAGTATTGGGTCGAGCATTTCCATTAGTCGTGGTGCTTCCTCCACCTAGATTCACTCTTTCATTTCCTACTTCCATATCCTTCTATTTCGTAATCTGCATACAAGCCTTAGTAAGATACAGAGGAACGGCCTAAGAGAGAGGAGAGAATACATACTCATATATAGCAAATACAAGTACGTTACTATAGCATTACCCAAACCCCAATCTTATTTTTTGATTCATTAGGATTATGTTTTCAAAAATCTATTAATCTTTTAAGTTTTATATAAACCTATGCTCTGATACACACTTGTAACATCCTCCATTTTGAGGTCCGAAACTAAGTGCTATGGATGTTGCAGTCATCCATAGTATTAATTTTCGGTGATAAAATGCGGCTATGTTAATTATATCAATAATCAGATGCACATGAATATGAAAATATTAAACACAATTTTTCTTAACAAAATTTCACATTTCATTTCACAAACGATATTTCATATTCATAATACAATCTCATTCCCAAAACCATGTTCAAAGAAATTATAATTATTACAAAATATTTCAAGGGCGACATATGAAGATGCCTCTTGGTTGATCAGAGTCTACTACTACTACTTGATAGTTAGAATCTTCTACCATTAGCTAATATAATTCTTATTGCTTGTTACATAAAAATCCAAACTTGAACAAAATACACATTCTATTTATTTGAAACAATTTGGAATATTAATATAAGAATTGTATGATTATTGATTTGGATATAAATTTTTTCATTATTGTACACTTTAAAAAAAGAATATTTTTGTTATAAGTGAACTTTTATGCAAAATGTCACATATCCCTTTTAACCCTTTTTGTTAAGGTTAAATTTTATTTTACTAACCATAATTTATTTATTTATTTATTTATATATTTATATACACACATAATTGCATATCCTTTGACTTAAAGTTCGTAAAATAGATTTTCATATGTAATCAATAATTTAGTTTCAAAATCTCATCAAATTAGATATTTTTTTAAGTTCTGACTTCATAGTGTGTAAACTGGTTAATCTTAATTTTAGTGGATATTTGTATATATGTGTATGTGTGTGTACAAGACCCACATATATATATATATATATATTATTAGTTAAAATTTCGGACAACAAAGGCATGTGTGAATTTGGCCGTGAATGTTGTTTAATATGTCAATTAATCTAATTAAAGAGAAATGAATGGTTTCTCTTTCTACATCTATAGTCTCATTTTCCCTTAATTAATTATTTGTGTTAGAGAAAGAAACAAAAGGCTTCTTTCTTTAAACTTTTACATGTTTATTTACATATATATGTACTGCTTTTATGTTGCTCATACCATTCAAACACATGAATGTATTTGATACATTCATTATACTACATACAAATTCAAATTGAAGTTCCAAATTCCATTTTAACCAAATTAGATAAAACATGAATCTCCCTATTTCACATGCTTCCGACTGGCCCGGTTTCTACAATGGTATTAGAGTCAAATAGTCTATGCGATCTAAATTAGCCATGTTATGGTTAACCAATTAGGCTTATCAATTTAGTAGTGTGTCTAAAAAAGTAATGTCGAGGCTTGGTTTTGGGTAATCAAGTGCCCTGCCCTCCCTGACTATCGGTCTGTCCCGAAAAGTGAAGTAAACTCAAAGATTATCCTTAATAGGAAAGTCCTAAATTGAATTCGGGCTTGAGCTAATTTTCAAATTGTTTTGAAAATTAAAATTGAAATTTAAAATTTAAAATAAGAAATACATTATAAATGTTATAATGTGAATTTCAAAATTATTTTGAAAATAAAATAAGATTTTAAGTTTAAAAGTTAAATTTAAAATAAGAGTTATATTATAAATGTTATAATGTGATTTTAAAATTGGTTTTGATATCTTTGTATATTATAAATAATATAGTTTTCAAAAGTGTTTTGAAAATATAATAAACATATTTAGAAAATTTTAACATTCGTTAATAGGTTTAATAAATTAAATAAATAGATAATTAATTAAAGTATATACATGTATAATACATTTATAATATATGTTACATTATCTTGAATTGTTTAAGATGATATAAGTATGTATGTATATACATAAGAAATTTTTGAAATTAATATTTAATTAAATTGTTTAATTAAATAAGATAACTAAAAGTTATTTAACAAATAATAAAATACATACATACATACATGTATATAAAGATATATGTGTATAATCATAAATGCTATGGCGTACATATTCAACTAAAATGTTTGATTGAATAACATAAAATTAATTAAAATGTTAATTAATTGAATTAATCAAATAAGATTTATTAATATAATATACATTAGACTATTACATAAGTCAATTAAATTTTAAAAGTTATATAATAATTAAGCTTATATAATATGAGTGTATAATAAAAGGTGGAACAATAAGAAACCCAAATGGTCTTATGGGATATATATGTACGTATAGTACGTATACCTTGATTTTCAATGTGTCAGACACTTGAATAACGAGGGTATTTCATAATAAATACATTATCCCACAAGTAAATATCACTTAATTAAAATTATTAAAGATTATGAATCTTTAATATAAAATTGTCCTCTACCATTTATGTATTAATAGATTGCTTGCATACTCTCTAGTTGTTGATATTCCTCAAGTTGGAGATGTTATATAAAGCACCATTAGTATACTAACTAGACGAGGTAAGATACATGCATGCATGTTTTTGTTGATATTCCTCAAAATACGTGCATTATGTTTAGGCCATCGTGAAATAGTGGGTATGAGTGAATTATCTCTTTTGATTTGTTGATATTCCTCAAGGTCGAGATGAGATTAGGACAAGAAGTTGTATTTATTATAGCCGATAAAGTGTTATCCATCATTTGCGGGTATATGATTTATTGATATTCCTCAAGGTCAGATTCCCAAGGCAAGTGAATCCTAACACCCACAAGAGAAGTCAAATGATTTCTATGTTTTTTCTTAAGGTTTTGATAAACATAAAAATATAGTGGGAGCCTTATTAGAAAATGAAATGATAACATTTAACCTTTCTAATACTGTAAGAACATCTGTTATATAAAGTTATAATAATCTATATCGATAAATTTATGCAACTAATATAATTGATAAAATATTTATCAATTAAGATATACAAATGAACTGAATTAAAGATTGACAAAAGAAATATAAATTATACTTACTAATAAATATTTTCTGTACGCTATTGTTTCAATGCCCATGCAAGCACCAACATTAGGTTTCAATCAAATTGTTTACCTTTCTTTTAAATTAATTTATGAATTTCAAGTCCACCTAAAATTCTATTTAAATGACAAACAAAAAATATTTCAAAATGACTTGAGAAAGAATCTTTGATTTTAAATTTTACAATATGAAACTAAACATTATGTAAATAAATTATTTCAAAATGTATTGAAATAAGTGTTTCTATATGAAAGAATTGAACAGCACATGCATGTATAAATTGTGACATTAAAAGGAAGATCTAATTAAATACATAACATAAACAACCAAAAAATAGGGATAGATCCAAAATAATTATCATTGGTGACATTTGAATAACATAGAATGTAAACAAGACGATTTCAATTGTACTAACATGATATGGGTAAAGTGGTTCAAGGGAATAAACAAAATATCTAAATTTGTCCAAATACATACAAATGAATGAATGGAACATGTGAAGAATAGAAACATATAATCATAATAACATATAACAAAAACAAAAGTTCACCTTTTAGATAAAGCCAAGAGAAACACCTTGAAGATGTGAAGATTCCTAGATCCAATAGATCGATCTCCAGATTTTCAAAAACTAGAGACATAACCACCTTTTACATTTTATTTTGTCTTGTTTGATTTTAGAATTTTGTATCATTGCCACCATGAATATTTTCGGCCTTGATCACAAAATTGAGGAGAGAGAAATAAATAAATAAAAATGACAGAGGCTAATCTAAGAAAGGAGGAAATAAAGCTCCCATAAAGATACACTGACTCACCTATCCTACAATTAGAATTAACCTTTTCATTTTTAATTCAAGTGACTCCTCCTCTTTCTTAAAGCATGGCCGACCATACATTGCTTGTTTGGGCCTTAAAATTTTTTCCAAACCAATTAGTATTATTTCCATTTAAATCCAATTCAAATTTTTTACCGATATTGCATATCGATATGCACGTTTATAACTTTTATATACGCAAAATATTAATGGTATCTAAACAAGTCAAAAAAAAATTAATAACTAATATTTCATAAATATTAATTAATTTTTAACGATTAAAATTAATTGAATTATATGGTTCATTTAGAATATTCATCATTTTGGTTGTGTGACTCAAAGGTGTAAATTCAGTCAACAATTAATGTTTAATAGTCTAAACATTAACATTCACATGTCACCCTAGCTGGAGGTATGAAATTTTGACTAAATTTATTGCTTACACATCTTTATTGGTAAAATCCACTTTTACTTATTTAAGCATTATGCAGTAGTGATAATTATTTACACCAATTTTCTTCATCAAAGCTATATCACATTAGGACTTATGGAATTTGGTTTTGGTCAAAATTTCAACATGTCCACATTCAACTTTGTATGTCCAAATGTAAAATCCTTGTTTCAATAATGAAAATTATTATTAACCAACTACTCTGGCCAAAGACTTTGACTTTGAGTTAACTTAGGTTGACCTTGTGATAATAACCTCACATAACTTAGGAGACGAATTCTCTCTTGAATAGTGATTCACTTTCAATGTTTCCACTCAACCAAACTATAGTAGTTTGATGGATGTCATGCCATGATTTAACTATAATATTCTCAAGTTGTTACGATCCGAAATTTTATCACTTTGATTTCTGAATTTTTAATTAATTTCAAATATTCAATTAATAGTTTTGATAATTAAAATTCCCTCTTTTAATTAATAACTAATGATGGTGAACTATTTTTCAATATATGTTTACAAAAATAATTAGTTCGAAGAAAAATAAAAAGTATGATCGGAAATCGTTTTCCGAATTTTCGATTTTTCGCTGTTAAAAAATTATCGAAAACGTTGTATATATTTTAGTAAAACTATACACATGCATAGAATATTAACATAAGTAGGTTAATAATAATATGGTAAAAATATATTCACTTAAGTAAATATAAAGAGAGATGCAACTTTTATCCAAAATTTGAATAAAAATAATAATGTCACATTATCACTTAACATCAAAGTACAGGGAAGGGTAAAGTATGTTGGTTAATAGAGGGGGTGGAGATTCTATGCGTATGGGACAAGTGAGGAGGAGGTGGTGATGCGGTGGAGAAAAATGTGTGGAGAGTATGTACTAAAGGGGTATTTTTGTAATTTGCATAATCCATTTTGCATAAAAAAATTCCCAAATTCTCTCCCTCATTTTTTTCATTTCAATCCATATTTTGAAAAACCCCATCTTCTTTTTCAAAGCTCTCAAAACTTTTTAATAGCTTCTGTGGTTATCAAAATTTAAAAATCCTTCCCATTTTCCACTTTTAAATTCTTAAAAACTTATTAAACACCCTTCCTTCCCTTCCTACGCCTTCTTCTTTCCAAAAACTAGCCTCAACTCCCTCTATAAAGCATGGCCGATCCCAAACACCTCATGGTCGAACCATATTTCACTTCCTAAAGCAAAACGATTAAGTTTTTAAAATGAAGAACCAAAGTTCGAGTGTTGGTGAAGAGTTTGATTATATCTAATTTAATTCAGTTGATTTTAGTGAGTAAAAACTCACCCTTTTTAAAGCAAAGTTTTAACTTTCTTTTGTGCTAAAACTTGTAGTTAATTGTTAGTTAAAAATAATGTTGTTTTGTGCTTTGTATATATGGGTTTATATGAAATGATGATTGTAGACTTGAAATAAGGCAGAAAGTTAAGTATGGTTGGCAAGTTGTGATTTTTATATGTGTATGATGTTATAGCATGTGTGTGTGTGTGTATGTTTGTGCTCATGCGTGCGATATTGTATGCTAAGGAAAGTTAGCACTTGGACTTGTAGATGTGTGACAACGAGATCCCTTGGTTTAAACTTGTTTGCTTATTTTATCTTGTAGAAAAGTTTACAAGTTTTCAAAACTTTACTTTTTAGTTTTAAAAAACCTTTACACTAAGTTTATAAAGTAACTTAAAGGAAAAAGATGAAGTTTAAATGGGGTATTTGGAATGTAAAACTAATTTTGAAGTTATGGTGTCCATAGCGATAGTCGATAGGGATGCAGTTCAGAAAATGAACACCTTTTGAAAACTAAAAGTGTTTTCACTCTTATTATTTTTGAAAAGTATTTTCAAACATATTTTAAGTATTAAAAAGTAATTATTATTATTAATTAAGGATTTTGATTATTATTTAAGTAATTAATTTATTAAGGAATTAATGATTATTTAAATTAATTAATTAAGTAACGGTAATTAGTACTTAATTATAAATTAAGTAAGGTAATTATAATTTGTTAATTAAGTAAGGGTTAATTATTTAATTAATTATTATTTAAGTAAGGTTTAATTATTGATTAAGTGACTAATTAATATTTAATCAAGCAGGGTTAATTATTAATTAAGTTAAGATTTAATTATGATTTAATTAAGATTTAATTATTATAAAATAAAGGTTTTATTTTTAATTATTTTATTTCCAAGTATAGGTTTGCTTAAAAAGTAGTCTTTTTTTTCAAAGAATGGTTTAAATACAAAGGATTTTCTTTGTCTGTGCCTTTAAGTAGCTAAACAAATATGGGATAGATTATTTATGACATCTGTTTAGCAAACTATATCCCCATTTTACTATAATAAAATTCGCTAAATTATTGATGGCATCTGTTTAGCAGAATAAATCCTCTTTCTACTATTATATTAATTTAGACATTTATTCATATGCCAGTTAATTAATATTGGGGAAAGTGATGTGTTAACTGTTGTTGGTGAATTATGGATTTGATTTACATACATGATGGCTATGTAAATACTAGTTATGTGACTTGAAAAGTCAAATTTAATTAAATGGTAACTTGATTTAGTACCATTGTAGTCGCAAATGTAACGACCCTGAATTTCACTGTTTTGATTTGCGAATATTTAATTAATTTTAAATATTCAATATATAGGTTTTATAATGAAAATAAAACCCTTTTAAATAATAACCATTGATAGTGAAATAGTTTTCAAATTTTGTTTAAAAAATATATAGTTTGATGGAAAACAGATAATGTGATTGGAATTCGTTTTCTGGATTTTTGACTTTTCGTCAGCCAAAAGTTATCGGAACGTCGTGACACTTTTGTATACACATACACACATATAAATTCAATAAAAGAATAAGTTAGAACCATATTGGAGGTGTATGAATTTTTATATTCATATGTATTTAAGTTTATAAAAGAAATATAAAAGGAAAAACATATATTTATATATTAATACATAAAGATACCTTATGTAACATAAGGAGACAAGAGTGCAACTAAGCATTAAATGGGTGTGTGATTTGATGTAAAAGGAGGGTGGCTACATGATGATATGGAGGGAGAGGATGAGGTGGCATTCAAGGAGAGGAAGGCAAGGTACCAAGGTTAAAGTAGTAATTCAACATGTGTACATAATATATATATACCAATTTCCTGATTTTATTTTTCATTTTTTTTCTCATTTCTTTTCTCTTTGTAAACTTCCTAAGCCCTTAGCATTCTCCATGGATTCTAATTTAAAATCCTAAGTTTTTAAAAATCAAATTCTTACTTTAAAACTTTTAAAAACTTAGTTTTAAATCACTTGTTTTCATCTCCATTTTTCCTCCCACTTCATTCGGCCATAACTTCCTCCATACTACTCCAAAACAAGATTTTATTTTTTCAAACCTAATAGAATTCCAATTGCTACCACTTTAGTTAGGATGACTTTTTCAAACTTCAAATATTTTGGGTCAAAATTGCATTTCTTTCCAACTCATTTTTGAACTCATATTATCAAGACCGAAAATACCACTCCTTCTTTTGACCATATCTCCCTAAAAAAATCAAAATTGAGTGATTCTTTTATTGATATTGTAGAGAAAATAATTTCTTAAATTTTTTCTTTCTTTCACTTGTCCAATTTCCGTAAGTAAGATGGATAAAAATCGAGGAGAAAATGACCCATTTCCGAGTGATTTTTGTGTGGTTTTCTAAGCTTTTTTAGTTCTAAAAAGTTCCTAAAATATTTGGTGAGTAAACTTTAGCTTTGTAAAAATTCAAGTTTTATCATCTATGTGTTATATTAATTGTGTATTATTTATGACTTGAATTGGTTAGATATGTTGTGGTTGAATATTCTTATAGATTGTTGTTATGAGTTGAAAAGTTAGACTTGAGATTGAAGTTAAATATGGTGTTGTTTGAAAAGTTGTAGACTTTGGTAATATGTTGTGATCTTGCTTTTATTTTGGTTTGTTTCATGTGGACATTGTTATGACATGATTATGTGTTAGTTGCTAAAAAAGTTAGCACTTTGATTGGTTTATCGACGAAGAATCCTTGTGTGAAAATACGAGCTTTGGTTTTAAAGATCAAAAAACATTTTGTTAAAGTTAGAAACTTTTTTTAGTTTAAAAACACTTACTTTGTGTTTCCAAAAAGTTAGAAAGCTTTCAAGTGATAGGTTATCAAAGAAAGAAGTAAGGAAACAATTCCAAGAAGATGTAGTTTCGATAAAAATCCAATTTTTGAAAGTTTGAGTTTTTTTTCCTTTGAATGTTTCGTAAATGTTTTATAAATCCAATAATGATGCTTTAAAATTTAATTAAGAATTAAATAATTAATTTTTAATTAACTAAGTTTTTATTTAAAATAAGTAATGATTAATTAAGTATTAAGCAAGGTTTAATAATTATAATTAAGTAGAGATTAGTTCTTAATTAACCATAATTTAAAGTAAGATTAATTTTAATTTAATTATTAATTAAGCTAAATAAAATTTATTTAATTATGAATTAAGTATATAATTAATTTTTAGTTAATTGTTATTTAAATATAGGGTTAATTATTAGTTGATTATTAATTAAGTGTTTAATTATTTTTAATTATAAATTAATTAAGGTTTTAATTTAAAATAATTATTTATTAAAAGTTTAATTTATTATTTAAGTTTTGATTAAAGATTATTTTATTAATTAATTGAGATTAATTAGTAGTTAATTATTAATAAAGGTTTTAAATTATTATTTAATAATTAATAAAGGATTAATTAAGGGTTTAATTTATAAATAAATTATTTATTAAAGGTTTAATTATTTATTAATTTATAATTAAATTAGGTTCAAGTTTAATAAAGATTAATTATGATTTTATAAAGAGTTTAATTTGTAATCAATCATTCAAAAGGGAGTTTAAGTTTGAAATCCTTTATTTTCGAGAATCAAATTAATTTAAAAGTACTTTTTTTCCAGGGATGATTTTGAACATAAGGGATTCAAATGTTGATACCATTAGGTAGGCAAACAATTATGAATGAGTTATGTAATTGGTTTGTTTATGTGGACATGTGTTAGCAGAATAAATACTCGTTCGGTTATAAGTTGATTGTTTGATTGTTTGGACATTTGATAGTAGAATAAATTCACATTCTGCTATAATGAAATTATTGTCTATGTGGACATGTGTTTTAGCAGAATAAATTTCCATTCTACTATAAGTTGATTGAATTGTTTTGAACATCTATTTAGCAGGACAAATCACGATCCTGCTATTATGTTATTTGGACATGTATATGCTAGTTGAGTTATATTGTTATGTTATTTCCTGATTTGATAATAGATTTGATTTACATGTTTGTTGGCCTATGTAAATAATTGATAAGTGACTTGGAATTATATTGAAATTAAATGGTAACTTAAAATTAGTACCATTGGGTTTACTAAGCCTCCTTTTGAATTTATATAGTATGATTTTGAATTAACTTCAATTCTTTAATCAATTTTAAGGTTTAAGGTTTATAAATGATTTTCAAGTTATATAATTATTTTATAAAGGTATTTATAAATAATAACTTGTTTATAAAATGGGTTTTCTAAGTAAGAAGGTTTATTTAAAGTGATTTAAAAGGATGAGTTGCAAAAGATATTTTGTAAAGGATTTTTCTTAAAGAAGGTTTATCAAAAGAGTTTTAAATGAGGAAATGTTTTATAAATGATTTTTGAAGTTTGTAAAGGGGTTTTGTAAATTAACTTGTAGACTTAAAGAAGTGTTTTATAAATTGATTTTGGAAATTTATAAAGATAGTTAAATGTAAAGTGAGCTTTAAAAAGGGAACGTTTTATAAAGGATAAGTGGATCGGTTTATAGTAAGTAATGTTTCCAAAAAGAAATTTGAAAAGAAGGAAACTTTTTTAAAGTTTGGTACATATACTTATACCATTGAGATAAGTATATAAATGTTTATCTAAGTATAAAAGGGATGTCAACAATTTGGGAATAGTGTTTTGTAAAGATCTTTTGATTGAAAATTTATAAAGTGATTTTAATTAACTAAAGATTAATTAAATAAGGCTTAGTGGATTCCATTTGGAATTTATTCCATGTTTGAATGTTTGTTTATTTGATAGTTCAATAACCAACTATCAAAATTGGACCAAAACGTAACTTTGGAAATATCTAGGAGAAACGCGAAAATTATATGGTACAGTTACCGTCGGTGCTGCTATACTGTACGTATAAATTCATTTTATTCTTCTAGGATAAATAATAAGGAAATCTATCCACTAACGGTAAGGAGGTGAGCTCCGCTCTTATCTTTGTCTATTTATTTCCTAAAGAATCGGGGTTGAGTTTATCGGAAATTATCGAAAATTGTTTCGAAGAGCCCGGGATCAGATATGTTATCCGAAAACCACTTTGATCCAACTCAAGCATTTCGATCTGAAGACATCTTAAAGAGTATGGAATCGAAGACGGAGTTTTGAAGTGCAAGGGCTACTTACTACTAATTCGAGGGTGATTCCAAAATTGTGTAGTAGCGATAATGCCTTCGGTTTCATTCAGTCCTAGAACGAACTTGTATGGATGAATGCTAGCATTGCATTAATGCCCGAAGGGCAGTGTAGCATTGTGACGGCCAGGATGAAAATCTACACAAATACATCCTTGGTATTCACATGCCGCAAATTCAAGTGCTGGAAAAACCGATGGTTATGGGAAAGAAAGAAGAAAGAAGAAGAGAAGAGAAGAGAAGAAGAAGAGAAAAGAAGAAGAAGAGAAAGAGAAACTAAAACAATCATAGAATCTCACAATCGCAGCGGAACAACATATAATATAATATCAATGAGCTTAACAAAAGAGAAACTGTAATCTTTAATAGACATACATCAACCGGAGTACAACAATCAAACCACAATCATCAGCTTGGACAGTTATAATAACCTATCCTCAAAATTGCCGATAATTTAAACAACAATGCAGCAGAAAATAAACATATACATAGATATGACCCGAAGACCTCCAGCTCATATGTTGAAGCTCCAAAGCATCCAAATCTAAATATGTAAATATGCTCGGTTTGACCCAAGCATTGAAAGGGAAGAACGCCCGGATCAGTCTGGTAAACCAGCGTGAGAGAACACATCTCAAATTTATTTTAAAGTTATAAAACTTTCCTTTACCAAAACAAATGTATCTCGTAAGACCACGCCGTATATAAAGACGGATGGGTTTTTACCTTACGATAACCAAAACATTTCATATCAAATCATCAGATATTATACTAGTGTCTAATATACAAATAATAATCAATCATACCTGAAATTGTTACCACTATTAAATTCCAGATTATGTTAGGCTCTACAAAAAAAATGGCAGACACATAGTGGAGAATGTATTCCATACAATGGTAGGTAAGGGACTACCTTCCTTACAGTACATCTCTAGAGGAATGTACCGAGGATACATAAACAGTCCTCCACATCTGGCAAGACAAGTCTATCCCTATTTGACACTCATACATGGCCTGGATAGAAACCGAATATGTCATTACCTGGGTCATTACCGACCAATCTGAGATGTCTCATAGCATACACCACATACCCGACATATTGAGGGTTATCTAGAAAGGTGATGAACATATCCTAATGGTTGCGAACCACATAGCCTCACGGTATACCCTATTTTAGCCATTACCGGATGATGAGGCTTAAGGCAATGTTTACCTTTCACATAGCACATTTCACTTTGAATGCCACATCGCCATTTTTTCGATCACTATTGACTTTCACGAATATACAACCTCTGAGATCATACGTCTTAGAGAAGG
This sequence comes from Allium fistulosum, assembly GCA_030737815.1. Lineage (NCBI taxonomy): Eukaryota > Viridiplantae > Streptophyta > Magnoliopsida > Asparagales > Amaryllidaceae > Allium > Allium fistulosum. The sequence goes on from CM060907.1 coordinate 616,110,633, forward strand.
GTGTTAAGCTAAGAGAAGTTGCCTTCTCCGCCACCAAACAGATGTACGTTTGTAAAAGTCAATGTTGTGATATCAAAAAAGGCACTCTCCTACCACATCCTATCGGAAGTTACCCCTAGAATTAGTAGCGAGAAGTCCTTGCATATCGTAGATTTTCATAACGAACCACTATTGCCACCATACATACATGATATGGTAAATTTCACCCCGAGGGACTAGTAGCAAGTAGCCCTGCATCATGAAGATCTCCGTCTTCAAAATCATCATCATAAACCCGCACTTTCGAACACATATATTGGTCCGAAGTGGTTCTCGCATAAATTTGACCCGGTCTCTCCGGACCAACAACGATAAATAGGCTCCTTAACCTCATATGGAAAAAAATCTCGTAGACTTATCATGTTACCAACTCTTAACTTGCTATCCTTCGGCCAAGAAGGAACCCCGGTAGATTGGAGTACCATAGACACTCCGCACAACTCGAATCAACATTCTTAATCCAAACGATAATCAAGCCTATACAATCGGCTTCGTGCTAAGTGCATGACTAATCAGTTCCCACAACAAGTCAAGGAACAAAAATGGCCAAAATTGATAGTCGATTATTTAACTACCAAAAGCAACAATCAGTATCTAGCTCATAAGTACTTACTAGGCCCACTTAATTAATCTTTTATTAATTAAATCAGTTTCCAAGTATTTAATTCAAATTATCTTTAAAAAGATATATCCTCAAAGCCATTTCAATATTTCGATGTTGGAAAACATTTCCATATACTTATATCAACGGTATAAGCATATTCAATAACACTACCAAATAGATTTCCATAATCGTACAACTTCAGAGTTCGTATACCTTCGGACAGGTATTAAGTATAGGAAGCAATGCTCCTACACCACCAAGCCTTTAGTGCGATCATAACAGCCAATTCGTGTATTTCACAATGGAAGGTCAAAACATCAAATTATTGGGTCAAAACGAATGTTGCGTAAACATCGTTATGTCAACCCAAAACACTAGTATAGCGATTTGATTAATTATATATATATATATATTGTTAACGGTAAAAAGTGAACGCTAACACCCGGTGAGTGTAATAAACTTGTGAAAGCACCACCCGTTGGTACGGGAACAGAATATGAGCTGAAAATAGCAGAAAAGCAGTAAAAGACAGCAATTTATAGTGGTTCGGCTTGAGATTTAGCCTACGTCCACTTTGAATCTCTTTATTATTGAATCTGGTTACAAATTGATACAAATCTTCTATGAAAACAATACAACTCGATCACAAGAAGCAATCTTGACTACTAGCTCAATCTTCGGCGATGAAACTCGATGAATCCATGTCGGATGTTAAGAATTTCTCTCGAAGTTTGTTGTAGTGTCTTGAATGCTTGAAGGATCCTTGTTTTCTGAATGATTGGAGAGTTCGACAGAGTAACGGCGCTTTAGAAATGAATTGCCAAAAGTCCCTTTCATGTTGGAAGTGGTGGGGTATTTATAGGAGCTGATCTGGACTCAGGAATTTTCTCTAAGTATTTAAGTCATCTGCCGACCTATGATAGATCGGTGATGAGTTAAGGAATAGGCTTAGGTCGGTGGCGAGTTAAGGAATAGGCTTAGGTCGGTGGCGAGTTAAGGAATAGGCTTAGGTCGGAACCTTCTTAAGTCGGAGCCTTTCATAACTCGGAATCTTCCTTAGGTCGTAGCCCTTGAGTCACAGATTACCTTAAGTCGGCAGGCTCCTAACTCGGCACACCTCTTAAGTCGGCAGCTCTTCTCAGTAGTTAGATCGGCAACTGTTGGGTCAGATCTCTCCTTAGGTCGTAGCCTGTTAAGTCGGAGATCTTGTTAACTCGGAGCTTTCCTTAACTCGGCATACTTTCTTAGGTCGGCAAGCACCTTAACTCGGCATGCTTTCTTAGGTCGGCAAGCACCTTAACTCGGCATACTTTCTTAGGTCGGCAAGCACCTTAACTCGGCATACTTTCTTAGGTCGGCAAGCACCTTAACTCGGCATGCTTTCTTAGGTCGGCAAGCACCTTAACTCGGCATACTTTCTTAGGTCGGCAAGCACCTTAACTCGGCATACTTTCTTAGGTCGGCAAGCACCTTAACTCGGCATGCTTTCTTAGTTTTTCTCTAAGTATTTAAGTCGTCTGCCGACCTATGATAGATCGGTGATGAGTTAAGGAATAGGCTTAGGTCGGTGGCGAGTTAAGGAATAGGCTTAGGTCGGTGGCGAGTTAAGGAATAGGCTTAGGTCGGAACCTTCTTAAGTCGGAGCCTTTCATAACTCGGAATCTTCCTTAGGTCGTAGCCCTTGAGTCACAGATTACCTTAAGTCGGCAGGCTCCTAACTCGGCACACCTCTTAAGTCGGCAGCTCTTCTCAGTAGTTAGATCGGCAACTGTTGGGTCAGATCTCTCCTTAGGTCGTAGCCTGTTAAGTCGGAGATCTTGTTAACTCGGAGCTTTCCTTAACTCGGCATACTTTCTTAGGTCGGCAAGCACCTTAACTCGGCATGCTTTCTTAGGTCGGCAAGCACCTTAACTCGGCATACTTTCTTAGGTCGGCAAGCACCTTAACTCGGCATACTTTCTTAGGTCGGCAAGCACCTTAACTCGGCATGCTTTCTTAGGTCGGCAAGCACCTTAACTCGGCATACTTTCTTAGGTCGGCAAGCACCTTAACTCGGCATACTTTCTTAGGTCGGCAAGCACCTTAACTCGGCATGCTTTCTTAGGTCGGCAAGCACCTTAACTCGGCATACTTTCTTAGGTCGTGAGTCGAAAAGGGGATTAACATTTGCCCCTCGAAGTATATGCCTAAGCCATAGGTCGTATGCTTCGATTCTTTTAATTCTTTGGTTAGGTCGGTGCCGACTTAACAAATGCCTTAGGACGTACACCGTGCAAGTCGACTCGCCTTCCAGCATATAAATAGTTGCATCCTTCTTCCTCTTCCTCATCTGTTCCTTTTCTCGAATCTGCCATTGAAGCACTTTTAGAGCTCTCAGAGACAAACTCCAACCATCCAATCGCCGATCATCTTCTTGTTATACTTCGTAAGTCGATCTGGTCATCGTTCACCCATGCTCGCTGTCGAATCGATAACTCCCAGTTTTTGACTTCCATTTGTGTTTAGATGCTGCGATTCATTGTGCATAACTTTTTGATTGTTCGTCAATCGCCATCGACCATGTTGTAATCGTAATAGGGCAGTAATACATTGGATTCGCAGCAAATTTGATTCGACTTGAATTGGCTCCTTGGGTGGTCCAATGGTGTGATGGAATGAGGATCGTTGTTGACTGTGAGGCTATTGGGTTAACGGGTTAAGAATTAGGGAAGAAAATTAGTCGAGGTATTGGCTCGGTCACGACCTAGGGATTTTACGCGATCCAGTGACTTTCATGACTTAAGCCGGAGCCGACTTAGCAGTTCCATGCGACCTAGGTTTTGTGTCGCCTCCGAGTTAGGACTTAGAGGATTCCTGGCTTTGACTCATAGGGAACCTTCCTTAGGTCATCACCGAGTTAGGACTTGGAGGATTCCTGGCTTTGACTCATAGGGAACCTTCCTTAGGTCGTCACCGAGTTAGGACTTGGAGGATTCCTGGCTTTGACTCATAGGGAACCTTCCTTAGGTCGTCACCGAGTTAGGACTTAGACTTTCGGCCACCCAACAGATGATTTTTGAACTGTGCCCGAACTTCGAGCTGTTGAACTATGAACTGTGAACTGTGAACTGTTGAACTATGAACTGTGTTGCATGCATTTTACACATTGCTTCAATTTTGCAAACTAACAATCCTGCTTAATACAACATTCACAGAATACTAGGACGAATATACTATCACCGACTGCCCACATCGAGTGACGGATTAGTTGATAACGAGAAAGTTAAATTAAATGAATATGAACGAGATGTTGTACAATAACTAATTCAAGTGAAGTATTAAAACAAAATCGTAATAGTCAAGTGAAACTGACTTATCTGTATTAACACTGCACTTGATCATTGACAAGTTCTGAAATTTTGTAATCGATTGACTGTCAACTAATTTAATTCCCGTTATGCTTGTTGTTTATTTTCATTAGTTTTTTGCACAACACTTCACACTTTTAGGGAACGTGCACCTTCACATTTGAACATTCAGCTGATTGTGTAGAATGTCTTCTCCACAAGAAGGAACAGAGCAAGCTGAAGATGTGTTTCCAGTTGCTATCCCGCTGAACGATCCTCCAGAGAGGACTCCTACTACTTTGAACCATAAGGCCTTTCGTCAACTATGCATCCAGTTTGGCATTGCTGAGGCTGACGCTTTGCTTCCCGAAATAAATGATACTGCTGACAGACCGCCCCATGGCTTTGTCGCGGTTAACCGCCAAATGTGCTTGAGCGGGGCTATCCCCCCATTCAATGACTGCATTCGAGAACTTCTTCTCCAACTATCTATTTCCCCTTTCCAGTTACATCCCAATGGCTACGCCATCTTGCTGGGACTATGCGTGCTTTTCAGGAGAACACTGGGCCGCTTCCCTACCTTCGGAGAAATTCGCTATCTTTGTACTTTTGCCAAAAATAAAGATCATCCCTCCATCATAGTTGTGAGGAGTGCGAGAAATCGTAAGTTGATCACCGGTCTCCCTGAGAGTGTTCACAGTTTTCTGAGCCCGTTCTTTTATGTCCGCTGTCCTCCTGGGTTTTATGCTATTTGGAGAATAGGGAGTAAGATCACTTGCATTTGTTTCTTACGTTCTTTCAAAATTTACCGAAGTTCGGATTATCAAGTGCTAACTTCGCTCTTTTTTCCTTTTCAGCACTTCCTCCTCCTTCCAAAAATCTCAGTCACAAGGTGACTTTCGAGAGGCTTATGGCGGTGCCTGTAGAGGAGAGGAGCATCCAATTTCTATTAGATGATGAGCTTCTGCACCAATTTGGGCTTCTGCACCCTTCCAGGTCGACTCGAGTTCATGAAATTCCTAGCTCTGATGCAGAAACATCGGCTGCTTTGGATTCTCAAGCAGAGGCGTCAAATGCCCCGGTTTTTGCGGAAGAAGCTGCTTCAAAAACACCTGCCCTGGATTCTGCTTTGATAAGGTGCTCTGGATCCACTGATGTTGTAGGATTGGCTGGCAAGTCGGCACTTCCCCCAATTATTGAGGAAGAAGAGAATCCTCGAGCTTCTGAAAAATCAATTGATGTGGAACTTGAGAAAGAGAAATCTGCTGAACACTTGGGTGACGATACCTTTGATGGCTTGAGTGACATTATGATAACTTCCCAAGAGCTTTTCGGGGATAGCAGTCAAAAAGCGACTTCTCCCGTTGTCGAGGCAACTTCTACCCTTAAACAAACCCAAATGCCTACTACGCCAATCGTCCCTGTTTCCACACCGAAGCGTGGTCTGTAATTTGACGCATGTAGTTTGCACGCCACACACACTTAGGACTTTTCAGCACTTATAAGCATTTATCCTCTTTTTCTGGAAATCTCTAAACTTTACTTCTTTTCCGTTTTTCAGATTCTCCGATGGGACGCTCCGGCTCATACTTCGACAACTTCCGGCGCTACGGAGGGCGCGATTCTTACGATTATGGACGTTATCTTCCCTCCCGCAAAGAATCTGATGAAGAGCGTGCAGCTAGAAAAGCTCAAGAAAGGCGTGCTTATGAAGAGCAGCAAAGAAGGAGAGACGATGACTCTCATAAAAGAAAATATCACGATGATAAAGGGAAGAAGCATGTTACTGATGACCCAAGTAAACGGGTTAAACTCGATGAGAAGAACGCGTCTGAAATTTCTGAAAAAACTGACGCTCCTATCCCTTCTGATACCCTGGCCGGCTCTCCTCCTCTAAAGAAGTCTGACATTCAAACAATTATTAATAGGCCACAATATCAAGTTAAAGATGGCCCTCCAATGCTTCAGAGCCGCTTTCCCAATTGGTGCCTAAAAGGAGTGCGCTTCGATTTGGATTTGGTTCCGATTGACAAGCAAGACATGCTTAAAGGTCTCGACGCAGTCAGGCTCAATATCGAGAGGATGTCGCAATGGCAGAAACTTGTCGACGAACTCCAAAGGGTTAATCACTTGAAACTTGAGGCAATGATGACCATGGAGAACGATAAATCAGAATGGGACAAATGGCGCAGGCAGCATGATGCGGAGATGACGAGTATCGCAGACGACAACGCAAAGCTTGCATCTGAAGTCAAGCAACTTAAGGAAGATCTCGCCTCGTCTTTCGCATCGCACTCCCAAAAGGAAGAAGTCTTTCAGAAGCAGGTACGGGATGCACATGCTGCACAAAGAGACGCCGAAATGGAACTTGCAGCTGAGCAGCACATTACTGAGAAATATCGCACAGAAAATGCTGAGCTACGGGGGACAATTGTGTCCCAAAATGCAGAGATTGAGATGCTGAAAGCTAAGCTTCTTAAAGTTGAGAAGGAGCGTGACGACGCGGTCGCCGGTCAAGTTGCGGCCGAAGAGTCTCATGATGCCACTAGAGCTAGCATCGATTCTACTCTATTTGACTTCTATATGCACAGCGTTTTGGGCCGTGGCAGCCTTTCCTTTTTGGGTCCCAAATATGAGATTACACTTGCTGAAGTCTGGGAGACTATACTTGACACATTTTCCAGCTATGCGGAAGCAGACCTTGCAGCGCTTTATCTAGACGATGAAGCACGTGATGCGCTTATTAGAGGCAAAGAACAACTTGCCGGAGCTAGAGCCGAGGCAGCGGTAGAAGAATACCCAGAAAAGACAACATCGCTACCTGCCCCTGTCCATACTTCAACTTTGACTGATGTTGATATCATCGGTTCTAGCTCTCAATCTCCACTTGCTGCAAAAGATGCTGAAGCTAAACTCGATACTTCCGAGACTCCTCTTTCCCAAATTGAAGAGAAGAGCCAGGAAGAAACTGAAGCTGATAAATATGAAATCGAGCTTGCGAAACCAACTCCTCCAGGTAACTTTGGCGAAGTTCCGGGTCTAATGGACCAGCTACTTGATTTAACCGAGTTTGATGACCTTCTTACTTGTTACTTAAACTTTGGTGAACCGATGCCTTCTTTATTTTCGGGGGATGTTGATTTTAACTTCTTTTCTTCTACAGCGGAGGCACCAAGCACTGCACAAGCTTTCACTCCTTCGGTTGCCGTTCCTCCGTCTTCCCAAATTACTCCTCCCTCTGCTTCCCAACCTGGATCACAAGCAGAGAAAATCGAAGCTCTTCAAGGCTTGGATGATCCGGCTGCTTCTCAGGAACAGAAGGCAGAGGATTTTGAAGACATCGAGAAGACTCCGGAGTGGTCTTTTGACGACGATACGAAGCTTTCAACATTGCTGACTACTCCGGGGAGCGAGTCTTCTTCAAAGAGGAAGGGGAAACGTGCTGTAAAGAAAAAGAAGAAGACTTCCACTGAAGAAGAAGCAGTAGTTGATCCGGCTGTACCACTTTCTCCTTCTGTCCCTGCCCGCTCTCAACGGCTTCAAAAGCTAATCATTAGGCCGGGAAAGAGCTCCAAGGGTGGTGAGAAGAAGGAATAATCAAGCTGAATTTTCTACTCATTATTTTTGCTCTTTGCATGTACTGACCGGGGATTGTGCGGGTACCGGTCCCCGCTTTTGCTTTTTGAGACATCTGCGTATGTAAAGAATTTTTATAGTACTAAATAAAACAATTATTTTACTTGTACAAACTCTTGTGTATGTGAGAATGATCTATCTTTTTATTTTAAGTGTAGAACAAACGATTCTTCTTACTTGTGCAAACTTTTTGTCTGCGTTTGAGAATGCATTTATTCCACATCTGTTTCGCATGATATTGTTATGTGCTTGTGGTATGTTGCTTTTTATTGTTGCAACCGTATCATACGATATTGCCCCTATACCACAAGTGCATAACAATATCCTTCGCTTTTAGCGAGACCTGTACTCTTATTTTTCATAGAATAGCTATTCCATTCTTGAGGGAATAATTGTTCTATTTAAACGGAGTGTATCTCATTTTCGGATAAACTTTTACGCTTCAACCTTCGGAAATGTTCATTTCATGCTTTTGAGAAGTGAATTCTCCTACGCGGTGAAGCGAAAGAATCGAAGTGTGCCTCCAAGGAGGGCTTTGTCTCGGTATTTTCTGAGGAGTAGCATGTGGACTCCGAAGAGTAGTATTATGCTTTGTGGATTATTGTTGTGCCCCCGGAGAGGTCTTGTGCTTCCAAAGAAGTCTTGATTTTGGTCTCCGAAGAGAAGCAATTTTTGTATTTCTACTCGGGTGAAGTGGGTCTCCGAAGAGAAGCATTTTGCACTTTTACCCTGGTGAAATGTGCCTCCGAAAAGGGCTTTTACCTCCGAAGATGGCTTGTGCCTCCGAAGAGGGCTTGTGCCTCCGAAGAGGGCTTGTGCCTCCGAAGATGGCTTGTGCCTCCGAAGAGGGCTTGTGCCTCCGAAGATGGCTTGTGCCTCCGAAGAGGGCTTGTGCTTGCCTGGAAGTTACTTTCTCATGGTCAGAGGTCTACGGGTGAGCCCAAGTTGCTTGATTGGATGTTTGTTTGCACAAACGATCGCAATTAACTAACAAGGTGCCCCTTTGGTAGTCCCACCGATCTTTTTGATTGAGTAAAGCACTCCCATTTATTGGCGTGCCTCGTTAGAGGGCTTTGGTTGGTTGGTGTGCCAGGTAGGTTGCGTCTCAGGGGCGAGTGGATCCACGGGACGGACCTATGCTATCTGGTCGGATGCATCACGACCAGTTAGCGAGGGTCTTGTTCCTTCCGGTTGGGAAGGCGTCCCTTTAGTGGATCTCTCGGCCTTCCTGTTGAGAGGCATACCTCCCTTTATCTGCTTCTTTGTTTGCCCGCTCATGTTGTATCATCATCCGCCAATCCGCGATCCTTTATCATTATTTCCAAGCGCATGTTCCTTTCTTTTGCAAGTACATTGCTTTATCTGAAAAAGTAAACTTCACTGTTGAATGACTTTACGAGACAAGCGCGAGTTATCTAGTTGGATGCCCGTTCATAACGATAATCTCAACTAGTGAACAAAGGTTTGTCCCAGTGAAGTTGCCAATTCTTTATGTGAAGTTTTCTCTGTGTAGGATTTGAGTTTGGAATTGTTTGTGCAATAGCTGATTTATAAAGGTCGCTTATTTTTGTGATGAGCAGGCCCTGTTATCATGTCCTGCAATTTTGAATCGATATTTTAGTGATACATTTAAAGTATTTATATATCGAAATAAATCAGGCATTATGAAGTAGTAAAGAACACAAGATTTATAGTGGTTCGGCCAAGAATCGGGCCTACGTCCACTTTATAGCTTTTCATTCATTTATACTGATTTACAATGCTTCACAATACAATTGATACATTTATCATCATTTTACAATTTTGAGCACAGCTCTTTTTTCAAGTAAAGTAAGGACGCAAATGGTTGCTGTTCCAGGCTCTTGGAATTGGATCTCCTTCAACAGTTATGAGTTTGAAAGTGCCATCAAGAAGTTTAGTGCCTATGACATATGGTCCTTCCCAGCTTGGCCCAAACACACCAGTTGCTGTCATGATCCTTTTCAAAACCAAGTCTCCGATTTCAAAGCTACGTTGGCGAACTTTGGAATTGAAATGCCTGGCTATTCTCTGCTGATGAGCTGAAACTCTGAGCCTAGCTTCCTCTCTTTTCTCATCAAGAAAATCAAGCGCTTCAAGTTGCAGTTTTTCATTTTCAGTCTCATTGAAATGAACTCTTCTATGTGAAGGAACTTCTACTTCTACTGGAATCATTGCCTCAGATCCGTATGCCAGTGAAAATGGAGTGTGCCCAGTCGCAGTTTTGTGAGTAGTTCTGTACGCCCATAGTGCTAATGGAAGCTTATCAACCCAACCACCTTTTGCTTTTTCAAGTTGCTTTTTGATAGTTGACTTGATGATCTTATTAACTGCTTCCACTTGCCCATTTGCCTGCGGATGAGCCACTGCTGAGAAGCTTTTTCGAATTCTGAATCGTTTGCAAAAATCCTGGAATTCTTCACTTTCAAATTGAGTGCCATTGTCGGTGATTATCTTCTGTGGCACACCATATCTGCAAATGATATTCTTTGTTACAAAATTTATCATCTTTTTAGAAGTGATGGTGGCCAAAGGTTCAGCTTCAGCCCATTTGGTGAAATAGTCAACGGCGACAATAGCATATTTAATCCCTGATTTGGCGACAGGTAATGGTCCAATTAGGTCTATCCCCCAGATGGCAAATGGCCATGGACTGACCATTTGTGTGAGTTCGGTGGAAGGTGCTCTTGGGATTTTCGCAAATCTTTGGCATTTGTCACACTTCCTGGAGTAAGCTGCAGCATCTCGATTAATATCCGGCCAGAAATACCCATATCGGAGAATTTTCTTTGCAAGTGTTTGACCGCCTGAATGGTCTCCACATTCTCCTCCGTGCACCTCTGCTAAGATTGTCTTGGCTTCTTCTTTAGTTACACATCGGAGTAGTGGGATTGAAAATCCTCGCCTGTATAATCGGCCGTCTTGAATTACATATCTTGACGCTTTTCTCAATAATTTTCGACGTTCCTTTGAATCTTCTGGCAGAGAACCTCTGAGTAAGTATTCTTTGATTGGACTCATCCACGATTCATACTCTTGGGACGTATTCATGATCCAATCAATATCCATTTCATCAATGCTTGGAGCTGACAGAACTTCTACGGGAACCAATCCCAGCAATTGAGCTTCTCCGGAGCTTGAGTACTTTGCTAAAGAATCCGCCTTCGTATTTTCCTCTCGGGGTATGTGGCTTATTGAGTAGTGATCTAAATCATTGAGGAGTTCGGAAGTTTTGGTCAAATATGCAGGCAAATTCCCTCCTTTGGCTTGGAATTCCTTCTTCACCTGGCAGACAATAAGCTGAGAATCACTGAAAATCTGTATCACTTTGATATTCAATTCCTTGGCAATTTTCAATCCAGCAATAAGGGCTTCATATTCTGCTTCATTGTTTGTCGAAGGGAATTCCAGTCTCAATGCATAACATAGTGATCGTCCTTCGGGAGTCTCGAGCACAACTCCTGCCCCAGAACAATAGTCATTTCTCGAGCCATCAACATACAACTTCCACTGTATCGGAATGCAATCAGTTGTCTCTTCCTTACTGTCACCTTTGTCAGTGGATTCTGCAATGAATTCTGCTAAAGCTTGTCCGTTAATCGCTCTTCGGGGATGATAAGTGATGTCATATTGGCTGAGCTCTATGTTCCATTTCAAGAGACGACCCGAAGTTTCAGGACGATACAGGACTTGCTTTAAAGGTTGATCAGTCAGGACCTTGATAGGATGAGATTGAAAGTAAGGTCTCAACTTCCTGGAAGCGATTAGCAGACAATAAGCAAGTTTTTCTATCTTTGAATAATTCATTTCAGCTCCAACGAACCGTTTGCTGATGTAGTAGACTGGACGTTGTATTTTCATATCTTCTCGTACAAGTGCTGCACTTAAAGCATGGGACGAAATTGCTAAGTAGATGAAGAGGTCTTCACCATTACTAGGCTTGGAGAGGACTGGAGGAGTTCTCATATGATGAATTAGTTGATCGAAAGCATTCTGACAGTCAGGAGTCCATTCGAAATTTTTCTTTCCTTTCTTTAGAGCATCAAAGAAGGGAATGCATTTGTCTGTGGCCTTGGAAATGAAGCGACTAAGAGCGGCAACCTTTCCATTGAGACTTTGCAATTCTTTCTTTGTTCTAGGGGCTTTAACTTCTCTTAGAGCTGTGATTTGAGCAGGATTGGCCTCGATGCCCCTGGCGCTCACAATGAAACCCAGGAATTTCCCAGACTCTACTCCGAATGAACATTTCAATGGATTGAGCTTCATTCCGTACTTCCGAAGAATTGAGAACATCTCTGCCAAGTGATCCATGTGGTCTACTGCTTTCTTTGACTTTACTAACATATCATCAACGTAGACCTCCATTGTTTTACCGATCTGTGGCTTGAACATAGCGTTGACAAGTCTTTGGTATGTTGCCCCTGCATTCTTTAACCCGAATGGCATGACTTTGTAACAGTAGAGTCCCACATCTGTAATAAAGCTTGTGTCCTCCTGATCTGGTTCGTTCATCATAATCTGATTGTATCCGGAATAGGCATCCATAAAAGATAGCAACTCATGTCCAGCCGTCCCATCTACTAGTTGATCGATTCTGGGCAACGGGAAGCAGTCTTTGGGGCAAGCTTTGTTCAGATCTGAGAAATCAATGCATACTCTCCACTTTCCATTTGCCTTCTTAACCAGTACTGGATTCGAAACCCAATTTGGATAAGTGGATTCTTTGATGAAATTATTCTCTAAGAGGCGGTCTACTTCTTCCTTTAAAGCTGCTGATCTTTCTGGACCTTGAGTTCTTCTTTTCTGTTTTATCGGTGTGAATTTCGGATCGACATTCAGAGTATGAACAGCAATTGTTGGAGAGATTCCGCACATATCAGCATGACACCAAGCGAACACGTCCAGATTTGCTTTTAGGAATGATATCAGTGTATTTTGAACTGTGGCACTTAGTTGAGAACCCACATTAAGCACTTTATTTGGGTCTTTGGAATCGACAGGTATTGGTACTGTAACTTCCACAGGTACCACTCTATTTTCCTCTGCACTGAATTTTCTGGGGTCCATTTCCCGCCTTGCACCACTATGCTCACCAGTGCAGGGGCCACCCTGTATTTGCTATAAGGTTGGGGTCTTGATGCGGAGGGGAGCTGCCGCATCTTTACCCATCTCTCTCTTTCTGGCTTCTCGAAGCTCTATAAGATAACATTCACGTCCAGCATTTTGATCTCCCTTGATGACACCAACACCATTTTCCGTAGGAAACTTCATAGTTAGGCACCATGGGGCCAAAATGGCCTTGAATGCAGCTAGAGCTGGCCTGCCTAGGAAAGCATTGTAGGCAGAAAATCCATCGACAATCACAAAGGTTTGTTTTCGAGTTACCCTTTTCTGCCCTTCACCAAGTTCCACGAACAAATCGACAGTTCCGATTGGTTGCTGTGGTTCCCCAGTGAAACCAACGATCTTTTGTGAGGAAGCCTGAACATCGGTCATTGGGATCTTCATCTGGTCAAATGTTTTCTTGAAAAGTATATTGCAGGAAGCACCGCAATCAATGAGTACTCGTCTTACTATTGCCGGCCCAATTCCTGCAGAAATAACCAAGGGGTCTATGGTCGGAGCTTCAATACCAATAGAATCCCTAGCCTTGAACAAAATATCATTATCTGAAATCTTTTGCTGTTTTAGGGGTATTGTGTTTTCTACAGCAAAAACATCTTCTTCTGCCGGGATATACTTCAAAGCGTGAGCATATCGTTCCATCTCACCCCAGCTTTTGCCTGCTGGGTGTGGGCCCCCTGAAATGACGTTAATAACGGGCCTCTCAGATTCTTGGGCCGCAGCACCTTTACTTGAGTCTGACGGCTGATTAGAGGGTTGTTGTCTCTGAGTAGACAAAGATGGATCACTTCTGTTTTTCTTGACATATTGTTGCAGCTTGTTTTCTCTCAATAATTCTTCAATTAAGCTCTTTAAGTGACGACAGTCATTGGTATCATGACCAGGTTGGTTGTGAAAACGACAGAACTTCCCATTTCTCATAGCGCCCTTTCCTGGTTTTATCTCGGCCGGTTTGGGATAATCCACATCATCTTTCGTGGCGAAGAAGATATTTTCCAGAGTGTCGGTCAATGGAGTAAAATCTGAGGGTTTGAAGAAGCGAGGCTTCTTTAAATCCTTTTGTTTCTTCCCCTCGTGATTTTCCCTTTTCTGACCTCCAGAATCTTTCTTTCCCGAAGCAGCAGTATTATTTTCCACCTTTGTTGATGCTGGAAGATTTTCCAAGCGTATGAATTCATCGGCTTTCTTGTAGAATTTCTCGAGAGAATTTGGCTCTTTCATCTTCAGCCATTTTCCAAATTCGCTCGATTTGTCGATAGCACGCATCAAATAGGTCAAGATCATCCGTGGCTCTGCGTTATCAACTTCCGCCAGAGCTATATTGAAACGGTTCAGGAATGATTTAATAGGTTCTCCCGGATTCTGTTCAAGACTGGATAATGACATTATGTCCTTTGCCTTTGAAGCATATAGCCTGAATTGCTCTTTAAACTTTCTAGTCAGATCGGAAAACTGATCTACTGATCGGACAGGGAGTTTAGTGAACCAGAGAAGTGCCACTCCTTCCAAATATACTGGGAAATACCGGCATTTGATTTCATCAGTTGCTCTCGCACCGGTCATGTGCCAATCATACTTATACAAGAATTGGTTTGGATCACTTGTTCCCCGATAAGCAGGAATGGTGGGGGGAACAAATTTTCTAGGAAATTCAGCCTTTAGGATCTTCTCGGTAAATGGAGTCTTGCTTGGCGCGAATCCCCATTCGCTTTCATCTTCACCTCTCTGCATGCTCTCTTTCATTATTTGCTTGATCATGCCAGAAAGATATTCCTCATTGTTCAAAGATTTTGCGGAGTAGACTTCTGCCATTTTCTCAGATGTTTGCCCGGGCAGATTTTCGTGGAAAATTGGCGATGGTCTAGATCCTTCAGCCCGGAGGGGTGCCCCTTCGGCAGCACCTGATCCCCCCTGAGGAATATTCCTCCCTCCGGAGTTGCGAAGAGCATCAGTGGTGTTTTCTTCATTACCCACTGGTCTCTGGTTGGCACCAAGCAGAGCGTTCAGTTTTTCCATCATCAGATTGTTTTGGGTCTCAATCTGCTGGTATAGTCCGGATACAGCAGCGTCTAGCTCCTCTCGCGTCACCCCGACGCTTGGAGCTGCTTGACTTGGTGAAGCAGAGGTGGCGGTATCATCATGAACATTTTCAGATCTGACAACCTTTCGTTTCCTTCCAGGAGCCATTATGTCTGATAGACTTCTAGTTCTGTAGGAAATTTTTTCAACAAACTTGTGTGAAGCAATGATGGAATGGTAACCTGAGTTCAATTCTCAGTGAAAGCACCAAAAATGTTAACGGTAAAAAGTGAACGCTAACACCCGGTGAGTGTAATAAACTTGTGAAAGCACCACCCGTTGGTACGGGAACAGAATATGAGCTGAAAATAGCAGAAAAGCAGTAAAAGACAGCAATTTATAGTGGTTCGGCTTGAGATTTAGCCTACGTCCACTTTGAATCTCTTTATTATTGAATCTGGTTACAAATTGATACAAATCTTCTATGAAAACAATACAACTCGATCACAAGAAGCACTCTTGACTACTAGCTCAATCTTCGGCGATGAAACTCGATGAATCCATGTCGGATGTTAAGAATTTCTCTCGAAGTTTGTTGTAGTGTCTTGAATGCTTGAAGGATCCTTGTTTTCTGAATGATTGGAGAGTTCGACAGAGTAACGGCGCTTTAGAAATGAATTGCCAAAAGTCCCTTTCATGTTGGAAGTGGTGGGGTATTTATAGGAGCTGATCTGGACTCAGGAATTTTCTCTAAGTATTTAAGTCGTCTGCCGACCTATGATAGATCGGTGATGAGTTAAGGAATAGGCTTAGGTCGGTGGCGAGTTAAGGAATAGGCTTAGGTCGGTGGCGAGTTAAGGAATAGGCTTAGGTCGGAACCTTCTTAAGTCGGAGCCTTTCATAACTCGGAATCTTCCTTAGGTCGTAGCCCTTGAGTCACAGATTACCTTAAGTCGGCAGGCTCCTAACTCGGCACACCTCTTAAGTCGACAGCTCTTCTCAGTAGTTAGATCGGCAACTGTTGGGTCAGATCTCTCCTTAGGTCGTAGCCTGTTAAGTCGGAGATCTTGTTAACTCGGAGCTTTCCTTAACTCGGCATACTTTCTTAGGTCGGCAAGCACCTTAACTCGGCATGCTTTCTTAGGTCGGCAAGCACCTTAACTCGGCATACTTTCTTAGGTCGGCAAGCACCTTAACTCGGCATACTTTCTTAGGTCGGCAAGCACCTTAACTCGGCATGCTTTCTTAGGTCGGCAAGCACCTTAACTCGGCATACTTTCTTAGGTCGGCAAGCACCTTAACTCGGCATACTTTCTTAGGTCGGCAAGCACCTTAACTCGGCATGCTTTCTTAGTTTTTCTCTAAGTATTTAAGTCGTCTGCCGACCTATGATAGATCGGTGATGAGTTAAGGAATAGGCTTAGGTCGGTGGCGAGTTAAGGAATAGGCTTAGGTCGGTGGTGAGTTAAGGAATAGGCTTAGGTCGGAACCTTCTTAAGTCGGAGCCTTTCATAACTCGGAATCTTCCTTAGGTCGTAGCCCTTGAGTCACAGATTACCTTAAGTCGGCAGGCTCCTAACTCGGCACACCTCTTAAGTCGGCAGCTCTTCTCAGTAGTTAGATCGGCAACTGTTGGGTCAGATCTCTCCTTAGGTCGTAGCCTGTTAAGTCGGAGATCTTGTTAACTCGGAGCTTTCCTTAACTCGGCATACTTTCTTAGGTCGGCAAGCACCTTAACTCGGCATGCTTTCTTAGGTCGGCAAGCACCTTAACTCGGCATACTTTCTTAGGTCGGCAAGCACCTTAACTCGGCATGCTTTCTTAGGTCGGCAAGCACCTTAACTCGGCATACTTTCTTAGGTCGGCAAGCACCTTAACTCGGCATACTTTCTTAGGTCGGCAAGCACCTTAACTCGGCATGCTTTCTTAGGTCGGCAAGCACCTTAACTCGGCATACTTTCTTAGGTCGTGAGTCGAAAAGGGGATTAACATATATAAAAAATCCCATATACTATATAAAACATTCCTTTCGGAAATCATTTACTATAACAACAGTGATATAATCCATGCCTTCCATAATTCCTTGAAAACGTCTATAACAACAATAAATGTTGAAATCTATGTTTTCGATACATACCTCATTTTAAAACATTTTTCAAACCATTTAAATTCAATTTGGAATTATTACTTTCCAAAACATTACTTTCCAAAATTCCTTTTTTAAAAGATTGTTTAACTTTCCAAAACATAAATACATGTCCTTTACGTAAAAATCCATATTCAAATCTCAAGACAAATCATATCCATATTTAGAAAACTATGTTTATATATCTCCTTTCGATTTTATAAAATCTCTTTATTTATAAAATTCTATTTACAAATCATTCTTTCTAAATCTCATTTATAATCAAAATCCATTTATATGTCTATTTCTTTATAAATCTAATTTATTTATAAAATCCATTTACCAAATAAACTTCAAATCCATTTAACAAAAATATTTATAACTTCTGATTATAAATCTATTTCTTTATTTATAAAATATCACTTTTATAAACCCTTTTTATAAACTTATTTAAAAATCCCAAATCAAAGTATTTCTCAAAACTATACTTTTATAACATCAAAAATCATAAATTTATTTCTTAAAAAAAATCCATTCCTTTTTAATAATTTAAAAATTATTAAAACGTATATACTTCCAAAATCACTTTGGAAATCATTTCAATTCAAAATCACTATTTTATAGTATTTCAAAATATTAAACATACAGACCAGTGCTACCATAGCACTAAATAAGCAAAACAATCCATGTCATTAAATATGGCATCCAACACATCATATATCAAAATATATGAAAAGTAAATTCAATAGTGTGAGGAATCCTATTGGATCCCTCCAACCTGTCCCTCTACACCAAATACAACATATAATCAAATAATATAAAAATCAACCGCTTTGAAGCAGGATTCGTATACAAAGGGTCATCCGCTCTTACAGAGGAACGTAATAGGGTCTCATCCGCTCCAATAGGTAGGAATATATCCAAACCAACTAATTAATATAATATATCTTCCAAACAAGCAACAAACAACATAAATAAAATTATTTCCCACTTATATAAAAATATAGCAGGCCAGAGAGGTGAGTTAACTCACAAAAATTCCAGAAATTGCCAAAGTGCTCCGGTTTGAATTAAAATTAAACGGTCATTCAATTTAACCCAAAATTCCTACTACCTCTGAATCCATCCAATCCAACTCTATAGCATAGTGCTCGCTGATACGAATGCAACGCGACTTGTCGGACTCGATTTGGATCTCGTATGAACTAGTTATGAAAAAATTAACGTTCGAGATAATTAACTTAATTAAATTAAAGTTTAAACAATTTAAACCATTCCCTCCTCATCTCCCTCCCTTATTAACGAAGAAACCCTGGCCACACACCTTTTATTTTTTTTCATTTATTTAATCAACGATCGATCGCCCATCCACGTCCACCGACCGTCACTCGCCATTCGCGCCGCCTTGCCGCGGCAGCCTCCACCTTCACGCGCACGCGATCGCCTACCGAACCCAAATGCTAGTCACAAACGAGATGTGATTTCAGCCACATCGAGCAACGATTCAACGATCCGACCTGTAGATAGCTCCGTGGAGTCGAGCTCTCCAACTTTCATGTTGAAGTCGAAGCCTAAAAACTCCTAGATCGGCCGGAGAAATATGGGCCGTTGGATGGAGGGTTTTAATGGCGGTTGGAAATTTTTAGGGTTTGCAAATTAAAAGGCCAAGTCCTCATATAGAAAATTTTCGCAAAACACCATTCATCCATGAAAATTTCAAACCCTAAACGAAGCGTGTCGCCTGACGTTCTATATGTTATACCCCTATTCCGAACACAATGGATCATATATCGGAAGCCAATTCCATCATATACAGAAGTTACATTTTCAAAATCAAATTATATTAATTTAAATTTCTTTAATTAATTTCTATGTGTTTCGAACTCGCATGACCAAACGATACATCCGATCGCCATGAAATTAAAAGACATATAATAATTCACTATTACGGAACCGATGAAACTGGTTTCGTCGAAATCAGAGACAATGCCCCAGAAAGCTATTTTTACATGTTAATTAAAACGAATAATTTTCAAAATTAGTTTAAGTCACTTTTAAATCCAATTTAAAGTTTACTATCTTCCTACTTATTCAAATAGAATTTAAATCAATTTTCGAAATCATTTTTATTCATGTTAAATTCAAGATTCAATTATTTAAACAATTCCAAATATTAAATTAAATAATTTAATTATCAAATAAATTGCCATATTCAAAATATAAGTCATTCAACTTATAAAATTAACTTTTCAATATTGAAAATCAATTAAATATTTCAAATTCGAATGACTGAAATTCTAGGTCGTTACATTCTCCCCTCTTAGAATTTCGTCTCCGAAATTGCCAAGTAAGAAAAATGCCAAAAACCCATTAACTTTTCAAAACAATAGTTAAGATAGATTACTAAATTTCTATGTCTTCCAAATCAATTCATAGTTACTAACTATTACCATTCAAAATTATAACCAAAATCCAAATTTTTAGTCATCAAATTTTTTGTCCAAAATTCTCAAGAATTTTCTAATGCCTCAAATTTACAGAAAATTTCGCCAACGTCTCCCTTGCGCGGTTCGATCGGAAAAATTACAATATATATAATCACAAATATACATCTCATCTTCGAGGATGAGGCATCCCGTAGGGAAAAAAGTGTAAAAGTACGACATGTAATATGAGATATGTACCTTTTATATCTATTAGCAAGCATATACAATCAATATAGCACGAAAGCGAGCTCCAAATGCGAAGCATACGCCATCCACACCTACTAATCACTCAACAATCAATGAGAACAAATATATAGAAAGTAATATCAATATATAACATAACCGCTACAATAACTATATGCAAATGAAACACATGTAATAAAAGAAATCATCAAACAAATGATATCCATTCAATTAATTCATAACCATTTCGATTTGTATTTTCAATGTCAACTTTTAATTTATACTTTCATTTACATCCAATTCATTTACACTCAATTTTACTTACGTTCAATTGATTTACATTCCATTAATTTATATTCCAATTAAATCAATTTACTTACATTCAATTATTATCCTTCAGTTCACTAACTTTCAATTTCATTTACATTTATATTCACATTCACTTTTATTTAATTCACGTTCATTTACATTTACATTCATTCTTCACTTAGTATATTTCTTTTCAAAAACCCTACTCCGAAGAGTAGAGCCCCAACCCAGCTAGTCCGACTAGAGACAGAAAAGGGAGGTTAGCTAGCCCAGCATGAAGCATTCGTTTCCCAACCGTGTTTAGTTGGATTTAACAGGAAACACAACTTCCAGCCTGAAGGGAGTAGGGTAGAATAATATATTTCTTTAATACTAATAACACTTAATAACCATTCCATAAATTTTTTTACTTAAGTTTATTTTAAACATTTTATACAACACAACTTATTCATTATCACTTCACAATTTAAGTTCATATTCAATTTTACCAAACAACATTCCAAAACATATTCCATTCACTAATTTATTCCGTTAGCTCAATTCAATTCATTTTTCCGCCTAAGTTAAATTTCATTTTATAACTCAAGTTCATATTGATTCCATTAATTTATTACAAATCAAATTCAATTTCAATTTCATTTTCATTTAACTTTGCTTAAGTCAAACTTCATTTCAAAATTCATTTTGTTTAACTTAACGTTAAGTTAAATTTCATTTCATAGTTTAATTATCAAATTTACTTTTCTTAACATTCATATTCAACAAATTTAAAATTTTGTTTTAACTCACTAATTCTCAAATTTTATAAGTTATAAAACTAAATTTCTTATGTTTTCAGCAAAACACCCAATTTTTATTATTTTCAAATCATCTTGAAATCGTATTATAAATAATTTTTTTGTATTTCAAATCATACTTTTGAAATTTAAACAAAATTTGTTTTACCAAAACAAAACTCCAATGGTAAATTACTCAGGTAGCAACCCATCACTTAGAAACTCAAAAATGAATATTGATGATGCTGTAGTCATCATCAAAATTTATTTCCCAACAACTGTAGTGAATTCAGTGCTTTTTATTTCTTTCAAAAATCCTTTTTATTTATAAATCAAAGCTATATTTTTACTTATATAATTTCACTTATTTAACTTTTCTTATATAAGACTATTTCAT
The DNA here is from genome assembly GCA_030737815.1 of Allium fistulosum. Lineage (NCBI taxonomy): Eukaryota > Viridiplantae > Streptophyta > Magnoliopsida > Asparagales > Amaryllidaceae > Allium > Allium fistulosum. Next base: position 616,131,675 of record CM060907.1, read on the forward strand.
AATTGTTTATCTTTGCTTACATTTATAAAAATAACAACTTTTATTTAAAAACAACACATAACAAATGGTAAAAATCACATATTACCATTCATTAACAACCAACAAACCATATATAACTATAATAATTTTTGAAAAATTATTATTTTATATATAAAATATAATTTAGGTAAAATTATTTCATTTACCAATTTCAAAACCAATATTGTATCAGTTTGCTTGCTCAAGTGTTTTGGAATTCCAATTGACAACGTTAGGTGGACGCATCGACCAGAACCCAAAATTCAAACTTAATAAATCAAACAACCCAATATAAAACAATTTTATATCACTAACAAATACGCGCTCATATATATACGCTCAACTCATCCTAGGGTTCTACTGACCCTATCTACAATGAGTACCCATCAAAGCACCAGTGTATCGCTAAACTAAGCTCTGATACCAAATGCGATTACCCGGATTTTCGACCCTCGAAAATCGACACTAATACATCCTTGGTATTCACGTGCCACAAATTCAAGTGCCAAAAAAACCGTTAGTCATGGGAAAGAAAGAAGAAAGAAGAAGAGAAAGAGAAACTAAAACAAACACATAATCTCACAGTCATTGCGGAGCAACATATAATATAATATCAATGAGCTTTACAAAAGAGAAACTGTATCTTTAATAGAAATACATTTACCAGAGTACAATAATCAAATCACAATCATCAGCCTGGACAGTTATAATAACTTGTCCTCACAATTGCCGATAATTTAAACAACAATGTAGCAAAAAATAAACATATACGTGGATATGACCCAAAGACATCCAGCTCATCTGCTGAAGCTCCAAATCATGCAAATCTGAATCTGTAAATATGCTCGGTCTGACCCGAGCATTGAAAGGGAAGAACACCTGGATCAGTCTGGTAAACCAGCGTTAGAAAACACACCTCAAATTTATTTTAAAGTTATAAAACTTTTCTTTACCAAAACACAGGTATCTCGTAAGACCGCGCCGCGCATAAACACGGATGGGTTTTTACCTTATGATAACCAAAACATTTCATATCAAATCATCTGATATTATACTAGTGTCCAATATAAATATAATAATCAATCATAGCTGAAATTGTTACCATTATTAAATTTCATAATATGTTAGGCTCTACTAGTAGGCACATAGTAAAGAATGTATTCCATACAATGGCAGGTAAGGGACTACCTTCCTTACAGTACATCTCTAGAGGAATGTACCGAGGATACATAAACAGTCCTCCGCATCTGGCAAGACCAGTCTATCCCTATTTGGCACTCATACATGGCCTGGATAGAAACCGAATATCTCATTACCTGGGTCATTACCGACCAATCTGAGACGTCTCATAGCATACACTACATACCCGACATATTGAGGGTTATCTAGAAAGGTGATGAACATACCCTAATGGTTGCGAACCACATAGCCTCACGGCGTACCCTGTTTAAGCTATTACCGGGTGATGAGGCTTAAGGCAATGTTTATCTTTCACATAGTACATTTCACTTTGAATGCCATATTGTCATTCCTTCAATCACTATTGATTTTCCCGAACATACAACCTCTGAGATCGTACGTCTTAGAGAAGAGTGTTAAGCTTAGAGAAGTTGTCTTCTCCGCCATCAAACAGATGTACGTTTGTAAAAGTCAACGTTGTAATCTCAAAAAAGGCACTCTCCTACCACAACATATCGGAAGTTACCCCTAGAATTAATAGCGAGAAGTCCTTGCATATCGTAGATTTTCGTAACGAAGCATTACTGCTACCATACATACGTGATATGGTAAATTTCACCCCGAGGGACTAGTGGCAAGTAGCCCTGCATCATGAAGATCTCCGTCTTCAAAATCATCATCATAAACCTGCACTTTCGAACGCATACATTGCTCTGAAGTGGTTCTCGCATATATCTGACCCCGATTTCTCCGGACCAACAACGGTAAATAGGCTCCTTAACCTCATATGGAAACCAAGTCTCGTAGACTTATCACGTTTCCAATTCTCAACTTGCTATCCTTCGGCTAGGAAGGAAGCTCGGTAGATTGGAGTACCATAGACACTCCCCACTACTCGAATCAACATTCTTAATCTAAATGATAATCAAGTCTACACAGTCGGCTTCGTGCTAAGTATATGACTAATCAGTTCCCACATCAAGTCAAGGAACAAAAATGACAAAATTTGATAGTCGGTTATTTGACTATCAAAGCAGCAATCAGTATCTAGCACATAAGCAGTCAGTAGGCCCATTTAATTAATCTTTTATTAATTAAATCAATTTCCAAATATTTACTTTAAATTGTCTTTAAAAAGATATATACTCAAAGCCATTTCAGTTTTTTGATATTGGAAAACATTTCCATATACTTATATCAATGGTATAAGCATATTCAATAACACTACCAAATAGATTTCCATAACCGTACAACTTCAGAGTTCGTATACCTCCAGACAGGTATTAAGTATAAGAAGCAATGCTCCTACACCACCAAGCCTTTAGTACGATCATAAAAACCAATTCTTGTATTTCACAATGAAAGGTCAAAACATCAATCTATTGGGTCAAAATAAATATTGCGTAAAACATCGTTACGACAACCCAAAACACTAGTATAGGGATTTGATTAATTATATATATATATATATAATCCCATATACTATATAAAACATTTCCATTCAGAAATCATTTTCTATAACAACAGTGTTATAGTCCATGCCTTCCATACTTCCCTGAAAACGTCTATTACAACAATAAATGTTGAAATCTATATTTCCAATACATACCTCATTTTAAACCATTAAATTCTATCTAGAATTATTACTTTTCAAAACATTAATTTCAAATGATAAATTACTTTTTAGAGCCATTAACTTCATCGAAAAACATTACTTTCAATAATTCCTTTTTTAAAAGATTATTTAACTTTCCAAAACTTAAATGTATGTCCTTTACATAAAAATCCATATCAAATCTCAACACAATTCATTCCATATTTAGAAAACTATGTTTATAAATCTCCTTTCGATTTTATAAAACCTCTATTTTATAAAATTTCTTTATTTATAAAATTCTATTTATAAATCATTCTTTCTAAATCTCATTTATAATCAAAATCCATTTATAAGTCCATTTCTTTATAAATCTAACTTATTTATAAAATCCATTTACTAAATAAACTTCAAATCCATTTACAAAATATTTATGAACTCCGATTATAAATCTATTTCTTTATTTATAAAATATCACTTTTATAAATCCTTTTTATAAACTTATTCAAAAATCCAAAATCAAAGTATTTCTCAAAACTATAAATTTATAACATCAAAAATCATGACTTTTTATTTCTTTAAAAAAATAAATCCATTCCTTCTTAATAATTTATAAATTATTAAAACATATACTTTCAAAATCACTTTGAAAATCATTTCTATTCAAAATCACTATTTTATAGTATTTCAAAATACTAAAACTATGGCCCAGTGCTACCATAGCACTAAATAAGCAAAACAATCAATGTCATCAAATATGACATCCATCGTATCATATATCAAAATATATGAAAAGTAAAATCAACAGTGCGATGAATCCTATTGGATCCCTCTAACCTATCCCCCTACATCAAATACAACATATAATTAAATAATATAAAAATCAACCGCTTCGAGGTGGGATTCGTGTACGAAGGATCATCCACTCTTACACGGGAACGTATTAAGGTCTCGTCCGCTCCAATAGGCGGGAGTATATCCTAAATATAATATATCTTCCAAACAAGCAACAAACATCATTAATAAAATTATTTCCCACTTATATAAAAATATAAGTAGGCCAGAGAGGTGAGTAAACTAACAAAAATTCCAAAAATCGCCAAAGCGCTCCGTTTTGAATTAAAATTGAATTGTCTCTCAATTTAACCCAAAATTCATACTAGCTCCGAATCAATCCAATCCAACTCCATAGCATAGTACTCGTTGATACGAATGTAACACAACTTGTCATGCTCGATTGGGACCTCGTATGAACAAGTTATGAAATAATTAACGTTCGAGATAATTAAATTAAATAATTAACTTAATTAAATTAAGGTTTAAAAATTTTAAACCTCTCTCCTCATCTCCTTCCCTCGTTCACGAAGAAACCAAGGCCGCACGCCTTTTATTTATTTTCATTTTTTTAATCAACGATCGATTGCACATCCACGTCCGCCAACCGCCGCTCGCCATTCACCCCGCCTTCCCACTGCTCCGCCATGCCGCACCAGCCTCCACCTTTACGCACGCACGCGATAGCCTACTGATACCAAATGATGCTCATGAACATGACGCAATTTCATCCACATCGAGCAACGATTCGACTGGTAGATAGCTCCTTGGAGTTGAGCTCTCCAACTTTCATGTTGAAGTCAAAGCCAGAAAATGCCTATATCGGCTAGAGAAATATGGGCCGTTGGATGGAGGGTTTTGATGGTGGTTGGAAATTTTATAAGGTTTGCAAATGAAATGGCCAAGTCCTTATATAGAAAATTTCCCAAAAGCTATTCATCCTTGAAAATTTTGAACTCCAAACAAAGCATGCCGCATGGTGTTCTATATGTTATACCTCTATTTCGAACACAATGGAATATATATCGAAAGCCAATTCCATCATATACAGAAGTTAACTTTTCAAAATCTTGTTCTTTATCAAGACTTTTAACACCATTTATAAATGCTGTAGTAAGTTGCTTAAGGTTTTAAGTGTTTAAAAATGATATTTAAATTCGGTATTTTCCTTAATATTTGTAGAGTTATTTTCTAACATACTTTGCAGTATTTAAAAGTTGGTTTGAAGTTTGAATATATTTTTTATAATTATATATGTATTTTTAAATTAAAGGGGTTATATTATATAAATTGTGTTTTTTATTTATTTTCATCAAATTATAAATTAGTTATTTTCATGTAATATTTTATATAAATATTTAAAACCTATTTATAAGTATTTTTAAAGCATATATATATATAAGTGAGTTTGGAAAAAGTAAGTTAAGTACTTTATAAAGGAATAAAGGAAGTTTTGGAAATAACACTTATGTTACAGCAAATTTTTTGGAAAGTTAATTAAAAGTATATTAGCTTGTTTAATAAGTGTAGATGTACTTAGACCTTTAAGAAGAATGTTTTAAAGATAATTTTGAGTATCAATGGTTTTGGGTTTGTTATGACAATATGTTAATAACATTTGTCTTTAACCCTTTTTTATTATACTTATGAATGTAACTAAATCTTTGAAAAGAATGTTTTAAAGATAAGCATAAATGAAATGGTTTTGATTGTAGTGACAATGTTTAAGTAACATTTGTCTTAAACCTTTGAAATAGATTTGTGAATATAATTAGACCTTTTAAATGGATATTTCAAAAGTAATAACAAGTATGGAATCTTTTAAAGAAGATAGAAAAAGTAAAGGTTTAAAGTAAGAAATATTGTTAATGATTTGTGAACATACCTATACTATTTGAGATAAGTATATTAGTACTTTTTGAAGTATTGAAATAGTAGAAATTGATAAATAGAATCTTATTAGATAAAAAAAGTTTTACTAATAAAAATGGTTTTAATTAATAAAAGTATTAATTAAATAAAAAAGGGATTAGAAGTTGCTTATGTGACTCAATTGTGTGTTGTGTGACTTGATCGTGCTTTGTGTGTTTACTCGTTTATGGAAAATATTTAGTCGCGTACTTAGCATTAAAAGCCGATGAATTAGGGTTGTTTATCTATGAGAAGTAAGAATGAAGACAAGGCTTTGATGCAACAAGTGCTCTAACTTACTTGGATTCACTCTTGACCTAGGGATAATGTAAGTTGAAAAATTCAAAAATGTGATAAGTATACAAGACTTGGTTTCCGTATATGAAAGTCTATTTTAAACTTGATAGTCGATTAGTCGACTATCGAACTTGACTAAATTAACTTAGAAAGTATATAAAAGCTTCACGGTTTCATATGATTTGTGAACCCCTAGGGAGGAGCATTGGTATCAAACGTCTCTAGCTTTAAGAACTTATATATACGAGATCCCCCGAAGAGGATCCTCTTTATATATTGTCTGCTTACTTCTAAAAGACCGAAATTGAGTTTACTGAAAATTCACCGATTTAGTTTTGAAGAGACCGGAATCGATAAGTTTTTTACTTGTAGAATACCACTTCAAAACTGATATACGGGTTCTATGTTTTGAAAGCGGTTGTGAAGTGAAATGCTATAGAGTTGAATTGTCTATCCTAAGGTTAGGTCTAAAGGAGAAGTCAGCATTATCATTCGTTGGACGACTTATGCAGGGATCTATGTGAGGATTCGAGTATGTTTTAAGATGCTCGAACCCATGTAGAGATTCATGATCTATTCGAGATGCTGAAATTCAGTTAGGGATTCATGTTCTGTTCGAGTGGTGGAGACTCATGTGAGAGATGTTGTACGTAGCCTCGACATCAGAAATGATAGAAAACAAATTAGGACCCATAGTTTGGGGTTTAGCTAACCCGCGACAAGATATATCAACTCCATATCTAGAGTATGCTTATCCATGTTGCGCGTAAGAGTTGATGATATTCGGGATCACATTTTTGCCATGGACCAGTTATGTTTCTTCTAATTGGTATATTTCATCTAGAGATATACGACGTTCGAAGGTGGTTTCTAACCCTTGTGCAGGAGACCGCTTCAGTTTACTGGACGCATCTCCATGGAAAATCCATATGCGAATGTACCTTAGCGGTTTTGATTGTACCCTCAATATTGTTGTGGTGTGATCAATGTAAGCATCACAACTATTTGATCTGATTTATATTCTACCCCCTTAGACATTATCTATTATACCACCGTATGTACTTATTGGAAGGCGGTTCTTTTGAGGGGATAACTATTATGGCATTCCATGCAATCTCAAATGTACTATTATATGCGGCCACATATTTCTTGAGTTTCTCATACAAGAATTATATCTGACATGTTGTTTTTGTTTTCCCTAAATTCCTCATGTGCTCTTTCGAGTGGCCTAAAAAAGGAAGGTTTTCATTGATGTTCATTGGAGCTCGAGGAGATGAGCTGGATGTTTCACCTATCGTAGTATTCTTATTTCCGCTGCATTTCTATTATGTATATATCCACATTTATGAGGATATGTTGTTATAACTGTCCAGGCTGATGATAATATTTAGAATTGTAAATCTGAAATGTTATGTGTCTTAGAGTGATAATTTTGTGAGTCAGCAGAATAGGAATCTTAAGGCTAAATCAACACTAAAGGGGGTGAATAGTGTTAAATGGATCATATGAATATTTTTCAAATTCTTCAAGATTTTACTTGGAACGATGTAATTAACAATCATAGAATCAAAGTGCGAATAAAAGTAAATGCAGTAAAAGTAAAATGGAAAGAATACACCAGGATTTTATACTGGTTCAGAGTTACCTTACATCTAGTCCCGCATAATCCTTGTACGGATTTCCTTTCAACTAGTAAATGCAAACACAATCTCGATTTCAAGGCTACGAGACACACCCTCCAAAATCCCAACCTCTGGGTAGAGTTACTTGAATTTCGGGCTACAAACACACCCATTAGATTTACGGGCTACTAAGCACACCCAATTGATTTTACGGGCTACAATCACACCCACAAGTATAGCAGTATGATTTGATAGAGTTTTACAGACTCAGATCTTTGATCTTTATTACAATTGATCCTATAACTCTTGAATAGCACTTTGATCTTGGTTTGAGTGACAGAGATGAGAGAAATCAGAGAGTGGATGAAGGAAAATCAAACTTGTGGTGATTGAATTTGATTCTGGTTGAATTTTGGCAGAGTTTGGGTATATTTTGATTTAGAAAATGAGAGAGTGGAAAAAGGAGAGAAGAATAAGAAAGTAGATGTTAAAAATTCGTTTGCAAGTCTGGTATATATAGGGAAACAGCGGCCATGTCCATTCGCGAAGAGATACGACAAAAATCACTTTCATTCAAATTTGAATTTTGAAAATTACGGCCACTATGTCGACATACATAGACAGAGTATGTCGACATACTCTTCATAAAATTGAAAAACACTTTAAAAATATTATTTTGAAAATCCGTTGCTTTGTAAAATAATTTGATACTTTGTAGAATCATTTAAATATAGTTTATACATATTTTAATCAAAATATAACTTAATAAAATTTTATAAAATAATTTTGAAAGATCTAACAATAGTATTCAATATAATGTAAATGATATATATAAAATCAATATAGTTATAACTTGTTAAAGTATAAACAAAAATTCAATATATATATATAAACTTAAAAACACTAAAATAATATATTTTTAAGTATAAGGGATTGAAAATCATTTTGAGAAATATTTTGAAATGATTATTTTAAAACCAGGATATTTGAAAAAAAAATAAAAAAATTAGAGAAAGAGAGAGAGATCTGGAAAGTGCTATCAAGGTTTTAACATAAATTCTACGACTCTATAATTTTTCTGGAACGTCTTGAAATCTTGAACTCTTCAATACTCATGAGTCTTCATTCACCAACTCTTGCAACTATATATCAGCATCTTGAATCTACTCTTGATATTGTACAGTCTTCTTAATCAACATCTGTTTAATATCCTGTACTATATACTATATATAACTTGATAAAACATTAGTATTTATATTTTATGTAATGTCATGTAGTTGTTATCATCAATACCAATATCTAAGGTACTAACAAGGTTGTACCGTCTTTTGATATTATATGTTATCATTCCATTATGAGATTCAGATATTGTGTTCTCTTCTTTCTTGTTCTATTTTCTTTTTATTTCCTTGCACTTCAACAATCTATCTTTCCGACACTTGGACGCTTAACACAAGAATACCATAGATGATCATTGTCGACATTTAGGGGTCGAAAAGGTGGGTTTTGCGTAATCTTTAATATATTATATCGAGTGATATCGACTTATGGTATAATGTATTCCTTATGAAATACCCTCGTGATTCAAGTATCAAACACATCAGAAATCACGGTATACATACATATATGTATTTATTCCTTAAATCTATTAAGGGTTTCTTTAACGTTCCACCTTAAATTTATACGTTCATATTATATAGGTTTTATTATTACATAACTTTTATATTTCTATTACTTATATAATATTCTTTTGTATGATATTATATTAATTAAATCTTATTTAATTAATTTTAATCAATTAACATTTTAATTAATTTTATATTACCTTAATATAACTTTTAAATTAAACATTTATCATACGTTATAACCTTTATTGTATAACACATATATCTCATATATGTGTATTTTTTATTTAATTAATTAACCGTTAATTAATTTGATTAATCAATTAATCTTTAATTTATTCATTTAATTAATTTACCTTTAATTAATTTATTTAATTAATTTTTTTTAATTAAATTATATTAGTTTCAAAAATCATATTATATACATACATTTATACTTTTGATATCTTAAATACTTTAAAATATCATAACATATATAAAACATGTACATAATTTTTAATTAATTAGCTCATTTAATTAATTAATTAATTTTATTAATCTTATTGATAAATTTAAAATTTTGAAATTTATATTTAATATTTTCATACATTTTGAAAATTTTATTATATTATAACTTCTATAATATATATATCTTACTTTAAATTTAAGTTTTAAACTTAAAATCTTATATTTTAATTTTCAAACAATTTTGAAAATTTTCCCAAGACCTAATTTAAATTAGGGCTCTTCTATTAGGGGCAACCTTATGGGCTCACATATATGTTCAGGCTAGGCCGGTAGCTAGGTACACCATTGGAAAATGTTGATTTTTGCAAGCTTCATTTTCCTATGACACACGGAAGACATTTTACCGGGCGTCGATATGTCGTCGAAATGTAGTTGGAACTGAAAATGAAGTCTGTATGCCGTCAAAAAGCCGTCGGAAATTTCCAAGGACGTAGTGCCAACATATGGACGAACCCTACCAAATAAATTCACAACTCAACATGGTGCCCTCCTTTTATTTTCCACGGTTGCAAAATTAAAAAAAAAGAGTTGTGCTAAATGAACCACGTTAACAACTCCATTTTACCCACTTTTATAGGCGGTCATAAGATGTCGATCATTGCATAGGAGAAACGATAATAGACTGCCGAATCTTGTACTGAGTCCATGGCAATATGACACCGTTTAAGTTTTTCTTTGTATTTTTCAGTTTTAGACAATGCTCCAACACTGATTGCAGCAAGTGGTGTTCGGCTAAGGAACACCGATCCAAAGATGGGTAAACTGGAGTTAATATTTGTGTGCATTTAGCACTACTCAAATAGAAACCTAAAGCATAATTTTATGAGCCGACCGATCTCCTCCTAACCAAAACTGCATCCGACTCCCTCACGACTTCGGCAGCTCGCCCTTCTACCAGCCACCGTCGACCTTCAGCCCGTTTCGACCATCTATCAGCGACAATTTTTTCTCCGGCGTTGTTAGAATTTTTTCTACAACCCTAATTACATTTCAAGCTTCCTATTGGTTGTCATTTCAGGGTAAAATTTTGATTTATCTTTTGATTTTAATTTATGATTATTCTTGAGAATATGACAATCAAAATTTCGGTTGTTAAATAAAAGCTTGGGTGGTTTAAAATTTTAGCTTCCTTCCTTTTCGTGGTTAGAATAACGTTGAGTGGTTCAGACCTGAAATTTAAATACTATTTTTCATTTTTAAGATTACACATCTCAAGATTAGAGTAATGACGCATTAATATTAGTTCAACACACTAAAGTAAGGAATAGGTTATACGGGCATTGAATTATATCTTACATTTGAGAATGATCTATTTATAAGTATATTAGCTATCTAATTTTGCTAGGATGTTCCTTTCTCCATTTCTTCAGATATTTGTAGGAAAGCTAACAATCGATTATAATAGTTTATTTAGTTAGCGGGGTAAGTGTTTACTAATGCATCATAATAAATATTATGAAGATCATTTTACAATAGCTAGTTAGCAAAGCCTATATAAACCTATGCTCTTAAATTTAACTATTGGCTAGTAACCTGGTTTTCGTATAATGACCTAAAAACTATTCAATGTACAGGTTGTTTAATATGGATTACTAGTATTACTAAATGTACACATTATTAGCATAATGACCTTAAAAAATTTAGTTGTATAAATTATTTGCTATAAAAAAGTTAGGATTACTAAAATAACCACGGCAAGGCACAAGAAGCTTTCAGGCCAGCTACAAAGACCAACAAAAGTGAAGTACCAATTGTTGTCGTTACTTATAATAGCTGATTTCTATATATGATACTTATTAATGTCATAACTATAGCTACATGTCAACCTTATAAGATATTCATATTTTTATTATCTCATTTACATAAGTTTTCCCTACCAATTAATCATAATCTGTTTTTAAATTCAGTACCAATTACTTAATAATACTAATATGAAGATTTTGCTATTAAGTTTTATAATTTCGTAGTGAATACAAAAGTTAGTTGTAATTTTGATCTCATGTAAATAGTTGAGGTATATGATATGGAGGGGTCGTATGTTATATGTTGTCAAATAAGCTTCACGTGTGATTCTCTCAAGAGAAGGGCGGTTTACTAATAAAATGTTGAAATTCCGACGACAAATTCATATTTATATGTAAACCACCCTTCTCTTATTGAGAGAATCACACGTTTAAGCTTATTTGACAACATATAACATACAACCCCTCCATATTATATACCTCAACTATTTACATGAGACCGAAATTGTAACTAACTTTTGTATCCACTGATAAATTATAAAATTTAATCGCGAAAACTTCATATTAGTATTATTAAGTAATTAGTACTGAATTTAAAAATAGAATATGATATAGTAGGGAGAACATATGTAAATGCGATAATAAAAATATGAATATCTTATAAGGTTGACATGTAGCTATAGTTATGACATTAATAAGTGCTATATATAGAAATCGGTTATTATAAGTAACGACGACAATTGGTACTATACTTTTGTTGGTCTTTGTAGCTGGCCCAAAAGCTTCTTATGCCTTGTAGTGGTTATTTTAGTACTCTTAACTTTTTTATACCAAATAATTTATACAACTAAATATTTTTTAGGTCATTATACTAATAATGTGTAGATTCAGTAATACTAATAATCCATATTAAACAACCCGTACATTGAATAGTTTTTAGGTCATTATACTAAAACCAGATTACTAGCCAATAGTTAAATTTTAGAGCATAGGGTTATATGGGCTCTGCTAACTAGCTATTGTTAAATGATCTTCATAATATTTATTACGATGCATTAGCAAACACTTGCCCCGCTAACTAAATAAACTATTATAATCGATTGTTAGCTTTCCTAAAAATATATGAAGAAATGGAGAAAGGAACATCCCAACAAAATTAGAAGGCTAATATACCTATAAATAAATCAATCTCAAATTCAAGATATAATTCAATGCCAGTATAACCTATTCCTTACTATAGTGTGTTGAACTAATATTAATGTGTCGTTACTCTAACCTTGAGATGTGTAATCTTAAAATGGAAAAATCGTATTTAAATTCCATGTCTGAACCACTCAACATTATTCTAACCATGAAAAGAAGAAAGCCAAATTTTTAACCACCTAAGCTCTTATTTAACAACCGAAATTTTGACTGTCATATTCTCGACAATAATCATAATTTAAAATCGAAAGATAATTTTTTTTACCTTGAAATGATAATGAATCGAAAGCTTGAAACATAATCGGGGTTGTAGAAAAAATCCTAACCAACGTCGGAGAACGCCGATAGATGGTCGGATCGGGTTGAAGGTCGGTGGTGGCTAGCAGAAGGACAAGTTGGTTGAAGTCACGCTGGCCGAAGTCGTGAGGTTGTCGGATGTAGGTTGGGGTTAGGAGGAGATTGGCCAACTCGTAAAATTGTGCTTTAGGTTTTTATTCGAGCAGTATTAAATGCACCCCAATACTATCTCTAGTTTACCTACCTTTGGGTCGGTGTTCCATAGCCGAACACCACTTGCTGCAATCAGGGTTGGAGCGCCATCTAAAATCGAAAAATATGAAGAAAAATTTAAACGGTGTCATATTGCCATGGACTCAGTACAAGATTCGGTAGCCTATTATCGTTTCCCCTATGCAATGATCGATAGCTTACGACCGCTTGTAAAAGTGGGTAAAATGGAGTTGATAGCGCGGTTCATTTAGCACAACTCTTTTTTTAATTTTGCGACCGTAGAAAATAAAAGGAGGGCATCATGTTGAGTTATGAATGTACATTGTAGGGTTTGTCATATGTCGTTTGAAATTTCCAATGGCTTTCTGACTGCATACAAAATTCGTTTTTAGTTCCAGCTACATTCTGACGATATATCAATGCCTCGCAAAATGTCATCAGCGTTTTGTGGGAAAATGAAGATCGCAAAAATCAGCCTTTTCTAGTGGTGTATGTATGTATACTTTTGCTTTTATAATAAAATATTTCAAAATATATATGTATATATATAAAAATCAAAATTATATATATATATATATAATTTTATATAAACATATAAATATTTATATATGAACTTTACTATATAATATTAACAAAATGTATATATTGATTAATATATAAATATGTTTATATCATATAAAATATAATAAATACTTACATATGTACATACATACATACATATATATAATTGAATATGTTAAATACTTATATGTATATATAATAAATAAATATATATACATTAATATAAATAAAATTATAAAATAATTTCATTTAAATATATATACATTGATATGGTCTTAAGCATAGATTAGGATATTTATTTTAATTTTTAAAATTTTAAATATATATATATATATTAATAAAATAAAAATTAATTATTTAAAAATTAGAAACATATTTTATTCAAATCCAAATTTAAAATTTAAACTTCCAGCAAATTTTAGTTGAAAATTTTATAATTTGAAAATTATATGGCATAAAGAAATCATCATAGAAACATTCATGTTTTTACTCATCCAGCTATAAATTTACATGATATGGATGTAAGTATGGCAAGCTATAAAACTCTGAAGTAAGTTTATATATATATATATATATATCTTACTACTAATAAAGAGAGTTCATTGAATAGATTTACTCGGTGTCATTTTGAAATTCCAGATATACCCTTTTACATCTCATAGAGAAATAGTATTCAAATATAAGAATGTAGCATGTTATTTTCTAAGTACTACCGTTAATCACTATGGAGAAGTATAGTATATGATCATAAGCTAAAGTATCCTAGTGTTCCATATTGTCCATAATTTATGTGGGAGTTCATCGGTCAAAGTCTCTCCCGATTCCGAGTTGGTATGAAGAAGTAATTGCAGTCTGAACAAAAAAATAGCGGCTTCTGCCTAGGCGGAGTACAAATATGGGATGTAACCTGTTATTTTCTAAGTACGACTATTAGTCACCATAGAGAACTACAGTGTGCTTCACAAAATGAAGTATCCGAGTATTTCATATTGTCCGTAATTTAGGTGGGAGTTCATCGGTCGAAGTCTCGCCTGATTCCGAGTTATTATGAAGAAGTTACTATAGTCTGAACAAAAACAATAGCGGTTTCTGCCTAGACGGGGTTCAAATATGGGGATGTAGCATGTTATTTTCAAAGTACAACTATTAGTCACCATGGAGAACTACAGTACACATTCATAAGCTGAAGTATCCGAGTGTTCCATATTGTCCATAGTTTAGGTGGGAGTTCATCGGTCGAAGCCTCGCCTGATTCTGAGTTAGTATGAAGAAGTTACTACAGTCTGAAAAAAAAAGCTGCTTCTGCCTAGGCGGAGTTCAAATTTGGGGATGTATCCTATTATTTTCTAAGTACAACTGTTAATCACCATGGAGAACTACAATGTGCATTCACAAGATGAAGTATCCGAGTGCTTCATATTGTCCGTAATTGAGGTGGGAGTTCATCAATCGAAGCCTCGCATGATTCCGAGTTAGTTTGAAGAAGTTATTGTAGTCTGAACAAAAAAATAGCGGCTTCTAATTAACCCTATTAAAATAAGCAGTACAAACTTAAGAAAGACACATTTGAAATTACTGGTTTCCAAAAGACAAAATAGTAATTTGAAAGCTGGTTTCCAAAAGAGTAACTTGAAAGAATAAAAGGAAAAAATCTACAAAAGAGTGGTAAAGAAATAATTAATTGCTGGTATATTTTGATACATTTTTGTTCATAGCTCACATTAGTTAAAAGAGGATAAGGGTGTAAAAGTACAAGTATTATTTCCATTTCCAGTAGTATAAAATAAAATAAAACAAAATAAAAGAATTATAAAACTACGAATACTTTCCAGCTATTAGTTCTATGAATGTTCTTCAGTTGTCTCAGTCTTCTCGGTCGTTGCCTCAAGTTCAGTTTATGCTAGCAATGTTACTGTCAAATCTACTTCCACAGGTGCAATTAAAAATGCATGCACATTGTGATTAAATACAGACCCACCTGAACGTGCATATATACTCGCGCACGCGTGTGTGTAATGTCTAGATTCAATTTTTTTAAAAACCAATGAGATTATTAAATTTAAATATATGCATATAGAAATTTTCAGAGAAGAATTGGAACATGTTATCATTTTATGTGTAGTTCTGACATTGAAAATCATTAACAGGAAGTCGCATACTTCGAATGTGAGGGGGTGATGGTATAATGGACAAATCAAAATCTTTGAAACGGGTCCGAGAACTCCTAATTTGTCTCGGTCCTAAAATTGTAATATCGCTGGACATTAGTGGCAGTTAAGCAACCAAGCACATAGAAAGCAGGTCTCGCTTATGTAGATATGTGGGCAGTGGAATAGATAGTCATCTTCAGTCCACGCATAGCCATGATTGCTTCGGTTATATTCAACGGTTTGGATTTAGCAACCAATCCTTCCTACATGCTGCTTCTTTATCAAATCACCATGCATGATTTTTTTTTCTCCGATGCGTTTTAAAAATAAGGAATTTTAGTCTCACATGTTTTTGAGTATGTAAATTTGATTGGCTTAGGCTACAATTTCTTTTGTCAAATTTTCAAATCATTAAGGACTTCTACAATAGAATTTTCATCCTGTGATTGAGGTACATCAAAAATAAGGTGTAGCCGATCTTTATATATATATGAGCAAGGATCAATAGCCTCATTTATTTAGCACCATCTTTGAGGTACCTCATTATTTTCAAATCTTCTTTGCTACCAATTACTTGATTTTTAATCATCATTTATCTAACCAACAGTAATAAAAATTATTGGCAAAATCATCACCATTGAAAGATTCTTTGCTATCAGATGTGTGTACCAGTACTTCAGCAGCACCAACTTATCTTTCAAGCCACCAATTTTCAACCTTTGACTCCAATGGGAATATAAGAACCTATGATCTTTTTTATCTTTGCTTAAAATTTAATATAGTGTAGTAGATTAATTATTTATTATATTGAAATAACTGTCTTGGGAATTAATTAGTTGCAGACATTGTTAGTAATGAATTGTTGGAGAAAAATCACTCGAGATCGCCTTTGGAATAAAAAAAACCCAACCTTGTGGAAAAAAATAGGACTGGATTGATGGTGAGGCAAAACAAACAAAAGATAGTCACCAGCTCAAAGCAATCATAGATCAAGCAATAAAAGAAAATAACACACGTGATTTATAGTGGTTCCACTACCGCGAGGTAGTGTACATTCACTTGGGGAGAAGAGATTTTATTACTTTCTAAGAGAAAATTTTACAAGATTGATAATGGAGAAGAAGAATAAGAAATACAACTAAGAGAGATAATTCTACTCATGCTAATCTCTTCCTTTATATAGAGATTATTACTTGGCATGGAAATAATTGATTTATGATCATAAATCATTGCCTCATTTACTCTTCTATTCATACAGGAAACGTTTATCTATTTTATTTTCCAGTTTCCTCCCATTTACATGCACTTGATAAGATTCCTTCTTAAATCAGCTAATTAGGGAATTAATTGATTACTTCAGTCTCTCAAAATAATTCTTCTACTCACGTAGGTAATTTATTACTCTCTTTAATGCTATAAAAGATGCAATATATATTTGAGCAATTATCTCAAATATCTTTCAAATCTTATGCAATTGGAAATATTGTATCACTTAAATCAACAATATCTTCCAAATCTTCTGCAATTGGAAATATTATATCACCAAATCTTATAATCTCCACCTTGATACTATATTTCCCAGCAAGCCTATCAACTCCACCTACATCCTCTTACTCCAAGTAGCTCTCGGACAAAACAGCATAGGTACTTTCCCAATGAGCTTCTGCATAGCCACCACCCATTACACTTTGTCAACGAACTCCGGCAAGGCCACCGCACGCCAACAAAGTGTTGAAAGTACCCTCTCCAAGTAGGACTTATCAATCTCCACAATGAAAACAAACGTCTCAATCTACCAACTCACTCTCCCATGTGCCACCCTATGGCACCTAGCACTTCATTAAGCGAATCAAGTTAGAGCAATGCTCGAACTTTACAATGGGTAACGACTTAGTAAACATATCCGCTGCATTCTCCTCTGTGTGAACCTTCTGAAGACGTACAAGCTTCTCTTCATCCATAGAGACAAGAAAAAACTCTCTCTTTTCAATATGCTTTGTCCTTGAGCTGAAATCCAGATTTCCAGCTAAGTGAATTGCACTTTGGCTCACAATTCACTTCTATACCTTCATACACGAAGCCCAAGTCACACAACAAACACTTCAAGTAAAGAGCATCCTTAGCCGCTTTAACCGTAGCTATAAGCTTTTCCTCTGTAGTAGACAAAGCCACAATCGTTTGCAACCTCACTCTCCAACTAATAGCTATCCCACCAATGGTGAACACATAACCTGAGGTTGACTTCCTTCGATCTCTATCACCGGCATAGTCAGAATCACAAAATCCAACCAAGCTGAATCTCTACCGCCAAAGACAAGCCCATGGTCTGGAGTCCCTCTAAGGTATCTGAAAATGTACTTCACTGCTCCCAATACGTATTTCCTGGATTTGACATGAATCTACTCACCAATCCAACTGTCTGTGCAATGTCAGGCTTAGTGCAAACCATGGTATAAATCAGACTACCAACTACACTCGTATAGGGAACCTTCTCCATATAAGCCTTGTCCTTCTCCGAGATTGGAGAGCCTCTACTAGAAAGCTGTATGTGCAAAGGCATGGGTGTGCTAATTGCTTTTTCTCCTTTCATGAAAAACCGAGCAAGCACTTTTTAAATATATTCCTTTTGAGTGAGCCTCAAAAGTCCAAGCTTCCTATCCCTTTGGATTTCCATAACCAAAATCTTCTTTGCTTCTTCAAGGTCTTTCATCTCGAATTCCGCCTTATGCTTCAACTTCAAACTATCAATTTCAGCTTTATCCTTGGAAGCAATCGACATATCATCCACATACAATAGTAAATACACCCAATAACTATTCTTCAAATGCTTGAAGTACACACTGGCATCTTTGATGCTACGACCAAAACCAAGTGAAAGCATAAAAATATCAAACCTTTTGTACCACTATCTAGGCGACTGCTTAAGTCCATACAATGACTTCTTTAGCTTGCAAACTCAATTCTCTTTTCCATCTACGACATATCTGTCTGGCTGATTCATGTAAAAGGTCTCATCCAAGTCTCCATGCAAGAATGCGGTCTTCATATCAAGTTGCTCCAGCTCCAAGTCATGAGCGACAACTATAGCAAAAAAAATACGGATGGAGGTGTGTCTCACTACAAGAGAAAAAATATCATCATATTCCAATCCCTTCCTCTATGAAAACCCTTTAGAAATAAGTCTACCTTGTATCTTCCATCATCCTTCACCTTGAACACCCACTTGCAACCTATGGCTCAACATCCTTGAGGAGGAGGTACCAAATCCAAGTCTTGTTCTTCTTCAATGACTCTAGCTCCTCTTCATAGCGCACATCCACTTTGAACTATCACATGACTTCAAAGCTTTATCAAGTTCAAGAAACTCCTCATGAACCATATGTAAGGCATAATCAAACTGATCACTAAGGCTAAGGTTTGCATACTGCCAATCATCATACCTCTCAGGCGGCCTAATAGTCCTACGACTGGTCCGAGTAGGTACAACTTCGCCTAAACTTCTTTCTGCTCCACCTTGAACTGAACTTCCTCTAGTCTCATGCACATCACCAACAATACTAGAAGGCACATGTGGACTACTCTATGATGTCACATCAACTGCATCTATCTCACTTTCAACGGCATCAACAACTCTACAACTAGGCTGTAAAATAGGAACCTCTTCCATCTCCTTAGGCCTATCAGAAACATCTGATGTGGTAGGTGAGTCTTTCTTAGGATTGAACATTTTTGACTCATCAAAAGTAACATGTCTGGAATGAACAATCTTCCTGTCAATAGGGTGCTAAATATGATATCCTTTGATACCATCTGTGTATCCCAAGAGGATGCCTTTGTATGCTTTAGCCTCCAACTTATCATCACCTATATGGTGAACATACATAGGACAACCAAAAATAAGAAATTAATCAAGGTACACTACTTTACCTCTTCACTTCTCTTCTGGAATCTTCCCATCTATGGCCGAGCATGAAATTCGATTAATAATATGCGCCGCAGTCGATAATGCCTCAGCCCAAAAGCCTCTACATAAGCCCCTTGTCAATATCAAGCAACAAGCCTTCTCAAGTAAAGTCTTATTCATCCTCTCAGCAACCCCATTGGATTGTGGATCACCTGGTGTAGTGAAATGTCTCTCGATGCCATTTTGTCTACAACAGTCGAGGAACTCCCCATAGAAAAACTCATTGCCGTTATCATATCTCACCACCTTCAACTTAGAACCAAATTGGTTCTCAATAAACACCTTTCAAGCCTTAAACCTCTCAAAGCTCTGTGATTTGGCCTTCATCACATATACCCAAACTTTTCAAGAAAAATCATCGATAAAAAGGATAAAATACTTTGCTCCCTAATGGAAGTAGTAGCAATTGGTCCCCAAACATCTGTATGCACATAATCAAGTACCCTCTCTGATCTATGGAGTCCAACTACAAAGGATACCTTAGTCTGCTTACCTAACACACACTCCTGGTAGAAATCCAACTTGTCGAAGTCACATTTGATCATCTTCCATCCACAAAGCAACTCTAAGCCCTTTTTAGAAATATGACCCAACCTAAGATGCCAAAGTCTGGTAGCATCCAAAGCACGAGAACTACCAATTCCAACATACGAATCTCCAAGAAAAATGGTCTGATTCTGGAACACATCTCCCTTCAAAAGAACAAGAGCACCCCTCGAACTTTCAAACCATCCTTCCCTAAAATGACCTTGCACCTCATGGATGCCAACTGCCCCAAAGAAATCAAGGACTTCCGAAGAATCAGAACATACCGGACACCTGTCAAAGTGCATATCACTCCATCAAACATTCTAATCCGCATTGTACCTTCTCCCATGGCTCTACAACTAACATCATTACCCATAAGTATTGCACTTCCCTCTCTGTCGACTAAAGAACTGAAGTAATCCCTATTAGGCATCATATGAAAAGACGCCCCCGAATCAAGCACCTAATGGTTTGATACATCTGATACCACTATAGATAACACATCATCAGATACAGCTTTCTCCACCGCAAATGATGAAGAACCATCTTTTTCCTTCTACTTCTTCCAATATGGACAGTCTCTTTTCTAATGGCCTGGTTTCTTACAATGGTGACACTTTCCATCCTCGGGTTTTCCTTTATAATTATTACTGGGCTTTCTAGATTTGAAATGCCTTCTAGAATTCTAATTCTTCTTCTCCTCTCCCTCTCTCAGCAAAAAGGCCTTGACTACTACTTCCACCTTCACTCATTTCCTTCATCTGATCCCTCAAGTCCTCTGATAGAAGACCCGACTTCACATCTTCAACGGTCGAAGTATCTCTCGCAAAGATAAGACTATTAGCGAAACCTGTGTAATGCTATAGAAGGGAATGTAAGAGCATCATAGCCATGTACTTTTCATCTACCTTCAAATCCATAGTCTTCATCTTCATCACTAGATCATTGAAGAAACTCAGATGCTCTTTGATAGAAGTACCGTCTCTCATCCTCATGGTGAAAAATATCTTCAACAAAATTAGATGGTTAGTCAAAGATTTCTTTAGATAGAGATTTTTCAACTTGGTCCAAATGCCCATAGCAGTAGTTTCACCGCTAATCTCAGAAATAACATTTTCTCCCATAGCTAATTGCAAAGTAGTAAACGCCCATTTTTCTATCTCCTTCCTTTCTATGGCTGAAATTTCAACCGTCAACTCCTCAGAAGCAAACACCACAGGATGAACTTCATTTCTCATCAGAACAACTTTCATCCTCCATTTCCACTTCTCGAAGTCTTTATCACCATTCCTTCTCTATTGCTAAACTAGATCCTGATGTAATATAGGCCCCTCTAACATAGGGTCTTGGTACAACCGCTGGAGTCTCCTCATCTCCTACCATTATGCCTAACAACCTTTCTCAATCAACCTCATCGCTCTGATACCAGATTGTTGGGGAAAAATCTCTCAAGATCGCCTTAGGAACAAAAAAACCCAACCTTGCGGAAAAACAAATAGAACCGAATTGATGGTGATGCAAAACAAACAACAGATAGTCACCAACTAAAAGCAATCACAAATCAAGTAATAAAAGGAAATAACATACGTGATATATAGTTGTTCCACTATCGTGAGGTAGTGTACGTCCACTTGAGGAGAGGAGATTTTATTACTTTCTATGAAGAGAAAATTTTACATGATTGATAATGAAGAAGAAGAATAAGAAATACAACTAAGAGAGATAATTCTACTCATGCTAATCTCTACCTTTATATAGAGATTATTACTTAGGGTTGAAGTACTTGATTTATGGTCATAAATCAATGGCTCATTAATTCTCCTATTCATATAGGAAACGTTTACCAATTTGATTTTCCAGTTTCCTCCAATTTACATGCGCCTGATAAGATTCCTTCTTTAGTCGGCTAATTAGGTAATTTATTACTCTCTTTAATGCTATAAAAGAAACAATATATATTTGAGTAATTATCTCAAATATCTTTCAAATCTTCTGCAATTGAAAATATTATATCATTGAAATCAACAATATCTTCCAAATCTTCTACAATTGGAAATATTGTATAACCAAATATTACATGAATTTGGTCGCTAGAGAAATTTTCATGGAGAATCGAAGCTGTCCTATGAAGCCAACGGACTCTAGAAACTTTCTTATATTATCTCTTGGAACAGGATCTACGAACGTAATAAACAAGTTCAATGCTAAAGAATGTGCTAAATGGGGTGTTTTAGGGTGGTTATATAATGAGGGAACTATACCTATCATAGATATATTCAGCCAAGCAAGTGCTGATATGGTTGATATTCATACTTCTATTCGTTTTCAAGCATGAAATTCTGAGCAGAATTACCTTCATATACATGTATTTTGAGATTATTGATAACATCCCTTTTCTTTGAATTGTTTTAGTTCTATTTCAAACTCGCCTGTATATTATGCGAACATCATTTCCCTCTATAACAATACGTAAATATTCATCTGGTTGTAGAACAAATGGATTTCATTAAATCTATTATTATTGCTACTTCTGAACACAGTATATCTTATATAATAAAAAATTCAATAAATTATCATTGTTCAAGTGAGCATCAACATAAATAAATAAAAATAATGAAACATGCCTATTATAATTGAATTTCACTCTAATGCAACTTTATAAAAAGGACTTGATGAAAGCAATCCTACATGGTAGAGAAATAATGGTAACTCCTATTTCTTTGTATTTTGTTTCAGAGTTACTCAAAATTGTGTACATAGTCTATATTGTAAGACTGGTTAGTTATAGTGTGCATAATTCACAACTTTATGAGTATTGTTTATACATGTGCAAAAATATTTCAAATTCCTCACATGTCAAATTCTACGTTGCTTCGTAATATTCAAAAAGATATAATCCATAGTGCATTTATATGTGGAGTGGACTTTTTTTTTCTCTTAGCTTATTCAGAACAATTAAAAGTGGCCTCTTTTACATGAAGCTTGCATACTACATGGATAATTTACCCATTCAAGCAAAGCACTTGATCTAGCTAGGCATAATCTAGGCTCATGAAATGCCTAAATTATCATTGTTCAAGACCTAAATATACGACAAATTAACTACAAGCACATCATTTGCAGATTTGTCCATGAAAAATAATTTGCTGGATTTAGTTCATATATTATGATAATGCATGTGTTATGATCCATCTCCTATTGTGTATTTGTTTGCTTATATTATTGCTTACCTAAACATATAGTTCTACCGCTGCTACGAACAACTGCAAATTTTATTTAAAACTGGAAAGATAATTTTTACAGCATACATTTTTGACTAAACTGGATTCACCTTCATTTGCTTACAGGCACCTCAAGTTTCAGATTTGGTTTGCATGTAGGGATCAATAGCCACTAACTTGTATGTAATCGGGGTAGGATTTTAGAACCTCTATTGTTGGATTTTAATGACAACAACTATACAATTATTCCAAAGAATCTCTAAGCTAATCTACAGGTACATGAGCATAAAAAAGAGAAATAAATACGTTCAAAATGAAGATACACAGTACAAAAGAAGATGAAAGTATGTATACGGAGATACAAGAAGAGATATACACGATAGGGACAAGATGAAGGTGGCAAACAAAGTATTATTAGTCATAGAGTGTCGTGTCTAGAGTTTACAAATGTTAAAATCTTCTCAAAATGGTATACACACATATACATTCATATTTTAAATGGAAAATCAAGTTTTTTAAAAATTGCATGGAGCGGGGCTCGAACCCGGGTCACTAGTTTAGAAGGCAAGTGCTCTAACCAAATGAGCTATGGTAATTTTTGTTACCAGCTATAATTCAGCTGGCTGAATTATACCATTCAAACGGCTGAATGCTGAAACATTCCATAAATTGATATGAAGTTTCAGCCGGTTGAATGGTTTTATTCAGCCGGTTGAATTAGGCCTGAAAACGCCTATTTCTTTGTTGTTTTCGAAATTAACAAATTCAAAAGGCTGAATTATATTTTCAGCCAGTTGAATATTTATAACGGCTATTTTTTATGAAAAGACACTTCTCTTCATCGAAGAGAAACATCTTCAAATTAACAGTTGCACCTGTATCTTTTCAATGTTATCTTTCATGAATGATTACAACTTTTAAATCTCTATAAATAGAGTTTAGAATTCAACAAACAAAAAAAACTTAACTGATTTTAGTATTCTTGAATTCTTATCTCTTACCTCTGTTTTCAATTTGCACTCAAATTGCATACAATTTTTGATCGTTGATCACTCCATCTTCCACATTTCTCAAGCACATTGCACTATATATCATAAAGGAGAAGATTATAGGAAGATTATACTTAATTGACTTATCATTGCTATTTAAAGAGCATACTATAGTCAGATAATTTTGTCTAGTTGTAAAAAAGTCCTGTTCGGTTTCTTAGGCGGTAGAATTCCTATTCGATTGCTTAGGCAGTAGAAGTCCTATTCGGTTGCTCAGGCGGTGTAAACCTATTCCTCCGAGTTAAGTGAGGGTTGCTAGTTTAATTCCAGAAGGAGTCTGGGAGTGGATGTAGAACGGGAGTTCGAACCAGTATAAAAATCTCTAGTGTCATTTACTTTAATACTTTAATTATTTACTTACTTAGTTTATATTCCATACAAGTAGTTTATCCATTTTACACGATCCTATAGCATAGTAACTTGAGCACTTTTATTTGGTATCATAGCAAGGCCATCATATAACCGTAACATAGTTATCTGATATTGTTTTAATATGGAAAACAACACCAGCACTGTTGCTAACACTACCTATTTAGAAGGTCAATCTACTGCATGACCACCTCTATTTAATGGAATGACCTATAAATATTGGGCTACTAGAATGAGAATCTATATACAAGCAAGTAGTTATGAAACTTGGAACATTATGCAATCTGAATATATTATTCCTACTACTGAATATTCAACATGGTCTAACACGCAAAAATTAGACACTACTGCAAATGCTAAAGCTATGAATATGTTATATTGTGCATTAGACAAAAATTAATTTAACAGAATAAGCCGGTGTAAAACTGGTCATGAAATTTGGCGTACACTTAAAATTAAACATGAAGGTACTAACAAAGTAAAACAGAGTAAAATTTCTATGCTCAAAAATCAGTTCCAGAATTTTAAAATGAAGCAAGATGAGACTATAAATGAAATGTACTCTAGATTTCAAGATATATATCATTCATTGATAGCATTAGGAGAAACTTACACAGATTTGATATTGTTTCAAAAATCCTCAACTCACTAACTGATGAGTGGGAACGAAAAGTCTTAGCAATCGAAGAAGCTAATGACATTTCGACCATAAAACTAGAAGAGTTGATTGGAAATCTAATGTCTTATGAAGTTAATCTCCAGGCAAAACGAGTACATGCTCAAGATAAGAAAAATATAGCATTCCAGGCAGAAAAAGATGAATCAGATTCATATGAAGAAGATATGGCGTTCATTGCTAAAAATTTCAATTTTTTTTTAAATTTAGAAAGCGCAACAAATTTAGAAATAACAAAAACAGCTCCAGCAACAATAACAACACCAACAAACCATCATCATCTGCTCTAGAATGTTATGAATTTCACAAGAAAGGTCACATCAAGAAAGACTGTCCTGAGAAAAAGAAAGACAAATATAAGAACAAAAAGGACAGATTCAAGAAGAAAGCTTTCTTTGTCACATTGGATGATACAGAATCATCTTCATCATCAGAAAGTGACTCGAACAGTGATCCAGAACAAGCCACATTTGCTTCATGGCCACAAAAGACGAGGTAAGTGATCTAACTTTTAATGATCTTTTGGAAATCAATTTAGAATTACTTGAAAAATTAAAAGGCAAAAATAGAAAGTACAAAGAAACCCTTGAAAAATTGAATAGAACTGAAATCGAAGTAGAAATGCTAAGAGATGAAAAGAAAATTTTAGAAGAAGAACTTCAAGTTACTCAAGAATCTTGTTCTAATATAACATCTCAACTTTCTCCGCTAAGTCAAGAGATAGAAACTCAAAAAGAAAAGAATGATGCTTTATTAATTGAGAATCATGACCTTAAAGCAAATGTCAAGATTTTAAAGTTAGATAACTCTAGCCTTAAAACAAAGTTAGAAGACATTACTAAAAACATCTCTAATTTTAATAAAGGCAGAGAAAATCTTTCCAAAATTATAGAAAATTCTCAAACTTCTTCAAATAAAAGAGGACTAGGATATAAACAATCCTCTAAAATTATTGCAAAGAAAAAGAATTCTTCATATAAAAGGAATAATAAAGTTGAAAAACCTAGTTCTAAAGTTTCAAATTTTACTAAATCAATTAAAATTTGGGTTCCTAAAACAAATAATTCTTCAATTAGAAATAAGTATATAAAACCTTTTATAAAAACTATTCATAAAAACAAAGATTTTGTTTTCAAAAGGAATTCTGAACCCTCTTGTGTTTGGCTTCCTAAGACCTAACTCTTAGGACCCAAAATAAAATGGTGGGTACCAATGTTAATTCTATATTTTGCAGGTACCATCTAAAAAGAGAGGAAAATGGATACTAGACAGTAGTTGCTTAAAACACATGAAAGGAAACAAAGGGATGCTAACAAACATTAATTACTCAGATGGAGGTTTTGTCACATTTGGAGATAATTCCAAAGGATACGTCATCGGCAAAGGCGATGTGAGCAATAACGGTATATCTAATTTACCTCTTATTAAAGATGTTTTATTAGTTAAAATTTTGAAGCATAATTTACTTAGTATCAGCCAATTGTGTGACAAAGGATTTAATATTTCCTTTTCTGAAAAAAAGTGTAGCATTTTTTATCAAAATAAATTTTTTATTTTTGAAGGTTTTAGAGATAAAAATATTGATGTTTTAAATATGAATGTAAATTATAATACAAATATGTGTTTAATAGCCAAAGAAAATGATCCTTGGTTATGGCACAATAGATTTTGTCATATTAATTTCAAAGCTATAAATTATCTAAAAATGATTTAGTAAATGGTTTACCAAAAATGAATTTTAAAGTAAAAAATATTTGTGATGCTTGTCAATTAGGAAAATTATCAAAATCATCCTTTAAATCAAAGAAAAATATTTCTACGGTACAACCACTAGAACTATTGCATTTGGATCTCTTTGGTCCAACTCAAGTTCAATCTATAAACCATATTAAATATGTATTTGTTATAGTAGATGATTTCTCAAGATATACTTGGACTATTTTTCTGAAAAATAAAAGTGATACTTCTGAAAATTTCAAGACTTTTGCAAAGAGAATTTAAAATCACAAAAATTTAAAAATTAAAAGTATTAGAAGTGATCATGGAGGTGAATTTGAAAATGAAGCTTTTAAACATTTTTGTAATAAAAGGGAATTTACCATAATTTTTCTTTTCATAGAACACCACAACAAAATGGAGTTGTAGAAAGGAAAAATAGAACGTTATAAGAATGTGCAAGAACTTTATTAAATGGAAGCACATTACCAAAACATTTCAGGGCAGAAGCTATAGCAACTGCTTGCTATGTTCTGAACCATGTTTCCATTTGATCTTTAACAAAACAAACTCCATGTGAAATTTTTCATCAAAGAAAACCGAACATTTCTTATTTTAAAACTTTTGGTTCAAAATGTTTTATCTTAAATACAAAAGATCAGCTTGGAAAATTCGTTCCAAAATCCGATGAAGGAATCTTCATAGGTTATTCGGAATGAAGCAAAGCTTATCGAATTTTCAATAAAAGAACAAAAACAATCGAAGAAACACTTCATGTTTCATTCGTCGAAGATTTCAAATTTAATAAAAATTTTGAGGATGATGAAGATATACCTAAGATGGTTACAAATACGGTTACTCAAAATAATTTTGAAGAAGATGAAAACATTGTTTATAATTTTGAAGAAAATGAAAACATTGTTCATAATGAAAATGAATTAAGATCTCCTCCTAGGATTTTACGAAATCACCCAGTAGAAAATGTCATAGGAGAAATTAATTCTCATGTTAGAAATAGAAATAAACTTAATCAAATGGGCCATGTAGCTTTTCTTTCTAAAATTGAACCTAAAAATGCAAAAGAAGCATCTACTGATGACTATTGGATTATAGCTATGCAAGAATAGCTAAACCGATTCGAACGAAATGAAGTTTGGGAACTAGTTCCTAGACTAAGTGATCAAACAGTCATTGGTACTAAATGAGTCTTCAAAAATAAAGCAGATGAACAAGGTAATATAATTGGGATAAAGCTAAATTAGTTGCACAAGATATAATCAAGAAGAAGGAATTGACTACGAAGAAACTTTTGCTCCAGTTGCACGACTTGAAGCAATACGTATATTATAGGCCTTTGCATGTTTTCATAATTTCAAACTTTATCAAATGGATGTTAAAAGTGCTTTCTTAAATGGTTATATAAAAAAAATGTTTTTGTTGAACAACCTCCTTTATTCATACATGAAAATTTTCCAGACCACGTCTATAAACTTAAGAAAGCCTTATACGATCTAAAACAAGCACCCCGTGCTTGGTATAAACGTCTTAAGAGCTATCTAATAGATTCTGGCTTCGAAATTGGGAAGGTTGATCAAACTCTTTTTATTAAAAGAACTAAAAAGGATATTTTAATTATTCAAATTTATGTAGATGATATTATTTTTGGTTCTACAAATGAAAAATTATGTCAGGAATTCTCAAAAATAATGACCAAAGAATTTGAAATGTCACATATGGGAGAATTATCTTATTTTCTTGGATTACAGATTAAACAATTAGAAAATGAAATTTTTATTAATCAAGAAAAATATTGTAATAATCTAATTAAACGCTTTAGTATGGAAAATACTTCTGCTAAACCAACTCCAATGAGTACAACAATTCATCTCGATAGAGATGAAGATGGCAAAAGTGTGGACCAAAAATTATATCGAAGTATAATTGGATCATTACTTTATCTAACTGCTAGTAGACCTGACATAATGATGAGTGTTTGTTTATATGCTCGATTTCAAGCAAATTCTAAAGAATCACGTATGCGAGCAGTAAAATGCATATTGCGTTATCCAAGAAAAACCAAAGATTTTGGACTTTTCTATCCGAAAGAATGTCCTTTTGAGTTAGTTTCATATAGTGACACTGACTTTGGAGGATGTCGGATGGATCGAAAAAGTACTAGTGGGACTTTTCACTTCATTGGACAATCCTTAGTCTCTTGGTTTAGCAAGAAACAAAATTGTGTTTCACTTTCAACTTGTGAGGCAGAATATATTTCTGCTGCCTTAGCTTGTGCTCAAGTCATTTATATGCAACAAACACTTCAAGATTTTGGTATAAATTTATCTAAATCGACTATTTTTGTGATAATACTAGTGCTATAAACTTATCAAAAAAATCCCGTCAATCGCTCACGAACTAAACATATTAACATACGTCATCATTTCCTTCATGATAATATTGAAAAGGATTTAGTCAGATTGGAATTTGTATCCTCTGAAAATCAACTGGCTGATATATTTACAAAACCTTTGAATGAAAGTATCTTCATAAAATTTAGGAAGAGAATTAGGAATTGTATCCATAAATGATTTATAATTTCTTTTTAAAGAAATTTTTCTAGTTTTGAACTTGGGATCTCTTACTTGAAAATATGGTGCTCTACCACTACACTACACTTTACTTTACAACTAAACTTGAATTACACTTTATTTTCATTATTTATTTTTCCACCTTACATTTTTTTAACTTCTTTACAACCAATCTTTTTTTCTCTGGTTCTTAACAACCTAACCACTAATCTTTTTTCTATTTATATGATCCTCTTGCATATAAATACCTCTTCTCCCTTTATTTCTTTTGCAAATCAAATAAAAAAATTAGTTTCAACTCTCTTAATCAAAAATGTCTTCCCAACACAACTCTGAATCCTCCGCACTTTCATATTCTTCTCCTAGTTCGGGATCGGTGAATTTACCTACTCCTGCACCGATTTATGAACCGGTCCCGATTGTTCCTCCTTCTACTCACATGGGTTACTCTCCACCTGGTAAAAGAACAAGACGGTCTTTATTTTTCGGTTCACCATCTACCAGAGAAAAGATAGATGACATTCACCACTACCAAAGGGAAACGCTAGAATTACAGCGCGAACTTTATTTTGAACAAAAAGTTAACGCCAAGCATTTAAGCTTTTTGAAGCAAGTCGCCTTGAAATTCTGTGGTTCCTCATCCAAGAGCACAGTTCATCAACCTCTCCTGTTTGTTCTCCATCCCGACGCAATCCCTGGGAACTATCACCGTAGCATCCACCAATATATCCAAACTCGTGGGAATGTGGCAATAAATGGTCACCACTCAGGCCACTACAAGAGAACACAAAAATAGACCCGGATGAATATCACACTCCAAGCTCCTCATCAAAATCTGTTTAAAAGTATTTAATATGTAATCTTATTTGTTTATTCAAATATATTTTCGTTGTTCCTTTAATAATAATACCTGTTATAAAAGAAAAAGGCAGCCATAATTTTTTTCAAACAATTCAGCCGGCTGTTTACACTTAAACAGACAGCTGAATATTATCCAAAAGGAAATTTTTTCCCAGATTCAGACGGCTGAATCACTTAAAACAGCTATCTAAATCAGTTCAAAAATGAACTATTTACTTGTGGGAAGGAATTCAGACAGCTGTTTACAGTAAAACAGCCGGCTGAATCCTTCCTGAAGCATTTTTTTACTAGGCCCTGCATCTCTTCTTCCATCTTTACCCTTACTTTTCACCTCCCTATAAATTCATCTTTTCACCTTTTACCCCTTCTCTTCAGAACCCTAGCTCAATTTTTTCAAATTCTCAACTTCTACTCTTATATTTTTAACTCTAATGGCTCCTAGATCAAAACACACAAGGGAATCTGCCTCTAGTCCTTCCGAAGACCAGATTCGTCGATGGCTTTGGATTGATGTTGTTGTCTCTCGCTTTAATTCTATGAAAAATTCCAACATTTTTGAAGGGGCTTTCATGAAGTTCCCGGATTTCGCGGCTTATCGAATTACAGAAATGGCCGAGCAATTCCACTTTGATAATCTCATAGGGTATGCTCCCAATAATGTTAGAA
This sequence comes from Allium fistulosum, assembly GCA_030737815.1. Lineage (NCBI taxonomy): Eukaryota > Viridiplantae > Streptophyta > Magnoliopsida > Asparagales > Amaryllidaceae > Allium > Allium fistulosum. The sequence goes on from CM060907.1 coordinate 616,163,066, forward strand.
TTAATCATCTTTTGATCAAACTTTTTCTTGCAAATCTGAATCTAGACCACCATAATCCTCAAAATCGACAAGATTGTGTTTGGTCAATAGTTTGTGGCACTAAAATCTTTTTGCCTTTACAAAGATTAGGCAATATTTTAAATTGTCCATTTCAAGGTGTTGATATAGATGATATTGAAGTTGATATGGATCATAGAGATGAAGTTTCACATCGTTTCCTGTCTGATCACCTTACCGATTTAAGTGCATTAAAATCTAGCACCTTAAGGCCACAAGCACGCCTTATTCACCGTGCTTTCATACGCTCCTTACAACCTCGAACGGGAAGTTATGAAAAGGTTTATAAAAGAGATTTTCAAGCCCTCTATTCAATCTACTCCAACCAACAAGTAAATTGGGGAAAAATCATTTCAGATGAATTTCAAGACATCACAATCCGAAGGAAATATAAGACCATCCATTATGGCGCTTATATTATGCGTATTGTTCTCAACTTCAGCATTCCAATGCTCGACTCCGAGTTTTCAAGCATTAGTGAGTTAGGCGCAAAAACCTTAGGATTGATGGGTCTTCCTCCCCGGCCTCCTCCACAACAAATCATTTCTTTTCAAGAATGGTCTCACAATGTTCAACAAGGTGTTCCACAACCTCATGAGACTAGTATCGCCTCCTCTTCGCATACCCAATATGAAGAAGAAGAAGAGGACGATGATTCCATTCAAGTTGTTGGCCCGGAAACTTCCTCCAGACAAGCTATCATCACCCTCTCCCAAAATTAATCAAAACTTCATCGGGAAATAAAACTCTTGAAAAAAAGATAGAAAAGAAATTCAACTCCATAAAAGGATTTCTTAATAGGATATGGGATAAAATCTCTTGTTCGGGTTCTACATCCACCGAAGCTTACAACCCATCTCCCTTTCAATGGTCATCTTCGAGTTCAGATACTGATGATGATGAGCCTCATGTCTTTATCTAGTTTTATTATTTTATCTATGATCTTTATTTTCAGTTGTGTAATATTATTTCAACTTCTATGGTTCTCTTTTAGTTATAATGTTGTATGGATATTGTGATTTTCTTTTCGTAATGACATCTCGAGTATGTGTTTTAATCTATGTTCTGCAAAGTTTACGTGTTTTTTTCTCTTTTCTTTTCTTCTTTTTGTCAATGACAAAGGGGGAGAAAGTTAGCTTAAATTTTTGTGCATATTGATAGGGGGAGTAGCAGTGTTTATGTAAGTTTTTATATTATTTATACTTATATAGTTGTCATCATCAAAAAGGGGGAGAATGTTGGAATCTTGATTTTCATCGTTTTGATTGTGACAACTATATAAATCAATATTTTTGTGTACTAATCACTTATGCAAGAGATTCATTGCAGATTCGTATTCAGAATATTTTGAAGCAGATAGTTTTTGTTTAGAGTCTGTATATATTTTAGAAATATGTTAAAATCTCTCCTTAATAGTGTATATATATAAACATACACACACAAGCTCATTCATGCAAAAAAGGCTGAAAACAGCCGGCTGAATGAACTCATTCAGCCGTCTGTTTGCTGAAACAATTTTATTGTTTCACAATATTCAGCCGGCTGAATGAGTAAATTCAGTCGGCTGTTTTAGGCCAAAAATTGCCTATTTCTTTGCTGTTTTCAATTTCACCAAATTCAAAAGGTTGAATAATTATTTTCAGCCGGCTGAATATTTTCAATAGCTATTTTTATGAAAAGACACTTCTCTTCATCGAAGAGAAACATATTCAAATCAACAGTTGCACATGTTTCTTTTCAACGTTATCTTTCATCAATGGTTGCAACTTTTTAATCTTTATAAATAGATTTCAGAATTCAACAAACAATTAACTCAACTGATTTTAATATTCTTGAATTCTTATCTCTTAATCTATTTTCAATTTGCACTCTAATTGCATACAAACTCTGATCGTTGATCACTCCATCTTCCACATTCTTCAAGAACGTTACACTATATATCATAAAGGAGAAGATTATAGGAAGATTGTACTTAATTGACTTATCAGTGCTATTTAAAGAGAATACTACAGTCGGATACTTTTGTTATTTGTAAAGAAGTCATGTTTGGTTGCTAAGACGGTAGAAGTCCTATTCAGTTGCTTAGGCGGTAGAAGTCATGTTCGGTTGCTCAGGCGGTGTAAACCTATTCCTTCAGCTTAAGTGTGAGTTGCCAGTTTAATTCCACAAGGAGTCTGGGACTGGACGTAGAACGAGAGTTCGAACCGGTATAAAAATCTCTAGTGTCATTTACTTTACTGAATTAATTATTTACTTAATTTATATTCCACACAAGTAGTTTATCCATATTACACGATTCTATAGCATAGTAACTTTCATAGGCGAGTAAAGTGAGGTGAACCACTTCATTAGGGAAATGACCATCTCCCCCCTCATAGCTACATGTCGGGAGTCGGGACCCATCCACAGTTTCTTAGGACTCGGGGGATTTTCTCTCTTGAATGCTTTAGATTGGTCCTGCCTAAATCTACTATCTAAGTTAAAAGTACTACTTATTGCCTTGGTGATCGATTGGTTTTGTTTTGTTGTTAACTGTCGAAATGGAGGAACTTTAGTCTTTTTTTTATGTTTTGTTGTTAACTGTGTCGAAATAGGACTCGGGGGATTTTGCTCTCTTGATACGGAATTCGATACGAGAAAACTGACAATGACTCGTGAACGTGCGACGTTAACACGAGTCAGGTTAACATATATCCATATATGTCGGACTAATTTTCAATTTTCAAAATTCATAGGTTGAATGACCACCTGATGAACAATTACAACAACAAAACAAATAATCGCTATCATACAGCAATTAGTTACAACAGCACACATTACAACAGTAGGCAGTCTACAGTTCATAATTTATGCCTTCATGGATGAAACAAAGATTACAACTTCCAGCGCGAAGACGATAAATGTTTAACAAGTAAGATGGAACCATTCAGAGTGAAGATTGCAGCTTTTCAAAGCACGTCATGTTCTCACAAGACGTACTTTGGGGGCAAATGTTATCCCGCCTTTTGGCAAGGCCGTGATACCAGGAACTTAACTGGAAACCAAGGACAGTCCGTCCCAAAGATCGGTTAGACGTGGGTTTGCTATGGATATCGATGAATTTTATCCGGGTTCGGATCAAGCTACAATGGATATGACGAGACAAGCAAAGCTATGGAAGCCAACGTTCCAATTTTCAAGTCAATCGAAGTTCATATGCTCGAGATATGGTTAATGCAATTCAAACAATCACCTTGTTCGTATCCATCAGAGCATCCATAGAAAACCCTCCTTCGAATCGATCTGGTTCGTATCCATTAGGTGTGCACGGTCTCGTATCGACCGGGCGAACAGTGTTCTTCATATCCATCAGTTACCTGTTCTTCGTATCCATCACGTGACCTCAGTTCGTATCCATCAAGTGACCTCAGTTCGTATCCATCAGGTGACCTTGGTTTGTATCCATCAAGAAATCATTACTTCATATCCATCGTGAAACCACTGTTCATATCCATCAAGCCAAGCAGAGTCGCCATTTATTCGTATCCATCACATCATCATTTGTTCGTATCCATCATGTTGGAGCAACTTCGATCGATACGAACAAGGCCACACAATCGATACGAGCCGAGCAACTTGGATCGATATAAACAGAGCCACTTCCATCGATACGAACAGAGCCACTTCCATCGATACGAATTGAGCTACTTCCATCGATACGAATTGAACCACTTCATTCGGTATGAACAAGGCAACGGCTATCGATGCGAACAAGGTTAAAATCTTGGAAATACTTGGTCGATTCGGCACGAAATGTGGATCGATCTTGGAAACTAGCGCCACATCAACTCGCAGGCGCGTGCTCAACATCGATTCGAACAGAACGATACGAAAGGATCGATTCGAACTGAACAGCCAACTGAAGAGTCCAATTCATATCGATCATAACTCACAATCCACAAGTCCAAATGCTATAAAATTTTCACAGGAGCTTACATACAACTCAAAGAACATCCATGCCAAATTTCGACTCGATAGGGTGAAATCTTGATCGATACGAAATTCATTCGTATTGATCATGGAACAAGTCGAAACCACGTGGGATCGATCGCGTGGGCCCGCCCACGTGCCAGAACAGGTCTCCCGAGATCTGAGCGAGATATTTGCATCCTACGCCTATAAGTAGCATCCCAGAGCCTCTGGAAAAGGGATCTTTTGGCTCTATGACATCCAAACTCCGCCGAAACCATTTTTGCGCTACAAGGCTACTACTGTACTCGAGTTTCATCACTGTAATTCGCTATAATCCACTGTAATCAGTTGTAATCATCAAGAGAACATCAATAAAATCATCAATTTCATAGTGGACGTAAGCTATACACCGAACCACTCTAAATTTTTGTGTTTATGCATACTTTCTTATTTGTTTTTGAAGTGTTTGTTAGATAATACTCTTTTTCCAATTAATTTCTTCATTTTTATCTCTTCAAACCCTTCCGAAGAGTGTTGTGCCAAATTTTGGTACAAACACTTTGGTGCTTTCACTGAGAAAAAACCCAGTTTTTTCCTTCTGCTCGTTGGATCTACTGCCGATACCGGATTGAAAACATCCAACGAGAAGATCCAGATTTCAATTTCAGAAGTTCTTTCATCCTATTCAGATTTGCTACATGTCTAGGAGAGAGTTTCATCATCCACCATGGTTAACACAAGGACTACTTCCACTACTGCAGATCTTGAAGGATGGGACAGACAGAATCCCGTACAACTGCCTCCAACTGAACAGAATGCTACCGGACCATCAGATCCGTAAGGGCCTGTCACCAGAGAAGAATTTCAGATGTTGATGCAAGAATTGACTCAGAGCCGCCAACATCTCACTCAGCAGCTCTGTGCTAATGCAAAACTAACCAACCAACTGAACCGTTAGCGACGAAGGAGATCCAGGAGAGATCAAGCTTCCTATTCTTCCACCGAGAGTTCACCCTCTTCCGATTATCATCACAGATCTATATGCCCACGGCTAGACAGAAGTTACACACAGGCCACTGGGCATCAACATACCTTGAATGTCGGGTAACTGAGAGTTGGCCCATCAACCAGCCGCCAAACTGGACCCTCCTCCCGAGGAGGCGCTACCCCACATCATGTTACTGATTACCGTACCACAACAGCCACTAATTTGGGTGCCGAGACCTGAAATCGGACAGATCCGAACCGTCACCAGCGTGAATACCATCCTGGGCCTTACGTCCCCGAGGACATAGAGCCAAGGAGGCGAGACACGGACCGTCGACAGTGACTGGCCCCTCCTCGCATTGTGGAACCCGACCACACCTTGGCCCAGCCTGCTCAAAATGCCCAGATGTCCGAACTGTCAGCAATGATCCGTCAAATGATTCGTGAAAGTTAAGGGCTTAGCAACGATGACTGGGGAATCTCCCGAAGTCATACTCCTTTAACTGATGAGGTACTTTATGCTGAACCACCGCAGCGATTTAAGATGCCGACTTTACCCGTCTATGAAGGGAACTCTGACCCTAATCAGCATATTCTGAAGTATGAATGGTTGATGAACGCTGCACGAGCTGATGATGCAGTCAAGTGCCGAAGCTTCCCAATTTCACTAGAGGGCATAGCGACTATTTGATTTACTCGACTTCCACCTCGATCTATCTCATGCTTCGATCAGTTGGCAACAAAGTTTATTGAACAATTTCGTATGCATGTCGCGAGACCAAAGGATGTTAATACCTTATCCAGTGTTACTCAAGCTCCTGGAGAGACACTCAGGCGTTATTTAGAGAGATTTCATGCTGCATGTGCTGAGAACAGCAACCCAAATGATAACTCTATTCTTTTGGCAGTGACTAAGGGAATTGAGCCCGATTCTGAATTCGGCAACTGGTTGGCCGGAAAACCCCCTACATCATTGGACCGTTTATATTCCAAGGCAGCTCAATTCTTGAGAAGGGAGGATGCGAAACAGTCTAGGAAGAAGGATGATGTGAGGCCTAGTGTGGAAGGAATTCAAAGTAATATTGCTGTTAAACAATCCGGGGAGAGTTCCGGAAAAGTGCAATTGAATATTCAGAATAAACAAGATCAGCAAAAAGGAAATGGTAACCAAAATAGAAAACGGGATCAGAACCGTGGTCCACAGCGTAGAGCTCCGATGTTTGATAATTATACTCCTCTGAATACGTCGTTGGAGAATGTATATCTACAAACCTGCAACACTATTCAATACAAGAAGCCTGCTCCGAAATGAATGCCATCACTCTCAAGATCTCATCGAAAATTTGATAAGAGAAAGGAAGTTAGAATAGTTTGTTCAGGCGCCACAGTCTGGAGGTGCGGGCTCATCGAATCAAAATCACGTACCAAATCCGGCTAGACAAAAGGAACCCGCTCGTACTGGTGGGAGAATGGTGATAAACATTGTTTGTGGTGGTCTCATCCAGCAGATCGAAGCTGGAAGAAAATGGAGTCGTACGCCAGCTCTATCAGGTATGCGGACTTTGAATGTTGTAGTAATTCTGAAGATGGAACTCCGGTCAAACAGCAAAGAACGATGGCAGATGACATCGTATTTCGAGGTCGGGATGCCGACAGGGTCGAAGCCCCCACTATCGATCCGCTAGTCATACCAGCACAAGTAGGTCCTGCTTGGATGAAGAGGATATTGGTAGATAGCGGAAGCTCTGTGAATATTTTGTTTAAATGAGCTTACGACCAGATGAGAATGGAGACTAAAGACTTGAAGTCGTGTCAGTCTCGCATTCACGGTTTCAACGGGAGTGCAACTATACCCACTAAAGTTGTGGAATTGCCAGTGGAGTTGGGAATTGGTGAACGCCGGAGAATCCGGATACTGCAGTTTGTTGTGTTGGATATAAACTCCATTTATAATGCTTTCTTGGGCCGACCAGCCCTAGCTGAATTCAGGGCTGCCATCGCCCATGGTGTTTGACTTTGAAGTTCCCTACTGACAATGGTATCGGAGTTATTCAAGGGGATCAGGCCGCAGGGCGAACTTGTTATGTAACTGAGCTGTGCGAGGCGTAGTGGAAAGAAAAAGGAAAGGGCGTAGAGGAATCTCTCTACGTCCGCCTTGCGGATAATTGACAATTAGAGCCTGGGCCCGGGCCTGGGCACCACAACCAATTCCAAAGAGATCTTGACCCGAGAGATACTGAAAGTGAAGATGAAAGTAAAGACAGTCAAGCTTCTCCGGCCGAAATGATGATCGATGTTCCAATCGACAATAATGATGACTCGAAGATGATAAAGATTGGATCTTAGTTAAGCCAACAAATGCAAGAGGAATTGGTTGAATTTCTCCGGGTAAACCTTGATGTGTTTGCTTGAACGCACTCTGATATGTGTGGGATCTCGCCGAACATTGCGAGCCACACACTAAATATTGACCCGCGGGACGTCCCGGTCAAGCAAAAAAGGCATGGTATGGATCCAGAGAGATCTGCCACCCTTAAAGAAGAGGTAGATAAGCTTAAGACGAATGGGTTCATTCGAGATGCATTATACTCGAAATGGGTATCAAATCCCGTACTTGTCCGAAAGCCAAATGGGAAATGGAGAACATGTGTTGACTACTCAGACTTGAATAAAGCTTGCTCCAAAGACAGTTTTCCACTTCCATAAATTGATCAAATTGTAGACTCAACGGCTGGACATGAGCTTTTATCCTTCATGGATGCGTACTCTGGCTACAATCAGATACCCATGCACTTGCCCGACCAGGAGCATACCAGCTTCGTAACCAATATAGGACTCTATTGTTATAAAGTTATGCCTTTTGGACTCAAGAATGTTGGGGCAACTTATCAATGGTTAGTTAATCGAATGTTCGCTAACCAGATTAGAAAAACAATGGAGGTGTATGTGGACGACATGCTAGTCAAGTCGCGATTTTCCAGCGATCACATCAGAGACCTGGAGTCAATGTTTAATATCCTCCGAGAATATAGAATGAAGCTCAACCCATTGAAATGTCACTTTGGGGTAGCATCCAGAAAATTCCTTGGGTTTATCGTCAACGCTCAAGGAATCGAAGCCAATCCCGAAAAGATCTGGGCGATCAAAAATCTTGAAACCCCGAGAACTATAAAGCAATTCCAAAGTCTCAATGGGAAAGTGGCAGCCTTGAGCAGGTTCATTTCAAGGTCCACTGACAAATGCATTCCCTTCTTCGATCTGATTTGAAAAGGGAAATGAAACTTTGAATGGACTACGGAATGTGAGGGCGCATTCCGAGCACTAATTCAACATCTCTCCAAACCGCCAATCTTGTTAAAGCCTATCGATCACGAGAAATTGTACATTTACTTAGCGGTATCAGAAAACGCAATCAGTGCTGCCCTAATTCAGGAGGATGATCGAATACAAAAGTCGGTCTACTACATAAGCAAGCGACTTACCGGAGCTGAGAGAAATTATCCGAAGCTAGAGAAATTGGCTTATTGTCTTGTTATTGCCTCGAGGAAGCTCCGTCCGTATTTCCAAGCTCATCCAATCACCATTTACACCGACCAGCCGTTACGACAGGTCCTTACGCATCCTGAGACGTCTGGTAGGTTACTTAAATGGAATATCGAGTTAAGTCAGTTTAACCTTACTTACACTCCAAGGCGAGCCATTCAAGGACAAGTCCTAGCAGATTTTATTGCTGAATTTACCGTCCCCGAGGACTTTCCCGAAACCAGTGAATCTCCCAAGTATATATGGAAGCTGCATACAAACGGTGCATCAAATGACCGTTGCTCAGGTGCAGGGGTTGTGCTGGAAACTCCTGAAGGTCGATCTATATGTTATGCTCTAAAGTTCAACTTCCATGCAACTAATAACGAAGCTGAGTATGAAGCCCTACTGGCTGAATTGAAACTTGCCAGGGATTTAAGAATCATTGTGGTGGAAGTTTATTGTGATTCGCAATTGGTCCTGTGTCAAGTTCGAGGGGAATACCAAGCCAGGGATAGAAGACTGGCCGCTTACCTTGCTCAGGTTCAGGAGACATTGAATCAGTTTGACTATTATGCTATTTATTACATACCACGAGAACACAACCAGAAAGACGATTCGTTGGCAAAGTTAGCCAGTACAGGCCAGGCACAGCAAATGGGACTTGTTCCTGTAGAGATATTATCTTCACCAAGCATTGATCAAATGGAAACCGATTGGATATTTGATGTCATTTCCGAGAGGGAGTCGTGGATGACTCCATTCAGAAATTATCTCGAGCACGGAAACCTGCCAGAGCGTAGGAATGAAAAGAGACAGATTCTTAGAAAAGCTTCGCGGTTCATTATTCAAAATGGAGTTATGTATAGAAGAGGATACTCTGTTCCTTTACTCCGGTGTATCGCTCACGATGAAATCAAACGAGTATTACATAATGTACATGAAGGAAAATGTGGCGATCACACCGGGGGGCAAGCGCTCGCTAAGAAAGTACTTCAGTATGGATATTATTGGCCGACTGTAAACCGTGATGCAGCAGATTATGCCAAGAAGTGTGATAAGTGTCAAAAGCATGCTCGGATTCCTAAGGCCCCACCTACTGAGATAACTCAAATGGTCAGCCTATGGCCGTTTGCGGTATGGGGCATTGATATTATTGGCTCTCTACCTCTAGCCAAAGGTGGTGCGAAGTACGCCATCATAGCAGTTGATTACTTTACCAAGTGGGCAGAAGCTGAACCCCTTGCTACAATCACAACAAAGAAGGCGATCAACTTTGTAGTGCACAACATCATCTGCCGATTTGGTCTCCCACGTACTATCATCACTGACAACGGGACCCAATTTGATAGTGCCGAATTTAAGGATTTCTATCAACGATTCCACATTCAGAATAAATTCTCCGCAGTCGCACACCCTCAAGCGAATGGATAGGTTGAAGCTGTTAATAAAGTTATAAAATCCATTTTGAAGAAATGACTGGAAAAAGCCGGGGGCAAATGGGTCGATGAACTTCCTATGGCCTTATGGGCCTACCGTACAACCCACAAGTCTGCAACCGGTCACACTCCGTTCTCTCTCTCCTATGGTTCAGAAGCTGTTATTCTAGTCGAATTAGAAGTACCTTCTCATCATGTGACATACTATGATCCAAAGACAAATGCTATATTACTTGCTAAATCTCTCGATTTATTGGATGAGAAACGTGAAGAGGCTGATTTGAGGGCAGCCGCATATCGAAGTCGAGTCGCCCGATTATACAATGCTAAGGTCCGACCCCGAACCTTTGAACTTGGTGATCTCGCACTCAAAAGAATTTATCCGGTCCCTTCGCATATGAAGCCAACTTGGGAGGGACCATATGTTATTGAACGAAAGCTCGGAGATGGCACATTCAAATTATCGACCGTTGACGGTCTCACTCTTCCAAGGGCCTGGAACAGCGAGAGTCTTCATCGCTACTACACATGATAGGCTCTGTTTATTTACTCAGTCTATTTTTCATTTGCAATTTGTTTCTGCATTTCGAAATTAGAATTTGTAATAAGGCAACCGACTTTGCCATATTTTCAGCAATAAAGTGCAATCTCTTCGAGCCAGAGCTATGATTTACTTGAAATACTTCATATGACCATCACTATGCACGGAGAGCTAAGTTCCATCCTACGGTGGAATTTATTCAAATAGGGAGTGACTGTGATACGACCGGTCACTCGCTAAGTGAAACCCAAGCTCGGGGGCAAGCCATCATACTAAAGTCAAAAAAGGATTGATACACGACAATCCTTCACCCAACTCCAGATTCCCAGAGTGCGAACTGGAGTATAAACTTACAAATACGTTCTCGAAGAGGGTGGATCCATCCACCTAACGACTTCGCCCGTATCTGAACCAAGTTTGAGGAGGGTGGACCCATCCATCTAACGACCTCACTTGTCAACTCAGGGTGGATGTGATCCGACCGTCCACGATCATGACACACCTCTCGTTCCCAGAGTGTGAGCAAAATTCAAAAACATACAACAGATGTGATTGACCGTCTATTTACCAACTCCGGATTCCTAGAATACGAACCGGAAAGTAAACGTCAACCAACTCCAAGTCCCCAGAGCATGGACTGGATTATAAAATGTTAATCGACTCTAAGTCCCTAGAGTGCGGATCGGAGTATAAATTCAAGTAGGGTGTGATTGAGCACCCACGAATTTATTTAACTCCTCAGAATGCATACAAAATGATAAGTGCCAAGCAAACATGGCTGATCGCCCGTGAAAATAACTTAAGTCCCCTGAGCATGGATACAATCATCAATAAAAGAGCGAGTGTGATTCAACCACTCAAAATCCTTTGTTTCAACATCAATTCAACAATGCTAAGCATGCTGCATCGAAAGCGTAATAAGACCGCTAGCCGATTTTTAAACTTCATTCCTGAAACTGGGGGCAGAACTTAAGTGTCAATAACTGACTGAAGCAGTACAATATCGGAGTTCAACTTAATATCCGGTCATGCCTTGTGGCCGTAATTGTAGGACTTGACGGACGGACTCAAACGAGATTCAAAAATTGAAACTTCACAAGTGTACTGAACAAGGAATTCAAATGATGGAACACTTAAGCAAATAAAAGTTTAGTTTCAGCTATTTGCGAAAAGAAATTATGTACAAGTTGGTCCAAAAAATTCCTTCTAGCAGAGGCCGAACCCGCATCTATACACGGCCTACGAAAGAAAAACGAAAGTAGATCCCTATCTATCTATCAAAAATAAACCGAAGAAGCACGTCTACCCTTTTTTCTTTTTTGGCTTCCTTTTCGGTGTTGACCCACTGGAGCTGCCACTCATCTTTCTTTTAGAGCTTTTGCCTTTCGGCGGCTGATCTCCAGGAGGGGGCATGATATCAACTTCCTCATCCGAGCTCAAGTGCACGGGAATGTTTCCTGAAGGTGGAGTCGGAGGAACTGGATCGACTATAGGAGGCGGGATAGGCACACTAGTATCGATAACTGTACCACCAGGCGATATCATCCTTAACGGAGCTGGACCAGGTGCCGCCATCCCACCTCCAAAACTACCACCATGAGCCGCTGCCTCCATTTCAGCGTCGATTTCAGCCAATATTTCTTCTTTACAAATTGCTTGGGCCTCCCTGGGAGCATCAGTGGTTGGCATTGAAGAGCCAGTAGCAGGTGCACTTCCACCTATAACAAATGGAAGGTCCGCAAAAGGATTGTTGTGATGACCGAGGAGTTCCTCCATCATCTGTTCATCGAAAACAAGAGTGCACCCCTACGTTCTGTCAGTTGATGCTGTGACCATTGTGGTGGTTGCTTCAGTTATTATAGCCTCCTGCATATGATGTGATTCTTGAGTGGCAGGAGGCACGACCGGTGCAGCATCAATTACTGGACAAGAAACAAAAAGAAGAAATGTTAGTATTTAATTCAGATGACGATTCCGACTTCAGATAAGCATATAGAATGTTCAGAATACCTTCCTCAATTTGGCTTATGGATGGCTAAACAGCCTCAGAAACTTGTTCTCTGGCCGGAGATAGCTACGGCTGATCCAGATTATAGGCAGGAATGGGCTGAGGATCAACCACATGTGCGGATTCAGGTTGGGTTAGCGCAGGAACTTCAGCGCTCACTTCGTCATGCTCAACACCTGAACCTTCTCCGACCTCCAAGTGTTGGGTGTTGAGCCGTTCTTTTTCATGCAGAATCATCGACTAGTGGAGAATCTTTCTTTCATCCTCATTAAGCATGCGATTCTCAAGCTCAAACTCATCGATAGACTCACCCAGATGCACCGCCTTCTCCTCCTCAACCAATCGGGCCCAAGCGTTATATAAGTGAGTCGGAGCCAGGCTAGATTTATGTGCCTCAAAACATTGGCGTTATAAACAATGAGGAGATCTTCAATATCAGCCTCTAGCCTAGACTCGGCCATTTGAACTTTCTTGTCGACCTCAGTCTCCACCACTCGGACCTTATCCATGGCCGCATCCCGTTCACCCCAAAGCACAATAGCCTGTTCACATGCTTCTTGGGCCGCTTTGTTTGCATCATCTTTTTCCTTGATGATTTCGGAAAATTTAGCTTTAAGTTCGGCAAGTTCTTTCAGAGTGGCATCCCTTTCAGCTGTGACGGTGGTGTTGCGATGACTCATCTGCTCCACCAAGACATAGTGAGTCTGCCTCATCCTATCCATGGCCAAGTTCGCCTCATCGGCCTTTTCGGTGACCTCTATCTCTGATTTTCGAGAGGACTCGGATTCATCAGTGAGCACTGGATGATGCGGTCCTTCTAGGCGAGGTCAGATTCTAACTTTTTGATTAGTTTAGCCCACTCGAAGGCCACCTTCGACGCTTTCTCTGTAGCCTTCGCCCACTCTTTATACTGGGAATAAATGTCATGAATGTAATCATGCATTGTGTTCTCCGCCCCCGGTGGAATTCTCTTTAAATGAGGAGGAAAAACGTAGCCATCGAAGCATATATTTGGGAACTCTTTCCTCAACTGAGCGATTTTAATGGCCCCTTCCCCAACGGGCTCAGTGATAGCCTGCTCAACGATGATGGAAGGCTCAACCTCAGTTCTATGGCATTACGACTCAGGCCTAGAAGCATGTGAAGATGGTTTTTGACGAGGGGGCTCTACTGGCTGTCTCCCTTGACCTGAAGGTTGTGTAGGGAGTCTAGGAGGAGGAGAGCGGGATCGATGTCTGTACTCCCTATCCCTGTCTCTCTCTTGACGTTCCTGATTAGAGTACCCGCGATCGCGGTCTCTTTCTTCTTCCCTCCTGCATGACTCATAATATGGAGAAAATCGGCGAGCTGAACTAAGACTTCCTAGCATCGACCCTCGTCCGAACATTGTACCTATAAAAAGAAAAAAAAGGCTTAGTGGTTTCTTGAATTGAACAACTTATGATTGAAAATCGTGTAGTGCCGTGAAGTGTGTATGTATGTGCAACCCCTCCGACCAACCGAAAATGTCGGCTGCACATATAGGAAGCGACTCCCTTAGGTTAAGAGCACTATCAAGCTCCTCCAACCTAATGTCATGTTGAAGTGACACGTAATCTGGAATCAGAATATCGGCAAGCCCTTCGAAAGGACTCTCTGTTGGGAAGGAAGGAGCCTCCAAAATTCTAATGCCGGGAACCGGCAAGGAAACCACAACTGATTTCCACCTCGAAGACTTAGGATGTTTGTAAGCAGCGGCCTTGCCTTTTATTCTTCCTTCTTTCGCTTGAAATCCGACCAAAGGCCCAGCTGCAAGTTCATCATCCGTGGGCGTTCTCTCTTCGTCAACCCCTTCAGTTATTACGACCCCGGGTGTTTTGTGTTTCAACCGCTTCTTCGGGGTTTCCCTTAGTGTCCTTCAAGCCTTATACTTTGGTTTCGCTCAATCAGTCCGATGATTCCCAAATTTCTATCGGTTAGAACCGAATCGATGTCCCTCATTACACTTGGAACTTCCTGAAGGACTCTTACTATTTCTTTGAAGTATCCGCCTTTAGGTCGTGAAATTGCGGCTGTAAAGAAAAGAAGATATCAGTTTACATCAACTACTACCATCTAGATAACTCTTGAAGAAAACTGTAACACTTACGTCTGACTAACCATCGACTGGCAAATCCTAGGGGGCATCGGACGTAGAACCATTATATTTTAAAGTAACTCAGCCTTGTCCAGGATCCGGTTACTACTTGACAATTCCTGACCTCCTCCAGGAATGTAAAAGATGGGCCGTCTCCCTTACTCTTGACGTTAAAAAGATATCTAATCTCTGTAGGAGCCGGTGGCCGAAAGAGATGCTCCATGAATACAATAAATAAACTGTTTAGCAGAGCATATCCATTGGGATGTAGTTGCGATGGGGCAATTCCGAGGAAAGACAACACTTCCCTAATGTATTGGTTGAACGGAGGAAGTGTTCCTACTGCGCACGCATGGTGGTTGAAGGCAGTAAACCCCTCTAGGGGAGCATGCGATCTATCATTTGGCCCCGGTAATAGAACATCGTCCAATGACAAACCATGCCTTAAGCAAATACGTCCCAACATGTCTTCTGAGAAGTTGGATGGTACTGAATCTTGCGGGTTTGCAATGAAAGTTGCTCCTGGAAGCTCATCCGGAGCTGGGTCTATAACTTCGGCCGCGATGGCCGGAATCTCTAGGACAAAAGGAGATGAATCCTGAAGTTCTTGTTGTTGTGTACTAGTGGATTCCATAGCTAATCAACTTATTAGAAACCATCATTAAACAATAAAAACCCAAGTGTTCCCCAGTGTGGAGTGCGTGAATGTGTTATGCAGTGCAGTGCCACATATTACTTGAAGAATTTCTACAGATTTAAAGAAAACATTCGAACGACAAGACTTCGAAATTCAACTAAAGTGACCGTCATCGCTGACCATTACAACCGTGCCATCCAGATGTTAGAGACCAACCCAAGTAAAAGTTTATTATGTGTTTCAAGTTACAGTTCCATCGACGAGCTTCGAAAGGTAGTCAAATTTACAGTTCAATGGTCAATTCAAATTATGCAAGGCATGAGCTCATCGGAGGTAAATTTTTGATCATGCAAAGGGTTCGTATCCATCAAAATGCAAGTTCGGATCGGTCACTAAAAGTGCAATTCGTATCGATCACGTAGATGGCATCTCGTATCGATCACCAAAATTTTTGTTCGTATCGGCCCAAAAACCTCCACTTCGTATCGATCATTGACGACATCTTCTATCGATCACCAGGTTTGTATCTTCATATCGATTAAACTGGAATGAAGCAAACTCCCATTATCAATCGATGCAAGGCTACTCGCCTTATCAATACGAAGTCTCATCGTGTTCGGATCGATACAAAACCCTTTCCTCCATCGATCGATACGAATGCTCCCCCCATGTCCATCAACCCATCTTCTCCTTCGAGCAGATAGCATGCCATTACCCATTCAACAAATTCATTCTAACAAACTCCG
Source organism: Allium fistulosum (assembly GCA_030737815.1). Taxonomy (NCBI): domain Eukaryota; kingdom Viridiplantae; phylum Streptophyta; class Magnoliopsida; order Asparagales; family Amaryllidaceae; genus Allium; species Allium fistulosum. The sequence continues at coordinate 616,179,070 of CM060907.1, forward strand.
ACAGCAGCACCGCCGGAATCGGCAAAGATATGAATGGAACTGGTTTCAATCTCGAGTCTTATCGTTCTAGAACGAATTTCTCAACTAATTACCTAATTTGAATAGTTAATTTGACGGATTAAATGTTTAGATGGTTCGAAGGCAGGGGCAGTATTTTCTTCTTTTCTTTAGCTCGGATCGATACGAAGGTAGGAAGGGAATAGAAACAGATGAAAGAAAATTTTCTAAGTAAGAAACAGTATTTATATGGACCCAAGGAAAAGAGAAAGTCGATTCGCCTTCCAGTCATTGCGACCGGTTCCAACGAGTTTCTCCCCAGATCGATACGAATTGGCTATTTGTATCCAACAACTCGAGCCTCATTGATACGAAATGTGCAATGAAGTTCTTTCTGAAACATTGGTTCGCATCGATATGAAGCACTTATTTCATATCCATCGTTTTCGTCTCCATCAGAGGCGCATCGATACGAATTGCACCGTTTGTATCCATCAACATGCAACCCATGAAGACTTACACATCGGTACGAATAGTACCCAGGGGACCAGCTACTCTGTTTGCATCCCCCATAAGACCATTGATGCAAAATGTTTATTTTGTATCCATCAATGCGAATTACATCGATACAAAAACCATCTTTCGACCTTTTACATCAGTCACGGAGAGGATCGATACAAAGGTCCAAAACAACCATCAAGCGTTGGTACAATTCGAATTATACATCGGTCCAGGAGAGGATTGATACGGAATTCGATACGAGAAAACTGACAACGACTCGTGAACGTGCGACGTTAACGAGAGTCAGGTTAACATATATCCATATATGTCGGACTAATTTTCAATTTTCAAAATTCATAGGTCGAATGCCCACCTGATGAACAATTACAACAACAAAATAAATAATCGCTATCATACAACAATCAGTTACAACAGCACACATTACAACAGTGGGTAGTCTACAGTTCATAATTTATGCCTCTATGGATCAATCAAAGATTACAACTTCCAGCGCGAAGACGATAACTGTTTAACAAGTATGATGGAACCATTCAGAGTGAAGATTGTGGCTTTTCAAAGCACGTCGTGTTCTCACAAGATGTACTTTGGGAGGCAAATGTTATCCCGCCTTTTGGCAAGACCGTGATACTAGGAACTTAACTGGAAACCAAGGATAGTCCGTCCCGAAGATCGGTTAGACGCGGGTTTGCTATGGATATCGATGAATTTTATCCGAGTCCGGATCAAGCTACAATTGATATGACGAGACAAGCAAAGCTATGGAAGCCAACGTTCCAATTTTCAAGTCAATCGAAGTTCATATGCTCGAGATATGGTCGATGCAATTCAAACAATCACCTTGTTCGTATCCATCAAAGCATCCAGAGAAAACCCTCCTTCGAATCGATCTGGTTCGTATCCATTTGGTGCACACGGTCTCGTATCGACTAGGCGAACAGTGTTCTTCATATCCATCAATTACCTGTTCTTCGTATCCATCACGTGATCTTAGTTCATATCCATCAAGTGACCTCAGTTCGTATCCATCAGGTGACCTTGGTTCGTATCCATCAATAAATTATTACTTCGTATCCATCGTGAAACCACTGTTCGTATCCATCAAGCCAAGCAGAGTCGCCATCTGTTCGTATCCATCACACCATCATTTGTTCGTATCCATCATGTTGGAGCAACTTCGATCGATATGAACAAGGCCACACAATCAATATGAGCCGAGCAACTTGGATCAATACGAGCAGAGCCACTTCCATCTATACGAACAGAGCAACTTGGATCATGTTGGAAATACTTGGTCGATTCGGCATGAAATGTGGATCGATCTTGGAAACTAGCGCCACGTCAACTCGCAGGCGCGTGCTCAACATCGATTCGAACAGAACGATACGAAAGGATCGATTCGAACTGAACAGCCAACTGAAGAGTCCAATTCGTATCGATCATAACTCACAATCCACAAGTCCAAATGCTATGAAATTTTCACAGGAGCTTACGTACAACTCCAAGAACATCCATGCCAAATTTCGAATCGATAGGGTGAAATCTTCATCGATACGAAATTCATTCGTATCGATCATGGATCAAGTCGAAACCATGTGGGATCGATCGCGTAGGCCCACGCACATGCCGGAAGAGGTCTCCCGAGATCTGAGCGAGATATTTGCATCCTACGCCTATAAATAGCATCCTAAAGCCTCAAGAAAAGGGATCTTTTGGCTCTCTGACGTCCAGACTCCACCGAAACCATTTTTGCTCTACAAGGCTGCTGTTGTACTCGAGTTTCATCACTGTAATTCGCCGTAATCCATTGTAATCAGTTGTAATCATCAAAAGAACAACAATAATATCATCAATTTCATAATGGACGTAGGCTATACGCCGAACCACTCTAAATTTCTGTGTTTCTGCGTACTTTCTTATTTGGTTTTGAAGTGTTTGTTAGATAATCCTCTTTTTCCATTTAATTTCTTTATTTTTATCTCTTCAAACCCTTCCGAAGAGTGTTGTGCCCAATTTTGGTACAAAAGTTTTATATATAAAGTCATTCATAAAATGATTATGGATGTCTATTACATTGTACTGAGAAACAATTATTGTTTCTACAAATACTAACTTTGTGACAGTGGAATTCTAGAAATTATTGGTAGTAAAATGGTTTTTGATAGAATCCAAAGATAAAACTGATACGAGGGATGACATGAAATTAACCAAACCTAAACGAACTCAACGCATTAGAATGTCTACTAATTTTTCTCGCACATTAAAGAAAAACTACGAGTTTCTTATCAATGTGGATATTCCTCGGTAGTTAATAAAACCGTTAAGAGTATTGACTATGTCATATAGTATGATACACAAATCCTAAATAGATTCTAAATATAGTATCAAAATTTGATTTTGATAGTTGTACCAAAAATGATTTGATACATCGGCCGCAAATGTGTTTTCGGAAGGAAAAATGTAGTCGAAGTATAGTGAGCAATGTTGATATGAATAAGATCATAAATTTTAATTGTTGAAATTGGTATATCAGATTCGTAATTCAATGTGCTTAAGTTAATTCAGATTTTACTCACAAAATTATCGCTTGGTATGACTTTGAGTTTTGGTACATATGTGATGAAATAAAAAATTATGTATAATGATTTAGAATATACTGGTTTCATATTACAACCAAAGTATCTCAAAGTCAGTAGGAGAAATACTGAGTTTGTTGGTTTTTCAGATATGATCCAAGAACTGATACGAAAATATCGTTTGATAAACATTAGAGTTGAATAAGTATTTTGATGGAAATGTCATATAGTTTGGTTTTCAATCAAAATGCAAAAGAAACGTGTGTCTATAAGAAAGAACATTAAAAAGATACATAAACATGTCTAAACTATGAGTAAACAACATACCACTGATTTTTAACGATATACCCATGCTAAAATCAGTTCTAGTTTGGTTTTTTAATTCTCGATATAGGATTTGAAAACATCTTTTGTAATCGGTATAAAAGGATGTTGGGAATGTCCTAAATGATATACACAGACACCGTATTAAAATGTTTAATATGGAGCATGAAGATGGATTCCTTATGCATTGACAATAAGAATCATCATACATGTTGTATTGTCTACAATATCATATCTAGCTTATGTATTTAATAAAGCGAGTATCAAACTTCATAAGTGATATCGAGTATAATATATCAATATTTAATTCATGTTCAAACCTTAGTTAATGAGCTTTAAGTTAGAATTGTTCCAAAGGAAAGGCTGTGGCTGACTCAACGAAAAGGCTAAGTACACGCCTTGAATAGCGCCATAATAAAAGCAATGTATAAATATAAATGTGCAAATTTATAACTGAGCTAGGGATGATTCCCAGTATTGAGAATACTTTGTCATTGTTATATGATAACATGTTATGATAAGAGCTCAATATAAGTCGAGAAACATACTCTGAATAGTTCCATATGATAAAGACAGTTTATCAGCATCGGAGAGAGTTATTTGATAGAGTAGATAATTAAAACAACATAACAAATTCATTCATGAAGAGACTAGCTCGATAAGTTCTCATCAAACTGATCGAAGGGATCCGATGAGGTCAAGATTCCATAGTTGGCCCCAAGTGAAAGTGGGAGATTGATAGAGTTAGGGGTATACAATATGGGCAATTCTATAATTTATTTTTAATTATTAACTCTATTATAAAACCTCATTGAAATAAAATGTGTTTTTCTTTCTATTATATACTTTTTTATTAAGTTCTATATTATTTATTTAATTTAATTTAAGTATATTTAATAGGCATGAATGATATGTTTTGTGATAGTAATTACAATATGTTGTAATCATGAGAAATTTATTGTATGAAAATAAGCATATCGTTTTAAATATTCCTAGTTAAGATGTATCAAGATTGGATATCAATACAATATCAAGATTGAATATCGATACATCCATTCAGACTACGATACGTAACACTCGCTGAATGTTGGATAGTGTATTTCTCATGGCCGGTGTGGACACCAAGGGGTTAGGGTTACATACTGATTGTTATTGGATAGTTATGAAATGACTCGCTCGATAGTTTTCAGTTGATTAATATAACTAAGGTAAAATAAAGAATATTGAAGTGACAATTTTACATAGTTATCTTGACTTGAGAATACTGTTGATATTCATATGGATACTCCACTTTGATTATAGTTAAATTATGGCACGACGTCCATCGAACGACTATAGTTAGGTTTGAGTTGAAGCATATATTCTAAACTACACATTCATATTTCTACGGATATTGTCAAGATTTAGTATAACTCAAAAATAGGATCGGACAATTAAGCTTCCTTTACATATTCAAATTTTTCTCTATAAATATTTATCAAGTCTTCATATTACTTAAAAATATGATCTAACAAATAAACTACTTTACAAATTTTTTTTTTATAAATTAATAGTATAAATAAAATTTTAAACTAACAAAAAAATTAGATATTGCAACATAGAAATAAAAATTCAAAATAACTACGTATGATTCAACACAAACATATGGCTAAATATTTGTGAAAAACATTTTCTTTTAAACATATTAAATACAATTTGTACAAAAACAATTCAGGTAACTTCATCACGTGTGAAGCGCGTGCCGTAATGCTTGTTAATAATTGGAATAGAAACACAACTTTTGATTCGACCGTAAAATACCCTTACATGCAAACTAAAGGTCATGAGTTCAAATCCCACCGAAAATAAAAATTAACATCTATTTTTAAATGAAAATTTTGATACATAAATAAGTTTACAAGTTCAAAACCCTGTTCTAGCAAAAAAAAGAAATTATTTGTATAATTTTAGTCTTTGTATTTTTCAATTTATTTTTATTAAAAATACATAAAAAAATTGTTTTATATTTTTACAAGGTTTTCTTACATGCACGTGCGCTGCATGTGCCATAAAATCTTGTGTAAATAATGGCTATATAAACTAAATTTGTTTATAAATGCACCATGTGTAAATTAATGTTTCATAGGCTCTGTACATGTACAGACGAGACTCTTGATACACATCAATTCGAAAGTGATGCTGCATATCCCAAATCCTCAATCCAATTGGATAAAATTGTTTAGCTTGAATCCTGATAGATTAATTTCTTGATTCGAACAGGGTATTTGAGCGGAAAAGATTGATGAACGAGGAATGCATTCGTGGCTATGAACGGGGTATTTGAACGGAGCATTTAAGCTGTGATTTTTAATTTAATTGATTTATAATTTATTATTTAATTTTTAATAAATAATATGTGTCAATAATATGCAAAAATAAATAAATAAATTGAAAAATTGTAAATTATTTCGATTCAGTTCAAACCAACACCATAATATATAGCACTTTGATACGATCGCAACATAAAAAAGACGTCTCAAATGGACCTCATTTGCACAAGTTATTAATTTTATAAGTTTTTTAAAATTTAGATTTAAATTTAATTTAATTATTAAAACATTATAATCTTCGTTCATTTTCTAAACGCAGCAAAACACTTCATTCAGCCCAACGCGCCATTATGTGGGCCAACTTTCGTTAGGGGAGCCTGTTATCGTGTGGACGTCTCTCAAACGGAAATGGAGAAAGTAAAGTCTTCAAACGCTACCTATCGTTACTCTCGTCACGGAATACAAATGATTATGTGGACCCCACATGTTGTGAGTCCACATGTCTCTTATAAGTGAATTATTTACAAATTTGTAATTAAAAGTATCAAATTTTTTAAGGAAAATATACAAAATAAAATATTCAAAAAAGCTGATCTATTTCTCTATTCTCACCTTTTAATTTTTTTTAATCTTTCTATTATACCTCAACCAATATCATTTATTTGTTTATTAAATGAAATAATTTATATTTTCTTATTTAATTGTGTGGTTCTTCAGGTTGGATCAACTCGACACATGAACACATAAGTAATTGAAAAAGCATATTACCAAAGACATCTCAAAAAACTCTTTTGACTGCCATAACTAATGATCGACATACAAATTTTGTCCAAGTGTACTTACTAACATCATATGTTATTTTATTTTATTAAACAAACATTCAAATATTATTCGGTTGTTTACCACCATACAACGGTGAACAGCCGTTGAAAATCAAAATTGCAATACTGATTATCGCCGTTAACTATCATTGAAAACTAAAGAAACTTTGTAATGCTTTTAAGTAAACAAAACATGTAACTGTAATGCAGTCCAATATTTTCTACATAGTGGATATATGTGGGTTTATTAATGCATAAAAGGTTTCGTGGATTTGACTGAAAAGTTTTTGTGTATTAATCACCATCTTTAAAAATTTGTATTTGGGCTTGTTCGGTTGATTAGTTTGGGAACAACACGTACATTATGTAATTTTCAATTAAATGCTAACATCATTATGAACTTTTGTGAACCGTGAGCGTTGCAGTTTGAGTTTATAGAAAATATAAGTGAGTTTATAGAAAATATAAGTTGTATAATAGCTCAAATAAAAAATTGTGTCCCAAATAAAGATGAAAAAACTATATTTTATTTTTGTAAGCTTAAACAATTAAAACGTGTCAAAGACCATTAAATATTGATACTTTTAGGACTGCCAACGGATACTTTCGAATACAGATAGCACCATATCCGTATCCGAAATCATTTTCGAATATCGGATATCTGTATCTGCTTAATTTTCGAATATCGGATATCTGTATCCGCTTAATTTTCGGATACGGACGGATATCAGATATTTATCCGCTCCGCCCATAATCAATAAATTTAAAAGTATAAATGAAAAAGTTTGGATCAACATAAAACAATTTTTGTACTACCGTTCATAAAAAATTCAAGCAATAAAAAATGTGATGATAAAACATTGTTTTATACTAATATCCATATATGTATCCAAAAATATTCAAAAATTAAACACTAAAACTGTCTGTTTTCACTAAAAATGAGCAAAAAATCATATCGTAGTGACATCCAATGGTTAGGAAATAGTTGGAAAATCATATATAAATTAAATATAATTTAGTTAAATAAATATATATATATATATATATATATATATATGCATCAGTTAGTCGGACGGATATTTTTCGGATACGGATACCACAATAACCATTTCGATATCCGGAAAGCTTTTCGGATATCGGATATCCGTATCCTCTTTTCAGATAACGGCGGATAACAGATATTTTTTTTATTTTTGGATACGGATTCGGACGAATATCGGATTTTTCCGGTACCCATTGACAGCCCTAGATGTCATTAATGATTTTTCTTTTGGAAACACAAAATAAAGTTGGATAAAAATTTAGTTAATTCAATTAACAGCCCTAATTTGTCTTTTCCACTCCACCATTTAGGTTGCGTTCTCGACGAACGGTAAATGGGCATTTGAATAGAGAATCTGAGTGGAACATTTGAGAGGGGAAGTTGGTTGAACAGTGAATGTGCTTGGCGAACGGTGTATTTCAGCGGAGTATTTAAAATATGATTTTTAATTTAATTGATTTATAGTTAACTAATTATTTGTTTTGCTGTGTAATATGCATTTAATTAAAATGAAAGAACAGTACAAAAATCGAAATGAATGTAAATTAATTATACAATACTAGTAATTATAGATAAAATGATACAATTTTCCAATGCGGTCCTGCTACAACAATTTCATCTCATATGGTATTTCGAATTGTTAACATTTGTACATGTTCAGTCGCTATGTTTGATATGGTTATATAGCATTCATTTAGAATAAGATTGAGATTATCATCATAAACCATAAAATCTGGATCACCATTATTGCATTTTCATATGAAATTGTTTATAGTCATTGTAGATACGAAAACTTTTACTTGAGTTTCAAATGAGTATGTTGGTATATTCTTCAAAATGATATTTTTTTCCATATTCCAAAGGTCCTCTCATTCGTCATACGTAAACTCGAATAGTAAAAATTAAAATTTTCATTGGTCGATTTTGGTTGATTTGCGGTTTTCATGAAAATAAGAAATATGATATCTAATATTTCGATAAGGTGGTAAATAATCTGGTTGAAGTGAATATCCTGAATCAACTACATACTACTGTCCAGGTGGAGGGTAAGGGAAGTTAGAGTTTCTATCAGTTATAACTACATTAAAAATTCTACTATCATACGCAATACCTTCCCAACCAGTCATAATATAAGTAAACTGTAAATCGAATGAGCATGCAACTAAGATATTCTATGTAGTAAAACCTTTTCATCCAATATATGGAATAACTCGATATGGGATAATTGTGCTATCATGTGTTACCATCTATAGCACCAACACAGTTTCTAAAATATGGGTAGTACCAGTTTGAAGTTCCAATATGATCTGGAACAGTAATAAATTGAAGATCATCTGAGTTGATAATATCTTTAGCAAGTAACTGTACATCTTCTAAAACAACATGAAAACATACTGAAATTGTGCTACTGACCTTTGAAATCTTTCGCTCATTTGTCAATTTAAGAGCGCTACAACTATGATGTATACGAATATGACAACCGCTTCTCTAATACTAATTTCTACCGTTGAAGCCATATCATAATTTTGCAGTCTTTCACACAACGAGATAAAACATAGCCTTTCCATTCAAAAATTTCGTCGGTAACCTTCTAGATGACCATGTAATATGTCGCCCACCCATATTAAATCGGTTTAGTTTGACATGTGAATTCGGCTGATATCGTTGCTTTTTCTACATAGACTAGTGTGTAATTCGTGCGTTGCATACGGTAATATTGTTAAAAGATAGTATTTATATTTTAGTTATCGCTAAATTTATATTTTATTACAGAATATATGATAAATTTACTATACTATATTAATGATAAATTAAAATGGCATGCAATGCTCAGATATAAGGTTGATGGTTCAATTCTCGCTAACTACATATCTCGATAAAAATTAACGTTTCAACTCAAAAAAGTTATAAATTAAATTGTTAATACTGTATAATAATTTTTGTTATGTGACATAAATTTTCATATGTACAAGTGAATAAATAATTTTACCATTTTTGTTAATATGATTGTTGTATATATATTGAATGTCATTTTCAAAGGATTTATAGATGGAATAATGAACATAAATAATTAAATTTATTTAAAAAAATTGAATTAATGATCAACATAACTAATTAAAGATAATGAGTTGAATGTAAAAAAGTTGGAGAAAATTGAGAAGAACTTTTTATATATTTGTAATTGAGAAGAGCATATTATGGTTATCTTATCTATGTGAATTTCTATCCCTTATTTAGTTTTCATTTTTATCTTTGTAGGTGACCATAGATTTCATGATGTAGTAAGAGGGCCTTGCTTACAACTTTGATAATTGGAAAATAATGTTATGTTGCATTTAGTTGAGTTGTGAGTTGAGTATGGTTGAATAACATGTTGAAGTGAGAATGCTTATATAGTCCAATTTTTATCGGTGTAATATGTGCGTTCACATTGTAATGTTGTAAATTATAAATTTATCTTTTAAATGCTGTTAAAAATGAAATTATGTTATGTAATATATATGATAAACTATTTGAGATAGATGAATTAGAAATTTAAAAAGTTGTTATTATTTATGCATATATTTTATGTTATATGATTTAATTATCTTTTAATCTGAATAAAGAAATAATTTTATTATTTTTCTCATATATATGAACAGTGTATATATTGAAATTCATGTATCTTTAAGATCTATTAAATGGATTAATAACTATATATTAAGTTAATCATATTTATTTAAATAGTTTAAATTTATGATTATACAATTAGTTAAATATATGACTTGAATGTAAAATATTATGAGATACTTAAGACGAGTTTTTAAGTAACAATAATTTTTTTTATAATTTAGGTATTTGAAGTTAATATAAGTTTACAGTGCAATGTATGATAAATTAATTCAGTAAATAAATTATAAAATATATTTGTTATTGTCATTGTTGCATATAATTTATGTTATGTTATTTATATATATTTGCATCCAAATAATTTTTATTTTACCAATTTGTTGATGCATATGTAGTATATGTATTGAAACTTTCATCTTTTAGGATTTGTTAATAAATATTACTTGGCTAAGTTAACCAATTAGTTTAAAGTTTGAATTATGTAATTAATTTAAATGTGTGGACTTTAATGTAAAATTTTGGGATAGAATCGTCAAAGACTTGTAAATAATTGTAGATTTTTAAAAAAGTAGGTATTTGAATGTAAAATAGTATGAGAAGTTTAGTAGAATCACGGTAAATTGGTAAATTATAGGATTTTGTAAATAAAATATCTAGACTTGTGGAGAATTAAAGAAGATAAAGATAACTCCTAGAATTAATGAGAAATTTCAAATTCTTCTGCTTTACTATTATTCAATAGATATGCTGATATAACGACTAAATCCTGTACATCTTCGTAGTCAGAATATGTTTCAAATTAGCCATTGTTGGTATAGAAGAAAATATTGAAGTAGAGAGGAGAAGAGAGGAAAAGAATGGGGTGGAGAAGAAGAAGGAGGGAAGATTGTTTTAAGGTGTTAGGGGTGATTTGTACGTTGGTGTCGAACATGTCGAACGCGTCGAACCCCAATGTATCTCCCCTTAGCGTTCTCCCAACGGAGCTGGAGAAGGGGATAAGACCGTTGGGGCTTCCGATCCCAACGATAATATGCCAAAAATTGATTGCGAACGGTCCCTTACAATTTAATGTTACATTCCACATTTTCCATTTACCATCCCACTACATTTCACAAGTACTCTTTCATTTTATTTTGTTGTGTTTATTTCATCTTTTCATCCATGCCTATTTCTTTCTGCTTTTTCCCAACTCTTCATTCAATAATGTGATTTAATATATTTCATAAACAATATATATATTAAGTTCATATCAAGTGCAAATGTTTTGGTGGAAATATATAGTGCTTCAAACTAATTTTGGCTAATTCCTAGTGCACTTCATACCATATTTGTCGTCAAATCAAAGCTATCGGTATGCTAAGTGCTCATTGGTTCAAGACATGTAGTTAACTAGGTTACCATCAACTTCTAGTAAGAGTGGCAACACATCTTTTACATACCAAGCAAAATACGCATATCCAAAGAACAAAAACTTAAGAAGAATAACAACTCGTCATCTTTACAAAGTAAATGTCAAGAAAATGTATACATATTTGAAAATTAGAATAAACACCATCATCAACTTATCTACTATTTTAATTTGCTCCACCGTTTTATTTTTTAGAATAAGAAGGTAGGAAATTATACGTTTAAAAATTTAGGTTTTGAGTATTCGATGAGGGTAAAATAATTGTTATATTCTTTTTAACTTTTAGTAGAGTGGGAAAGACAAAACTAGGGATGTTAGTAAAATTATTTTAAAAATTCTTGCTACTACCAATATAATAGTCATCAACAAATGCAAAATACATTATTAATAATACTTCTGAGGAAGTTTGAAGATATAAAAAGTCTTCTTTAATGATACGTAAACACTGAAGTTTGATATTTATTTATTCATCTTGTGATTTATGTACAATTTTAAGTTGAAACAACATCAAAAGATCGAAAGCAAATCTCACTATTATTTTGTAAATAAAATAATTCTTTTGAAAGGAATAAAATTTATTTTACCGCTGTAATGCAATTTTGAAGATTTTGAAATTATGCTAAAAAGTCGTTCGGGACATTAATGACTCCAAGAACAACTATTGAGTAGTAACACTCAATAAATACCCTTGTAGAGATGGTAAGTCGGATTTATACTTGCCTAAATTTGATAGTAAGTGCATCTCCAACAAATTAAGGGCTAAACGTTCAACCTCCGAATATTCAATCCTTAATATTCGGGGGGAGCCCAACATGTGAGCGCCTATTAAATAGACGTTCTTTATTGGATGCCTATTAAATAGACGTCCACTGCTAGATGCCTATTAAATAGACGCTCAATCACGGGAAAGTGTTACTTTATCTTTTACTTAATCATTTCAACTTTAAGTGTTACCTTTGTGGCGAATCAAATTTTCTAATCATTTTTTTAACTTTAAATGTTACTTTAATGCACAGAACAAAGAGAGAAAGTCAGCTGAATTGTAAGAATACATGCCATCTCCATTACCAACTAGCACAAATAACAATAGTAATAATACATCATCTCATATTTTGGACGTCTATTAAATATGCGTCGTATTCCGGACGTCTATTTAATAGATGCCCGTGGCCGATTCAGATACTGAACTTGCCACCGAATATTACCCTTAATATTAAGGGTAATATTCACCGTTAGAGTGGCCAAATCTATCAAAACCTTAATATAAATGCTGAATTCGTGATCGTTGGAAATGCTCTAATAGTTAACTACCCATTAACAATGGAAGGAGGAATTTGATCTATAAAATTATGCATTCGCTAGAACATTCTGTGTCATAATCAGAAAATAAATGGTGAAACAGTATGGTACCGTGTTCTCCGATATTTTTACAACTAGTTGTGAACCTTCGCACACGGTTATCAAACAAACTGTGTTCTAGAACAGTTTTGAAGTTGACATGCAGGAACAGCTATTACTACAGATATAAGATATGTTCCAAACTTTATGTCATTTTGAAGTAAAAGCTTTGTTTGTAGTGGTGAAATGAAGTCATAAGTAAAGTAGGTGCTAATAAATGCAAACAGTATGTTTCATTAGGAAATTGGATAAAATGTGAGAAAATAACATATATAGTAGGCGAGTAGCATGGTAACAGAGAATTGACAGGATTTGACCAAAAGATACAAACCAGTAAAAGCATCCTATGTAGTTCATGGATGAAAATTGACTGTGCATGTGAATAAAAGCAGTAACCAAACTCAATAAATATATTTGAAGTAATATATCATACTGCAAACTAACAGTTGAGATGTAATTTTCAGTAACTGGCAAAACAGACAGCCCAAGTACTTCAAACAGTAAAGAAAGTGAACACTACACAGTACATAAAATTATTGATTATACCGCCAATGAGCATTGAACAAAGCAGTGTCAGCGGAGAAAGTATTCAAATGCGGAAAGCGTGAAACATATTGAACAATGTACAGTCTGATAAACGGACTGTAAGTAAACAGACAGTGTAATAAATAGCGACAGGACAATATTACTGTATGTGTAGAATGCCATTAATCACACAGAAGTGCAGATATAATTTAACTTTTGCCAAAGGATTACTTGAAATAGAAATGTTTCTGTGGTATGTATTGAGTAATTGGGATTTGCTTACAACCGGCAAAAGATTTGATGCTTTTCACTATACTTCCAAGAAATTTCTATTATCCTCAATCTTATGTTTAAAAAAGATCTCTTATTTTAAATTGATTTTAAGCTGGCAGAGTCATTGTCTTATTATACACCTTGTAATGTTTCTAAATAAACGAAATATGTATATGTAACGCAGTCCATGATTTCTACGGTGGATATATGTAAGTCAATAATGCACAAGGTGTTTGTGGATTGAACTGATAAGGTTTTGTGAATTAATCACCGTCTTTAAATAGTTTTATTTGGGCTTGTTTAGTTGATTAGTTTGGAAGTAACACATACATTAAGTACTTTAATTTCCAGTTAAAAGCTAATGTGGTATAATAAATATATGTTTTGAATTCAGCCATAATAAGCAATAGATGTTTAACAGTAGCATTGCTTTAGAAATACTGCAATCAAATGGACAATAGGTAACAAAATGAAACCGATGTTCCTTCATTTGCAGCCAGAATTCAACAGGCTACGTGCAGAATAATTAATAGACAAAAGCACAAATGGTGAAAGGTAGCAAATAAGCCCAAGCCTTGCGATTTTCCTGGACTACTTTAGAAAATACCAGACCATAAGGACTCACAACCATTAAGTTCTGGAAGAAAACAGTGGTTTGCTCCTGTAGCATTGGGAGTAAAGCACTGAAAGACAATAAGCTGTATATACTTTTCATTTTGGTTGAACCAAATAGATGACTCGGTTCTACATCAAGTATAGTGGCTATGCGAGTCCAAAACGTACCAACTTCAGCATCCTTTTTCAGAAATGGCAAGAAGCACATCTGTGCAAATTTGACAGCCTGAAGCCTCAAGCTTCCTGAACAAGACTTAGCAACGTGGGAAATATTTGGTGCACCGTCAACTCGAAAACCAAGAGCATTCATGATTCTCTCAGCTAGAGGAGCTAAGTCCGGAAGAACTGCGCACACAACTAAAAAATAACCAGATATGAGACGACCTTCTGAATCTTTTGCAGTTTCGATTCTATAGCAACCGAGGTTAAAGGCTGTTGGAATTGACTCGTCATCCCTGGGAACATAAAAGTTGATAAGTTGAGGATGGACTATGTTAGTCCTAATCTTGCCTGAGTCCGATTTTTTCGTTTTATGTGCAGACATCGTGTTGTGTGTATTAGGTCAAGGGATAAGCATGAGCAACGCTTTATATAAGAAGCTGTCGTCGGTACATAGCCGTAGGAAAGGTGAAGAGCCATGGTGACTGTTACAGTTCTCATAAAACAAGCATTTATTGGGAATGTAAGTTTAGTTTTTGATAAACACAGTTGACTGACGGTCAGTCACTGACCCACGTACCAATGAGGAGGAAGTCCAGTCGTTTGGCAGTTGGGGCACCGATTGACAAAGCAAAATGAATAGGTTAACATGTTTTAAGCAGGCCTACAGATCAGCTGTTTTGAGGAAACAACCAAACCAAGCTTGGATAATATTGAAGCCTTGAAGGTGTTTATTAGATAATGAAGAAATGTATATTGCTCTGTATAATAATATAAAGGGATGGGGGTGTATAATATTAAATATATGGGCTACCGCAAAGCCCAACATATCAGTTTATTCTTGTAAATAGAAAGATAAGCCTGTACAAACATAGATTATTCAATAAAACAATATATCATCTTTCTTTTACATGGTATCAGAGCTGCAATAAATTGCTTAACAACAAATTTGATCTAAATCCTCAAAAAGAGAAAAAGAAAACTTGAATCTCATCAGAGCAATCTCATCATCTGAGATTCTGGTCACACAGTTTAACAACTGTGTAACCATATTGAAATCTACCATCATTTGTAGAGGTTACCCTGCCAAGAAAGGGAGATATCAGAGAAAACTCATCACATATCGATCAACCCTCTGGCTGCAACCAAACCATCAGATTAATCAAGATTCTGATCAACTCACCTGAAGTGCCGTGCCTAGAACCCCTGTCAGATTGTAATCATCACTCAGGCCAAATTCTGGCTGCACTTCATCTCTGTTTCATCCAACACTGATCATCTTCTTGATAAATTCTCATCATCATCATGTCTGAAGGAGGCAGTGACAACATGCCTCACGAACAATCAAGAACCACTCAGCATCAATCCAGCACTACTCAAGAACTCATCAAATCCATAATCAAACCACAAAGTCAGATCATCACCATTCAACTTGATGAATCCAACTATCTGCTCTGGAAGTTCCAGATTGAAACTGCTGTCAGAGGATATGGACTGCAAGAGTATGTTCTTGGCACTCTAATCACTCCTCCAAGATTTACTACAGATCATGAAGGAAAACTAGTAAGCAATTCTGAATATATAATTCATGAAAGACAAGATAGTCTAATTAGTTCTTGGCTATTATCATCAATTAGTGCTAGTTTATTACCACAATTAGTTGGGTGTAAAACCACACATGAAATATGGCACACCATTGAGCAGACATTCAGTTCTCAGTCTGCTGCCAGAATAATGCAATACAAAAGACAATTGCAAAATTTAAGAAAAGGCAATGTCAGCATGAGAGAATATCTCTCTAAGGCCAAGACAATTTGTGATCAGTTAGCCTCAGTTGGACATAAGGTAACTGACACAGAACAAATACTGTGCATCTTAAGTGGTCTGGACGAAGACTATGAAGCAGTAGTTGCTGTAATATAATCTAATGAAAAGCTACCTTCACTGCAAAGTGTTCAGTCCATTCTCATTGCACATGAGGGAAGACTAGAGCAAAAGAAACCAGCAAATTGGGAACACAATGCTAACTATGTGTCAATAGGAAAAAACAAGAATCAGGAAAGAAATCAAGGCAACAGAAACCAGTCAAATAGCCCCAGAGGTGGTCAATCAGGCAGATTCAGAGGAAGAGGTGGCAGATGGAATCCCAATAACAACAACAAACCAAGATGCCAAATCTGTGAAAGATATGGACATACTGCCAACAAATGCTACTTCAGATTTGATGTCAACTTTACACCAGCACAACAAGGCAACAATAACTCAAGACCTCAAAATCCCAATGCCAATATGATCAGTGCACAATAGGAATCAACATCAGACAACACAAACACAAATACAGCAAAGGCAGAAGATATACATGATGATAGCGGGTACCCAGACTCTAGTGCAACCAATCATGTAACAAACAACATGAGCAACTTAAACCTTGGCAACAGAGAATACAAAGGTACACAATCTCTACATATGGGGAATGGTAATCCTATTAAAATCTCTCATATTGGAAATGCAAGTATTAATGGAGCCAGACAGTTATATTTTAATAATCTGTTAATGGTTCCATTAATCAAGAAAAATCTAATGTGTGTCACAATTTGCCAAAGACAACAATGTACACTTTGAGTTTCACTCTACATATTGCCTGGTCAAAGATAATCTAACTGATAAAGTTCTCTTGCAGGGTAAAGAACATAAAGGACTATACAAATTTGATGCACCAAATTCAAGAAATGTTGAATTCAACAGGCTACGTGCAGAATAATTAATAGACAAAAGCACAAATGGTGAAAGGTAGCAAATAAGCCCAAGCCTTGCGATTTTCCTGGACTACTTTAGAAAATACCAGACCATAAGGACTCACAACCATTAAGTTCTGGAAGAAAACAGTGGTTTGCTCCTGTAGCATTGGGAGTAAAGCACTGAAAGACAATAAGCTGTATATACTTTTCATTTTGGTTGAACCAAATAGATGACTCGGTTCTACATCAAGTATAGTGGCTATGCGAGTCCAAAACGTACCAACTTCAGCATCCTTTTTCAGAAATGGCAAGAAGCACATCTGTGCAAATTTGACAGCCTGAAGCCTCAAGCTTCCTGAACAAGACTTAGCAACGTGGGAAATATTTGGTGCACCGTCAACTCGAAAACCAAGAGCATTCATGATTCTCTCAGCTAGAGGAGCTAAGTCCGGAAGAACTGCGCACACAACTAAAAAATAACCAGATATGAGACGACCTTCTGAATCTTTTGCAGTTTCGATTCTATAGCAACCGAGGTTAAAGGCTGTTGGAATTGACTCGTCATCCCTGGGAACATAAAAGTTGATAAGTTGAGGATGGACTATGTTAGTCCTAATCTTGCCTGAGTCCGATTTTTTCGTTTTATGTGCAGACATCGTGTTGTGTGTATTAGGTCAAGGGATAAGCATGAGCAACGCTTTATATAAGAAGCTGTCGTCGGTACATAGCCGTAGGAAAGGTGAAGAGCCATGGTGACTGTTACAGTTCTCATAAAACAAGCATTTATTGGGAATGTAAGTTTAGTTTTTGATAAACACAGTTGACTGACGGTCAGTCACTGACCCACGTACCAATGAGGAGGAAGTCCAGTCGTTTGGCAGTTGGGGCACCGATTGACAAAGCAAAATGAATAGGTTAACATGTTTTAAGCAGGCCTACAGATCAGCTGTTTTGAGGAAACAACCAAACCAAGCTTGGATAATATTGAAGCCTTGAAGGTGTTTATTAGATAATGAAGAAATGTATATTGCTCTGTATAATAATATAAAGGGATGGGGGTGTATAATATTAAATATATGGGCTACCCGCAAAGCCCAACATATCAGTTTATTCTTGTAAATAGAAAGATAAGCCTGTACAAACATAGATTATTCAATAAAACAATATATCATCTTTCTTTTACATGGTATCAGAGCTGCAATAAATTGCTTAACAACAAATTTGATCTAAATCCTCAAAAAGAGAAAAAGAAAACTTGAATCTCATCAGAGCAATCTCATCATCTGAAATTCTGGTCACACAGTTTAACAACTGTGTAACCATATTGAAATCTACCATCATTTGGAGAGGTTACCCTGCCAAGAAAGGGAGATATCAGAGAAAACTCATCACATATCGATCAACCCTCTGGCTGCAACCAAACCATCAGATTAATCAAGATTCCAATCAACTCACCTGAAGTGCCGTGCCTAGAACCCCTGTCAGATTGTAATCATCACTCAGGCCAAATTCTGGCTGCACTTCATCTCTGTTTCATCCAACACTGATCATCTTCTTGATAAATTCTCATCATCATCATGTCTGAAGGAGGCAGTGACAACATGCCTCACGAACAATCAAGAACCACTCAGCATCAATCCAGCACTACTCAAGAACTCATCAAATCCATAATCAAACCACAAAGTCAGATCATCACCATTCAACTTGATGAATCCAACTATCTGCTCTGGAAGTTCCAGATTGAAACTGCTGTCAGAGGATATGGACTGCAAGAGTATGTTCTTGGCACTCTAATCACTCCTCCAAGATTTACTACAGATCATGAAGGAAAACTAGTAAGCAATTCTGAATATATAATTCATGAAAGACAAGATAGTCTAATTAGTTCTTGGCTATTATCATCAATTAGTGCTAGTTTATTACCACAATTAGTTGGGTGTAAAACCACACATGAAATATGGCACACCATTGAGCAGACATTCAGTTCTCAGTCTGCTGCCAGAATAATGCAATATAAAAGACAATTGCAAAATTTAAGAAAAGACAATGTCAGCATGAGAGAATATCTCTCTAAGGCCAAGACAATTTGTGATCAGTTAGCCTCAGTTGGACTTAAGGTAACTGACACAGAACAAATACTGTGCATCTTAAGTGGTCTGGATGAAGACTATGAAGCAGTAGTTGCTGTAATATAATCTAATGAAAAGCTACCTTCACTGCAAAGTGTTCAGTCCATTCTCATTGCACATGAGGGAAGACTAGAGCAAAAGAAACCAGCAAATTGGGAACACAATGCTAACTATGTGTCAATAGGAAAAAACAAGAATCAGGAAAGAAATCAAGGCAACAGAAACCAGTCAAATAGCCCCAGAGGTGGTCAATCAGGCAGATTCAGAGGAAGAGGTGGCAGATGGAATCCCAATAACAACAACAAACCAAGATGCCAAATCTGTGAAAGATATGGACATACTGCCAACAAATGCTACTTCAGATTTGATGTCAACTTTACACCAGCACAACAAGGCAACAATAACTCAAGACCTCAAAATCCCAATGCCAATATGATCAGTGCACAATAGGAATCAACATCAGACAACACAAACACAAATACAGCAAAGGCAGAAGATATACATGATGATAGCGGGTACCCAGACTCTAGTGCAACCAATCATGTAACAAACAACATGAGCAACTTAAACCTTGGCAACAGAGAATACAAAGGTACACAATCTCTACATATGGGGAATGGTAATCCTATTAAAATCTCTCATATTGGAAATGCAAGTATTAATGGAGCCAGGCAGTTATATTTTAATAATTTGTTAATGGTTCCATTAATCAAGAAAAATCTAATGTGTGTCACAATTTGCCAAAGACAACAATGTACACTTTGAGTTTCACTCTACATATTGCCTGGTCAAAGATAATCTAACTGATAAAGTTCTCTTGCAGGGTAAAGAACATAAAGGACTATACAAATTTGATGCACCAAATTCAAGAAATGTTGAATTCAACAGGCTACGTGCAGAATAATTAATAGACAAAAGCACAAATGGTGAAAGGTAGCAAATAAGCCCAAGCCTTGCGATTTTCCTGGACTACTTTAGAAAATACCAGACCATAAGGACTCACAACCATTAAGTTCTGGAAGAAAACAGTGGTTTGCTCCTGTAGCATTGGGAGTAAAGCACTGAAAGACAATAAGCTGTATATACTTTTCATTTTGGTTGAACCAAATAGATGACTCGGTTCTACATCAAGTATAGTGGCTATGCGAGTCCAAAACGTACCAACTTCAGCATCCTTTTTCAGAAATGGCAAGAAGCACATCTGTGCAAATTTGACAGCCTGAAGCCTCAAGCTTCCTGAACAAGACTTAGCAACGTGGGAAATATTTGGTGCACCGTCAACTCGAAAACCAAGAGCATTCATGATTCTCTCAGCTAGAGGAGCTAAGTCCGGAAGAACTGCGCACACAACTAAAAAATAACCAGATATGAGACGACCTTCTGAATCTTTTGCAGTTTCGATTCTATAGCAACCGAGGTTATAGGCTGTTGGAATTGACTCGTCATCCCTGGGAACATAAAAGTTGATAAGTTGAGGATGGACTATGTTAGTCCTAATCTTGCCTGAGTCCGATTTTTTCGTTTTATGTGCAGACATCGTGTTGTGTGTATTAGGTCAAGGGATAAGCATGAGCAACGCTTTATATAAGAAGCTGTCGTCGGTACATAGCCGTAGGAAAGGTGAAGAGCCATGGTGACTGTTACAGTTCTCATAAAACAAGCATTTATTGGGAATGTAAGTTTAGTTTTTGATAAACACAGTTGATAAACAAGCATTTATTGGGAAACCCGATCCCGGTCTCTTCGAAACGATCAGCGCATTGGCCAATATTGATAGTCGGTTATTTAACTATCAATTAACATCCACAAGCAATCATCACACAATAAATAATTTCCCACATTATTTATTTGCCCAAATATCTTTCCAAGATATATTTCCAAATTTCCAAATTCCTTTTGAAAACAATTTCAAACAGTTTCCGCTTACGGAATACATTTCCAAATATTTATTTCTCTGAAACACCAAGTACAAAACACTTAGATTTTAAAATAATTTAAAAACACTTTATTTTAAATATATCTTATAACATTGAAATTAAACTACTTTAGTACTTTATTAAAAATATATACTTTAAAATAAACCACTTTATAAATATAAACTAAATTTCTCCTTTTAAAACATAATAGCAAATCACTTTTATATAATTACTACAATAATATAATTTTTTAAAATACTTACTTTAAAAAGTTAACATTTTAAAAATAATAAATTTTCTAAAACATGCCTTTTAAAACATATTAAAACTTTTAACTTATATTAAAAACTACCTTGAAAACGTACTTGGCTATCCAGAGAAATACACTTCTCATTTCCATCCTTTAAAAATAAATCAACATTTATTTTAAACCAATTCATATCCCTTTATAAATTCCCACCTTGAATTTATATTTTCTAATATCCACTGATATTTTATTTTACTTTATAAACCCAGTTTATAAATTCCAAAATCTCATTTCTCTTCTAAAATTCCAATTTTAAACAACTAAATCAATTTCCAACTGATTTTCCAATTTACTTTACTTTACTTTGAAATAAATTTCCTTTACTGCTTCATTTATTTCAAAATACATTATCTTTTAGATTTATTCCTTTATTTGAGTTAAAACCCTTTTTAACCGAAAATACCAATTTTAAACTTCCAAAATTCCTTCTTTAGCCTTTAATTAAATTTAATTCTTACATTCAAAATAAATCCTTTATTCTTTAAATTTAATATCACTTTAGTTTAAAGTTAATATTTCCTTTGTTATTTCGAAATTCCCTTATTCCAATTCACTTGAATTATTTACTTAAAATTTACTCTTTTATTTCTTTCAAAATCCAATTCAATATATTTTGATAACTCCTTTTTATTGAAATATTCAATCCAATCATATCATCCAATATTTCAATCATCAATAAAATCATCACAGGATATCAATATTCATAGAACAGAATATCAAATAATCTAAATAATTTTGAGGAATCCAGTTGGATCCCTCCAACCTGTTTCCCTGCATCCACAAACGTTAGCACAATACCAATTCCACTTCGAGGTGGAATATCGCGGTATATGGGTTTTATAAAATATCATCCGCTATTATGCGGCGCATAGGGTCTCATCCGCTATATAAATGCGGGAATATCAACAACTCAAATATATACATATGCCAATATGTATATATTGCTATATACTACTATATATATAATATAGCATATTCAATCAAGGCAATCATCCAATCAATTATTTAAATTTAACCATTTAAATTTAAATTCAACTGAGTGAGATTAACTCACCTTTTGCCTCTTCTATTTTGCAATTCAATCCCAATCGGCCTGTCTTTCCTTGATTCCAGACCTTGTATAATATTTATATGGTTAATTTATATTTGACCCAACCGAATAATTAAATTTCTATTTAACAAATTTTGATTAAAACTATTACATAATTTAAAACCCCCTTTCAACCCTAAAAATTCCATTTGACAAATTTATTTAACTAACCATTCATTTTAACTAATTTCCCATTTTAAATTTAAATCTACCAGGTAAATAAAATTATAAACTTTACTTAAACTAATTTATCCTAAATAAAACATTTTTGGTTATCAAAATAATAGTTAAATTACTGAAATAACTTGAATACCCAATTATTTCATTTGAACTATTCGAACAACCCATTACTATCTAAATAATATAATTTGAACTAATTTGCCTTTAGTAATTATTTCCAGCAACTAAAACCATTAAATAAATTTTATTAACAATTTATCTTTATCATATATATATATATATATATATATATTCTCTATACTGTAAACATATATTATTGTTATCAATAAAAATTTTCTGTTTACAGATCTATACCTATATATTTATAAATTTAAAATAATAAAAAAAAATACCTTACTGACTCAGCCCCAAAACCATCACCACGACGACCCAGCCTCGACTTCCACCTCCACATGAGTCCAAACATCCATCGCGAACTTCTCTGACCTTCCTTCGAGTCGCGATACCCCACAGTCGCCTGCCCAGCTACGCGAGCCACCACCGCGAGCTCAATCGCGACACCCACTAACCCTCGACACCATCAAGACTCAACCCTACGCGGCGCCTCCACCTGTCGAGTTCGCATCTGACTCGATTTCACTCGTCGCCTAATTTCGTGCCTACCAGGTCCTCAAATCAGCAGTAGAAAATATCGCGTAGGAGCAAGGACGAGCCAACGATGGCTGATGGAATAGCCAAGTTTCGCAGCGATGATTAACTCGAAGGCGTTAATTTATGGAACCCTAGTTTTCACGGGTTCAAGCATCACGACATGGAGATTGCTATTGAACTGTGACTTTGAAGAGAACAGATTCAATTTGAATTAATTTGAGAATAGAGGGAGGTAAAGGGAAAACGAACAAAGGCAGCCTATTTTCTTTTCGAACGAGATAGCTTCAATTGAATGGAACAACAGAGGGGGAGACGCGTGTTTATTAGGTAGGACACGTGTTTAAATTAGGCAATCTACAGTGACTTTCGAAATGAAAGGAGAAGATTTGATGTGAATTTCTTTTTAACTGGTCAATATAACTTATTATTTATATTTGAATTTCAATTAAATTTTCAGCGCGTTTATCTATCGTTCGCTCAAACCATAACTCCAAATGTTACAAAAATTGAAATCCGATAATAATACAATATTACGGACCCAATAGAACTGGTTTCGCTGAATTCCGAGACTGTGCCTCGGACGGCTATTTTTTTAAACTCAATTTCAACGATATATTTTTAAAACTGAACAAAACTCTTTAAAATTCCATTTTAAAAGTTCTATCATCTTCAGTATTAACAATATAAATTTTCTGAACCTTTGAACTATTTTTAACAGGCTTAAAATCAAGATTCAATATTTTACCCAATCCCGATAATTAAATTTAATAATTAATTATCCAATAATTAATGATATTTGAAATTCAAGTTAATAATTATCTTTTGAATATTTAAAATTAATTAAATATTCCTATTTCAAATGCTCAAAAATTCCGGGTCGTCACAGTTTATCTAATAAAAAAAATATTATATGTTCCTTTATAACCAAAATAGTTAAAGATAATATATGAAGTAGGAAAGGTCAAATATAGAAAGTGTTTAATATTAGCAATTCAATTATAAGACATCTAATTACGTTATTTATTCATGGTTGAAATCATATAGCGTAACATTCCCTATAATATGTACACATAACGAATACTCGGTGTATGCAAATATATAACATATGTACATGTATTGTTTTAAATTCCAATAACTATAGATTTGCACACACCACTAGCCATATATGTGTGTGCAGAGTTAGCTTTCCATGTAAACTATAAAGTATATTGCTAACCTATCATAGGTAACATATTAAATTAATCAATTAAAACAAATAAACATTAATTTAATATTACAAAATCATTCACAATAATGTTAAATATGATTTAATATTATCATAAATACTTATCTATGATAACATCTTCTGCAAACTACTACGCATGCATGCGTTTGCAGTCAATTTTTGGCACTTTGACGTTCGCGTCAATTTGGACGCATTAGACGCGTATGACGTAGGACCCACCAAATGAACCGTTTAAGCTTAGAAAATGAAATGATTGGCGTCAAACGCTTTGACATCAACGGTTAATCCCGTAATTTACCCATGTATATTACCACATTCTCTCATCTTCCTTCTCACAAATATCAACCCCAACTTCAACCCAAAAGATCAGCAAAAAACAATCGCATTTTGAGGTAGTTTTTGATATACTCGTCTCAATCTCATTTCCGTTTACTTTACATTTTTTTTTGAATTATTTTGAGTTTTTTTTTGAGTTACAAAATGGTCGAAACTGTTTAGAAAAACTCCCGTCGAAGTCCAAAGAATTAGCCCGAACAAGCTACAGTATTATTCCTGCGTCGCGTTGTCGATGCTTATAGAGCTAGTGGAGCCAACAAAAAAGGTATCCATAAGATTACAGCTGCATTGAATGAAGCTTTGGCGTAAAATACTGATAACGGACGATCAAATTCGCTACAAATACGATGGACAAAAAAAATAATGGTCTGTATGGCAGAGCTTGTGTAACAAAATGGACGCAGGATGAGATTCCGTAAGGGAAACGGTTAGCGGAAGCGAGCAATGGTGGGCCGATCGTGTTCACTTCTGTTTACGGGTTGTTGCTAAATTTTGTTTTCCTTTTACTTTTCAGCAGTTCGACTCCATGATTATGAAGTATAGGGAATGCCCAATAGCCCATATGGAGTTACTCCATCAGATTTTTCAAGGTAATTTTGGAACGGGAGCGAGAGCATTCACACCTAGTGTCATAGAAGATCAAGTGCATTCACTTCCTCCAGAACAAACCACCAACACACCGTTCGTTGCAACATGGAAAATTGAAGGATTTTATCCTCCACTTGAAGACATCAACACGCAACCTTCATAACAACATATAGCAGCATGTGGCGGCGATTCATCTACCAGAGTGCATTGTAGGAGAAGGCGAATGGAGAATGACGAGAAGATAAATGATATTATTGATATGATATATTATAGAAATTTGAAGAAATCTCGTTTTGAAATAGATAGACCCTCCCCATTTACTATTCGCTCCGATAATCCTAATCCATCCCCATATACTACTCCCCCGCCCTTGTCCAAGTGTATCATCCACTCGCTTACCCATCTACGACCATCAAGGATGTCATTGGTCGTGCGAGGAAATTTGAAAAAATTCATCTTTCTGAAGCTATATCACTGTTCAGATTCAAGAGAACGGAAAAGCTTATTCTAATTAGGAAGATGACCAAGCCCAAAATTGGCTTCAGTTGAAAATAAAACGTTCGCAATACACAATCAAATACCAACAGTTTATGATGGGACGTCCACCTGCCTACCCATTTATATACCCATCAAGCTACCACCTGAGTTCTAGTTGTATTTCTAATTTTATTTGTATTTATATTTCAATGTTTAATTATTAATGAAATTTGTCTTAATTAATTATACTATTTAACTTCTTCATTAAAAAGTAATTAAAACAAAAATACAATAACAAAAATAATAATTTATAACAAATCGATTAAAATAATCTTTTTAAATGCATCTTTCGTAACACAAACGCATGTCCCTTTTGCAAGTCATTCATCTTTCGTGCCCTTTCAAATGCCTATTTCGCGTGCCCTTTCATGTTATCCTATATTGATTTTTTTTTCTCCCAAAATCAACCTATTTTTATCGCACTACTTAATGCATGTGGTCCAACACTATACGGGTAAGAAAAAAACAAAGATACTAATCTTAAGCCTAACTACAATCATTCAGGGTAGTGTGCCATAAAATCCATAAATACACTTAGGTCAATTTCCACGAAACACTAATGTAATGGGACTATATAACACATATTGAGACAATATAACAAATAAAAGTACGTAGTTAATATTTAATTAGGCTAACGTAATAGAGTAACGGTTCTATCAAAGCTCAAGACTACCATTTCACGATTTAGTTTTAAAAATATACCTACGTGATAGTGTAAAGTGGTAAAGATTATAATAAAATATCCAATTATATTAAGTTGTAAATCACGTAGATCATGAACAATCGTATCAAGTGCTAAAATGGTATATAATGTACCGGCTTCATCATCTATTTGCAAACATATCATTCCTCCACCGATTTTTCTTTAATGCAACAGCAGTTTCTAGTTTAAAATTGGGAAAAAAAAATGGTGAAAACAAAAGGGAAAGGAGATGAGGAGGGTTTTCAACACACGAGCTCAAGCTTTTGTTCTGAACACGAATCAAAAAGCTTTTATATTAGCAGGTAGCGTAGCTCTAACAAGATGTGTAGCACCGCTAAGATGCTTACAAACTACTTTTTTTAATGACTTATCAAGTAACAACGGATTTCTTTAATACGTATGGAAGGCCAATCCTACAAAGATCACAATTGCATTCCAAACTAAGTAATAATTAATTATCATGTACACCTTCTTTGATAAGCTTATGCTTACAAAGAAAGAAACGGATGTTTTGAATTTAATCTTGCAGGGTTGCAAGGTAACTGTAACGTTCTCATGAAGTCACGGTTTTAGAATAGTAACATGAATAAATTTGACTCATAGCTAATTAAAGTAACAAAATGATACTGGTGTTTCATCAGCCGCAGCCAGAGTTTAACATACTAGAGTTCGGGAAACAAAATAGGATGATTATTGACCAACTTGACAAAAGAAAAAACATAGCTAAATAGTAGATGACAGTGATGATCAGAACAGAAAGAGTAGCCATATACCAAACTGCTAATGTGCAAAATATATTAAACTTGTAACTCGGTTCTCTATGGAAATCATAGGCTATAAGATGTTACCATTTACCTCAGGTCCTCAGCCACTTCAGAAAATATTGGATCAAAAGGACTTGCAACAGCTAAATTTTGCCACAAAGATAACTTGAATATACTTGTTGAACAAGCCAGAAGATTAACATGGCAAGACGTCTTATTTCATCTAAGAAAGGATAGGTTTAGCTCCACAGGGAGTTTGGAAGACAATGTCTCACCTTTTATACAAAATAGGATCAAAATTGTCAATTCCATTTACTTTTGTGCAACAGCTAGGATTCTTATTTAATCTTGTGTAAAGAAATAGGCATCATAGGGATGGATTAAATGGAGCAAATTCTTGTTTGTTTTTTGAATATTGTTGAATCTAATCCTTGTCAAATACTTAATGGGGAGAAGATACAAGTAATAGTAATAACCAGGGGCGGAGCCCCCTTGCATATCGGGTAGGCACGTGCCTACCCCAGTATCTGGAGAGAAAAAAAGCGGTTTACATGCAACTCAGGGTGTGATATAATCTCTAAAAGCAGTAGGGAAAACATTAGAACAAAGTTACCCACAGTAAGATGGTTCTGATTTCTTTGTTTATTTATTTATTTTAAGGTTTTCAATCCGGGAAAAGGTCTTCTAGGTAAAATATTTTGCTAGGATAAAAGTACAGCTGGGAAAGAAACGCAAGAGCCTGTTACTGAAATATGTTATGTGGAAAAAGTCAAAAACGGTTAAATCTGTTTGTATAGCTGTAGTTCTAATTGATGACTCTTTTCTTTCTATGATTCCATAGCCGGTAGAACTTATTATCCTCAAATGAGAATCCCTTCCGTCTAATTTACACTTATAAGTTATACCACGTGATCTAATTAGAAATTATGACATAAAAGCAATGTTTTGGAGCTCTTCTCTATTTATCCATTACTTCATGCAACCCAGGATGAATTCCATGTTTATCTATCAATACATCTATTTACCTAACTTAGGTTCAATCTGAACAACAAAAACCGGAATCATAAACAGAGACTTAGGCTGCTTTAGTGATTGACATGTAATTTGCACTTATATTTGCATTGGTAGATCATCTATATTTATTTTATAACATAACATATGCGAAATTCACATTAGATCAAAACACACAGACACATAACTATTTAAGTGATAGTTAAAAAAAAAATTCGTCGACTGCCATCTCCGAACCCCTGCTTTTTTAATTGTGCCTCCGCCAGCTTCGAATCCTGGCTACGCCACTGGTAATAACATAAACAGTTCTGATATTAGGTAATGGTGCATTAATTATGAAATGTCAATGAAAACCTTCAAATCTGTATTATTCAATTAGACCAGATTAATGACCAAGGTTTCGGGTAACACAAGAGTAATAATGAGATTATAAACCATTTGGGAGTTTTATATGAAGTGTTGTTATAATCGATTATGAGAGGTTATGAAAGTACTGCTTATGATCGTAGCGGGTTTGATTGGCTTATGTGAAGTGCTGTTATAATCGATCAATACATGTTTGAGAGAACATACATCGGTTTTAAGAGTTTTCCTAAAGATTAGTTTTATAATATGATTATTAAAGGTATAACTGAAAAGAAAAAAAAGTTAAAACCCCTCAAAACACCTCAATTTGATGAGTTAAGAATCACCATCAAATTACACTACATCGGTTGTCACCGGTTTTACAACCAACAATAGCCGGCATGAAAAATAAACTTACAAGCCGTCTAAAACCAGTCAAACCCAGTAGAAAATCCAAGCGGAGCCCAAGTTGAAAATTAAAGCACAAGCAGGAACGCCAAAACTCCATAGAAGGTATGAAGAAGAGCACTCAGATGGTTTTCGGTAAGTCATAGAACAGGAAAAGTCTGAAAACTGAATTAAGCCACATCTATTGTGCTCATTAAACACAACATGCATCAAATGAGGGTATTATCAGCATGGGTGCTCTCGGTATAATATCTATTCCTTTTTTTGCAGCAAGTCTTTGTTTCAATTGATCAAACACATTATTAAAGCTATGTTGGTGGATGAATTAAGTATGATAAAGATATACTTCTCCTTATCTACTGTAGAAGAGATTCAACATTTGATTTGGGTTATTGTTCCGTAATATTCAATTACTGCAGTAGAAATACTGTTTTTTTTTAGCCATTGCACAAATCAAATTTAAGTGGCATGAATACATTATTTTGATTCCCAACTTTAGATAGGACATTACACCGACTCAAATTGTCAAACGAAACTCAATTTTAGCATTTATAGTCAAAGACTGAGAAGCCAAAAATAAGTATTAATTCAGCTAAATCTCGAAAATGATGAATTGTTCCATCATCTGGTCGATCCGTCCATTAATGCAACATGATGTAATATATTATTTATAGAAATGCATTTTTCCTTTATACAAATAGGTTTATTGTATTAGTTCCATTTGTTTTCGATGCATCAGAAAGTTTTCATTGAAAATTTACTTAGATGCATTTAACAAAGTTAGTGTATTAACTAGGGCTATTACGGTAGTGGTAAATTTATCGGTAATAATACCAAGCAATTGGTAACCAATATCGAACGACATCGGTATACCAATGCTATCGATATGGTAACGGTAAATTAATTGTTATTAACGATAAACTTTGCAGTAGAGAAACGTCAAAACAGTGGTAATGGTAATTGTACCAATGATATTAATTTTGTTTTCTAGTACTTTAATTATCCTAACCACAAAAACTTTTGAAGGTTTATAATATTTTAAGCATATGCTTGTAGTATTTACTTATGATCATATTTCTTTTTGGCTTTATTAACTTCAAAGTTTAAGATTAGCAAAATTATTATTACTCGCTGACATAAATAATTTGTGATGAATCAAGAAAAAAAATTCCGTCAACTAAAATAAGTCGAATGTTTATACAAGCATTAATTGAGTTAGAATTGATAGAAAAATATTTACTTTTTTATTGTTATCAAAATCTTAATGTAATAAAATTTTACTATCTTTTAAATATTGATAAATTTACCTTTATCAATCAACGATTTACCAATTTTTTAGTATATCAACGACCAGCAATGACTATAAAGTATCGGTGCGGTAATGATTTTCTCGCATTGGTAACGGTTACCAATGCCATAACAGTCTTAGTTTTAACACTCGTGGGCACAGTGGGTAAATGAAATTGTGTATGATGACAAACCGTGTCTTAGGTTAAAAAAAAGTGATAAAAAACGATTATGTGATGCGCGGACAAAGGACAAAAGACAAATATATTTTTTCCTGAAGAAACAAAAGATGATCAAAGTTTATTTTTCGGCAATTTTCACCCCTAAGAAGGCAAGGTAAGTAAAATTGCCCACCATATAAGTTAATAACAATAGCATTGAAGCTTCTTATAATAGCATTGAAGATGATCTGAACATTCATAAGGTTGACAAGACAACTGAAACCAACAAATCAAAACTGAATTGAAATGTTATTATCCGGCATGGGCATTTTAGAGTATAAAATCTAGTACCCTTCTGAGCACCACCGACACAAGGTCGGTCAGTCACTGACTGACCCCAATAGGGGTGCAGTCAGTCAGTTTTGAGCAGCCAATACTTTCATTTCGATGAAGCGACTAATCGCATTATAAAGGTTGAAGTATGGAATCAGATCTCTTTATCCAGTACAGAAGGGGTTAATGATTACAATTAAATAATGTTTTAATTTTTTTTAAATTCTGGCACAATTTAAATTTGAGCATTACATGAATACATTATTTTCATATCAAACACGGGGATTATTAGGATCTAATGAATCAAATCTATAAATGAGGCATTTTCCCTAGAGTTAGAGCATCTCCAGCAAGTGAATTAGCAAGTGGATTGATAAGAGTAAAAAATGCGCATACAATCCAACTCTTGTAGCAATTGATTTGAATTTTTTTTTTTCCAATTTTTCCATTTACTAAAAAAGGGAAAGTAAAAGAATTGCTAAAGACAAAAATCTTTTTCAGAAAACCATTTAGCTAAAATCGAGTTCTAGAAACCCATTTAGCTAATACTGACTTTTAGAAACCCATTTTGACATTAAACAGCATTTAAAACGCGAATTTCTGAAACTGTTTAGCTTTCTGCGCTCCAAAAAAAAGTTAAAGCAATCTAGATTTCTTCTCTTTACCATGCTTGGATTCCAGCTTCGCTGCAGCGAGATGAATAACAAAAAACCGGTTGCATCTAACATGAACACAAATGTGAATTAACATGCAATGCCGTAGTAGTGCAGTTTAGAGTTTTAAATCTCCTTCAGCTCGCCCGAGATCCACTTTTTGCACTTGTACAAGACAAAATTTTAAACATGGTTTTTAATTGTTTGACACCCATATCACCCGAGATATAGACCGGGATATCAGTCCGAGATTTCACCTGAAATCCAAGATTTGAAAGCTTGGTGTCGTTCTATGCTTCGAAAGTTGAAAGGGAGGATTTTGAACATATTAATGGAATAATAAAAACACATTTAAAACAGTAGCAACTAAATTACAAGTAGAAAGCAAAAACATCAGTTAACTAAAACCGTCATCATCACAAAATAGAAGAAAAATCATTTTAAAATTCGATTACGCTCGAAGGCATATGACGTAAACAGGATCCATAAGCACACAAAATCAAACTGTTACTAGCAAATACAACATTCAACATATGCTCCAGCAATATAGCTATTTAAAGGTAAAATGCAGTTATTAACTAGTTTGCCTCAGTAGCTGGTTGAGTAACTCCAGATTTCACCAACAACTTACCAAGCTTATCAGGCGAGCAAACCTCATACATAACATCGCCCTCAGGCAATAAGTACACCTCAGCAAGCTCGAGCTTTTCAGCAGTAAGACTAGTGCTATCCATAGTCTTACTCAGCACTTTAAGGGCTAGTTCAACCGCCTCCTCTCTATTGACATCCTCTTTATAATCTTGCTTAAGCATCGATTGAGCAGCTTGATTATTTGCACCAATAGCAGCAGCTTTCCATCCACCATAATTACCACTTGGGTCGCTCATATAAAGCTGAAATCCATAATTTTTGTCCCAACCCGCAAAAAGAAACGATACACCAAAAGGGCGTAGCCCTCCAAATTGAGTGTACCCTTGCTTAGTGTCACATAGTGATTGTACTAGTTGTTCTACAGGCATAGGTTCTTGATATGAAAAGGCGTACCTTTGTGCTTGAACACGTGCAGTGTTGATGAGGATGTTGGCATCAGACATGATTCCAGCGACTGCACAAGCAAGATGGTCATCGATTTTGTACATTTTCTCCGTTGATTTTGATGTTTGGAGAAGCTTTGAAGTTACTTTCTTTTCTCCGACTAGAACTACACCATCTTTGGCAAGAATGCCTACTGCAGAGCCTGCATTACCAATTGCCTCCATTGCATATTCTACTTGGTAGAGGCGGCCTTCCGGTGAGAAGATTGTAGTTCGGCTATCATATCGACGTGACATATTGGAAACTCACTGCTACAAAATGATTTAAGTATAAAACACATTAAAAACTTGTGCATGTCTGTTTCATGTGTGATGCACAGATGCAAACAATTAGCATTAGTGCATTTTTTCAAGGAGAAGGTGCAAGAATAGTGCAGAGTTGTCCATGCAGTTTTCATAATTTGCAAACTAGTATATGCAAATGTGGAGCAAAGTGCACATTGCGGTACAAGCAACAAAGAGTTATGCGTTTAAAGGGGTCGACTATTTGAAAATTTATCAGAAGATTAATCAGTTTTTTTTCACCTGGTTTGCATTTTCACATGTATAAAAAAATGTGCAGATTTCTGATGTAATATGACAAAAATTATGTTCGCAGCTTTCATAATGTACACAGCGGTGATAAAAATAATAGTGTTTGAACTTTGAAATCTCATAACATCAGAAGATCTATTGTTCAACTTTCACAGTTTCACTATTTTGTCAAGGGAGACAATTTAAATTGACTTCCAACTATAAGCTAACTAAAGCAATTTTCTAGCTAGAAAAAAAAAATTGATGTCTATTCTAGTAGCAGACATATACCAGCAAGTACTTGTTTGCTTCTAATGCTAAATGATACAATTAAAACTTGAAAGTGCACCACACAATCTAGTCTAGTCTTGTAAACATAAGGAAAATAATAACAGTATAAATAAATTATAAAGTAATGAGATAAAAACAATGTATTAAGCCAAAGAGCATCAATGAACACCAGCTTAAAATGTTGATATGACCCTCTAGAGGTGAAAAAACTCATCCATGATCCACAGAGAACCAATGCTTGACCTATCTGTACAAGCATAACCACTTTTATGGCAGCTTTATGATTGATCAAACTAGATAAACAATCAACAAGTTTTGCACAATCTTAGACCACTGCACCCGTAAAAACTAAATACACCTGAACAAAGTAAAGACCCACGGGAGAGTGTGTGCATAAATGCATCAAATAGATTCAATACAGAATACAAATGGAAGTGAAACAAATCAAGAATGTACATATTAGTGATTGCAAAAATTGTAAGATTGTATGTTCCAAAACGCGATTTGGAAGAAATTGCAGCCTTCCCCATCCAAGAGTTAAATTGGATCGCAACCCGTGTAAATCGTACGATCCTATTTCAGAACGAAAATATTGAAGCCCCAAACTGAATCGCGATTTCAATTTAAACGACGAATTGAAACAAAACCAAAAGAGGTTTAGTTCAGCATCGCGAGCTCGATTCAGCAAACAAAAGGGAAAAAAGGAGAGGAATAGAAAGAAGCAGCAGCAACATACCTGAGTTGAAGAATCTAGGATTGGATTTTTCGCCCCTTTCTGATTTCTGAGTTTTTTCCTTTTATTATAAGAACCCTGGGATTCACGGGGGAAGATAAGTAGTAGGACTTTAGATTTGTAGAAGGGGCCGTCGTGTGAAGACCGTCGAAAAATTGAAAAAAAAAACGAGCTTTGCAGCGCATTTTAAAAATAGTAGCGGTGGGCGCGGGTCGGTTTGGTGCGGTTTGAAGTCCAAACCGCTTCCGCACCGCATCAAACGGTTACTTAAAAATACAAACCATTATACTAATCTTTTAAACGGTTCGGTTTCGGTTCGGTTTGAATGTAATACGGTTCGGTTTCGGTCCGGTCTAGTTTGAACCCATATTACATATGCAATAAGAGAATTACTTCCATCAACTATCAATTTACGAAGGCAACTGTGTGAAACTTTTATACTTAAAGGTTAAAACATAATATTATACTGAAATGAAAGATTAGTTCTTAACTGTATGAATATTTTAATTTGACATTTAGCTACAAGGGAGATTTTTTTGGTAGATTAACCAAACATCAACATTAATCAATGCATAATCATCAAAGAAAATGACTAGAATAAGATTATAATTAACATTTATCCAAAAAAAAATGAGATGAAAAATATTATACTAAAACTATAACTTCTTCCTTTATGACGGCGAATATTATTAATATAATAACATACGCTAAAAATTGAATATACATCGTTGGAATCTAAAATAAGATTGGAGTTGCTTATATTTTTATCATAAGATTACTGGTGTAGATATTCGGTTCGGTTCGGTTTAATATGGTTGGTTCAATCGTCCAACCCGCAACTGAACCGTATCGATGCGGGTCGGTCCGGTTTGGGATATTTGCTTTGGTTAGAAGATTCGGTGCGGGTTTCCGCACCGTTTTTGCGGTTCGGTGCGGGCGGTTTCCGTATAGCGGTGCGGTTTATGCCCACCCCTAAAAAATAGCATAACAAGGATTAAAACTTTTAAAACAAAGCATGAATGTTTCTATGTTCTTCCCACTTTCCTCCTCTCATACCTTACTTGGTTAAATAAATTTTCGTTTATCGAATTCATTTCGAAAATGTCCTTGTTTTTCTTAAATCACGTTTAGATATAATGTGATCTGTTCGCGAACCACGTTCGATCCGAACTAGGTTATTATATACAAACCTCGTTCGATCCGAACTAGGTTATTACACGACACTTGTTTGAACCGAGTGAGGTTTTTTATATAAACTCGCTTCGTTGGAGCTTATGTACGTGAGTGTTTCTTTTAAACGTGATCCGTTGTAGTTTGAAGGTAGAGGCAGTTTTGGAAAATTCAAAAATTGCTGAAGTATGAAAGGAGAAAAGTGGTGTGTAAATAGAATCAACCCAACCCATTTACCCAGCCCAATAGTTCAGAATATTAATGGGTTGGATCAAACTCATCGATTGATCCAATAGTTCAGAATATTAGGGGTTCTCATTTATTTCTCATCTTCTAACAATATTACTTCTCATCTCATCAATTTCTTGGAATCATTAAACATGGACTAGGGCTCACTTTCGCGTCTTCCGTCTTCTCATTGATTTCTAGGTTTGGCACTTCTTCTAATCGAGTTGTTGCGTACCTCACTTCCTCATCTTCAGCCCGCGACTCTACTTCTTTACCTCTAATTGATGCCTTCTCGAGGTATATAATCTCCTCGAGATTTAACACTGCTAACTCCTTGAGATTCTCACATTCTCATCTAATATTACATGGTAGTAAAGATGATAATGATCGGATTAAAGTCATTTATTTTAGAACTCTGGTATAAGTGAATTTAAAATCTTGTATAAAACTCGGGTATAAGTGAACTCTGGTATAACTGAAGTTAAATTACTCCAATTTTTGATCCAATATTAAACCAATTATTTATTGAATTTCTATTGTTTATTAAATAATAGTACTTCCCTTTTGGCATGTTGATATATTTATCTTCTTCGTTATTCTTATAAGAATATGTTTAGAATGTTTTTTCTCCATAAAAATAATGTGTTGTAGCCAATACATGGTATCGCCTTGGCCCATGTTTGTTCAGGACAAACCCTTTTCCGGTAAGGAAAGGCATTGATAATTGTCTCCTTTAGTTCAGTCTTGAAGTTATTGTCAAGTTTTTTTATCTATTTTTAATTTAAAAGATCGATTTCTACCACATCAATTTGCACAACGATTAATACAAGCAAAATAAATTTACAATGTCTTTTCCCAGTTCCTAGTTTTCATATTGATATCAGATGTGGTGTAAACTTTGATGTTGCCTTTATACATATTGAAATTTTAAACCGTCGATAATAACATTTTCAACAAAAAAATTGCAATATGCATGATGTTTCTAACCGAGTTTAATTCAATCTTAGTAAAAAAAAGGAAGAAACAATACAGGTTATATCATTGTGTTGGGCCAAAAACTAAAATACGATCAACATCATAAGTTAAGAGATGTAAGTTTTGAATCAGGATATCTATAGGAAAGTGATTTACGTGTGTGAGAATGATAAAATCAGATGTAAGGACCCGGAATTTTGGACACTTCGTATTTAAATATCTGAATCATCTAAATATTTGAATCATGGATTAAATGTTAGTAAATTGATTTAATAACTCTGTTCACCCTCTTTTAAATGATAACTAATGATTGTAAACTTGTTTTTGAAATTTTTTTACAAAAGTATATTCTTCGAAGAAAAATCAATAATATGACCGAAAATTGGTTTATCGATAAATAGTTTTTTGATCGATATAAGTTGTTCGAACTCTTATACACTTATCTAATGATCAAACAAACACATTAGAAACTAATTTGCACACTTTGATTCATAAAGCAAATAGAACATTTTGGAAACTTCCAATTGGATAAGAGATATTAATATGTTAAGGGTATTAAAGTATTTAGCTAAAAGAAAGAGATGTAAAGGAGAAGTGATTGGCGTGTGATGGGGGTGAGCCTTCCATGACATGGTGGGGGTGAGAGCAAGCTAGACAACACCATATGAAGCTTATAAAAGGAGAGACATGCCCTTGAATTATAATTACAAATTTACAAAACAAAAGCAAGCTATCTTTCATTTCTTCCTCTTCACAAAATTTCTAAAGAAAGTAATTTCAAAACAGATCCAAATCTCTTCAAAGTTTGCCACAAGTCTTGGGACAACATCACAACACCTTCTACCATGTTATATCTTGAAGAAGTGAAGCCAATCTTCCCCCACATCAATAGGTTGTGAGCAAAATAGGCTATTAATAGCCCAAAACCAAGTGTAAAGCTAGAAAGGAGAAGGAAGAAGGTGGTTGCAAGGTTGAGGTTGGACTTGGGTTGCTTAGACTTGCTTGTTTGTTTCCTTAAATGTGAACCTAATCACCGCTTTGAATGAAAATATTGGGTATATATGCTTGTGTTTGATTGTGTGTATGCTATTTGAATTGATATGGATATATGTTGTGATATTGGTTTTGATTCTTGTTTTAAAAGCAAATGGCATATGTAATCCATATGTATGGACTTGAATGTACTTGTATGACTTATAGCAAGACAAAGACAACCTAATAGCCACTCAGACAGCAAATTAGAGATGGCACCTACAAAACTAAAACTAAAACCCTAAATCGAAGTTCACTATGGCAACTTCGGGATCTAAACTGTGAAACATCAAAAAATTTCAAATCTCTAACTAAGAGCAAAGGATGTTCGTAGTCGGCGAAAATGGTCAAAGTCGAGTGATGGGTCACACGCATCAAACAGTTGAGGCGCAGGCAGAAGGCTGACGAATTACAAAGGGGAGCAGCAGCAATAGGGAAAGCTAGAAGCGGGAGGGAGAATAGACGAGGTAAAAGTGGGAGATAGAGACGTGAATCAACCGATTTGAAGATGAATTAGGGAAAAGGAAAAACGAAGTGGAAATGTGCCCTACTCCCTATTGATGCTGCTAACAAACGATTATAAATCAAAATTAATTATATAAACTATTCTATAATTTTCTATATTTAAATAATACTTTAAAATTAATTTATAAATCTTAAAAATAATTCTTTTCATTTCAAACTATAATCTATAGTTCAAAACTTATATTTTATATTCTACCAAATAAAATAAATTAATTTCAAAACAACTTTTATATTCAAAATAATTTCCAAGAAGTCATTTTGTTTTCCAACCAGTTTTATTTATTTATAAATATACTTCAATTTATTTTAAACTACCAAAAATAATTTATCAAAGCTTTCAAATATATTTTTTATAACTAGAAAATCAATCAGACATTTAAAAATATAAATTATAGAGCAAAGTTCTCCAAAATCATCAACAATCGTCAAAATAAAATTTATCGAGTGACCGAGTTGAATACCATTGAATTTCGACCACCAATATTATATACACACAAAGAAAATAAATTTCACAATTTGAAATGCAAATAGACAGCTTCTCCTTTGCATTTTAGACATCCAACAAATACAAAACTCCATAATCAATCACCAAAATAACGTCCAAACAATTCAATTCTATCCAATATCACACAATTCAATCCAATATCCTAATCAAATATTTCAACCAATATATCAAGAAATTCATTCAACAATGTAATTCAAGCAATAATCAGGATAATTATAAAAATAATGGAATATAGAAATAGTTGTGAGCATAGAAAACTCACCAAAATAATGCTCGAGCTTCCAAAAACAGTAACTAAATGAAATGAGCACTACTCAACTCCGTCAAGCCATACCATTGTGCTACTACCTTCGGCTACTGCCAACACCATCACAACCTTCCATCGACCTCAACTACACACCCAACTTCGATGCCGCTAATGTCCCCATCACCATAGTGCACACTCACCAACGTCGTCATTCACATCAGCCCCGCAGTCTCAGGTTGTGTCATCAACAAGTTCACAGCTCCAAGCTCATCGCCCTAAATCTAAACCTCACCAAGCTTCACCCTACTCCTTATTGCGAACGTGACGTTGCCTAGAGATGTGGTTCCAGATCGACCGCCTCCATCACTTGCATGCCTAACATTGTGCACATCCTCGTGTCGATCGATTTCCGGTCGCACATGATTTACTCTTTTTTCCATGTGTTTGATTAGGTTAATTTGGGCAAAATCTAATGATGGAGCAAATACACGATTTTGGGCTTCAGTCGTAAAGGGGAAAGAGTTTTCCGGAAGTGGGGAGAGAACGATAACGGGCTTGGGGCTTGTTTAATTAAGGGCTAGATTATAATTAACTTAGTTTGCCTATTTATTTAGTCTTTTCAATTAATAACCTATTTGTAACGACCCGTAAATTTCAACCGTTTTAATAACGTAATTAGTTGAAATTTTGTGAAATTTTAAACGATAAAATTTTGAAATAAAATTTAATATTTGGAATACGTCTAGTTAAACATAGCAACTGGTAAAATTTCGTCCGAAAATATGAAAGTTTATTTCGCGCGTAAATTTACTTCAATTTAATCAGTTAAAAAGCGTTGAAAATAAAATGTTTTCGAAACCAAAATATTTTTACA
Source organism: Allium fistulosum (assembly GCA_030737815.1). Taxonomy (NCBI): domain Eukaryota; kingdom Viridiplantae; phylum Streptophyta; class Magnoliopsida; order Asparagales; family Amaryllidaceae; genus Allium; species Allium fistulosum. The sequence goes on from CM060907.1 coordinate 616,219,195, forward strand.
TAGAAAAATTCTAAACCATCTTCTGAGCAAAATATCAGTTCGTCATTTTTCCAAATTCGGACATCTATTGCTCCGTCGTTCTTATTTTCTACAAAATAGCAGCATTCTGGTACCGATATCGATTTTTTATCGGATGATCGTACCACCGATATATGTATACCGTTTTGATCGTCTCATCATGCTGATCTCTACGGTATACTCAATTCTGCATTTTGATGTCCGGTATACGACGGAAATGATAAAATAGTTTGTCGTATCGGTATCTATCTTGTGTCTTTTGGTTGCTTTGGTCTCTTCCATTTCCCAACAGTCTAGCCTGTCGAGTTTATTAAATTATGAAGCGAACAGCTGTCCCTTCACATTTTTTTTTACTGCATTTTTGTTTGTTTTATTTCACTTGGCTTTTCGGTTCTATTGGAGAAGCGTGCATTCATAATTTATTACAGAGGCTTTTCACTTTTTCCCTGTAGCTTCTTCTTTTTGCCTTCACCTGAGAAATTGGTTCACTATCTTTTCATTTACCACTGTGTAAAAAAAAAAAAAGATAGCTCTCACGAACCGAGCACCCTCCAAGCCGAAGCCTCCCTCGTGCTGCCTTCCACCGATCATCCTTCGGCCTTCTCCCCATCCTCCGCGTGCAGTCAAGGCCTCGGCACCTCAACTCCTCCATCCACCATTTTGCCTGTTCATCAACACTCCTTCCCAAGCCAGCATGTCTCGTCCATGCTCACCCACTCACGCGACCAACCCTCAGCATGAACCACCTTTCACCGTTGTCTATCGCTAACCCAGCCATCTCGCCTCGGCTCCCGCTCCACCTTACACCATCACGCGATTCATCATCAAACCTGGATCCATGTGCAGCCACGTTTTTCTCATCTCAGCCTCGCCCAAGTCCACAACAGTCTCGGCCGAGTTTCTCTCCTCCACTGGTATTTATAGGCTCTATATATTAGCATATATTTAGTTATATATATACTAGTTTCACGTAGGCTATAGTGTGTGAGTTTATATTCATGATACAATAATAATTATGTTTAAAGCATGTATATATTAGCATGGAATTTTTTAGCAAATACGTATGCATGTATGTTTGGTTTTGGGAGTATATACATAAAGAATTTTTTTCTTTGTTCGAGTTATAAAAGTCGCATATAATATAACAGTATTAGGTGTTGATTTCTTTAATAATATTTTAAGTATTGTTTAAAAAAAAAATTTAATATGAAAGGTCTGTACACATATTAGTTTATATTTGTACCTTCTGTTTGTTCATTTAGATATAAGTTATATAAGGTTATTTGACCTGTTAAGTTATAAAATGTAAGTTATATAGGCTGGTTCTATATTTGTTCTTATTCTGAATTTGTTGTCATAACTTTATAATGTGGTAGAATAGATCTACGTGACAAGTTGGGTCCATTTACATAATAAAGTAAGTTTAAAAATAATAATAATATTTATATGTGTGTGGTTATGTCTTGAAAGCCAGGTATCTTGGTACGTGTATAAGGGTTTCGAACCATATTTTTATATAGTCTATGTTTGTGTAAGTTAGGAAAGTGTGTGCTGTAAAATTTTGTACCGTGTATCTCATTTTTAAAAGAGTAGATTATTATATATAAGTGGGTGTACTGTATGAGGTGGTATAAAAACTGGTATATGCAGTGAGCTATACATAGGTTAGTACAGTAGATGATATATATATATGTGTTTTAACGTACATCTAGGTGTTGATGTTAAGTATAAATATATGTTATAGTAATAAATTAAATGATAAGTATGTTCTCATATATATGAGCTTTTGAAACAGTTTTGGCTTGGAATAATATAGGTGTGTCAGTTAACTTGTATATATATAAAGGTTATATTAGTATTTTGTAAATATGTTTTATTTTAAAACAATGATTTTGGAAAATACATATATATTAAAATTTAATTTGCGTTGAAATTAGAATATAGTTTTGATACATAAATGGTTATATGCATAGTTATACACATATATAGATATAGTCCACTCATACCATTTATCTTTATCGATCCAGCTCTAACTCGACTTCGTCAAATTCATTGCCGTCAGTTTTGAACGTCAAATTCGTGCTTGGATTCGTGACTCGTTTCAGTGTCAAATTTTTCTAGCCTCGAAAGGTGAGCAATCACTCACGATTAACGTTCTTTTATTTATTAAGTTTGATTTCAATTGAAACGACAATTGAAATATGCTGCTGTTAGATAATTATACTGTTATTTATGCTATTACCTGTATCAGTTCACCTGTGACAATTGACACCATTATCTGTTATTTATGAAATGATAATCCTGTTTGATTGATAATTGATTGATTGTTGATGTTTATATTTGACGTTAAATTGTTAATGTTAAAATGATAAATAGTATACAATTGAACTTGATATAGGATAGTTAAATGTTAAATTTGATTAACTGACATTTGTATAATATGGCCCCTTTAACTGTTGAATTTATTGACACGTAGAATTTGTTTAATTTTATTTTGAACCACTGAATGTATGTTGTTAAACTGATGATGTATGAAATTGTAAATAGATGACAAGTGAAAAACCGTAATGTAATAATCTTTAATCTACATGAAATGATAGTGTAGATTCTAGAAATAATTATATTAATTCGTACAAATAACAATGCGAATTAATACGGTTATTTCGGGATTATTTGAATTGATTATTGAATTGATATTGGTTGTTGTTGTTGCTTGTTTATTTACTTTGACACCATCCCAGTTATCACACTGCAAGTTCCCTTTGATATGTTTTGATTTTGAATTGAATTGGAATCGGGTTGAAATGATAAATACCCAAATTGAACTTTGACTTAGGATAGAAAATTTAATAAAAACCCGATTGGTCAATAATTTGATTTGAGAATAAACGAAGATTTTATTTGAATAAAAAATATGGTTTTGAAATGAAGTTGAAATTTGAATTTTTGATGAAAGGAAAATGGTAATATTTTATAATCTGAAACAAAAGATTAACAATGTAATCAATGAAAGAATGTTGTTTAATTTGAGAAATGATTGAATTAAGTTTGAAATGATTTAATAATTAAGTTTGAAATTATAATTAAGTTTGAAATTATTAAACTTTGAAATTATTTAATAATTAAGTTTTGAACTATTTAATAATGAATTATTAAATGATTAAATTGAATTGAAATTCTTTAATAAGAAAAATTGAACTTTTGAATAAGTGAATTTTACTTCGTAAAGAATTGAAATTGAGTTTCTTTATTAATTAAGTTTTGGAAAATTATTTAAGGAAGTAAATAAGTGAAATTGGATTTCTTTAACAAAATGAAATGTGATATTTTTGGAATTAATGTAAGACTTGTAATTGGAGAATTGATTTGACGAATTTAGTTTAATTCAAAATTGTAAGTTTTGTTTTAATGAAGTTGAACTTAAGAATTGATTAAATGAATTGGAAATTTAATAGAAATTGTTTGAATGATAAAGTAACTTAACGAATATTGAATGAAACCGATAAATGAGTTTAAATTGATTTGAATGTTAAATAGAATTTATTTAAATGATTTCGGAATGAAACTTATATACGAACTTGAATCAATATTTGAATTGTTTTAAATAGAAATTGAATTTGAATTATAAGATTTTGAAATGGTAATTTGAAAGTTTTGAAACGAAAATTTGGAAATTGTTTTAGAAAGACAAATGAAATGTTGATTTACGAATTCTATTTGAAATTGAAATTGATTTGGTTTTTGAAAAATATAAACGACCAATCGGTGTAATAATTACGAAAGTTATTAAAGAGACCGGGATCGGTAATGGATATACTCTCTATCTGAACCGAAACCACTTTAATAACTAAACGCGGAGTGTTGATCCAGAACGAAGTGGATGGTTTTGGTGAACGCGTTGACTGAAGAAAGAGAACGATATTGGATGACCCCTGACATGACTAAAACAGGAGCCGCGCCGGGCCATTGAGGATCGCCATCTCTAGCGGGCACACTTCTTCGATACCATATCTATTACTTTTGTGATTCGATTTGGGTGCACCCCTCGATTTGGGAGTGTTGTTCGCGGTGTTGGGGTGGTAGCTGCTATGCCCAACATCAGTCCGGATCAGGCAACTACTAGTATCCTAGTTGGTATCGCCTCATGTACCTTGTCATACTGATTATCCTATTCGCGACCACTACGATTTTGATTTGTACTTTTAGTATATGGATTGCCCTCTGGTGACTTCCGGTTTTGGGGAAACTACGGTCTTGTATATGCTTTTGGGAATAAACAGGTTAAGAGGTGTATGGGCCCTGCTTAACCCTACTTTGATATCTTTACATTACTGATAGACATTATCTACTTAGCGTACATTACTACCTAGTAGATAGTTTAACGGATCCTTAAAGGATGGTTATTCCAAACATCCTTTGAGTTACTTGTATTTCAATTGCTATTTCACTTGAGTTGGATTTATTAATATAAGAATGTTAATCCTGACTCGAGTGTTTTGTGTTTTGCTTTACGCTCGGGTCAGACTGAGTGGTTCAGCTTTCGAGACTCACCTTTGGAGTTGGAGCTTTGCTTGAAGATCCAGCCATCTATTCTGCTTCAGTATTTGATGATTCCAGTGATGTATTCTGATTTGTATCTGATGTATCATATTTCTCTTCTGTTGTAAACTCTGATGTATTTTATATATTCATATAGTAGCTTCATGAACTACTATCTCTTTTATTTCCGCTGCAAATTATTACTCTGTGTCTGTGTTCTGTGATTATTTTATTTACTGTATATGTTCAGTTTTGCCAATTTAAATTAACAACGTGGTATTTTGAGCAATTCAATTCCGGCATGAGTGTCTACCTATACACTTATAATGGATGCGAATGGTCCAAAATGGCGGGTCGTTATAGTTGGTATCAGAGCTTTGGTAGCTCTAGGCAAAACTTAACATATAGGGTAAATGTATTTACGGAATCACTCTCATTCGAGTTTCAATCTTTTCCTTTGACTCAATTCCTTTGAATTTTGGAACGTTCCCCTCGGTTCCGAAATTCATTCGTGTCCTTCACTATTCGTCTTCTTTCAATCATGGAGCACCCCATAACTCCATTCTGAATGTTATCTATAATAGATCGACGGTCTCGCCAATCTTAGAGTGATTCGTAAAGGAGTAAACTCCTTTATAATAGACATCGATTTACCGGAGATTTTTGTATCCTCGGTTTACGATGCTATCTATCTCCTGCTATACCTGACTTTTATTTCTCGAGATCGGATGTTGATTTACCTCGGAATTTAGCGTCGATCTTATTATCTAAGTCACGGTCGATCCGGTTAAGGTTGCCCGTAAATTAAAAAGCTTATCCGTCTCCCGATTCTGTTAATATTATTATCTTATCTCTTATTCCGAACTTATCTTCGAATCAAATTTCTCTTTGATTTGAGTCCATCAAAATTTGAATCCCTATCCTTATTTTGAAAATTCATTCCTGTATCGTCGAGCAAAGAAATGTATTTGTAAATTTATATTATAAATGTTTAATATATGTTGTGTTGTTTGAGTTGTTGATGTTGATTTGGGTTTCCGATCGATTCGTCTGATCAACGCTATCGATAGGATTTCCAAAACACTTGAACAGAGCAAACTGACACAATATTACTTTCAAATTTGGAAAATGAAATAAATTTGTTTGATTATATTATGAAAATATAAGTAAAAATTTTCTGGAATTCGATAGGTAAATTGTTTGTTTGAAATGATAATATTTGATTATCATTTATTGTTCTAAATAAATTTATAAATACGGTTTATAAATTGAATTGGAATTTGAAATGAATTTAATTCAGAAATTTGAGAATTTAGCTTCCGGTGATTTCGAACTTTGGTTTTAAAATTTTAAAGTATATATTATTGGAAGTATTTTCGAATAGAAATCGTTTCCAAAGAAATTTTAAAATGTTGAAATCAGTGCTCTTTTCTTTGTCGCTGGAAAATAATTTCGGTGATGGCGGCCGCATCATCGACATTCATTTTCGAGTTTCGAAGTGGAGATACTATTCGGTAGCTTTGCTATGGTTTTGTTTTGAAAAATATTTTGATTTGAATTTCTTCAGTATAATTTGATTTATATATATATATATAGGTATCTTATTTTAAAATTTAATTTGATGTGATAAATATATTATATATATCTCTAAATTGTTTAAAGTTAATCGGAAATGTAATTCTTAAATTTTGTTAAAGGATATTTTTATTATACATAAAACCAAAATTTGGAATAAATATTGGAACTTGAATAATTGAATTGGAAAAAAAAAAATTATTTGTATATTGTTCAATTGCATTCTAATACAACTTACCTAAATCATCCGGAAGTTAAATATGTAATTGGATAATATATAATATAAATTGAATTTATAAATAAAATTTGAGTGTTTATAATAAATGTTATACACTAAATTTTAATTATAAAGATGTTAATAGAGTTAAATAGGATAATAAGTAAACTCAGTTAATAATGAAATAAATTTGTTTTGAAAGAATTAATAAATTTGTTTTGAAAAATTAATAAATTTGTTTGAAAAAAATTAACAAATTGAAATTTGATCAACATATGAAAATACATTGAATTTAAAAGAAATTAATGAATGTAAATTAATTTAAATCGAAACTTTTATGGTTTAAATTTATTTATATGGGTTAAATATAGGTGATTAGATATATTAAGTAGATTAAATTTAACAATAATTTGGAATTAAAAGAATTTAAATTGCTGAAAAAATATGATTATAATAAATGACTATTCAAATTTATGGTTTCAGGAATTGTAAATTGAAGAAAATTAGATAATAAGATAATGAATTTAGAAATAGTTGGGATTGATTTTGGTGAAATCAAATGAATTAAATCAATTATTGAATATCAATTAATTTAAAATTTGAAGTTATATGGTTTAAATTAATTGTTATTTTGTATTTCAAATCTGTTTTCTTTCTGGTTGTTTCTATTCTCCTACCTCGTTCCTTTTCGGGGACGAAAAGTTTTGAGTGGGGGAGAATGTAACGACCCGTAAATTTCAACCGTTTTAATAACGTAATTAGTTGAAATTTTGTGAAATTTTAAACGATAAAATTTTGAAATAAAATTTAATATTTGGAATACGTCTAGTTAAACATAGCAACTGGTAAAATTTCGTCCGAAAATATGAAAGTTTATTTCGCGCGTAAATTTACTTCAATTTAATCAGTTAAAAAGCGTTGAAAATAAAATGTTTTCGAAACCAAAATATTTTTACATAGAAAAATTCTAAACCATCTTCTGAGCAAAATATCAGTTCGTCATTTTTCCAAATTCGGACATCTATTGCTCCGTCGTTCTTATTTTCTGCAAAATAGCAGCATTCTGGTACCGATATCGATTTTTTATCGGATGATCGTACCACCGATATATGTATACCGTTTTGATCGTCTCATCATGCTGATCTCTACGGTATACTCAATTCTGCGTTTTGATGTCCGGTATACGACGGAAATGATAAAATAGTTTGTCGTATCGGTATCTATCTTGTGTCTTTTGGTTGCTTTGGTCTCTTCCATTTCCCAACAGTCTAGCCTGTCGAGTTTATTAAATTATGAAGCGAACAGCTGTCCCTTCATATTTTTTTTACTGCATTTTTGTTTGTTTTATTTCACTTGGCTTTTCGGTTCTATTGGAGAAGCGTGCATTCATAATTTATTACAGAGGCTTTTCACTTTTTCCCTGTAGCTTCTTCTTTTTGCCTTCACCTGAGAAATTGGTTCACTATCTTTTCATTTACCACTGTGTAAAAAAAAAGATAGCTCTCACGAACCGAGCACCCTCCAAGCCGAAGCCTCCCTCGTGCTGCCTTCCACCGATCATCCTTCGGCCTTCTCCCCATCCTCCGCGTGCAGTCAAGGCCTCGGCACCTCAACTCCTCCATCCACCATTTTGCCTGTTCATCAACACTCCTTCCCAAGCCAGCATGTCTCGTCCATGCTCACCCACTCACGCGACCAACCCTCAGCATGAACCACCTTTCACCGTTGTCTATCGCTAACCCAGCCATCTCGCCTCGGCTCCCGCTCCACCTTACACCATCACGCGATTCATCATCAAACCTGGATCCACGTGCAGCCACGTTTTTCTCATCTCAGCCTCGCCCAAGTCCACAACAGTCTCGGCCGAGTTTCTCTCCTCCACTGGTATTTATAGGCTCTATATATTAGCATATATTTAGTTATATATATACTAGTTTCACGTAGGCTATAGTGTGTGAGTTTATATTCATGATACAATAATAATTATGTTTAAAGCATGTATATATTAGCATGGAATTTTTTAGCAAATACGTATGCATGTATGTTTGGTTTTGGGAGTATATACATAAAGAATTTTTTTCTTTGTTCGAGTTATAAAAGTCGCATATAATATAACAGTATTAGGTGTTGATTTCTTTAATAATATTTTAAGTATTGTTTAAAAAAAAAATTTAATATGAAAGGTCTGTACACATATTAGTTTATATTTGTACCTTCTGTTTGTTCATTTAGATATAAGTTATATAAGGTTATTTGACCTGTTAAGTTATAAAATGTAAGTTATATAGGCTGGTTCTATATTTGTTCTTATTCTGAATTTGTTGTCATAACTTTATAATGTGGCAGAATAGATCTACGTGACAAGTTGGGTCCATTTACATAATAAAGTAAGTTTAAAAATAATAATAATATTTATATGTGTGTGGTTATGTCTTGAAAGCCAGGTATCTTGGTACGTGTATAAGGGTTTCGAACCATATTTTTATATAGTCTATGTTTGTGTAAGTTAGGAAAGTGTGTGCTGTAAAATTTTGTACCGTGTATCTCATTTTTAAAAGAGTAGATTATTATATATAAGTGGGTGTACTGTATGAGGTGGTATAAAAACTGGTATATGCAGTGAGCTATACATAGGTTAGTACAGTAGATGATATATATATATGTGTTTTAACGTACATCTAGGTGTTGATGTTAAGTATAAATATATGTTATAGTAATAAATTAAATGATAAGTATGTTCTCATATATATGAGATTTTGAAACAGTTTTGGCTTGGAATAATATAGGTGTGTCAGTTAACTTGTATATATATAAAGGTTATATTAGTATTTTGTAAATATGTTTTATTTTAAAACAATGATTTTGGAAAATACATATATATTAAAATTTAATTTGCGTTGAAATTAGAATATAGTTTTGATACATAAATGGTTATATGCATAGTTATACACATATATAGATATAGTCCACTCATACCATTTATCTTTATCGATCCAGCTCTAACTCGACTTCGTCAAATTCATTGCCGTCAGTTTTGAACGTCAAATTCGTGCTTGGATTCGTGACTCGTTTCAGTGTCAAATTTTTCTAGCCTCGAAAGGTGAGCAATCACTCACGATTAACGTTCTTTTATTTATTAAGTTTGATTTCAATTGAAACGACAATTGAAATATGCTGCTGTTAGATAATTATACTGTTATTTATGCTATTACCTGTATCAGTTCACCTGTGACAATTGACACCATTATCTGTTATTTATGAAATGATAATCCTGTTTGATTGATAATTGATTGATTGTTGATGTTTATATTTGACGTTAAATTGTTAATGTTAAAATGATAAATAGTATACAATTGAACTTGATATAGGATAGTTAAATGTTAAATTTGATTAACTGACATTTGTATAATATGGCCCCTTTAACTGTTGAATTTATTGACACGTAGAATTTGTTTAATTTTATTTTGAACCACTGAATGTATGTTGTTAAACTGATGATGTATGAAATTGTAAATAGATGACAAGTGAAAAACCGTAATGTAATAATCTTTAATCTACATGAAATGATAGTGTAGATTCTAGAAATAATTATATTAATTCGTACAAATAACAATGCGAATTAATACGGTTATTTCGGGATTATTTGAATTGATTATTGAATTGATATTGGTTGTTGTTGTTGCTTGTTTATTTACTTTGACACCATCCCAGTTATCACACTGCAAGTTCCCTTTGATATGTTTTGATTTTGAATTGAATTGGAATCGGGTTGAAATGATAAATACCCAAATTGAACTTTGACTTAGGATAGAAAATTTAATAAAAACCCGATTGGTCAATAATTTGATTTGAGAATAAACGAAGATTTTATTTGAATAAAAAATATGGTTTTGAAATGAAGTTGAAATTTGAATTTTTGATGAAAGGAAAATGGTAATATTTTATAATCTGAAACAAAAGATTAACAATGTAATCAATGAAAGAATGTTGTTTAATTTGAGAAATGATTGAATTAAGTTTGAAATGATTTAATAATTAAGTTTGAAATTATAATTAAGTTTGAAATTATTAAACTTTGAAATTATTTAATAATTAAGTTTTGAACTATTTAATAATGAATTATTAAATGATTAAATTGAATTGAAATTCTTTAATAAGAAAAATTGAACTTTTGAATAAGTGAATTTTACTTCGTAAAGAATTGAAATTGAGTTTCTTTATTAATTAAGTTTTGGAAAATTATTTAAGGAAGTAAATAAGTGAAATTGGATTTCTTTAACAAAATGAAATGTGATATTTTTGGAATTAATGTAAGACTTGTAATTGGAGAATTGATTTGACGAATTTAGTTTAATTCAAAATTGTAAGTTTTGTTTTAATGAAGTTGAACTTAAGAATTGATTAAATGAATTGGAAATTTAATAGAAATTGTTTGAATGATAAAGTAACTTAACGAATATTGAATGAAACCGATAAATGAGTTTAAATTGATTTGAATGTTAAATAGAATTTATTTAAATGATTTCGGAATGAAACTTATATACGAACTTGAATCAATATTTGAATTGTTTTAAATAGAAATTGAATTTGAATTATAAGATTTTGAAATGGTAATTTGAAAGTTTTGAAACGAAAATTTGGAAATTGTTTTAGAAAGACAAATGAAATGTTGATTTACGAATTCTATTTGAAATTGAAATTGATTTGGTTTTTGAAAAATATAAACGACCAATCGGTGTAATAATTACGAAAGTTATTAAAGAGACCGGGATCGGTAATGGATATACTCTCTATCTGAACCGAAACCACTTTAATAACTAAACGCGGAGTGTTGATCCAGAACGAAGTGGATGGTTTTGGTGAACGCGTTGACTGAAGAAAGAGAACGATATTGGATGACCCCTGACATGACTAAAACAGGAGCCGCGCCGGGCCATTGAGGATCGCCATCTCTAGCGGGCACACTTCTTCGATACCATATCTATTACTTTTGTGATTCGATTTGGGTGCACCCCTCGATTTGGGAGTGTTGTTCGCGGTGTTGGGGTGGTAGCTGCTATGCCCAACATCAGTCCGGATCAGGCAACTACTAGTATCCTAGTTGGTATCGCCTCATGTACCTTGTCATACTGATTATCCTATTCGCGACCACTACGATTTTGATTTGTACTTTTAGTATATGGATTGCCCTCTGGTGACTTCCGGTTTTGGGGAAACTACGGTCTTGTATATGCTTTTGGGAATAAACAGGTTAAGAGGTGTATGGGCCCTGCTTAACCCTACTTTGATATCTTTACATTACTGATAGACATTATCTACTTAGCGTACATTACTACCTAGTAGATAGTTTAACGGATCCTTAAAGGATGGTTATTCCAAACATCCTTTGAGTTACTTGTATTTCAATTGCTATTTCACTTGAGTTGGATTTATTAATATAAGAATGTTAATCCTGACTCGAGTGTTTTGTGTTTTGCTTTACGCTCGGGTCAGACTGAGTGGTTCAGCTTTCGAGACTCACCTTTGGAGTTGGAGCTTTGCTTGAAGATCCAGCCATCTATTCTGCTTCAGTATTTGATGATTCCAGTGATGTATTCTGATTTGTATCTGATGTATCATATTTCTCTTCTGTTGTAAACTCTGATGTATTTTATATATTCATATAGTAGCTTCATGAACTACTATCTCTTTTATTTCCGCTGCAAATTATTACTCTGTGTCTGTGTTCTGTGATTATTTTATTTACTGTATATGTTCAGTTTTGCCAATTTAAATTAACAACGTGGTATTTTGAGCAATTCAATTCCGGCATGAGTGTCTACCTATACACTTATAATGGATGCGAATGGTCCAAAATGGCGGGTCGTTATAGTTGGTATCAGAGCTTTGGTAGCTCTAGGCAAAACTTAACATATAGGGTAAATGTATTTACGGAATCACTCTCATTCGAGTTTCAATCTTTTCCTTTGACTCAATTCCTTTGAATTTTGGAACGTTCCCCTCGGTTCCGAAATTCATTCGTGTCCTTCACTATTCGTCTTCTTTCAATCATGGAGCACCCCATAACTCCATTCTGAATGTTATCTATAATAGATCGACGGTCTCGCCAATCTTAGAGTGATTCGTAAAGGAGTAAACTCCTTTATAATAGACATCGATTTACCGGAGATTTTTGTATCCTCGGTTTACGATGCTATCTATCTCCTGCTATACTTGACTTTTATTTCTCGAGATCGGATGTTGATTTACCTCGGAATTTAGCGTCGATCTTATTATCTAAGTCACGGTCGATCCAGTTAAGGTTGCCCGTAAATTAAAAAGCTTATCCGTCTCCCGATTCTGTTAATATTATTATCTTATCTCTTATTCCGAACTTATCTTCGAATCAAATTTCTCTTTGATTTGAGTCCATCAAAATTTGAATCCCTATCCTTATTTTGAAAATTCATTCCTGTATCGTCGAGCAAAGAAATGTATTTGTAAATTTATATTATAAATGTTTAATATATGTTGTGTTGTTTGAGTTGTTGATGTTGATTTGGGTTTCCGATCGATTCGTCTGATCAACGCTATCGATAGGATTTCCAAAACACTTGAACAGAGCAAACTGACACAATATTACTTTCAAATTTGGAAAATGAAATAAATTTGTTTGATTATATTGTGAAAATATAAGTAAAAATTTTCTGGAATTCGATAGGTAAATTGTTTGTTTGAAATGATAATATTTGATTATCATTTATTGTTCTAAATAAATTTATAAATACGGTTTATAAATTGAATTGGAATTTGAAATGAATTTAATTCAGAAATTTGAGAATTTAGCTTCCGGTGATTTCGAACTTTGGTTTTAAAATTTTAAAGTATATATTATTGGAAGTATTTTCGAATAGAAATCGTTTCCAAAGAAATTTTAAAATGTTGAAATCAGTGCTCTTTTCTTTGTCGCTGGAAAATAATTTCGGTGATGGCGGCCGCATCATCGACATTCATTTTCGAGTTTCGAAGTGGAGATACTATTCGGTAGCTTTGCTATGGTTTTGTTTTGAAAAATATTTTGATTTGAATTTCTTCAGTATAATTTGATTTATATATATATAGGTATCTTATTTTAAAATTTAATTTGATGTGATAAATATATTATATATATCTCTAAATTGTTTAAAGTTAATTGGAAATGTAATTCTTAAATTTTGTTAAAGGATATTTTTATTATACATAAAACCAAAATTTGGAATAAATATTGGAACTTGAATAATTGAATTGGAAAAAAAAAATTATTTGTATATTGTTCAATTGCATTCTAATACAACTTACCTAAATCATCCGGAAGTTAAATATGTAATTGGATAATATATAATATAAATTGAATTTATAAATAAAATTTGAGTGTTTATAATAAATGTTATACACTAAATTTTAATTATAAAGATGTTAATAGAGTTAAATAGGATAATAAGTAAACTCAGTTAATAATGAAATAAATTTGTTTTGAAAGAATTAATAAATTTGTTTTGAAAAATTAATAAATTTGTTTGAAAAAAATTAACAAATTGAAATTTGATAAACATATGAAAATACATTGAATTTAAAAGAAATTAATGAATGTAAATTAATTTAAATCGAAACTTTTATGGTTTAAATTTATTTTTATGGGTTAAATATAGGTGATTAGATATATTAAGTAGATTAAATTTAACAATAATTTGGAATTAAAAGAATTTAAATTGCTGAAAAAAATATGATTATAATAAATGACTATTCAAATTTATGGTTTCAGGAATTGTAAATTGAAGAAAATTAGATAATAAGATAATGAATTTAGAAATAGTTGGGATTGATTTTGGTGAAATCAAATGAATTAAATCAATTATTGAATATCAATTAATTTAAAATTTGAATTTATATGGTTTAAATTAATTGTTATTTTGTATTTCAAATCTGTTTTCTTTCTGGTTGTTTCTATTCTCCTACCTCGTTCCTTTTCGGGGACGAAAAGTTTTGAGTGGGGGAGAATGTAACGACCCGTAAATTTCAACCGTTTTAATAACGTAATTAGTTGAAATTTTGTGAAATTTTAAACGATAAAATTTTGAAATAAAATTTAATATTTGGAATACGTCTAGTTAAACATAGCAACTGGTAAAATTTCGTCCGAAAATATGAAAGTTTATTTCGCGCGTAAATTTACTTCAATTTAATCAGTTAAAAAGCGTTGAAAATAAAATATTTTCGAAACCAAAATATTTTTACATAGAAAAATTCTAAACCATCTTCTGAGCAAAATATCAGTTCGTCATTTTTCCAAATTCGGACATCTATTGCTCCGTCGTTCTTATTTTCTGCAAAATAGCAGCATTCTGGTACCGATATCGATTTTTTATCGGATGATCGTACCACCGATATATGTATACCGTTTTGATCGTCTCATCATGCTGATCTCTACGGTATACTCAATTCTGCGTTTTGATGTCCGGTATACGACGGAAATGATAAAATAGTTTGTCGTATCGGTATCTATCTTGTGTCTTTTGGTTGCTTTGGTCTCTTCCATTTCCCAACAGTCTAGCCTGTCGAGTTTATTAAATTATGAAGCGAACAGCTGTCCCTTCACATTTTTTTTTACTGCATTTTTGTTTGTTTTATTTCACTTGGCTTTTCGGTTCTATTGGAGAAGCGTGCATTCATAATTTATTACAGAGGCTTTTCACTTTTTCCCTATAGCTTCTTCTTTTTGCCTTCACCTGAGAAATTGGTTCACTATCTTTTCATTTACCACTGTGTAAAAAAAAAAAGATAGCTCTCACGAACCGAGCACCCTCCAAGCCGAAGCCTCCCTCGTGCTGCCTTCCACCGATCATCCTTCGGCCTTCTCCCCATCCTCCGCGTGCAGTCAAGGCCTCGGCACCTCAACTCCTCCATCCACCATTTTGCCTGTTCATCAACACTCCTTCCCAAGCCAGCATGTCTCGTCCATGCTCACCCACTCACGCGACCAACCCTCAGCATGAACCACCTTTCACCGTTGTCTATCGCTAACCCAGCCATCTCGCCTCGGCTCCCGCTCCACCTTACACCATCACGCGATTCATCATCAAACCTGGATCCACGTGCAGCCACGTTTTTCTCATCTCAGCCTCGCCCAAGTCCACAACAGTCTCGGCCGAGTTTCTCTCCTCCACTGGTATTTATAGGCTCTATATATTAGCATATATTTAGTTATATATATACTAGTTTCACGTAGGCTATAGTGTGTGAGTTTATATTCATGATACAATAATAATTATGTTTAAAGCATGTATATATTAGCATGGAATTTTTTAGCAAATACGTATGCATGTATGTTTGGTTTTGGGAGTATATACATAAAGAATTTTTTTCTTTGTTCGAGTTATAAAAGTCGCATATAATATAACAGTATTAGGTGTTGATTTCTTTAATAATATTTTAAGTATTGTTTTAAAAAAAAAATTAATATGAAAGGTCTGTACACATATTAGTTTATATTTGTACCTTCTGTTTGTTCATTTAGATATAAGTTATATAAGGTTATTTGACCTGTTAAGTTATAAAATGTAAGTTATATAGGCTGGTTCTATATTTGTTCTTATTCTGAATTTGTTGTCATAACTTTATAATGTGGCAGAATAGATCTACGTGACAAGTTGGGTCCATTTACATAATAAAGTAAGTTTAAAAAAAATAATAATATTTATATGTGTGTGGTTATGTCTTGAAAGCCAGGTATCTTGGTACGTGTATAAGGGTTTCGAACCATATTTTTATATAGTCTATGTTTGTGTAAGTTAGGAAAGTGTGTGCTGTAAAATTTTGTACCGTGTATCTCATTTTTAAAAGAGTAGATTATTATATATAAGTGGGTGTACTGTATGAGGTGGTATAAAAACTGGTATATGCAGTGAGCTATACATAGGTTAGTACAGTAGATGATATATATATATATATCTGTTTTAACGTACATCTAGGTGTTGATGTTAAGTATAAATATATGTTATAGTAATAAATTAAATGATAAGTATGTTCTCATATATATGAGATTTTGAAACAGTTTTGGCTTGGAATAATATAGGTGTGTCAGTTAACTTGTATATATATAAAGGTTATATTAGTATTTTGTAAATATGTTTTATTTTAAAACAATGATTTTGGAAAATACATATATATTAAAATTTAATTTGCGTTGAAATTAGAATATAGTTTTGATACATAAATGGTTATATGCATAGTTATACACATATATAGATATAGTCCACTCATACCATTTATCTTTATCGATCCAGCTCTAACTCGACTTCGTCAAATTCATTGCCGTCAGTTTTGAACGTCAAATTCGTGCTTGGATTCGTGACTCGTTTCAGTGTCAAATTTTTCTAGCCTCGAAAGGTGAGCAATCACTCACGATTAACGTTCTTTTATTTATTAAGTTTGATTTCAATTGAAACGACAATTGAAATATGCTGCTGTTAGATAATTATACTGTTATTTATGCTATTACCTGTATCAGTTCACCTGTGACAATTGACACCATTATCTGTTATTTATGAAATGATAATCCTGTTTGATTGATAATTGATTGATTGTTGATGTTTATATTTGACGTTAAATTGTTAATGTTAAAATGATAAATAGTATACAATTGAACTTGATATAGGATAGTTAAATGTTAAATTTGATTAACTGACATTTGTATAATATGGCCCCTTTAACTGTTGAATTTATTGACACGTAGAATTTGTTTAATTTTATTTTGAACCACTGAATGTATGTTGTTAAACTGATGATGTATGAAATTGTAAATAGATGACAAGTGAAAAACCGTAATGTAATAATCTTTAATCTACATGAAATGATAGTGTAGATTCTAGAAATAATTATATTAATTCGTACAAATAACAATGCGAATTAATACGGTTATTTCGGGATTATTTGAATTGATTATTGAATTGATATTGGTTGTTGTTGTTGCTTGTTTATTTACTTTGACACCATCCCAGTTATCACACTGCAAGTTCCCTTTGATATGTTTTGATTTTGAATTGAATTGGAATCGGGTTGAAATGATAAATACCCAAATTGAACTTTGACTTAGGATAGAAAATTTAATAAAAACCCGATTGGTCAATAATTTGATTTGAGAATAAACGAAGATTTTATTTGAATAAAAAATATGGTTTTGAAATGAAGTTGAAATTTGAATTTTTGATGAAAGGAAAATGGTAATATTTTATAATCTGAAACAAAAGATTAACAATGTAATCAATGAAAGAATGTTGTTTAATTTGAGAAATGATTGAATTAAGTTTGAAATGATTTAATAATTAAGTTTGAAATTATAATTAAGTTTGAAATTATTAAACTTTGAAATTATTTAATAATTAAGTTTTGAACTATTTAATAATGAATTATTAAATGATTAAATTGAATTGAAATTCTTTAATAAGAAAAATTGAACTTTTGAATAAGTGAATTTTACTTCGTAAAGAATTGAAATTGAGTTTCTTTATTAATTAAGTTTTGGAAAATTATTTAAGGAAGTAAATAAGTGAAATTGGATTTCTTTAACAAAATGAAATGTGATATTTTTGGAATTAATGTAAGACTTGTAATTGGAGAATTGATTTGACGAATTTAGTTTAATTCAAAATTGTAAGTTTTGTTTTAATGAAGTTGAACTTAAGAATTGATTAAATGAATTGGAAATTTAATAGAAATTGTTTGAATGATAAAGTAACTTAACGAATATTGAATGAAACCGATAAATGAGTTTAAATTGATTTGAATGTTAAATAGAATTTATTTAAATGATTTCGGAATGAAACTTATATACGAACTTGAATCAATATTTGAATTGTTTTAAATAGAAATTGAATTTGAATTATAAGATTTTGAAATGGTAATTTGAAAGTTTTGAAACGAAAATTTGGAAATTGTTTTAGAAAGACAAATGAAATGTTGATTTACGAATTCTATTTGAAATTGAAATTGATTTGGTTTTTGAAAAATATAAACGACCAATCGGTGTAATAATTACGAAAGTTATTAAAGAGACCGGGATCGGTAATGGATATACTCTCTATCTGAACCGAAACCACTTTAATAACTAAACGCGGAGTGTTGATCCAGAACGAAGTGGATGGTTTTGGTGAACGCGTTGACTGAAGAAAGAGAACGATATTGGATGACCCCTGACATGACTAAAACAGGAGCCGCGCCGGGCCATTGAGGATCGCCATCTCTAGCGGGCACACTTCTTCGATACCATATCTATTACTTTTGTGATTCGATTTGGGTGCACCCCTCGATTTGGGAGTGTTGTTCGCGGTGTTGGGGTGGTAGCTGCTATGCCCAACATCAGTCCGGATCAGGCAACTACTAGTATCCTAGTTGGTATCGCCTCATGTACCTTGTCATACTGATTATCCTATTCGCGACCACTACGATTTTGATTTGTACTTTTAGTATATGGATTGCCCTCTGGTGACTTCCGGTTTTGGGGAAACTACGGTCTTGTATATGCTTTTGGGAATAAACAGGTTAAGAGGTGTATGGGCCCTGCTTAACCCTACTTTGATATCTTTATATTACTGATAGACATTATCTACTTAGCGTACATTACTACCTAGTAGATAGTTTAACGGATCCTTAAAGGATGGTTATTCCAAACATCCTTTGAGTTACTTGTATTTCAATTGCTATTTCACTTGAGTTGGATTTATTAATATAAGAATGTTAATCCTGACTCGAGTGTTTTGTGTTTTGCTTTACGCTCGGGTCAGACTGAGTGGTTCAGCTTTCGAGACTCACCTTTGGAGTTGGAGCTTTGCTTGAAGATCCAGCCATCTATTCTGCTTCAGTATTTGATGATTCCAGTGATGTATTCTGATTTGTATCTGATGTATCATATTTCTCTTCTGTTGTAAACTCTGATGTATTTTATATATTCATATAGTAGCTTCATGAACTACTATCTCTTTTATTTCCGCTGCAAATTATTACTCTGTGTCTGTGTTCTGTGATTATTTTATTTACTGTATATGTTCAGTTTTGCCAATTTAAATTAACAACGCGGTATTTTGAGCAATTCAATTCCGGCATGAGTGTCTACGTTACCCTTATAATGGATGCGAATGGTCCAAAATGGCGGGTCGTTATACTATTTAATTTATTTGTTAATAAATTTCAATCTACTCTAAATTAAATCACATCTCATTCTACAAATTATATTTTAATAACTGATCAATTTTATTTCATCCGACGTCCACTCATTTCTATATAATCTTTAATTGTACTCTTGCAAAATAAATTTCTTTTTCAATTATTTCAATTATATAAATATTGTTTACACTTTAAAATATTTTAAATTCAATTAAAACATTTTATTTTATTTAATATATTATTCAAAAAGAATTTATTAATCTATTTCAATTTATTATATCAAAATCTTTTATTGAATAGACTATAAATAAATAACTATTTACTTTCAAATAATGATTATCAAATATCTAATTCAAATGATTTTATTATGATTTATTTGTTTATACAACATAGCAAATAAGGTTGTTACAGCAGCCTTCGATTCGCTCTTCGATTTGGTATTTAGTTTGTTTAATTTCGTGAAGAATTGTGATTAAATTTTGATTTTTGACTAAAGAGGGTTTTTGGTTTCTAAGATGGAAAGAAGAAGATAGAAAATACGTACAGAAAGGAAAATAAATTTAAATATTCAAAAGTGAGAAACTAACTATTATTTATAGCTGAGGAAAAGTGCTCGTTCAAGTTATGTTAGGCTTAGCTCATTTAAAATTCAAATTCTAATTTACAGATACATTAATAACTTCATCGCTCGGACTCCCATTTGGATAAACAACATGGCGCGCTTCGCAATGACGTTGGTTTTGTTACCAGATTCAAAAGTTTTAAAAATGATGATTTTTCCCTTCTTCCAAATTATTTATCTTATTTTATTATTTTAAATTATCGAAAAATACGGTTTATTATATTAGTCAAAACCTTAAGTTGGTCGTGCATGGTGTGATGTTCATTTACAATGTGTATGTACTTAGCTTCTCGAGGTTTGGATTGATTTTGGGAATGGACTAGATAGTGCACTATAAGGTAGTTTAGGATTGTGATAATAAGTCGTATGGTTAAGAAATGGTGGAGGGAAGTGTGAGAAATGCGGAATATGGATCTTAAGGCTAGAATGAACACTAGAGGGAGGTGAATAGTGTTATTAAGAAATTACTAAATCTTTTTGAGTTTATGTTAATTTGAACACAAATGTATGCAATATTCAAACACAGATATAATCACAGAAATAAACACAGATGCAGAAATAAAGTAAATGCAGTAAAGGAAAGAACACACCGGATTTTATACTGGTTTGGGGTTACCCTACATCCAGTCCCGTACAACTAAGTACGGATTTCCTTTCAAAAGCAATTCAACAATTACAACCCTCGGTTTCAAGGCTACGAGGTACACCCTCCAGAATCACAATCCTCTGGGTAGAGATACTTGATTTCCGGGGCAACAAGTTCACCCAATTGATTTCCAAGGCTACAATCACACCTTTTCTCGCTTGATTGATTTCCAAGGCTACAATCACACCTTTTCTCGCTAGATAGATTACAAAGAAGCCTATAACTCTGAATAGCACTAGGATCTTGTTGAGAAAGTGATAGAGAATCAAACCAGAGATAGTCTAGTTAGATTCAATGTTGATTTCGGCAGAGTAATGATAGGATTTTGAATAAGAAAATGTGGAAGAAGAAGAAGAAGAGAAGTGAAAAACCAGAAAATCTGATATAAAATTCGTTGAAACCAACCCCTATTTATAGAAGAACAACAGCCATGTCCATTCGTGAAAGGTTATGGCGAATACACTTCTTTTGAAATTCAAATTTTTGGTCCTAACTGACACTAAGTCGATATGGGGTACTAGGGCATGTCGACATCCCAAAGGAAATTTTGATGTTTTGTTTTTCTTTGAAAATAACATTTATCTTATATTAAAACTATTTTAAACTTTATAAATATACTTGACTATAGATAAAATACATAGATGAATATAGAGAATAATATATGTAAAATTTTACTATAATTTTATATTTAAATCTAAGTATAAATATATTATAATTAAAAGATAGTTTAAAACAACCGAAGTTTAAAAACAAGAATAATTAAGGCTAAAACATCTTTTTGAAAATAATTTGAAAAGATAATTTTTAAGGCTAAAACATTTTGAAAAACAGTTTTGAAAATCATTCTGAAGTAGTTTTGAAAATCATTTTTGAAGTTGTTTTGCAAGCTTCTTCGTGTAGAATATCTCATCATATCAGGACTCGAGAACTTGTACAAAACCAGGATGTTCGTGGGTTGGTAAGCCACTTGTCGTAGGTTTGTAAGCTACTTGTCGTGGGTTTGTAAGCCACTAAAAAGGTAGAAATGAGTTCCATCCCAAAAGAAAAATGGAGTGAAGATTCAGTGCTATTGTGAAGTTTTAACATAATTCTAGACTCAATACTGATCTTGAAATCTTGAACTCTTGATAATCTTGATACTCATGAGTCTTTAATCTTGATATCTTGAATCTCTATACTGTACGGTCTTCATTCTTGGTACCTGCATGGTTAAATCTTGCATACACATATATATCTAAACTATAATGTTAGTATTTATATTTTATAATCTTATTCTAAGGTTGTTGTCATCAAAACCATCAACTCATGGACTAACAATCTCCCCCTTTTTTATGATGACAACTTTTGTTTATAAAATATTACTTCTATCCTATTGACTCTCCCTAAATCTAATAACCCCCCCTTAATCTATGCCTAACTCTCCTATTTTATATTTCTCCCCCTTTGTCATCAAAAAAACAAACAAACTCTAAACTATACAACTCCCCCTCATTCTTGTACTCAAGTACCTGCATTAATAAACTATATAATAGAGTATATAAGAAATAACTATACTTATAGACATGATATTCAATCAACGATTATAAATATATTAATGTATATTTATACAATCATCAAACCACACCAATGTATAAATCAAATCAATCAAAACAACCAATTTCAATCAAAACAATCAATTCAAACAAAGTAATAAAGCAAACAAATTAAACGTTACGGGGAACTTCCACCCATCCTTCTTCTCCGAAAATAGGGTCTGCTTTGATGGCATCCCAATTTTCATTGTCATTTGTGAGAGAGACAGGAGGATGTGCTTCGTTATCATCCTTGTGCAGGGAAGAAATCATCCATCGAATTGCATCGAAATGCCTTTCTTGCTCCTTGATCATTTGCATTTGACTCAACTCTAAGTGTCGCTGGTTACGAAGAATGAACGAGAGAATATTCTTGAATGAATTAAGAGTTTCTTCAAGATTCTCGGGTAAGTTATGAATTGGATTAGCCATTTTTGAAATTGTGAGAAGAATGAGAGATAGAATAGATAAGAAATAATATTCAGTAATGAATTCTGGAAGAAATGGGTATTTATAGGTGTAGAAATTCGTTTGAAATGAATAGACATATGGTAGTTATTCAAATTTCAAATTCAAAATGAAGTGTCATTTCTGACCAGTATATGTCGACATGGTCAAGGGAGGTATGTCGACATACAACAGTGAAATTTGATGGTAATTTTGATTTTGTGAATAATTATGTATATATATATATTTATATAATATACTAACATTTATTCAAGAGATAGGATAAGCTAGATAACAGAAAGGAAATTCAATTTCATTACATAGAAGAGTGATACAATGATTAATCATAAACACTCAAATTAAAACAAACTTAAACTAATTCGATATGATATAAAGATATAGAACTAGTTAGAGGATGATGAAGATGAAGATAATCCAAGTTTCTTGCTGACTTTGGAGAAAAACTTGTTCATCTTGGATGATATTTTGTCCAATTTCTTACTAACGGATCTTTTAAGAATCCGTTGATTCTCAACAATAATCTTTTGGTTTTTAAGAAGGGTTTTGTTAGTAGGATTGGAGGGATATTCAATACTTTCTAGGTATGTTTCTCCTTCTTCTTCTTCTTCTTCTTCTATTTCCATTTCACCCCCTTCTTCTTCTTCCTCTTCCATTTCTTCATGAGCCAAGTGCTCTTCCTTTTCGGCAAGAGTTTCGTAAGGTTGAAAAACATATGGGATTTTCATGAGAGAAATGTTTGAGATATTAAAAACTTTTCTTGAAATAAATTCTTCTCCTTTGAAATTTACTCCAAAATAGTTGAAAATCCGAGTAAGGTAAATTCCATGGTATAAAGTGTTTTCTCCCATTTCAAAATTTTTAGGACGAAGTTCATCCAAAATAACTTGTGCCCAATTGATATCATAATTTTCGAAAATAGCAAAAAGTGCTTTTCACACTTTTGAAGTAGGATTATTAAAATTTCCCGATCTTGGGGTCAAAGTATGATGTAAAAGAAGATTGACAATTCTTGCTTTAGGATGAAAGTTTCGGTTTTTAAATTCAAAGTTTTCATCTCCTTCAAAAATATGATGAAATGTCTCACGATCATGTTCATCGATTTGAAAACTAGAAAGATCCATTCCTGTATTCTTACAATTGAGAATGGTACCCAAAAGATCACAATTTAAAACAATTCTAGTGCCTTTGACACTACTCCAAATTTCATTATCATTTCCTTCATAAAATTCTCGATTTAGATTTGCATAGAAAATTTTAACAAGATTTGGGTAACAAACAAAATCATTTTGAGAAGAATCAACAAGACTAAGAATTTGACTGTTCGCAAAAAGAGTATCAATTTCATAAGAAGCAAAATCTTGAAAAATAGCAAACTTTCCGGGATGGACTTTTCCATAATTAGCATAATTGATGTATGCTTTTATTGCCTCCGGATTATTGAGGAGTTGCTCTTTCAAGTTTCTGGAAAGTCTCATGGTGGAGGGGTTGCTTGAAGAAGCCATTAAAGTAGAGAATAGAGAGCTTGGAGTTTTGAAGAGAGAGTTTGAATTTGAAAATGAAAGTGAAAAATTGTGATAAAAGATAGTGAATAAATAGATTTTTGAAAGACATGTTCTCTGGTCAAAAGATGCCTTTTTAGAGTATTGAATGAAGTGAAAAGGTGGAGGGAAATTCAACCATTTGAATTCAAATTTTGAATTTCAAATTCTAGTACCTATGTCGACATCAGGATAGGGACCATGTCGACATATGCCTATGAATTTCTATGATTTATTTTTCCTAAGTATTCTAATATATATATTATTTTAATGTCTATATATATATATATGGAATATTATTAGAATTATAGTATATTCCAGAAAATATTATTATATTATTAAAAAATAATAAAATAATAATAAAACTATAATAATAAAAAATAAATTTAAAATTCAATCAACACACCAATTCAAAATCAATCAATCAAGCAATCAATTATCTAATTCTAAGCATGCAATTTCAATCAATTGTATTGTAAATGTGTTCCTTTTTCTAAGTCCGTTTCCTTGAATTTGTTGAAGTCGTGAACTGCCGTAAAACACAAATTTGAGTTATCTGTCTTCTGATCATCATCGCTTGAGGACGAGTCTGAGTCGTCTAGAGTAGCAGTAAATGCACGCTTTTGTTTCTTTACTGAATCATTGTTTATAGGAGGATTCTGCCTTTCTGGATACAGACAGTCTCTTTTGATATGGCCTGGTTCATCACAGTTGAAACATTTGACATTGTTTGGCACTGCATTCTGATTTCTAGAATTCTTATAGTTGTTTCTCTTGAGATTATTCATCTTTCTGTATTTCAGGAATTTTCAAAAATTCCTGGTCATAAATGCTATCTCTTCATCATTATCGCTGTTTGAGTCTGATCCGTCGGTTAATGCATTGAATGCCATTGATTTCTTTTCAGATGCTTTGCTTTCTCTTCTCCCGATCGTTTGGACTTCAAACAACATTAGATTTCCAATCAATTCTTCTATCTTTAAAGTACTGATGTCATTTGCCTCTTCAATTGCAAGTTTCTTTTGATCCCATTCTGTAGTGAGAGAATTTAAAATTTTTCTGACTTGATCTTCTTCCGAAAATTCCTTTCCCAAGGATATTAAAGAATGCACAATATCTTGAAATCGAATATACATATCTGAAATAGACTCGTTAGTATTCATTTTAAATAACTAAAACTGATTTGTGAGCATGGAAATTTTGGTCTGTTTAACTTTGCTTGTTCCTTCGTGAGTCACTTGCAAAGTTTTCCAGATTTCATATGTAGACTTACAAACTGACACTCTATTAAATTCATTCCTATCAAGTGAACAAAATAGAATATTCATTGCTTTAGAATTATTTTGTGCAACATTCTTTTGCTCAGTAGTCCACTATGCAAAATTAGTTGTGGGTTCAGAATATTCAGTTTGTGTGATATTCCAAGTATCTAATCCTACAGATTGCAAATATATTTTCATCCTACATGCCCAATATGCATAGTTACTGCCATTAAAAAGTGGTGGTCTGGCAGTAGACTGACCTTCTACAAATGAACTAGTGACAGAGATACTAGTGTTAATAACAGTACCAATGTTGGTAGCCATTTTGAAAACTTTTCAAAATTCAGATTATGAAACTTTTGAAAACCTTGCTCTGATACCAAATGTGAGAAATGCGGAATATGGATCTTAAGGCTAGAATGAACACTAGAGGGGGGGTGAATATTGTTATTAAGAAATTACTAAATCTTTTTGAGTTTATGTTAAATTGAACACAAATGTATGCAATATTCAGACACAGATATAATCACAGAAACAAACACAGATGCAGAAATAAAGTAAATGCAGTAAAGGAAAGAACACACCGGATTTTATACTAGTTCGGGGTTACCCTACATCCAGTCCCGTACAACTAAGTACGGATTTCCTTTCAAAAGCAATTCCACAATTACAACCCTCGGTTTCAAGGCTACGAGGTACACCCTCCAGAATCACAATCCTCTGGGTAGAGATACTTGATTTCCGGGGCAACAAGTTCACCCAATTGATTTCCAAGGCTACAATCACACCTTTTCTCGCTTGATTAATTTCCAAGGCTACAATCACACCTTTTCTCGCTTGATTGATTTCCAAGGCTACAATCACACCTTTTCTCGCTAGATAGATTATAAAGAAGCCTATAACTCTGAATAGCACATGGATCTTGTTGAGATAGTGATAGAGAATCAAACCAGAGATAGTCTAGTTAGATTCAATGTTGATTTCGGCAGAGTAATGATAAGATTTTGAATAAGAAAATGTGGAAGAAGAAGAGAAGTGAAAAACCAGAAAATCTGATATAAAATTCGTTGAAACCAACCCCTATTTGTAGAAGAACAATAGTCATGTCCATTCATGAAAGGTTATGGCGAATAGACACTTCTTTTGAAATTCAAATTTTTGGTCCTAACTGACACTATGTCGACATGGGGTACTAGGGCATGTCGACATCCCAAAGGAAATTTTGATGTTTTGTTTTTCTTTGAAAATAACCTTTATCTTATATTAAAACTATTTTAAACTTTATAAATATACTTGACTATAGATAAAATACATAGATGAATATAGAGAATAATATATGTAAAATTTTACTATAATTTCATATTTAAATCTAAGTATAAATATATTATAATTAAAAGATAGTTTAAAACAACCGAAGTTTAAAAACAAGAATATTTAAGGCGAAAACATCTTTTTGAAAATAATTTGAAAAGATAATTTTCAAGGCTAAAACATTTTGAAAAACAGTTTTGAAAATCATTCTGAAGTAGTTTTGAAAATCATTTTTGAAGTAGTTTTGCAAGCTTCTTCCTGTAGAATATCTCATCATAACAGGACTCGAGAACTTGTACAAAACCAGGATGTTCGTGGGTTTGTAAGCCACTTGTCGCAGGTTTGTAAGCTACTTGTCGTGGGTTTGTAAGCCACTAAAAAGGTAGAAATGGGTTCCATCCCAAAAGAAAAATGGAGTGAAGATTTCTGTGCTATTGTGAAGTTTTAACATAATTCTAGACTTAATACTTATCTTGAAATCTTGAACTCTTGATAATCTTGATACTCATGAGTCTTTAATCTTGATATCTTGAATCTCTATACTGTACAGTCTTCATTCTTGGTACCTGCATGGTTAAATCCTGCATATACATATATATCTAAACTATAATGTTAGTATTTATATTTTATAATCTTATTCTAAGGTTGTTGTCATCAAAACCATCAACTCATGGACTAACAGGAAGGACTGTATTATTTGTTGTAGGTCTGATGATTTCATGATGATTAGCTACCTATGCTCACCCGGTATATCATAGTACAGTCTGTCTCTGATCCCCGTAGTGCAAGATTTTCCTAGATGTCCTTGCCGAAGTTTTCGGTCTTCCACCTCGAAGGGAGATCAAGTTTAGAATCGATATTGTTAAGGATGATAGGCCCGTAGCATTGCCACTTAGGCATACTACTCCGAAAGAAATGAGAGAATTTGATAAGTTCAAAGTTATTAGAGAAAGGTTTTATTTGATAATTATTTTGGAGCATGGAGCGCCTGTTGACTTTTCCACTAAAGCTTACAGTTCTCTTAGGTTATGCATCGATTGTAGAGATGTGAAAAAACTGACAAGAAAGAACCGATATCCCTTGCCTCGCATTGATGCCTTTTTTGATCACTAAAGTTTTCAATCAGCTTGATTTGGCTATTAGATTCTATTAATTGAAGGTAGCGGAGGATAGTATATCAAAGACTGCATTTAGAACTCCTGATGGACTATTTGAGTGGGTAGTCATGCCATATATCTTAACTAATGCTCCTGCATATTTTTTGGATTGAATGAGTAGAGTTTTCCAAGAGTAACTGAATAAAAAATTTATGGTGCTTGTGGATGATATCTTGGTATTCTCCAGAAGCGCAGAAGAGCCTATGCATCATTTGAAGGAAGTACTGGAGGTAGTAAGGAGAAACCAATTGAGAGCGAAGTTCTCAAAATGCCATTTTTGGATTAAGGAAGTCAAAATCCTTATACATACAGTATATGAAGAAGGATTTGTAGTAGAAAGCGGTGAAGGAATGGAAGACACTAAAGAATGCTTCAGTGGTTCGTAGCTTCTTAGGTTTGGCTAGTTTCTACAGGAAGTTTATTAAGGACTTTGAAAGATCTCGACAACTATAACTAAGCTTACTAAGAATAATATGGTGCTCGCTTAGAATCCGGGTTGTGGGAAGTTGTTCGTTAGGTTGAAAAGGATATAGATGAGCACATCTAAATTAATCCTCCTCGATGGTGCCAATTCGTTTACCGCCTATACTGATGCTTGTAGAACCGGTCTTGGTGTTGTCTTGATGTAATAAGGGAAGGTAGTAGCATATCATAGCCAGTAGCATAAGGTACATGAGAAGAATTTCTCGACATATGACCTTGATTTAGATGCCATTGTATTTACATTAAAATCCTAGAGGCACTTTTTATCGGGAGAAAGATTTGAGTCGTTCATGGATCACAAGTCCCTCAGGTACCCATTTTTGTGGAAGGACTTAAATTTGAGGTGGTAAAGGTGGATGGAGTTTCTTTCATCATATGATTTTGGGATTGCCTATACTCCAGGAAAGAGGATCATGGTTGTTGATGCATTAAATAGGAAGCATGTCAATTATATGTTATTGGAATGGAAGAGTTCGAAGTTTATCTTTGATTTTGACTTTAACCTTCATTGGATTATCCACTAGCTATATTAGATGCAATGAAGGCTAGACCGGCATTGATGGATAGAACTAGACTAGTTAGAGGCACGATGTGGTGCTAGTTGGGAATTTAGATCAATTGGGACGGGATAAACGATCGGGCCATTTAGATCATTACTCCAAAGATAAAAAAGGTACCCAGGGTGTAATAGTAGGCTATGTATACCTCTGATTAAGGAATTTATAGAGCAATTTTTAGGAGATGTCACCCTTCTAGGATGACCATTCATCCAGGTGGAGACAAGAAGTATCGGGATATGAAAATGACATTCTATTGGCCAGCAATGAAGAGGCATGTAGTGTAGTATGTGGCTAAGTATTTGGCATTCCACTGAGTAAAAGCTGAACAGAAAAAGCCGAGCAGGCTATTACTCCCATTGAAGGTTCCACGGTGGAAATGGGAGGATGTATCTATGGACTTTATCGATGGATTTTCTCGAAGAAAAAGAGGTAGTGAGAGCATTTGGGTAGTAGTGGATCGACCAACCAAGAGTGTATATTTCATCCCTATGAAGAGCATAAGGACTGCGGCGACATTGACAGTTTTATACATCAAGGAAATAGTTAGGCTACATGAAGTTCCAATTAGAATAGTAAGTAATCGAGACCTACTCTTCATGAGTGAGTTCTGGAGGATTTTATAGGATGCTTTGGAACGAAACTGAACCTGAGTATGATATATCGCCTTCAGACGAATGGGCAGACATATAGAGTGAATAGGATATTGGAGGATCTACTCGGAGCACGTATACCTGATTTCGAAGGAGCATGGGAGGACCATCTATTGTTGGTTGAATTCATATATAATAACAGTTACTTGGTTAGTATTGGGATGACACTATATGAGGCGTTGTATGAGAGGCAATGTAAGGCACACTTATGTTAGTGGAAGTAAACAGATAAAGTAATTATTAGAGCGGGGATAATACGAGATACTTTAGAGAAGATGGAGTTGATAACGAAAAGAATGAAAGTCGTGTAGGATCAGCAAAAGTCATACACGGATAAGAGGAGGAATGAATTAGAGTTTGCGGTTGGAGATTTGGTGTTTGTGAAGATTTCACAGTTGAAGAGAGTTATGTGGTTTGGCAATTCGGGAAAACAAGCACTGATGTTTGTTGGACCCTTCTTGATATTGGAGCGAATTGGAAGTCTAGCTTATAGAGTGGAACTCCCAGAGAAGATGTCACCACAATGTATTCTACATATCACATTTGCGAAAATGTATAAATTGGTTCAACCACTGTTATCGAGCAAAGTCAGTTGAAGGATATGGAGTTAGAACCCGACCCTAATTCATCCCATGGTCCAACCTATATCATCGAGCATAAATAAAAGCGGCTTAGGAATAAAGTAGTGAAATTGGTAAGGGTGAAATTGGGAAACGACTCAGCGGAGAGCACATAGGAGCTTAAGGAGAAGATGAGTGGTTTTAATCTCCTTTATCACATAACTAGTCAGTCTAGATTAATCCTTCGATAAACTATAGATTAGGAATTTATTTGGGTTAATATCGATGAATTTTAAATTGGGACGGAAATTAAAAGTGATATAACTAAAAAATAAAATGGAAATTGAGTTTGTAAGAAATGCAAAATGACAATTGAATGATGTTGGCCAAAAATTGAAATATCGAATTGGATATTGGTTATATGAGGCTAATAATTACATTGAAATTCATGGATTATTGTAATTGGAGTTTATGATAATAATTTGTATGGACCAAAGAATAAAAATTCAAAATCTAATACACACACATACATACATACATACATATATATAAGTAAATAGAGGTAAAAAGAACGAGTTTAAGTCATATATGTATATTATATTTTCAAAATACTAAAATCATATAAAAATAATGTAAATTAATTTTTAAGATTAAAGAATGTATTTCAAAAAATTGATATGATTAGTTGAATTTTCAATGATTTGTTAAAGGTTATTAGAAGTGAATTTGGAAATATTGCATTTGTAGTATGAAATTGTGATTTAAATGAAAATATACAATGTAAATATACGTAAAAACTATATTAAAATATTTGTAAAGTCATATATGTTATTTCACGTGCTAATATAATTTTATCACAAATTATTTTGTAGTATATATATGGAAAAGGTATATTTATATCTTTTGAAACTAGTTTTATAAACTTTGACTTTCTAAGCAATTTAGGAATGGTTTTTATTTAAACATTTTGATGAAATTAAAGTAGAAAGATAGTAGAGGATCATACCAAAATCTAAAAAAATGGATTGAAAATTAGATCTAAAATGAGTATGATAAAGGCAAACTAAAAATTGAAAAAAAAAAATATTGCTTCAGGAAATTTGGCAGTAGCATTTGTTCATGTTAATTCGTCCACCACCATTCGACCGGTGGTGAAGTCATAGGTTGACCAACCGCATAGGTTGACTAGTGGTCAGCCTACTGGGTCAAGTTTTGTAACATCTCCCATTTTGAGGCCCAAAAATAAGCGCTACTAATGCGCAATCATCAATAGTATTAGTCTATTATTCGTCGATGACAAAATGCGGTAATGTTAATCATATCAATAACATTAGAAGCATATGAATTTGAAAAAATTTCAAACATTTTTCATTAGTCAACATTCATTAATATTCATAAATATGGTTTTCACATTCATTACATAGTCTCATTCGTTGCCCACATTTAGAGAAAATATAATAATTACAAAATACTCCAAGAGCGATATATGAAGATGCCCCCTTGGTTGATCAGAGTCTAATACTTGACAGTTATAAATTGTGTTATTACATCCATTCAAACATAACATAAGTTTTAAAAGAACACAGCGGAAATAAAAGCTCCTACATTTGCTGATTTGCCTCCTGCACGTCTCTGGAAGCTTATTTGTCTAACCTAAAATTCCTTACTCTCGACCTACTCAAATGAGTACCCAAGAGTTCAGAGGGAAAAACAAAAACTTCGGATCAGACAAAAATTCTGGTGTGAATAATAATATACCATCTCGAACCAAAACTGATATCTAGTGAGACCACACCGCACAGCGGAACGGGTTTTCCCCTAACTAGTATCTTACCAAAATATGTCAATCACAATCATGCACCTACACCCACAATGGTTAGAACAAAACATAACGTGTTCATATGCTTGCATGCAGCCTGGGTAAGTCCGATTATACTGTCATCTTAAGGTTATGTGCACCCGAAGTTTACTCTTTCCAACAATAGACTGTCTATCTCAAATCATAGTTTTCCTAGAGTCATTATGAACCAAATCGTTTTGCAGGCCAACCAATTACCTATCGGGCTGACTCGAGCAAAAACATAACCGGATGTCTACAAATCTCTAAGTACGGTTAGGAGTAAAACAACTTAAATAATCTGGTGAGCATATAGAGCTAGAGTTCCTTTCTATGCATAAACATCCTTTCGTCTCACTAATGACAAGCCCTACGCACATCGTGAACCTTTACCAATTGAGGGTTAACGGCTGAAGCATAGGGTGAGATCCTACACCAGTCCTACTTACAGTCTTATCTGTTTTTAAATTCATAGTCAGGTCTTATGATCAGTTCAGGGCATCCTAACGCATTTGATCTATCTGATCTCCTGGATGCAATTCTACTCACTCTAAAGTTTATTCTGACTATACTTACTACTGCGATAACCTAGCTGGTAATTCTACCCCCAAAACCCTAAGATGAAGTGTCGGGTCATGAAATGTGAGCATGACAATGATAAAATATGTAAATTTAACCGATCAATTAATAATAAGAACATGTAGCATTTTCAGTAAGCTATAGTTAATCAATAAAGAGTTTCATCAATAAAGAGTTTCGTCGGTAAAGAGTTTGTCGATAAAGAGTTTCATCAAAGAGCATCGTCGATGAAGAGTGTCATCAATAAAGAGTTTCATCGATAAAGAGTTTCATCGACAAAGAGTTTCATTAAAGAGCATTGTTGATAAAGAGCATCATTAAGAAAGAGCTTCATCGATAAAGAGTTTCATCGATAAAGAGTTTCATTAAAAAGCTTCGTCGATGAAGAGCGTCATCAACAAAAAGTTTCATCAATAAAAAGTTTCATCAAAGAGTGTCATCGATGAAGAGTGTCATCAATAAAGAGCTTTATTGATAAAGAGTTTCTTCGATAAAGAGTTTCTTCGATAAAGAGTTTCATCAAAGAGTGTCATCGATGAAGAACGTCATCGATAAAGAGTTTCATCAAAGAGCATCGTCGATGAAGAGCATCACCAATAAAGAGTTTAATCGATAAAGGGTTTCATCAAAGAGCGTCATCGATAAAGAGCATCATCAATAAAGAGTTCTATCGATAAAGAGTTTAATCGATAAAGAATTTATCACTAAACAGTTCCATCAAAGAGCATCATCGATGAAGAGTGTCGTTAATAAAGAGTTTCATCGATAAAGAGTTTCATCAATAAAGAGTTTCGTCAATAAAGAGTGTCGAGTTTCATCAATGAAGAGCGTCGAGTTTCATCAATGAAGAGCATTGAGTTTCATCAATAAAGAGTTTCATCAACCAAAGGATTTTTTTTGTAATTAACTTGAAAACTGAATTATTTCCTTTTAAAGAGAATACTTTCCACCAACTCCTATTCTTTATCAAATTTCTATTGGTTAATAACTTTCTTTACCACTTTCATTTCAGAAAAACTGCAATAGCTCTGATTTTATCATTCTCAAAATATTTGCAAATCCTTCATTATTTTTTATTATTTTAATATAATTATTAAGCTTTTCTAGCCTAATAAATTCATAATAAATCAAAAACACTTGGGAAAAATCCCCAAAATTCATCAAAAATCTTAAATACCATATTCTTTAAGATATAAAATTTTTGAGACCAAAATCATTATTTAATTATTTTTAGTAATTAAAACCCCAAATAAATGCCCTTTTCTCCTTAGAAAATTCATAAAATATTCCTATTAATTCGGAAAATTATGAAATTAAAACCACATCTCCAAAATTATGTTTTACACAACATATAAAAAATCAAATCATTTGGAGATTAAAAACTAGGGTTTTGCCTTCAAAACCTATCATAATAATTCCTTAAAAATTCTAATAGATCTTCATTCAATTAAACAATGGTAAAATATACCATATCATGACATAACATCATCAACAATTTCAAAATCAATCTAAAATCCAAAAATCAAACACATGAAGATGAGATGGATACTATTATTAATTTTGAATTGATAAAGAGAGTTGAGATTTGAGTTGTTGATTTGATTCCCTTTAGCTTTAACTTGATTTCCTAGCTTTTCTCCCCTTAAATCCCTTGGCAATGGCCTCTACTTTGTTTATATTTGTGTGAATGAAAATATAAATGAGGATATGAGCATAGATGGGTTTATGTTTAGGAAATGAGGCCTATTCCTGTTCTGCCCCTTTCATAAATCCTCCTAGTTATTTATAAGTTAAAGCAATCTTATTTGTTGATTAGTTAAAGCCTAACTCAATTAATTATCAAATCTCATCCTCTTTTCACACCACACATTATTCTATTTAATTAATCTAATTAAATCTTCTGAATAATGTTAAACAAAAATTAGGGGTGTTTTCCTTGACCCAACAGTGCTGGTTCGTATTGTTTTGCTCGATTGGGGCTTTCTCTGGGGGTTTCAGGGAAACTTTCAACTACATTATGATGTGATTCTCCCTGTTTGATTGAATGGAATGTTTGGATGTATATATAAGGATGCGTGTATATGTGTGTGTGTGTGTGTAGATATATAAAGGTATATATGTATGGATAGTCAATTCCTATTAGTGATTTGTTTGACTATTGATATTTGAGACCTTTATTGGTTATCATGGTAACGCGATCACTTAGTTATCTGAGTATTTTCTGAGGTGTGTGTTGTAGTACGTAAATGGGTCCATAAGTAGTATATGGAATTACATCCATTCGATGATTCAACCATGTGTTAACGCAATAGGGTGGGCTTGGCTTTGTATGTGGGTTAGATCGTATCATCAACCAATGTAACTGTATTGGACGAAGACCATGTTTCACGAGTTAGTCATGTTTATTGTATTGTTTGACTAACTAATTGGATGCAGATGAAACATGACTAAGGTATGATGTTTACCATAGTTGTCTTAGTATTATTTGAGAATGATTAGAGTATGTAGTAAAGTAGACGTACATCACTCACTAGACTGTAGCTTGATCCTCTTTATATTTTCCCCTTTTTTATTTCACACTAGGTTGATGGAATTCAGTGTGCCTTGTCAAGTAACATTTGAAGGGGCAGATGACAATGACATTACTTATGTATATAAACTTGTCTATAACTAATCATCTGGCACTATTTGGATTTATGTATGTGTATCTGGACTGGATTTGATTGTATTTAGCTTATGTATATACCTTGAATCTATCAGTTTGAAATATAGTGTTATTTGACTATATTATATATTGCTACCTTCCGCTGTGAGTTCAAAATGAAATAGCTAGAATATTTTTTTGGTTTATCTCTTATTATCCATCACTAACAACACGTCGATTTTGATATTTAGGGTTTACACATCGTGATTTGTGTTAAATCAGAGAGTCAAAAATAGCGGGTTATTACACAACTCCTCCAGTACATGTCCCTCTTCCTTATTAGTAACACAATGATGGAGGAGGATGGAGTAGCCTCTTCAATATAGCTTAACGTCCATGAGTGTATAATGAGGGGCTTAGTAAAGAATCTTTCATGCCTCCTTTCACTCCGTGGGCATTTCTCTGCTTGCTAAGTGAAGGAACCGGGCCAGTCAGCAGTGGAAAAAATATATGGATTTCAAAAAAATTCCCTAATTAGATCTTTATCAGGCCTATGAAGTCTAAATGGGTTTATTAAATTTGATTTAATTATTTAATTCTCAATTAATTTTCAATCAAGTATCATCCATATCTCTTCCTCTCTCTAGCTGGCAGGCAACGTGATTCCATCACATGGATAATTATTTTCAAAAGCTTGTTGAGAAATTAAGTATATTTAAAACTCGTTTAATATATACCGATATTGTATATATCGATACGTGCATATATAACTTTTATATGTACATCCAAATAATTATTAGCAATACCAAAACATCAAATAAATTAAATAATAACAAATATTTATTAAGCATTAACTAATTTAATATATTTTGTAAAGTAATCAAATCGTCTAGTTAATCGTAGAATTTACAAATATGGTTGTGTGTCTCATAGGTGTGAATTCAATCAGGATTTAAGATTAAATAATTCAAATGCTAATATTCACACGTCATTTTGGTTAGCGGTGTGAAAGTTTGGCTAAATTCATCACTTATAGACCTTTTCGGTAAAATCGCATTTTATAATTTCTCAAGCGGTACCAATTAGTAATGATTATTTACGCCTATTCTCTTCGTCAACACTATATCATATTAGGACTTATGGAATTTGGTTTTGGTTAAATTTCCAACATTATCCACAGTCAACTTGGTTAGTTCATAAACAAGTCCTATGTTCAAAATCTATTAACTATACTACTCTAGTCAAAGATTTTGACTTTGAGTTGACTACGGTTGACCGTGATACTAACCTCATACAGCAAGGAGACAAATTCTCTATTGAATAGTGTTTTACTTCTAATACTTAAACTTAGACCCAACTATAGTCATTTGATGGATTTCATGCCACGATTTAACTGTAATCAAACTAGAGAATTCATATTGAAGTTTATTCTTAAGTTAAGGGAAGTGTGTAACATCGTCACCTTGAGATTTCCTACTTGACCCAGTTGTTTTTAACCAAAAGGAAACTCTCGAGTAAGTCATTCCATAACTATATAATAACTAACAGTACGTAACCTTTTGGTT
Source organism: Allium fistulosum (assembly GCA_030737815.1). NCBI lineage: Eukaryota > Viridiplantae > Streptophyta > Magnoliopsida > Asparagales > Amaryllidaceae > Allium > Allium fistulosum. Next base: position 616,256,173 of record CM060907.1, read on the forward strand.
CCCCCAACAGCCATGAGTAATATACTGCCTAACATTTGGAGAGCGTGACGCACTCTGGTCTCAATGGAAGTATCGATATCCTTTCTCAAAATATCTCGACTAGGAATATTTAAAACAAAATTTTATTTTTTATAGTGAGCAATAATTCACGATTACAACTATTCGCAACTGCAATCACAGAACATTTCATAAAGACTTTCTTATTTATATGCTTTAAATTAGTTACTTAATTAATTATATCGCTATATAACAAAGTATATAATAGAATTCAAATACCTTTATAATGAATAAGATCGATCAAAAAGTTAGATATATGTAACAAATTACATAATTGCCCTAGGACATACATTTGACTCTATCGATCTCCCACTTGCACTCGAGGTTAATAATAGAATCTTATTCTCATTTCTTTGATCAGTTTTCTTATAATTAATTGAGCTAGTCCCTTAGCAACAGATATATTAGGTTTCCTTAACTATCTACTTGGTCAATCATCTCTCCAACGTTGATAAACTGCATTTATCATATGGAACTCTTCGGAGTATGTTTCTCGACTTCTAGTGAGCTCATGGTTCCTTTGTGATTGTATTGTGGCATTGTTAGCGCATAACATTGTTAAGTGATTCTCAACAATTGGAATCATCCCCGCTCAGTTATAAAATTGTGCATTGCCCAGCTTTTGCTTCGATGTTATTCAAGGCGAGGTACTTAGCTTATTGGTTTGTAAGAACCCGATCAACTTACTTCATGTGTATTTGTAAAATTTGTATATCAAAATGAAATCATAACGACTCATAATTTAACCACTTACAAATTTGAATATTTAAATATTTGAATGATGAATTATATAGCCCTAATGCATGTATTTTTAAATGACAAATGATATAAAACACCATTTTCAAATATTTTTACATCAACAAGTAACGAAAAGTATACTTGATAATATGACTGAAAATTGGTTTATCGATATACGACTTTAAACTCGTTAGAAGTTGTTGACAGTTTTGTACATATTTTAAAATAAATGTGTAGTTTATAAGAATGGTTTCTATTGGACCAAATGGTGACCAAATCAGGTTAGCCTATAGAGGGTTAGTAAATTACTAAAGTACCCTCCTCTTGGTCACATATAAATAACCCAAGCTATGGAGAAAGAGAAAAATGTTACAACTAAACAAAAGTAAGAAAACAAGGAAGATCTTAGGGAAAGCCAAGGAGCCAAACTAGAGGCCAAAACTATTATTGCTAAGGTGAAGAAACTATTTAATTCTAAAATTTCAAGTTATTCCATAAAGTAGTGTGCAACTTATAATATGTTTAATTTATATGTTGCACTATTTTAACCCTTTTGGTATTATAGACATACCTTTTGCTTATAATATCAACCAAGTGTATATGATTAATGCTTTGGTTGTTATTGGTTGATGATTATAAGATATCTTGAAGAATACTTATATATATATATATATGATTTGTGATGGCTTTCAAATGAATGTGGTAAAAGACAAAAGATCCATGATGGTGCACTGTTACTTTTTCAATACCATGTGTTAGGAGATAGAGTACATCCATACTATGTGTTAGGATGCTAATCGCGATGGGTTAAAAAGTTTCTAGGATCTAATTTCCTACTCCGTGTTGGATTAAATCCATGTATATCCAAATTGATTTTGACATAAATTTCTGATTTTGTTGTTTTTGTTGTTTACAAAAGATATCTATATATGTCGAATGAGTTTTGAAAAATATGTTTTGAGAAAATTTACCTATTTTAATTGAGTAATATATGTTTGATACATTAATATACTTCAAAATATGGTTTGGACATCCTGGAGAATTTTATGTTATGACCTGAGATTTAGATTAAATAGATTCCTCACTGGGTCAATGTTGCTTATGATGCTTCCCATAAACATTTTAGTTTCAGACAATTAAAGTGGATTTTGGGACTTTCATGGAAAATCGAAAGTGGAGAATTTATCTTAGCTTTTGTTTAGTATTGTAAATCTTGATGTGCATATATGTATAAAGTCAAAGACAAGACCTTATGTAAATTAACTTGTATATCAAGTATGAATGTATAATATTTCTTCCGCTTGAAATTATTTACTCTGAATGATTTGGGGTTCTGGCATTTCTCCTTGTGAACTTGTGACACTAATATGATAGCACCACATTATGAGGGTAACACTTCCGATTTCGACCAAGAGTGTCGGAGTGGGGTGTAATGACCCGTAATTTAATCACTTTTAAATCTTAATATTTAATATATAATTAAGTAATTAATTAATTAATATTATAACATAAATAAAACTCATTTAAATAATAACTACTGATAAGAAAATGATTTTCAAAATTTTTTTACAAAATAATTATTTCAATGAAAAATAGAGAATGTGACCGGAAATCGTTTTTCGAATTTCCGACTTTTCGATGTCTAAAAGTTGTAGGGAACATTGTGTATGTTATAGTTAGCATTCCTACATTTTTAAATAACTTAAGTATGATTAGTATAAATAAGTGGTAGATATTTATTTACTTAAGTGAAAAGGAAGGAGATGCAACATTTTATTAAAAATTTAAATAAAAATGAAATAAGAAAAAGCAAATGTCACATATGACACATAAGTACAAGGGAGTGTAATACATGTTGGATAATAGGAAGAGGGGGGTGGAAAATGTGTATTTTAAGGGATGTGAGGTGGAGATGATGATGTAGCTTCATTTGAGTGGAGGGCAACGTGGTAAGGGTTAGTTTGGTAATTTTACAATTTCCATTTATATAAAACTAACTCTACATTTTCTCATTCCTTTACCATTTTCATTTCCCATTTTTTTAAAGTTTTTACACCTTCTTCATAAGCTTTTCAAAGCTTGTTAATGGCTTTTTAAATTCAAATTCAAAAATCCATCCTTTTTGAACTTCTTCCTTAAGTAAAAATCATAAAAGTTAGCTACTTTCTTCTCTAAATCACTTCAATAACCAAAAAAGTCCATATCCACCCAAAACTATTGTTAGCACCAAAATTGGTCACTAACCTCGTTGAGAAAGATTATGCAGAGAGATAAATGAAGAAAGTAAATGTAAACAGAGAGCAATATACAAAGTTAAATGCGGAGAATAAGAACACCAGATTTATAGTGGTTCGGCGTAATTGCTTACGTCCACTTTGAGGTTAATCTTTATTGCTTTACTTGATAATCGATTATAGATACAATCTGTACACCAATTACTTGAATGCGATTACTAAGTAAAAAGGATGAGTCTTGAAAGCGGCAGAGTCTCCCTAGTGTTCTCGAAAAAAGGTCCATTTCACTGTGCCCCTGCCTCTCTATTTATAGACGAAGATGGGTTGGACTTCCCTGGTGGGCCTAGTGGTAAGATACCTTGGCCCAAAGCAAGTAACTCCTGTGTGCCGAACCATGAATGCCGAACGGCAAATGCCGAGCAAGACTTCTGCCAAGCGAGGCTCCATGCCGGTCGAGACTTCTGCCAAACGATACTTCTGATGCCGGACGACCTTCGAATGCCAAACAAGGCTGAATGCCGAACGACCTCTGAATGCCGAACGAGGCTGGAATGCCGGTCGAGGCTGGAATGCCGAGCGAAGCAGGAATGCCGAGCGAGGCTGTAATGCCAAGCGACCTTCGAATGCCGAACGATATCCCTAATGCCGGGCGAGGCTGTAATGTCGAGCGACCTTCGAATGCCGAACGATACCCCTAATGCTGGGCGAGCCTGGATGTCGAGCGAGACTTCTGCCGGTCAAGGCTGCAATGCCGGACGATACCCCTAATGCCGAGCGAGCCTGGATGCCGAACAATGCTTATGTTGTTCCTCTAGTTACTTGGCCAAACCTCCATGTAACACTTGCCCCCCAAAGTGCATCATGTGGATGAACATGATGTGCTTTGAATTACGAGTCATCGAATGCCGAACGTGATACTTATGACGAACGACATAACTATGCCGAACGAGACACAAATGCCGAACGACATAACTATGCCGAACGAGACACAAATGCCGAACGACATAACTATGCCGAACAAGGGGAATGCTTTGACCGGTTCTACCAGTCACGACCCCTTCAACTACCCCTCTCTCTATATAAGCCGTTGCTCCCTCTTCTTCTTCCTTTTTTACTTCTACCTCTCAGAACTCATGAACTCAACCCCCAACAGACTTCATCGAACTACCCACTCTTCCTTCCCCAAACTCCATACGTTGACTTGCCTCCTTCTCAAATCAGTGGGTCCAATTAGAGCCGCTCTCCCTTTTCCAGAATCTCCCCTAGTTTCAACTCGTTCTTTAGGTAACGACCTTTCTTCTAAACACTACACCCCGACCAGGAAACCTAGCACGAAATTCGAGCTCGCGAATCTCTGTAAAATCGATGCCATTAGGAATCGTTTGGAATAGGAGTTAAGGGCTAGGCATTGTGGAGGAGAGAAGTGGACATGAGAGGTGCTTGAAGGAGAGAGTTGGTGGAAGAGGTATTGTTGTGGCTCGGCATGACCTCCTTATGCCGACCGATGGAGGGGGAGTTCGGGAGTAGGAATGAAGTCAAGGTTTAGTGTGTCGAGCGATGTGGCTCGGCACGACCACGGCTCGGCATGATGCCCCCATGCCGAATGATGTAGGAGGGAAGAGTAGAAAGGAAGTAGAAGTTGGATAGAATGCCGAGCGGTAGGGAGGACGTGTTGGAAGAAAGTTGTTGAGGGTAAAATGCCGAGCGATGCGGCTCGGCACGATTGCGGTTCGACATGACCTCCTTATGCCGAACAGTGGAGAGTAAGAAGTGGGAGAGAGTGTGGTGCTGAGCGATGTGGCTCGGCATGATTGTGGTTCGGCATGACTTGCCTCATGCCGAATGGCGATGGTGGATGGTAGGAGAGTGGTATGCACATGACAGTTAAAACTACCTCAACCTGGACTTAGAACATTGCTTGCTTAACAACTTTTATGCCTGAATATGTGACAGTGAACAAGGACAAACTTAAACAACAAAGCATATCGAACAATCCGAACTGATAACTCCCGTGTTTAAACAACTGAAAACTTGGATATTACTTGCTTATTAGTTAATAACTTTCCAAATGCAGCGACGACGTCTAGTTCAAAGTATAAACTGTCTTATGTCAAGCTTTCGTAAACGGTCAGCGATGACGGTCTTCGAAGGCGACAATTCAAAACTCACACTTATTTCCTAAATCTAGCGTCTTTTCACTACTTAGCACTTATATCTGGATGATCGCACTAGCTCACACACCACACGGGGGGGGGAATATTTATGTCTTTAAGTCTAATGTTAAGTGTTTTTCAAGTATAGTTCAAACAGGTGCTTTGTCAGATTCAATCTTTATCGGAGATGTCTAGGAAATCTAGCTCTGCTACGATCTCAGACAGACCTGGGCCATCCTCTAGACAAGAAGCTATAGATACCTCGAATCTATCAACTACCCCTGCTCAAAACTTACCGAGCGCCGCGATAGCATCCGTCGAATTAGCTCCCGACGCTCTAGAGGCAGCTATTTTCTTAGACGACCCAACCGATTCACAGTTCTCAAAGATTAACAAAAGTAAACTCCGTCGGATATGCTCTGCCCACGGAATCCCTTTCGACGACATGTTAGTTCCTTCGGGGAATGATCGTCCGCATTTGCCCCCAGCCGGGTATACAGCCTGCAATAAGTTTATGTGCTGGGTCGGCAGCGTTCCACCCTTCAATTCCTTCCTTCGCGACTTATTGTAATATATCGAGATTGCTCCTTCACAACTGCCTCCGAACTGTCATGCTTTCTTATATGGCACTTGCATCCTCTTTATGAGTGTCTTCTCCAAGCTTCCGACTCCAGGCGATATCCATTATATTTATCGCTTCAATAGACGGTCGGATAGCCCGTCTTTCATATTTTTGGAGCCATATAGTAAATGCCAAATCCTGACTAGGGCATGGAGCAAATTTGCCCAGTACAAGCAAGAGTGGTTCTATGTTCGTTGTCCTTTCGATTTCGCTAGGAGATGGGTGGAAGGAAGTAAGTTCGTTTTCTAGATCAACACTTGAATTTGGCGAAATCTGCATCTTTTCTGACTCTTTATCCACCTTTTCAGGTATCACTCAACGTCCCGAAGGCTCCGGATACTTTGAAGCAATGGCAACTATCCGAGCTCTCCCTGCAGAAGATCGGGACATCAAATCTCTCATTTCAAATGAGTCACTTGCGAGATTCGGGCTGCTGGCAGAAGGTCGCCGAATAAACCTTCCCCAAGGCGTCACTCTATCCAGACCTGCTGCAGGCAAGGGAAAAAGGCAGGCTGGGCCTTCAACACGCAATGCCCCTGACATGCCAGAAGAGGGAGAAATTAGAGAAGGCAAGACGCCCGGAGTACCGGGTGAAAATGTTAGTCCCACCCAGGATCCGACGGTTGAAGTCCATGATATTGAAACGTCATCTTCCCCTTCCAAGGGAAAAATGAAATTGACCTATAAGTTGAGGAGGAAGAAAGTGGGTGGAACTTCTAAAGTTACTCTTATTCCAGAGGAGAGAGAACCTTCCCCCAACCTTTAGAAAGTTCGCTGAAAGGCCTGTCGAATCTCACCATCCCTGACGATATACTCAATTATGGTTTTGACGACTCAGAGGCGCTTAAACTTCATTCGCCCGCCAGAGGCGATGTAGGCGCTCAAGCCTATGTCCAGGGAGATAAAACTCCTATTAGTAAAGATAAAGAAACTGGTCCGTCGGGGGGAACACTAGGACACACACGGACACGTGCACTTCACCCTACACTTCAATTTTCGCCATCACCCCGATCTTTTCTAACTTGTCGTCATTTTCATTTTATGCAGGTGACATGGGACGCTCCCACAGATTTGATCGTCTCCACGGCTCATCCATTTTTCATCATTCTGGCCAGGACTCGGGCACCGGCAAGCGCCGGGACAAAGACGACTACGGAGACCGAGACAACCGTCCTCGAGAGCCGACTTATAGAAAGAAATCACACAGCCAGTCTTCATACTCTCGCGATCTTCCTCCTCAAACAGAGCAAGGCAGAGAAAAATCTTCGTAGAAGGGGTCTCAACCCGATGTTTCCCAAGATCAACATTCTGGTTCATCAAGCACACGGCAATCTCGGGAAAATCGTAAGAGAACAGAACTTTCAAAGCCACCTCCCCCTGTTCCTACGGCGGACCCAACGATATCGAAGAAGCTGGCCGAGCTTAAAGCTAAATTTCCCAAAATCTGCTTTGACGGTCTGAAGTTCCTTTCAGCAATTCATCATATTCCGGGGCAAGTCAAGCAGAGCGCCATCGCTTGCAACAACGACGTTTATGTTCAACATGACGCGTTTTTTCATTTAGTTGAAAAAGTCTCGGAAGTCTCGGTCGATCGTCAACAGGAAATCGACCGCCTGAAACTTGAAGCTATCTTCGATAAGGATATTATCAAAAATCAGGATGAAAAGCTCTCTTTATATAAATCCCAACTCGAGTCCGCCGAACAGAGTGCCAAAGACACAGCGGAGGCCGTCACCCGCCTAAAGATGACTCATAAAAAGGAAATTGACGAAGCGGTCCAACAATGTGGAGCCCTGGCTTTAGAAAAAGAATCCATCCAGAAAGAAAGGGAAGCACTCTCCCTGCAGGTTAAAGAGTTGAAAGAGCTACTCTCTAAGGAGAAAGAAGAGAAGATAGCTGCTCAAGAGGAGTCTCAACGATATTGCAATGAGATTGTTGCTACACGACTCTTGAAGGCAAAGCTCGACGATGAGCTTTCTAAGGTCGGGGTGATGAAGGACGAAGCCCGTGAAGAGGGCAAAAGAATAGCATCCGCGGAGATCGACTCTCGCCTCGAGGCGGCTACAGAGGCCGGCAGAGAGGAGGTCAAGTGTATGTTTGACCCACTGATAGCTGAATACAATGCCCGTGTCCTCATGCACCGGGACTTGACTTTCTTAGGCGAGGGCTATCTTGAATCTTTAGCCGAGGCTTGGGAGACTTTAATAAAGATTAGAAAGGTGGAGTCGGGCACCGAGGAGGTTGACGAGGATGCTTTAGTAAAAGAGTTTCTCAGGGGGAACGAGCCATCAGAATTGTCTACAGCTATGGCTCTCTTTAGTAAAGGCTCTCCTCCATCAAAGGAGAAAAATGACATAGCTGGCTCGTCTAGAACTGGGCCTTCAGCTCCCCCTCCTACTCAATCGGTCAATCGGCTAGTACTTGATCCGTTTGAATAACACGTTGGGTATGATCCGGAAGACCCCGGTCTCGACATTCACGTGCTATCTCCCATTTTAGAGGGCGAGACCCCTCGGACGGCCGAAAGCCAGCAAGAAACCGATACATAACTCTTTTTCTTAAAGTTTGACGAACCTTCGCTGTCGGCGAGAGGTTATTGTATTCTAACGTTCGTCCTTTGTGTTTTTACGTAGGCCGCCCCGATCCTGAACCGACTCCAAGGAGCGATGACGCCAAGGAGGAGATGGGGAAAGCGAGCGACGCTACTCACGCAGGAGTAACCCCCGGTCCTGACGCTCAAGTGATCGGGGCACTCGACGATGATAAGTCTGAAACTCCATCCCCCATTGAAGGGAGTTATGAAATTGAAATCACGGGCGCCTCAGAACACACTTCGAAAGTGAGTATGAAGGAGCAGCTTGCCGAAGAGAAGAGGAAGAAAGTTGAGATCAAGGTCGAGTCTCAAGTAATAGAACTTAACGACCCACTGAACAGGCCTCTGAAAGTCATCCTTCCTGGCAAATCCAAACCACTGGATGTTCCTCCTCCCACTCCTGACACCGCTTCCTTGGCGAGCAAAACGTCCAAGAGAAAGCGTGTGGGGGAAGGGTCGTCCGAGGAAACAAAGAAGGAAAAGAAATTAAAGAAATCGAAGAAGTAGCCACTACACTCGTTCAACGAGGGTTAGCTTAGATCATGTAATTACTTTCATTTATTTACCTTCGTAGTCAATGTGGACAGACTTTTGACTCCGAGTTTTGGAGGAGTGGTTGTATAACCCCATTTTGGATTAATAAATAAAGTTTAGTTTCTTCGTCTTTTAAATGACTCTTGTTTTTTAGTTTTCTGTATAACTGTGTTCGAAACTCAAGTTCTTGTGAGTCACATGAGCCTCCAATCCATTTTCACATTTCTTGGAGATTCTTTAGAATCGAACATCTCTTATTTTATATTTTTGGTACTTAGAATATTTTTTAATCCGCGTTCTAGGGACTTAAAGTACTCCAATCCGCTTTCAGGGGACTTGGAGGTTTACGTCGTCTATACTCTAGTCCGCACTCCGGGGACTTATAGTACTCCAGTCTGCATTTAGGGGACTTGGAGATTCAAGTCATTTATACTCTAGTCCGCCCTCCGAGGACTTAGAGTACTCCGGCCCGCATTCAGGGGACTCGGAGATTCAAGTCGTTTATACTCTAGTCCGCGCTCTGGGGACTTAGAGTACTCCGGTCCGCATTCAGGGGGCTCGGAGATCCAAGTTGTTTATACTCTAGTCCACGCTCTGGGGACTTAGAGTACTCCGGTCCGCACTCAGGGGACTCGGAGATTTAAGTCGTTTATACTCTAGTCCGCGCTCTGGGGATTTAGAGTACTCCTGTCCGCATTCAGGGGACTCGGAGATTTACGTCGTTTATACTCTAGTCCGCGCTCCGGGGACATAGAGTACTCCGATCCGCACTCAGGGGACTCGGAGATTTACGTCGTTTATACTCTAGTCCGCGCTCTGGGGACTTAGAGTACTTCGGTCCGCATTCAGGGGACTCGGAGATTCAAGTCGTTTATACTCTAGTCCGCGCTCCGGGGACTTAGAGTACTCCGGTCCGCACTCAGGGGACTCGGAGATTTAAGTCGTTTATACTCTAGTCCGCGCTCTGGGGACTTAGAGTACTCCGGTCCGCATTCAAGGGACTCGGAGATTTACGTCGTTTATACTCTAGTCCGCGCTCCGGGGACTTAGAGTACTCCGGTCCACACTCAGGGGACTCGGAGATTTACGTCGTTTATACTCTAGTCCGCGCTCTGGGGACTTAGAGTACTCCGGTCCGCATTCAGGGGACTCGGAGATTCAAGTCGTTTATGCGAGTTCGTACGTCAGACAAAGTAATGTAACTCCAGTTGTTTGCCACCGGATTATAAGGCACAGAAACATCGGTAATTCATAGAAAAGATGGCTTCAAGCCTTTATTAATGAAAACAAACTAAATCATCCGACTACACGCTTAAAAGGAAACTAAGAATCAATGGAATAAAAAAATACGGGAAATAATTGCACCTAAAACATGAAAGAAATAGGCTAAATATAATAATGTCGCAAATGTTCACTGTTCCACGCTCGAGGGAGTGTCACGCCATCAACGGTTGCTAGCTTGAAAGTTCCCTCTCCAAGCTTCCGTTCAACGACATATGGACCTTCCCAGTTGGGATTCATACGTGATGGTACCGGGAAAACTCGTTTCAAAACGAGATCACCTACGTCAAAGATTCTTGGGTGGACTTTTTCGTTGTAATATCGTTTGACTCGGTGCCTATATGCTGCCGCCCTTAACTCGGCTTCTTCACGTTTTTCATCAACGAAGTCCAATGATTCCAACAGGATATCCTGATTCGTCTTAGGATCATAATGTGTCACCCAATGTGATGGAACTTCAAGTTCCATGGGTATAACAGCTTCCGAGCCGTATGCCAATGCGAATGGAGTGTGGCCAGTCGCGGACTTGTGGGTAGTTCTATAAGCCCAGAGCGTTGTTGGGAGTTCATCTACCCACTTGCCTCCAGCCTTTTCCAAACCTTCTTCAATATGGACTTGATTATTTTGTTCACTGCTTCAACTTGTCCATTAGCCTTCGGATGAGCAACGGCGACGAACTTTTTCTCAATGCCATACTTTAAACAAAAATCTTTGAATTCTCTACTTTCAAATTGAGTTCCGTTGTCTATAATGATGGTTCGCGGGAGGCCAAAGCGGCATATAATGTTTCGTACAATGAAATTAATGACCTTCTTGGAGGTGATTGTGGCCAAAGGCTCTGCCTCGGCCCATTTCGTGAAGTAGCCGACCGCAACTATCGCGTATTTTGCACCACCTTTGGATATAAGCAAAGAACCGATTATGTCGATTCCCAGATTGCAAACGGCCATGGACTAACCATTTGCGTGAGTTTCGTCGGTGGAGCTCTCGGGATTTTTGCGTATCTTTGACACTTGTCACGTTTTCTTACATAGTCTGCAGCATCTCGATTCACAGTTGGCCAATAGTATCCGTAGCGGAGGATCTTTTTTGCTAGTGTCTGCCCCCCAGTATCATCGCCACATTCTCCTTCGTGAACTTCCTCCAAGACTCGCTTTGTTTCATCACGGGCGATGCACTATAGTAAGGGAATCGAGAACCCACTCCGATACATTACTCCGCCCTACATCATATATCGTGCGGCTTTGCAAATGACCTGTCGCCTTTCGCTTCTTTTTTCGGGCAAAGTCCCGTTTAACAGGTATTGTTTGAACGGAGTTATCCACGACTCCTTCTCGATTTCCGTTTCCAACAAAAAATCGACTTCCATCACATCTATGCTTGGAGCATGTAAGGTTTCGACGGGAAATAATCCCATTTGTTGTGCATCGCCAGTGCTTGCGAATTTGGTCAACGAGTCGGCTTCCTTGTTCTGTTCACGCCGGACATGCGAAATGTCATAATGTTCGAAGTTCACCAATATTTGCTGAACCAGAACAAGGTACGAAGAAAGCTTTTGTCCCTTTGCTTGGTAGTCTCCTCGCACTTGGTACACCACCAGCTGCGAGTCAAAAAAGATTTCAACTGATTTTACCCTGAGTTCTCCAACGAGCTTTAAACCAGCAATCAATGCTTCATATTCTGCTTCATTATTCGTAGCCGGGAAATTGAGCTTCAAAGCATAACAAATCGATCGATTTTCTGGAGTCACAAGGACTACACCAGCCCCGGAGCAACGGTCATTTGATGCCCCATCGGTGTACAATTTCCATTGAATGGGAGGAATGACACTGTGACCATCTGGTTCGTTTGATACAATAAACTCAGCGATGAAATCTGCTAATGCTTGCCCTTGTATTGCTCTTCGTGGCAGGTAGGTAATATCGAACTGACTCAATTCGATATTCCATTTTAACATCCTTCCAGAAGTTTCTGGTCGTTGGAGTACCTACCGCAAGGGCTGATCGGTATAAATACTGACTGAGTGCACTTGAAAGTATGGACGCAGCTTGCGTGATGCAATCACCAAGCAATAGGGCAATTTTTCAATTTTAGGATAATTTCTTTCTGCCCCCATTAAACATTTACTAACGTAATACACCGTCTTTTGAACTCGGTCCTCCTCGCGGACCAAAGCCGCACTTATAGCATGCGGGGATACGACCAAGTATACGTACATCATTTCGTGGTCTACTAGTTTCGACAGCACTGGAGGACTCTCCAAATGCCTCACCAGATCTCGGAACGCTTCCTCACAGTCGGATGTCCATTCGAAATTCCTCTTTCCTTTCTTTATTATATCGAAGAAGGGAATGCAGTTGTCTGTGGATCTGGATATAAATCGACTCAGCGCAGCCAACTTTCCATTCAAGCTTTGTACCTGTTTTATAGTTTTGGGCACTTGTACATCTCGAATAGCTTGAATCTTTTCCGGGTTAGCTTCAATTCCCCGGGCATTAACAATGAATCCTAAAAACTTCCCCGACGCAACGCCGAAGGAACACTTCAGAGGGTTGATCTTCATCCCATAATATCTGAGTATGCCGAACATCTCTGCTAAGTCTCGAATGTGGTCGTTTGACTGTCGTGACTTCACGAGCATGTCATCCACATAGACTTCCATCGTTCTACCAATCTGATCTTTGAACATTCGATTCACCAAACGCTGATAGGTCGCTCCCGCGTTTTTCAATCCAAAAGGCATTACTACATAACAATATAGCCCAACATCTGTGACGAAACTGGTGTGCTCCTGGTCCGGAATGTGCATCGGGATCTGATTGTATCCCGAGTACGCATCCATGAATGACAACAACTCATGTCCTGCAGTGGAGTCGACCAAATGATCAATTCTAGGTAATGGGAAACTGTCCTTAGGGCACGATTTGTTTAAATCGGAATAATCTACGCAGGTTCTCCATTTCCCATTTGCCTTTTTTACCAGCACGGGGTTTGATACCCATTTAGGGTAGAGGGCGTCGCGGACGAACCCATTCGTTTTGAGCTTGTCCACCTCCTCTCTGAGAGCAGCGTACTTCTCCGGGTCCATTCCTCTCCTTTTCTGCTTAACTGGGACGTACTTCGGGTCTATGTTCAACATATGACTCGTAATAGCAGGAGAGATCCCGCACATGTTAGAATGTGTCCAAGCGAAAACATCGAGATTCGCTCAGAGGAAATCACTAAGGTCTTCGGTCATCGAGGGGCTGAGTTGTGATCCAATCTTCTGCACTCGCGATGGATCATCTTGGCTGACTGAAATGTCAATCGTCAGTTCAGCCGGTGCTTCTTTTTCTTCCCTGGGTTCCTCATCGTCGTCTCTCGGATCTATGTCTCTGAAGATCCGAGAATCACGCCCGAGCCAGGGCTCGAGCATTACTTGTCAATTGTCAGTATGCTGAATGCAGACGGAATTGTCCGCAACCTTTCCTTTCTCCCTCCGCTGGGCCTCTCGGAGCTCGGCCACATAACATGCATGACCGGTCGCCTGGTCTCCATGAACAACACCTACTCCTTTGTCAGTCGGAAATTTTAAAGTCAAACACCACGGGCCAATGCTGCCCTAAACTCACCAGGGCCGGTCGGCCCAAAAACACATTGTATGGAGAATCCACATCCAAAACTACGAAAGGTAGGATTCGCACCCTCCTACGCTCACCTTGTCCTGGTTCAACTGGCAACTCAACATACCCCAGTGCATCGGTCGCTGCGCCATTAAAGCCATGTATACGAGCTTTAGATGGCTTCAAATCCTTCATCTCCATCTTCATTTGGTTATAAGCCTTCTTGAAGATGATATTGACAGAACTTCCACAATCAATCAAAATTATTTTCACAAAAGCCGGCCCGATTGTCGCAGATATGACCATCGGGTCAATGGTAGGAGCCTCCACTTGGTTAGCATCTCTGCTCCTGAATACTATATCGTCTGTCATCATGTGCAGCTGTTTAGCAGGGGTCCCATCCTCTACGTTGGAACAACACTCAAAGTCTGCATGCCTCAGGGAATTAGCATACCGCTCCATTTCTTGCCAGTTCTTATCTGCAAGGTGAGGTCCGCCGATGATCGTGTTTATGACTAGTCTAACCACGGTCCGAGCAGGCTCCTCGGGGTGACGTGGAGCTGGTGCACGACCGGGATTGGACGTTCCCTGTCCACCTTCTTGCGGATTCTTTACAAACTCCTGTAACTTTTTCTGCCTAACCAACTTCTCTATAGCGTCGTGTAGGTATCTGCACTCTTCAGTATTGTGCCCATAAGTCTCATGAAAGCGGCAATACTTCCCGGTCCGCTTTTGCTCCTCGGTTGACTCCTTTGGGCACGGCTTTCTGTACTGAAAGGTATTGCAAGTTGATAGGTAAATATTTTCCAAAGATGCATTCAGTGGGGTGTACTCGTTGTAGGTTGGAATTCTCGGCTTCCATTTCCCCACTTCTCTCTTCTTCACCTGATTTCTTCCTCCAGATTCCTTAGATTGCCCGGGCTTGTTCTGGACATTGACCTGAACTTTCCTCGAGTTGTCTCCGGATTGCTTCACAGCAATGTTGCTTTTCATGGACTCCTGAACAAGCCCCGGTGCCTTATCTCGCCTTATACACCTGGCTTCCTCTCTTCTTATGAATTGATGTGCCTTTGAGTAAAAACACTCTAGCATAGTCAGAGGTTTTCCTACCAGCCAATCTCTAAACTTTGAATCCGGATCCACACCTCGCATCACAGCCATAAGAATTGCATGATCATTGGGATTACTGAATTCAGTAGCTGCAACATGGAACCTCTGCAAATACTCCTTCAATGACTCCCCATGATCTTGGATTACACTTGATGGAGACATCACGTCCTTCGGACGAGTAGTATGTATTCTGAATTGTTCTATAAATTTCTTCGCCAACTCCTCGAAACTGGATACGGACCGCGGAGGAAGTCGGGTGAACCACATGGTAGCAATCCTAGATAGAGTTATTGGAAATCACCTGCACTTGGTTGCATCATTCGCTCTAGCTGAATCCATTATCCATTCGTACCTCATCACATGCTGCCTGGGATCAGTCTTTCCTTCGTAAGCCGGGATAGTTGGCATGCTAAACTTCCTGGGGTACTCAGTCCATAGGACAGTGTCTGTGAACGGAGTATGACTCCTGGATACCCCCCAATCATCATTCGACAAGCCTTGATTCTCTTTCATCAACTGTCTGATCATAGCTGTTAGGTCTGGGGTTTGTATGGAAGGTGGAAGGTTGGAGTCTGTCCTACGGGATTGATCAGGTCGATGCCTCCTCTGTTGGCGATCTGTCAAACGTGCATCTTGAGGTTCGGCATCATTGGCGTCTTGGTGAGCCGGGCGTCCAGCTTCCACCTGCGTTCCAACTCCTAAGTTTCCCATTCCTGCCTGGTTGCGGTCTCCAAGGTGTAGGCGATCCCTGGTAGTTTGATCGGCATCACCTGCCTGTGTGGTTTCAGTCTTGCGGCGTCTACGCCTAGGGGGTTCATCAGATGAAGTTGAGCTATCAGATGAAGAGTAAGGAGCTGGACTTCCCCAGCACTCCGATGCTGTTGTTGAGTGAGTTGTGCCATAAGGTTGGCGTTAGCTTAGATCTGCTCTCCAAGTTGTCTCCTGCTTTCCATGAGCTCTCTCATCAAGTCGTTGAACTCTGTTCTGGTGACAACTTGCATTTGGTCCTGGGCGGCAGTCCCTGCACCCAGATTTTCTTGCTGATTGCTAGGTCCTACTTGTTGTACACTAGCGGTCTCATGGGCATCCGTGTTATGAGAGGTCGATCTGGTGCGTGGTCTTCCCATTGTAGAGTTATTGGTAGAAACTCTAAGTAGAATCAACGGATGTCCTATGAATGACTCGAATCTCCTTCGGGGGATTTATTCAATCCAGTAGCTTCAAAGTAGATCCTTGTGGTCTGAGAATTCGATTCTCAGTGAAAACACCAAAGTGTTAGCACCAAAATTGGTCACTGACCTCGTTGAGAAAGATTATGTAGAGAGATAAATGAAGAAAGTAAATGTAAACAGAGAGCAATATGCAAAGTTAAATGTGGAGAATAAGAACACCAGATTTATAGTGGTTCGGCGTAATTGCCTACGTCCCCTTTGAGGTTAATCTTTATTGCTTTACTTGATAATCGATTACAGATACAATCCGTACACCAATTACTTGAATGTGATTACTAAGTAAAAAGGATGAGTCTTGAAAGCGGCAGAGTCTCCCTAGTGTTCTCGAAAAAAGGTCCATTTCACTGTGCCCCTGCCTCTCTATTTATAGATGAAGATGGGTTAGACTTCCCTGGTAGGCCTAGTGGCAAGATACCTCGGCCCAAAGTAAGTAACTCATGTGTGCCGAACCATGAATGCTGAATGGCAAATGCCAAGCGAGACTTCTGCCGAGCGAGGCTCCATGCCGGTCGAGACTTCTGCCAAACGATACTTCTGATGCCGGACGACCTTCGAATGCCGAACAAGGCTGAATGCCGAACGACCTCTGAATGCCGAACGAGGCTGGAATGCCGATCGAGGCTGGAATGTCGAGCGAAGCAGGAATGTCGAGCGAGGCTGTAATGCCGAGCGACCTTCGAATGCCGAACGATACCCCTAATGCCGAGCGAGGCTGTAATGCCGAGCGACCTTCGAATGCCGAACGATACCCCTAATGCTGGGCGAGCCTGGATGCCGAGCGAGACTTCTGCCGGTCGAGGCTGCAATGCCGAACGATACCCCTAATGCCGAGCGAGCCTGGATGCCGAACAATGCTTATGTTGTTCCTCTAGTTACTTGGCCAAATCTCCATGTAACAACTATCATTCTTGAGCCTATTTACTTCATGGTTGAACCACCTAGGCCTTTATAAGGCTCCAAAATTCCATCTTTAGTAAGTAGAATCTTAGATCTAGTGCCGATCAAGAGTTTGGTGATAGTTCGACTTAGTTTGGTTGCTTTTTGGCGAGCAAATTCCCACCTTTTAAATAAAGTTTTGACCTTTACTATATTAATGGAAATACATGTTATTTGTTGATGTTTGTATGTTTTAAATATGTTGGATGTGTTGGCTAGTTAACCACCTTAAAAAGTTGACATCTTGATGATTAATTGAAAAGTTATTTCTTGTTTATAAGTGATGATCTATACGTTGTATAAATTGCTAAGTACTTTTGTTTATATGCTCATACTATACTATGTGATGCTTGAATAAATAAATGACATGTGAAAAGTGTTGACGGAAATGTTCGTATAGCGACTATCGTTATATCAACACTTTTGAAACAACATCTCTTTTAGAATCCTTGGTTTAAAACCTGCGCTTGGATTTTACAAGGTTAATTAATTACCTTAATAATGATGATTTAATTTTAATTAATCATTTTAAAACTGATGGTTTAAGGTTAATTAATTATTTTAATAATGATATTTTAATATTATTTAATCATTTTAAATAATGATAATTAAGATTAATTAATTATTTAAATAATGATGTGATTAAGATTATTTAATCATTTTATTAATGGTGTTTTAAAATTAAATGATAATTTTAATTAATGATGTTCAAGGTTAATTAATTATTTAAATAATGATGTATTAAAGTTAATTAATCATTTTGTTAACGATGTTTTAAGACTAATCAATCGCTTTGATAATAATGTTTTAAATTTAATTAATCATTCCAATAATGATGTTTAAAGTTAATTAACCATTTTAATAAAGATGTTTACGGGTTGGCTAAATTATTCTAACAATGACGCTTTAAAGTTAATAAATCATTTAAACAAGAATGATTAAAGTTAATTAATCATTTTGAAATAAAGTTGTTTGGAGTAATTAATCAGGATTAAAGCTAATTAATTATTTTAAACAAAGATGTTTGAAGTAATTAATCATTAGTTAAAGTTGACTAATCATTTTGAATAATGATATTGAAGAAATTAATCATGTTTTAAAGCCAATTAACCATTTTGATAGTGTTGTTTAAAGTTAATATTTTCTTTAATGTGAAACCCCAACACAATTTTAGTTTTAGAAGTAAAAGTTCGATTCAGTTATGGAAAAGCAGTTCTGTAAATGATATCGCTTATATGGAAAGGATTTAGTCATACTTTTAACACTAAATGTCGAGGCATTGACTCATTTCTATCTCAAAGGTTAAAAAGGTCATCAAGGCAATGCCTAGAGGTAACACTGCCTCAACTTGCCCGCTTCATTTTCAATCAAGAGATAACACTTATTTGGAGTCGACGAGTAGTAGTAAGAATATGAAATTTAATTTCCATATACGATCATTTTTAATTTTTCTCATTAGTTGATTTATTAACTATCGGATCAGCTTTCATCATTGTGTATTGTCTATCTAAGGCAATTTCTTGCTTATTTGTTATCCTTTGTTGAAAATGACTAAAACCAAAGCGCGAGTGGAAACCAAGCTATGTGGGGTTGCTCCCATTAGGGTAATTTCACATTTACCCTAGGTCAGTTTCGGTTATATGCGCAATAAGATGTGAAATACTCAGATTCTCGGTAAAGGTTGGTAGGATCCAGCTTAGTATTGTCTGAGAGCCATCATAGTTCTCATGTATATTCTAGAGGTATACCTTCAGTAAGGGAGTGCACCTTCCTATTCATTTTGTTGGAAAATTTTACTTCTTTCCTTTGATTCCAAAATTTTAAATCTACCTATTTCTTAATTGCATCGGATAGTGTTGTGAGCACTTTTGCAGTGTTTAATTATTTGTATCCATTGTTGTGATTGGATGTTGTTATTACGAGGGAAAACACGTTTCACAATTGGCGACGTGGTCTCACATATTGTGTTTATTTCCGCCCTTTTGTTTAGAGTTTTTGCTCATACTAGACTTGTTGTTAGTTTTCCCTAAACTCTCGGGTACTCAATTATATTTGAGTAGTCCGAGAGTAGTAGGTTTTGTTGAGCTCTTTGAAGATGATGGACGAGCAGGAGGCTCCGTAGCTACCCATATATTTATTTTCGGTAGTATGTTTATTTTGCACGTATATTTTGTATCGGCATGTGTAAATGCAGAGTGTGTAACTACCTAGTCTGATAGTTGTAGTACTTTTGTGTAACTCCGATAACTCCATGTTATGAATAACTTGATGTACTATATTATTTTTGTATTATATGTAACCGTTCTGATGTAAGATTTTTCTATTCTTTTCTGTTATGTTCTGATTTTTTCTTCTATTTTACCCTATGACAACTCATTTTTTGGATTCTTCGACAACGACATATGAATAACGAGGTTGTGTTATGTGTTGTTCTCAATGGTCAGAAAGGTGGGTCGTCACATGGGTGTTATAAAGTGGTATCATAGCCTAGGTTTAAGTGGTGCTTAGTATAAAACCCTTTATCATGTCACAAGAATAAAATCCTATAGTTAGGGTTTTTCCGAAATAGGAAGTTTATACTATTCATTGACATGTTTAAAATTGTTATAGTTACAAACAATGACTAGCCAGAAGACATGGAATATTGAAGATTCATGGGGAGGGGTTAAGTGCACAACTAATCCCGAAGAACGATTAACCCTAACCTTCCCACAAGTCAAGAAGAAGATGATTAGAAGGAAGGCACAAAAGATTTTAGTAGGGGAAATGATAAAAGTGGCAAATACAGTATATGACCATGAAGAGGTACTACAAAGAGACCTTGTATTGCATCATCTACATAAAAAATGAAAGGAAATAGTGAAAGCTATAAAGATGGTAGAGAGAATCGAGTATGGAGAAATTCAAGAATTTCTCTAAATGGCGAGGTGAAATTCTAACACTTGTAAGACCTATACGAAGGAAAACATTCCCATAGGTAAATAAAAAACAGTTGGATGAAGAGAAGTTAGAATCCCAAGGATCAAATGAGGTCTCAGAAGAAGTTATGAGACTTATGGAAGCGCCCATGGAAAATGAATTGAACAATATTGCAGGATTCTTTCCCACACTATGACTTCCATGAAGAATGTAATGTAAAGAAATGAAGGGTTGCTTAAAGTTTGGTGGTTTAATCTCCAATTTTTTTGACTTATAAATATTGGAGATGTATATGGAAGTTTGTAAATAATAACCCAAATTTTGTTTATACGAAGAAAAAGGGTTATAAATAGTATATCCTTTATGTGTATGACTTGAGTTTAGTTGATTAATGTTTCATATTAAATAATATAGTTATATCTAGTCTTGATCATAACAAATTCCTTTTGTTTTTTTAAATTTATGGAAGACCAAGAAACTACTACTTCAACTCATAGTCGAGAGGCTCAAGCCTCCGCATAACAAAATCCTATGGAATTGTTCACATCCTTCATCAAACAAATGGAACAAAGCTCCTCAAGACATGTGAATAATCCATCTGATAATATATCGAGTTGTTTTAAGAACTTACATCCAGACAAATTTTTTGGAGATACCGATCCATTTAAAGCTGAACAATGGATCCAACATTTAAAGAAATTGTAAAGATCCTGAACTCGGCCTTCGAAAATCGGCACCCGTACTTCACTTGTACCCAAAATGCCGCAGATTCAAACGCCGAATCTGGCTCTCCGGAGCTTATAACATCATTAAGTATAACAACACATCGGAAGAAAGAAATAGATGATATCATATACAACTCCAATGAATACAATATCTAGAATGATATACAACAATGATATCAATATGATACAACAATATCAGAGACAAATAATAATGTTACAGCGGAAACAACAGAACTGATATCTCCAAATGATCTGAAAAAGAGCATAAGTCCAACCTTACTCCAATATCAAGCTCGAACCACCATCACATCCCACTAAGATAAGCAAGGTCAGTCGCCCGTGAACTCCAAAAACTGAACTAGCTCCAACTAGTCTACTAAACCTGATTATCTGAAAAACCCAACTCTAGACTGCCCGTGTGGAAATTTGTGAGCACCCAGAGTTTAGGAAGGGAACAATAAACTTCGGGTGCCCACAAATTTCCACACGGGCAGTCTAGAGTTGGGTTTTTCAGATAATCAGGTTTAGTAGACTAGTTGGAGCTAGTTCAGTTTTTGGAGTTCACGGGCGACTGACCTTGCTTATCTTAGTGGGATGTGATGGTGGTTCGAGCTTGATATTGGAGTAAGGTTGGACTTATGCTCTTTTTTAGATTATTTGGAGTTATCAGTTCTGTTGTTTCCGCTGTAACATTATTATTTGTCTCTGATATTGTTGTATCATATTGATATCATTGTTGTATATCATTCAGGATATTGTATTCATTGGAGTTGTATATGATATCATCTATTTCTTTCTTCCGCTGTGTTGTTATACTTAATGGTGTTATAAGCTCCGGAGAGCCAGATTCGGCGTTTGAATCTGCGGCATTTTGAGTACAAGTGAAGTACGGGTGCTGATTTTCAAAGGCCGAGTTCAGGATCTTTACATTTGGTATCAGAGCAATTTAAAGATATATACTTAAGTTTAAAATTTGTTGGTTGTTACTCACCTTAAACATTTTTAGATTCCAGAAGTCTTCAAGTTGAAAGTTGAAACCTTTTTGAATTAGAAGGTTGAAAAATCTGGTTTGAATTTGCTACTGGAAGTCTTCTTCTTCTTGGTCTCAATTTTTTTTGTTTGCTTAATGTTTTTAAGTTGAGGTTTTTTTTAAGTTTGGATGATATTTTCTTCAGTTTTACTTAACTTTGAATGAACAAACTGAATTGGAAAGCTTGATATATGTAAAATTGGGTTTACAAGAGATGATGATATTTGTACAAGTTGATATAATTTTGTACAATAGAAACCAGAGATTTTTTCTTGTTTTTGGAGGCTGATGAGATATATTTGTGCGTGCATTAATTGTGTTGTACCATATTTATAAAAAAAATTCTTTCTTCATTTCAGCTGTACAAATATATATGTGATAGTTTGATGTGGCTTCCTTTGCAAGCTCTTATACTTCATATATATTTCTTGTTTCTTTTTACAAGTTAATTCATACTTATATATTTATTTTGTTCAACTCAAATATATCATGTTGTCTTCATTTGCAAGGTCCAAGAGAATCACATTTCCTTTTTGACTTGTCTTTTATTTATTTCTATTTCTATTTTTATTTCTAGCTCAAATACTTATTATTACCTTTATTTATTGTCTTGTATTTATTTTA
This sequence comes from Allium fistulosum, assembly GCA_030737815.1. Lineage (NCBI taxonomy): Eukaryota > Viridiplantae > Streptophyta > Magnoliopsida > Asparagales > Amaryllidaceae > Allium > Allium fistulosum. The sequence continues at coordinate 616,278,563 of CM060907.1, forward strand.
TATATTAACCATCAATTCTAAATTTAAATCATTTATTTATTTTTCTTGTGTCCAAAGTCTATATTTTTATTTGAATTCAGGGAAACTCGCATCAATTTATCAATTAATTTTAAAATTTTAATTCAAAAATTCAATTAATTATCAATTTAAATATATATAAAATCCGGGGTCGTTACAGAAATATTTGAAGTGTTGGATTGTAGTGAAATAGATAAAAGGAAGTTGACCGTATTTCAACTAGCAGGAGAGGAATTGGTGGGATTTAGCCAGGACTATAACTGATTTAGGTGTGATGACTTGGAGAAGTTTTAAGGAAATGTTTCTAGAAAGTATTTTTCAGAAATGAAAGAGAGAAGATGAAACTGAAACTTCAAGCTCTTACACAAGGAAACATGACGGTAGCCTAATATCAAAATCAATTTGAGGCGTTGTCTAGATTTGCAAGTCATTTAATTAATACGCTTGGAAAAAGGGCTAGAAGATTTGCAAGAGGACTGATTCCACCAATAAGAGGACACGTGATTGGTGATTATATCAAGACTTATGAGGCAATCATATTTGAAGCTCTTAACCTTGAAGAGGACTACATTCAACTTCAGCAACAAAGGAATCTTTCGAATAAGAGAAATCATAACAATCAAGGGAAACTCAGTAATCAGAAGAAATTCAATGGTAAGAAGCCATAGTACAACGAGGAAACGAAGAAAGAAGGGACGCAACAAGGAGAGAGTCAAAATAAAATAAAAATATGTTATAATTGTAACGAGAAGGGTCATGTTGCTCCTAACTATCCTAAGGAAAGAAAACAGATTATATGCTACAATTGTAATGAACCTGGACACATGAGCAAGGACCGTAAAAAGCCGAAAAAGGAAAATAAAGCAACATCAGGAAATCAAGCCAGGGTATACGCAGTAGTTTCTGAACAACCACGTGTGGAAGGTACCTTATTTATTTTGATTTTAAAGCTAAAGTTTTATTTGATCCGGATGCTATAATTCCTTAATATATGTAGTATTCGCTACTAAGTTAGGATTACCAATTGATCAACTAACAAATTCCCTAACAATAGATAACTTAGTATAAGAAGAAACTGAACTTGGTATATGTAAGAATTGTCCTCTTTATATTGAATATAAGGAAATACTTGTGGATTTGTTTCTTTTCCCAATGATTTGTTTTGATCTCATTCTTGGAATGGAGTACAAACATTATGCCAAACTAGATTGTCATGGCATGGCTATAACCTTTTCCATTCCAGGACATGAGACATTCATATATTCGTGTAATAAATTTAGAAATGCATTCATATCCGGTTACCTAGCACATATAGACATTAAAGGTATAGGGCAACAACTAGACCGAATCAAAATAGTTAGTGAATTTGAAGAAGTAATTAGGAATATACCAAGGTTACCATCAAAACGAGAAATTGCCTTTTGTAACGAATTTGTCCCTGATACGAGCCCAATAACAAAGATAACTTATCGTATAGCTCCACTAGAGAATCAAGAATTAAAGAAGCAAATTCAAGGGTTAAAGGATCAAGGATTTATTAGACCACGTAAATCACCTTGGGAACCTTTAGTATTGTTCGTAAAGAAGCATGATGGATCCCTACGATTGTGTACTGACTATCGAGAACTTCATAAGGTTACAATTAAGAATAAGTATCCATTACCTAGGATTAATGATCTATTTGATCAACTTCAAGGAGCTACATATTCTCAAAGATAAATTTGAGATCTGGTTATCACCGGTTAAGGATAAAGGAAGAAGATATTCCAAAGACAGCTTTCCAAACACGGTATGGTGATTATGAGTTTTTGGTCATGCCTTTTGGAATAACTAACACACCAGCAGTTTTTATGGACCTAATGAATCATGTGTTCCATCCTTACCTTGATCAATTTGTCATAGTATTTATTGATGATATCTTAATTTACTCTAAGTCAAGAGAAGAGCATGAGAAACATTTGCATATAACTTTACAAACATTAAAGGAGCACCAGTTTTCTGCAAAGATAAGTAAATGTGAGTTTTGGTTAGAAGAAGTAAAATTTACTGGGCATGTTATTTCAAAAGATAGGATAGGAGTAGACCCATTAAAAGTTGAAGCAATTTTAAAATGGAGTCCTCCAAGAACACCTTCGGAGAGTCGAAGTTTTCTTAGACTGGCTAGATATTTTAGAAGATTTATTCAAAACTTTTCAAAGTTAGCAGCTTCACTAACTAAGTTAATACAAAAGGACATAAAATTTATATGGAGTAAGATATGTGAGATGGCATTTTAGACATTGAAAAGATAGTTAACCGAAGCATTAGTTCTAACAATACCAAGGAGTGGAGAACGATACAAAATATATTGTGATGCATGTGGTCAAATGTTAGGATGTGTATTGATGCAGGAAGATAAAGTTATCGCTAACACTTCTCGACAATTAAAGAAGCATGAAGTAAATTATCCAACTCATGACTTGGAGTTGGCAGCGATAGTGTTTGCATTAAAAATATGGAGACACCATCTTTACGGTGAAAAAATTGATATTTATTCTGACCATAAGAGTTTAAAGTATTTGTTCTCTCGAAAGGAACTTGACATGAGACAACGAAGATGGATGGTGTTTTTGAAGGACTATGACTTCACATTACATTACTATCTCGGGAAAGCAAACGTGGTAGCAGAAGCATTAAGTCGAAAGTTATATGGAATTATTGCTAACTTGATGGTTACGAAATGGAGAGCTTTGGAAACTTTAGTAGAAACGAATGCTCGACCTAAGATGATTAATCAAATAAATAGTGAAAGGAAGGCTCTTATATATAATATGGTCATTCAACCTACTTTAGTTAGTAGAGTTATACAAGCCCAAAGACAAAATGGGAAGTTAAAGGATTGGTTTACGAAAATGATAGACAAGGACCTAGTAGATTGGAAGGTAGGAAATGACAAAGGATATAGATATCAAAATAGACGTTGCATGCCAAATAAAGTAGAATTGAAGAATGAAATTCTGAACGAGGTGCATCGTTCATGGCTCACTATACATCCTGGAAGCATAAAGATGTGTATGGATTCAAAGCATCAATTTTGGAGGAATGAAATGAAGAAGAATGTTGCAAGTTTTGTTTCAAGGTGCCTCACATGCCAACAAATTAAGGCTGAGCAACAACGGCCTATTGGTCTATTGCATCCGCTTCCTATAGCAAAATGGATGTGGGAACATATTTCAAAGGATTTTATTGTTGGACTCCCAAGATCAAACTAGCTCATTTTATACGCTATAGCATTAGATACTTAATTGAAAAACAAAGTAGAATCTACTCACAAGAAATTATCAGACTGCATGAAGTCCCAGTCACAATTGTTTCAGATAAAGACTCACGGTTTACCTCTAATTTTGGAAAAGTCTTCAAAAGGCGCTGGGTACAATACTCAATATGAGTACCACCTTTCATCCTCAAACAGATGGACAAACTGAAAGGGTTAATTGAGTAATAGAAGATATTATAAGATCTTGTGTAATGGAATTTGAAAGTACCTAGGAAACACACATACTATTAATTGAATTCACATATAACAATAGTTATCACACAAGTATTGGTATGACCCCATTTGAAGCTCTATATGGAAGGTCATGTCATTCATCAATTTGTTGGGCAGAGGTAGAAGATAGTAAACTTCTCGGCCCTGATCTAGAGATAAAAACAATAAAGAAAATTACAACCATACGAGAACGACTAAAAAGTGCTCAATGTAGACAGAAGAGCTATGTAGATCAAAGAAGGGAAGATTTGGAATTTGAAGTAGGGGAACAGGTTCTTTTAAAGATTTCTCCATAAAGGGTGTAATGCGATTTGGAAAAAGGAAGGAAAAATTGTCACCAAGATTTATTGGACCATTTCAAATCACTGAAAGGATAGGTAAAGTTGCATATCGACTTGCATTACCTGAAAAATTAGCAGATATTCATAATGTTTCCAATATATCAATGATACAAAAATATATTCCTGACTCATTACATGTCGTTGATTTAAATAACATCGAAGTCAAGAAGGGTTCCTCATACATTTAACGACTCGTCTGAATTTTCGATAGGAAAATCAAGAAATTACGAACAAAAGAAATGCCTTTTGTAAAAGTTCAATGGAATAATCATGACGAAAATGAGGCATCGTGGGAACTTGACTCAAAAATGCTTAAAGATTATCCCGAGTTATTTGAGGTTTGGATTTCGAGGATGAAATCTTCTTTTAAGGAGGGTCGAACGTAAGAACCCGATCAACTTACCTTCATGTGTGTTGGTAAAATTTGTTTATCAAAATGAAATTGTAACAACACGTAATTTAATCACTTAGAAATTTGAATAATATAAATATTTGAATAGTGAATTATATAACCTTAATGCATGTCATTTTAAATAACAAATGATATAAAATACCATTTTCAAATATTTTTACATCAATGAGTATAGAAAAGTATACTCGATAATATGACCAAAAATTGGTTTATCGATATACGACTTTAAACTCGTATAGAGGGTTAGGAAATTACTAAAGTACCCTCCTCTTGGTCAACTATAAATATCCCAAGCCATGGAGAAAGAGAAAAACATTACAACTAAACAAAAGTAAGAAAACAAGGAAGATCTTACAGAAAACCAAGGAGCTAAGCCATAAGAAGAAACTATTATTACTAAGGCGAGGAAAACTATTTAATTTTGAAATTTCAAGTTATTCCATAAAGTAGTGTGTAACTTGTAATATGTTAAATCTATATATTGCACTATTTTAACCCTTTTGGTATTATAGACATACCTTTTGCTTGATATATTTTTGACCTTAATCAGATGTGTATGATTGATGCTTCGATTGTTATTAGTTGATGGTTATAAAGTACCTTGAAGAATACTTATATATACACCTATGATTTATGATGGCTTTCGGACGAATGCAGTAAAAGACAAAAGATCTAGGATAATGAACTGTTACTTTATTTCCATACCGTGTGTTATAAGACAAAGTACATCCATACTATGTGTTAGGATACCATCCGTGATGGAATAAAAAGTTTCAAGGATCTAATTCCCTACTCCGTGTTTGGATTAGATCCATATGTATCCAAATTTGTTTTGACATAAATTTATGATTTTGTTATGTTCCTTGTTTACAAAAGATATCTATATATGTCGAATGAGTTTTCACAAATATGTTTGGAGAAAATTTACCTATTTTAATTGAGTAATATATGTTTGATACGTTAATATACTTCAAAATATGGTTTGGACATCCTGGAAAATTTTGTGATATGACATGAGATTTAGATTAAATAGATTCCTCACTAGGTCAGTGTTGCTTATGATGCTACACATAAACATTTCAGGTTCAGATAATTAAAATGGATTTTGGGACTTTTCATGGAAAACCGAAAGTGAAGAATTTTTCTTAGCTTTCATTTAGTATTGTAAATCTTGATGTACACATATGTATGAAGTCGAAGACAAGACCTTATTAAATTAACTTGTATTGCAAATATGAATATATAATATTTCTTCCACTTGAAATCATTTACTTTGAATGATTTGAGGTTCTGGCATTTTTCCTTGCGAACTTGTGACACTAATATGATAGCACTACATTATGAGGGTGGCACTCCCGATTTCGGCCAAGAGTGTCGGAGCGGGGTCTTACATGGTCAGCCATAATCTTTCCTTTGGGACAATTCCAACTTAAAGCTTCTTAACTAAGATTGATCGTGAATTTGAGATTGAAATACTATACTCTATATCATTTATGAAGTTCGAGTTCGAATACCCATTCATAAGGAGTTTGTTTTTCTATAAACAATTCTCTAGTATTTCAAAAATATTTGAGAACACTCTAAATTATCATTTAGTGATCTTAATTCAGGTTTCATACTTGCTTTATATATCAAATGCATAAGTGAAACGTGATATTATAAACAACACAACATGTATGTGTTTGTATCAAAAATGGGCATGACACTCTTCGGGTTTTGCACTTTGTCTTCCTCCCGAACTAGAGCAGCACTAATCGCATGTTCTGATACTGCCAGGTAGAGGTATAATTGCTCGTTGTCAACTGGTTTTGACAAGATCGGAGGTGTGGAAAGATGTTGAACTAGTGATCGGAATGCGCCTTCACACTCCGTGGTCCATTCAAAGATTCGCTTTCCCTTCCGGATCAGATCGAAGAAAGGAATGCATTTGTCGGTGGACTTTGAAATAAACCTGCTCAATGCTGCAACCTTTCCGTTGAGACTCTGGACTTGCTTTATGGTTCTAGGGGTTTGCAAATTTCTTATTGCCCAGATTTTCTCAGGATTCGCTTCTATCCCTCGAGCATTGACAATAAACCCAAGGAACTTTCCGGACGCGACGCCGAAGTGGCACTTCAGTGGGTTGAGCTTCATTCCATACTCTCGAAGGATGCTGAACATCGAATTTAAATCTCTGACGTGATCCGTGGAAAATCGATACTTCACCAGCATGTCATCCACGTAGACCTCCATGGTCTTCCCGATCTGATCGGCGAACATCCGTTTGACTAAGCGTTGGTATGTTGCTCCAGCGTTCTTTAGACCAAACGGCATGACTTTGTAACAGTAGAGTCCCAGATCGGTTACGAAGCTGGTATGTTCCTGATCGGGTAAATGCATGGGTATTTGATTGTAGCCGGAATAAGCGTCCATAAAAGATAGTAGCTCATGTCCGGCCGTTGAATCTACGAGCTAATCAATTCGTGGAAGTGGGAAGCTATCTTTTGGACAGGCCTTGTTTAGGTCAGAGTAATCAACGCAGGTTCTCCATTTTCCGTTTGGTTTTCGAACCAGTACAGGGTTGGATACCCATTCTGGATACAAGGCATCCCGAATAAACCCGTTCGATTGTAGTTTATCAACTTCCTCCTTAAGGGCGGCAGATCTCTCTGGATCCATACCGCGCCTTTTCTATTTTACTGGGACATGTCGCGGATCTATATTCAGGGAGTGACTTGCAATGCTCGGCGAGATTCCGAACATGTCAGAGTGTGTCCAGGCGAAGACGTCGAGATTCGCCCGGAGAAATTCGACCAATTCCTACTGTGTCTGCTTGCTCAGTTGAGACCCAACTTTCAGCATCTTTGAATCATCATCCTCACTGATTGGGACATCCATAGTCAGTTCGGCCGGAGAAGCTTGACTCTCTGTAGATTCGTCTTTATCCTCATTGTCCTTAGGGTCAAGGTCTTTCAGGAATTGGTCGTGGTGCCCGGGCCGAGGCCCAGGCATCAATTGTCAATTATCAATAGAACGGACGTAGAGAGATTCCTCTATGCCCTTTCCTTTTTCTTTGCGCTGTGCCCCGCGCAGCTCAGCAACATAACAGGCCCTTCCCGTGGCCTGATCTCCTTGAACGACTCCAATCCCATGGTCGGTGGGGAACTTCAGAGTCAAACACCAATGGGCGATGGCTGCCCTGAACTCGGGTAGGGCCGGTCGGCCCAAAAACGCATTATAAGGCGAATCAATCTCTAAAACAACAAATTGTAACATCTGGACTCTCCGACGTTCTCCAACCCCCAACTCAACCGGTAGCTCAGTCACTCCAACGGGTATTGTGGCACTCCCGTTAAAACCGTGGATTCGGGACAGACAAGGTTTCAAATCCTTTGCCTCCATTTTCATTAAGTCGTAAGCCCGTTTAAGCAATATATTCACAGAGCTTCCACTGTCAACCAGGATCCTCTTCATCCAAGCAGGACCCACCTGGGCAGATATGACTAGTGGGTCGATTGTAGGGGCTTCGACCCTATCAGCGTCTCGGCTCCTGAACACGATATCATCAGATATTATCTTTTGTTGCTTAACCGGGGTTCCGTCTTCGCAATTACTACAACACTCGAAGTCCGCATGCCTGATAGAACTAGCATACGACTCCATTTCCCCCCCAGCTTCTGTCTGCCGGGTGGGGACCACCACTTATTGTGTTAATAACCAACCTCCCGCCCGCACGGGCGGGTTCCTCCTGTCTTTCTTGGTTTTGTGAACGATTCTGATTTGAAGGGCCCGCTCCACCAGATTGCGGTGCCCGTACAAATTGATCCAACTTCCTTTCTCTGATCAACTTTTCGATGAGGTCCTGCAAATGCCGACACTCATTGGTATTGTGGCCGTAGCGTTCATGGATTCTACAGAACTTCCCAGTCTGAACCTGCCTCTCCGATGAGGGCTTCGGAGCAGGTTTCTTATACTGTACAGTGTTGCAAGTCTGTAAGTATACGTTTTCCAATGACGTGTTTAACGGTGTATAGTTGTCAAACATTTGAGCCCTACGTCGTGGACCTCGGTTCTGATCTCTTTTCCTATCCTGGCTATTGTTTCCTCTCGGCTGGGCTTGCTTGTTCTGTATGTTCAGTTGAACTTTCCCGGAACTCTCGCCGGACTGTTTAACTGCTACATTACTCTGTATTCCCTCAATACTGGGCCTCGCATCGTCCTGCTTCCTAGACTGTTTTGCGTCCTCTTGCCGCAAGAATTGAGCGGCTTTGGAGTAAAAACGGTCCAACGATGCGGGCGGTTTTCCGGCTAGCCAGTTCCCAAATTCAGAATCAGGATCAATCCCCTTGGTCAAAGCCATCAAGATTGAGTTATCGTTAGGATTGGTGATCTCAACACACGCTGCGTGGAACCTCTCCAGGTAACGCCTAAGCGTTTCTCCATGAGCTTGAGTGACACTGGACAGGGTATTAACGTCTTTGGGCCTAGCAACATGCATACGGAACTGTTCTACAAACCTCTTCGCCAGTTGATCGAACGAAGAAATAGACCTAGGTGGTAAGCGCGTAAACCACATCGTCACGATTCCCCCCAGAGAGATGGGGAAACTTCGACACTTCACTGCATCGTCAGCTCTTGCAACACTCATTGACCATTCGTATTTCAGGATATGCTGATTGGGGTCACTATTCCCTTCGTACATTGGGAGAGTTGGCATTCTGAATCGCCGAGGGGGTTCGGCGTGTAACACTTCGTTTGTGAATGGGGTATGACTAAGAGAGATTCCCCAATCATCATTAGTGAGCCCCTGACTCTCGCGTATCATCTGACGTATCATGGTCGATATGTCCGACACTGGCAAATTCTGAGCATGCTGAGCTAAGGTGTGGTCGGGTTCCACAATGCGAGTGTGGACCAGGCGCTGTCGACGGTCCGTATCTCGCCTCCTTGGCTCAGCGTCTTCTGGTACATATGGTTCAGGAGTATGTCCGTGCTATTGATTATTCGGCTCTGACTGATTCCGGGTATCAATCCTTGTCTCTACCGCGGCGGTTGTAGCGCGGTTGTCCGTGGTGTACTGTGGAGCAGTGCCTCCTCGTGTCGAGGGTCCCGTTTGAAAGCTGGTCGACGGTCCTGCTCTCAATTGCCCGACGGTCAAGGCGGGTTGATATCCCGTAGTTTGAGCGCGACTCACCTCTAGCCGAGGACGGGTAGACCTGTGGTGATAGTCAGACGAAGCTGAGCTTTCGGTAGATGCCCTGGAGGCATCATCCCTCCTGGACCTTCTGTGGCCCCGGCGGTTTAGTTGGTTGGTCAGCTCGACATTGGTGCGCAACTGTTCGGCCAACTGCTGACGGCTTTGGGTCAGTTCCTGGAGCAATACTTGAAACTCTTGTCGGGTGACTGGCCCTGACGGATCCGAGTGAACGGTATTGTCCTGGTTGGAAGAAGGCTGTTGCGCAGGATTCTGTCTCTCTCGGCCTTCCTGATCAGCAGCGGTAGCGGTGGTTCTTGTGCTAACCATTTTTAGCGGTGGAGTCCTTTCCTAGACTTTGAGCGAATCTGAATAGAATGGAAGGATTTCGGACTGGATATCTGGATCTTCCTCTTGGATTTATGCAATCCGGTATCGATGGCAGATCCAAAGAGCAGGAGAAAAAACTGGTCCTCTCAGTGAAAGCACCAAAGTGTTTGTACCAAAAATGGGCACGACACTCTTCGGGAGTTATTTGAAGAGATAAAGTGAAGATTGTAAATGTAAAACAGAGGTTATCTAACAAAAACTCCAACAAACAGAAATGTAAAATGCACAGACAAGCAATTTAGAGTGGTTCGGCGTAACGCCTACGTCCACTATGAAGTTTTGATGATTTTATTGATTCTCTTTCAATGATTACAAGCGATTACAGCAAACAAAAGCGGATTACAGATTAGAATTCGAAGTTAACAGCAAAGGTTGGACGCAAATCTTAATCCGGCAGAGTCTGGACGCTTCAGAATCAAAAGATCTCTCTTCTGTTGGTTCTGGGGCTCTATTTATAGGCGTAGGAAGCTCAGATCTCGCTCAAACTCCGGGAGACTTGGTCTGGCACGTGAGGGGACCCACTCGACCGTTTCCAGAAAGTTTGGCCTCGATCTGCGATCGATACGAATCCATTTCGTATCGATCAAGATGACGTCCAATTAAGCTAAAATTTGGTGGAGACCTTCTTTAGTGTGCATGCAAGCTTCCCTTAAAATTTCATTGGATTTGGATTAGTAGATCACGAGATATGGTCGATACGAACTGAGATTTCTCGAAGGCTATCTGGTTCGTCTCCATGACTTCGACTCCATCCCCTCGTGTCGATGACTGCACGTGCTCTCAAGATGAGGTGGCGCGCACGCTTCGCCTCGATCCGGTCTTCACTCCGAGTCGACCGCGTCGACTCCATATATCTCGGCACGTTCGCATCGAAGGATGACACGTCATCTTGGTTTGATGGCCTGATGGATTCGAATAAAGCGATGGTCGATGGATACGAACAACTCTTTCTCCCATGGATACGAAGAATAGTGGCCTCGATGGATACGATACACGCCATCTGCTGATGGGTTCGAACCTGACTGATGCGAATTCGATGGGTTCGAACATTGCCAACCTGATCGTTACGAAGCCATGGGAACTCGCCGATGTGAAGCGGATGATGGACACGGGCTGGATGGATACGAAGCAAGGTAACCTCCATCGATACGAAATGATGTTCCCTGATGGATACGAAATGAACATCCTTGATGGATACGAAAACATGTTTTCCCCTCCAACTTGCATCCATCATAACTTGAGCATATGAACTCGGGTTGGCTTGAAACTTGGAACGTTGGCTTCCTTTGTTCTACTAGTCATGTCTTATCAATTGTAGTTTGATCTGGACTCGGACAAAATTCATCGATATCCATGACAAGCGATATTTGGAATCCAATCAACTCCTTGGTGTCCTGGCCTTGCCAAAAGGCGGGATAACAGTATGGTAATTCCTATTGCCAATGCATAAGGAATCCATCTTACATGCTCTATATTAAACATTTTAATATGATATCTATGTATAACATTTGGGACAATTTTCAATATCCTTTTATACTGATTATAAAAGATGTCCTTTCAAATCCAATATCAAGAATTAAAAACCAAACTATAATGATTTTAACAAGGGTACATCGTTAACAATCATGTTATTTACTTACCATTTTTAGAAATATTCTAGTACCCTTATAGTTCTTTCTTACAGACATACGCTTCCTCTGCATTTTGAATGAAATTCAAACTGTTTGTTTTTCTATCAAAATGTTTCCTCAGCTTAATGCTTGTTGAATAGTACTTCCGTATTAGTTCTTAGGTTTTATCTGAAACCCGCAAACTAAGTATCAGTCCCACTGATTTCGAGATGCTTTGGTTGTCATGTGCAAAAAGGTTTTTTTTTAATTATTATTTAGAATTTTTGTTTCAACATATACTACTAAAAATCAAAATCATAATGAGCAACACTTTTTCTAGTAAAATTTGAATTAACTTAAGCATGCAAAATTATGAATTTGTTACGTTAATTTCAACAATTGAAATTTACATTATTATTCTTATCAATGTAGGTTGCTATATTCCAATTGCATTGGTCTTTTTCTCAAAAACACTTTTACGGTCGATAGATCATATCCTTTCGGGTACCACTATCAAAATCTTATTTTGATAATGTACTTGGAATCTATTTCAAACTTGAACATTGTGCCATATAGTAGAGTCGATACTCTTAATGGCTTATTTAACAATTGAAGAAATTATTTTCTCGGCACTGATATGAAACTCATAGTTCTTCTTTAACGTGCGATAGTTCTTATTAGACATTATAATGGGTCCTGTCTATTTTGGCTTGGTTAATTTCATTTCTTCCTTCGTAATTAGTTTTATCTTTTGATCATATCCAAATTCATTTTAATACCATTAATTTATAAAAGAAATTTCTTCGTCATGAAGTTGACGATTCTAAAACAACAACTAACTATCAGTGTAATGGAACAAGCACTCGGTGTTGACCTAAAAAATGGATCAACACCCTGGATTAGATGTGAAAGCACCAGCTCTGTTCTTACAGAGTAATAATATAGAAAGTAAATGTAAAAAGAGCACAAATAGTAAAGAGAGAAGAAGATTTTTATAGTGGTTCGGCTGTTAATGAAGCCTACGTCTACTTTATAACTTTCTATTAACTAACTGCTGTTACAAGTTGAATTGGATGACAATATGATCGAATCTTCTACGTTAGATCAAGTCACAATTACAAGAGTTTACTGGAGAATCATAGTGAACCCTTAGATGACTATTGTGTGGGAGGAGAAGAGTGAAGAATAATCTGCAGAGTTCCAGTAGCCAGTCCAGAGGATCTTGTTTGTGTTGCAAGTAGGACTGTATTTATAGGGGTTGGAGAGCTATATGGATAGGCTGCTTTGCTAGAAGCCTACACTTGATGCCCGAAGGAGTTCAAAGAGTTTGAAGACGACCCAAGCTAACCTGATGGATCGCTAGCGATCTATAGGCAATGGATCGCTAGCGATCCTTATGGCATGAATCGCTAGCGGTCCATGTACTTAGGGGATTTTTGAGTGATCTCCATTTGGTTGTCTTCCTATCTTCTATTTGAGTGCTTTGTCCAAATATCAAGTCGTTTGGAGTTAGTTTGATCATCCGTCTTCATGGGTCATCTGGTCCAAAAGAAGCGTCCATAACTCGCTAAAAACTTGACGAAATCAGACGAAACTTTGTAGGTACTCTCTCTAAGGTATGTGGGGCCTACCATAAAATTTGAGATGGTGGGGCCCACTCTACATTGGTCGCTAGCGATCCATCTAGTTTGGTTGCTACCGATCCATCAAATCAACTCCAAATGATCTTATTTTTTATGTGAGCCTTTTATTATATCTTTTAAATGTTCTCGCAGTATTTCAAGTCAATCCAACTTCGTATGAGTTCTGTAGGTCCATTTTAAATTAGATGCTTTTGGTCAAACAGCTTGAATCAAACGAGTCTTCACTTCTCGAGCTAGATTGTTTGGCATGCTATTAAACTTGGCAAGCGTCCCTAGGGAAGATATTAGATCATGATGGAGGATCCACGAGCGAACCTTATGGATTGCTAGCAATCCATAGGTGATGGATCGCTGGCGATCCATCATCTTGACCAAATTTTGGTTTCCTCCTCTTGTGTCTTTCTTCATTTCTTCTTCTGGTCCTTTTGGTTGATTCTTCGGTTGTTTCTACTTGTCATAGATGTTCTAACTTCCTTTGAATTTCGTTGGGTTAAAAAACCCGGTTAACACTTGCCCTCCAAAGTTCGGCTTTTGGATGAAAGGCGTGCTTTGCTCCAGAACAAGTTCCCGTCTCTAGTCGTCGATAATTGAGCTTTCCAACTGCTTTAGCCTTGGTGAATCGTCCAGTTCCTTTGGATTCTCTTTCCAATCACAAGTTTTTCCAAACCCGTTATATCCTAGGACTCTAACTCTACTTAGGTGTAATTTGTACATCACAATCATTCTGATTTCATTCGGAGTTATTACATCACATATCTATAATTAAATCACATATTTCTAATTACATCACATATCTCCATTTACATCACATATCTCTAATTGTCCCATGTTCATTCGGGATTAACATCACTATCAATTTTTGCTTCTAATTCAGAGTTGTCACATCATATATCAAAATCACATTATATCGGAATCACACATATATCAGAATCACATCATATTTCGAAATTATCTTGTGTTCATCTAGGATTTATTAGTTTTATTCTGTTTATAAGGCATTCAGATCCTTTTATTAAATCAAATCTGTTTTAAGGCTCAATCTCTCTTGATCTTTTAAGTTTAATGCGCGATCTCTCCGTATCGTTAATGTTTACTTTAACACGCGATCTTTCCGGATCGCTTAATGTTTTAAGTTGAGGGGACGATCTCTCCGGATCGTTTGTTTGTTAAGTTAAAGGGGGTGATCTCTTCGGATTATTTGCTTATTAAGTTAAGGGGGATTAAATAAGCTCATCCGCTCACTCTCCGGTAAGGGGACTTACTTCTTGCACTCCGGTCCCGTCTCTCCGGTCGGGACTCTATGGCGTTCGATATCGTACAACTCCATCCACTCGCTGTCCAACAAGGGGACTTGCACCTTGCACTCTGGTCCCGTCTCTCCGGTCGGGAATCTATGGCGTTCAAAATCAGTTATCACATTAAATATGGATTTTACAAAATTAAAATTTCAAATCAAAGCAAACAAGCAGAAATTAAGTAAGCAGAAATCCTGAATGTCTATCCCAAACATCCGACTCAGAGCGTGGCAAGGGACCAATATAGGTTTTGTGCACGTCCAAGCGGTCTAAGATTATTATCCTAAGCAATTATCCTGGATATCCGTTTCGGAGCTTGACTAGGAACCAATCCAGGTTTAGCACACATCTAAGCGGTCTGGGATCATTATTATTTTTACCGCTAATATATGAAAAGAAAAGTGCAAAAATGAAACCAAAGCAAAAAGTTGCAATCGGATCTAACTTCCCATCCATCCCGGTTATGGGATTATCTGCCTTGGCCCAGATCCCTAGGCATTCCTTGAAGCCTCTATTGTGGGTGGTGGCTGCTACGGTTATGCTATTACAACTATGTTCCTCACGTACTACGGCAGCTAGTCATTCTGAACCAGTTCTTCTATCGGATCATGAAGGTGTTGGCACTCATTCGTTTCATGTACACCCAGCTTATGGAAGATGCAAAACTTTCTGGATCCTTTCTCTCGATCAGTGAGCTCTCTTCTCGAGGGCTTTCGATAGGGAATTTTCCCCTTAGTTTCCAGGTATATCCTTTCCAGGGTTTCAGTAAGCTCAGAGTAGGAAGTGAATACGGGCTCCCTCCTTTGTCATTTCGGTTCTCTAGAATCATTTTCAGCTTCTCTTTTCCCTTTTTCTTTTCCAAATCCTGCTTCGGAGGATCCCTTTCCATCCACGACATAAATTTTGGCATCTTTAGCGTTAGCATCCTCCCTACGTAAATATTTCTCAGCTTCGTAGTAAAACTCAGCAAGATCCATTGGTGGATCCCTCTTAAGTGCAGCCCTGAAGTCGATCTTGCCCACGACTCCAGAAACTACCGCCATCAAAATCACTGATGGGTCCAACATATCGACCGCAGCCACTGCTGCATTGAATCTTTTTAAATAACTTCTCAAGGTCTCCCCGGGCCTTTGTTTCACATTTGCCAATGTCATAATATTCTTCGGTTGTTAGACGTGAACTCGAAATTGTTTTAAAAATCCGCCTACTAACTCGGTCCATGTGCTAATGGACCCATTCTCCAGTTGTCTAAACCACTCGTCGCCAAATCCATCAACTATAATGGGAAGCACTGCCCCATTACTTCCTTAGAAGCACCCAACACCTCCATATGTTAGATGTATCTCATCGGATGAATCATTTGATCGGTCTTTTCGTCGTACATTTCCATCAAGGGAAGCTTGAAATCGGGAGGATTTCCCGCATTCTGGATATTAGCAGTAAACGGGTTTCTGTTCACATCTTCCAAACCCTGATCTGTGGGTCCTCCTCTAACCAACCTCCTTACCAATTTAGCAATTCGATTTTCACCATCCAACGTAGGTCTTCGTCCGAAAGAGATGTTCCCCCTGCCTTGGCAAGGAAAATCCGATGCATACTCCATTGGTTGCACACCAGTGTTCTGCCCTACTCTTCTAGTCTCAATGTTTCCTCCGCTGCTCCGAGGTAGCTCTGTCACATATTCCTTCGCTGGTTGCACCCTAGTATTCAAATTAGCTCCTATGCCACCATTTCCTGGAGTTTCAACAGTCACTCCATTGTTGGCCCTCTCGGTGCCACTCTAATATTGATCCCATCATCAGCGTTGATCCCCGGGTTGACTCCCACGTTGCCCTTAAGTGTCGGTTGCTCTGGACATGGAGGCAATGTTCCTCTCGTTCTATTCCAATTCTAGCAGCTCTTGTATTGTTTCCTAGGGTCTGAGTTCCTGCAGCTCCTACAATTCCTTGTTGTCCCATACTTTGGAAGAATCCCTCCATCATCTCTTATTGCCTAATCAAGATTCCATCCTGCATCCCTTCATCAGCCTTTCTATTTCTTCTCTAACAACAAAGTTGGATTGGTGAGAATTTGAGGATACTTCCTGACTGGCCCCAGGCTCTGGTTCACTTGCTCCAGTTTTAGATCTAGTGTGAGGCCTCTTCATTTTCCCCAATCACATATTCAAGCTCCAAATTTTCGGATCTACTTTTGTTCTCAGTGAAAGCAACAAAATGTTGACTCAAAAAATGGATCAACGCCTTGGATTGGATGTAAAAGCACTAGCTCTGTTCTTACAGAGCAATAATATAGAAAATAAATGTAAAAGGATAGAAATAGTAAAGAGACAAGAAGATTTTAATAGTGGTTCGGCTGTTAATGAAGCCTGCGTCCACTTTATAACTTTCTATTAACAGACTAATGTTACAAGGTTAATTGGATCACAATATGATTGAATCTTCTAAGTTAGATCAAGTCACAAGTACGAGAGTTCATTGGAGAATCACAGCAAACCCTTAGATGACTATTGTCTGAGAGAAGAAGAGTGAAGAATAATCTTTGTAGAGTTCAAGCAGCTAGTCCTGAAGATCATGTTTATGTTGCAAGCAGGACTGTATTTATAGGAGTTGGAGAGCTATTGGGCTAGGTCTCTTTGCCAGGTCTACACTTGATGCCACGAAGGAGTTCAAAGAGTTTGAAGACGACCCGAGCTAACCTGATGGACCGCTAGCAATCCATAGGGCATGGATCGCTAGCGATCCATGTACTTAGGGAATTTTTGAGTGATCTCCATTTGGTTGTCTTCCTATCTTCCTTGACTGATCTCCATTTGGTTGTCTTCCTATCTTCCTTGAGTGATCTCCATTTGGTTGTCTTCCTATCTTCTATTTGAGTGCTTTGTCCAAATATCAAGTCGTTTGGAGTTAGTTTGATCATCCATCTTCATGGGTCATCTGGTCCAAAAGAATCATCCATAATTCGCTCAAAACTTAACAAAATCAGAAGAAACTTTACAGTTACTCTAAGTATATGGGACCTACCATAAAATTTTGAGGTGGTGGGGCCCACTCTACATGGGTCGCTAGTGATCCATCTAGTTAGGTTGCTAGTGATCCATCAAATTAAGTCCAAATGATCTTATTTTTTCTATGAGCCTTCTATTATGTCTTTTAAATGTTCTTCCAAAATTTCAAGTCAATCCGACTTCGTATGAGTTCTGTAGGTCCATTTTAAGTTAGCCTCTTTTGGCCAAACAGCTTGAATCATACGAGTCTTCACTTCTCAAGCTAGATTGTTTGGCATGCTATGAAACTTGGCAAGCGTCTCTAAGGAACGTATTAGATCATGATGGAGGATCCACAAGCGAACCTTATGGATCGCTGGCGATCCATTATCTTGGTCAAATTTTGGTTTCCTCCTCTTGAGTCTTTCTTCATTCCTTCTTTTGGTCCTTTTGGTTGATTCTTGAGTTGTTTCGACTTGTCATAGATGTTGTGACTTCCTTTGAATTCCATTGGGTTAAAAACCTAATTAACATTCAGAAACATTTCATGAACTGCCTTTGTATATGTATAAATATGATTCGGTTATGAGTTTATAACATAAGTTGCTTCATCAATATTGGCCTACCCCAAATGACTTTGGGATGATCCACACAAGATCCCTCACTAAAAAATATTACATGCAACCTCTCGACTTACATAACATGTCAACTCCGTGAACTAGGATATGTACTGGTTTCTTATAAACCTTTATCTTGCATGATCTAGTAAATTATGTTTTGGATGAAATTAATTTTAACTTATGCAGTTGCTCTTAAGTACACATCCTAACATAATGAAGTTAACTCAACTTTGCTCATTAGCAATCTTTTTAGTCCAACAAAGTTTGATTACTCCTTATTGATACATCATTATGTATCATAGGGAGGAGTGACTTTTGAGATTGAATCTTATTCGTTTTAGGTACTTTTGGAACCTTTTCCAATACACTCACCTATCAATTGAATCAAATATTTATTTTCTTTGCATGTAGTTTTTACTACTTCCATATTATATTCAATAAACTTTTCATAAATACACTACTTGTGTATCAAATACACATGTTAATCTATATGATAAATCATTTGTGAATTTAGTAAATTAAGTGGACTCATTTTGGTATCATTAGACTTCAGAATACATACAGTTATATGTATCAATCCAACGAGTTCATTAATTCTTTTGCCGCTCCCATCGAATGGGTGCTTTGCGCCTAATCGGTTAAGATACAATTAACTAGTACCATATGATTAAAGAAATATTTCTCAAAGATACGGCTTAGTGCAAAATTCCAAAATAACTGTATAAAGTTTTAGATACTTTTGCATTTTCTATTGCATCATTTTTGTTATAAATACCATGATTATGGATTTATTTCATAATGCATATTCACAATAATCATATTAAAATAAAACCATATCTATTTTTACTCAAAACTAAAACAACTATTATTTCATAAATAATATATGGTATATTTATGAAAATAATTTTTGTAACTTGATTCATCCACTAAGAAATGTTATATAATATGCTCCCACTATTTCCGCCATTACTATAATAACGTACGAAAAAAGAAGCTTCATTTAACCACTTATTATGGAATTTTATTTCATAAGCTATAACTAGTTTACAGTAGAGAGTCTCGGATCAAATATCTTGAACTCAAAGAATGACTTTCATAGAAACTAATTTTCTATATAAAAATACATTTGAAACATAAATCACATATCTCATTCCATGTTAAGTATGTTTCAGTATTTTATACAATTCTCGTTTCAAACATCTCTTCATGAAGCAGAGGTAACCATGCATTCTCTTTATCCTAATTGTTCCAAAATTACATCCACTCTCGTACATTCTCTTTCTTTTCCAACTGGTTGAACCATTGAAAAGGAAACCCTTACTACAAGACTGTAACAAACTTTTTACAAAAATACATTCAGTTATCCTCAAAATTTAAAAATATCGAACAAGTTGCAATTTACGTAAACTGATCAAACCAACATTTCAGTGATCGAATTCCTAGGTATATCTTGTAGTTCTTGGTTTAGTGATATGTCTAACATAACAAGATCCTTTGTAATTAATCATATTGAATACATAATCTCGCACTATAGTTTACATGCTTATTACGAATGAACTAATTTCATCAAATTTTCGTACATTACAAATAATGACCACTCACGATATAACATATTTATGTGATTGAATATAGATCAAATATTTATACCCTTATATTTCTTAAAGGTTCTAAACTCATAGAAGAAAATACATAGTCTTGTAAAAACAAACATTCAAGCGACCAAGACATAATTTTTTTAGCGGTTATATAAGTTGGCACTTGAATAGGTCTTAAAGCTTAACAAGCCAAAAGATTTATCAATAAGTATACTTTATATTTCTGTGTCAATCTTAATTCAGTTCATTTGTATATTTTAGTTGGTAGACCTTTTATCAATTATGCTAGTTGCATAAATGTATTAAAGTCAATCATTTTAACTTTATAGCATTTATTCTTACAATATTAGGAAGGTCAAATGTCATCATTTTATTTTTAATAAGGCTCCCATTGGACTTTTATGTTTCTCGGAGCCCTAAGAGAAAACAAAAAAATCTTTCAATTTCTCCAGTGGACGTTAGGACATACTTGCATTGGGACCTTAGGGAATATCAACAAATCATTGGCCCATAAGCAATGGATAACACTTTATCAGTTATATCATATACAACTCCTAACCCATTGTCTTATTCCTAATCTCATCCCGACTTAGAGGAATATCAACATATTGAAAAAGATCATTCACTTGTATCCATCATTTTGCGACGACCTAAGTATAATGCACATACTATGACAAATATCAACAAATACATGCATGTTTCTTACCTCGTCTATTCAATATATTAATAGCACTACACATAACATCTCTAGCTTGAGAGATATCAACAACTGAAGAGTACACAAGTAATCTATTAATATATAAATATTAGAGGACAACTTTTTTTGCTGGAAAAACAAAATATTATTATTTTGCACAGGAAAGTCGGAATATAGTGGACGTACCCTTTACAACAGTTATTATAGGTGTGAGACAAACACGCCTCAGCAACTACATCACGAAGATTTGACCAGATACATACACATTGAAAAACACACTAATACAAGTACTATGACCAGTTACATACACATTGACAAACGTTGGAATAAATTCGAATTTTTTTTCAAAAAGCAGCCATCATTTCAAACTGCAAAACATGGATGCATTACAAGAAGAACGTTACCAAACCAGCAAGAAGCCAAAACCAAAAGGTTTGCAGTCAGGAAACTTATCACATATCACAAAAAGGCAAGCATTCCATAAGTTCACATTACATTAGTAGCGCTAGGCTACTATATTACCAGCCAGAACCAAAAGGAGAAGTGCACAAGCAAATCCATCCTGCCACCATGCACTACCTTGTTCGTTAAGCACGACATCCAACATCAGAAAACAACCCCCAACTTGTTGCAACTAGGTAATTATAGATAGCATAGCCAATTCCAGGTAAAAGACAACTTATATATTAAGGATTCATAATTTTTAATATATATACATTGACTGATATCAATTTAGGAAACGATGTATTTTTTATGAAATACCATCATGATTCAAGTGTCGATGTAACACCCCGTATTTTTAGATAATTAAATAATCAAATAACGATGAACAATGAAAATAAGCATTTTTGGAATTGTCAGAATATGGCCTCAAAACTTATACCATTATATTCGTGGCGATTTTCTGATCAATTTCCATATATAACTTGTCGAAATCTGAGTTGATATGAAGAAGTTACAAGAAGAACAAGATATCAGAATTTAACGAATAGAAAAAGAAAAAAAATAGACCTTACGGGTCGACCTGCAAAGAACAAAGGTCAACCTATAGGTCGACCCGCGTTTGCCTTGGACGTTAAATCGTCTAGGGACGTACCGAACTTATTTGATTCGGTTTTTGTGCAATCTGAAGCGTTGTTTTCAGGATCCAACGATTCATAGCGAGCCTGTGACGTGGTTGCACCAAATTCAATCCAAAAATCCGACGGACCGAGATCCCCAAACTCCACTATAAATAGAACCCTAGGCCTAGCTATTTTCTTACAATCAGATTTTCTTCCAATTTGGTTCATTTACTGAGGCTGAACCCTAAATAGAAAATATTTCTAGGAATAATATCTTTTTAATAAAAATATTAGATGCCTTAGAAGGGGATCCAGGAAGACCATGGAGTAAAGCTAAGGATGACAGGTGAGTGGATTTAAATTATATCTCTATTATGTTTATGATATATAATATCGTTAAATTCCCGTTAAATATTTAATTCAGCATTTATTTCAGTAATTAGTTATGTTAAAATTGTAAATTTTATAAGAGAAGTGTACTTATATTTAAATGTTAAATATAAGAAATATTAGGCTTAAAAGTTGTAGAGAAAGGCAAAAGGCTAAAAGTGAGAAATTTAAAGTAAATTATAATAAAACGGGAGAAATGAATTAAAAAGGAGAAAATCTTATAACTTGATTTGGAAGTTAGTGATTGATTAGTTGGTTGGTTTAGAAAAGGGAATACATCACCATAGTTTAGTATTATAAGAATAACGATAAACGTAATTGCAAGAATAAAAGCAAGAAAAATGGAATTAGTGCAAAATATAGACATTACTGTATTTTGCATTACCCAATCATTAAAGAAACAATAAAAGAAGTATCTTGCAGTTACGAGTTATTGTTTATAGCATTATTTAGTATTATAATATGGAAATGGATTTTAGCACAGTTTTTGTAACCAACCAAATAGAATAGGACTACTTCCTAGAATAAAAGAGACACTTGCAATTACATTTATAACATGTAGGTTATAAAAGAAAGAAAAGAATATAAAAGTAACAATTGCAAGTATAATTGTACACACGAAGGTTATAATTAAAAAAAGAAATAGAAGAGGCTTATTTTTATCAAACTTAGATCTTGGATTAAGTTAATATGCAAAATAATAGAAGTAACCCATACCGATAGCATTCCCTTTTAGGTCTAGGACTGATGGTCTCACACATAGGTGGTGGGCTTGCTGATTAGGGTAAATAAGTAACCAACAGAATAAGAAAAGTAAACTAAACGCATAGTAAAAGATTAGACGTAGGGTCTAATAAAATGGTAATGTGCGTTTGGAGCAGCCCGAAAGAGAATCTGGATAAAGAGCCTAACGAAGCAGTTCATCGCAGATTTTAGTACAGAAAGAGCACGTCTAACTTAGTTAGTTCGGGCTAGAAGGAAGTACGAGACTTCAACGGGACGTGAGGATACTCTAGGATGGCGCTCTGGGGTAGGACTAATGAAGCTGCAATCTCGGTGGTAGGTCTGTAGGAGTTCCATCAAGAGAGTATGCCTTGACTGCTTTTGCATTGCAGACCTAATGAAGCGGACCTTTGTAGGCAGTCAAAAGGTTGATGATGGAGTAGGATATTCATATGACACCATACTCCCAGTTATGAGTAGGTTTTAGTGGGAAGGACCCAAAAGGATAGTCGCATGCGGAGATCAAGCCATCATCAATCAGAGCAAGTTTGGGAAAGACTAGAGTTAAACCAACATGCCAATGATTCTTTCACTATCGAGACATTGGATGAGGGGCGCAGCCAATTGGATGTTAGATTGTTTGTAGTAGGGCACATCCACTTAGCTATTGAGAGGTCTTTCGATTAGCTGAGGGAGGGTTGCGTGGGGCCATAGCCACGATGAGAAAAGAGACAGACCAAGTAGAATATCTGTATTGTAGGCCTAACAAAGCGGACCTTTACAGATATAGAAATTTCCCGACTGAGTTCCATACAAGGTAGACCTTGTTGGCGGGATTCAGGGAGTAGACAGAACGATTACGTATAGTCCTCAAGGTACGCACTGGGTGCATTGTGAATCTCCGGGCACTAATACAAGCTAGTGCGGACACAGTTTTACGTTTTCATAGTAGACGATGGAACATCTGTATTGTAGGCCTCACGAAGCTGTCCTTTACAGATGTAGTTTCAGTACGCTCTAGCAGCGAGACTATGGAGTCCTTTTCGAGGAGGATACGGAATGTACTATGGGTAGTACCTAGGACCGATGCGGTCTTTGGGCATGTAGCTATATATATATATATTAGTTATTAGGTCTTAATCTACTAGGTAGTAGATGGGTATGATTCACGCACAGAGTATTATAAACCCAATAAACCTAACATAACAGAAAATGGAAATAGAATGGTATATGTAGAATTATGCTTAGAAGTGTATAATTTGTCCATTCACCAGAACTTTAGTTCTGACCCCCTCCTCATAACATCTCACATGTTAGATAAAAGGTAGAGATTATTCAGCTTTGTGACACTTGTTTAGAAAGTGTTATTACCTTGGTGAGTATTTACTTACTATTATATTTTAGTCAGTTCCGCTGTGAGATATTTATTTGAGCTCTGATATATTTATCTTTGCCTATTGTAGGATACCAGATACCCAACTCGGGCTTCAATGGGTTTGGATTTTAGCATTTTTGCGAAAATCCATACCCACTAGAATTTGGGTTGATACATTTGGTATCGGAGCCTAGGTTTAGGGTTCCTAGGTAGATAGTGAGTGAACGTATTTGTATTTTTTAATAAAATATAAACATATTGTGTACTAAAATCCAAATATTCCCCAATTATAGATTTTAACATATGGAAAGTTTTTAGAAGTATATTTGCGCATAGTTTGCTAGTTGGGTTTGGGATGACCTAAGGATGTTGAGCCCTATGTTATTACCGATTTATAGTTTACAATAAGCTATGTTTTGAGAGAAGATGAGTATCCATATGTTATAGGAAGTGGGAAAGTTCCCTAGGGATAGTTGGGAGAGTATTTTTATTTTGGAAGGAATAAGAGATTTTATTCAGGAAATGAGGTTTCCAAGGTTTCGAAAGGGTATTCCTACGGTAGTAAGAAGAAAATCCACTTTATGTCTAGCCCAATAAAATGAAACTTTTGGAATTGAAAAGTTAAAAAATATAACTGTTAATATGTTTGAGGAAGTAAATATTGGGTTTTTGAAAAAAAGTGGTATAAAATTTAAATTGGTTTTTATATGATGTAAATTTTGTTAAAAGTGAAATTCTTTTTGAAGAATTATAGAGCATGTATAGCTCGCTAGTTTCTTTATAGGTAAAACTTGATTTTAAATATAAAAACCTAGAGTGTGTTAAGTATCGAAAACGTAGGTTACAACATTTATTATTGTAATAGATGTTTTCGTGAAAAACAAGGGAAGCATAGACTATGACACTATTTTTATAGTAGGTGACTCCCAAAGGGAATGTTTTTACATAGCATATGAGATTTATTAATATTTATTTTAATTGAATCCATATACTAGTATTTTTGGGTTGTAGTAACGGTGTTTTACGCAACATCTGTTTTGACCCAAATAAAAAAATTCGTTTTGAAGGTAATTTCTAAGTATAGAAATAAAGTGGTTTGTAAGTACACTTATTATTTAAATAAGTGTACGGAAATGTTTTCTAGTTATGAAAATATTAAAACAATTTTGAAAATGAGTTATTCTGAGAAAAATAAAAGGAAATGTAAGTTAAATATTAGGAAATTAATAA
Source organism: Allium fistulosum (assembly GCA_030737815.1). Lineage (NCBI taxonomy): Eukaryota > Viridiplantae > Streptophyta > Magnoliopsida > Asparagales > Amaryllidaceae > Allium > Allium fistulosum. The sequence goes on from CM060907.1 coordinate 616,303,651, forward strand.
ATTTCGTAGGAAATGTTTATTGTAAGTGAATATAGATTAAACATACTTTAATCTATTGGAATGAAATGAATATGATATGAATTTCTATGAACCAAATCACAAATAAAAATGTTTTGTGCAAGTTATAGGGAATACATGAAAGAGATGTACAAGGTATGGAAAACACCATATTTTGTATAGCCTATTTCGATAAAATATAAAATAAGTTCCTTGTAATTTCACATAAACATGAAATCCTCTTTTAAAGGATTCATAGAAGGTTTTAGCGTTAATGGTTTCTTATATGAGAAAGTAGTTCCAATACATTAAGGTATAAAACCATTAGGTGTAATAAGAAGTGTAATAATTAGAGACGGTGTTAGTTAGGAGGGGTATTATACAGAGCCTTAGTAGGAAAGCTAAGCAATGGAAATTTCATATTTTTCCATTGATTATGCGCATTGGTTGCTTGCCTTTGTAGAAAGTCCCCATTTGTAGTAAGTTAGAAACTCCTCCAAAGTTAGGTAATTGGAAGAGTAAGAAAGTTAAGGGATTTTTAATAAAATAATTGTTCTTATCTACTCCAGTTTTTGTAAATTTGAAAATCTATGAAAAGAAAATGTTTTGAAAACATGTGAAGACATTTTAGGAAGTAAAAAAATGTTTTAAGGACAAGCAGGGCATGTTTTAAAGAAAAATGGTTTGGTGAAAAAGTAAATAAGTTTTTGGAAGAGAAAAACTTAGTAAACGGTTAAATTTAAGAATCCAATTTTTTTTATGGACAGCTGTAAAGGTCTTTAAAAGGAAAAGAGGAATAAGTTTTGAACTTAGAATTTGTAAGTTTTTCCCTCTAGGTTTGGGGAATAATTTAAATTCAAAGAACTGTAAAGATGCAAGTCTAGAAAGATAAAATGTTAAGTAACCAAGTACCTTTGAATCTAATAGAAACTTCAAAGTAACACTTTTAAAGGCAAGAATTTTGGGCTTTGATGTTTCAAAAATTTAGAAGCTTTAATTTTTGAAATGAAATGATAAATACCAAACCAAACTTTTAAATATGGAGTAGATAGGAATCATTTCCTAGGTGTGACGGGAAAAGTGTAAGACTATAGCAGTGATTACTTTAAGTAGTAATAATAAAGGTTCCCGTAAAGTGTATAGGACAATAGTGAGAACCTAGGAATGTTGCTTCATGTGTGTAGACTATAGAAGAATAGTAAAGTGATATTAGTAAGATAGTAAGACGCACGTGGTTGGAATAGGTAGACTTTAGTTGGGGGAAAATGAAAGATAAAGGTAAAGAGAAAATTTTCCCAAACTTAGTTGCCTTTTTAGATAGAGACTGCATAGATTGAAACCCTTATTCGTTGCAGTAAATGAGACTTGGTTATTCCATTTTGAGCATGGAATGGAAGAGATGAATAGATCTTATTCATCATGAGTAACACAGCGTAAGTTAGTAACGAGTAATAGGCGGCATGAGGAGCATATGAGTTACTTGGATTCCTAGAGTAGGACCCTTTTGTGTCAGAGTAGACATGGTCCTAGGCCTCCTAGCCCTAGATGATAGTTGTGTTTAGCTGCTATATTTACCTATCAAGTATCGCCTTGTAGTAGAACTTGTTTTCCCTTTTAGTTATGAGACTGTACTCCTATGTCAGCATTTAGTTCCTATTGTAGTAAATTAGTGATGATTAGTATGATGCTCTTTTTCTGTGATCTTCACAAGAAGAGAATAAAAACATAGGATGTAAGTAATAAAAGAAAAGTAAAAGCCAAAAAGAGTAACTAAAAGGAAAACAACAAATTTAAAGAAAAGCGACAGAAACGTCAACAGAAAATTTGAAAAGAAAAATCTTCTTATGTGAACTGTGCTTGGGAAAGCAAATAGAGATTTTTATAGAATAACTGCATAAGTTCCAAGTACGGAGAAAGAGGTGCGCAAAAGTAAAACAATAAATGTAAGGTTTTTCGTTTTCTACCTTCTTTCTGACATTAGAAATTGAGTTCGGAAAATTAGATTTTTCTGAAATTCGAATATTAAAAGTTGCGTGGTAGGATTTGGATGGAAAATTCGTTGAACTACACCCCTATTCAGTAGGAGTGTGGGAAAAATTATATGAAAAATGTTTTGAGTTTTCATAGGATTGCATTCATATAAAAGTTGTAAGTATATTTAAGATGTGTACATCATATTTTAAAAAAGAGTTTTTAAAGAAGAAAAACATTCATATAGGAGGTACCGCTTAGAAATTCATGTACATGCATACATTTTATATTGAATGACACTTTGCACAAGGACGAAGATGGTCGCAAAATTGGATGTACACAAAATGGATGTGTTTGATGCGAGGAATTACATAGTTTTACCCTTATTGAATTTCAGGGATGAAATTTCCTTAAGGGTGGGAGAATGTAACACCCCGCATTTTTAGATAATTAAATAATCAAATAACGATGAACAGTGAAAACAAGCATTTTTTGAATTGTTAGAATATGGCCTCGAAACTTATACCATTGTGTTCGTGGCGATTTTTTGATCAATTTCCATATATAACTTGTCGAAATCCTAGTTGATATGAAGAAGTTACGAGAAGAACAAGATATCAGAATTTAACAAAAAGAAAAAGAAAAAAAAGACCTTACGGGTCGACCTATAGGTCGACCTGCAAAGCACAAGGTCGACCCTAAGGTCGACCCGCAAAGAACACAAGTTGACCTATAGGTCGACCCGCGTTTGCCCTGGATGTTAAATCGTCCAAGGACGTGCCGAACTTATTTGATTCGATTTTTGCGTAATCTGAAGTGTTGTTTTCTGGATCCAACGATTCACAGCGAGCCTGTGACGTGGTTGCATCAGGTTCAATCCAAAAATTCGACGGTCGGAGATCCCCAAACTCCACTATAAATAAAACCCTAGGCCTAGCTATTTTCTCACAATCAGATTTTCTCCCAATTGGGTTCATTGCCTGAGGCTGAACCCTAAATAGAAAATATTTCTAGGGAGAATATCTTTTTAATAAAAATATTAGATGCCTTAGAAGGGGATCCAGGAAGGCCATGGAGTAAAGCTAAGGATGACAGATGAGTGGTTTTAAAGTATATCTCTTTTATGTTTATGATATATAATATCGTTAGATTCCCGTTAAATACTTAATTCAGCATTTATTTCAGTAATTAGTTCTACTAATTAGTTTATTGAAACTGTAAATTTTATAAGAGAAGTGTACTTATATTTAAATGTTATTTATGTGAAAAAAAGGAATCCAATTAAATATAAGTAATATTAGGCTTAAAAGCTGTAGAGAAAGGCAGAAGCCTAAAAGTGAGAAATTTACAGTAAATTATATTAAAACGGAAGAAATGAATTAAAAAGGAGAAAATCTAATAACTTGATTTGGAAGTTAGTGATAGATTAGTTGGTTTTTTTAGAAAAGAGAATACATCTCCATAGTTTAATATTGTAAGAATAACGATAAACGTAATTGCAAGAATAAAAGCAAGAAAAATGGAATTAGTGCAAAATAGAGACATTGCTGTATTTTGCATTGCCCAATAATTAAAGAAATAATAAAAGAAGTATCTTGCAGTTACGAGTTATTGTTTATGGCATTATTTAGTATTAAAATATGGAAATGGATTTTTAGCATAGTTTTTATAACCAACCAAATAGAATAGAATTACTTCCTAGAATAAAAGAGACACTTGTAATTACATTTATAACATGTAGGTTATAAAAGAAAGAAAAGGATATAAAAGTAACAATTGCAAGTATAATTGTAACACGAAGGTTATAATTAAAGAAAGAAATAGAAGAGGCTTATTTTATCAAACTTAGATCTTAGATTAAGTTAATAAGCAAAATAATAGAAGTGGCTCGTACCGGCAACATTCCCTTTTAGGTCTAGGACTGATGGTCTCACACAAAGGTGTGGGCTGGCTTGTTGATTAGGGTAAATAAGTAGTCAATAGAATAAGAAAAGCAAACTAACCGCATAGTAAAAGATTAGACGTAGGGTCTAATAAAATGGTAAGGTGCGTTTGGAGCAGCCCGAAAGAGAATCTGGATAAAGATACTAACGAAGTAGTTCATCGCAGATTTTAGTACAGAAAGAGCACATCCAACTTAGTTAGTTCGGGCTAGAAGGAAGTATGAGACTTCAACGGGACGTGAGGATACTCTAGGATGGCCCTCTGGGGTAGGCCTAACGAAGCTGCACCCCCGGAGGCAGGTCTGTAGGTGTTCCATTAAGAGAGTATATCTTGACTGCTTTTGCATTGCAGGCCTAACGAAGCGGACCTTTGTAGGCAGTCAAAAGGTTGATGATGGAGTAGGATATTCGTACGACACCATATTCCCAGTTACGGGTAGGTTTTAGTGGGTAGGACCCAAAAGGATAGACGCATGCGGAGATCAAGCCATCATCAATCAGAGCGAGTTCGGGAAAGACTAGAGTTAAACCAACAAGCCAATGATTTTTTCACTATCGAGACATTGGATGAGGGGTGCAGCCAATTGGAAGTTTAGATTGTTGCGGTAGGGCACAACTAGTTAGATCTTGAGAGGTCTTTCGATTAGTTGAGGGCGGGCTACGTGGGGTCATAGCCATGATGAGAAAAGAGACAGACCAAGTAGAATATCTGTATTGTAGGCCTAACGAAGCGGACCTTTACAAATATAGAAAATCCCCGACTGAGTTCCGTACAAGGTAGACCTTGTTGGCGGGATTCAGAGAGTAGACAAAACGATTACGTATAGTCCTTAAGGTACGCACTGAGTGGTACATTGTGGATGTCCAGGCACTAGTATAAGCTAGTGCGGACGCAGTTTCACGTTTTCATAGTAGACGATGGAACATCTGTATTGTAGGCCTCACGAAGCTGTCCTTTACAGATGTAGTTTCAGTATGCTCTAGCAGCGAGACGATGGAGTCCTTTTCGAGGAGGATATGTAAGGTACTATGGGTAGTACCTATGACCGATGCGGTCTTTAGGCATGTGGCTATATATATATTGGTTATTAGGTCTTAACATATTAGGGAGTAGATGGGTACGATTCACGCACAGAGGCGAGAGTATTATAAACCCAATAAACCTAATATAACATAAAATAGAAATAGATCGATATATGTAGAACTATGCTTAGAAGTGTATAATTTGTCCATTCACCAGAACTTTAGTTCTGACCCCCTCCTCATAACATTCCACAGGTTAGATAGAAGGCAGAGATTATTCAGCTTTGTGACACTTGTTTATAAAGTATTATTACCTTGGTGAGTATTTACTTACTATTATATTTTAGTCAGTTCCGCTGTGAGATATTTATTTGAGCTCTGATATATTTATGTTTGCCTATTTGCAGGATACCAGGTACCCAACTCGGGCTTCAGTGGGCTTGGATTTTAGCATTTTTGCAAAAAATCCAGACCCATTGGAATTCGGGTTGTTACAGTCTAACACAGTTGAAATTGCGGTATATGTATAATATGCATGTACTCGACTTAAACCTAAGTTGGGCTTTTTATAGTTCCACTTATATTATATATTCATATTATACAAGTTTAATTTGTTTATAACCTTTTATAATTTACTTAACTTATATAATATTCTTATGTATATTATTATTTAACTAGTTTTAATTTATTAATTTAATTAAAAAATTATTTTAATTATTTGAAAAATTCAAAATTTTATTTATTCATGCTAAATAATTTAAGATGAATATTAACTATAACATTTAAAGTTTCATATACATATTTCATTATATATATGTTTTATTAATTAACTTTTAATAAATTTATTTAATAAATTTTAACTAGTGGAAAATAGGCATAAGGACAAACTTTGAAAAAAATTAAGGCTGAAGGACATCAAGTTTCATCTTCGGGTTGAAGGACAAACTTTGAACAAAAATTAGGCTGAAGGACAATGCTAGTTAGAACTAGCATTTTGTATAGTGTAAAAACTGAATATAATGCTTGTCTAACTAGCATTTTGTATAGTGTAAAAACTGAATATAATGCTAGTTAGAACTAGCATTGTCCTTCAACCTAATTTTTTCCAAAGTTTGTCCTTCAGCCAAAAAATAAAACTTGGTGTCCTTTAGACTAATTTTTTGTCAAAGTTTGTCATTTTCCCTAATTCCCTCTTTTAATTAATTCAAATAATTTTAATTGAGATTTTAAAATAAATCAAATTTTAATTTATTCATCTTAAACAAATTTAATATAAATATATGATTATAACAATTATAGTTACATGTATATACCTATATAAGCTTGTTTGTATTAATTACCATTTAATTAATTAATTTATCAAATAAATCATATATTTAGTTGAAGCATTTTTAATTAGATCTCTTTAATAATTCGAAATTTTAAGTTATAATTTATCTAAAATAATTTAAGATAAAACATATACATATATCATTATATATGTTCATTTTTAATTAAATAAAATTTAATTAATTATTTATTTAATTAATCTAATAAATTAAATATTAAATTTATTCTTGAATATATTAAATTTATTTTCAAAACAATTTTGAAAATTTCAAATTTTAATTTTATAACCTTTTTAAAGTTTATTTTATATTTTAAACTTTATTTTTAAATTTAAAATATGTTTTAAATTTTCACACTTAATTATGAAAATTAGCCCAAGGCCTAAATCAATTTAGGCCTTTACGATTGGGCACGCCTTTTGGATTTACTCCATCATAAAGCCATGCAAGTAGCCAGTAAGGGGAGAACGCTTGATTATCCAACTTCAAGCTTAGACACTACTATTATAGACACCCAAATGATATGCAGGTTTTATTAGTTGGTCCTAATGTTGCCAATTAGATCGCATAGACAATTTGGGATTTTGATATCAATGAAAAAACCATGCCAGTTTGCGGAGGTAAAACATACGGATTTCATAAAATTTCCCTATTTAGATCTTTATTAGGCCTTTGAATTCTAAATGGGTTTATTAAATCTGATCTAATTACTTTAATTCTCAATTAATTTTCAATCAAACAACATCCATATGCCTACCTCTCTCTCTAGCATGGCAGGCTATATCATTCATCACATGGGTAATTATTTCCAAAAGCTTCAAGCAATTTACTATATTTAAAACTAGTTTAAATATATATCGATATCATATTTCGATACACACATATATAACTTCCAAATAATTACTAATAAACCAAAAAATCAAATAAGTTAAATAATAATAAATATTACGCAAATATTAATTAATTTACAACATTTTACAAATTAATTAACTCGTGTGCTTATTTGGAGAATTCATAAATACGTTTGTATGACTTAGAGGTGTAAATCCAGTCAGTAATTAATATTTAATATCAATATTTACGCATCAACTTTGCTAGTGGCCTGATAGTTTGGAGGAATTCATCACTTGTAGACCTTTGCAGTAAAATCACATTTTATAATTTCTTAAGCAGTACCAGCTAGTAATAATTATTTATACCAATTATCTTTATCAATATCACATTAATTCTTACAAAATTTGATTTTGCTCAAACTTCCAATATCATCCACATTAAACTTGGTAAGTTCATAAACAAAGTCCTTGGATTAATAATAACATTTATTATTAACTGTACTGCTCTGGTCAGAGATTTTGACTTTATTTTTCTTCAAATGAATGTGATACTAACCTCATATAAACGGTGGAGACAAATTCTATATTAAACATTTTTTTTACTTTCAATGCTTCAACTCATACTCAACTATAATCGTTCGTAGATGCCATGCCATAATTTAACTATAATCAAAGTGAGGATTTCACATTAAAGTTCCACGGTATTCTCAAGTCGAGGGAACCGTGTAACATCGCCATCATAGGATTTCCTATTTGACGTAGTTGTTATTAACCAAAATAAAACTGTAGAGTGAGTCGTCCATAGCTATCCAATAACTATCAATATGTAACCCCTTAGTACCTCCAGTAGCTTTGAGTAGTACATCGGTTAATATTTGGAGAGCGTTACACACTGTGGTCTCACTGGATGTATCAATATCCTTTATCAAAACATGTCGACCAGAAACAATTAAAATAAAGCATTATTTTTATTGTGATGAAATACTCATAATTGCAACTATTTGCAACTACAATCGCATAACATTTCATTTAAAGATTTTCTTATTTATATATTTTAAATTAATTACTTAAGTAACTATATCATTATATAACAGTGTATAATATAAATCAAATACCTTTATAATGAACAAGATCGATCACAGAGTTGGATATATGTAATAAATTATATAATTGTCACTAGGGTATACCCTTAACTCTATTACTAAGTACTTCAAGAGCAACGTTATCCGCATATTTGACTGTTCATCATTGATTTCCATTGCAATCACCCTCAGCTCAAAACATGAGGTGGACCGCACCTCCATTGGTACCCAAGGGTTGCTATCTTCCAGACTGGTTACTCCGTTAGTGAACTGGTCATCTTTTACATTTTTCTCGTACGGTATCTATTCCAGCTTGAAATCGTAGAAGGCACCGAAGAGTTTATTTGCTTCCTTAACATACAAGGCACGCGTTTTGCCTTTACTTGAAAGCACTTGGAAATTTGATTTACAACTAGCGAGGAATCGCTAAACACATGTATCGATTCAATCCTCAACTCCCTCACCATCCTAAAACTGGCTAGGATGAATTCATATTCAACTTCATTATTTTTTGCTTAAAGTTTAGTCGAACAATGAAACAAAGTTCTTTTCCCTCAAGAGTGATGAGGACCATGCCTACCCCTGCCCTTTTCTCATTGGATATCCAATCGACATATAACTACCATGAGTTATGACCAGTAGTGGCTTCCTCTTATTCGTTGTCCAGAATGGAACATTTTACTATGAAGCTCGCCACACCTTGACCCTTGATCGATGTACAGGGATGAAAGGTACTAGGATGCTGCCTGAGCTCGACGGACTGTTTCAATAAGAGGTTGTTGTATGTGGCTAGCTTAACACTTTCTTCTGCAGTTAGTTGGTTAGAACTTGTACATGGTGGACTTGGAAATACGGGCAGAGTTTGTAAGCTGCTATTAACAAAAAGAAAGCCAACTTTTCCAACCTTGAGTATTTGGTCTTCGGGCCCGATAACCTTTTGTTGACATAGTGTATCGGGTGCTAAATCTTTTCTTTATCTTATACCAAGGCCGCGTTGATCGCATGGTCAGTGACTGCAAGGTACATGTAGAGGTCTTCACAGTCCAAGGGCTTAGGGAGGATGGGAGCATGGTTAAGTTTTACTTTGATTATTTAAAGTCTTTGGTGCACTGAACATTCTAGGTGAAATGAGGTCAAAGAATGGGATACACTTATCCATTACTTGGGACATATAGCAGTTTAACTCTACAACCATCCCATTCAGACTTTGCACTTGCTTCACTATGTGGGAATCTGCATGTCTTGGATTGCCTTGATCTTATTAGGTTTGGCCTCGATCCCCTTTGTGCTCACTACTTACCCTTGGAACTTGCCGGAGTAGACAATAAAAGAGCACTTATTTCAATTCAGCTTCAACTGACGGAAGATGCTGAAAGCAAGGTTTTAAATCTCCTTCATCTCACCCTAGATATTAGCCGAGAGTTTCTTCGAAATCCAAGATTTGACGACTTGGTTAGTTATCAAATTTTTAAATCTCGTTCATATCAGCCTAGATATCAGCTCGAGATTTTCTCCAAAATCTAAGATTTGAAACCTTGGCTGAAAGTGGCGACCAAGTCCCATACATGCTCTACTACCTTCCCAAACTTGACTAACATGTCGGCTACATAAACCTCCAGTGATATCCTAATTTATTCTATAAACATTTTGTTGAATATCCGTTGATATGTTGTGCCCACGTTGCAAAGTCCAAATGGCACTGCCCTATAGCAATAAAGTCCCACATTGGTGATGAACGATGTGTGCTCTTGATCCGAGCCATGCATAGCTATATGGTTGTACTCGGAGTAAGCATTCATAAAGGAAAGAAGCTCATTCTTGTTGATCGCATCCACAAGTTGATCGATGCGTGGTAGAGGGAAGATATCTTTTGGACATGCTTTATTGAGATCAGAGAAATCAATACACGTTCTCCAGGCTCTGCTCGGTTTATAGACTGACACTGAATTGGCCACCCATGTTGGCTACTCAGACTCGCGAACAAAGCCATTATTGAGGAGCTTTTCTACCTTTTCTTTCTGTGCTCTATACCTTTCTGGGTTGAGGATTCTTCTCTTTTGATGGACGGTATGCACCTTTGGGTTGATGTTGAGGGTGTGGCAAATTATGGAGGGGTCTATGTTGGTTATGTCGACGTGCCCCCAGGAGAACACGCCTTTTCTCTACTTTAAATAGCATATCAACTCATCCCTAACTCTCGAATCCAATTCTTTTCTGATTTGGACGACCTTGCCAGGGTCATCATTGTCTATCATTATAGACTTAAGCGGGGTGGTGGGATTGCCATATGGATTTGCATCTCTCATGCAAGGGTCAAGCTGGTCATCATCATTATCTCCTGTGTTTGTTTTGAGTTCATATTGATCCAATGCATGGATCATGCATTTAATGAGGTCCTTGGTAGGGATGTCGTCTATGCGCAAACCTAGGAGCGTTGGCTGCCCTGAACTCTCACAGATGGTTTCGTCGACGTTGTGAGGGATAGATTTGTTGTATTTGGGGATCCCGCCTACCAACGGGGCTGAGCCTTCTCATTCCAAGCTGTTATGAGCTCCCTTGTCCTTTCTGGGTTGGCCAGGGTGAGTTGATCCCCGCCATTCTATCCCTGGCATGAACGGGAGCATTGCATGGCTCTCGTGTTCTTCGAGGGTAAAGGATGATACAGTTGCTTTCCTAAAGGCTTTTGCGTTATGGGCGGTCTCGAAATGAATGTGAGCATTGCATGGCTCTCATATTCTCTCAGATAATCGTCAGTGAACATCACTGATTCTTTTTGTAGCATAAGGGCTCCTGTCTTAGTTTGTTGCAGGAGATGGTGTAATAGTCTCAGGAGGCCTGCTGATTGCTGCAGACATATCATATTACTTCATTAATAGGGAACTTCATGGTGAGTCGCTGATATGCCGCAACTACATCTAGGTCCTTTAGTGTTGGTCGACCTATTGAGGTGTTATAAGCGAACGGGAAATCAGCTGCTACAAAATGCACCGGAATCATTGCGGAGTGCGGTTCCTTGCCGAAGGCAACGATGTGTGAAGTTGAGTTTAGGGAATAATCCTAACACCTCCGGATTCATATATGGGCAGGGCACAAGGCATGAAGTTGGATGATGGAAGATTTATTTGGTTAAAAACATCTTTAAACATTACATTCATGGAGCTAACCCCATCGACGAAGACCCAATGCAATCTGGTGTTGGAAACATTGACAAATGTGACCGTCGGGTCATGATGCAGATATCCTACTCCTCTCTCATCTTAGATGGTGAAAGTGATGTCTGCTTAATCTTCTTCTATTTGCGGTGCCTTTACGGCCTAGAGCTCCACTGAGCAAATCAGGCTAGTTAGGGTGAGCTCTCATTTGTATCGAGCTTGAGCCCTTCTACTGCTTTCGGCCACGTGGGGGCCATCGCATATTGACATGATCTCTATGTTGACTGCAACCATAATGTTCTTGACTTTCTATTGAAGCAGAGCAGGAGGAATTGGCCGGGCATTCCTTTTTTGACATGCTGCTTAACATATTGAACCAGTACATCATCACGTATCAACCGCTCTATCTCATCTTTAAGGTGGCAGAATGTTTGTAGAGTGTCTATTAAATTAAAGGAACTCGTGGTATTTTCCATAACATCGAGGCTCCTCCTTTTTCCAAGACCAAGAAGGAGGAGGCCTTTGGTAGGGTATGTGATTCCATGTGGTGAGATATATGGTTTCCATATCATGAGTTAATGAGGTGTAACTAGTGTACTTGGGTTTGAATCGAGAACCATCCTCAATGCCCTTCTTGCTACTCTCTTTTCGACCATTTTTCCTGCGAAGCCTTTCCTCTCGTGGGTTGGTCTTGTTAACTCTCCCGCCCTCCGCATCACTGTCAGACAAGTCAGCTTCTTTTACCCACATGATGCCATTAACCCTTAGAAGAAGTCGGTTAGGGATGAAGCATGCTACTTTTGTAATTCTTTACATACCTTGGATTGGTGCCTCATCCTAGAACACAAGGCAACCACCAAGTTATTCTTATCTTCTACCTTACACAAGTTGATTCTTTATTTAAACGGATGACATAGAAGCAGAGTGACTCATTCAGTCCCTGTTTTATATTGCCTGGTCGTTTGCCATCATAATTTTAGTTCACGGGGAAAAGAAATGAATTTTGAATTCTATCCAGAACTGGGCTTAGGGATGAATATTGCCCTCTTGAAGATGCAAAAATCAACGCGAGGTCGATCCAGTCAGGGTGGAAGGAAATATGAGGCACTTTGCACTACCCGAGAGCCGGTTGATTCGACCGTTGGAGTTAAAAGCCATGATGTGGTCAGATGGATCGGTGGTTCCTTCATATTTATCAATTGGAGGCAAAGGATACCTCTGGTGGATGTATATGTTCAAAATCTCAATGAAGAAAGGTTCCCCATTCTCATCATCAAACACATCCTTGCCGTCATTGTTCCTGTCTGAATTCTTAACATTTGTTATTGTAGAGATGTCATTTCTTTCTGGAGTCCCCCTTTTATCCGTTATGGGCGGTGCTTACCTCTTACTAGGAGAGAGGGATCCTCTGATATCTTACAAATGAAGGAGTTCGACGCCGCTAATATGGTGATGAATAATGATAGTGACGAATAGAGGTAGGTAACCTTCTGTTCATATTAACAAAGGGAGACTTAGAACACTGGGCTCGCCTTTCATGGGATTTGGACCTATGGACCTCCCTTTGGGTCTGGAAGTGGGCTGAGAACTCTCCATGCTCGCGGTTCTTAGCCTAATCATTTGAACTTATGCAATCAAAGTGCAAATCATGTCCTTTATCCACTGCCTGAATGCGGAACGTCTTCCATGAAAGGGGAATGATGGGCTGTTTGAGCTCTTAAGTGTAATGCCATCTCGGGTACTAGAAAAATCATGTGCAAAGTATAGTTCATGCACGACATGTAGATCTCTGATATGGGTGGGGACAATCCCAAATTGGGTTTCCAACATGACCCACTCGCGGACCTTAATCATTATGTTGAATGTGTTTGAGATAGTGGGCTAAATGGTGGTCCAGTCTGTTGCTACTAGGGCAACCGGTTCGTAGTTAATAGTGGCTTGAGGGTCCATCCTGGCTATATGTTTGTTCAACTCATGGGAAATATGCTTGATGCTGGTTAGGCTATTGACTAAGCTGAGCCATATGTCGTTGCTCAAGCCTAAGATGAGGCAGATGGCACTTGCTACAGTTGCACTGTTGGTGTTGTGACGTTTGAGTTATGATCATCATTTTCACCGTTGGTATGCATAATGATATTTTAGGTAGAAAGTAGTTTGTAGGGAAGAAAGTGATGAAAGTTGAGAGCTTTTAGGGGAGGTCATCCTTTTAGTGCCAAAATGTTGACTAGAATTTTAACCACCTCGATGTTATCCATATAATTTCTAAGAATACAATGTTGAATTAATAGATTCCACAATGAAACTTCTAAGATAAAACATGGCTAGGATATGCATATCGCATCTGAAGGCAAAAACAATGTCGAACTTATACTTTAAAGAACTAAGTCAGAGGTTTAGAAATAGAATGTTTAATACTAGATTGTTAAAGGGAAGGCAATGAAGTATGCTCAAAGACCCTAAGGAGGAATACCAGCTCTCACAAGTATCAATCCCGAAGGCATGAGAGCATGTCGATAATAAGAGTGCTGAGATCAAAGAATCTTACAGTAGAAGGAAGTCATCAATGCGATATGGAATATTGAATGCCGCCAGCACATCAATACCGCACACCACTAATGCCATCTTTCATCAACAAAGGCTAATTGTAATGCTATAAGTCATTAAAGTGGCCAGTAATATCGTAAGCCATCAGTGTTATAGCAGCATGGCGTATTATCCACATCGAACCTTGTTGATGCCGCATTCTGTCAATGTCACATTTCACCTATGAAGATAAAATGGATATTACATCTGGTTGATATCGCCTCAAGTTAATACCACATCTCTTCAATGCCGCTTCCTACTGATGTCGCTCCTCTTTGATGCTACTCATCACCAAAAAAGCCTCTTATTAATGCCACCTCTGATTAATGTTGCCTCTCAGGTAATGCCATGTCTCTTCAATGCCACATATTATCAATACTGCCTTTTATCAATGCCCTCTACCGTCAATGCCACTAATTATCAATACCGTCTGTTACCAATATTGCATCTTAGTGATGGCGCACTTCATCAACCATTAAAGGGTATCGCAAGTCCTCAATGCGACATTGATGTTAGATGCCATCAGTATCCACGAAAGTTATCAAGGCAGATTGGATGTTAAGTGTTACTAAATGATGTCTTAATCCATCAACATGCAAAAGAATGTTGAAGGTCATAAAAAACGAAGCATGAAGCCTAGCGCCATTGAAGTGGCTGATGATATCGTAAGCTATCCATGCTGAAAGTAATTCATAGCAGCCATGCCACACTTCTACCCCTATAAATACGGACCTAGGGGCATGGAAGAAAGAGGCAATCATTTCTTTTCTCTCTTCTCAAATCAAAATATTATAACCCTTAATCAAATTAGGGGAAATCATCAATTAATTGTAAACCTTATAATTTTATATGACTAATGACATGGAAAATATCGAACATAGCCTATTCTACCTATATGCCTTGATTATGCAACTTTGACTACTATTGGACTTGGATATGCATATAATAAAGCTCTTTGGGCCCCAATTTTCATCTTGACTTTACAAAAGTCACATGAGCTTCGATCTAAACTAGTGTTTATATGCATAATCGCTATTTTTCCTATCATATATGGACAATGGATTATGAACCTTGAGAATTTCTTACTTAGTTCATTAACATACTTAATGGACTATTGCACATATTTGCTGCTTAACCTATCCTTCCCTTGAACATAAGACATGGGCTTTTGAGTATATACAAAAAAGATCCATAGGCATTATAGAACCATTTCCAAATGGCATCATCTTATGCTATGCCATAAATCACGATCCAACTCTTGATTTCTTATCACCATGTGATTTCATCGACTAAGTTATGCTTAGCCATGATTTCAAAGGTGTTCCAAATTGATTTGTGGCTCATTATATATGACATCATAGATGTTACCAATTTTTGGGTTAACATTCTAGTGCTCGAACGAGGGCTGGAACCTCCGATTCCATTTTACTCTTTCCTCTAACTAACTAAATAAGTTTTTTTCTAGGAAAATGGTGAGACCAAGGCAAATTAATGTTCCAAATGAAGAAATCATATAAATGAAGACATTGGAAGAGAATGTCGTCCTCAACTTCAACTTAGAAAATGTAGAACCTGGACGGCCGTTAAAACCAACAAAGCCTACTAGTAGTGAAGCTAAAATCAAAGATCTAACACATCTGATGGTAATGATGCAGGAGATATTAGAAAAGATCCATGAACAAAAATCTTCCAAGCTCACCGAGGGAGAAGAGGTTGAGTCTCCAAGAAGGAATTTGGATGCTTCTTTGCTTAGGAACAAAAGCAAAGGCAAACTCACTATGACTCCACAAAAGAGAAATGGAGGCCAAGAAGCTGGAGCAACCAAATTCTCCCCTAAATCACTAGCAGATAATAAGGAAAAAGCAAACCATTGAGGAAGATTAATAGAGAGGTCACATGAGCAGTCTGGAAGTTTAATCTCCAAAGAGTACAAGCCTGATAGGAGCAATTACCATAGTGATGAAGCTTATTTGAGGGACATGGCTAAAAAGATGGTAAAGGATATGCTCAACCTTAAAGGGAAGAGGACACTCTATGCTAGAATTAATAATAACTTCCTAGAAGCCCTATTCATAGATATGATCATGTCCATGAGGATTCCGTCTCACATTAAGATTCATCCTTGAGATACAATGGGACCACTAACCCGAATGATCACTAATGGCATTTGAAAATCAAATGGACCTCTACAATGCTTCAGGAACTGTACACTGCCGACATTTTTCCACCACTTTCCAAGGGGCAGTGGCTAAGTGGTATAGACATTACCGGGAAAAGACCATATACTCTTGGGAGAAATTCTTTTATGAATTCTCAACATAGTTTTGTATTTGCAAAGATCCTACAATCGACTTCAGCGTATTGGCTAACATTAAACAAAGATTGGGAGAGCTGTTGGGTGACTATCTTAAGAGATTCAACACAGAAGTGCTAAAGGCAGAGGATATGGCTAACAGGGACAAATCAATGGTAGTATGCTCAGGGCTGATTGAGCAGACACCTTTTTGGAAAGAGCTTTATCTTTATGGATGTAGGGGTCTTCAAGACTTTCGTTTTTAAGTAGATTAGTTCATCCGTATGGATAAAATGTTCCATGCTAAGTAAAAGTCCCAAACGAAGAAAGAAACAGGAAAGTGTGGCCTTAATCATAACAATAAGAAACCGAGATAAGAGGAGGCTCTGAAGACCAATCATATTGCTCTGAACAAGCCGATATCATACATTTACGCTACAACAAAAGAAAGCAGCGTTTTTCCAATTTCCTACAAAGCTAAGAACAAC
This sequence comes from Allium fistulosum, assembly GCA_030737815.1. NCBI lineage: Eukaryota > Viridiplantae > Streptophyta > Magnoliopsida > Asparagales > Amaryllidaceae > Allium > Allium fistulosum. Next base: position 616,320,344 of record CM060907.1, read on the forward strand.
CCTGAGCCAAGAAGAGGGAAAGATTACTATGCCTACCATGGGTCAAATGGGCATAAGATGGATGAATGTCATGTGTTGGTTGGGATAATTCAGAAGATGATTTGTTCTGGGCATTTGAAAGAATTTATCAAAGATAATCAGAAAGTTGATTCCATTCTAGTGTCCATGAATTATATCAATTCGGCTGATGGGTGGAATGAAAGCTACACTGCGAACCCTGTAGAAAGTGATGCTCAACTAGATTTCATTCCACCCATCAACCAAATTGATATAATGCATGGAGGCCCTCATTTGGCTGTAAACGGCAAGGGAGCCGGAAACCAATATATTAGAGAGGGATGAGATCGAGTTTTCTCTATTTAGGAAGAACCACCACTTAAGAATCCCAGATTTCAGATCCAAATGCACAACCTGACCATAACCCCACAAGAGTTAATAGGGGCTCACCATCCGTACAACGACCCACTTATGATCACTATGCAAATCGGGCTTTTTGTAGTGACTAAAATCCTCGTTGATACTGAAAGCACCGTGAATGTTATTTTCAAACATGCCTTTGATCAAACAGGAATTCTAAAGGAAAAGCTAAAGCCAAGCTTTGAGCTCATCTTTAGGTTCAATAACAAAGGATCAACTCTTGGGGGATAGATAAGGCTTCTGGTACAGATGGGAATTCTACCGCATTCTAGGACCTTCGAGACTCTATTTGTCATTATGAACCAACCTTCTTACTACAACACCTTCTTTGGAGGCTAGCTTTGGACGACGTCGTTGCTCTTGTCTCACCAAAATATCTGATGGTGAAGTTCCTAACCAAGAACGAATGAGGAATAGTGAGAGGAGAGCAATTCAGCTCTCGAGAATTGTATTTTTACACTCTTGATCGATACAAACGAGACAATCTTTCTTGTTATAACTTGGAGAAAGATGTGTCAATCATATCGAAATCAAAAAGCCCTTGGATAAAGGTCATTTAAGCTAATCATCCAAGGAAAATGTAGGAACCGTTAAGAAAAATAAGCATGCACTAAGAAGATTTAACTCTTCTAAAAAGAAAAGAAAGAGGAAAGAAGCAAATTTGGTAGAGGATGAAGTAGGTAGTGATGAGATCATCAAATAACTGAACTATAGAGACGAATAGGAAAGAATGAAACCCACTGAAGATCTTGAAGAAATATGCTTGGATCCAGTTGACACAACAAAGATAGTAAAAATCGGGAAAGAGCTAGATGGCAAGCTCAAAGGAGAGTTAGTCCAATTTCTTCAATCCAGCAAAGACGTGTTTGCCTGGACCCATTCAGATATGGTTAGAATAGACCTAACCATCCTATGTTATGCTTTAAACATAGACCCGAGTATTACATCCATTCAACAAAGAAGAGACAACTTGACAAAGTCCGAGCTAACGCTTTAGAAGAGGAGGTTAAGAGATTGCTCGAAAATGGGTTCATCGGAGAAGTTCTTTATCTGAAATGATTTGCTAATCCAGTATTGGTTAAAAAGTCTAATAGGAAATGAAGGACATGTGTCAATTGTACTGATTTGGATAAGGCATGCCCGAAATATTGTTATCCACTTCCAAGAATAGACCAATTAGTCGATGCGACAAGTGGACACAAACTCTTGTCTTCCATGGATGCATATACTAGGTACAATCAGATTCTGATGTTCTAACCGGATGAAGAGAACACAAGCTTCATAACAAACTGGGGAACATTTTGCTACAAAGTAATGCCTTTCGGATTAAAGAACACTGGAGCCACATACCAAAGTTTGGTAAATAGAATGTTCAAAGAGCAGATCGGTCGAAACATGGAAGTATATATAGATGATATGTTAGTCAAATCTCGAGAGGAGAGCAATCATTTAAGCGATTTTGAAGAAATGTTCGGGGTATTACGAAAATATCAGATGAAGCTCAACCCACAAAAATGTTCTTTCAGAATCTAGTATAGAAAATTCTTGGGATATATTGTTAGTGCTCGTGGAATAAAAGCCAACCCCGATCAGATTCAAGCTATTAAAGACATGGTAGAGCCTAAAACGAATAAAGATGCAATGAGCCTAAATGGAAGAGTGGCGACATTAAACATATTCATTTCCAAGGCCATCGATAAATGCATTCCATTCTTCGATGTGATTAAGAAGAAGAAAAACTTCGGATGGGAAGAGGATTCTTAAAAAGCCTTTAAGGAACTAAAAGATCATCTTGAGAAGCCACTAATTCTATCTAGCCCTCTAGATGGGGAAAATCTTTTTCTTTATATGGCAGTTTTAGAGCACGCAGTTTGCTCTGTTCTAATAAGAGAAGAAAATGGAACCCAACTTCCAGTATACTATACAAGCAGAAGACATAAGAATGCAGAAACTAAATATCCGATTATAGAAAAGCTGGCATACTGTTTAATACTCAAAGCATGAAAATTGAGAGCTTACTTTCAAGTGCATCCAATTAAGGTCTTAACCAACTTTCCACTTAAGCAAGTCTTTAGTAAACCCGAAGCCTTGGGAAAATTAGTTAAATAGGGAATACAACTTAGCAAGTATGATATTGAATTTCTACCACGAGTGACAATTAAAGGACAGGCTTTAACTGATTTTGTTAATGAATGTATGGGTTTCATCAAAGAGCAATCAGAAAAAGATCTAAAGCCCAAATAGCAACTGTTTGTAAATGGAGCTTCAGATGAACAAGGACCTGGTGCACGATACGTAATAATTACCCTTATGGACGCTGTTTGCATTATGCAATGAAATTGGAATTTTTGGCCACTAATAATGTGGCAAAATATGATTCGATGGTGGCAAAACTCGCCTTGGCCTTACAACTGAAAATTCCTAGGATTGAGATTTTCAGTGATTCCCAATTAATGGTCAATCAATTGAACTAAACATATTAGACGAAGGATACCAAGTTAGTCTTATATGTCAAGAAGGTGTTAAAAATGCTGACCAAATTTGAGGATTTCTCAATACACCAAGTGCCAAGAGGGAAGAATTCCTAAGTTGATTCTTTGGCTAAATTGGCTAGCTCACGAGTGCACTAGAAACCCAAATTGTGCCACTAGGCTATCAATCAAACCCTAGTATAAAGGAAAAGGGCCCTGAGCCGGAAAAAGAATCCTTGGTATTAACCAGATCTCAAGCCCTAACACACATGGAAAATGAAAATCGAAATGAAATCCTTCATGAAAAATCCTTTTGCACAGGAACTGAGAAAAAATATGAGAATAACCGGATGACGTCTACCATGAAATATTTGATAGAAGAGAAATTGCCAGCAAATAAAAAGAAAGCAATAAGAATAAAACATCAAGTCCCAACCTTCATTATGGTAGACGTGAGTACTTTACAAGAAGGGGTAATCACTCCCTACTTAAGATGTGTTAATCCAAAAAAATAAGCAGAATTATTAAGGGAAGCTTATGAAGGATTCTGTGGGAACCATTCTAAGGGCATAAAGCTAGCCAATAAGGTCATGAGACAAGGCTTTTATTAGCCTCAGATGATTAACCATGCTATAGATTATGTGAAGAGATGCAAGAAATGCCAAAAGTTCTCTAAGATTCCACACTTGCCACCAAGCGAATTGACTTCGATCCCAAGTCCATGGCCTTTCGATGTGTGGGGCATTGACCTAATAGGGCCACTGCCTATATCCAAAGGAGGAGCTAATTTGCATTAGTAGCCATTGATTATTTTGCCAAATGGGTAGAAGTAAAACCACTGCTGAATATCACATTAGGAAAAGTGCTTAAATTCGTAATAAAGAATATTGTCACTAGATTTGGAATTCCATATTAGATAATATACAACAATGGAACTCAATTTGAAAGCGAGAAATTTACCCAATTATGCAATAAAAAATGGGATTATCAAGAGCTTTTCATCTATTGCACACCCCAAGGCTAATGAAGCCGTTGAAGCTGCCAATAAAACCATTAAGACCATCCTAAAGAAGCGATTGGATAAATCAAAGGGAAATTAGGTAAAAGAACTACCTCGTGTGTTATGGGCATGTAGAACTTCTACGAAAACTACAACGGGACATACCCTATTTTCTCTAAAATATGGATGTGAAGCCATGCTTCCAATCAAGGTCGAAGTGCCCTCTTATCGAAGGATTGCATATGCATTTGATCCAAATCAGGAATTGAAAAGAGAACCCTTAGACCTAATCAATGAGCTAAGAGACGAAGCATCTATTCGAACAGGTGAATATCAGTGTAGAATAACTAAGTACTACAGTTCCAAAATTAAGGAAAGATCATTTTGAAAAGGAGATTTGGTACATCGAAAAGTCATCGCAAATACTAAAAATCCAATGGATGAACCACTTGGGCCAAATTGGGAAGAACCCCTTGTTAACCACGAAGTAATCACACCAGGGGCCTATCGACTATGTCAACCAAATGGTAACGTCATAGCAAGAACTTGGAACGTTGAACATCTAAGGTCATATTTTCCTACGATGGATAAACAAAGAAAATCGACAAGTTTGTCTACGGAATCGGAAGTCCAATGAAAGGAAAGAATTTAAAAAAAAGCCTAACCACTACCTAAGATAGTAGTAAGGGGCGAAATAAATCCTTTGATCCTGCCACAAGGGCCTGGTTAAAGCACCTCCTATAAGGAGGTCGAAGTAAACCTTTGGTGCCGTCTGAAAAGGCCTGAGCAAAACATCTACAAGCCTTCTGCCCCTACCTCCATGGCCTGACCAAAGTGCCTCCTAGAGGGAAGACAGAGTAAGCCTTTGGTCCTATCTAAGATGGCCTAACCACAGCACCGAACCAGCCTTTAGTATCGTCTCTAAGCCCTTACTGAAGCGCCTCCTAGAGGGAGGTCGGGTAAGTCATTGGTTTTGCTTGAGGAAAGCTAACTAAATGCACTGGATGAAATACCTAAATCATCACTTAAGACCGTGATAATGGGTTAGATCCAAGTTGAGATCATCACCTAAGATGGTGCAAAAGAAATCAGTCGATTCAATCGAACTCTATCCATAAGAATGGATCAAATCAAATCTTCTAGAGGAAGATCAATAAAAAAGAGCCATTTGTGCTTCAAAACAAAATCAATCTTCTAAAGGAAAATCAATCAAAATGAGCCATTTGTGCTCCAGAATAAAAATCAAGCAATTATGCTTCAAGGCAAAAGCAATCTTCGAACCATCAGATGGTTTTTCTGTCTTCTATTATTATCGCCAGATGGTTTTTCGGTCTTCTATTATTATTATCACCAGATGGTTTTCTGATCTTCTATTATTGCCAGAAGAATTTCCGGTCTTCCATTATTACTATTGCCAAATAGTTTTCTTGTCTTCTATTATTGTCAGATGGATTTCTGGTCTTTTATTATTATTGCTGGAAGGTTTACTGGTTTTCAATTATTTTTATTGCCAAATGGTTTTTTTGGTCTTATATTATTATTGCCAATGGTTTTTGGTCTTCTATTATTATCAATAGATAGTTTTCTGGTCTTCTTTTATTGTCAGATGGATTTCTGGTCTTCTATTATTATTATTATCAGATGTTTTTTGGTCTTCAATTATTATCACTATATGGTTTTCTGATCTTCTATTATTGCCAAATGTATTTCTGGTCATTTATCCTTATTCCTAGAAGGATTTCCGACCTTCTATTATTATTGTCAGAAGATTTTCTGGTCTTCAATTATTCTTATTGCCAGATGGTTTTCTAATCTTCTATTATTATCGCCAGATGGTTTTCTGGTATTCTATTACTGTCAGATGGATTTTTGGTCCTCTATTATTATTGTTAGAGGGATTTCAGGTCTTCTATTATTATTGCCAGAAGGTTTTCTGGTCTTCAATCATTCTTATTGCCATATGGTTTTCTGCTCTTCTATTATTACCACCAGATGGTTTTTGGTCTTCTATTATTTCTAGATGGATTTCTAATCTTCTATTATTATTGCCAGAGGGATTTCTGGTCTTCTATTATTATTGTCAAAAGGTTTTTGGTCTTTAATTATTCTTATTGCTAGATGGTTTTCTAGTCTTCCATTATTATCACCAGATGATTTTATGGTCTTCTATTATTGCCAGATGAATTCCTGGTTTTCTATTATTATTGCTTGAGGGTTTTTTAGGCTTTTATTATTATTATCAGAAGGTTTTATGGTCTTTAATTATTCTTATTGCCAAATGGTTTTTCGGTCTTCTATTATCATCACCAGATGCATTTCTAGTCTTTTATTATTGCCAAATGGATTTCTGGTCCTCTATTATTATTGTCATATGGATTAATGGTCTTATACTATTATTGCCAGAAGGTTTTCTGGTCTTCAATTATTCTTATTGCCAAATGGTTTTCTGATCTATTATTATTATCACCAGATGATTTTCTGGTCTTTTATTATTATCAAATGGATTTCTGGTCTTCTACTATTATTACGAGATAGATTTTCTAGGCTTTCGCTTACTACCAAATAATTTTTTAGACTCCTCCCATTTAGGAAATTGATATTAACAAGTGGATTAATAATCTTCTAGGCATCTATTCAAGACATTCTTATTCCCAAAATGATTTTCTAGTCTTCTAATCAAGAAAGTTGGTATTGTCCTATGGGTTTATTAATTCTTTGTTAATGATGCCGCCAGATGAATTTCTGACCCTTCCTCCCATGATATTACTCGATAACTTTTTGGGCATTATTTGAGAAATTATTGTTATTAGTTGATCTCTTAAAGCAAATTTATACTCTTGACTTATACAGATAGCATGGAAAATATATACTTATTTATAGCTCGATCCAATCCAAATATAAATTAGCATTCACTTTATGTTTTACAGGATAAAAGGATTGGAAAGAAAATCTCATAAAGGATGAAGAAAACAAGGGAACTCTTGGTTTTACACTAAAATGTAAAAAGTCTCTTTTATATAAGGAGGGGGACAAATGTTATCCACATAATTTCTAAGGAGAATATGATGTTGAATTAATAGACTCCACAATGAAGCTTCCAAGACAAAATGCAACAAGGATGCGCATATCACATTTGAAGGTAGAAACAATGTCGAACTTATAGTTTAAAGAACTATGCTGGAGGTATAGAAATAGAATGTCGAAAACTAGCTTGTTAAAGGGAAGGCAAGGAAACATGCTCAAAGCCCCTAAGGAGGAATATCAGCTCTCACAAGTATCAATCCCGAAGGCATGATAGCATGTCAACAATAAGAGTGCTGAGATCAAAGAATCTTATAGCCAAAGGAAGTCATCGATGCGATATGGAATATCGAATGTCACTGACACATCATTGTCGCACATCATTAATGCCACTTTTCATCAACAAAGGCTAATGGGTAATGCCACTAGTCATTAAAGTGACCAGTAATATCGTAAGCCATCAGTGTTATAGCGGCATGATGTATTATCCATATCGAACCTCATTGATGTCGCATTCTGTCAATGTCACACTTCACCCATGAAGATAGAAATTTCCCTCCCTACCAAAAAAAAATCCGCCAATTCTTTTTTTTTGGAACATGAAATTCTATTTTTTGTGTTAAAAAAGGAAAAACTCTATTCAAACTTTACTTATTAAAACTCAATTTACCGTGTCTAACCGTCTCATCACAGCGTTTAGGAAATTCTTATCGATAACGTTGGCCAAACGCATCGACCAGAATTCTTAAAGCACTAGACGGACAACCCAACATAAAAATTCATTTTCTTTCAAAAAGAAATACCTCATATATAATACTCAAAATATTCTTTGTTTTTTCCAAAAACAAAATCCAATTTCTCTTAGAAACATATCTTCAATTTTTTGAAAAATTTGAAAACACAATTTATTACTTATTCTCAAAATCAAGGAACACAAATAGAGCTCATCGAGATATTCCTATAATACTCAATCCTCAAGATTGATGGAACAGACTGGAGTGTTCATTATTCCGAACAAAATAAGAATCGATGAATTTCAGTAAGAAATGAAAGAGTTATGCTATCTCAAAAATAGATCTCCCAAGAGTTCAAATTCCCGAAAGTTGAACCCAGAGAAGATTTCAGACCTGGGTATTGTGTTGCCGATGCATTTTTATGTTCTTTTTTCGTCCGACTTTTGAATTTTACTTCATGTTTTTGTGATATTTCTGAAATGTTTTGAGGCCATGATGTCTATCGGTAGACTAGCTAATTTTTGGAGATTTTGAAATTCAAATTTTGGATTAAATTTGAATTTAATTCGAATTGAATACGAATATCGATTTGAGTGATTTCTTGGGTTTTTATTCGTTTTCGAGCACAGATTTTTCCAAACCTTTTTGAAATATTACATCTACTTAATATTTCCTCAAGTTAATACCACATCTCTTCAATGCCGCTTCCTTATATGTTGCTTCTCTTTGGTGCCGCTCATTATCAATAAAGCCTTTTATTAATTCCACCTTTCATTAATGTTTCCTCTCAGGCAATGCCGCATCTCTTCAATGCCGCCTATCATCAATGTCGTCAATTATCAATACCGCCTGTTGTTAATGTCGCCCCTTAGTGATGGTGCACTTCATCAACCATTAAAGGATGCAATAGGTCTTCAATGCGACATTGATGCTAGTTGTCATCAATATCCATGAAAGTTATCAAGGCGGATTGAATGTTTAAGTGTTAGTACATGATTTCGTAATCCATCAACGTGCAAAAGATTGTCGAAGGTCATCAAAAATGAAGCATGAAGCTTGGCACCATTGACGTGGCCAATGATATCGTAAACTATCAATGTTGAAAGTAATTCATAGCAGCCATGCCACACTTCTACCTATATAAATACGGACCTAGGGGTATGGAGGAAAGAAGCGATCATTTTTTTCTCTTTTCTCAAATCAAAATATTGTAAACCTAAATCAAATTGGAGGAAATCATCAATTGATTGTAAACCTTGCAACTTTATATGACCAATGACATGGACAATATCGAACATAGCCTATTCTGCTTATATGCTTTGATTATGCAATTTTGACTACTATTGGGCTTGGATATGCATATATAAAGCTCTTTGGGCCCTAAGTTTCATATTGACTTTACAAAAGTCACATGAGTTTTGGTCTAAACTAGTGTTTATATGCATAGTCGCTATATCGACTATCATATACGGATGATGGACTGTGAACCATGAGAATTTCTTACTTGGTTCATTAACATACTTAATGGACTATTGCAAATATTTGCTACTCAACCAATTCTTCCCTTGAACATATGACATGGGCTTTTGAGTATATACATCAAAAATCCGTGGGCATCATAGAACCATTTTTGAATGGCATCATCTTGTGCTACGTCATGAATCACGGTCCAACTCTTGATTTCTTATCACCATATGATTTCATTAACATGTTATGCTTAGTCATGATTTCATAGGTGTTGCAAATTGATTTTTGGCTCGTTATACATGGCATAGGTGTTACCAATTTTTGGTTTAACACTCGAAAATGCGATTATGAGTCGATAATAACAAATGTTACTTACTAATACCATAGGTAATAAACTATAAATTAGGAGGAAAGCAAGTTAGTAAATTCTAAAAAAAGTAAAGGAACATAAGGTTTAAAGTGGTTCGATCAAGAATGATCTATGTCCATTACTATAATGGTTGTTGTTACTTGAGCTCTTCGATTACAATTGCTGGTTTATATAAGAGATAATAGTAATTCATTGAGAATTTCCTCTTTACATAAGTGCATTTAATGTTGTATATATAATAGTAAAATCTGGTTCGAACAGCTCAGATTGACGTGGCAATCCCCACACTTCCTCTCCACCATCGAGGGCATCAAATGGATCGGATGTGAGCCAGCTATGATGCAAATTGGGTTGAACGGTTCATATACTGGCCAATTGGAAGACCTTACCAAATCATGTTGGTGTCAGATAGGGCGACATAAGGACAAAGAGTTGTTGAACATTAACGTCATTGCCATATGGACAATGAAGAATGTGGAGACGTTGTTGCATAGTACCGCTTTTTTCATATAAATAGTCGTATATGCTAATCCTTTCAGTGAAGCAGTGTAGAGTCATTGCTTCATTTTGACAGTGGTGACCTTATGATTTAGGCAAAGCCTGTCGAGTCAGGACAAAACAAGAAATACGAATGAAGCAGACATGCCATGGGTAGGTGGTAGGGCGATGTGGACTTAATGGGCCGAAGAGGAAAGCGAGAGAGTTGCCTCCCTATGACAGGCATGTTGTCTTGATGGACAAGCTTTTTACTAAGGACCATACTTGATCGGGCCATTGTCCATAGCTTGTGGCCGTTGGATGCTGTTTCCTATTGGGGACCGCACAGTTGTATGGAAAATGAGATGGGCAGTGTGATTCCGTGGCCATTGAGATGATGCAAGAGTATTGAGAAAGTAGAGAGTCGACCCGTTTATGCTTTGCGTGAAAAACGAGCAACAATAATGCATAATTAATATCTAATTAAACTAGTGTGATACTTGACACTTCTTTAATAGTTCACATCATTAGTTCATGATTTTGATTACAACTACAAATATTGGTAAAAACAATAAGCTATACAAATGTATTTACATGAAATCTAACATCTAATTGAGTGTATCCGGCCTTCAAAATGTTTATGTAACGAATTTGTCGAAAAAAACGTATCTATACTATTCTATGATTACTGAGTCTATTTTCAAGAGCGCATAAGCCTCCTCAAGTTTTTCCCTCAGTTTTAAACTCAAACGATGCGTGGTTTCTTTCTTCTCTTATGTTGTACGCCTATCCTTTTCATTTGTTCTTCCACTTTAATCCTCTCTTTGCTCTCATATCCATTTCCTCCCAAATTACCCTAATTTTTTCGGATCTACGGACCAATTAACCCTAATTTTTACTGCCTGTTGCTTTATCGCCAATGAAGTGTCTACCTCCTAGGAATCGATTTACATCTTACTCCATCGCCCTAGTAGTTTCGACCCTCCTCATCCCATCGTCATCGAACAATAGTCTTCTCCCACTTTAGTTCAGTTCATCGAATCATTTGATAACTTACTCTACCGTGGTACCGATTTGCTCTTCCTCATCCCATCGTCATCGAATAACAGGCTTCTCCTACTGCAGTTCAGGTAATTATTGAATTTTCGTCGAATTAAAAACTTTCATTTTTCTGCCGACATAACTAGGCTTATAATCTCTTATGAATTTTGTAGTGCAATTCTGTCGATTTGAAATCTTTTTTATTTCTGCTGACATTGTTCAGTAATTAATGAATTTTTCTATCGATTTGAAAATTCATCATTTAGGGACTACACAATAATATATTTTTTGCTGATAATCTTAACCAAATTTCTATATGTTAGATTTCAAATTAGATTATATTATTATGACCATAAAAACATGTAGGTGTATAATTTCTCATTGGTTAGGGCCTTTTGAAAAAAATGATACTATTATGCGATGATGTGTTATTATTTTTGATGATTAGCATAGGTGGAATCTCTCAAAAATCCACATTAGAAATGGTTGCTAACCTAAATTGAAGTAATAGTGCAAATGATCTCATTGCCCTTTGAAAAAAATACTGAAGTCCCTTTGCAATGATGTGTTATTGCGTTTAATGATAAGATGTGATAAACACTATTGTAAGTAGATGATATTGAAATATTTCGCATGCTTTTAGTTATATTTTGGACTTGATTGGAGTTGAGTATAGTTCAGATTTCATTTTTGGAGCTTGCTGGCTTATATGTATAAAGATTATTCTCCAAATAATAGTAGTTTGTTCATTTAGTTTGCTAGAGGAAAAACAATTATCCATTGAAACTGTTAGTGGTCTTATTATACAAAAATGACTTGTTACTAAACTACTATTTTATAGGCTTCTAATTTCTCATGAATTTTGTTATGCAATTCTATCGATTTGAAAATGTTTTTATTTCTGCTGACATAATTCAGGTCCACCTACACTATTTCCGTATACAGTTAATTCTACTTCAACTTCCAATTCAATTCATTGTTTTCTCTATCTCATCATTGGTAAATACCCATAATATATGTAGAAAACTTTAATTTCATAAAAACCCATTGACCAGACTTCTACCGATATTTTACTATTTCCACTAGCGATTCCTTTCATCAAAGTCTACATAGTTGAGACTCGTTCTCCTTCTTTAACATCTTTAAAAAAAATCATATGGTTGTATGGTTTTGGATTTAGTTTTTTGCTTACTCCAAATGAACCTAAGATTTGTCTACACGGGTGAGCTAATATTTAATTTCTTTCGCCTAATATTTAAATATTCTTTTAGATTGTTAAATTCGCTTAATAAATTTATGTATTTATCTTTTTGTTTCATATGTTTTTCGTTCAGATCTATCATATACAACATGTTATTTTATCAAATTAAATTAGTTAGACGTGTTCCTATTTTCTATGATGAAGTGGCATACAAATACTTTTGTCGTGAACGTTAAAATTATCTCTCATACTTAGACCCATAATAGTAAGCATGTCAATATATCTACCATCTCTTCCCAGAATTACCTTCAGTTATGTTCAAATGGATTTTATGTGACGAAGTGTTATGTGGCAAATAAATAATTTATATGTTGCTATATTTCTGCAAACTGCATATAAAGAATTGCTATATATGAATATTTTGTATGATTGAGCTCCGTTTGAAACTATTGCAATCAATTTGTTTAGAAGATTTATTTTTTGCAAGTTGTTATCAATATGATTGCTTGGTTATATATTAGTAATCCTCTATTCATTAACAATATTTTCAAGAAACCCGAATAAAGGTAGATTAAAATCCGACCACCGCATCATCCTTTGCATGGATTATGGGCCATGGTCCCAACAGTGGGAGGAAGCAAAACCTCCTTGCCCGATTAATCGGCGATGGATGGGAACAATAAGACTGTAATCCTTACTACAGTGACGGTCAAAATCTACCTTAGTAAATTCTCCAACAATATGCCACTTACTACATCTAATTCACATTACAATGATCTCCCTTTGATGATATCTGCATTTTATTATAGGTATGCAAAACCTCGGGTCAACGAAGGCAACCTGTATGTACACTAATCTTGATATTAATGAGGGTAATGAGCCGCTGAGGAGGTGAGTTTTAATGCATTCAACGCTTTTACAATCAATACTTGGACAACAAATTTGACATGGTTTATACTATTACTATATCGCAGCTTCTGATAGAAGAAACTTTTGGCAATCAACGATCAGGAGAGCCGGTCGAAAAAACGTGCTGATATAATCAATGGGAAAAGCCTGTCAGAAATAATCGCCTCAGATCTGACAAACAAATCTGAGGTAACCATATATCTGTCGTTGAAAATTATTTGATAAACCTCTGGATATTTGATCCGTTAATATTCGAGATTTAGAAATGCTTGGTATCTCCTTCTTATTCTTTTGCAGAAAATAAAAATGACAATTATTAGTGCTCTAACTACTTATTAATTAAATTTAATATGAAACTTTTAAGTCAACATATGATTTCTACCTCAGGATGTAGGAGTAGCAATTAAAGACGCTTTTCTTTCTTACTTTACTTCAACAGAAAGTTTGTCCCTTATAACCATATAATAATTGCAAAAAATGTAATAAATTATATTTCCATTATTTGTCTTAAAAAGCCTTTTGCTATAAAAAAATGCACATACTTTCAAACTGTATTTTTTTACATACTAAAAATGAGTATTTTACTTACAAATTCATGGATAATAGTTTTTAATATGATTCACACTTTGCATTATTATTTTTATCCACTTTGAATAAAGCTTTGAATCTGGTAGTTTTCTCATTCAAAATCATTCCATTGAAAGATGCAACTGCCAATTGCTGTTTCTCTAATTGCTTAGAATTTTTAAATAGTTATATATATATATATATATATATATATTTTTACAGTGTTCTCAATACAAGTATAAATATATGTTAATTTCATTAAATTTATACAATACATAAATTGCCATCATAAACTTTTTGTTACATAACAAATGTACATTTGCATTATTTTGAACATTTAATATATAGTTTGGTGAGCAAATTTTTTGATGGAATACCGAAAAAACAAAATCAAAATTTCATTTATTTTTGTACATGTTAAGGTTAGACTTCTTATATTCATTGCATACCAATATGAAATTAGGATGTTGGATTCTCTCTTATTAATTATTTCATTTTAATAAAAAAGTCTATTTTTCCCTTACTGCAATAACTGTAATGACAATCATGCGAGAAGTTGTCTATACGAACTATTTCTTTCACAATATAGACAACTAATTTAAAAATCTATAGATTTACAAGTCTACATTCACCAAATATGCTACTGTTAGGAAATATATAAAATTCATACACTCAAATATCCCCAAGTAGTTTGGCAAAATGCAAGGATAATGGTGATGACATTCAAACATGACAGAGGAAATCAATTTATTTCACACCAAGTGAAATCTTTTCTTCCTTATTTCAAAATGATTTAATGATGCAATAATGTGTTTACAAAACAACAAATGTACAATAATATGTCTAATATTATATTTGTACATTATAAATAGCTTGTTTAAAAGATACTGACTATATTATATCCACATATGTATTTTTCATGTGGGATCCTCCGTGACAAGGATGCGTTTATGGAAGATGCCAAAGCAACCATCAATTTCTAAGTTTCAGATAACTTCTTCGTGCAACCTTAAATGATAATTTTTCTAATCCACTATAAGGTAAGTAACTTGAACTAATTTTCTCATGATTCAAATTCCCATTATACTGAGACACTGTTCAATTCATTGCCTTAGATTTAGAGATGGTTCCTATTATATCGTAGCATAAAATATACATGTGATAAATGGTTAATTAAATGTTGATGTGATGCGAAGGCATTATCAATATTGTGTATAGTTCCTTTGATAGTGTAATCTCTCTCTTGTCTTAAGTTGACTTCATAAAACACGGCAGTGATAGATAGACTGGTCATGATTAAAAGGTAATTTAGAATCCATTGGCATTACATTCAAAAAAAAAATGATGTTTGTAAATATGAAGTAAAAAGATAAGGTTAGGTGGGTAAATAAGTTTGTTACAATTTATTATTTGGGAAATGGACGTAATTTGGAGAGCACGTACATGAAAGTATTGTACAAATATCAAAATAGGAGCACATGAGGAGAAATATGTAATATTTGTAGGTGGGGATATTGTTTTGTAAGTGTTAACAACAAAAACACCGGGAGTCCTAACCATGTTATATTCATGGGTGGAGATGCTAATCCAAATATTTGAGTTTGAGCTGGCTAGATGAACCTTTTAACACATGGATTTGATTTGTTGTCATGAATACTTAATGTGATACAAAATTCACCAGTCTCATTCTGGTTTGAAAATAAAAATTATACAATGATATGTTTGGATGTTAATAGTTTGGTTTTCTTTTAGAAAGGAAAGGTCCACTGAAGTAAACTGAACATCTAAATGGAAATTCATTCAGAGGTTTTGGTTAATAGTAATTGGAAGCATCTATTTTCTTCTTATTTTTGCCTTAATTGTATGTGCCTTAACTATGTAAAGTCAAACAAAAACAAAATGGGACACTTGGAAGTAAAATGACATGCTCGAGGGAATATGAGAATGTTATGCGATTTTGTTTTGTATGCCATTATGTTTCCTTTTATGGTATGCATTAAGATACAATCCAACATCATTTATGTGTACAATGGTTCTTTGGTGTGTACGAGATCTGTTGAAATTTATACTATAATTTTCTCTTAAATCTTTTTTCTTTTCTTAGTATGTTGTAGTTTTATTTTTTCGTCATTTGAAATGGATATGAACTATTCATTTAATACTGTTAATATATGTTATAAATTTTAAATATTGGATGTGTATAATAGCACTGTTTCAGCACGTGTATAAATTTTGAACTGTCCCTACTTTTATTTTCATCACTATGTATCATGTATGCATCGAGGGAGAGGTAACTCTTATTTCACTTTTTGAAGTACCAATTGAATTATTCCAGATGAGATTACAAATTTGTTGTGTTTAAGGGGTTCAACATCTTAGCTTTTTGGTACAATGTTGGTTGTATTATGAAGTTGCTTTTGTTTTATTTTTTCATATATTTTGTCCAACAGTAACTATCAACGCAAGGCAAGATGATCCATATTCGATGTCACAATCTTTGCTTCAGTGATGTTGGTTTAAACTATTCTATGCTTATTTTGTTCATCAAAAGTCAGTATTAAAACGAGTATATTTAGATATATGATGCATGTTTGTAACATCATGCACATATCATTTTATAAACATGAAAGATTGATGTATTAAATGTACCGGATGATTACGACACTATATTTTCTTACATCATCTTTCAATTTCAGGGACTTGACAGCGATTCCTTGTTAAAACAAAGTACATTAAAAAAGCAAAAAACACTAGGTGGAATTTTAATATCCAATTTCCAAGATATAATTAAATGAAATTCTCTAGTTCGTTATCATCACAACATTGTTTAAGACTGAAAACATTGATTCAATGATAGTTACAAAAATTACGACAACAACCGTGTTCGTAGCACAAGTTCACGCTAGTTTTAATTAATAAGCTGGAAACAAAAAGAGAAAATTGATTGAAAAGGAGGAAAACGAAAGAAAAAGGAAAACCAAAGCGGGCAGCCGGCCTGTCTTCTCTCCCGTTAAAAACAAAACCCAAAATTTCAAAAAACTCAAGCCCTAAAAATGTCCCAAATGCAACAAACCCCCACCCCAGAAGCAATACTCTCATGGCTCCAAAACGAACTTTCATACCCTTCTCCACTTCCATCTCCAGACCAAATCCGCAAGATCTGCCGCGGCAACATGCTACCGATCTGGTCATTCCTTCTACAGCAAGTCCGATCGGAGAAGACGGTGACGACAGTGAGGAGAAACATAGTAATTCATGGCGCGAAAGGGACGAGTAGGAAGGGGTCAGAGGAGGCGAGGGAAAGGGATGCGGCAGAGGAGGAGGCGGAGAAGTTGAGAGGAATGGTTAGGAGGATGAGGAGGGACGTGAAGGCGAAGATGGCTGAGGTAGGGAGGGAGGAGGGAGATCGGAAGTTGAGCTTAGATGAACGGGCCAGTGCTAGGTAATGACTGACAGCATTCTTCCATTCCGGATAGATTGTTTTGTAGATAGGATTGAAGTTCTGATGATGCAGCATTATTAAACGTGATTCCTCAAAGTAGCCCTTCCTTGATTTTGGGTACATTTTTAAGCAACTGCCTGTTTATTAGTGAAGTGTAGTTTATAAAACCACATAGCATTTACTTCATTGGCTAGCTTACATTGAAGAGATACTCATTTGTGTATGGTTTTTGTTCTTACCACGTATGCAGTTGCCGTTGTTGGTGGTCTTTTTTTTTGGGTGTTGGATGTAGCTTATGTGTGAGTCCAGAATAAGTGTACTAGGAGATGTAATTGATGTGTAAGCTAATGCCAAACGCATATGTTGTTAACCTAGAAGAGAAACCATGAGATGTTTTCTAATCATGAATGGTTTGTTTACTTTAACGGAACAATGGTGCTGGCTTTTATAGAAATTTATGAAATAACATGATTTAATGTAACAACCAATTCAGTTGATTTGCTTATGGTGATCTTACAATATCACAAACAACATCTTTTAAAATACTTGAAACTTGGAGGTCTATTTTTCCTTAGAATAGCATCAAAATTTTATTATGTAGCTTAATGGTGCTGACTCGCAAAATCTCTTTGCATGTAAGAGTAATTGAGGTGACACAAGCACATTTGAAGTTTGTAGTCTACATGAGATCAACCTTCATTCTTTACATACATAGTTGCATGTGATTTTTAAATCAACCCTCTTCCTGGACCTACTGAAGCTACACTTTTTTGAATAAGCTACATAGGTTCTACTATTTGATATTTCAAGTCACAAATGTTGGATAAACGAATACTTATACAAGGCCACATGTTTTATACATTCAGTAAAATTCATCTACAAAGTAAGTAATTCAGAGCAGTGCTCTCACTTTTCTTTGTAAAGTTTTCACGTACATTATGTGCGAGATGAGGTTGCTAGTAGTTAGCCAGTTCTATTGTTTATCCATTTTATATGAGTTTTAGGTTATCATTTTTATTTTTATTTTTATTTCATTTTGACACATTTAGGCACAAGCAGGTGATGTTGGAGGCATATGACCAACAATGCGATGAAGCAGCTAAAATCTTTGCTGAGTATCAAAGGAGACTTCATCAATATGTTAATGAAGCAAGAGATATCCGAAGATTAAGTACAGGTGGTAGTGACACAGATACAGTTGAGGACATCCGTTCTTTCAGCGAGAAAGAAACTGTTTACTCAACTGTTAAAGGAAATAAGTCATCAGAAGATACCATTCTTATTGAAACATCAAGCGAGAGAAATATTCGCTTGGCATGTGAAAGTATAGCTGCACATACAATAGAACGAATACGGAATACTTTTCCATCATACGAAGGGAGTGGTGTATATTTGAATAACCAGTTAGAAGATGCTAAATTAAGTATTGAGTTAGATGGTGACTTACCAGAGGATATTAAAGCAGTTGCACTTGATGCTCTTCGTACTCCATCACTTCTACTCCAGTCACTTACTCTGTACACTTCGCGAATCAGTGCAATAATCCATAAAGAATGTGAAAAAATTGATACTAGAGCTGATGCTGAACTTCTAAGGTATTAATTGCTGCTTTAGTACAGGAAACTTATCTACTTGCACATTTTCTTGGAAATAGTTCCAAGTATCACACTGCAGTTTGCTAAACATTGTCTATTCTCCCAAAAACAACGCATGTGGTTTGTTCCATCCTCTGAAATGAAATTCACATGATTTTTGGGCAATAATTCGTTCATGATTTATTTGCACTTTGTAAGTGAATGATTCTTTAAATCTGGGGATGAATATTAGATAATATTGACACTTCATTAGCAGCAAGGAAACTTGCTTATTTGAGAAGAAGCATTCTCGCGTGTAATATTACAAACATACATACGTACATGAACACACCATGCATGCACATATAGTATTCACAAACAAATATATTATAATATACACACAGACTTGCGCTTATGTGCACACACACTCCCGACCTCCCTCACCACATACGCATACATACATATTCATATACATACAAATACAATCTTTAATTACACATACAGGTGCATGCATGAATGAGCGTGTGCACGTGCGCGCACGCACACATATTTATACACACACACACACATATCAATAGATAGACTAAGTGAGTGAGGGGAGAGTGATATATAGTGAATAGTAAATGCAAGAGTTGGTACAAATCATCAACGTTTCTGTTTTTGCCAGTTGAAAACCTTAATACCAGAATTATCAATTTACTGGTTTCCTAATTTTGGCATAAAATTGTTGTTTCTTTTCACTTGCATGACTTACTCAATTCAGTATTGCTTTATGTAGCATAGAGTGAAGATTCACTCCTACCATTTTTTTAACTTTTATTGCTCTTGTCCAGTTATTACTGTTTAACTCTGTAAGCAACATTTTTTTCCTCATTATCTCAGTTAACATCTGCATATATAATTTTGCGCTTAGATATAAATATGAAAGTGGCCAAGTAGTAGATGTTGCATCTCCTGATGTAAGCTCACCTTTACCATACCAAGTGTATGGTAATGGAAAGTCTGGAAATAATTTGCCAACACAAGGAAATTACAATCAACTGCTTGAAAGACAGGTGAATTTTTCTCGCTCATAACAGTTTGCTCTTTAAGTTTAGATGTGATCTAAAGCATAAATGATTCAGTTCTTGTAAATTGATGAAAATTGGTTTGTATATAAATAGATAACTTGTTGATTGTGGATATAATATAACTAATTACTATATTGAGGTCTCGAAGAGTAAATCTATTGTAAAGGGTGAATTAGTAGGGAAGGGGAACATGAAAGCTAACAGTCAATAACCATTCTTTCAACGCTAGAGCCAAAATTTTGATAATTACAAAATTAAGGTTATTCCAAAATTAAGAAATACAGAAACCTACTGGCATCCTGACCTTAATATTGATCCCTGACTAAACAAATAGACCTTATATGCTAAATTTCTCCTGAAAATATAAATAAAATATACGGCCATTTCAATTCATGAAATGCTGCTAAAGTAATTATCATATTCATGTGCTGTTTTGGATGTGCGTGCGCGTGCATGCATGTGGGGGGTTTAAATTATTATTTTTATTGCTGCTGTTGTTGTTAGTAGTAGTAGTAGTAGTATTTTAAAAATTGATGATTCACAACATGTGATGTCAAATTCTATGTTTTTTAATATTTACATCACCATCCTTTTCATTTCAGAAAGCACATGTCCAACAGTTTCTAGCTACTGAAGATGCAAACAATAAGGCTGCAGAAGCTAAACGCTTATGTCAGACACTTACAAAACGCTTGCATGGAAGTGGTGATGTGGTTTCATCACACACACTACCTGCTGGAGGTGCCCCACAAAATATAGGCAACAACAGACATTTTGAGGTTTTTATTATAGCTATTTTGTCGATTTAACCATTTATTCATATTTTATTCTCCATAATGATTGGCAAGCAAATATAAACGAATTGCTGGTAAGCCATGTGCATTCAAAAATTATATATTTATTTGGTTATGATGACTTTATATTCACTAACACAAGCAAGCACACCCACACAACCAAGAAACTCCGTATACTTTATGCTGAACATTTTGACTTGTGTGCATAACTCTTTCTCAAACCTAAGACACTAATAACTGTGTTCAAAACAAGTATTGTGCATACCACTCACTATGGGATTCAGAATTGAATCCGCTTATTAGG
Source organism: Allium fistulosum (assembly GCA_030737815.1). Lineage (NCBI taxonomy): Eukaryota > Viridiplantae > Streptophyta > Magnoliopsida > Asparagales > Amaryllidaceae > Allium > Allium fistulosum. The sequence continues at coordinate 616,341,203 of CM060907.1, forward strand.
AGATGCACCATAAATGCCATCTTTGGTGTGCTTATATACATAAGTATCCTAGGTAGCCTAGCTGTTAGTCTTAGTGCTAGTGCTAGATTATATCAAAGTTGTAATTTGTTTTCCTGGACCCGGTTATGCAAAGCTATTTATTTATAGTTTTTTAAAGGTCAGTGTATTCGAAAGAAACAAATATGCAAATCCAGTTAAAGTGCTTAGCGGTTCTACAGTAGTGAAAACGCAAAATTTGCAGCAGGGATATAGCGATGGCGTAGCAAAAAATAACGGATGTACAAAGAACTATATTAGGAACAAAATCCAATTTATTGTTAGTCCCACATCATTGGTGTAGGAAAAAGAAACATTGTTTACTTCAATATAGCAAAACCCAAGAATGTCTGGATCCTTACATTTCAGATTTGGGTTAAAAATAGCAATTTAACTTATATTGGGTGCTTGGCCTTTGAACTTGGTCATTTACTCTAGCTTTGTTAATTGAGTTTAAAAGAGAACTGGATAAACTATCTTTTTATATATATAAAAAACTTCTAAAGTGGATGCTAAAAAACTCCTATTTAGTGAACTTAACGATAAATAGTGGGGCTTCAAGTAGTTCCACTATTTAAGAGCGTTAATTAACGCATCGAAGTTGAAGACCGCTAAGTGCTAATGGATATCAAACTATTAGGTTAGTGTGATACAGTGATACTACTAGTTAAAAGATTCAAAAGATATGGAGGGATTACCTTCTTTCAAGCTGATTAGTTATGTTGTGGATTCTGTTATGCCTTGTTAATGTGAAGTTTGAGCAATGAATCCACAGCAAGTGCATACTGTTTGTTGGATTTAGTGGTGATGTTAAATGTTTTCATGCAGTTAGAAGTCTGGAGCAAGGAAAGGGAAGTTGCTGGATTAAAAGCAAGCTTAATTACATTGACATCAGAAGTCCAAAGATTAAAAAAACTGTGTGCCGAGTGGAAAGAAGCAGAGGACTCACTGAGGAAGAAATGGAGAAAAATTGAAGAATTTGATGCTCGGAGATCAGAACTCGAATCTATCCATACCGCACTTCTACGAGCCAACATGGTTAGTTTGTCATCTCAGCATCTGTTTACTTTTATATTGTTGATCTATTTTGTTGTCCGGTTCTTTCTTTGTTAGTGCAGAGCTCTCGTCTTCTCCGAATGAAAATATTGGTTTTGAGTGATTACCTGCAGGATGGAATTGACCTACCAAAATTGAATGATCTCCACTTCTACTTCCCTTCCTTACGAGCATATCCTTAAATATATATTATTGTTAGCGCCAAAATTGGTCACTAACACCCAAATCCAAGTGAAAGCACCAATTCACAATCACATATAACAGATAGAGACATAGAGTATATGTAGAAAGTAATAATGTGAAGATCAGTTAAAATAAAATGAAAGCAGTAAAGAACAACGGATTTTATAGTGGTTCAGCTAACTTCGGCTTACGTCCACTTCAGAAGTTTCCTTTTTTATTGATATGAGAATCAATTACAGTTACCGGATGGTAGAGTAACCTCGGTCTTAAAAAATAAAAAGTCAGAGAGCAGAAAGAAGATCCCCTTTTCTGAACTCCCATATGCCGTATTTATAGGCAAAACCAGGTTGTTGGGCCTCCTGAATAGTTTGGGCCCACCAAGGCCATTGCCGAGCCATGTATACCCTTCGTCCCCGACCGAGCGGCATTCACCAAGCCACCTAGGCCGAGCCGTATCCCATCAATGCCGAGCCACTTGATGCCGACCCACGCATGCCGAACGATGTTGGTTCAAACAGAGAATGCCGAGCGAGGTTGCCATGCCGAACGAGTTCATGCCGAACATCATTCGTATGCCGAACGAGGCTTGGTGCCGAGCGACCGAGCGACGTCTAATGCCGAATGACCCACGATGCCGAGCGACGTCTAATGCCGAACGACGTCTAATGCCGAACGACCCACGATGCCGAGCGACCTATGATGCCGAACGAGAAGAAATGCCAAGCGAGGAGTGTAGGCCGAACGAAGTACTTGTGCCGAGCGGGGCTTTTGTGCCGAGCGAGAAGAAATGCCGAGCGACGCATATCTTCCAGACCGAGCCGTGCATCCCCTCCATTTCTTGACCAAATGACATATCCAAGTAAACTTCATCCTCCGAAACCAAATCCATCATATTCCAGCCTCGATAGTCGTGAAGTTAGTTAGGTTGAATCCGCCTGCTTATAGTTTTGACAAAAGGCGGGTTAACACTTATATTAACTGGCTAGTCCTTATGTAGAAAACAAGTTACCTGTATCTCTATTGAATAAAAACTGATATATACTATATAGTACATAATAATAGGAATTTATTTCCTTGCCTTGCTTCCACAAAAGTCAGTACTGAGGTTATATGTAAAAAAAAATCATCAACCGTATTCCAACTGCCACTACGGCAGAGGAGTACATATTAAACAGATAATATTCATGTGGACATCAAATTTTTCGTATGATGTCCTCTTGCACACCACCCTGTATTTCAAAGCAAAATTGATTTACGGTTATTAACACCATAACTCACATTCGATAAAATAATGATCCGAGTCAAACTAAAACACTTTGATTTGGGTCTTCTCTTTCTTCATGAGTGCACATTTAAGTTCAGCATAAATGTGCAGTTGGTTATTGTGCTGGATTTGTAGTATGCCCATCTGAATGACGTAATCCAAAAAACTTGATAAAAAGATACATGCACAAGTTAATTAAAACTGTTTGCTTCCGTAATCCAGAATACCCAATATAATGGTTGAAGTTACAATTCTCATGATGTTACTACTATATATATTTATATGTAGGATGCATCGACATATTGGGAGCAGCAGCCATTAGCTGCACGAGAGTACGCATGCCAGACAATCATCCCAGCATGCACAACTGTAGCAGACATTTCCACTAAATCCAAAGATCTCATAGAGAGGGAATTTTCTGCTTTCTCTCAAAGTCTGGATAACAACCTCTATATGCTTCCATCAACACCACAGGTTGATTTTACTTTTTAGCCAAGTATATATCATATGCAAGTTCTTTAACAATTGATGTAGATAGCTTACTTTCACCTGGGCAGTGAGTGAATTTAAGCTGAAGCAAAGTGGTGTTATGTTGTAAAAAATGCATATTATGAACTTGTGATAAAATTAACATGGGAGATTATGAGCTTCATGATAAAGGGATAATTTTGCTTAAGCAGGCTCTTATAGAGGCTATGGGTACTAGTGCTTCAACGGGAGGTGAGGCCCTAGCAGCCGCAGAGAAGAGTGCCACAATCTTGACTGCAAGAGCAGGTGCAAGGGACCCATCCGCAATCCCATCCATATGTAGGATTTCTAATGCCCTTCAGAATCCCACTGGTAAGCCCTGTTACCTATTATACATTAATCATTCATGTTCAGCCTTATGCATATGCTGATGTACTATAGTAAAACATTCTTGTATTATGTACGATATGCATAGGTGTTGAAGGTTCAGATGCTGCATTAGCATCAGTTTTAGGAGCACTGGAATTTTGCTTGAAGCCCAGAGGGTCTGAGGCTAGTGTATTGGAAGATCTTTCCAAAGCCATCAACCTAGTCCATACCAAACGGAACCTTGTTGAGAATTACCGTGTTTTACTCAACCATGCTCAGCATGTTCAGCAAGACTACGACAGGTGCAATCTCTTTAGCTTATATTTGATGGAGAAGAAAAAAAAAAGTCAAAAATCCTATGATATGCTATATAAGATATCGAATCTCATGGTTTGTGGACGATTATATCGACTTGTAATTTAATAATTTGATTATTATTTTTACCTCTGTTGTGTAGGATGGCAAATTATTGTTTAAAGGTAGCTGCCGATCAAGAGAATGTTGTAAATGAAATATGGTTACCGGAACTAAAAAAGGCAGTATTGGATGCACAACGGTGCTTGGATGATTGCCAGCGCGTGAGGGGTTTGGTAGATGAGTGGTGGGAGCAGCCAGCAGCTACAGCTGTGGATTGGGTTACCGTTGATGGACAAAATGTCGGTGCATGGCTCAATCATGTGAAACAGCTTCAGATGGCGTTTTACGATCAACAATTGTTGTGAAGCTCGTTATTTTGTCATTTTGGTTTGTGTGGATTTTGTATCTTGGCTATGTTTTTCTCCGCGTGTAAAATTATTTCATCATATATATGTCATCAATTTGATTGTCTTTGTTGTAAGTCTATCGATGGATATTCAAAAATTTCAAAATCTGTAAGCATCCATATTCGAAAAAAGGATAAATATTTGATATTCGAAAAACGAATATATATATATATATATATATATATATATATATATTGACATCTATATTTGAAATTTATCCATTTCGTCTTTGTTAAGGTCATAGTTTATATTGTGTATTTTTAGTATAATGAAACATCTATTTATTGGTTTATCGAGTTGGCAGTTTATATAATATGCATTTATAGTCATCGTGTTTTATATAAATTCATATTAATTATTCAAAATCTTTTATTATCATCGTGTTTTACTTTTCACACTTTTATAGTCAACAAAATTGAAAAAATAAGAATATGATTTATATTTATGTTGATATGCTAATCATCAACGGATAACGGATGTGATAATTATTCGGCATCCGTCTGTATCTGCGGATGCGAATATTTGAGTTTTAAAAATGATTTGATTGTGGATATGACATTATTCGTATCAACAATATGTTTTTTAAATTAAACTTGTAACGACCCACTTTTCTGTACGGTCTAAGCTGATAATATAACCGCATAAGTCAACTCAAATTGCACAAAAAAGCGGATTGTTAGGGATAAAGATGAAAAGGTAGAACAAGAAACAGAAAACAACAACACAGAATCTCACAATCGCAGCGGAACAAAATATAATATATAATAACAGATTTTAAATACAAGAGCTGTACTGTTTATATACATACCATTAACAGAGTACAATATACAACAATAAATCTGGACAGTTTAATAACTTGTCCTCACACAGCGGAAATACAAATCAAGTACGGAAATACGTCTTTATCATTCAGCTCGTCTCCTGAGCTCCATAGCATCCTATCCTGAATCTGTAATACTCGGTCTGACCCGAGCATTATAATAAAATAACACCCGAGTCAGTCTGGAAAACCAACCTGATAAAACACACTCAATTTGAATTATTAAAGTTATCAAAATCCATTGAAAAACAAAGATATCTTGTAAGACCACGTTACACATAAACACGACGGGTTTTTCCCTTACGATAACCAAAACATTTTTATCAAAACCGTCTGATATTATAATAGTGTCTAAACAAAGTAAATAGAAAATAGTTGAAATACTTGCATCTCACATTTCAGCATAGTTGGGCACAATCAAAACCGTACAGCGCTTATTGGAGAATGGATTTCATACAATGACTTGACTACTGGGGTACCGCCCATCACAGTACACCTCTAGAAAAATGTACCGAGGACCTCGCCGGGATCCCCTACAACACAAGACCGGCTCTATCCCTAACCTGAATAGAACCGAATATGTTATCACCCCGGGTGTTCCCACCCTTAAATTATTTCTATAACAAAAACCTCGCAGTTACAATATTTCAAATCTTTCCAGTCCAATGCTTAGGAAATATCTTTTAAGTATAACTTCCAAAATCATTTCATTTCCCAATACTTAGGAAATATTTCATTTATTCCCTATTTCTCAAATCCTTTAAAATTCACCTGTAAATTCCTTATCTCTAGGGGTGTAAATCGGTCGGACCGGACCGGACGGAGGTGTGTTCAGTTTATGTCCTAAATAAAATCGGACCGGACATGGACCGGACGAGATTTATGTTCGTACAAAGTTTGTTGTCCTAGCTCGTGTCCTAAATGAAATCGGACGGACTTGTACATACATTTTTCGAACACGGACCCGAACGGACACGGACGGACAATGTTATTTACATCAAATTTTATGTTGTTTAATAGAATTTCCATCAGATATACTGAACTATAAGAAATTCGGACGAATTCGAACGAACTCGGACCGGACAATATTTTTTCTCGTACAAATTTTCTTGTCCTAGCTCGTGTCCTAAATGAAAATCGAACGGACTCGGACGGACGTATGTCGGTTACGGACACGAACGGACATCGGACACTCGTACAAAATTTACAGCCCTACTTATCTCACTTTAACAAATTCTATAAGTTCGGGAATCCATTAATTAATTTCCTTTAAAATTGATTACACTAGTCTATAATTCCCACCACTCATTTCTAACTTCCTTTATGAATTCTAATTCATTTCTCGAAGTTCTCTTCTTTCAATGATTAGGAAATTTTTCTTAAATTTTCCAGAATTCCACTATAAGATTTCTCTTTTAAAAATCATTACCATTTAACACACTTCGTTAATGAATCACGAGAGCATTTATAAATCAATTCCAATCACTTCCCAAATCTCAATATATATAAAATAAATATTTTTAAAGAATAGTAATTTATTACAAAACATGTTTAAGTAATTTATTTAAAAATCAAAACATTTTAAATAAAACATCAAACTCATTTCCAACTCATTTTAATATAAACTAATCGGTTTACAAAACTGATTATAAAATTTTGAATTTTATTTCAATTAAGATTCGGTATTTGAAAAATGTAGTTCTGAAATATTCCAATAATAACTAGCTTTTAATTATAAAGTTTAATAAATAAAATTTCCTTTTAAAACAAAACTTAGTTTCTATATAAAAATATATTTTTCCTTCAAAAATCCCAATAACCAATTTAACTTATAAATCCCTCACGATTTACAGCACATCGATCCCATTTCGATTTCTAACCATTTTCACTTTTCAAAATAGAATCCACTATTTTTTTCCAAACCCCATTTCCATATCTCGATATAATTTTACACTGTGGAATTTTATTCCAATTTATCGATTGGTATTCTTTTCCTTATTTATAAACATCGTTTATAAATTTATAAACTCCTTTGAGTTTTCACTTATTTATAAAACTAATCCTATTTATAGAATCTCATTTTATAAATCAATTTCTTAATAGATTCCATTTATTTCGCAAATCCATTTAAAATATCGATTTCAACTTCTTTTCCTATTTTCCAGAAATATCATTTAAAATCCATCGTTTAAAAATCCTCTATATAAATTATTTTAAAGTCTCTATTTTAAAGTTTTTACGAATAGATAAGTACAACCCCAATATCAAATCATTTATTTATCCAAATCAACTTTCTTTAAAATAATCCAAATTTCAGTATAAATATTTTTATATTAAAAATCTCCTTTTAAATTCCTTCAAATTCCAAAATAATATTTTTGGTATTAAAATACCAAAATTTAGGCAGGTGTTACTATAGCATCCTATAATTCACATCACAACAATAATCTATAATAGATTATTCTAACACATCATATATTACTATATATATGGAAAACAACCAATATAAATTTGAGGAATCCAGTTGGATCCCTCCAACCTGTTTTCCTGCATCCACAGATGTTAATACAACATAAAAATACCAATCTCACTTCGAGGGGGATATCGCGGTAATATATGGTCATCCGCTATTATGCGGGGCGCATAGGGTCTCATCCGCTCCAATAGGTGGGAATATATCCAACTACTAATATATACTACTATATATATAATATAGCATCCAACCGATAATAATTTTTTTCCAATTCATCCAATCAGCCAATAAATAGTTTTCAACATTTTAAATTATAACTAGCAATCCAAATTGAGTGAGGTTTACCCCCCTTGATTTTTAATTGCAATCCGTTCCAATTTTATATTTATTCCATTGCGTATTATTTGCCCTTGCAAATCCAACATGATTTTGGACCTCGTATGAGTAAATACGATTTTTAAACATTCGAATATAATTAATTATATAATATTAATTTACAACATCATTAACTAATAAATTTACCTTATTAACGATAATAGTATCTCCTCGCCTACTAGCCGCTTGTTCACGCGTCCCCCAATTTTCGACCACCTCACTACTCATCATCGCATCCACTGGCGCCACCCTCCTCCGCATGCTACAGGAAACACGACCCCCCCTTCGTTTTTTTTCGCGCACGCCACAAAACACTAGCATCCCCACCTCCAAGTGCTCGCCTGAGTCGTCGTGACTAGCTCGTGACTTCCCCTTGTGCAGCCGCCATCGCCCTTACACGCGCGCGACCCTGCCAAGACCCAAATCGATTGGCCTCGTCGCTCAGTACCTCGCCACGCTCCTCTGTTCGCCCACGACTAGCAGTCGCGACCTCGCCCACACCCTCCAGGCTTCCGCGATTCATCGAATTCGACTTCGATTAATTTTTTTTCTTTATTATTTCTTTTGAATAGATTTCAATCGAAGAAGGGGGAAAGGAGTACACGCGATTCCAACGTTTGTATTATTTGTACTGAAGTGATAAGGATATACGGTTATAAATTGGGAAGGAATGGCGTGTTACAGAAGATAGGCTTGCAATTAAATTTGAATTGATTTTTGACTTGAGCTGATTGAAAAATGAAGAGAAAGGATACGCGATTCAAAAGGAAAGGAGGCGGCTACAATTTTGACTTTGATTTGATTTATAAATTTTAAAATTGAAAATATCTCGTTTTGGTAACTAAAATTTTGCAGTCCCTATCGAGGATGCCGCCTGACGTTCCTAATATTATACCCCTATTCCGGACCCAATGGAACAAGTTCCGAAACCTAATTCGATCGTATGAGGAAGATAGCCTTTTAAATCGATTATTTAAATTAAATTCAATTAAATTATTCTAGGCGTTTTCAGATCGTACGACCAAACAGTAAATCCAAATGCTACGAAAATTGAAATCCGATAATAAAACACTATTACGGATCCAATGTAATTGGTTTCATCGAATTCCGAGACTGTGCCCCGGATCGCTATTCTAACGCGTCGATTAAATCGGCGGTTTTCAAAAATTAACGAAATCACTTGAATTTTCAGTTTTAAAAAAACTTTCTAACTCAATTATAATTCCAAATCCAATATTTAAAACTATTTAAATATTCAAAATTAACTGTCGAAAAATCTGGATCGTACATTCCTCCCCACTTTAAAGAATTTCGTCCCCGAAATTGCTAAGGTAAGAAAAATGTTCCAAACCCATTAACTCTTTCAACACCCGCTTAGTTAAGACCCGATACTTCACTTCTAACCTTTTAGTTTCATCCAACATTTAGTTCCCATCTCTGATTCCAAACCCTTTCTTTCAATTTCAATTTCAGAAATCAACTTTTTAGTTAATACAAATTTTCAAAAATATTCTAACACCCTAAATTTTCCAAATTTTTTGGCAGAGACTCCCTTGTATGGAGAGCCTTTTGCAATATGACAAGAGAGGTAAAAATATATACATCGACCCACACGGTCGGAAAACACAATATATAACAATATTTATATATTTTGCAATATTTAATATGAAAATGTATCTTATATTAGCATTCTTGCAGCTGTACTTACTTAATTTAAACACGTAAGTACCAAAACATGAAAATTTAATAACATTTTCATTCTTTTAAATAGTTAAACGCATAAATTTCATAAACAATGCATTCTAACACATAATCATAAGCAATTTATAAGGTTCCAACACCAATTTAATTACTTTCAATCGATCCATATACCATTTCATTCAATTTTAATGATTTACAACTCAATTTTCTTGCATTCGCTTCATGTTTGTACCAAAAAAATTCATATCCACCCCAAATTGATTAAAAACCAATTTATCCACTTGCCATTTATTCACAGAATTTTATTTACATCCGTTTACATCAAACGACAATTTTTCTATTCAAATTTGGCGCTTTTCATTTAATAAACTAACCATTTCAGTTTATAGCTATTTTAAATTGATTCCAAATCAATTTATATTTAATTCTATTTCATTTCAAATTTATTCTCAATCAATTCATTTGCATTCCATCCATATCTGCTTTCATTACATTCATATCCATTTTATTTAAATTGACTCCTATTCAATCAAATTCCTTTCCATTTACTAATTAATTTAATCAGTTCATTCACTTAATCCACTTCAAATTTTAATTCCATACTCGAATTCATTCTCGAATTTATTTAAATGATATCCAAGGCCATATTTAATTTATTTACCTTAAATTGAGCTTATTTATAACTTAAATCATCACTATTTCAAACCATTTCCATTTCATTTGACACTATTTCCAATTATATTTAATTCACTTACAATTTAAGTCGAATTTTTATTTATAACTCAAGTTCCACATTCAGCTTCAATTTTAATCCACAGTCCAATTTACTTAACCAAGTTAAGTTTCATTCTCATATTCAATTCACTAATTAATTCATCTAATTAGTTCACTTCCAATTTATAACTCAATATTTGATTTTTATCTCAAAAATCACTTCTTTTAAGTTACTTGAGTTCAAATCTATTTTATAATTCAAGTTTGGATTTTTATTTTGTTACCATAATATCAAACTATTTTTATTTTGGGTTTTCTATTTCACTTTTCAATTTTATAAGTTACACAACTTATTTTCTTCACAATTCCAAAATTTTCCACTCTAAATTTTATCCCATCAAAATTTTATAACTTATGGTTATATAATCGCTTTACAATCCAAGTTATATATGCAATTCCACTCGATACCATTTCTAATTCCAATTAAATTTTATTTAACTTGGCCTAAGTTAAATTTCAATTCGTTCAATTCAATCTAACTTACTTAAGTTAAAATTCAATTCCAATTCCAACTCAATTTTATTTAACTTACCTTAAGTTAAAATTTTATTCATTTTAACTCACTCAAGTTAAAATTTATTTCCAAAACTCAAATTCCATACTTTTCTTTCCTATCATTCTCAATTTATAAGTTCATAACTTATTTATGATGTTTTTCCCAAAACATTTAAATAAGAATTTATAGAATTCAAACACCTGGTATCTATTTCAAATCATATATATATATAGCTCCTTTGGCTAACAAACCATTTCATTGGAATTTTCAAAATTCACTCGGTTGCAATCCAAAACAGTTTCCCTTCGGAATTTCCAAAACAACACTCGTTTTCACCAAAAATCTCCATATCAGTTTACTACGGCAGCAACCCATCACTAAGAAACTCGAAAATGAACACCGATGATGTCGCGATCATCATTGGAATTATTTTCCAACGACTGTAGTGAGTTCAGTGCTATATCACTTCCAAATCCATTTTAAACCATTTTTATTTCAAAAATATTTTCAAAATAACACCAATATTCATTTTCATAAAACTTCTGAAAATATTTTCCAAACCTTTTGGGATTTTTAATTTCCTGAATTCGGGTTTGAATTCATTTTAATTATAATTCACTTGTATAATCTATACTTATACAAATTTCCATTTGGTTATATATAACCATTTCAAACTTTTTATAATTTTGTTTCGATTATAATAATATCTTCCAAACACACCAATATATTATAATAATTCCTAAAAAAATATTCCTTTTATATCAAAATATAATTTGGGTAAAATTATTTCCATTTACCCGCTTCAAAACCATACTATGTTGGTTTACCGTGTTTAAGTGTTTAGAAACTCCTATCGATTTAGTGGAGTCCCATTACTCGACTAGAATTTATATGCCACTCAATAGATAAATCAACACAATATAAAGCATTTTATATTTACTAACAAATACGTGCTCATATCTATTAATACACTCAAACCCATTCTAGGGTTCTACTGACCCTATCTCTAATGAGTAATCTCCATCAAAGCCAAGGTTCTTGCTTAACCTTCAGCTCTGATACCACATGTAACGACCCACTTTTCTGTACACCCTAAGCTGACAATATAACCGCACAAGTCAACTCAAATTGCACAAAAAGGCGGATTATTAGGGGTAAAGAAGAAAAGGTAGAAGAAGAAACAGAAAACAACAAAGAATCTCACAATCGCAGCGGAACAAAATATAATATATAATAACCGATTTTAAATAAAGGAACTGTACTGTTTATATACATATCATTATTAGAGTACAATAGACAACAATAAATCTGGACAGTTTAATAACTTGTCCTCACACAACGGAAATACAAATCAAGTACGGAAATACGTCTTTGTCATCTAGCTCGTCTCTTGAGCTCCATAGCATCCTATCCTGAATCTGTAATACTCGGTCTGACCCAAGCATTATAATAAAATAACACCCGAGTCAGTCTAAAAAACCAGCGTGAGAAAACACACTCAATTTGAATTATTAAAGTTATCAAAATCCTTTGAAAAGCAAAGGTATCTCGTAAGACCACGTCACACATAAACACGACGCGTTTTTCCCTTACGATAACCAAAACATTTTTGTCAAAATCGTCTAATATTATAATAGTGTCTAAACAAAGTAAATAGAAAATAGCTGAAATGCTTGCATCTCACGTTTCAACATAGTTGGGCACAATCAAAACCATACGACGTTTATTGGAGAATGGATTCCATACAATGACTGGGCTACTGGGTATCGCCCATCACAGTACACCTCTAGAAAAATGTACCGAGGACCTCGCTGGGATCCCCTACAACACAAGACCGGCCGTATCCCTAACTTGGATAGAACCGAATATGTTTTTACCTCGGATGTTCCCACCTTTAAAATCGAGCGCTTCCTTTTCCATGCACAACCATATCCATAATTTATAATATATCCGAGGGTATATAGAAAAGTGATAACATACCCTAATTGGGTGCGACCCACTTAGCCTTGTTGCATCTCCCCTGTTTTAGTCATTCCCGGTTTATGAGGCTTGAGGCTAACGTTTACCTTTTAAGACCAATTCCACTTAGAATGCTGATCGTCCTCCAATGACGATGTTCTGATAGCATTCGTCCATACAAGTTGTCCTGGATCTAGACAAACCGAATCACCATCTTCACTATCTTTACGATATCCATTCGTAACGCTCAAATCGGATCGAAGTGGTTTTCGAATAATTAAATCCAATCCCGGTCTCTTCGAAACGATCAACGAAATTGGCCAAATTTGATAGTCGGTTATTTAACTATCAAATAGCATCCATATGCAGTCACTATGCCTTATTTTATAAATCTTCAAATATTTATTTCAAAATATCTATACAAAGATATATATTTAAATTTTCTTTCAATATTTCAATATTTGGAAACAAATTCAATTACTTAAATTCATAACATGAAATTTCCAAACCATCTCAACACTTAGAAATATCTTCTTGCAATTTCATTTATAATTCAACAGTTTGAAATTATTTCTATAACAAAAATCTCGCAGTTATAATATTTCAAATCTTTCATGTCCAATACTTAGGAAATATCTTTAAGTATAACTTTCCAAAATCATTTCGTTTCCCAATACTTAGGAAATATTTCATTTATTTCCTATTTCTCAAATCCTTTACAATGCACCTGTAAATTCCTTATCTCACTTTAACAAATTCTATAAGTTCCGGAATCCATTAATTAATTTCCTTTAAAATCAATTACACTAGTCTATAATTCCCACCACCCATTTCTAACTTCCTTTATGAATTCTAATTCATTTCTCGAAGTTCTCTTATTTCAATGATTAGGAAATTTTCCTTAAATTTTTCGGAATTTCACTATAAGATTTCTCTTTTAAAAATCATTACCATTTAACACACTTCGTTTATGAATCTCGAGAGCATTTATAAATCAATTCCAATCACTTCCCAAATCTCAATATATATAAAATAAATATTTTTAAAGAGTAGTAATTTATTTCAAAACATGTTTAAGTAATTTATTTAAAAATAAAAACATTTTAAATAAAACATCAAAACTCATTTCCGACTCATTTTAATATAAACTAATCGGTTACAAAACTGATTATAAAATTTTGAATTTTATTTCAATTAATTTTCAGTGTTTGAAAAATGCACTTCTAAAATATTCCAGTAATAACTAGCTTTTAATTATATAGTTTAATAAATAATATTTCCTTTTAAAACAAAACTTAGTTTCTAAATAAAAATATATTTTTTCTTCAAAAATCCCAATAACCAATTTAACTTATAAATCCCGCACGATTTACAACACATCGATCCCATTTCGATTTCTAACCATTTTCACTTTTCAAAATAAAGTCCACTAATTTTTTCCGAACCCCATTTCCATATCTCGATATAAATTTACACCGTGGAATTTTATTCCAATTTATCGATTGGTATTCTTTTCCTTATTTATAAACATCGTTTATAAATTTATTAACTCCTTTGAGTTTTCACTTATTTATAAAACTAATCCTAATTATCAAATCTCATTTTATAAATCCATTTCTTAATAGATTCCATTTATTTCGCAAATCCATTTAAAATATCGATTTCAACTTCTTTTCCTATTTTCCAAAAATATGATTTAAAAATCCATCATTTAAAAATCCTCTATATAAATTATTTTAAAGTCTCTATTTTAAACGTTTTTACGAATAGATAAGTACAGCCCTAGTATCAAATCATTTATTTATCCAAATCAACTTTCTTTAAAATAATCCAAATTTCGGTATAAATATTTTTATATTAAAAATCTCCTTTTAAATTCCTTCAAATTCCAAAATAATATTTTTGGTATTAAAATACCAAAATTTAGGCCAGTGCTACTATAACATCCAATAATTCACATCACAACAATAATCTATAACAGATTATTCTAACACATCATATATTACTATATATGGAAAGCAATCAATATAAATTTGAGGAATCCAGTTGGATCCCTCCAACCTGTTTTCGTGCATCCACAGATGTTAATACAACATAAAAATACCAATCCCACTTCGAGGGGGATATCGCTGTAATATATGGTCATCCGCTATTATGCGGGGCGCATAGGGTCTCATCCGCTCCAATAGGCGAGAATATATCAACTACTAATATATACTACTATATATATAATATAGCATCCAACCGATAATATAAAAAATTCAATTCATCCAATCAATCAATAAATAGTTTTCAACATTTTAAATTATAACTAACAATCCAAATTGAGTGGGATTTATTCACCTTGATTTTTAATTGCAATCCGTTCCAATTTTGTATTTATTCCATTGCATATTATTTTCCCCTGCGAATCCAACGTGATTTTGGACCTCGTGTGATTAGATACGATTTTTAAACATTCGAATATAATTAATTATATAATATTAATTTACAACATCATTGACTAATAAATTTACCTTATTAACGATGATAGTATCTCCTCGCCTACTAGCCGCTCGTTCACGCGTCCCCCAATTTCCGACCACCTCACTTCCCATCATCGCACCCTTTGGCGCCACCCTCCTCCGCACGCTACAGGAAACACAACTCCCACTTCGTTTCTTTTTTTTTTTCGCGCACGCCATAAAACACTAGCATCCCCACCTCCAGGCGCTCGCCTGAGCCGCTACGACTAGCTCGTGACTTTCCCCTTGTGCAGCCGCCATCGCCCTTACACACGCGCACGACCCTGCCAAGATCCAAATCGATTGGCCTCGCCGCTCAGTACCTCGCCACGCTCCTCTGTTCGCCCATGACCAGCAGCCCAACCTCGCCCACATCCTCCAGGCTTCCGCGATTCATCGAATTCAACTTCGATTAATTTTTTTTCTTTATTATTTCTTTCGAGTAGATTTCAATCGAAGAAGGGGAAAAGGAATACATGCAATTCCAATGTTTGTATTATTTGAACTGAAGTGATAAGGATATGCGGTTATAAATTGGTAAGGAATGGCGTGTTATAGAAGATAGGCTTGTAATTAAATTTGAATTAATTTTTGACTTGAGCTGATTTGAAGAATAAAGAGAAAGGATACGTGATTTAAATGGAAAGGAGGCGGTTACGATTTTGACTTTGATTTATAAATTTTATAATTGAAAATATCTCATTTTGGGTAACTACAATTTTACAATCCCTATCGAGGCATGCTCCTGGCGTTTCTAATGTTATACCCCTATTTCGGACCCAATGGAACAAGTTCCGGAACCTAATTCGATCATATGTGGAAGATAGCCTTTTAAATCGACTATTTAAATTAAATTCAATTAAATTATTCTAGGTGTTTTCAGATCCTACAACCAAACAGTAAATTCAAATGCTACGAAAATTGAAATTCGATAACAATACACTATTACGAATCTAATGGAACCAATTTCGTCGAATTCCGAGACTGTGCCCCGGATTGTTATTCTAACGTGTCAATTAAATCGGCGATTTTCAAAAATTAACGAAATCACTTGAATTTTCAGTTTTTTAAAAAACTTTCTAACTCAATTATAATTCCAAATCCAATATTTAAAACCATTTAAATATTCAAAATTAACCGTCGAAAACTCCGGGTCGTTACAAAACTTGTTTAATACTTGATTTTAAAAAATATAAAATTTTGAATATTTTGTTGTCCAATTTTGAATATTTAGTTGAAGAAGGTGATAGTACTACGATCGAGCTAGATGACTCTTTTGATGACACAAGTAGGCATTTTATTTGGAGAATTCAAGAGTCCGAGGTAAAGGAGGCGCTAAAACAAATGAAAGCAGGCAAGGTGTTGGGGCCTGATGACATCCCCATTGGGGTGTGGAGATGCCTTGAAAATGCAGGGATAACCTGGCTAACTAAGTTGTTCAATAATATTTTCAAATCAAACAAGATGTCAGATGAGTGGAGGAGAAACATATTAGTTTCAATTTTTAAGAATAAAGGAGATATTCAATGTTACACAAACTACAGAGGAATTAAGCTTATGAGTCATACAATGAAGCTTTGAGAGAGAGTCATTGAACATCGATTAAGAAGGATGACAAGCGTTTCAAAAAACCAATTTGGTTTCGTGCCTGGGAGGTCGACCACAGAGGCGATTTTCTTAATAAGATAACTTATGGAGAGGTTTTGGTAGCAAAAGAAGGATCCACACATGATATTTATCGATTTGGAGAAAGCTTATGACAAAGTACTGAGGAAGCTTATGTGGTGGGCTCTAGAAAAGAAAAGAGTCCAACGAAGTACATTACCCTTGTCAAGGATATGTACGATGATGCTATGATTAGTGTCAGAGCATGCGAGAGTGTAACTAGTGACTTTTCCATTAACATAGGATTACACCAAGGGTCATCTTTGTGCCCCTACATTTTTACCCTAGTGATGGATGAGGTTACTAAGGGTATGCAAGGTGAGATTCCTTGGTGTATGCTCTTTGCTGATGATGTTGTGCTAATTGATGAAAGTAGGATTGGGGTTGATAGACAATTGGAGCTGTGGAGCCATACTTTGGAATCAAGGGGTTTTTGGCTTATCAGAACTAAAACAGAGTATATGAACTATGGGTTCAACGGTGTCAGGTTAGAGGATGAAGATGTCACTCTGGTCGGACAAGTAGTGCCTAAGAAGGAATCCTTTCGATGTTTAGGATCAATATTGCAGTTTGATGGTGAGATTGATGAAAAGGTTAGTTTTAGAATTCGAGCGGGATGGGTGAAATGGCGACAAGCGTCTGGCATTCTTTGTAACAGGAAAGTCCCACAGAAGCTTAAAGGAAAGTTATACAGAATGGCAATCAAGCCTGCAATGTTGTATGGTGCAGAATGTTGGCCTACTAAAAGCCAACACGTCCAGAAGATGAGTGTAGCAGAGATGCGTATGCTACATTGGAGTTGCAGTCATACAAGAAGAGACCGAATTAGGAAGGCTGACATACGTGATAAACTTGGAGTAGCACCAATTTAGGAGAGGCTAGTCTAACACCGCTTAAGATGGTTTGGACATCTCCAGCGGAGGCCTCCCGAAGCACCTGTGCGCATTGGAATTATAGGCCGCGTTGAATGCTCAAAGAGAGGTAGAAGTCGACCAAGATTGACATGGACGGAAGAAGTAAAAATGGACTTGAAGGATTGGAATATACTCGAAGAGCTGGCATCAGACAGGAGCGCGTGGAAGGTAGCGATCCACGTACCAGAACCATGGCTAAGAGTTTTTTATTTAGGGTTGGTTTAGGGGTAGTGTTACAAGTTTTAGATTATAGGACTAGTGAATAAGAGCCTAAGATGTAGTTTTGGTCTTTGGTCAATACTACTATTGGTACCATTTTTACTATCATCATCATCATCATCATGGTTTTATATTTTATATTTTATTTTTTTATTTTTGTTTTGTTTTTATTTTATTTAGTTATTATTATTATTTATCTATTAATTTATTTTTTTAATCTTTATTTTATTTTGTTTATTTTATTTAGTTATTATTATTATTTTTATCATTTGTCTACTTAGTTGACGTTATTTTATTATTATTATCATGGTTTTTATTATTGTTGTTATGACTTTAACATTGACTTTGTCATTTAGTTTTGGGTTTCATCTCTAGCCGACCCCAACTTGATTGTGAATAATGGCTTAGTAGTAGTTGTTGTTGTATTTAGTTGTCTAATTTGAATGACTAAAATGGCGAACTTTATTCCATGATCCTCTTCCTACAACAATCTTGTCCTTCAACTCTCTTCTCCCGTCTCTCTAGTACAACCGGTCACTACAGTTCTGTGATGCTCCACCTCTATACTCACACTAGCCAAGGACACTACGGGGTAATGCTGTCGACTAACACGAAGAATAAGGCTATTGAGGAGCGACCATCTGTGTAATTGGTTTGAGCGAGCACCGATACGTTAGATAGTATATCATGCATTTCATTTCAAGAGGAAATCTGACATATCCAATCCAAACTCAAATCCACTGCACAATAGCTAAGTGGCCTTCAGAATCAATATAGAATAAACATAACATAAAATCAGTCACATATATTCATATCATTAAGGTTGAAACAGATATGAATATAACATATAGACGTGAACATCATAGTAGTGGTCATACAAGATCCACTACATCATAAAAGGATAGGTACATGTTCTACACAAAAGAATATGTATACATCAAAGAGTCTCTAACTCGTATACATGAAAGACAGAAACTACTAAGCTAAAGTAGTTAGCCAAAAGTCAGAAGCTAATCCCCGCTAAGAAGTCAAGTGGAAGCACCTGAAACACCTCGGTCTGACCAGAGTATTATTTAAGAAGAAGAATAATAAACGGATCAGTCTAGCTATAATTATCATGTAAGATGAGATTGGATAAGAGATATGACAAATATATGTGATAACAACAAAAATCATACAATATCTCAAATTTTCTCAAACACCAAAAAGAATGTCATATTCTTTATTTTTATTCACCAAATCACAAATATTGATAGAGCTTATCAATGAAAATCACAAAAATTGGTGAAACGAAAATTCTAGAAATCAATAATTAAAAATCCAGAAAACACAAAGAGGGAGGTCTATCACAAACAGGAGCATGAAAACTCACCAACACGTGTATCACAAACGAGACGCTATCCCATGGGTCATTAACCCATAAAAATACGGGGGTACAGTCCCTCCTTGAGGACGAATGAGCCGATCATCGACACACCTAAAAAGATACGCCCCATGCACAGACTCATTGAGCCGATTGCTCCACGAACGGTTAAAAGACCATGGGTTGCTACCCCACCAAATTGAGCCGAAGCTCCACAGAACGTGGTATAGTCCCCCACGGACAAAGAGACATCGCATATCGCTAGTCTAAACCACAAAATGATCATCATAGATCAATAAGTGTAAACTACACCAAACTAGTAAATAAATGAGTTTAGCTTCATGTTCCATAACCACTGGCTTAACTTAAATATTTACGAATAAATTGTAGATTTCCACTCGAAAATTGTCATGAGATTTCAATCGAACAAGTCCAAGAATTAACCGACGAAGTAAACACAAGCGTTTCATACCACTTGTTTTGCTAAGTCGTTTAATTGGATTTCTCATACGAATGAGATAAAGGTTTGTACATACTAATAGATTGGAAAACGGTTTTAAAAAGAGTTTTGTATTGAAAGTAGTGTTGAAATAAATTTTACGAAAGAGTTTTGGAATTTACTGCTAGTATAAAAACCTTTGTATTTTAAAGTGACAAATCACATAAACGATTGTAAAACAATCTATCACAAAAATCCACATTTCAATAACGTGAGTCAAAACCACGAAAATCAATATCGAATCCATCAAATGGAAACACCAAAAATCCAGAAAAGAAATCATCAAAGTCGATAATGAATGACAATAACTAATCGGATCATCATAAATCGATAAAAATTGGAAATCCACATAAAAATAGACAAATATGCAGAATTTGACAGCGCCAAACGTTTGAGGATTTTCCAAGACGTCTGAGCTGAAGCTCTGGAAATTCGTTCCAGGTCGCTCAGATGTCTGACCCTGGGTTTTGGAATTTTTATTCGTAAGGCCCACACGTCTGAGGGTTTTCCCAAACGTCTGAACTGAAGCTCAGGGCAGAATTTGCCTATCCTAAAATGGGCAATCAAATTCGAAAGCAATTGAATGAGCGAGGGCGGCTTGGGATTTATGCCAAGTGACTACCCAGCCCTATAGGCTCTTCAATACAACCAAATCAACATGCCTAAACACCCATACTAGGGTTTTCATAAGTTTTGATTTCAAAATACCAAAATTGGAAAATTCACCAAACCAATTCAATTCAAAAGCATTTGAACATGAAATAGATGTTAGGAATTCATACCTAACAACTATCAAAGCTATAGACATAGATGTGGGTTCAAGAACTCACCTTTAAAACCCAAAAATAGAAATGAGAAGCTCTAAAACAAGCCAAGATCGATTTCTCCTCAACTACACCTCAAAGATCTTCAACCTATTATCACTTGCAAGGATTTTCCTATGTTAGGTTATAGGAAAAATTAAGAATTAAAGAGGAATTGTGATGGCACTACACCAGAAAAGACTTTTGGTAGCGTTGAAAAAACGCTACCATAACTAATGGTAGCGTTTTAGAGAACGCTGCTATACGACATGCAACTAAAAGTCTAAAACTTTTTGTATCGCTGTAGAAAACGCTACCAAAAGTCACTTTTAAATGCAACTATAGGTATTTTCTGTAGGATTTAAAAAACGCTACCAAAAGTCACTTTTAAATGCAGCTATAGGTTTTTTCTGTAGGGTTAAAAAAACGCTACCATAAGTCTTCATTTTTTGGTTGCATTTTTTGTTTATATGCTTTTTTTGATTTTCAGTAGCATATACAAAAAATCAATCATATGATCATCATATTCAAATAATTGCATAAACATGCTAATCTCACAATCAAATATAAACCATAATCAATTCAATAGTAGTTTTTCAACAAAATAAGTCACATACTACAAGCATTCACAGACAAGTTTCCACAAATGGTACTAACAAAATACGACAACATATATAACAATTAAATTCATGTTTGTTGCTTGATTACCAATAGTTCTTTGTTGTCGACAGTCTTCGCTTCGAAATAGCTAATTACCATGTTCAAGCTATTCCATTTGATGCGAAGCTAGAATAGTTGAACATCTCCCAAGTCAAAGTCAGCAAACAAAAGGAAGCTTCTCACACTAAGATCCAATTTCAAAATCTGTATATATAAATATAAACCAACCTTAAGAACATATTATTGGTGTAACTAGATATATCTTAGGAATGAACGTACCAGATATTATACATTTATCTTTTAGTTTCAGTTATAGTATGAAGATAAGTAAATAATTACAATAATGAAATATTATATGTTACTTCTTTCACACATATATTAGTAATTTCATGAAAAATAGTTTGCATATATTTTCCTCTATACACGTCCAAGCGGACGTGCTTATGTACTGGTTGTGACATATTTTCCTCTATATAGAAGAAGTTGAGACATCAATGTAGAAATTGTTTGATACGGTTGAAATCAATGCAGGTTGTTTAGAAACAACTGTAAAAGAAATAAAAATGAAATGAAATTTGTGTTGCAACTAATAAACGTTCCCAACTCCATGTAAAATGTAACGGATACTCATAATCCACCATGAGTGGAAGCGAAATCGCTATACCAATATCATAAACAACACTACATAAACAAGCACAGACATAGCATCTCGTATGCAAAAAATAGTGCAAAACTCATCAATATAGGCTGTATCAAATTAACCTCAAACTCAACCATCAAAAAATATGTCACCTGTAGAAAGTTTCTTTATCATCTCTGTACTTGTCATAGCCTCATCCACGTTTGCTTCACCATTAGTAGACCGTCCAGAATTTGCTGCAGCTAGCAGACATGACCAACCTATCATCTTTAACTCTACACCACCACTCATTCCAAACAATGATAATATTATAACAGAAGCTCCATTGTTGCTTCCTCCTGCACATACTGTTGCTACACCAATAATCCCATCTCCAAACAATGATAGCATTATATCAGAAACACCACTAACATCAATAGTCGAAAATTACGAGCTACAATCACCATTGGTTAATTGAGTGTGACTTTCAATGTAACACTAAGCCATGAATAAAGTGAACAAATATAAACAATCATGTAAAAATAAAACTTTTGAATGCCAATAATTGACTGTCTATGAAACATTGTTGAACGATTTAATTTTGTTATTGATATTAGGTATTATGATTTTTTCAAGTAATAGCCCTGTCTGTTCTTATTTTTTGTTACCAGAACAGTATAATAATATATTCTCTTTATATGTTTCTTTTATTCCTATGTCCTATAATAATATCAACTAATTGTGTATGCAGAATTGATAAAATTGACATTTTAATCATGTTAAAGTTGTACGAATCGGTGGTGGCAATTGTTACATTCTCCTAATCTCCAAACTAAATCCACAATACCCCCTCCAAATAAAATCTTTTATATTTGAAGCATATGGAGCATGAAGCATATGGAGCATGAAAAACAATGAGTCAATGAGAAACATCAATCTAGCTAAGTTCAAAATGAATTAATAACTTAGCAGGAAATTAGAATTTCCTAGAATGTCTCAATAGAAATACAGATCAGTAAACACCCTTTTGATCTGCTTCCATAACTATGTTAACAATTCTGGCTCATAGTAGTCATTATAAATTCCAATAAATATCCTAAACGTACTTTCGTGCAAGATATTGCCCAGCAATTTAACCATACCAATGGTCTCACTCTTGTTACCAGAGCCCACCAGCTTGTTATGGAAGGTTTCAATTGGTGCCAGGTGAGCTGCCTTGTCCACTGCAAACAATTTACCATTTCAACTATTATATTCTCTACTCATGCTTAGATTCGTATATTAATATTAGAAAAATTAACTGTTAAACCATATCTTATGTGAAAACTTAAATTTTAAAGTACTAATGTGTTAGTAAAAGCATGTAAATTCATCCATGACTAAAGAATGTTCAATGTTTTCTAAGGTGGTAAACGAAAAG
Source organism: Allium fistulosum (assembly GCA_030737815.1). NCBI lineage: Eukaryota > Viridiplantae > Streptophyta > Magnoliopsida > Asparagales > Amaryllidaceae > Allium > Allium fistulosum. Next base: position 616,364,607 of record CM060907.1, read on the forward strand.
AATTATAGATGTATACTGCGTCCAACTGATGCAAGACTAGTGACATTCTCATTCAACTGAATTTCATAATAGATATATATTGTCAAATATGTTGAAATAAGTAGGAATCCCTTTTATGCTTCTTTAAGGTGGCATCTCCAGGGTTCAAGAATGCATAGCTGCCATCGTATTACTGTCAGCAGAATCAGAGCTTTAAATAGAGGACCTTAAATTGGTGTTTCATTACTATATTTTGTCGATAGGATACATGGTATTTTTTGTTTGTGGATGTATGACCCAAGCACCCATGTTCATACTCATGTACTATGTACTTGCACCCATACATGGTTTCGTGTTCATGAAATCCGCCTACTGAGTTTTCTTGCCCTCTTCCTCTCTCAGTTCAGCCACTTACTCTATTGGGTTAGCATCTTCATTTTTTTCCTCTAAATGACATCTAATTTAATTCTGTTTAATCGGTTCAGTTTACATTTTCCACCCACACACACGTTAACATTTAATGTGTATATTTATATGTTTGATATTAATATTAATATTTAATATGCACTGTTATTGTGCAGGATAAGAACGTGGTTACAGTGTTTAGCGCTCCAAACTACTGCTACCGATGCGGTAACATGGCAGCCACACTTGAAATTGGGGAGAAATTTAAAAATTAATTTACATATTCTTTAGTAATTAAACGTCGTGGATTGTTATCGTATAAGATAAGATAGCGTATCTGGTTCATATGTACAAGAAAATATATTGCCCTTTCCTCATTGGATCACCTCAGTGATATTTCAAAACTGGGTGCTTCGAAGGGGAAGAGCGGATTTCTTTCTACTAAGCTTAGAATCCACAGTCTATGTTACTTCATCTGCATTTTTGCTTACTTTCTTTTTGTTGTTTAAGGATGATATCTCTCTTTCTGCTAGGTGGAAAATTTCTTTAAAGCAGAGAGTGGAGTGGGATATCACATTTTTGATTATTTTTTTCTGATCCTTGGCACGCTTCAGCCATAAAATCCCAAGATATACTTGGACATCACATGTTGTAGGTTTTGATATAGGGCTCTCTATTTGGTATTGCATTTGAAGCTGGAAAAAAGAAGAAACTAGCTTATAAAGTTCAAACTTTGCATAAAGAAAAGAGCATCAAGGCAAGAGATACAAAATGTATTCTGCCACTATGTTCTTGGCATCATTCCATTAAAATATCATGACCTTTTGATTCTATCTTAGTTCAAAAACAACAGTTTTGCAAGCCAAAAGCCCTCTAAAATATATTGTTGCTGCAATATAAAGTAGAATGAAGATTAATGGGAAAATAAAGAAATAGGATACTTGGTCATACTGTATTTATACATGTAGCTTCTAAAATATCCAAGGGAAAAAAGTAGGCATAGTTTGAGAGATTATCCGTCATCAATATTATAATAAAACTTTTAAACAAAGAATTTCATCAAGGTTTCGACATACATTTTACTATGCATGAAATTAGTCTAGGCATACTTCATGTTAAAATTTAAAGGAAAATCTATAAACCATTTTGTTATTTATCTAGTCATGTGTGGATGAAGAATGTGAACTATGATAATGAAAAAAGAAAAAACATGTCATAGCAATCATAAATATATTTGACTCTAGTTACTCGGGAAAAAAACTAATAGGTAAATATTACCGAGACATTTAATGTGGACTATAGAGGGAAACAGAAACACCAAGGTATAGGAAAAATCAAAAATTTATAACGCAACATGTTTATTCTTCTAACAGAGAACCAAATATCATTAGATAAAGAATAATAACCCCAAAAATTACTCCAACAGCTTTTATGCAAACTTAAATTAAAAATAGACCTAATCTCCTAAGGTTTATACTTCATATTTCCCCATTTTCAAAGTGCATGAGCGCAAATTCACGGTTTAATTTTCATAGGGTTTGTAATTTGTTTTCTAACTTTCTAAATGCAAAAGCGTAAACTACGTTTGGTATTAATACAATTTAAAAGAGGAACATACAAATTCTGACTTGCTGATTGTGCCTAATTCTGCAATTAGTTTCCATCAAACTCTATAGTTGGAGTAAGTTTTTTTGGAGGGCTTATAACTAAAATTTCCTTTCCAAAATATATTGGAAGAAGCTAAAAAAGTGTGACATGCCACTATATTCATTAAGAGAATTTCATAATAAAGGCTATTTCTTTAAATATTTCAGTTGAAACCTAAAAAATGCTTGAAATTTCAAAGAAGCTAGAAAAAAATATCTTTCTCCATGTATGATGTTTATCGTACGATATTAATAATCAAGGGTTTGAATGACATAAGTAGGAGTGCAAGGATTGTCAACTGCATACAAATGCTTACTATTAGAAAATAAATAGCTTGAAAATATAATAAGGTTAAGGCTTGGTTCATTTCATGCATCATTAATTAAAATAAACATATATGCCAAATGCACTAAATGATCGCCAAGGCTCTGAAGCACTTAAAGAAGGACTATATAGTCTAAAAGGTTATACATTATGTTCATATGATATCAGTTCAAGACTTGAAGCATTTGTTTAATGCCCAAAAAGGGATCAATTTCACTATATAAAAACATTTTATTATAAAAATAAACTTTCTGATCACATATGAAAATAAGAATACCATTTTCATATATTCACCTCAGGCTAGCTCAATTGCTTTTCATTTAAAAAAATGATAGTTCTCATCAAGCTGGAAGAGGAAAAATAACTTAAGGTTAGTGGATTTATAACTTTTGCCAGCTAAAACATTTTATTACAAAGCCAAATCATATGTCTGATTAAATATAATAAAAAAACAATATGATTTTCATATACTCACATCAGATTGCCTCAGTGCATTTCAGTTTGGAGAAATGACAGATCTCATAAAGCTAGGAGAGAATGAATAAGTACTTATTTTTAGAAACTTTTATATTACTCCCATAGAATTATCTTAAGCAAATTTTTTATTTGCCAAATTCCCATAAATCCACGAGCAATTCAGCATAAAAATCTTTCCCTATATTATACTACACGATAGCTAATATTGATTCTTATGATGTAACAATGTTGCCGAATCAAAAAACAGTGTTTATTTTCGAAGATGTTAATAATAACATTCAAATATCTTTGTTCATCGACCAATAGAGGAAAAAAATTATTTATTTTGACAGTAAAATTTGTATTAACAAAATCTTCATTGTGCAAATGATTACAAAACCATTTGGAAGGCTCTTTCCATCTGTTGCAGGCCTGTAGCTGTCTCTGTTGATAATGTTGAAGCTTTTGCTGTAGACAACTAAAAATTTAAACCTTAGAACTTTGCTGCTTAAACTTGAAAGCGGCAGTTATATATATATTAGCGATACAATCCTCGGTTATAAATTCATCATGTTTTATCCATTAATTTATTACCTTTAACATTGTAATATTATATTCTATTGTTTATGTTGTACGTTATAAATGCTATTAAGCTCCCAACAGTTTTGCACTTGTAATTGTACTTTAAGTTGAATTTATGGGTAAGTTCAAGGGTTTTATGGAAAGTTATACATGAATATGAAATTTTGATAGTAAAATAAATGAACTACTGCTACTTTACAAATTGAGCAAGCAGTGACTAATGAGGTGCAGCCTACTGCCTATATTAATGGGGTGCAGCCTAATGCCAATACTAATTAGATGTAACTTACTAGAGAAGATGAGGAAAAATCAAAACGTTGTACACTTCCTCTACATAATCACATTTACTCAATTAGCAAAGGCAATATAACTTGTAAAGTTGTCCTATGTAATCATGTTTACTCAAACATAGAGAAGTAATATAACTAGCTTAATTTCAATTCTTCAACAAATCTAATTATCTATCTTCCCTCTCAATTAGTTATGATTTAATTTTGATTTACCCTTCTCGTACAAAGCAACAACCCTAGTTTTAAACTAAAGAAAGAAGCAATTGTGTGACACCTACCATAATTTAACATTTTTACATCGTACAATAAAAGAGCTTTTACGGAACAAACATATCAAACTGTTGGTTTATTCTAATTTTGTGAGAGTCTGTTTGTCATAACTAAATGATAATATCGGAACAACAAACTATAACCATAGGTATTTTGGTTTATAGAATATGGTCTTAAGCTGAGAATTAAGACTACTGACCACAGTACTCAATTCATGTAACAGACAACTAATTTGGTGCAATTTTGTCATGAACCAGTGCAACCTAAAAAATTGGGGAGTGATTTGATATGCAGGTTAAACGAGTTTTATTTGGTGTTAGAATTTACCAATGGGGAGTTTAAATATGACAAAATGGTAAGTATTACTTAAGTAGGAAGAATTATCATCTAAACTAAAAATTGAAGAACACAACAATAACCACACTAATATTTGTAATCAGCATACTGTTTCAAGGCTGTAGATAGGAATGACTAAAATTGATGGTGCATAAATCACAAAATTCAAAATTATGATACCACTACGTTGTTCCATCTAGTATTATTACAAACAAAAACACTATATAAAAAAGGATAATTTATTGTCATGTAATCATGGAGATGCCAGTAAACTTATGAAGATTAAGAAAAAGGTAATTTGGAATCTAGTGTTTGCCATAATCACTACTCATTAGCACACTAACAACTAACAACAAAAAAAGCAAATTAAAATTTGCATGTTAGAATAAAATTAGCACATTAACATGATACATGAAAAGAAATCAAAAATTGAACAAGTTATGGAAAATCGATCAATCATATAACTAATTGCCATAAAAAATAATAGAAAGGTAAGGTGTCTAATAAAAACAATACCTTAGAGAATTCTATGGAGCATGGAGTAATAAGAGACTTTCTTTAGATCTGAGGAGAGATTGCTATGTAGCTAAGCTATCTTGTTCACCTACCCTGGACAACAAGCTTTCCCTTTTGGATCAGGAGAGATCGACGCTGAGTTAGTCATCCCTCCATGGAACGAAAGCTATGGAGGCAAGGTCTGATTTGCTTACCCTAGAACACAGAGAAAAATACATCTCCAGATCTTGAAGACTTCCTTACGAATCGATGGAATTGAGATTAGGGATGTTAGGATTTTGGTTGGGAAAGCCAGGATTTGGATGGGGAAAGTTTGGATTTAGCTCTCTTTGAATGAAAAATGAGAAATAAAAACGGGGCAAACGAAAATGAGTTTCGAACCAAAATAAATGCAGCCGCCTAAATGTTTTGCGCCCCGCCAAATTTAATATTAGCAGCGATTCATCTTTCATCGACGCGTCTTTCATGAACAATAGTAGCGTCTAAACTTGAAACGCTGCTATATTGTGCTACTGATACTAGTTTTTCTTGTAGTGTGGAGAAGATGAAGATGATGCTTACCTAAGCTTCTCCTTGATTTTAGAACTTGAATTTGAATTTTCTAAGAATCTAGGGTTAGGAATTTCTAATCTCCCCTCTTTCCCCTATTTTTCCTTTAGCTTGAGTGTTAGGAAATTATAAGTGGAATGAATGAAGAGGAGTGGAGTGAGAGGTATTTTGGTAGAAAAGTTTGGGTTACCTTGTTGGGTTAGTGGGTTAGAAAACAACCCAAAGCCCAAATGAAAATACCAAAATCCTAATCAACTCCAAACATATCAATGAAAATACCAAAATCTAAATCAAGTTGTAAACGTCGATTTGAACTCAATGAAAGTGGTCTCGAGTCCATATTCGACTGTTTAAAAAAAGTCACATTTCGAACTTTAATTCAACTAACGATGCTATATTTAAATATATAATCGTAAAATATGCGGGTTGTTACAGACTCCCCTCCTTAAAGAAATTGCGTCATCGCAATATTTAAGAAGGTAAAAAAAAGTAAAAACCATTCCGTGACATAATAACACAAAAAGATGATTAAAATGAGAAGTTCACCTTAAGGAGTACGAGAGAGTAAATCATGATGTGTTCGCTCGATGAATTTTCTGGATTCCCAAGAACAATCCTTAGGATTTGTGGACCATTGAACTTTTACAAGCGGAACATCTTTATTACGTAGGCTTTTAACCTCAGTAGCAATGATACGAATAGGATGTTGCTCATAAATCAAATTAGGTGAAACCTCAATTTCTTCAATAACACTAGGCTCAAGAATAGATTCAGAATCTCTAAGGCATTTCCGTAGCTGAGAAATGTGAAATACGTCATGAATAGCTGAAAATTGAGCCGATAACGAAAGGCGATAAGCCACGGAACTAATGCGTTCGATGATGGGAAATGAACCAATATATCGAGGTGCTAATTTTCCCGATCGATTGAAATGCACAACACCCTTCATAGGTGAAACACGAATGAATACCAAATCTCCCACAGAAAATACCAAATTCCTTCTTCGGTTATCGACATAGGATTTTTGTCTACTTTGAGCTTCTCTCATCCTATGATGAATAGGGTCAATCTTTTCTGTGGCATCACGAATGAAATCTTGACCAAAAACTAGCTTCTCACCGGCTTCAAGCCAACACGAAGGAGATCGGCATGACCTTCCGTAGACTGCCTCGAAAGGTACCATACCAATACTAGATTGGAATCTGTTATTGTAGGAAAATTCAACAAGGGAAATATGATCTTCCCAACTTCCACTAAAATCAAGAACACATGCACGAAGGAGATCTTCAAGAGTGTGATTCACGCGCTCCGTTTGTCCATCGGACCGAGGATGATAAGCAGTGCTAAAATTAAGCTTTGTTCCCAAAGCTTTTTGAAGACCCTTCCAAAATCCACTAGTAAATAATGGATCATGATCGCTAACAATAGAAGTAGGAAATCCTTGCAATTTAACAATTTCTTTAACATAGAGTTTAGCAAAAAGAGGTACGGTCCGGTTGTACCAAACGGGAAGAAAATGGACGGATTTGGTAAGTCTATTTACAATTACCCATAAATTGTCATGACCCGAACGAGAATGGGGAAGACCATCAATAAAGTCCATGGAAACTTAATCCCACTTCCAAACGGGAATGTCCAAAGGTTGCAATAACCCACCAGGCCTTTGATGCTCGGCCTTTATGAGTTTGCAAGTCATGCAATGCTTAATAAAGTTAGCAATATCAGATTTCATTCCATCCCAATAATAAAGTCGTTTCATGTCCGTATACATTTTACTACTACCAGGATGAATGGTAAATTTAGAATGATGAGAATCTTTTAAAATTTCTTTACGAAGATCACTAATATTTGGCACAATAAGTTTACCAAATTTTCGAATGCTTCCACGAGCATCAATTTCAAAGTCTTTCAAACCATCAATATTTCTATCCCTACAACTTTGGCTAAGATGAGCCAATTCGGGATCATGCTTTTGAGCTTCAACAATGTGGTCTAAAATAGATGGATGAGCCTCAAGGCTACATAAAACAAGAGATGAACATGAATTGGGTTCACGATCTCGAATCTCACAAGTGGGCAAAGTCTCGAGATCATTCCATTCGAAAATCAAAATGGAAACAACCGCTTGTTGCTTACGACTAAGGGCATCGGCAACATGATTTCCCTTTTCGGGAGTATAAAGAATATCAAGATCATAAGATGTAAGAAATTCGAGCCAACGTTGTTAGCGCAAATTAAGTTTCTTTTGAGAGAATAAATACTTTAAAGATTTATGATAGGTGTAGAGAACAAATTTCTCTCCCAATAGAAAATGACGCTAAATTCTAAGGGTGAAAACAATGGCCATGAGCTTTAAATAATGAGTGGTATATCTAGTCTCGGCAGGCTTTAATTGCCTAGAAGCATAAGCGATAACACGTTCCCTTTGCATGAGAACAACTCCCAAACCAATACGACCAGCATCGGTATAGACAATCAAGTCTTGGTTCCCTTTGGGAATCACAAGAATAGGAGCATCGGAAAGGAGTTCTTTTAATTTCTGAAAAGCAGCTTCATAATTGTCTGACCAAATGTACTTGACACCCTTCTTTGTCAAACTAGTAAGAGGTACGAAAATTTTAGAAAAGTCTTTTATGAACCGACGGTAATAGCCCGCCAATCCAAGAAAGCCACGAATTTCCGTCACACTCTCTGGTCTCTTTCAATTTTGAATCGCCTCAATCTTTGAAGGATCCACGGAAATTACGGATTCAGAAATAATATGTCCTAAAAATTTCACACGGGATTGCCAAAAGTGGCACGTAGAAAATTTTGCTTTCAATTGATTTCTCCTAAGGGTTTCCAACACAACTCGAAGATGTTTTTCATGCTCTTCCTCGGTTTTAGAATAAACAAGAATATCATCTATAAAGATGAGAACAAATCGATCGAGGAAGTCTTTGAAAGTTCGGTTCATAACGTCAACAAAATAAGCTGGAGCATTCGTTAAACCAAATGGCATAACAAGCCTTTCATAAGATCCATAACGAGTATAGAACGATGTCAAAGGAATACTATCCTCTGCAATTCGATGCTGATGAAAACCGATTGCTAAGTCTAACCGTGAAAAGACTCTAGCACCGCTAAGTTGATCGAATAGATCATCAATCCGAGGTAGGGGATATTTATTCTTAATGGTAAGATCATTAAGCTTGTGGTAGTCAACGCAAAGCCTAAGTGTACCATCGAATTTCTTCACAAAGATAGCTGAAGCTCCCCAAGGAGAGGAACTAGAACGAATGAACTGTTTCGCTTCCAATTCAGATAACTGTTTACGCATCTCCTCATTTTCCTTACTGGACATACAATAAGGAGGACGAGTGATAGATAGAGCTCCATAGATTAGATTAATTCTGAACTCAATTGCTCGCTTAGGTGGTAATCCTAAAATGGGCTCAAATATATCGAGAAATTCACGAACAATGTGAATGAGAGAAATGATATCTTCCTCATCATCATTATTGTCATCATGCGGATTTAGAGAAAATAAGGATGCTACCGAATTGGAATCTGAATCTTTAAGAACAATAGAAATTTGTTTAACAGATTGGGGATGTCGAAGATGGATAGTCCTCTCTGGACATAGGATGTGGGCTTCATAACGATTAAGCCAATCCATTTCCAAAATCATTCCGAAACCTAAGTAATGCATAACATGCAAATCGGCACAGAAAGCATAATCACATAAAATAAGTTCAACATTCTTACAAAATAGACTGAGTGTTGCAGATCCACCAACCGGATTCGCAATTCTTAATGAAGTCATCAAGCCTATAACATTTAAAGACAATGTATCAACAAGTTCTTTTGATATAAAAGAGTGAGATGCACCCGTATCAAAAAGAATTCGAATAGGATGATCATGAAACATAATAATGCCATCAAGGACAGAATGAGAAATACCTTGACCAAGAGAAGTGTTACTAGGGGCTTGCAAAACATTCAGCTTTCCCTCTTTCTTGATTTGAAATTTGGGACATGAAGATATAGGATGACCGGAACTTTTGCAATAGCGACAAGTAAGGGACCTTGGACACTTATTTGCATAGTGGTCCTTAGATCCATAATTGTAGCATTCTCCACGATTAGGGGTAGGAGTCTTTGCTACTGAAGTTGCTTGCTTCCCTTTCTTGTTGGGATTAGGACCTTTGAACTTACTATCAGAATGCCTCTTCTTATTGTTGTTGAAGTTCTTCTTGGCACCCCCAACATCACTATCACTTTCTTTATCGGCCTCCTCAAGTCGAAGAGCGATATCTACAAGCTGATCGAAAGGCACTTCTAGTTTCAAAAGTAAAGCCTTTTTGAGGTTCTTATTCAAACCATAGATAAACCTTTGATTCTTCTTCAAAGGGGTATTAATATACTCGACCCCATATTTAGAGAGGGATTCAAAAGATGCGACATAGTCTGTCATAGAAGATTCACCTTGAACAAGATCAATAAAGCGTCGAGCTAAAGTTAATTTTTCTGCTTTGGGCACAAACTTTAACTCGAACCTTTCCCAGAATTGCTCCTAAGTAAGATCCGCTTCTACAATTTCCAAAATCAAAATCTCATACCAATCTAATGCTCTCTCCTAGAGCATGCTAGAAGCCACTTGGACTCGGTGTAAATCTAAAAGATTCATGCGAAAAAAGATGCAATCGCATGTTCTAAGCCTAGCTTGGACTTCTATAATTCTTTCGGGCCCCTTGAATGGCTTTCCACCTAAATTGGTGTAATCACTGCACAAGCGCGCAAACCCAGACTTAGGATGAGTAGGCTTAGGAATGGGACCGGCAGCTTGGGCATTCTTTACAAGATCCAAAAGTTGTTGAGCATACATGAATACGCCATCTTGAGGAGGACCACTGGATTGACCAGTACTAGGACGGCCTGGTCTAACCATTTCTCTTCTTAAAAAAAAGGAAAGAAGAGGAAAAAGGTTATTCTCAAAATGAATTCCAATAACCTTGATTGGTAAAACAAGGCATCATAAAATAAGATAGGATAGAACCGGTCTTAGACTCGAATTAAATCCTAAGGCATGACTCCTGAGAGAGTTAGGACAATGATCCTTGTCATAATATCCTATATTGTTCCGAAGTTTGGCTCTGATGCCAAGCTGTGATGCCCCACTTCTATACTCACAATAGCCATGGACACTATGAGGTAATGTTATCGACTAGCACGAAGAATAAGGCCATTGAGGACCGACCATCTGTGTAATTGGTTTGAGCGAAAACCGATACGTCAGATAGTATATCATGCATTTCATTTCAAGAGAAAATCTGACATATCCAATCCAAACTCAAATATACTACACAATGGCTAAGTGGCCTTCAGAATCAATATAAAATAAACATAATATAAAATCAGTCATAGATATTCATATCACTAAGGTGGAAACAGATATAAATTAACACATAGAAGTGAACATCATAGTAGTGGTCATACAAGATCCACTACATCACAGAAGAATAGGTACATGTTCTACACAAAAGAATATGTATACATCAAAGAGTCTCTATCTCGTATACATAAAAGACAAAAACTACTAAGCAAAAGTAGTTAGCTAAAATTCAGAAGCTAATCTCTGTTTAGAAGTCAAGTGGAAGCACATGAAACACTTCGGTCTGACCCGAGTATTATTTAAGAACAAAAATAATAAACGGATCAATCTAGCTATAATTATGATGTAAGATGAGATAAGATAAGAGATATGACAAATATATATATGATAACAACAAAAATCATACTATATCTCAAATTTCCTCAAACACCAAAAAGAATGTCAAATTCTTTATTTTTATTCACCAAATCACAAATATTGATAGAGATTATCAATGCAAATCACAAAAATTGGTGAAACACAAATTTTAGAAATCCAGAAAACACAAAGGGGGAGGCATATCACAAACGGGAGCATGAAAACTCACCAACACATGTATCACAAGCGGGACGCTACCCCATGGGTCGCTAACCCATAAAAATATGGGGTACAGTCCCCCCTTAAGGACGAATGAGCCGAACATCGACGCACCTAAAAAAATACGCCTCATGCACAGACTCGTTGAGCCGATTGCTCCATGAATGATCAAAAGACCATGGGTCGCTACCCCGCCAATTGAGTCAAAGCTCCACAGAACGGGGTATAGTCCCCTACGCGGGAAAAAGAGACATCGCATATCGCAAGTCTAAACCACAAAATGATCAGCATAGATCAATAAGTGTTAATTACACCAAGCTAGTAAATAAATGAGTTTAGCTTCATGTCCCATAACCACTGGCTTAACTTAAATATTTACAAACAAATTGTAGATTTCCACTCGAAAATTGTCACGAGATTTCAGTCGAACAAGTCCAAGAATTAACCGACGAAGTAAACGCAAGCGTTTTATACCACTTGTTTTGCTAAGTCGTTTAATTGGATTTCTCATACGAATGAGATAAAGGTTTGTACATACTAATAGATTGGAAAACGGTTTTAAAAAGAGTTTTGTATTGAAAGTTGTGTTGAAATAAATTTTACGAAAGAGTTTTGGAATTTACTGCTAGTATAAAAACCTTTGTATTTTAAAGTGACAAATCACATAAACGATTGTAAAACAATCTATCACAAAAATCCACATTTCAATAACGTGAGTCAAAACCACGAAAATCAATATCGAATCCATCAAATGGAAACACCAAAAATCCAGAAAAGAAATCATCAAAGTCGATAATGAATGACAATAACTAATCGGATCATCATAAATCGATAAAAATAGGAAATCCACATAAAAATAGGCAAATATGCAGAATTTGACAGCGCCAGACGTCTGAGGGTTTTCCCAAATGTCTGAGCTGAAGCTTTGGAAATTCGTTCCAGGTCGCTCAGACGTCTGACCCTGGGTTCTGGAATTTTTATTCATAAGGCCCAGACGTCTGAGCTGAAGCTCAGGGTAGAATTTGCCTAGCCCAAAATGGGCAATCGAATTTGAAAGCAATTGAATGAGCGACAACGGCTTGGGATTTATGCCAAATGACTACCCAGCCCTATAGGCTCTTCAATACACCTGAATCAACATGCCAATACACCCATACTAGGGTTTTTATAAGTTTTGATTTCAAAATACCAAAATTGGAAAATTCACCAAACCAATTCAATTCAAAAGCATTGAACATGAAATAGATATTAGGAATTCATATCTAACAACTATCAAAGCTATAGACATAAATGTGAGTTCAAGAACTCACCTTTAAAACCCAAAAATAGAAATGAGAAGCTCTAAAACAAGCTAAGATCAATTTCTCCTCAACTACACCTCAAAGATCTTTAACCTATTATCACATGCAAGGATTTTCCTAAGTTAGGTTATAGGAAAAATCAAGAATTGAAGAGGAATTGAGATGGAGAAGATGAAGAGGATCCTTACCTTAGCTTCTCCTTGATTTTATATTTTGAATTTGAATTTCCTAAGAATCTAGGGCTTAGGAATTTCTAATCTCCTCTCTTTCCCCCATTTTTCTTTTAGCTTGAGTGTTAGGAAATTATGAGTGGAATGAATGAAGAGGAATGGAGCGAGAGGTATTTTGGTAGAAGAGTTTGGGTTACCTTGTTGGGTTAGTGGGCTAGAAAACAACCCAAAGCCCAAATGAAAATACCAAAGTCCTAATCAACTCCAAACATATCAATGTTTATACTCAAACAAGTTGTAAACATCGTTTTGAACTCAATGAAAGTGGTCTCGAGTCCGGATTCGACTATTTACAAAAAGTCAGATTTTGGACTTTAATTCAACTAACGATGCTATATTTAAATAAAACATTTAAATATATAATCGTAAAATATGCGGGTTGTTACAAGTTCCTACATCGATGCCCTACTATCGTCGCAAACCTCAACGAATCCCCCAACAAATCCAGCATCGAGTCTTAAGACACCTTTTGTTTTTGCTGGAATTCCTAGTAGATGCTACAGATACGACGATGGTGGACATCGAGCTTGCGAATGCCATGACCCGGTGCAGTGTTTCAAGTTCGGGAGGGTCGAGCACAAATGTTTCAACCGTTTGGCTTCTACATTGGCTTCTCTGAGATTCAGACCTAATTTGGGCATGTCCAAATTCAAATTCGCTCGTGCTCTTCTATCGCTAAAACATGCTCTGAACGAACCCACTTCTTTAGAATTTTTGGAGGAATTTCTCCATTGCTATGATTATTTGTAATGTCGCCTTATTCGTGATACGTTTTTGTATGAAGGACAATAAGACGCCAAGTCTCCCTCCTCGAATGAGAGGCAATATACCGATGATAGCAGGAATCCTATGGAACTTCTTGTTGAAGGGGAGCGCATTTAAATGTATGTTGTGAGCCTGATATCTCTGTTATGGAAACCTATAGATGATTTTGTAACCCCGTTTATTTAATTTCGTTATTACATAGAAAAGATAATTTAACATCCAATTTTTATACAAAGAGATTTAAATATGAAAATGTATATTCATTTATATATATATATATGTGTTAGTCCTTGAGATGATGGTTTTGATGATAACAACCTTAGAATAAGATTATAAAATATAAATACTAACATTATAGTTTAGATATATATGTATATGTAGGATTTAACCATGCAAGTACAAAGAATGAAGACTGTACAGTATAGAGATTCAAGATATCAAGATTGAAGACTCATGAGTATCAAGATTATCAAGAGTTCAAGATTTCAAGATAAGTATTGAGTCTAGAATTATGTTAAAACTTCATAATAGCACTGAAATCTTCACTCCATTTTTCTTTTGGGATGGAACCCATTTCTACCTTTTTAGTGGCTTACAAACCCACGACAAGTAGCTTACAAACCTACGACAAGTGGCTTACAAACCCACGAACATCCTGGTTTTGTACAAGTTCTCGAGTCCTGATATGATGAGATATTCTGTAGGAAGAAGCTTGCAAAACTACTTCAAAATGATTTTCAAAACTACTTCAAAATGATTTTCAAAACTGCTTTTCAAAATGTTTTAGCCTTAAAAAGTATCTTTTCAAATGATTTTCAAAAAGATGTTTTAGCCTTAAAATATTCTTTGTTTTTGTTTTTAATAAACTCTTGTTTTAAACTTCGTTTGTTTTAAACTTCGTTTGTTTTAAACTATCTTTTAATTATAATATATTTATACTTAGATTTAAATATAAAATTATAGTAAAATTATATATATATTATTCTCTATATTTATCTATGTATTTTATCTATAGTCAAGTATATTTATAAAGTTTAAATATTTTTTAGTATAAGATAAAGGTTATTTTTAAAGAAAATCAAATCTTCAAAAAAAGCTTTGGGATGTCGACATGCCCTAGTACCCCATGTCGACATAGTGACAATTAGATTCAAAAATTTGAATTTCAAAAGAAGTGTCTATTCGCCATAACCTTTCATGAATGGACATGGCTGTTGTTCTTCTATAAATAGGGGTTAGTTTCAACGAATTTGTATATAGATTTTCTGGTTTTTCACTTCTCTTCTTCTTCCACATTTCTTTATACATATTCTTACCATTACTCTGCCGAAATCAACATTGAATCTAACTAGATAATCTCTGGTTTGATTCTCTGTCACTATCTCATCAAGATCCTCAGTGTTATTCAGAGTTATAGGCTTTCTTTGTAATCAATAGAGTAAAAGGTGTGATTGTAGCCTTGAAAATCAATCAAGTGAGAAAAGATGTGATTGTAGCCTTGAGAAATCAATTGGGTGAACTTGTTGCCCGGAAATCAAGTATCTATACCCAGAGGATTGTGATTCTGGAGGATGTACCTCGTGGCCTTGAAATCGTGGGTTGTAATTGTTGAATTGCTTTTGAAAGGAAATCCGTACTTAGTTGTGCGGGACTGGATGTAGGGTAACTCCGAACCAGTATAAAATCCGGTGTGTTCTTTTCTTTACTGCATTTACTTTATTTCTGTATCTGTGTTTGATTCTGTGATTATATCTGTGTCTGAATATTGCATACATTTGTGTACAAATCAACAATAACTCAAAAAGATTTAGTAATTTCTTGTAAACACTATTCACCCCCCTCTAGTGTTCATTCTAGCCTTAAGATCTATATTCCGCATTCCTCACATTTGGTATCAGAGCAAGGTTTTCAAAAGTTTCATAATCTGATTTTTGAAAAAGTTTTTTTTTTAAAAAAATGGCATATTTAAGAAATTTGTTAATGCATGTTTAGAAATATTCAGATCATCATTGTCTCTTGAGTCTGCATTTAATCAATATTCAAATACAAGTTGTCTACTAAGATTGTTTGATGTGTAGGAATCATGCTTTATGGGAGTTAAGGAATTAATCCAGAACAAACAAATTGTGCAGATCAAAAAGAACAACTGGATACTTGATAGTGGATGTTCTAGACACATAACTGGGAATCCAGATATGCTGAATGATATAATATACAAAGACGGAGGACTGGTTAACTTTGGAGACAATTCAAAAGGTTATGTGATCGACATCGGCAAAGTCGGTAACTCTGAAACTCCTATTATTACTAATGTTTTGCTAGTTAAGAATCTGAAACACAATCTGCTAAGTATAAGTCAACTATGTGATAAAGGATATAAAATTAAATTTGAAAAAGATAAGTGTCACATTGAAGATAATAATTCAACCATAATATTTGAGGGAATTAGGAAAAAGAATATTTATATTCTTAGTATGAAAATTTCAAATGATAACTTGTGTCTTTTGGCAAATGCAAGTGACCCTTGGATTTGGCATAAGAGATTTGGGCATTTGAATTTCAAACTCTTATCTAGACTGTCAAAACATGATCTAGTAAGAGGCCTCCCTAAAATGAATTTTAAAGTAGATAGTCTATGTGATGCATGTCAACTAGGAAAACTTAGAAAAAGCTCTTTTAAATTAAAAAATATAATTTCTACTTCAAAACCTCTTGAATTACTTCATATTGATCTATTTGGTCCATCTCAAATTCTATCAATAAATAATAGTAAATATGTTTTTGTAATTGTAGATGATTATTCTAGATTTACATGGACAATATTTTTAAAACATAAAAGTGATACTTTTGAACATTTTAAGAATTTTTCAAAAAGGGTTCAAAATCAACTTTCTCAAAAAATTATAACCATCCGTAGTGATCACGATGGTGAATTTGAAAATGAAAAGTTTGAAGAATTCTGCAATAAAAAGGGAATAATTCACAATTTTTCATTTCCAAGAACTCCACAACAAAACAGAGTAGTAGAACATAAAAATAGGACGATTCAAGAGTGTGCGAGAACTATGCTTTTTGATATTAGTTTACCAAAGTACTTTTGGGCAGAAGCAGTTGCTACCGCCTGTTATATTTTAAATAGAATTTTAATTAGACCTTTAACTGATAAGACATCTTATGAACTTATTTACTCAAAGAAACCTAAGGTATCTTATTTTAGAATTTTTGGAAGTAAATGTTTTATTTTAAATACAAAAGATAGCTTAGATAAACTTGATCCTAAATCCGACAAAGGTATCTTTATCGGATACTCTAATAGAAGTAAAGCGTACAGAGTATTTAATTTAAGAACTAGTACCATCGAAGAAACAATGCATGTTTCATTTGATGAAAATTTCAAAATTTTTAAAGAAATAAATGATGAAGAGGATTTAATCACTCAAAACTAAGAGTCAACTGAAACTAATAATGAATTAAATCATCCTAATAAAAGGATTAAACTTTTAAAAGATCACCATATAGAAAATATACTTGGAGATATGCAATCTGTTGTTAAAACTAGAAACCAACTAAGTCAAATGAGTAATGTAGCTTTTATATCAACTATTGAACCCAAAAATCCAAAAGAAGCATCAACTGATGATTCATGGATTTTGGCTATGCAAGAAGAATTAAATCAATTCACTAGAAATGACGTTTGGGAACTTGTTCCTAGACCTGAAAATAAAACAATAATTGGAACTAAATGGGTTTATAAAAATAAAATGAATGAACAAGGAGAGGTTGTTAGAAATAAAGCCCGGTTAGTCGCTCAAGGTTATTGTCAAGAAGAAGGAATAGATTTTGATGAAACCTTTGCCCTCGTAGCAAGATTAGAAGCCATTAGGATTCTACTTGCTTTCGCAAATCATAATAATTTCAAATAATTTCAAATGGATGTTAAAATTGCATTTTTAAATGGTTTTGTAAAAGAAGAAGTATTTGTTGAACAACCACCACTTTTTGAAAATGATAAATTTCCAAATCATGTTTACAAACTTAAGAAAGCTCTATATGGTCTAAAGCAAGCTCCTAGAGCCTAGTATGATAGACTAAGATCTTACTTGTTACAATCAAATTTTGAAATAGGTAAAGTAGATAATACTCTTTTTATTAAAAGAAATAAAAATGATATTAAACTAGTACAAGTCTACGTAGAAGATATCATTTTTGGATCAACTAATTTTGAAATGAATAAAGAATTTTCTGAAATAATGACAAAAAAGTTTGAGATGAGTCATATGGGTGAATTAAATTTCTTTTTAGGATTACAAATAAAACAATTAGATAATGGTATCTTTATTAGTCAAGAAAAATATGCTAAAAACCTAGTTAGTAAATTTGGTTTGACTACTACGAGTGGAAAACCCACTCCCATGGCAACCAATGAGTACCTTAGTAAAGAAGATCTCTCGAAAGATGTAGATCAAAAATTATATAGAGGAATGATTAGATCACTACTCTATATCACTGCGAGTATCATGCATAGTGTCTATCTCTGTGCAAGGTATCAATCCAAACCTAAAGAAACTCATTTAAAAGCTGTAAAACGTATTATAAGATATGTTAAACACACCTTTGATTATGGCTTATTTTATCCTAAAAATGATTCGTTTGACTTAATATCTTACTGTGATGCTGATTATGCTGGTTGTAAATCAGACCGAAAAAGTACAAGTGGAACTTGTCACTTTTTAGGGCATTCTCTGATTTCCTGGTTTAGTAAAAAGCAAAACATAGTTTCTCTATCAACAACTGAAGCAGAGTATATTTCTGCTGCTTTGGCTTGTTCTCAAGTAATATATATGCAACAAACTTTAAAAGATTTTGGTTTAAATATCTCAAAATCACCAATTTATTGTGATAATACTAGTGCAATAAATTTATCCAAAAATACTACTCAACATGCTCGAACTAAACATATTGATATCAGACATCATTTTCTCAGAGATAATATAAGTAGAGAAGTAATTACTCTCGACTATATCAATTCTGAAAATCAAATTACTGATATCTTAACAAAACCCTTAGATGAATCTACATTTATTAAATTAAGAAGAGAATTAGGTATTTGTTCATTAACTAAAATATAAAATATAAATAACAAAGTATAATTAAAAATTAAATCAAAATAAATCAAATAGTAAAAATATTGAGAACCATGTCGACATCCCCCCTATACCCATGTCGACACATAACGTTTTTTTAAAATTTTAAAATTTTTTCCCACCAAAATTCAAATAATTGGTTATATATTCTTCTTATTTTTGAAATTTTCTTCATTCTCTCTGTTCTCTTTCTGTTCTATCTTCTGAAATCAATTTATCAATGGCCTCCTCTTCCAAATCAAACATAAAATCAACCTTTTCGTTCCCTTCTCCTACCTCTTGTCCGTTCCAACGTACTACGCTTGCCCGAGTGACAAAAATGGAGGATTCTCTGAAGGATGCAATTCAGTTAATGACCGAAATTCAAATAGTGCAACTCCGAATGGCAAAAGAACAGGAAAGGCAAGGGAAAATCCTTAGAAATTTGCAAAAATTTCTAATGGACAATCATGCTAATCCAATCTTGATTGACGAGGACTCTTCAAGAGATCATGAACAAGAGGAAAGTGAAGAAGAAGAAGAACCAATGGAAGAAGAGCATGCGAAAGACAATGACAAAGTCATTTGCGTTGGCGAAGTATGTTTTGACAAGGACGGAAACATGGTTGAACAACGTGGAAATTTCTGTTTCCATTATCCAAATTGTTCGATCCATAGGTCTCCAATTGTCAATGATACTCAGTAGTTTCTTCTTTTTCGTTTTTCATCGTTATGTGTATATTTGTCACGTTGTACGAAAATGTAAATATACACACACACACATATATATATATATATTTAAATATTGTGTGTTCTTATATATGATTCCTATATATATATATAAGTATTATATAGGTACTTGGTTAGGAATGTTAGTAGTTTAGGACTAAGTTTTAGGTTTACAAGTAAGTATTGATTATGTATGATAACACTATCATTATAATCATATAGGATATTAGACTAAGAGTTATATAGTTTGGAGTTAGTTTGTTTTTGTTGATGACAAAGGGGGAGAAATATAAAATAGAAGAGTTAGGCATAGATTAAGGGGGAGTTATCAGTTTTAGGGGGAGTTATTAGGATAGAAGTAATATTTTATAAACAAAGGTTGTCATCATCAAAAAGGGGGAGATTGTTAGTCCTTTAGATGATGGTTTTGATGACAACAACCTTAGAATAAGATTATAAAATATAAATACTAACATTATAGTTTAGATATATATGTATATGCAGGATTTAACCATGCAGGTACAAAGAATGAAGACTGTACAGTATAGTGATTCAAGGTATCAAGATTGAAGACTCATGATTATCAAGATTATCAAGGGTTCAAGATTTCAAGATAAGTATTGAGTCTAGAATTATGTTAAAACTTCATAATAGCACCGAAATCTTCACTCCATTTTTCTTTTGGGATGGAACCCATTTCTACCTTTTTAGTGGCTTACAAACCCACGACAAGTAGCTTACAAACCTACGACAAGTGGCTTACAAACCCACGAACAACCTGGTTTTGTACAAGTTCTTGAGTCCTGATATGATGAGATATTCTGCAGGAAGAAGCTTGCAAAACTACTTCAAAATAATTTTCAAAACTACTTCAGAATGATTTTCAAAACTGCTTTTCAAAATGTTTTAGCCTTAAAAATTATCTTTTCAAATGATTTTCAAAAAGATGTTTTAGCCTTAAAATATTCTTAGTTTTTGTTTTTAATAAACTCTTGTTTTAAACTTCGTTTGTTTTAAACTATCTTTTAATTATAATATATTTATACTTAGATTTAAATATAAAATTATAGTAAAATTATATATATTATTCTCTATATTTATCTATGTATTTTATCTATAGTCAAGTATATTTATAAAGTTTAAATAGTTTTTAATATAAGATAAAGGTTATTTTCAAAGAAAATCAAATCTTCAAAAAATGCTTTGGGATGTCGACATGCCCTAGTACCCCATGTCGACATAGTGACATTTAGATTCAAAAATTTGAATTTCAAAAGAAGTGTCTATTCGTCATAACCTTTCACGAATGGACATGGCTGTTGTTCTTCTATAAATAGGGGTTAGTTTCAACGAATTTGTATATAGATTTTCTGGTTTTTCACTTCTCTTCTTCTTCCACATTTCTTTATACATATTCTTACCATTACTCTGCCGAAATCAACATTGAATCTAACTAGATAATCTCTGGTTTGATTCTCTGTCACTATCTCATCAAGATCCTCAATGTTATTCAGAGTTATAGGCTTTCTTTGTAATCAATAGAGTAAAAGGTGTGATTGTAGCCTTGGAAATCAATCAAGTGAGAAAAGGTGTGATTGTAGCCTTAAGAAATCAATTGGGTGAACTTGTTGCCCGGAAATCAAGTATCTCTACCTAGAGGATTGTGATTCTGGAGGGTGTACCTCGTGGTCTTGAAATCGAGGGTTGTAATTGTTGAATTGCTTTTGAAAGGAAATCCGTACTTAGTTGTGCGGGACTGGATGTAGGGTAACTCCGAACCAG
This sequence comes from Allium fistulosum, assembly GCA_030737815.1. Taxonomy (NCBI): domain Eukaryota; kingdom Viridiplantae; phylum Streptophyta; class Magnoliopsida; order Asparagales; family Amaryllidaceae; genus Allium; species Allium fistulosum. Next base: position 616,385,841 of record CM060907.1, read on the forward strand.
TATAAAATCCGGTGTGTTCTTTCCTTTACTGCATTTACTTTATTTCTGTATCTGTGTTTGATTCTGTGATTATATCTGTGTCTGAATATTGCATACATTTGTGTATAAATCAACAATAACTCAAAAAGATTTAGTAATTTCTCATAAACACTATTCACCCCCCTTCTAGTGTTCATTCTAGCCTTAAGATCCATATTCCACATTCCTCACAATATATATATCTACTAATCATGCAAATACTTTAATGTGGCGAAGCCTTTTTGAACTTTCAAAAATTCCCCTGCACAAAATCTCAATACCGCAAGTTCGATAGAAAAAAGGCCGTATGGTACTTTTGTCTTTCCAACACCAGCTCATCCACGTTTTACCAACAGCATCATCCCACGATTCATTCGCATGTCTCATTTTCTTCCCCTTTCTTCTCCCTTGAAACCCACTTTACTTTCCCTTCCCCTTTTGAGAACAACACTGACTTGTTACGATATCTACATTGAGAGGTTTGATACTTTCATTATAGTATCCATGGTCGATAACACTTCGACAACGACGATGGCGCACTAGAATGTTATCACTCACGGTATCCATTTTCTGAATTCGATTGTAATTTCAAAGTTTTCACCTTATTTCATTTATTTTACTTCACTCACCAGTTCCTAAACTACTTCATTTACATTCAAAATATCATTTACAGTTGCAGCTACCATCAAGATCCTGCCTGAAAGTAAGAAGAAAGTGAAAAGTAATAAAATGAAAACGTGAATGGATCAGTGTCTGCAGCGATTTCGGTATCTCCTTCCTTATTTGATTTTGAATTGATCCTTTTTCTCCTTATGCATCGGATTTGCAGATTTATATGATGACTACTATCGTATTATTTTGCATATTTTAAGTATGAGTCCCAACAAAGTTTAATTTACTGTTTACTCACCATTTATCACTACTTATATTTCACCATGTGTCCATACATACACTCCTAATTTTGCTATTGACATATCAATCTTTTTATCTCATTATCATGCCTACTCTATAAAAGGACGATTGTACATCAACACTTTTTTCACTCTACTTAGCTTCTAATAATAAAGTTAGCATGTATCACCCATCTTACCATCTACTCTTACTACAAATCTAGGTTTTAATGCTATTTTATTACTATTTATTGCCTATATTTATTGCTTCTACAAAGAGTTCGGTTTAATTTTTATTTTTTTACCTACTTTTCAAACCATGACTCCACCAAAATGAGTGCATTTACCTATACCTGCATACATATTTGGAACTAATATCTTTCTATTTTCTGATTTTCCAATTGTACTTATTAGTTGATGATGCATAAATACTGTTGTATGATTACGTAACATGCTTTATTAAGACATGACTATGGGAATGTTTGAACAGGTATATTTATTCATGGAAATAAATGTTCCTGAACCAGCTGTATTTGTTCATTTTATTACGCATAGTATACTACCTTAACTTAGCAGTATTTGAACATAGAAACGTTTGTGATTTATATATTTTATTACCAATAATTTTTTTCCTTCAACCTTCATTACTTTTTCCAGTGCAATTACTGCTACTACTAAATTAGTGCTTATTATCTGCTGTCTAGGTTTTAATAATGTATTAACTAATTTTCCGTTACCATATATTTTTTGGCTGCTTTCCAAACCATGACTTTGCCAAACTAAGTGCATTTACCTATAACTTTATACATATTGGAACTACTCTCTTCCTATTTTCTGATTTTTCAATTGCAATCATTAGTTGATGATGCATAAATAATGTACACTTAAATAATATGCTTTATTAGGACATGCCTGTAGGAATGATTGAACAAGTATTTTTATTCATGGAAATAAACGTTCCTGAATCAGCTATATTTGTTCATTTTATTACGCATAGTATATTATCGTAAATTAGCTGTAGTTGAACATAGAAATGTTTGTGATTCATATATTTTATTGCCAACAATTTTTTTCCTTCAACCATCATTATTTTTCCGATGCAATTACCGCTACTACTAAATTAGTGCTTATTATTTAATGTCCAGGATCTAATACTATATTAACTAATTTTCCATAACAAGATATACAAAATATATAATTGCTGAAAATATCTTTGAATTTTGATTATACTGATAGTTGACCAAATTGCTTGAATGACATTTCATAGGGAATACTAAAAGATTTCTTGCAACAACTGCTTAATTTACTTTATTGCAAATATACTCACCCTATTATCATATAATGTGCTACAAACTACAAACAATAGTAGATCAGGAATGTTTTCATAAAATTTTGAAAAACTGCTGAAATATATTTTATTCACATATATAATATATAATCTTTTGTTTCCCTTATAACAAGTTATTCACTTATAATATATAGGATTATCCACCAACATTAGAGGTGATAACAAATTGAACAATTGCGTATTTTATATAGTAATCAACCATTAAAAAATATATCTTTTAATAATCTTAATACCAATTACAATATGTATTTTTAATCCATGTTTGTTATTCACTCAGTCATTTGGATCGGTTCTAATTTTTATATGCATAAGTCTCTATACTGTTATATAGTTAACCGTTTGCCTCATTATTTTAGCAACTTAAATAAATGGGAGCGTTTGGCATACATTCCTCGTATAGTTTGCAAATACACAAAACATCCCTCCGTTTTTTAGATAAGTTTCCGGTCCCTGTTTTTAAAATTGGACCATCTAAAAGACAAAAATACCCTTCCGTTGTAATTTCTCTCTGCACTTCATCGTTTCTGTGAAAATGAAATTAGTAAACAAAATCGAATCATAATCTAGTGAATAAACTGAAATCAAGGTGACTAGAAAATTGATTTTGAAGGAAAACGAAACCAAATACTCATTTTAATTAATCGAGAAGAATCTGAAATCAAATAATGGAAAGTATAATCAATTAGAACATCAAAATCAAATATTAAAATTGGAATAGCAAAAGAAAACAATAATTTGCATGAAAATGAATTCATTCTTCACAAAATTAAAAAATTATAATATATCATCAACAATTTAAGAATATTTGCAGCTAAAAATGCAAATATTAATAATATTTGCAGTTTTTTGCAAATATTCTTAATATTTGCAGTTTTAGTTGCAAATACATAGAAAATTTGCAGTAAAAAATTTGATTACTTGATAAAACACTCTTATAGCTCTAACATATATTATTACATGTTTTACTGCAAAACTTATACATATTTGCAGTATTGTAAGCAAAAATTCACAATATTTGCTGATTTTTCTACATTTATTCAAAATAATTGCAGCTATATCCGCAAGTATTCATAATAATGACATATGAAAGTAAAAAAAATGAATACTTGCTAAAAAAAACACTTGCAGCTTCAACATATATTATTATATTTTTTTTGCAAAAATACTGAATATATTTGCTGTTTTATAAACAAATATTCTCAAATTTTGCAGATTTTTCTGCAATTATTAAGAATAATTGCAACCATAACTGCAATTACTCATAATATTTGCAGAAAAGGGTAAACATATTCATAATGTTTGCATTAGATTTTTTAATGCAAAATTTAACACTATTTGAAGTTTTTTATGCAAGTATTCTCAATATTTGCATATTTTTCTGCAAATATTGAGAATACAAGCAGAAATATTGCAAACATTGGAATATCTACAGATTTTTATGCATGTATTTTCACTAATTGTAGTTTCTAATGCACATATTTGCAAGTATTCTCAGTAAATGCAGTTTTTATGCATGTATTCGTTGAAGATAAAATTCATCTTCCTAATGCAATATATTGAAATTAACAATTGCAGAGAAAAATTCTTATAGAAATGCATATTTTTATGCAAAAATTTCCAATATTTGCTGACTTTTCTGCAATTATTCTGAATATTTGCACCAATGTCTGCAAATATTCTTAAAAATTGTAGATTTTTTAGCAGTTATTTTCTATTGTTATTCACAATATTTGCACCAACTTCTGCAATCACTGAGAATAATTACAGATTTTTAAGATATACATGCAAATTATTTAGAAGAATTGCAGACATACATGCAATTATACATAATAATTGCATACATCTCTGCACTTATTTTGAATAATTGCATACAAAGATGAATACAGATGATTTTAAGGGAATAATTGCTGATTTTTCAGCAAGTATATATTATGAATATATGCTAAATTTTAAGTGAATAATTGCAGAGGAAAATTCCTAAATAAAAGCATATTTATATGCAAATATTCCCAATATTTGCTGACTTTTTTGCAATTATTATGAAAACTTGCACTAATGTCTGCAAATAATCTTAAAAATTGTTGTTTTTCCAGCAACTATTAAAAATATTTGCAGGAAAGAACTGTATAAATGTTATTCTAGGTAACATTTCAGTATATATGCACATAATTTCAAATATCAAACTACAACCATTTCTCATTATAATTAATGAATTTAAGCATCAAAACAACATCAATAATCCATAAAAAATAAAAAACAATTCATATTTTTGTAAACAAGATTGATTCGTCTTCAAATTGTTGCAGTTTTTTTTATTAAAATCGAGAATTAAACACTTGCCTGAAAATAACTCAGCTCGGCTTTCAATTTGATCAGAAGAAACTGAAGAAGAAGAACCATGGCTCGACTTTGAAGCACAGGGGTAATTTAGGGATAAAATACGCGTAGAACAAAAACAGGGACGTAGAAAGTATGTTTTTTTGACAATGACCGACTTTGAATTATGTTTGGTTTTAGGGATGTGTACCTAATATTCACTAAATAAATTCTCATCTATTCTATTAACAATTAATAATTTTCATGCACTAGTTTTAGTTATCACTATATATATGCTCATAAACACATGTAAATTAGGTTCCTATTTTGTTATTTTTTACCAAACTGTCCTCTTTTATAAAATCGACTTAGCATTCTGTTCAGGGGCAAAAGCGGTATAAATTAGCCAAAATCTAAAAACAGGACCTAATTTTCATAACTTATTTGGGAGGGACTTTTCTTACATCATCTTTCAATTCCAGGGACTTGACAGAGATTCCTTGTTTAGGGGGTATAAATGTACATGATTCCACTATATTTACTCCCTTTACAGTACATACTCTACTCCCTTACATTACCAGTACTTGAAAATAGAAACGTATTTTTTCAATATTATTTACTCATTTCGATTTTTGGTTGATATTTTTTCTTTCTTTTTTCATGTATAACATAGTTGGGAAGTATTGATCAACAATATTTGCTTGCAAATGATAATTCATTAACTGATTTTGTTGCCACATTTACTACATAACTTTTATGGTCTGTTAAAAAAATATTTCTTCTTTTACGACGACTATTCTCACCTACAAAATTATTATATGATATATAGCGATTTAGCTTCATCCTTTGAATTTTTGATAGGTGAAGAAATTATATTTCCAATTTCTTTACCTAACACATACCATTTTCACTTGCAACTATTTTGCTTACTTTTTAATCAGATGGCACATGCTACCATTGTTAAATACTTTCATTTTTCCCAAATTCATTACTCTACACATTGACTACAACTCCATTTGTTCATTATTATTTTTCCAATTAGATAATTGGTTACATTTATATCTACAACTCTTTTCTTTATACTCCGCACAACATATTGTTACCTAACTTCTTAAACAACTAAAGAACCCTATTATCATATATCATATAACATGTGATGCAAATTACAAAATATAATACATCGAAAATTTGTTCATAAAATTTTCAATAAGTGCTGAAATATTTTTTTACTTAAACATATGTAACATTTTGTTCACCTTATAAAAAGCTGTCTTCTTACAAATTATAGGATTATCTAACAACATCAACTGTGATAAGAAATTGAAAATTTGCAATATTTTCATAGTAATCAACGGTAAAAACCTATATTATCGCTCTTCTTCTTTTTCTTCAGAATTTAGAACAATATGATATACTGCCTTGCTCTGTTCTACTCCTACATGGGTGTGAAAGGTTGTTGAGTTATTTCAAATTTAATTACCTATTTCTGGACTTATTGTGTATTTCATAACCGTTGTCCAATCTATTGGCTGTAATTCATGTATCATCGTAGAATCTGACCATGTAATCAAAACTATCAAGCCATCAAGAAGTACTAATCCAGTGTCTTTATTTTTTTTCTCATTTAAGGTTTACTACCACTGCTAGGATCAATAATGAATTATGGTGCCAAGGATGAGATTAATTATCATCAACATCTAATTGATATCGTAACCAGGGTAGATAGTTTGCAAACTGGTTAGTGTCACCCATTTTATGTAAATAGAAATCACATTACTTTTATTACTCTTATCTAATTGACCATTCAATTTTTAGTTTACCATTAGGTCATACCTTTACTGCAGGAGAAATACTGTTATATGTTATCTTTATATTCATTTATCCATAAGCAACTAGCCAGATTTCCATCAATTATAACTTTTCATATGAATCACAAAAGAAGTTAATGACGGTAGAAGCAAAAAGACTAATGTCATTATGCATGCATTGTACATGGATTAGTGGTGGGACATTATTTTATGATACAAATAACCACCGCATTAGTTTTTCCAAGTTTACTGAAATCCTAATTAAGTTTAATGGCTTAAATTTTACTTTACGATTATTTTGTCGTTACCAAATATTTACTTTGTTCCCAAAAGGATATATTCAATCAACAATACCAAAAATACTCTACCAATTACTACTTCCTTTAGCTACATGACTTGATTATCAGAAAGGTTTATTACTTAATATTATGATTAGGCACTTAATGGTATGTCAACCAATGTTTCTACATTCACCGTCATTGTTTTCTTCTTCATTTTATTCTATGACACACACATGTTGCTTCTATCATTTTAAAATTTATTATTTGTCATCTATATCTTTCAATAATAACTTTCCACCATTTGAATCTACTCAATATCTCTTATTCCATTTATTTAGATCTTGCTTTTTTATTAGATGCAAACATACCACTATTGTTCAAATAATTATTTTCCAAATTTAACAACATGCTAATTGAAAATAATTTAATGTTTGCTTCTTTTCCAAAATGGAGATTTGAATACATTTTCTAATTAACAGTCCTTGGTTGATACTGTTTGGTATTTTTTCTGGGATTAGATCACTGAATATGTAATGAAATATTTAGTATTTTTTCCAAAATTAACAACATGCTCATTGAACAAACTTACTTTTAAACTATCTCTAATTTACCTCTGGGTTCCTCTCAAATTCTTCCACTAATCCTTCAAATTTTGTCTGCTTTTACTACTTATGATTTGTACGGAGTTTTTCTATTATTTATCAATTCACAACCCATGGCATACTAATCTACACTCATATTTTTTTCTTCCTTTTTTTGTAATTTTAAGAAAAATAATATATTTTTATCCTTCTTTTTTTTCTTCAGCATTTTCTTGACCTCGATGATTCAGCAAGGAAAAGTAATGGAAAAAGGGAGAGATCCAACATTCAGAAGGTGACACCATTTAGTTATTATTTGTTACTTGCTACGGGTTACTTACAGAACATGCTTTCAAAATAGCTACCAGTTATAAATGTTGACTTAACCTCACTTGAATAAGTCAAAACTTTTTTACAGGATCCAAAATTATCTCTTTTTTTATCGTTTACACAGACCTACATAGGGTGTATACCTTATTGTTGATACTTGGGGTCACTACTACTTTGGTTCGTGGGATTCATTATCTATCACAAAGCATTAACTCAAGTGTTCTGCATGTTGCAAAATCATGTGTGAGTTTAACTAATACCACTGCATAGATCATTCACACCAGATATTAATTCATACTCAGGCTAATCCAAATTTATATTGTTAGTGAAATATTTTCAAAATTGCTAAATATTAGCTACTTGCTTTGCATAGAAACTCAATAAACTGACATCTCACATCAATAGCAAAACTGACAATGATGAGTAAATGGACAGGTGCATTAACAACTGCTTTAATTTTATTCACTTTTATGGGAATCATTCTTTTTCTTACTTCGGTACTGCAACTATCACTACTAGAAAATGCTAATATTCCGACATCACCAGGCGACGGCTTCCGACAGCATTTTTCCAACGGCTTCTGACGGGCCATTGGCGGCCGTCAGAAGCCGTCGAAAATTCGCGAATTACAGAGCTCAGCCGAGCCTTCTTCTTCCTCATTTCCAGCACGAATTGTTTCCTCCAAAAATCCTCAAATCCCTCCTCTAAGCTTCCAATCACCAATTTCGAGCTTTCGGATCCTCCAGGGCTGCGTAATCAAAGTCTATTGCTCTCAATCTCAGGTATAATCTCTTATTTTCACCAAAAATCTAATTTTTACTCTAAATCTAGATTTGCATAAGTTGATAAATTAGATCTAATTAGTGATTGCAATTGTTTCCGATAGCATAATAATGGTTTATAGCATCCCATGGTATACCTATTTCATATGTTATCATGAAATTTTAAAGAGTATGTATAATTTGTGATTGTGTGTGTATATGTAAACCATTGTATATGTGTTGTTTCTACCATTGTATTGTGTTAATTGGAATAAGACATGAGTCGTATAACATCTTGACTTGTACAACAATAATGAATGCATAGTCTAATTTTTTTTTGACTGTATTGGAAAATGACAACAATATTAAAGTAGACTTATTCGATGAAATACGCGGAACAAATGTGGTAAATTAATAATTTTTTGAAATGTATAAAATTAGTAAATATATATTCTTTTTTATAAAATACTTTTTTTTACGTCCCTTAGAGAGTTTTTGGTCCCGTCCGACGGGTGTTGTACATGATCGTTATATAAATAGTCATTTTTGTCACAAAACGACCATTTATTTTCATTTGGTACAACAGTTGTTGGGTTTGTCCCTATATTGGACAAGTTATAAACACTGTAAACAATTACATTTCGCACATTATTTCGTTTAAAACGGTTCACAAAATTTTGCCGTCACTTTTCTGTTTTGTTTCCTGCGTACATGCATTTGTGTACAATGCAGGAAACAAAAGGGAAGTGCTGCCAAAATTTTGTTGAATCGTTTAAAACAAATTAATGTACGAAATGTAAGTGTTTACTGTGTTTGTAATGGGAAGTAGGATGAGTGACAAGAAAAAAAGGTAACCATAAACCAACATTTCTATATTGTATTCTTAAGTGGGGTAAAATTGACGTGTATAAGTTTTTGTATCAATACATTGAAAAATAAAATGTGAATTCGTAATATGACCAATATTTATTTTTGAATTTGTGACATATTTTTTCAAATAGGAAAAACGATCGATTATTTTGTTGATCGGAGGAGATGGATGTATCAAAGAAAGGGGTTGAGAGGCTCAATAAAAGAAGATTTCTATAATGGTATAAACGTATTTGTTGAATTTACTTTAAGTAATAACGGAAATGAAGTAGAAATTCGTTGTCCGTATAGTAGGTGTAAACATTTGAAGTATTTGTTACCCGATATTGTGAAAGTCCATTTGTGCAAAAACGGTTTTGTGCCGGAGTATTATGTTTGAGATCGTCATGGAGAAGTTGTAGAAAATACTTTTGCAGAGTCTGAGTTAGACATTGCTGGTAATGAAATTATTATGACAAACCGTATAGAAAATATGGTTGAAGATGCAGCACGATCAATGTTCCCTACGGCTGAAGTTGACGACGATGATGAAAATGTTGAAGAACCAAATATTAAAAGCAATTTTTTTTATGATTTACTAGATGCTGCTAAGAAACCTCTTTGGGATGGTTGTAAAAGCGGCACCCAACTATCAGTAACCGCAGAATACATTGCGATGAAGTCAAAATACAACATCACCGAAGCCGGATTTACAGCCGTTGTACAAGCTGCAAAAAGACATATGCCACCCGATAATTTAATGTGCGAAAATCACTATGAAGTTAAAAAAATTGTATGGGCTTTTGGTTTACCTTATCAGAAAATATATACATGTTTAAATGGCTGCATGTTGTTTTAGAGAGAGGACATCACTCTTAGGAAGTGTAGAATATGTAACGAGGAAATGTACAAACCAAGAAAGAAGAAGGAAAAGGAAGTTCCATACAAACGTATGTATTATTTTCCCATCACTCCTAGACTTCAAAGATTATACGCATCTTTTGTAACTGCATCTCATATGAGATGGCATAGTGTGAGAATGGAGGAAGAGGGTATGTTGACACATTCAGCCGATGGAGAAGCATGGAAGCATTTCGACAAAATTTATCCCAATTTGCAGTGGAGAGTCGTAATGTTAGACTTGAATTATGTGCGGATGGTTTTTCACCATTTTCTCAATTTGGTGCTAAATATTCATCTTGGCCCATTATCATCACACCTTATAATTTACCTTCGTGGATGTGTATGAAAACGCAATATATGTTTCTTACCGTTGTCGTCCTGGCCCCAACGATCTGACACAAGGAATCGATGTTTATTTACAACCGTTGATTGAGGAGTTAAAAACACTGTGGAACGAAGGAGTAAAAACATACGACGTTTCAAAGAAAAAAAATTCGTATGTTTGCTTCTTTGTTGTGGACTATAAGTGATTTTACTGCCTATGCAATGCTCTCAGGATGGAGTACATCCGGTCATCTAGCATGTCCATATTGCATGGAAGAAACATGGGCGTTTTCTTTACCGAATGGTAAGAAAATTTCATGGTTTGACTGCCATCGATGTTTTCTCCATGTCAATCATCCCTTCAGAGGAGACAAGAAAAACTTTTTAGCTAATAGAGTAGAAACCAGACAACCACCAACGATATAGTCAAGCGAAGACATATACGAACTTGTAAGGGACTATCCAAAGATATATGAAACTGGAGTGCAAACAGAAATTGTAGGAAAATAGACTATTCATAATTGGTGCAAACAAAGTATATTTTGGGAGTTGCCTTATTGGAAACATCTTCTGCTTCGTCATAATATTGATGTGATGCACAACGAGAAAAATGTCTTTGATAATATTTTTAACACAATTTTGAATGTCAATGGGAAGACTAAGGACGATTTGAAATCAAGACGCGATATACAAGAATTACGCAAACGTCCTGAGCTTCATATGAAACCAAATGACAGTAAAAAACCCAAAGCATGTTACGAGTTAGATAATAATCAAGTTAAAGTTGTGTTAAAATGGGTGGAAGGATTAAGATTTCCTGATGGGATTTATTGTTCACCTTTTAATGTTTAATTTTTGGTTGCTTGTTTATTATGAAACATAGGCCGCCATGGACATACAATCAGATGAACTGTAGCTGGTACGACATTACTGGATGCAGAAGATGAGGAAAAACTACAGAGATTCCATGTCGACGGTGAAGCATAAAGGACATAAGCCAAACTGGATGGGGACGAGTGTATGTGAAGGGTGGCTGGCACATTGGGATAGTGACGAGGCGAAGGCAAGTGTACTAAACTTTTATTAATTATTTGATTGATATGTAAATATCAAAAAATATTTGGTAAGTAAATAATGTATTAAATTTAAATGTACAGGCAGAGTCGGAAAGAAACTCTGCAAATAGGAACAAATCCCGTCACTCATCGAGGCGGGTCAAAGTCATTCCAGCAGTATCGCCAGGAGTTGGTAAATTTATTAAATGTGAATTGTAAATAGTTATTGTGCTATATAATTTTGAATATACAATAACAATACATAGTAATCAATTTCAGGAAGCTGAGGCGTAGGGTCCTGTGTCGTATATGGATGTGTTTACCTATACGCATGCCGTCGAGCATGTAAATCCGGACGGGACAGTTTCATATACATGATACGACGATAAATCGAGAAAGAGCCATGTAAGCATATTTTAGTTTATGTACTATTAGTAATTGTTTTAATTGTTAAATTATAATGAATTAAGATATCATGATATTAATTTTAACTGCATTTTTATTTGTTCATGCAGGCAAGGTTTATGGAACAACGCCAGAAACTCCTGGAGGATACTGGTCGAGAGCAGCTCATGACGGATGAGGATGACGTTATTTTTGAGTCAGTCATGAATCCACCGCCACGGAACAGGCGCTACGGCTTTGGCAATCAAGTGGTAATGAATAATATATTAAGATATAACAATTTAATAATCTTTTAGTTCTAAAGAACTTCACATTGCTTTAGTTTCAGTAATAAGTTTATAGATATAACAATTAACACATTATGTTGTAACTTTGCTAGTAAGATTATAGACTAAATTAAATAAGTGTTGTAGGCTAGCAGACAGACGCGAGCCAGCCAAACGTCCAGAGCTGATATCGATCTAGCAGAGATTGAAGAGTTAAGAGCTAGGGTGGTGCAGTTGGGAGAGCAGAACCGTCGCCGGGCTATCAAGATGACACAGCTGCTGGATCACCATATTGCTGAGTACATGTAGCACTATGGTGATCGCTTTCCATCTTCTGCTAGTTCGTGAGGTTCTGGAGATGATTGACTGGAGTGATAGGTATGTTTTTTTGTTTTGTGTCATTGTTTTGTAAGTTTGGATGATACATTGAGTTGGTGGAGTTGGATTTGAACTGTTGTGTATATTATTTGATCATACATTTGGTGATAGTAATTATGACATTTGGGAGTTGATGGTGAGGAGTTGGTGAAGGATTGATGTATATATTGTACAATTAGATGTATGTAAATTATGATAGCGAAGTTTGGTTTGATTTTATATGAATTATGTTTGATTTATTTCTTTATGATAGTTGATTATCTTTCTATGGTTTGATTTCATATTGTGAGTTGGGTGAAATATATTGTATTTATGGATTATGGATGGAAGACCAAATCGCAGCAGAAATTCAGAAAAATTTCCAGGTTTTTCAACGGCTACCGACGGCCTGTAGGCCAAAAATTACCGACAGATTCCGACGGCTCGAGACGGCCCAATTCCGACGGTTACCGACGGCTTTCGGCACAAAAAGTGATCGTCCACGTGGCTTCCGACGGCCATCGGAAGCCGTCAGATAGTCGTCGAAAGCCGTCGAAAAATCAGTCGATGGAGCCTGTGGGGAGCCGTCGAAAAATCTGTTCACCGACGGATTACTTTTTAGCGGCTTTTTCCGACGGCTTCTGACGGCCGCCGACAGGCTGGAGCCGTCGAAAAATGATCTGCCTCTTGTAGTGTATGAAATCCATTTTGTCGGTGGCAAAAAAATAAAGAACTTTGTGACTTTGTTCGATGTTGTTTTGTTCTGTTTGTAAAATGACTATTCAATACTAAGGCCTCATTTTCGTATACTGAAACAACCTTATTGTATTCCCAAAAACAACACTAATGCATTTTGTAGTAATGTAGTTTGAATGTTAATATACCAGGTTTCATACTGTTAGTAGAACGAACATTGTATGTTTTTAAAATTTGTTGCTTGGACCATGCTCTCTATGGTTCAAATATCTTCTTTTCCCATTGTATTTTTTATTTTCTACATATACACAAATTAATACCGTTGTTTCCCAACAATACTTCACACATCTACCATTATAATATCAACATAGAGTAGACTCAATATTTTCTATGCACACGTCCAACGGACGTGCCTTCGTACTTGTATATATATATACACATATATATAAAGTGCTCATATTTTAATTTGACAGAACAAAATTCTTACTATTTTTATTTATGATTATAACACGCATTTCATCCTTCTTCATTGATTTCAAAAATAGCCACCTATATAAAAATTCTTGTAAATTCATATTTATTTATTTCCTAGCTTTCCATATCATTTCCAAACACATATTAAATTTTTTGGATAATTTTTTAAAGCTTCAAAACAAATTTTATTTTCACTTTATTCTAACTTCAAATAATAATTAATATTAACTTTGAATATCATTGTCCATAAATCAATTTCCTATTATTAACTTCTTTATTTTAACTTTTAAAATATAGTTAAGGTTTAAATTCATTATTTTACATTTTATTTTGTTTTTATTTTAGTTTAAAATTATTATTTTTTATAAATATCACACGCACAGGCCTAGAACAACGTCCAAGTTGTGCATCGATGCATCAGTATACACCGGTTCACTGCCTGGTACAATGTTCGTTCCAGGTCATGCGATGATTTGTGGTGGTTTTTGGCCACTATTCGCCCCTCCACATGAACATTATTTTTCCCTCACCCACTGCACTTCGTTCTAGCAACCAAAACACATTCATATCACACAAATTCAACAAGAAAAATTTATGGCAAATGGGTTCAAGAGAAGTAAACAACATATAATTCTAGTACATCAGCAATTGGCATGAACACATTCGCTTTAGACAAAGATTGTGAGTAGAGAATACTCATCCGAAGTAGCTAAGCTTCAATACTAGAATTGCAACTTTTTTCTCCTCCTTTTCTCTTCTCTACAAATTTCCAAGCAAGCCAAACACTATTAGAATCACAACTTCTTCTTTCCTAGAGATGTAGTAAGGCATTGAGAGGATATACATTAATTTCAGGGTTTTTGAAAATTTATTTTTATTTGTACTTGAGTTTTTAAGAAGGAGACTGGGGTTTTCATAATTGCATTTTTGAAAATGGAAGCTACAGGAGTATGCATATTTTGCATATGGGATATTGGTTTTATTAATGAGGAGGGAAAGTTCTAGACAAAGAAAAGTCCAGATGCTTGAAGTATGAGTTAGGGCTACAAGTTTGGGCACAACTTGTTCACTTATATTTATTTCTTTTCTTTCTTTTCATTGGCTGATCTATTTATCTACCATGGCAAATTTGCTCAAATTTGCAAAAAAAATCATTTTTATTCTCCATAAGTATTCACTATCATGTGAGGAATGCGGAATATGGATCTTAAGGCTAGAATGAACACTAGAGGGGGGTGAATAGTGTTTATAAGAAAGTACTAAATCTTTTTGAGTTACAGTTGATTTGTACACAAATGTATAAATATTCAAAAACAGATATAATCACAGAATCAAACACAGATGCAGAAATAAAGTAAATGCAGTAAAGGAAAGAACACACCAGATTTTATACTGGTTCAGAGTTACCCTACATCCAGTCTCGCACAACTAAGTACGAATTTCCTTTCAAAAGCAATTCAACAATTACAACCCTCGATTTCAAGGCCACGAGGTACACCCTCCAGAATCACAATCCTCTGGGTAGAAATACTTGATTTCCGGGCAACAAGTTCACCCAATTGATTTCTCAAGGCTACAATAACACCTTTTCTCACTTGATTGATTTCCAAGGCTACAATTACACCTTTTACTCTATTTATTACAAAGAAAGCCTATAACTCTGAATAACACTGAGGATCTTGATGAGATAGTTACAGAAAATCAAACCAGAGATTATCTAGTTAGATTCAATGTTGATTTCGGTAGAGTAATGGAAAGAATATGTATAAAGAAATATGGAAGAATAAGAGAAGTAAAAAACCAGAAAATCTATATTCAAATTCGTTGAAACTAACCCCTATTTATAGAAGAACAACAGCCATGTCCATTCGTGAAAGGTTATGGTGAATAGACACTTCTTTTGAAATTCAAATTTTTGAATCTAACTGTCACTATGTCGACATGGGGTACTAGGGCATGCCGACATCCCAAAGCTTTTTTTGAAGATTCGATTTTCTTTGAAAATAACCTTTATCTTATATTAAAAACTATTTAAACTTTATAAATATACTTGACTATAGATAAAATACATAGATAAATATAGAGAATAATATATATATATTTTTACTATAATTTTATATTTAAATCTAAGTATAAATATATTATAATTAAAAGATAGTTTAAAACAAACAAAGTTTAAAACAAGAGTTTATTAAAAACAAAAACAAAGAATATTTTAAGGCTAAAACATCTTTTTGAAAATCATTTGAAAAGATAATTTTTAAGGCTAAAACATTTTGAAAAGCAGTTTTGAAAATCATTCTGAAGTAGTTTTGAAAATCATTTTGAAGTAGTTTTGCAAGCTTCTTCCTACAGAATATCTCATCATATCAGGACTCGAGAACTTGTACAATACCAGGATGTTCGTGGGTTTGCTAGCCACTTGTCGTAGGTTTGTAAGCTACTTGTCGTGGGTTTGTAAGCCACTAAAAAGGTAGAAATGGGTTCCATCCCAAAAGAAAAATGGAGTGAAGATTTCAGTGCTATTATGAAGTTTTAACATAATTCTAGACTCAATACTTATCTTGAAATCTTGAACTCTTGATAATCTTGATACTCATGAGTCTTCAATCTTGATATCTTGAATCTCTATACTGTACAGTCTTCATTCTTTGTACCTGCATGGTTAAATCCTGCATATGTGCATATATATCTAAACTATAATGTTAGTATTTATATTGTATAATCTTATTCTAAGGTTGTTGTCATCAAAACCATCATCTCAAGGACTAACAATCTCCCCCTTTTTGATGATGACAACCTTTGTTTATAAAATATTACTTCTATCCTAATAACTCCCCCTAAACCTGATAACTCCCCCTTAATCTATGCCTAACTCTCCTATTTTATATTTCTCCCCCTTTGTCATCAAAAAAAACAAACAAACTCTAAACTATATAACTCCCCCTCATTCTTGTACTCAAGTATCTTCATTAATAAACTATATAATAGAGTATATTAAGAAATAACTATACTTATAGACATGATATTCAATCAACGATTATAAATATATATCAATGTATATTTATACATTCATCAATCCACACCAAGTGTCAATCAAATCAATCAAAACAAACAATTTCAATCAAATCAATCAATTCAAACAAAGTAATCAAATTAAATCAAGCAATCAAATTAAACGTTACGAGGAACTTCCACCCATCCTTCTTCTCCGAAAATAGGGTCTGCTTTGACGGCATCCCAATTTTCATTGTCATTTGTGAGAGAGACAGGAGGATGTGCTTCGTTATCATCCTTGTGCAGTGAAGAAATCATCCATTGAATTGCCTCGAAATGCCTTTCTTTCTCCTTGATCATCTTCATTTGACTCAATTCTAAGTGTCGCTGGTTATGAAGAATGAACGAGAGAATATTCTTGAATGAATTAAGAGTTTCTTCAAGATTCTCGGATAAGTTATGAATTGGATTAGCCATTTTTGAAATTGTGAGAAGAATGAGAGATAGAATAGATAAGAAATGATATTCAGTAATGAATTCTGGAAGAAATGGGTATATATAGGTGTAGAAATTCGTTTGAAATGAATAGACATTTGGTAGTTATTCAAATTTCAAATTCAAAATGAAGTGTCATTTCTGACCAGTACATGTCGACATGGTCATAGAGGGTATGTTGACATGAGGCAGTGAAATTTGATGGTAATTTTGATTTTGTGAATAATTGTGTATATATATATTTATATAATATACTAACATTTATTCAAGAGATAAGATAAGCTAGATAACAGAAAAGAAATTCAATTTCATTGCATAGAAGAGTGATACAATGATTAATCATAAACAACTACATAAACACTCAAATTAAAACAAACTTAAACTAATTCGATATGATATGAAAATATAGAACTAGTTAGAGGATGATGAAGATGAAGATAATCCAAGTTTCTTGCTGACTTTGGAGAAAAACTTGTTCATCTTGGATGATGTTTTGTCCAACTTCTTACTAACAGATCTTTTAAGAACCCGTTGATTCTCAACAATAATCTTTTGGTTTTTGAGAAGGGTTTTATTGGTAGGATTGGAGGGATAATCAATACTTTCTAGGGATGTCTCACCTTCTTCTTCTTCTTCTATTTCCATTTCATCCCCTTCTGCTTCTTCTTCCTCTTCCATTTCTTCATGAGCCAAACGCTCTTCTTTTTCGGCAAGACTCTCATAAGGTTGAAAAACATATGGTATTTTCATGAGAGAAATGTTTGATATATTAAAAACTTTTCTTGAAATAAATTCTTCTTCTTTGAAATTTACTCCAAAATAGTTGAAAATCCGAGTAAGGTAAATTCCATGATATAAAGTGTTTTCTCCCATTTCAAAATTTTTAGGACGAAGTTCATCCAAAATAACTTGCGCCCAATTGATATCATAATTTCCGAAAATAGCAAAAAGAGCTTTGCAAACTTTTGAGGTAGGATTGTTAAAATTCCCCGATCTTGGGGTCAAAGTATGTTGTAAAAGAAGGTTAACAATTCTTGCTTTTGGACGAAAGTTTCGGTTTTTAAATTCAAAGTTTTCATCTCCTTCAAAAATATGATGAAATGTCTCACGATCATGTTCATCGATTTGAAAACTAGAAAGATCCATTCCCGTGCTTTTGCTATTGAGAATGGTACCCAAAAGATCACAATTCAAAACAATTTTAGTGCCTTTGACACTACTCCAAATTTCATTATCATTTCCTTCATAAATTCTCGATTGAGATTTGCATAGAAAACTTTAACAAGGTTTGAGTAACAAACAAAATCATTTTGAGAAGAATCAACAAGACTAAGAATTTGATTGTTTGCAAAAAGAGTATCAATTTCATAAGAAGCAAAATCTTGAAAAATAGCAAATTTTCCGGGATGGACTTTTCCATAATTAGCATAATTGATGTATGCTTTTATGGCCTCCGGATTATTGAGGAGTTGCTCTTTCAAGTTTCTGGAAAGTCTCCTGGTGGAGGGGTTGCTTGAAAAAGCCATTAAAGTAGAGAGTAGAGAGCTTGGAGTTTTGAAGAGAGAATTTGAATTTGAAAATGAAAGTGAAAAGTTGTGATCAAAGTTAGTGAATAAATAGATTTTTGAAAGACATGTTCTCTGGTCAAAAGATGCCTTTTCAGAGTATTGAATGAAGTGAAAAGGTGGAGGGAAATTCAAGCATTTGAATTCAAATTTTGAATTTCAAAATTTGTACCCATGTCGACATCATGGTAGGGACATGTCGACATATGCCTGTGAATTTCTATGATTTATTTTTCTTAAGTATTCTAATATATATACTTATTATTTTAATGTCTATATATATATATATATCTGGAATATTATTAGAATTATAGTATATTCCAGAAAATATTATTATATTATTAAAAAAAATAAAAAAATAAAAAAAAATAAAAAAAAATAATAAAAATAATAAAATAATAAAAAATAAATTTAAAATTCAATCAACACACCAATTCAAAATCAATCAATCAAGTAATCAATCATCTAATTCTAAGCATGCAATTTCAATCAATTGTATTGTAAATGCGTACCTTTTTCTGAGTCCGTTTCCTTGAATTTGTTGAAGTCGTGAACTGCCGTGAAACTCAAATTTGAGTTATCTGTCTTCTGATCATCATCGCTTGAGGACGAGTCTGAGTCATCTAGAGTAGCAGTAAATGCACGCTTCCGTTTCTTTACTGATTCATTGTTTATAGGAGGATTCTGCCTTTCTAGATACAGACAGTCTCTTTTGATATGGCCTGGTTCGTCACAGTTGAAACATTTGACATTATTTGTCACTATATTCTGATTTCCCGGATTCTTATAGTTGTTTCTCTTGAAATTATTCATCTTTCCGTATTTCAAGAATTTCCGAAAATTTCTGGTCATAAGAGCTATCTCTTCATCATTATCACTATTTGAGTCTGATTCATCGGTCAATGCATTGAATGCCATTGATTTCTTTTTAGATGCTTTGCTTTCTCTTCTCCCGATCATTTGGACTTCAAACGACATTAGATTTCCAATTAATTCTTCTATCTTTAAAGTACTGATGTCATTTGCCTCTTCGATTGCAAGTGTCTTTTGATCCCATTCTGGAGTGAGAGAGTTTAAAATTTTCCTGAATTGATCTTCTTCGGAAAACACTTTTTCCAAGGATATGAGAGAATGTACAATATCCTGAAATCGACTATACATATCAGAAATAGACTCATTAGAATTCATTTTAAATAACTGAAACTGATTTGTGAGCATGGAAATTTTGGTCTGTTTAACTTTGCTTGTTCCTTCATGAGTAACTTGCAAAGTTTTCCAGATTTCATATGCAGACTTACAAACTGACACTCTATTAAATTCATTCCTATCAAGTGAACAAAATAGAATATTCATTGCTTTAGAATTATTTTGTGCAACAACCTTTTGCTCAGTGGTCCACTGTGCAAAGTCAGTTGTGGATTCAGAATATTCATTCTATGTGATATTCCAAGTGTCTAATTCTATAGATTGTAAATATATTTTCATCCTACATGCCCAATATGCATAGTTACTGCCATTAAAAAGTGGTGGTCTGACAGTAGACTGACCTTCTACAAATGAACTAGTGTTAGAAACAGTACCAGTGTTGGTAGCCATTTAGAAAACTTTTCAAAATTAAGATTATGAAACTTTTGAAAACCTTGCTCTGATACCAAATGTGAGGAATGCAGAATACGGATCTTAAGGCTAGAATGAACACTAGAGGGGGGGTGAATAGTGTTTATAAGAAATTACTAAATCTTTTTGAGTTACAGTTGATTTGTACACAAATGTATAAATATTCAAACACAGATATAATCACAGAATCAAAAACAGATGCAGCAATAAAGTAAATGCAGTAAAGGAAAGAACACACCAGATTTTATACTGGTTCGGAGTTACCCTACATCCAGTCCCGCACAACTAAGTACGGATTTCCTTTCAAAAGCAATTCAACAATTACAACCCTCGATTTCAAGGCCACGAGGTACACCCTCCAGAATCACAATCCTCTGGGTAGAGATACTTGATTTCCGGGCAATAAGTTCACCCAATTGATTTCTCAAGGCTACAATCACACCTTTTCTCACTTGATTGATTTCCAAGGCTACAATCACACCTTTTACTCTATTGATTACAAAGAAAGCCTATAACTCTGAATAACACTGAGGATCTTGATGAGATAGTGACAGAGAATCAAACAGTTAGATTCAATGTTGATTTCGGCAGAGTAATGGTAAGAATATGTATAAAGAAATGTGGAAGAAGAAGAGAAGTGAAAAACCAGAAAATCTATATACAAATTCGTTGAAACTAACCCCTATTTATAGAAGAACAACAGCCATGTCCATTCATGAAAGGTTATGGCGAATAGACACTTCTTTTGAAATTCAAATTTTTGAATCTAACTGTCACTATGTCGACATGGGGTACTAGGGCATGTTGACATCCCAAAGCATTTTTTGAAGATTTGATTTTCTTTGAAAATAACCTTTATCTTATATTAAAAACTATTTAAACTTTATAAATATACTTGACTATAGATAAAATACATAGATAAATATAGAGAATAATATATATAAAATTTTACTATAATTTTATATTTAAATCTAAGTATAAATATATTATAATTAAAAGATAGTTTAAAACAAACGAAGTTTAAAACAAGAGTTTATTAAAAACAAGAACAAAGAATATTTTAAGGCTAAAACATCTTTTTGAAAATCATTTGAAAAGATAATTTTTAAGGCTAAAACATTTTGAAAAGCAGTTTTGAAAATCATTCTGAAGTAGTTTTGAAAATCATTTTGAAGTAGTTTTGCAAGCTTCTTCCTGCAGAATATCTCATCATATCAGGACTCGAGAACTTGTACAAAACCAGGATGTTCGTGGGTTTGTAAGCCACTTGTCGTAGGTTTGTAAGCTACTTGTCGTGGGTTTGTAAGCCACTAAAAAGGTAGAAATGGGTTCCATCCCAAAAGAAAAATGGAGTGAAGATTTCAGTGCTATTATGAAGTTTTAACATAGTTCTAGACTCAATACTTATCTTGGAATCTTGAACTCTTGATAATCTTGATGCTCATGAGTCTTTAATCTTGATATCTTGAATCTCTATACTGTACAGTCTTCATTCTTTGTACCTGCATGGTTAAATCTTGCATATACATATATATATATATATCTAAACTATAATGTTAGTATTTATATTTTATAATCTTATTCTAAGGTTGTTGTCATCAAAACCATCATCTCAAGGACTAACATATCATTCCATGATTTTTACAATTATTATTTTCTATAATTTTAACTCGATTGAATAACTATTTCTATATTTACATTTAAAGCCCAATTTCAAAAATAAATTTATAAACTCCTTTTACAAGTGAAATAAAAATTATCTTTCCTCAGAGATAATTTTTTATCTTATTTATTTTAATCTTTAAATTTATAAATATTATTTAACCATTTTTAATATACTTTAAAATCACTCAACCTTAAAAAATATCCAAACCCATTTAAAAATCAAAATTTACCCAAGTAAATATTCTATTACTTTGTAAAATAATTTTCCCATATAATTTTCAAATTATTTCTATTTATCCACAATTTAATATTAAAACCCTATTTTAAGTAATTAAATCTTTATTTTAAATCCCATTCAATCCCTTCTCAACTATGGGTTGTTACATATAGCATTTAGCTTAGTATATTCAATAGATAGGTTCGTATAGATGCTAGGCATGGTCATGAATGTGGCATCAGAACATGTTTTGTATGATGGTTGCTAATGCATGTATTTTATTAGTTAGTATTGCACATATGGGCTTATAAATTCAAATTGACATGTAAAACACATCACATCGTATGTTTTATTATATCAGTTTAGGTGAATAATTGTTTTTGCATTTTGCATATGTGTTGAATGGTTTCTCATCCATATAGAATTACACATACATCCATAAGACGTTTTATACATTTTGGATACAAGTCATATATATTTGCATTTCAAAAGGTCGACTAGTTCAGGAGATCACCTAATTTTGCATTACATATATGTTCATATGCATTCCATACCTATATATACATGCTACATTAGAAATTTTGAAAGTAAGGACAGTGTTTGCAAATGGTTGATGGTTGAGTATATGGTTGTAGATAAAGTTTCTACGAGCGAGTTACATTTTTCCGTCCTTGGAGGTTTCATGGACGAAATCCTTTTAAGAGGGAGAATATAAAACCCTGGAAATTCTAATAGTAAATTAAAAAGGCCAATAAGGGTAAAAAAATATAATTTTACAAATAAATGAAAAATAGTAAATTTTCTCAAACGTTGGAATTAGGGCTCGAGACTTATGCCATTGCATTTGGAATGCCACTTACTGTAAAGAAACATATATAACTTGTTGAATTTGATGAAATGGGTCAAACTTAGTGGAAACAAGACCCAGTGACATTTCCCTAATAACTGATTTCGGGATTAAGCCTAGTAACCCTAATTTTCAACCATAAATAAGCGGCTAAGGCTTGAGTTCTTTATTCTAAAATCCTAGCAGCAACCTCTCTCATTCTTCATACTCTCTTCTTCCTCCTCAAACCCAGAAAACTACTCTTTCAAACAAATTAAAACCCAAATCCAAGTAAAATAAAAGAGTTCCAATAGGAAGTAAAGAGAAACAATAGTAAAAAACAACAAGCTAGGAAGTGGAAGAGAAGTGCTTATTTGAATCGGGTTAAAAGGAAAATCTCTTCATAAAGCATTTCTAAGTGATTGGATTATTACGATGTGTTATAATGTAAATGAGCAATCTAATTTCTTTTATATATCTATTTCAAATTGAAAATGTGATTTTAATTGAAATAGTAATTCTTAAATTTATTGATTCATATAGATTAATGTATTGGAAAAAACATAAGTAATGACTTTGGTTATACTATATCGATGAAATTTAGGAAAAATGGTAAATTTGAATGAAACTACCTCTAATTCTATAGATCCAACTTTCTACGGTAACTTGGGATTGATTTTGGTAAATAACAAGTAACTGAATACACGCTTTGGAATTTACCTAGAAATGATTCTATTAACCTTGAAATACACATAGGTAATTGATTGAAATGTTATATACAACTGTTGAGATAAACTAGCTGAATAAATAAAATAGAAATTATACCCAAAATACTTAATAAAAATGAGACATTTGTGCATGAATCCGTAAAGAAGACAAACAAAATGAATAAGGTACAAGACTAGAAAATACCGATTCAGATGTTTGAATTTCAGAAAATATGAAACAGAAAAGAATCAGTTCAGATTTAACCAAATTCAAACATATGAACTACTACACAAACGCCTGGAATTAAAGTCATACGTCTGAATATATGATCATACATCTGAATGCCTGTTGCCAAAAAAATGTACATAGAGGATCAGACGTGTGAATTAAAAGTTATACGTCTGAATGGCTGAAGAAAGCCTAGGTCGAACCTGGATCTGGTGCGTACCAAGTAGGACAGGTCAAGGAAACTATCTCCCACTTTTTGACTTTTGGGTGTCCACGTAATTGAACGGAGTCATGCAATGAGATGGAATAGTATCACACTTAGTGGTGTCTTAGGTTCTCACTTTATGAAGTTGTTAAACGTGACACTTAATGCAGCATGTGATTCTATTAGAATTAAATGCCTTGGAACATACAGGAACTAACGAGGAGGTTACTCAATGCTTTAGGGGAAAGTGTGCTTAGGCATTGTTATGTGAACTCGGTGTTGTGCATAGTTATGGGCAGTAACCGGGAGGTTACTCAATGCTTTTGGGCCAATGTGGGCTCATGCATTGTCATGTATACCTAGTGTTGTATATAGAAAATATGATATCAAGCACTAATAGGGAGGAACTCAGTGTTTTAGCGGCAAGTGGGCTTAGACATTGTGATGTATACCCGGAGTTATGCATAGGATAATGAACGTTAATGAAGAAGTTATTTAATGCTTTTGGGGCAACGTAGGCTCGGGAATTATGAGATATACTCTGCAGGACACACTGACCATCAGGATCATATACTTGAGGTTTGCATTATAAATTGTCTACTTAGCATATTTTTGGTGGTTCATCATTGAGGATGTTTATTCGATGGACGGTTAGGTACACTAAGGGTTGTTGCACCCTAGTGTGTAGACTGATTGGTTCTTTATATATAGTCCACGAACACAAATGAACCCCCTAGGTCATGTAGATTATAAGTAAAATTTAATTACTTGTAAAAACCATACATTGGTGATACAATTCATTCACCAAACCTTGTATGATCCCTTCCTTTTTTCCACCTTTATAGCAGGACAGGGCAGCAGTTGAGTTGATTTGGGAAAGATGCATGTAGATGGTATCATGATGCATGGAGACTCATCTATTTATAGTCATTCTTCCATATACCTTATTATATTTATTAAACAGACTTTTACTATTGATAAAGTTAGGGGTATGCCCTAGGGGCAATTATGTAATTTGTTACATATATCTAACTCGTTGAACAATCTTGTTCACAATAAAGGTGTTTCTTTCTATTATATACTTGATATAATGTGCTTATATTAATTAACTAATTTAATTAAAAGTATATTTAATAGAAAAATCCATAAATGGTATATTTTGTGATAGTAGTTACAAAGTGTTGTAACCGTGAGTAATTTATCATAATAAAACAAATATACCATTTTAAATGTTCCTAGTAAAATGCATCGAGACTGGATATCGATGTATCCGTTGAGACAGAGTATGTAGCGCTCACCAAATGTTGGGCAGTGTATTACTCATGAATACTGAGGGCACCTAGAGGTTACGTACTGATAGTTATTGGATAACTATAGAACGACTCACTCGATAGTTTTCTGTTGGTTAATATAACTTAGGTCAAACAGAAAATATCGATGTGACTGATTTACACAATTCTCTCGACTTAAGAATACTGTGGACCTTCAATATGAAAGCTCCGCTTTGATTATAGTCAAATCATGGCATAACGTCCCATCGAGCGACTATAATTGGGTCAAGTGGAAGTATTGGAAGTGAAGCACTATTCAAGAGAGGATTCGTCTCGTTAGTTATATGAGGTTAGTATCATGGTCAACTCAAGTCAACTCAAAGTCAAAGCCTTTGGCCAGAGCATTTTGGTTAATAATAATTGTTATTATTGAACCAAGGACTTTGTGTTTAGACTATAAAGTTGAATGTGGATGATATTGGAATTTTGATCGTTACCAAATTCCATAAATCTAAAGTGATATAGTTTTGACGAAGAGAATTGGTGTAAATAATTATCACTATTAGGTACCGCTTATAATAAATAAAATTGGATTTTACCAAAAGATTTGTATGCGATGAATTCAACCAAAATGTCACACCACCTACTAAGGGACGTGTGAACGTTAATATTTGAATTGTTCAATATTAATCGCTGATTGAATTTACACCTTTGAGTTGCACAACCGAAATGATGAATGCTCTAAATGAACCACATGATTTAATTAATTTACAATTTTTGTAAATTAATTAAATTAATTAATATTTATGAAATATTAAGTACTAAATTTTTATTTAATTTGTTTGAATGCCCTTAGCATTTAGTAAGTGCGTATATATATATGAGTTATAAACGCGCATATTGATATATGATATCTTTACAGTGTTTAAATTTGATTTAAACATGATAAATACTAAAAAGAGGGCTTTAAATAAATTAAATTAATCAGTATTTATGAAATATTTATTATTAAAATTTTATTTTAATTTATTTGAATAACATTAGCATTTAATGGTGTGCGTATATAAAAGTTATAAACGCGAGCACATTTGAATTGGATTTAAATGGGATTGATGCTAATGAGATTTTGGAAAATTTTGACGGTCTATGTGGCACCATCTATGCCTAGCCATGCATGTAGAAGAGGGAGAGAGAGGATCTGATTAACTTTTAAAAAGGAATTAATAGGGGAAAGTTTTAAGGAAGGAATATCAAAGGTTTCTACCATTCCTTTAAAACACATCTCCCTTTAGTTTCTTATACGATTGATTTATTTCCTATCATAATCATCCCTCTAGCTCTTTTATCAGAGAATTTCAAATTCATGGCTTCCTAACCTCTAAATTTCCAAAATAAAATATCAATTAAAATTAATAACAAAAGGTGGTTCTAATCTCTTAATTTTTGCAAAATTCGGAGATTGATTCATGGAATCTAAGAGCCTTTGATTCATCATTCAAGGTGCATTCTCTTGGCAACATCCAAGGTGATAATTCTAATTTTATATATTCATCATTCAACTTGTTTATGTAATTTAGATCCGTCTCCTATTTCATCTCATCTGTGTATTTGTTTATTTGGTCAAACAGATTAGATCCCTTTTGTTCCATCTTAATTAATTACATATGTTTACCATGTTATTTTAATTTGAATCTGTTATAAGATATATTTTTATTGTTTGCCAATTCTTGTTGTCATTATTAGATCTACATTATATGATCCCATATCTAATTATTTTTCATAGTGCTTAATTATTTAGATCTGAAACCTTTGCAACATATACATATGTGTCTGATTTGTCCTATCTATTTTGTTATTGTTTCAAGTTTGTTATTTTAAAAAAACACCTTTTGACTAAAATCTAAGTCTTAATTAATGAAATATTTCTATTATTGATTCAAATAGAAAACATATGTAATTTATTTATGTTTGAATGTATGTTTTATGTTCAATATTTTAAATTCAATCTTTTGGTTCTTGCATACTTCTGTTTAAAGTTATAAAAAAAGGGTTTTCATTATAAACATAACTGGACTTTATTGCAAAATATCATAAATCCTTGGATTTCCTTTTAAAATTAAAGTTAGGCTTTAGTTGTTACTTTATATTGGAACATATACTAAATTATAAACTTTAACATAAAGGTGTATTAAGTTTAAAACATTATTTATAATGATTTTTTATGTGTATATACACACACACAAACTTATGTGCGTGTGTACACATGCATACATACATACATATTTATAAATTTTGAGTTGAATTTATATGATGGACTTTTATGTAAAATCATACTTTTTAAACTTAAAAACTTTCAGTTTTGAAACTAGGTTCAAAATTGCTGACCTTTTGGAGTTATAAAAGCGACACTTAATTTTATCTCATTTATATGTATATGTATATTGTGTATAAATGTAAATATATGTATGTATATGTGTTTTAAATAATACTATGGACAATAAAGACACATATGTAGGAAATATCGTCTCTATACATTATCAAATTTGTTGCACTTACATAATTTACAGTAAAGTACATTTGGACAATAGTTACATTTTATGCCATGAATAAATTGCCAATCAATACCATTTAATGACCCAATCAATTTAATTAGAAAGAGAAAATGGAAGGTTTCCCTTTTCTTATAGTGTTTATTATACTCTCAATTAATTACCTGTTTTTTGGGAAAGAAATGAATGGTTTCCTTCCCTAAATTAACTCTTATAAACAATTGTTGAGTGTATTCGATGCACTATACATTTAAACTAAATTAATTTTAAACTTCCTTTTAACCAATTTTAAATAAAATAAGACTTTATTTAATGTTTTATTAGATTAGATCTAATATACATTTAAACTTCATAGGCTCATTAAAGATCCAAAATGGTAATTTTTTTGAAATTCACCTATTTCTTCCGTTGGGGGCTGGCCCAGTTCCTTCAACTATGTTGTTATTTGGAGGTTCTATTTTGTCAACTATTGTATGTACTATGGTTATCTTAAGGCTATATTACTTTAGGTTATTTTCAGTACTTATATTTTACTTTTTTTTAAAGTGTAGAATGTCTTAAAATCTTATTTATCACTATATCATGCAAACCTTAAAAAACTAAAAATTTGCACTTGTTGGCACGGTATGAGTTCAACGCTGTTTTGGGCTGGGTCGTGTGCCCGGAGGTGTGCATTGTCAAAACATGAGACCCGAGACTTTTATTAGATTAATGATTGATAAAAGGCTAGGTGTCAAGAAACTAAAATGATAGCCTCGGTAGACCCAAATCCCAAAATTGCAATTCACGCATTGAAAGGATATAAGTAAATAAATATTGGACTTCTAAGCTCTAATCATGTCACCTAGAAATTATAGAAAGAAAATTCGATAAGAACCGAGAATGCTAACTAAAGTGCCCCCAAAAATAATTAGTTACTAAAAGGGAAAGACTAGTTCTTCAGAAATGAGATATGAACATGAAAATAGGTATGAGACATATCAACTCTTAGAGAAGCATTATTGGTAACCAAAAGAAACTCTAGCAATCCGAAGGAACTGGGCCAGCCCGTAGCGGAAGAAATGGGTGAATTTCAAAAAATTACCATTTTGGATATTTAATGGGCCTACGAAGTATAAATTCCATTTAGAACTTTTTTAAATTTGGTTTGCATAAAATCTTGTATTCTATTTAAAATAGTTAAAGGGATGTTTAAATAAATTTAATTTCAAATGTATAGTGTATCAAATACACATAACATTTATTTATAAGTGTTAACGTATAGGGAATGAAACCTTTCATTTCTTTCCCTAAAACAAGAATTAACTGAGAGCATTAATCGTATTAAATGGGAAGTGAAGTCTTTCATTTTCTCTATTTAATTTGAATTGATTAGTTAAATGTCATTATTAATAATTTATTTATGGCAATATTTATTACTATGTCCATATGTATTCTAACTGTATAATTTGTAGTTTGAGATTTATATAATTTTATTTAATTATACAAGTATACATACCTATATATATATATATATATATATATATGTATGTATGTACCATACACACACACACATATGTGTGTGTGTACATGTGTAACATCATAATCCGTGAAGGGAATAATGTGCCCATATATAGATGCTGGGATTTACATTGCAATTGACACATTAGCTCATTTTATATGTACTGTAATTTATCCAAATATATGCTTGCATAATATGTCAAAATAAGATACTAATATATGTATATGTGTATGTATATGTATGTGTGTGTGTGTATAATTTATTGAATAAAACAGTTTTCGCCATAACAAATTAATGTAAAATAATTATATGATAATAACATAAGCTTTTAAAATTTTAAAAAATCTAGAAACACATTTTGGGCTTACTATTAATTTATGGAATTTTTAAAATTAAAATAATATTTATTATTAAATAATTGATAATAGCCCGTAATCAAATTAATTCTTAAAAATAGGAAATCAAGTTGAAAATTCTAAAAAAAAATTCTGAAGGTATTCGAGACATATTTTGGGCTTAATTTTTTTTATTTAGAATTTTAACAATTGAAATTATATTTTTAATTAAATAATTAATTGCAGTTCGAAAATAAATTAATTCAAAAAAATTAATAAATTAAGTTATAAAAATTTGAAACCTTTTTGAATGTTCCAGATACATATTTAAGGCTTAAGAAAAATTTCAATAATTTTCTCAAATGAAATTGTATTTTTAATTAAATAATTGATTGCAGGCCGAAAGTAAATTAATTTTAAAAAAAATAATAAATTAAGTTTCAAAAATTTGAAAATTTTACTATAATCTTATTACATGGTTTAGAAAATATAAAATTGGAATTTTGAATCATTAATTATTTTATTCATAATAAACAATTCACAAAAACATTAGATAATAATAAAATATGTATATACATATTTAATAAAATATTTCTATATTTTATGATTCATAATAGGTACAAATCAACATAAGGAAATTTTAAAATTAAATATATATGATATATAAACATATATACAATCATACATATTCACAATTTGTAGATCTGTACACATTTAGTCTAGATCTACAGATATATATATATATATATATATATATCAAAATTAATTTTTTTTTTCAGAAAATTATTTTAACAATAAATCGATAAACAAAATATTATAACAAGCACATAACCAATCTAATTGTAACAAACACATGTACCCACAAAAATCTTACCTAATCTAAACAATAAACAGATCTGAATACAAACAGAGGATTTGTATGTAAATCAACTTTTATATGATAAACTTAAAATCAAAAAAAATAATAATAAATAAAAGTGCACCTCTTAATGAAGCCTTTGAGTCCATGTTGAACAATGATTTCTCTTTTAAGAACAATTCATAATCCGTCAGATTGCTAATCCGAGATTGGAGACCTACTACAAAGTAGTATTTTTAATTTTGAATTGGATTTGAAAATTTTTGGGTATGGTTTTAGAGGAAAGTTGCTGCCGTTAAAGTGAGGAAGAGGAAGAAGAAAGTGGCAGCTCAAAAATGAATTAGCTTGTAATTAGAGTTTTGAGATTGGCTTTTATATGGATAGGACAACAGAGCAAACATTGATCTCAACCAGACATCTCAAAACCTAATCACACGTGTTATAGCCACCCCTATCTTTCCCCAAACCAACACCTATCCTCTCCAAATCTTATGGGCTGTGAGCCCGTTTAACCCAAATTAAATATGTACAATCATATTTAACATATTTTGTTATTGATATCTCATATCAATCAATATATTCATAACTTTGATAAATATATGCAGCAATTTTATTTCTAAAATCTACATTCAAAATTCATAATTAATATTTCACAAGTGTTAATTTATTTATTTAATTTATAACAATTATAAACTAATTAAATTGTTTGGTCCAAAGAGAATTCATCGTTTCGGTTGTGTGACTCTTGGGTATAAATTCGGTCAGCGATTTACGTCGAACTATTCGAACGCTAACGTTCACACTTCAGTTAGCAGGAGGTGTGATATTATGGCCAAATTTATCGCTTACTCATTTTCAGAAAAATCTCATTTTAATTTAATAAGTGTTACCCAATTGTGACAATTATTTACACCAATTCTCTTCGTCAAAACTATATCACTTTGGGCTTACTGAATTTGGTAATGGTCAAAATTCCAACATCATCCACATTCAACTCTATAATCCAAACACAAAGTCCTTGGTTCAATAATAACGATTATTATTAACTAAACTACTCTGGCCGGAGATTTTGACTTTGAGTTGACCGTGGTACAAACCCCATATAACTGAGGAGATGAGTCCTCTCTTAAATAGTGCTTCACTTCCAATACTTCCACTCGACCCAACTATAGTCACTCGATGGAAGCTATGCCATGATTCGATTATAATCCAAGCGGAGCTTTCATATAGAAAACTCGTAGTATTCTAAGTTGAAAGAACTGTTTAAATTAGTCACATCGATATTTTTTGTTTGACCTTAGTTATATTAACCAACAGAAAACTACCGAGTGAGTCATTCCATAGTTATCCAATAACTATTAGTACATAACCCCTAGGTGCCCCCAGCAGTCATGAGTAACACACGACCCAACATTTGGAGAGCATTACGTACTCTAGTCTCAGCAGATACATTGATATCCAGTCTCGATGCATCTTGACTAGGAACATTTAAAATGATATGCTTTGTGATAAATTACTCACAGTTAAACCATTTTGTAACTACTATCAAAAAACATACCATTTATGGATTTTCTATTAAGTATACTTTTAGTTAAATTAATTAATTAATATAACCATATTATATAAAGTATAAAATAAAAGGAAAACACCTTTATTTCTAACAAGATTGGTCAACGTGTTAGATATATGTAACAAATTACATAATTGTCCCCTAGGGCATACCCCTAACTCTATCACAATCAACGTTTATTCATTAGATTATGTAGATTCTGAAATAGGATACGAAAAGTAATTGCTACATCAAGACGTCAAAATGAAAGCATTGCAAAGTATTAAAAGAATAAATATAATTGAGTAGACAGATTCTAAAACTCAATAGAATAAAACAAAACCAAGATAAGCAAAGATGATCAAAAGCATCGATATGCAATTTTTAGATTTCGAAAGGACAAAAGTTCCTTTATATTAGAAATACAATAATACGAATATTTAATATACAAGATAATGAAACAATTAGCCCATATATGTGTGTGTATGCACGCACGCACGAGCGCTTGTGTAGAAAGAATTATATTACATACAAAGAGAAAAATGCTTAGACATATTGCAAAATTATGAAGAAGGATTATTACAGAAGTACATGATTGCGATCAAAAGCAAAGTGTTACAAATATAAATACAATCTTCTATGATGGCTTTTCCTCAGCCCATGACTTCTTCTTGCACTTCCAGGGAAGTGCTTCTTGGAACCTGAACTTTACCTAAGTCTCGTATGATTGTAGTCCGTCTTGCCCTTCGGGGACCTGGAATGATTGACTTGGGAGTAGGGAATGTAGTGATACGAAGACTTGTATCCTATACCACTCGCATAATACGACCAAGTTCTCCCTCATCTGAGACAAATGATAAGTACAACGGGGCTCCCTAAGAAACTAAGGATTCAAGCACGTACCCGTAATAATCTTCAGTTCGAAGGAGATAATTGAGCATTTGGTTTGTTTGGCTCTTGACCATAACAATGGCGTGATAGCCCACACCACTGGACATACCGATTCAAAGCCTAAAAAGGTTTTTGAACTCGCATCGTGCCAAGAAGTAAGAATCGTCTGGTTTTAAAACATTACATGATGTATAGATAATTATAAATTTTGATACATTCTACACTTTCAAATCTCATAGCATAAGAAAATAAAATATAAATACAGAACATAGCTAGACTAGAATGTAGTCTCAATCACAACATAGTCCATACAATAGAATTTCCAAAGAACAACGTAATGTCTGAAAGATGATATAATATAATATAAAGTACATGGAGAATAACTATAAATAATATAACTCCTATCGCCAAGACTTCCCCTCTATGCATCGTACCCTAGCCAAATCACCTACTGGTCTGTCCTCCTGTAATGGGTAATAAGGGGAAGAAAAGGAGTGAATCGAACAAAGCCCAGTGAACAAATTGCATTACTAGTGTATGATGTTCACAAGCAATTAACTTTATTTATAATGTAACAACCTACTTTTCTGAACAGTTTAAGCGGACAATTAACCACATATGATCCACTCAAATTGAACAAAAAGGTAGATAGTTAGGGGAAATAAAGAAGAAAGATAGAAGAAGAAGAGAGAAAGAAAACTAACAACACAGAATCTAACAGCGGAACGAATAATCTATAAGATACAATAAATCTTTACACAAAAAAACTTTAATGAACGTATATACAGACATCAAGCAGAGTATACTAACCTATTTCAGCCCGGACAGTTTTAACAGCCTGTCCTTACAATTGCTGATAAATACAACAAAGAATGCATACGAAAATAACCATATAAGTGAATACGTCTCTAGGCCTCCATCCCGTCACCTGAAGCTTCAAAGCATCCAAACTAAATCTATAATAGGCTCGGTCTAACCCGAGCATTATAATAAAATAACACCCGAGTCAGTCTGGAAAACCAACATGAGAAAACACACCCAACTGGATTTTGAAGTTTTAGAAACCTTTAAAATCAAAAGTATCTCGTAAGGCCAAGCCGCATATAAACACAGACAGGTTTTACCTTACAATAACCAAAACATTTTCTATAGAAAATCCATTTGTATTATAATAATGTCTAAGGGTGAAAATAATAATAATCAAGTAGTTGTGAGGCTTGTGAACGTACATCACAACAGTACTAGGTATACAATCAAAACCGATAAGGTACGTCGCTAATTGTGTAGAAATCCATGGAGGTGCCCTCAGTACTTCGAGAAACGGTCCTCCAGTAGAAGGATCAAAGATATCCTTATGAAGCAGCATACATCCCTAGTGATGTACCATAGGAAAAACATAGCTGGCCTTGCTAAGACCGAGTGCATTGCCCCATGCATGCATAACAACTGTAAGTAACGTCTAGGTAGAGCCAACTACACCCTATGGGTTTGCTAACCTACTGGCCATACCTCCTATCTCTAGTTTTAGTCATTACCGTTGGTGAGCCTACGTCCGGCATTCCAGCTCACGCACTGCTATCAAAATAGATCACGGAATCCCACATGGATTTCCATATCCCCAACGGGTCTCGGAACCACACATGAATCTCAACATCTCGATATATCACAAAACTCCTCCATAAAACCGTATATGGTTTCAAAGTGGTTATGGTTTTCGAGTCATCTCTTATGAGTACACCCTTCCGCTTCCCTAGCGCTCCAAAAACCAATCGTCGATTTTCTGGAATGCTCAATACCAGTTCTTTAGGAAATACTCAGAACATACATAAGAGCAGGGATCACCCCCTAACCGTTTAAATGGACGGATCTCCTCATCATTTGTCCTATAAGAACATAACGAGTTTATACGTACAGTATAGCACCACCAACGGTAACTATACCATATAATTTCTGTGTTTCTCTTAGACATTTCCAAAGTTAAAATCCTTCGGTGTTAAGTAGGGAATATTTCCATACCGCCAAAATTAAGAAGGATTACATATTGATAGTCAGATATTTAACTATCAAATAAACAAACGTTCAAACAAAGATTTCATTTTCCACGAAAATAACTAAGCCTCTTAGATTAATCTTCCATTAACCTAAAATCATCTTTCAAATATTTATTAAAATATTCATATACTTATCTCATTGGTATAACTATATTCACAAACCGTTTCTTTAAAAAGTACTTGAAATGTTTAAAAATAGATATGGAAAGCACCATTTTGTATCAATCATAGATCACAGTCTACTAAATGGTTACGTCGCTATCCCAGCGAATCCATAGTAAAATGTAGGCAATCCCTGCCCCTCGAGTTACGCCGTGAAAATCAACCATTTCTTTCAAGAATCTCTGTATTCATAAATATCTCAAAATCTATTTATAAAGCTGCTTTATAATTTTCCAAGTTTAATTAAGAAAACACTCTTTATAAAGGGGCATTTCACCAGAAGGACAAACTTTGCAGTCCAATTAGTTTCTAGGACACACATCCGTAGAAATTAATTTTAAAGCCAAAGTCAGCAGAATAATTACTTTTAAGGACAAAGTCAGCAGTCCAATTAATTTCAAGGACATAATTTCATAGGTTTTTAGGCCTTAGAAACTAATTATTTTTCATTTTGTCCTTAAAAGTAATTATTTCAGTTGTGTGTCCTAGAAACTAATTGCGCTTGCTAAAAAGGCCCTTATGGCTAATTTCCACCTTTATAAATCTCAAACCCTTTATGAAACTTCCTCTTTTTGATCTTTAGAATCCATTTATAAATCTCCTTTCAGAAATCATTAAAACCCAAACTCTTTTTCCTAATTCCAAAATCTCTTTCCATTTATAAATCCTTTTTATAAATCCTTTTCATAAAGAAAGCCCTTTTTAAATAATTTATTATTTAATTATAATAGATAAAAACTTTACCATCATAAAGATAAATTTTAAAATTTTAAAAATAATGTAGTAATAATCTTTAAAACATTTTAAATAATATAATAATTAACTTTAAATATTTTAAATAATTTAATATAATAAAACATATGTAAACAACCTTTAAAATATAAATTAATTAACTTCCAAACAATATTACTACAAGAATAATTATCTAGTTTTAAATAAACAATAATAAAATAATTTATTTTCTTTAATCAACCTTAATAGGTAATACATTATCCTTTAAACAACATTAATTTTTTTTAAACATTACAAAGATAATAATTAACTTTACTAAGAAATAATTTTAGAAAACATTTTGTAAAATAATTATCAAACAAAACACTTTGTATATATAATAATTAACTAAAACATTTTACTTCAAATTATAAAATTTGAAGTTAATCAAATTCATAACTTTCCAAATCTAGAAGAGGCTCACCGATCCCAACGGTACTTAAACAAGCTATTGTTAAATTAAATTTAACTTTCCAAGCTAAATTACAAGTATTTACATAAACAGACATATATGTAAACCAAATCCATCATTAACAATCCATTGTTAACATATCACATATCCAGTAACAATCAACTGGCCCATAAGGAATATCCAAATAAATACAATAGCAGAATGGGGACTTATTCTGCTACAAATGCCGTTCAAAATAAACTCATCTATTTATTATTAAACGGTGTTTATTTGGCAAAAGATAACACCAAAGCAGTATACTTAAATTAATTACGTTATAATTTTAAAAAACGTAATTATATTAACCAAAATAAATAACAAATTATCACCTCATATATGATCCATTACTTAAAACAAGATTTGAATACAAATCTAAACGCAAACAATATCTAATAGCAATTCAAGATGCTATTTCGTGATCCTAGATCAGACTCGAACAATCTAAGAACATTTCAAGATGCTATATCATGATCCTAGATTAGATTCAAAAACCAACAAATTCAACAATCCAAGTAGACATAAATAATTTTATCTACTATAAAACATATTGATTAACCAAAAAGAGTGAGTTTAACTCACTGAAATTTCTGTTGCCATTGAGGCATTCCGGTTTGGAACTAAAATCGAACGACGTCTGATTTTTAGCCTAAATTTCAACTGTTTCCAAATTCGTCCAAACCGGTTCCATTGCGAAGATTACGTCATTACGAGCGCAACACAAAAATCCACGTCTCAATTGGACCTCGTATGCAAAAGTTATTCAATTTTATAAGATTACGACTTTGATTTAAAAGAAAATATTATTATATTCACCAATTACCTAATTTACTAAACCCCTCTCCCTTAATCTTTCTTCTCCCTTCTAATCCCTCTCTGATACCTGTACACAATCATCGTGCATGCACGATGCTCCTCCCCTTCTGGTCACCTACACGATCAACCGACACCACCATCAGACTCACCTCCTTGATCTCCACCATTCCCTCACCACCACACCAACCCCGGCCTCGCCAGGCAAATCGCGACCGATCTCCCTCGCCGTCGTCCGTACAAATGTCGCGACGACCAAAACGTGACCGGACCCCACCAAATCGGCTGCCGACATCCCTTCCTTCCACGAACTCAAATCACTTCCCGTATAGCCTATCGTTCACCCAAGCTCCAACAATTCCTAACCCTAGTTCGAATTGTCTAAAACATCCACTATCGACTTCCTCCCATTGTTGCTGCACCCTCCCATACTAACACAGATTGAAGGTTTAAGACAAACTAACTCAAAGATTTTAGTTTTTATCATTTTCATGCCATTTATTTAATTTGTTCAAGATTTTAAAGAAATTTAATTTTGAAAGAAACCTCGTTTTATGTTTATAGAAAATGAAATTTATAGAGGAGATGAGGGATGGCTTGGTCGCAAGGGGTATGGTGCTGAATACGTGAGGTATGGGCTTAGTATGGTGTATACATTATTTTATCTTATTAAAATCCGTTATTATATACCTGAAATTTTTTCAAACTCCTATCAAGATGTGTTGCCTAGCGTTCTATATGTAATACCCATATTCCGAACACACTGGAACTTGTCTCGAGACCTAATTCGATCATATGTAGAAGATAGTTTTTCAAACCTAGTTATATTATATAAATTTTGAAACTAATTTCTACGCGTTTCGATCTCGCAGGACCAAACGATACGTTTAATCACCACGAAATTCATCGGCATAATATAACTCACTATTATGGATCCAATGACACTAGTTTCGTCCAAATCCGAGACAGTGCCCGGAAGGCTATTTTTACACGTTAATTAAACAAATTATTATAAAAACCAAATTAATCACACTTTTAAATCTAAATTCAAACTTTACTATCTTCATTCTTATTTAAATAGAATTTAAATCAACTTTCGAAATCACTTTTATTCACATTAAATTTAGGATTTAATTATTTAAACAATTCTAATATTAAATTCAACAATTTAATTATCAAATAAATCGCTATATTTGAAATTCAAGTTATTTAACATATAAAATTACTTTTCAATATTTTAAAATCAATTAAATATTCTAAATTCAAATGACTAAAATTTTGGGTCGTTACATTCTTCCTCCCTTAAAAGAATTTCATCCTCGAAATTTCAAAGGTAAGAAAAATGCTCCTAACCCATTAACTTTTCAAAACCAATTAGTTGAAATAGATTACCAAATTCCTTTAAGCCTTTAACTTCTCAAAATCAATTTGTTGAAACCTTGTTATCACCTTTTCTAAGTCTTTATATTCGTTCATATATTCCAACTAATATCATTCCAATGTATAACTTAAACATCAAACTTTAGTTATCAATAATTCTTCAAAATTTCTCAAAAAATTTCTATCGCCTTAAATTTCAAAAAAAATTACCAGTGTCTCCTATGCACTGCTCGATCGGAACAACTACAAATCACCACTACGCGCCCAATCCAACAAAATAAAACAAAAGCCAAGTGGCTCAATCATAAAACTATCAATCAAACAACAATATAAACATGTACCTTTTAGTTGGGCAACAAAATTTTCTTATGAAATCAAAGGCATCGAGCTAGCTCTTGCTTACATATACCTGCATCTTATTTACCAATGATATCTAATCATATATTTCATAATCATATTACTTTTTATTTTCAATTGTTAACACTTTAATTTACTAAAGCCCGTATGATGTACATATACCATCCATACACAAAACCATACCCGATCACTCTCTTGATCACACAATTTCACTTCCGAATTATTTTTGTTCACACGACCTCTCTAGTGTGGACTCAGATCTGGTTCCTTGATTAGAAACCGCTATTCTCCTTGCATAGCCATATATTACAATAGA
The DNA here is from genome assembly GCA_030737815.1 of Allium fistulosum. Lineage (NCBI taxonomy): Eukaryota > Viridiplantae > Streptophyta > Magnoliopsida > Asparagales > Amaryllidaceae > Allium > Allium fistulosum. The sequence continues at coordinate 616,425,279 of CM060907.1, forward strand.
GAATCACAAAATCAATCAAAAATCCATATCCAGTGTTCGCTGTCGAGAATTGAGTGAAAAATCCTAACTAGGACCGATGTAAACCATCTTGAAATCATGTACTCGAATCTGGATCAAACAGTTATGCGCAATAAATAATATATGTATAACTTACGTATTTATTTCAATTGGTTTCTCATTATTCAGATTCTTTTATTTATTCATTTATAATCATTATTCACCTTGCTTTATTCATATTCATTTATTACTTAGTATATTTCTTTCAATTCTAATGTCACTTAAGAACCATTCCATCAAAATTTATGTTTAACAACATTTCATTCCATACTAAATTCATTTATGAATCATTTCATAAAATTTTACTTAAGTTTATAACAAACATCTTATACCACACTTCTTATGTTTATTTTTTCTCTACAACTTAAGTTCATATTCCATTCTATCAAATGACATTCCAAAACCATATTTGTGACATCCCGGAATTTCGAGGAATTTAAAATGCGATAATCTCTTAATTTAAGTATTTAAAATTGGTTAAAATTGTTATTTTCAAATATAAATAACTAATTTATTAATAATGTGATGTTTTAAATTAAGATTATAGATTGATTTTAAATAAGAATAATTAGATACAAATTTAATTTGTGTTATTTTATAAATAGATTTAAATAGTCCTATTATTTCTAATTTAATAAGTGTTATTTAAATGTGTATATTTATGTGTTTAGAGGAAAATTATGATTTGAGAATTTAAAATAAAAGTGTTCCAATTTAATTACAATAAAATCTATCTTAAATTTAAAGTAAAACTCTACTTATTACATTTTGATCTATATAGTAATTTGATGTAATTTTGGTAATAATGTTTAAATTGAAATAAATCTTGTCAATATTAAATATAAATATAAAACAAATATATGGTCATAAATGTAAGTATTAGTACATAAACATATAACATAAGTGTAAATAAATATAAATAAAGTGTTTGGTAAATTAAGTTTAAAATAGAAAACATATATTAGTTAAATACATTAAGTTATAAATAGAAATACAAATAAGTAGTCATGTAAAAATAGGAATAAATTCACAAGCTAACATAATAAAAATAAATATAACAACTTTTAAAAGCTTAAGTAAGTCTATAATTATATAGTATACATGTATTTTGCAGGCAAGTAATATATACATACTATCACCATATGTATGCAAAGTAACAAGTCAAAAGAAAATAAAATATATACAAGTTTTGTACCTGCAAAATGAATGGTATTGTAAGCATCTAGATTCACATGCAAGAAAGAGTAAGTCTAAAACAAAATAAAATAAAGAATAGTATGGTAAGCATGTAGATATATGCAAGGCTGAATGACAAGGAGTAGATATCTTTATTTGTTTATACAGGTATAAGTACATACGAATTGAATTAAAGGGGATGGGTATGACATGTTAATAAATGCTTGTGTACAAAATGCTTCATTTCAGCCTCCATACCAAAAGATCTCTGATCTAATAAATATAAAAATCTTGTACCTGTACAACATAGCCTCTGCACTTGTTTTCCTTATATCAAAGTTCCTTTTTCATTTTCGTTCATTCAAGCAATGTAAACCAGAAAAACAAACCCTGTAACCATTTTCAAAACAAGAGAAAATCAAAACCAAACCCTGTAAACCTTTTTCTACAAGCTATAACCAGATTTCATCTTCAAACTGCAAGCCTAGAATCAAGTTGAATCATCATGTTCCTGTCTTAGCATTCCAGTTTCTAAAGTTTTAAACAATGCAAAGTTTCAAATCAAGTTTTAAATCTCTCTGCCTTTTTCAAAAACAGGTGAGTAAACATCTTTATTTAAAAATCTAAATAAGTTAATGATGGTTGCTTGTGAAATATTTGTGATGATGATACCTTGCATGTATATATATAAGTATAGGATTCTGTGAATATGATTGTATTTATGTGTGCATGTCTGATGTGAATACATCTCCTCTGTTCCATATTTCAGAGTTTAAAACTTAGTTCCAATCCATTCTTTTTCTCTGATCTCTATTATGATCTAGTTTTCAAACAAGAATTGTTTGTTTAGTCGTAGATTAAACTTAAAAATGAAGTTAAGAAAAAATATTTGATGTTTAACTGTAAAATGGAAAGAACAGTGGAAATCTTAAACCCATGTTAAAATCCATCATGGAGATTTGTTGTTTCAGGATTGTAATTCGAATACACTTTGCAAATTAGGATTTTTAAAACTAAAATGAAGATTTTTAGTTCAGTATTTCAAGAGCAATTTGTTTTTGAATAAAGTTTGCATTTTTACAAATTTTTGACAATCGAATCAATAATAAATGTTGACATTTGGTTTGAAGCTAGTATAAACATCTGTGATGTTGAGAAAATTGTTGAATAATTTTTCAAATGCACGAATTTGTCGAATGAATCCAATTTAGGGTTTATTTGCCTGTTTGGGTTGAGGGAGAAATCGAGATGATTTCTTCGCCGTTGTTGCATCGGAGTCGACCGGAGTGGTGAGGATAGAAGCATGGAACTTCAATGGTGATCTGAATGTGATCGCAGTCTTCTGGTGGTCGGAGACTTGAGTTCGAGGGGCTTTTCTGGTAATGTCGAGTTCTAGGGTCGAACTGGAATGCTCGATTTTGACTGAGGCTACGTGTTTTAGAATCGTGTTTTGGAATCGATAGTCGTGGCGATTTGTGTCTTGCCAGAGGTGGTGAGGTACGTCGGAGCACTAGCAAACTCCAGTGCACGTGTACGTGCATTTTCGTATCTGGTTTGGAGCTTTGGGGAAGACGAAGTCTCGTGTGTTGCTCGAGAATCTGGTGGGGTCGACTCGAAGTTAGGGTCGGGGTTTTTGGGGTTTAACTCGAGTTCGTACTCGAGTATTTTGAAGGTGATAAGCTTCAGTTTTTAAAACTATAAAATTAAACTTAAGTTTTGGAAAGAAATGGGTAGTAAGGAAGGACTCGGGTTTAAACCCGAGTGGCATTCGGGTTCCACCCGAAGTAGATTTAAATTCAGTTTTATAAAAGTTTTTAAATATAGGATTTTGAAATTTAAAAACAAATTGGTTAAACTTTCTTTTATAACATTACTTTATAAATATCAAATTGTTTCTTAACATTTGTTAAGGAGTTTTAAAATTTATTTAATCTAAATTTTGTTTTAAGTTAATTATAAAGATAAAGGGCTTTGAAATGTAAATGGTAACTAAGATAATGTTTATCTTAAGTTAAAGAAGTTTTATTATCTTGGGATTAATTAAGTTAATTAGGAAATTAAGTATAATTAATTAATTTAATTAATTCAGGATAAAGGTTAATTAAGTAATTAATTTAAGAATAATTAATTAACTAATTAACTAATGATTATGATTGATTAATTAAGAGATAATTAATAGATAATTAATCTATAATTAAAGATTAATTAAGGGTTAATTAAATGTTAAGTAGAGGTTGGTTAACTGGTAATTAAGAAGTAATTAATTTGTTATTAAGTTTTATTAATTGATAATTAAGGTTTATTAATTAATAATTAAAGGATAATTAATCTACAATTAAGATTAATTAATTTGTTTAAGTTAATTAAGGAATGAATTACCCAATTGTAATAAATCAAATGAATGTGATTAATTCAAGACAATTAATTGTTAATTAATCAAAGATAATCATTTGATGGTTGATTAAGTATGAATACTTAATAAGATTGATAAATATAATTACTTAGCAAAGTAATTAATGTATAATTACAGGAATATAATTAATTAAAGGAAATTACTTAATGGAAGTAATTAAAGTATAATTACTTAGGAGAAGTAATTAAAGATTTATTACTTAGTGTAATTAATCAAAGGGTTTATATAATTAATTAAGAAGTTAATTAATTAAGGTAAATAATTACAGGATGATAATTTCTGTTTATGATTTAGGTTGATAAATGGAAGTGAATAATTAAAGTTAATTAATTAACGTAATTAATTAAGGATTAATGTAATTAATTATAGTTAATTAATTAATGGAAGTAATTTATTAAGGATAATTAATTAATGTAATTAATGAAGTAATTAATGGTAAATTACTGTGAATGGTTAAGGATAATTAATCTGTGAAATTAATTAAAGGGTAATTACTTGAATGTAATTAAAGGTTAGTTAATCAAAGATGATTAATTAAGATGGAAATTAGAGAATAATTAATTAATTGATTTGTAATTAATTAATGGTTAAGTAAGCAGGATTTATAGAATGAAGTAATTAATTTAATTTACTTTAAATTAATTAAAGATAAAGTAATTAATTTAATTCATTTTAAATTAATTATAAATGGTGTGATTATTTATCCTTGCTTATGTATGGATGGATGATATTGTTTGCCTTGAATGGTTTGAAATCTCAGATACGAGATAAGTAATGCTGTGTGATATGAATTATCTATTTATGATGATATTGTGAATTATCTATCTGTGATATTGTGAATTATCTATCTGTGTGTATATGGATAATGAAATGAATTGTTTTAACTTTAAAACAACTTGGCCTTAAAAGACACGATTTGGATTTGATGAGATCGGGATCGGGTTTCCAGATTTGGATATCCGAAAACCACATCGATCCAAATTAACGATAGGTCGTGAATCTCAAGTGAAGATGAAGATTCAGAGTGCAAGGATTATTGTCGTTAACTCTGAGGATGATTCCAAAATGAGTGTAACGAGATAATGCCTTCGGTTTCGTTCGAACCCAGAACGAACTTGTATGGATTGAATGCTTTCAGCACATTGTCAGGTGGACGATGAGCATTCTAAGAGATGTGTTCTCTAAAAGTAATCGTAGCCTCAAGCCTCATCAACCGGGAATGGCTAAAACAGGGGAGGTGCAACAAGGCTTCGTGGGTCGCACCCACTTGAGAGTAAGGTCATCCCTGTCTAGATGTCCCTTTTTATTTCGGCTTAGTGGTGCGGTTACTGATCACAACCGTGGGGTGATTTTATTCAGAATTATCCAGTAAGTGATGGTTCCGGCTTTGTGTTGTAGGGGACTTAGGGTGGGTCCTCGATACGCTGATCTAGGCCAGGTACTGTGACGGGCGGTACCCCAGTAGCCCTGCCATTGTATGGAATCCAATTTCCAATAAGTGCCCTCGGATTTGATCTAGGCCAGGTACTGTGTTGGCTAGTATGCTGGAATTTAATCATGTAACAATTTCAGCTATTTCTTATTTACTTGAAAACCCTAAACCTATTATAATATCATAGAATTTCCTATCAAATGTTTGGTTAGCGTAAGGTAAAAACTTTTCCATGTTTATGTGTGGGAAGTCTTACGTGATACCTTTTGTTTTCAAAGGATTTTCAAAGTTAAGCAACTTTAACCATTTACTCATACCAGACCCATGTCTGACCCGGAGTTTATTTCTGTTTTTCCTAAACTCTCAGGTACTCAAATTTTTACGAGTAGCCAAGAGATTCAGGTTAGCTTTGACAAATTCTGGAGGAGTAATGGAGCAGGAGGCTTCAGCGTATAGATATATATTGGTTCCGCTGTGTTAGTGTTTATGTGTATTTCCACTGTGTTGTATCTTTGTGATGTTTTGAGTTGTATTAACTAGACAAGTGTTTATAACTATCTAGTATGCGTTGTATTATCTGTGTAACTCTGATGTATATGTTACTATGTAATCTCTTATGTGATATATTATATTTCATTCGTTACGCTGTTGAGATTCTGATGTTGTTTCTTCTTTCTTCTCTATCTTTTCTATTTCTCACCCCTTTCTTTCTTAAAAATGATGCGTCTTTCTGTGTGTAGAAGGGTGGGTCATTACAATATTCAATTTATTTATACTTAAGTTGAATCTCATTTTGTAACTCAAGTTCGTATCCATTTCATTAATTCATTATAAATCAAATTCAGTTTCATTTAACTCATTTCACTAATTCACTTCGTTTGCCTTTAGTTAAGTCAAATTTCTTATCAAAATTTATTTTATTAACTTAACATAAGTTAAATTTCATTCCATAGTTCAATTTCAAATTTACTTTTCTTAATATTCATATTCAACAATTTTAAACATTTGCTTTAACTTACTAATTTCCAAAATTTACAAGTTATAAAACTTATTTTCTCTTATTTTCATGAAACACTTAAATGAAAATTTACCGAGTTTAAACACCCTATTCTTATTTCAATTTATTTTGAAATAATACTATAATTAATCCCTTTGTATTTCAAATCATACTTTTGAATTTTAAATCAAAACTAGTTTTACTAAAACAAAACTCCAGTGGTAGTAATTCCTCTCTTGGAAACCCGAATATGAACGTCGATGATGCTGCAATCATCATCGAAACTATTTTCCAGCGACCAAAGTGAGTTCATTTCTTTCTATCTCTTTTAAAATCCATTTTAAAATATTTCCATTTAAAAATATTTTCCAAATAATATTATCATTATTTTTCCAAAACTTTGAGAAAAACAATTTCCAAAATCAATGGGATTTAAAATTTTTAAATTCCCAGCTTTAAAATCCTTTTATTTACAAATCATATTTATAAATTTCCCTTATATATAATTTCACTCTGGTTATATAAAACCATTCCTTAATTGTTTATCTTTGTTTACATTATAATAATAACAACTTTTATTAGACCGCAACAACAACAACAAATGATAATTATCATTCACTAACGACTAACCACACCATATATACTATAGTAATTTTTAAAAAATTATTCCTTTATATATAAAATATAAACAAGGTAAAATTATTTCATTTACCAAATTCCAAAGCAATACCATGTCGAATTGCTCTATTCAAGCGCTTAGAGATCCCTATCAATAACATTAATTACTCGTATTGACCAGAATCCATAAGCCACTCAATAGGTCAACCAACACAATATAAAACATTCTTATATCACTAAAAAATACATGCTCATACATATACACTCAAACTCATTCTAGGGTGTTACTGACCCTATCTCTAATGAGTAACCCACCAAAGCTAAGGTTCTCGCTTAACCTTCAGCTCTGATACCATGTTATAACAACCTACTTTTCCGAACAGTTTAAGCGGTCAATTAACCATGCATGATCACTCAAATTGAACGAAAAGGAGAATAGTTAGGGGAAAGAAAGAAGAAGAAGAGAGAAAGAAAACTAACAACACAGAACCTCACAGTGGAACGAATAATCTATATGATACAACATATCTTTACACACAAAAAACAATAATGTATAAAAAGACATCTATCAGAGTATACTAATATATTTCATCCCAGACAGTTATAACAGCCTGTTCTTACAATTGATAATAAATACAACAAAGAATGCAACGAAAAATAACCATATAAATGAATACGTCTCTGGGCCTCCAACCCGTCTCCTAAAGCTCCAAAGCATCCGAACTAAATCTATAATATGCTCGGTCTGACCCGAGCATTATAGTAAAATAACACCCGAGTCGGTCTGGAAAACTAGCTTGAGAAAACACACCCAACTGGATTTTAAAGTTATAGAAACTTTTGAAATCAAAAGTATCTCGTAAGGCCACGCCGTACATAAACACGGACGGGTTTTTACCTTACGATAACTAAAATATTTTCTATAGAAAATCCATTTGTATTATAATAATGTCTAAGGGTGAAAATAATAACAATCAAGTAGCTGTGATGCTTGTGAGCGTACATCACAAGAATACTAGGTATACAATCAAAACCGATAAGGCACGTTCGCTAATTGTGTAGAAATCCATGGAGGTGCCCTCAGTACTTTGAGAAACGGTCCTCCTGCATAAGGATCAGAGATATCCTTCTGAAGCAATATACATCCCTAGTGATGTAACATAGGAAAAACATAGCTGGTCTCGCTAAGATCGACTACATCGCCTCATGCATGCATAACAACTGTAACCGTTTAGATAGAGCCGACTATACCTATGGGTTTGCCAACCCTACTGGCTATGCTTCTTATCTCTAGTTTTAGTCATTATCGCTGATGAGGCTACGTCCGACATTACAGCTCATGCACCACCATCAAAATTGATCACAAAATCCCTCATGGATTCCCATGCCTCCAACGGGTCTTGGAACCACACATGAATCCCAACATCTCAATATATCACGAAACTCCTCCATAGAACCATATATGGTTTCAAAGTGGTTACGGTTTTCGATTCATCTCTTACGAGTACACTCTTTCGCTTCCATGGAGCTCCAAAAATCAATCGTTGATTTTTCAAAATGCTCAGTACAGGTTCTTTAGGAAACAATCAGATAATACATAAGAGAGGGGATTACCCCCTACTCGTTTAAGTAGACGAATCTCCTCATTATTTGCCCTAGAAGAACAAAACGAGTTTATACGTACAGTATAGCACCACCGACGGTAACTGTACCATATAGTTTCTGTGTTTCTCCTAAATATTTCTTGAGTTAAAATCCTTCAGTGTTAAGTAGGGAATATTTCTGTACCACCAAAAAAAAGAAGGATTACATATTTAGGCCAAGATTTGATAGTCGAATATTTAACTATCAAATAAACAAACATTCAAACAAAGATTTCATTTCCCATGAAAATCACTAAGCCTCTTAGATTAATCTTTCATTAACTTAAAATCAACTTTCAAATATTTATTAAAATATTAATATACTTATCCTACCGCTATAAGTATATTCACAAACCATTTCTTTCAAAAATACTTGAAAATGTTTAATAATAGATATAGAAAGCATCATTCCGTATCAATCATGGATCACAGTCTACTCAATGGTTACGTCGCTATCCCAGCGAATCCATAGTAAAACGTAGGCAATCCTTGCCCTTGGTGTTACGCTATAAAAATCAACCATTTCTTTCCAAAATCTCTTTATTCATAAATATTTCAAAATCTATTTATAAAGCTTCTTTATAATTTTCCAAGTTTAATTAAGAAAAACACTCTTTATAAATCTTAAACCATTTATAAAACTTCCCCCTTTTGATCTCTAAAACCCATTTATAAATCTCCTTTCAGAAATCATTAAAACGCAAAATCTTTTTCCCAATTCCATAATCTCTTTCCAGTTTATAAAACCTTTTTATAAATCCTTTTCATAAAGAAATCCCTTTTTAAACAATTTATTATTTAATTATAATAGATAAAAACTTTACCATCATAAAGATAAATTTTAAACATTTAAAAATAATGTAATAATAATCTTTAAAACATTTAAAAAATATAATAATTAACTTTAAATATTTAAATAATTTAATATAATAAAATAACTGTAAACAACCTTTAAAATATAATTAATCAACTTCCAAATAATATTACTAACAAAATAATTATGTAGTATGATGTAAACAATAATAAAATAATTTATTTTCTTTAAACAACCTTAATAAGTAATAAATTATCCTTTAAATAACATAAAAATATATTTTAAAACATTACAAAGATAATAATTAACTTTACTAAGAAATTTACAAAACATTCTGTAAAATAATTATCAAACAAAACACTTTGTATATATAATAATTAACTAAAACATTTTACTTCAAATTATAAAATTTGAAGTTAATCAAATTTATAACCTTCCAAATCTAGAAGAGGCTCAGCGATCCCAACAGTACTTAAACAAGCTACCAGTAAATTCAATTTAACTTTCCAAGCTAAATTACAGGTGTTTACGTAAACAGACATATATGTAAACCAAATCCATAATTAACAATCAATTGTTAACATATCACATATCTAGCATCAATCAACTGGCCCAGAATGAATATCCAAATAAATACAATAGAAGAATGAGGACTTATTCTGCTACTCAAATGTCATTCAAAATAAATTGTTCCATTTATTATTAGATGGTGTTATTTATGTCTACTATAAACATACTAATTGACCAAAAAGAGCGAGTTTACCTCATTGAAATTTCTGTTTCCACTGAGGCGTTTCGGTTTGGAACTAAAATTGAACAACGTCTGATTCTTAGCCTAAATTTTAACTGTTTCTAAATTCTACCAAACCAGTTCCATTGTGAAGATTACGCCATTATGAGTGCAATGCAAAAATCTGTGTCTTGATTGGACCTCTTATGCAAAAGTTACTCAATTTTATAAGACTACGATTTTGATCTAAAAGAAAATATTATTATATTCACTAATTTCCTAATTAACTAAACTCCTCTCCCTTGATCTTTCTTCTCCCTTCTAATCACTCTCTGATACTTGTACACCATCACCTTGCATGCACGACGCTCCTCCCTCTTCGGTTACCTACATGACCAACCAACACCACCATCAGACTCACATCCTTGATCTCCACCATTCCCTCACCACCACATCAACCCCAGCCTCGCCTCGTGAATCAGGACCGAACTCCCCCACCTTCGTCCATACAAATGTTGCGACGACCAAAACGTGCCCGGACCCCACCAAATCGTGGCCGTCGATGCCCCTTCCTCCCATGAACTCAAATCCACTTACCGTATAGCCACTCGTTCACCTAAGCTCCAACAATTTTGAACCTTAGTTTGGATTGCCTAAAACATCCACTGTCGACTTCCTTACATTGCTGCCGCACCCCCTCGTACCAACACAGATTAAAGATTTAAGACAAACTAACTCAAATATTTGAGTTTTTATCATTTCCATGCAATTTATTTAATTTGTTCCAGATTTTAAAGAAATATGATTTTAAAAGAAAGCTCATTTTATGTTTACAGGAAATGAAATTTATAGAGTAGATGAGGGATGGCTTGGTCGTAAGGGGTATGGTGTTGAATACGTGAGGTATGGGCTTGGTATGGTGTATATATTATTTTATTTTATTAAAATCCGATATTATATGCCTCAAAATTTTTGAACTCCTATCGAGACGTGCCGCCTGACATTCTATTTGTAATACCCCTATTCCGATCACACTGGAACTAGTCTCGAGACCTAATTCGATCATATGCAGAAGATAGCTTTTCAAACCCAATTATATTATATAAATTTTGAAATTAATTTTTACGTGTTTCGATCGCGCATGACCAAACGATATGTCTAATCACCATGAAATTCATTGATACTATAACTCACTATTATGAATCTAATGACACTGGTTTCATCAAAATCCGAGACAGTGCCCCGAAAGGCTATTTTTACACATTAAATAAATGAATTATTATAAAAACCAAATTAATCACTTTTAAATCTAAATTAAAAGTTTAATATCTTAATTGTATTCGAAATCATTTTTGTTCATATTAAATTAAGGATTAAATTATTTAAACAATTCCAATATTAAATTCAACAGTTTAATTATCAAATTAATCACTATATTTGAAATTCAAGTTATTTAACATATAAAATCACTTTTCAATATTTTAAAATTAATTAAATATTTCAAATTCAAATGACTAAAATTTTGGGTCGTTGCATATAATCTGCATGATCTAGGGTATCTATTTGTGTTTGTGTATTACTTATAATGGTTTGTTTACCTTATAACATTATAGGGTGTAATTCTTGTGTCACCTTTATCAAGAATGACCTATGAATGTTTAACCGTCGACTGTTCAAATACTTCTAGGTTTATCCCTAGCACAAGGCCTTAACAACATAGCCTCTAACTAACCTTGGGTTAACATTCCTAAATGGTGAATTTTGTAAATCGCACTTACCTACTGAGCAAACATCGTAATGCCTGGGCTTGCGTTGAGTAAACCGCCTCGACGATTTATAGCCTACCTAAGCATTCGTGTCACATTCCCAATGGTAAACATGTCATATGCTCTTTATCATTCAACCTGAAGTTTGAAAAAATCACTCTAGTGATTCCCCCATAAGTCCAGCTACTGCCTAACCATATAACTCTACTATTATGGACGTCTCCACCTCCCTTTCCCAGTTACTACACATTTAACATGTGACCAGACGTGCCCCAGTAACAATAAGAGCTTCCAATTGCAATGTTATTGCATGCCTTGTCGAGTTCATGTTATGTCCATCAAGAAGTGTGAACCTAGGTGCGTCGTCTAGTGTAGAACTGATATTGCCCATTACACCCTCTCCATGCAGCTAAGTGAACTCCTAAAAGTCGAAAAAGCGGGGACAAGTCAACCTATTCGTCCTACTTGGCCTGCACCAAGTCTAGGTTCAACCTGGGCTTGCTGAAACTATTCAGATGTCTAAAACCTGTTTCAAACGTCTGACTTTATATATATATATATATATAATACTTACAGGTATTCAGACGTTTGACTTTCCTTCTCAAATGTCTAACTTTGATTTCAGATGTTCGAAAAAGAAATTCAGACGTCTGAATAACATTGAATTTGAATATGAAACTCTCAGGTTAAGATTTTCTGAAATCCAAACATCTGAATCTTTAATCAGACGTTTGATTCCCTATTCAGACGCCTGGTATTGTATTTTCCAAATTTTTTATTATTTTTGTTTACTTTGTTTGTTTCAACCATCTTCTTCATAGATTCAAATATGGACTTAAGGAAATTTTCAACCGGATTTTTTGTATAGTCTATACCTTCACGAATTTAACTTATTAATTTCAATGATTATATATGTATATTTTACACCTTTTTATTTAAACCTACCTATTTGCTTCCAATGAACATTCTTCGTATATTTCAACATACATAATCAATTCAAGGTGAAACAAGGGTATTTGATTTCTTTATTTATCCAAATCAAACATGGTCAATAATGATTTATCTTCATAGAATTTGACATGAATTTCACTAATATGTTCTCTTCCTTTTTTCAATAATTATTCTATTGAATTAACACCTATGGTTCCATCATCACTATTCATTTAATTTATAGCTGAAATATTAATTCAAATAAAATCTAAATTAGAACTATTATTCCCAATTCAACAATTACATCTTTAAATCACGTAGAGTTATAAAGGAATTCAATTACTTATAATCAGAAGAAAATCCTCGTCAAATTTTATTGGAATCTGTGCTTATATTCCCTATTGATTTGTCCCTAGATTCGTAGTTTCTATCTCCCTTTCTTTAATTTTGATTTTTTCTCTCTATCTATATTTTCCTTTGTTTTATATTTATTTTGATGTAGAAATTTTTGAAGAGATGGAACAGTTTATTTAGATTGAGGAGTTTCTAAGAGAAAGAAAGAAGAAATTATATATAGGTGACGGCTTGGGTTTTGGATAAGAAACAGTAGAACTTAGGGTTTAATTTAGTTGAAAACTTGGGTCATCTAATTCAAACCCAAGATCCATATTTATAGAAATGCCACTAATCATATTTTCCGCTATTTTTGATCCATTTCATCAAATCTAACAAGTTATATATGTTTCCTAACTATAAGCAACATTCCAAACACAATGGAATATGTTATGTGGTTTGATTCCAATGTCTGTAAAAAATTATATTTTTACCCTTTAACGTAAAACTACATTTTTGCCCTTATTATTATTTTAATTTATCTATTAAAATTCTCGGGATGTTACATTCTCCATCCTTAAAAGGATTTTGCCCTAAAATTTCCATGGACAGAAAAATACAACCCGTTTGTAAGAAAAACAATATCTACAACCATCAACCACTTGCAACCATTTTCTTTAGTCTCAATTTCTAATGCAAAATATACGTATAGGTATGGAATGCATATGAACTTATAACTAACGAGTAAATATGCATGTCTAGGTGGACCTGCATTTGATCGTTTAACCATATTTTTACAGTGTAGCTATTACAAAACAAAGATGATAAAATCCCTGCAATGATCATTTTCACTACTTCAAATTTTCTTAAGTATCTCGAACTTGTAGTTTGCTACATTAACATCGTTTTTGTGCATCAATAAAAGAGCATATTCGTACAAAACATCAAGTTAATTCAAATTATCAATTGATATATTTACCATAACAATTTATGAACCAACTCGAAACACTAAAATACCAACTATCTTAGTACTACAACAGTTTTTGTGTTTTGATAACGACTACCATTATCATAACAGTTGTAAACCACTTGTTCAGGTCGGTCAAAGTCTCAGTTATCTTTTAGATGTACTAATTTTTTGGTGCAAATATATCTTAATCAAGTTCAAACCTGACACGGTATAATCAGTTATATACCTTCGCTAATAATAAAGAACAAATTATGCATAAAATAGAAATAAAGATAAAGGCACTACGTGCACTCACATTAAATGTAAGTGTGAACATGGCACATCAGCATATATAAACATTAATCCAAAACTATATACCGACATGGAGCGCAAACCAATTCAAAGAATTCAAGGCATTAATTCTATAAATTTTAACGTTGTTGTTCGTATGCGTTGTGCAGGTATCTTGATGAGAATATTTACTTTATTGACTAACGTCTATGTGTTGAAATGCTGCCCATGCATTTTGACTTAATATAAACTTGCAAATGTGATGGTATAAAGCTATGTTGTCAACTTAGAGATCTCTGGCATTATATTTGAGATTTTCCATACTATTTCAATGATGCACTAATTTTTATGTAGGCTCAAAGAAGACCATATGTTGTTTACAAAAATAATAAAAAGTCTATTAATTTATATTGGGCTCTAGTTCGGATATCACGACTCAATGCGTGTATTTCAAATTTCCAAATTGGACATATTAATTTATAATGATACCTCTTTTGGTACTCTGGTATCAACTGTCATATTCATTTGATGGATAGTTTTAAATATCCACATGCCGTTTCATACTAACATATTAATTTATAGTTACGTGAATTACTCAAGAGATCACTTACATCTAAATCTCTATTTTCTGCTGTGTACTTTCAAAACAAAGACATTGTTGGTAATTCTGCATTTCATTTGAAATATCTGAAAGTTGAAGAACCCCATATGAACGAATATTTAAACGTGGTTGATGCAAAACTTATAATATGCAAATCCACTAATAAGGTATTACATATAGAAGCTGAAGAAGACTTCATAAACCTCTAGTTGAGCTTCCTGATCTTTCCATTGGGATCTATTGTTAAACTCTTCAGCAAGTCTTCCTTTATTGGTTGCATGGATAATTTATATAGTAGTGTGGCAGACTTGAGCTCTGATACCAAGTACTTTAAACCTAGCACGTTTGAACTACTATTAGATCCCAAACTTGCACCTCATTTTGGTCTTAGCTATTCATTATTCTTTGCTCCTAAGAAGATATTTACGGACTTTATAAGTTATGTTGGTACTGGTGGGGTACATGGAGTGAAACATGTCAAAAAAATAGCAATGAATCCAAAGTTAGAGTACTCAAGTGCTGTAGTTGGAGGAGGTTATGCAAAAGAAATGGAAAAGTTCTTGATAATGGACGACCTCAAGATTAAACCATTCTCATCGCTCGGCACCATTCAGACTCTTAAAAAGCTCATTGAAGAGAAGTTGGAAGTTTTGTAGGAACAGCTCGTCGTTTCGTCATCATAAACCTACAAAACCTGAAAACCATACTAATAACAACGTAATAATTTGATTTTATAACCTGTAACTAATGAGAACATAATAAATTTATTTTATAGCTTGTGTGAAAAACTCTTGCAGTTACACACTCACAAAAAAATATTTATAAGTATCCCATCCATATGTTTATACGCTAACACACAAAAATATATACATGTCAATATACACATGTATTTTACTTTTATTTTCATTTTCATTTTCATTATTCTTTTATGCCCTTAAAGAAGTTAATACGCACGCATAATATTATTAAGCATGTACATGTCTTACTGCCAAAGTTTGTAGGTTAACAAAGATATGAAAACATCAAAGAAAAACTTAATTAATGGAAGTAAATTGTAGTAGCTTGATAGAAAATTAGTAGAAACATGGAATAATAAATTGACAGTAGCTGTGTTGCAGGAATAAGAAAATAAATAAATAAAATGAAGGTCAAATTATTTACTACCATTGTTTGTAGTTTAAAAAAAAATGAAAAAAGGTGTTTAGAAAGGAAAAAAAGAACATATCAAGCTAAATTAACATCTAGATAATAACAACTTGTAACTTTTGATAATTAGATTTAATTTATATAAAGGTTTTCAAAAAAAAAGCAACTTCCAATAAGTTTGGATGAAAAAATATTCTTAACAATAGCAAAACCGATGTTTTTTGTATATGCAGGACTCATTGTTGATAAATTTTTAATCATTTTACACCTTTATTTTATCGTCTTCGTTGCCATTATGCACTGAGAGAAATTTTAACAAAAAAGGATGTAAAGGCATGATACCTGCTTTGCAGTAACTTTGACTTCAAACTCTTTGATTTCCTCGTTATCTCCTTCCTTGTAATCCGCCAATTGGCGATCATCATGATATTTTAACTTTATACATCATGATATTTATACTATCGTTTCCAATGAACATGTTGTTTCCAATTGAGTATATATGCACTCCTAGGTGGGCCTGCATCTAAGCAGTGCAGGCCTTAATTCAACAATGTGAACATGTAGTATGTTTCAAAGCATGGATATTTTTATTTGTAGATATAGTACCCACTTATTCTTGTCATAGTGCTAATAAATTTCTAAGTGAGATTCACGGTATAAATGAAGGCGGTTTTGTTAGAAAGCGATATATGAAGGGTAGGGTAAATATAGATGGTTGTTGTCGAGTAAGAGATATACGAAGCCTCCTTGGTATTTTTCATCATCTACGTATCTAAAACTGACGAGGGGCACAAATATAGACAGTAAAATAAAATGATGTAACCACACAATAAAAATATATAAGAATCAACCAAAATCAAAATACATACATGGTTTTATGATCCATATGTAAGTCTATTTACTTCATATTATCAAAAGGACAAACAAAAATGTGTAAAGTCCAAAAATGAAAAGAGAGGATGCATTGTTCTCTGCATGCAAGTACAACATACAATCAAGCGTTTTCTATTGTGTGAAGCAAATTATTGTACATGCTTAAAAGGTTTAAGGATTCCAATAAGACGACGTGGCTCAAACAAATATTCTCATTCTCTCCAGAATTGAACCTCTCACCCACTACATGTATGCAGCCAAGCAAACGAAAATTCTGGCACAGTAATGATAGAGAGATTTTCTTCAAAGTCAGGAAACAAACTACGCATATATAACATTAGCTTGCGCTTATTTTATAAACTCCAGTACATGCAGACTTATTATACATAAAAAATATGGAGAAAATGTTGATATAAAACAAATCTCCATAAACGATATAACTACTGTGTCTGAACTCTGAAGGAATTTAAACCAATCAAATTTTAGAACCAACAACAAACAGCTGACATTGAAAACAAAAGAACTGCATTGTCAACTTTACAAACTATACTTCTTGCAAATATGGAAACGATGATACTTATTATAGGATGGAAAAACTGTAGTCACCATTATTAAGGATTGGATGATGGGAAAATATCAATAACCACCTAGAATTTTCATCAATTTTTGCACTTGAAGGATATAAAATTATATAATCAATTCGTTCAGTTTACTCTCATTAAGTTGACTAAATTATATCTACAACTTTGCTTTCAAGTAACTTATTGCTATAGCATGGAATACTATCATTAAAATCATATAGGATGATGATGAACTTATTGTTCAATGCATAAAGGAAAAGAATAAATTACCCATTGTGGCAATTTATATGCATTAGAAAGAGTCCTGTCTTATTTTTGTACTATCAAATTGAATGGACTTTTCTATATTAAAATAGACCAAATAAGAAAGATTTCAAGTATGTCAATAGCCATTATAAGAAAATGATCGGTAATAGATGAACAAACAGAAGATCTGTATTTCTTCGATTCAGACTATTCTTACCGTGAATAGTCATCAATTATACATAATTTATTGAATTGTTTTATCTAAAACCATATAATTTAACAACTATATTGTTCTTAATGCAAATAATTAGGATAATGGTGTGTATAAACATAAATGCGAAAACTACTTATACAATAAGTAATCTTCATCAAGAATACAAATATCAGAAAACATTATAACAGTTCCATTTTTTTATTTTGAAAATCCTACATAGGGTTATATGTTAGTTGGCCAAATAAAATTTGTAAATATAAACACCAAAATATCAATAATATATGGGAAAGAACACATACGTACTGCAATGCACACCCAGCTTCTATTTATTTGAACATGAAAGACATTTTCATTGTATGAACCTATTTTATTGCTTCTGCTAACTTGATCTCTCAACTAACTTAGTTTAGTTTTAGAGAAACTAACATCTTTTTTTAGTACTGCTTTTAGACATTGTCTTGAAACTGAAAGTCATTGCCACAACATTGTATTCATGCAACATGATCATCTAGTCTAGCATGGAAAAAGGAAAATAACATATTAAAAGTTAGTACATTAATAAGTAGAACGTGATTAGGTTGAATCTGAGCATACTGAAAAAGGGACATAACATATTGAAATGATCAAGAAGCGGAAGTTGGCTGTAGTTTTCTCCTTTTATAGCATACCCACTTAGATCAGGACGACATTGATTATTTCCGCCTTAAGTTTCAAGCTACTTCTTTATGAAACATTGCATTTATTATTTCCACCTTTTGTCCCAAGCTATTGTTTCATTTAAAACATTAGAAAGTTGACGCTATCCTTAGGACATTGATGCAATCTGTAAAACATCCCTAATAAGGACATCATTACACATATAGAACCAACACACATTATCTTTCTAACTCTAAAACAAAAGGAAAAATAGAATTAAAAAATGAGTAAATAATTACACATACTGCAAAATGTTTGATCTTATTATCTTGCAAAATGGATCAATAAATATTTTCTCCAGTGAGTGGCTGCTAATCGGATAAGTATTATTATATTTTTTCCTTGCAGTTTTGGTTATTAGTAAAAAAACTTCGTTATGTTAACAAAACGTAACTATATACTGAGAAAATAGTAAATATATGTAGAAAAAAATGAATTTATAAAATATGAAGAGAAAGAGGTGTTAAAAGAAAAATTAGGAAACCAAACAAGGAACATGATAGTTTGGATCGAATTCATAAATTGTTGAAACTAATTAATAGTAAATTCGTAAGAAATGAAAATTAACTTGTAAATAGATGCATAATAAATACTCCAAATTACCTCTAAAATTTTACTTACAACAATCAGGAAAATTAGTCCATGTTATTCATGATGCAATTAGCACAACACCTGGAAATGCTAATAACCTATTATTTAAAACAAACCAACGTATCACATTATTATTCAAAGAATAATTGTTATGTTCATGATCAATTAGTAATAAGAATATGCAAATTAAAAATTAAAGAAAAAGCAATAAATGCAATGTCAAGAAAAGGAAAAAAGAAGAAGAAAAAAGATATGAAAAAAGAAATTAGATCAGAACATGAAAACCCCATCGCATCCAAGCTAGAAACTGTTCAATCAACCATCAAAGCAATTAATTATAGTAATTTATTAGCATTCTAATTAATCCTATTAGTTATCTCTCTATAATTCTAAACCCTTAGAAAGATGTAAGAATTATTACAAACAAATACATATTGCAATGATCATCAGAAATAATAACATCCCAAAAATCATTAAAACTACTCACTTTGAATGTTAAGAGAAATTAGTAACCTAGAGGATTTTCTCGATATCCAACACCCATTTGCTCAACAACCATTGCCAATTTAAGAGCAATTATATGTTTTGTGTTCATATAATAACATTTGAAACGGTAACTTGTAATAATAAATCAAGTATTTTTCAAAAATTTACTTACTGTAGTTACACATGCATACACACATAATACACACACAGAAACACATTACACACACTATACCGAATAAATTTTATGCCTGTCAAAGTTGTATGATAAATTGATGTACGTAATTAGTTAGTGATATAACATCCTCATTATGAATGGAAGCCATATATTAAGAAAAAAAGATTACCCTTTCACCGTTTAGTTATCCTTGACTAACAACTAGAGAAACAAATGAATGCCAGTGCACATTTCAAATTATTTAAAAAGAATAACAATGCATACGGACCCAAAAGCATCTAATACTCGAAAATACAATTAATGAATGTTGTAGGAACTATATAGGTATATTCACTTACAGAGAACAATTGAAAAAAAAAGTAAAAGACAAAATCAACTTTTTGAACCTACCTAGGAGACGACGAAACAAAGTTGTCACAGTTTAGAGATGCAATAAATTTTTAATTTTTAAATTAGGATAACATGCAATGATAACATGTAGGTATACTTGCAATAGCACAGTCAGCCAGTTAACTCTAATGTAGTTACATCTATGTACTGTTATGTTAAGCCAACCCAATTTAAATTGAACATATGTTAAATAAATAGTCTAACAAACCACAAAACTATAATATGAGCTTTAATAAAAATCATAAGAGAGTAGAAATAATGGGTAAAGCATGTAAGCATAGATTATGATGAATACATAACTATAAGATTTCAAATCATTATAATATGACCTAGACTAAGTGTTTGACTTTAACTACTAAAACTTAGAGTATACATAAATAATTCAACTGAAAATGAGTGAATTATAACATTAAAAATTAAATGCTGAATTTGAAATGTAAAACTGCAACAGTTTACTCTTATAGGTCATGATATCCTTTTTGCTTAATACCATTTTGCTCTCAAGAAAAGAGTCACATGTCCCTGTTTTTGATGTTGTTATACAAAAAGTCCCTGCAGAAATGAATATGTAAATTTGGTCCCTATTTTTCAAAAATAAAAAAACGCAAATCGTCTTGCACTTTTCTGACAGAAAATGCAAGGATAACTTGCACTTTTCTAATTTTGAAATATTTTTCAAAATTTTCGAAAATGTTGAAAATTTTGAAAAGCGCAAGTTAACTTGCGCTTTTTATCAAAAAAGCGCAAGCTAGTTTGCGCTTTCTAATTTTGAAATTTTCTTGAAAATTTTAAAAACTTTTAAATTTTTTGAAAAGCGCAAGGTGACTTGCGCTTTCTATCAGGAAAGCGCAAGCTAGTTTGCGCTTTTTGATTTTGAAATTTTAAAAAGCGCAACCTAACTTGCGTTTTCTTATTTAGAAAAAACAGGGACTTAATTTACATACTTATTTCTACGGGGACTTTTCTTGTAACACCATCAGAAATTGGGACCTTTCATGCAAAGCCCCTTTTGCTCTACCAACTTAATATTTGTATTGGAACATTATAGATAATTCAATACTGGAATTAATATGACATGGACTGTAAGAAAATACATATACATATGTATGTTACCAATGCCTCAAGCAGACTGATCATATGAATCATCCCGTGTACAAAACGGTGAAGGTGCTTCTTCCTACAATCGGCTCTGATTTGTTCAAATTCAATCAACTTTGGTACTAGCGGAGATCACTGTACTCCACTTCAACAACCTCATACAAATCCATTAGTCCTATTGCCATTACCTAATTCAGTTCATCTTTTCAATAGTTCCGAGTTTCCGCAAAATATTGAAACAAAGGAAAATGTGGTTGATAAGGCTGTTCTTCTAATGTTTCTTTTTATGAATTTAATCAAGCAGTTCATGTGCAGATAATCATGTGGATGAAAACAACAGGTAGCACGGATTTCAAAACTGTAAATAGTCAATTTTTTACACTGAGGCAAATTTAAAGTAGAAAACAGAAATAAGCCATATCACATCAGCTTATAAAATCAATAATAGAGAAAACCACTAAAACTGGTTGATGGTAATTTTACCTAAAGGACCAAGAACAACAAAGAATACATCGGTTTATTTTGGCTAAACATCTTTCAACCGGAGGATATTGCGCGAAAAGAATTTGTGGGGGAAGGAAATCTTTTAAAGGAAGAGTAATAAGAATTTATGATTGAGGGATGACAAAACGATACGATACTGGGAATTCATGAAAATATGAACCGCAGAAGGTAAGGAGAACATGAGTAAGAATAACATGGAGATGCAGGAGAACAAGCCTGTAGAGATCTGAATTAGACGGTTTGGTTCAACTGTCGAAATATTGACCATCTGATATTTATTGGAAAGTTAAATCCTGACCTCTCTTTGTCTTTTGTTTGTGCTAGTCATCAAAACAAATGAATTTTGTTATATAGTAATATAGACGGTAATGGACAATGAGAGCTGCAGCAACATTAAAAACATTCTAATTATTTTAATTAGTCCCACATTGTCAAAATACATTGATTGTTGTTGTATATAAACTAAGGAACGAAGAAGGAAGTTGTTTCGATAACACATAATCAAATTGATATGATGTTGTGAAGTTAATAATACATCTCAACCTCCTAAAATACAAGTGATTATGCCATGTATCCGATGTGTAACACCCCTAATTTTTAATAACATTATTCATGAGATTTAATTAGATAAATTAAATAGATTAATGTAAAGACTAGAGTGATAAAGGGATTGAGATTTGAAAACTAATTTGGGTCATCCCTTGTTTAAATGGATTTATAATATGGATTATAAGTAAATTCGTAAGAATTTTTTATAAGATGAAAAGTAAGTTAAGTAAGGCAAGGGTAATATGGGAAATAGCTTTATACCATAACCCCATAACCCCTAAACCCTTACCTCATTTTAAGAAATGAGGATCAAAAATCAATTAAAAGCTAAGGATTCAAACAAGGAAGAATTAAGCAAGAACAAATCTCAAGTTCCTTATCCAAACAAGGTGAATAATAATCGGAACCATCTCATATATGTTTTATTGAACAATTTAATTTCGGGTTTAAGTTTTTAAAACCGTTTGGATGGATTGAATGGTGATATGCATTGATTATATGCCATGTTTGATTTAAACAAAGATTTTTATGTAAAGGTACAATTCGATTTTAAGGTTAAAATCGTATAAAATGGGTTTCGAATGCCATGATGAAGATGGATTTAAATTTTCATAATATTCCAAGCCATGGATAATTTATTATGAATTTTTTTTGAATGGAAGAAATGGATAATTTGGGTTTAAAATTTCTTTCAGCAATTATATAAAGGACTTCGGGTCTGAAATTTATATATGTTAGAAAACGTATTAAAAGTGAATTATGACGATTTTTGGGGATTTTTCTTAAGTATTTTAATATGGATATTATTTAACTTGAAAGACTTAAATGTTTAAATGTTTTATGGAAGGGAATGACTTATTTGCTAAAATAATTTCAATTATAAATTATTGTATTCGGCAGCCTTTTTAGAAAAAGGATTTTATATAAAGAAGTGGCAACCAATTATATTTTGACAAATTGGCAAGTTAGATGAAAAAGAAGTTACTTTGTAAGGCATAAAATCAGTTTTGACATAATTTACCACTTCGCCACTTCTAATTGCTACCTTTCGTCAACATACTTCTACTAATAAACCCATTCGAAAACAATACACATGGTATCAAGCCATTGATACGTAGTGGATTGAAGAAAGGTGGAAGGAAATGTGTCGAAGTCAAGCTTTTGAAGGGGTAGAAGTCATTTTTATAAGCTTTCGAATATATTACTTGCCTTTGGTTTTAAAAGATGCTTTCGAAGGGGTTGGAGTCATTCTTATAAGCTTTTGACCGCATTACGTGCCTTTGTTTTTAAAGATGCTTTCGAAGGGGTTGAAGCTTTCGAAATAATGATCTTACCTTTTTTTAAAGAGCCGCTTACCTTTTTTTTAAAAGGAGCTTTCGAATGAGTTGCCGCTTATTTTGCTTTAAAAAGTAGTTTTCGAAAGGGTAGCCGCTTGTGAACCTATTCGAAACCTAGCTGCCGCATTCATGCCTTTTAAATTAGTTAAAGGCCGCTTTCTTTACAATTTTAAATCAATGCTTTCAAAAGGGGACCTTTCGCCCTTGTAAAATTTGAAGCCGCCTTCCCAATGCTTTCGAAAGAGTTCCTGCAACCGCTTTTATCAATGCTTTCGAAAGAGTGGTTTCAAAGTTATCATTTTCCCTAAACTCTTTTATTTGAAGATCAATACTTTCGAAAGGTTACTTTCGCTTTTGTTTTCTTTGACCCAGAAGTTATATTTAATGTTAAACCCAATGGTTTCGAAAGAGATGTTTCCAAATTGTTTCGAAGCTATGCTTCCAATAATTTTCTTTAAACTAAGTGCCTTCTAAAGATAAGCTTTAATGCTTTTAAAAGGTATATCTTTAATGGTTTCGAAAGAAAGTTTTCAATACTTTCAAAAGGAATGATTTGAGTGTATCGAAAGGTATATCTTTAAGGGTTTTGAAAGGAAGGTTTGAATACTTTCGAAAGGTATGTTTTTATGGGTTCGAAAGAGAAGGCCTAAGGTTTTGGTAGCCTTAATTTTCAAACAAGAGACCCCATCGCATTTTTAAAAGCAAACCCAGGGCAATATGAAAGAGTTTTGAAATGACATTTGACTTTGGTGTTTTTGGAAGAAACATTCCTTGCGAAGATAATAAGTTAAAGGTATTAACCATATTTCATTTGAAAAATGATTACAAGGAAACTAAACCATAGATGATTTATATTATTATGTTATGATCAATTATCATGTGTGCTTCTTCTGTAAACATATTCACTTTATAATCAATCCATAACTACATTTTGGGGTATTAAGGGCAGAATTACCAGCTAGGTTGACCCAGTAGTGAATATACATTGAGTTAACTCCTGTGTGAGTAGAATTGCATCCAGGAGGTCAAACAGAATAGATTATTGGATGCCCAAAAACTGATCAAAGAATTATTGGTTTAGACAGGTTCATAGTAAGTCCATGAAAACTATGTATAGAGATTGTTATTGGTAGGGGCTAATAGGTTCTTAGTGATCCTATGAAAACTATGTTCGGACAAGATATTGAAGAGATCAATAGGCTCATAGTGATCCCATGAAAACTATGACATGAGAGAAGTTATTGGAGAACCCAATAGGTTCATAGTAAGCCCATGAAAACTATGATTGGAGAAAGTTATTGGTAGATACCAATAGGTTCATAGAGATATCATGAAAACTGTGATTGGATGATAGTATTGGTAGAAACCAATAGGTCCATAGTGACACCATGAAAACTATGGAAGTGGATAGGAATTCCACAAAGAATTAACAAGTTATTAGTAAGCCCATGAAAACTAATAGGTTAATAGTGACCTTAGAAACTATAATTTGTGACGGATAGTCAGATAAAAGGGAATGGGAAATCCTGAACATATTGCATGTTTGCATGTCATCATAGTAACTTTTATTACGTTATGTTTTAACCATTGTGGATGTAGGTGCACAGTATATGGTTATAATAAATTGAGTTAAGATACTAGTGAGGGGAAAACCAATTCCGCAAGCGGCGTGGTCTCACTAGATATCTATATGGTTCGAGATGGTAAGTTATTATTCATACCAAACTTTTTGTCTGACTCGAAGTTTATGTTTCCCCCTTAAACTCTCGGGTGCTCAATTAATTTTGAGTAGTTTGAGAGTTAAGGTTTTTAGGTTCTCTTTTACACGAATAAGCTTTCGGAGACGTGCAGAAGGCAAGCTAGTTATTAGGAGTTCTTTCTGTTTGATTTCGATGTATTTTGGCTGTAATGGAAAAGTTTTTTAATTGCCTATATTTAGACTCTGATCATCCAAGAGGGCACCTTCATATGTCGTTCTTGGCGTATTTTGTAATAATTATATTTCTATGAACATGGTTTACAAATTGGGATTATGTAATGAATTTGAAATATGATTTGAATTTGAATAAGAAATTTGTTTTATGAGTTTTAAATTATTTTCACATTCATATGTTTATGTTATATCATTGTATCCAACATTACCGCATTTGATCACCGAGAATTAATAACTGCAGATAACTATAGCATCCGTAGCCGTTAGTTTTGGGCCTCCAAGTGGGGGATGTTATAGGATGTGCAACCATTCAATACATATGCAAAAATGCGACAACCATCATGTGTATAACTAATAAAATAAAATAGATTGTGGTGTGTGTTTTCGGATAACCTTAACATATCAGCCTATATGTGTAAAAATAACTAATAAAATACATCCATTAGAAACCATCATCCAAAACATGTCCTACTGACACGTTCACAATCATTCTTTGCATCCAAACACCCTTACCTATGCAATATACTAAGCTAAAACTAGGTGTATAAGTAATTATACTAACTAAAAGGAAACATATCAGAAAAAAGCTCTAGATGGATGACTCGGATTTTCTCCTTGGGTTCCCAAGCACTCTCAATTGGGTCGTCTCCCCACTGGACTCTAAAAAATTTGATCACTTTGTTGCGAAGCTGCTTTGTCCCATGCTCAACAATGAGAGTAGGTGCATGGCGAACAAGTGACTCTCTTTCTCTACTTCAACTTCTTTTAACTGACTCGACTCGACCATGGTAGTTGAATCATGTAGACACTTTTAGAAGTGTGACATATGGAATACATTGTGAACCCCTACCGACTTTTCAAGAAGCTCCACTCTATACGCTAACTTCTGTACTCTCTCCATGATCAGAAAAGGCCTGACAAATCTTGGTACTAACTTTCTCAAATTACCAAACCTCATGACGCGTCTATGCAGCGAAACATTCACAAGACCATAATGCTACTGCGAACTCCAACTTTGTATGTCTCTTGTCTGCATATGACTTCTATCTATCCTATGCAGTCTTCATTCTTCTCCAGATCAAGTCTACTTTCTTTGAAGTCTCCCTTGACATGTCTAGTCCAAGAATGGTCCTATCTACTCTATCCTACCAACAAGATTGTGACCTGCAAGGCCTCTCGGACAATACCCTAAACGTTGCTACTCCAATACTTGCTCAATACTATTATTATAAGCAAACTATACTAACGGCAAGTAATCCTCCTAAAAACCTCCAAAGTCCAAGATACACATTCGTAGCATGCCTTCCAATACTTGATTAATCCTCTCAATCTGCCTGTCCATCTATGGGTGGTATATGGTACTCAACTTTAATTCAGTGCCTAAGGCCTCCTTAAGACTCCTCTAAAACTCACTAGTGTGAAGTGGATCTCGGTCACTGATAATGTTAGAAGGAACTCTGTGTAACCGAACTATCTCTCTTACACACGAGGTCGCCAATAATGCTGCATTCCTCATTCTCCTAACTGAAATAAAATGAGCACATTAGTACAGTAAATCGACTATGACCCAAATACTCTCATTCCCCTTTCTACTCCTAAGTAACCTATCAATGAAGTCTATAGAGATACTTTCCCATTTCCATTACGGGATATCCAACGTAGTAAAATCCACCATGCTTCTTCTACTCCACCTTTACCCTCTAATAAGTCACACACTTGGAAACATACTCCACTACATGCCTCTTCATGCTAGGCCAATAAAATTCTCTCTCTATATCTCAATACACTTTGTAACAACCCTTACCTTAATGGGCACAAATTTCGACTAAATCGAAATCCAAGTCCATTAGGGTATAGATCATTGGTGTTGGTAACTTGAAATAAACATAAGTATATCAAAGAGCTATCTACATAAACTCGCAGTGGAATAGAAAAATATAGTAGCACGTATATACCGAGTAAGGCTACTACCTTAGAATCAATATTATTCCTTGGATATCTAGTTGCCTTGTCAGCGTTGAGTTAGAAAACTTCTCCATTACTGTTCCCATCTTGAACCAGTAGCTTGTCCCTCTAAATCCACCATATGGGTTGTGACGAGAAGGGGGTCAGAACAATATTTTGGTGACTAGAAAATTATATACTTTATCCATAACACTAGTTTATGCCAATTGATTTCTATATAAGTGTTATGTCTATTGTTTACGGCTTATCCATTTAATTCCATATGCACGCCAATATATCCAACTTTCTCCGAGGTATAACTATATATATATACACACACAAACATTGTACTACCCAAAAGAAAACCCCGGCTACTTAATACTTCTTAAATAGGTAGGAGGCATAACCAATGGCCGTTTAATACCTCAACCCAGAAGCGGGCCCTTTGTAACATTATCGCTAGTCAACCGTCCCTAGCTATGAAGGTCGATGACCCCTAAACACGGCATTATAATTTTATTCTCCGTATTACTAATGCATCTCAAAGACTTATCTAAGGGTTAACTAGCCAACCTCCAACAAACAAACAATTAATTAAACTTTGAGGTCTTTGTGTATCCTATACAGATTCTACACTAGTAGGAAAGAAATCCTTCAGGGTGTAACCCAGGTCTTTGCTAACGACCGCTCGGGACCATTGGTGGTCAAAGTCTATATTCCAGCACTACTAGTAAATATCGATCCAACAATAAACCGACATAGACCGTAGATCCCCACAGCCAAAATCATGTTTTAGACTTACCTAATATAAGTCATGGAAAATGCCCACTCTGGTTGCTTAATATTTATTGTTTAGAAATGAAGTAGACCGCATTTCCCAATTAGGTACCATCGTAGGTTATTTAAGAATTCCTAAATAAGGAGGAGGAAGACCCAACGACAATTTAATACCATCCACCCCGAAGTAAACCCCTTGACATCCCTAAAGGTACCGAGCCACTTAATACTTCAAATCCAAGGTGAATCCTTGGTATATTATCCCATACCTATACCTGAATGTATACCTCTTCCCCATAGGTCTTATAGCTAGAGATGTCCCACATCAGTAGCATGTATATATAATTGCTGGTAGCCTCTTGGTAAAGTACGAACTTCTATTGTATAACTTTATGGACCTCGCATCCCAACCCACACTAAACCAAGCTATTTATCCTGAACCTAAATATTGGGCTAGCTCCACTAATTCATGCTTGCTATATACATATTATTGAGGCCATATAATTTCCACTATGGAAATTATATTACTTCCTAAGTTTATTTATTAGTATTCATTTATTTATTCGCTGCGAATCTATTCCTATCTTTTACGCTTATTTCATACATTCTTCATTTCCTTTCTATGTTACTTAAATGTCACATATTCCTTTACCTCCAATTAATTGTCCGTAATAAACGGTCATTATTATGCAAATTGGATAATCACTAATGACATTTATCCATTCGTGTCAAATCTAGCTTAATATGCCTATTCTGTTTCCTCCATAAATGTCATGTTTAGTTCTGCAATTAATCCCTTTAAATATATTTATGTACCCATTTGATTTATATAACTAAGCATTAACTGCACATTTATTTCCCATTAATACTGCAATCATTATTCATAAATGTAGGAGTTACTACCTCTTTTTCATTGTGACCTCTTAATCCTATGATTTACTACATTAATAACATTTAATCGTCCTAAATATAATCGTCCTAATTATATTTACTCCGTACCTACGTATATTAATTTATTACGCCTTATTAGTTACCCTATGTATATTTATATTTTTGATTAGTAAGCGTGGTTATACGTAATATACACACATAGATATATATATATATACACATATATTGTTAATTGGGTTTTTAACTCAGCAGAATTCAACAGAAGTTAGAACATCCAGACCAAGCCAGAATGACTTGAAACTTGAACAAGGCATCTAAAAGAACAAACCAATGGAACTTAAGAGAAACAAGTCAAAAATCCACTAAGTAGATGGATCGCTGGCGATCCATCATCCATGGATTGATAGCGATCCAAAAGAAAGCATTACAAGTTGTCAAAGCTTCTTACATCATGATCTACTATATCTTCTAAGAATACTTACCAAGTTTAATAGCATTCCAAGCAGCGTAGTTTAGGAAGTAAAGACTCATTTGATTCAAGTTGTTTACTCACTTTTTGACCAAAGCAACTAACTTAAAACGGACCTAGAGAATTCATACCAAGTCGGATTGACTTGAAATTTTGGGAAAACACTTAGAAGACGTAAAAGAATACACTCACCAAAAATGAGCTTGATTAGATAAGGCAAGATTGCTCGCTAGCGACCTAACTAGATGGATCGCTAGCGACCCACATAGATTGGGCCGCACCACTTGAAATTTTTATTGCAGGTCACTGACACACTCTAGAGTGTACCTACAAAGTTTCGTCTAGTTTCATTAAGTTTTGTGCGATTTGTTAATGATTCTTATGGACTAGATGGCCTATAAAGATGGATGATCGAACAAACTCCAAACGACTTGATATTTGGACAAGGCACTTAAATAGAAGATAGGAAGAAAATCAAACAAAGATCACTTAAAAATATGCTAAGTTGATGGATAGCTAGTGATCCATCCCCTATGGATAGCTAGTGATCCATCCCCTATGGATAGCTAGCGATCCGTCAAGATAGGTCGGATCACCCTCAAACTTTCGGAGCTCCTTTATAGCACTAAGTAAAGGCTTTTGGTAGAAAAATATACTAAGTTGACAGATAGCTAGTGATCCATCCCCTATGGATAGCCAACGATCTATAGAAATGACTCAGATTGATTTGAGATTTTCGGTGATGACTTGGCATAACAACTGGACTCTTCTACACTTAAACTTCTAGCCCAAGTGCTCGCCAACCCCTATAAATACAATCCTACCTGCAACATAAACATGATATTATGGACTGGCTGTTGGAACTCTGTAGAGATTATTCTTCACTCTTCTCCTCCCACACAATAATCATATAGGGGTTCACTATGATTCTCTAGTGAACTCTTGTACTTGTGACTTGATCTAACTTAGTAGATTCAATCATATTGTAATCCAACTCGACTATAACAGTAGTCAGTTAATAGAAAGTTATAAAGTGGACATAGGCTTCGCCGAACCACTATAAAAACCTTCTCGTCTTTTTACTATTTTTGCACTTTTTACATTTATTCTCTATATTGTTGCTCTGTAAGAACAGGGCTGGTACTTTCACACTCAATATAGGGTGTTGATCCATTTTTTGGGTTAACATTTTGGTGCTTCTACTGAGAACCCAACTCAGGCTTAGATCTAGTTATCTACTTTGGATCAGGTAGGTTCAGAAGTTAGATCCTCAATCTTGGCTTAGAAGATTTGCTGTTGAGAATCAATGGCACCAGGAAGAAAGAGAACTAGCTTTGGAAGATCCATAGGAGCTACCATTGCTTGAGAAGAAATAAACCCTCAGCAAATTAAAGTCAATAACCCCAACAACCTGCTGTTAGGAGCCAACTCTGGAGATCAGGTTCCAGGATCCTCCACATAGCATGAAATTGTGACTAAGGGAGAATTGAACAAGATGGTTGATGAAATTAACCATAAAATGGCAAACAATCAAAAGGCTATGTAAAAGATAGATGCTCTCTTTGTGCTCTAATCATTAACTACTCCCAGAACGGTGCCTGAAGCCGTGGCTGCTACGGAGCAAGAGCATTCTTCTGTTTCTGGCTTGAACGGAAGAAAAAGAAGGCAAAAGCAAAAGGAAGCAATGAGCGGAGCTCCAAGAATCATGACAGAAGAAAACGTTAACACTCCACCTATTGCAAACGTTAACACTCCACCTATTGCAAACGCACCTGCTACAAACCTGAACTTAGGGGTGAAAACCCTATGGGAGGATATAACAATGGCTCTCTCCAGCTTTGAAGATGACAAACAATTTGAGGAAGACAAATTGGATGAAAATGCCAACATGCAAAATGCTAGGAGAAGCTCTAAAACTCGTGCTGCAGCACAGTGCCAAGCAATGAACGAGGAACTGCTACTCAAACGGTACTCCTAGATGCAGGAGAACCAAGAAGATATGATACAAACCGAGATCGATTATAAGGCCAAGCTCCCATGGTATATTGTAATCACTCCCAACTGACCAGCTTCCAATCCCATCATAGAGCTTCCATCATCAAATCACGAATGGTCGTCATCGAAAATCATCAAAAATCGTCAAAATGGTCATTGAAAACTCACTTCAGGGCTGACTCGAAGTCGAACTTGGGTAATCGCCTATTTGACTCGAAGCATATTTTGGAAGTCATGACTCGAAGTCGAACTCGGGTAATCATCCATTTGACTCGAATTAAACCTAGGAAATTCTGGTCCGAAATCAGACTCGAGTAAAACCAAGATTTTCTCCAAGTAAACATACAAATGGCTCCAAGCAATGTTTATCACCAAGCCAGCACTTCAAATTATGTGACTCCAAGCAAACCATGTGCTGACTCCAAGCAAATGGAAAATTTTCTTGGGTCGGACTCCAAGTAAAATACCACCATTCCATCAATGCCAATCCATCTTCTTTTGCCCATAACTCGAACAGGCGAACTCCAAATACCTTGAAATTTGGAATGCAGCCTTATGGGGCCTTCTTTCTTACCCCAGACCGATCTCACCTAGTTCGGAAATTTTTGGGGATCGTCACTGATCCATGACCCCATCATAAGTGATTTGTCATTCAATCGACATTCCAATCATTCAAGCATAAACAATCATCCATATATCATTCTCAAGCATTATAGTAACTTGAAAATGGACCGGTCTGACAATGATTAGAGCGTCTTCCCCAACGAAACCCATTCACCAAAGCCGTTCAACATGTAGAATACCCAAAGAAGTCTATCATGCCAACTATACTTTTTGTACAATGTACAACTGATTCAAAATTGCCTTTTTATAGATATGACTGGCATATGGATGAAGCGAGGGCGACGGATGCAGTTTACTGCAAGGCCCTCGGGAATCATTAAAGGATGAAACAACCTATTACCCTAGAAGAGTTCTATGGGAAGGCAAACCGGTTCTAAAGACTAGAAGTAGTGCAATTGGAAGAAGGCAAATCCAGCAATTTGCTAAAGAACATACCAAATAGTGAAGGAGCTACATGACCTCAGGGACCTTCTGCCCAAGCAAGGCTACTAAGACCTAGTAAAAATACGCCCCAGCTAACTTACGAAATCAGATGAAAGGATGACTATCAAATAACACTCTAGCTAGCCAGCAACTAAGGAATGAGGCATCAACCTAAAGCGATGCCTTCTAATCCATCCTTGACTACTTTCCTTTTCCAAATGAGCTGTACCGGGACATTAGGGGTATTGTAGACAGCACGGCTAAATAAATGCTTCTACGCCCTCGACGATTCATGTCGATCTCCCTTCTGAGAATTGGCGTTGCTCTGGTAGCGTCGTGAAGTCTTGTCTAAAGGATCGTCGAACAACCATATCCAACCCCTTAGTCTCTAGGAACCGATAAAACTGTGTTCCCGCGAGCTAAATTCCAAAAATTCCTCTTGAAGTCGTTGAATCATCGCTTTAATACCGTTGGGCCGTCGGACACACGACCCAGAACTCTTCTTGGAGTCGATGAATTATCATTCCAAGGCCATTTGGTCGCAAGACATCCCACCAAAATTTCCCTTGAAGTAGATGAATCATTTCTTTAAGACCGTCGGGCCGTCGGACACACGACCCCAAACTCTTCTTAGGGTTGTTGAATTATCGCTCCAAGGCTGTCTAGTCGTCGGACATTCGACCAAAATTCCTCTCAGAATCGATAAATTATCATTCCAAGGTTGTCTGGTCGCCGGACATCCGGCTGCAAAAACACCTTCACAAACTAAAGCGTCATGAAGGTCTTCCACGAACTAAAGCATCATGAAGGCGAACCGGTAGATCAACAATCATTTGATCCAAAAAACCCTTCACGAATGTGAAGGTCTTTTACAAACTAAAGTGTCGTGAAGGTGAACCGATAGATCAGCGGTCATCTGATCCAAAAAAACCTTCACGAACGTGAAGGTCTTTCACGAACAAAAGCGTCGTGAAGGTCTTCCACGAACTAAAGCGTCATGAAGGCGAACCGGTAGATCAACGATCATTTGATCCAAAAAACCCTTCACGAACGTGAAGGACTTTTACGAACTAAAGCGTCATGAAGGTGAATCGATTGATCAACAGTCATATAATCTAAAGAACTTTCATGAACGTGAAGGTCTTTCATGAACTAAGCGTAATGAAGGAGCCGGTAGATCAGCGTTCATCTGATCTAAAAAACCCTTCGTGAACATGAAGGTCTTTCACGAACTAAAGTGTCGTGAATGTTGGAACTGGGCCAGCCCGCAGCGGTAGTGGTAGGTGTATTTCAAATTTTTTTTTATCCTATTGGATCTTTATTGAGCCTATGAAGTCTAGTTCATTTAGAACAATTCTAAATTTGTTTTAAAAAATCATGTATTTTATTTAAATTTAAGTATTTTGTAATGTAAATTTAATTTGAATGATTTAATTTATATATACACATGTATCATATACATATACATATATGTGTGCATGTGTAATATAATAATCCATGAAGGGTATAACATGCCCGTATATAGATGTTGGGATTTACATCGCAACGGACACATTAGCTCATTTCTTATGTATTTTATGTTGTCTAAATATGTGCATAAATCTATAATGCAAAGTATATTTATATAAATACGTACACATATATTTAAAATATATTTTATAACTAAAAGTCTTAAAATTAAATATATATATATATAATTTAAAACATTTGTATAAATATATATACATAATTAAACATATAAAATTATACATATATATATATATATATAATAATTAAAATTATATATATAAGGTTAAATAAAATGTATATATATGAATAATTAATTACATTCAAATACTTAAAATATAATTATATATATTTTAAAATTATTTCCAGATCGAAATTAGCATAACAAACATAAAATAATAATTTTATAATTTTATCATTATTATATATATATATATTAAATAGTTTTAATCATAATAATTAAAAATATTATTAATTATTATTAAAAAATCTAATTTTAAAATTTACAAAAATTTAGGATCATAAAATACAAGTTTAAACTTTTTTTCATGATTTTTTGAAATAAAATATTATTTTTAATAAATAAAAGAAATGTTCAACCGAAGTAATTTAATTTTTAAAAATATTAAATATTAACAAAAAATTCTGAATTTTTGTGTGTGGGTTAATGCATAGACGTAGTAATTTTAAAAATATAAAATTGAATTTTCAGTCCAATAATTATTTTAGATATAATAAACAATTCAAATAATTAATAAAAGATAATTTAAAATTATTTATATATATAATTTATTTTCGAATTTGATAGTTCATATTATGTATAAATAGGTGTGAGGAAAAATTCTAAGCTGTTTATACATTATAAATATACATATATGTAATTATATGTTTAAAATATACATTAGTCTATATTTAAATTAATATATAAATATACATAAAATAATTAATAATGACAAAATTTATTTTTTTACAGCAAATTAGATTTGTTTATACAAAAATTATAACACATAATAATATAACCATGCACATAACCAAACTAATTTGTGACAACTACATATACCTACGAAAATCTCACCTAACTAGATATACAACATTAATATATATACAGATTTGGGATTAATCAATATTAAATCATAAAATATGATATGATTACTATAATATATAAATAAAATACCAATTGATGATGCCTTTGAGTCCACTTGAATAAATGAATTCCCTTCTCTAGTTATGCTCGATCCGTCAGATTGCAAGTTTGGAATCGTCGACCTTTTCTATCAAATAGTGCTTTTACTTAACTTGAATGGATTTGAGATTCTTAGAACTGATATGGAGATTAATTTTGACCAGAATCTTGATAATTATGGCAGCCAAAAGTTGTTTTTGATTAAGGGTTTAGAGATCCACATATATAGCCTTGTACAAGAGAGATATTAAGACAATCTCATTACCTATTCTCTCTTAATCTTAGCCATCCATCTCTAGGTCTAATCCTAAGTTTTAGCCACCTCCAATAACTTGTCAAAACCTAAATTTGCAACCCTAATGATGGGCTTTAAACCCATTTAAGCCCAAGCCAAAATGCTATGCAATTAAATCTAATTTAATCGCTTATCGATATTGTATATCGATTGGTACATTTATAACTATTATAAATATATAACAATTTTTATTTCTCAAACCATATTCAAATTTTATAATTAATATTTCATCAATATTAATTAATTTAATTTATCTGTAACAATTATAAAATAATTAAATCATTCGGCCTTAAGGGAATTCATCATTTCAGTTGTGTAACTCTTGGGTGTAAATTTGGTCAGCAATTAACACCGAACTATTCGAATGTTAACGTTCACACATCACTTAGCAAGTGGTGTGACATTATGGACAAATTTATCGCTTATTCATTTTTAGTAAAATCTTATTTAATTTAATAAGCATTACCCGTTAGTGACATTTATATACACCAATTCTCTTCGTCAAAACTGTATCACTTTGGATTTATGGAATTTGGTACTGGTCAAAATTCCAGTATTGTCCATATTCAACTCTATAGTCTAAACACAAAATCCTTGGTTCAATAATAACAATTATTATTAACCGTACTACTTTGGCCAGAGATTTTGACATGGGTTGACTTGAGTTGACCATGATACTAACCACATATAACCGAAGTGACGAATCCTCTCTTGAATAGTGTCTTCCTTCCAATACTTTCACTCGACCCAACTATAATCACTTGATGGATGTCGTTCCATGATTTGACTATAATCAAAGCACAGTTTTTCACATTGAATGTTGACAGTATTCTCAAGTCGAAAGAATTGTGTAAATTAGTCACATTAATATTTTCTTTTTGACCTTAGTATATTAACCAATGGAAAACTACCGAGTGAGTTATTCTATAGCCATTCAATAACTATCAGTGCATAACCTCTAAGTGCCCCCAGCAGTCATGAGTAATACACTGCCCAACATTTGGAGAGCATTATGTACTCTAGGCTTAACGGATACATCGATATCCAGTGTCAATGCATCTTGACTAGGAACATTTAAAATGATGTGTTTTGTAACAATGTGATCCAATACTCATGATTACAACTAATTGTAATTACTATCACAAACATGTCATTTATGGATTTTCTATTAAATATATTTTCAATTAAACATTTAGTTATTTATAACACATTATAACAAATATATAACCGAAAGAAGAAACACCTTTATTTCGAACAAGAATTGATTTCGAAGTTAATAAATTACAGAATTGCCCTTAGGGCATACCCCTAACACTATCAATCTCTCACTTGCACTTGGGGCCAATTATGGAATCTCAATCCCAACCTCTCAATCAGTTTCTCCAGAACTGGCCGAGTTAGGCCTTCAGTGAATGGATCTGCTATGTCCTTGGTATCTACCTTTGAATCATAACTTCTTTCTTCTCAACTAATTCTCTAATCAAGTGGAACTTTCGAAGAATGTGTCGTGACTTCTTATGTGCTCTTGGTTCCTTTGCGATATGTATCGCTGCATTGTTGTCACAAAACAATGTCATTGGATTCCTAGTATTGGGAATCACTCCGAGCTCACTCAAAAACTTGCGCATCCATACTGCCTCTTTTGCTGCTTCATTGAGGGCGATATACTCGGCCTCCATCGTGGAATCAGTAGTTATTTCTTTCTTGGAACTTTTCCAGCTAACAGCTCCACCATTTAGTGTAAAGACATAGCCGGACACTGATTTACTATCATCTATATCACTTTGAAAGCTCGAATCTGTATACCCCTTCATAAGGAGGTCTCCATTCCCAAAAATGAGGAGTAGGTCCTTAGTATTTCTCAAATACTTAACTATACATTTTACGGCCGTCGAATGTTTTTCTCTGGGATTAGACTGGTATTGGCTTACACATCCTAATGTGTATGCTACATCCGGTCTAGTACATAACATAACATACATTATGGATCCTATGGCTGAAGCATAGGGAATCCTCTTCATATGCTCTTTCTCATCATCGGTATGAGAAGCGTCCTTTTTAGAAAGGACAATTTCAGATTACGTTGGAACACTTCCACGCTTGGAATTCTCCATACTAAACCGTTTTAGTATAGTTTCTATGTACAGGGATTAGGACAATCCCAACAGCCTCTTAGACCTATCTCTATAGATTTTTGTACCAAGTATATAGGCTGCTTCTCCCAAATCCTTCACGGAGAAGTTTTTGGAAAGCCAAGCTTTCACTCATTGCAATAATGAAGTGTCATTGGCAATCAATAATAGATCATCAAAATAGAGTACTAAGAATACGATAATATTTCCATGTTCCTTTCTGTATATGCATGCTTCCTCTGTGTTCTGATAAAAACCAAACGGTTTGATTACTTTATCAAAACACTTGTTCCAACTCCTTGAAGCTTGTTTGAGTCAATAAATGGACTTTAACAACTTGCAAGCTCTGTCTTCACTCCCACTGACTACAAAACCCACTGACTGTGACATATAAATGATTTCTTCTAAATCACCATTTAGAAAATCTGTCTTTACATCCATTTTCCATATTTCATAGTCATAGAATGCGGCAATGGCTAACACAATCCGAATAGATTTAAGCATGGCTACGGGCGAAAAGGGCTCGTCATAATCAACACCTTGAATTTGACGAAATCCTTTTGCAACTAGCCTTGACTTATAAGTCTCCACTTCTCCATCCACATTTAGCTTTTTATTAAAAATCCATTTGCAGCCAATGGGTTTTATCCCTTCGAGTACGTCCGACAAAATCCAAACATTGTTTTCGTACATGGAGTCCATCTCGGATTTCATAGCTTCAAGCCAGAGTGCAGAGTCTTTACTTTGCAGTGCTTGTTGGAAAAATAGAGGAGTGTCGCCATCTAAGACACAGTCCTCCTTTTCGCCATCCATGAGAAAACCATAGTATCTCTCTAGTGCACGGGATTCCCTACTAGCCTTCTAATAGGTTGTGTGTTTTCATATACGGGTGACCTTGTTTCTCCCACTGTTTTGGCTTCAGTGTTAGTTTCTCGGATCTCATCCAAGTATACAACTTCGCTGCTAATTTATTTTAACAGAAATTCCTTTTCTAAAAAGGCAGCGTGTCGAGAAACAATGACCTTTTATTCCTCAATATTGTAGAATATATATCCCATCGAGTTTTTGGGATATCCTATAAACTTACATAGTACCGATCTTGCCTCTTGTTTATTTGGACCAACGTTCTTAACGTATACCGGACAACCCCATACTTTCAAATATTTGAGTTAGGGTTTCTTACCACACCACATCTCAAATGGTGTTTTGGGCATAGATTTAGTGGGCAACAAGTTTAACATATGTGCTGCAGTTTCTAGCGCATATCCCCAATAGGACAGAGGTAACTCAGCCTTACTCATCATGGAACGAATAATATCTAATAGGGTTCGATTCCTTCGCTCCGACACACCATTGTGTTACGGATATAGGGTGGAGTAACCTGAGAGATAATCCCATTATCTTTTAAGTATTGTTGGAAATCCTTTCCAACATACTCACCTCCTCAATCTGATCGAAGAATTTTAATTTTACGGCCCGTTTGATTTTCTACTACCTTTTTGCACTCAACAAATTTCTCATAAACGTTGGATTTGTTCTTCATAAGATATACATATCCTAGTCTTGAGAAATCATCAGTGAAAGTAACAAAGTAAGAACTATTATCTTTGGTTAATATAGACATTGGGCCACATACATCACTATGTACTAACTCTAAGAGTTCGTTAACTCTTTCATTGCTCCCACTGAAGGGGTGCTTGGTCATTTTACCTTTAAGACACGCCTCACAAGTTTCAAATGATTCAGAATCAACTGATGATAGAAAACCATCAGTTTTCAATTTGTGTAGTCGTTTCTCACTAATATGACCAAGCCTACAATGCCAAAGATAATTGTCATTTAATTTATTAGAAACTTCATTCGCAAAACATACATAATTAGTATTAATCACATAAATGCAATTCTCAAGGACACCATTGCAGACTTTATTTCCATCCAAACTAATGTTCATAACATTATTTGCACAATGAAAAATATATCCAGTCTTAGACAATCTAGAAACAGAGATAATTCCACAAATAAAGTCTTTTACATAATAGCAATTATTTAATACTAATACTAATCCACTTGGCAAATCTAAATGATAGTCTCCTACTGCCGTTGCATTTACTGTAGATCCATCAGCAACTTGGAGCTCCTTTTGCCACATGATGCCAGTTCCTAGGCCCCTGTAACGAATTACATATATGAGTACCAGATCCAGTATCTAAAACCCATGACATTTTATTGATCACAATACATTTTTGAATCATAAATGTATCTGATGGAGCTGCATAACCGTTTTGCTTCCTTTCCTTACTTGTCTTTTTCTTAATATCTCTTTTCCGCTTCTTCGAACCTTTTGAAGATGATGCATTTACCTTCATAGCAAGTACGACACCTTGATCTTTAGATGTTGACTCGGCTAACCTCAACATATTGAGGAGCTCCACGAGATTCACATTTAATTGATTCATGTTGTAATTTAGTATGAGCGGTTTATACTGAGGAGTGAGAGAACCAAGGACCAAGTCTACTTGCATTTCGTTGCTTATCTCTATGTCTAATTGTGCAAGTCTATCAATATAGCCTTTCATTATTAGAACATAATCGTCCACTTTCTGTCATTTAGTCATTTTGGTGTTAAATAGCTTTTTCGAAAACTCGTACCTTACGGAACGGGAATGTTCACCAAAAAGAGCTTTGAGACTATTAAAAATCACATGGACAGACATGTTCACATGTTGCCTTTGCAACGTGTTGTCTATGTAGACAACACGAAAACTTGAGCGATCTCTAAGTCAAATTGCCACTTTAAATAAGCAAGTCATTCTTTAGGGTCTGCACCATCAGCGGGTTCTGTTTTGGGTTCACATGTAACAGAAGTCCAAAGGCGCTCGTAAGTCAATGCTATTTTAATTACCCTTAGCCAATCGGTATAGTTAGGTTCGCTGAGTTTGTCACTTTCAGAAAACAGTTTTGGAGTTGGCATTTTTTGCAAGTTTAAATGGTAGATTAATATGACAAAACATAATAGATGTTCTTATAATATTGGTAAGGTTAAACATTATGTTTCATTTTACTAATAAGCTCCCACTAGTCATTTATGTTTCGCCAAACCCTAAGTCAAAACATTGAAGTCTTATGACTTCACTAGTAGGTGTTAGGACTTGTCCATCTTGGAATTCTGACCTTGAGTTTGCTCAATAAGTCATTGCTCCACGAACAATGGTTAACTTTTTATCGGTTGTATCACATACAACTCCTAACCCTTGAAACATTGTCCTAATTTCATATTGACCTTGAGTTTGCTCAACAAATCGAAATGAAATTATTTACTTATACCTACCATATTTTGATGGCCTAAGTATATTATATGTACCTTGAGTTTGTTCAACAAATACATATAGTTATTTTACCTCATCTATTCAATATATTAATAATACTACACATAACATCCTTAGCTTGAGTTTGCTCAACAACTAAGGAGTATGCAAGTAATTTATTAACATATATATGGTGGAGGACAACATTAAATTGAGTGATATCGACTTATGAAATGATGTAATTCTTATGAACTACCCTCGTGATTCAAGTGTCGAACACATCAGAAATCATGATATACGTATGATTACGTATGTGTTTATTTCTTAAGTCTAATGGGCTTTATACATTCATATTATATAAGTTTTATTTATATAGTTTTTATATTTCATATTACTTATATAATAGTCTTGTGTATAATATTATATTAATTAAACCATATTTAATTAATTTTTATTAATTAACATTTTAATTAATTTTATATTGATATAACATTTATATTTGTTATGTACTATAACCTTTATAGTATAACACATATATCATATACATGTGTAATTATAATTTCAATTAATTAACCTTTTAATTAAATTAATTAAATTATCTTAATTTCGAAAATCATTATGTATGCATGCATATTTATGATATCTTAAACGTTTTAAAATATCATAACATATTTCATAATATATTTACTACATGCACATACATTTTATTAATTAACTTATTAATAAAATTTATAATTTTCGAAAATTAAGTTATTTTGTTTTTCAAACATTTTGAAAAATATGTTGCATTATAACTATTATAATAAACATATATTTTATTTTGAATTTAACAATTAAATTTAAAATCTTTTGATTTAATTTTCAAGACAATTTTGAAAATTAGCCCAAGGCCCAAATTAAGTTGGGCCTTTTCTATTAGGGCAACTTTTGGGCTCACTTCACCTTTCAGGCCAGGCTGGTAACCAGGTAGGACAGGGTACTTGATTATCCAATTTCAATCCTAGACATTACTTTATAGACACCGTACCGAGTGGGCAAGCTTAATAAGTTAGCCCTAATATGACTAATTTAGACCGCATAGGTTATTGGGCTCGATACCATTGTTGGAACTGAACCAGCTCGCGGCGGTAGTGGTGGGTGTATTTCAATTTTTTTTATCCTATTGGTTTTTTATTAGGCCTATGAAGTCTAATTCATTTAGAACAATTCTAAATTAGTTTAAATAAAATCATGTATTTCATTTAAATTTAAGTATTTTGTAATGTAACGTTAATTTGAATGATTAAATTTATATATATATATATACATGTATCATATACATATACATACGTGTGTGCATGTGTAACATAATAATCCATGAAGGGTATAACATGTCTGTATATAGATGTTGGGATTTACATCGCAACAGACAAATTAGCTCATTTCGTATGTATTGTATGTTGTCTAAATATGTGCATAAATCTATAATGCAAAGTATATACATACATATATATATATATATAATATATTTTATAACTAAAAGTCTCAAAATTAAATAAATATATATATGTATGTATATATGTATATGTATATAATTTAAAACATTTGTATAAATATATATATACATAATTAAACATATAAAATTATATGTACATATATATATATAATAATTAAAATTATATATATAAGGTTAAATAAAATGTATATATATGAATAATTAATTACATTCAAATACTTAAAATATAATGATATATATTTTAAAATTATTTCTAGATCAAAATTAGCATAACAAACATAAAATAATAATTTTATAATTTTATCATTATTATATATATATAATAAACAGCTTTGATCATAATAATTAAAAATATTAGTAATAAATATTAAAAAATCAAATTTTAATATTTATGAAAATTTAGGATCATAAAATATAGGTTTAAAATTTTTTCATGATTTTTTAAAATAAAATATTATTTTTAATAAATAAAAGAAATGTTCAACCGAAGTAATTTAATTATTAAAAATATTAAATATTAACAAAAAAATTGAAAATTTTTCAATGGGTTACTGCATATATATAGTAATTTAAAAAAAATATAAAATCGAATTTTCAATGCAATAATTATTTTAGATATAATAAACGATTCAAATAATCAATAAAAGATAATTTAAAATTATTTATATATATAAAAAAATTATTTTAGAATTTGATAATTCATATTATGTATAAATAGATGTAAGGAAAAATTCTAAGCTGTTTATACATTATAAACATACATATATGTAATTATATGTTTAAAATATACATTAGTCTATATTTAAATTATATAAATATACATAAAATAATAATAATGAAATTTTTTAATATACATAAATTATAACACATAATAATATAACCATGCACATAACCAAACTAATTTGTGACAACTACATATACCTACGAATATCTCACATAACTAAATATACAACATTAATATATATACAGATTTGGGATTAATCAATATTAAATCATAAAATATGATATGATTACTGTAATACATAAATAAAATACTAATTGATGACACCTTTGATTCCACTTGAATCAATGAATTCCCTTCTCTAGTTATGCTCGATCCGTCAGATTACAAGTTTGGAATCGTCGACCTTTTCTATCAAATAGTGCTTTTACTTAACTTGAATTGATTTGAGATTCTTAGAACTGATATGGGGATTAATTTCAGCCAGCAAACATGATAATTATGGCAGCCAAAAGTTGTTTTTGGTTAAGTGTTTAGAGATCTAAATATATAACCTTGTACAAGAGAGATATTAGGACAATCTCATTACCTATTCTCTCTTAATCTTAGCCATCCATCTCTAGGTCTAATCCTAAGTTTTAGCCACCTTCAATAACTTGTCAAAACCAAAATTTGCAGCCCTAATGATGGGCTTTAAACCCATTTAAGCCCAAGCCAAAATGCTATGCAATTAAATCTAATTTAATCGCTTATCGATATCGTATATCGAT
The DNA here is from genome assembly GCA_030737815.1 of Allium fistulosum. Classification (NCBI taxonomy): domain Eukaryota; kingdom Viridiplantae; phylum Streptophyta; class Magnoliopsida; order Asparagales; family Amaryllidaceae; genus Allium; species Allium fistulosum. The sequence goes on from CM060907.1 coordinate 616,469,378, forward strand.
TCGTACATTTATAACTATTATAAATATATAACAATTTTTATTTCTCAAACCATATTCAAATTTTATAATTAATATTTCATAAATATTAATTAATTTAATTTATTTATAACAATTATAAACTAATTAAATCATTCGGTCCTAAGGGAATTCATCATTTCAGTTGTGTAACTCTTGGGTGTAAATTTGGTCAGCAATTAACACCAAACTATTCGAATGTTAACGTTCACATGTCACTTAGCAAGTGGTATGACATTATGGCCAAATTTATCGCTTATTCATTTTAGTAAAATCTTATTTAATTTAATAAGCGTTACTCGTTAGTGACATTTACATACACCAATTCTCTTCGTCAAAACTGTATCACTTTGGATTTTTGGAATTTGGTAATGGTCAAAATTCCAATATTTTCCATATTCAACTCTATAGTCCATACACAAAATCCTGTTGATTCATGAAGTTTTGATTCATGACACAAGCTTAAGAGATCATACGACGAGAATTCAAAAGCGACAAAAAGAGAATAAACCATATATATCACACACTACAAAGGAGACAAGACTACAATCCAGATTTTAGTATGAATATTTTATTCTATTGAGTCTTAGAATATTGTTAAAATCATTCCTTAAGTAGTCACACACACACAATTTAAGTTATATATGAAATTAGTGTGCACTGTGCAAATAACAGCAGGTCGGCCGACCGACCAGAAATTTCGGTCGACCGACTCTGTATCCAGTGCACCGATATGCACCGTTTTATTTATATTTGTAAACTCAGCTGACCGACCCAGGTTTCTCGGTCAACCGACCAGAACATAACGGCTAGTTTTCTAAAGAGGTGCAATTGTTCATGAAGAGGAATGTCTTTTGAGTCAAGAGATTCGGACACATCTTTTGATTGAAACTCTTCATGAAAGATTGCAACTATTCTATAACTATATAAACATGTTCAATTCACTTCTACAATCACCGATTCTTGTTTATAATTCTGAATTCTATTCTCTATTTAATTCTGCAAATAAAAGTATTCATTCTCATTCAATATCACTAGAATCCTTGAATTAATTCATATACTTCGATTCTACGTGATTATCTTCCTTCTAAATCTTCACACACATATATACTCTTGAGGATTTGATTATAGGAAAGTTGTACTATCAAAAGACAATCAGTGTTATTCAGAACACATTCGTCAACAAACTATTTGTATTAAGTTGAAGTCCTCTTCGGCTATTGAGGCGGAAAAATTCCTGTTCGGCTGCTCAGGTGTCGTATACCTATTCCTCCGGGTTAAGTGAGGGGTTTAGTTTAAATCCAGAGGGTATTCTGGGACTGGACGTAGAACGGGAAGTTCGAACCAGTATAAAAATTTCTGGTGTGCTTACTTTAATTTTTATTTTACTGCTATTATCAGTTTCCGCACTTATATACCATATTACACGATCCTTAGTACTACATGTACACTTTCATTTGGTATCAGAGCAAGGTTATCCTATAACCGTCACAAAGTTATTTGATATTTATTCTTAAGTAATATGGCAACCACACAAACTAACGATGTTAGCACTCACACTAATTCTAGTTTCACAGAAGGTCAATCTACTTCACGAACTCCACTTTTTAATGGTATAAATTATAATTATTGGTCAACTAGAATGAGAATCTATATGCAATCTAGTGGATTTGATATCTGGAATATTATAAAAAGAGAGTATACAACTCCTATTGGAGAATACTCAACTTGGAGTAACACACAAAAACTAGATGCTACTTCAAATGCAAAAGCTATGAATATTTTATTTTGTGCATTAGATAGAAATGAATTCAATAGAGTTAGCATGTGTACTTCCGGTTATGAAATTTGGAGAACTCTTAAAGTGTCACATGAAGGAACAAATAAAGTTAAATTAAGCAAAATTTCTATGTTGAAAAATCAATTTGAAAACTTTAAAATGAGGCCAAATGAATCTATAAATGACATGTACTCTAGATTTCAGGATATTTATCATGCTTTATTATCATTAGAACAAAAGTTTACTGATTTTGATGTTGTTACAAAAATCTTGAATTCTTTAACGGACGAATGGGAACGAAAAGTCCTAGCTATTAAAGAAGCAACTGATTTATCAACATTAAAACCAGAAGAATTGATAGGTAATTTAATGTCCTACGAAGTAAATTTGCAGGCAAAAAGAAATGGAGCACAAGAAAAGAAAAATGTAGCATTCCAAGCAGAAAAAGATGATTCCGACTCAGATAATGAAGATATGGCAATGATCGCTAAAAATTTTAAAAAGTTTTTGAAATTCAACAGAAACAAATTCAAGGGAAACAAAAATAATTTTAACAACAATTCCAATAGCAACAAACCATCATCTTCGGCAATGGAATGTTATGAATGTCATAAGAAAGGACACATGAAGAAGGATTGTCCAGAGCGTAAAAAGAATAATTTCAAGAAGGACAAAATCAAACGGAAAGCTTTTTCAGTCACTTGGGACGACACTAATTCATCATCCTCATCAGAGAGTTAAAGTGATAATGAACAAGCAAATGTGTGCTTCATGGCTTCGTCAGACGATGTAAGTGATCTTACTTTTGAAGATTTAATTGATATTAATTATGAATTAGTAAATTTAGCAAAACAATTTAAAAAGAAAAATAAGGAATTACAAAAGAAATTAGATAGGACAGTTTTAGAAGTAGATATGCTGAAAGATGAGAAGAAAATATTAGAAGAACTTGAAATTTCTCAACAATCGAATTCTAACTTATCTTCTCAAATTATGTTAATATCTGAAGAACTAGAAATTCAGAAAAATAAAAATGATGTTTTACTTTTCGAAAATAATAGTTTAAACTCTAAGATTAAGGATTTAGAGTTAGAAAAAAACTAGTCTTAAAATAAAATTTGATGATATTTCTAAAAATATATCTAATTTCAATAAAGGAAGAGAAAATCTTTCTAGTTTACTAGAAAACTCTCAATCCTCTAACAATAAATCTGGACTAGGATTTAAGAAACAAAATAATTTTGCTAAAAGTAGGATTAATAATAATATTAATAAAGATATTAAGAAAACAGTTTATCCAAATACTAAAACCATCAAAATATGGATTCCAAAAACAAATAATGTTTTGATAAGGAATAAGCATATCAAAATGTTTATGGAAACTGTTCATAATAACAAGAATTATGTTTATAAAGGGAATTCTGAACCCGTATGGGGTTGGCTTCCTAAGATCTAACTCTTAGGACCCTAAAAAGATTGGGTACCAACTTTTTATAAACTTTTTGCAGGTACCACATAAGAAGAGAGGAAAATGGATTTTAGATAGCGGTTGCTCAAAACACATGACTGGAAACAAAGAAATGTTGTCAAACATCATATACTCAAATGGAGGAGCAGTCACCTTTGGAGATAACTCAAAAGGATATATCATCGGCAAAGGCGATGTCAGTAGCAATGGTACCTCTAATTTACCTCTCATTACTGATGTTTTATTAGTTAAAAATTTAAAACACAATTTATTAAGTATTAGTCAGCTATGCGATAAAGGTTTTAATATAACTTTTTCTGAAAATAAATGTAATATTTTCGATAAAAATCATAACACTATTTTCGAAGGAAAAAGAGATAAAAACATTTATATCTTAAATAAGAATGTTAATAATGATTCAAACTTGTGTTTAGTAGCTAAAGAAAACGATTCTTGTCTTTGGCACAAAAGATTTTGTCACATTAATTTTAATACTATCAACAAACTAGCTAAAAATCAATTAGTTAAAGGATTACCCAATATAAAATTCAATACTGATATATTTTGTGATGCATGTAAATTAGGAAAATTAACAAAATCCTCTTTTAAATCTAAAAAGGTAATATCTACAGAACAACCACTTGAACTTTTACACATGGATCTTTTTGGTCCAACTCAAGTGCGGTCTATTAATCATAATAGATATGTATTCGTTATTGTAGATGACTTTTCTAGATATACTTGGATTTTCTTCTTGAAAAATAAAAGCGATACTTTTGATAATTTTAAAATTTTTGTTAAAAGAATCCAGAATATTAAAAATTTAAAAATTAAAAATATAAGAAGTGATCATGGAGGAGAATTTGAAAATGAAGCTTTTGAACAATTCTGTAACAAGAAAGGTATTAATCATAATTTTTCGTTTCCTAGAACACCACAACAAAATGGAGTTGTAGAAAGGAAAAATAGAACGTTACAAGAATGTGCAAGAACTTTATTGAATGGAACCACTTTATCGAAACATTTTTGGGCAGAAGCTGTAGCTACTGCTTGTCATGTATTGAATCGTGTCTCTATTCGACCGCTAACTAAGAATACTTCATATGAACTTCTAAATGGAAGAAAACCAAACATTTCATATCTTAAAGTTTTTGGGTCTAAATGTTTTATATTAAATACTAAAGATCAATTAGGCAAATTTGATCCAAAATCCGATGAAGGAATATTCGTTGGATATTCGGAACGAAGCAAAGCTTATCGAATTTATAATAAAAGAACTCAAATTATTGAAGAAAGTTTACATGTTTCATTTGATGAAAATTTTAAAAATACAAGTCCAAATATTACTATTGATTCTAATGATGAAACTACTCAGACTGAAAATAGTAATTTAAATAAAAATTTTGATATTCATGAAATAATTGAAAATACAAGCATTACTCCTAATATAATAAAATCTCCACCTAGAATTTTACGGGATCATCCTGTACAAAATATAATTGGAGAAGTAAATACGAACGTTAAAACTAGACATCAATTAAATCAAGTTGGTCATGTAGCTTTTCTCTCTAACATAGAACCTAAGAATATAAAAGAAGCCTCAACTGATGACTACTGGATTCTTGCCATGCAAGAAGAATTAAATCAATTCGAATGAAATGAAGTTTGGGAACTCGTTCCTAGACCAAGTGATCAATCAGTCATCGGTACTAAATGGGTTTTCAAAAACAAAGCAGATGAACTAGGAAATATAACTAGAAATAAAGCTAGATTAGTTGCACAAGGATATAATCAAGAAGAGGGAATAGATTACGAAGAAACGTTTGCTCCAGTCGCTCGACTTGAAGCAATACGAATCTTATTGGCTTTTGCATGTTTTCATAATTTTAAACTTTATCAAATGGATGTTAAAAGAGCTTTTTTAAATGGTTATATAAAAGAAAATGTTTTCATTGAACAACCACCACTTTTCAATCATGAAAAATATCCAGATCATGTTTATAAACTCAAAAAGGCATTATACGGTTTAAAACAAGCACCACGTGCTTGGTATGATCGTCTTAAAAGCTATTTATTAGAATCTGGTTTTGAAATTGGTAAGGTAGATCAAACGCTTTTTATTAAGAAAACTAAGAAAGATATTTTAATAATTCAAATATATGTTGACGATATTATTTTTGGCTCGACAAATGAAAAACTATGTCAGGAATTTTCAACGATAATGACAAATGAATTTGAAATGTCTCATATGGGAGAATTGTCATATTTTCTAGGATTACAAATTAAACAAATTGAAAATGGAATTTTTATTAATCAAGAAAAATATTGTTATAATTTAATTAAACGATTCGGTCTGGAAAACACTGCTGCCAAACCAACTCCTATGAGCACAACGATTCATCTCGATAGAGATGAAGATGGCAAAAGTGTTGATCAGAAACTATATCGTAGTATGATAGGTTCTTTACTATATTTAATAGCGAGTCGACCCGATATTATGATGAGTGTTTGTTTATGTGCTCGATTTCAAGAAAATCCCAAAGAGTCACATATGAGAGCTGTTAAACGCATTATTCGTTATCTAACTAAAACCAAAGATTTCAGACTATTTTATCCGAAAGAATGTCCTTTCGAATTAGTTTCCTATAGCGATGCTGATTTTGGAGGAAGTCGGACGGATCGAAAAAGTACGAGCGGAACGTGTCATTTCATTGGATGTTCCTTAGTCTCTTGGTTTAGTAAGAAACAAAACTGTGTTTCTTTATCAACATGTGAAGCAGAATATATATCTGCTGCTTTGGCATGTGCACAAGTCATATATATGCAACAAACACTACAAGATTTTAATTGTCATCTTGAAAAATCAATAATTTATTGTGATAATACTAGTGCAATAAATCTTTCTAAAAATCCGATCAATCACTCACGAACAAAACACATTGATATTCGTCATCACTTTCTTCGTGATTGTTTGGAAAAAGGATTAATAAATTTAGAATTTATCAACACTGAAAATCAAATTGCTGACATTTTTACTAAACCGCTAAATGAAAATATTTTTATAAAACTTAGACGTGATTTAGGTATAATGTCGTTTAAAGATTTATGAATAAAAATATGCAAAAATATCGAAAAATCAAAAATTGTTTTATTTCTCACCAAAGCGGAACTCGAACTCATGACCTCTGACTTGTTTGTTAGATGTTGTATTATAGCTACTTGAGCTATGGGTGTTTCTTGTTTCTGTTTTATTTACAATCTGTACCATTGACTTTAATTTCAGAACAAACTATTTTTAGCTCTAAAGCTTATATATCATACAATTACGAACAGTTTTGCTATAAAATTCTGTGATTATAGTTAAAATTTGTTTCAAACCACTAATTTTTCAGAAAATAGATGGTTATATATATGTACTATGCTTATTGTTTAGAACATATACTACAAAATTTTTACAAAACAAAACTTGAAAAATGTCTTCAAACATTGATTACTATAACTCTGAAAATTCTCATCTATCATACACATCTCCGGACGACGATTGTTCTGATCGCATCCCCGAAAATGGCCCCTATCCTACTTTTCCAATGCCTAAACGTGTTCTAGACTTCTCCTCTCCAGATAAAGACCCCCGACACGGGTGGAAACCATGGGAAGACTCCCATACAGGCTATACACCTGAAAAGAAGAAAGGGAAGAATACAATGGTAGTATCTCCATCAACCAAACAAAAAATTGATGAAATACATCACTACCAACAACAGCAAATGAATATGCAACGGGAACTCTACTACAAACAAAAAGTCACGGCAAGACATTTAAGTTTTCTTGGAAAGATTGCCATGAAAATTTGTTCATCTAAGAAGGATGATGTTGCTGAACCTTCTTACAGATCTCCATCACCTTCAAACCCTGTTCAAACTCCAATAGCTCCAAGATGGTCACCAATAGAAAATGTTCCGTCTCCAAACTCATGGGAACGTAGATGTTGATGAACCATGGCTATAAATTTATATATATATATATATATATGTTGTTATTTCCAATAAGATGTATAAATATAAATGATGTAATAATATAATTTATATTTCTATAATTTTTTGTTGAAAAACAGCAAAAATATGTTTGTTTACCTGCCTCGGTCGACCGGAGAGCCTGAGTCGGTCAGCCGAAGCTATCCCGAGAATTTTAAAAACATATTTCTACCAGGTCGGTCGACCGAATACCCTGAGTCGGTCAGCCGAACCCTTCCCGAGAATTTCACCCTCTTTCAGATTGCCAGTTCGGTCAGCCGACCCAGTGCTTCCGGTCGACCGAACGTATACTTTTCTGTTTTCTACTTCAGTTTTATACCCATCCTTTCACCTTTTTACTTTATCTCTTCACTTTTACTTCCCCAAATTCAGATTTTAACCTAGCCCCCATTAAAAAAAACTCTCAAATTTTTCTTCTCTTCCAAAAATAAATGGCTCCCAAGAAGAAATCAAAGACAACCGGTGGCTCATCTTCATCTACTCCGGTGGATACACAAATTGCTTCATGGCTAGTTAATGATATAGCTCTTCAAAGATGGATAAAACTTCAAGATGCCAAAATCTTTGAAGAGTCATTTGTAAGTTATCCTGACTTTGCTTCCTACGGTATTGAAAATGCCGCTATTGAGAGTGGTCTTGATACATTCCTTGACCATAGAAAAAATCAATCATATTATGGTCAAGTTATTTCTAGCAAACCTTAATCTTGTTGATCCACCAAGAAACACTGAAAATTGTGTTTGGACATCGGTTTGTGGTACTTCATTTTTCCTCTCAATAGATCGAATTAACCACATTTTAAATGCTCGACCGGGTGGAATTTCGTTACACGATGTAGATTGTAATGCATCGACTTGTGACCGTCTAAGTCATCTATTTTTGAAGATGATGCTACTGATTTAAGGCAAACTTCATCCCTTCGACCTAAAGCCCGACTCTTTCATCGATTCATGATGAAGTCTATTGTTTCAAGAGGGGGATCATACCACTTAGTATATCCCGAAAACTTCAAAGCATTGTATGCTATGTGCGGAAATATTCGAGTAAATTGGGCATAACTTCTTATGGATGAATTTCTCTCTTTCAACCAAGGAAAGATGCTCCATATTTAATATGGAGAATACATAATGAGGTTGATTAATAGCTTTGTCACCCATGCTCCGGAATCCGAAACATCCAAAGTTCGTACTTTTGATTCACGAACCATAAAACTAATGAAGTTACTCGATGCACCGTCCAAAATTACAACTTTTCACCAATGGCGTACTACTCCTCGAGAACAACTACGTCGCAGCTATTCTACACCTCAACCATCTACTCATGCTACGGAACGTATAACTCGTCAAACCTCAATTCAACGACCAACTCCCGGTACTAGTACGGAGGCTGCCATTGATATTTTGGCTCGAAATCAACTAACTTTGGATGCCCGACTTCGAAAAATTGATGGGCGGTTCAAGAAAATCAAAGGCTTCTTCGTAAATTTATGGGATGCCTTATCATGTACTTCCAAAGCCGGTGCTTCTTTTGTTGCTCCTAGAAAAAGACCAGCGCCAAATTTTTCTTGGTCTACTTCAGAAAACACAAGTTCCAGCACATCGGCAACTCACGCACCTCCCACTCAAAGACGAGGTAAGGAACCGACTCCTCTGGATGAAAATACTCGTCCAGAATTTTGGGATTCCGATGATGATGAGGAGTAATTGTAGTGTTTTACAATTTAATTTCAAGAATTTCTTTATGAGAACAATATATTTTTCTTAATTGTTGTTGTGTACTAAGCAAACATCCTTATTTGTTCCTATTTTGGTTTGAATATGTAATATTTAAATTTCAATGATTCGCATTACTTTAACATATTACATCTAGTAAGTATTCCTTTTTGTCGACGACAAAGGGGGAGAAATGTATGAAAGCTAACGATTTTTTTGCAGAAAAGTCGCCATATATTCAGGGGGAGAATTATAATATATATGTGAATATTACTTCGTCATATAAGTATTGTCATCAATCAAAAAGGGGAAGAATGTTGATTCATGAAGTTTTGATTCATGACACAAGCTTAAGAGATCATACGACGAGAATTCAAAAGCGACAAAAAGAGAATAAACCATATATATCACACACTACAAAGGAGACAAGACTACAATCCAGATTTTAGTATGAATATTTTATTCTATTGAGTCTTAGAATATTGTTAAAATCATTCCTCAAGTAGTCACACACACACAATTTAAGTTATATATAAAATTAGTGTGCACTGTGTAAATAACAGCAGGTCGGCCGACCGACTCTATATCCAGTGCACCGATATGCACCGTTTTATTTATATTTGTAAACTCAGCTGACCGACCCAGGTTTCTCGGTCAACCGACCAGGACATAACGGCTAGTTTTCTGAAGAGGTGCAATTGTTCATGAAGAGGAATGTCTTTTGTTTCAAGAGATTCAGACACAACTTTTGATTGAAACTCTTCATGAAAGATTGCAACTATTCTATAACTATATAAACATGTTCAATTCACTTCTACAATCACCGATTCTTGTTTATAATTTTGAATTCTATTCTCTATTTATTTCTGCAAATAAAAGTATTCATTCTCATTCAATATCACTAGAATCCTTGAATTAATACATATACTTCGATTCTACGTGATTATCTTCCTTCTAAATCTTCACACACATATATACTCTTGAGGATTTGATTATAGGAAAGTTGTACTATCAAAAGACAATCAGTGTTATTCAGAACACATTCGTCAACAAACTATTTGTATTAAGTTGAAGTCCTCTTCGGCTGTTGAGGCGGAAAAATTCCTGTTCGGCTGCTCAGGTGTCGTATACCTATTCCTCCGGGTTAAGTGAGGGGTTTAGTTTAAATCCCGAGGGTATTCTGGGACTGGACGTAGAACGGGAAGTTCGAACCAGTATAAAAATTCCTGGTGTGCTTACTTTAATTTTTATTTTACTGCTATTATCAGTTTCCGCACTTATATACCATATTACACGATCCTTAGTACTACACGTACACTTTCAAATCCTTGGTTCAATAATAACAATTATTATTAACCATACTACTCTGGCCAGAGATTTTGACTTTGGGTTGACTTGAGTTGACCATGATACTAACCTCATATAACTGAAGTGACGAATCCTCTCTTGAATAGTGTCTTCCTTCCAATACTTGCACTCGACCCAACTATAATCACTTGATGGATGTCGTTCCATGATTTGACTAAAATCAAAGTAGAGTTTTTCATATTGAAGGTTGACAGTATTCTCAAGTTGAAAGAATTGTGTAAATTAGTCACATCAATATTTTCCGTTTGACCTTAGTTATATTAACCAATAGAAAACTACCGAGTGAGTTGTTCCATAGCTATCCAATAACTATTAGTACATAACCTTTAGGTGCCCCCAGTAGTCATGAGTAATACGGTGCCCAACATTTGGAGAGTATTATGTACTCTAGTCTCAACAGATACATCGATATCCAGTGTCGATGCATCTTGACTAAGAACATTTAAAATGATGTGTTTTGTAACAATGTGATCCAATACTTATGATTACAACTAATTGTAATTACTATCACAAACAGGTCATTTATGGATTTTCTGCTAAATATATTTTTAATTAAACATTTAATTATTTATAACACATTATAACAAATATATAACAGAAAGAAGAAATGCCTTTATTTCGAACAAGAATTTGATTTTGAAGTTAATAAATTACAGAATTGCCCCTAGGGCATACCCCTAACACTATCAGTGAAGCCGAACCAGTAGATCAGCGGTCATCTGATCCAAAAAACCCTTCGTGAACATGAAGGTCTTTCATGAACTAAAGCATCGTGAAGGTAAACTGGTAGATCAGCGGTCGTCTGATCCAAAAAACCATTCGCGAACATAAAGGTCTTTCACAAACTAAAGCTTCGTAAAGGCAAACCGATAGATCAGCGACATTTATGTATGACTGATATCCGCGAAGGTGAACTAGAAGATCAGCGTCATCTGATCTAGAGCCCCCTAGGGTCGACGAAGTCATGCTCTTGGGCCACAAATCAACAATCATATCAGTCACTTTGCATAATTAACGGAATCACTTCCAACGAACGATGAAACAAACGCTGAACTCCAGACCTTCAAAGTCGCTCAAAGGAATTAAGGCAAAACTGAACTGACCTTGTGGTTAACAAGAGGCTAATTCGAATCAAGCCAAGATTTAGAACTTGGGAGAACCGCTCCTACTGGACTAGGGGAAATTCGACGAGTTGTGGAGGGACCCTGGGTACAGTTTAAGTGCGCCAAAAGCCCTGTGGCATGGGGGGCACTACATACACTTGAATAGCCACAAGGAAGGTCGAGAATAATCATACCATGGTTCTGTTATGCTCGATCAAAAATTATGGCATTCAGACAACTACGGACTTAACAACCTAGCTAGCGCAACAAACAAAATAGAAGCATATATAATACTTGCTTACTTCTTCCCAACTCCTCCTTTACCACCCTTGGTGACCAGTTCCTTTTCCTCTTAGACCGTATGCCAGTTGAAGACCAATTCTCTAAAGGCAGTTTGGACCAAAAACTGAGAGTCTTGCCCCGAACTCCGATGAGCTCTTTCTTCATAACCATCTTTATGCGGTCGACTGTAGGTCTCTCCACCATGGCAACCTTATCTGTTTGTTTGTGCATATCTTCCAAAAATACGGGATGATCGTTCAAGCCATGGTTATCTAATCCAAAAACCAATTATCACTTAGAACTGATGAAATTATGTTCCAGCAAAGTCAAATCGTCGGATTGATAGGAAAACTCGATCCTTACCATCTAATAACTGGTATCGCTCCTCCAGCATCGGGAAGGCCTAAAACATTATGCGCATCCCGCAAGCCGCGCACTCCGCCGTGCATCACTTCTTGCATCGTGGAACCACACTCTCGAAAGCACGATCTCCTCACGTTACCCGAAGATTGGCAATGTCAAGAAGTTCCAAACCGTTCTGGATTGACGGGTCGTATCGATCCCATAAGCTATGAATTTCGTAAGCCGCACTCTCTCAAAAGCCGCATATTTCGTAAGCACCGCACTCTCAAAAGCCGTGCATTTCGTAAGCTGCACACTCTCAAAAGCTGCACATTTCCTAAGCCGTGCACTCTCAAAAGTCATGCGCTTCGTAAGCTGTGCGCTCTCAAAAGCCGCACATTTCATAAGCCGCTCAAGCACTGCTTGATGTTGCTCCAGCATCATCAGCAAATCGTTAAAATTTTCTAAGCCGGTGTTGTCCCGATAATGCCGGGAAACTTATCTATTATAGGATTAACAGGGATCAACTCCTGCTACCCAAAAACCAACATTTCTCCGGTAGTGCCACAAAGTTAACAAACCAAGAAGTCGACAAAGAATTCTGATCTTTGACCAAAGTTAATGTACAAAATGTCTAAATTGAAGACATCCAAGTCACGAGTTCCCAGAGATAGGAGCTGCAACGTACCTTTGACTGGGGGCATCCAGGGAGCCACCCATAACATCAAGTCTCACACCAATTGTTTAGAATAATCAGCCTTATGGACTGAGGGGCACATAACAAATTAACACTTGGTCAGGATAGAAAATCGCTCCAACTTGCAATAGAAGGAGGAACCTACCGTCATCTAGAGACAGACAATGACAGAAGGCATTTCCAAAATCAAATCATTGACGCACAAGTTTCCAAAGACAGAATCAGGTGCTCGACTGAGGTCTCAAACCCCAACTTGTAGAAAACCATCTGTTATCCGAAGATAGACAATGACAAGGAGAAAATGTCTAAATCAAGCAGCTAAACCATTGATTCCCAAAGATTGGAACCAACGAATAAGGTTGATATCCGCAATAATGCTATCAGCCCAGCATAATGCATATGGCCTGAAATAAGCAAGGTTAAGTGTCACGGATTTAAGACAAACACTACCAAACTCTACCGGTCCGTGATTAGGATAGGAATGAGTGCAGTCATACTAGAGGCAATGTGATAACTCGCTCCCCGATTTCTAATTTTCTAGAAGAATCTGGAATTTGACACCTAGAAATGAAGGGTTCTGCAGATAGAAGTCAGATCATAACAAAAGCCGGTTGGAGGAAATCCGATTTTTCGTGAATAAGAATAACCATGGAATTGGTTAAGAAACAACCATGCATTTCCAAGGGTAACACTTGACGGTGATAAACAAGGCTAGGCAATGGAAATGCCTGGGACTCCCATCCTTTCAGAACATGGTATATCCTGAAGTTAAGCAACGTTGAGAAAAACAGCCACATTGGGTTGAAAGGGATTAACTCGACTATACAGGATCGGATGAAAGATTCAATCCTAACTAACATGACTTTAACATTGCCCGAAGGCAGGCAGCACTACGAAAATACTTCTACAATCCAATCATCAAATTGCAAGTTTTCAAAGACCAAAACTAGTTCCTACCTGGATTAAAAGCATTGCCGGATCGGCAGGGAAACTCGATCCCAACCTCCTGAGTGTCGGTGTTGCCCCGGAAACTCTAAGGCCTTTTCTCATTTCCTAAGTACCGACGTTGCCCCGACAATACCGGGAAATTTACTGTTCACTATGTACCGGTATTGCCTCGGCTACGCCAGGAGAACTTTAATCTGCGGGTTCGATGAGAAACACTCACCGTAGTAAACCATCAATGCACTATCTTCCGTAGATAGATGTTGGTCATCAACTGACATTACCCTTGTCTTCAAAAAACTAATGTTACCCGAAAATGGGCAAAAACATGAATACATAACCTTTCATAGGTCGGCCGGATGGTTGGACCTTTCATCACAGGAATCAGCCACTGCACAGGAAAAAAGTAGCACCGAAAGCAAATCCTAGGATTAAATTGCTTATGTGTTAATTTCTAGGGATGAAAGTTGGTGCACAACCGAATTTCCTGAATTCAGTTTAGAAAGAATTTAGATAAAGCCAAAAGATAGGCAGCCTCAAAGAAGTGTTGCTTGGAACCAAGCAGCTAGGTTATCAATTCCTAAAGACAGGAATTGGCGTATGAACATAACTTTTATGACGATAACAATCAAGCAAAGCATGCATAGTAAAGGACATATAGGGACAATCACAGAAGGTCGGAACTAAAACTATCGGACATCCTTAATCCTAGAATAGGATTGAGAGCCGGACCAAGGGCAATTGAATCATTTATCCCAAACCTCTCCATCTCTCACAATTGCCCAAATACTGGCATTCTAAATAGCTAGTCCCTCGAGCAAGGATGAACGTACTGATACTTGATCGAAAGAAATGTTGCGAAGTCCAAACACAAATAAATGTGAGGTTGGTTAGATAACAGTTCTGTATCACAAAACAAAGCATTCTGGCAACAAAATTTCCAACAAAGGAAATGAAGAATTTAACGTTTAGAAATCAACCGTCGCTCGCAGTCTGGCAATGACAAGAAAACTCGATGACCAACTTACAGTCTAACTAGATCATTTGGTTCCAACTTGCAGGAATATGCCATTACCCGAAGTTTGGTGATGTTAAGAAGAAACCCCCAGAATGACACTATCGATACATCGGCTTTCGGAAACAAAAGCAAGAGTTTGATTGAATCTTCAGCCCTACCTTCTGGCATCTCATGCTATCTGAAGATTCACAACATCAAGGAAAAATCAAAAAAGTTGTGTCATCCGCGCAAGAGTTTCTAGAGATATAAACTAATATATGATTAGGGTCTCAACACTAGACTTGGAAGAATTCACTTTGGTAAAAGATGACGGCAACACGTCTTTCCAGCACATGTACCTAGAATGACATTGGATGACGATGTCAACTTAGAGGAATTCAATTACAGTCAGAAAATAGACATTACTGAAAAAAATCAGAGCTTGGAATCAAGCAGCAAAGTCCCTAGTTCCTGAAGATAGGAGCTATTGTGTCAATCAAACTGAGGTAATCGAATGTATTGCCCAGAAGACCCCAAAAACATATAGACCAAGTATTAAGAGAAATCAGCCATATGGACTAGGGTAGATACACCAACACTTTGTTGAAACAAACTCAATTGAGCATAAGTAGGGATTAGCTACAGAATTGTCTAGACCAAGAGACCTCATAGTTCTGAACAAAGCTATGAAATAGAATATGCCGAAATGACCGCAGAAGTATTACTTACATGTATAGAACTACAGTGAACGAGTATGTTGCACATGAACACAAGAGGTGCAACAATGAGAAAAAGTAATGCTCGGAATTGAGCAATTAAACTAATAGTTCCCGGGGATAGAGGCTGGTGTGCAAGTTGAATTTCAAAAAAACACAAAGGAAGGATAATCGTAATCGAACAAGTCATGCACTAGTTTCCGAAGATTGAAACTGTGCCTGATCAAACTTCAACTACAACTCTACAAGAGCAACCGTGCCTTGTAATTTAACTGTAATCAATCATCCCAATATGACAGGAATAATAAGTGAAGCCTAAATTGCAAAGGACCCAGCTTCTAGAGACGTGGAAGTCCCTTCGCCAGACTAAAGATTGGATGCCCGGAAAGTCATTTTCAACAATAAAACTTGGCATTCGACCCTCTCGGGTATGTTTTACTTTAAATAATATCCTTGTATAATCAATGCCTGGAATTCAAGGGAAGTTAGCTATGTTGACCAGTGTAACGACCCGACTTTCCAGACCCGGAAAATCGAACCATTTTAGTTAAGAAGAAGAGGTAGAAGAAGAAAAATAGAAAACAAAATCAGAATCTAACCATCGCAACGGAATAAAATATAATATATATTAACAGATCTTTACACAAATCAAAACTATATCAGTTTTATATAATATAGCATCAGAGTATACACCAGAGAACATATAACATACAACTGGACAATAACCATATCATGTCCTCGATACAACAGAGTACAACAATCAACACAACGGAATATATATATAAACAAGTACGGGAGATACGTCTCGCCATCCAGCTCATCTCCTGGGCTCCACAGCATCATATCCTGTAACCTATAATACTCGGTCTGACCCGAGCATCATATAAAACAATACCCGAGTCAGTCTGGAAAACCAGCGTGAGAAAATCACACTCAATTGATTATTAAAGTTTCAAAAATCCTTTTGAAAATAAAAGCATCTCGTAAGACCACGCCACAAATAAACATGTCGGGTTTTTACCTTACGATAGCTAAAACACTTTATATCAAAATCCTCTGATATTATAATAGTGTCTACAGAAAGTAAAATAGAATCTAGCTGAAATGCTTGCATCTCACATTTCAACAATAGTTGGGCACAATCAAAACCGTACAGACACGTAGGGAGAATGGATTTCCAACGAATGACTAGGCACTGGGGTACCACCTGTCACAGTACGTGGCCTAGATCACAGTATCGAGGAGTACGCCCGCTCCCCTGCAACACAAGGCCGGAATCATCCCTTACTGGATAATTCCAAATAAAATCACCCCACGGTTGGGATCAGCAACCGCACCACTAAGCCGAAATAAAGGGACATCTAGACAGGGATGACCTTACTCTCAAGTGGTGGCTACCCACGAAGCCTTGCTGCATAACCCCTGATTTTCAGTCATTCCCGGTTGATGAGGCTCGAGGCTAAACGATACCTTTTCAGAACATATCCCTTAGAATGCCCATCGTCCACCTGACGATGTCACGAAAGCATTCGTCCATACAAGTCCGTCCCGGGTCCGAACGGAACCGAAGGCACTATTCCTACTACATCCATTTTGGAAATATCCTCAGGATTAGTAGCGACTAGCCCTTGCACTTCACTGCTCCATCTTCGACTCTGAACACGTTACACGAAACGTACAAACCGGATCGAAGTGGTATTCGAGTCTCCAGACCTAGAATCCCGGTATACGGAAACCCGATCCCGGTCTCTTCGAAACGATCAGCGAATTTGGCCAATATTGATAGTCGGTTATTTAACTATCAATTAACATCCACAAGCAACCATCACACAATAAATAATTTCCCACATTATTTATTTGCCCAAATATCTTTCCAAGATATATTTCCAAATTTTCAAAACTCATTTGAAAACAATTTCAACAGTTTCCGCTTACGGAATACATTTCCCAAATAATTATTTCCACTGAATCACCAAGTACAAAATACTTTTAATTTTAAAATAATTTAAAACACTTTATTTAAATATACTTTATAACATTGAAATCAAACTACTTTAATACTTTATTAAAAATATATACTTTAAAATAAACCAATTTATAAATATAAACTAAATTTCCTCTTTAAAACATAATACCAAATCACTTTTATATAATTACTACAATAATAGATTTTTGAAAATACTTACTTTGGAAATTAACCTTTGGAAATAATCAATTTCCTAAAACAAGCATTTTTAACAAATTAGAACTTTTAACTTATATTAAAATTTGCTTTGAAAACGTACTTGGCTATCCAGAGAAATACACTTCTCATTTCCATCTTTTAAAAATAAATCAACATTTATTTTTAAACCAATTCATATTCTTTTATCAATTCCCACCTTGCATTTATATTTCAAATATCCACTGATATTCTATTTCACTTTATAAACCCAGTTTATCTCTCCAAAATCTCATTTCTCTTAAATTTCAAATCCCAAAATATTTAAATCAATTTACAATTGATTTTCCAATTTACTTTGAAATAAATTTCCTTACTTAATCCATTTATTTCCAAATTCATTAACTTTCAGATTTTATTTCTCATTATGATTTAAAATCTTTAAACTGAAACACAAGTTCCAGATTTCCCAAATTCCTTCTTTCTTTTTAATTTCATTTAAACATTGAATTAAAATAAATTATTTATTCTTTTAAATAACATCACATAAGTTCTCTTTAAATTCAATATTTCTCTATTTATTCAAAACTCTTTATAATTATTTTACTTAAAAATTTACTCTTTATTTCTTTTCAAAAATTCCATTCTAGAGATTTTGATAATTCAGCACATCCAAATCGGTCCAACCAAACCATAACATCCAATTATCCATATAATTCATCACAGGATATCAAAAATCATATCACAGAATATTTAACAAAAATTAAATATTTTGAGGAATCCAGTTGGATCCCTCCAACCTGTTTCCCTGCATCCACAGATGTTAGCACAGTACCAATTTCACTTCAAGGTGGAATATCGCGGTATATGGGATTTATAAAATATCATCCGCTATTATGCGGCGCATAGGGTCTCATCCGCTATATAAGGCGGGAATATCAACTCCAATATATACATATGCCAATATGTATATATTGCTATACTACTATATATATATAGCACATCCAAATCAATTCAACCATTCAATCAATTATTTAAATTTAACTATTTAAATTTAAACAGCAACCAGATGAGTGAGATTAACTCACCTTTGCTTTTATTTGCATTCCACTTCAAGGTTGCCTTGGTTTTCTCGATTTTCGACCTTGTATAAATAATTTATATGATTTATTAATATTAGAACTAATCGAAAATAAATTAACATTTATTAATTTAATTAACCACACATTTTATTATCGTTAACACAACTTAATTTAAACCAATTTTAAATGAAAATTTGACTAACCTAGTTTACACATTTTATTTTATTTTCAATTAACAGTAAGCATCTAAATATATATATCTGAACCTACCCTATTTTTTCTCTATATTTTTATATTCTTTCCTAATATATATATATATATATATATATATTAAATTAAAACATAACTATCTTGTATCTTACTGTTAAACCAAAACCCTATCTGTTTACACATTTAAATTAAACAGGTACGAGTATTTAAACATGTATATATCTATGCTTATTACTTTTCTCTGTATAAATCTTGTATGTATATATATATATATATATTTATAAACAGAAAATACCTCACTGCCTATCTGCCTACTCACGACCTCCCAGTCCACGAGCCCGCAACCCACAGCCATAGTGCCTCCTCACTTGCTCGAACCCACATCACCCATCACTCGAACCACCCCAATCCCACTGACCCTAAGCCTGAATGAGATCGCGACAACGTCTCATCTCCACGTGCGAACGCGGCGTTCTCTGATACCATGACCCACATCGCGACCTTCATCCTTGCGAGTCGCCTGAAAGCCTGCCTCCAGCCCATGCTGTGATGAAAGTCGAAATCGACTTCTCTCACAAATATGTCGCGACGTCCTGGCCTCAACGAGCTCGTCGAACTCGACTCGATCGATAGTAGGAAGGAACACTTCGTCGCCGGCCCACCTGCTATGCCACTTGAACTTCGTTCGAACAATTGAAGGACAGGGGTTTGCGATTCAATTTAAGGGAGGATGCGACCATTTTCGAATGAGATCTGGAGTGAGGATGGAAGGGAAGGTTTGATTTTATTCTGAGGAAGGGTTTGGTTTTGAACGAGAATATAGACAATATTACGCGATTTCGATCGGCCATTAATTTTCTTCTTATTTTTTTTATGAATCTGAAGAGGAAAACTCGTTAGGGATTTGAAGAAGGCTCGGGATATTTTGTTTTAAAAGAAAAGTGTGTTCGAGAAGCCAAAAGAAGCGTGTTGGAGAAGCTGAGAGAAAAATACGGCTGTGATGAAAGATTTTTGACAGATGGAAAGATGTACGATATTTTGAATTAAAACAATTAATTATTCTAGGCGTTTATATACCGTACGATCACACGACAACTCCGATCACTACGAAAATTGGAATCCGGTAATAATACAATATTACGGACCCAATAGAACTGGTTTCGTCGAATTCCGAGACTGTGCCTCGGAAGGCTATTTTTTTTAAATATCGATTCAAACGATATAATTTCAAAACTGAATAAAACAGTTTGAAATTACATTCTGAAGCTTCTATTATCTTTAGTATTATCATTACGAATTTTACGAGCTTTCAAAATATTTTTAATTAGCTTAGAATGCCAGATTTACTATTTTATCCAACTTCAAATAATTTAATTTAATAATTAAATCACCCAATAAACAGCGATATTTGAAATTTAAGTTAATAATTAATATCTGAATATTTAAAATTGATTAAATATTCCAATTTCAAATACTCAAAAATTCCGGGTCGTCACAACCAGTCGGGTTCTGAGCGTTGACCGGGGATGTAGTGTGTTATCTACAAGAGAAGAGTCCAGTATCCCAAATACTGCAAATAAATAATCTAGTGTAGATAGCTTGCTTACATTTGAAAAACAATCCATATCATCCTTTAAAATTATATTTTCCACACTTACCCGTTATCAATCAATGATCGGTAATGGAGCCGTTGTTGGAAGCAACGCGGGAAGCTTTTCTTTTCAAGATCACTGGAGTACAAAAACAGGAAGAGCGATACGATTGAATCATCCACTATAGCCGATTTTGGAATAAATCGTCGCATTAGAATTCAAAACGGCGATAGGAACTTAACCAAGTCCTCGAAAAGAAACTGTTAAAGACAAAGTGCAAGACTTCGCTCCAGAATGACATACAATTGTTCAAGATAAAACTTAGCTTCACCGCCGGCCGAGTTAAAACTATATAGGTCAACTCCAAACCTACGTCATGCACCCTCTCACCGACCTAAACCCTTGTGTAAACTACGTAGCAAAGATTGCATCGTCAATACTAGGAATTGAAATTCAGAACGAAATCAAAAAACGAACGGCTATCAGAAGTCAATCAATTGAAAACAACATCTTGAGATGGACTCTGACGATTCACTGAAATTCACATAATGGTAATTCGAAACTTGTCTTGTTCCAAAGAACACTTTGTTTTCAACGAAAGCGTGCTCTGGGGGAAATGTTAACTGGGTTTTTAACTCGATAGAATTCATTTGGAGTTAGAACATCCAGACTAAGCCAGAATAACTTGAAACTTGAACAAGGCATCTAAAAGAACAAGCCAATGGAACTTAAGAGAAACAAGCCAAAAATCCACTAAGTAGATGGATCGCTGGCGATCCAAAAAAAAAGCATTATGAGTTGTCAATGCCTCTTGCATCATGATCTACTACTACCTCTTCTAAGAATACTTACCAAGTTTCATAGCATTCCAAACAACGTAGTTTAAGAAGTAAAGACTCATCTGATTTAAGTTGTTTTCCTGGTTTTTGACCAAAGCAGCTAACTTAAAATGGATCTAGAGAATTCATACGAAGTCGGATTGACTTGAAATTTCAGGAGAACACTTAGAAGACATAAAAGAAGGCACTCACCAAAAATGAGCTTAATTTGATAAGACTAGATGGATCGCTAACGACCTAACTAGATGAATCGATAGGGACCCACGTAGATTAGGCCCCACCACTTGAAATTTTTATGGCAGATCTGCAAAGTTTCGTCTAATTTCGTTAAGTTTTGAGCAAGTTGTGGATGATTCTTCTGGACCAGATGATCCATAAAGACGGATGATCAAACAAACTCCAAACGACTTTATATTTGGATAAGTCACTTAAATAGAAGATAGGAAGACAATCAAACTAAGATCACTTAAAAATATACTAAGTTAATGGATAGCTGGCGATCCATCCCCTATGGATAGCTAACGATCCATCCCCTATGGATATCTAGTGATTCATCAAGATAGCTCGGATTGCCCTCAAACTTTACGAGCACCTCCATTGCACTAGTAAAAGCTTCTGGTAGAATAATATGCTAAGTTGATGGATAGCTAGCGATCCATCCCCTATGGATAGCTAGTGATCCATAGAAATGACTCAGATTGATTTGAGATTTTTGGTGATGACTTGGCATAATAACTGGACTCTTATGCACATAAACTTCTGGCCTAAGTGCTCTCCAACCCCTATAAATACAATCCTACCTGCAACATAAACATGATCTTTTGGGTTGGTTGCTGGAACTCTGCAGAGATTATTCTTCACTCTTCTCCTCCCACACAATAGTCATATAGGGGTTCACTATGATTCTCTAGTGAACTCTTGTACTTGTGACTTGATCTAACTTAGAAGATTCAATTGTATTGTAATCCGATTCAACTTGTAACAACAGTCAATTAATAGAAAGTTAAAAAGTGGATGTAGGCTTCATTAACAACCGAACCACTATAAAAACCTTCTTGTCTTTTTACTATTTATGCACTTTTTATATCTATTCTCTATATTATTGCTCTGTAAGAATAGGGCTGGTGCTTTCACACTCAATCTAGGGTGTTGATCCATGTTTTAGGTTAACATACACACACACACATACATACATACATACATACATATTTCTATTTTTATTCTTACCTTGTTAATTTCTACGCTAAGAAATCTCAGAACACACACCTGTGTAAATTCTACAAAGAATGTTTATTTCCACATTTTAATATATTGGAGCTATCCTTTCCTAAAGAAAGTAATTATTATCATAATAATTTTCCATAATCTACCTAAAGGTGAGATTGCTCCATTTGAAATTACAAAGAATTATCTCTTTTTATTTCTATTAAAATAGACAGTGCAAACTATAAAGAAGGACATTCGTACTTTACACATCTCTTTCATTTAGGTATATTCTTTATTATTCCAAATGGTGCATGCTTTATACTGTAAGGTCGGACAGTCTATGGAAATTTACACGGAAATAGGTACAACTAAATTGTACAGTCAAAGCTCCTAATAAACTAAAACATAGAAATTTACATTTGAAATCAAACTAGGGCATTCCAAATGGTTACTAAACAATTTAAAACCCAATTAACATAAATCTAGAATAAACTTCATAATCTTATGGACATCATACTTTAAAATTTTAAGGGATTAATTTCAAAAATTTCTAGATTATGGTGTATGTGCCATTCCATCACAATTACATAATTTATAGAATATGTAGGCAAGATTTTAATTAAATACATTCATTTTAAGCCTATAATTCAACAAATTTTACATAGGCATAATAACCAAATAAAATTCAATGATATAAATTTCAGTGCTATATATAAATCATATAATTTCCCATTGACCTTTATGGCTTTCCAAATCTTCAAATCCAAATTCATTCCTTTAGTTGATTCATTTTCCCTTTATATCCCAAATACACACACACACACACATATACATATACACACACACACACACCCATTAGAAGTATAGATCTGAGAGGAGATTTGAGTTAAGTTAAAATTTAGACTTATAATTATAGGGTTTACCTTTTTTGTAGAATTGATTCACTCATTCTCTTCTTCTCTTTTTATTTTCTACCCTTCTCCGATATATATATACACATAATGGTAATTTATAATTTCTAGAAATAGTGGAGAAGAGAAATGGCAGAGGTCAATTGCTCTGTTCGGAAAATATGAGAAGAAAAGTGAGGGACTAGGCTTGTATTTCTCTAAGTTATTCTCTATGTTTTGTACACATGTGGCATTTGAAAATAAGAAAATTTCTCATTTTTCTTAAAAAGTATTTACCCTTTCAATCAAACATGCAAAATAGTTTGAAAATTAAAATTTTCAAAAGCATTTAAATATAACTTTTCAAAAGCATTTGAAAATAATTTTTCAAAAGCACTTGCCTTTTCATATTTTAAAATAAATCAAGCCACATCTTAACGTAACCGATATTTAGTTAATGAGTTAATGCAAATGATTAACCCTAGCATTGCACAGTTAATCTTGGAATTTGAAAGCCTTCCTTTTATTCCAAAACAATAAATAACACACAAGCTTATTAATAAATTTTAGCTTTTAAAGCATAGTGATAGTTACCCATGGTTTCGCAACAACCTTTCCCTATCCTTCGCTTACTAAAAATATTTTATAAACTTCCAGTCTTACACTGCATTTGTCATTAGTTTAGTGCCTATATGAGATTTTGATATTATATTGTTTTTCTCCAATATATCATAGCGGTCAAATACATCTAAAAAATCAGCACAGTAAATAAATAGGAACACATCATAATATATTGTATGCATCTTTTATACAAAAGAGACAACCAACATTTACAGCCCAAATAACCTAAAAAGAAAACAGAAGCTAGAAGAAAAATAACAACTGCTACCACTAATCCTAACTATTACCTATGAGCTACAGGATGATCCTGATCCCTTATGGGAGCTCGAGCCGTTACCGTGACCCTTAAATGGTTGTAGCATAGCCGTTATGCCACCGAGCTTGTGACCTTGGCACTGCCGCTCAGCTCGTATCTCCTGTAGCTCGGCTTCGATTCGGAGCTAAGAGTCTCGGATCGCTATAAGCTCAGGGCTCTATAGACCTGCAACATCTTGTCTCTGTGCCACTGCTTGCTATGCCTGCTCCTCAATGTCCTGTGCCATTGCCTTAGCCGGTGCCACCTTAATCCCCATCCTCCTAAGGGAGGACCTATCAAATAGGGTAATGGCCTTCCTTTGGACCTGCTCTCTACGGAGATTCATTCCATATCGCTTGAAGATGCTAATGAAAAGATAGCAATATGGAATGAAGCTCCATGGAGTCACAACTCTTAGTTCCATATGGTTGCGCATGATGGTTCGGTCCTAGTTCACCGCTATACCACCCATAATTACGTAGGCGGCCTTCTGCACCAGCGGATAAATCAGATCAAAACTGCATGTCTTAGGGATGATGTTCTGTTAACCGATGCGAATGACGAGGTGGGCTATGAACCAAAAGTTGTCTGGTCTCCAGACACCAACTGCTTAGTGTAAGGTCTGCTACATAGTTACTGGATCGGTGGTCTCTATAACAGCTAAATATGTTCCCTCCATGGGTATCTATAACACCCGTAAAATTTGTAGTAATTAATAAATAATTAATAAGGCTCAAAAATAAAATTTGAACAAACTTTAGATATTGGCCATGAAACTTCACCATTGCGTTTATGGTAATTTTCTGAGCAACTTTCTTGGAGTTTTATGATCGGAGTTCAAACAAAGAAGTTATTAGCGTTTGAAGTTTACGGAGCGGAAATGGTTTAAAACAAGGAAAAGGAAATAAATAATACTAATATCATGGACCCCACCGGTCAACCCCCTCATTTGGGTCAGTTGACTAGTTATAGGAGAGGTTGACGGGTCAGAATGACAGCCGCCGGGGGTGGAACCTTGGCCGAACGGTTTGGATTTAATTATTTAATCTAATGAATACGATTAATTTGAGTTGTTATAAATACAGTCCTAAACCCTCACTTTTCTGATTAAAGCAGCAGAGCTCTACCATTTTCTCTTCTCCACTGTTTCTATTAATTATAAAATGTAATATTATATGTATATATATAATCGGAGAAGGGTAGAAAATAAAAGAGAAAAAGAGAATAAAGGCATCGATTTTGTGAAAAGGTAAAATTTTATAACTATAGATCTATATTCCCCTACCCTTAATCTCTACTCAAAGTTGTAATTCTAATAGTATGTATATATCTTGTTATACAAATTATTATGGATTAGAATGGAAAAGGAGCCAAATTGAAGGAATGAATTAGGATTTGGGAGATTTGAAAAGCTAGAAAGGTGAGTGGGAAATTATATGATTTATTTATAACACTGAAATTTATATCATTGAATTTTATTTAATTATTATGCCTATATCAGATCTAATGAGTTGTAGGATTAAAATGAACATATAGGAATATCGCCTACACATTCTGTAAGATAGGTAATAGGAATAGAAACGGTATTTACACCCTAATCTAGAAGTTTGAAAATCGATCCCTAAATTTATTAAAGTGGAATGTTGATAAGATTGTAAGATATATTCCAAATTTAGGATAATTGGGTTTAATTTGTTAAAGATAGACGGGGAGAAGATCTTCCTCTGGCTTTGTGGGCATACCGAACATTAACGAGATTCTCTACAGAACATACCTCATTTCCCCTCACGTATGGATATGGGGCCATGCTTCCAGTTTAAGTAGACATACCATTGCATTGGAGGCTATGTAATGTGGTAGAAAGGAATTCATGCTTGAAGGAAGCTTCTTTGGACCATATTCAAGAAAGAAGGGATGAAGAGTGAGGTTTGTTGTCTATAGACAACGAATAGCAAAGCCATACAACTCACGTATTAAAGAAAGAAAGTTCTGTAAGGGAGACCTAGTATTAAGAAAAGTAATGGTCAATACCAAGGATCCTGCAGAAGGGGTGCTAGGCCTAAATTGGGAAGGACCACTTGTTATCGTAGAAGCGATGTCAACCAGAGCATGAAATCTCTCTAGACCCAATGGGAATTTGGTTTTAAGAACCTAGAACTCTGAACACCTTGGACCATATTATGTTTAAGATATTTTTCCCCGTTTGTATCCTTTTTAATATGTAAAAGATCACTAATGATCAGTTTATGAAATAAAAGTATTAACTGGATGTAGGGATAATAGACAGCCTGAAGCAGTATAATAATCTATGTATACAATTTTCATTTTTGTATACTTACAAATTATATTAGCTTCAGTTTCGAAGCTTGGCTTGTCAGCCACATACTGTGTTGGACGTACGAATAATAGATAGCCCGAACCAGCTATTAAAAGACATATGCATGATCAAAAAAGGGTTGTAAATACACTACCTGACTTCTCAGTCAAAACATAATTAGTCTGCACCAGTAACGGAGTAGACCATGCCAAGCGCATGACAAAAAAGAGAGGAGCTGGACAGAGTAGTCAATTGAAGAAAGCATAAGCAGTAGGGAGGAAGCAAAGGAATCTAGGCAAATGCCATATAAAAAGAATAAAAAGAAAAGATAAACAATAGCAGTCTCGCCACGTGAACATAGAAGTTAAAAGTTATCTCGATTTACATCTACTCTTTTATGCACCACACAACATATATGACACAGCATAGAATACCGATAGTTAGGCTTAACCCTAAAGAAACTACGTTCACCTAGTCAATAACTATTACAAAACAAATTATATTACGCATATGAGTCCGAATCTGAAGGATTGCCGATGATAACCCTCTTATCACGGGGATGCCTCTGAGCGCTAGCTTGTCTTCGAGAGGCTAGCACAAGGTCAAGGTAGAGTCTCTTCCAAAGGTAACATGAGGGTCCTACTTAGCCTTCGACCAGTGGTTACCAAGGTCACATTCGTTAAACACAGTTAGGCAAATTATAGAGAAAACTTAAGTCTAAGGTTGGTGTAAAGTGTATAATAACGGCAATTGCACATTTTAGGGAAATCTCTGCTATAGCATGCTTAACCCTTTCCTCTTTAAGATTCTTGACCAAATTAGATTGTGCATACGTAAGTGAGTCTGGATAGGAGGAAGAAGTAGCCAAAGTAAGTGCGGTAGGATCTGAGCATAGCATTTGCTCTTTAAGACAATTAATCTGCTCAATAGAAGTACAGTGCATGTGCTCAAAGTCATCCAAGACCTCCGCATTTGTTCTTTTTAGTTTTCTTTAAAAATGGACCAAACAAATTGTAAGCGGAAGAGAGTCACTCTACCTTCACTCCACTAGTTAAACCTTTCAGTCGTTCTTTATAAACAGCTTTCAACTCATAAACTTTATTATGGTTATGTCGTAAACTGCTTCTTCCACTAAGAAGGCTCATCCTCATCCATACTCAAAGGAGAGGCAGGAGCCGCGTGAGAACGAAGAGTTTCAGGGTCGTCTTCTATAACATCCCCCACTTGGAGATCCAAAACTAACGGCTACAGATGCTGCAGTCATCCATAGTTATTAATTTTCGATGACCAAATGCGGTAATGTTAGATACATTGATACAACTGAAACACATGAATATAAAGAAATTTTTAAAAGTATTTAAACAAATTTCTTATTCCATTTCAAATAATTTCAAATTCATTACATAATCCCAAATTTCGAGAACCACATTTAGAGAAAATATAATTATTACGACATACGCTAAGAGCAACATATGAAGACGCCCCTTGGATGATCTGATTATATATATAGGCAATTAAACAACTTTGCCTTTACAACATAACACAGCGGCATGAAGAAAGGAACTCTAAATAGCTAGCTTGCCTCCTGCTCATCTCCGGAAGCTTATTCGTCAACTAATAACCTAAAAGACCCTTATCCTCAGCCTACTCAAATTAATTTTGAGCACCTAAGAGTTTAAGGGGAAAACATAAACTTCGAGTCAAACATAAAGCCTTCTATGAATAATAACCTATATCTCGAACCATTTATATATCTAGGGAGACCACGCCGCTTAGCGTAACGGGTTTTCCCCTCACTGGTATCTTATCTAAAAATTTATAATAACCATATACTGTGCTCCTGCATCCATAATGGTCAAAAACACAGCAATTTGTAATATTATGATGGAATGAAAACAAGCAAAATATCCTAGAATTCTCATCCCCATTCATTTGACTATCTGTCTCAGTTATAGTTTCTAGGGTCACTATTACCCTATTACTTTTCATGCACTGACTGATACCCTGTATAAAGCTTATGGGCTATCTGTTCGGTCTTATAGTTTTCATGGGATCACTAAGAATCTATTGGCCCCTGCCAATAACTTCGTTCAATTATTTCATGGGTTCTCCCTGAACCTATCTCCAATAACTCTCCTTATATCATAGTTTTCAAGGGTTGACTATGAATTATTGACTCGTGTCAATAACTTAATCTGGATATAGTTTTCATGGGTTCACTACAAACCTATTGGCCCCTGCCAATAATTCCTACTAAACATAGTTTCCACGGGTTTACTATAAACCTGTCTAAACTGACAACCTCTTAATTAGTCGTTAGGCATCCTATATTTTGGTCCACCTAACCTCCTGGATGAAACTCTATCCATTCAGGAGTTAATTTATATTCACTACTAGGTCAACTTAGCTGGTTATTCTGCCCTTACTCCCTAAAATACAGTTATGGGTCCATTACATAGTGTCTATATTTATAGAAGATGCATATACAAAAATAATAGCAACATCTTTGGTTTAATATCCTTGAAATCATTTCCCTCTGAAATTTGGTTAGTCTACTTAACCCATTATTTTATCAACCCAAGCTTCTTCAAAAACTCCAAATTTAAAATCATTTTAAAACTCCTTTATAGTGCCATGGGTTTTCTTTCCTTTAAAAATTGAGATTGGGTTCTTTGTTTTAGGAAACTAAGGCTTTCAAAACCTTAGACCTTTACTTTTGAAACCATTGGAATACCACTTTCGAAAGCATTCAAATCTTCTTTTCAAAACACTAAACCTATGCCTTTCAAAACACTTTAAAACATCTCTTTCGACCACCAAAAAATACCTTTCGAAAGTATTAAAGCATCACTTGCTAATTTATAGAAGCATAGCTTCGAAACCATTTGAAAGCACCCCTTTCGAAACCATTAGGTTTAATCTTAAACATATCTTTTAGGTCTATGTGAATACAAGCGAAAGTACCCATTTCGAAACCAATAATCTTCAAATAAAAGAGTTTGGGGGAAAAATAGATGGCTTCGAAACCATCCTTTCGAAAGCATTATTCTTTTAAGTAAACAAGTGGAAGGATAGCTTCAAAACACCTTTCGAATCCATTGCCTTCGGAACCTTTAGCATAAATGGATACTGGAGCCTTTTCGAAAGCATTGAGAAGTGGATTATTACATTTATAAAACAAAAGCTACCTTTCGAACTCGTTGATGACTTCAGTCCATTCGAAAGGCATAAAGATGGTATGGTGGTTCCGATGGGTTTAAACTACCCTTTAATCAAAAAGGAGGCAACCTCTTCGAAAGCTATATTGAACCCTTTTGAAAGCATTCTTTTAAAAGCAAGGCAAGCGGCGTTTCTTTAGAAAGCAAAACGTAGGCTTCGACCCCTTCAAAAGCTTGGTTTCGACTCCATACCTGCCGCCTTTCTCCAATCCACTACATACCAAAACCTTGGTACCTTGTGTATTGGTTTCAACTTGGTTCAGGCGGAAGTATAGGGTTGAAAGGTAGCTACTCGAAGTGGCAAAATAATAAACTTATGCAAAACTTTTTTTATTGCCTTTTTAAGTAATACTTTTCAACTAACTTGCCTATTTGTAAAAATATGATTGATTTCCATAAACTTTAACAATATCTTTTCTAAAAGGCCGTCGAATTTATTCAGGAATTAATTAAAAATAATTAACAAAATAACACTTCCCTTTAACAAACAATTTAGACATTTAAGTCCTCCATCTTATATAATTTAATTTACATATTAATTACTTAGGAAAAATCCCCAAAAATTATAGAAATTCACTTTTAGTTTGTTAGCTAACATATATAAATTTCAGACCCAAATTCCTTTATATAATTGTTGAAATAAATATTTGAACTCAATTATACATATCTTACTTTGAAAATTCATAGTAAATTATCCATAGCTTGGATAATTACAAAAATTTAAACACATCTCCAAAATAATGTTTTTCATAACATATTAAATCCCCATGGCATTCGAAACCCATTATTTACGATTTTAGCCTTAAAGTCGAATAAAACCTTTTATCAAACAAACTTGTTCGAATATAACACATCATGGAATCCAAGTGTATCATCATTAGAATCATCATAAAGGATTTAAACTTAAACCCGAAATCAAATACCCTTTAAAACGAAAATGAGATGGTTTTGATTATTATTCACCTTGATTTGGATAAGGAACTTGAGATTTGATCTTGCTTAATTCTCCTTGCTCGATTCCTTAGCTTTTAATTGATTTTCTTCTCTTTTCCCCTATGTGATGGCCGGCTTGCTTCTTAGTTTATGTTTTAGGATTTTGAACTTGTGAAATGAAAATAGGAATAAGGGTTTAGGGGTTAAGGGATATGGTAGACGGCTATTTCCCATAATACCCTTTGTCTTATTCTCTTATTTGTTAACTTATAAAACCATTTCCATAAACTCATTCCTTTAAATTTTTATTTAGTTAAGCACAGCCTTTAATAAATTTTCAAATCTCAATCCCCTTATCACTCTAATCTTTACATTATTATGTTTAATTTATTTAATTAAATCTCTTGAATAATGATATTTAAAATTAGGGGTGTTACATCTTCCTTAGATAGTTGGATAGTGACATGTTGAGACAATTCATCATTTTATTTTTTGAGCTCTTTGATCTCATCTTCGTAAATAACACTGTAACAACTCTCTACATCCTTCAACAATCCCTCCGGTTCAATAATGCAAGCCCGAGCTAATATGACATTCTCTTCCAATCCGTTTATTTTTGAACGCTACTTATTAATGTAAGCATACTACCAAAGAGTAGCTATTTTAGATTCTTCCAACTCATGTGCTTGTTCATCATACCAAATGTGCAATTACTTTCGAGCATCATCAGCAATTGATTCCCACTCCCTAATAAGATCTACATTAATAACTTCAAGTTCTTTAATCCGGGTTTCATAATCTTCAATGATAATTGAAGAAGCCGGTTCTTTCAAACGAGAAGTATAGAGGGCATGCGAGGGGTAGCTACCTTCAGGAAAGTCAGTTTGAATGGCTTCTATTTGAGAAGTGTGCACAATCTAAAAGATATTAGGTAAACAAGTAGGAAATCAATGAACAGTCAAACATAAAATTACTCATACAATAAGGAAAGTGTCTTATTCAATCAAGAGTCGAAAATACATAGAAATAAACACTACACTCGCTAACGATTAGGTCTATTTTTGAACCACAACAGATGGGAATGTCCTAAAGGAAGAGGCTATTATTTATTGAAGAACCCCATATACACAATACGAAGTCACAAAGTGTGTCTCTCTCGTGAATGACCTGGGTAATCCTAAACAGAAGCCCTTGAGACTCTCTCTATAATTGCGCTACAGACTTCTCGAGCTCATTTTCTCTTCTATGTACAAAGTCGATTTTTGTTAACAACCTCTCCATGGCTTGCTTTCCAAGACACTCAATATGCTTCCTTAATTGTTGAACTAAATTATCTCCCTCACATGGCTTCAGCCACAAGGTTTTCTCAATGCCTACTTCTCCTACATAACAGGAAAAGGTAGGAGAACACAAGTTCAAAATACACTACTGCAAGTAATGAAGCAAAACTAAATACAGTAAAGCAAACAACTAACATCTCATAAACCCACCATGCATATTTACACAACATAAGAACAAGAGTAGTCAAATAGTTATTGTTGTGTTATCTAAAGATCCTGACAGGGTGAGTCTAGATTGCGCTCCTGCATTAAACAGGCTTTGATCTGTATTAGAATCATCAAGCACCACCTCCTACCAAATTGCCTCAAAAGGGGAATTAGGAATCCCCTTATGCTTTCGGGACCATTTTCTCCTGTAGTAATCCAGTGTGTCTGTTATAGCTCCAGGTCACCAAGAAAATCCAAATTAACCTTCACATCCACCACGTCGAGCCGATCCATAAAAAACCACCTTTTCACCTAGGCATAATTTGTATAGAACTTTGAAGGTTGTGGTATCGAGATCTCTTATTTCACCAAGTTTTTTCTTACTTTCCCTTGCTCTCTCCTTCCACCTGTCAACCATTTATGTCGCCTTGACTACCAACTGCTCGGCTTCCTTCAGTTTCTCATTAACACTATCAAGTTGTTTGGTATTCTCCTCCAATCTTGTCCTAGCATCCCTCTCCCTCTCTACGCCCCTACCTCAACACCCAATTTCAATTGGGTAATCTCAACATGATCTCTGGCCGATGTCGATTACAAATCCCCAAGTCGTGTATGCAACCCATCGCAGAAATCATACCCTGGGTACGACAGTATAATAAAGCATAAGAAATACTTCTAAATCTTTACTGAATTAAATTAACAAATGAATAATCAATAAACTTACATGAAAGATGCCGTGGTGAAAGCTAGAAGAAAGGTCTTCGGTAAGCGGAGGAGGAGACGCTATAAAAGAAGGAGGCAATTCAGTTACGTCATTGATGAGAAGGCGCCCCATCCATTCGATCAAGTCAGGAATGGCCCCCTCCCCCCAGATAGGTAGGAAGCGGGAAGAAAGAGGAAGCATACTAATAGGAGACACCTGATTAGAGCAGGTGGAATAGCTTCAGAAGAAGATGGAAGGTCAATTTTTTTCCCTTGAGTGGGTCATCTAGCACAATTAGATTGTCTCTGGATCTTTTCGCATCTTTCTTTTTCTTTTGTGCAGCAACCAATTTCAAAGACATGGTACCTACACAGTTTAAGTAACAACACGCTTAATATACTACGCGGTGCAAAAAAAGCATAACAAAGAAAAGAAAGACATAAAAACCAAGATACTTGTAATTAAAATATACCGCTTGGTGCAGCCTCGTCAAAAGCATAAACGAAAATAGAACGACAAAAATGAAGATGTGAACGAAGGAAACTATGTTTGCATAGTGGGTCTTCCATGAACTAATTCGAACACATACAACCTCTGCACCATAACTAAGTGTTGTTGTCCTACTAAATGAAAAGAGATCTTGTTCGCTTTTAGAAAAGCTCATGAAAATTAACTAGGAAAGAAAAAAATTCAAGTTGATGAAGGAAGCCTCAGGAGCTGTAATAAGAAAGAAAACAAAAGGCGGTACTAGGTTCCCCAAATGAGGAAATGAAGTCATCTTGATTCAAAATGAAAGGGAATTGATCCGCCCACTTATAGGTCTTGCGTAGAGTTGTCGAAAAAAAGGATTTGGTAGCTTGAATATAATAAAATCTAAGGCATTCCGAGGTTAGGCTCTTGCACATTGAAGATAAAAAGAGCATTTCTCGAAAAGGAGGAGTTAAGTTTCTAGTGTATAAAATGTAAGTGCAAGCACAGAGAGGAAAATATATAGGGCTAATTAAATGGGGGTTAGACCCAAAAGTAAGGAAAATATACCCCTTTAGGGGCAAATAAATATGACTTGAGAGTGTAGGGACTCTAAACTCACAGCCCTCAATTCCAAACTTAGTCAAGATTTCTTCAACCCGACTTTCCTCACAAATGGTCGAAGTTAGATTTAAAAAAGACAAATTATGACCCGATGAACTGGGAATATCATCGAAAGCCATTGATAACTAATAGAATGGGTAAATTAAAATCAAAACTTAGAAAAACCACTTCAACTCAAACAGAAGATAAGTAAAGATAAGGAATTCATATAAAAAGAGAGATGTTTCAACTAAAGAAAGAAACCGATTAATTAAACAAATATAATCAAAATTTTATTCAACAATTTTGAAAGCGTACATGATTGCACAAATTATTTAAAGATCGAATGGTAAACTAGTAAAAGTCTAGAAAATGATTTCGTCAAAATAATCAAAAAATGTACCAATTTATACTGGTAGTTTTGCTAAACAAACAAATTTAATCAACCACCTAAAATATAGAAAAGTAAGAAGAAAGAAGAAACGAAATAAATGGCTTATAGATTAACACTGGTTGAGGTTTAGTAAAAGGGAGTTGAAGCAAAAATCATAAATTGCCTAAGATTTCTTTTCTATTTGTTGAGGAAGTAAAAGTGAAATATAAGAAGAAAGGAGAAATAAGTACATGTTAATTTAGATGATCTCAACTTTTGAATTCAAATGACAATATTAATCAAAACCATTAAATAGTAATAATGAGAAGGGATCTTCACGAAAAACTAAGTAAATCTCCTAAAACCAAAGTGACGTGTCTGATCATGTACGAAGAGCATGGCCACCCATATAGTGACATGTGTAAGGAGCATTAAATGCAAGGTGATTGATTTATTTGATGGAATGAAAAGTGGATGTATTACATTACAAGTCTGCACTATGCATTAGCGCAGACTTCGGGGCAACTATCACATCCATTTTCGATCATAATGTAGGAAGCACGGTCCAATTAACAAAAGAACATCAAAGTATAGTGAAAATAGCCCAAAATGAATGTAGTGGACTAGACAGATTTCTAGAAAACATTGTGCGCGAAGTTTAGTAAAATGAACTAAACATGAAAAATAGGCCAGCCAATCCCATAACGTAGTCGTCTCCCTAAACAGGAGTAAGCCATACCATGAAACGTACTGCGTATAATCATAAGCACTTAAAATAACTAAACACTGTAACAAAACAAACAAAAATGTAAACAAGAACCATGCTGCCATAAAGCAAAGTAAGCACTCGAACTTTCCAGAGTCAGCGTTGTCCACATACTAAGCTAATCTTCGACAAACACTATGTCGTCACACCTTCAAATGACACCATCATTTCGTAGGCCACAAACCATCTTAAGAACCTACACCATCATTTTTAAAACCATCTTTGCCTTATAAGAAAATCACAACATAATGCATAAGCAGAATGCACTTCCATTAAATACAACTGCGTCATGATACCAAGATAACCATACAAGCAAGAAAATGAACAAAACTAAAACTATTAACATAGATATGTTTCATTACCCACTTGATTGTCCAAATGACCAGTGTAGAAGTAGGTTACCAAGATATATATATATATATATATATATATATATATATATATTGCATTACCAAAGTCAAACCAAATGCCCAAATGATAGCAAAAGCAAAGAAGATATGTTGCACTCATTAACCAAACTGATTGAGTGCATCGACAACTCCAAAGAAAGAAACCACTTTAACACACAAAGAAGTGCGGCCATTATTCAGTCAAATCCCGGCTACCATAATAAGACCAAGAAGATGTATCGTGCTGCAACATCTCCAAAGTGAAACTGCACCACCATGTGGAAACTGATTCACCTCATTTAGACTTGGCCCCAAAACACAACTACCACAACAATTATGGACTGTGCCACCCTTTCATATTAAAGCAAGGCCCAAACAATCCAAGCAAAAAGCACAATATTGACTCCTTGGGATGTGTACGGTGCCGAAGCAATTACAAACTTATCAATTCACCAATTTCAGACAATAACACTCCAAATTCAAATCATCCTGCCTAAATCCGAATCTCCCTGCCAAAAACAAACTTTCTCGTCTATGGCTGCGTCAACAATCTGTGCACGTTACAACAATCAACAGATGGAGACAGGTGGAAACATTGGATGGTAGGTTAAGAATGTAGAGGAGTGACATCAATAGTCCATGAAAGAATTTATGCTATAAATAGAAAATTGTTGTAGCAGAGAAAATGACTTTATTAATTCTTTGAAAAATGACCTTATATCTTGTATGCTTTTCTGCCATTAAAATCAGTGTATGAGGAAGAATAAAGATAATAATAGATTTTACCCGTGGACACAGGATTTTCTAAAATCTGAATCACGTAAATTTTTGTGTCCTTTACTTTACTGCACTTATCGTTTTTTGTTTTTAGCAGATTCTATTTAGCTTTTACTTTACTAAGCCTGACATCTAAACTAACCTAGGCATTTTAACAAACAGTTGAAGTGTCTCTTCATAATTGTGTAAACAAACAGTGACATAATTACTACTTTAAGGCAAATTTAATACCACTTAAACTTGTTGATTCATAACCATAGAAGTGATTAGTCCCATAATTACTCCGTAATCAATTGGGTGTTGTAAGATGAAAAATCTCACTAATAGAATCTTTGTTAATTTTTAGGTACATTTGGAACTCTTTCATATATGCTCACCTATTTTATCAAATTGGATCACTTTATTTTCTATGGCATATTATTTCATTTACTTTCGTTTTATATTCTATGAACTTATCATATACATACTACATGTGTATCAAATACACATGTTCACGTTTATGATAATTCATCCGTGAATTCAACTTAGTATGTGGAACCGTTTGATATTAATGGACTTTCGGTTGCATACATCTATATGTATCAATTAGAAAATTTCATCAACTCTTATGACGCTTCCACCGAATGGGTGCTTTGCCCTTAATTTTCTGATATATAATTCACTAGTATCACATGATTCACCATTATATAATCAAAGCATTATTTATCAAAACCATGGCTTAGTCTATAATTCCAAAATAATTGTAAATAATTTCAGATATTTTTGTATTTTCCAACGCATCACTTTTGTTATGAAAACAAATACCACTATTATAGTTTTATTTTATAACGATTATCATAATAATCATATTAAAATAAAATTATGTCTATTTTTCAGTAAATATTGAAAATTAGTTATTATTTCATAGATACTATTTGGCATGTTTTACGAAAACAATTTTCGTAACTTGATGCGACCAATAAATGTTATATGGCATGCTCCTATTATTTCCGCCATTACTATAATAGCATATGAAAATGAAGCTCCATTCAACCACTTAATATAGGCTATTTATTTCATTTACTGTAACTGGTTTATAGTCGAGAATTTTCAGATCAAATATCTTAAATTCAAAGAGATAAATCGCATAGAAAATAAATTTTCTATTTGAAAGTATATTTTGGAATAGAAATCATATTTCCTATTCCAATGTTAAGTATTATTTATTATTTTACAATTCTCATTTTCGATGTTTCTTTATGAAGCGGAAATAACCATTAACTCTCTTCATCCCAATTGTGCCTTAAGTTACATCCACTCTTACACATTTGATTTTCTTTCTAAATGGTCAAACCATTCAAAGGAAACCCTTACTACAATATCATAATGAATTCTTTACAAAAGTTCCTTTGATTATCCTTAACTTTTAGGGATATCAAATAAATTGCACTTTATGTAAACCGAATAAACTGACATTTCAATAATCGAATTCTTAGATATGTTCTATAGCCTTTGGTTCAGTGTTACATTTAATACAACAAGCTCATTGTTTGAATCAATCATATTGAATACACGATCTCATACTATGGTTTCTTACTTATTTCGAATGAACTAATTTCATTGAGGTTTCGTACATTATGAATTATGACCATTCATCGTATAATATTTATATGTGATCGTATATGGATCCAATATCCATAATCATGTATTACTTTAAGAATTCGAAACACATAGAAGGCAATACATGGTTCCAAGTAAATAAATACGTAAGCGACCAAATTACGAACGTATTTAATAGTTGTAAAATTAAGTAATTGCATGGGTATTGAAACAAAAACATGCAAAAATATATTGGTATATACTTTATATTTCTATTTTTCAACTGTTTTCCATACAATGTCAATGTCATAAATTGATGCTGTAAGAAGTGGCATCACAAGGGAATCGACGATGCTAGGTTCTTTAACGAAGAGTAAACAACACCGAAGATATGAGGTTAGGCTAATTCAATAGAATTACTGCACCGCTTCACTTCAATAATACACCTCATTACGTCGCCATTCATCGGTCCCACATTTCTTTAGTGTCGCTCCTCACCCACAGTGGATTTCATCACTTCGAGATTCATCAACGTCGAATTTCATCAACAAGGAAAAAGAATCAACATCGCTATTAAGTAACATCGCTCATCTTCAACGCTATCCATACTGCTTCTCATATATATCAAGCCTCTTTGGTGTCGCCTTCAGATGACGTCGTACTTCATCATTACATATTGTACATCAAGTGATAGAGCTCTATAGTACATGCACTATCTGTTGCAAACACCGCGTTAGTTGGTATCACACTTCGTCATCCATTGGAGGATGCTGCTTATAATAAAGAGCCAATCAATCAATGTTGCTAATGGACGATACCGCAAGTCATCTGGTACACAGCTTATTAGCGCCCCTATAATGACTTCGAATCTCATTGATATAAGTTGCTATAAATATACTACTCTAAGAATGTCAGCGCCATCTACCTTTGCAGCGTCGATGATGAATGTTGTCAACGTCCACAAAGGAGGGACAATGATCGATGTCGCTTCAATTTAACACTGCCACTAGCCAATGAGAAGTACCAATCATCATAATGGAAGTCATCGATGTCGAGAGTCATCAATCTCGTTACCAAATTATATAAAGTTGTTTTCTCACAACATTATCGCCTCCCATTAATGTTAACATCACCTACAACTGAGGATGTCAACCATCAATCAAGAGCATATCAATATATAAGATGATCAAGGCCGAAGACTATCAACATTCATGTTGCCACTTTATATGACATTCAGCGATGAAACTAATGCTAGATTGACACTATTGAACCAAGCATGCTGAAATCGAGCCTGCCGAAGACATAAGAGGCGAAGTAGAGCTACACAACCTCTATAAATACAGACCTTGGGGTGCGAAATAGGAGTGGATTTTTCTTTTCTCTCTCTATTCTTGATATCAAACTCTTGTAAACCCTAAACCAAATTGGATATGCCCATTGACTTCGACTTGGACATGCCCATTGACTTCGACTATGCCTTTTTTCGAGCATTATTGATATGGACTTGACTATATTCGAACTCGTCAAGATCAAAACCCGACGTGAACTATTTCGAGAAGTTTTGAACTATGATGAACATGCATATATGAATAATTATATGGACATTTGACTTTGAATAAAAGGACAAATTACATAGCCCATTATCGAGCCTAATGGAATATCGCACAAATTTGTTACTTGCCTTCTATACTTCTATTAAGCATATGACATATGACATGACATAGGCCTTTTTGGAATATTATTTTTGAAAGCCCATATAGACTCTTGAACATGACAACTTGAAATAGCCTTAAGGAATCTCATGCATAATGATCCAATAAAATATGTGGACTTCAGTACATTTCTCCTACCTATTTCCATCACCAATCCATCCTTCAGTGATTCCATCATGCACTAATCTTAAGTGATGAATTGGTCCTTGATGATATAACTAAGTCAGTATTGATTGAGTTATGCTTGACCATGTTACCACATTTGTATAAATCAAGGATTATTACATCACTATTGGCATAATGAATGTAATACCAGTTTTTGGTCTAACATATTTGATGCTAGAAGGAGGGCTCGAACCTTCGATCATATTTAATTCTTTCCATGAGTTAATGAACCAAAATTTTGTTTCAGGAAAATGAGATCAAGACAACTTAATGATCTAAATGAAGAGGTAATTCAAACAACAACATTAGAAGAGAATATAGTTCCCAACTTCAACTTTGGAAATACATAGCATGGAGAACCATTAGAGCCAGCATGACCTATTAGCCGTAGAGATTAGATTAAAAGCCTAAGACAACAATTGTTAGAGATAAAAGGACTTTTTGAAGGAAGACTTGCTCAAAAATCCTCTAAAACTACCAGACCCACATGAGGAGATGTAGTAGAATCTCCAAGGAGGGACTTGAATGCTACTCTACTTAGAAACAAAAGCAAAGGAAAACTTACCCTATCTTCACAAAAGAGTGGAGGTGACCAACAAGTTAAGATAAACAACCAGGGAAGATTAGAAGAAAAACCCAAGGAACAATCTGGAAGCTCAACTTCTAATGGGTACAAGCTTGAAAGAAGCAAATACCATAATAATTAATCTTACTTGAGAGACTTGGCAGAAAAAATTGCAAAAGATATGCTTAATCTCAAGGGAAAGAAAACTCTAGATGATAGTGTCAATGATAATCATCGAGAAGCTTCTTTCACAGATGAGAATATGACCACAAAAATTCCCTCCATATCAAGATCCCATCCATCGGGTATAATGGAACGTCCGATTCAAACGATCAGTTATTGGCTTTTAAAAGTCAAACAGACCTATACAATGCATCGGAGCTGTGCGTTGAAGGCTTTTCCCAACTACTTTTTAGGGAGCAGCAACTAAATTGTACCGACAGTACCGGGAGACGACCATTTATTCTTAGAAATAGTTTTCTTATGAATTTCCAGCACGGTTCTGTATCTACAAAGATTACACCATCGATTACACCATGGGAGCTAATATCAAACAGAAACTAGGAGAGTTATTGAGCGGTTGTCTTAAGAGATTCAATACTGAAGCCCTAAAGGCCAAAAAATGACTTATAGAGACAAGCTAGTGGCAGTCATTCTAGGCTAATTGAGCAAACTCTATTTTGGCGAGAATTCTACATACACGGATGTAAGGATTTGCAAGATTTCCATTTTCAAGTTGATAAATTCATTCGAATAGATGAAATGTATCATGCCCCAAAGAAGGCCCAAGGCAAAAAGGAAACAGGAAAGATTAAGAACAACCGCAACCATAAGAAACTAAGATGGGAAGAAGACACAGGCAGCAACCATGTTGCTTTGAATAGCCATATCTTACATATATGTTGCAATGAAGGAAAGGGACGACTTTCCAATCTCTTACAAATCTAAAACCGATCCTGAACCAAGAAAGGGGGAGATTACTGCACTTATCGTAAATTGAACGAGCATAAAATAGATGAATGCCGAGTACTGGCATGCATTATCTAACGAATGATCCGATTCAGACACCTGAAGGAATTTGTTATGGACAATCAGAAAGCTATCAGGTTTGAAAATGGCAACCAAAGGCCACCCAGCAACATCACAAACCTAATAGAGGATGATGTTCGACCATATTTCATTCCACATCTCAACAGAAATGACGTAATCCACGGAGGCCCATATCTGGCTGGAAATAGCAAAGGGGCTAGGAATCGCTATGTTGGGGAAGCAAAGAAAGGGATTTTCTCTATTTAAGAGGAGCCGCCGCTCAAGTATCCAAGATTCCAAATTTAGATGCATAATTTGATCATCACACCACAAGAGCTAAGAGAGGTCCGGCACCTGCACAATGACCTGCTTATGATTACTGCACAAATCATACTTTCTGTGGTTTCCAACATTTTGGTGGATACCGGAAGTGTCGTCAATGTAATTTTCAAGCATGCATTTGACCAGATGGAGATTCTAGAAGAAAATCTTAAACCAAGTTTTGAGCCCATTTTTGGATTCAACAATAAGGGGTCAACTCCTATTGGGCAAATAAGTCTTCTCCTACAAAGGGAGTTGCACCGCGCTCTCGGACCTTCAAAAGTCTCTTCATCATCATGGATCAATCTTCATATTATAATGCCTTTTTTCAAAAGACCGACTTTGGATGAAGTTGATGCCTTTGTCTCTCATAAGTATCC
This sequence comes from Allium fistulosum, assembly GCA_030737815.1. NCBI lineage: Eukaryota > Viridiplantae > Streptophyta > Magnoliopsida > Asparagales > Amaryllidaceae > Allium > Allium fistulosum. Next base: position 616,511,517 of record CM060907.1, read on the forward strand.
GATGGTGAAATTCTTGACCTAAAGCGGGTGGGGAACCATAAGAGGGGAACAATTTAGTGCCCGTGATATGTACTTCACAACTATTGAACAATATAAACGAGATTACATTTCTTGTTATGAATCGATGAAAAATAAGTTAATCTGAAATGAAACTAAAAAGCCTTTGGATGGTGATTATTCAAACTCATCGCCCAAAGCGAAAACAGAGCCCGTTATGAAGACTAAACATGTATTGAGAAAATTTGACTTCTTAAAGAAGAAAAGAAAAGAAAAGGAAACAAATCTGGTGGAAGATGAAATAATAGATGAGGAAATTTTCACTGAACTAGACTGTAGAAATGAACAAGAAAGAATGAAGCCTACATAAGATTTTGAGGAAAAATGTATAGATTCTGCCGATACAACGAAGACGGTAAAAATTGGAAGAAGTTTAAATAGCAAACTTAGGAGAGATCAGGTTCAGTTCCTTCAGTCTAGCAAAGATGTATTTGCTTGGACCAACTCAGATATTGTTGGAACAGATCCGACCGTCATATGCCATGTTCTGAATATAAACCCAAATATCACACCAGTCTGACAAAAGAAAAGGTAGTTTGATAAAGTTTGGTCTAGAGCTTTGAAAGAAGAGGTTAAAAGATTGCACAAGAATGGATTTATTAGAGAGGAACTTTATCCAAAATGGTTAACTAATCCAGTGCTAGTCAAAAAATCCAATGGGAAGTGGAGAACGTATGTTGATTACACTAATTTAAATAAAGCACGCCCAAAATTTTGCTATCCGCTCCCAAGGATAGACTAGTTAGTCGACGCAACAAGCGGACACAAACTCTTGTCTTTCATGGACGCGTATTCTAGATACAATCAAAATCCAATGTTCAAACCAGATGAGGAAAACACTGGTTTTATAGTAGATTAGGGAACGTATTGCTACAAAGTGATGCCCTTTATATTGAAGAATGTAGGAGCAACTTACTAGAGACTAGTGAGTAGATAGTTCAGGGAACAAATTGGATGGGACATGGAAGTATATGTAGATGACATGTTGGTCAAGTCTCAAGAGAGAGGCAGTCATCTAAAGACCTTGAAGAAATGTTTGGTGTATTGCGAAAATACCAGATGAAGCTTAAGCCACAAAAGTGTTCTTTTGGAATTCAGTCCGACAAATTCATATATCATTAGCACAAGAGGAATCGAAGCTAATCCTGACCAAACTCAAGCTATTAGAAACATGGTAGACCCTAAGACAAGCAAAGACGTAATGAGCCTGAATGGAAGAGTGGCAGCATTGAATAGATTCATTTACAAGGCCATCGATAAATGCATCCCATTCTTCAATGTGATCAAGAAGAAGAAAAACTTCGAATGGAGTGAGGATTATCAGAAAGCAGTGTATATGTATATGTATATGTATATGTATATGTATATGTATATGTATATGTATATATATGATGTTGATTACTGTTCTGTGATGTGCTTTACATTTAGTTATTGTATTTTGTTCTGATAGATCCGTTAGCCACCTATAGTTTTGGATTAAGCATTTACTGGGTATGTCGATCCACTTGAGATAGAAAAGAAAAATCATATTGCATTTATCGATGTATTCAGTAGATGTTTAAGATAAAATTATAGATGGTCGCCCTTAACCAGCCCTATTCTCCGCTTTAGCAGACAAAATTACTCGTTAATTCTCTTTACTAAGGTGGGTCTCGGGGTGGGGCGTTACAGCATGCATTTAAAGAGCTGAAAGATCATTTGGAAAAACTGCCAATTCTCTCTAGTCATGTGGATGGGGAAGTCTTTATCTCTATATAACATTTTTTGAACATGTAGTTAGCTCAGTGCTAATAAGAGAAGAGAAGGGAATTCAACTCCCAGTACATTATGCCAGCAAGTGGCTCAAAGATGCAGAAACTAGATATCCAGTTATAGAAAAGTTGGAATACTGTTTAATGCTCACCACACGAAAGTTAAGGGCTTATTTTCAAGCGCATCCAATCAATGTTTGAACTAATTTCCCACTCAAGAAGGTTTTTAGTAAACCAGAAACTTCAAGATGGTTGGTTTAGTGGGGAATTGAACTTAGCCAATACGATATTGAATTCCTATCTTGGGTATCAATTAAGGGACAGGCACTAGCCGATTTTGTCAATGAATGTACTAGATTCATTAAGGAGCAATCATAAAGATAAAAAGATATAAAACCTAAGTGGCAACTATTCGTAGACGGGGCTTCAAATGAATAAGGAGCCGGCGCCGAATATGTAATAATAACTCCTGTTGGACATCATTTTCACTATGCAATGAAGTCAGAGTTTCCAGCTACCAACAATGTAGTAGAATATAAGTCCATGATAGCGGGACTTACTCTAGCCCTCCAATTTAAAATCCCTAGAATTGAAATTTTCATTGATTCAAAATTAACGGTAAATCAGCTAAACTAGAAATAGACAAAGACACCAAACTGACTCTATATGTCAAAAAGATATTGAAAATGTTGACCCAATTTGAAGATTTCTCAATACATCAAGAGGCAAGAACTCCCAAGATGATTCTTTGGCAAAGTTAGTATGCTCACGGGGGCAATAAAAGCCCAAATCGTTCCGATGGGTTACCAAGAGAATCCTAGTATAGAGGAGAAAAACCCTAATCCAGAAAATGAGTCCATAGTGTTGACCATGCCTCAAGCCTTAGCATAAAAGAAGAAAGAAGATGAAACTGAGATCCTTCAAGAAAACTTTTCTTATATGAAAACTAATCAATATGAGAATAATTAGATGACTTCTATTGTCGAATATATAACAAAAGAAAGGCTGCCAACCAAAAAAAAAGAGGCAAGGAAAATAAAGTGCCAAACTCCGACTTTTTTCATAGCAAATGGGACACTTTATAAAAAGAGATATTTGACCCCTTATCTAAGACGTGTTGATCTAGAAACAGGAGCCAAATCACAAGGGGAATTCCATGAAGGATTCTACGAAGACCAGTCCAATGGAATGAAATTGGTCAAGAAAGTTATGAAGCAAGGCTTCTATTGGCCTTAAATGACTAGTCAAGCTATTTATTATGTAAGAAGATGCGAAAATATCAAAGGTTCTCTAAGATCTCGCGCCTACCATCAGCGACTTGACTTCTATCTCAAGCCCACGGCTTTTCGATGTAAGGGGAATTGACCTAATTGGGTCATTGCCGATATCTAAAGCAGGAGCTAAGTACGCAGCAGTAGCCATTGATTACTTCACGAACTGGGTAGAAGCTGAACCACTTCCGAATATCACATCAGGAAAAGTTCTCAAGTTCATAATCAAGAATATCGTTACCAGACTCAGGATTTCATACCAGATAATATATGACAATGGAACTCAATTTGAAAGTGAATAATTTACCCGGTTCTATTACAAGAATTGAATCATCAAAAGCTTTTCATCTATAGCTCATCCTAAAGCAAATGGAGTTGTCGAAATAGCTAATAAACTGTAAGACCATTCTAAAGAAGCGGTTGTACAAGGAAAAAGGGAATTAGGTAGAGGAATTACCTCTTGTTCTATGGGCATATAGAACTTCTACTAAAAATGCGATAGGGCATAACCCATACTCCTTAACATATGGTTATAAAGCCATGCTTCTAATTGAGGTTGAAGTACCTTCTCATCGAAGAATTGCATATGCATTCAATCCAAATCAAGAGTTAAAAAGAGAACCTCTAGACTTACTCAACAAGTTAAGAGAGAAAGCAGCCATACGAATGGCTGAGTATCAACGAAGAATATCCAAGTACTATAACTCTAGAGAAAGAGGAAAATCGTTTCAAAAAATAGATCTAGTGCTCCAAAGAGTCATGGAAAATACTAAGAATCCGATGGACGGACCGTTAGGACCAAATTGGGAAGGGCCCTTAATCATACACAAAGTAATCCCGCTTGGGACCTATAAACTCTGCCGACCAGATGGCAACATCATAGCAAGAACATGGAGTGCCGAACATTTGCGGCTATATTTTCCAACGATGGATGAATAAAGAGAATTTATCAGTTCAATAATGAAAAGGAGTAAGATTCTCCCAAGGAAGAAAGATCTAGCTATCAAAGGCTTATGACCATAAGAGGTCCTAGGACATCAAAGGCCCTAGCCATCAAAGGCTCATAACCGCAAGGGGTCCCAAGCCATGAAAAGTGCTAGCCATCAAAGGTTCATGACCGCAAGAGGTACCTAGTCATCAAAGGCCATATCTAAGCCTTCGATATCGTCATTAAAGACCTTACTGAAGCGCCTCCTAGAGGGAGGTCGAAGTAAGCCTTTAGTGTCATCATCAAAGGCCTCACTAAAGCATCGAGAAAGCCTTCAATCCCTGCTAATGTGGCCTGGTTGGAGTGCCTCCTAGAGGGAGGATGGAGTAAGCCTTTAGTGCCGTCATCAAAGGCCCCACTGAAGCACCTCCTAGAGGGAGGACGGAGTAAGCCTTTATTACCAGTCATCAAAGGCCTCACTAAAGCACCGAATCAATCTTCAAGAGAAAGGTCTATCAAAATCAGAGCCAAGTAGTGCTCCAAACCAGTCAATCTTCAAGAGGAAGATCTATCAAAATCAGATCCGAGCAGTGCTTCAAACCAGCCAATCTACGAGAGGGAAACCTATCAAAACCAAAGGCAGATATCGTTTCAAGACAAACAGTCTTATAGGGGAAAATCTATCGAGTATGAGTCGTTTGTGCTTTTTGACAAACATGATCTGTTATTATTGCCAAATATGGATTTTTGGTCTTCTATTATTGCCAGATATGGATTCCTGACCATAAATTATTTTCAGATATGGATTTTTGGTCTTCTATTATTGCCAAATATGGATTTCTGATCTTCTATTATTTTTAGATATGGATTTCTGGCCTTCTATTATTTCCAGATACAAATTTCTAGCCTTATATTATTTCCAGATACAGATTGCTAGCCTTCTATTATTGCTAGATATGGAATTATATACTTCTATTATTTCCAGATATGGATTTCCAGTCTTTTATTATTTCCAGATATGGATTTCTAGTCATTTATTATTGCCAGACAAGGATTTCTAGTTTTTTATTATTTCTGGATATGGATTTCTAGATTTCTATTTTTATTGCCAGATATGAATTTCTGGTCTTCTATTATTTCTAGATATGGATTTCTGGACCTCTATTATTATTTCGAGATATGGACTTTTGGATTTCTATTATTATTGCTAAATATGGATTTCTGGTCTTCTTTATTTTTTGATATGGATTTCTGTACTTCCACTATTTTTTCTGGATATGGATTTCTGGATTTCTATTATTATTGCCATATATGGATTTCTGATCTTCTATTATTTCAAAATATGGATTTTTGCACTTCTATTGTTATTTCTAGATAAGGATTTCTGGTCTTCTATTATTATTGTCAAATATGGATTTCTGGTCTTCTATTATTTACGGATATGGATTTTTGGACTTCTATTATTGTTGTCAGATATGGATTTCTGGTCTTCTTGTAATGACCCAGAATTTAATCACTATTTAAATGAATATTTAATTATATTTTTAAATAATTAATAAATGGATTTTATTAATAAATAAAAATATTTTAAGTAATAACTAATAATGATAAAATCGTTTACAAAATTTGTTTACAAATATATATAGTTCATAGAGAAACAGAAAATGTGACCGAAAATTATTTTTCGAAATTTTGATTTTCCATTGGTTAAAAGTCATCTAAAATGTAATAGCGCTATTGTAAACACACATGCACACAATGCAAACTATTTTAACATGGTGTGTACATGTATATGTGCATGAACATGTTTTCCTCCTTATGTATATAAACATGTAAGTTAAAAAGAAGATTTTATTTTAAAAAAATATATATACATAACATATATAAAAATACTCTTTTTCAACACATGTACATGGTGCATGGCTTGAATAGTACATGAGAGGAGGGGTACAAGTGGTGGACGAAAATGGAGGGAGGGGTATGGAGAGGCATGCATACATATATATTAAATATAAGCACTTATATAATTTTTAATTAATTTCCTAAGCCAATATATACCCCCTAACTTTCATTTTTCTCATTTTACAATCTCCTTCTCTACTTTAAAATTTCTAATAACTTAAGCAAACATCCATGGCTTCCTCTTCATAAAATTTTAAAGTGAGAAAATCCACTTCATTTTGTTAAAAATCTCTTTTTTAATTCACAAAATCACTTCTACATCTGCTACAATGCCTCCTCTTTTAAGTTGCAGCCCATAATTCCCAAAAAAACATGAGGGACGAGACCAAAATTCCCATGGTCGAGCCAAATTAGCCTTGGCCGAGCCTAGAGTGTTCTAGCAACCAAAGTTTCAATTTTTGCAAGTTTCTAAAGTATTTTCAAGTTTTGGCAAAAGTTCGTCTTAATTTTAAAAAGTTTCGGTGAGTAAAACTTTTGTTTTTGGAAAAGAAAAATACTTGATTTTGATGAACTATATGGTGTGAAAATATAATGGTTGTTGTGTTGAATTATCATGTTATTATGATGACACATGATTATACGTTTGTGTTTGAGCTTAGATTTGTGATTTGGTTGTTAAATGATATGTTTTGGTATGGATATGTGGATGGTCGGTTATGATATGATGGTAGTGTGTTTATGAAAACAATAACCAAGTGTATGTGATGAAATTGTTGTGAAGTTAGCACTTTGAAAAGTTGTAAAGGACTTGAGGTTCGATTTGAAAACAAAAGCTCTTTTTTTCTAGCTTTGGATTTTGGAAATGTTTTTCCAAGTTTTGACCTTTTGTTTAAGTTTTCAAAGCTTTTCCATTTGTGTTTTCAAATATGTAGTAGCTATAGTTAAAGTGAATTTTTCATCTAGAAATCATAACTAGCGAACTGCGCTCGTAGGCATAGTCGCTGTGGATGTAGTTCGGAAAATTTTATGATTTCAAGTTTTAAAGTGTTTTCTTTAGGATAGTTTTTGAAAACTCATTTCAAACTAATTAAATAAGTCAAAATTTTAAGTTTTTTTTATTTAATAATTTAATCATTTAATTTATTAATTAGGGTAATTATTGATTAATTAATTAGTTAAGTAAGTAATTAGAGTTTAAGGAAACTATTAACCAAGTAACTATTTTAATTAAGTTTTAAAAAATGATTAATTAAGATTAAAGAAAATTAATTTTTATTTAATCGAGTTTATTTACTTTAATTAATTATTTAATTAGAGTTAATTATTATTTAATTAAGGGTTAATTATCCACTTAATTAGGGTTTAATTACTTAAATAAATGTTATTTAAATAAATGTTTGATTATAAATAATTTTAAATTAATTAAAGTTCAAAGTATGATTTTTGATTTAATTTAAGGTTGATTAAAGTTTAATTAAGTTTTAAACTTATGATTTGGTTAAGGTTTATTTATTTTAAAGTTTCTTTCAAAACTCTATCGGTTATTTATTTTTAACCAATTTTCTTGTTTATGTAAATTGTTTTAAAACCAAGGATCCCTTGTCCATGCTATTAAGTGGCCAAATGAATTAAAGTAGTTGTAATAAAACGTTGACACGTTTTATTGAAAGTAAGTCGACTTGTACTTATCACAAATACCGCACTTTGGGAATGTGATGAATACAAGGAGGTAAATTTCGATAAGCGAGTCATGATAATCTAAGCATATGGAACATATGTTCATATGTAAATTTTACACCTTGATAGTGGAATGGTCCATCATAAATAACTCGACCTTTTAAGTTATCAAACGTTGGTTTGGAAAGACTGGGATCGGATATTAGTTGTTAGCCGAAAACCACTTCAAACTAACGTAAACGTTCGAATTGGAAATAGTGAAAGGCAAGGTCCAAGATGAAGGCTTTAGAGTGCAAGGGCTATTTGCTACTAACCCTGAGGATGATTCCAAAATGGGTGTAGTGAAAATAGTGCCTTCGGTTCGTTCATCTCCAAATGACTTATATGGATGAGTGCTGACATTGTGTCAACATATGGAAGGCAATGTTAGAATTCCAAGTGGCAATGCTATAATAAAGGTAAACATAGCCTCAGGCCTCATCAACCAGGAATGACTAAAACATGGGAGATGCAGCAAGGTTAGGTGGGTCGCTCCCATGAGGGTAAAGTCATCCCTATCAAGAGTCCCTACTGTCAACTCATGTATGCTTCGGTACGGTTGCTGATCCCAATCAATGGGTGATCTTATTCGGTACTATCTAGTAAAGGGTAGGCCAATCTTGTGTTGGCAGGGGTCGATAGGTTCAACTCGGTGTTAATTTATCTAGAGATGCACCGTGACGGGTGGTACTCCAGTAGCCCGGTCATTGTATGGAATCCATTTCCCAATAAGTTCCTTCGGTCTTAGTTGTATACCTATTATGTTGTAATTTAATTAATGTAACAATTTCGGTTATGTGAATTATTTATTTGAAAAACCCTAAACATTATGATAATATCACTGGATTTCTATATAAAGTGTTTGGTTATCGTAAGGTAAAAACCCGTCCGTGTTTATGTGCGACATGGTCTTACGAGACACTTTTGACAAAGCGTTTTATAAAAGTAAAAATTAAGTTGTTTGAGTTTACTTACACCAGACCCATGTCTGGCCTGTAGTTATATTTTCTTTTCCTAAAACTCTTGGGTACTCAAATTTTTATAAGTAGCCAAGTTATCCAGGTTTCTTACGAAAGCATTTTGAAGGAGCTAGAGCAGGTGGCTTCACTATTAGCTAGTTATTATTCTATTCCTATGTTATGTATGATCTATGTATTTTGTATGGACAGGCAACTATAACTGTCCAGCCGAAGGTTGTAATATATTGACTCTGGTATATTATTATTATGGAAATGATTTTGTAATATCCTATGTTACCTATTATTTGTTGTTCTGATTCGTGATGAGATTCTGTGATTGTGTAGTTTCTTCTTATCTTTCCTTTTCTTCTACCCTTAATGGCTTGTCTTTCGGTGCAAGAAAGGTGGTCGCTACAAATTTGGTATCAAAGCTTAGGTTAAACGAAGACCTAGGCTTTGGGTTAGGGTCAACTTCGAGAGTCGTATTTGTAATTTTTATTTGTATATATATATATATATGATTGATATATCAATTTGATAGGTTTGAGTAGTACCCTTCTTTCGAGATTTATCGCGTCCAAGTATTCTAAGATTATCGTACTATATCCAGGTAGTAAGACATGAGTAATAGAGGTAGATAAGGTAAGGGATTGGGTAGCACTATGACTACAAATGGTTGAACCCCAAATCCTAGAGGAGTTCGAATTGCCAAAACCAGAGCAGCCAAGAGTGAATTTCGCAACCTTATGCAAGGATTACACCAATTTAAGTGGGTAACCGTTTAAAGGAACTAAGTCTATCATGGAAGTTCAAGCTTGGTTGCGATCTTGTGAAAATATTTTTAAAGGTCTTGGTTTATCCGATAAACAGAAAAAGTTCATTGCAGCATGGCAACTACAAGAGGGAGCAACGGCGTGGTGGGACTCCCTTACTACAAATATTCCAAAAGAAGAGTTTTGTTGTCCCGATTTAAGAAGTTTTTGAGGACCAATTCTTGCCAATAATAGGAAGGACCAAGATGTACAGGAATTTCATCGACTTGAAATAGGGGGATCTATCTGTAGCAAAGTATGAGGCAAAGTTCAACAAGCTATCTTGTTTTAAACCAGAATTGATCAACACCCCGTTAAAGAAAAATGAGATGTTTGTTTTGGGTATGAGGGAAGAGTACCATGAGAAAATGAGAGCTTAGGTTAAAGGTACTTTTGTAGATTTAGTTGGTATGGCTCTAAGGTTTTGGAAAAGAAGAAGCCTTCCCCAGTAGCGCCTAGTTGAAACAATTCAAATAAAAGGAAGCCCAATCTAGGAGAGAATAAAGGGAAAAAGTTCAAGAATATTAGTTGTTACTTTTGCAAGCAGAAAGGTCATATTTCAAGGTCCTATTCGAACCATAAAGCTCCGAAGCAGCAAAGTGGACCCATCTCTCCAATGGTCATGAAGTCGCTTTGTTTCAGTTTTCATCAGTCAAGCCATATGATTAAAAGACTGCCCACTCATGAAGATGGTGCAACAGCCCAAGGTGTATGCTATTAAGAATGAACCGCCGACCTCAACAGATGTGAAGGGGAAAGGCGTCCTTGAAGGTACCTTACTGGTTAATGGTATTTTTCTTCGAGCATTATTTGATATTGGTGCCTCTCATAGTTTTATCTCTTGTGAATCAATAGGTAAATTCCATCTTATTCCTAGTATTGTAGAAAAACATATGTGTGTCTCTAACCCCATAGGTGGTGTAACCCATTTGAATATGATTTGTGAGAGTGTGCCAATTTCCTACCTTTCTCATCACTTTATTTATGACCCGTATGTCTTAGACTTTAAAGGATTTGATATTATTCTGGTATTGATTGGTTATCAAAGTATGGAGCAATCTTAGATTGTGTTGAAGGGACTATATCATTAGAAACTAAGTTGGGGAGAATTGCTAAAATATCATGCAAGAATCCTGGTATTAATATGTGTAGTTTCTTATATGCCCTAGAATCATCCCAGGATGAGTTAAGTTATGTGGAAGTTATTTAGAATTTTTGCGATGTGTTTGAAGAAGTCAATAACTTACCGCTGTACTAAGAGATAGAGTTCCATATTGATTTGGTCCCTGGTGCTAGACCCATGGTTCAACCCAAGAGAAGGATGGCCCCAAAAGAGTGGAATAGATTAGAAAAGCAAACCAATGACATGTTAAGAAGAGGGTTGATTAGACCTAGTCATTCGAGTTGGGGATTAGCTGTGGTATTTGCGGCTAAGTCTGATGGATCATTAAGGTTGTGCGTGGATTATAGGGAGTTGAATAAGCTGACAATTAGGAACAAGTATCCCTTACCCCGCATCCATGATCTTTTTGACCAACTTCATGGAGCTACGGTATTTTCTCAGATGGATCTAGCTATCGAATTTCATCAGTTGAGGGTTGCTGAAGATAATATACCCTTAACTACTTTTAGAGGTCCAAATCGTTTCTTTGAGTTGTTGATTATGCCTTTCGAGCTAACTGATGCACCGAAATATTTCGTAGATCTCATGAACCATGTTTTCGGAGATGTTAACAAGTTTGTGTTAGTTTTTATTGTTGAAATCCTCATCTACTCCAAATCTATGGAGAAGCATAAACATCATTTGGAAATGGTGTTGGAGACATTGATGATACATGTTTTGAAGAAGAAGTTTTGTAAGTGCCATTTTTGGAAATCGAAAGTAAGATTCTTATGACATATTATGATAGGAGAAGGTATTTCAGTAGATCTAGCGAAGGAGGAAGCTGTTCAGGAATGGAAGCGACCGCGGACTCTTACCGAGGTTTGCGGTTTCTTAGGGTTGGTTAGATACTATAGGAGGTTTATTCAAGATCATTCCAAGATTTCCTCCCATTTGACTAAGCTGACTAAGAAAGAGGAGAAGTTTGTATGGAATTGAAAGTGTGAAGAAGAATTTCTGGAAATGAAGAAGAGATTGACCAGTGCACCAGTTTTGGTTGTTCCAGATGGAAATAGTGGGTTCACAGTTTACACAGATGCTTGTGGAATGGGACTAGATGTTGTTTTGATGCGGCATGGTAGGGTGATTGCGTATGCAAGCAGGCTGTTGAAGCCTCATGAGAAGAACTGTGCTATGCATGAAGCCACATGAGAAGAACTATGCTATGCATGACCTGGAGTTGCTAGCTGTTGTCTTTGCATTGAAAATGTGGAGATACTACTTGCTAGGTAAGGATCCTTCTATTCCTCTTAGTTTCTTTCTAATCTTTGGAGATTTTAGGAGTATGTTTTCTTTCTTTAATTAGATGAAAAATTCGAGCTCTTCACGGATCATAAATCCATGAAGTATCTTTTTACTCGGAAGGATCTGAACCTGAGGCAACAGAGGTTGTTGGAGTTTCTGGCAGCTTACGACTTGGATATGCTTTATACGCCGGGAAAGGCTAATGTGGTGGTAGATGCCTTAAGCAGGAATGTTGTTTTGACTCTTTTGGAGGTTACCCCAACTCTTCTAGAAAGAATAGAGAACAAGCAAAGGGAAGATGGAAGTTTAGTGGCAATCATTAGGAACGTTGAGGAGGAATAGTGTAAAAGTTTTAAGATTAATAACCAAGGAGTTTTAAGGATGAATGGATGAATTTGTGTACCGGATGCCAACGGTCTTAGGCATGAAGTTTTGCTAGAATGTCATCGTTCTAAGTTGAGTATCTATCCAGGTGTCTCAAAGATGTATAGGGATATGAAACAGATGTTTTGGTAAAAGGAAATGAAGAGATATATCTCTATCTTTATTAGGAGGTGTTCGTGCTGTCAACAAATCAAAGGCGATCATAAAAAGACTGTGGGATTATTACAACCCTTGGAAATACCTAATTGGAAATGGGAAATGATATCAATGGATTTTATCGATGGTTCACCCAAAACCAGAAAAGGAAATGAAGGATATGGGTTATCGTGGATCGGCTAACAAAGAGCGCACATTTTATTCCAGTAAAACCAACAAGAACCGCTGCTTCTTTAGCTAAAATTTTCATGAGGGATATAGTCAAGTTGCATGGAGTTTCTGTGAGTGTTGTAAGTGATCGAGACCCTATATTTACTAGTCAATTTTGGAAAGCATTGCAAACAACTCTAGGAACAAGGTTAAGCTTAAGCACAACATATCGCCCCAAACAAATGGAAAGACAGAGCAAGTGAATCGAATTCTAGAGGATCTTTTAAGAGCGTGTATTCTAGATTTTGGTGGATCATGGAAGGATCATTTGCATTTAGTTAAGTTCTCCTACAACAGTAGCTTCCAAGCAAGCATCAAAATGACACCTCATAAAGCCCTATGTGGAAGACCGTGCAAGTCACCAGCATGTTAGGTTGAGACGGGAGATAGATTAGTTCTTAGACCGGACATGATCTGAGAGGCTACCAAAAATGTTGCAGTGATTAAGAAAAGAATGAAGGAGGCCTAAGATAACCAAAAGAGTTATGCTGATAGGAGGTGAAGGGATTTGGAATTTGTGGTTGGAGACTAATGTTTGTAAAGGTTTCAAAAATAAGAGGAGTTGTTAGATTTGGAAAAGTAGGGAAGTTAGTTCCAAGGTATGTTGGACCTTTCCATATTCTTGAGAGAATCGGATCGCTTGCTTATAGGGTCAAGTTGTCAGAGAGATTGGCGATAGTTCATAATGCGTTCCACGTATCTCATTTGAGAAAATATGTTCATGACCTATCTTTGAAGTGGAGCCATCAGTTCAAGAGCAATTGGAAATAGAACCGAACCTGACAGTGGTTAGACATCCAGTTTTGTGGATCAGGATGAAAAGAGGTTACGTAACAAAGTTGGGTGACTAGTCAAGATTCAGTGGAGTGAGGATCCAAGAGACCACACTTGAGAGATTGTGGACCATATGAAAGAAGCATACCCCAAGTATATGTTAGGATAGCTAGTCGTAGGTTGTATGTATAGTGTATGTTGTTATTATGGATGCTTAGTGCATGTCCTTGTAGTGTTTTATGATAAGAATATATAGCTTTTAGCATAATTTTAATTATCTCCTTGTTTGCTAATTTCGGGACGAAATTCTTTTAAGGGAGGGAGAGTGTAACGGCCCAGAATTTTTAATCGCTATTTAAATGAATATTTAATTATATTTTTAATAATTAATAAATGGATTTTATTGATAAATAAAACTATTTTAAATAATAACTAATGGTGATAAAATCGTTTACAAAATTTGTTTATCAATATATATAGTACATAGAGAAATATAAAATGTGAACTGAAATTATTTTTCGAAATATCGATTTTCCATCGGTTAAAAATCATATAATATGTCATAGCACTATTGTAAACACACATTCACATAATGCAAACCATTTTAACATGGTGTGTACATGTATACGTGCATGAACATGTTTTCCTCCATATGTATATAAACATGTAATTAAAAAGAAGATTTTATTTCATAAAATTATATATGCATAGCATATACAAATATACTCTTTTTCAACACAAGTACATGGTGCATGGCTTGAATAGTACATAAGAGGGGGGTACAAGTGGTGTATGAAAATGGAGGGAGGGGTGTGGAGAGGCATGCATACATATATATTAAATATAAGCACTTATATAATTTTTAATTAATTTCCTAAGCCTATATGTACCCCCTAACTTTCATTTTTCTCATTTTACAATCTTCTTCTCTACTTTTAAATTCTTAAGAACTTAAGCAAATGTCCATGGCTTCCTCTTTATAAATTTTTAAAGTGAGGAAATCAACTTCATTTTATTATAAATCTCCTTTTTAATTTACAAAATCACTTCTACATCTTCTACCACACCTCCTCTTCCAAGTTGCAAGCCATAATTCCTAAAAGAACACGAGGGCCGAGCCCAAACTTCCCACGGTCGAGCCCAATTAGCCTTGTCCGAGCCCATTTTGAGTGTTCAGCAACCAAAGTTTCAAATTTTCTAAGTTTCTAAAGTGTTTTCAAGTTTTAGTAAAAGTTTGTCCTTAATTTAAAAAGTTTCGGTGAGTAATCTTTTGTTTTTGGAAAAGAAAAACACTTGATTTTGATGAACTATATGTTGTGAAAATGTAGTGGTTGTTATGTAGAATTATCATGTTGTTATGACGACATATGATTATAAGTTTGTGTTTGAGCTTGGATTTGTGATTTGGTTGTTAAACGATATGTTTGGATATGGATATGTGGACGGTTGGTTATGATATGATGGTAGTGTGTTTATGAAACAATAACCAAGTGTATGTGATGAAATTGTTGTGAAGTTAGCACCATGAAAAGTCGCAAACCGATTTGAAAATAAAAGCTCTTTTTTTTCTAGCTTTGGATTTTGGAAATTTTTTTCCAAGTTTTCACCTTTTGTTTAAGTTTCAAAACTTTTCCATATGTTTTCAAATATGTAGTAGCTAGAGTTAAAGTGAAGTTTTCGCCTAGAAATCAATTCTAACGAACTGCGCTCGTAGCGATAGTCGCTATGGATGCAGTTCGGAGAATTTCACGATTTCAAGTTTTAAAGTGTTTTCTTTTGGACGATTTTTGAAAACTCATTTCAAACTAATTAAGTAAGTCAAAAGTTTAAGTTTTAATTATTTAATAATTTAATTATTTGATTTATTAATTAGGGTAATTATTATATAATTAAGTAATTTGGTTAAGTAGTTAGAGTTTAAGGAAATTATTAACCAAGTAATTCTTTTAATCAAGTAAGTTTTAAATAATAATTAATTAAGATTAAGAAAATTAATTTTTATTTAATAAAGTTAATTTGATTTAATTAATTATTTAATTAGAGTTAATTATTTAATTAATTATTTTTTAATTAAGGGTTAATTATCCACTTAATTAGGATTTAATTGCATAAATGGATGTTATTAAAATTAAAGTTTAATTATAAATAATTTTAAACTAATTAAAGTTCAAAGTAAGATTTTTGATTTAATTTAAGGTTAATTAAAGTTTAATTAAGTTTTAAACTTTGATTTGGTTAAGGTTTATTTATTTTAAAGTTTCTTTAAAAACTCCATCGGTTCTTTATTTTTAACCAATTTTCTTGTTTAAGTAAATTGTTTTAAAACCAAGGATCTCTTGTCCATGCTATTAAGTGGCCAAATGAATTAACATAGTTGTAATAAAATGTTGACATGTTTATTGAAAGTAAGTCGACTTGAACTTATCACAAATACCGCATTTCGGGAATGTGATGAATACAAGGGGTTAATTTCGATAAGCGGATCATGATAATCTAATCGTATGGAACATATGTTCATATGTAAATCTTACACCTTGATAGTGGAATGGTTCACTATAAACAACTTGACCTTTTAAATTATCGAACGTTGGTTTGGAGAGACCCGAATCGGATATTAGTTGTTATTTGAAAACCACTTCAAACTAACGTAAACGTACAAATTGGAAATAGTGAAAGGCAAGGTCCAAGATGAAGACTTTGGAGTGCAAGGGCTATTTGCTACTAACCCTGAGGGTTATTCGAAAATGGGTGTAGTAGAGACGGTGCCTTCGGTTCGTTCATCTCCTATACGACTTTTATGGATGAGTGCTGACATTGTGTCAACATATGGAAGGCAATGTTAGCATTCTAAGTGGCAATGCTATAATAAAGGTAAATGTACCCTCAAGCCTCATCAACCAGGAATGACTAAAACATGGGAGATGCAGCAAGGATAAGTGGGTCGCTCCCATGAGGGTAAGGTCATCCCTATTTAGAGTCCCTATTATCAACTCATGTATGCTACGGTACAGTTGCTTATCCCAACTGAGCGGTGATCTTATTCGGTACTATCCAATAAAGGGTAGGGCGGTCTTGTGTTGGCTGGGGTTGATAAGTTCAACCTCGGTGTTATTTTATCTAGAGATGCACCATGACTAGGCCTGTCAATGGATACCCGAAAAATCTGAAATCCGTCTGGATCCGTATCCGAAAAACGGATATTATCCGATATCCGAAAAGCGGATGCGGATATCCGATATCCAAAAAGAAAATCGGATGCAGATGCGGATATGGGCAAATCCGTATTCGAAAAACATCCGTTCGATCTGAAATTAATTATAATAAAAATTGTTATTATTATTGATTTATTATTTTAAGATGACCGTAAGTTATAGTTAAAATATATTTAGAAATGAATTGGCCCAAGCCCAAATTGCTCAAGAAAGAAAGTAAAACCCTAACTAAGCAAGTAACAATATTAATCTAAACTTATGTTAGAGGAATATGTATGTTATTTGGTTTATTAACTGATATTTGATTTTCTAGTGTGCTATACTTTGTATTTTGTTTAGATTATTAGTTACTTTATATGAGATGGCTAAGATGAAAACATATGAGAACTGAAAACAAATATTATCTATTGTTTTAGTTTGTTTTTGTTTATTTGAATTGTTGTAATATCGTACGAACTTGTTTATTTCGGATGCGGATATTCAATTTCGGATGCGGATATTTCAGATATTTTCAAATATTTGGAAATATCCGCTTTTTATTTTCGGATGCGGATATTTTCAGATATCCGAAAACTATCCAAGGATGTGGATGTAGATGTTAATTCTCTGATATCCACGGATATCGGATGCGGATTCGGATGTGGATTTAAATTTTCGGATGCGGATGCGGATACAGCCATATTCGCATCTGTTTGCATCCGTTGACAGCCCTAACCGTGACGGGCGGTACTCCAGTGGCCCAGTCATTGTATGGAATCCATTTCCCAATAAGTTCCTTCGGTCTTAGTTGTACCTATTATGCTGGAATTTAATTAACATAACAATTTCGGCTATGTGAATTATTTATTTGAAAAGCCCTAGACATTATGATAATATCAGGATTTCAATATAAAGTGTTTTGGTTATTATAAGGTAAAAACCCGTCCGTGTTTACGTGCGGCGTGTCTTACGAGGTACTTTTGATTTCGAAGCATTTTACAAAAGTAAAAATTAAGTTGTTTGAGTTTACTCACACTAGACCCATGTCTGACCGGAGTTTTATTTTCTTTTCCTAAAACACTTGGTTACTCAAATTTTTTTTAGTAGCCAAGTGATCTAGGTTTCTTAAGGAAGCATTTTGAAGGAGCTGGAGCAGGTGGCTTCACGGTTAGCTAGTTATTATTTTATTCCACTGTGTTATGTATGATCTATGTATTTTTTATGGACGGGTAGCTATAACTGTCCAGTTGAAGGTTTATTATATTGACTCTGATGTATTATTATTATGGAAGTGACAATGTAATATCCTATAATATCTATTATATGTTGTTCTGATTCGTAGTGAGATTCTATGATTGTATAATTTCTTCTTATCTTTCTTTTAAATATCTACCCTTAATGGCTCGTCTTTCGGTGCAAGAAAGGTGGCTGTTACAATTTTAGTATTTTCAGATATGGATTTTTGGATTTCTATTCTTATTTTAAGATATGGATTTCTGGATTTCTATTATTGTTGCCAGATATGGATTTCTGGTCTTCTATTATTTCTAGATATGAATTTCTGAACTTATATTATTATTTCCCAATATGGATTTCTGGATTTCTTTTATTATTGCCAGATATGGATTTCTAGTCTTCTTCTATTATTTCCGACAACGATTTCTGATCTTCTCTTATTATTAGAAGGACATTTTATTATCAAATGGGTTTATTATAACCATCGAACAAACCTATTGATCTTCTATTATAATTGTTAGAGGGATTTCTAGTCTTTCCCTTCTATGATATTTCCTTTTAGGAAACTACAATTTACAAATAATTATCTAGTCTTTAATTCATAAAAACCTTTTAGATAAATTTTTAAACTTGACAGACTCCAAAAGTAACATTAGGTTGGAAGCAAAAGGTCCTTCATAATCTCCTGAAAAGTTCAATCAAAAGGTTAATAATAAAAGTCATAACTTATTTTGCAGGAAAATAACACTAGAAGGGAGATCTCGCCAAAGATTGAGCAAAGCAAGGAAATTTATGATTTTACCTTAAGAGTAAAAGGCTACTTTTATGCAAGAGGGGGACTAAGTGTTATCCATACAATGTCAATGTCACCAACAACACCAAAGATATGAGGTTAGGCCAATTCAATAGAATTATGGTGCTGCTTCACTTTAATAATACACCTCATCACGTCATAGTTCATCGATCCCACATTTCTTCAGTGTCGCCCCTCACCACACTGCATTTCTTCACTTCGAGATTCATCGATGTCAAATTCCATCAACAAGGATAAAGAATCAATGTTGCCACAAAGCAACATCGTTCATCATCAACCCTATCCATATCGCTTCTTATATATATCGTGCCTCTCTACTGTTGCCTCCAGATGACGTCGCACTTCATCATTACATACTGTACATCAAGCAATGGAGCTCTATTACATGAACCATCTATTACAAACACCGCACTTAGTTAGTATTGCACTTCGTCATCCATTGGAGGATGCTACTTATAATAAAGAACCCAATCGATCAGTGTCGCTAATGGACCATAATGCAAGTCATCGGTTACACCGCTTATTAGTGCCCCTATAATGACACCGAATCTCATTGAGATAGGTTGCTATAAATATACTGCTCTAAGAATGCCGGCACCATCTACCTTTGCGGTGTCGATGATGAATATCGTCACGTCCACAAAGGAGGGTGAATGATTGATGCTACTTCAATTCAACATTGCCACTAGCCAATGAGAAGTGTTAATCATCATAGTAGAATTCATCGACGTCGAGAGTCATCAATCTCGTTACCAAATTATATGAAATTGTTTTCTCACAACACTGTCGCCTCGCATCATTGTTCAATACCGCCTTCAACTGAGGACGCCGACCATCAATCAAGAGCATATCAATATATAAGATGATCAAGGCTGAAGACTATCAACATTCATGATGCCACCTCTATTTGCCATTCCGCGACGAAGCTAATGCTAAGTTGACACTGTCGAAGCCAAGCATGCCGAAGTCGAGCTTGCCCAAGACATATGAGGCGAAGTAGAGCTGCACAACCTCTATAAATACAGACCTAGGGGTGCGCAAATCGGGGTGGAATTTTCTTTTCTCTCTCTATTCTTGAAATCAAACTCTTGTAAACCCTAAATCAGATTGGGGACAAATCCTATTTGATTGCAATCATGCATAATTAATACGAACAAGGAATTGGACATACCCATTGACTTTGATTATGCCTTTTTTGAAACATTATTGATATGGACTTGAATATATTCGAGCTCATCAAGATCAAAACTCGATGTTAACTATTTCAAGAAGTTTTGAACTATGACAAATATGCATATATGCATAATTATATGGACATTGGAATTTGAATAAAAGAACAAATTACATAGCCCATTATCGAGCTTAATGGACTATTGCACAAATTTGTTACTTGCCTTCTATGCCTCTATTGAACATATGACATATGACATGACATAGGCCTTTTTGGAATATTATTCTTGAAATCCCATATAGACTCTTGAACATGACAACTTTAAATGGCCTTAAGGAATCTCATGCATAATGATCTAAGAAATATGTGGACTTCCGTACATTTCTCTTCAAAGGCCTATTTCTATCACCAATTCATCCTTTAATGATTCCATCATGCACTAGTCTTAAGTGATGAATTGGTCCTTGATGATATAACTAAGTCAATATTTATTGAGTTATGCTTGACCATGTTACCATATTTGTAAAAGTCAAGGACTATATCATCACTATTGGCATTGTGATTGTTATATTAGTTTTTGGTCTAACGTCAATATTAATTCAGTTCAATTGTATATTTTAATGAATAGACATTTTATTAATTTTATTAGTTGCACATATTTATCGATGTATATTATTTTAACTTTATAGAGCAGATGTTCTTACAATATTATAAAGGTTAAATGTTACCATTTTATTTTTTTAATAAGGCTCCCACTAGTCCTTTATATTTCTCTAAACCCTAAAATGAAACATAGAAGTCTTTCAACTTCACTTGTGGGTGTTAAGACTCGTCTATCTTGGGATTCTGACCTTGAGTTTGCCGAACAAGTCATAGCCCCACAAATGATGGATAACCCCTTATTGGTTGTATCATGTACAACCCCTAATCCGTGGTTTCTTCTCCTAATCTCATATCGACCTAGAGAATCGAAAAATAATATTCATTCGTATCTACCATTTCGCGATGGCTAAGTATAGTATATGTACCTTGAGTTTGGTCAAAAAATACATATAGTTATCTTACCTCGTCGAGTCTATATACTAATAATACAATGCATAACATCCACAGCTTGAGTTTGCTTAACAACCAGAGAGTATGAAAGTAATTTGTTAATATATGTATAGTAGAGGACAACACTTATATAAAAGATTCATCATCTTTAATATATTTAATTAAGTGATATCGTCTTATGGAATAATATTTCTTATGAAATGCCATAGTGATTCAAGTGTTAAACACATCAGAAATCACGGTATGTGTACTGTATGTATGTATGTATTTATCCCTTAAGTATATTTGAATTCCTTACTGTTCCACCTTTTATTATACATTTATATTATATAAGTTTGATTTTTGTATAACATTTTATAATTTAATTAACTTACATAATAATTTTAAGTGTAATATTATATTCATTTTATTAATTAAATCGTATTTAATTAATTAATTAAGTTTTTAATTAATTTCATTTTATTCATCTTAAATTGAATATGTGGACTATAACAGTTGTAGTTATACATATATATCTTATATATATGTATTATATATTTATTAATCAATAGTTAATTAATTTATTTTAATTAAAACAATTTTAATTAATTATAATTAGTTTTGAAAATTATATAGAACCTTAACATCTTAAGATAATGTTACATATATCAATATATATGTTATTTAATTTAATTAATTAACTTTTAATTATTTAATTGATCTAATTAATCATTAAAAAATTCAAAATAATTATTTTATTTTCAAAACAACTTTGAAAATTATTTTATAACATTTATAAAATCATTACTAATTTCAGATTATTTTTATTTATTTTAAATTTAACATTTTAAACTTAAAATTTTATTTTAATTTCATAACATATTTTGAAAATTAGTCCAAGCTCCAAATCAATATGGGCCTTTATATTAGGGATAACCTATGGCTTACCTAATCCTTTCGAGCTATGCCAGTAGCCAAATAGGCAGAGTACTTGATCACCCAAACCCAACCTCAAATACTACTTTTCTAGACACCCAGGCTTTAATAAGTTAATCCTAATACTGATAATTTAGACCATATAGGCTATTTGGCTCTGATACCATTATTGGAACTAGGCACCTACGCAGTAGGTAAATGAGTAAATTTCAAAAAAAAAATCCATTTGGACGTTATTGGGCCTACGAAGTCCAAGATTATTTAGATCTTATCTAAATTTTGTTTAAAATATGTTACCCGGAATCCTGACCTGACTATATTGGACCGATCATGTAAGACAAATACGACTGTCCTCAAGAAGGATTACCCTGAAGCAATGGCTATAAGACCTGGAAGTAGAGTACAGATGGTTACACGAAGCCCAGATTGAATGGAGTTGATAGATCGATGACCCAGGATGTTAGAAATATGGAAATTAGCTTGGATAGACTAGCGATCGACATAGCTGGGTTGTACTCTAGGGATCGGCATAGTCATTTGGATGGATAGTTAACATGGATGAAGTATTAGAAGGATCCGCATAGGCGATGTTGCCTGGTTAGACATGACTTGCTAGTAATCGAGGGATCGGTATAGCATTCAGGATGAGGAGGGTTCAGCATAACAATCTGGAGCAAGAGGGATCCGCATAGTGTTAAGTGATAAGAGGGATCTGCATGTTGATTCATAAGAGGGATCGACACGATAGGTCATCAGATGGATCGACACTATATAACGAATTCAAGGGATAAGTGTGAATATGCAAGCATGGTTCGACATGATTGGATGGATCACTATGGCGTATAATAGGGGTCAGGATGCGAAGTATGGAGCCGAGTAGAAGGGATCTACACAATCCATTAGAGGGGTTCGGTAGGAATAACTTCAAAGTAGATCTGAATCCAAGATCGATAGAAAGCATGAGCTCCATATATCCAAACAACATGATATTTGGGGAACCATCATATCTAAGCATGAAGAAGCTATCATAGGGATTGCTGCCTCAAAATTAACAAATGGAGGGGTCGGTACCGATCCTTCTCCATAGGGATTTTGGCCTAGTGACCCCTATGGTGGGCCCATATGGGTAAGGAGGTCATGTAGCCGAAGTTTTAAAGAGGTTGATGGTCGCCCTCACTTATAAATACTGGTCTAGGGAGTCACTTTGAGGATCTTGACGCTGCTAGTTACATAGCCCTTTTATTATAGTCAACTTTCTTCATTACTCCCTTACTTCTTACTGTTTGCTACTGTAATCAAGATTATAGTGAATCATTGAAGAGAATATTCAAAGTAGACATAGGCAATCGGTGCCGAACCACTATAAATCCTGGTGTTATTGATTTCTGTTTTGATTTGCCTATTATTTTGCTATATTCCTCTATTTTAATTTAGTTTTCTTCATTTTCTTCTCTACACAAACCTATTCTTGGGTGTTTGTGGCCAATTTGGTAGCAAACATTTTGGTGCTTTCACTGAGAACCTGATTCTAAATGTGTTAGGATCCCCTTTGTAGCTACTGGATTGAGCAAATCCCCCTAAGGAGATCCATAGTCATCTTCAAAAACTTGCAGATACTACTCATATTTGCTAGTATCTAAGAAAAGAAATTGATAATGGTGAGACATACCAGATCAACTTCTCAGAATGTGGATGGGAATCAAACTTCCAGTATTCAACAAGGAGCCCCAAGCAACCAACCTGCGAATCTGAATGTGGACCCTGCTGAAGTCCAAAACCCTGCGAATTCTATAACTAAAGCTGAATTTAATAACTTTATGAGGGAGTTGATGGAAAGTCATAGACAGCCGAATGAGCAAATGCAGACTAATGCAAGCATAATGAACCAGATTGCTCAACAGCAGCGTGAGAACGCAAGAAGGGATCTCACTTCTTACTCAGCGTCGGAGAGTTCAACTACATCAAATGAATACCACAGGCGTAGGCGTCGCATGGGCAAAGGAGAACAAGCAAAAATATTGGAGCGTCGCTTAGATGACCAATATGGTCTGCCAAAACAGATCGGTGTCGATCCCTCCCTAGGGATCGGTACCGATCCCTCCTCCAAAGGAGGGATTCCCCCGCTACACTTGGCGAACCAAGCAGGAGCTGTTTTCGAAAGCTTGCATGCTGGAGTTTTGCTAAATGTTGACCAAGTACCACACCAGAATGATGACGAGATGAATCTCCAAGGTTCACATCAAGAGGATGGTGGACCAAGAACGCGTGAAATGGCCCATAGACATCGACTGGACCATTTGTGTGATGTGGAGCGCGACGACAGCTTGGCACCACCCATCCAGACACCGAATGTGCCGGTAATGGTCTGAAGTTGGTGAGGGAGAACCAGGGTTTGACGAATGATGACTGGGGAATTTCGAGGAGCCATACCCCATTTACTGACAATGTTTTGCATGTGGAATATCCGAGAAGGTTCAACATGCCTTCAACGCCTGCCTATGTGGGTAAAACCAACCTCAGGCAGCACATTATGAGGTACAAATGGCTGATGGATTCTACAAGAGCCAATGATGCAACCAAATGTAGATGCTTTCCTATAACCCTCTCTGGAATAACGACGATGTGGTTCACAAGATTACCCCCCGCGATCGATTTCAAGGTTAGATGAACTGGTGACTAAGATTGTGGAGCAGTTTCGGATCCACGCTACTTGTCCTAAATACATGGTGTCACTTTCCAGCGTAATTCAGGCTCAGAGGGAATCGTTGAAGGACTATTTGGAAAGATTTCATATCGTCGTTACAGAAGTCAATAACCCAAATGACCATGCTATACTTATGACCGTGACAAGAGGGATTGATCCAAAATGGAATTTGGTGATTGGCTAGCTGGAATACCTCCTGCCACATTAGAGCGCTTCTATTCAAAGGCAGCTCGGTTTCTAAGGAAGGAGGAAGCCAGGTCCTCTAGAAAAAAAATGTCGTGAGACTGAAAGGACAAGCAGTACAAAGCAACAGTGCTATAAAGCAGTCTGATGATAGTTCCAGGAAAGTCCAAGTTAATGTTCAGAACAAGTCGAATCAACAAAAGAGAAATGGGGACATGAATCGAGACTAGAAGAGGGAGCCTGGGAGACCAAGACCAAGGATTCCTATGTATGACAACTACACACCACTAAACGCATCCCTGGAGAATATTTATCTATCCACCTACGATACTATATAATATAAGAAGCCGCTTCCAAATAAGTCGACAGAGTGACAGAAACAGACCAGAAAATACTATCGGTTTCACGAGTGTTATAGGCACAATACAAATAAGTGCAGGCATCTCCAAGACGCTATCGAAAAGTTGATTCGGGAAAATAAATTGCAGCTGTTTGTGAAAGCTCCGTAGGATGGCGGACATGGGACATCTGGCTCAATCGAGGACAATCTCCGCGTAGGGCTGAGGAGCCTGCGCGGACCGATGGAAGAATAGTGATTAACACAATAGTCAGAGGACCATACCATACGTATAGGAGTTGGAAAGAAATGGAGAGTTATGCTAGCACACAATGACGATGCTAGGAGCAAGGATGCGGATAAAGTAGAGGCCCCTACAATTGACCCGACGGTCATTTCTACCATGATTGGCCCTGCTTTAGTGAGAAGGATTTTAATTGATTGTGGAAGTTCGACGAACATAATTTTTAAGAAGGCGTATGACAAGATGAGAATGGAGGCTAAAGATTTAAAACCATCTAAAGCTCGCATACATGGTTTCAGTGATGTGGCGACTAATGTTGTTGGTTATGTGGAGTTGCCTGTTGAATTGGGGGAAGGTGAACGTTGGAGAGTGCGGATCCTACCGTTCATTGTTTTGGATGTTGACTCACCGTACAATGTTTTTCTGGGCCGACCGGCCCTGGCTGAATTTCGGGCAGCTCTTGCCCCATGATGTTTAACTTTAAAGTTTCCAACTGATAATGGCGTAGGAGTGGTGCATGGTGATTAGGCAACTGGACGTGCCTGTTATGTAGCTGAGTTGAGGGAAGCTCAACGGAAGGAAAAGGGAAAGGGTGTAGACAAATCTATCTGCATCCAAGTTAGTGAAGGCTGACAATTGGTGCCTGAGCCTTGGCTTGGGCGCCACAGTCGGTTCTATAGAGATATAGATCCGAAGGATGACAAAGAGGAGCCCAAGGAGACCAAGACTACGCCAACTGAGCTGACGATTGATATAACAATCAGCCATGATGACCCATCACGAGTCTTGAAGATTGGATCGCAGCTCAGCCATTCAATGATGGGAGAACTTGCTGATTTTCTCCAAGCGAATCTAGATGTGGTTGCTTGGACTCATTCTGACATGTGTGGGATCTCGCTTGCCATTGCGAGCCATGCATTAAACATTGACCTGAAGTATGTTCCGGTAAAGAAAAAGAGACGAGGCATGAATACGGAAAGATTCGTTGCTTTTAAAGAGGAGGTGGATAAACTGAAAGTCAACGGGTTTATCTGCGACGCCCTCTATCCTGAATAGATATCCAATCCCATACTGGTGAAGAAGACAAATGGGAAATGGGGGATGTGTATCGACTATTTAGATTTGAACAAGGCGTGTCCTAAAGATAGTTTTCTCCTTCCAAGGATTGATCAACTAGTTGATTCAACTGCAGGACATGAATTATTGTCTTTTATGGATGCGTACTCGGGGTATAACCAAATCTCGATGCATGACCCCGATTAGGAACACACTAGCTTTGTGATAGATGTTGGGTTGTACTATTATGTGGTGATGCCGTTTGGATTGAAGAACGCCGGAGCAACCTATCAATGCTTAGTTAACCGGATGTTTAAAAATCATATTGGGAAGATGATGGAAGTTTATATGGATGATATGCTCGTGAAGTCACGACAATTAAACAACCACATTAGAGATTTGGCAGAGATGTTCGACATTCTACGATATTACAACATGAAAATCAATCCTCTGAAATGTTCGTTTGGTGTCGCGTCAGAAAAGTTCTTGGGCATTATTATCAATGCTCATGGAATAGAAGCTAATCTCGAGAAGATTCAGGCTATTCGAGATATTCAAGTGCCAAGAACCATTAAACAAGTGCAAAGTCTAAATGGGAAAGTTGCTGCCTTAAGTCGATTTATCTCGAGAGAAACCGACAAGTTCATTCCTTTCTTTGATTTGATTAGGAAGGGAAAGAGAAATTTCGAATGGACACGGGATTACGAAGACGCGTTTCGAGCTCTAGTGAATCATTTAGAGGGACCCCTTGTCTTGTCAAAACCAGTAGACCGTGAGGAGTTATATGTTTATTTGGCTATATCCGCACACGCTATAAGTGCCGCATTGGTTCACGAGGAGAACTGGACTCAAAAGCCGGTGTATTACGTCAGTAAACGATTAACAGGAGCAGAGAGGAACTATCTGAAGATAGAGAAATTGGCGTACTGCTTGCTAATTGCATCACAGAAGCTTCGTCTGTACTTCCAAGCGCATCCGATTAATGTTTACACATGTCAGCTATTACGAAAGGTCCTACAGCGACCTGAGACGTTTGGAAGGTTGCTTAAATGGAACATCAAGCTCAGCCAGTTCGACATTACATATCTTCCTCGAAAAGCTATCCACGGTCAAGCATTGGCGGACTTTATAGCTGAATTTTATGTGCAAGACGATCTTCCAAAAGGTAGCGAAATCCCAGCTATAAGATGGGAATTGTATACTGATGGGGAATCTAATGATCATTGTTCCGGAGCTGGGATTGTGCTTGTAACCCCTAAAAACCAGTCAATTTGTTATGCTTTAAAGCTTGATTTTCCAACTACAAACAACGAGGCTGTGTAAGAAGCGCAGATTGTTGGACTTAAACTCGCTATAGAACTTAGAGTTAAATCTCTTGAAACCTTTTGCGACTCACGGTTGGTGGTGTATCAAGTTAGAGGAGACTATCAGGCTAAGGGAAAATGACTTTCCCCATATCTTACCCGAGCCCAGGAGTTGTTGGCAGAATTTGAGTATTATGACATTTCACATTTCCCACGTGACCAAAATAGACAGGTTGATTCTTTGGCCAAGTTTGCAAATACGGCGATGCGTAACAGATGGGCTTGGTTTCGGTCAAGGTATTAGACACCCCAAGTATAAATATGATGGAAGTCGATCAAGTACTAGAAGCAGAATTCGAAAGGGAATCGCGGATGACACCATTTAAAGATTATTTACTGCGTGGAATCTTGCCTGAAAGAAGAAATGAAAAGCGACAAATTTTCCGCAAAGCTTCGCGGTATATTATGCAAGAAGGAACTATGTATAAGAAAGGTTTCTCAGTTCCCTTACTCCAGTGTATCACTTATGATGAGATAAAGTGTGTTCTAAAAGAAGTTCATGATGGAGATGCGGCGACCACACTGGAGGGCAAACTCTTGTGAAGAAGATACTCCGTTATGGATATTACTGGCCAACTGTAAACCAAGACGTTGCCGACTATGTAAGACGATGTGACAAATGCCAGGTATACATGAAAGTCCCAAGAGCTCCACTAACAAAAATCACGCAAATGTTCATCCCATGGCCATTCGCTATGTGGGGTATTAACATGATCGGCTCTTTACCCATCTCTAAAGGTGGTGCGAGATACGCTATTGTTGCGATTGATTACTTCACCAAGTGAGCCAAGGCGGAACCATTAGCTACGATCACAACTGAGAAAGTAATCAATTTTGTTGTTCAAAACATCATATGTCACTTCGGTCTTCCGCGAACTATTGTAACGGATAATGGAACTCAATTCGATAATGTTGAATTTAAAGACTTTTGTCGAAGACATTGTATTGAAATGAGGTTTGCGGCGGTCACTCATCCTCAGGAAAATGGATAGGTTGAAGCCGTAAATAAAATTATCAAGTCTATTCTGAAAAAGCATTTGGAGAAGGCTAGAGGCAAGTGGGTGGATAGCTTCATACGGCACTTTGGGCCTGCAGAACCACTCACAAGTCCGCGACTGGCCATACTCTATTCTCCCTTGCTTACGGTTCCGAAGCTGTTATTCCAATAGAACTCGAAGTCCCTTCTCATCGAGTGACTTACTATGATCCTAAAACGAATAAAGATCTTCTCTTGGAATCTTTGGATTTTATAGATGAGAAGCGCGAGGAAGTCGATTTGAGAGCAGCTGCACATCGACATCGAGTCACCCGATATTACAACACTAAAGTGTGATCAAGAACCTTCGAAGTTGGCGATCTCATCCTGAAATGGGTTTTTCCTACCCCGTCACACATGAATCTGACTTGGGAAGGACAGTATGTCATTGAACAGAGGCTTGGAGAAGGAACTTTCAAGCTGGCGACTGTCGATGGCATTATACTTCTGAAAGCGTGGAATAGGAGCATTTACGATGCTATTTCACTTAGATTATTTCCTTTACATTTCAATTCTATTTACTTTTATTGTTTTCTTTAGCATTTTACTTTATGAATATGTAATAAGACAGATTAGTTTGTTCGTTTCCATTTAATGAATAAATTTTCAAGATTCCTTTGTATATATGATTGTTATTGCATTGTATGCTAAGTACATAACGAAACTGATTGATATCGATATGTGTGAACAGGTTTTCGGAGTTTGAAATCGACCAATCATACTAATCCTCGATGGAATCAAATAAGATGAGCTCCATTAATTTGCTCGACTAAGAATTCCCGTGAATGATCCAAAAAATAGGACACGCGATGAGGAACAAATATGGCCGACAATCTGGAGATTGAAAAATTCCTGCCCGGACTGTGGGGCTGGGACGAAATCAAGGTGACCAAAAGGAGTACGACTTAATTGCTCCTGAAATAACTCTAAGTCCCTGGAGCGCGGACTAGAGTATAAATTCAAATTGGGTGTGATCTGACCACCCACTAACTAAATCATATCCCCAGGGTGTGTATATAAACACAAATGAATAAATGAGTAGATTACGACCATTCTCTATTCTGCAAACTCCATGAATAGATGAGTGGATTTCAACCATTCTCTATTCTACAAACTTCGACCTGAGACCGACGGGAGGGGTACAAACATACTACGGATGGAATTCGACCATCCACGAATTAACTCCGTTAACCCAAGACTGGGGGCAGGAGCACAAACTACTAAAAGCTGAATACGATAGCTCACTATAGCTTCGGCTTAGTTTTCTTTACGAGTTAAAGCGATGTCCACAAGGAGGCCTTAATACAAAACTAATCATAATGACGTCCGAAGTTATGGCCGACTAAGAATATCGTGTCGCTGGGTCGACGGTCAATATCGATCCATACCAAAATATCGTGCCGCTGGGTCGACGGTCAATATCAATCCACACCGAAATATCGTGCCGCTAGGTCGACGGTCAATATCAATCCACATCGAAAAATTGTACCGCTGGGTCGACGGTCAATATCGATCCACACCAAAATATCGTGTCGCTAGGTCAACGGTCAATATCGATCCACACCAAACACAAAAGTATGTGAACCGGACATCCTTCGAATAACTTCGATCATCGGAGTCTAAGTCTTTGGAGATTAAGTGGGAATAGGAGAAACAAGATGAATGTGAACTGACCATTCATTGATCAACTCTAAGTCTTTGGAGCTTAAGTGGAAGTATAAACACGATTGGGACGAGACTAGACCGTCCATGCAGTACATTTATCAACCCAAGACCGAGGGTAGCAGTGTGATCATCCAAAGAATGATTGTGATTGCCCAATCCTACGACTCGTATCCAGTGTTTACAATGACTCGAGGCTACAACCGCAAGGAGGCCTTGAGATGAAGATAGTGAATTGTTAATAGAATTTGCAATCGATGAATTACTAGTACATTGAATGAAAAGTAATCGTTCAACTATTCAAATAACAATTCACACGATGCTTAATCGTGAACAATTTTTTTTATCACAAGTGCCAAATTCCAGTACAAGTTCCTTAAATAAAATGGGATTCATACCTGTACACCTATGACTAAGGAAAGAAACAGCTGTGCAAATTATATACAATAATGCGAAGTAACAAATACTTCATCGACTTTCTTTCCCTTTTGGATTTTTCAGGGGTGGAGCCGCTCAAACTTCTCTTCCGGGACCCTTTGTCGCCCTTGTACAGATTTCTTGTAAAAGAAGGAGGGATTTCACCAGGAATCGGCCCGCTCGGTGGAATTACTTGCAATGGTACAAGATCGGGATCATCGATTTCCACCTCGGCGGGTTCGCTTTTAACTTTTTGTTTCGACATTTCCTCCTCCTCAATCTTCTCCCTCATGTTGGTTTTAGCGGTATGCTCTGAAGCCCAATAATTATTACATCATCAGGGTCATCGGCCGAGAGTGGATTTTAAGTTTTGTCTTCATCCAGAGCACCGATCACTTAGGCATTGGGCCCAGGAACATCAGCAGTGGTCGGGCCTTCGGTCGTCTTCTCATGCTGCTTCGCGGCGGCACCGCTCTTGGGAGCTTGATCAGGGCCCGGAAGACCTGCAAATATTGTTAAAACACGGACATTAGCTAAAATTCATTACGCTTGAAGAACAAGAAATTTTCAAATACTAAGAAGTTTATTATGATACCAGCATCCGGCTGACTTTCCGTAGTCGCCGGAGTCCCTCCTTCAAGGATGGGAGATAGCATTTGTGGCCTAAAGCCAGGCTCATCCGGATCATAGCCGATATTCTGCTTTGTGTCATGAGAAATTGGCGGTCTGGCTAATTGGGTTGGGGAGGAACCTTTAGGGCCAATTCTGGAAGACTAAATAATATCCTCTCCATCTTTAGTAGGTGTAGGAGCCTTGAAGAATTGAAGTTTGGTGGCGGCCAGATTCGAAGGCTCATTTCCTCGAAGCACTTCTCTTACTAGTTCTTCCTCATTGAATTCGCCTTCGACCAGCTCTTCTTTCTTTATCTTAACAAAATGCTCCCAGCCTTTAGCAAGTGATTCAAGGTAACCCTCGCCAAGAAAGCTTAAGTCATGGTGGAGCAGGAACTTCGCATTATTTTCAATAATCAGCAGATCGAACAAGTCCTTGATTTCGTTCCTACAGGACTCCATGGCAGCTTCCCCCTGGTAGTTGGCTTGTTCAAGCATCTCTTTTCTGCCCTCTTCTCGGGCTTCTTCTTTCAGAGTTTCAATTTTGGAAAAAATTTCATCGAGTTTTTTTTTCAAACCCCTTGCCTCAATGACTTCTTCACAGTATTTCTACGACTCCTCCTAGGCCTCAATCTTCTCCTCCCTCTCCTTAGCTCCTCAATTCAGTGAACTAAATCATTTTTCTCCTTTTGCAAGGAGTCCTTTTCTAAGGCAAGTGTTCTGCTGCGTTGAAGTGTCGTGTCGAGTTCTTTATAGTGGGAAGTTTCCAAATGGCTTACCGCCTCTGCCGTCTCCATGGCGTTCTTTTCAGCCTCGGCAAGTTGGGTTTTGAATTCAAGCAACTTAGCATCTTGGTGCTTGATTATATCTTTGTCGTGAATAGCCTCTAACTTGAGACGATCGTTCATGTTGATGCTCTATGGAAACTTTAGAAACTCTCTCTACCAAATGAACGAATGATTCATGTTGGATGAATATGTCGTTCACACATGCTAAAGAGCTTTCCTGGGCATGCCTAGGGATAACATGGATAGAAGGGAGGAATTTAAGACTGTCAAAGTAAATCTTCGAGAAAGTGGCTTTAAGTTCAGCCAACTTTTTCGTTGTAGAAGAGTCAAAAGCAGTAGTCGTAGGGGTGGATACGAAGTGGCAAGTGGCTGCTTACTAGATCGGCACTTACAAGACTATCTTGAACTTCAAGGGCCAGAGTGTTGCTCGTGAGACGCAGCGACGTGAGGGCCGCGATAGGAAGATTTTTCTCCACTCTGAACTGAAAGATTAGAATGTTCGCCCTGACGAGACGCGTGAGATTGAGACTTTCGCTTAGAAGAGGAAAACAACCCCCTCGAATGGTAATCTTTGTCTCGTCCTTCATCCTTTTCTCTACATCGAGTGGACTTAGAGTCCCAGCTTGGGCGATGATAGGCAAAAGAGCTTTGAAAATGATCAAAGGCTCGTGATTGAGACATTGCACCTATAAAGACCAAATAAAAGCGTATTAGAAGTTACCATACGAGAGATCAGTAACGAGTGTATAGTGGAGTGCAAGTGATTGTGAGTTCCTAGTGTTCCCTCCAACGGACCAGTAATGGTAGCTTTGCTCATCGGAGTGTTCTCCCCTTTATTTTAAGGTTGTATACCTTCGTCGCTTCTCGTAGGATAGTTAAGTCCTTCGAAGTTTATATTTCGAAAGTCGTAGGACATAATGTCATTCGGAATTTGAAGATTGGAGAATCCTTTTAATGAGATTTCCAAATGCTAAGAAGATGATTCCTCTTCGAGAGGAGTAATAACGAACTCTGGGTCTGATGCAGTCTTTCTTTGCATAGTTTATACACTAACCTCTTTTTTCTCTTTGGAGGTGTTTGCGTTTGCCCGACTTGCGATGGACTAACCATCGACGCTTTTCCAAGGCCTGCATCATCATATTCTGGTTTTTCAACATGAGAGTCTTTGATTTCCCCCTCTTCAATATCTTCCCTAGTCCCCTCAGCAGGGGGCACAACGGGGTTAATTGCTTCCTCTTTTCATTCAAGAACAATCTTTGGAACTGTCGTGCTTTCGGGAAGTCCGATTTTGCGGCCGTCTTCCAACCGCCCTAATAAAGATAGCAGTTCGTCAGTTATGAGGAGTTTGATGTCCCGGTCCTCAATGGGGATGGCGTGGATGGCAGCAACGGCTCTAGAGAAATCAACACCTTCTGGGTGTGGACAAACACGTAAAAGAACTTTGAATGTTAATCAATTCAAAGGAAAAGTTATGACTTGGGTCAGTGAACTTGAGAGAAAAGTGGAAGTGACACTTACATCCTTTTAACCATCGTCTTGTGAATCCGGGAGGACATCGCATGTAGAACCATTCATGTTTGAATAGTGAAAGCTTATCCTCGGCACCCGTCAAGACTTGACAATTCGATGAAGGTTTGAGGAAGATGTAAGAAGGGCTTCCCGATCGTCTTTTGAAATTGTAAATATATCTTATGTCTTCAGGAGTAGGCGGACAGAATAGAAGATTCACTAATAACAAGAAAGTCCCGTGAATGAAGGCATAACTGTTGGGATGCAGTTGTGTAGGGGTGATCTTAATATATCTCAGCATCTCCCGGACAAATGAATTAAAAGGTGGAATGCATCCAGCCCAACATATAAATTTGTTGCACGCTGTATATCCGGTTGGGTACAAGTGAGGTCTATCTTGTCTTGTAAGAACTAAGACATCCTCAAACGGAATTCTGTGGATTAAGCATAACCGATGAAAAGTGGCTTCGCCGATTCGAGAAGCTTGTGAATCCACTGGATTATCAAGGAGAAAGGCGCCCTCAACAGCATCAGGAGTAGGGCTGATGATTTTCATGGAAAAGACTGGGATATCGGAGAAGAGACCAAGGATGATAGAAATATGGAAATTAGCTTGGATAGAGCAAGGATCGGCATAGCTAGGTTGTACTCTAGGGATCGGCATAGTCGTTTAGATGGATAGTCAACATGGATGAAGTATTGGAGGGATCGGTGTAGGTGATGTTGCCTGGTTAGACATGACTTGCTAGTACCCGGGGGATCGGTATAGCATTCAGGATGAGGAGGGTTTGGCATAACATTCTGGAGTAAGAGGGATCGACATAGTGTTAAGTGATAAGAGGGATCAGCATGTTGAGTCATAAGAGGGATCAACATGATAGGTCATCAGATGGATCGGCACTATATAATGAATTCAAGGGATAAGCGTGAATATGCAAGCATGGTTTGGCATGATTGGATGGATCACTATGGCATATAATATGGGTGGCATGTGAAGTATGCAGCCGAGTAGAAGGGATCGGCATAATCCATTAGAGGGGTTCGGCAGGAATAACTTCAAAGTAGATCTGAATCTAAGATCGATCGAAAGCACGAGCTATATATATCCAAACAATATGATATTTAGGGAACCATCATATCTAAGCATGAAGAAGCTATCATAGGGATCGTTGTCCCAAAATCAACAAATGGAGGTATTGGTACCGATCCCTCTCGATGGGGTTTGGGCCTAGCGACCCCTATGCTGGGCCCATATGGGTAAGGAGGTCCTATAGTCGAAGTTTCAGAGAGATTGGTGGTCACCCTCACCTATAAATACTAGTCTAAGGGGTCATTCTGAGGATCTTGGCGCTGCTGGTTACATAGATCTTTTATTGTAATCAACTTTCTTCATAACTCTCTTACTTCTTGTTGTTTGCTACTGTAATCAAGATTGTAGTGAATCAATAAAGAGAATATTCAAAGTGCACGTAGGCAATCGACGCCGAACCACTATAAATCCTGGTGTTATTTATTTCTGTTTTGATTTGCTTATTATTTTGATATATTCCTATGTTTTAATTTAGTTCTCTTCATTTACTTCTCTATACAAACCTAAACCTGGGTGTTTGTGGCCAATTTGGTTGCAAACAAAATAAAATCAATATTTTATTTAATTGATAAACAAAGTCTTATTTATTATTGAGTTTATATTATGATATATAATATGTGTATCATATACACATATTGGTGTACATGCAACGTAAAAGGTGTACATGGTCTAACATGCCCACATATAGATGCTGGGATTTATATCGCAATGGACATATTGACCCCTTTGTATACATATGTGCTGTCAATGTCTATATGTGTGAGTGTGTATACATATGTATGTATGTATATATATACATACATATACATACATACATAT
Source organism: Allium fistulosum (assembly GCA_030737815.1). NCBI lineage: Eukaryota > Viridiplantae > Streptophyta > Magnoliopsida > Asparagales > Amaryllidaceae > Allium > Allium fistulosum. The sequence continues at coordinate 616,547,044 of CM060907.1, forward strand.
ATATATATATATATATATATTTATGTGTGTGTATATATAGAAATTTTATAGCTTATAAAACATTATTTTTAACATTTAAAATTTATAGAATAATATGTATATTTATATACATACATACATGTGTATATATATATTTAAAACATTTTTAAATTATATACAATAAAGTAACCTTAAAACATGTGTATATTTATCTAAAAATAAAAGGCATTATAATTTTTTTAATAATTAAATACATATATGTAAATGTATTTTTTAATAACTAAATATATACGTGTATATATATGTATTTTTTTAGTAATTAAGTACATATAAATATGTTTAATAATATAATATTTAATATATAAATACGTATGTATACATAAATAAGCTTTCAGCCATGCAATTTTTTTTTGTTTTAATTTTTTTAAATTAATTATGTATGGAATTTTGCAAATAAAATAAAATAATTAAATTTTTGAGAATAATATAGGTGTATATAATTTACAGTATAATATTTGTGGATATTTTACGACATTTATTTGCACATAATGCATATATATTAAATTCCAGTTTTCAAAATAAGTAATATGTATATTATATATATATGGCTTTTAAATGTGTGTCTGTATATATATAATAATTTTTTTATTTTCGAAAATATATATAAACATTTATAAAATTAAATACAAACATTATATGTTATACATATTGCTTTAATTAATTTCTCGCATGAAAATCAATTTATAATATTATTAAATTTTAATATTGGAAAAAAAATGTTTTTTTTGAAATTTCTGGTTATGAGCATGTGCAGGTTATATGTACATATTTTTTTTAAGGAGGGAATCAGGGAGAAGGACAAACTTTTGTAAAAAAAAATAGATTGAAGGACACCAAGTTTCATTTTTAGGCTGAAGGACAATGCTAGTTATGACTAGTATTATATTCAGTTTTCAAACTATACAAAATGCTAGTTATAACTAGCATTATATTCAGTTTTACACTGTACAAAATGCTAGCTATAATTAGCATTGTCCTTCAGCTTGATTTTTTTCAAAGTTTGTCCTTCAACCCAAAAATGAAACTTGTTGTCCTTCATCCTAAATTATTTTCACAGTTTGTCCTTATGCCTATTTTCCACTTTTTAAAGTATATACAAATATATATAGTCTATCCAATGGTGACAAAGCACGCGCGCGTACGCACATATACATACACACACACATACATATACATATACATACGTACATACGTACATATATATATATATATATATATATATATATATATATATATATTCTTGATTTTGAGCATATAAACAACAACATATTTACATAATGAATAATGTACATATATAAAAGGTATTAAGTAAATTATTACCTTTCACCAAAGCCTAATTGATATGCCTTGAAATGTTGAATCTGAACCCTCCTTGAATCGAATCCTAGATCCAAAAAATGCTACTAGACTAAATGTAGTTATCACCGGTGTTTGAATCTTATTTGATTTAATGTTTTAAGATTGAAAATTCGAGGATAAGGGAGTGGCCGACCTTGGCTGTAGCAAATGGAGTAAGAGAGTAAAAATAAAATTGGGGATTAGAGATGAATATATAATGGAGATCATAGGAGAAAAAGGAGGACCTGGATCCACTTTTCTCTTTTATCTATTCATCTCTTCGAGTTCAAAATTCAATCCCTACTTAACCGTTATATGGCCTACCACTCTATGCTATCATAGCCGCACTCTATGGGTCCCATCATGGGCCTCAAAATCACTTCAAGCCCGATCAATAAATAACACATTTAAATCCAATTTAAACGTATATCGATATCGTATATCAATTAGTGTATTTATAACTATTATATGCACACTATTAATATTGATAAAAAAATATCAAATAAAATTTTATAATTAATATTTCATAAATATTGATTAATTTATAACAGTTATAATTTAATTAAATCAAGTGGTAACAGGAGTATTAAACATTTCAGTTGTGTGACTCTTAGGTGTAAATTTGGTTAGCAATCAATTTCAAACAATTCGAATATTAACGTTCACACGTCCCTTAGCATGTGGTGTGACATTATGGCTAAATTTACCGCTTACATGGCTTCAGTAAAATCTAATTTTACTTTAGTAAGCATTACCCGGTAGTGAAAACTATTTATACCAATTCTCTTCGTCAATACTAAATCACATTATTACTTATGAAATTTGGTAATGGTCAAAATTCCAGTATCGTCTACGTTCAACTTTATAGTCCGAATACATAGTCCTTGGTTTAATAATAACAATTATTATTAACCAATCCGCTCTGGCCAGAGTCTTTTACTTTGAGTTGACTTCAGTTGACTGTGATACTATCTTCATTTAACTAAGGAGACAAATTCTCTCTTGAAAAGTGTTTCACTTTCAATGCTTCTACTCGACCCAACTATAGTCGTTCGATGGACACCGTGTCACTATTTAATTATAATCAAAGCGGAGTTTCCACATTGAAGCTAGATGGTATTCTCAAGTCAAGGGAATTGTGTAATGTTATCACATTGATATTTTCTATTTGACCTTATTTATATTATCCAATAGAAAACTGTTGAGTGAGTCATTCCATAGTTATCCAATAACTATCAGTACATAACCCCTTGGTGCCACCTGTAGCCATGAGTAATTGTAACAACCCACCTCGAAATGGGCTTAATTTTCAACCCAATAAAAGCTCATCGAACCTTAGGCCCTTCCCAAGTTGTCTATTGATTTGTAAAATTGATATAGTGAACAATATGCGGAGCTATTTATCTATGCTATTAGAATCTCATAGCAGAAAGGATAAAAGATAATATCAAAAATATGTACCCATTTCATAAAAATCCAAATCTCAAAAATACAACATATCATACCAAATATCCAAAATACAATACCCCAAAAATAACAACAACATGCTTGAAACTGGATACATCAAAATATATCAAAAGCATAATAAACTGCCAGAAGTCTTTGCCTCCATCTTTATCTTCTCAATCGGCATTGTTTCCTCTAACCTATATATTGTAATTAGGAAGGGGTCAGAACAACAATGTCGAGTGAATGAAAATCTTAAGTCTTACCATAATAGTACTTTGACGGTATCATTTAGATAAGTAATATGTCTTACACACCTTATACTATATCCTATCAAGTATACCCTTAACTATTAAGCCAGAACGCTTTTCCAGTCCACTTCATAATGCACCTTCGACTATAGGCCAATGGCCTTTCCTAGTTCCACGCAACTACCGTCAATCTTGTCCTAACAATGTAAGAGAAAGTACCTGAGCCACTTAATACCTTTTAACAGAAATTAGGTAGACTGTGACCATTTAATACATGTACCTTAGGCAGTTCCCCATTATTTAATACCTAACCCAAGGCAGACCCCCCTTGAGACTGCCTAACTGACAGTGCATGAAATCTCATAAGGTCACTTAATACTTATTTATGTGAAGAGGTGGACGCAACAATAGCCACTTAATACCTCAACCCAAAGTGGACCCTTCCCAAGATTCCCTACTACCGCACCTAAACGATAATCTCGACCATTTAATACTTCTTAAGTGGGAAGGAGGTAAACCATACAACGACCACTTAATACCCCTAACCCAGAAGCATGCCCTACGTTATATGACCCATAACCCAAATTGTGACGTCTCACATTAGTCCGACTATTCGTAGGTGTCGGTAGCTAAATTAGCTAGATAAACTTACCTTTCAGAATTGGAACTAACCTCGCATCCAGCATGAGTACTTATTATAGACGATGTCTTACATCATTCCCAAAGTTGCACTGCTGGTAACTAGATTAGCTGGTCAGATTTTTGTGTGACTGACCTCACATCTTAATAAGTTAGTAGTATTTCCTCTCTCCTAACATACTACCATATATATATATATATATATATCTCATTTTGCATTAAGGCTATATAAGTTATTCTGCCTTTAATTATGGATTAATTCCCATAATTATCCTTAACTTCCTTCTTATTGATTTTAATGCTATTTACTAACCTATTTATTCTATACAATTAATACGTTATACGCTAATAATATATTTATATGTACGTAATTTAGGCTAACCAAATATTCCCAAGCATGCGTAGATTTTCGCTTCTTATATTAATCGTTAAATGTCAAAACTTCCAAATTTATACAAGTCTAACTCCATTTAATAACTTGCAAAATATCTAATATTCTTAGCCAAATAAATAGACTTGTATTAATAAAATGGAATCAAATACCAAATTTATTTTACATATTAATATAGTAGAACCAGGGCCACTCTTTCAAGGAATAAAAATTACAATTAAACCATTTATATTTTATTCAATTTTTACATACACGAACTTGAAGTAAAAAGGGAATTCATATTTAAAATTACGGAAATAGGAAGTGCAAACTACGAATAGAAGAATTCGTACCTTACACATCATTTCCTAACTTATTTTCTTTTTAAAACCCTTTAGCACATCAATAGAGAAAATTTGGAAGTGTAATGGAATATAAAATATTCAACTTGCAATAACAAAATAAATTCTACTATTTTAATATATAAAACAATTGAGATTCGAATAACTTAAGAATCGATATTTCATTGGGGGGCATTTTGGGTTTTAGTTTTAGGGTTTTCATGTAAAAAATTCCTCAAGGCATAAAACAAATTCAAACTTCTACTGTATAAATACTTAAATATGAAAAACTAAGATTTCCACTCATAGATAATTTTCCTGCCTTTCTTTTGATTTGATTCATGCCCGCTCCTAGTTCCTTCTTCAGATTTCTTCTTTTCGAAACATACAATAAATCAGTAGTATATTGATTAGATTCAGAATCAGATAGTAGGGAAGAATAGAATTAGAAAATATATTTACAAATATCTAAAATCCCTTACCTTTAAATCCAATTGATTCTGAATTGTAGGGTTGAAGAAGAAGACTAATAGAGATTCCCTAGTGTTCCAAATATTTTGGTGAATAAAAGCAAGGGGATAGCCTCTTATTTATAATGGTTAGAAAACGTCTGGACAGTAGAATTTAAGTTAGTTTAAAATAATAAAATCCAGACCATTCATGTCTAATAAAACCCTAGTAGCCACTACTCCACCATCGACCGTTCCTCCCTAGGTGGTCGACCGGTCTATTGAATTGAGCGCTTATTTATTATTGCTGTTTTAAATTAACTAATTTCTTATTTTAATACCAACATTAACGGTTTTTCCATTGTTAATTTTCCCTAATGTTAAAATATTAATTACCCATTTTAATTTCCATGTTAATGTTATTTAAATTACAAAATTTGAATTTGTTCGAATTATTTTAAATTCGAAAATTTCAAATGTCAATAACTTTTTTGTTTGAAATCCGATCGTAAAATTTTATATACGAAAGTTGATCAGAAAATTGCCATGAACGTAATACTGAAACTTTCATGGCCAAATCCCACATTTACAAAATTTCAATTTTTAGCATTATTATTAATTAATTTTTAGGGGGTGTTACAGTAATATACTGCCCAGCATTTGGAGAGCGATACATACTCTAGTCTCAATAAATGTATCGATATCTAGTTTTAATACATCTTGATTGGGAATCTTTAAAATGGTATGTTTATTTTATTGCCATAAATCACTCATGATTATAACACATTGTAACTACTATCACAAAACATACCATTTGTGGATTTCTATTAAATGTAATTTTAATTAAATTAATTAATTAATTAATATAACAGATTATATCAAGATATAATAGAAAGAAAACACCTTTTACTTCGAACAAGATTGATTATTCGAGTTAAATATATATAACAATTACATAATTGCCCTTAGGGCATACTCATAACTCTATCAATCTCCAATCCATATCTTCTTGGACTGACTAAAGGGAACAATTTTCGTATCTTTGAGTTCCACCAGAACTTGAACCAAACTTTTAACTAAAGCCAAAAGTGAACCCACTTCTTGTTGTTTTAACTTCCATATAGCAGCCTTGGGAGACATTTTAGTTTTGTGAGAGGAAGGGAGTTTCGTTGAAGTCCTACCTCTCCCTATTCCATTTCTTCCTCTTTTCTATGATGGGATAACAGCAACTGTAATAGTTTGAGAGTCTTTAGCGATCTCAAGTTCTTCAAGCTTAATTTTAAAAAGTTATTCATTAGCATTGGCTATTGACAATGGTTAGCCACCAAGTCAAATTAATCTGTAACCAACTTCTCCAAGGTTTGATTGAAAGTGGGATAGCCTTTGGGGTAGACTTAGTATGCTCATTAAGCTATTTAATTGATATTTTAAGTTTCTCATTTTCCTTAGAAGCTCTGTATTATAGTCACTCGAAGTGAGTTTGAACTTGAGAAAGTCAACTTGAATCACCAATGCTGTAACTTTTACTTGAAGAAGTTTGATTCCAATGACTTTTCTGTTATAAACCTCTTGAATAAAAAGATGTGATTGCTTATTACTTAAACAATTCAGGTACGTTGAATCCTAATAATAGTGAACAATAAGGAAAGTCAAAGTGAAAGCCAAAAGGTAAAATTATTTTTCATTATAACAAAAGAGTATAAGAGCCAAAGTTAAAAAAGCAATATAAAATGTTAAGACCTTGTAAAGACTAAAATTTTCCTGAGTACTAAGTTTTATTTTAAGGCACTTAGACCTAGCCTCGGCAAGAATCCTCGAAGGCTTAGCCAAATCATACGATGAAAGGTTCTTGCCTAATCCCGTCTTAGGAACCATAAGCTCAAAGGCAGAAGAATCCCTAGGTTCCAATCTTGGTATTATAACTAGTAGACGTTTAGGAATTGTGTCACTTTCGAAAAACTTCCCTTCGGTAATGGCTAGGGGAAAGGGACTTATACTTTTGAATCCGGGAATAGCCTCTAGAATTATGTTTAGCTCGAGACCAAAAAACCTCCAAAGGAATTCAAGTTATTTTTATTTTAGAATTATATCTCTCGAATACTGTTTAGATAATTTCGAAAATTCTTGAACTTCATCTTGGTTTTGAGACACGAACTTAAGCCTATCCGTTAAACTTAGGATCTTGTATGCTAACCTTGTTACTTTAGTCCTCAGGGACTTGATAACTTTAGCACACATTCTATCACGATGTTCTTTAACGTCTTTAAAACAACTAGCAAATTCAACGTTATGAAGCCTACTCGCATTAAGAAGACTTTTGAGAGTGCTTATTATCTTTAGAAAATGATAAATTTTGGTTTTACTATGGTCCCTAAGAACATTACGATGAGAGATAGATCCCAAAAGAGACTTCTTCGGTTTAACTAAATAAGAATGAAAACTTGGATAGTAGAATAACAAGGCAACCAAAAATATAGATAAAACAGCAAAGTTTAAGGTTGATACATGTTAAAAAATGTTACAAATTATCAGTTTGTTCAATGGTTGATGGAGTTTCCTTTGTTACTATATGAGGTATAGAAAAGGGAGTTGTAGAGGAGTCGAGAACTTCGACATTCATTCTGTCTTCGTATTTTTGGAATAGAATGCTTCTACTTGCGAGGCATTCTCTCCAAAAACCTGAAAGTAAGGGGTTGACTCTTCTTGCTACTTTTGGTATAAGCACCATATAGAACTTCAAAGGTTATTTTGCTAGTAATTAGGCCTTAGTTCGGTTAATGAGATCTTAGCTTCATCCTTTAGCTTGGCTATCTCATTATCTAGGTCTTCTAAATGACTTGAAGCTTGAGCATTTTAGCATTGTTAGCATTCAATTTTTTTTGAAATTTAAGGAGGTCAGCTTCTTTTGCCTTTAAATCCTTGTCATCCGCCTTTAAGACTTCAATATTCTACTCCAGGGAAGCTTTAGCTTCACAAGGTTCCTTCTCTATATCGTTATTTTATTACCGAAGAGTGGCAACTTCTTCTTTAATGGTTTCGGCCTCCTTGGGAGCATCCTTGAAACTCTCAAATCAGTGCAATAGGACCAAAAATCAGTGCCTGTTTAAACATGCATTAAATATGAGATAAAAAAAGACATTAATCAAGGTATTTTAAAAGTAATAATTACTTACCTGAAGAGAATCTTAGAGACCAAGCTCCAAGCATTTCTCATAGTCATAAGAGGAAGTGGGAAATCTATCGCACCTTAGAAATAACCATAAAAAGGCATAATTCAGTGGCTTCTTTATTTTCATTAGAAACTTGTTGCTCGAAAGAAAAAAGATGAGGAGACTTAGAAGACGAGGAGGAAAGGTAGGAGATTTTGGTTGAATGGAAAGAGAGGGAGAACTAGCTTCAAAATAGTAATTTCTACTTGTTTTTAGTCAAGTCCACAACCCCTTTCAGTGGGAGAGTACATTTTTGGCTTTGAGGTTAATAAAAGTCTTCCTGGTTTAAACCTTCTAATTTGATAGAAGAATAGAACCGATAGCATGTTCAACCATATCTTAAGAAAAATAAGTATCAAATTTCATTTAAACAAGTTAAAGTAAACATATGCAAATAAAGATACTCCTAACCACATAAAGCAAAAACCCTAAACATAAATGTTAGGATCCAAGGTCTTCCATCGGGTTCAAAAGAAGAGGATGTGCAAGAAGACAAGTTCAAGCTTTCAAGAATAGAAATCCCCTTTATTTTATAGAAATCCCCTTTATTTTATTCTTTGGCCATCACCGTAGGTGCATGCTAAAGGGTCTTTTATTGAGCATACCCCCATCCCCCCATCCTCAAAGATAGCATTTGGGGACATAAGGCCATATGCCCATAAGTGTCCAACCATTAGGGAATGTCTTTGGTTGGTATTGGTCAATCAAAGGATTGAGACGTTATCAAAAGGAACTTTAAACTCTTTATATTGTTGCATCCTTCTGGGTTTCTCTGTAAAGATTAAATACAATGTTAGAATTATAACTTCGGTTTTTAAAAGTACCTAAGTTAAATAAAAACCTACTAGCTTCTAGAAAAGCTGTAATAATCTGAGGATTAGTTAATCTAACATAAAGCCACCTCTCCATAGTTATTTTGCTAATGGATTTATTGAGAGGCTGTTTTTTTTCTTCAAATTTGAAGATAATAAGTAGGAACGGGAGTCAATGATTTAGAGCCCAGAGATCTAAAAGATAATTTATTTCTTCCATTATTATCTCCTCATGTCCTCTTAAGAAGTACATGGCCTTGAACATCGAAAGAGTATTGTAAGATATAAGAGGAAGTTGAAATGGGTTTAAATTGTAGAAGCGAAGTAAGTCAATGAAGAATGGAGTAATGGGAAGAGAAACCCCATTTGTCAAGTATTTATGGTCCAAGGAAGCACCCCTCCGATGGGGCATCCCATGTATCAGTGGGTCTTGGTGCTATGGCCTCGATCCTAACAATGCCATGGTCAGCAAGGATTCGGCCGAGATCAACTTGCTTGTTTAGGAACGAATTCATATTCAATGTAGGATAACCAAAAGTGTAAATTTAGGTCAAACTAAATAGTGAAATTTTGAGAAATAAAATAAATGACTGTATTAATCTAACATAACTCTAAATCCCTTAAACATTTCAGTTCATTGATCTAACAGACTATATCAATAAGTTAACCTTAAATAATCAAAATCAAGCTATGCCTAATTATAAATTTGTTAGAACCTTGTAATTTGATGTTTGGTCATGATAACTATATAAGTAAATATTATGTGAACTAACCATATTTGCAGGAGAAGATACTATTCTACTCGATAATAGATTACAGACCGGAATTCAGATAGAAGTTTCAATATTTTTTATGGTTTGTTTATAGTCTAGTCTAGTAGTTAATTTTTGTTAAAATCTCTCCAAAGTGGTATATGCGCATACACACACGCGCGCGTATTTATAAAGATTTACAAATCATGTTTTATATGCCAAATATTTTACTACACTAGTTCACACACAAAAGTTCTTTCAAAAAACCTTAAATTGGCAGAAAACTTGATGTTTAGCTGACTGAAATAGGTAGTTCAATCGATGGAATATCTGTGCACAAGCATAACTAAAATGAATGTTCAGTCGACTGAACTACCAATTTCAGTTGACTGAATTATAAGTTTTTTGTGCCTTTTCCTTTCTGATTCGAATTTTCAAATTACAGCTGACTGAATTCTTATGTTCAGTCAACTGGAATTGCATAACGGCTATTTTCCTTAACGGTCACTTCCATTCATTGAACAGAAACAACCCTTGATTCAAGAGTTGTTTCCGTATCTTTTGATCGTTACTTTTCATGATAAGTTGCAACACTTAAACACTATATATAGCCTTCAATTCATTTGTTTTAATCACCTAATTTCTAATTCTATTCTTTTATACTTATTGTCAAAACATTCTGCCATTTGCATTCAAATTTCTGTTCTAATCACTTTCACATTTAAGCATAAATTCATTTATGATTAATACTTCCTTTCTTCACGAACTACACTATATACCACAAAGGAGAAGATTATAGGAAGGGTGTACGTTATTGACTTATCAGTACTACTCAAGAGCATACTTAGTCAGAAGCAATTTTACTGTTGTATTAGAAGTCATGTTCGGTTGCTCTGGCGGTTGGAGTTCTGTTCTATTGTTTAGGCGGTAAAAATCCTGTTCGGTTGCTCGGGCGGTGTAATAGTTGTTTCTCCGGGTTAAGTGAGGGTTGTTAGTTAAATTCCAGAAGAAGCCTAGGACTAGACGTAGAACAGGAAGTTTGAACCAGTATAAAAATCCCTGGTGACATTTACTTTACTATTCACTATTATATTTATATTCCGCACTAGTAGATAACTTAGATAATATTGCATATTACGATCCTTAGTAACTTTCACTTGTATCAGAGCGGGTCATTATATAACCATAACACAGTTATTTGATACTCGGTTAATATGTAAAATAACACTAACACAAGTTTTATTGAAGGCCAATCCACTGCACGACCACCACTATTTAACGGTTTAAATTACAACTATTGGTCAACTCAGATGAGTATTTATATGCAAGCAAATGGATATGAAACTTGGAATATCACTCAGAATGAATACACTATACCTACCATACCATATGCACAATGGTCATACACATAAAAATTAGATGTTACTTCAAATGCAAAAGCCATGAATATGTTATTTTGTGCCTTAGAAAAAAAATGAATTTATAGTATGTGTAAAACTGCTTATAAAATCTGGCGAACTCTTAAAGTTACACATAAAGGAATAAACAAAGTGAAACAAAGCAAGATTTCTATGCTTAAAAATTAGTTCCAAAATTTTAGAATGAGATTAGATGAAACTATAAATGACATGTATTCTAGATTCCAAGACATATATCATTCACTATTAGTGCTAGGAGAAAAATATTCAGATTTTGATATCATCTCAAAATTCTACACTCTTTAACGGATGAATGGGAATGAAAAGTCTTAGCTATTGAAGAATCTAATGACATTTCTACAATCAAACCTGAAGAGTTAATAGGAAATCTCATGTCGTATGAAGTTAATTTGCAGGCAAAACGAGATCAAGCCCAAGATAGAAAGAATGTAGCTTTTGAGGCTGAACAAGAAGACGCAGATTCAGATGAAGATGACATGGCATTTATAGCAAATAATTTCAAAAAGCTTTTGAAATTTAAAAATAACAATAAATTCGGAAACAACAGGAGAGACAATACCAATAAACCACCAGCCTCAAATCTTGAATGTTATGAATGTCATAAGAAGGATCACATAAAGAAGGACAGTCCTGAGCGAAAGAAAGATACAAGAATAAAAAGGACAAGTATAAGAAGAAGCAAGCATTCTCTGTTACATGGGATGATTCGGAATCATCTTCATCATCAGATAGTGACATTGACGGTGATTCTAAACAAGCCAATGTCTGCTTTATAGTTTCATCTAACGATGTAAGTGATCTTACTTTTGATGATTTAATAGAAATAAACTCAAAGCTATTAGATAAACTAAAAGAAGTTAAAAGAAAGTATAAAGATGCTCTATAAAAATTAAACAGAAATGAAATAGAAGTTGATATGCTAAGAGATGAAAAGAAAATCTTGGAAGAAGAACTTGTTAAAACACAAGAATCTTTTTCTAACGTTTCTTCTCAACTCACTATGCTATCAAATGAAATAGAAGTGCAATAAGAAAAGAATATGACATTAGCTTCAGAAAATCATGATTTAAAATCAAATGTCAAAATTCTTGAACTGAAAAATACCAGTCTCAAAACTGAGTTAGAGAATATCACTAAAAACGTATCTAATTTTAATAAAGGAGGAGAAAATCTTTCTAAAATTATTAGTAATTCTCAAACTACTTCTGATAAAAAAGAGTTAGGATACACAAATTCTTCAAAAACTAGTTCGAAGAAGAATAACTCATCAGATAAAAATTTCAGTTTACATAAAAAATTTGTAAAAGCAAAACCAAAGGTTTTCACTCAAAAGAAAGAAATTAGCAACACAAATATTATAAAGATTTGGGTACCAAAAACTAATAATAATTTAATCATAAATAAGTATATTAAATCTTTTATAAACTCAGTACATAAAAATAAAGATTTTACTTGTAATGGGAATTCTAAACCCTCTTGGGTTTGGCTTCCTAAGATCTAACTCTTAGGACCCCAATAAAAAGTGGGTGCCAATGTCGTTCCTATATTTTTTGCAGGTACCAGCTAAGAAAAGAGGAAAGTGGATACTTGATAGTGGTTGCTCAAAACATATGATAGAAAATAAAGATATGGTGACTAACATTATCTATTTAGATGGAGGATCTGTCACATTTGGAGATAATTCCAAAGGATATATCATCGACAAAGGCGATGTGAGCAATGATGATACATCTAACTTACCTCTTATTACAAATGTTTTACTAGTTAAGAATTTAAAACATAATTTACTTAGTATAGGTCAACTTTATGATAAAAGTTTTAATATAACTTTTTTCTGAAAATAAATGCAACATATTTGATCAGAATAATAATCTTATATTTGAAGGAACCAGAGAAAGAAATATTTACATATTAAATATGAAAGTTAATCATAACACAAATATGTGTCTAGTAGCCAAAGAAAATGATTCTTGGTTATGGCACAAGAGATTTTGGCATACATGTTTTAAAGCAATAAGCAAATTATCTAAGAATAATTTAGTTAAAGGTTTACCAAAAATGAATTTTAAAGTAAAAAGTATTTGTGATGCTTGTCAATTAGGAAAATTAACAAAATCTTCTTTTAAATCTAAGAAAATAATTTCTACATTACAACCACTTGAGTTATTACATTTGTATCTTTTTGGACCAACTCAATTTCAGTCTATAAACCATAATAGATATGTTTCTGTAATTGTTGATGATTTCCAAAGATTTACTTGGACATTATTTTTGAAAAATAAAAGTGATACATTTGAAAATTTTAAAATATTTACTAAAAGAATTCAAAATATTAAAAATTATAAAATTAAAAACATTTGGAAGGATCACGGTGGTGAATTCAAAAATGAATCTTTTGAAAATTATTGTAATAAGAAAGGAATTGTTCATAATTTTTCATTTCCTAGAACTCTACAACAAAATGGAGTTGTAGAAAGAAAAAATAGAACACTTCAAGAATGTGCTAGAACATTATTAAATGGAAGTACTCTACCAAAACATTTTTGGGCGGAAGCTGTATGTAACACCCCAGATTTTTGGTAACATTATTCAGAATATTTAATTAGCTAAATTAAATAAAATAATTTGTTGATTAGGGGATTAAGATTTGATTTTAATTAAGGTGTAGCCGTGACATTTAAACAATGGGTTAAAACAAGAGTTTAACATGAAATAGGGGAGGGGTAAAATAGGAAAGAGGCCATTCCTATATCAATTCCCTTAGGCCGTGTATCCATACACGTTCATTTTCATTTGAAAATTTTTATAACTCAAGCCCGGCCACCATTAACAAGAGTAAGAGGAAGAAAGCTAAGGAAGAAGCTAAATAAAATTAAATCCATTCACATCTCAATCTCTATAATCTCTAAAGCTAAGATGTATAATGTTTACATCTCATTTTTTATTGTGTTTTCGGTTTTAAGATGAATTTCAAATATTTTGCAATGATTTGCCATGTTTTTGAATGATGGAATGAATATATATACATGATGATGAATTATGGTTATTCATATTGAATTTATGATGTGTTTTAAGGTGAAAACCTTATTAAATGACATCCAAATGCCTTGCGAATTTTTATGGAGGTCATAAATATTATTTTGGAGATGGGTTTTGATTTTCAGAATTATGTAGAATTTATATGAATTTTCCAGTAAAGAAAATGTTAATTTGGATTATAAATTATTTACGGTTAAATAATAATAGAATTGGGTCTGAAATTTTTATATGTTGGAAAACATATTAAAAGAGATTTTTTGCATTTTTTGTAGAATTTTCCTAAGTGTTTTAAGGGTTATATAAAATTATTTAAGGTATGGAACTTAAATGTTTTATATAATCAAAAGAGGAGAAGGAGCTTTTTGTAAAATAATAAATTATTAAATCTAGGAAGTCAGAACAACTTTTGAAAATTGCAGTACTTTTTATTGGTAAAGAAAGAGGCAACCAATCAAAATTAGACACGTGAAGCAGGTTAGGTGAAAAGAACTATTTGCTACATGTTTTTCACTGTTTCGACACTATCGGCACCAGGTTCCGCCTCCTCATCTTCGCTCCCGACACAGTCAAAACCAATCCATATGGTATCAGGAAACTGGTATATAGTGAATTGGATGTGGGCGGAAGGTATGGAGCCAAAACTAGGTGTTTCGAAGGGGTTGAGGCAATACTTTGTTTTTAAATTAAAAATGTGCCTGCTTTCTTTCGACTAAAATGACTTTCGACTGAGTAACTTTCGACTCAGTTAGCTTTCGTCTAGGTCAAATGGTTTTAAAAGGAATGGTTTCGATTGGGTTGCGCTTTTGTTTTAAATGATTGATTTCAACTAAATCGAAGCCCTTAGCTGCCGCTTCCTACCTTTCAACCCAGATGGTTTCGAAAGAATTGTTTTGTTTTCTAAAAACCTGGCCACCTCTCTAATGCTTTCGAAGGGATGGTTGTGACACCATCATTTCATTACTTATGAAATGGTTTCGAAACAGATTCTTTCGACTTGAATGTTTTTAAGACCCTTTTTCTATAAGTAAAGTAAAACCCAAATTGGTTTTGAATGAGATAGTTTTAATTGGTTTCGTAATAGATGCTTTCGACTTTAATGGGTTTCAGATCCTTTTGCTCTACTTGAAGGCAGAATCCAAACGGTTTCGACCGAGATGATTTTCAAAGGTTTCGAAGGGGTGAAATTATGAATGGTTTCGAAAGGTTTCCACATGTTTTAAATTGAACCCAAAATGCTTTTGAAAGGATTGAGTTTTGACTGTTTCGAAAGGTTTTAATGAATGGTTTCGAAAGGGGTGGTTCTCTAGGGTTTCGAAAGGGTTGAAAGGAAGGGTTTTTCCTATGTTTTCGAAAGGCAATATTTAAAGGTTTTAAAGGAGGATGTCTAATTTTTTGAAGCTTTCGGAGAAAAGAAAGGAAAGGCTTTTCCAATGTTTTCGAAAGGCTTTTAAAGGTTTCAAAAGGGTCGCTTTCAATGATTTCGAAAGGGTTGTTTAAAGGTTTTGAATGTATTAAAGAGGCAATATAGCCTTAGTATTTTCAAGTTAAGAAGATTTTTAACTTGTTTTGGAAGAATAGTTAATCCTCATTAAAATTCATCAACAATATTTTGAGTAAAGTATATATATCATGGCAAAATAGCATAGAGTAAAGCTAAGAAAATATTTTCCTTGTATAAGTATGATTTAAAAGGTTAAATCATTTTGAAAAGGATTTCAAGGAAAAAGATAAAGGCTAGTTAACCCTAAGAAAATGATTCGGATAGTTAGTCCATTTTGATTCGGACAGTTAGTCCAGTTTGTAGGCAGTCAACCTAGATTTTGGACAATTAGTCCAGTTTGCAGGGAGTCAGCCCAGTTTTATGGATAGATAGTCCATTTGTAGCATAACAGACCTTGCTATTATGTTATGGACAGATATTTCACATATTACCTGTTTTACGGACAGATAGTTCATTTATTAGCATAAAGGATGTTGCTATTTTGACATAATCATTTTGATTAACCAGTTTGGTTGTAGGAAAGGATTGCAAAATATATGTTTTGAAAAGGATATTAGTGAGGGGAAACCCGTTCCGCTAAGCGGCATGGTCTCACTTAATATCAGTATACCGAGATGTAACAGAATTATTCACACTAGGCTTTATGTCTAACTCGAAGTTTTTGTTTCCCCCTAAACTCTTGGATACTAAAAATTTGATTTGAGTAGGCTAAGGGTTAAGGTTTTCAAGTTTTCGAAATTTTGGCGAATAAAGCTTTCGGAGACGAGCAGGTGGCTGAGCGATAGCTAATTAGGATTCTCGGTTTCATTTTATTTTCAGTCCGCTGTGTATATTAAGTCAGATATGACTATATTATCTCTGATCAACCAAGGGGGCATCAGCATATGTCGCTCTTGGCGTATTATTGTAATTATAATTGACCTTTACTTGGGAAATGATTATGGGATTATGTAATTTGGAAATGAATTTGTTTGAAATGTAATCACAAAAATGTTGTTTTTGGAAACCTATGATTTTGTTCATATTCAAGTGCTTCTGATATTATGAATACTACTAGCATTGCCATATTTTATCACCAGAAGTTAGTACTATGGATGACTGCAGCATCTGTAGTGCTTAGCCTTTAGCCTCGAGATATGAGATGTTACAACTTGGTACCAGAGCATAGCTTTATGAAAAAATTTAAATAAAAATGATTTTTAAAACATAATCCTAAGGAATTAGAGTAAGAATGGGGTATGGGATAACGCTATAGTAACATACTTGTATTTGCTATACATAAGTATACGCTTTATCTCTAGTCTCCTATCTTTGTTAGGATATTTTTCTGTATCTCAAGAGATTTGAATACAGATATGGACGGTAGAAGAGGAAGAGTTAACCCAGGAGGGGAAGGCACCAATGGGAATGCCAGGCCTAATGTAAGAAGAGGTCAAGGTCAGGCACAAGCAGTGAATGTGGGTTCTGAAGTCCCGCAAGTTGGAATGGAAGCTATGTATCAGTTTTTCATGAATATGGTGCAATCGGGAGTTGCAGCTGGAGTGTTAGGAGGAAATGACATAGGAGAAGAGGTTTCGAAAGTTCTGGTAGTTAACCATTATGCTAAGCTGAGTGGAGATTACACCAAGCTTGGAGGGAAGCCGTTTGTTAGAACGGAGGATGCCCTTGAGGTGGAAAATTGGTTGTTGCACTACGAAAGGACTTTTGTACATCTGGGGCTCAATGATGAGCAGAAGAGGAGGTTGGCATCTAGATAGCTTCAGGGAGCAGCTCTATTCTGGTGGAATAGTATGACTGTGGCGGTGGATGAGAAGCCTATGACCTAGGAAGATTTCAAAGGAAGGTTCTAGGAGAGATTCATGTCAGCAATGGCACAGTCAGCTCTGATCGGAAAGTTTGCTGAATTATAGCAGGGAGAGATGTCTATGTTGGAATATGCCAGAAGGTTCGAGGAGTTGGCCAGATATGGGTATGCTTTAGTGGATACAGTAATGAAGAGGAATGAGAAGTTTATCAGGGGGTTGAAGCCTGAGTTGGCCAGGGCTACATTACCTCATATTAGAGATCCTTCTGATTTTGTAGTGGAGATGGCCTTAAGGCATGAGGAGTTGCTGATTCTCTAGAGAAGAGTAAGGCTAAAGAATTCCAGGTCGGGCAGGGTCAAAAAAGGAAGTTCTTTCCTAAGAAATGTGCTCAGAAGGGTGGAGCAACTAAGAAGAGGACGTCTTAGATTGTCTGTTTCAAGTGCGATGAGAAGGGGCACTTTTCTAATGAGTGTCGTGCTGGAAAGGAAAAGGAAGTGGCTGGGAGGAAGAATGTCAGGTGCTTCAACTGCGACCAGATAGTCCACTATAAGAGCCGGTGCAAGGAGCTCGCTAAGGATGGAAAGGGCAAAGTGTATGCATTGGAGCCTGCTACTTCAAAGCCAACAGCTCAGGAGAAGGAAAGGTAGTTTTGGGAGGTACGCTTCAGATTCATGGTATGTCTGTTAGCGTTCTATTTGATACTGGTGCATCACATTCTTTTATATCTAAATGTTTGATAGATAAGCTTAACCTAGAACCCACATATTTAGTTACTTCCTTACAGGTGCGAATCCAATAGGAGGGTATGCAACTCTAGGGTTGAGGTGTGACCAGTTAAAGTTTGACTTGTTAGGTCATACTTTTGTTTGCAGTTTGCATGTGTTTGATTTTGTGGGGTTCGGAATCATTCTTGGTATGGATTGGTTAAGTGAGTACAATGCTAGGATATTTTGCTGGGATAGGAAAATATCACTTAGACACCCAGATTGTAGCGACAGGATTGTTTTTACCGTAAAAGGTTCTTGCGATGAGATGTATGCCTTGTTGGGTGCTATGGAATCAGAAGATGAGTTGAGTCGAGTTTTCATGGTTAGAGAATTCGCAGATGTGTTGGATCCTATAGTTGGATTGCCACCGAGACGAGCCATTGAGTTTCAGATGATTTGGTTTCGGGAGAAGAACAAGTGAGTAGGCCGCCGAGTAGGATGAGCCCTTCAGAGATGAGGGGGTTGAAGGTGCAGTTGGTGGATTTAGAAGGCAAGAGTTTTATCAGGCCGAGTAGTTTGCCACGAGAGGACAATAAAGAATCGATATCCATTGCCAAGGATTGACGATTTGTTCGACCAGTTGAGTGGAGCCAAGGTATTCTTGCAGTTGGATTTGGCGATACGTTTCCATCAGCTTAGAGTAGCAGAGATAATATACCTTTGACGGTGTTTAGGACCAGATATGGGTCGTACGAATGGTTAGTTATGCCGTTCGGACTGACTAATGCGCCAGCATTCTTTGTGGATTTGATGAACCGGGTTTTCCGCGAGCACTTGTATAGGTTTGTATTGGTTTTCATAGACGATACCTTGATATACTCTAAGGATGAAAGAGAGCATGAAGTTCATCTTAGAGTGGTGCTTGAGACGCTGAGGCAGCATCAGCTTAAAGCGAAGTTTTTGAAGTGTCCTTTCTGGAAGAAAGAAGGGAAATTTCTTAATCATGTAGTCTCAGAGGAAAGGTTGTCTATGGATCCAACTAAGATTGAAGCGGTGAATAGTTGGAAGAGACCCGAGATAGTGATGGAGATAAAGAGTTTCTTTGGGTTGGCTGGTTATTATCGGAGGTTCATTAAGGATTTTTCGGGGATAGCGGCACCGATGACCAAGCTAACAAGAAAGGATGTGAAGTTTGTGTGGACCGATAAGTGTGAAGAAGCATTCCAGAGTTTGAAACACTTGTTGACCCATGCACCTATGTTGGTTGTTCCGGAAGGGAATCGGGACTTGGTGGTTTATACTGATGCGTGTAGAATTGGATTAGGAGTTGCGCTGATGTAGAGAAGTAAAGTGATTGCCTACACTTCTAGACATCTTAGACCGCATGAGGTCAGATATCCGATGCATGATTTAGAATTGGCTGCAGTTATTTTTGCTTTGAAGGTGTGGAGACATTACCTTTTGAAGAAAGGTTTGAGTTATACACAGATCATAAGTCGCCGAAGTATTTGTTCTCTCAGAAGGAGCTGAACATGAGACGGCAGAGGTGGTTAGAATTTATCGATGCTTATGATTTTAGGATTGAGTACACACCGGGGAAAGGCAATAAGGTTGCAGATGCACATAGCAGAAAACATCAGAATGCAGTTTTGGTGATGATTGTTGAGTGGAAAGATTTAGAAGCCTTAGCAGATTGCAGAGTGCAGTGGAGATCCGAGGGTGGGTCTAGTGGAGATACAGTTGTATTATCTTGTTTGCAAGTTCAACCAATGATGATCGAAAGGATTGCTTCTAAACAGGGAGAAGATCCGGTATTAGCTAAACGAATCAAGAAGTTAAGAGATGGAACCGAGAGCGATAATTTGAAAGATTTCAGTCTTGGCCAGAATGGGAGGTTGAGAAAGAAAGGAAGATTATGTGTTCCGAGTGTAGGAAAAATAAGGAAAGATGTCTTGTAGGAATGCCATTGTTCGAAGTTCTCTATTCATCTAGTATGTACTAAGATGTATCAGGATATGAAGAGGAGTTTCTTCTAGGAAGGTATGAAGCGGGATATTGGTTTGTGTGTAAAGCAGTGCTTGATTTGCCAATAGACAAAGGCCGAACACCAGAAGCCAAGTGGGTTGCTTCAGCCATTAGATATTTCGGTATGGAAGTGGGATTCTATTTCCATGGATTTTATTGACGGGTTGCCAAGGTCGAACAGAGGAAATGATAGTACATGGGTCATAGTGGACATATTGACCAAGAGTGCCCATTTCATTCCAGTTAAGTCAACCAGAATGGCACCTGTTTTGGCGAGGTTATTCCTGAAGAATGTGGTTAGATTGCATGGAATTCCTAGTAGTATAGTTAGTGATAGAGATTCTTTGTTCACTAGCGAGTTTTGGAAGAGTCTGCAGGAAGTCTTGGAAACCAAGCTTAAGATGAGTACCGCTTATCATATGCAGACAAATGGTCAAACAAAAAGATTTAACAAGATCTTGGAGGATTTGTTAAGAGCTTGTATTCTAGATTTCGGGGGATCATGGGAAGACCATCTGCATTTAGTCGAGTTTTCGTATAACAACGGTTATCAGACTAGTATTGGGATGGCACCGCTTGAAGCTTTGTATGGAAGGCCATGCAAATCTCCCGTATGTTGGTTAGAGACTGGGGATAGGGCAGTTCTTGGTCCAAACTTGGTTAGAGAAGCTATAGAAAAGATTGAGGTAATTCGGGCTAGAACGAAGGAGGCTCAGTCTAGGCAGAAAAGTCATGCAGATAAGAGACGGAAAGATTTAAATTTCTCAGTCGGAGATCTGGTTTTCATCAAGATGTCACTGATGAAGGTTGTGATCAGATTTGTAAGATCAGGAAAATTGGCACCGAGATTCGTTGGACCTTTTCCTATTATTGAGAGGATCGGGAAACTCGCATATAGAGTTGAGTTACTGAGCAGTTTGGCTGGAGTCCACGATGTTTTCCATGTTTCTCATCTCAGAAAGTGTGTTAGAGACCCGAAGACTACTATTGCACCGATTGTGCTAGAGGACTTAGTAGTAGAACCGGATTTGACTATAGTGATAAAGCCCATTCGTATTGTTGCGAGAGATGAGAAGAGGCTCAGGACCAAGATGGTCAGATTAGTCAAAGTCTAGTGGAGCGACGATGACAGGGACTGTACGTGGGAGATTGAGAGCAAGATTAGAGATACTTATCCCGATTTATTTGATGGTATGTTTTACCTCATTGTTTGATTTGTTATATACCTTATTGTAATTTCATGGACAGAATTCTTTAAGGAACGAAATTCATTAAGGAGGGGAGTCTGTAACACCCCAGATTTTTGGTAACATTATTTACAATATTTACTTAGCTAAATAAAATAAAATAATGTGTTGATTAGGGAATTGAGATTTGATTTTAATTAAGGTGTAGCCATGCCATTTAAACAATGGATTAAAAGAAGAGTTTAACATGAAATAGGAGAGGGGTAAAATAGGAAAGAGGTCATTCCTATATCTATTCCCTTAGGCTGTGTATCCATACACGTTCATTTTCATTTGAAAATTTTTATAACTCAAGGTCGGCCACCATTAACAAGAGTAAGAGGAAGAAAGCTAAGGAAGAAGCTAAATCAAATCAAATCCATTCACATCTCAATCTCTATAACCTTTAAAGCTGAGATGAATAATGTTTACATCTCATTTTTGATTGTGTTTTCGGTTTTAAGATGAATTTCGAATATTTTGCAATGATTTGCCATGTTTTTGAATGATGGAATGAATATATATACTTGATGATGAATTATGGTTATTCATATTGAATTTATGATATGTTTTAAGGTAAAAACTTTATTAAATGACATCCAAATGCCTTACGAATTTTAGAATTTATGTCGAATTTATATGAATTTTCTAGTAAAGAAAATGTAAATTTGGATTATAAATTATTTACGGTTAAAAAATAATAGAATTGGGTCTGAAATTTTTATATGTTGGAAAACATATTAAAAGAGATTTTCTACAATTTTTGTAGAATTTTCCTAAGTGTTTTAAGGGTTATATAGAATTATTTAAGGTATGGGACTTAAATGTTTTATATAATTAAAAGAGGAGAAGGGGCTTTTTGTAAAATAATTTAAATTATTAAATCTGGAAAGTCGGCAGCACTTTTGGAAATTGCAATACTTTTTATTGATAAAGAAAGAGGAAACCAATCAAAAATAGACGCGTGAAGTAGGTTAAGTTAAAAGAACTATTTGCTACATGTTTTTCACTGTTTCGACACCATCGGCACCAGGTTCCGCCTCCTCATCTTCACTTCCGACACAGTCGAAACCAATGCACATGGTATCAGGAAACTGGTACGTATTGAATTGGATGTAGGCGGAAGGTATGGAGTCGAAACCAGGGGTTTCGAAGTGGTTGAGGCAGTACTTTGTTTTTAAATTAAAAATGCGCTTACTTGCTTTCGACTAAAATGGCTTTTGACTGAGTAACTTTTGACTCTGTTAGCTTTCATCTAGGTCAAATGGTTTTAAAAGGAATGGTTTCGATTGGGTTGCGCTTTTGTTTTAAATGATTGCTTTCGAATAAGTCGAATCCTTTAGCTGTCGCTTCCTACCTTTTGACCCAGATGGTTTTGAAAGGGTTGTTTTGTTTTCTAAAAACCTGGCCACCTCTCCAATGCTTTCGAAGGGATGGTTGCGACACCATCACTTCATTACTTAGGAAATGGTTTCAAAATAGATGCTTTCGACTTGAATGTTTTTAAAACCCTTTTTCTATAAGTAAAGTAAAACCCAAATTGGTTTCAAAAGAGATAGTTTTAAATCGTTTCAAAACAAATGCTTTCAACTTTAATGGGCTTCTGATCCTTTTGCTCTACTTGAAGGCAGAATCCAAATGGTTTCGACCGAGACGGCTTTTAAAGGTTTCGAAGGAGTGAAATTATGAATGGTTTCGAAAGGTTTCCACATGTTTTAAATTGAACCCAAAATGCTTTTGAAAGGATTGAGTTTTGACTGTTTCGAAAGGTTTTAATGAATGGTTTCAAATGGGGTGGTTCCCTAGGGTTTCGAAAGGGTTGAAAGGAAGGGTTTTTCCTATGTTTTCGAAAGAAAATATTTAAAGGTTTTAAAGGAGGATGTCTATTGTTTTGAAGCTTTCGGAGAAAAGAAAGGAAAGTTTTTCCAATGTTTTCGAAAGGCTTTTAATGGTTTCGAAAGGGTCGCTTTCAATGATTTCGTAAGGGTTGTTTAAAGGTTTTAAACAAATGTTTTGAATGTATTAAAGAGGCAATATAGCCTAAGTATTTTCAAGTTAAAAAGGGTTTTAACTTGTTTTGGAAGGATAGCTAATCCACATTAAAATTCATCAACATTATTTTGAGTAAAGTATATATATCATGGCAAAATAGCTTAGCGTAAAGCTAAGAAAATATTTTCCCTGTATAACTTATATTTAAAAGGTTAAATCATTTTGAAAAGGTTTTCAAGGAAAAAGATAAAGGGTAGTTAACCCTAAGAAAATGATTCGAACAGTTAGTCCATTTTAGTTCGGACAGTTAGTCCAGTTTGCAAGCAGTCAGCTTAGATTTCAGATAGTTAGTCCAGTTTGCGGGCAGTCGGCCCAGTTTTATGGACAGATAGTTCATTTGTAGCATAACGGACCTTGCTATTATATTGTGGATAGATAGTTCACATATTACCTGTTTTACGGACAGATAGTCCATTTATTAGCATAAACGATATTTCTATTTTGATATAATTATTTTGATTAACCTGTTTGGTTGCAGGAAAGGATTGCAAAATATATTTTTGAAAATGATATTAGTGAGGGGAAACCCGTTCCGCTAAGCGGCATGGTCTCACTTAATATCAGTATACCGAGATGTAACAGAATTATACACACCAGGCTTTATGTTTAACTCGAAGTTTTTGTTTCCCCTTAAACTCTCGGGTACTCAAAATTTGATTTGAGTAGGCTAAGGGTTAACGTTTTCAGGTTTTTGGAATTTTGGCAAATAAAGCTTTCGGAGATGAGCAAGTGGCTGACGGATAGCTAATTAGGATTCACAGTTTCATTTTGTTTTAATTCCGCTATGTATATTTAGTCAGATATGGCTATATTATCTTTGATCAACCAAGGGGGCATCGTCATATGTCGCTCTTGGCGTATTATTGTAATTATAATTGATCTTTACCTGGGAAACGATTATGGGATTATGTAATTTGGATATGAATTTGTTTGAAATGTAATCACAAAAATGTTATTTTTGGAAATCTGTGATTTTTTTCATATTCAAGTGCTTCTGATATTATGAATACCGCTAGCATTGCCGTATTTTGTCACCAGAAGTTAATACTATGGATGACTGCAGCATCTGAGCGATTAGCTTTTGGCATCGAGATACGAGATGTTACACTGTAGCAACTGCTTGTTATGTTTTAAATAGAGTTTCCATTAGACCATTAACAAAGCATACCCCATATGAGCTTTTTAATGGAAGAAAACCCAATATATCAAGCTGCTATTGGTACAAAATGGGTTTACATAAATAAAGCTGATGAGCAAGGTAATATTATTCGAAATAACGCTTGGCTAGTTGCTCAAGGTTATAGTCAAGAAGGAATAGACTATGATGAAACATTTGCTCTTATAGCTCGTCTAGAAACTATACGTATTTTATTAGCTTATGCGTGTTTTAATAATTTTAAATTATACCCAATGGATGTAAAGAGTGCTTTTTTAAATGGTTTTATAAAAGAAAATGTATATGTAGAACAATCACCTTTATTTACACATGAAAAATATCCAAACCATGTTTATAAATTAAAAAAGGCTTTATATGAATTAAAACAAGCACATCGTGCTTGGTATACCGTCTTAAAAATTATTTAATTACTTTTGGTTTTAAAATTGGAAAAGTAGATCAAACTTTGTTTATAAAACAAGATAAAAATGATATTTTAATAATACAGATATATGTAGATGACATTATTTTTGGTTCAACAAATGAAAAATTATGTCAAGTATTTTCAGATATTATGACAAGAGAATTTGAGATGTCTCACATGGGAGAACTTTCATATTTTCTTGGTTTACAAATTAAACACTTAAATAATGGAATATTTATTAATCAAGAAAAATATTGTAATAATCTCATAAAACGATTTGGTATGGAAAATGCTTCTGCTAAACCAACTACTATGAGTACTATGGTACATCACAATAGAGATGAAAATGGCAAAGGTGTTGACCAAAAACTATATCATAGTATGATTGGTTCATTACTTTATTTAATTGCTAGTCGACCAGATTTAATGATGAGTGTATGCTTGTGTGCAAGATTTCAAGCAAATCCTAAAGAATCACATTTGCGGACAATGAAACGAATTTTTCGATACTTAAGCAAGACTAAAGACTAGGATCTCTTTTATCTAAAAGAATGTCCTTTCATTGATGCTGATTTTGGAGGTTGTCAAACGGATCGAAAGAGTACAAATGGTACTTGTCGTTTCATTTGATGATCTTTAATATCTTGTTTTAGCAAGAAACAAAATTGTGTTTCATTTTCGACGTGTGAAGTGGAATATATTTCTACTGCTTTGGCATGTGCTTAAGTAATATACATGCGGCAAACACTATAAGATTTCGGAATAAAACTTTCTAAATCTATAATTTATTGTGATAACACAAGTGCTATAAATTTATCGAAGTATCCTATAAATCACTCTTGAACTAAACGCATTGATATTAGACATCATTTTCTTCGCGATAATATAGAAAAAGGAAATATATTGCTAGATTTTGTACCATCAGAAAATCAAATAGCAGATATGATAGAGTTAGGGGTATGCCCTAGGGGCAATTATGTAATTTGTTACATATATCTAACTCGTTGACCAATCTTGTTTGAAATAAAAGGTATTTTCTTCCTATTATATACTTGATATAATGTGATTATATTAATTAATTAACTTAATTAAAAGTATATTTAATAGAAAATTCCATAAATGGTATATTTTGTGATAGTAGTTGCAAAGTGTTGTAACCGTGAGTAATTTATCACAACGAAACAAATAACCATTTTAAATGTTCCTAGTCAAGATGCATCGAGACTGGATATCGATGTATCCATTGAGACTGAAGTACGTAACGCTCTCCAAATGTTGGGAAGTGTATTACTCATGACTGCTGGGGGCACCTAGGGGTTACGTACTAACAGTTATTGGATAACTATGGAACGACTCACTCGATAGTTTTCTGTTGGTTAATATAACTAAGGTCAAACAAAAAATATTGATGTGACTGATCTATACAGTTCTCTCGACTTGAAAATACCGTGGATCTTCAATATGAAAGCTCCACTTTGATTATAGACAAATCATGGCATGGTGTCCATCGAGTGACTATAGTTAGGTCGAGTGGAAGTATTGGAAGTGAAGCACTATACAAGAGAGGATTTATCTCCTCAGTTATATGCGGTTAGTATCACAGTCAACTCAAGTCAACTCAAAGTCAAAGTCTCGGGCCAAAGCATTTCGGTTAATAATATTTTTATTATTGAACCAAGAACTTTGTATTTAGACTATAAAGTTGAATGTGGATGAGGTCGGAATTTTGACCATTACCAAATTCCATAATTCCAAAGTGAGATAGTTTTGACGAAGAGAGTTGGTGTAAATCAATGTCACAACCGGGTAACGCTTGCTAAACTAAAATTAGATTTTACCGAAAATAAGTAAGCGATAAATTTGGCCATAATATCACACCACCTGCTAAGTGACGTGTGAACGTTAACATTAGAATCGTTCGATGTTAATCGCTGATCAAATTTACACCCAAGAGTTACACAGCCGAAATGATGAATTCCCTTAAGACCGAACGATTTTCTTAGTTTATAATTGCTATAAATTAATTAGATGAATTAATATTTATGAAATATTAATTATAAATTTTGAATATGATTTGAGAAATAAATAATGTTATATATATTTATAATAGTTATAAATGTACTAATCGATATACGATATTGATAAGCGATTAAATTAGATTTAATTGCATAGCATTTTGGCTTGGGCTTAAATGGGTTTAAAGCCCATCATTAGGGCTGCAAATTTTGGTTTTAACAAGTTATTGGAGGCGGCTAAAACTTAGGATTAGACTTAGAGATGGATGGTTAAGATTAAGAGAGAATAGGTAATGAGGTTGTCCTAATATCTCTCTTGTACAAGGCTATATATATATATATATCTAAACCCTTAATCAAAAACAACTTTTGGCTGCCGTAATTATCAAGTTTGCTAGCCGAGATTAATCCTCATATCAGTTCTAAGAATCTCAAATCAATTCAAGTTAAGTAAAAGCACTATTTGATAGAAAAGGTCGATGATTCCAGACTTGCAATCCGACGGATCGAGCATAACTAGAGAAGGGAATTCATTGATTCAAGTGGACTCAAAGGCATCATCAATTGGTATTTTATTTATATATTACAGTAATCATATCATATTTTATGATTTAATATTGATTAATCCCAAATCTGTATATATATTAATGTTGTATATCTAGTTAGGTGAGATTTTCCCAGGTATATGTAGTTGTCACAAATTAGTTTAGTTATGTGCATGGTTATATTATTATGTGTTATAATTTATGTATTAAAAAAATCTAATTTGCTGTAAAAAAAATTGTCACTATTAATTATGTTATGTATATTTATATATTAATTTAAATATAGACTAATGAATATTTTAAACATATAATTACATATATGTATATTTATAATGTATAAATAGAGTAGAATTTTTTGTTACACCTATTTATATATAATTTGAATTATCGAATTTTAAAATAAATTTTTTATATATATAAATAATTTTAAATTACCTTTTATTGATTATTTGAATAGTTTATTATATCTAAAATAATTATTGCATTGAAAATTCGATTTTATATTTTTTAAAATTACTAAATCTATGCAGTAACCCATGGAAAAAATTTCAGAATTTTTTTTTAATATTTAGTATTTTTGTTAATTAAATTTCTTCGGTTGAACATTTTTTTTATTTATTAAAAATAATATTTTATTTCAAAAAATCATGAAATTTTTTTTGAACCTGTAATTTATGATCCTAAATTTTTGTAAATTTTAAATTTTGATTTTTTAATATTTATTACTAATATTTTTAATTATTATGATCAAAACTATTTATTATATATATATATAATAATGATAAAATTATTATTTTATGTTTGTTATGCTAATTTCGATCTGGAAATAATTTTAAAATATATATATATATATATATATATATATTAAGTATTTGAATGTAATTAATTATTCATATATATACACATTTTCTTTAACCTTATATATATATAATTTTAATTATTATATATATGTATGTATAATTTTATATGTTTAATTATGTATATATATTTATACAAATGTTTTAAATTATATATATTTAATTTTTAGACTTTTAGTTATAAAATATATTTTGAATATATGTATACGTATTTATATAAATATACTTTGCATTATAGATTTATGCACATATTTAGACAGCATACAATACATATGAAATGAGCTAATGTGTCTCTTGCGATGTAAATCCCAACATCTATATATGGACATGTTATACCCTTCACGGATTATTATGTTACACATGCACACACGTATGTATATGTATATGATACATGTATATATATATATATATTAAATCATTCAAATTAACTTTACATTACAAAATACTTAAATTTAAATAAAATACATGATTTTATTTAAAACAAATTTAGAATTGTTCTAAATGAATTAGACTTCATAGGCCCAATAAAGATCCATTAGCATGAATTTTTTTTGAAATACACCCACCACTACCGCTGCGGGCTAGCCCAGTTCCAACAATGGTATCACAGCCCAATAGCCCATGCGGTCTAAATTAGTCATATTAGAACTAACTAATTAAGTTTGCCCACTTAGTACGGTGTCTATAAAGGTAATGTTTAGGATTGGAATTGGTAATCAAGTACCCTGTCCTACCTGGTAACCGGCTTGGCTCGAAAGGTGAAGTGAGCCCAAAGGTTGCTCCTAATAGAAAATGCCCAACTTAATTTAGGCCTTGGGCTAATTTTCAAAATCATTTTGAAAATTAATGTTAAAGATTTTAAATTTAATAGTTTAATTTAAAATAAAACGTGTTTATTATAAAAAATTATAATACTGCATAAGTTTTCAAAATGTTTGAAAGGATAATGATATTTTCAAAATGTTTGAAAGCATCTATATAATAATTTCAAATTTTAAATTTATTAATAATATTAATAAAATTAATTAATTAAATATGTTAATTAATTAATGCATATATGCATGTATTATATATGTTGATATATGTTATGTTATTTTAAAATGTTTAAGATAACATAAGTATACATATATGTTCTTAATTGAATAACATAAGTATACATATACAAGATAAATTTTGAAATTAATCAATTTTAGTAAAAATTGTTTAATTGAATAAATTAATTAAAGGTTAATTAATTAAAGAAAATGCACATATATATGATACATGTGTGTTACGCTATAAAGGTTATAGTATACACTATAAATTTATAGTAAATATGTCCAATATAAAAGTTATATTGGAATACTAATTTAAAATTAATTAAAGAGTTCATTGATTAAAATTAATTAGATAAGGTTTAATTAATGATATATTATACGTAAGACTATCATATAAGTGATATGAAATATAAAAGTTATATAACAATAAAACTTGTATGATATGTGTATAAACTAAATATGGAACATTAAATAAACCCAAATAGACTTGAGAAATAAATACATATGTAAATGTACATATACTGTAATTTCTGATGTGTTTGACACTTGAATCGCTGAGGTATTTCATAAGAAATATATTATTCTATAAGTCGATATCACTCAATATATATATTGAAGATTATGAATCTTCAATATAATATTGTTCTCTACCATATATATTAATAAATTACTTACATACTCCTTAGTTGTTGAGAAAATTCAAGCTAGGGATGTTATGTGTAGTATTATTAATATATTGAACAGATGAGGTAAGATAACTATGTGTATTTGTTGAGCAAACTCAAGGTACATATACTATACTTAGGCCATCACGATATGGTAGGTATGAGTGAATAATCTCTTTCGATTTGTTGAGCAAACTCAAGGTCAAAATGAGATTAGAACAAGGAAAAATGGGTTAGGAGTTGTATGTGATACAACGGATAAGGAGTTATCCATCGCTTGTGGGGCTATGATTTGTTGAGCAAACTCAAGGTCAGAATACCAAAACAAACGAGTCCCAACACCCACTCGTGAAGTTGTAAGACTTCTACGATTCATCTTAGGGTTTGGAGAAACATAAAAGACTGGTGGGAGCCTTATTAGAAAAATGAAATGGTAACATTTAACCTTTCTAATATTGTAAGAACATATGCTATATAATGTTATAATTATCTACAATGATAAATTTGTATATTTAATATGATTGATAAAACGTTTGTCAATTAACATATATAAACAACCTGAATTTAAAGTTGACAAATAGAAATATAATATACACTTACTAATAATCCTAATTGCATGTTATATAATGTTTCTATACCCATGCAAGTGCCTAATTTCAACTACTTAATACATTCATAAATTGATCACTTATATGTTTATTTGGTTTAGACCATGTATTGCATTTTATGAGTTTTTGAACTCTAAATGCAATTCAAGACTATGGATATTTGATTCATGTACTTTCATATATAAATGTTATATGGTGAACAGTCACAGTTTGTGGGGTACAATATTTCGATGAAGTTAGTTCATTCGAAGTAAGCCAATAAACAGTATTTTAAGGTCATGTATTCAACTTGAATGATTTCAAAAGGATCATATTGTGTTAATGTAACACAAGACCATAAACTACGAGATACATCTAAGAACTCGATCGTTGAAATGTCATCTTGATCGGTTTACATAAAGTGCAACATATTTGATGTCTTAAATGTTAAGAATAATCGAATGCGCTTTTGTAAAAGGTTTGTTATGATATTGCAGTAAGGTTTTCTTTTGAATAGTTTGACCATTTGAAAGAAAAACGAATGTATAAGAATATATGTAATTTAAGGTAAAGTTGGAATGAAGAGAATGAATAGTCACTTCTGCTTCATAGAGAAACATTGGAAAGAAGAATTGTAATAATAATTGATACTTGATATTGGAATATGAAATATGATTTTTGTTCCAAAATGTATTTTCATATAGAAAATTGTTTTCTATAACATTTATTTCTTTGAGTTCAAGATATTTGATCAAAGAACTCTCCACTGTAAACTAGTTTTAGCATATGAAATAAGTAAACTATATTAACAATATTAAGTAAATGGTGGACCTCTACATTTAGTACGCTATTATAGTAATGGCGGAAATAGTGAGAGCATGCCATATAACACCTAATGATTGCATCAAATTACGAAAATTGTTTTTGTATAATGTACCGAACATTATTTGTGAAATAATGTTTATTTTTGGTATTGGCTGAAAAATAGATATAACTATATTTTAACATGAGTGCTATGAATATTCATTATGAAATAGAACTATAGTATGAAATTTGTTTTCATAGTAAAAGTAATGCAACAAAAAAAATATGTATCTAATATTATTTACAATTATTTTGGAATTATAGACTAAGTCGTAGTTTTGAGAAATAATTTTACTATATGACTATGATTCATATGATACAGGTTAATTATATCTCAAACAATTAATGGCTTTGCACCCATTCAGTGGGAGCATCATAAGAGTTGATGAACTCTTTGAATTAATACATATTGATGTATGCAATCACAAGTCTATTAATACCAAAAGGGTTCCACATACTTTGTTATATTCATCGATGATTTATTACCAACATGAACATGTGTATTAGATACACATGTAGTAAGTTTATGATAGAATCATAGAATATAAAAGAAAAGTAACTAAAATAACATGCAATAGAATAAAATGATATGATTTGGTCGAATAAATGAGTATATTGGAAAGAGTTCCAAATGTACCTAAAAATGAATATAGATTCAATCTCATAAGTCACTCCTCCATGTGATACATAATGATGCATCGATAAGGAGTAATCAGAAATTGTTGGACAATTTACGATTAATTATAAGTGAAGTTGAGTTAGTTTCTTTCTATAAGTTCATGTACTTAAGAGTAGTATACAAGGTTGATATTATTTCATCTAAACAACAGTTTACAAAATCATACAAGATAAGGGTTTGTAAGAAATCCCAACATATCCTAGGCCAAGGAGTTGGTAGGTTGTGCGAGTCAAAAGATTGCACGTAATAATTGTTCATGAGGGATCTTGTATGAATCTCCAAAAGTTTTTTTTGGAAAGTTCTGTCATCAGATGACATATTTATGTTTTAAACATAATTTTTGTAAACTAAAATCGGTTTTATAAATAAAAAGGTTCATAAAGCGTTTATGAATCCCTATTCTATTTGCACTAAGAAAAAAAATTTGTTTCAAGGTATATCAACTTAATTGTGAAGGAATTTCTTTTTGGTAGTTAAATGGAATTGGACCCGATCCAAAGATAGAACTGATTATATGAGATGAAGTGAAATTAACTAACCTAAATGAACATATAGCATTAGAATGTCTAATAAGTATTCTCGTACATCGAAGAGAAACTATGAGTTTCTTATTAATGTCGAAAATATACATTACCCTCGGTTGTTCGATTAAACCATTAAGATTGTTGACTCTATATGGTATGATGCGCAAATCTGAAAGAATTCCAAGTACATTATTAAAATATGATTTTTGTGGTCATAACCAAAGAGATGTGATCCATCGGCCAAGATTGTGCCTTTATTGGAAAGACTAATGTGGTTGGAATTAAATGAGCAATGTTGATAAGAATAATGTCGCAAATTTCAATTGTTGAAATTAGCATAACAAATTCGGTATTCAACATGCTCAAGTTAATTCAGATTCACTCATAAAATTATCACTCGATAAGACTTAGTGTTTGGTACTTATGTATTGAAACATAAAATTCTAAATAATGATTTAGAATAAGCCGTTTACACATGTTAACCAAAATTTCTCGAAGTCAGTGGGAGCGATATTGGGTTTGTGAGTCTTTGGATATGATCCAAGAAATGATACGAATGTATCATTTTATAAGCATCAAGATTGAATAAGTATTTTGATAGAAATATCAAATAGTTTGATTTTCAATCAAAGTGCAGAGGAAGTGTGTGTTCATAAAAAAGAACGTTAAAAGGTACATTGATATTTCTAAACTATAAGTAAACAACACGTTGTTGATTTTAACAATATGCTTGTATTTAAATCAACTTTAGTTGTTTTAATACTCAATTTTGGATTGTAAATGATGTCTTTTATGGTGAGTATAAAAGATATAGGGATTGTCCCAAAATGATATACAAGAGCACCCTGTTAAAAAGAGAACATGTAAGTTGGATTCCTTATGCATTAGCAATAGGAATTATCATACAGGTTATGTTGTGTATGATTGTGTTTTGTTTATGTATTTGATACATGGAGCGAATATAAAATCCAAATTGATATCACTAAATGGTTGTTTGAGGTGTTCACATATTCATGAAATATTAGAGAATTGTTTATAGAAACAACGAACTCATTATGATGGAACGTTTGGACATAAACTTTTATAAGTGATATTGAGTATAACATGTCAACGATAAAATTCAAGTTAAAATCTTTAATTTGAAAATGTTTCAAAATAAAAGTGATTGTGGTCAATTCAACGAAATATTGAAACATTAACTTGAATAGCGCTACAATAAACCAATGTATATAGGTATAAATGCACAAATTTATAATTGAGCCAAAGGTGATTCCAAATGTTGAGAATCCCATAATACTGTTATAAGATAACAATGTCATGAAATTGGTCATGATAGAACGTAAAGCTCACTAGAAGTCGAAAGACATACTTCGAATCGTTCCACATGATAAAGGCAGTTTATCAGTGAGAGTTAATCGACAAAGTTGATAATTAAAACATAATAGCATACCCATTCACTAAGGGACTAACCTAATTGGTTTTGAGAAAACTGATTGGAGAAGTTGGAATTAGATTCTGTAATTGACCCCAAGTGCAAGTGGGAGATTGATATAGTTAGGGGTATGCTCTAGGGGCAATTATGTAATTTGTTACATATATCTAACTCGTTGACCAATCTTGTTCGAAATAAAAGGTATTTTCTTCCTATTATATACTTGATATAATGTGATTATATTAATTAATTAACTTAATTAAAAGTATATTTAATAGAAAAATCCATAAATTGTATATTTTATGATAGTAGTTACAAAGTGTTGTAACCATGAGTAATTTATCACAACAAAACAAATATACCATTTTAAATGTTCCTAGTCAAGATGCATCGAGACTGGATATCGATGTATCCGTTGAGACTGGAGTAAGTAACGCTCTCCAAATGTTGGGCAGTGTATTACTCATGCCTACTGGAGGCACCGAGGGGTTACGTACTAACAGTTATTGGATAACTATGGAACAACTCACTCAATAGTTTTATGTTGGTTAATATAACTAAGGTCAAACAAAAATTATCGATGTGACTGATTTACACAGTTCTCTCGACTTGAGAATACTGTGGATCTTCAATATGAAAGCTCCGCTTTGATTATAGCCAAATCATTGCATGTCGTCCATTGAGTGACTATAGTTAGGTCGACTGGAAGTATTGGAAGTGAAGCATTATTCAAGAGAGGATTCGTCTCCTCAGTTATATGCGGTTAGTATCACAGTCAACTCAAGTCAACACAAAGTTAAAGTCTCTGGCCAAAGAATTTCAGTTAATAATAATTGTTATTGTTGAACCAAGGACTTTGTTTTTGGACTATAAAGTTGAATGTGGATAAGGTTGGAATTTTGACCATTACCAAATTTCGTAAGTCCAAAGTGATATAATTTTGACGAAGAGAATTGGTGTAAACAAATGTCACAACCGGGCAACGCTTATTAAACTAAAATTGGATTTTACCGAAAATGAGTAAGCGATAAATTTGGCCATAATGTCACACCACCTGCTAAGTGACGTGTGAACGTTAACACTAGAATAGTTCAATGTTAATCGCTGACCAAATTTACACCCAAGAGTTACACAACCGAAATGATGAATTCCCTTAAGACCGAACGATTTAATTAGTTTATAATTGTTATAAATTAATTAAATTAATTAATATTTATGAAATATTAATTATAAAATTTGAATATGATTTGAGAAATAAGTAATGTTATATATATTTATAACAGTTATAAGTATATTGATCGATATACAATATCGACAAGCGATTAAATTAGATTTAATTGCATAGTATTTTGGCTTGGGCTTAGATGGGTTTAAGGCCCATCATTAGGGCTGCAAAATTTTGGTTTTGGGAAGTTCTAGGGGTGGCTAAAATATAGGGAATTGGCTTGGAGATAATGGGTTAAGATAATGGCTAAAATTACTACATTGATATTAGACATCATTTTCTTCGCGATAATATAGAAAAAGGAAATATATCGCTAGATTTTGTACCATCAGAAAATCAAATAGCTGATATATTTACAAACTCCTTAAATGAAAATATATTTATTAAATTACGATGAGAACTAGGAATTATTAGAATTTTAAATCTGAAGCTGCTAACACTCGAACTCAGGTCTCTTGGGAGAGAGTTGTACGCTGTTCCAAAGTACTATTATATTTCTTGTTCCAACATCATACATCACCTTTAATTATTCGTAAGGCCATTAATTCTTAGTTTTCCTTACCTCACATTTTTTTCTTGACTGAGAATCTTTAGTCAATTTACACCTCAATCGGTAAAAATCTGAAATAGTGTGTAAGAATAGTATAAATATGCATCAATTTTCATTCCTCAAACTCACATTTTCAATCATCACTTAAATTCAAAACTATTTAACTCAATCATTTTCAACTAACCTACAATCTCTATAATGTCATTGCAAGAAGGATCCAACCAATCATCAGTGGTTTTTAGCACTCCAACCTCTGAATCATCAAACAATTCAAATAATACCACTCCGGTATATATCTTAGTCAAGATTACACCCTCACCAAATCATCACACTGGGTATACGCCACAAGGAAAGAGAGCAAAATGAAACTTAGGTTTTGGCTCTCCGTCAACTAAAGAAAAGATTGAAAACATACATCATTATCAACGGGAAACATTAGAGCTTCAACACGAAATGTACTACGAGCAAAAAGTGAATGCAAAACGCTTAAGCCTCCTAAAACAATTCGCTCTGAAGTATTGTGAATCATCTTCAAGGAAATGCGTGCACCAACCATCTCCGTACCATCCTCAAGTTTTGTCGAACTCTTGGGAACGAAGCCCTTAACGTCCTTAAGTGTCACCTAATTCTTGGGAACGTGGTAATATATGGTCTCCTCTCCATCCATTACATGAAATCACCAAGGTTGAACCACACTTGGATGACTCGAAAAATTTCGGAAATTAAGTCGTTTTGATTATTGTTTTAATTTGAATAAGCTGTATGTTTTCTAGAATAATCAGTATATGTTTTTGAATAATATTATATTATAACTAGAAAACACATATAAATATATATATATTGTTTATCTAAATTAAGAAAACATTAAAGAAAAGATAAACTTGTGAAAATTCAACAGATTCAGTCGACTGACTGTATAGACCAATCAGTCGACTGAATATTCAAAGTAAATTGAATTTTTACCCTACAGTCAGTCGACTGAATGGTCTGATCCAATCGAGTGAATACCCCCCAATAAATTGAAATGCAAACTTGTGGCTTTATTTTTTCTGCAACTCAGTCGACTGGTCCCTCAATTCAGTCGACTGAAGCTTCAATGACTATGAATTTGACTCAACATTCGGTCGACCGAGGCCATATAAACAGTTGGCTGAATTACCTCAAATTACATTGTAAACACACGGGATTGAAAAGCCTGCACATCAGTAGACCAAGGACCTCTATTCGGTCGACTGGTTCATATTTTTTTCATTTTTTAAAAATGCCTCGACACATTTCCCAATACACCTTTTCACCAACCTACTGCTTAACTCACTCTACTTTCCCATTTACCACTTACCCAAACAACTTCATTTCAATAGAAACCCTAGCCTCCATTACCAAAAAAGATCAAAAAATTTTCTCCAATTCCATAAATGGCTCCCCGAACAAAACATGCTCATGAATCCTCCGTTGATCCTTCCGAAAGCCAAATCCGCTCTTGGCTTCACAATGTGACGGCAGTAACAAGATTCAATTCAATGAAGAGTTCTCGAATCTTGAAGGATCTTTTGTCAAGTTCATTGATTTTAACGGATATGTCATTCAAGAAATTGCAGAAGCTAATGGCATTGTTCATTTAATTGGGTATGAATTGGATAATCTCAAAAAAATTCCTCTTCTAATTAAGTTGTTCTTCGCCAATATGAATTTAGACGACCAAGATCCACGGAATAAAGACGATTGTATTTGGACCTTGGTTTGCGGCGTCAAAATTTATCTCCCTCTTCAAAGACTTGGCCATATTCTCCGATGTTCGTCCGAAGGAGTGGATATCGATGATGTTGAAATTGACATGTACAACAGAGACTAAATCTCTCATCGTTTTCTATCAGACGACTTAACAATCTTGAAATCCGTTGCCTTACGTCCAAAGGCACGCATTCTTCATCGAGCTCTCATTCGGTCTCTACAACCTCTTACGGGCAGCTACGAGAAAGTTTAAAAGAGAGATTTCCAAGCTCTCTATGCTATTTTCTCTTCTCAAAGGGTAAATTGGGCTAAAATTGTTTTAGACGAGTTCCTCACTGTCAACCACAAGAGGAACTACAAGACCATTCACTATGGTGTACATACTGCGTATTCTTCAAAATTTTGGAGTCTCTTTGCCCGATACCGATTTCATAACTATTGGCGAACTCAACTCAAAGACTCTAAGTCTTATGAATCTTCCAAAACGCCCAGAAGCTTAACAAATCATAAGCTTTCAACAATGGGCCGTCAATAGAGATCAAGGGATTCCTCAACCCCGGGATACGAACATTGCCTCTTCATCATCTCAACCTCCCCTTCAAGAGGAAGAAGAAGAAGACGAGATCCATGAGCTTCACAGTGACATTACTCCAAAGCAAGCATTTATCATGCTCTCCCGTAACCAAATTAAGCTTGGACAATGATTGGCCACCTCGAGAAAAATGTCGTCAAAACAAATAAGATGCTTAATTCCATAAAAGGTTTCTTGAACAAAATTTGGGAGAAAATATCATGTACCGGCTCTACCTCTACCGGTATTGTGGGGAATCCCGCCCCCTTTACATGGTCTACCTCCAACGAAGAAGAGGAAGAAGAAGCTTTGGATAGCGAGGAGGTCTAGTTTAATTGTTTGCTTATGCTCATCTTATCGTTTCGACATTATTTTATGTTTTTGTTGTTTTGATGTTATTCTGTTACATTGCTGTTTAAATTCCATGTTCATGTTTATCTATGATGCTCAGTTCATTTTATTTTCCCTATGATATATATGTTTGTTTCTATGGTTATATATATTTCTCATACTATCTATTTATTCCTTTTTTTTTATGACAAAGGGGGAGAAATTTTTTGGTAGGCGAATATTCATTCAGGGGGAGTAAAAATTGCTATTATAAATTTTTAAACTTACATAGTTGTCATCATCAAAGGGGGAGAATGTTAGAACCTTGTAATTTGATGTTTTGATCATGACAACTATATAAGTAAATATTATGTGAACTAACCATATTTGTAGGAGAAGATGCTATTCTACTCGATAATAGATTGCAGACCAAAATTCAGACAGAAGTTTCAATATTTTTTATGGTTTGTTTATAGTCTAATCTAGCAGTTAATTTTTGTTAAAATCTCTCCAAAGTGGTATATGCACACACACACACACGTATTTAAAAATATTTACAAATAATGTTTTATATGCCTAATATTTTACTACACAAGTTCACACACAAAAGTTCTTTCAAAAATCCTTAAATTGGTAGAAAACTTGATATTTAGCCGACTGAAATAGGTAGTTCAGTCGACTGAAATAGGTAGTTCACTCGACTGAATATCTATGCACAAGCACAATTGGTATGAATGTTCAGTCGATTGAACTACCAATTTCAGTTGACTGAATTATAAGCTTTTGTGCCTTTTCCTTTCTGATTCGAATTTTCAAATTTCAGCTGACTGAATTCTTATGTTCAATCGACTGGAACTGCATAACGAATATTTTCCTGAATGGCCACTTCCATTCATCGAACAGAAATAACCCTTGATTCAAGAGTTGTTTCCGTATCTTTTGATCGTTACTTTTCTCGATAAGTTGCAACACTTAAACACTATATATAGCCTTCAGTTCATTTGTTTTAATCACCTAATTTCTAATTCTATTCTCTTATACTTATTGTCTAAACATTCTGCCATTTGCATTCAAATTTCTGTTCTAATCACTTGCACATTCAAGCACAAATTCATTTGTGATTAAATTAACTTCCTTTCTTTACAAACTACACTATATACCACAAAGAAGAAGATTATAGGAAGGGTGTACATTATTGACTTATCAGTACTACTCAAGAGCATACTTAGTCAGAAGCAATTTTACTGTTGTATTAGAAGTCCTGTTCGATTGCTCAGGCGGTTGAAGTTCTGTTCTATTGCTTAGGCGGTAAAATTCCTGTTCGGTTGCTCAGGCAGTGTAATATTTGTTTCTCCGGATTAAGTGAGGGTTGTTAGTTAAATTCCAGAAGAAGTCAGTTGAGATAAGCGGAAAAATCAATTAAGGCCAATAAAGATTGATTATCTCTAATCCGTCATATATGAAATTAATTAATTTGCAGATTTACCATGTAATAGAAGAATTCAACAAAAAATCAATAATCTAAGCATATCAAATATGGAATCTATTCAATGAATATGCGCAATTGACATTCTAAATTAAATGAAGATAAACAAGTAAAATGTGTAAAAGATTAAAAATTACTGATTAGATAGTTAAATATGAGAGAGAACCCGAACGATTGAAAGAGTTCAAAGGAATTTTATTGGCAGTTTTGTTGTGTTCGCCATAGTAAAAATAATGAGGAAAAAGAAAAGAGCAAATTTTTATATGTTTCTAAAAAGTAAATAAAATAATGTTAAGGAAATCTTAGCCATATAGCATTAATAATCATTGCATCAAATAAATATTCCTTTCTCAAAAAAGCTACAATAATAGAATGCAGACAGTTTTGCATAGGAAAAGAGAAGCCGCCTTTTCATGAAGCCAATTAGAACATGCCACGTGCCAACAACATTAAATGTGCGACAGACAAGTTTATTCTTTCAGTTATGACTGCCTTCAGCGAAAGGACCAAAACCAAAACCTTCAAAATCCACTTTGCCTTCGTTCAAAGTGAATTTTGGAAAATGTTATACCGTATTTTGCAAAAGGACTTTTAGATAAAACACGTAAGGCTGAAATGTCTACATACAACTCATTCCCTAAAGAAAATAGACATAACCAAAAGGGGTGGTTTAATTGCTAGCCCTGAAGCCTTAGGTAATATTAACAAGGCTACAGAATTTAGACCCGAAGGTATAAAGCTCGAAGGGTTATATACTGAAGGCATCAGGGTACTAAACGATTAGCTGACTTAATTTACTTTCTGAAGGATGGAACTTAGAAGGCTAAGCGGAAAGGTTAATATAACATAACATCTTGTTTGGTTGTCTATGAGTATAGACTAATAGGTGAAAACCAAAAGTTAATACTTCAAAGGATTAAAGCTTTGGAGATAAGATCAACCTAAAAGAACGTGTAGTAGTACTATGATATTATGAAATCTCATCCATCCACAAGTTCATTCCAGATATAGTTGAAAAGAAGGCACCCACTAAACACATGTCATCAATTTGCATACTATATTCAAAGCAAATGAATCATCGCCAAGTGTCATCAACTAACGTCTTGGCTCAATTGTGTAAACTATGTCATTAGTTTGTATCTTCTCCAAATGGTTATAACTAGGCACAAATCCTAATGCAGAAAGGGACTTTTGGCAGAGAGCATAATCCAAATACTAATAATAAATTGTACCTTCCTATATTAAAGCTTTGTGGAATACTTATTAGTGGAGGAATTAGCCAACTCAGCATTGAAATAGATTTTCTTCTTCAATACTAGACTTCTAAAGAAGGAAAGGACAAAGTGAATGTAAGGTTTGTTCGAACAACTATAAACTTGGTATCTCTTTACTACTTTTGTACTCTTTACTTTCTACTTAACCTACATAATTAACTCTCGAATTAAATTATTAACTCTTGCTCTCGATACTAGCTCTTGAAACGTAACTCAACCACTAATAAAAACCTTAAACCTTCGGTAATCAACATACCAAAGCTCCCAAAATCTAATGGACTGACTGAAGCTTGCCTTCGGTCCTTGGGTGTTGGTGTTATAAAAAAATCTAACCAATGTATACATATTACATCTTGCAATATACACCTTATATTTGAGAAACACAAAGGCATTAAATTGGATGAACAACTCATCATGACCAGTAATCATAGAGATTTCATAAATGGAACGTGAAAGGTTTAAATTTATGTACATACAACACAAACACTTTAAATTGAAATAACATATTAACTTTAAATTAAATTAGACATGAATGTTAATAAGCTATTCATGTAGGCCCATTAAAATATAGTTAGGGAATTTTTCTTGAAATTTATCGTATTTCATCCACTTCTAAACATACCTAAACCAAAAAAACTAAGCTACTATCACATAACCTGTAATGATTAATATCTCACATCACATAAACAAAGCATAATAGAAGTAATGTAATGCATAAGATATAGTGATATAATCAGCAGAAAAATCTACATCTCATAAAATCTCACTTGTAGACTGCTACATGAAAAGCTAATCAAAGTTTCGCAATAATGTCTAGTTATTTCAAAGATCGACCATCCCAATAAAGTTTGAAATGCACATTTTGATTTTCAGCCCCTATCAATTCCCTTTATGGAATCACCTTGTTACCTACAAAAGTCAATTGCCTAACTCTAGAAACTTTTCTGTCAAAGACACACTAACACTTCATTTATAGGACAAAGCCATGCATACCATGATACTCACTAAGTCCTTGCAATAATCGATCATGAGTATGACTAAAACCACTATTTTCATCGTGTAGGCTACTATATATGAACAAAAAATTAAGTTATATTAGTGTGGAAAAATGAATTACTCACTAATAGATGACCAAATCAAGTCAAAAGCTGTTAAAATTAAGGCCTTAAGTATAAAACCAAAAACCAAAGTTCCTAATTAAAATTTGATGCTTTTATATTGGTTTAGCCTTCTTAAGTCCTTTGCTATTTTTAAAGTATTTAATTTAATGGATTTTTAATCTTAGATTGATTTATTTAAAGAAATTAATCAATAATGTTTTGTTAAAAGAAAAGGAATAAAAATGAGAAAAGTGATTTATGGCAACTAGTTAAGTTTTATGGTAGTTAACTTATTAGGTAGGGCTAGACCTGTCAAATTCAACCCAACCCACCAAATCAACTCAAGTTGGGTTTAACCATACTTTAATTTTATGGACCTTTTTTCAAATATCCTTCAAAATATTTAAAATTCACTTCCATCCCCTGTAAAAAACCAAGTTTCACGAAAAACCATATTAATATTTCCAATGAAAATATGCATTTTAAACC
Source organism: Allium fistulosum (assembly GCA_030737815.1). Classification (NCBI taxonomy): domain Eukaryota; kingdom Viridiplantae; phylum Streptophyta; class Magnoliopsida; order Asparagales; family Amaryllidaceae; genus Allium; species Allium fistulosum. Next base: position 616,590,025 of record CM060907.1, read on the forward strand.
GCACACATTTGCAATTAGAACTGAAGATGTTTATATTCTATAGTGTAAATATTTGCAGTTCTAACTGCACATTTTTGTAAAATGAAAATTTATAATCTACACTACAAGAATGCGCATTTTACGCTTTAAATATTTGCAGTCCACGCTGCAAATATTTATTTTACAAATGTGTACATTTTAAACTTCATATATATGCATTTTAAACCGTAAGTATTTACGGTTTTAACTATAAATATGCGCGGTTAAAATGCATATTTTTGTGAAACCATTGATAGGGTGTTCCGTAAAACTTTTTTTTTCAGGTACTAAGTTTAAAAATAAATTGAATCCTAATTTCCACTTAATTTTATTGATTTTTGGCCCACCCGTAACCCTACGAGGAAAATTGGAAAAATTAAGATAGAAAGGTTTAAACCCGAATAAACCATATAACCTTGTTTTCTCATATCCCGTTATTTTCCCTCTTTATCAACTCAGAAAGGACTACCATTAGTCATCTTGATTTTTCATTTTTATCTTAATCCCGTTAAATCTGAATGAAGATCATGAAGCAACCATCGTCACATTGGCAGCTAGTTGACTTTGCACCAAACCCTACTTTTTCGAAACCCTAGATTCCAGTTTTGTATATTATAGTTGTGCTTTGGTCCTGATACTAATTTCACGAAAGATTTTTCAATTATCATTTGAACTCGGTATTTTTTTAACAATTCATTTTGAAGAATCTTAGGCTAATTATTATTTCAGGTTTGATTCATTTGTTTTAGTACTTCTTCTTATTTGTTTAGTGCTCTTGTTAAATGGCAAGAGGTGAATTTAATGTGAGAGATTTTGACCTTCTTCTTCCCCGATAGGCCATGAAATTGTAATTCTTGATAAGTACGTATCATATAATGATATGTCAGATAGTATTTTCAACCTAACTAGTATCACATCATAAAAGAACTCGAAAATTCAACAAATAATCATTTATCCTAATATTGATTTGTTTACCAAATCAGTGACAAACTTTTTGCTAAATTCTGATTTTATTCTTCATACTTAATTGGTTATGTATTTATAAATGATATGTTAATGTTAGGCGTGAGTATTTATCACCGTAAAGTGACATGGTCATGTTAAATTGGCTTAAGAATCAGGTTAGTATTATAATCGAGTAAATGGTGGATTGCTTTAGCAGTTTCATTGAAAACAGAACAATTATTATACACGTAATCATTAAAGTTGTGATTATTAGTCTTAGACCTATTGTTCAAATAATTGGAAAATGTTATAAATCTATTAAAAAACTATTATTGTACCGACAGGTTTGTGTCAGTGGTCACTAGTTCAGATTATGAGATTAAAGATCACAAGTTCGATCATCGAGGTCAACATTATTGGCATTAATGAACTATGTTCAAAAAACTACTGTTGTCATTCTCAAAAATATGATTTTCAATGCCAAGATATACATACTAACCATCATTGTTGTTGTCTCTAACCAAAAAAGTGGCAAGTGGAATGACGCTCTAGACAAATGTTCTAGAAGCCACGAGTTCATACTCTTGAGACATCAGATGAGTGATCTGCTTAAATAAAGTATCACTCTTGTTATAAAAAGTGTTATCGAAGATCAAAATATAAATATTCCTTATATCGATATCATTAAACCTATACTATTACTACCACTCCAAGTAGAAATGTTGTTTTCATATCCTTTTCTTCACTTCCACTAAGATACCAAGCACCGGGCATAATATTCATTTAAAGAAACAGACATATTAATGATTTTGTTAGCTCACACTATGCAATTCCCATTGGTATCTCAATGCTTATGAACACATGAACCACCCTTTAAGGAATGCTTATGTGTGTGTATGAATAAATATTTTAATTAAAGAAACATTAATTAAAATATTTTATCGCTGGCTTGTGGTTTAAAAGCTGATTGATTATTATACAATAAGATGAAAAAATAAATAATTAAATTTCTAACTTATGTAAGAAGCATCTCTAAATGTATTTTTTACTAAAGAAACCTTCTTTTCCATGTACATGCATAATATACACAGAATCTTCTCATCAGTAAACATTATTCATAGCATTTAATTCTAAAAGATAAACAAACTATGTTTGGTAATTGGGTAACGGGTATTTAGGTCTATATAATATGGTGCTAATTTATTTGGAATGTGAATTGACATTGTATTAAAAAATGGGGACAAAACATAAAACTTTACATTTTGCAAACGTGGTATGTTACATATAGGTCCAATCGAATCGCTTAATTGGAATATAACACATTTAGCATGACCGTGGAACATTTTCAAAAAACATCTGAATATCTACTAATATGGAAAATTTCCCCATAAAATGCTGTTGTATTTTATATCAAGCATAGGTTAGGTAATTTAACCATTGGATTTATCAATATATTACTTATATTTTCTATATATATGTAGTTATTATTTATTGCTTATGTTCCAAATATTTGTAATTGATGCTCTAGATTGCAGGAGTCAAGTTCAACTTTCTAAATTATTAAAATAAGCATTGCAAAACCCTAACATATCACATACAGGTTGCTAGTGAGATTGGGAATTTTTGTAGTGGATTGGAAAAGTTAGGGAGCATGATCCGGTCAATGTGTGGTTGAAGTAAAACAAGAATAATAAATTTATCGGCATATCAAAGTTCGTGTAATGTTGGAAAGTAATGGAAAGAGTCAAAAATGCTGAAAATGGAATTGCATGCTCTTCAACTTACTGCATTAAAATAACAGTCCTTTACGAATATACCGTAGAACATCTGCATATTTATAAAGTCATGGTATATAGTAAAGTATGAACTACACAAACTTTCTAATTCTAAAATAATAAGTAGTGTTATGCAGCTGTACAATGGAATTGTGTTATGAAGTTATAAATATTAATAAGAAGACATGTTAAGAGTTTTCCAAGTTCCATTCGGGGTGTTGGAATTATGACAGTTTTGGTATCAATGAAATAACATATGATTTTGGAATCAGAATTTCTTTTAAAAAATCATAACAATACTTCAATATCATTCGATGAAAAGTTAGACGAAAATTAAACAATACCTAAAAAAATTCTGTTATTAAAAGTACATATCTGAAGATGTTAAGAAGTGCAATTAGGAACGCTTTCGAGCAAGCAAGATTGATTCAATGGAATTTGAGAGATGTAATTCATTTCCCTTTTTTTCAGGTTTGGAGCCAGGAAAATGAAATTGAGAACGATTAGAGAACTAGGGCTTGATATATGGAATGAAGAATGAGTGAGGGGGAACGGACAACAAAATTTTAAGTAGGCTTGGGTTTGTTATAATTTGGTTAATGGGTAGAGTGATAAATTTAGTGTTATGCTATTAGCATTCATAAAAGTGGTTTCGACTACCATTGAATTTTTAATAGATATCAATTTTTTTATATGTTGCTTACAATTAAATACTAATTTTTCATTATGTCTAAAACAACCACGAGCCTTTACTTTACAATAACCATTCGCTATCATATGGTAGTCCAATGCCGTTATTCTCCATTCATGAATGGGTACTAAACAACCGAACGGTAAAATTTAATATTCGAGTGTCTATTTGATAAAACAAAATAGTGTATGGTAATTGTAAGCATATAAGGTGATTTTGCATGGCGGTCAAAAGTTATGAAAGCTAAAGGAGATTTTTAGGTGTCTATGGTAATACATAAGATTATTAATGTGCGTAACTTTGTAATAACCTTGTAATTTGATTAATAGATGTTATGGGTTTCGGTAGGTTGGACTATAATAGTTGGTATATAATATAAAATTGTATATGAATAGTTATAACTGGGTCGAGTTATAAGCTGCTAATGAGAATACTGCAACTATTGATGATGATTTTTTTCTAAAACGACCAACTGAAAAATAATAAACGATCGTTCATCCTTTAGGGGGGTAGGACAACCTAGGCCCCACGAGTCTCATGGACCTTCACTACACTGGGTTATTTTACTTCGGGGCATATTTGCTCAGGGTAGGGATCGAACCCACCTCTTGCTACCATATTGATAATGATTTATGGTGCTAATAATATAACACTGAACTTATCACTTTGCCCATTAACCAAGGGTGTTGCTATACACACACACCTAAACTATCCCTTATGCTACTTAATTATGTATCAAAATTTACTTGATTATGTATCAAAATTAATTGTGGAAGAATACATAAAAAACCCACTTTGACCGTGTTACTACAAATATGTATGTCGAGCATCAAAAGAGGACATGTCGGTAACAAGGGATGCCGAGTTTGAAGAAGGTAAAGTTATCAAGCAAAGGGATGCTGAATCTCTAGAGGAATCGAACATCTAATAATAAAGAGGTTTCGAGTTTCTAAGAATGTTGAACGTTCAAGTGGTTAACAAGAAGTGAAGAGGTGCCGAGTCTCTAAGAGGTAGCGAGTCTCTACAACAGCGAGTGTTGTTGAGCATTTAAAAGTAGAAAGTGACGTCGAACATTAGAAATGAAGAAGGGTATCGAGCTTGTAAGAGGATGAAGATGTCAAACTAGTAAATGTTTATAGATGCCATGTTACAAAAAACTTGGAAGTACAAGAGATCTCAAGCCTTTACAATACAAAACGTTATAGAGTATGTAGCAAAAGAAAGATGCTGCACCACTAAAGGATATCGAGCATCTAACCATAAGTAGAGAATATCGAGTTTCTATAAATAATAAGCTTATGGTGTATCAACTGTTATCGAGCCTCTACAACAGTAACTGTTATAGAGCCTCTATAATAGTAACTATTGTAGACCATCTACTAATAAATGATATTTGAGCTTCAACACTAACAAAGGGTTTCGAGCTTTTACAAGTAGCAAGGGATATCAAAACTTTAAAGATGTAGAAGATGTTGAATTTTTTGATAGGCGGATTATGTTATTGAACTTGTATAAGAAAGTGATGTTGAATCTCAAGAATGGGATGCCGATGTTTCATCAAGATGGTGCCATCGGAGCTCTTAGATTCAAAGTTGTGCCATGTGTTAATCATCTTGCATGATTGGCATCCTTATAAATAGGCCATCATTGAGACTTAAAGGAGGGCAATTTATTATTTTCCTATTTCTCAATTTTTAAAGTTGTAAACTATGAATTAATTTGGTGATTTTTAGAGTCGATTGTAACACTTGAAGTTTTTACATATAAGGCCTTGGACATTTAACCTTGCATAGCATATTTTCTGGGAGGATTTGTAACTCTTGAACTTTTATACATAAGGACTTGGATAATAAGCTTTGCATAGCATACTTCTATCAAATGTGTATACTCAACTATTATTGAACTATGGACATGCATCTGACGTATGACTCATCTTCAAACTTGGACTTGAGCTTGGACTTGCATATTCTCCTGAATTTGCATAAAGCCATTTAAGCCCTTATTCCAACCAGCCTTAATCTGCCTTGCATATTGGGTTAGCGAAGAAATTTGCTAGAATTTTAGCGCTGGGAGGGCCTGAACCTCCGACCTCTGGCATACTCAAATAAAGGACTTTTCCTATTCGGCATATTCCTATAAAGGACTTTCCATATCCATCATATTCCTATTGTGGACTTTCCATATCCTGCATAACCTATTAAACCGCATAATGACTATCCCCAAACTAGGATCCTCCGAACCTTATTTTTCCAAGCTAGCTTATCAATTCACCTATAATCTTCAATTCCATAAAGAACAAGTACTAAGAAACTTGGCACTAATAACTCTTGTAGAAAAGAGGCAAGTAATTCCTTATGAACCGAATAACTAGAGCGTAAATCCATTCCATATGGTATCTACCCTTATCTTTGCTTATTATCCTACTCTGGAAAAGGAGAACAAGAAAAGGAATGATCCATTCTTAGAAATGAGAAAAATTATACAGCTCTAGGCTAAAGGAACTATCTTCAAAAATGAAAAAATAAAGGAATTCGATGAGTTTGCCCAAAAGTGCAAGGAAGTAATCGATCATTCTTCCACACCAATCAGAACTCGAGAATTTTTAAAGAGAAAATTTACCGTGAGAGTTAATGAGCCTATCCAATGTTACAAAAAAGCCAAATGGGGACTAAAGACACAATCCATTAGGAATTCCTAAACTGTTAGAACCCGTTCCTTTACCACCTCCTATGAAAACATCTATCTCCTAACTAAAGAGAGGTTGTACTATTAGCCTTCAAAAAGGAAACGATAAGGAAATAAAAGAAATCTCAAGTGCGTTTATTGCCAATATCACCAAATGAATGGACACGAAACCAATCAGTGTCTAGCCCTGAAAAGGGTGATAGATAAAAATTTTAGGAGAAGGAGAACTCCAAGAGTTTGTTAACAATATTTGAGAAAAACACCTATATATCTACAAAGGTTAAATGCCTACCAAAGAGAAATGCTTCATAAAAATGGATTCATAAAATAAAGGAAAAGCCTTTGATCCCACCACAAGGGCCTGGTCAAAGCATTATAAGCCTTCGGTCCTGCCTATAAGGCCTGACCACAGCACCGTCTAGAAGGAGGTTGGAATAAGCCACTGGTCCCGCCTATACGGTCCGGCCAGAGCAACGCAAGCCTTCGGTCCCACTTACGTGGCATGGCGAGAGCACCTCTTAGAGGGAGGACGAAGTAAGCCTTTGGTCTCGCTTAAGATGGTCTGACCAAAGCACCAACCAGCCTTCAGTTTCGCCTATAAAGCCTAATCGGAGCGCCTCCTAGAGGAAGGATAGGTAAGACTTTGGTTCTGCCTAAGATGGCTAACCAAACGCAACGACCAGCCTAAATCCTTAGCTAAAAGGTAAGAAGGGGCAAAAGAAATCAAGCAAAGCCTGAATCCTTACCTAAATGGTAAGAAGGGGAGAAGAAATCAATCAAGCGAGTCCAATTCCTTCTTAGTGATGGGGCCAAAGCTACCTTCCAAAGGAAGAGTAATCAAACACGATCAATCTTGTGCAACCTTCAAAGGAAAGGTCGAACCGCTACTACGGTGGAATATTATTAAAAACAATGGTCGCAAAGGAAATTCTAAATCTTTATTGTCAAAAGCATAAATTATTATCATAGCCTGGGGTATTAATCTCTGAAATGTTGAGCTAAATTAGCTCTCAAATCTTTTATTTCTGGATTGGAATCCAAATTTTCTATCAAATAATGGTAATCTTTGTTATTGGTTAGATTTCTGGCTTCCATTAAGCTGGCATAATGATTACAAATAAAATGAAATTTACCGGATGGATTACTGGTCTTCATATAGATGAATTTCTAATTTTTTGACCAGATTGATTTTTTGACCAGATTGATTTTTTGACCAAATGGATTTCTGATCTCCTTATCCGATGGATTTATGGTCATATTGCCAAATGATCTCTGGTTTTCTTATCGATTAAGTTTCTGGATGAATTTCTAGACTTCTTATTAAACGGGTTTCTAGATTATGAACATCACCCTCGAAATGAAGTCTGTGGAATCCTTGCTTTTACTGCAAAATCCTCAATCTCAAGGCATGAATTTTGATTCACCTTTATGAGGCAACAAACACTGTAAGGCCCGATAGATATCTCTCATGTTAAGTCCTACCAAGAAAGCATTCTTCTAAGAAGCAAAGAGCAAACAAATTTATACTTAATCAAAGACCACATATCATATTGAATCAAATTAAAACCCTAAAGTGAATCGCAAATCTCAAAACAACTCAACGAGTACACATACAAGACAAGCATGGGGAAGAACATACAAGGTCTATTCAAAATATCAACTATTCAGGTACAAAAGTTATTTACTAATTTATATACAAAAGGTTACAAATATCAAGAAAAAGCATCCTAGTCTTCCTAAGGAGGAGGTTAGGGAGCGGATAATGCTGGTATACTTTTTCTGTCCCCTTCCCCTCAACCTCAAGAAGACAGGGATGACTTCTGCTTAAAGAAGGGACATCTCTAAGCAAAAAAAGGAGGGCCTCCAATATTCTTGAGACGGTCAGCACATACGTATAAAAAGAAATGTTGATAACATTTGTATCCTACCTCTGTTGCTCTGCTCAACCTTTGGTTCGTTTCTAGACCTAAGAAGGAATAATCAATTTTTAAGCCAAATACAATTATTATTTCGAGCAAGTAATCTATAGGGTAATCCAATCTGGATTTCTCAAGCAACATCACCTCGATTATCTTCAATTAAGGCTCAAGGTCCTATACTTGCCCCTTCAAGATTTCAACGGTTGAAGAAGGTTCGGTAATGTCACAAATCACCACATCCAATAGTTTTTTAAGTTTCCTCGCCTTCTTCTAGGTAATATTCGTGTCATCGATAGAGTCAACTTGAATCTTCAATGCATGCTCGATCGTTTTATTGGCTCCTCAGAAGGTTTTGACATTTCTCTCTAACTCTTTAACTTTCTGCTCGAGAATGTATTTTTCATGTCCTAACTTCTTAACCCGACTTTAATAATTATTGAGGTATTTTGAAACATATTCGTCCCATTATCCTTTCAGAAACTGGGTGCATTCATACTTATACTCTCGGCACCATCTGGCAATTTCTCCAACATCCAAACCGCAAAGCGAATTTCCAAGGAAGAAAATTTCTTTTTACCAGTTGAAGACTGGGATCTTGTTGCCCTTTTAGGAGTAGGAGTGGGAAGGCTGGATTTGCCTCCACTTGCAATAAGCTCAAGAAATTGGCATGATACCTGGCTTTTCAGTAGATCGACTTTGAGATTCTCAATTCTCTGATGTATGCAAGCAATTTCTGCATCAATTTCAATTCCTTGATCTAGGGATCTGGATTGGCCTACCCCCTATATTCATTCTTAGCCCTTCAATCTCTTTATCCTTCTCTTTGATTTTCTCCTCTAAACTCGAGGACATTTCATTCATACTACTCAATGTTGACATTAACTTATAATATTTATTATACCATTTGCATGCTTCTGGGTTGTCCAAAAATGGTATGACCGGAGCTTCATTTGAAGAGCGCTTCCCAATATCTAACATCAGCCTAGTATTGATTTTATCTAATCGAAAAGAGGGTTAGGATCACTGGATGCAAGTGTTAGTTGACTTTCCTAATAAGAATAAATAAACGAAAAATCAGTACATGAGAAAATATATTCTTTCGTTAACAATAATAAAGTATTACAAACATGAACAAGTTAAAAATTACATCAACTATTGGAGTCCTATACATTCAATCCTCGATTTTGAGAATGGAAGTCTGAGCTTTTTTAAGCGAACCCACGAACATAGGGAAAGAAAAGTCAAAAGGAACATTAAATCCATAAGGAGTATGAACTAGGGAAAACCGACGATAATTCCATCCCATTGCAGGAGGGCTAGTTTCTCCATATAATAGTTTAGCATAGTTAGGTAAGATCCGTTTGGGTAGACTATTTTTTCATCACCAAAGAAGTCAAACTATAGGTGGGGGAGTTGCGTGTATACTTCTTGAAGATTCCTAATAAAGCAGAATTTTGTTAATCGAGAGGTTTTGAGAATTAATGTTTTCTCCTTAAAATCCCTTTTTAACTTGACAAAATTACTTAAAAGTTCTTTTAAAACAGAAGTGCTTAATGGCCCTTAACTTGTGCATTTAAAGAAAAACGAACTAAGCTGCAAAGGAATAAGAACACTGAGATTCATAAAGATTATATGGATTACATGATACAACAACGAAATCACTCAAGTTCATACAATATGGACACTTTGTAAAATTTAAAGATAAATTTCTCTTTGTTGAACCTGACCTTCTCCGGAGGAAGGTTGTGGGAAGAAAATGGAACGATCACGATCTTGGGAAGATTCCAGTATTCCCCGGGATGAGGATTGGTCCCATAATCATTCAAATACCAATTATGAAGATGCCTACGTAAACCCCCACTCTTTTCCCCTAGGAAGGAAAGGTTAGTAAAAAGATTCCTAGTAAGAATTTATAAAGGAATTCCACTAAAGTATCCCTGTCTTCAATAAACATTCCAAAAAGTGTGGTCAACTCCACGTTCTCCTTTAAAACTCTTTCTTGATGAAGGCGGTATCTTTTTAAGAGCAAGGCTACTCACTGCTCTTTGGAATCGTTTAATCGTTTGGCATAAATGAGAAGGCTCCTTACTTTTCAGATAGAATGTTGTGGTCTTCAAGCAATTTCTTGATTTCTCCATTTAATCGCAGCACCACCTTCTCGCTCTTTTCGTGTAAAATTTCAAAGTGATATTTTTTTTCTTTTCCTTAGCTAAAATAGTAGATTTACGAACTAAGGCTAGCAGACAATTATAAACATTTAAAGATAGTAAACTTTATACTTTACCATGGGAGCTTGTGAGGTAGAAACTCGAATTTTCTCTTAGTCCGATTCTTTGCTAGCAGCCTGGGTATCCTTGGTTGAGGTGTCTTTCAAAGATGTATTATAAGGATCGGGAAGATCTAAAACCATTTTCATCGTCTTCATTTTCATTGCTATAATTTTCATCTTTATCAGCATTCCCTCTATCGTCCTCATCCATGTCTTCATCAGGCGTAGGATTATCAAAAGGTAGTAATTTATGAGGATTGATGGCTTCCTCTTTTGGGAATTTGTCTTGCAATGACCCAGGAACTCTCCCCAGTTTAAGGTCAAACTTCCTCTTAAACTTTTCTTTTAATGCTGGTAGTGATGGGAAGTCCAACTCTGGATAGCAGTTTGTATTATCGAATTACGCAATAAAGAGAGCCTCCTTATAACACTGCTCCTTTGTTTGAGGAAGGGCTTGGTCTATAAAGAAAAAAATCTTCTTTTTGGCTTCTTTAATGATGTTATTTGTATAAACAAGGGCAGCTTCCTTGCTTTCCAGACCATCCTTCAAGGTTGTAACTTATGTAGCCATTTGAATATTCTCAGTTTTGACCTACTCAACTCCTTTTGTAGGGATTTCACCCTCTTTTCAACCGCTAACCTAATATTTCTCTCTTCATCTACATCAGAGGCAAGTTTATTCTTTTCAGTAATAACCTCGTCCATCTCTGCTGCAACTTCAAAGATTTGGCCCTCAAGGAACCTAACTCTATCCGTCGACGATGAAATCTGCTCTTTGAAATTTGGGACTTGGTTAACAGATTCGAGGGAGGCTTGTTGAAGGAAGAACATGTGCTTAGCCACCTAGAATATATAAAATTTATGATAAATAAAGGTATATGGAGCTAAAGTTTGTGTTAGCTAGACATATAGAGATACGTGCCACAAGAAGCTGCCGAAAATAAATGTGGAGATGGTCCTTAGAAAAGGCAAAAGGCTGCAATAGCGTTAGAGAAACCATAGATGGGACTAGATGGCCGAGTAAACAAAACCATCGAAATTAAAGGGATGGATTGAGCCGAAGCTTCATAAGGCATAGATTCAGGAGGAGGAGGAGTTAGGCACAAATCTTGGCACAAAAGTTGAAATTGCAGACAAGGGATTCATGATGTCTATAACTAGGCTCGGGGTATGAGCGACTTCTATTTAGTCCTGAAGATTCTAGTCTGGCATTCCCAATAAAACTGGAGTTTTGGTTGATTGTGGCCGTAGTTGCATTTGGTTCCTCAACAATGATAGCAAGCGACTAATCTTCTTTAAGTTTAGCATTTTTAATCGGAGGAGGAATTGAAACACTAGACAAATTATCATAATACTTTTTCATTTTGTGACTCTCAATAGCCTTAAGGGCGTCAGTGATAGAGTCAGCAATGCGAGCAGCTTTGGAAGTTATAGTCGAGGAGGAGGTAGGAGCTTTAGCTTTCTTGGACTTAGCAATTGGGATGATAAGAGTTGAACCTAAGTCAAAGAAGGAACCATAATATGACAATATAGAAAATTCTATCAAATCATAATAAGGAATTACCAGAAGAATCATGCTGAATGGGAGAATATAGAGAAAAGGCATTTTGGTTACCAACAACTAAAGCATGTTTCCTATGAGCATCCTTCTTGACCATTGGAGGCTCCCCGGGCACTTTATGATTCTCCGGAATCAAGGAATACTTTCGAAGGTTAACTTCGGTTAGGAGTTTAAGCATATCCCCAATAGTTTGAGAAACCAGGCTCAAGGCACTAATTGTACTAGCGATGGAAGAATTCGTCCCCGTAGAAGCAGGTTCTGAAAAAGAATAGCCCCTAGAAGAGAACAGCAAAATATAATATAAGTAATCGAGAGAAAGCAATAAGATCTATTAGGGGTAGAGAAGGACCCCTTGATTCTAGGGATATGACTCTTAATATAAAAGAATTGGTTTTCCAATCCTTGGTTCTGTTGATCAAATTAATAATTAAGCTCCCTGGACAAGGAAGGAGGTGATATTTGGTACCTGCTGGTAGTTTCGCCACTTTAACAAGATTTACTAATAAATGAAGAGTTTTAGCATCAAGTGAGGGGAGGTCAGCTTCCCTGGCTATTATCTCAAGGAAACTTAGATATGTATAAGAGTTTGGCAGCAATTGTATTAGAGAAATTCCCAAAATGTTCCAAGAATTTTACAAGGAATTCTGGGAAGGGAAGATATCTTGAATGCCAGATATGAATTGGAGTGAAAGCAAAGAAATCTTCTGGAGGATTATCTTTCCTTCCGAATGGTCCTGCCACCGTAGCCTCAACGTTGGTAATTTAGAATTGTTGAAGAATGATGTCAACCTTGTCCTGAGCAGTTATAGAAGATTGGTCTCCTTTCTCTGAAGCAGGAGAAGATTTAGAGCCCTTTTTGCCAGCCATTTTCCTGTCAAACAATATCATGCAGAAATCAAGGAAGAATCATATGTCTTATAAAAGTCTAAAATGCTAAAGCAAATATTAAAGAAAATTTAATTCTTTACATAGAGATCTAAATAAATAGATAATCAGATATCGAACTCATAAGTATTTAGTGAGTTCATAGCTAGTTGAAGAATCCTTAATTGGTTAATAAGTTCATAACTAGATGCCGAATTCATAACTAGTCATCGAGTTCATAACAAGGTGTCGAACTCATAAATGGTTAGTGAGTTCATAACTAGTTAAAGGTTCTTTAATTAGTTATCGAGTTCATAAAAAGATATTGAACTTGTAACTAGTTATTGAGATTATAATAGGATGTCGAACTCATAAATAGTTAGCGAGATCATAATCAGTTGAAGATTCTTTTTCATGATAAAATATCGAAGATATCGAATTTGTAACTAGTTAACAATTCTCTAACGGGTTGTTGAGTTTGTAACAAGTTAACGATTCACTAAGTAGTTGTAGGATTCATAGCTAGTTATCAAATAAATAGCTAGTTGCAGAATTTACAACTAGTTGGTGATCCCATAACCAGTTATTGAGTCTTAAACAAGTTGTCGATTCTCTAACTAATTATTGAATTTATATCAAGTTTGTGAGCCTGTAACCAATTAACAAATCTTTAGTAGGGTATCGAGTCTCTAAGCACATGTCGAGTCTAACAATTATCAAAACCCTGATTAATTATCAAATTTCTAGAAATTTTTTGGGTCTGTGATAGTTATTAAAACTCTATTTATCATCAAATTTATGTTCATCATTAAGGATATGAATTACAAACAGCTTTTGAATTCAAACGAGAGAATGCCCACATCACGAGAATATTAGAATTCAAATTGCCAATCAAACCCAAATAATTCATAAAACCTTAGATAATCAAAAACCTCCTTTTCTATATTTAAATCGATTGAATGGAAATCGAACCTTAAATTGAGTTTGGACATGGTAGAAATCGAAAGCTTCTTTTTGAAAATTGTAAGATTGAAAAGAAAATTCAAAATTGCAATTTGACTTTCAAGTTTCAGGTAAAGCTTTTGAGAGAAGAAAAGGAAGGTATTTATAGAAGAAGGGAGAAGTAGTAGGTAGCTTCGAGTCCTATCTGAATGGATGAATGAGATTAAAGGTTTCAAAATGCCAAGGTCGGTAATATGAAAAGTGAAATTATACTAAAGTATAATATGCTTCTATTACATAAGGAGGTAAATCTTACTACAAATATGTATGTCGAGCATCTAAAGAGGACATGTCGATAACATGGGATGTCGAGCTTAAAGAAGGTAAAGTTATCAAGCAAAGGGATGCCGAGTCTCTAGAGGAATCGAACATCTAATAACAAAGAGGTGCTGAGTTTCTAAGGATGTCGGACTTTCAAGGCGGTTAACAAGCAGTTAAGAGTTGTCGACTCTCTAAGGGGTAACAAGCCTCTACAACGGCAAGTGTTGTCGAGCATTTAACAAGTAGAAATGATGTCGAACGTTATCAATGAAGAAGAGTATCGAGCTTGTAAAAGGATGAAGATGTTGAACTAGTAACTGTTTAGAGATGTCGAGTTACAACAAACTTGGAAGTACAAGAGATCTCGAGCCTTTACAATGCAAAACATTGTAGAGCATGTAGCAAAGGAAAGATGCCACATCACTAAAGGATGTAGAGCATCTAACCGCAAGTGGAGGATGTTGAGTTTCTATGAATAACAAGCCTACGATGAATCAACTATTATCGAGCCTCTATAGTAGCAACTGTTGCAGACCATCTATCAATAAATGATATCGAGCTTCAACACTAGGAAAGGGCTTTGATCTTTTACAAGACATAAGGGATACCGAAACTTTAAAGATTAAGATATCGAGTTTCTGCAAGGGGTATTATGTTGTCGAACTTGTGTAAGCAAGTGATGTCGAATCTCAACAATGGGATGTACATATTTCATCAAGATGGTGTCATCGGAGCCCTTGGATTCAAAGTTGTGCCACATGTCAATCATCCTACATGATTGACATCCCTATAAATAGGCCCCCATCAATACCTAAAGGAGGGAGATTGATTCTTTCCCTATTTCTCAATTTTTAGAGTTATAAACCCTAAATTCATTTGGGGATTTTTAGAGCCGATTGTAACACTTGAACTTTTTATATATAATCATGCATACCATATTTGCTTAGAGGATTGTATCTCTTAAACATTTATACATAATGACTTGGATAATAAAATTTCCTTAACATACTTTTCTCAAATGTATATACTCAACTATTATTAAACTATGGACATGCATATGACCCATGACTCATCTTTAGACTTGGATTGCATGTTCTCCTAAATTTGCATAAGGCCATTTAGGCCCTTATTCCAACCAGCCTTGGTTGTCTTGCATATTGGGTTAGCAAAGAAATTTGCTAACAGACCCGTTATGCAAAACCGAGTGAAATTATAGACAATCGGTTTTGCATAACCGACCGATGCATATAAATTCACCTAAACCATAATCACCAACGTAATAACATCTTCTTAGATAATCAACTAATGGCAGACCATATTCATACTAATAATGCAAGTGATACCTAATTCAATATTTTTGACTAAATTAGTGTATGAAATTAGGGTTTTTATATTATCGTTCTTACTATGCATGGTATTTATGTTTATTGTTGTCTCATTGATTTCAAGGGTGAATTTATTGATTAATTGATTTAAAATAATATTTATTAGGAATTTTAATTTTGGTTGAAAAATAGCATTCATTATCAAGATTGTGGTTGAAAATTTTTCTTTAACATCTGGATGGTTTTGCATAACCAAAATATACATAGGTCGAGACGGTTTTTGAAACCATCAGTGGTACTTGTTAATTTTTGTTTTTTAGGTTGGTGAATGTACCTATTTCCAAAGAAAAAAATATCTATGAGAATTATTTGATATTATTGTATTTATTTTTTTAATCTACGGTTTGAAGAGGATGTTGCGCATCCAAATTCAATAATTTGTAATAATTGAAAGTGCACACAAATCTTGTATAATATGGCTTATATGTATATTCAAGTACATAGTCTAAACTAAGCAGTACTAACTAATAGAGTAGTATTGTAAAGTAAAGTAAATAATAGCAATCACAGAATGATTTTTATACTGGTTCGGACCTCCCATCTTACGTCCAGTCCCAGACTCCTTCTGGAATTAACTAACCAACACTCATTTAACCCGGAGGAATAAGTATCTTAAAAAATGTCTAAGCAGCCGAATAAGACTTTAACCTTTGCCTAAAGATCTCCAATAGGACTTCACAAAAAGAGAATAAATCTTTGACTTCTAATGAGTTCTTGATAACTCGAATACAATCAATTATAGTACAAGACTTCCTATAATCTCCTTGATGATTCAAGATACGTGCTCCTTGATTATTCGAATTGTACTGAGTGATTCTTGAGTGAAGAATATAGTTTGAATCACAAGAGAGTTCAAGAGTGCTCAAGAGAGAATAAATATCAAGAAAGTAAGTTGAGAAAGTTAAAATGATTTGTGAAAGTAAATCTCTATTTATATGTATCAAAGAGTTTCATCAAAGAGTTGTGATTGTTCAAAAATAGTCATTACCATACACAGAGATGCTCTTGAACGATCACAGCTATTCGAAGTGACTTTTAAGAAAATAGCTGTTACAGAGTGATCAGTCGACTGAGAACAAAAAGTCAGTCTACTAAATATAAACAATAAATTACGTGGTAATTTTAAAAACAAGTTTGTATAATAAAATATAAAGGTTCAATCGACTGAATATATTTTCAGTCGACTTCCCTTAGTTGACTGAAAATATATTCAATCGACTGAACTATAAAATATGTTTTTTATATAGACAGTCCATTTTAAACTTGTTTAACTCTTTGATCTTTGAAAATATTTGTATGCATGTGCGTGTTTGTGTGCATATGAACTACCAAGGAGATTTTATAGGTATAACTAAGATCAAATGCATGTATTTTGACCTGACGATCCATATTTCCTTAGCTTTTGATATGTAGATGATCCACTTTATTTTCTTCTTGATTCTCTGATTCAAGATCTTCTAATACCTACATAATATTATATTCTAGATATATACCGAGATATAGTTGTCACTGTTAAAACATATAAACATGGTTCTAACAGTCTCCCCCCGTTTTATGATGACAACTATATAAATTGAAATAAAATAATATATAATTATTTACCTTAATACATGCTCCCCCATCAATATTCTCTCCCCTTTTATCATCAACAAAAAGGCGAGGATATAATGGAGATGAGATTACATATGAAAACTATAGGGGAATTGGATGAAATACAAAATAATACCAAATATTTGAAAAACAAACACATATGAATGTAAAACAAACAAGCATATAAACAAAACATATAAAACTATAAAAACAAGAGTACAAATTCACATAACTACAACAACAATAAACAGGCTTAATCAACGTAACCACTAGTTCACCACAGCAATAACTACTACAACAACTTATATTTATCAAAACACAGACAACCAACTCATAACCACAACAATAACATGAGTAATGTTATTTAACAACACAAAACACCAAACTACCAACACATGAGTTTAAATTATTACAAAACCATCAGCAAGTTCATCACCAAACACAACATCAAACAAGTTGTAAGCATACCAAACTAAGATGCATACCTATCTCTTCGGCTCCGAATCATTAGGAGAGGATGGTCGAGAACATAAAGAGAGTTTATTCCAAATATTTTCTAGAAATCCAACCATTGTCTTCTCAAAATTCTTTTGTCGCTTAATCATTTTCCATTATTGCTTATAAAGAATTTTCTTGGTTTTTGAGGATGGCAGTCTTAACGAAGATATTCTTAGATGGCTCAACCAGGGGTAAGTTCTTTATCGCTATCGGAACTCCAATCCCCTTCCTCGACAATCTCTTATTGGGTAGGTTGTTGAACGGCCAGTTGAGCTTGGGATGATGATTGGGCCAAACTATCTTGAATAACTCGAGCTAAGTGAATATTATATGACGCTAGAGGTTCCATCCTTGCGGGTAATTTAATAAGTGAAATGGATTTTTGCTCCATTACCTTAGGCAAGGTGAAATATTGCATGCTTTCAACATTAATGCCATACTGAATAAAAATCTTAGTCAAAATGACGCAAAGAACATTGTATGTGAGGAGGGGAATGAAAGATTTTGATCTCGTCGTGTATTATTTTTTCCCAATTCAAATTCTTGTTAGAGTAAATAACATATAGAACCTTGTAACTGTCATCATTTTTTTCCATAACTCCCAGTTCTAGGAAAGATGGCGTGAACTATCATTTTGCTGAGTATACAAGCTTAGGGACAAAGGTTAACCAAAGTGTTAGGAGTTTGGTCGGTACAAAATAGATAGTTAGTTTATACGCGAATTCATCATGGCCAATATCTTCCAATTTGTATCCTGAACGAGAACAACCTAAGATTGACCCTGAATCCTCTATAGACAACTTAATTTCAACACCAAGAACTTTACTCCAAAGCAATCCTTCGTCATTTCAGATTTATAAAATGTTCCACACAAATTCACATAGAACGTTCTTACTAAAAAATGATAGATCTTTTTCTTGTTTTAGTTAGTGTCGATTAAGGAAAGAAATTCATGTTCCAAAGCGAATGCTTCAATCTCAAAGGCTTAAAAATCCAACATCATATAGAAGATCACTTGAAACATTTATTTGTCGTTCGATTCATTAAAATGCTTCAAAGAAATTTTACTGCTATTTAACTAAAGTAGTATTTGCTCATCGGAAGTAAATTCAGGATAAGAAAGGTTAGATGTTGAAGTCGGAGCCTTTTCTCTTTGTGGTCTTTTCTTTGTAACGGGGTGTTTCAATTTTGGAGCCATGGAATCGTTTTTGAAAGCTTTTGAAAAAACAGGGTTTAAAATTTGAAAGAATAAAGTGAAGGAATGAATGAAAAGGCACGACTTTTCTATTTTAAAAAATAGACAATTACCAGTTCAGTCGACTGAATCATATAGAGTGTTTCTCAAGAGCAAGATGCAATTTTTTAGTCGATTGTAAAATATAAAGTTAGCCAATTAACTCATACTAGCTCAATCGACTGGATTTTTGTTCAGTGGAATAAACTGTGTGAATTTGAAAATAGAGAGCAGTTTTGTGTATAGTCGATTGTATTATTATCTTTTAGTTGACTATATTTGTTTTTGGCATATGTTCAGTCGACCGGGAAACTTATTTAGTCAACTGAATGGATAAACAGGTGCCGTGCATTTTTGATAAAATAATAACACACACACACACAATCTGAACTCCTTCATTTTCATATATATATATATATGTGTGTGTGTGTGTGTGTGTGTGTGTGTGTGTGTGTGTGTGGGTGTGTATGTTTAAAAACTTATTTATAATATATACACACTTTATTTCTTGTATTTGAAAAATATATATATATATACGTTTATTACATATGTATATACATTTATTTAAAAGCTTTACTTGATTATATGTTACACAATGCCATTCGAGAAAATTCAAAACAAACTTAATTCATTGATGGACTCGATTCCTCCTCGGATGGTGAAAGGAATGCAGAATATGGATCTTAAGGCTAGGAATAACACTAGAGGGGGGTGAATAGTGTTTTTAAGAAATTACTAAATCTTTTTGAGTTTATGTTAATTTGAACACAAATGTATGCAATATTCAGACACAGATATAATAACAGAAACAAACACAGAAGCGGAAATAAAGTAAATGCAGTAAAGGAAAGAACACACCTAATTTTATACTGGTTCGGAGTTACCCTACATCCAGTCCCGCACAACTAAGTATGAATTTCCTTTCAAAAGCAATTCAACAATTACAACCCTCGGTTTCAAGGCTATGAGGTACACTCTCCAGAATCACAATCCTCTGGGTAGAGATACTTGATTTACAGGCGACAAGTTCACCCAATTGATTTCCAAGGCTACAATCACATCTTTTCTTGCTTGATTGATTTCCAAGGCTACAATCACACCTTTTCTCGCTAGATAGATTACAAAGAAGCCTATAACTCTGAATAGCACTTAGATCTTGTTGAGATAGTGATAGAGAATCAAACCAGAAATTATCTAGTTAGATTCAATGTTGATTTCGGCAGAGTAATGATAGGATTTTGAATAAGAAAATGTGGAAGAAGAAGAGGAGTGAAAAACCAGAAAAACTGACTAAAAATTCGTTGAAACTAACCCCTATTTATACAAGAACAACAGTCATGTCCATTCGTGAAGAGTTATGCGAATAGACACTTCTTTTGAAATTTAAATTTTGAACTCAACTGACACCATGTCGACATGGTCACCATAGGCATGTCGACATCCCAAAGCAATTTTTGATGATTTGATTTTCTTTGAAAATAACCTTTATCTTATATTAAAACTATTTTAAACTTTATAAATATACTTGACTATAGATAAAATACATAGATAAATATAGAGAATAATATATATATATAATTTTACTATAATTTTATATTTAAATCTAAGTATAAATATATTATATTTAAAAGATAGTTTAAAATAAATGAAGTTTAAAAACAAGAATATTTAAGGCTAAAACATCTTTTTGAAAATCATTTGAAAAGATAATTTTTAAGGCTAAAATATTTTGAAAGCAGTTTTGAAAATCATTCCGAAGTAGTTTTGAAAATCATTTTGAAGTAGTTTTGCAAGCTTCTTCCTGCAGAATATCTCATCATGTCAGGACTCGAGAACTTGTACAAAACCAGGATGTTCGTGGGTTTGTAAGCCACTTGTCGTAGGTTTGTAAGCTACTTGTCGTGGGTTTGTAAGCCACTAAAAAGGTAGAAATGGGTTCCATCCCAAAAGAAAAATGGAGTGAAGATTTCAGTGCTATTATGAAGTTTTAACATAATTCTAGACTCGATACTTATCTTGAAATCTTGAACTCTTAATAATCTTGATACTCAGGAGTCTTCAATCTTGATACCTTGAATCTCTATATTGTACAGTCTTCATTCTTAGTACATGCATGGTTAAATCCTGCATATACATATATATCTAAACTATATTGTTAGTATTTATATTTTATAATCTTATTCTAAGGTTGTTGTTATCAAAACCGTCAACTCATGGACTAACAATCTCCCCCTTTTTGATGATGGCAACCTTTGTTTATAAAATATTACTTCTATCCTAATAACTCCCCCTAAATTTAATAACTCCCCTTTAATCTATGCCTAACTATCCTATTTTATATTTCTCCCCCTTTGTCATCAACAAAAACAAATTAACTTCAAACTATATAACTCTTAGTCTAATATCCTATATGATGATAGTGTTATCATCAATTCAAACTTAATCCTAAATTACAAACTCTCCTAACTAAGAATCTATATAATAATACTGTTAATAGAACATATATAAGAACACGCATTTTTTATTAATTATATATTTTATATGTACATTTTTCGTAGAGATCAAAATAAAACAAACAACAAATAGAAAAGGAAGAGAAGAAACTAATGTGTGTTTTTGAACATAGGAGATCTATGAACCGAACAATTTGGATAGTGGAAACAGAAATTTCCACATTGTTCGACAAGATTTCCATCTTTGTCAAAGCACACTTCGCCAACGCAAACGACTTTGTCGTTGTCTTCTGCGTGCGCTTCTTCCATGGGGACTACTTCTTCTTCTTCGCTGGCCTCTTGTACATGATCTTCTGATGAGTCCTCGTCAATCAAGATTGGGTTGGCATGATTATCCATTAGAATTTTTTGCAAATTCCTAAGGATTTTGCCTTGCCTCTCTTGTTCTTTGGCCATTCGAAGTTGCATCACTTGGATTTCAGTCATTAACTGAAGGGTATCTTTCAGAGAATCCTCTATTTTCGTTACACGAGCGAGCGTTGATTGTTGACACGGACCGGAAGTAGGCGATGGGAACAAGAAGGATGATTTTAAGTTTGATTTGGAAGAGGAGGCCATTGATAAATTGAACCCAAAAGATAGGACAGAGAGAAAACAGAGAGAATGAAAAAAAAAATTCGAAATAAGAGAAATTTATAACCACTTATTTAAATTTTGGTGGAAAAAAAATTTTTTAAAAATAAAAACGTTATATGTCGACATGGGTCTAGGGGGGATATCGACATGGTCCTTGAAATTTTGCCTATTTAATTTATTTTGAATTAATTTTTAATTATACGTGTTATTTATATTTTATATTTCAGTTAATGAACAAATACCTAATTCTCTTCTTAATTTAGTAAATGTAGATTCATTTAAGGGTTTTGTTAAAATATCAGCAATTTGATTTTCAGAATTGATATAGTCGAGAGTTATTACTTCTCTACTTATATTATCTCTGAGAAAATGGTGTCTGATATCAATATGTTTAGTTCGAGCATGTTGAGTAGTATTTTTGGATAAATTTATTGCACTAGTATTATCACAATAAATTGGTGATTTTGAGATATTTAAACCAAAATATTTTAAAGTTTGTTGCATATATATTACTTGAGAACAAGCCAAAGCAGCAGAAATATACGCTGCTTCAGTTGTTGATAGAGAAACTGTGTTTTGCTTTTTACTAAACCAGGAAATCAGAGAATGCCCTAAAAAGTGACAAGTTCCACTTGAACTTTTTCGGTCTGATTTACAACCAGCATAATCAGCATCACAGTAAGATATTAATTCAAACGAATCATTTTTAGGATAAAATAAGCCATAATCAAAGGTGTGTTTAACATATCTTATAATACGTTTTACAGCTTTTAAGTGAGTTTCTTTAGGTTGGGATTGATACCTTGCACAGAGACAGACACTGTGACGCCCCACCTCTATGCTCATAATAACAAAGAGTATTAAAAGAAATACTGTCTATTATTACAAAGAATAAGGCAGGATATGAGCGACCATCCGTAATTGGCCTTACACTAATACTAGTTATCTCGATAGGAGTGGTATATACTTTTTTTTATTTTTCATCTATTATTTATTTACTCCCATCGACATATCCAATTATCAGTATAAAACAAACTACGATAGTTCATAATAGTTTAGGACATTAGATATAACAATAACACAGATAATATAAATGTGGAACACAGATTAACAAAAATCTCATATATATATATATATATATATATATAACCGATGTCAGTTACAATATAGTTGACATGATACATATGATACAACTACAACTGTCGACTCTAGAAGTTATATATACAAGTACATTATCGACTAATATACATGAATACATATCGTTCTATACAATGACACGACTACTACAAAATGACACTGACAACTTCGGAAGATGTGAAAAGTCTTCAAATCCCGAACAGCAACTCAAAGAAGGAAATCTACTACCTGAAATAACTCGGGTCTGACCCGAGTATTACATTCAAAAGAAGATAATACACGGGTCAGTCTAATTCAAACTCAGTTATTAGTGCATAGAAGCAATAATAATTTAAATAGACGACAGTCACAATAATTCCCGTCTATCCGACTCTTTTAACAAAGATATCGGATAACGAAAATATAACACTTAACAGTGTTTAACAATAAATCAGTAGATTTAAATCATCAACAGAGATAAATAAACAATTTATCATATCGACTAAATCAATTTAAAACAATTGAAATTGTCATTTTAAAACCATCAAAAATTCGATTGGCTGCCGTACACGCACGCGTGTATGGCCTCGCCAATACAGCATAGAAGATCAATGCATCACGACGCAAAGGAAATATCAATTCAAAATTGTCAATTCTGGGTGACTGCAGTACACACGTGTGCATTCATACCCGTGTGCACTGCCCCGCCAACTCGTGTGCATAGATAAAGGTGCAACATAGTGTACAAACTCAAATAATCGAGCCTCAAACTGCAACAAGATCAATATGTCCAAACTGTATGCAATGGCCATACACAAAGACAAGGCACCATCACTCAAGTACATGCTACCATAACTCAAAAGAAATACAAGACCAGACATACATGAAAACTGGAGACTAATCAGTTCGAACTACAAGTTCAAGAATGACATGAACAACACCAACAATGCTACAGATAACAATGAACTTCAAGAACTACAGACCGGCCTTGAGTCGAGACAAGCTACACATGAAGATCAAATGATCAGCTCAACCCAACAAAACTCAAATTTATAAAAGTGCACATGATCAAAACCAACACAAAATGCAGACAGTATACAATGTGCACAACACCAGACTAAACAAACTACAGTGTGCAAGTGCAAAGACATGCACAAGAAAATGAAGACAACAATGAAACTCGAAACAATGAAATACAACTACAAGTACACAACAAGAAGTGAATGCAGAAAAATCAACAGACTTCACAGCCAATATGACTCAAATGCCACCGAGCTATATGCAACTCAATAAAGCAACACTGGAATATGCAGTACAACAATGCAGTGCAACAGCAACAAAGACCAGAGGCTCACAAAGAAACTGTTCAACTATTACAAAGTAAAAACCAAGACAGTGATCGATCAAAGCAAAACTGTAATGCACATCACAGTCGAACAAGATCAACATACCCAATATCAAGTTAGTGAATGCCAAAGTCAAAATGAAGTCAAAGAATAAAGGCATCACAAAATCAAGGCAGAGGTGCAGACTACAATACGAGTCAAGCAAATGTATATAGTTCAGAATGACATGTGCAAACCACACTGGAATGAATGCAACTTCAAAATGACAATATCCAGATTGAACAAGATGATCAAGTAACCAGAGCTACCCAGGGTTCAGATGAACAAATATCACAAATGAGTGCAGACTACTAATTCAAGTTCATCCGACCAAGCTACAACTTATCTACAACAAATGCAATTGCATGTATGCAATGCAGACATGGACCAAAATGTCTAGATGAACTAAGAAGCTGTCAACAGCAACAAAGAAAAATTCGAGTACATATATGCTGAAGATAACTATAGGTCAAATTCAACACCGAAGTCACTGAGAATCAATGCGGTGATAGCCAAGGATATAAACCAGCTCAAAACAAAACTGAGAGCATCAAGTTTCAATCAATTTTTTTTTTCAAATTTTGTTAAATAAGAGGAAACATCATTCTCGAATTAAAATCGAGTACCGAAGTATAATTAAACAAAATCTCAGCCAAAGCCGAAGCCACCAAACTCACGAAACCAAAGAGTGAAGCGAAAGCCATCAAACACAAAAAAATCAGATTGAATACCCATCAAAATTATACTTTCTAAACTCATGTTAGCAGATTTCAAACAAAAATAAGTGTCGTGGTGTACAGAAATCAAACCAAGACAGCAAAAACATTAACATCTTACGAAGTCGAGCGACTCAAGATTGAAAGAGATGTGAGTGTTAATTCACTCACCTTTTTCTGCGAAGGAGGAGCAACCGAGCAGAGCTCGAAACGAACGATCGACAAACTCTGAAAGTGGCGACTCTAAGCTTGAAGCCCTAATTTTCTCCAGATCGCAAGCCACCATTTTTTCTTCAGAGAAAATTAAGGAACGGGTTATGGGTGAATGAAAATGAGAAAGGGGTCCGGTTGGTCTAGATGATTATCACGGCTCAAAACAACTAAGTGAAAACGTGGGCCAACTTAAAACTTAAAGCCCGCATACTATTTCACAAATTCAACAAGAATTTCAATCTGATTTTTAAAAGAATTCAACCCATTAAGACTTCCACAGCGATTAGCCAATAATTCAAATCGTCATTTGATGATAACAAAGTGATTGCGGAATCTCGGGTTGTTACAGACACTATGCATGATATCAGGTCTACTCGCAGTGATATAGAGTAATGATCCAATCATTCCTCTATATAACTTTTGATGTACATCTTTCGAGAGATCTTTTTTACTAAGGTACTTATTGGTTGCCATGGGAGTGGGTTTTCCACTCGCAGTAGTCAAACCAAATTTGTTAATTAGGTCTTTAGCATAGTTTTCTTGACTAATAAAGATACCATTATCTAATTGTTTTATTTGTAATCCTAAAAAGAAGTTTAATTCACCCATATGACTCATCTCAAACTCTTTTGTCATTATTTCAGAAAATTCTTTATTCATTTCAAAATTAGTTGATCCAAAAATGATATCATCTACGTAGACTTGTACTAGTTGAATATCATTTTTATTTCTTTTAATAAAAAGAGTATTATCTACTTTACCTATTTCAAAATTAGATTGTAACAAGTAAGATCTTAGTCTATCATACCAGGCTCTAGGAGCTTGCTTTAGACCATATAGAGCTTTCTTAAGTTTGTAAACAAGATTTGGAAATTTATCATTTTCAAAAAGTGGTGGTTGTTTAACAAATACTTCTTCTTTTACAAAACCATTTAAAAATGCACTTTTAACATCCATTTGAAATAATTTGAAATTATTATGATTTGCGAAAGCAAGTAGAATCCTAATAGCTTCTAATCTTGCTACGAGGGCAAAGGTTTCATCAAAATCTATTCCTTCTTCTTGACAATAACCTTGAGCGACTAACCGGGCTTTATTTCTAACAACCTCTCCTTGTTCATTCATTTTTTTTATAAACCCATTTAGTTCCAATTATTGTTTTATTTTTAGGTCTAGGAACAAGTTCCCAAACATCATTTCTAGTGAATTGATTTAATTAGCCAAAATCCATGAATCATCAGTTGATGCTTCTTCTGGATTTTTGGGTTCAATAGTTGATATAAAAGCTACATTACTCATTTGACTTAGTTGGTTTCTAGTTTTAACAACATATTGCATATCTCCAAGTATATTTTCTATAGGGTGATCTTTTAAAAGTCTAATCCTTTTATTAGGATGATTTAATTCATTATTAGTTTCAGTTGACTCTTGGTTTTGAGTAATTAAATCCTCTTCATCATTTATTTTATCAAAATTTTTGAAATTTTCATCAAATGAAACATGCATTGTTTCTTCGATGGTATTAGTTCTTAAATTAAATACTCTGTATGCTTTACTTCTATTAGAATATCCGATAAAGATACCCTTGTCGGATTTAGGATCAAACTTATTTAGGTTATCTTTTGTATTTAAAATAAAACATTTACTTCCAAAAATTCTAAATAAGATACCTTAGGTTTCTTTGAGTAAATAAGTTCATAAGATGTCTTATCAGTTAAAGGTCTAATTAAAATTCTATTTAAAATGTAACAGGCGGTAGCAACTGCTTCCGCCCAAAAATACTTTGGTAAATTACTATCAGAAAGCATAGTTCTCGCACACTCTTGAATCGTCCTATTTTTACGTTCTACTACTCCGTTTTGTTGTGGAGTTCTTGGAAATGAAAAATTGTGAATTATTCCCTTTTTATTGCAGAATTCTTCAAATTTTTCATTTTCAAATTCACCACCGTGATCACTACGGATGGTTATACTTTTTTGAGAAAATTGATTTTGAACCCTTTTTGAAAAATTCTTAAAACATTCAAAAGTATCACTTTTATGTTTCAAAAATACCATCCATGTAAATCTAGAATAATCATCCACAATTACAAAAACATATTTACTGTGGTTTATTGACTGAATTTGAGATGGACCAAATAAATCAAGATGAAGTAATTCAAGAGGTTTTGAAGTTGAAATCATATCTTTCAATTTAAAGGAACTTTTTCTAAGTTTTCCTAGGTGGCATGCATCACATAGACTATCTACTTTAAAATTCATTTTAGGGAGGCCTCTTACTAGATCATGTTTTGACAGTCTAGATAGGAGTTTGAAATTCAAATGCCCAAATCTCATATGCTAAATCCAAGGGTCACTTGCATTTGCCAAAAGATACAAGTTATCATTTGAAATTTTCATACTAAGAATATAAATATTATTTTTCCTAATTCCCTCTAATATTATGGTTGAATTATTATCTTCAATGTGACACTTATCTTTTTCAAATTTAATTTTATATCCTTTATCGCATAGTTGACTTATACTTAGCAGATTGTGTTTCAGATTCTTAACTAGCAAAACATTAGTAATAATAGGAGTTTCAGAGTTACCGACTTTGCCGATGCCGATCACATAACCTTTTGAATTATCTCTAAAGTTAACCAGTCCTCCGCCTTTGTATATTATATCATTCAGCATATCTGGATTCCCAGTCATGTGTCTAGAACATCCACTATCGAATATCCATTTGTTCTTTTTGATCTGAACAGTTTGTTTGTTCAGGATTGATTCACCAACTCCCATAAAGCATGATTCCTGCACATCAAACAATCTTAGTTGACAACTTGCATTTGAATATTGATTATATGCAGACTCAAGAGACAATGATGATCTGAATATTTCTAAACATGCATTAACAAATTTCTTAAACATAGCCATTTTTTAAAAAGAACTTTTTCAAAAATCGGATTATGAAACTTTTGAAAACCTAGCTCTGATGCCAAATGAAAGGAATGCGGAATATGGATCTTAAGGCTAGGAATAACACTAGAGGGGGTGAATAGTGTTTTTAATAAATTACTAAATCTTTTTGAGTTTATGTTAATTTGAACACAAATGTATGCAATATTCAGACACAGGTATAATCACAGAAACAAACACAAATGCATAAATAAAGTAAATGCAGCAGTAAAGGAAAGAACACACCGGATTTTATACTGGTTCGGAGTTACCCTACATCCAGTCCCGCACAACTAAGTACGGATTTCCTTTCAAAAGCAATTCAACAATTACAACCCTCGATTTTAAGGCTACGAGGTACACCCTCTAGAATCACAATCCTCTGGGTAGAGATACTTGATTTACGGGCGACAAGTTCACCCAATTGATTTCCAAGGCTACAATCACACCTTTTCTTGCTTGATTGATTTCCAAGGCTACAATCACACCTTTTCTCGCTAGATAGATTACAAAGAAGCCTATAACTCTGAATAGCACTTAGATCTTGTTGAGATAGTGATAGAGAATCAAACCAGAAATTATCTAGTTAGATTCAATGTTGATTTCGGCAGAGTAATGATAGGATTTTGAATAAGAAAATGTGGAAGAAGAAGAGGAGTGAAAAACCAGAAAAACTGACTAAAAATTCGTTGAAACTAACCCCTATTTATACAAGAACAACAGTCATGTCCATTCGTGAAGAGTTATGGCGAATAGACACTTCTTTTGAAATTTAAATTTTGAACTCAACTGACACCATGTCGACATGGTCACCATAGGCATGTCGACATCCCAAAGCAATTTTTGATGATTTGATTTTCTTTGAAAATAACCTTTATCTTATATTAAAACTATTTTAAACTTTATAAATATACTTGACTATAGATAAAATACATAGATAAATACAGAGAATAATATATATATATATAATTTTACTATAATTTTATATTTAAATCTAAGTATAAATATATTATATTTAAAAGATAGTTTAAAATAAACGAAGTTTAAAAACAAGAATATTTAAGGCTAAAACAACTTTTTGAAAATCATTTGAAAAGATAATTTTTAAGTCTAAAACATTTTGAAAAGCAGTTTTGAAAATCATTCCGAAGTAGTTTTGAAAATCATTTTAAAGTAGTTTTGCAAGCTTCTGCCTGCAGATTATCTCATCATGTCAGGACTCGAGAACTTGTACAAAACCAGGATGTTCGTGGGTTTGTAAGCCACTTGTCGTAGGTTTGTAAGCTACTTGTCGTGGGTTTGTAAGCCACTAAAAAGGTAGAAATGGGTTCCATCCCAAAAGAAAAATGGAGTGAAGATTTCAGTGCTATTATGAAGTTTTAACATAATTCTTGACTCGATACTTATCTTGAAATCTTGAACTCTTAATAATCTTGATACTCATGAGTCTTCAATCTTGATATCTTGAATCTCTATACTATACAGTCTTCATTCTTGGTACCTGCATGGTTAAATCCTGCATATACATATATATCTAAACTATATTGTTAGTATTTATATTTTATAATCTTATTCTAAGGTTGTTGTCATCAAAACCATCAACTCATGGACTAACAGATGGATCTATCTCCCATATATTTTCTTTAAAGAGTTCATATATTTTTATCGGGGTGGCTGATTGTTTTGATGGATTAAGCTGCTTTTGTAGCTGAAAACCTTATTAGGATATATATATATATACATAAATTTTACTAAAATTAGCAGTACAAAATTGTTGATAAGTAAATATTTACCATACAATCTTTTCAACAACTTTCTGTTTATATAAAATTTATATATTTTCCAATGAATTTTTAGAAAATGAATACGAGTCAACCATAGTTTTAGACAATGATTTTTACTAAACTTATTTAGATAAATTTGTATTAAACCTTTAAATTTGGTATTTACAATCAAATTAGTGTTAATATTATGAAATTACAGGGATCTACGTGTTAGTAGAAGAAGGTGGCCATGCCCAAGAAGGTTTGGAATCTTTAGAAATATAATTATCATTATAAATAACATTTACTAGATAATCATCTATATATTTCCATCTAATCGATTTATTATTAGTTTTAGGAATCCAAATTTTTATGATTTTTGAATTTAAATTACTTGATTTAACACTATCTTTGGACTTTAAACTTAGTATACAAAGCACTATATTTCTTATGACTTTGTTTAGCTTTAAAACCAAGTCCATTTCTTTTGCCATATGGTTTTGAATTTTAATTAAATTTTCTAAATTTTGTTTTCCTTTATTAAATTTCGAAACATTGTTGGTAATTTGTTCCAATTTTTGCTTTAGTCCAAAATATTCATTTCTAGCTAAGTTTAGATTAGATTTTAATTCACAATTCTCTTTACTAAGCTTATCGTTCTCAATTTTGCCAGCTTTAATTTCATCAGTTAGAGCAACATTTTAAGAATATAATTTTCATAAGATTTTTATGAAATTTCTAATTCCTCCTCTAGAATACTTTTCTCGCCTTTTAATAAGTTAATTTCTAGTTCGGCTCTATTTAACTTACCTATATTCTTTTTATATAGTTTTTTTAGATCTCGAAGTTTGTCATCTATTTCTATACTTATTTCCAAAATCTCATTATAAGAGAGTTCAGGACTTACCTCTACAATGGAGGCCGTAAGATGTTTGCTTGTTCTGAATCACTATCGCTATCATTATTTAAAGATGATGGGCCTGAATCGTCCCATGTAACTTGGAATGCCTTTTCCCTGAAACTTTTGAACTTGTTTTTCTTCTTCTCATTGTTTAGTTCTAGACAATCTTTCTTCATACATTCAAATTTGTTGCACCTACAACACTTGATTGATGTCGGATTAGATGAGTTTGTTGAATTGCCACCGTTTTGTGCCTTTGTAAACTTTTTGAACTTCTTAATTTTATTATAACTATTTGCAAAAAATACGATCTCATCATCGTCTAAATCCAAGTCATCATCATTAGCTTGGAAGGATATACTCATTTTCTCTTGATTTTGCTCCTTTCTTGCTTGTAAATTAGCTTCGCGCGACATCAAATTTTTATTAATTCTTCAACTTTGAGTTGAGAAAAATCATTAGCTTCTTTGTTAGCTAAAACCATTCTTTCCTATTCAACAATTAAAGAGTTTAAACTGCATGTGACTAATCAAATTCTGTAAAAGTAACTCCTAGTGCCATGAGATCGTGTTGAATCGTTTGAAATCTAGCGTACATGTCTATGATAGTCTCGTTTTCTTTTATTTTGAATGATGAAAACTGATTCTGTAAAATAGAAATTTTGGTTTGTCTTATTTTATTCGTGCCTTCATGAGTGACTTGTAGCATACGCTAGATATTATTTGCAATTTTGCAAAGCATAACTCTTAAGAACTCATTTTTATTAAGTGAACAAAAAAAGACATTCGTAGCTTTAGCATTGTTGGTCACTATGGTCTTTTAAGCATCTATCCAATTACTCATTTACCTAGCAGGAGCTTCATACTTAGTTTGAGTAGCTTACCAGATTTCAAGGCTGTTAGCTTCCACAAAGATTCTCATACGTATAGACCAGTAAGCGTAGTTAGATCCAGTGAATAGTAGAGGACATGCAGTTGACTGAGCCTCTAGAAAAGTGCTTGCCATATTATAATAATTATTCAAATACTTACTACGGTAATTTGAAATGACCAAGCTCTGATACCAAATGAAAGTGTGCATAGATCTTGTATAATATGGTTTATATGTATATATCAAGTATATAGTCTAAACTAAGCAGTACTAAATAATAGAGTGTTGTAAAGTAAAGTAAATAAAAGCAACCACGCTAGGATTTTTATACTGGTCCGGACCTCCCATCCTACATCTAGTCCAAGACTCCTTCTGTAATTAACTAACCAACCCTCACTTAACCCGAAGGAACAAGTATCTTAGAAAATGTCTGAGTAGCCAAATAGGACTTCAACCTTTGCCTAAAGATCTCCAACATAAATTCACAAAACAAGAATAAATCTCTGACTTCTAATGAGTTCTTGATAACTAAAATATAGTTAATTATAGTATAAGACTTCCTATAATCTCCTTGATGATTCAAGATGTATGCTCCGTGGTTGTTGGAAGTGTATTGAGTGCTTCTTGAGTGAAGAATATAGTTTGAATTGCAAGAGAGTTCAAGTGTGCTCAAGAGAGAATAGAGACTAGGAAAGTAAGTTGAGAAAGTTAAAATGATTTGTGAAAGTTAATCTTTATTTATAGATATCAAAGAGTTTCATCGAAGAGTTATGATCATTCAAAACCAGTCATTACCATTCATAGAGATGCTCTTGAACGATCGCTACTATTCGAAGTGACTTTTAAGAAAATAGCCGTTATAGGTGATCAGTCGACTGAGAATAAAAAGTTAGTCCACCGAACATAAACAATAAATATATGCGGCAATTTTAAAAACAAGTTTGTATAATAAAATATAAAGGTTCATTTGACTAAATATATTTTCAGTTGACTTCCCTCAGTCGACTGAAAATATATTCAGTCGACTTAGCTATAAATTTTGTTTGTTATATAGACAGTCCATTTTGAACTTGTTTAAATCTTTGATCTTTGAAAATATTTGTATGAAGGTGTGTGTTCGCATATGAAGTATCAAGGAGATTTTACAAGTATAACTAAGACCAAATACATACATTTTGATTTTTGTATTTCCTCCACTTTGTTTTCTCCTTGATTCATTGATTTAAGATCTTCCGATACCTACATAATATTATATTCTAGATATATACAGAGATATAGTTGTCATCATTAAAACGTACAAACATGGCTCTAACAGTAATGATTGTGGAGATGAGTGGAACGAATGCCTAGAAGAATTTCAAGGTATTCAAATAGAAGACGTGATCACAAAAGGAAGTGGGTCTGACCTATCGAATAGAAATAACCCGGAGTTTACTTTAGTTGAGAAAGTTGTGGGAAATATTTGGAAACGAAGCCTGGAAAAAGCAATGAGAGAAATACTAAAACATGTGAACATATTTCAAGTATAACATGTGAACATATTTCAAGAATAAAATGTGACTATCCATTTTCACTTAAAGGTATATACAAATGAGACATTAACAAAGGAGATGATTTTTGAGTTATTGAAGTGGTTAACGGTATTCATAATCATACATTACCAAACTCTCTAGTTGGCCATCCATCTGCTAGGCAATTTACTACAGCGGAGAAAAAATAGTGTTCGGATATGTTTATGTCAATCGTAAAACCTAGAAATATTTTACTTAACGTTAAAAAGAATTTTCGTTAAGTCCGAAGTAGTGACGTAGTGATGGAGACACTTTCAACCTATTAGTGAGGTCACGAGTTTGATGCCCATCAGCCCT
The DNA here is from genome assembly GCA_030737815.1 of Allium fistulosum. NCBI lineage: Eukaryota > Viridiplantae > Streptophyta > Magnoliopsida > Asparagales > Amaryllidaceae > Allium > Allium fistulosum. Next base: position 616,623,582 of record CM060907.1, read on the forward strand.
ACTCCCTCAAGGCGTGAAGTTGTGTTTCCCGTAAATCCAAAACAACATGGTTATGGAAACGAATGCTTCCTACTGGGCAGGCTAACCTCCCATTCCTGGCTCTGGTTAGATTAGTTGAGTTGGGGCTCTACTCTTCGGAGTGGAATTTATTTTTAAAAAAAAGAACTTTCATGAGAATACTTTGATAATGTGAACGATCTATAACCTGAAACAGGAAACAGGGGTTGTTGAGATGCAAGGAAGGTCCACGATGCAACGTTTGCTCAAGTTGGTTATTGAGTCTCATTATTCATTGAGTTACAAGGGATGCAATTGATAATTTTGTTTTGAACATTATGTGGGCTCATCCGAAATCTACTATATTGTATAAATATTTTCCTTTAATCCTAATTCTTGATTGCACATATAAGACGAATAAGTTTGGGTTACCTTTGCTGCAAATGATATCGATTACATTTATAATTACACGGTGTTTCTTATTACACGAGAGGGAAAGTAATTACCATTAGACGCTTATATTTAACTACTCTAGATAAATTGCCTAATGTAGTTGTAATAGATGGAAAATGGGCTTTAACTAATGGAGTGACTATAATATTTCCAAAAGCAGCATATTTGGCTTGCGAATGGCATATGCCAAATAATGTTCTTACAAATTCGAGGTTTTTTTTTGAATCTGTAGAAAATGCTGAACTATTTGTGTTAATACCTTAGGTTTTGGTTTTAATGATAACAACTATAGGATGTTATATAAAATATAGATACTAATGTTTTATTAAAATATATATAGTATATAGTGCAGGATATTAGATAGGTGCTGATTAAGAAGACTGTACAGTATCAAGAGTTTCAAGAGTTGGAGAATAAAGACTCGTGAGTACTGAAGAGTTAAAGATTTCAAGATATTCCAGATAAGTTATAGAGTCATAGAATTTTTTTAAAACCCTGATAGCACTTTCTTAATCTCTCTCTCTCTCTCTATTTCAAATAAGTTTTAAATATTTTTCAAATGTCCTAGTTTTCAAAATAATCTTTTCAAATATCTATTCAAAATATTTCTCAAAATAACTTCTTAACCTTTTATATCTACAAAGATATTATATTAAGTTTTTAAGTATTTTTTAATCTATTATATTTTTTTGGTCTTTTAGTTTATATCTTCCTTATGTTTATTTTTTATATTTATATATTTTAATTTTAGATATTTATAAAATTTATAACTATATTGATTTTATATATCTTATTTACATTATATTGAATACTCTTATTAAATATTTCAAAATTATTTCATAAAGCTTTATTAAGTTATATTTTGATTAAAATGTGTATAAACTACATTTAAATGATTCTACAAAGTATCAAATTATTTTACAAAGCAACTAATTTTCAAAACAATATTTTAAAAGTGTTTTTCAATTTTGTGAAGAGTATGTCGACATACTCTATCTATGTATGTCGCCATAGTGACCGTAATTTTCAATATTCAAATTTGAATGGAAGTGTCTTTTCGCCGTATCTCTTCGTGAATGGACATGACCGTTGTTTCCCTATATATGCTAGACTTCCAAATGAATTTTTAACATCTACTTTCTTATTCTTCTCTCCTCTTTCCACTCTCTTATTTTATAAATCAAAATATTCCCAAACTCTGCCGAAATTCAACTAGAACCAAATTCAATCATCATTAGTTTGATTCTCCTTCATCTACACTCTGATTTCTCTCATCTTTCCCACTCAAACCAAGAACAAACTGCTATTCAAGAATTATAGGATCAATTGTAATCAAGATCGAAGATCTGAATCTGTGAAACTCTATCAAATCATAGTGCTATACTTGTCGGTGTGATTGTAGTCCGTAAAATCAATTGGGTGTGATTATAGCCCGTAAAATCAATTGGGTGTGCTTAGTAGCCCATAAATCTAGTGGGTGTGCCTGTAGCCCGGAAATCAAATGACTCTATCCAGAGGTTGGGATTTTGGAGCGCATGTCTCGTAGCCTTGAAATCGAGATCGTATTTGCATTTACTAGTTGAAAAGAAATACAAGGAATTGTACGAGACTGGATGTAGAGTAACTTCGAACCAGTATAAAATCCTGGTGTGTTCTTTCCTTTTTTCTTTTACTGCATTTACTTTTATCTACACTTTTATTCTGTAATTGTTTCTATGATTGTTAATTACATCATTTAAAGTAAAAATCTTAAAGAATTTGAAAAATATTCATATAATCAATTAAACACTATTCACCACATCTCTAGTGTTAAATTAGCCTTAAAATCCCTATTCCGCTGACTCACATTTGGTATCAGAGCAATGGTTCTCAAAGTATTCATAATCTAATCTTTGAAAAAGTTTCAATGGTAGTTTTTGATAATACTTTAACACTATTTTTCGAAAAGATAATTTGCAAAATCATCATAATGTTATTTCATAAATTTGCATCTATTTATTATAAAAAATCACGTGATCTTTTGAAAAGGTATGAATTGCAGGAACATATGTGTTACACGGCTTTTGATGAACGGACACCCGATGATCAAACACTGCAGATTAAAAAGGACAAATGGATAGTGGATAGTGGATGCTCAAGCCACATGATTGGAAATCTGGAGATTTTGAAAGACATAGTTTACAAAGATGGTGGATCAGTAAATTTTGAAGACAACTCTAAAGGATATGTGATTGACATCGGTAATGTCGGTAATTTCAAACTCCTACCGTTTCTAATATTTTGCTAGTTAGGAATTTAAAGCGTAATATGTTGAGTATTAGTCAATTGTGTGATAAGGGTTTCAAAATGAAATTCATAAAAGATAAATGTCACATTGAAGATAATGAGTCAAAAATATCTTTGAAGGTATTAGGAAACAAAACACCTACATATTAAGTATGAAAATCTCAAATGATAATTTGTGTCTTTTGGTTGAATCAAGTGATCCTTGGATTTGACATAAAAGACTTGGTTATTTGAATTTCAAACTAATATCTAAAATTTCTAAACATGATCTTGTTAGAGGTCTTCCCAAATGAATTTTAAAGTTAATAATTTATGCGATGCATATAAATTAAGAAAACGTAGAAATGGTTCTTTTAGATCAAAATAGATGATTTCTACCTCTCAACCCCTTGAACTTCTTCACTTAGATCTTTTCGGTCCCTCATAGATACAATCTATAAATCACAGTAGATATATATTTGTAATCATATATGATTATTCTAGGTTTATCTGAATGATTTTCTTAAAACTTAAAAGTAATGCTTTTGAAATGTTTAAAATCTTTGTTAAACGAATTCAAAATAAAATGACTAGTAATTAAAACTATTCAGAGTGATCACAGTGAAGAATTGGAAAATGAAAATTTTGAGAATTTCTGTAATAAGAAAGGTATAACTCATAATTTTTCATTTTCAAGAACACCACAACGAAATGGAGTGGTAGAACATAAAAATAGGAAGACTCAAGAATGCGCTAGAACTATGCTGAATGAAAGTAATTTACCTAAATCCTTTTAGGCTGAAGCAAATGGTACTGCATGTTATGTATTAAATAGAATTTTAATAAGACCATTAACTAAGAAAACACCATATGAATTAATTTATAATAAAAAGCATAAAGTAACATACTTTATAATTTTTGGTAGTAAATATTTTATTTTTAATACTAAAGATAATTTGGATAAATTTGATGTTAAATGAGATAAAGGGATCTTTATTGGATATTCAAATAGAAATAAAGCTTATAGAGTTTTCAATACCAGAACTAATATTATTGAAGAGACATTACATGTCTCATTTGATGAGAGTTTTAAAGTTTATAATCCAAATATTGATGAAGAAGAAAATATTGATAACCCAAACGAAATTAGTAATAATGCGATTACCGAAAAAGAAGATAGTAATAATTCTAAAAATTCACATCCAAATAAAAGAACAAATACTTGAAAGATCATCCTATAGAAAATATACATGGAAATATTGAATCTGTTCTTAAAACTAGAAATCAACTAAATAAAATGAGCAACGTTGCTTTTATTTCAGCTATTGAACCTAAAAATCCAACGGAAGCATCAGTTAATGATTCATGGATTCTTACTATGCAAGAGGAATTGAATTAATTTACAAGAAATAATGTATGGGTATTAGACCCAAGACCTAAGGATAAATCCATAATAGGAACTAAATGAGTATATAGAAACAAAATGAATGAACAAGGAGAGGTTGTGAGAAATAATGGTCGATTAGTTGCACAAGGGTATTGTCAAGAAGAAGAAATAGATTTTGATGAAACCTTTGCACTCGTAGCAAGATTAGAAGCTATACGAATTTCACTTGCTTTCGCAAATCATAATAATTTTAAGTTATATCAAATGGATGTTAAAAGTGCATTTTAAATGGTTTTATTAAAAAAGATGTATATGTAGAACAACCCCCACTTTTTGAAGATGCAAAACTACATAATTATGTTTACAAATCAAAGAAGGCTTTGTACGGTCTGAAACAGGCTCTAAGTGCTTGGTATGACAGACTTAAATCCTATCTATTACAATCAGATCTTGAAATTGGCAAAGTAGATAGTGCACTTTTTATTAAAAGACATAAAAATGATATTAAGTTAATACAAATACATGTAGATGATATCATTTTTGGATCTACCAACGATAAACTAAACAAGGAATTCTCAGAAATAATGACTAAGAAATTTGAAATGAGTCATATGGGAGAACTAAATTATTTTCTAGAATTACAAATAAAACAACTTAGTAATGGAATTTTTATTAGTCAAGAAAAATATGCTAAAGATTTAGTTAGAAATTTGGTATGTCAAATACCAGTAGTAAACCAACTTCCATCACAACTAATGAAAAATTAAATAGATAAGAAAATTCAAAAGATGTAGATCAAAAACTATATAAAGGAATAATTGGATCCCTACTCTATATAACTGCGAGTAGACTTGATATAATGCATAGTGTTTGTCTCCATGCAAGATATCAATCTCAACCTAAAGAAACTCATTTAAAATTTGTAAAATGATTTTGAGAAATGTAAATAGTACAATAGACTATGGACTCATTTACCCAAAAGAAGACTCATTTGAATTAATTTCATGTAGAGATGCTGACTATGCTGGTTGCAAATCAGACCGAAAAAGTACAAGTGGAACTTGTCGCCTTTTGGGACGCTCTTTGATTTCCTGGTTTATTAAGAAGCAAAAATCTGTATCTCTATCTATTATATAAGCACGATATATTTCAGCAACATTAGCCTGTTCACGGGTTATCTGAACATTAAAAGATTTTGGTTCAAATTTTATGAAATCACCAATATACTATGATAATACAAGTGCAATCAATCTATCTAAAAATCCAACTCATCATGCTAGAACTAAACATATTGATATAAGACACCATTTTCTAAGAGATAATGTAAACAAGAAATAATATCACTTGAATTTATAAACACTGAAAATCAAATAGCCGATATATTAACAAAATCATTGAATCAAACATCTTTTACTAAGTTAAGAAGAGAGTTAGGAATTTGTTCTCTATATGAAATATAAAAATAATGAAGTAAAAATTAAAAAATATAAAGAAAAACAAAATAATCAAAACTATAACATATATGTCGACATATCCTATCCCCCTATATCGACGTATAACGGTAATTTTTTGTTTTTTTATTAAAATTCCCTAAAAAAATCAAATTGATGGTTATATAATAACCAAAATTTGACTTTCTTCTTCATTTCTTTGTATTCTCTATGTTTTAAACTTCTAAAACAAATAAACCATGGTCTCCTCTAATCCCAAATGTTATAGAGAAGAGAATTTATCGTTTTCCTTCCCTTCTCCTACCCAAGGTCCCTTCCAGAACACTAATATGGCTAAAGTTATTAAATTGGAAGGAGAAATGAAGAATGTTCTGAAAATGTTGACTGAAATACAAGTTGTACAACTTTGCATGTCCAAAGAACAAGAGAAACAAAGTAAAATTCTTCGCATTTTGCAAAAATATCTATTGGATAATCTTACGAATCCAATAGTTATGGAAGATGATTATGCAAATTTGGCCATTTATAACCCCATTCAAGGCAGCGATAACGAAGAAGAAGAGGAAGAAGAAGAAGAGGAAGAACACATGGAGGAAGATGACGAAGTTTGATGCGTTGGAGAAGTATGTTTCGATCGAGATGGAAATCTCATCGAACAAAATGGGAACTTTTGCCTTCATTATCCTCATTGTCCTATTCACAAATCCCCAATCATTAGGAAATCACGTTAGGATAGTACTTGTCTTCTTTAATTTGATTGTGTATATTTAATTTACTTTAGCATTTGTTTTACTTACTTATATGTACATTTTATGATGTGACTGGATTATGGTGTGGTATTGAATGAATATATACATTGGTTTGGTTACTATTAATGATTTGTGTTATCACTTATCATTTCTTATATATCATTATTATTATTATTATTTCCATTTCATGATTATCTCATTTTAAATATCACTTATTGTTCGTATATAAATCATCCTCATCATCATTATATGTAATTAGTCTATAATATTTAGGGGGAGTTAGAGTTAGAATTAGAGTAAGAGTTAGTATTAGAGTTATAGTTTTAGGTGGTTATCTTTGTTGATGACATAGGGAGAGAAATATATAAAATCTAGACATAGATTTTGGGGCAGTTTTGTAACCCAGTGGGAGTAATGTTATATTTTATATATAGTATTGTCATCTTTAAAAGAGGGAGAATGTTAGTATCTTAGGTTTTGGTTTTGATGATAACAATCATAGGACATTATATAAAATATAGATGTTGATGTTTTATTAAGATCTATATGGTATATAGTGCAGGATATTAGACATGTGTCGATTAAGAAGACAATACAGTATCAAGAGTTGGAGAATGAAGATCCATGAGTATTGAAGAGTTCAAGATTTCAAGATATTCTAGATGAGTTATAGAGTCATAGAATTGTTGTTCAAACCCTGATAGCACATTCTTGATTCAATTTAAAACAAGTTTTAAATATTTTTCAAATATCTTGGTTTTCAAAATAATCTTTTCAAACATCTATTCAAAATATTATCCGAACAATTTCTCAACCTTTTATATCTATAAAGATATCATATTAAGTTTTTAAGTATTTTTTAATCTATTTTTTTTATATTTTAGTTTATATCTTCCTTATGTTTATTTTTGATATTTATATTTTGATTTTAGATATTTACTTATAATTTATAACTATATTGATTTTATATATATATATTATTTACATTATATTGAATACTCTTATTAAACCTTTCAAAATTATTTTATAAAGCTTTATTAAGTTATATTTTGATTAAAATGTGTATAAACTATATTTAAATGATTCTACAAAGTATCAATTTATTTCATAAAATAACTAAATTTCAAAATAATATTTTTAAAGTGTTTTTCAATTTTATGAAGAGTATGTCGACATACTCTATCTATGTATATTGGCATAGTGGTCATAATTTTCAAAATTCAAGTTTGAATGAAATTGTCATTTCGTCGTGTCTCTTCGTGAATGGACATGACTGTTGTTTCTATATATATACCAGACTTCCAAATGAATTTTTTAACATCTACTTTCTTATTCTTCTCTCCTCTTTCCACCCTCTCATTTTCTAAATCAAAATATACCCAAACTCTTCCGGAATTCAACCAAAATCAAATTTAATCATCACTAGTTTGATTCTCCTTCATCTACTCTCTGATTTCTCTCATCTCTGTCACTCAAACCATGATCAAAGTGTTATTCAAGAGTTATATGATCAATTGTAATCAAGATCGAAGGTTTGAGTCTATAAAACTCTATCAAGTCATACTACTATACTTATGGGTGCGATTGTAGCCCATAAAATCAATTGGGTATGATTGTAGCCCGTAAAATCAATTGGGTGTGCTTAGTAGCCCGTAAATCTAGTGGACATGCTTGTAGTCCGGAAATCAAGTAACTCTACCCAGAAGTTGGGATTTTGGAGGGTGTGTCTCGTAACCTTGAAATCGAGATTGTATTTGCATTTACTAGTTGAATAGGAATCCGTACAAGGAATTATATGGAACTGGATGCAGCGTAACTCTGAATCAGTATAAAATCCTGGCGTGTTCTTTCCTTTTTTCTTTTACTGCATTTACTTTTGTCTGCACTTTGATCCTGTGATTGTTTCTGTAATTGTTAATTACATCATTCCAAGTAGAATCTTAAAGAATTTGAAAAATATTCATATAACAATTAAACACTATTCACCCTTGTCTGGTGTTAATTTAGCCTTAAGATCCATATTCCGTTGGCTCATAACTTATAGCGGACTGGGTGTACTGGGTGTTTATTGTTCGAGCTGAATCTGTAGATGAATATTAAGAATGCTGGAAAAATTTTAATAACACGTTGAAATAGTATTTTGGTGCATTAAAATATACAGTTGAATAGTCGATTCCTTTTAAGGAGCAATTTGTTCATGCATTGACTAATAAAGTTAAATATCTTGGTAATAGAACTTTCAACAGATCTGAATCTACACGTTTTACACTGAAATGACATCTTACTATTTCACAAGGTTCATTTATTATGATTTGAAAAAAATGAATGATTTATTGCTTTTACAACATACTGAAATTAGTGGTTGCTTTGAAAAAAGTTTGGGCGAGGTTCGAAAACAACATCAAGATCTGATTTTCACATATATCTTATATAGAGTTTCATTGTTTGCTTTGGAGATGATATATGATGAATTAATGAAAATGAGAAAGCAAGAATTTGTTGTTTCTACCTGTGATCATAAACTTCGGATGATTTATGGTTTACCTTATGCACATGAGCTGGTTGAAAATTGTAGTGATCTATTTGCTATTCCACTTGATGTAATTCGTGAACATTGGAGAATATTTTATTACGTTTCTCAAATTCAAAAATCTGGAGAATTGGATCACACACCTGAACACACTAAATTTAGAAATCGATTCGAGAATGCAATTGCAAATGAAAAAAGAGTTATGTTGTTATAGTTGAAGGAGATTGGAGTACCTTCAATAACATCGCTATTGGAGCCTAAACCCGGATTCTGTAAAAGTAGACCATCGGGAAGCAAAGGAAAAACGAAGCCCAATACGAGAAAGTCATCGTCTACACATTGGGATATGCACTGTAGAAGTAAAGAAACGAATGATGACTTTGTAGAAGGTAAATGAAATGAACGATGACTTTGTAGAAGTGAAGAAATTAATGCTATCGGATCTAGATACATATTGGGATACGTACAGTAAACATTTCAATGTTATTAAGTGTAAGAAATGAAGGCGATACTTGGTGTATATATAGGAAAAATATTCTTCAGGATTACTAGATGGAAATGCATGAAATGAGATATTTAATAGGGAATGTTTTTTATAGGATGGTCATTTTCATATCAAATATTCAATGTTTAACTTTTTATCCACATCGATGAGGTCTTGCAGGTGAGAATTCCGATAAGTTTGTCACTTTTATAAACATTAACAGCTATCGCTACATGAAGTTGGCCTTGAAAGAAAATGCACTGGTTCCACTAGTTGCAAATTGTTGGAGTAGATTTGCAACCAAAGAAGCTAAACGTGAGAAGGTCGTTATAAAGAAGACAAGTTGAATTCGACCGTTTGAAGACTGTTGATGCATCTACATAGGATATACTTATAGATTTTGAAATTTATTTTCTTATTATTCATAATATCAAACTAAATATTTGTTTTGTACCAATGAACCAAATTCAGCCATTGTGCTGTGTAAGAATTTTATGTTGAATTTTTTTTAATTTTAAAAATTAAAATATACTTGACTTACCAGTAAATATATCTGACATTGTAATTTGCAAAATTAAATGAGTAAACACAATTTTATCACTAGTGCAAACAATTTTACATAATCGTGAGAGCGCTTGTAGTGACGAGTATGCAAAAGTGGCCAAAAATGATACTCTTTGTTCTCAACAAGCACAACCCACTCGGTAACTTGTAATCATTCTTTTCATATAAAAACGGTTATACAAAATTGGCAAAGAATATCTGAAATCTGTTCCTATAATATAGTTCAGACGATATCATAATTTGTGATAAGAGGACGGCATAACAAAACCGACTAATAGTGTCGGGTTGCATTTTATCATTGCATAGTGTAGACAGTAAATCAAAACCATAAAATATGATAATAAGACAGTGTGGAAAATCTGGCTAAGAGTTGCTGCATTCTGTTTACCACTGCCCAGTGAGCATGGTAATTCATAACCGTAATATGTGATTAAACGATGGTGTGGAAAAACCGGCTAAGAATTGCTACTTTCTGTCTACCAATGAGCAGTGTGGACTGTAACCCATAATCGTAATATATGATTGAAAGATGGTATGGAATAACTGGCTAAGAGTTGTTGCTTTCTTTTTACCATTGCCCGAAGAAGACGGTAAGTCAAAACCGAAATAGCTAGAAAGCATAAAAAATAAAGATTCAACACCACCGAAATTTTGTTAACCAACAATTCTAAACCATATACACATATGAACACAGTTAGAAATAAGAAAACAACAACAACAACATTCCAAATAACTTTCATAACTAGGTAAATATTCAAACTGTCTTCAACATTCATACATACAATAGAATTCACCCATTGTTTAACACCCAAAATACCCCTTACATATGTAAGTTAAACCAAAGTAGATAAACAAAAAATCACAGACTTCCTTCTGTCAACCCATATTCACTCTTTTGTTCTAAATTGATTGCATCAACTTTACGAAGTGGTCCTGATGGAGTTTCATTCACAGCAAGTAAAGCACCATCCTATTAGTCCATGAGATGATGGTTTTGATGACAACAACCTTAGAATAGATTATAAAATATAAATACTAACATTACAAGTTTAGATATATATGTATATGTAGGATCTAACCATGCAGGTATCAAGAATGAAGACTGTACAGTATATAGATTCAAGATATAGAGATAGAAGACTCATGAGTATCAAGATTATCAAGAGTATCAAGATTATCAAGAGTTCAAGATTTCAAGGTTAAGTTTGTTTTATTAGGAATATTTTTTAAAACTCATAGAAAAGCACTGGCATCTTAATATCCAATTTATTTGTGGAATGGAATCCACTTCGAGCCCGTTAAAGGGATGGAACCCTAAGTAGGATGGAACCTACGAAAATATAGTGGGACATTGTTTTGTATCCACTAATCTTAATTCAAAATGATTTTTCAAAATTATCTTGTTTTCGAAATGATTTCAAAACTTTCCTTTTAAAAAGATTCAAAACCCTCGATTCCGTTTTTAAAATAATTTTAGCCTCAAAACATCTTTATTTTCAGAGTCGAAATTTCTTCTGATTTTAAACTATCTTTTCAAATAAACTTTTAAATTATTTATAATTTGATTTAAATTATAGTTAAATAATATATATATATATATATATTGTTCTTTATATTTACTTATGAATTTCAACTATATTCAAGTATATTTATAAAGTTTTAAATAGTTTTTATATAAGATAAATATTATTTTTATAGAAATTCAAAACATCAATTTTGGCTGAGGGATGTCGACATGCCCATAGGCACTATGTCGACATGGTGACAGTTTTATTCAAAATTAAATTTCAAAAGAAGTGTCTATTCGCCATAACTCTTCATGAATGGTCGTGGCTGTTGTTCTTCTATAAATAAGGGTCAGTTTCAACGAATTTTATAACATATTTTTATCTGGTTTTTCACTTCTCTTCCTCTTCCACATTTCTTAATACAAAATCATACCATTACTCTGCTGAAATCAACATCGAATCATACTCGATTATTTCTGGTATTGATTCTCTCCACTATCTCTACAAGATCCAAGTGCTAATCTGAGTTATAGACTTTTTGTAATCAATTGAGCGAGAGAAGGTGTGATTGTAGCCCTGGAAATCAATTGAGCGAGAGAAGGTGTGATTGTAGCCCTAGAAATCAATTGAGCGAGAGAAGGTGTGATTATAGCCCTGGAAATCAATTGGATGAACTTGTTGCCCCGGAAATCAAGTATCTCTACCCAGAGGATTGTGATTCTGGAGGGTGTATCTTGTAGCCTTGAAACCGAGGATTGTAATTGTTGAATTGATTGTGAAAGGAAATACGTACTTGTGTTGCGGGACTGGATGTAGGGTAACTCCGAACCAGTATAAAATCCGGTGTGTTTTTTCCTTTACCGCTTTTACTTTATATTTGCATCTGTGTTTGATTCTGTGTTCATATCTGTGTCTGATTAGTGTATACATTGTTAACAAAGTAAGATAAACTCAAAAAGATTAAAAAAATTCTTAAAACACTATTCACCCCCCCCTAGTGTTAATTCTAGCCTTAAGATCCTTAATCCGCATTTCTCACATTTGGTATCAGAGCTTTGTTTTCAAAAGTTTCATAATCTGAATTTTGAAAAGTTTTTTTAAAAATGGCTATTTTTGAAAAATCTGTTAAAACTAATTTAGAATTGTTTAAATCATCATTGTTCCATGAGTCTGCATATGAATGTTATTCAAATTCTAGTTGTCTACCCAAATTTTATAATGTGCAGGAAAGATGCTTTATGGGTATTAAGGAATCAATCCATAATGGACAATCTGTGCAGATCAAAAGGAATAAGTGGATACTTGATAGTGGATGCTCTAGACACATGATTGGCAATCCGGATATGCTGAATAATATTATATACAAAGACGGAGGACTGGTTAACTTTGGAGACAACTCGAAAGGATACGTGATTGACATCGGCAATGTCGGTAACTCTGAAACTCCTATTATTACTAATGTTTTGCTAGTTAAGAATCTGAAACACAATCTGCTAAGTATAAGTCAACTATGTGATAAAGGATATAAAATTAAATTTGAAAAAGATAAATTTTATATTGAAGATAATAACTCAACCATAATATTTGAGGGAACTAGGAAAAAGAATATTTATATTCTTAGTATGAAAGTTTCAAATGATAACCTATGTCTCTTGGCAAATACAAGTGACCCTTGGATTTGGCATAAGAGATTTGGACATTTGAATTTCAAACTCTTATCTAGACTATCAAAACATGATCTAGTAAGAGGTCTCCCTAAAATGAATTTTAAAGTAGATAGTTTATGTGATGCATGTCAATTAGGAAAGCTTAGAAAAAGTTCCTTTAAATTAAAAGATATGATTTCAACTTTAAAACCCCTTGAGTTACTTCATCTTGATTTATTTGGTCCATCTCAAATTCAGTCAATAAATCATAGTAAATATGTTTTTGTAATTGTAGATGATTATTCTAGATTTACATGGACAATATTATTGAAACATAAAAGTGATACTTTTGAATGTTTTAAAAACTTTACAAAAAAGATTCAAAATCAATTATCTTTAAAAATTATAACTATTCGTAGTGATCACGGTGGTGAATTTGAAAATGAAAAGTTTGAGGAATTCTGCAATAAGAAGGGAATAACTCACAATTTCTCATTTCCAAGAACTCCACAACAAAACGGAGTAGTTGAACGTAGAAATAGAACGATACAAGAGTGTGCGAGAACTATGCTTTCAGATAGTAATTTACCAAAACACTTTTGGACAGAAGCTGTTGCTACCGCCTGTTATATTTTGAATAGAATTTTAATTAGACCTTTAACTGATAAGACACCTTATGAACTTCTTCATGGAAAGAAACCTAAGGTATCATACTTCAGAATTTTTGGAAGTAAATGTTTTATTTTAAATACAAAAGATAATTTGGATAAATTTGATCCTAAATCCGACAAAGGAATCTTTATCGGATATTCTAATAGAAGTAAAGCTTATAGAGTTTTTAATTTAAGATCTAACACATTCGAAGAAACAATGCATGTTTCGTTTGATGAAAATTTAAAAGATTTTGAAATTACAAATGATGAAGAAGATTTAATTACTCAAAATCAGGAATCAACCGAAATTAATAATAAAATTAATCATCCTAATAAAAGGATTAAACTTTTAAAAGATCATCCTATTGAAAATATAATAGGAGATATGCAATCTATTATTACAACTAGAAATCAACTAAGTAAAATGAGTAATGTAGCATTTATATTATCTATTGAACCCAAAAATCCTAAAGAAGCATCAACTGATGATTCATGGATTTTGCCTATGCAAGAAGAATTAAATCAATTCACTAGAAATGAAGTTTGAGAACTTGTTCCTAGACATGAAGATAAAACTATAATTGGAACTAAATGGGTCTATAAAAATAAAATGAATGAACAAGGTGAGGTCGTTAGAAATAAAGCATGATTAGTCGCCCAAGGTTATTGTCAAGAAGAAGGTATAGATTGTGACGAAACCTTTGCTCCTGTAGCAAGATTAGAATACATTAGGATTCTACTTGCTTTCGCAAATCATAATAATTTCAAATGGATGTTAAAGGTGCATTTTTAAATGGATTTGTAAAAGAAGAAGTATATGTTGAACAACCACCACTTTTTGAAGATGAAAATTTACCAAACCATGTGTACAAACTTAAGAAAGATTTATATGGTCTAAAACAAGCTCCTAGAGCCCGGTATGATAGACTAAGATCTTATTTATTACAATCAAATTTTGAAATTGGTAAAATAGATAATACTCTTTTTATTAAAAGAAATAAAAATGATATTCAACTAGTTCAAGTATACTAGATGATATCATTTTTGGTTCAACTAACTTCGAAATGAATAAAGAATTTTCTGAAATAATGACAAAAGAGTTTGAGATGAGTCATATGGGTGAATTAAACTTCTTTCTAGGATTGCAAATAAAACAGTTAGATAATGGTATTTTTATTAGTCAAGAAAAATATGCTAAAGAACTGGTCAATAAATTTGGTTTGACTACTGCGAGTGGAAAACCTACTCCCATGGCAACCAATGAATATCTAAGTAAAGAAGATCTCTCGAAAGATGTAGATCAAAAGTTGTATAGAGGAATGATCGGATCATTTCTCTATATCACTACTAGTAGACCTGATATCATGCATAGTGTATGTCTCTGTGCAAGATATCAATCTCATCCTAAAGAAACTCACTTAAAAGCTGTAAAACGTATCATAAGATATATTAAACACACCTCTGATTATGGCTTATTTTATCCTAAAAATGATTCATTTGATTTAATACCATACTGTGATGCTGACTATGCTGGATGTAAATCAGACCGAAAAAGTACAAGTGGAACTTTTCACTTTTTGGGACATTCTCAGGTTTCCTGGTTTAGTAAAAAGCAAAATATAGTTTCTCTATCAACAACTGAAGCAGAGTATATTTCTACTGCTTTGGCTTGTTCTCAAGTAATATATATGCAACAAACCTTAAGAGATTTTGGATTAAATATCTCAAAATCGCCAATTTATTGTGATAATACTAGTGCAATAAATTTATCTAAAAATCCTACTCATCATGCTCGAACTAAACGTATTGATATTAGACATCATTTTCTTAGAGATAATATAACTAAAGAAGTAATTACTCTCGAATATATAAACTCTGAGAATCAAACTGCTGATATCTTAACAAAATCATTAAATGAATCTATATTTACTAAATTAAGAAGAGAATTAGGTATTTGTTCTATAACTGAAATATAAAAATATAAATAACAAGTATAATTAATAATTAATATTAAAATAAATCATAGAGTTAAAATATAAGGACCATGTCGACATAACCTAGGAAGACATGTCGACATGTAACGTTTTTATTTTATTTTTTAAAATTTTCCCACTAAAATTCAAAAATTTAGTTATATATTCTTCTCTATTTCGAATTCTTATTCATTCTCTCTGTTTTCTCTTCATTTTCTATTCTGAAATATATAAAATAATGGCATCTTCCTCTAAATCTAACATAAAATCAACTTTCCCATTCCCCTCTCCTACTTCTGGTCCATTCCAATGCACTACTCACGCACGTATAACTAAATTGGAGGAGTCTACGAAGGATACTCTTCAGATGTTGACTGAAATTCAAGTGACTCAACTTCGTATGGCGAAAGAGCAAGAAAGGCAAGGCAAGATTCTTAGGAATTTACAAAAATTCCTAATGGATAACCAGGCCAACCCTATCTTGATCGATGAAGACTCTTCACTCAATCAAGAACATGAGGTCAGCGACGAAGAAGAAGAAGAACCAATGGAAGAAGCACACGAGGAGGATAATGACCAAGTAGTATGCGTTGGAGAAGTGTGTTTCGACAAAAATGGGAATCTTGTCGAACAACGTGGAAATTTCTGTTTCCATTATCCAAACTGTTCAATTCATAAATCCCCTATGTTCAGAAACTCACATTAGTTTCTTCTCTTTCTTTCTGTTGTTATGTTTTTATGTTTTTCTAATGCAAATGTAAATACAACCATACTCGTAATAAATAAACTCGTGTTTTTATATGTGTTAGTATTATTGTGAATTCTTAGTTAGGATAGTTAATAGTTTAGGATTATACTTTTGTATTAGATTTAAGTGTTAATTATTTATGATAACACTATCATTATAATCACACGTCATAGAGTGATAAGTTTTAGGGGGAGTTATCTAGTTTAGAGTTAGTTTTTTTTGTTGATGACAAAGGGGAAGAAGTATAAAATAGGATAGTTAGGCATAGATTAAGGGGGAGTTATTAGAGTTATTAGGATAGAAGGAATATTTTATAAACAAAGGTTGTCATCATCAAAAGGGGGAGATTGTTAGTCCATGAGATGATGGTTTTGATGACAACAACCTTATAATAGATTATAAAATATAAATACTAACATTACAAGTTTAGATATATATGTATATGCAGGATCTAACCATGCAGGTATCAAGAATGAAGACTGTACAGTATAGAGATTCAAGATATAGAGATAGAAGACTCATGAGTATCAAGATTATCAAGAGTATCAAGATTATCAAGAGTTCAAGATTTCAAGGTTAAGTTTGTTTTATTAGGAATATTTGTTAAAACTCGTAGAAAAGCACTGGCATCTTAATATCCAATTTATTCGTGGAATGGAATCCACTTCGAGCCCGTTAAAGGGATGGAACCCTAAGTAGGATGGAACCTACGAAAATCTAGTGGGACATTGTTTTGTATCCACTAATCTTAATTCAAAATGATTTTTCAAAATTATCTTGTTTTCGAAATGATTTCAAAACTTTCCTTTTAAAAAGATTCAAAACCCTCGATTCCGTTTTTAAAATAATTTTAGCCTCAAAACATCTTTATTTTCAGAGTCAAAATTTCTTGTGATTTTAAACTATCTTTTCAAATAAACTTTTAAATTATTTATACTTTGATTTAAATTATAGTTAAATAATATATATATATATATTGTTCTTTATATTTACTTATGAATTTCAACTATATTCAAGTATATTTATAAAGTTTTAAATAGTTTTTATATAAGATAAATATTATTTTTATAGAAATTCAAAACATCAATTTTGGCTGAGGGATGTCGACATGCCCATAGGCACTATGTCGACATGGTGACAGTTTTATTCAAAATTCAAATTTCAAAAGAAGTGTCTATTCGCCATAACTCTTCATGAATGGTCATGGCTGTTGTTCTTCTATAAATAAGGGTCAGTTTCAACGAATTTTATAACATATTTTTATCTGGTTTTTCACTTCTCTTCTTCTTCCACATTTCTTAATACAAAATCATACCATTACTCTGCCGAAATCAACATCGAATCATACTCGATTATTTCTGGTATTGATTCTCTCCACTATCTCTACAAGATCCAAGTGCTAATCTGAGTTATAGACTTTTTGTAATCAATTGAGCGAGAGAAGGTGTGATTGTAGCCCTGGAAATCAATTGAGCGAGAGAAGGTGTGATTGTAGCCCCGGAAATCAATTGGGTGAACTTGTTGCCCCGGAAATCAAGTATCTCTACCCAGAGGATTGTGATTCTGGAGGGTGTATCTCGTAGCCTTGAAACCGAGGATTGTAATTGTTGAATTGATTGTGAAAGGAAATCCGTACTTGTGTTGCGGGACTGAATGTAGGGTAACTCCGAACCAGTATAAAATCTGGTGTGTTCTTTCCTTTACTGCTTTTACTTTATATTTGCATCTGTGTTTGATTCTGTGTTCATATCTGTGTCTGATTAGTGTATACATTGTTAACAAAGTAAGATAAACTCAAATAGATTAACAAATTTCTTAAAACAATATTCACCCCCCCCCCCCTCTAGTGTTAATTCTAGCCTTAAGATCCTTAATCCGTATTTCTCACACATCCAAATTCTCTTTAGCTTATTCAACGCAACTCTTCTTCATCTTTGCAGAACCACCAACTAAGTTTGCATTTAATACCAGTAGATTCTTTTTTGTAACTTTAACCTAATAAAAAAGTGAATCATTTATCCAACAATAAAAAATAATTACGTAACTATAGCTGGTAAACCTACAAGTTTGATTGCCTTTAATTCCACTACAATACCGACGTTCGACAATAAACATGCACAAGGATTTCAATATGATGAGATACATCTTTGCACCAACTTAAGTAGTTCAATTCACAGTCCTACGGGTTAATCACAAGGAGGAGGCCTTGAATTTGCAGACAAAACATGATCATGTCAATTTTGATCGAACCAATAACCAATATCATTTGGGACTTTGGATTGATTTTACTTTGCACCTCTATGATATTGTATGGGGTCCATTGGAGGTTTTAGGATTGGTTTTCTAATATCAAACTGTCTAAGCACATGATTTGGGTAGTAAGCATCTACAACATCAAAGCAAAGTAAAATTCCAGTATGAAAAGAATATTATTCCTATGGGTATCTATCATGAATACCTGAGCACGGGCTCCACACAATCTGCATACCAAAGCAGAAATGAAATATTGGTCCAGTTACAAATTGCAATTATTGGTATGCCAAAATAAAATAAACTTATATCATGGTCTATCAACATATTTAGTTACTCTCTAAGCCGTATCAGCGCTTATGCTTGATCACCACCTAATTGTTTATTTTCCACTTACAAATACAGGTTTGACACTCATTGCATGAAGATTCGGGGTAGCATTTGGAACCATTGGAAGGTATCCAAGCCTAAAACAGTGCAAAACAAGTTTAATTTTAAACAAAATGTCATACAAGTGTGCTACTTTAAACATATACTATGTAAGAGTATATAACTATGTTTAATATGAAACATATTAGGTGAATTATAAATTAAAGTAGTTTGAAGAATTCACTACCATTAGCAAAGACAAAAATTTACTTATCTACTTCATATCTCTCCAAGAAGCAAGTCCAAGCTGTCTATACAAGTATGCTAATTTTTCCACTTCCTAAGCCTTCTCTTTCACCTCTATCGTTAGTATCTTTGGTGCATTTAAATAATATGCTGACATCTTTGTATTGGATTTGTCACGAAAGAAACATCATCCAATAACATATAAGAAATAACCAGAAGTAACCATATCAAATATTTCCTCACTATTTTCTACAGCTTTACCTCTTATTTGTTGTTTCATCCAATCCAATCTCACGGCGTAGGTTCCTATCATCTCTACCTCAACAACTTCGATATCCATACCAAGTTATTCTTCCAACAACCATAGAAGATCTTCATTGTTTATATCCCAACCTCCTCCTTCATATGACATCATCATACCCACCATAAGAATTCATAGTACTCGTGACACATCATTGAGTGTGATAGTTATCTCCCCAAAAGCCATGTGAAACGAATTTGCCTCTGCTGCCATCTCTCCACAAATGCTGATATTGGTGTCGTATCCATCCACCCATAGGAATGCTTGATAATATTCATTAAACCGAAACATTTTATTTTTTCGAGCACTTCCTCTAGTTTCCGCCCCTGTAGTTTTCATGAATGCGAAATACACTAAGTTGCCCACACTCCTGTACGATGCAAAAAAAACTGTGAATTACCATCCACATATGATATGTCGAATTCCATATTTTAATGGCTTATTATTTTATTCTACATAAAAAATAATAAGTTCAACTATATTTTATCGACTTCGAATCCCAAATACTTCTCGCATTACGATAACCAAAGCTAGAAAGCAACATCTTATCTTCCAGGCCTCCATAACCAATTTTTTTGGATTCTTCATCAATACCTATATTGGCACCCGAGGAAGATCTACATGAGCAAGTAGATGAATGTCCCGTTTCAACTTCAAAATTTTCATCTTCCTCTATATCCTATGACTCTTCATCATGCTCATCCATCTCCTTTTCACTAATAGCCTCACCAGGCAATATGCACATGCATCTCTTCAATATCCTTAAGTTTGCCTGATTTATTTTTCCAATTTTTCGTGCCTCATCGCAAGATAACATACTATATAACTACTTGACATACATATATAGAAATATATAACTATTTGACATACACACACATATATATACAAATATACATCTTATTATACGACCTTTTGCAAATTTTGTTTAATAAATCAAAACCCGTTAAACCATAAACTATCAATGATTAACATTCGTACAGTCATAAAGTTGATATTATATTCCCTAAAGTAAATTGGAAAAATGATCTTAATAAGTATATAATCAAATATTGAATTTTTAACGTGAAAAATGTACAACTATTTGTTAATATACATTATTAGCCATTATTTAGTGGTTGTTGTTCACTATGTTGTCTATGTTTATCTATTTATAAAGAACAATGCAGTTCATATATCTAATGCTCACACATTCATGTTTCATGAACAAAATAAAATCACTTAGCTATGCAAATATAATTTACCACTTAGTTGTACAAAGATAACGTATCTACTTCACTTTATATATCCATTAAAAGCCAAATTATATTTATATGAGATGTGAGATACATATATAGACTCAAGTGTTTTTGAATTTGGGGAGTCTGAATATTCAAAGCAACTACACTGTATCAAAAACTCCATAGCAATCCATCAAAATTTACTCTTCTCGATGAATAAATCGATCGTAAACATCATAAATGAAATAAGCTTTGCTTTTAAAGTCTCAACTTTCTATAAATTATGTAACTAAAATAATATAATTGAACTATCACACAACTGAATATTTGGTATTCAAATAGATGCATAACTGATAGAAAATCAATATTTCCTAATGGATCCAGCGATGCTAAACCGTATAAAAAACAAGAAACCTAATTCAAAAAACGTATGGTTATTATTTCAAGAAATAAATTAAAATCAATTGAAGTCATAACCCAACTTTACTAAATATCAACCAACAAAACTTCCAAATCATCACAATTCTACAAATCTAATTCCACACACCAAAATGCATTATAAGAAGAAAAAAAAGTTACGTACTATTTTTTTGAGCAGCTCCTTCACCAACAATTTGCTTCTCTTTCGTCCCCACCATGCGGTCGGCTTCGAATTCGATTGTCCTTACTGACAACGCCGTGCAATTTTGCAACGGGATTAAATGACGAACATGGATTGAAGAATAACGAATGGGGAATTGTAGGGTATCAGGTTTTTTTTTTAGAATTGGAAAGCACAGAGAAAATAATTAAAATAATAATGGGTGTGGGTAGTTTTTGTGGGTGGATGAATGTGTGAGGTACTAATGCCCTTAACTAGATTATAACAAGCCCAAGCCCACTTAAAATTTTGTTGCTCGATCCCCCTCACTCATTGCTCTTTTCATACTTCTCTAATTGTTCTCAATTTCCTTTTCCCGACTCCGAACCCTAATAAAAAAGGGGAAAATTGCAGCTCTCGAATTTCACGAACCAAGTCGTCCCCTGTTTACTCTTTTCGGCAGCTTCAGGTATGTACCGTTAGTAGTAAAAAAATTGTTTAGGCGTTGTTTAATTTGCATTTTAACCTTTTCTTCGTACGATATTTGGTATGATTTTTTAGAAGAAAATTTAATCATATGTTATTTCACGTTTCACAAGATTACCAGAACTCTCGGAATTTCGATGCCTCGGATGGAATTTGGAACCTTTAACTCTGCACGAACTTCAATAATAATTCATGCCGATCAACTTTAACATGATATTTTAATTCGCTCACTTGGTAGCTTCGTGATATTTTAATTCATTCTAAAATCAATTCAGAGGTAAGTACTATTCATTTTGTTTTATTCTTTGGTGTGAGATTTTTTAGTTCGCTCATTTGTTTTGCAAACCACAAAATAATTTCGGTTGGTTGTAAAATTTAGGTCTCGGTTTTTCTCTGAAATTTCCAGTGAATCGCAAGTCATATTGACATGATACTCTAAATTCTTAAATGGCTTGGATGAATTTTGTAGTTCATATTTCATTGAATTTCATACTTTGCACTAAAGCTGCGTTTGTTTCTAGGGTTGACTGCAAAATATTGAATGTTGGATATTAGATATTAAAATAGTTGTTTGCATGTTGTTTCCCAAAGTGTTGACTGTATATTTTTTTATCGAAGATTTTCACTCAAAGGGTTTCTTTGTATAGAGTAATAAGTTTTAAGGACAACACTTTTGAAAAATTAGTTTTAAGGATAATTTTGAAAAAATAAATAAATGAAGCTATCATTTTTAGTTGTACAGAAATAATGATAAATGAATTTATCATTTTACTATATAACTCAAAAAGATAAATGAATTTATCATTTTCTTGTAAATTGTACTTGTTTGTACCAAAATTGGGCACAACACTCTTTGAAAGTGTTTGAAGAGATAAAATAAAGAAAATAAATGTAAAAAGAGAATTATCTAACAAACACTTCAAACAATAATTAGGAAAACAACATAGAAACACAAATATTTAGAGTGGTTCAGCGTGTTGCCTACGTCCACTATGAAATGATTGATCTTTATTAACTTTTGCTTGCTGGCTATAATGAATTACAACAGTGAATTTCGAGTACAACAGTGAATTTCGAGTGCAGTAATGATTTCGGTAGAGTCTGGACGTCGGAGAGCCAAAAGATCCCTTTTCTGTAGGTCCTGAGCTGCTATTTATAGGCGTAGGTTGCAAAGATCTCGCTCAGATCTCGGGAGACCTCTTCTTGCACGTGAGTGGGCCCACGCGATCGATCCCATGTGATTTGCACATGATCCGAGATCGATACAAACAAGCTTCGTATCGATCAAAACTTCATCCAATTGAGTCGGGATCGTTGGTGAGCATTGCCGAGGATGCACGCAAGCTTCTGTGAAAATTTGGTAGCATTTGGACATGTAGATTGTGAGTTATGATCGATGCAAACTTGCATTTTCTATACGCTGTTGAATTTGTATCGATTCCCTTCGTATCTATCTGTTCGTATTGCTTTTTGGGGACGTACTTGCAAGTTGACGTGATGCTAACTCCTCGGATCGATCCATTTTTCATGCCGAGTGATTAAGTCTTTCATTGGAGTGTATCTTTTCGCATCGATCACCCCTGCCTTATTCGTATCGATTGGCATTGTTTTGTTCGTATCGATCGCTTAATGGGTTACTTCGTATCGATAGCTGGGGGGCATTTTCGTATCGTTCGTTTGATGTTTTATTCGTATCGATCATTGATTGATCGATACGAGCTATGCAATTGGCATCGATACGAATTGATTCTAATTGATGGATACGAAGTTGGGTGTACGTGATGGATACGAACAACAGATAATTGATAGATACGAAGCGATGTTCATTGATGGATACGAATAACATGTAATTGATGGATACGAACAGAGAAGCTTGATGGATGTGAACAAGGCCTTTTAGTTGATGGATATGAAGAGTGCAGTTCCAGATGGATGAAAGCGGAATCGATGCGAAGAGAGCGCAATGATGGATTCGAACGAACCAATTTCCTTGGCTTGCATTGATCATATCTTGAGCATACGAACCCGGATTGACTTGAAATTTGGAACGATGGCTTCTATAGCTTTGCTTGTCATGTCATGTTAATTGTAGCTCGATCCGGACTCGAACAAAATTCGTCGATATCCATAGTGAACCAGCGAATAACCGACCTTCGGGACGGACTGCCCTCGGTTTCCAGTTAAGTTCTTGGTATCACAACCTTGCCAAAAGGCGGGATAACATTTGTCCCATAAAGTACGTCTTATGGGAACATGACGTGCTTTGAAAAGTTGCAATCTTTATCCTGAATAGTTTTGTCTGACTTATCTGAATGGTTATTGTCCTCTCGTCGAAAGTTGTGACCTTTGACTGATCCATAGGAGCATAAATCGTGAATTGTTGACAGCCAACTGTTGTACCGTATACTGTTGTAACCGAGTGCTGTATGATAGTGATCTGTCGTTTGTTGTTGTAATCATCACCAGACGAGTATTCAATTCCTGTGAATTTTTAAAGATTGGATGTTAGTCCATTATACATGAATGTACATTAGCCCGACTCCCATTAACATTTGTACGTTCACGAGTCATTGTCAGTTTTTCAGTTTTTTTAGATCGAATTTCGTATCGATCCTCTTCTACATCGATGTGAAATTCAAGCTGTAGCAACGATGATGGTTGCTTTGATCCATCTTTTCGTGTCGACCATCTCCTGAATCGATCCGAGAAATTAGAATGCACGCTTCGTATCGATGGTCATCGATACGAAATGGACAGCCCTTGGAGATGCTTCATATCGATGGATACATAGCCTTGGGTCTTCAAGTTGATGGATACGAAATAGGCATTTCGTATCGATGGAGTTGGATGGTCCAGATATAATTTTGTAGTGATTTTCGTATCGATGGTTATCGATTCGAAATTAGCCGATTTCACGAAGTTTCTTCGCATCGATAGATTTGAATTCCTGTGGTCTTCAAAGTGATGGACACGAACTTGCCATTCCTTATTGATAGATGTTTGATGGAGGCGAACAGATTGATCAATCTTCATAGCAACGTCTGTGCTTCGTACCGACAGCTGGATGGTTGCGAACATGCATTGCCTCAACTAGGTGGTCCATGGATACGAATAGCTCTCTTCATATCGAATTAGAGGAGAAACCTGTTTTAACCGGTCGAAACAACTGGGAGACGAATCGTTTCCTTCTTATTTTTGTACCCATATAAATACGTTCTATACTTAGAAAATTTTCACTTGTTCACTTTATCCTTGCCTTCGTATCGATAGAAAAACTGAGAAATCAGAACTGTTTTCATTCTCAACCCAACATAGCTTGCTAATACTTTGAACCAATCGTCTAAATTAGGTAATTAGCTTTAATAATCCCTTCTAGAACGATGAGACTTGAGATATTTCACCATCCTAACTATTCCCGTGACCAATTTCGGTGTGGTGATAACTGCAGATGGGTTTGGAAAAGGAGGAGATGATGCCTGGATGGACTTGGGGAAGAATAAATCCAGGACACGAAGGATCTGTGTGGATATGGATGAGTTCTGCTTTCGTATCGATGATGGAGGGGTGATGGATCGTTCGAATCGATCTGGATCATAGGACTTCGAGATGATGAAATGGAAGTCTTCGTATCGACTGATGATGGAGTTTCGTACCGACTCGAGATGATCGATACGAATGCTTCGGACTTGTTGATCGATACAAAGGGGTTGCATTTGATCGATATGAAATCCAACGTTCCTGATCGATATGAACTACGTGCCAGGAGATCGATACGACGACAACTCATTTGATCGGTGTGAACTCGTATCCCGATGGATACGAAACTGATCATTACGAACCAGGGCTTTTGCGACCGATACGAGTTGAACCTTAATGAACTTGAAACCTCTTGCATATTTGAACACCTGACTTCGACGAGCTTCAACCTTGCATAACTGGATTCAACTATTGAACTGTATATTTGACTGCCCTCTGAAGCTTGTCGATGGAACTGTAACTTAACAGGACTTTAACGAACTTTAACTTGGATCGATCTCCAAAGTCCGGATGGCATAGTTGTGACGGTCAGCAATGACGGTCACTCTAGTTGAAATTTTAAGTCTTGTCGTCTGAACATCTCTTCAAACTCTGTAGAATTTCTCAAGTAATATGTAGCACTGCACTGCATAACACATTCATACACTTCACACTGGGGAAAACACGGGCTTATTATCATCTAATGATGGTTTTTAATAAGTTGATTAACTATGGAATCCACAAGTTCTCAACAGCAGGAGCTTCAAAGTCCAGCTCCCTTAGTAATCGAGATACCGGTCATTACGGCCGAAGTTATAGATCCAGCTCCGGACGAGCTACCAGGGGCCACGTTTATCGGGAACCCGCAAGATTCGGTGTCGTCCAACGTTTCAGAAGACATGTTGGGGCGGATATGTCTAAGGCATGGTCTGCCGCTAGACGACGTCTTATTACCGGGACCGAATGACATACCGCATGCTCCCTTGGAAGGGTTTACTACCTTCAACCAACAATCATGTACAGCCGGGACACTTCCTCCATTCAATCAATATATTAGAGAAGTGCCGGCTTTCTCTGGAATCGCCCCCATCACAATTACATCCAAATGGATATGCTTTGCTAAACAGTCTATTCATTGTATTCATGGAGCATCTATTCCGACCCCCGACTCCGATCGAAATCATATACCTTTTTAATGTTAAGAGTCAGGGAGATAGCCCTTCTTTCACGTTCTTAGAGGCAGTCAGGAACTGCCAAGTTGTGATAGGGTCTTGGACCAGACTGAGCTATTTCAAAACCGAACGGTTCTATGTTCGATGCCCTTTAGGGTTTGCTAGCCTATGGTTGGCCAGACGTAAGTGGTGCAACTTTTCTAGTAGTTAACGAGATAACCATAGTTGAAGTCGAAACTAATATCCTCTTTCTCTTGCAGCTGCAATTCCGCGACCCAAAGGTGCACACTTTAAAGAAATAGTACGGGTCCTTCAAGAAGTGCCAAGTGAAATGAGGGAAATCGAGTCGGTGCTTTCAGATAGTAACTTGAGAACTGTTGGGCTGATCGAGCAGAGACAAAGTATAAGACTTGAAGGAGCACTTACGGCAGTCCCGACTAAGCGGATGAAGCGTAAAGCCCCTGGGGTTGTAATAGTGGAGGAGGGTGATGAAGAAAATATGCCCACTAATGACGAACCCGTAGCCGGGCCCTCTGACAGTTATCAAGGTTCAGAGGGAAGGAGGAAAGGCATGGCAGTAGCACATAAGCATCGTAGATCTTCGAGATGGAAATCTGTAGTTGTGTCCCTACCAGCCTCTGGTGTTAGAATCACGGAGACTCCTCCTCCTCGAGTAGAGAGTCCGTTCGAAGGGCTTGCCGATATCCCAATGCCACACTATGTGTCACTTCAACATGACACCAGATTGGAGGAGCTCTAGAGTGCTCTAGACTTAAGCGAGTCTCTTCCCACAAGCGTGGCCGACATTACCGGTTGGTCGGGGGGTTGCACATACATATACACTTCACGACACTACATGATTTCCAATCATAAATTATTCACTTCGGGAGACTACTAATTCTGCTTTTCTTTTATTCTACAAATACGATGACCAGGAAAGATTCTATGCTCGGAAGCTTCCGCTTAGCGCGCCAGTCATCGAGTTCATATTACGAGTCTCACCAGAGAGAGGATGACAAAAACCGCGATCGCGGTTATTCTAGTCAGGAACGTTACGAGAGGGACTGAGACTACAGATATCGATCCTGATTGTGTTCTCTACCTCCCTGCGTCTCTACACAACCTTCTACTCACAGCACACATCATCTAGAGCCTCCATGTCAAAAACCATCCTCTCACGCTCCGAGTTCCGAGTCTCAACACCGCAGGACCGAAGCTACAGCTCCCATACTGAACATGCTATTACCGAGCCTACGGGGGAAGGGGCGATCAAAATCGCCCAACTAAAGAAAGACTTTCCCAATATTTGTTTTCATGGCTTTTTTCCCCCACATTTGAAGAAAATTCCTTTTGAGGCTGAACAGACTATGCACGAATACATTCACGATGTATATAGCCAATATAGGGAATGGATGAAGACTGCTGATAAGGTCTCTGCGGTGGCTTTCGAACGGGCAAAGATGATTGGGAAGTTAGAAACTGATCTTGCCCAGAAAGACCGTATTATCCAAGTGCACAACGATGAAACTGAATCCTCTCGAAAATTTGAAATAGAAGCCACCCAAAAAGCTGATGAGGCCACTCAATCTATGGAAAGAATGCGACAAACGCATTTCGCTTTGGTGGAGCAGATGGGCCACCGGAATACCATGGTTACAACAGAAAGGGACGCTGCTCTGAAAGAACTCAATGAGCTTAAAACCAAATTTGCTGAAATCATTAAAGAAAAATATGATGCAAACAGAGCAGCCTAGGAGGCATGCGAACAAGCGGTGGTGCTTCGGGATGAAAAGGATGCGGCCGTACTTAAAGTTCGGGAGGCCAAGTCCAAGGTGGAGGAGGAAGTTAAAATGGCCGAAGCTAGGCTAGAGGCAAATATCGAAGATCTTCTCGTTACTTACAATGCCAATGTTTTGAAGCACAGAAACATGTCCTGACTTGATAACCATCCAACACATCTGTTCAATGCTTGGGGCTGACTGGTAGGGGATGAAAAAGCTGCTCACCAAGCTGAATCGATCGATGAGTTCGAGCTCGAGAGTCGGGTGTTGAGCGAAGATGAACGGAAAGTTCTTCACGATGCAATGATCTCATATGAAAAGGAGAAGCTTGGCGCTTAGCATTCGGAAGTTGGAGAAGGCTCTGGTGTCGAGCATCATGATACAAGTTCTGAAACTCTCGTGCCGACTCAGCCTGAATCCACACCGGCGGTTGATCCTCTGCCCATTCCTGCTTAAAACCCGGATCAACCGCAGATATCTCCAGCCTGCAAGCAAGTCTTTAAAGCAGTTAAGCCACTCACGAGTCAAACCGAGGAAGGTACTCTGAACATTTTGTATGCTTGTTCAAAATCGAAAGCGTTACTTGAAGTAATTACTAACAGTCCTTCCTTTAATTTTATCCAGTGATCGGAGCAACATTGGTCATGCCTCCTGCAACTCAAGAATCACATCATGTGCAAGAGGCCATTACAACAGAAGCGACCACCACAATGACCACTGCACCAATCGATGGAGCACTGGGAAGCACACTTATTTTTGATGAGCATATGATGGAGGAACTCCTCGATCATCACAGTGACCCCTTCGTCGATTTGCCGTTCGTTATGGGTGGAAGTGCACCAATGACAAGTTCTTTGGCCCTAACCGTAGGAGTCTCCGGCGATGCACAAACACTTCATGAAGAAGAAATCATAGTCGAAATCAACGCTGAGATGGAGGCAGCCACGTGGGGCAGCGACTTTGGAGGTGGAATGGTGGGATCTGGTCCAGCCCCTTTAAGGATGATATCTCCGGGAGGAACGATCGTTGAGACAAGTGTGCCCATCCCGCCTCCTATTGCTGATCATGTCCCTCCGACTCTGCCTTTAGGAAGCGTTCCAATACACTTGAGTTCGGAGGAGGAGATTGATATAATGCCCTTGACTGGAGATCAGCCGCCGAAGGGCAAGGGCTCAAAGAGAAAACCAAGTGGCAGCTCCAGCGGGTCTACACCGAAGAAGAAACCGAGAAAGAAAAAAGAGTAAATATGTCTCTTCGGCTCATTTTTGAGTAGATAGGAATTTCTTTAGCTTTTGTTGGCTGTGTATAGATGCGGGTTCGGCCCTTGCTAGTAGGATTTTTGGGATAAACTTGTACTTAATTTTCTTCCACAAATAGTTGAAATAAAATTCCATTTTGTCTTCAACTCAATTTTCGTTTATTTGCTTAAGTGTTTCAGCATTTGAACTTCAGTCCGGCACACTTGTTGAGTTTCGACCTTTGGATTGGATCTGAGTTTATTTGCTAAGTTCTAGAGTTATGGTCTCAGATCGCGATCGATTGCTAAGTCAAACTCCGATATTGCACCGTCCCGACCAGCGGTTGACACTTATGTTCTGCCCCCAGTTCCGGGGAGAAATTGAAAAGGTTGACGAACAATCGTTGATTGCCTTTAATATATCGAGCTACAGTTCGCTGAAGTAGAATTGAAACAGGACGAGTTCAAGTGGTCGAACCACACTTGCTTATTTATCGGTAATCGCATCCACACTCCGGAGATCGCACTTGTAGATCGATGGGCTATCACACCTGCACAAGGTTTTGAGATACGTCCACACTCCGGGGATTTAAGTTATTTTATGGGCAGTCAGTCACGCCTGTTTGATATTTATAATTACGTCCATACTCTGGGGACTTTGTATTGATTCGCGGGTGGTCAATCACACCCGATTTATGTTTATACTCTGACCCCGCTCTGGGGACTCAGAGTTGTGTTACAGATGATCGATTTGCATCCGGTTTTGCTTAACTCCAATCCGCACTCTGGGGATTTAAAGTTAATTGCCGTCGACACTCTAGTTTGCATTTTGGGAATCCGGAGTTAGTCGACTTTGTATTCCAGTTCGCACTTCGGGAATTTGGAGTTGGCTGACAGATGGTCAGTCACATCTGTTCAGGCTTTAGGATTTCGTTCGCACTCCGGGAACGACGAATCTATCAGGATCGTGGATGGTCGATTCACATCCACCCTGAGTTAACAAGCGAGGTCGTTAGATGGACGGATCCATCCTCCTCGAACTTGGTTTGAACACGGGAGAAGTCGTTAGGTGGACGGATCCA
This sequence comes from Allium fistulosum, assembly GCA_030737815.1. NCBI lineage: Eukaryota > Viridiplantae > Streptophyta > Magnoliopsida > Asparagales > Amaryllidaceae > Allium > Allium fistulosum. Next base: position 616,654,227 of record CM060907.1, read on the forward strand.
CCCTCTCCGAAACTGCATTTATGAGTTTATACTCTAGTTCACACTCCGGGAATCTGGAGTTAGTTAAAGGATTGTCGGGTATCAATCCTTCTTTGGCTTCAGTGTGATGGCTTGTCCCCGAGCTCGGGTTGCACTTAGTGAGTGACCGGTCGTATCACAGTCACTCCCTATTTGAATAAATTCCACCGTATGGTGGAACTTAGCTCTCCGTGCATAGTGATGGTCATATGAACTACTTCGAGTAAATCACAGCTTTGGCTCGAAGAGATTGCATTTTATTGCTGAAATAAGAAAATATGGCAAAATCAGTTGTCTTATTACAAATTCAAATTTCGAAATGCATAAACAAATTGCAAATGGAAAGTAGACTGAATAAATAAACAGAGCCTGTTGGGTGTAGTAGCGACGAAGACTCGCACTGTTCCAGGCTCTCGGCAGAGTGAGACCGTCAACGGTCGATAATTTAAATGTGCCATCTCCGAGCTTTCGCTCAATAACATATGGCCCTTCCCATGTTGGCTTCATATGTGAAGGGACCGGGTAAATTCTCTTGAGGACGAGATCGTCGAGTTCAAAGGTTCTGGGTCGGACCTTGGCATTGTATAATCGGGCGACTCGACTTCGATATGCAGCTGCCCTCAAATCAGCCTCTTCGCGCTTCTCATCCAATAAATCGAGAGATTCGGCAAGTAATATAGCATTTGTCTTCGGATCATAATAAGTCACATGATGAGAAGGTACTTCTAATTCGACTGGGATAACGGCTTCTGAACCATAAGAAAGAGAAAATGGAGTGTGGCCGGTCGTGACTTGTGGGTTGTTCGATAGGCCCATAGGAAGTTCATCGACCCATTTGCCCCCGGCTTTTTCCAGTCGTTTCTTCAGAATAGACTTTATAACTTTATTTACAGCTTCGACTTGTCCATTCGCTTGAGGGTGTGCAACTGCAGAGAATTTCTTCTGAATATGGAATCATTGACAGAAATCCTTAATTTCAACAATGTCAAATTGGGTCCCGTTATCATTGATGATAGTATATGGGAGACCAAATCGGCAGATGATGTTGCGCACTACAAAGTTGATCACCTTCTTTGTTGTGATTGTAGCAATAGGTTCAGCTTCCGCCCACTTGGTAAAGTAATCAACTGCAATGATGGCGTACTTCACACCACCTTTGGCCAGAGGTAGAGAACCAATAATGTCAATGCCCCATACTGCAAACGGCCATGGACTGACCATCTGAGTTATTTCGGTAGGCGGGGCTTTGGGAATTCGAGCGTGCTTCTGACATCTGTCACATTTTCTGGCGTAATCCGATGCATCGCGATTTACAGTTGGCCAATAGTACCCATATTGGAGCACTTTCTTGGCAAGAGCTTGCCCCCCGGTGTGATTGCCAAATTCTCCTTCGTGCACATCATGCAATACTCGTTTGATTTCATCGTGAGCGATACACCGGAGTAAAGGAATAGAGTACCCTCTTCTATACACGACTCCATTCTGAATAGTGAACCACGAAGCTTTTCGAAGGATCTGTCTCTTTTCACTCCTACGCTTTGGCAGGGTCCCACGCTCGAGATAGTTTTTGAACGAAGTCATCCATGACTCCTTATTGGGAACGACTTCAAATACCCAATTGGTTTCCATCTGATCGATGCTTGGCGAAGATAATGCCTCCACGGGAACAAGTCCTATTTGTTGTGCCTCACATGTACTGGCTAACTTCGCTAACGAATCAGCTTTCTGATTGTGCTCTCGTGGTATATAATAAATGGCATAATAATCAAACTGATTCAATATTTCCTGAAGCTGAACAAGGTAAGCTGTAACGACCCCGGATTTTATGTAAATTTAAATTGATAATTAATTTAGTTTTTGAATAAAAATTGTGAAATTAATCGATAAATGAATGCGAGTTTCCTCGAGTTTAAATAAATTCTATGTTAAATCATTTAAAATTTAAATATTGTATCTATATATGTATATGTGATATATGAGTAGATTTGAAATTATAAAGAATATATTGAATTTGAGTTTAAAATCTTAAATAAATGGTTTGAAAATAATTATAAAAATACAGATATTTGACACAAGTATAAAAGGAAATAAATAAATGATTTAAACTTAGAATTGATGGTTAACAATAATTTGAATTTATGAAATAAATATATATAGAGAGAAATACAAGACAATATAAAGTAAATATATATATCTTAATCTCATGTTAATAAATCAATACAAAATAATACAAATAAAATAGATACAAAAATAATAAAAGAAAAATAAAATAAAATAGAAGTTCATTTACATTATAAAGTAATGGAACAAGTAAACATTAGCTAAATCTTAACAACACATTAAAATAGAAATTTATTTATAAAGTAATATTATAAAGACAAGTTAAAAAAAAGAAAACAAAAGAAAAGAAAATAAAATACATTCAATATGAACAAAATATATATCTATACACTTGTAAAACAAACAAACAAAAATATATATTCAAGTGTAAACAAATCAAAGTTGTGTGAATGATAAAATGAAACAAGTAGAGATATATGTGTATAAGCTTACAAATGAAGAAATAAAGTTATAAACAACATGAACAAAATAAAGATATATAAAGGCTTGTATAAGAAGACAGCAAAAATATGTAGACCTGGAAGGAAACAAAGAAAAAAAAGTAAATAAATGTTTATGTACAAAGTAATTAATGCTAGCACCCAAAATGTTCTCATCAGCCACCAACGCAAGGAAATATCCCTGACCTATTGTACATACAAATTTTATCACACTGCAAAAATATTGTACCAGCAAACAAATACAACACCCTGTACTCATTTCATATATATCAATTCTTCACTTCATTTTCGTTCATTCAAAACTGGAAAAAAAACTGAGGCATATACCATCCAAAACTTAAACAAACTTCAACCTAAACAACACTCCAATTCATATAAACCAGAGATCAAATTGAAGACTTCAGTTTGCAATTTTTCACAAACCTGTTTTAAGCATAAAGGAAGCTCTATTCACTTCAGGATATGCTGTGAGTAAACTAACCTTTTTATACTTTAAATCTGTTTAAAATCTTGAGGCATGCAGTAAATACTTGAAGTAAGTTGTGATAAGTGTTTATATGAATATAAATGTGAATGCATGTTTATATATATATTTGTTGATAATGTGTGCACGTTTGTGAACAAATATATCTACTCTGTTCTTGATTTACATGCTTCAAAATAAGATCAAAAATAAATTTCTTTTTCCCTGATCTTCTTTAGGTTATGTTGTATAAACAAAGTATGTTTGAAAAAGCAAGATTTTTGACTAAAAAATGGTTTCAAGTTGAAATGTTTAGTAACTATTTGAAAATATGAAATAACAGTAAAAATCTTTTAAAAACAAGAAAATCAAATGACTTAAATTCTTGTTTTGATTCTATAACTTGATTCGCATGAGAAAAATACGATTTTTGACGTATATATTATAATTTTTAAAATTGGGTATGATGGGAATTCGTGAGATGATCAGATTCATTAAATCCATCAATTCTAGGTGAATAACGAGGAGTTGGTCATTGAGTTGGAGACTGGGGGTAGCTGGGTTGTTGGTGATCATCAGAAAAATGGTCACTTGATTTTTAGATCGACGAGGAGTTTGGGCAAAGTCAAACTAGGGTTTTGAATTGGGTTTAGGTAGTGGTTGTTCACGATGCAGATGCGACGTCGTCAGAGCGTCGGACCTGGTGGGTCGTGGGGGAAAATGAAGCGTAGGCTTCAACGAGGCTATGGGCGAGGTGCCAAGGGTTTAGGTGGTCGGAACAGGTGGCGCGAATAGATTTTTGTCAAGGAGTTTTGGGTTCTGATGTTCTGGTCTCAACTCGATTTCGATCTGGAGTTTGATTCGAGGTTCTGATGGATGAGATCGTTTGTGAGCATAGTCATCGACATGTCGAAGATGGTTGTGGTGGTCGGAGTGCCACCGATGAACTGTGCATGTGCACGCGTGTATGTGTGGTATCTGGAATGTTTGTAGATTGGGAAGAAAGGGCAGGCTCGGGTTTGTCTCAAAGTTTTCTCGTGTCTGACTCGGGGAAAAAGAAATGTGGGGAAAACTCGAAGTGGTGCTCGAGAAAATCATGAAAACCTGGGGTCTGTTGTTCAATATAAAAACAGGCTTAAAACTTTGAAAACAAATCAAGTTTATTGAAACAAATTTTGTTAAAACTAATTCTTTGTGAATATTAGAGGTTATCTAAGTTTTAAAATGATTGAAAAGTTTTGTTTTAATAAAATTATTTTATTTAACTAAGTCTTTAAACGTTTAAGGTACATATAACCTTTATTTTTATTTTTTAGTTTATTTTAAATAAACTTAGTAACATTGAGAAGTTAATTACGAAAGATGTTTTAATCTAAGTTAATTTATTTTGTTAATGAAAATTAATTATATGGTTAATTAATTAATAATTACGATTAATTACTTAATGAAATTGATTACTTAATGTAATTAATAAAAGATTATTACTTAATGTAATTAAGGGATAATTACTTTGTGTAATTATATTATAGAATGATTAATTAATTAAGATTAATTAATATAAGTAATTAAAGGTAATTAATTACTTGAAGATAATTACTTAATTAAAAGTAATTAAATGATTAAAATTGATTAATTAAATGATAAAAGGATAATTGCTCAATGTAATTAATTTGTGATTAGAGATAATCATTTAAGTAATTAATTAAGGGTTAATTAATGATTATTCAAAGGAAAATTATTAAATGTTTTGTAATTAATGGATCATTAATTTACCATGACTAGTAAATTTATTCATAGAAATTTATCTGATTTAAATCAATCAGATAATTAAATTGATACTACTTACGGATGATTGAATTCTATTGAATGTTATAAATTATTTTGATATCCCTGATTTGTGATGCTGAGTGATATATCCTGATTTGTGTGTGATCTGTAATGTAGTTAATTATCTGTAATGTATTTTATCATCTGTAATTTTATATATATTTGCGATCTGTGAATGGAAGATAAGCGTTATAGTTTATACCGCTTATCAACTATATTTCTATATTTTGATCTGTGATGATTGAATGATGTTGCACTACTGTGTGAAACCCCTGGACCACATCTTTACACACACAAATATGGATTTCACGAGGAAATCGATTAAGTCACAGAGTTTTGAAATAGTTTTAAAAATTGAATTTTTGAATCCAAGTGGTTTTGAAAACAGATCGGTTTTAAAGTGGAAAGCTTTTGAAAGGGATTTCAAAGATTAAAGTTATTTTTGAATAACTTGATTTAGTTTTGAAATTTGATTTAAATCTGTATTCAAAATTTGAAATTGAATTCTATGTTAAGAAATTATGATGTAAAAAGGGCATACAAGGTTATATGGGTTCTAAACCATTTGTTAAAGTATTGTTTGGGAATTTGAATTAACTCAAAGATTTTAACTTGTATAAATGAGATCGGATTTTTCCGAAATAAAACTGTTTGTTTTCAAATGATAAAAGCTTTCATATAAGAAATGAGATTCCAAATTAAATTAAAGGGATTTCAAGTTTGAATTGAAAATGGTTTCCCAAGTTACGAATAAATCTTTGGAAACGTGTTTTGAAAGCCATGAGTTAAATCTTTGTTTTAAAGATTTAACGAGTTAATCCAATTGAAATGGAAATTGATTTGGAAAATCTATGAATAGATCTTTGTGAAACTGGGTGAACTTTGTGAGATGAATCTTTTTGTAAAAGATTAAAATGGTAATGTGTTTAAACCATTTGAAAGAGAAGTTTTGGATAATAAGTTGTGACTTAATTGAAATCCCAATATCCATATGTTTTTAAATACTGCGCTCATTATTCGGTTTAGCCGGGAGAGGACTTTGTGTCATATAACCTATTCTGAATAATGATACGTCGTATATGGATAGCATTTGGAGACCGGTGGTGAAGACCGGATATTTTCGAAAACGAAAGGACAACTCGTCGAATGTCTCTGCATCGGCTGATCTCCGATATAGAGATTTGATCACCCTTTGTGATTGGAAGTCCGGACGTGATTAGAAATTATCCGGATTTGCAAGGGCTTCTTCGAAAGTGCCTTCAGTTCTGTTCGAACCCGAAACAGACTTGTATGGTTGTATGTCTGACACTACACTTTGAGATATAAAGCTGATTTCTTTCAAATACATTTCTGTTTGGTGGCGGAGATTTATTCTCTTAGCTTAACACCCTTCTCTGAGACGTACGAGCTCAGAGGTTATGTAGTTGAAAGTTATCAGTGATATACTCCTAATTTGGTAGTGTGGCATGCTAAGTGTTGCTGTGTGTTGATGGTCATTTACTGATCATTTATTGATCAAAGCATGACTTTTGTGAAAAGCATAGCTTTGTGGATGAGACCTCGTCGGACCTCACAAACCGGTAATGGTCGAAACAGGAAAGATGCAGCAAGGTTTCAGGGGTAGCTCCCCTAGGGTATGACCATTCCTTCTGGAAAAAGGTGGTATCATGGTATGGAGCCCAGATGTTTACCTGTGTGGTTGCTCCAATCTCATTTTCTGTGTGATTGTTGCTGTGTGATCGAGGCATCTCGGATAAAGGTCGCAAACGACCGGGGGTGGCATATCTCAGGTTTACTACCGGGGAAGGGGGTAACCGGCCTTGTGTTGGCAGAGAGCTAGGTGGTTCTCGGGGCGTCCCTCCAGAGGCGTTCCCATGTGGCATAGGAAGTTCCTTAGCCTGACCATTTGTTGGAAAATCCAAAGAAACAATACGAGCCCTTTACGATTGCAGTTGTATAACCTGTCTCCTCAGGCGGCAGCTATAGTAGGCATAATATAATGGTACCTATGCTGACTAAGATTGATATTATACTTTCGAAATGTTTTCTGCACTATGCACTAATAATAATATCAAATGATTTTGCGTAATAAGCATGTTTGACTATCATAAGAAGAAATCTCCTCCAAGTCTGCGATTGCATTGTGTGTGTGGTGGGAGGTCTTATGGTAGTTTCATTTTCCAAAAGCATTGCAGATTTCAATGTTTAAAAATTCCTTTGTTGTTGTTTAAAGATAAACTGTTTTTGTTGCTCACACCAGTCCCATGACTGACTCAGAGTTTATTGTTCCCTTTCTAAACTCTGGGTGCCCATAATTTTCCACACGGGAAGTCTAGAGTTGGGTTTTTTTCAGATAGTCAGGTTTAGTAGATTATCGGAGCTAGTTCAGTTTATGGAGTTGATGACTGCACCTGCTTAGCTTGGTGCAACGTGATGGTGGTTCGAGCTGATGTTGGAGTTGTTGGTCTCATTCTCTTTTGAGGATCATTTGGAGTTATCACTTTTGTTTTCCGCTGTATCATTATTTGTCTCTGATATTCTTGTATTATATTGATATCATTGTTGTATATCATTCTGGATATTGTATTCATTGGAGTTGTATATGATATCATTTATTTCTTTCTTCCGCTGTGTTGTTATACTTACTGTGTTATAAGCTCCGGGGAGCTAGATTCGGTGTTTGAATCTACGGCATTCGAGTACAAGTGAAGTACGGGTGTCGATTTTCGAAGGCCGAGTCTGGGATCTTCACATAAGCAGGCAGTCTTCGATCTTTGGCTTGGTACTCCCCTCGAACTTGACACATGACCAATTGCGAATCACAATAAATTTCCACAGCAATGATCCTCAAATCTCTGGCAAGCTTCAACCAGCCAGTAGGGCTTTATATTCGGCTTCGTTATTGGTTGCACGGAAGTTGAACTTTAAAGCATAGCATATAGATCGGCCATATGAAGTTTCAAGTACAACTCCAGCACCCGAGCAACGGTCATTTGATGCACTATCTGTATGCAGCTTCCAGATATACTTGGGAAATTCACTTGTTTCGGGCAAGTCCTCTAGGATGGTAAATTCAGCTATGAAATCTGCTAGGACTTGTCCCTGAATGGCTCGCCTTGGAGTGTAAGTAAGGTCAAACCGACTTAACTCGATATTCCATTTGGGTAACCTACCAGACGTCTCAAGCCACGTAAGGATCTGTCGTAACGGCTGGTCGGTATAAAGGTGATCGGATGAGCCTGCAAATACGGACAGAGCTTTCTTGAGGCAATAACAAGACAATAAGCCAATTTTTCTATCTCGGATAATTTCTCTTAGCTCTGGTTAGTCGTTTGCTAATATAGTAGACCGATTTTTGTACTCGGTCTTCCTCCCGAATTAGGGCAGCACTGATTGCATTTTCTGATACCGCCAAGTAAATGTACAATTTCTCATGATTGATAGGCTTTGACAAAATTGGCGATGTGGAGAGGTGTTGAATTAGTGCTCGGAATGCACCCTCACATTCCGTAGTCCATTCAAAGTTTCGTTTCCCTTTTCTGATTAGGTCGAAGAAGGGAATGCATTTGTCAGTGGATTTTGAAATGAACTTGCTTAGTGCTGCTACTTTCCCGTTGAGGCTCTGTACTTGCTTTATAGTTCGTAGAGTCTCGAGATTTCTAATCGCCCAGATCTTTTCAGGATTGGCTTCGATTCCTCGAGCGTTGATGATAAACCCAAGGAATTTTTCGGATGTGACCCCAAAGTGACATTTCAGTGGGTTGAGCTTCATTCTGTATTCTCGGAGGATATTAAACATTGACTCCAGGTCTCTGATGTGATCAGTGGAAAATCGTGACTTGACTAGCATGTCGTCCACATACACCTCCATGGTTTTTCTAATTTGGTTAGCGAACGTTCGATTAACTAACCGTTGATAAGTCGCCCTAGAATTCTTAAGTCTGAAAGGCATAACTTTATAGCAGTAAAGTCCCATATTGGTTACGAAGCTGGTATGCTCCTGGTCGGGCATGTGCATGGGTATTTGATTGTAGCCAGAATACGCATGCATGAAGGATAAGAGTTCATGTCCAGTTGTTAAGTCTACAAGTTGATCGATTCGAGGAAGTGGAAAACTGTCATTGGGGCAAGCTTTATTCAAGTTTGAGTAGTCAACACATGTTCTCCATTTCCCATTTGGCTTTCGAACAAGTACAGGATTGGATACCCATTCCGGGTATAATGCATCTCGAATAAATACATTCGTTTTAAGCTTATCTCCCTCTTCTTTAAGGGCGGCAGATCTCTCTGGATCCATACCACGCCTTTTTTGTTTGACCGGGACATGCCGCAGGTCAATATTCAATGTGTGGCTCGCGATGTCCATCGAGATCCCGCACATGTCAGAGTGCGTCTAGGCAAACACATCAAGGTTTACCCGGAGAAATTCAACCAATTTCTCTTGCATTTGTTGGCTTAACTGAGATCCAATCTTTATCATCTTCGAATCGTCATTATCATCGATTGGAACATCGATCGTCAATTCGGTCGGGGAAGCTTGACTGTCTTTATTTTCATCTTCACTTTCAGTATCTCTCGGGTCAAGATCCCTTTGGAATTGGTTGGGGTGCCCGGGCCTAGGCCCAGACGTCAATTGTTAATTCTCAACAAAGCGGACGCAGAGAGATTCCTCTACACCCTTTCCTTTTTCTTTTCGCTGCGTCTCTCGCAGCTCAGCAACATAATAGGCTCGTCCAACATCCTGGTCCCCTTGAACAACTCCGACACCATTGTCGGTAGGGAATTTCAAAGTCAAACACCACGGGGCAATAGCAGCCCTGAACTCAGCTAGAGTCAGTCGGCCCAAGAAAGCATTGTATGGCGAGGCTATGTCCAACACAACAAATTGCAGTATCCGGACTCTCCAACGTTCTCCAATTCCTAACTCCACTGGCAGCTCCACCACTTCAGTGTGTATCGTAGTACTTCCATTGAAGCCATGAATACGGGACTGACACGGCTTCAAGTCTTTAGTTTCCATTTTCATCTGGTCATGGGCTCGCTTGAACAGTATATTCACTGAGCTTCCACTGTCTACTAAGATCCTCTTCATCCAAGCAGGACCTACCTGAGCTGATATGGCAAGTGGACCAATAGTGGGGGCTTCGACCCTGTCAGCATCTCGACCACGAAATACGATGTCATCCGTCATTGTTCTTTGTTGTTTGGTCGGAGCCCCATATTCTGAATTACTACAACATTCAAAGTCTGCATGCCTGATAGAGCTGGCATACGACTCCATTTCCCTCCAGCTCCGATCTGCTGGATGTGGACCACCGCTAACAATATTTATCACCAACCTCCCGCCAGTACGAGCGGGTTCCTCCTGTCTTGCCTAATTTGGCACATGGTTCTGATTCGATGGGCCCACACCTCCAAACTGTGGCGCCCGTACAAACTGCTCCAACTTTCTCTCCCGTATCAACTTTTCGATGAGATCCTACAAGTGACGGCACTCATTCGTGTTGTGGCCGTAGCTTTCATGGAATCTACAAAATTTTCCTGTCTGAATCTGTTTTTTTCGATAACTTTTTTAGAGCAGGCTTCTTATACTGAATAGCATTACAGGTTTGTAAATATACATTCTCCAGCGATGTATTCAAAGGAGTATAATTATCAAACATAGGAGCCCTACGTCGCGGACCACGATTCTAATCCCGTTTCCTATTTTGGTTACCATGGCCTTTCTGCTGATTTTGTTTATTCTGTATGTTCAATTGCACTTTCTCGGAACTCTCCCCGATTTGTTTAACAACAACATTGCTTTGAATTCCTTCCATACTAGGCCCCGCATCATCCTTCTTCCTAGACTGTTTCGCATCCTCCCTTCTCAAGAATTGGGCTGCCTTGGAATAGAAACTGTCCGATGATACGAGGGTTTTCCGGCCAACCAGTTGCCGAACTCAGAATCGGGATCAATCCCCTTAGCTAATGCCATTAGAATGGAGTTATCATCAGGGTTGCTGATCTCAGCGCATGCGGAATGAAATCTCTCTAAATAACGCCTGAGTGTCTCTCCAGGAGCTTGAGTGACACTGGATAAAGTATTAACATCCTTCGGTCTCGTAACATGCATCCGGAACTGCTCAACAAACTTTGTTGCCAACTGATCAAAACATGAGATAGATCGAGGTGGCAGTCGGGTAAACCACATAGTCGCTATGCCTCCCAAAGAGATCGGAAAGCTTCGGTACTTAACTGCATCATCATCTCGTGTAGCATTCATCAGCCACTCATACTTTAAGATGTGTTGATTGGGATCAGAGCTCCCTTTATAAACCGGTAAAGTCGGCATCCTGAATCGCCGAGGTGGTTCAGCATAGAGTATCGCATCAATAAAAGGAGTGTGACTCTGGGAGATTCCCCAATCGTCATTAGTGAGGCCTTGACTCTCTCGGATCATCTGACGGATCATCGTCGGGATGTCCGACATTTGTACATTTTCAGCACGCTGGGCCAAGGTGTGGTCGGGTTCCACAATGCGAGGTTGGACCGGTCGTGGTCGACGGTCCACATCTCGCCTCCTTGGTTCAAAGTTCTCTGGAACATATGGTTCTGGAGTATGTTCATGCTGGCGATGATTCAGATCTATCTGATTTCGGGCATCAACTCCCGGTTCAGTAGCAGTGGTGTCAATGTGGTTGTTTGTAACATGATATGAGATAGTACCTCCTCGGGAGGAGGGTCCAGTCTTATGGTTGGCTGACGGGCCAACTCTCGGTTGCCCAAGGTTCAGTGCATGCTGATGTCCAGTAGCTTGAGTGTAACTCCCATCTAGCCGTGGGCGCGTAGATTTATGATGATAATCTGAAGAGGCTGAACTCTCGGTGGAGGAATGGGAAGCCTGATCCCTCCTGGATCTCCTTCGTCGTTGACGGTTCAGTTGGTTGGTCAGTTCTGCATTAGCATGGAGCTGTTGAGCGAGCTGCTGGCGGCTCTGAGTCTTTCTTGCATTAGCATTTGAAATTCTTCCCTGGTGACAGGGCCTTGCGGATTTGATGGTCCGGCAGCATTCTGATCAGTTGGTGGCGGTTGTACGGGATTCTGTCTGTCCCGTCCTTTTGGATCTGCAGCTGTAGAGGTAGTCCTTGTGTTAACCATGATGGACAGCGAAGCTCTTTCCTAGACTTGATGCAAATATGAATAGGATGGAAGAACTTAAATCGTTGAAATCTGGATCTTCTTCTTAGATTTGTGCAATCCGATATCGACAGTAGATCCAACGAGCAGGAGAAAAACTGTGTTTTCTCAGTGAAAGCACCAAAGTGTTTGTACCAAAATTGGGCATAACACTCTTCGAAAGTGTTTGAAGAGATAAAATGAAGAAAATAAATGTAAAAAGAGGATTATCTAACAAACACTCCAAACAATAATTAGGAAAACAACACAAAAACGCAAAGATTTAGAGTGGTTCGGCGTGTTGCCTACGTCCACTATGAAATGATTGATCTTTATTAACTTTTGCTTGTTGGCTACAATGAATTACAATAGTGAATTTCGAGTACAACAGTGAATTTCGAGTGCAGTAATGATTTCGGTAGAGTCTGGACGTCGGAGGGCCAAAAGATCCCTTTTCTATAGGTCCTAAGCTGCTATTTATAGGCCTAGGTTGCAAAGATCTCACTCAGATCTCAGGAGACCTCTTCTTGCATGTGAGTGGGCCCACGCGATCGATCCTATGTGATTTTCACATGATCCGGGAGCTTCGTATCAATCAAAACTTCATCCAATTGAGTCGGGATCGATGGTGAGCGTTACTGAGGATGTACGCAAGCTTCTGTGAAAATTTGGTAGCATTTGGACATGTAGATTGTGAGTTTGATCGATGCAAACTTGCATTTTCTCTAAGCTGTTGAATTCGTATCGATTCCCTTCATATCGATCTGTTCGTATCGCTTTTTAAGCACGTGCTTGCAAGTTGACGGGGCGCTAACTCCTCGGATCGATCCACTTTTCATGCCGAGTGATTAAGTCTTTCATTGGAGTGTATCTTGTTTGCATCGATCACCCCTGCCTTGTTCGTATCGATTGTCATTGTTCTGTTCGTATCGATCGCTTAATGGGTTACTTCGTATCGATAGCTGGGGGCCATTTTCGTATCGTTCGTTTGATGTTTTATTCGCATCGATCGTTGATTGATCGATACGAGCTGTGCAATTAGGATCGATACAAATTGATTCCAATTGATGGATACGAAGTTGAGTGTACGTGATGGATACGAACAACAGATAATTGATAGATACAAAGCGATGTTAATTGATGGATACGAACAACAGGTAACTGATGGATACGAACAGATGAAGCTTGATGGATGTGAACAAGGCCTTTCAATTGATGGATATGAAGAGTGCAGTTCTAGATGGATGAAAGCGGAACCGATGCGAAGAGAGCGCAATGATGGATTCAAACGAACCAATTTCCTTGGCTTGCATTGATCATATCTTGAGCATACGAACCCGGATTGACTTGAAATTTGGAACGTTGGCTTCTATAGCTTTGCTTGTCATGTTATGTTAATTGTAGCTCGATCCGGACTCGGATAAAATTCGTCGATATCCATAGTGAACCAGCGAATAACTGACCTTCGGGACGGACTGTCCTCGGTTTCCAGTTAAGCTCTTGGTATCACGGCCTTGCCAAAAGGCAGGATAACAATACTTAAAACTAATTATTCAGAAATATCGTCTTTAAAACTTATTATCCTGAAATGAGAAGCCCTCCAACCTAATTTTCACTTTTTTAATCCAATTAAGCAACAATTATGACCATATCATTAGTCCATATTTATAGACGAATAACGCTTTTTTCCAGATGTATTCAATGTCACATATAATCAAATAATCAAAAAGGGACCTATGTTGTTGTTATGAGTTTTGACCAAGTGAAATATTATTAACAAAAAAATCCTAATACTTCTGAACATAATTGATAGATTATAAAAAGGGTGTCAACAGTTTACTTAATCTGAAAAAAAAAAAATTGAAGTTAAGAAATATGACGAGAAAGAGGTAGAAGCAGCAATATGCAACATCTAAACTCAGTTAATACCTAAAAAATTAGTAATTAGAAATTCATCTAAGGATATAATTGGAAAATTTTATCATTGAATGAAGTTGTAATAAGCAGTAAATTGCAATGTAAATGAATTGTGATGCACTAATATAATTGATACAACTTATTTTACATTCAATAATCTATCTTAACTATCCCTGGTCCAAAACTTCCCTGCACTAATTTATGATTAATATGCAGTTCAAAACCCGGTCCAACAAAGCAACATAACACAAAAAAAGAAAAAGAAGAAAAAAAACCCGAATTCCTTCTTTTCTTCTTCGTTCTCAAATCCAAATCTTTACCGACTTGCCCTAGCTCTGAAAACTCTGGTTCGGAATAAAAAAGAAGAAGAATTCCTTCTCGCTTCCAAAGCCTTACCGACATGACTAAGCTTTCCTGCAGATGAAGATTCGAAATCGCAACAAAAGGTAATTTGATTTTGTGGTGTAATTTTACCGTTTGTGTGTTGTTTGAGGGTTGCTATGGTTTGACAGCTCAAAATCGATTCTATTTCATGTTGATGCATCATTTATTTTAATATAATACAATTCGGAACGGAATATTTTCGGGTTTGTGGACCAGTCAATGCCGGAAGTGGACCGGAATGGCCGGGATTCCGGCATGCCGAACTTAAAACCTTGACTAATATACTGCTTTATTAATCGTGCTAGAAGTTTCGAACACTTGTTGCTTTGTTTGAATGCTTATTTTTAACATTCTCATAAGTTTTGAACACTTAAAATTTATCATTGAATGAAGTTGTAACAAACAACTTTTCTAACATTCTCATCACTTATTTTTTGTTCTTTAAAGATGTTTTCATTTCAAAAATAAATTCAGCCTAAGAGTCTTGGTAGAAGGATTTATTGGAATAAATTTGGTTATATTGGTTTTTCAGAGGTTGATTCCATGGATGGTATTGTTGATACCGAAACTTCGCCTCGCCTTGCTGCGATAGAAAATGCGCAGGCAAAGCTACGGTATGTATATCATGTGGAATTATCGCTATTGAACATTTACATAAATTGTTCCTTTTATGGTCATTTTTTGCAGACAGGAATATGATGTCCGCGAAGAACGAAAAAGAGAACTTGAGTTCCTTTTGAAGGTATGCATGTATTTGTGTTACTTTATTTGTTACATCTATGATGTGTGTTAGCTTGTAACTAAAGGTATATGTCTATAGGGAGGCAATCCTCTGGATTTTAATTGCGGTCATGCAGCATCAATCAGTACACCTTCTACTTCTTTCACGGATAAGCAAGCAGCACCATATGTGATAAGGTAACCGTTTTGTTTTTAAACACGTGATTCAGTTTATGCCTTTTGCATTCAGTCATATTCTGAATTCTGATACAGGCCTGAGCCGATCTTTTTATTTGCGACTGAACAATCATAGCTGATATTTGAATTAGTATGCATTATCTAAACATGGCTAACAAATTCATCTAAGATAGCAGACGTGGTGCATCATATTAAATATTTGAATAAAAATTTATAATTTTTTTTGGCTTGATATATTACTAATAGATTATGATATGATATTTAAAAAGTAATCGCAATAGATGTTAGTATAATAGGAATCATTAAATTATGTAATTCAATTTAGTAATAAAACAACAAAGGAACTAATTACCGGATCAAGATCTTAGCTAGTACCTGGTTGGATATTAAGATTCACTAGTTGGTGGAACCAATTGAACTGGGTGGCTCTATATGTAAGTGAAAGTATCTGTTTTACTGGTGGGACTATAACACCTTCTAGTTCCCTAGTTTGCTTGGCCTGAGCAGATTAAAGCGAAGTGTTTTCATATAAGCTTTTTCTATAATTCTGTTACAACTATCCTCTGTTTGATTTTGTAAGTATTAGCTTTATTTAGCAGAAGGTACATTTATGCCTTTTTTCCAACAGCGAAGCAAAAGGTAGCTTTGCATTGGCTTCTTCATCACCACACGACGACTCTATCGAAAGCAGTGGGCGACCTGAAACTAATATTGCCGACAATCTCTCTTTACTTGACACAGAAAATAGTCATCCTGGAGGAGAAATCTTTTTGAAGGGCACGAATAAAAGAGGAAATGCTTCTTTACAAGAACAAACTTCAAAAGGCGAGGACTCTCTTATGTTCCACCTTGGGGTCAAAAGCCAAGCATATATTCGAAGGAACCGGTCAAGGTCAAATCGTGAGAATAAGTCTAATGTTCGTGAAGCACGGTTGCAAAACCATAGGACATCTCATGTTTCCGGCTCTAAGCCATCTAGCCCAAATGGCAATATTATCTCAAAAGGCACCGCGGAAAAAAAATCAGATATGGAGATTGATGCTGAGATGCAAATTCAGAATGAAAATGAAGACAAGGTAATAGGCGATTTAGCTGAAAAAAATATGAACGGCAATTCACCCAAAGAGCAATTTGAAAAGGATAAAGCTGTTATAGTTGACTTTGATTTGGTTTCCTCCGAGCCGAATGGTACTCTAGAAGGTAATATTGTCATAGCTAAAGAGGGCGATGCAAGTGAACAAAAAAATATAAGTGATGTGAACACAGAGATCAATGAAGCTTCTGAACATGCCAATAGCGAGGATTTAGAAATAAAACCCGAAGAGTCTAGAGATAGCTCATTAGTTCCAAAAATATTGGAGTGTGAAAGTGTTAAAGAAAACGGTGTTGAAGCTCCCACCACCGAAACCGACAGTCTCAACTTGACAATCCAGGTCAAAGATGAGGTAAAACTGAGTGACGGCATTGATGTTGCAGAACATGAGAGTTTGAAGAAAAATGATGAATTACTCTCTAAACCCGAGAGAAAAGAAAATGAGATCCGTTTAGGTGGTGATTCTAATTCAACCATCAAGATGGATATCGTTGCTTGCTACGTGGAGCCTTCAGCTTCAACCAGCTCAACTGTTCAGAGCAGCGAAGCACAGTTAAAAATTGAAAATAAGATTCGAGAAGATTTAATATTGAAAGAGGCCCGGATGATTGAGGTTTGTTCAGCATTTTAATATGATTAGTTATGTATTTTAAATGTTGGTTCAGTTAGATTGCTTTGAAACAGCCTTTATTGATCAGGAAAAAATTAAGAGGACTGCTCTGATATGTACACCTCATAAGTCTTTGGAGAAGCAGAGAAAGACCCATTGGGATTTTGTGCTTGAAGAGATGGCATGGATGGCAAATGACTTTATGCAGGTCTGATATAATCAGATACTCTCACAACTCAGTGTTGTTTAGTTGATAACATATTTTCTCCAAATTTATTTGTGTACTAGTGTGCAACCCGTGCATTGCGAACAGTGGTATTGTAAAATATAATACTTATACTTTTAATGTCAAAATTAGAACTTTATAGAAAGTATGATGCATTCAGAGAAATAAATGAACTATAAATTAAAATTGTTACTATTGTTTATTTATAATTCATATTATACATAGCTTATATATCTTTATATTTGAGTAAATTTTTTTTAATCATTTTTATTAGTATAAATGTGGTATACATCTTCAAACTGATATATTTTAATGATTTATTAAATATATTAACAAAATGATTTAGCTGATTTTTTTTGAAAATGTGTTAGATTTAAAATTACGTGATTAGTGCAAATATATGGATTTAAAGGTAAATTGTAGAAAAATTGAGAGATTTTGAAAACAAACTGTAGAAATTTTAATCGGAGTTATTTGAAGTTAAATTCGGCATATTGTAACTCAACGTATGCTAAATTTTTGAAATAGATGATATTAGCAAAAAGTTGAGCAGGGTTGTAAATAATTGTAGAAATGTTAACTTTTAGGTATTTGAAGCTAAAAACAAAATTTTACAACGAAATGTATGATAAATTTATTGTGATAAATGAATAAAAATTGAATTTTTTAATATTGTTTATGTATATTATTTATATTTGAATGATAAAACAATTTTACTACCGTTGATATGAATATTATATATATTGAAACCTATATATTTTAGGATTTATTAGTTGAATTAATGAATATTAGTTCATTGAATTTATTCAAATAATTTAAGTTCAAGATTACATAATTAATTAAAATATATTGAGTTAAATGTACAATATTATATGACATCGAAGATGATTTTTTGAAATTTCAAAATCCAAGTACATGACATTAGATTTTTTTTTTACAATGCAACACATGGTAAATATTTTGATATAAATGAATTACAAATTGAACTCGTAACTATTATTCACATATATAATTACGTTATGTGATTGATGTATTTATATATTTAAAAGAATGTTATACCATGGTACAAAATATTGAAATTTTCATATTTTTATGATTTATTAGACATATCAACAAATAATTGTTTGTTGAACTATTTAATTAATTTTAAGATTGTATGATTGATTCTAATATGTGGATTTGAATGTAAAATATTAGAAGGCAACTGAGGGGGTTCTGTAAATGGTTATAGAAATTTAAAATGAAAGTATTTGAAGTAAAGCAACATAATTTTGTAATAATACACTATACGGATGAATTATTGGTATAATTGAATTATAAATTGAATTTGTTATTATTGTTTATCTACATACTACATGTTATATGATTTTATGTATGTTACTTTAATGAAAAAATAATTTTACTATTTTTGTTGCATATGAAATTTTCATAGTTTGGTAGACGAACTAACGAATATCATTTAATTGTATTGATCTAATTAGTTTATTTAAGATTGTGTAATTATTTAACTATAGGGACTAAAACATAAAATATAAGGAGAAAAGTGAGGTGGATTTTGTAAATGATTGTGGTAATTTTAGATGTAGGCATTCGAAGTCAAATAGAATTTTACAATGCATGTATGATAAATTTGTCGAGATAAATGAATTAAAAACTAAATTTGTTATTATTGTTTTGTGTGATTTATCTATCTTAATCAAATAAAGCAAATAAGTTTTACCATTTTGGTTGGTACAACGGTGATATACATATTGAAATTGTCATTATTTAGTATTTTTTTAGAAATACTAACAAGTATTAGTTAATTTAAGTTATTTAAATAGTTTAAATGCTTGATTATGTAATTAACATAAATATATAGAGTTGAATAAAAAATGTAGGAGGTAACTGATGAATTATTTATACAATAATTTTATAAATAATGTGTATCAAAATGTAAATGATGGGAAATTTAGTAAAACACGTGTGAATTGTAAAAATTGATAAATTAGAAGATTTTATTTTAAAATATCAAGAAAGAATTAAGGAAAAGAGAGAGAACTTCTCAAATCACTAAGAGGGCTATAAATTCTTTTGTTTTATTTTTAGTTTATAGATTCTACCATTTTATTATAAACTGTGCTTGTACTTTATATTTGTAGTGGTAACTGTGCATTATTCTAGTAATTTTTTCTTCTTCTACTTTACCAAAGAAATTCTTGATCTTAGACTTAGTCCTCCGTGTTATTTGGGACAATTGATTTAAACTCCGATAGCTTTTACAGCTGAATGTTTGAAGTATCAAATCACTTCATAATATAATGATATATTCTTTGGGAGGTTTATTCAGTGTTTGTACATATAATACATTACTAGGAGCGTTTATGGAAGACAGCAGCTGCATCTCATATTTGCCATCACATCGCATACAGTGGTATACCAAAGTTCAAAGGGGAAATCATTCATCAACAGCAGAAAAATGTAGCTAAAAAATTAGCAAATGCTGTAATGAAATTCTGGCACTACGCCGATGCTTATAGGACAACTGGAGAGATACCTGCTAGTCTTGGTGGGGTGTGTAATTTGAATCTTGTCAAAGCAAGGAAATTCGTTGACATAGCTGAAAATGATCAGGTATAAGGTTATTTTGGATTTTTGAACTTTGATTATCGGAGCATCAGACTGCCAGTGACACTTTCCTGTAATGGTAGACATACTAGATTTTTATCCAATATGTGCATAATTCTTCTGTTAACCTTTGCATTTGTATATATCCAGTCACATTGTTATCAAAAATCTTAAATCCTACGATTTGAATCCCGTTTTAAATCGAATCTCTCCCTTTCCGATTCGATATACATTTCAATTCGTACTCTTTCAAAACCGCAGTTGAGAAAAATCATTCAATCTGTCATGGTGTATTCAATGTATTTATTTGGATTCATGATTCTAATTCCAGCATTTTTTAAATAAAATAAAAATGTAACAAGAGAGTAAACCTGTCAAATGGGTTGGGTTGGGTCATAAATGAGTTGGGTCATAAATGAGTTGGGTTGATTTTGACCCTGCCCATTCATGATCCATTCCGTTTGACCCATTTAATACAAGGGTTGGCCCATTTAACATACGAGTTACCGTGTAACCTATTTAAAGATTTGAATTAGATTTGACTAATAAAAAATCAAGAAAATATGCAAAAATTCAAATTCAAACTTTTACGTTTTGAATTTCTGAAATAATTAAGTATCAAATTTGAAATTCAAAATTTTAATTCTAATTTTTATCTGAATTCAATATTTCATATTTTCAATTTGAGATTTTTGTTTTTCAATTCCATAGTCTAATGCGAATTTTAATACTTAAAATTTCATATGTGAATTTAGAATTTCAACACCCTAAATCAATCTTGTGGGTTCTTTTTGGTTAAAGATAATGGATATCTTTGGAATATAGAAAAACATCTACGTATATTATATGAATTCACAAGTGCGTTTTAGGTCTGAAATGAGCCAAAATATTTTTATTATTTATTTATTTTTATTTTAGCTGTAAATGCAAATGGTATCAAAATAAGTCAGCTCTCACTTTTGGCCATTAAAGCAGCTGTACCTTTATTTTTGGGATTGCTGTTACTAGATATTGTCATCTAGTTTTTTGTTGATTCATCCAAACTTGCTAAAATAAGAGAAATTGCACAAATCTGTGTTTTAAGCAAATTGCTGAATACAAATTTATACCCATGAAGATTTTTATTTGCACTATATCTTTATCTTTATTATTATTACTAATACCAAAGGAAACTCATTTCATATGGTTCAACAATGTCTTTTCGACATAACAAAATTTACCCTCATCATCTTCTTCTATATCTCTTCTATGTTGATTGCAACTAATACAAGGAAATTTCAACATTCCAACGACCAATTTGCACCTCAGCTGTTACTATTTATTATTATTTACAGTAATGTTACATTTATATTCTTTTTTATTTTATGAAAATTAAATTTCTCAATTCATAAAATCTATTACTATTCTTTTAAATAAATCTATAATTTTAAATAGAAATTATGTATATGGACCAAAAGTAAATATTTGAATGATTTTAAGATTATATAAACCCATGTACGACTTTTTAAATGTATCTTTTTAACTTCGTTACAAAACGAGTAGACTTAGAATCAATTATATACGTTTCTTTGTTAGTGTCTTTGTTACCGTATTCTTCAAACTTTGATTCGAAATGTGTAGATTTAAGATGAATTATTTACAATAAATGGTGCATATATATGCACGTCGTGCGTATTGGTTCACCGATATGCTAAAACTGTGTTGATTCTTAAATATACGGAAAGAAAATGCATACATAACAATATTCTTCCAACCAAGTACTGAAGACAAGTTTGATTCATTGGGATCATAAGTAAATTATTGGGATATAAATTTCACTTTGAAATAATACTGATTTCTTTTTTATACACTCTCATGTGAAATATGTGATTACTTGGTATAAATTAACAGCACATCCTCTAATTTCTCAATGTATCTAGCTTAGAATAAAAGAATATCAGGTTTTCCAAATGACATGTTACAATTTTTCAAAGAAATATATAAATTAAACTGCCTCCACCAAATAAGCATGTATAATAAATAAATTTCCTCCAATATAACATATAATAACTAAAACTTTCAAAGAAATGTATAATAATTAAATTGCCTACATGGAATATCAAATGATTTACATATTATTTTAGTGTGATCTGTATGCTATTTTGGACATAACTGATTCTCCCTCTGTTACTTATGATTATCCAAATGATATCAAATTTCTGAAATTGATGTATGTTATTGGCATACTTGCAGAGTACCAAACCTACAGAAACAAGCAATGATGCATTCTTCCCTACAATTATTAGAGACTACGCTGTCAGGTTCTTAAACTACGAGCATCTAATTTCAACACATTCTGTTCCAGTTGATGCACCATGTACTCCTGAAAGGATAAAGGATGCAGCCATAACAGAAAGTTCATGGGAAAACGAATTTTCAGAAGTGAGTGCTATGACTTTATTTTTATTTCATTTGACAGCTAAAATTTTCCACTTTTACTAGTGTACTGTGGAAAAATGCATTAAATTTTTGTTGTGTGGCCAATAAGAAAGATGCACTCAGAAAATAAAGGGGTAATATGGTGTGAAAAATGTCAAGAAAGGATATAACAACCTAACTCTCTTGTTGTTTAGACAGCAGATAAGTTTGTCATGTTGTCAATGAAATATCTCTGTTCCAGAAATCTAAATGTTTTCCATGAATATGGTTTCAAACTTGTTTCAATTATATTGGGAATCTGTGTATCTTCACCTTAGTTCTCTTACTTTTTCCCATCATTTTTCACTGCAGGAATTTCTCTTTTATACTGTTCCACCAGGTTCAATGCAAGCCTATAAAGAAGCAATGGAATCTCAGTGGCTGACTTATAAGGTTGAAACATGCTTTTTAATATTACTGACATTGATGAGAATAACCACATAAAAGATGCTTGCAAAAGCTTTAGATAAATGTTATTTAGTTATTTTTATTTTTATTTTTGAACTGAAAATTTGATAGTGAAAATGGAACCGCCATTAAGGTCCTCTTTTGTGTATTTTTAAGTTGAACTTAATGATACATCATGCTATGTTATGAAAAGTGTGTTTAAATAACTCTTGATAGCAAAATAGTTAGTTCGATACTTAATTTCTAAAGCATCAAGAGTGTCAGGCGATTACCACTCAAGCAGCGTTCATTTGTGCCTTGCCTGAGATAAAGCATAATTAAGTGAACAAATACATGTTGATTTGTGCAAAGGAAAAATCAAAGGAATATCAACTGAACTAAAGACAAGCTCTATTGACGTCAAAAAATGGATAATTTTAGCTCTAAAGCTTGTTATATCTGGTTAAAAAAAGAAAGAAAAAAATAGTTTGTGTGTGTACGGTTGTGTATATTACACACACATACAGGCCCCCCCACCCCACCCCCACGTGCGTATATATATATATATATATATATATATATATATATATATATATATCTTAAAAGCAAGCCAAACGTCAAAAGTAATTATCTACTTTCTGCAAACATGCAATTATAAATTAAATTCAGAAGTCAAATTAGAATGGTGATATTTTATTTTCTGGCAATTTATTTCTTCTATTTTAGCCTACTGTTCCGACTTTATTGCAATAACTTTGAATAAAAGGGCCATATAATACTCTTTAAAATTATGATCAATGCGACTCGAAATGAATATATCCAGTATAGTTTTTGTAGATTTTAAATGATTTTGTAGCTATGGAATTTAAGGACTCTTTTTTAAAGAAAAGATCATGTAAATTTGTGCGGACTACAAATAAATTATTCCCTCTTAAAAAAAACCGACTGTAGGCATAAAGTGGTAATAATGATGGGAAAATGCTCAAGAATGTGTACCATTTGATGCATTATAGTTGGGCTCTAAATTCACAGCGTATCAGTGGTAAAATAATCTGCTACATTGCATGATTCTTTTTTATACACTAGTATCTGTGTTAATGCATTATCAGTTGGTATTCTATGATATTTACTCATATACGGCACTCATCTAAGTTGTGTATATAGAAAATGGTCAGCCCTGTAAACCAAGAAGACTCTGTAGCTTCTCCATGTGATTCTTTGCCAGGTTTTGTATTATCCCTTCTTGTTTATTGCTTGTATTTTACTCCCAAAATTTCTTAGATTAAATGTAGTTGACAATTTTTTGGAAATAGATGGACCTCGCAAAATTAAATGTGAAGAAGAAGAAGGTGAATCAGGCTCATACTATATGCCTGGATCATTTGAAGGCACAAACAAACCCAGATTTATATATAAGAAAAAGAAAAACTTCCCACATAAGTTTACAGGACGGCCATACCATATTAACAATGAATTTCCTTATGAAAGAAAGCCTGGAAGCCATATTTTATTTACTGGTAATAATAAAAGGCATTCTAGCACCTCCAATGCTGGCTCAATTCCAACAAAGCGAATTCGCTCAGCTGCTAGACAACGTATTGCAAGCCCTTATGGTCCGGGACCCACTGGTATAACTAGTAGAACGGATGTTTCAAGTGGAGACACAAATTCTTTACAAGACGACCAAAGTTCAATGCATTGTGGGTCCCAGTCACGAAAAAATATGGAGATGGAATCAACAGCAGATTTTGAAAAGCACTTACCGTATGATGCTAGTGAAACATCAAAATCTAGAAAGAAGTCCAAGATTTTGGGGTACTCAAATAATCTAGATGTCGGTGTTTTGGTTACATCGGAAAAGGTGATTTTTTTTCTCTCTCTTCAAATTATGTTTACACTTTACGTGTTAAGTCAAGGTATTACTTGGTATCACCTACAACTTAGGCATATTTATATTTGACCCTCTACCATCCTAGAACAGTTTAAAAGGGCTGCAAAGAATTTGCCAGTATATAGATAAGTTCACTGCAATTGTGTTCTCTGATTTGATTCCCTCTTGCATCTGATCATTAAACCGACAATGTTAGCAAATAGGCTATATACCTTTAGCATCACTTTTCTATAATTGTTTGAACATTATTTAAAATAACGTCACATTGCACAATATCTAAAGGGTATGTTGAGGTTTTAAATGGTTTTAACAGTTTAAGAGGATAATAACATCCCTTAATATGTTGATTCCTCTTCTGTTGCATCCACAGTTTATTGTTTTGATTCTTGGACTAAAAATACAGGGCTCTATGTTTGATCAGCGGGTGCATGGTGATTCCTTGATTCAGCTAGAGCAGGTGACTTTCTTTTTGTATGTTTATTGTACTTTATAATCTGTTAAATAAACCCTATTCTTCTAGCATGGATCTCTTCAAACTTGATTGGTCTTATAGAATAGTTTTGTATAATTTACCCTGGAATTATTAACTTGCACATTATATTATAACTGCACAGTGGTTAATAGGTTTCGAAACCATTTGACAATCGAAACCATTTGTTGTCTTCTTACATAATGTTTTACATTGCATTCCATATCCTTGTTCTTATTTGGCTCTTAATAACTTCATTTATACTCCATTTTTCACATTATATTATATCAACTCCTTTTGATGAACGCGTATGATATAACTACATAGAGTAGAGAAACTTTGACATCCTTGCAAAAAAGAGAATCCAATCCTGGACACAGCAACCTCATTTATAATCATGGATTACATTATATTTGAGTTATGTATTTTTTTTACATATGTCTGAATGCTTCATGAGAATTCTAGTGATACATGGAACCCTAAACCTTGATAGCAGTAAACAATACATCTCTAGCATGATAATTATCTGTCATATCATGCTAGTTATTTCATGTTCTGTCGCATTGTATTTTTTCTTAACCTTTCTGGACAAGGTTAAAAAGGTCATTTATGAGAGATATTTAGTTCTTGTATCTTGACCAAGACAAATTATGGTACTGTCGTCACCCTGTACGTGTTGGCAGAATACAGGCTATGTCATGTCCCTGTATATAATATTCAATTGTACATTTGATTTTATTTGTTCAGCATAATTATGATCAATCACAATTTATACCACTGCAGAGGGTCAAGGCAAAAAAGAGACTGGAGAACCAGCAATATGATTCTAATGGGCACATTGGTATTCTTCTTCGTTCTAGAAGCATATTTATTATGTACATTTTCCACTTAGTTTGTTATATCTACACAATGCTTATCATTAAAAATTAAAATTACTGGAAAAAAAGGTCTATATGGGCAAACTGCTGCTAAAAAAATCAAACACCCGAAACAATTTGCTGAACCTTTACATGAAGGCATTATGCTTGGAAATGGATCCATGCAATCTCCAGTTGCTTCCCAAATGAGTAACATGCCCAATCATAACAAGTTTATCAAGGCACTTGCTAACAGAGAGAGGGGTAGGAAGAGTAAAGCTAATAAGGTTGATCCTTCTTACTTGTATATCCATCTTATCCCGAGGTATGTTTTTGTGATAGTAATTAGGTTTGTTCCTCTTTTTAGATGATTGCTGGGCTGACAGGTTCCTCATGGACAACGTTTGAGGACCAGGTTATTTTAAAATTTTGACATTGAGGATTTTTATTTTACCATCGTCAGAATTCGATCAATATAATGGTTGTTTTATTAGGCACTGATTGTCTTTGTTCATGATATGGGCCCAAACTGGGAGCTTGTAAGTGATGCTATTAACAACACCCTACAGTTCAAGGTAAAAAAAGGAACATTCTAGATAACTGTAGGCATCCATGAACATCAACGTTAGATGCATGCCAGATAATCAAAACTTTTGCACATGCATCTTTAAATATACTTTACACCGGGGTCATATATTTTCTGATATGTGGATCTCTTGCATCATCATGCATGTTATGTAGAATAATTACGCATATTATAAATGGGTACTCAGTTTCCAATGCAGCCTTTAAAAAAAAATGCTATGCAGATTTCAGTACAAAAAGTTGGAGACTTTCAATGTAAACAAAGTATAACTATTTTAAATGCATCAGTATTGCCTAAAATTAGTGGCTCCTTAATACCCAATATCTATGCCAACTAGAAAACTGATGGAGTATTATTGATTTTCTACCAATAACCTGTTATTTAAAGATATTCACATGTTTATTGAATTTGTATTAAACTATACTTTTGCTTAAAATGTTGCTAACCTTGTCACATTTGCAGTGTATATTTCGGAAACCTGAGGAATGTAAAGAGCGACACAAAATTCTATTGGAAAAGAGTGTTGGTGATGGAGCTGATAGCGCGGAGGATTCTTGTTCTTCACAACCTTATCCATCTACTTTACCTGGAATTCCAAAGGCAAGGCCATATTTATGCAAATATATTTTATTTTGGACATTATGTATTATGGTTTATACATGTTTGCCATAGCTAATCCTTTGGTTATTCTCGACACATAATGACAACGGCGACACAAATCTGTAAGACTTCAGTTAAAGTGTATCACGTTTAAACTTTAGATGTTCCATTTTAAGTGCTTAGTTTTTTTAATTATTTATATTTTGAAGCAATATCTGAATCATAAGACATAAGGTATATGAATTGATACTTCATCTAACCAGTTTCCTTTATGTGACCACTAATGTAATTGCATATGCCAGTTTCAGAGTTAAAACTTAAAACGCTGAACTTGAGCTATTTTGTTTTTGTTTTGTTTTGTTATGTTATTTTACTTTGCATTACATGGCAAGCATTTATTATCCCACACAGCACATTATTTTGATGTTTCACACTCACACACCAGACAACATAAATTGCATATGCCAGTTTCGGAGTTGAAAACTTAAATGCTTAACTTGAGTTTTTTTTGTTATTTTTTTTGCTTTCCATTACGTGGCAAGCATTTATTATCCCACACAGTGCATTATTGTGATACTTCACACACCACGCAACATAAATTGTGTATTCAGCTTGATCATCTTCGTCACATAGAAGTCAATATGTGCATTTTTGTTTCTCAAAAGACCTCTTGCAGAGGGATGGATTACTATTCAATCCTAAAGCTCCACTAGCCGACGTGGTTTATTCAACAGGTGGTGTTCTTATTTGTGTAATACACATCTGTATTATGCTGCCACTTGCACTTGGGAATAGCAAGCAACATAAATTTGCCCTCAAACGTTTTATAATGCTCTTAATGAATATTTGCTAGTTTTTTTTAATGCGTTATGTTAGTGCTGATATGGATATCTACTATCTGGGACGTAGTTCGCTTTTTAGTTTGATTTTTATTATAGTTATTATTTCAACACTTGTTGTCTCCCAAAATTCTTTTCATTACGGTAGAACCATACTTTATTATTTTGAGACTTTTATTAAAATATATTTATTATGAAGCAGTTATATTTCATTGCATAGTACATGAATTTATTTGCTACTGAACAGTATTGTCTTAAAACTGATACCAGGGAAGTGCTGGACCGCTATTTCGGCATCTTCAGATACCAATGGAGGAAGATATGTTGAAGGATCATTTCAAAAAAATCATTTCTGCTACACAAAAGCTGCATTTATACATGAGCCAGGTTGGCTTTAAATAATATCTTTGAAGATAGGGGGTATTATAGTTAATTTTATTTGTAAGCTTCTTTAAGTTAAGCTGCCTTTTACTGAAATTTGTAAACGTAATATTGTTGTGGATGCGCACACACACGTATTCCTATTTGGGATCTAGATGTTTATTTTTGGTTGCTCTGCTAATGAATTTGAACTCACTTGTGATTTATTTTCACAGAAGGATTCACAAGAAGTGAAACAAATTACTCCAGTTCACAGTTCTCATCATGCCGCACTTTCACAGGCATGCCCAAACAACCTAGGGGGAGGCTTTTTAACGTAATTTTTATCAACTCATGTGATCTAATACATGCATTGTTATCATCTAATTATTAATCCATTCTTTTCTGGTAAACAATGTAGTCCTTTTGACCTTATCGACTCAGTCTCGTCAAATCAGGATGCTCTTGCATTTCAATATCAGGGATCTCAGATGAATGGATCAGCAATTCCTAGTCAACAGGGATCTTCATTACCCATCATTTCCAATACATCTTGTACAAACACTACATTGCCAGGTTCTCCAAATTTGGTGGTTGGGAGCAACTTAGCACCCTCTTCCACTCCAGTTATTGCCCCAGCAAGGTAATATATGCCAGTTGTGTCAAACTTTACATGTTTCTTGTTAAAATATATGATAGAGTTGCATTGCACTTCAACATCCCTAGACCTTTTACCTTTAGGGTGTCGATGACATATCGGCATTTGTGTTGGAATTCATGATATTGTTACACAAGTTAATGTTGATGGGATGCAGAAATTTGCTACACAAGTTAATGTTGATAGGGTCTGTCGGTAGAGTGCAAGCTGTGAGATTAAAAGGATTTGTTCAGTTTTCTAGTGGATATTTCAAGTTTGACTTAATAGACCTAATCTAATGATAAAGATCAGTGATATATATATATATATATATATATATATATAAAAAATATGTGTGTATGTATGTATGTATGTGTATCTCCGAGTGTTTGTATTAATAGGTCATATAAAGTACTGCTAACCCAAATAAGCAAGATTGGAGCTGGCCTTCATGAAGGAAAACTACAAAAATTGGGATTTTGAGCAAAAATATAAATTTATAAGGGATTAAAAAGGATTATGAACAAGGTTTAAATTTTCTTTTGTAACAAGGTTTATAAGTGATTTTTAGAAGTAAAAGAATATAGTTTTGTTATTTGATCATCTTGTTTTCTTAATCCACATGCGTACTTGGACAAAATCTATCAAGTTGTTTTTTAGGCTTCTTCTGGACTTTTTTTTCCGAAATTATCGAAATGGGATACAAGTATGCGTATTGAAATTCTAACATAAGAATTGTAGAATAAGAACAGCAAATGGATTATTGCTTACATCTAATGGGCTTTTACAGATTGTTAAAAAGTTAAGATAAAGTCGAGAAAAATTGATCAAAAAAGGAAGTTTATTTAAATAAATTGGTGACAAACAAGGTTTTTCTTATATGAAAATGGATTAACTGACGACAAATCAATAGTAATCAATTAAATGAATTTCGACATTGTAACCCAGTTGACAAGTACTAACTACTCGTTGGATGATATGACATAAATGTTGATGTTAATAAGATTCGTTGTTAATTGGTCAGAAAGCACTTGTGAAATTGTTGATAATTCAAATTTAGATAAGTGAAATTATTAACGAGGAAGGATGACACAATCTTTTGGAAAAGCTATGTGGCAAAGACACAAGACTAAGGAAGAAAATACAAAGGAAGATCCCAACTTCTTCGTCTTGAAAAAAATTATTACCATTTGTGGTGATGAAAAGAATTTTTAATGTTATATTTGGTTAACCATATGATATATGCAAAGATTTTGTAAGAAACTCGAGGGAGAAAGAAATCTTGATTGCGCTAAGGGAAAGTTGTGTCGCAATGTACAAACTAAAATGCTTAGAGCCAAAGTTTGTAAAATTACAATTTGCCAGCAAATGAAATTACAAAGGACGCGAGAAAGTGCTATTCTGTCATTTGGCGCTTTACAGTTTTAAAAATAAAGCTTAGGTGGAACCTTTAGTAACATAAAAGGGAAAGAAATGTTTATGGGAAAGAAACAATCATCCAAATAACAATGATTATGATGGAAGCTTACGAGAGTCGGAATGTGCTAGTGTCTAATGGAGTTGGAATTTGTGATACTTGCAGTGGACGTAAAGATTTGTATTGAAATGAGTCAAAAAGTGAGAAGAATAGAGCAATTAAAGGGTTGTAGTACTTTTTGCAGCTTGTTGCAGCAACATGCTCGCTTCCACTGAGAGAGTGGGAGCTACGAATAGAGGTGCACAATGATTGGTTATCCGTTCAGTGCAATTTTTTATTTTATTTTAAAAAAGGACCGGAACTGGTCCACATTAAAAAATGTGTTGGATTTGATTTAATTAAAAAATTAGTTGGTATCAGATCTGTTGGTGTATTCTTATGGTAAAAAAACAATAACAATTGATCCAGTCAATTCTAAATCATAGTTATTTTGCAGACTTAATAATTAATATCCACTATTATTTTCGTCATTGACAAATTTGATTGACTGTGATGCATTTTTTTTTAAAACTAGGGTGTCTTACTTTTCACTTAGTTTTGTTTTGCATTGCTTTAATATTTTAATTTGAATGCTGAAATTCATTGTGACATCATGATTTTCATATTGATTAGTTAACATATGAAATTTGAATCATTAGATAGTATTTGTTTTTTGCTCTTAAAAAAAGTATCTTTAAAATGTTTAATTTGATACTTTTGAATTTTTTAATGTAGCCAGAGAGACATTTGTTTTTTGTCTAAATAAGCGTTAAAACTCCAATTCCATTTGCATGGATTTTTACAAAATGAAAATGGTATCTGTTTTTCTTCCCAATTTGATTTGATTAGAGGCTAACTATTAGCTGCAGGCTATAATGAACATTATAAGTTTAATTTTACAAGAAAAGAGCCACATGCCCCTGTTTTTGATGTTGTTGTAAGAAAAGTCCCTGTAGAAATGAATATGTAAATTTGGTTCCTAATTTTGAAAAATAGAAAACGCAAAGTGTCTTGCACTTTTCTGACAGAAATGAAGGTAACTTGGAGTTATTTTATTTTGATTTTTTTTATTTTTTTTAAAGTTTTGAAAAACGCAAGTTAACTTGCACTTTCTATCAGGAAATTGCAAACTAGTGTGCGCTTTCTGATTTAGTAAAAACAAGGACCTGATTTACATATTCATTGCTACATGGACTTGTCTGGCAACAACATCAGAAATAGTGAGCTGCTGTGCAAAGCCCTTTAATTTATGGCCTCTAATTGGTGATGAAAAGAACTTATTTCCTCAATTGGCAAACATCTAATTAACAAAAAATGAATTTATCGAGACATGATTATTTACAGTAGTGATATGAGTGAAAAATAATGTCGAATTAAATAATGAAAAACGAACACTACATGATTAATTACTGGATTAACATACATATTTTTAAAACTAGTAATCAATGTCTCGAACGGATAAAATAGGGGCTAACATCTAATTTGCAATTTCCATACCGAAGGACCTTAATTAGTTACTATTGCCAAATCAATAAAATTTACTATAGATAATAACCAAAATCTGTATTCTGATCATTCCAATGATATTTAGATTGGATTCAGTTGGATCGGATGGGATTTAAATGTCGAACAAATTGAATGATGATGGTACCTTAATTCATCGGGTTTGATCCACTATGCAGCTCTAGCTGCAATATATGCTGCAATATATGTAGGGATTTGGTGATTGTAGGACCTAAGATCTATAGTTTAGAGCCTTACCACTTTAGTGTTGGTTCTCGACATCTAAGTGTTACTGTTTATTAATAGTGATAAAAATTAATCTGTAGTAGCTAGCATCAAGTGAAAATTAAGGAAATCTTGGCGGGAATTAAGAATAAATTTTGAGCAATGAATATTATATCTTTTGTAATCAGTTATTTCTTTTTAGTTGTCTTGTTATTTGATATACTCTCTTTTTAATATAAGTGTAATTGTCCAGGGTAGAATTTTATAATTTCATACATGTATTTATGTACCACTTACGGGGTTGTGAATATTCAATATATGCAAGTGTGATGTATGTACCTATGTATGTATACATCAAGTAAATGATAGTGATAAATGATGTTAGTCTGTAGTTTTTGTAGACTTGTATGCGAGCATATTTATTTACAGGGCATTGGTGAACAAAGCTGCAGAACCTTATTAAAGTTCCGTCATATGATGCGGCGAACGGCATGCACCCTTTTGAATTATTAATTTATTACACCTGCTTTAAATTAAACGTCATAATTATTATATAAATAAAGCTAATATAATTTATGTTTCTTTTTCTAAAAGATATTTAGCTAGAATTTTTTTACAAAAATATAATTGAATGTCATGAGCATAGGATTTCTAGTACAAAAGTCGTTGTAGAAGTCAAAATCCAAAATGATTGAAGATGTTGAATAAAAAATTCGAATCTGAGGCATCCGTTTATTCTCAAAATTAATATCTACATCATCGGATTCATAAGCTTCAACGACTTTCTCATTTCGTGTAAATTTGTTTCAATCTTCTTTAAGATATAAAGGAGCTGAAACAGATAGTGTAAAACCTCTCGCTGTTGATGTTTGAGCACTTTGATATCTCAATGTAAACAAAATTATGCGATGCATACTAATTTTTGTGCAATTTAAAACCGAGTAAAAAGAATAAAAATACAAACTATAAAGGATACATCTTTTTTGCAACGTGTACCCTGTGCGGCATGGCGTCCCGCTTTCATAATACCATACAAATTTGCATGTACATGTTTATTTTTTGAACATTTAACTTTACTGTTGTGTATGAAAAATTAAATTAAGATATTGGAGAACAAAACAAAAAATAATGATAGAGAATCATGTATCCACATCATAAATATTTTTGAAGTACAAAGCAAGTTAAAAGGGTAAAGCATGCTTTTGTAACATTTAGCTGAAGCTGAATGTTGTTTTTTAATTTGCTATAACAAATCAGCTTCTCTTTTCTCTTTATGTCTAGAGATGTTTCTTGAATTTCATAGAACAACAAAAAAATTTGAGATGGTCTCATAGTGTTATGTTTGCACTAGAATGAATGAAGCACACCATTCAACGTGGCTTATATTCTTTTTTGCCCTTTAGCTTGTAATATGAAATCGAAGCCCAAAAGATATAGTTGCCGCTTAAGTGTTTTTTTTGTTAAATATGATTACCGTGCATTTTTTTGATTTATACTGTTTGTTTTGATAAGTTATAATCAAATCAGAAGCCATATGCTTGTAATTCTCTAGCATTCTAATGCATATTGTTAGATTATTTGATTGTTGATTATTGTGTTGGAGGTTGTAAAATCATTTGTTTTTACACACTTTGAATAATGACATGCAAACCAGATTAATTGGTTGGAACTTGGGATCATGAAATTTATGGGGCTTGCAAGTTTTATGAAATTTACATGCTTGATTTGAATGTGTTGCACCAATGGGATTGACTTCTTGCATT
Source organism: Allium fistulosum (assembly GCA_030737815.1). Classification (NCBI taxonomy): domain Eukaryota; kingdom Viridiplantae; phylum Streptophyta; class Magnoliopsida; order Asparagales; family Amaryllidaceae; genus Allium; species Allium fistulosum. Next base: position 616,688,039 of record CM060907.1, read on the forward strand.
TATGTTCATACATGTGCATATATATGTATGTATATACATGTTAACCCAGAAAATGGATCAATGCTCAGAAATCAGATGAAAGCACCCTTTCTTTTTTAAAACAAATGTAAAAGCAACAGAAATCCCAGATTAAGCAAGTAAGAATAGCAGAAGAGTAAAATACACAAGAATTTTTATAGTGGTTCGGCGTAATCTTCGGACTACGTCCACTTTAATCTCTTTTATTAGTTCTCTCTCTGGATTACAACTATTGATCTCAGATCTGACCACTATCAAGTGGATCTCAGATTTACAGTGGAGTTTCTAGAGAGTTTGAGAGGTGGAGTATAAGAGTGAAGAAGAGGAAGAAGTCTCCAATGTCAGAGATACCGGATCCCAGAGTTAAGTGCTGGAGGAGATGAAGTAGAAAAATTTCTCCTTGGTTGCAGGTAAGCTAGTATTTATAGAGAAATAGCCGTGTTGGGTCAGAAGTTCACATGGAGCAGAGTCCAGAGATCGGCCCGAAGTCACGTGCCAAATTACAGGATCCCCCCGAGTAATCAAACATGTTGGTGCCAACTTGTTTTCTTAGTTCGAATCACTTCGAACTTTCTTGCATCCTTTTTCCTACTTCATTTGCGGCGTCCCATGTTGTTTCCATCGATTGTTGGTTGATTTTGGTGATCGTTCCTTCATCACTTGGTTTATTCTGCCGTTCTAGCTGTTAACTCTTCAACTTTTGAAATAGATCGTCAAAAACCCTTGGAAATCACTTGGACACATATGGGAAAGGTAGATTAATAACTCGTGTGAAGTTGGAGCGGAGGAATATGAGGCAAAAACATGTCGTCACCGACATGAACAAGTCGGCACCGACTTGTGTAGTTAGTGTATTTTGGAATGAAACTTTTCCGAGCTATTCCTTTGCTTCATCTAAACGTGCCGCCAAGATCTCAAGTCGTTTCGTATTCATTTTGATATTCTAAGTCCAGTAGAAATCTGTTTTGACTCAAAAGCGGCTTAACGCTTGTATGTGTAGCATGGGAAGGATCAAATCTTCCTTCTAGCTTCCTCAGTGTGTAATTTATTTCATATTGAATTGAATTTTTCTGGACATGTTCTATTTGTTGGCGGGTTGCGGAAAGTTGAATAATTTCAAAACTTTCTACTGCTTCAGAATTACATTCCAAATCACCAGTTAATATAAATATTTCTGGTTTATATGAACTTGCGATTTCGAAGGGGTTAGAAGTTTTAAAATGATTCAAATTTTGCATAAATGATGTGCAAACAAATATAACATATCTACAGATTCACTTCAATAATTTTTTTTGGCGCAAAATGACGGGGGGAGATGAAAGAGTGATTTAAAGGATAAGGGATTTGGAGATCTAGATCACTCCCCCATGCTTATTTTGGTTTTTTCGATATGCATATGTTGAAAATATTCCATTGTTTCTTGTCTATACTGTGTGATCAGGATACTTTACCCAATAATTGATTGGTATGTGACATTGTTTCATTCCAAGGACTGCACCCTGATATTGTGCCCCAGGTGTAGGATTTCAGTTCTAACTAAATTTTTACGGATATTTTAGGAACTACGAGATCAAGATCAGTATCTTTGTATATATTTGACAGTTGCAAATACGAGAATTGTTCCATACTGTGTTTTACTGCATATTCCCTTTCTCCAAGTAAAGTATTTATCTTGGTCTGTTAATATTACGTTTGTGATGAATCATAGGGCGGATCCACAGAGGTATTGTATGTCAAGAACAGCGTCTTTACCTGATGATCACCAAAAGAATCAATATGTTCTTTCTACAAGAAATATTAATGGTGGTTTGAATGCTGGAATTGACAAGGGTCCGCACATGCTACCTGGTGGTAATAACATGGGAATGATGAATGTTCGAACTGCATCCATGCCTAGACCTGGTTTTCAAGGAATGCTGTCATCAGGCATGGTTTCTTCTGGAAACATGCTTGCAGGCAGTGGAGGAGCTGCAGGCCCTGGAAAGGCCCATCCTGGTGTTGTTGCTAGTCCCGGGAACTCGATGTTGAGAGCACGGGTGAGCCTTTTATCAATCATTATAACAGTTTTGGTTTTACTTCTACACATATCTTCTTTTTCTAAGCTTCTCCACATGAGAGAGAGTGTGTGTATAATTTTTTATTTTTTTATTGATTAAATTGTTTCTTATTCTTTTCACTCTTTCTTGAAATTTACATCATTCTGATATATGCTTCACTTACTGATTTTGCGAATTAAAAATAGTGGTATAAAATTATTTTCCTGCTAGCAATACAACCGATTCAAAGTGTTTCCAAATCCATTACTAAACTGCATGTATTTATAAATAAGTGCAATGTGGATCATACAAATTTGCATGCGTTTTGAGGTTGAAGTTTTTTCCCACAATAATATTTTTATTGAGCATTATGTAATCTTCATTTTTTCTGGTGGAAACATTTGTGAAGTTCATCTTTTGTTGGATGTGTGTGTGTGTGATTCTTTCATAGTGGCTTTTAGGTTATTTCTCTCAGATAACAAGTGTGGCTACATGTTCTATCATCATTATTTTTTTACTTCGATTAAACACTATTCTAATTCACTTTGGCTTGTTAGTTACTTAGGAAAAAAAATGTTTTTTTGCTGTAGCCTGGTCAAACCATGGAAGACCATAGACAAATGATGATGCAAGTCTCACAAGGAAACAATGGTCCATCGGTGCCACCTTTCAATGCTTTGAGTGCCCCCTTTTCTACTACAACTCCTAGTTTCTCATCAGTACCATTCCCAGGACAAACCTATCCCATGCGTGGTTCACCACATGGGCACCAACATCCAATGAACCATTCACAGCAAGCCTATGCTATGCGAATAGCTAAAGAGAGGGCTGAAAAACAACTCCAACAGCAAAAAATTATGCCTCAGTCGCAACAATCGTATGTTTCGTCTAATGCCATGCCATCACCACCACAAATTAGTAACCCCTCTCTCAAACCACAAGTCCAACCATCTTCGAATAATGCTAATCACAATAATAAGCAGATGCCACGTAATCCTCAGGTGACCTCTCAGCCTAATAAATTAAGGCCCCATCTGCAAGTCCACCAGCCAAGAAATCCGCATCAGCAAAAGCAACAAATGAAGGGTCTAATCGGAGGACCTGCCATGCTCATGCATCAGAATCTAGCTGTCGATTCCTCTCAAGTTGGCGGAGATAAAAAAATGTCGCAACCTGGCTCGGTCTTCTTTTCTGGAACCTCAGCCTTGAATTCGAATACGCCACACAAAATGTATTCTCAGCAGCCATCTCAAACAACGAAACAGACTTTGCCACTGCCTTCTCATTCGGATGCTTCTTTGCAAAGAATGGTAGTTCAGCCAAACCGAAAACCAAATTCCGATAGTCAAGCTACTATAGCTACTACGCTTCCTCGAAGCTCAGATAACGGAAGTACTGTAGACGCTAGATGTGACACACAGGCACCGCCTCTCCCTCCGGTTTCTCATTCAGATATTTCTTTGCAAAGATTAATTAACCGGAAGCCGAGTTCTGAAAATCAAACCATTCCCAGCACATCACATCTTCGAAGCTCAGATATTGCAAGTTCTGTAGAGGCAAGATGTGATACTAACACAACCTCGTCTATGACCACAAATGCCCAAGTTAGCGGCTCACCGCAGAGAAATATAGTTGGAAATGATACCACAGTTACAACTACTAATATTTCAGGTGATGGGAATAATAGTGTTGGAAAGCAATGGCAACCTCCACAAACACATAGGCATGGATTGCAAAATGTTAATATGTATTCAAAGTCTTCAAATTCAGGACCAAGTTGATGATATATATTTAACTAGCTGGATCCTTGAAGAGAGGATGTTCCTTGTGTAATACTGATGTACAGGTAAGCTTAACAGTAATATCACCATACTCAAAAATTTAACCCATAGGCAGGCTAGCACGTTGACTACTTCGTTCAAATTTATGTTTCTGCCTAACCTCCATTGTTTGAGTGTAACAGTAAATAGACATCCACTATTCTCTAATTTAATGCTTCCCCAACCAAAACATTGGCACTCTCTGTCTTGGTCGCTACCAATTTTATGCTGTTAATTTTAATTTTTATTCATGTATTTATTGTCGGCTTTTATATAATCCGACACTTGCTTTTCAAATTGCAACTTACATCGTGATGCATTGATATAAATGATTGAACAACTACTTCCGTTTTGATCTGAGAATCCCAAATCTGAAATGATAAAAAATGTACACTTAAATGGAATCTACTAAAGAGTTAAAAATAAACAACCCATAGAAAGCATACATACACAATCAAACTGATAATATTATTCTTTTACGGTTATTTATGAATGAACTGAGCTTGGGTTCTCTGTCCCCAAGTGCATGCTCCTCGTGTCCCCCAAAGATCCCAACCATTTATTCTTAACTATTTCAATCAGCTTATTTGATTAAGTGATGAGTGGTTGTGATTTCCTGGGGACAAAAGACACAGAAGTGGGATATAGGATCTGGTGTGGAATAATATGACCATTGACTACGTCTTTTTACACTTGAAGGTAGTCAATATCTTTTAGTATTTCTAGGAGTGCTTAATAACAAGCACTGCCTCTCTTTAAACATGAATTTATTAGTGAAGAATGATATGTAAAGACAAGAGAAACATTTCAGGAAGCTTCAAAGTGCTCTTGCATCAGTTTCTCCACTCGAGAGAAAACTCTTACCTCAAATTCATAGCGTTCGTGGGACCATTATCCTTAGCTAAGTCGAGTCATGCATTTTCTGAATCAATTGCCACAAATTTCAGTTTGCAAATTTGCATCTTCACTGGATATATAGTGACAATGCAGTAAAACAACCATACTAAACGCTTTGATGCGAAGTATGATTTTCATTCTGTAATACATGTTTCTTGAAGGAACATAATGTTTAAATGATAATGAAAATTCAATGTGTTGTGGGCTTAGTGTTATGGAAGATAATCAGTGAATCTATGTTTGTGTAGGATTTGTCTCAGAAATTTACTCATTTGATGTTCTGTTTGAAAAGATTGATTCTTCTCAAATTATTGCTTTTCTAGAGTCCCTTTTGCATTTATCCTTTATTGCTAAGCTTTAGGGTATTTTAGTCAGGCTGTTTTTTTGGTTACTTACCATAGAGCTTCATATTAAATATGCACAAAATTTTGCTTATTCCATTAAAGTTTGTAAGCTTAATAAATAAACTTAATTTGAGTGTTAAGCAACCTTACCCATACCATTATTCGAAGTAGCCTTTTCACGTAAAGCAAAGCTGCTAAAAGAAAACATGAACTATAAAATATAAACCTTGATAAAAGGTGATGCTAGCGAAACTGCCTATTCTACTGATGATAATAGCCATATGGAAGTAACCATACTCAACCCAACTTTTAAATCTAATTCACAGGTGCTATCCTAGCTTTTTGTTAGATATTTCGGTAATTCAATTTTTGATCTTCCAACATTTCTTTCTAGTGTCAAAAATTGTCTTATCTGTATATTCCTTCGGCAGCTTTATAACAAACTGTATCATTTTATTTGACCACTTTATAGTAAATAGCATGTTCGTAAATCTTTTCTTCCAGACCAAGCTGTTCTACTAAATTATTTGATAGTTATCTTTGAATTTCATCGAGTTGTCCGTGTAGCAGTTTAACCCTATGCATTTATTACATATGACGAGAGAAAAGTGAATACAATTATACTTCTCCGTAGTGTATTCCTTAAAACAGTCCATAGTTCCTTAATGATATCTGCAAAATCCACAGATACCTGCTACAGAATTTGAACCTATAAGATTTTTATTTGTTTGTTTTTGTTTTGTTCCTTTTGTTTTGATATCTTGTTATAATGTAGAACCTGTCAGATGTTGCTTTTGAAGTACCAAATGGCCATCCTACAGATCAGCATGTTATTCTCCGTCATGCCGTAGTGGATGATGTACCTTTTTTTTTCTTTTGAGAAAAAGGGAAATGTAAAAGGTTTGCCCATGATCTAGTTAGATCGTACCATAATAGGGTGGGAAGCTTCTTCCTCTTTCCCATGTCCTCTTTCCTATGTGGTAACCAAAATATTTCTTTCTACCCATGGGAGTATCAAAGCTTTTAACAATTGGATCATTATTAATGTAAACATAAGTTTTCAATTGGTTCATTCTAAGGTTTCAAATCTCCGATTTCAATCACGCTTCGTCTCGGAAGTTTCATACAAATTGCGTTGTAGGAGATATTCTGGTGTATATCTCGGAATGACATTCTGGGTGTCAAAACACATCTCAGAAATATCTTGAAGTAACTTGTGTGTCTAAAATTTATGTCTTGACGATCTATTTAACAATAAAAATGAAAATGGCAACATACTTCATTTGCATTAAAAAAAAACTGAAATTAATATTTTAGAGAAGAGTGGTAATTTATTTAACTTAATTGATTTGGTAATGGTTAAATAATATCTTCTTATTCGAGCATAAACAGAATATGAAGTCTTTTGTTGTGACTCATCAAGATTAAAAGTAAAAAAAATGTTCATGGATTTGATAGATAGTAATTGGGTTGGGCAGATCCTATTGAACCTATATGAAAATGAAAAACAATATTATGTAAAAGAAAAAAAATTTGGTTTGATTTTGGATTGAGATTTCGGTCCAAATTTCGGATGAGATTTGCATATTTTAGACTAGATGAGTGTCGGACGAGATATGAATAAGATTTATTGTCTTGTCTCGTCTAAGTGTGAAAATGAGATGTCGGGAGGGATATAGGAGATTTGAAACCATGGTTCGTTCATTCCTTGTAAAACCCGCTATAGTATAAATTGTAGTAAAAAGCAAAATATAGTCACTTCTCCAAATTTTTTGAATTAGGATATGTAGAAACTACCAGATATTACCTTGATTGAGTGTATTTTATGAGTATCCCCCTTAGAATGCTCTTCCATTTGCCCATAATTACCTTGATAATAACCAAAAAGCCTTCCCATATACACACAAGGTAGTTAAGGCGCTAAAGTCGTCAAACTTGCGCCTTTGGCTTTTTTGCTCCTTGAGCCTTTTTGTGTTTTCTAATGCTTCAATAAAAAGATTCATTCTCATAAAACAAGAGGAGGTAGAACATGTTATGTAAAAGGATCTCCTATTCTTCCATCAAACGTTCTGCATTTTTTTTCAAGAAACTCGGAATCAGATACCCATGGATTTTTTATTTGCTTACCGGCTTCATATAATTTGGAAAACACTAGTTTTTTCGAAGCATCTTACTCATATCCACGATTTAGAATTCTTTTTAAATCCTTTAATTATGATAGTTTTGTACAACCTTGCGCTTTTTCTGGTTTAAAAAACAGCACTATAAATCGACATTAAAAAGTTTTTTAATGTAAAATATATTTCTAAACAATCTTTTTGTAAATAAGAAAGCGCAAGTTGTTAGCTACAAAGTCATAAATGATAACCTTGATCAAAATGATGTCAAATTTAAGTCTACAACACTGAAAACATAGAAATTATAACAAAAAACTAGAAATCATAAAGATGTTTAAGTGTTCAACACAACACTTAAATTTTAATTCAACTTTTAATCACTAATATCCAATTTTAATTTAACTAAACTTTATATTTAAACTAAAAGTAACTAAAATTAAAATTAAATTAACATTACCTGAACTTTGAATTAAAATAACTAAGTCAACACCACTAGGCGCTCCGGCTTTGGTCTGTGAGGTCATTGGTTCGAATCTCACGTAATCTATCACTGAACATATATTGACTTATAGTATGCTATATATCACCTAAGACTTGTAATACAAATATGTGCTACCACCTAAGTACTAATTTTTTTTTTAAAAGTAACCTTTTATTTCAAATTCAGATGAACTAAAATTAAAATTAAACTTTAAATTAAAATTTAATTTAACAAAACTCTAAATTCGAATTAAAATTAACTAAAATCAAAATTAAATTAAAATTACCTAAACTTTAAATTAAAATTAACTAAACTTTAAATTAAAATTAACTAAACTTTAAATTAAAGTTAAAATTAAAGTTAAAATTAAACTAATTATTTGTAATCACAAACTTATATTTAACTTAATTTAAAAGTTTAGATCTAACTTAACTGTTGTTTATATTAAATGTAAATTTTAAACACTAATTACTTTTAAAATACTAAATTTTACTTAGTTTAATACATAAGTTTTAAAAACAGCCGAAAAGACGAGGCGGAGGGAGCTACAAGCGTGACAGCGAGATTTGGCAGGAGTTTGCTGCGGCGGCTGCTTGGACCAGAAGTTGCGATGGCGACGACGGTGGTTTGAAGCTCGATTTATGGTAGAATTTTTTTACTGCAGTCAAGGTTGAAGTCGCTTGAGTTTCGATTCAAATTTGGGTTGAGAACGGTTTCGAAAATAATTGGACTGGAGGAAGTACTCATTTTCCAACCTTGAAACCATACCCTAGTCGAGGCATGCTTTTTAAGCACCTTAGGGCTTCTCCACCTTAGCAAAAATGCGCTTTTTGGGCGCCTTGAATGGCTCGAGTGTCTCATCTTCCAAAAGGCACAACTGCTGTTCCCGAGCCTTTTTGCTTTTCTTTAACAAGTTACATATTTTTAGCCTAATGTATTCGACCACTTCTAATTTAGAGCATTTACGTTGCGCACTACAACTGACATAAAACCATGTCATTTTCAAGTTTAAGGCGCCTATTAATTATTTTTACAAGCTTGGATGAAATGACAGATTAATTTTTAACCCACCCTGGGAAACACGAAGAGCGTCATATTTGGCACCTATATGAAAGTTAATATATGAGCACTCTTTTTGTTATCCAATTTTGTGATCAAACCACATCTAGACAAGTTAGAACAATTTAACAGAGAAATTACCAAGCAGAAATCCAAAGCGATAACTGCCAAACTCTAATATTGTGTAGAAACAATGGATGAAGTCATGAACATGTCAAAAGCTTTCTAAATAGCCAATACACTAAGCAAATACAAGTGCGAAGTCCAATGCCTGAATATCAGTCGAAGCCATGGATCGGTACCGATCCATGGTAGCTGACACAAACTACTTCGATTGTTATGGCGTGCAATGCTAGGACATTCATCAACTCAAAACATTCGATTATGTGATGGTTCACTAGCAAGGTGCAACTCAAACGATCGATGGACAAACCGGTTGTTATCAACCAACATTCAAATCAAGGGATTCGATCAAATTCAAGCTCATACTCATGCAACTAGATACCAAGGACAAATACACAAGCCAAACAAACCACTACATCAATTCGAAGAAAGATTTGCCATCCGTCTTATGGATCGGTACCGATCCATAGGCATGGATCGGTACCGATCCATGAAACTTGATGACGTGGCTTTGATCTTCTTCGAGCAACTTCCTCTGGGCGTGGTGGTGTGATCGTGGATGAGCAAATTTAGGCGATCAAAGTCTATAAATAGTTAAGAAGGGGCATCATTTCAGGGATCTTTTGGCTCTCTTAACAATTTCTTATATAATTTCTTCTAACCCCGAGGATCATTACTGATCCATACAAACAGAATTTGCAAATAGCAACCACATCAGCAACAAAGCTAAGTGGACGTAGGCAACGATTAGTTGAACCACTATATAAATTTTGTGTCTTGTTATTTCTTATTTTCGTTTACTTTCTTTACTATTTTTTCTACTATACTCATTTTGGTGTGTGCCGCATTTCGATACGAACATTTTGGTGCATCACCTAGTACAACTCAAGATTCGACAACTTGAAACTAGAATTTAAGAAAGATGACGAGATCAACGACTAGAAGAACCGCTGGAGAAAGCCAACGAGGTCGTAGGGACAGCCAAGAGATGTCCTTAGGATTTAACCCTCTTTCCTTCTACATAACTAGAGATGAGATGGAAACGATGATGACAGAGATATAAAACAGAATAGCCGGTCAGGATTCTTTAGAAGGATGGGAACAGTCGGAGTTGCTGCAGATCAAAACTAGAGACTAGAGGCCAGAACGAATGCCCTTGAAAATGAAATGGAGCAAAGTGTGGCGATCCCCATAGAGGTGCCATGGATCGGTACCGATCCCCGAGCACGGATCGGTATCGATCCCAAGGACTTGGGGGCATGGCTGATGTGAACTTGGAGAAAGACGGTGCATGCCTAGGAAACAATGCTAAATACTAGAACGCGAATCCGAATGCATATGCGTGACCAGAGAAGTACATACCAGAGTTTCCTTGTAGGAACGGAGGGCAGAACGAAAATGTGGAGCAGAGACTTTCATTAGATGACAACGATAGAATCGCCGAGATAGTTAGATGAGCAATGAGAGGTGGACCGCCAGACTAGAGTCTGAAAGACGTAATTAGGAACCCCTTCACTTCAACGTCTGGTATGTGAGAAATCCGCCCTATTTCAGGCTATCGACATTGGAAACGTACGATGAAAAAATTGATCCAACGGTTCATTTAATGAGATACATCCGACATATGAAGGTGTTTAGTGCATATGAAGAAGTAATGAGACGGTGTTTCCGCTTGTATTTAACAGATTCAGCGGCGATGTGGTTTAGACAGCTGGAGAACGGCTCTATCATCACGTGGATCGAATTAGTGAACAGATTCATGAGGCAATTGAGAGTTCACATTCCGAGACCAAAGAATATGATGATGCTATCGAGCGTGAAGCAAAGGGCCAAAAGACCCTGAGGAGTTATATGACTTGATTTACTACGGCAGCTGCCGTGGTTCATAAGCCGAACCCATCAGTGATTTTGATGGTGGCTGTTTCGGGAGTTGCTAGTAAGACATATTTTAAGATTGCTTTGGAAAGAGATCTACCAACGGATCTCGTGGAATTCTATCATTATGCTGAAAGATATTTGCGTCAAGAGGACGTCAAAACTGAAAAGGCACCGGTTAATATCCTGAATGACGGGGGACCGTCCGGGGTAGGATTTGGTAAAAAGATATAGGAAAACAAAAGGCCGATGACGGCTTTGGAGGACCAAAGCGGCAGAGAAGGGAACAAAAATTCTCTTCTACACGGAATTGAACCAAACCTCGAAGAGGATTTACTTGGATACTGGGGGCAGATTCCTTACTGGAAACCAATGAGAAGAGAACCCGCCGATCGGGAGAGAAAATCAGGAAATACTGCCATTCCATGAGCTAGATGGGCATGAAGCAAACGATTGCAGGCGTCTTCGTGACCTGATTGAGGAACTGGTTAGGAACAACCAATTGCAGCAATACGTAAGAAATCGAGCTACGGTGATGGAACATGAGCAGCCATCATCTGCAGCAAATCTAAGCGGTCTCAAGTTGGGCCGATGATAGTTATCCCATGACCGGGACGGCAGAGAGTCATGTTTGATTCACACTTTTCCTTTTGCTTTCAATAAATGATATGACATTACAGTCAAACCACTTACTCGTGTATGGGACCTCGATCGGTCTCTAGGCACACGGAAGCTGGATGTTAGGTTGTAGTGTCTGAACGAATGTTGTGATAGATGTTAAAACTTAAATTATGCGAATTCTTGATTTTGAAGACCGCTTGAACGTGATGATTGAAATTGATCATGGTAGTCTTTTTCGGAGAAACAAGACGATGACCACAAGGTGCAAGCCCGTGCCGGAGAGCAGGTGGATTGGGCTTGTGCGAAGATAAGTCCCCTCACCGGAGAGTGAGCGGATTGGATTCAGCAAGGGTCCGGAGAGATCGAATCCTAGATTAGTTGTCAAACGATCGGAGAGATCGATCCTTAGACTGAATGTCAAACGATCAGAAAAGATCGAACCCTAGATTGAATGATAAACGATCCGAAGAGATTGTATATTAAAATAACGGTCCGGAGAGATCAGTGAACGAACTAACGATCCAGAGGGACCGATGATTGATTTAATGATCCAAAGAAATCGATGATTGGATTAACGATCCAGAGAGATTGATGGTTGGATTAGCGATCCGAAGAGATCAAGGAACGATCCAGAGAGATCGAAAAACGATCTGGAGAGATCGACAATGGACTAGCAACCCGAAAAGGTTGAAGATTTGATTAACGATTCAGAGTGATCAAGAATTGATTTGATCATTGAGTGCACAGCTCGGAGACCTTGAAAACTAAATTTGGTTTCGAATACCAATTGACCTTGAAACAATTCGATAGCATTTACCGAATTGAGCTATTGATTTTAATACATATTTATCAACTTCCGGATGAACATAGGACGATCCTGATTTACGATGTACTGTATTATACGATAATTCCAGGAGAACACAGAACGATGATCATTTATGACTAACACTTAAGTAAGGACTCGAATCCTTTGCTATTGTGGTCTGGAATGGTCTTTGACTTGCATGTGGATTTGAAGGAACCAGGTGATTCACCGCAGCTTGGTCGATTGATAGCCAAGAAATTCAACCACCAATGTTTCATCGACTTCGATACTTGTCATTGAGCAAAACGCGCCTTCTATTCACAAGGCATGCTTGGAGGGCAAATGTCATCCAATTTTTTGACCAAGCCACATCTGGACGAGTTAGAACAATTTAACAGAGAAATTACCAAGCAAAAATCCAAAGCGATAACTGCCAAACTCTGATATTGTGTAGAAACAATGGATGGAGTCATGAGCTTGTCAAAAGCTCCGAAAATAGCCAATACACTTAAGCAAATACAAGTGCAAAGTTCAATGCCCGAATATCAATCGAAGCACGGATCGGTACCGATCCGTAGTAGTTGCCCTAAACTACTTCGATTGTTATGGCGTGCAATGCTAAGACATTCATCAACTCAAAACATGTGATTAGGTGATGGTTCACTAGCAAGGCGCAACTCAAACGATCGGTGGACAAATCAGTTGTTATCAACCAACATTCAAACCAAGGGATTCGGTCAAATTCAAGCTCATGCTCATGCATCTAGATACCAAGGACAAAGGCACAAGCCAAGCAAGCCACTACATCAACTCGAAGAAGGATTTGTCATCCATCTTAAGGATCGGTACCGATCCATCTTAAGGATCGGTACCGATTCATAGGCATGGATCGGTACCGATTCATAGGCATGGATCGGTACCGATTCATAGGCATGGATCGGTACCGATCCATGAAACTTGATTTGCGTGGCCACGATCTTCTTCTGGACGTGGGAAACGTGGGTGTGATCGTAGATGAGCAAATTTCAACGACTATGACTATAAATAGGCATGAAGGGGTATCATTTCGAGGATCTTTTGGCTCTCTTAACAATCTCTTGTAATCACGAGGATCATTACCGATTCATAAGAACAGCATTTGTAAACGACAACCAAATCAGCAAAAAGCTAAGTGGACGTAGGCAATGATTAGCAGAACTACTATAAAACTTTTGTGTCTTGTTATTTCTTATTTTCGTTTACTTTCTTTACTTTTTTTTTCTACCATACTCATTTGGGCGTGTGCCACATTTTGGTGCTTTTGGAACAAAAAATGACGGTACAATTTTCCTATATATTGCATTTTCAAAACAATCGGCTGATAAAAATATACTGTTTATTTATAGTGAATGTTTATTTATTATGAATTAGTTGAACCTGTGACAAACATATAGAAAAAAATATATAGAAAATAACGAGGTTACGGCCGAAACACCGATATTTTGATTGTTTTATCTCTTTTTCAATAAAGATCTAATCGAAACTCCGGTACAATTAAATAACCACTGAACATCGAGTTTTACAGAAACTCAAAAAAAAATCAGTTTAAGTTTCAAATCTACGAAGATTTAAATATGAAAATTTAACTTAAGAAACATACAAAATCACAAAATATGTTAATGACGGAACTAGAAAATGTTGAAACGAAGCAATGAATCAATATTTTTTAATGTTGTATAATATTTATAATTAATCAATATTGTTGGTTAATATTTCATTTTTAAGTAAGGATATAATATGCGTTTTGTTTCAATAAATCAAACATGTGTTATTTTTGAAAAATAAATAAAGAAATCCGACATTGGAACCTGAATTCTCGAAATTTACAAATTAAATAAAAAATCTTAAAAATTACAAAAATCCGAAATACACTATATTTTTTTTGAAAATGAATTTTTTTTTGAAAATGCAAATACACATGAAATATTGACCATCGAATTTGTTCGTCTTTACACAGAAGGTGGAAATCAGGGTGAGTTCTAATGGTTGAAATTCTTATGGCAGATTTTGTATCATTATTCTGTGTCCAAATAGTATTTCCTATATATATATATATATATATATATATATATATATATATAATGGTATAGAAATGTATTATCGCTATTCAAACAAATATTCAGGGCTCTTATAGCCCCCAGTTAGGCTTGTTCGAAAATTTGTTGTCGAACCTGATTAATTGCTCTTTGTTGTTCAAAATGAAGGATTTCATTTTTGTAATTTTCTAATTGTTCAAACTCTCAGAAGTCGCATTAATCAATATGCTTGAAGATGGAGTGTGTGTGTGAATACTGATGCAATTTTGCATGAAAATGAAAAAAGTTGGGTTTATGTCCAATTGGATACACGAAGAAGTCATAGAAAGCTTATATATATATATATATATATATATATATATATATATATATATATATATAGAAGAAATCCGGTTTTAGATTTTTCTGTAAGAGAAAAAATCTATGTATCTTTTTTTCTTCTTCTTTCGTCGAGCTTCATAGCTGAGCTACCACATGAAACGATCAATATTTTACCAATGAAAATTGTGCTAATTATAATTTGTCTATGTTGCTATTGAATATTGTTAGTCTATTTATACAGGAAAAAGTACCAAAAAATATCAGCATTTACAAACCAAATAAAGCGGAATTTTCAAATTTATTGAAACAGACTGAATTTTTCAAACTTACAAATAACCGAATTTGGTCAAATTCTATTCATACATTAATAACTACTTAACATACACCAAAAATATAATAAACTATTATATATAAATAAAATACTTAATATACACCATTAACTTTATAAATTTATCCTTCTCATCTTCATCATCATCTCTCCTTCAAATTTAAAAATCATTGGGAAAGAAGTTAGAAATTTTTAGCACTAAACTAAGTTAAAATTCAACAAAATCAACTCTGCTTTCTAAAGAAAAATCGAGTCAGAATTCAACAAAATCAGCTTTAATTACTATTGTCGCTTCTTTATTACTAATTTTTTTTTTCAAAATTCCCCAATTTAAACCAAATCAACTTTTATTTTAGAAAAAAGTTGAATTATTTTAAATTAGTGTTGTCATTCGTGTAAATTGGCTCAATTGGTATCTTTAAAATCAGCTTTAATGTACACCATTTTTAATAGTTCGTGTAAATTTGATTTGGTCATATTTGTCAACTTTAAGATGATAGGTTATAAGAAAATGATCAAAGATGTAACTAAGAAAAATGATAATTTGTAACATATTTTTGAAAAATAATGGAGTATGTTTGGTTATTTTTGGGGTATGAATAGAATTTGCCCCAATTTTCGGTGTATAATCAAATAATGGTGCACTTTGCTTAAGTTGCTCAGGAAAACAACTTGATATTGTATTAAATCATTTCCCATCGGCTAGTGTTATATAATTAAAGCAGAGTACTCATTCAACTTTTATATATTTAAAGTATACATTGTTTGGTAAATGCTAATTTTATTTGGAAGAAAATTAAATTAATTTGTATCGTGGGTCTGCTGCAGTTGTGGTAAACTATCTTCATCTTCACAAGAAATTTTCATTTCAGTTTGTTCCTTGTATCAGATATCATATAGCCGAGGATAACAATTGCTTCCCTTTGAAGAAAATTGAGCACATACTTCATTACCCATTTTGGAAAAGAGAAAAAAACAGAAGGAAATTGAGGTTATGGACATGTGTGGCAATGTTGTCTATAAAACACAAATTTTGGGTAATCAGTCCCTGTGCTACCGTAACATTGTGCATGAAGGGAGATGGACTTGACGTTTAGTTTTTGTTCTTTTTCCTCCAATTTTATTTAAATGCTAGCCATATTGCTGTTTCATCTGCAATTATGATGAGAAGTTGTATAAAGATAGTATGTTAGTTGGTAATTAGCGGGGAAATTTGTATTAGTAAAATTGTGTTTTGGTGTAGTTAAAATAACTTTTTGGGTCGAAATGAAATATACAAGTATGTATGTATCGGGAAATGGGAGGTGAGTTATTTTGATCAAATTATTCATTAGTGGGTAATGTTTATTGGATTAGTTGATCTGTGCTGCTAAATTGTTTTGGACGAAATCTCATCAAATTGAATAAAATTTGGTAGAGTGCTGTGTCTAGTGGTTATACTATTGCTAGTGTTCTGTAAAAATCCTTTCATTTGAGTATAGTGGTCTTGGCATGTTTGTTTGCATGCTCGAAGCAAATTCAACGTACGGTAGGGTGTAATGAAATCTAGTAGGGTGAAATGTTAAGCAAACTGAGTTTATAGGTTTAAATTTCAACCAGTTAGCCGTTGACTAGCTTAAAAGATGGCTGGTGTATCATTATTGAAAGGGAACTGATTATGATGCAAACAAGGAGTGAGAAACTTGCACTTAAGAAGAGCAAAAAAAAAACATTAACCACCAACGGTCTCCATGATTGTATTTTGGAGAATGGGATCCAAAACCAGGGTTTTCCATCAAATTTGGGATTGATAACCGAATCTCGGTTTTATGAATGGAGGAGTAAAAGGCATGGAAAAGGGATTTGAATTATTCACAATAAAAGTACTTGTGTAAACAAACGGTTGCTCTGGAGCGATCCACCAAGTCTCGATCAAAAAATGTAGTTTGATTCATTACTGAAGTATTGTTCAAACATAACTTGTTTTTGTAGAAGCATGAACTTCTTCTATAGAACCATTTTTTTCTTGGTCCCAATTCAATACTAAGCAAGTCCGAACTAATTGAATACTTGTGTGAAAAATTCCACGAATTGACTTTCCATTTCCATAAAGGATATAATTGACAATTCTAAGTTGGACATTATCTTTTTCCTGCAAGAGATCTTGAGTGAAAAGTTTTGCTAAATTTATCCCATCAGCTATTTCATATGTGATTACGGGCCGAACCAAAACAAAATACTTTTTTTTAATGGGTGTGATTCGTTGGACATAAATCCAATTTTTCAAAATTTTTGATTCCTTAGAATTTTTTTTTTTCATTCCAAATATGTAAATGCATGGAAATCAAGGTGGGCGTGGACAAAGCACTTTGTCATTATTTTGGATTTGTCGTCAAAATTATATCAAATTCCTCTTATATAAATAATTATGGTTTACAGTTTGAAATTAAAGTTCTTACCAAATTAATCTTGGCTGTTTGGGTGTCAAAACCAGCGTAAACACGAGTATTTAAGACTGATGCAAATAATCTCAATTCGTTGAGAACTAATACAAACTGAATATCGATACCATTTCGCAAAACGATTTGATCTTAGGTGTTTACGTGTGTCATCACAATCGATATAATAAAGGGCAAGAAAAATATAATATCAAAGAGTATAGAAGAGCCGTTTAAATGAAATTGTTATAGAATTTGTTGTGGCTACTCGTGTCCTATTTGAATAGATACCTTGATAACAGAGATAGATTGTAACAATTTATATTTTAGCATTTAGTAATTAGAGATAATTAATCGTTTTACTTGAATTGAACAATTAAAGCTAACTAATGCCTTAAAAAGGATTTTTTGAAGATGAATGAAGCAAGATTGAAGATTTGTTCCATTGCATTTCTAATGTCGTTTACATATGAAAAATCATAAAGTTAAAGGTGTGCCTAGAAGCAATTATGTAAATTGTTATATATCTAAAATCTTAAAATCTTGTAAAGAAATTTTATTCGAAATAAAGTATGCTTGGTATTGGTTTTGTTTTTCATTATATATATTGTTATATTGTGATATATACTTTAAATATATAAAAGTTGAATGAGTACTCTGCTTTAATAAAATACCACTTTTACTATAAAAAAAATAAGTAAAAAAATCCTTAAAAAGTATTTATATATTGCAGTTTTGAATATGTTCATAACCATGAGTTTGAATAAAACACTTAAAATACTTACTTCAACGTTCTACCTCTATTCCCATACTACTAAAGAGAATTACTGGTAATCCTTTCTGGTGATATGGAGAATGAAGCTTGCTAGGAGCGACTACACGTGAATGTTTCTTTGGACTAACATCAATACTTATCTCATCTCAACACATATCAACAATATACGTACACGCTATCGACACAAAGCAATAAAGACATGGGTATAGCAAGACAGAACAATATAATCATATACAAAGAACATAGAGTCGCAAATCGCAGTAGAAAAATATAATACATATCAAATTGATACCAACTGTAATGTCTTTCGCACTACGACAATACATACCAAGTTAAGTTCAAAATAAACAACTCATAGCCATCTCATCAAAATATAAATACAAGGAGACATCCAAAGGAAAATATAAATCGACAACTCAAACACAATATAATAGATACCCTGTCTTCTTTAAAGCCCAACATCCAAAATGGTTAATGTCCCTGTACTTGAAAAGTCTCGGACTGAGTCGAGTATTATATAATAATAAACGGGCCACACTATATCTAAATCCAAGGTGAGTACTGTTATACAACCTTTTGACCAGACAATATTCGGACAAACTAAACGATTCGAACTTGGGAGTTATCAAGACAGGCAGCCCGGAGAGATAGCCCTAGAGTCTGGAAACCAAGCCCAAACAGAGCTACGAGACAAAGGACAAACCATCACAAAAATGAACAACAAAAATCCACCAAAGTGGTGGATCGATATCAATCCAACCACTTAGATCGGTTCCGATCCACAAACCTTTATCATTTCTTGCTCTCACTCCTACTACTTGTAAGTGATGATCCCAGCTGCTTATCTCGAGTATTATTTCGTTGATCCTATGCAATTCTCTATCGATCTTCACGAGCGCTCAAAGTCAGCAACTCCATTCTTCTATCGATCCATCATTTGAATTTAGAAACAAGCTAATAATGGTGCAAACATGTTTGGAATCACGAAGCTAATCACGAATCGAGTTAGGACAAGAAGTTCAAAGTCATCCATATGAAGAATATATGGATCGGTACCGATCCGTGATTATTGATGAGGTGCCTACCTAATTTTCTAGAGAAGTGGTCTATGGCGTGGAAAACTATATGGGGATCATGGGAGCAGGATTTTAGGCTTCCTACAGCTATGAATAGGAGAACATGACTCATTTTTAAGGATCCTTTTTGGCTCTCTTGCTCTCTAACTCCAATCCCTTATAATCACCCACAGATTTATACCAATCCGTAAGAACTTGTACTTGCAAGTCAGCAATCAAAGCAATAAAATCATTAAGTGGACGTAGGCCAAGATTAGTGAACCACTATAAAATGCTGGGTTCTTTTCTTACTCCTTTTCATTTAATTTTCTTTACTTTTTATTCTTAACACAATCTCTTTGGTGTTTGTGCCATTTTTGGTTCAAACGTTTTGGTGCTTTCATTGAGAGTGATATTCTCAGGCTATTTGGATCCATCATCTACTATTGAATTTATTAGATCCGAGAGATAGATCCAATCTTCCAATCTTACTGTTCAACTATTTAGATTTTCAACAATCTATAAGAAGCTATTTTCCATGGCCCTAAGGAGAGACCGTTCTACAACTCCAGAATTGCTAATGATGCTGAGAACCAGAATGCTCAGCATGTGGATGAAGTTTCCCAGCCAAATAAGCCAAAGATCTAGAATCCAACTGATGTCGTGACCTGTGTGGAGATGGATCTTATGATGAAGTAAATGGAGGATAGGTTCCAGGAGAATCATAATGAGATGACCCAATAAATGTAGGAGAGTTTGAGACTGCTGAACGAACTAACTCAGAACTGCTGTAGAAGGAGCAGCATTGACTTAACATCTTTTGATTCAGAGTCTGATAGTCCTCATTATCCGAGCAGAGATAGAGGAATAGAAAGCATAAATGGCTCAAAACACTACTGGGACTTTATATCAAGAACGGAGACAAACCCGTGGGAAGGGTTTGTGGATCGGTACTGATCCAATATTAGGATCGGTACCGATCCAACAAATGTTGGATCCGACGATTGCCCTCTTGATGGTGGCGTGGACCTGATCTTTGGTCGTGTTGTAGATGATCAGAATATGGAATATCGAGCTAATGCTAACGATCCTCCGCACATGAATCAAATAGGGGACTACTGGACGAATGGATCTCTCGGAGTCTGGAGTACCCAAGTGTCGAGGGTCTGCCCATGAGTATTTGTCGGGCCGAACACTCGAAATGAATCCCAATTATCGCCATTCAGCCGAACCTGTAGAACCGAAATACTTGGTCGAGTTGGTCTGAAAACTTATGAATGAAAATCAGTTTAGAGGTAATGATGAGTGGGGTACTTCTCCAAGTCGGTATCTGTTTACTAAGATCCTTCTACATGCGGAGTATCCACAGAGATTTGTAATGCCGACGATGCCTGTATACGACGGAAAAACAGATCCAAGGCAGCACTTGATGAAATACGAATGACATATGGACTCTTCTAGAACAACTGATGATATAAGATGTCGTTGCTTTCCAATCTTCCTAAAGGGATTAGCGACGACGTGGTTCACTCGGCTCCCGGTAAGATCTATATTGTCTTTTGTTGAGTTTCCACGAAGGTTTCTAGAGCAATTCCATCTACACTGTTCATGCCCGAAGGATGTGATGTCGTTATCAAACCTCTTCTAGGGCGTGGGGATAGTCATTGAAGGATTTCTTGAACATGTTCCATACAGGGGTGATGGAAGTTACGAATGCTAAAGATGGCACTGATTAGGGGGATTCATCCTGAGATTGATCTCGGGAGATGGTTGGAAATGAAATCCCTGTCAACGATGGATATTTTGTACAGGAAGGCTAATCAGTTCTTGCTCTTGGAAGAGGTGCGGACTCGTTCCCGAAGGGATGACGCTGGGCCTTCAGCTGAAGTGTTACAAAATAATATCGGTGTAAAACAGTCCGGAGGGAGTTTCGAAAATGTAGATGTAAATGTTGGCAAAAAGAATGATGGTCAGAAATAGAGTGATAATGGGGTCAGAAAGTGAAAGTTCGATAATAGGAATAGTCCTAGGATCCCTAAGTATGACAGCTATATCGAGTTGAATAACTCAATAGAGAATATCTACATGGCTACTCAAGGAACCGAGCGATACAGGAAGCCGACTCTGAGAGAGTCGACCGAGAAGGAAAAAAAATCTGGCAAGTTTTGCATGTTCCATGAGGCACATGGTCATAACACCAATGAGTGCATACACTTGGGTGATATGATTGAGGAGTTTATATGTAAAAAGAAGTTGCAGTAGTTTGTGAAAGTCCCGCAAGTTGGTGGGCCAGGAAATTCCAACCCCTTGAGGTCGACATCCCAACGGTTGCAAGTCGGGTCTAGTGGTGAAGAGCTTAGGCAGCCTGAAAAACGTTTGGTGATAAATATAATCATCGGTGGACCACATCCAACTGACAAGATCTGGAACAAGATGGATCTGTACGTTGGTACTTTGAAACATACAGAGAATGAAAGCTGCTTTGCTATAGAGGACGGAGCTCCGGTAAAACAATTCAGAACCATGACAGACGACATTGTTTTCCAAAACAGAGACGCTGATGGAGTAGAAGCCCCAACGATTGACCCGCTCGTGATTACGACGACGATTGGTCCTGCTGTTGTACGAGAAGTGCAGGTTGACTATGGGAGTTCGGTCAACATTTTATTTAAGAATGCCTACGACCATATGCTTCTGGAGGGCAAGGACTTGAAACCGTGTAAATCTCGGATCTAAGGATTTAACGGGATGGCTATAGAGCTAGTTGGATATGTGGAATTACTGGTGGTGCTTGGTGAGGGTGACTGCAAGCGAGTGCGGGTCCTGCCTTTTGTGGTGTTGGATATTTACTCTACTTACAACGCATTTTTGGATCGAACGGCCCTGCCTGAATTTCGAGCATCCATAGCTCCTTGGTGTTTGACGATGAAATTTCCTAGAGAGAATGACGTGGGAATAGTCTAGGGAGATCAGGGGCTTGGCCGCGAGTGTTACGTCGCTGAGGTGAAGGAGGCGAGACGAAAAGAGAAAGGAAAGGGTGTAGAGGGGACTCTCTATATCAAGGCTTTGGACGCATAGCAACCACTGCCTGAGCCCTGGCTTGGGCAGCACAGTCGGCACCATAAGGATATGGATCCACGAAAAGAGTCGTTGGATGAATGGGCAGCTCCAGTCGAGTAGATGATTAACATTTCGGTCAGCCATGATTATTCTATGCGGATCCTAAAGGTCGGATCACAACTCGACATGAGTTTGATAAAGGATTTGGTTGGTTTCCTCCGGGTGAACCTGGATGTGTTCGCCTGGACACACTCTGACATGTATGGGATCTCGCCGGAGATAGTGAGCCATACATTAAATGTAAATCCTTAATGTGTTCCTGTGAAACAAAACGCCGCAGCCTGGGCCAAAGAGATCCACCGCACTCAAAGAAGAGGTGGATAAGCTGAAGGACAATGGCTTCATTCGTGATGCCTTATACCCGAAATGGGTATCCAACCCGGTCTTGTTGAAGAAAGCTAATAGAAAGTGGAGGGCAACATCGACTATTTTGATTTGAATAAGGCATGCCCAAAAGACATCTTCCCACTTTCAAGGATTAATTAGTTGGTGGACTCAACGGTCGAACATGAAATGCTTTCGTTCATGGATGCGTACTCTGGATACAATCAGATCCCAATTCACGTCCTAGACCAGGAACATACCAACTTTATAACCGACTTAGGACTGTATTGCTGTCTAGTCATGTCATTTGGATTAAAGAATGCTGGAGCGACTTACCAAAGGCTAGTAAACATGATGTTCAAAGATCGGATTGGGCGTTCAATGGAAGTCTATGTGGATGACAAGATCGTGAAGTCATGACGTTTGGGAAACCACATTGATGATTTGGCAGTGATGTTCGGCGTTCTCCAAAAATATAGGATAAAGCTCAACCATTTGAAATGCTCGTCTGGCATTGCGACAGGGAAATTCTTAGGCTTTATTGTTAACTTCCATGGGATTGAAGCCAACTTGGAAAAGATCGAGGCATTGAGAAACATAGAAGCCTCGAAGACGATCAAGGAGGTCCAGAGTTTAAATGGGAAGGTCGCTGTGCAGAGTCGATTCATCTCCAGAACAACAGTCAAATGCATCCCTTTCTTTGACGCAATTAAGAAGGGAAAAAGGAATTTTAGTTGAACGCGGGACTGTAAAGACTCATTTCAAGCTCTGATGGATCACTTGGAGAGATCCCTATTCTTTCAAAGCCGATGGATAACGAGGACTTGTTTATATACCCGGCAGTATCTGCGCATGCCTTGAGCGCCGCACTCGTACGTGAGGAATCCTGCATCTAATGACCAGTCTACTACATCGGTAAGCGAGTGACAAGGGCAAAAAGAAATTACCCAAGGCTGAAAAAGCTTGCATATTTCCGGTTGATCGCTTCAAGGAAGCTCCGCCCCTACTTTCAGGCTCACCCAATCAAGTTCTTATCGACCAACCTTTGCGACAAGTCTTGTAGCGACCTGAGACTTCTAGAAGGTTATTGAAATAAAACATTGAATTGAGCCAATACGACATAACTTATCACCCTCAGAGATCTATCTAGGGTCAAGCTTTGGCGGATTTCATAGTTGAGTACACTGCGTGAGACGATACTTCGGAGAGCAGTGGTGAGCAGAATGCTAGGTGGAAGACGTACATAGATGCTGCATCGAATAAACATTGTTCTGATGCTGGAGTTGTACTTGTCACTCCTGAGGAATGTTCAATTTGTTATTCCTTGAGACTCGATTTCCATGCAACAAACAACAAAGCTGAGTATGAAGCAATGATTGCGAAACTCAAAATCTTCAAGGAACTGCGAGTTAAAACTTTACATATCTTTTGTGATTCCCAACTGGTGGTGTGTCATGTCAGGAAAGAGTTTCAGGCGAAAGGAGCAAGGCTAGCTCCTTATCTAAATCGTGTCATTGAACTACTTAATGATATTGAATATTACACAATAACGCATATTCCCAGAGAGGAAAATGCGAAGGCCGATTCACTGGCTAAGCTGGCCAGTTCTGGAGATGCACAACTCATGGGTCTGGTTCCGGTGGAAGTGTTGTAGGCTCCGAGCATCGACCACATGGATGTCGATTGGATCTTAGAGGTCGAGTGTGAGAAGGTGTCATGGATGACTCCAATATAGACTATTTATAGATGGGAATCCTTCCGGATAGAAGGAACGAGTGACGGAAGCTCCTTCTCCAAGCTTCAAGATATGTCTCACCAAGAGGAACTTTATAGGAGAGGATTCTCCATCCCATTATTATGGTGTGTCGCCAACGAGGAGGCCAAATAAGTCCCGAGAGAAGTCCACGAAGGGGCCTATGGCGATCACAGTAGGGGGAAAACCCTGGCGAAGAAAATTCTCCGCTATGGGTACTTTTGGCCAATTGTCAACCGAGACATAGCTGATTACACTAGAAAGTGTGACAAGTGCCAGAGATTTGCTAAAATTTCAAGAGCCGCACCGACGGAGATTACTCAAACAGTCAGTCCCTAGCCGTTTGCAGTTTGGGAGATCGATATTATCGGGGTGTTGCCGATATCTAAGGGTGGCGCGAAGTACACCATCGTCACCGTTGATCACTTCACCAAATGGGCCGAGGCAAAGCCATTAGCCATAATTACCACAAAGAAAGTAATCAACTTCGTGGTCCGAGATATCATCTGTCGTTTTGGAGTTCCACAAGAAATTGTTATCGATAACAAGACCCAATTCGTCAGCACCGAGTTTAAAGGTTTCTACCACCAACATCACATAGAGAAGAGGTTTGTTGCGGTGGTGCACCCCCAGGCAAACGAACAATTTGAAGCTGCAAACTAGATTATCAAATCTATTTTTAAGAAATGATTGGAAAATTCTAAGGGCAAGTGGGTTGATGAACTTTTATTAGCACTTTGGGCTTATAGGACGACCCACAAGTCAACGACTGACCATTCTTCATTCGCCTTAGCCTACAGATCAAGGGCTATGATTCTGGTTGAATTGAAAGTACCTTCTAATCGGATAACTCACTACAATCCATAGATGAATGAGCAACTCCTGCTGGAGTCCCTCGATACGCTCAATGAGAAGTGCGATGAAGATGACTTAAGAGCAGCAGCACACCGAAGCCGAGTTCGCCGATATTGCAACACCAAGGTCAGGAATCGAACCTTTTAAATTGGTGACCTGGTTCTCAAATGAATCTTCACAAGCCCCCGAAACTTGGGCCCGAGTTGGAAAGGCCCGTATGCAATTGAACAAAATCTTAGAGGCGGCACTTTCATGCTAGCAATGGTGGACATGATCTCACTCCCGAAGGTGTGGAATAGCGAACACTTACGATGCTATTTCACTTAGAAATAAATTTGTACATAATTAAAGCCATCTAATAAGATAGAACCAATCATTTTCCATCTTTTATAAAGTCAAATGGCTTTTCGAATCCATGACTCTGTCTTTACATAGCTTAAGGGTTGTGAAATATGACCGTCTCGAATGAATCTGCATGTGTATAATGCAGGTAACCGTAGTTAGGTGCTAGCCAAACTTCTACGCTCCATGATCGGACCCTTGGAGTTTAACTACTCTTGGCGTCTAGAGATGAATGCCAACTTACTCTTGTCCTTAATGTGGGGGTAGGAGTATAAGCCAAAAAGGGCGTGACTTGACCATCCTAACTCTTGTCCTTGATATAAGGGCAGGAGTATAAACCTAAAATGGACGCGATTTGACCGTCCATTTCCTAACTCTTGTCCTTGATGGGAGGGCAGGAATATAAATCTAAAATGAACATGATTTGATCGTCTGTAAGATCCCTTATCTTGAGGCCCGAAGCCAAGCGCTACAAATGCTGCAGTCATCCATAGTATTAACTTCCGGGAAAAAAATACGGCAATGTTTATGGTATCCATAATATCAGAAGCACATGAACATGAAATAAATATTAACACAGATTAAAAACAACATTTCTGATTACATTTCAAATCGATATTTCATATTCAGATACATAATCCCAAAACGATTCACAGGTTTTGATCAAATATAATTATTACAAATTACGCCAAGAGCGACATATGAAGATGCCCCCTTGAATGATCAGAGTACTAAATAGACATATTAGTCTTAATACATCACAACAGAAATAAAACGAAATAGCTCCTATATAGCTAGCTTTGCCTCCTGCACGTTTTTGGAAGCCTTATCGTCCAACTCAGTAAACCTGAAAAACCTTAACTCTCAATCTACTTAAATTAAATTTTGAGCACTCGAGAGTTTAAGGGGAAAATATAAACTTCGAGTCATACATAAAGCCTGATGTGAATAATACAATACATCTCGGTTATCTGATATTAAGTGAGACCACGACGCTTAACGGAATGAGTTTTCCTTCACTAATATCCCTTTTCAAACATATCTTTTGCAAATCAGAATCCTGTAATCAAACTGATTAAAGCAGTAATAGCAATATCATATATGTATACAAATCAGGTAATCAATGGATTATCTATCCCAAAATATAGTTTTTTTTGGCTAACTATTAACCATTTGCTGACTCAGGCCTACCAGACACAACCAATTATCCAACATCTGTTAGACACACTACTGGGCAACCTGCCCTTTACTATCTTCTTCTAGGGTCAACTGAACCTAATGATTTTGCAGGCTCACCAATAACCTATCTTCTATCTATATATTCCTTTCGGTGTGTAACATCATTTTAGTCTTACCTGTGACAAAGCCCTACACACTGGAATTTTGGACTTATATTAGCTAGGGGCTTATTATCTAAAGTATAGGGCGTGATCCTATACCAGTTCCATCTGGTATTCTAATATATAAGTCATTTACTTAGGGTTAACCACCCCATCAAATTTTCCTTGAAAACATTTCTTTCAAATTGATTTAACCCTTTAAATCATGCTTAAACAAGGAAAACATACTCTTTGCTTTACTCAAATATCTTTGCCATGATATATATACTTTACTCAAAACAATGTTAATGAGATATAAAGGGGATTATCTATCCCTCCAAAGTAAGTTAAAAACTCTCTTTAACTTAAAAGATCTTAGGCCACGAAGCCAAGGTAAGCCATTCGAAACCTTTGCTCAAAACCTTTAAACAACACCTTTTGAATCCATTGAAAGTACCCCTTTCAAAATAAGTTAACTACTATACCTTGAAACACTAGGCTGAAAGGCCAAAACATACCTTTCGAAACCTTTAAAAATAGACCTTTCGAAATCATTTTAAGTGTCCCTGCGCAAGCTTTATAAAACCTTAGACATCCTCTTTGCAAAACCCTTTAAAACTTGCCTTTCAAAAGCATTGGAAACCTTCCACTTAAAGACTCGAGTAAACCTTTCGAAAACATTGGGTACCTCCCATTCAAAACCTAAATTATATACCTTTTGAAAGTATTAAAATTCCTTGCTCAAAACAAACCTTTTGAAGGCATTGGGTCCAAGTAAAAGTTTGTGGAACATAGCTTTGAAACCATTTAAAATTATTTCTTTCGAAACCTTTGGGTTTAACTTTCAATAGAACAAAGGGTCTTAAAAGAACTGGGGCAAAAGCAACTCTTTCGAAAGCATTATTCCTAAGTAAAAGAATGTGGGTGGTTTCGAAACCAACCCTTTCGAAAGCATGGAGAAGCGGCTTCATAGTTTAAGGCAAAAGAACCCTTTCGAAAACATTGATTCGAAAGGTTGAATGTGGCAGCAGGGGTTTCGACCCCTTCAAATGCGTAAAACAAAAGGCGACAACCTCTTTCGAAAGCCCTTTTCTAAAACAAAGGCGTACTTGACTAAGTCGAAAGCTATTTCCTTCGAAAGCCTCATTTTGTAACCAAAATAGTTCCGAGTTTATAAAGACTACTTCTACCCCTTCAAAAGCATGTTTCGACTCTATACCTTCCGCCTATCTCCAATCCACTACATACCAAGGCATTGATAGCATGTGTATTGGTTTCGACTAGGTTGGAGGCAGTAGTATGGGGTCGAAAGGTGGCTGCCAAATGTGGCGAAGCAGCAAACCTTTACAAAACTAATTTTTAACCTTTTAAAGTAATATCTTTCCAACTAACTTGCCTTATTTGTCAACATAAAATTGGTTACCAATTCTTTTCAAAATCTTTTCTAAAGTGCTGTCGCATTCAATAATTAACAATTTAAAACATTTAGCAAGTTGTCCATTCTCTTTTTATAAACATATAAAACATTTAAGTCCCATACCTTAAATAATTTATATCTTTAATAAAATACTTAGGAAAATTCTCCAAAAACTCGCATAAATCACTTTTAATATGTTTAATGACATATTTAAATTTCTGACCTAAAGCTAACATATAATAGCCGAAAGTAATTTAAACCCAATTTAACATTTTTCTTTACTAGAAAATTCATAATAAATCTACAGCAACTTAGAAAATTATGAAACTTGAAACCCAGCTCTAAAATAATATTTCTGACCTTATATCAAAAACGCAAGCCATTTGGATGTCATTTAATAGGTTTTTCAAATTAATTTTTTATCATAAAATCTATATGAAATAGCACAAATCATCATCAAGCATATATATCCTTTTAAACAATCAAAAAAGGCAATATCCTTGCAAAATTAATTCGGATCTTATCTAGAAACCGAAAACAATAAAAATGAGATGTAATTTATTATTCACCTTAGCTTGATTGTTGCGAAGGTTGAGATTTGCTCTTGAACTGATTGTAATTAAGCTTCTCACTTGAATCCTTGCTTATTTTCCTTTAGATCACTTCTAATGGTGGCCGACCAAGCTCTATATTCAGTTGTGTTTGTGAATATTGAAAATGAGAATGGGATAAGGGTTTAGGGTATAAGAATATAACCTATTCTATTTTGCCCTTATCTTATTATTTTTACTTATTTCATATTAATTTTCATTTATTCATTCATTCTTAAGGCACGGCTACCTTACACTTTTACAAATCTCAATCTCTCAACCACTTTAATCTTTACATTATTCTATTTAATTTATCTAATTAAATCTCCTGAATAATGTTATTTAAAATTAGGGGTGTTACAGACTCCACTCCTTAAAGAATTTCATCCTCGAAATTACAATAAGGTACTTATAAAATCATAAAGGTAAAACATACCATGAAACAAGTCAAGATAATCATCTCTAATCATGCTCTTAGTTTTCCATGTACAGTCTCTCTCGTCGTCACCCCATTGAACTTTGACTAATCAGACTGTCCTGTTCCTTAGTCTCTTCACATCTCTCGCGACTATACAAGCTGGTTTTCTAACTATAGTCATATCCGGTTCCACTCCTAAATCATCTAACACAGTCGGTGCAATAGTAGTTTCTGGATCTCGAATACACTTCCTTCGATGAGAGATATGAAAAACATTATGGATTTCTGCCAAATTGTTCGGTAACTCCACTTTATATGCGAGTTTCCCGATCCTTTCTATAATAGGAAACGGTCCAACAAATCTTGATGCCAATTTTTTTGATTTTCCGAATCTGATTACACCTTTCATCGGTGAAACCTTGACGAAAACATGATCTCCAACTGCGAACTCTAAGTCTTTCCGTCTTCTATCAGCGTAGCTCTTCTACCTAGACTGAGCTTCCTTCATTTTGGCTTGAATTAACTCAATCTTTTCTACAACTTCTCTAACCAGATTCGGACCAAGAACTAACCCATCCTCGATCTCTAACCAACAAACTGGAGATTTGCATGACCTTCCATACAAAGCTTCAAACAGTGCCATCCCTATACTAGTATGATAACTGTTGTTGTACGAAAACTCCACTAAGTGTAGATGGTCTTCCCACGATCCCCTAAAGTCTAACACACAAGCTCTTAACAAATCCTCTAAGACTTTGTTAACCCTTTCCGTTTGTCCATCGGTCTGCGGATGGTAAGCGGTAGTCATCTTGAGCTTGGTACCCAAAGTCTCCTGTAGACTCTTCCAGAAATCACTAGTGAATAAGGAATCTCTATCACTTACTATACTACTTGGAATTTCATGCAGTCTAACTATATTCTTCATGAATAATTTAGCTAAAATAGGTGCCATCCTGGTTGACTTAACTAGAATGAAATGAGCACTCTTGGTTAATCTATCCACTATAACCCATATGCTTTCATTTCTCCTATTTGACCTTGGCAACCCGTCTATAAAATCCATTGAGACAGAATCCCATTTTCAAACTGGAACCTCTAAAGGGTGAAGTAACTAACTTGGTTTCTGATGCTCGGCCTTTACCTGTTGACAGTTCAAACACCGCTTCACCCATAAGCCTACATCCCTTTTCATGCCTTCCCAGAAGAAACTCCTTTTCATATCCTGATACATCTTAGTTCCTCCCGGATGAACAGTAAACTTCGAACGATGACGTTATCTAAGAACTTCCTTCCTAATGTTTCCCACATTTGGAGCACATAGTCGTCCTTTCTTCCTCAACCACTCATTCTGGTCAAGGCTAAAATCTTTTAAGTCATTGTTCTCTGTTCTATACCTTAACTTTCTAATCCGTTCAGCTAATAATGGATTCTCTCCTTGTTTAGAAGCAATCTTTTCGATCATCACTGGTCGAACTTCTAAACATGACAAAATAGCAGTTTCCTTACTAGATCTTGACTCAGATTTCCACTGTATTATGCATATAGTCAATGCTTCTAAATCTTTCCACTCAACTATCATTATCAATATTGCATTCTGATGTTTTCTGCTAAGTGCATCAGCAACCTTATTTCCTTTTCCTGGTATGTACTCAATACCAAAGTCATAAGCAGCTAAAAACCACCTCTGTTGCCTCATATTCAATTCATTCTGGAAGAATAAATACTTCAGCGACTTAAGATCCGTATACAACTCGAATCTTTCTCCCAAAAGGTAATGTCTTCACACCTTCAATGCAAAAATTATCGCAGCTAATTCCAAATCATGAGTTGGATATCTAACCCCATGCGGTCTGAGCTGTCGAGAAGCATAGGTAATCACTTTACCTCTTTGCATTAACACATCTCCTAACCCTATTCCACATGCATCCGTGTACACCACTAAGTCTTGATTCCCCTTTGGAACAACTAACACATGTGCATTTTTCAATAAGTGTTTCTGCTTCTGGAATGCTTCTTCACACTTATCAGTCTAGACAAACTTCACATCTTTCTGAGTTAGCTTAGTCATCGTGCCGCTATCCATAAAAAGTCCTTAATGAATCTCCGATAGTAACCAGCTAATCCAAGAAAACTCTTTATCTCAGTCACTTCTTCCAATTATTCACCGCCTCAACCTTTGCTGGATCCACAAACAACCCTTTCTCTGAGAGTACATGACCAAGAAACTTCACTTCTTTCTTCCAGAAATGACACTTCGAGAATTCTGCCTTCAGTTGATGCCACCTCAACGTCTCAAGCACCATTTTAAGATAAATTTCATGCTCTCTTTCATCTTTAGAGTATATCAAAATGTTGTCTATGAACAGTAACACAAATCTGTCCAGATGCTCTCGTAAGATCCTGTTCATTAAATCTACAAAGATTGTCGACGCATTAGTCAGTCCGAACGGCATCACTAACCATTCGTACGATCCATTTTCGGGTTCTAAACACCGTCAAAGGAATACTATCCTTAGCCACTCTAAGCTGATGGAATCCTGTTGCTAAATCCAACTGGGAAAATACTTTGGCTCCGCTCACCGATCGAACAAATCGTCAATTCTAGGTAACAGATATCGATTCTTTATCGTCTTCTCATTCAACTTACGATAATCGATACATAACCTTAACGATTCGTCCGGTTTCTTTGCAAATACCGCGGCTGCTCCCCAAGGCGAGCTGCTTGGTCTGATAAAGTCCTTACTTTCCAAATCCACTAACTGCACTTTTAGCTCCCTCATCTCGGTAGGTGTCATTCTGCTTGGCGGTCTACTCATCGGTTCTGCTCCTAGTACTAAATCAATCTGAAACACAATAGCTTATTTCGGTGGTAGTCCTATCATGAGCTCAAAGACATATGCGAATTCTCTAACCATAAAAACTCGATTCAACTCGTTTCCTGCCTCCACAACACCCAACAAAGCATTAACCTCAAAACTAGGGTTTTCTACGGAGTATATAATCCAATCACTACAATCGAGGTGTCCAAGTGATATTTTCCTATCATGGAAAAATATCCTAGCATCGTATTTACATAACCAATTCATACCCAAAATAATTCCGAACCCTACGAAATCAAACATATGCAAACTGCAAGCAAATACATGACCTAACAATTCAAACTCTAGGTGGTCACATCTTATCCCAAGAGTCGCATAACCTCCTATCGGATTCGCAACCCTTAAGGAAGTAACTAGGTATGAGGGTTCTAGGTTAAGCTTATCTACCCAACAATGAGATATAAAAGAATGTGATGCACCAGTACCAAATAGATCTCTAACTGATACACCATGAATCAAAAGCCTACCTCCCAACACAGCTTTTCCCTTTTCCTCTGCTGTCGGTCTCGAGGTAGCTTGCTCCAATGCAAACACTCCACCTTTTCCATCCATGGTTGGCTCCTTGCATGGTTCTTATAATGTCCAATCTGATTGCAGTTGAAACATCTTACTCCTTTCTTATCAGTAGCTTTCTTTCCTTTATCTGTCAGGCACTCATGAGCAAAGTGTCCCTTCTTATCACACTTATAACAGATAACTTCTGCCTTTCCCTTCTTGGTAGCTCCACTCTTCTGAGCGCCCTTCTTATGGAAAAATTTCCTCTTCTGGTTCTGACCTCTTTAAGCTCTCCTACGTTGTTACCCTCAAGATAAGAAAGCATCTCTTCCTGCCTCAAAGCCATCTCAATAATTACATCGCACAGATCTCTAATATGCGATAATGTGGCCTTAGCAAGCTCAAGCTTCAACCCGAGGATGAACTTCTCTTTCCTTTTGATAACAGTATCAACCGTAGCGTATTCGTATCTTGATAACTCCTCAAATCTGATGCGTACTCAAGCACTATCATATCTACCTGTCCCAACTCAGCAAACTTCCTAAGCAGAGTTGACTTAGCAATCTCCAACATAAACCTCTCCTTAAACCTTTTTCTAAACTCAACCCAAGTCATAGTCTCCTCATTGACTCCGATCGTAACATCATTCCACCAGTACAGTGCTGCTCCCTGTAACTGCCTATAAGCAAGTTTCCTTTTCTTCTCATCATTGAATCCCAAATAAGCAAAAATCCTCTCGCAATGAAGTAACCAATTCTCCACTTCAATTGCGTCCTCAGTCTCGATAAACGATTTTCCTCCTAGCCTGGCATAATCTTTACTCAACACAGCATAATTATTGACCACTAGAGCTCCCTAATTTCCTCCTTCAGCATTTCCTCCAACTAAACCCGCAGCATCTCTCGCTTGCATCATGTTGACAAAGAACTGGTACATAGCTCCCATATCAACTTGCGGCATTCTAGCACCCATATTAGCAACTTGTGCCTGACCTTGGATTCCTTCTAGTATTTGGTCAGGTATTCCTATTGGTAGTGGTGCTTCCTCCACCAATGTAAACTCTTCCCCCTCTAGCATCCATATCTTACGTCCTAAAATTTGCATTTGAGTCTTTGTAAGATATAGAAGAATAGCCTAAGAGAGATAGGAGAATAGAGATAAAGCGTATACTTATATATAGTAAATACAAGTACGTTACTGTAGCATTATCCCATACTCCAATCTTTTCTCTAATTCCTTAGGATTATGTTTTCAAAATCATTTTAAGTTTGAAACTTCTTTTAAGTTTTTCATAAACCTATGCTCTGATACCAAGTTGTAACATTTCCTATCTTGATGCCCGAAGCTAAGCGCTACAGATGCTGCAGTCATCCATAATATTAACTTCCGGTGACAAAATACGGTAATGTTAATGGTATCCATAATATCAGAAGCACAAGATTATGAAATAAAAATCAACATAGATTAAAAACAACTTTTCTGATTACATTTCAAATCAATATTTCATATTCAGATACATAATTCCAAAACGATTCCCTGGTTTTGATCAAATATAATCATTACAAATTACGCCAAGAGCGACATATGAAGATGCCCCCTTGGATGATTAGAGTACTAAATAGACATATCAGTCTTAATACATCACAGCAAAAATAAAACAAAATAGCTCCTATATAGCTAGCTTTGCCTCCTACACATCTTCGGAAGCCATATTTGTCCAACTTACTAAACCTAAAAACCTTAACTCTCGGTCTACTCAAATTAAATTTTGAGCACCCGAGAGTTTAAGTGGAAAGCATAAACTTTGAGTCAGATAAAAAACCTGATGTGAATAATATTATACATCTCGGTTATCTGAAATTAAGTGAGACCACGTCGATTAGCGTTACGGGTTTCCCCTCACTAATATCCCTTTTAAAACATATCTTTTGCAAATCAAAATCCTGCAATCAAACTGATTAAAGCAGTAATAGCAATATCATACATGCATATAAATAAGGTAATTAATGGACTATCTGTCCCAAAATATAGTTTTGTTTTGCTAACTATTAACCATTGGTTGACTCGGGCCTACTAAACACAATAAATTATCTAACATCTGTTAGACACACTACTGGGCTACCTTCCCTTTACTATCTTCTTCTAGGGTCAACCGAACTTAATGGTTTTGCGGGCTCACTAATAACCTATCTTCTCTCTGTATATTCCTTTCGGTGTGTAACATCATTTTAGTCTTACATGTGACAACCCTACACACTGGAATTTTGGACTTATATTAGTTAGGGGCTTATTAGCTAAAGTATAGGGTGCGACCCTATGCCAGTCCCATCTGGTATTCTAATATCTGAGTCATTTACTTAGGGTTAACCACCCCAATACATTTCAAAACACATGTTCCATATTCATATTACATAATCCCAATACGTTTCCCAAGCAATGATAAACTATACTTATTACAAAATACGCCAAGAGCGGCATATGAAGATGCCCCCTTGGATGATCAAAGTTGTATAGTCATAATTGACTTAATACATTCATAGCGGAAATAAACAACAAAACAAAGAACTGCAACTCCTAAAAAGCTATCCGTAAGCCTCTTGCTCGTCTCCGGTAGCTTTATTCATCATCCTACTAAGACCTGAAAGAACCTCAACCCTTAGCCTACTCAAATTAATTTGAGCACCCGAGAATTTAAGGGAAAAACATAAACTTTGAGTCGGACATAAAGCCTGGTGTGAATAATATTATACATCTCGGTTAATTGATATTAAGTGAGACCACACTGCTTAGCGGAACGGGTTTCCCCTCACTAATATCCTTTTTAAAACATATCTTTTGCAAACCTTTTATCCTGCAACCAAAACTGGTTAAAACTGTAAAGCATCATCATATAAACAAATATATCAGAGAACAAATGGACTACCTGTCCAAACAATATAGTTTTCTTTGGCTTACTATTAACCATTGGCTAACTCAGGCCTACCAGACAAAAACAAAATAATCTAACATCTGTTGGACATTCTTTTTCTAGACTATCTATCCTTAACTATCTGTTAAATAATTTTCTTCTGGATGGTTTGTCCCTAACTTAACATCTCCTAGGGTCACCTGATCCTAATGGTTTTGCGAGCTCACCAATAACCTATCTATATACAATTATATATTCCTTTCTGTGTGTAATCATATTTTTAGTCTCACCTGTGACAAAGTCCTACACACTAGAATTTTGGACTAAATTAGCTGGGGTTAATAGCTAATGTATAAGGCGCGATCCTATACCAGTCCCATCTGGTATTCTAATATCTGAGTCATTTGCACTTAAGGATAACCTCCTATGATTTTCCTTGAAAACCTTTTCATCTGAAATTGATTTAAAACCTTTTAAATCAAACTGAAACAAGGAAAACATTCATATTCTATGCTTTATTCAAAATCACTTTTCCATGCTTTATATATACTTTACTCAAATCTTTGTTGATGAAAAACCTTTAAACCTTTGAAATTGCCCATTTCGAATCCATTAAAAGTACCCCTTTTAAATCCATTGAAAGCATCTCTTTCGAAACCAAGTAAACCCTTCATTTATCTAGGTCGAAAGGCCAAAAACTTTCTTTCGAAACCTTTGAAAACCTTCCTTTAGAAAGCATTAAAACCTTAGACATCATATCTCAAAACACTTCAAAACATTGCCTTTAGAAAACCTTCCATTTCGACCCTTTCGAAACCATAAGAAAATAGCACCTTTCGACTCCTTCGAAATCCTTTGGGGAACCACCCCTTCGAAACCAATTTCAAAACCTTTCGAAAGCATTAAACCTTTAGAAACTCAAACCTTTCGAAAGCACTTGGGTTCGATTTAAAACATGTGGAAAAACACCTTTTGAACCCATTTAAGTCGAAACCATTATCTTTCGAAACCATTTAAGTCGAAACCATTCTCTTTCAAAACCATTGGGTTACACTTCAATCAGAACAAAAGGGTCATTTAAAAACATCTAAGTCGAAAGCCTTCCTTTCGAAATGTAAGTAAAGAAGTGATGGTGTCGAAACCATCCCTTCGAAAGCATTGAAGAAGTGGTTACTTTTTTTAAAACAAAGTATACCTTTCGAAACCATTGACTTCGAAAGGTAGAAAGGCGGAAGCTAGAGGTTTCGGCCCCTTCGAAAGTATTACTTAAAATAAAAGAGTGCAACCCATTCGAAACCTTTCCCTTTAAAGTATTTGACCTAGTCGAAAGCCAACCGTAACCTTTCGAAAGCAAAGCGGTGCTACCTTTTATTTTAAAACAAGGCATATTCCAACCCCTTCGGAACCTAGCGTTTTGACCAAGTACCTTTCACCTTTATCCAATCCGCTACATACCAAGTAGCTTGATACCATGCGCACTGGTTTCGAAACCATTGACTTTGAAAGGTCTGAGTCGGAACCCCCTGTGCTAAAAGTGGTGGAACACACTAAAAACATGTTATATTTGTATTTAACTTAAAAGAAAAACTTTTTAACTAACTTGCTATTGTTTGTCAAAAATTTATTAGTTGCTTAATACCTTCTTTTCAAAAGCGCTGCCAATATTTTCAGAAATAAACTATAAATTTTATTTTACAAAATACCCCTTCTCCTTAATTAAATATATAAAACATTTAAGTCCCATGCCTTAAATAATTTTATATATTCATCAAAACATTTAGGAAAATTTTATAAAAATTCTAGAAAATCCTTTTCAATATGTTTTCTAACATATATAAATTTCAGACCCAAATAATTATTTATTTTGCCGTAAATAATTTATAACCCAATAAATTATTTTCTTCACTAGAAAATTAATATAAAATACACATTAATTTAGAAAATTATGAAAATTGAAACCCATTTCCAAAATATTATTTCTGATCTATATTTAAATTCGCAAGGCAATTAGATATCATTTAATAGGGTTTTCATATCAAACATATCATAAAATTCTATATGAATGAGCATAAATCATCAACAAGCATATATATATATATATATATATATATATATCATTTAATCAAACAAAACATGGCATAATCTTGCAAATAATTTGGATTTAACCTTAAAACCGAAAATCATAAGAAAATGAGATGTAGTAATTATTCATCTTAGCTTTTTGATTAAAAGATGTGAGATTTGATGTTGAATAAGTTGACCTACTTCTTCTCTTGAAAATCCTAGCTCTATCTTCTCTTGAGATTGAAAATGGTGGTCGGCCTTAAAATATTTTACTTGAGAATGAAATGAACGTCTATTTAGTATTCTAAGAGTTTAGGGTATAAATTCATCCTATTTCCCATTTTTCCCTTTCTTATTTCCTAACACTTTTAGTCATGTTATCTCCCTAGTTCATTATACCAATAGGCACGGCTACCCTTGGTTAAATCAAATCTCAATTTATTAATCAACACATTATTTTATTTAATTTATCTAATTAAATATCTTAAATAATGTCACTAAAAATATGGAGTGTTACATATGGTCTTTTGACCAAGCAATATTTTGATAGATTGGACGATTCGAACTGGGAGTTATCAAAACATGCAGCCTAGAGAGATAGCCCTAGAGTCCAGAAACCAAGTGCAAGCCATGAGACAAAGGACAAAACATCACAAATATGAACAACAATAATCCACCAGTACTGATCCAACCACTTGGATCAGTGCCGATCCACGAACCTTTATCATTTCTTGCCCCTAAACTACTTGTAAGTGATGATCCCAAAAGCCTATTTCGAGTACTATTTAATTGATCCCATGCAATTCTCTCTCGATCTTCACGAGCACTCAAAGTCAGCAATTCCATTCTTCTACCGATCCATCATTTGGACTTAGAAACAAGCGAATAATGGTGCAAAAAGTTTGGAATCACAAAGCTAACTACGAATCGAGCCAGGACAAGAAGGTCAAAGTCACCCATATGAAGAACATATGGATCGGTACCGATCCAAGCCCTTGGATCGGTACTGATCTGTGGTTATTGATGAGGTGTCCACCTAATTTCCTGAAGTAGTGGTCTATGTCGTGGAAAACTATGTGGAGATCATGGGGGTGGGATTTTAGGCTTCCTACAACTATAAATAGGAGGGTAGGGCTCATTTTTAAAGATCCTTTTAGGGTCTCTTGCTCTCTAACTCTAATCTCTTGTAATCACGCACGATTTTATACCTATCTGTAAGGACTTGTACTTGCAAGTTAGCAATCAAAGCAATAAAATCACTAAGTGGACGTAGGCCAAGATTAGCCGAACCACTATAAAAATGCTGTGTGTTATTTTCTTACTCTTTTTCATTACTTTTCTTTACTTTTTATTCTCTACACAATCTCTTGGGTCTTTGTGCCATTTTAGGTTCAAACAAGTACATAACCATAAGCGTGGTATTATAAAGTCAAGTACAAATACAAGTCAATGAAACATCCATTATAACATCAAAATAATAATATACCATGCCACACATTCCAAACATCGCCCAAGGAATACATACAAGCGAGTAAGAATCATGACATCTATAGATCGGGTGATAACAATCAAATTGATGTACACGTAAACGTGCATATTTTTACTTCCATATTTAATCTAATTTAATTAAATATATGATCATATATGGTATTTTAACATGTTTAAACCAAAATTTAAATTATTTTCAAATCATCATTTATTCATCTTCATATAGGGGCAAAATTGTTATTTCTGTGTGTGAATTAATTTGAGAATATTTATTTGCACATTTTATTTTGATTTGTAGGAATTTGGATGGAAAAATATGAAGAAACTTCATGAAAATATGCATCCACAAGAGAAGAAGGCAAATGAAGATGGAAATAAATCAACTCATGCAACATGGAGGACCCCACATACCCACTTACCATGATCTACAATTAGGAGCTAGTGCACATGTTAGTGGACATTAAAGTTACATGCACATGTAATGGTGCATTATGCTCATGCTAATGACATCTTGGAGGCCACACTTCCTAGAGGGGTATTTTGGGTAGTCCCCTAAAATATGCATTAGGGTTTTAGGCATGGATAAATACCCCTTATGTTTCATGTAATGAAGCTCTTAGCACCACCTTGTAGTTAGTTTAGTGGTAGCCATAAAAATAAACATAAACTCTCTTTCTCTTTTAATGGCTTCTTAGCCTTTTATTCATGTAATTTTCTTATAAGCAATTTTAATTCTTGCACTTTTCTTTCATGTTCTTTTCTTGTTTATTTCCTTTGATGTTAGTAGTTTTGATTTATTTATGCAAGTAGATTAATTCTCTTTTTATTTTAATTAGCTCTCTTCTTACTTTGCTTGCTTTTTAATATTGAAATTTATATTTGTTTATATGATAACAAACATGAGAAGCTAAACCCCTTCAATTTAGGGGTAATGAAGCTTTCTTAATCATGTAGATTCAACATTTTTGTTAATTTTTGATCTCTTTTTGTGCTTAATGGAAATGTTTGATGTGGTAAATATTTTGTTGTTTAGCTTTGAATTTGATAGCCTATGTTGTTGACACCAAATAGGCTATGCCTAAATGAACATAAACACAAATTACCTCTTCATCTACCTATGATGTTGGTAATGAAGTGGATTTTAGAATCAAAATTTGATGGTCTATATTACTAATCAATAGTAAATAGATCATGCTTAGAATAGATTTTATTTTTAACTTCATTATCATTTTCATAAGTGTTATCAAGTGGTTTGGTGGGTGTGTTATAGTTTAATGGTTTATGTTGGGCTAATTAATAGCACAAATAGATCATACTTATGATAAACACATCGAATAAATTCACTAATAACCAAAAAAGAGAGATCATAATTTTATTATGTTGATTTATGTGATCATGAGAGGGGATTTGCTTCTAAATTACCTTCTACACTCGTATTTTTTATTCACTTTCTTTTGTTAGTGTCTTTTACATTTTTTAGCTTAAACAACTTCAAATCTTGGTAATTTGATTGAGTAGAATTTTTAATCATTTCAATTCTCTGCAGATCGACCCGTACTCACCACGTACTAAAATTGTACACCGTGCGCTTGCGGTTATTTTTAGCAGCGGTTTTCTAAACCGATAGAAAATTCCCCCGTCAATCAGCAAGTTTTTGGCGCCGTTGCTGGGGAATTGCAATTTGATTTTATTTCTATTCTTCGAATTATTTTTGTTTGATTTTATTGTGTGTCATTTGTGTGTTGAGTTGCAATCATTTAAAAAAATTGTTGTTGTGTGTAAACATATCAAACTGCACCACCTACTGCTGCCATAACCCTCTCCAACTTCCACTGTCATGCTTTTCAGCACTTCACCTCGACCAACTAAAACTGCTGCAACATTCCAGCAATAGTGCCATAACTGCACAGTGCATAACTGCCATCCTTGATTTCCTTGACTGTCCCTTCATTTTACCGCACTATGCACATAACTGCCATAACTGTTACATATCATTTCACTGTTCTGTGCTTGCATCTAGTCTATCCCTTCACTATATACAACAACCAAATGCACAGTTTCATTTCTGCACTTCACTACATTCAACAACTAACTTCTGTGCTCAACCATCCCCCTACAACTCCTCATCACCTTACAGCAAGTCACTGCTGTCTACCATCCTTGTTGCCTTGTGCAACTACTTCATAATCCCCACTGCCATCCTCCTCTGTCCCCAATTACATATCACTCCTTTGACACAAAACTGCCACACTCCCACACATTCCTCTATGACCACACCATACCACCAGTGCTCTGTCAACCACCACCCCCCAGTCCTTACTGCTATCCTTTAAACATCACAGTTCCTGTCATAGCATTGCCAACCATACCGCCTCAACAAACTTCACCTCTGACCAATCACTGCACAGTGCACATACAAAC
The DNA here is from genome assembly GCA_030737815.1 of Allium fistulosum. NCBI lineage: Eukaryota > Viridiplantae > Streptophyta > Magnoliopsida > Asparagales > Amaryllidaceae > Allium > Allium fistulosum. The sequence continues at coordinate 616,729,599 of CM060907.1, forward strand.
ATTCATATACAAACAGTGCTTAACCAACCACCTGAAACTGCACAGTGCTTGATCATCCTTCTTCATCACCAACTTCTTGCTACATTCCTCTACATTGCCATCACTACATACCCATGTCTACATTTCATCCACTTCCACCTGAAACACTTCACCATCTCACTGCCCCTCTGCCAAAATCCGCCACCACCTTTTCACATATAAATATAAACATTCCACTACCATTTTCACCATACAAAACAGACTTTTACCACTACACCACTGTTTTACATCTCACCGCAAAAGTTCCACCTGACCATATTACCACCACCACTGCCTCCGTTTCCCGAACCATTTCATTACTTCAACCACTGTTGTAGCTCACCACTTTTATACAAACCATTCCATAACTTCACCATCATTAGAAATACTTCAATATAAAACTGCTACACAGTTCTCTGACCACTGCCTGAAGCCATACTTCCACAAACTCTCTCCTGCATACATCATTGCCTGCCGTATACCCCCCTCACAGTCACAAACTGCTATAAAACTACTTATCAACCACCAGTTCACCTCTGCCTTCACATCAACTGACTGCAATATACCAACTTCACCATCATCTAACCACCAAACAGCTACAACATTCACCCACCATTTATAAAAACATACCACAACCTCATCACTGCATTGATTCACACTGCATTCACTTGCCTTCCCCTCACAAACACCCACCTTCTGCCAACAAATAGTTCAAAACTGTTGCTACTGCCTTGCCCTATCTTCCAGCAGTCAATAGTCCTACAAGCATCCATACTGTAACATCCACAATCCTGTAAGCATCACTTCCTCCTTGAACCAAGTCAACTACTCAACCATAGTACACAACTCCCTCTAACTACCCAAACTTCACCATACCATTCCCTATGAAACTCATCTGAGCCTCACCATACAACTGTTTTTAACCACCAACTGCATACTTCAACTAATACTTCTGCTACCCCATCTCCATTACTTCAGCCACCAAACATCATACACCATTGATTAACCCACCATCATCTACACGCAACAATCCGCAACCACCCTCCTCACCTTCAACCACAACCAAAAAAAAAATTCTCTACAGTCGCCGATCACCCAATTACCTGTCACCGTGGTTCAGTTTCAATCATCGGCCTCCTCCAATCGCAATCGCTTGCAATCGTAGCTGAAGTTTTATTAGTGATTTAGATTTCAAGATTTGAAACTCGGAATTGAATCGGGGAACAATTTGCATTTATTTTGTGAACTAAGATACGAAAGGGAATAAGTTTTATTAGTGAAGTAGAATTTGTTTATTGTAATTGGGCCGGAGATAATTTTTTTAGTTTAGTTTGTTTAAGTTTTTATTTTTTTTATTTAAGTCTCTCTTTACAATTTTTTTATTTGGGTTGAGTTAGATTGTTTTTAAGTTTTCCTTTTGCCTTTAAAAAAAATTATATATATATATATATCACTTGCTTTTAAACTATATATATATATTTGTTTATCTACTCCTTTTTAGGTTGCCGAAGTAGATAAGGAGAAGAAGTGCTTGCTAAAAAGCACCTTGCTTTGCTTGCTTACACTAAAAAATAAATTGCCGCTTTAAAATAAATTGCTAATAATTCTGCACGCTTTGGTATCGTGCCCTCATCTCTTGTTTTTATTTGCATTGCATTGCTGGTTGCTTGCATGTTTTTTTGAAAAAAAAATTCAAAAACAAAAACAAATTCATTCGTAGCCGCGTTGTTAAAATCATGTTTATTTTCAGTTTTGCATTCACTTCATCTTATTTTCTTTTTCTAAGGGCAATACCCAAATCCATATAAGGTGGGGGATTTCATAACCTCCACCTTGGCCCACAAATTGCATTTCGTCTTATAATTTGTTAATAATAACGGTTAGACTTCAAACTTAAGGGAGTCACGAGCTCATCTAGGGCTTAATTGTATCTTGACAAGTTGTCTTCTTTGAACAATTTTATTTCTTGGTGTCTAGGCTACGGCAGAACAATAATCAGTTATAAATATTACGGTGATTCGTAAATATTATACTGATTGTTTCTCTGAAGGTACTTAAACCTTCGGTTGCATTGTTACGGTGATTCGTGGTGCACCGACAACTCCTTTCCGTTACATGGCTGAGAACTATCTTATTGGATTAAGACAAAGTGTGATTATACAATTTTGGGTTAGGAGCTACTTAGGATAGAAAATTTGTAATTAAGTCCTTGCATTCATTTGGTTACATTAGTTCATGCATATTAAATAAAAATTTCAAAATCCAAAACAAACAAAAATTGTAAATTTTCCTTAACCCAGTCTTTTAAATCTTTTCCTTTGAATTTTTTTTCAAACAAATTCAAAAATCCAAAAAAACAAAATTTTAAGTTAGTTTTTTTAGACAAACAAAAATCAAAAAGTAAATATAATCTTTTCAAAAAAAAAAGCAAAAACATACAAAAAAAATTTGAAAAATAAAAAAAAAACCAAAAATCAAATTTCCTTTTTGAAAAATAAATTCTCTTTGGTAAATATTTTCCCTTTATAAAAAAACATTTTTTAAAATGTCTGAATTTCCCTACTCGCATGAATTTTACAATAGTTGTGAAAATTAATATAATCTATATAATTTCACATCAAATTCTTATAGATATTTTAATGACAACTCTTGTACAAACAATCCAAATATTGCACCACAAAGTTTTCAAAATAATGACCAACCCTCAACTCTTGAAAATAGTATCGAAACAATTTTGTCTTTACTTGAACTCTCTAAACAAAAAAATTAAATGATAAATGACTTGTGTAATTCATATTTGTGCAATAACTCAAGTCAAGGATTTCAAAATGATCAAAATATGAATTCACTTCAAATTCAAATGATTTCGAGTATAACTCATGCCAATACAATTTCGAACTCCAAAATGAAATTCAAAATCAAAATGGAAATAATTTTTTAAATGATTTTGGCAATGGGAGATGTTTCAATTATAGTGAAAATTTTTACTCTCAACAATTTCAAGTTGAAAATTCTCAAATTAATAATTATAAATTGGATTTTGTTGAGCAAATGGAAGAAATTCACAAAGGTCACACGGATTTGTTGTTTGAAACATATACGAAGCAACGTGAGAAACAAACTCAAATCCCAACATGTGACGAGTTAAATGATAATCCACCTTTTACCAAAATTGATGATCTTCAAATAACAACTTTTGAAACTAAAAACGACAATCTTAATGAAGTTGTTGAAAATGTGGTAATTGAGTTGGACTTCAATTCTTTTGAGAGTGTGAAACCAAATTTAAAATTCTATCTTCCTTTCTAAGATTTTGATAAATTGAATGCAACAACTTTAGACTTTGAAATTGATACATGCAATGAAGTTGTTGATAACCAAAAAAGGAAGACGAATTTAGTGAACACAATTTTATTTGACTTTTTGAAAATGAGTTGTTGAATTCCAAAGGGGAAGATTTAAATCACCATTTTGATTTTGAAATTAATAATTTTGAAGAATATGTCAATGATGAATTTGAATTTGGTGAAAATAAACTTGAATTTCAACTAATTGTACTTTCAACCCCAAAAATCATCGAAAATAAAAAACCTCATATGATTTTTAATAAAACGATATTCATTTTTCCAAATCAACATTCAACTTTGAAATCTTTTGTAATTTGATTTTCTGCACTTAAGCTAGGTCTCTCATACTTGACGAGACAAATGAATTGGTCTTTGGAAGACCATTTCATTTACTTTTTAACAGTATATTTTTTGATGTCATGTAAATAATAATCATTTCATTTTCATGTAAATATAGATTATATTTTTATATTTATTTTATTTTTCTCCTTTCACTTGGGTTGACTGTGGGGACACAGTCAAAATCAAATATGGGGGGGGTCTCATCTTCATTTTTGATTTTTCATGGTTTATTTTTTGCATTTTCATTCCAAAACTCAAAACTAAAAAAGTATATATAAAAAAATCCAAAAACAAATTTTCTTTTCAGCATATTGATTTACTTTTGAAAAAACACTATAGGATAAGTATAGGATTTTGGTTATTAAATTGAAATTTTTGAAAATTTATTTGTCTCAACAAAAATAAAAATAAAGTTTGATTACAATTAACTATGGTTTAACTAGTATATAGGAAGGTTCATGAGTGTTATTTATAAAGTATATCCTAATTGAAATCTTTGTTTAAAAAACTGGTTGATTTAAAGTAAAGGCCGTAAAATTTTTGATCTTCTAAGTTAAGTGGTGCTAAGATGATTTTGCAAAACTCTCTCTTAAAAAAAAGAAAAAAATATAATATGTGTATATATAGAATAAAAATTGGTTTTTATAAAAATAAGAAGAACCTAAAGTCGTGTGTTTACACGCAAGTGTGTACACTCGCCATGCTTTGTACCCTTCTCACGTAAGCCCGAATGACAGTGCACGATCGATATATCTGGCCTTAGTTTATATGAAATTAGATGTATGTATATAACAATTCTTTCATTAATAATTTCTACAGTCGATAGGTGTACATAGTTGTACACTCGCCATGCTTAATACTCCCCTCACGTAAACCCACAAGGCAGTGCATGGGTAATATATCTGGTCTTGGTTTTCTGAATTAGACATATGTAAATATTGTTAATATCAATAAAATTATCAAAAATAGAGAGAATAAGTAATTGAAATCCGAGCACTATTTTCACTTATTTGATTCGATTTGTTATTCAAAAGAAATAGAAATACCACTTTGCAAACAGTGATAATCAACTAAGAATCTATTTCATAGTTGCACAATGTTATCAACCGAAACAACTTGCCAAACTAGAGTCTAATTGTGATGATAACTTAATTTTTGTTGGATGTTTTGATGAGTAAAATGACTTAAATTTCTTGACAATGACCAAAACTTATATTTAACTTATTTGTGCCAATTTAAAAGTAAATACTTCATTTGTGAATATTTTCAAAAACTTGCATTCATCTCTTTGTAAATAAATCTTGCATTTAGGAAATTTTCATTTTGCATTTGGATTTTGTGGGTAGTATCCGCTGAAAACCCTCACGAGACAACACTCGTCCTACTAAGGACACCTAAAGGTTTAACGGCTTGTTGCATACGCTCAATGCAATCGTGCTCCCTACGAAAGTGGATTTATCTTAGTTTTTCTTTATTCGATGATGAGTAAAAAGATAAGTATGGGGGTATTCGATGTGCACGTAAACGTGCACATTTTTACTTCCATATTTAATCTAATTTAATTAAATAAATGAGCATATAGGGTAATTTAACATGTTTAAACCAAAATTTAAATTATTTTCAAATCATCATTTATTCATCTTCATATAGGGGCAAAATGGTCATTTTTTTGTGTGAATTAATTTGAGAATATTTATTTGCACATTTTATTTTTATTTGTAGGAATTTAGATGGAAAAATATGAAGAGGCTTCATGAAAATATGCATGCACAAGCGAAGAAGGCAAATGAAGATGGAAATAAATCAACTCATGCAACATGGAGGACCTCACCTACCCACTTACCATGATCTACAATTAGGAGCTAATGCACATGTTAGTGAACAATATAGTTACATGCACATGTAATGGTGGATTATGCTCGTGCTAATGATAATTTGGTGGCTACACTTCCTAGAGGGGTATGTTGGGTAGTCTCCTAAAATATGCATTTGTATAAATACCCCTTATGTTTCATGTAATGAAGCTCTTAGCACCACCTTGTAGTTAGTTTAGTGGTAGTCACAAAAATAAATATAAACTCTCTTTCTCTTTTAATGGCTTCTTAGCCTTTTCGTCATGTAATTTTCTTATATTCAATTTTAATTCATGCACTTTTCTTTCATGTTCTTTTCTTGTTTATTTCCTTTCATGTTAGTAGTTTAGATTTATTTATGCAAGCAGATTAATTCTCTTTTTATTTTAATTAGCTCTCTTCTTACTTTGCGTGCTTTTTAATGTTGAAATTTACATTTATTATATGATAACAAATATGAGAAGCTAAACCCTTCAATTTAAAGGTAATGAAGCTTTCTTAATCATGTAGATTCAACATATTTATTAATTTTTGATCTCTTTTTGTGCTTAGTGAAAATGTTTGATGTGGTAAATATTTTGTTGTTTAGCTTTGAATTTGATAGCCTATGTTGTTGACACCAAATAGGCTATGCTTAAACGAACATAAACACAAATTACATCTTTATCTACATATGATATTGGTAGTGAAGTGGATTTTAAAATCAAAATTTGATGCTCTATATTACTAATCAATAGTAAATAGATCGCTTAGAATAGATTTTATTTTTAACTTCATTATCATTTTCATGAGAGGTAACAAGTGGTTTGGTGGGTGTGTTATAGTTTGATGGTTTATGTTGGGCTAATTAATAGCACAAATAGATCATACTTATGATAAACACATCAACTAAATTCCCTAATAACCAAAAAAGAAAGATCATAATTTCATTATGTTGATTTATGTGATCATGAGAGGGGATTTGCCTCTAAATTGCCTTATACTCTCATATTTTTTATTCACTTTCTTTTTTTAATATCTTTTACATGTTTTAACTTAAACAACTTCAAATCTTGGTTTAATTTGATTGAGTAGAATTTTTAATCACTTCAATTCCCTATGGATCGACACGTACTCGCCATGTACTAAAATTCTACGCAGTGCGCTTGTAGTTATTTTTAACATAATTTTTAATTGCGGTTTTCTAAACCGATAGAAAGTTCCACCGTTAATCAAAATAAATCCATGGAAATATCAAAATAATATGGATAAGTGCATAGCATATCCATAAATCCACAATAAAGGAATGAACCTTGAATTAAGCCAAATCCAAGGGTCAACAGCCTAAATATCCAGACCTATAGTCCTAATAGAAGTGTAGAAATCCGTCTGTCAATCCCAGAAATACAAATCAATAATGGCATAATCCCAAATAAATAATCAATGTATCGAATCTCAACTTATAGCCATAATGGAAGTAATAACTCCCGACCATTAAACCGTAGAAGACAAATCACAAGATGTGGAATCCAAATAGAACATTGTTACACTCATTCTTACTACAAGTCAGAACCAAAAAGAAACATACAATACTTCCTAACGTAAATAGTGCTTAGCAAAGAGTAGGTTGAAGGTTAAGCATGTAACCAGACCCAAGCCTTCTCCATTAGAACCAAGGCTATATGAAACAAATGCGGTATGCAGAAAGACAGAGCAGCATGGGCATTTGGGGGAATCAGAGGCCAAACCAAAATATACAAAACCAAGGAATAAGAGGCTAGCATGCGAGGTTTTGAGTTAATTATATTCACATTTTTTCAAGCACCTACAGAAACGGGTCTATACAAGCATATACAGGGAGAAACCTAGACAGTGCTATACAGAGCCAAAAGCACCCTATAGGGGCTATATACAGAATCACTCAAACTATGCTTCAATATAGATTCAATCTTATAGGCAAACGATAAATGTGAAGCTCACCTTCTCTCAATCTCTCGTCAGCAATAGCCAAGGAAAAAATTTAAATAGCACAAAAATCTTAAACTTTTCCAACTAACATTCAGCGCAGAATGGGAAGAGTTCCTCCATTCTGACCCGACACGGTGACAAATTACGCAAAGAAAGTAAGAGCATCCATAGGGAAGTGAGTTCTGAATGCCGGACGACCTTCACTACCGCACCTGTTCTTATGCATCAACAACACGACAATGCCCTTGGAAGGTCTCTTGTCATTCCTCTTAGAGCATCTTGCTATTTCAAGAGAGAGAAGGTCAACTTATGCAGACCCGGGCTTCCCGCCCACTCTTTCAGGCATCCCACTTCAAAATTCCAATATCCCGCTAGATTCAGGATTTCTCGTCGAAGACACGCCATCAATCCAAGCATGAAGAACGAGCTTCATAAATAAGCAACAAGTGGAAAATTCTAAGGGCGGAGATTGAAGGAAAATGCGGAAGATGATTGCAACCATCAACAATGCACATTTCACACTATAAACGAAAAGAAATAAGGACAAAGAAGAGGATCTTCTTTTTTCAACTTCTTCTCGAATAGGAAAAAAGAGCAAAATATTTTACATTTGAAGGCCATTGAAATCTCTTGTACAAAATAATAATAAAAGATAGTGGATTACCCCATGGATGTATGATTATTAACAATACGAACCACATAAAAATCTTGGTGTCCTTTTACATTTCTGTAATTTAATTCCAATCACATCTTAAATTATCAACCCATTTCAACATTTCAATAAACAGTTAAAGTGCGGTTACTCAACTGTGCAAGCATTCAGCAACACAGTCGTTTCCTAAAGGTGAATTTAACTAAGCTTAAATTCGTTGATTCCTAATCGTGAGGACGATAAATCGCAGGATTATCTCACGATCCAGTCGAGCGTGGTTGTAACAACCCGATTTTAAGTACTATTAATTGACGTTAATAATAGTAATTTATTTAATTTGTATTTGCAGATTCATTTGATAAATAGATTTAGAAATAATTGAATAAAAGAGTTTAAATTATAGAAATGTGTTAATTAAAATTTTAAATAAAACTAAGAGTGGGAAAATATTATTTCATAAAGATGTAAAAATTGAAATATCATATTAATATGGAAAAGAAGTGATTTCGAAAAGAGGATTCGAATATATTTGAATCAAATGGAAATTTTTTTATAAATAAAGAAAATAAATAAATCTATATGTTCACTTTATATTTTAAGGCCCAAAACATAAACACACAAGCCCAACGTCTAGAATATTCTGCCATTCCTATTAATATACTCACGCAAGCATCTATAAGAGCAATAAGGAAAAAAAAGATCAGTCAATTATAGCTTGCTCGAGAAGCTCACGCACCTAAAACCCATTACTTCGGAAATCAAATCCAACAAAATAATTTGTTTTAATTCCTAAAATTTGGAGATATATATCTTTATGTTTATATGCATCTGGTGAAGAGCTGGATGGGTTGCATTGGTGGTCACACGTACGCGTATTCAAATGAAGAGAGGAAGAAAAGCATCTACCGGTGAGTATAACCTCACCAAGCTAAGTTCAAATCCTTGAATTCTCATATATAATTATAATGTTTAAACAATTCTTGTTGCTGTGAATAATATTTGCATTGAATTGAACTAGATTATATTAGAAAACATTGGTAACCAATCTTCTGCAAATGGAAAATGCCTTTTGGCCTCTCCTTCCTATGCGCATATTTTTGACAGAGTGTATATATATAAAGGGGTTGGCTAATACTTATTCAAATATACCAATAAACTTTCAATTATATATCCGCCTTCATATTAATAAAAGAGAATGGAAATGGAACTATAATCTTTACATTTCCTTGTTAATACTTCTCTAGTTGTTATACATTATAAATTCAAATGAACTCTTATAAATGTGATGCTTGTGAGGATGTTGTGTTTGTGGGGCTGTTGTTGGTGTTCTAGTTAGTTGGTTGGGTGTATAAGATTTTATGAGTATGTATTTATATATATACTGGCACATTTCAACGCATCGATGCTTGCGAGTGTTGATGTGTTTATGTGAGTAAGTCAGTGTATACATATATTTGTATGAGTTGTATGAATATATGTGAGTTTGTTGTTTGTATGAGGAACACAACAGTGGGTGTGTACGCAAGTGAGTGTGCGCATGAGTTTATGTTTGCATTGGAGTGCATGTGGCTGTATGCATATATATACATGTTTTGTGTGCAAGGTTAGTGTGTGTTTGTTTACTTGTGTATAGGTGCCGAAGTGTGTGAAGTATGTATGTGTGTGTATGCATTTGGGAACTGCTGCGTTTTGTATCAAGGGAAGTGCGAATGTGAGTGTGGGACAATATGTACTTGGCTGTGTGTAAATGCAAATGTGGGAAGTTATTGTGTTGAGTTTGGGTACAAATGTGTATTAATATGTGTATATATATAAGGGTGTAGGATTATGCATGTGAGCTTTGGGGAATGTGACCTGAACGTGAATGGATGTATTTATTTGTACTATCTCTTTCTATATTAAAATTTTGTTAACTCTTTTTTCTTGTCTATTAGTTTGGATTATATGAAATGGTTCTTAAAAGTAACACAGATTTACAGCTATTTTGAGGATTTAAAGGGACTTTTGCAATGTTTTTAGTATATATTTAATAATTGGCTAATTTTATAAAAGACTACGAAATTAGTTACTCGTCGTAAATATTAAATTGTATTGAGATTAGTTAATTATCTAATTAATTCTAGAATATATGCCTTTATTTATTATCCAATTTTAAGTATTAATTTTGTTACATAAAAATATACGATGCAATTGATTTATTATTGAATATTGATTCGTTTGTTCGGTTCTTACATATCTTTCGATTATTCAATTTTATTTTGTTATTCTGACTTACTTATTCTATAAATTGAATTGACTTATATGAATGATTCACCGTTGGTATTGATTTGAGTTATATTTTAAAATGGTACAGTGATGACATCCTTCTATTTGATTTGTGAGTTTTCATTTCTGTGTGACGAGAAATTTGAATAAACGGTTTAGTGATATCATTTGGTATGAGACTTTCGGTAACACTTTACGGTTATTCATTGGACTTGTCATATAGAGATACCTAGTATGGACTAAGTGTAGTTTATGAGCATTAAATAATTATTCAAGTAACATGCGGTGGTATAAGACACCGTTATGTTATTCATTTGACTATTCTTTGTAAGTAAATGTCACTTAAATGAGGATATGCTCATGTGTATGTGGTGATACCCATTGCGATGGGATATTTTAGTCACGTGTCGACTTATACAGAGCCGTGTATCGACCTACGTCTAGAGCTATGAGTAGATAAAGGTTAGGAGTACTATATGTCGTCCATATTATGTTCGACTCCCTTTTATTTTGGAAGTGACTTAAATAGGCCAGTATCCACCCCGGCGGCCTGGTCACGGGGTCACGCCCAATATCCATGACACCGTTGTTGTTTGATATTCGATGCGCATTATGAGATTGGTATTGGTTGCCCCTTGTCTCGCATAGTCTAGCAGCCAGTTACCATATAAGGGCACATGTTAGTAGTCATGGCCGAAGAGGCTATGCGTTGTCAAGCCTATAGTGGATCATTGTCACGATACCCAGAGGAGAGAGGTAATGGTAACCGATGACTGTAGGAGTCCTGTCATATGGACCACATGTGGCTCCTGGAGCTAGCAGACGTGCTGTTAGTATCCCGTCTGGTTTTAGTATATGTGTGGTAGTGGATTGACATATATGTCCCTATCCTATCATGAGTTGACTATTATAGAGACTGATTGAGTCTAAAGTGTAGTCAGTCCCCATATATCCATACACTTTTGGTTTGATATTCTAGAGATAGCCTCTGTTTATTGATTGAGATTTGGATTTATATGAGTTATTTTTATGATTTGTATAATATTGGACATTATTTGGATGATTTGATTGGCTATCTCACATTTTTCACTGATGATTTTATGATAGTATATCAGGGCATTGCAGTGTGCTAGTCCTACTCTTTTAATGATTTCATTTTCTATGATGATGACTTATTGTATGGATGATTCACCCAACGGATTTAACATTCATGATTGCTATTGAACTGTTTTATATGGGTGATGACATCTTTATGTAGGGTTTTGGTGATATCTATGTTATGAGAAACTTTAGTGATCTTGTAAGTTGTTGTAATTATAAATCATGCATATGTCAGTCTGAGACAGTGCTTTTACATGGATGACTTGACCAACGTCTATGTCACTGGGAACAGAGAATTATATTGGGATTGCTATATGATATTTATATGTTATAAATTTATTGTATATATATTTGATATAGAGTTGTATATTAATTATTTATCTTATTTTATTGAGATAGTTGTCATTGGAGATGTTTGTATCTAAACAATACCATATATTATACACTATATTATATGTTATTGCTGTGATTGACTCTGAGTTATCTATCATTATTGTGTATTGTTCTGTCCTGGAGGCACATGTGTTTATTTCTTTACACTGATACTGTGTACGTTTAGATGAGTTATATATTTAATATTTTAATACTTACCAATATTAGTCCAAGGGAATACTCACGTGTGTACCCCATACAGCCTCATTCTACGTATTATTTGACAGTATTACTCGATAATACTCTTTAATAATATGGGTATAGAGGTGGGGTGTCACAGTGGTGAAGGTGAAAATTTTCACCCACATTTTTGGTGCTAGAAGAAGGGCAAACCTCCACCCCTTTGTTCCTCCGTCCTACTCTTCCTCCACTCATCAAACTCCCGCATTCCTCCAATTCCATTCCATTTTGTCATTGCCCACGGCGCACTCCAAATTAGGAGCGATGAGACCAACTATCACTATTTGATAGAAAGACCGAATGACTAATGCTTAATAGAACCTAGTCAAAGAGCTACCACCTTTGATTATGACCACCCAATGTCAGCCAGCGGCCAATTTCAAGGAAATGACGCATGGTATCCATCAGCCTAGACAATGATTCCGATGATGGGAGAAAGCCCCAAATCAGAATCCAAAGCCTCCGTATGTCCTGCAAGAGGAAGCACGAAAAAATCTCCATATGGATGCAGTAAGGTTAAGGACCTTATCACCTTATGCCAAAAAATCAGAGGATTCGGCTTATGCTCGTATCGACTAGGGATTGAAGCACATTCTGGTCTCAAAGATCACCCTTCACCACCTAGATCAGCTGAGAACGAGGGAGTTATACCGATACTTCTCTCCTACGAGATGAGCGGCCCTTAGCAGTAGAGACTTGAGGAGCAACAAGTTTAGGATCTGATAGAGGAATTAAAATTGAAGCATCCGCCGACAATTACACAAGCGCCCAGTACTTCATTGAAGGGCCAAAGCCAAGAACAAAGGGTACTGAGCTATAGACCAACTTTGCCCAAATAATAATAATATGTATCAATGTATTGAACTAGTTATAGGGATACTAGACAACTCGAACCAGTATAAAAATATCTGTATTATTTCTTTGTAAAAAAAGAATATATATATATATATATCTGCACCATTACAGTTCAATGCCAGTAGTTACCGACTCAGCAAAACGCTAGATCAGTAGGAGAAAACAGCACTCTCAACACTGGGAATGGTGATACTGGCCCTACACACTTGGATCTACATCAACGTAGGTCCTGCTCTTTAGCTAACATATCTCGCTGGATAGGATGAAAAATTTCCCTGCTTTTGTATGAACTTTTATATGGTGACAAATCATAAAGGCTGGTCATTGGGTATTAGACTCCTGAACCTGTATAAAAAACACTTATGTCAGTTATTTTGATATATCATACCGATGTACGGATATTAGATTATCCGAACCAGTTCAAAAAAATCACACACATGCGATCGTGGGTTGCATCACGACCTAACTTCTCAGTCAAATCTACTCCTGCAATAGGAGTGATCATGCCCAGAGCATGACGATTAACTCTTCCTAGCCCATCATTATATGATCCAAATGTATAAGTTCACCTAGGAACAATAATGACAATATCTGCAATGACGGTAATGTTGGAGAAGAATTGGCTCAATATACATATGACATTTCTCCCCAAGATAAGGGTAAGTCATACCAAGCTCGTGGCTAACGACATTTTCACCCCAGAACTTGGGGTAGGTCAAAACGGATGTTTCACCTTAGGATCGGGATCTGATATTCAGCCACGCGCATGGCTAAGGACATTTTTCACCCCAGAACCCTGGTAGGTCAAAACAAACGTTTCACCCAAGAACAGGGGTAGGTCAAACACTCAGCTAAGCATACGGTAAAGACATTTCACCCCTAGAATATGGAGCAGGTCAGAACAAGGCGGACATATCATCCCAACATCCAGCTATAGGCACTTCGTTCCTGAAATAAGAAGCGGATCTTGATGCATGCATCATCAGAACTGGTATCCGCTTATACCCAACCTATAGCTAACTTAGCAAATGATCAGATCACATCTGCAAATATCGAGAAGTCGCAACCTATCAAGTCATGATCAGGGATACATGCATTACTCCCCAAAACATATCCTAGGTGAATGCAAACAGTACACCGTAGGGAACGTACTGTCAATTAGATATACATCAGAAAAACGAGGCGTCAATGCTTAGCTGTGGATCTTACAATAATATTACTTGGTTTACACTTATGCGTAGTTTACAAAAAATTAACAATCAATTCATATTACAAAGAAAACACTGCTTTTATGAAAGTTAAATTACAAATTTAATCGAAATGTGACCACATTTTGATCTGCGAAAATACATCGTGGTGCGCTGAGACAAAAATTAGCCCTCCAACTTTGTAATCCCCACCGATGATTGAGAAAGACCTGGCCATGAGCCGATCTGTGATATGCCACGTGCGAATCATAATTGGCACTGGTCCAAACGTTTCCGTAATCTATAGATCTGTATTCATAGTCAGCCTGATTGTACATAAAGGACAAGTCAAGTCCAGGCCAGAAACATTTAAAAACGTCAACCGCACGTTGTTAACCGATTTATGCTATTTTGGTCATTAGCTTCTCTTTATGAAGTTCATCTAATAAGGATTCTCTGTCCATCCCACCTTGGGAAACCGCAATGGAGTCCAATCAGGCCTCACATTCCAAACCATATATCTTGTTTCTAAGGCATTTATTCGCCTCATAGCCATTTTTCTAACTCTATCGATCTCATGCAAGAGTTGCTCCTTTGACTTCTCTATACTCTTAGAGGAATGATCATAGAACTCATCCTTATTGGACAAGAATGGGGAAACTCGAGTATCCGGTGTCCCTAGCTCCCCCCTTAAGTAGTTCTCTAACTCTTTAATATTGGCCTCATAATGAGCCTTCACATCGTTCTTCTACTTAAGGATCTCAGTTGGGTTAGCTTTAGATGGAAGCTCAGGGATTGCACCCAACCCAAGAGGGACATGTGAAGCTATTTCCATCGAAGAATACTCCTTTGCATTCATACGCAATGCCATCTCTCTATCCATCTCGATAATCTTTCCTCTTAGCTTTTTGATCTCATCCGTATACACGGCTGCATATATGCTCTCAGCATTCTTTAATAAATCTTCCAGCTCCCCTATTCTGAGCTACGCAAAGTCTAATTTCTTTCGTGGAACATCCATCTCCGAACCCTAAGTAACACGAATTAACCTGATAAGGTCGAATAAGCTCACAATTAAATAAAAATATAAATAGGCAAACTAAATTACCAAAAAACCTATATACTTTTGTGTATGAATATTAACCAACAAACTTTGGTATTACGAAACAAAATAATGTCAGATTACAAAATGTGTTTTTCCCATCTTAAGTCAAATTAAATGTCATGAGAATGTTTTCCTAAAACTAAAGTTATGATAATAAATCACTAAGTTTGAGCGGTGGATTATCGGGCGTCATAACGAGCTCCTGCCCAAGGGTCCTCATCCAAATCGACTGTTATTTCGAAATACTCCTTATCACTTAGAAAACTTTGATCCAGTGAAGGATAGAAAAATTCCAAAACATCTTGAGAAATTTGCAAAAATGCTTCGTCCTTTTTATTCCTAGCCTTCTCTTGCTCAAGCTTATTCGAATAAGAAGTGACCCTATCTCCATAGGACAACGGTGCACCCTCGAGTTTGTACACTTCTAATGTCGCCCTTCTTCTAGTGTCATGTAAGATATTAATTGAGCCCTCATCTTCTTACTCTCGCCTTAGAAATTACCAAATAATCTCCTAGCAATAACCTTCTAAATGTCACCACGAAGAAAGGAGGACTCAAACTCATCATAGGAACAGAGGGGACATCTTATTAAGACACCTCGTTCAACCTCCTATATTCGGCAGTCTCCAACTTGCCAAGTAGTATGGCAATCTCAATAGACATATCCTCCACTTGCTTCTTATATTTTGCATTTTCTTCCTTATATAACCATAAAGTTCTTCGCTGATTTGTACGGACCATTCTATCCCTTCTAGTTTAGATGCAGCGTCTCTAAACCAGAATCGCAATTTCCAATGGCAGTCATACTGACGCTTGAGCGCACTCTGAGCCTTTGCGAGTTCATCACAATTGAACTTTAACTCTGTCTCATGCCTCCCAACATCATATCTAAGTTGAGCAACATCATCTTCAGGAGCATCATCCTCTTCAACCACATCAGAGCTCTTCCGAGGTGGAACAATAGTGGAGGCAGAGGCATCCTAGCAATAGATACAATTAGTATAGAATGAAGTTCGAAGGAAACCAATTCAGATCATTACTGAAATAAAACTTAATTACTTAATGGAAAACAAGACTCATAATCACAACATTTGTTATATTATACCTACTTAACCAGCTTACATAAATTCGCAAAGACATAAGAAGACTAGTTATCAATCAAAGTTCTAAACATAAACCACTTTAGATCAGGGCTATCAGGTGGAAATGAACCACTCTCTAACACATGACACCATTAGAGAAAAACAAAATCACTAAGGGCCTTCTCAAACCACTTGATCAATTCAGGCCAATAACTCCACGATCTCATTCTTAAGATTTGCGCGAGTCTTGTCTAATTCCTTTTCACATTTAGCCAGGGTCGCTGAACTTAACCCAAGACAATCTAATGTGTTTTCTCCAGTCTGGCCTCAGTCTCCCTTACCAATTTTGCAAACACATTATCCCTAGAATACTAGAAAAATAAATAAAGGGAAATGAAATCATGTAAAATATAACAAATATCATGTCATATTACAAACCATCAAAGTGAACTTCATAACTTCAAATACGAAAACACAAAAGGATATTTGAAAAGTTGGTCATCTAAATCTATCGAGGAAGTATAGTTAACCAGTCTTGCTCTTCAGGTTGTTGGGTTCCTTGATCCACCACAGCTGCTCTCCTTTCTTCCTGAGAATCATGCTCAGAATGCCTAGGATCAACATCCTTTTCCTCAGCCTCCTCCACCTTCCACTTATTCTGGTAGAATATAAAATTTGAGTCTGCCACAGATTCATCATTTACAGAGTTGGGCTTAACCTCCACTTTATATTGACGTCTGGCCGTAGCATAAAAACCATATGTGACCTTAAAAGTGATGGTGTCAAGATCCTCCTCAGATTTCTCTAGCTCCTTTTTAACTCTAGCAAGGTCTTCATCCCTTTCCACCATCTCATTCTCCTTTACAGCTCGAGCTTCTTCAGTGGCCTTAGCCTCCCTCTCAGCCTTCTCAACCTGCTCTCGAAGCATTCTAGCCTCCTCCTCTGCCTTAACCTTAGTAGCAGCCAGTGCAACATTAGCTGAAGCAAGATCAGCTTCAAGCTTGGTAAATCGACTCGAAAGTAGGGATTGCACATTCCTAGATTAATGCGCCTTCATCATCAAGGCCGCGACTACAGTAATGAAAAACATAAAACAACATAAGTAACAAGCCAATGAAGAGTGAAAAAGAAAAGAAGAAAAGGACATGATCACTCATGTAAGACCAAAGCTTCTCGAATTTTGACAAAATAGCAGCGGAGGCATCTCAGAAGCTAAAGGAGGAAGAACTAGAGGACCTTGTACAGATCTTCAACCTTCTCCATCAAAACCGAGTTGAGAACTTCAGATGCAGCAAAACCATCAGCATCAGGAACAGATTCTCCTTATGAAGAAGAACCAATCAGTCCTAATGATGCGAGAACCCAAGCGACAAGGACATTGTTAACCTGCCTTTTGACATGGCCATGAACAGGCGGATTTAACTAGATCGACTACTTGTTTGTCGAGGCTGGAATATGATGATTTCGAGTCAATTGGAGGGATAAACGGTCAGTTACGGATGGTTCGATATACATGGCTCGGCTTGATGGAGTGGTTCGGCCTTGATGATGTCGTTCGGCTTGGGAAGCACGGATCGATCGGGGAGTGAAGACCAGGCATGGTTCAACATGGGTGGCTAGGCATTGGTCGCATGGCAAGGTGGTTCGGTCAGAGTCACTCGACATGGGTGGCTCGGTTAAGGTCGCTCGGTTAAGGTCGCTCGGCAAGGTCGCTCGGCATTGGTCGCTCGGCATTGGTCGCTCGGCAAGGTCGCTCGACATTGGTCGCTCGGCATTGGTCGCTCGGCAAGGTGGTTCGGCATTGGTCGCTCGGCAAGGTGGCTCGGTATTGGTCGCTCAGCAAGGTTGCTCGAAATTGGTCGCTTGGCAAGGTGGTTCGACATTGGTCGCTCGGCAAGGTCGCTCGGCATTGGTCGCTCGGCAAGGTGGTTCGGCATTGGTCGCTCGGCAAGGTGGTTCGGCATTGGTCGCTCGGCATTGGTCGCTTGGCAAGGTGGTTCGGCATTGGTCGCTCGACAAGGCCGCTTGGCATTTGGATGGTTCGGCACTTGAAGGTGGCTCGACATTTGGATGGTTCGGCACTTGAAGGTGGCTCGGCATTTGGATGGTTTGGCACAAGTGGCTCGGCCTAAATGGTGGTTTGGCATTTGGGTGGAGGTTACTTCAACTTAGGATCGGCCTAGGCTATAGTTCATGTTACTTCGAGTCGTTGAGCATATCACTTCAGGTCAGTACCATGGTTGCTTCGAGTCGGCTTCGTTGGTTCTGGATCGGCAACAGGAGTGTAGGTAGCGACATTTGAACAGGGAGTTGGTCGAGGCTATAGGTTTTGGTTTGGCTATGGGCTTGATGGGCCCGTATTATTCAGAAAGTCCAACAACCCCAGTTTTGCCTATAAATACAGCATGCGGGGCTTCAGAAAAGGGATCTTCTTTCTGCTCTCTAACTTTCTCTTTTCCAAAGCTAAGGCAACTCTGCCATTTTGTAACTGTAATCGGTTATTACATTAATAAAAAGGAAACTTCTATGTGGACGTAGGCCGGAGTTAGCCAAACCACTATAAAATCTGTTGTTATTTACTGCTTTCATTTTAATCTTGGTTATTCTTTATATTTATATTCTCTACATATACTCCATCTGTGAGCTGTGACTGGTATTTGGTGCTTTCATCTGGATTTGGGTGTTAGTGACCAATTTTGGCGCCAACATTTTGGTGCTTTCACTGAGAAGGCAAGCACTCGGGAATTTTGAAGTTAGGAACTTGGATTCTAGGAAGCAATGGCTAGGCCACCAACAAGAAAGCAAGCAGTAGAAAGGAGCAACTAGGAGGGAAGTCAAGCAGCCTCTTCTGGAGCTGGAGAGGATCATGCATCCATCTACATAACTCGAGACGAGATGCAGGTTATAATGAATTCTATGCAGGAGCAGATAATGAAACGACAGGAGGAGATGATGTAGGCTCTTCTCAGGCAATTTGGACAACTAGGGACTACAGGTGCTCAAGTTCTTGAGGCTGGATTAGAGGGACTCAACCAACAGGCAGATGGAGTGATTCAGCAAGGGGCAGCTCCCAATCAACAAACAACTATCAATCTGGATGGACCTAGACTCGGGGGCACACCACTAGGTAATGCTGGACCAACCCATGGAGGTATATCGGATGGCGATGCGCAGCCCGATGCCAACATGAATACAGGAGTACGTGACGAGGAGTATGTGCCAGAATTTCCTCGTGGACTTGGAGGGCAGTTAGGAAATGTGGATGGGGGGCAACCCTTGGTAGGTAACACTGGATTGGCTGACATCATCAGACGAACCATTCGCGGAGGTCTAACAAATAGGGATTTGGAGGGAGTCAACAAAAGTCCATTTATCCGGAACATCAGGATAGCTAGGAATCCGCCCGATTTCAAGCTGCCCACTCTGGAAGTATACAACGGGAAGACGGACCCCACTGACCACTTGATGAGGTACACTAGGCATATGGAAGTGCTGGGGGCATCAGAGGAGGTCATGGCTTGGTGTTTCCCCCTGTACTTGATCGATATAGCTGCTATGTGGTTCAGACAGCTGGAAGATGGATCTATTGGGACATGGACAAAACTGGTGGATAAGTTCCTAAGTGAGTTTCGAGTTCACATAAAAAGGCCGAAGAATGTGATGACATTGACGTTGGTTAAACAGAGGACGGATGAACCGCTCAGGACTTTCTTAACTCGGTTTAATGCAGTAGTTGCTTCGATGGATCGGCCGGATCCATCAATGGTTCTAATGGCTGCAGTATCAGGAGTCAGGGATAATTCGGATTTCAAAGTATCATTGATATGGGATCCACCACTGGATCTCGGGGAATTCTTTCATGAAGCTGAGAGATTTCTCCGACAAGAGGATGCATGTTTGGATATGAAGTCAAAGGAAGTAAGCATGGTTAAGGATGGAAGACCGCCCGGTGAAAGCTCGGGTAAAGACAGGGATAAAGGGAAAAGGAAGCACTGGGGAGAACCAAAATTCTCCACATACACAGGATTAAACGCGACATTGGAGCAGATATTCCTAGATACTCAGGATCGCCTTCCTTATAGAAGGCCGGTAAGGAGAGAACCCTCCGAATGCAAAAGGGCATTAGGAAGGCACTATCTTTTTCATGACCTGGACGGGCATGATACTAACAGCTGCCGACACCTAAAGGATATAATTGAGGAGCATGTAAGGAATGGTCAGCTGCGACAATATGTCGAAACTCGGAATGCGGCGGTGGAAACAACCACCGCCTACCCTGAACGATGATGGCATGAGGCCAAGGAATGGTGGTCGGTTGGTCATCAACTGATCGTGATGGTTTGGAATAAGTAACAAACTTTCAGCTAACGACTAAGTCGCTTACTCATGTACGGGGACGGAGATAGCCCCTAGGCATGCTCTAAGACGATGATGTACTGTGATGCCCTAGTTTGTGAAATCTGTTTATTCTTTTTGGTTTGGACACTTGCTTTTTTATGCTTTGGTTTTGGAGTTCGGTTTGAACTCCCGGTTTTGTTGGTTTTTTGGTTTGGATTTTGGTTTGGATATTTGATTTTCGATATGGATTTCTGGTTTTTTGGTTTAAATCAGGATTTCAGATTGGATTTTGGGTTGACTTTTTGTCTGGTTTTTGGCTAAAGGGTCGTCAGGTATGGATTATGCTCGGAAAGGGTCCGGAGCGACCAGGTTTCGGCCTAGGACTTAGGCCCCATATTATCTATCACTTGTTATTTCAGGTCATCGAGTATGGACTATGCTCGGCAGGGGTCCAGAGCGACCGGGACTCGGCTTAGGATTTAAGCCACGGTATTACTCAACGTCCAGGGACACTGAACCAAGGACACTATGGCATTACTTAACACGGGTCACCGAGTGTGGATTACGCTTGGCAAGAACCCGGAGGGATTACAGATTCAGATGTCGACTATGAACAGCTAAGGATTTGGACATGGACCCGGAGCGGTCTCGGATTTGAATATAGACCCGGAGAGGTTATGGATGTGGTTATTGGTTATTGGATATGGATGGATTAGAACTCGGTTGTCAAGTTCAGATTGGATATGAATTCGGCTAAGGATTTGGTTACTGGATTTGGAATGGGACATCGACTCGGAACAGTCGCGGAAATGGATCAGGATATGGCCATGGCACTCAGCTAGGATGGCTTGGTAATGGATTGGATTATGAATCGAAAAGTTGGGAAGTGGATAACATACAGACTTCGGATATCGGACTTGAGGCAATTCAAAACACACCTTCCCATAGCAAGGCATGTTTTGGGGGGCAAATGTTAATCCGCCTTTTGACATGGCCATGAACAGGCGGATTTAACTAGATCGACTACTTGTTTATAGAGGCTGGAATACGATGATTTCGAGTCAACTGGATGGATAGACGGTCAGTCACGGATGGTTCGATATACATGGCTCGGCTTGATGGAGTGGTTCGGCCTTGATGATGTCGTTCGGCCTAGGAAGCATGGATCGGTCGGGGAGTGGAGACCAGGCATGGTTCAGCATGGGTGGTTGGGCATTGGAAGCACAACAAGGTGGTTCGGTCAGAGTCGCTCGGCATGGGTGGCTCGGTTAAGGTCGCTCGGCTAGGTCGCTCGGCATTGGTCGCTCGGCAAGGTCGCTCGGCATTGGTCCTTTGACAAGGTGGTTTGGCATTGGCTGCTCGGTAAAGTGGCTCGGCATTGGTCGCTCGACATTGGTCGCTTGGCAAGGTGGTTCGGCATTGGTCGCTCGGCAAGGCCGCTCGGCATTTGGATGGTTCGGCACTTGAAGGTGGCTCGGCATTTGGATGGTTCGGCACAAGTGGCTCGGCCTAAATGGTGGTTCGGCATTTGGGTGGAGGTTACTTTAACTTAGGATCGGCCTAGGCTATAGGTCATGTTACTTCGAGTCGCTGAGCATATCACTTCAGGTCAGTACCATGGTTGCTTCAAGTCGGCTTCGTTGGTTCTGAATCGGCAACAGGAGTGTAGGTAGCGACGTTTGAACAAGGAGTTGGTCGAGGCTATAGGTTCTGGTTCGGCTATGGGCTTGATGGGCCCGGATTATTCAGGAAGTCCAACAACCCTAGTTTTGCCTATAACTACAACATGCGGGGCTTCAGAAAAGGGATCTTCTTTCTGCTCTCTAACTTTCTCTTTTCCAAGGCTAAGGCAACTCTGCCATTTTGTAACTGTAATCGGTTATTACATCAATAAAAAGGAAATTTCTAAGTGGACGTAGGCCAAAGTTAGCCGAACCACTATAAAATCTGTTGTTATTTACTGCTTTCATTTTAATCTTAGTTATTCTTCATATTTATATTCTCTACATATACTCCATCTGTGAGCTGTGATTGGTATTTGGTGCTTTCATCTGGATTTGGGTGTTAGTGACCAATTTTGGCGCCAACAGACATCCTTATCAAGTAAAGGTGGGGTGCTTTCTAAAGTGTTAGATATATTGAAAGGAATAGAAGGATCATCAGACCCTTCGAGCCGCCTCTTTGAAGCAGCTTTCTTCTTCTCCTTTGCCTCTAAAGACTTACAAAGTTTAGCAACAACATTTTTATCCATGTTACCTACAAAAAAAAAAGATTAAAAAAAAATCAAAACCACAGGTATGACAATTCTCAACATTAATTATCAACTGCTTATACCCCTTATTGCCGGTATAGAAGGAGCGAGCTTAAATCTGCTCCTAGAAAATGTATGGTTTGGGCGTAGCAAACCATGATCTCTCAGCTTCGATTCAACAATCTTTTTTGGTATTTTCCTAGCATCCATTGACAAACCCTTAATCTGACACCTATGAGACTCATGCAACCGCACATTCGCCTCTCAAGAGATAGTATGAACACAATAATCTTGGGAAAAGGAAGGGAATCCATCGTAATTTGGAATAAAGAAATAGAATGTGAGCCGTGGTTCACTCCTGCAAGTGCCGCCCATCAGAAACGAATTTTTAGCCTAAATATCGAAGAAGCCCTTATTCTCCTTTCTGGGACTTCATTTGTCCTAAAAAAGGAATCAGAGTTCCTCACTAGAAAGGTTGATACCATTTTTAGCATAAAGGATAAACATGGCCAAAGAAAATGAATAAGAATTAGGGGCAAGTTGAACTGAAGCAATACTTAAAGTGGTAAGCCATTCACGGATTACCCGATGCATAGGAAGAAACAACCCGCATCGAATATGCTCAGGAGTAATTGCGATGTAACCCTACACCGAAGTATCCATCTGCTCAATAGATTTTGGAACCCTAGGTGAATACCCACAGAATCCAAATTGTTTAAGGATCCTAATAACATCCTCCAAATG
The DNA here is from genome assembly GCA_030737815.1 of Allium fistulosum. NCBI lineage: Eukaryota > Viridiplantae > Streptophyta > Magnoliopsida > Asparagales > Amaryllidaceae > Allium > Allium fistulosum. The sequence continues at coordinate 616,753,298 of CM060907.1, forward strand.
AGTGATTTCAAAAGGAGGAAACAAAGAAGAAGATATAGAGGGATCCATGCTAAAAGCCATAGATAATATTTTAAAGAAAGATCCAGAGTTAATTCGGAGTATCCTTTTCTTAACCTATGAAATTATCCTTAAATTTTAAAATTAATCCAACTCTTTGCAAGAGAGAAGGTGAAGAAAAAATTGGGAAAGATGAAGAAAAAGAATATGCACCTGAGTTTGAATTACAACCACACGATTGAAATGATTAAATATTAGGTGAAACATGGATTTGCTGTAGAAAATAATGAGTAAAAATGACTTGTGAAAATATGCATAGAAAGACGAAAAGGCAAATTGAACAGCTATTACAAGATGGTTCAACAAGACACTAACACGTTTGCCAAAGCATTAAATGCAAAAGTTGCTGAAAAGACTTATTCCTAGGGCCGAAAACATAGATTAAACAAGACTGGGTGAAGATACAGACCGGGTGCATATAAAAACAAGTCTACCCCGACCTGCGGTCACCGCAGACTTGGAGGGCAAGTGTTACACCTGTTCTTACCACAAGTCAAAACCAAAAGAAACATATGATACCTCCTAACAGAAAAAGAGCTAAGCAAAGAGCAGGTTGAAGGTTAAGCATTTAACAAGACCCAGGCCTTCTCCATCAGAACCAAGGCTACATGAAACATATGCGTTATGTAGAAACATAGAGCAGCATGGGTATATGTGGAAACAAAGGCCAAACCAGAATACAAAACTAAGGCATAAGGGGCTAGAACGCAAGGCTCCGAGTTAATTATATCCACATTTTTCAAGCACCTACAGGAATGGGTCTGAACAAGCATATACATGGGGCAACCTAGATAATGCTATATAGAGCTGAAAGCACTCTATATTGGCTATATATAGGATCACTCAAACTATGCTTCAATACAGACACAACCTTATAGGCAAAAGACAAAAGTGAAGCTTACCTTCTCTCAATCTCTCATCAGCAACAACTAAGGAAACAAGTCAAATAACATAAAAGTCCCGATCTTATCTAACCAACATCCAGGGCAGAATGGGAAGAGTTCCCCTATTCCGACCCGACACGGTGACAAATTAAGCAAAGAAAGTAAGAGCAGACATGTGGCAGTAAGGTCTAAATGCCAGGCGACCTTCACTACCGCATTCGTTCTTATGCGTGAACAACATGACAAGGCCCCAGGAAGGTCTCTTATCATTCTTCTTAGAGCAGTGTGCTATTTCAAGAGAGAGGAGGCCAACTTATGCAGACCTGGGCTTACCACCCACTTTTTCAGGCACCCTGCTTCAAAATTCCAACATCCCGCCAGATTCAGCCATCAAAGACATGTCATCAATCCAGGCTTGAAGAACGAGCTTCATGAATAAGTGACAAGTGCAAAATCCAAGGGTGAAGATTAAATTAAAATGTGGAAGACGATTACAACCATCAACAATGCACTTTTTACACTATAAAAGGAAAGACATAAGGACAAAGAAGAGGATCTTCTTTCTTCAACTTCTTCTTCTTCCTGAATAGGAAAAAAGAGAAAAATATTGTACGCTTGAAGGCCATTGATATATCTTGTACAAAATAATAATAAAAGATAGTGGATTACCCCATGGACGTTGGATTATCAACAATCTAAACCACGTAAAAATCTCGATGTCTATTTACATTTTTGAAATTTACTTTCAATTGCATCTTAATTTATCAATCCATTTCGACATTTCAACAAACAAGTGAAGTGCGGCTACTCGACTGTGTAAGCATTTGGCAACATAGTCGTTTCCTAAAGGTGAATTTAACTAAGCTTAAATTCACTGATTCCTAATCGTGAGGACGATAAATCGCAAGATTATCTCACGATCCAGTCAAGTGTGGTGAATACAAAAACTTTAACTAACAAACATAATCTATATAAACTACAAAAATCAATATCCAATGATACTATCTCGACTTACAGTCCTGATGAAAGTAAATACTCCCGACTGTTAGTCCTAGGAGACACCAAGAAATTCAACTCCCTAATAAAACATAATCAATACAAAATATCGAAAACAATATCCAAATAATTATTTTGACCTACAGTCCTAAAGGAAGTGGTAACTTCCGACTATTAGGCCCTTGGAGATATCACGAAGCTCAAACTCAATAAATATCAAAATCAATCAAATAGTCAATATATAAAATCATATATCCTGACCCCAAGTCCTTAGAAAGGAAAAACTCTTGACTGAATGGTCCTAGGAGATAAAAACAACAAATCATACAAAAATTTGTAAAATTTAGTTATATATCTATTTAGAAATAAGAACATATTACTAATTTGGATTAGTGATTTTTAATTCGGGATACATACATACATACATATATGTATGTATGTATGTATTTATATGAATTGGATAATTTCAAAAGCTCTGTTTCATTGTTCTAATAATACAATTGAAACGAATTATGGGGGAGGACAAATTGGATTATAAATTTTACCTAAAAACTCAGTAGATCCGATTCCCTAAAGTTAATAAAATTTAATATTTACCCTAGTATAATTTATAGGGTTAAACTACAAAATTTCTTAAAAAAATCAAGTTTTAGTAAAATTATAGAAAAACCTGGGGACTGACCTGAGGCAGACCCGAGGAATACTCGAGGGTGACTTTGGACCTAACTTAGAAAAACCCGAAGCAAGCCTAGTCTCCAAATCTTAAGGGCAAAACTCAGACTTACCCAAGGCTTAATGTAGTTGACATTGGGCTGGATACAAGAAAACTCGGAGCGAGCGCAAAATCTCAAACACAAACCAATATTCGTTTGGGCATATTAATAGATGTTATTGAATATGGATTAATGTTTAAAATGAAATAATAATAATTTATAAGTTATGTTCGAAGTCAAAAATAAGATGAACCATGAACGGGCGGAATTAGACAAAACATCAAGTTAAAATGCAAAATGGTCTAACAATCGACTGATGATGTTCAATCAATCGACTGACGTGCTATATAAAAGATAATAATATGAAGGGAAACAGTCGATTGATTGCATGTAGACAATCTAATTTGAACCTAGACCTGGTGCAGGCCAATAGGATAGTTTGGTGAAACTTGTTCCCACTTCCTTGACTTTCGGGACTTCACCTAACTGAATGGAATTATGTAACAAGATGGATTTGTTTCACCATTAGTGACATACCTAGGTTCACGCTTCATGATGTTGTCGACACTCAACGCAGCATGCGATCTGACAAACGAGAGCCAGTCGAAAGCGGGTGAAATATATGGATTTCATTTTTTTTACTATTTGGATCATAGTGGGCCTATGAAGTTTAAAGGGTTCCACTAGATCCAATCTAGTTATTTCAATAAAATCGTATTTTGCTAACATTTTTTTTATTCCTAGTTAATTAAATCAATGTTAATTAATTATGACATTTGATTAAGTATGAATACATCTAATGTATTGTCATACACACACACATATATATATGTATATATATATATATGTGTGTGTGTGTGTGTGTGTGTGTGAGTGCGCTCACGCGTATTAGTTTACATGCGTATGAAATAAATATAGTGAAAATGATTATTTGGTGTTTAATTGGAATATATCTAATATATATTTATTCATATCATAAATTGATAACAAATAGATATAGACATATGTATAACTATATGTAATAGATTTTGAGAATTATATATATTGTATATACATATATATTATACTTACATATGTATATGATAATTTCACATACATATCAGAAATATAAATGCCTAGGTATATATGTATGTTTTAATGTGCTATAACATTTGTATATGGTTTGTAAACACATATTAATAGTACTATATGTATAAATTTTAGACATCTATATGCATATATATTATGTATTGCCATTATATATGTAGTTAAGAAAGTAAATCTATGTAACTAAATTAGAAAATGTTTGGCAATAAAGAGGAAACGGAAGAGAGTTTCAACCTTCCCTTTTTACAAAGATCCAATTTGATCAAAATCTAATCTCAAAATTAAACTAAAAAATGATTCCATAATTATCCATGATCAAAATTTTTTAGCACTAAATATTATATTTGAAACATCACATAAATATATAAACGAAAATTATTTAAAAAAATATCATACTTAAAATTGTTCCAACGTTTATAAATATCTTATTCACGTTCTTATTCAAATTCAATATTTTGTCACATATGTTCTCAACAATAGATAAAATTTAAAATGAGCATAAGTAAGTTCAAACATTGAATATTTTAAAATTATACACACACACGCGCACAACATTATTGTTTAATTGCAACAAAACATATCATGACATGAAGTACTAAACATTTGTGAAAAATATTTGTTAAATATGTATATGTGTATAAGTAAATTTTTTGTGATGAAACTAATCATAATTAAAAACAATTTTTAAATCTGAACTTAGAAAAAACATTGTGTTATAATTCAAACATCAATACATATATATGTATATTTGTACTTTTGTGATTGCAATGATTTACAGTTTGAAAACAGATCAAAATCTTACAATTAAATTTCAATTACTAAAAAAACATTAGAAAGTGTGTTTGGCAATACTAATATACATAAGAGGTATGGTGATATGCGTAAATAAGATATGAAGAATTACCTAAGTAGATCCAGCCCTATATTACATCGTGATCTGAAAATTCCTCCATTCCTAGAATCGACATCCAATTTTGCAAGGATTGGACAAACCATTGGTTTTGATTTAATTTTAGGTAATAGGAGCATAAAATTTTGGCTATAAGAGGATGATGGAGGCCACGGATGAATGGGAAGGAAAGTAAAAGAGAACCGAATGAGAAATGATTGCGAGAATTTGTTTCAATGAAGGAATAAAAACCTTTCTTATGTTATCTTTAAAACTTCCTCTTTTAATTATCAGTTAACTCTAGATCTAATATTTAGATGATTCCTCTTCCTCTATGACTAGCCATGCATGGTCAATTTATGGACAAAAATTCACAAAATCTATTAAATAGTTATTGACATTTAAATCTCGTTCAAATGCATATTGATATTGTATATCGATGTGTATATATAACTATTATACTTATATTTAAATAATTATTTTCAACACCTAAAACATCAAATACAATTAATGCTTGATACTTCTTAAATATTAATTGATGTAATTAATTCATAACACTTTGTAAAATAATTAAATTGTGTGGATTTTTAGAGAATTCACGAATGCGGTTATGCAACTCAAAGGTGTAAATTTAATCAACAATTAATATTGAATAATTCAAATATCAATGTTCGCATGTCACCTTAGCCAATGATGTGCGGGCTGAATTCATTGCTTAAAGATCTTTTTGGTAAAATCCAATTTCACATTTTCTCAAGTGTTACCTTCTAATAATGATTAGTTACACCAATTCTCTTCGTTAAAACTATATCATGTTAGAACTTATGGAATTTGGTTTTGATCAAAATTCCAGTATAATCCATATTCAACTTGATTAGTTCGAGCACAAATTCCTTGGTTTCATAATAACGATCATTACTAACCATACTAACCCCTTATAACCGTAGAGACGAATTCTCTACTGAATAATGTTTATACTTCTAAAGCTTTAACTCAGACCTAGCTATAGTTATTCGACGGATGCCATGATATGATTTAACTACAATCAAAGTGGAGTGTCCACACTGAAGTTCCACGGTATTCTCAAGTCGAGGGAACTGTGTGACATCATCACTTTAAGATTTTCCGTTTGACCTTAGTAATATTATCCAGTAGAGAACTCATGAATGAGTCATTCCATAATTATTTTAACTATCAGTACGTAATCCATTGGTTCCCCCGGTAGCCATAAGTAATACGCTGCCCAACATTTGGAGAGAGTTATATACTCTAGTCTCAATGGACGAATCGATATCCTTACTCGAAACATCTTGACTAGGAATATTAAAAATAATATGTTATTTTTAATGTGATAAATTTCCCATGATTCAACACGTTGTAATTGCTATCACATAACATATCATTTGAGGATTTCTATTTGATAAACTTTAAATTAATTAGTTAATTAATTATATCACAATATAACAAGTATATAATAGGAAGAAAACACTTCATATTTTGAAAAAGATGGGTTATTAAGGTAGATATATGTAATATCCATAACTCTATTAATCTCCCACTTGTACTTATGGTCAGTTATGGAATCTTATTTTGACTTCTTCGATCGGTTTTCTCAAACTAATCAGGTAATCTCTTATTGAACGGGCATGCTATTTTGTCTTAACTATCTACTCTATCAGTTACTCCGATGCTGATAAATTGCCTTTATTGTATGAAAACTTTTAGAGTATGTCTTTCGACTTCTAGTGAGCTTTAGTTCTTTTATGAACTATATCGCAACATTGTATAATATAACGATGTCATGTTATTCTCAATATTCAGAAGCACCCCTAGCTCAGTTATAAATTTATGCATTTATTTTTACTTCTTTTATTGTAGTGATATTCAAGGCAATATACTTAGCCTTTGGTTGGATCAGTCACTACTTATTGTTTGGAATATTTCCAACTTAAAGTTCTTAATTTAAGCTTGAACATGAACTTGGGATTGACATACTATACTCGATATCACTTATGAAATTTGAGTTCGTGCATTCCTTCATAAGGAGTTCGTTGTTTTTATAAACAATTCTCTAGTATTTCATAAATACTCGAGAACACTCTAAATTATCATTTAGTGATTTTATTTCGGATTTAATAGTTTCTCTGTATATTAACGCATAAGTGAAGTGTGATATTGTAGACAATATAACATGTATTATAATTCCTATTACATATGCATAATGAGCCCATCTTACATGCTCCATATTAAAATTTTAATATAATGTCTGTGCATATCATTTTGGGACATTCCCAACATCCTTTTATACTGATTATAAAAGATGTCTTTTCAGATCCTATATTGAGAAATAAACAACCAAACTAAAATGATTTAACACGAATACATCGTTTAATCATAACTTCGTTGTTCACATATAGTTTTAGAAATACTTTAGTACTTATTAGTATTCTTTGCTACAAACACGCTTCCTCTGCATTTTGACAGAAAATCAAACTATTTGATTTCTCTGTCAAAATGCTTGCTTGACTCTGATGTTTATCAAATAATATTTGTATGTCTTTTCTTAGATGGTTTCCATAACCCATAAACTCAAAATCACTCCCACTAACTTGGAGTCACTTTGGTTATTAAGCGCAAACATCATATTCAAAATTAGTATTTTGTTTCAACATACATACACCAAAACTCAAAATTATATCGAGCGATAATTTTGCAAGTAAGATCTAAATTAATTTAAGCATGTTAAATGATGAATTTTCTATGTTAATTTCAACATTTGAAATTTATGATGTTATTCTATCAATGTAGGTTATATTCCAACTACTTTGGTCTTCTACTCCAAGACACATTTGAGGTTGGTGGACCGTATCTCTTCGGGTACAACTATCAAAATAATATTCTGTTAAAATACTTAGAATCCATTATAGATTTGCGCATCATTCCTTATGGTAGAGTCAATACTCTTAATGACTTATTGACAATTGAGAAAATTCTTTTCTCGACATTGACAAAAGGATTATAGTTTCTCTTTAATGTGTGAGAGTCCTTATAGACATTCTAATTAGTTGTGTTCGTTTAGGTTTGGTCAATTTCATTCCCCTTTGAAATCACTTTTATCTATGGATAGTATCCAAATCCATTTTACTACCAATAATTTCTAAAAGAAATTCCTTCATCATGAAGTTGGTGTTTATTGAAACAACATTTGTTTCTCAGTGCAACAGAATAGGTATTCGTACACATTTTATCGATTTCCTATATATATATATGTATGTATAAAGATGATTTGGTTTAAATTTACTAAATATATGTTCATAACATATATTGGTCAATTAATATTGATCCATCCTAAACTCATTTGGGGTGATCCACACAAGATCCCCTCATGAACAAGTATTATGTGCAAAATCTCGACTCAAACAACCTGTCAACTCCTTAACCTAAGATATGTATAGGTTGTTTCATTAGCTTTTATCTTGTGTGATTTTGTAAATTATGCTCTGGGTGAATTAAATTTAACCTTATGCACTTACACTTAAGCACATGACCTTACAGAAAGAAGCGAACTATACTTCACTCATAATTAATTATACTCTATCCAACAAAGTTCGATTATTCCTTATCGATACATCATTATGTTCACAAGGAGGAGTGACTTTTGAAGTAGAATTTATTTGTTTTAGGTGCATTTGGAACTCCTTTCAAATACACACACCTACTCGATAAAATCGAATCGTTTTATTTTATTTTGCACATAATATTATTTTCATCCGTTTTTTATTTTATGAACTTATCATGGATATAGTTCATGTGTATCAAATATATATGTCAATTTTTATGATAATTCATTGGTGAATTAAACAAAGTGCATGGAACAATTCTTGTATCTTTAGACCTATGATTGCATAAATCTATATGTATCAATCCTATGAATTCACCAACTCTTATGTCACTCCCACTGAATGGGTGTTTTACCATAATCATTTGGAATATAATTCATAAGTACCACATGATTCATAATCATATGATTATTTACTTATTCCTCAAAGATATGGAATAGTCCATAATTCCAAAATAATTTTAAAAAAATTCAGGTACTTCTGTATTTTCCAATGCATCATTGTTTTATAATTACCATCATTGTAGATTTAGTTTAAAATGAATTTTCATAATATTCATATTAAAATAAAACTATATCTATTTTTAACCAATACTAAAAATAGTTATTATTTTATAAATAATATTTGGTATGCTTACGAAAACAATTTGATAAGCTAATGCATCCACTAAGAAGTTTTATATGGTATGCTTCCATTATTTCCACTATTACTATAATAGCTCACAAAATGCAAAGCTTCATTCAACCATTTATCATAGGATTTTCTCTCATTCACTGTAACTTATTTATAGTTATGGGTTTTAGATCAATTATCTTGAACTTAAAGAAATAACTTTTATAGAAAATAATTTTATATATGAAAATACATATGGAATGGAAATCACATTTCTCATTCCATATTAAGTACCTTTTAGAATTTTATACTATTCTCGCTTCCGACGTCTCTTCATGAAGCAGAAGTGACCATTCACTCTCTTGATCCAAACCGAGCCTAAACTTACATCCACTCTCATGTAATCATTTTCCTTTCCAAAATGGTCAAACTATTCGAAGGAGATCCTTATTGTAATCAATTGTATTGCATAGATGATTCACATTAAGGTTTAATTTTTTATTTCCAATGAACCAATTTCATTGAAGTTTCATACATTACAAACCTTGACCGTTCACCATAAAACATTTATATGTGATTGAATATGAATCAAATATCCATATTTTTGTATTTCTATCAGAGTTGTTAAGTTGTTAAGTGACTGAGACACGAATGTTTTAATGGTTGTACAAATTGACTCTTACGTTGGTCTTAAACTAACAAAATGCAAAAGACTCTATCTGTAAGTATATTTTATGTTTTTATGTTAATCTTAGTTCAATTCATTTATAAATTTTAACTGATAAACATTTTATTGGTTATAATGGTTGCATAAATTTATTGAGGTTGATTATTTTAACTTATATAGCATATATTCTTACAATATTAGAAAGGTTAAATGATACTAGTTAATTCTTATAATATAGCCCCTACAATATCAATTTTAATATATATATATATAACTATTAAAAGAGCTTCAAAAATGTAAAATAATGGGTACTAGGTCTTAGTCGCCATCATACTTCTTCCTCTTAGATATAATTTCTTTTCGCCCAAACGCATGCGCACTCCCTTCACAAATTTGTCTCCCACGTTTCCTTTCTCTCCACCACATTAGCATTTTTTTCCCTTTATTAATTGTTTTTACTCCTTTACTCATCAGCATCTCCTTGTGTGCCTCACTATTTATGCTTCGAAGCCCTATTGTTTCCAAAAACCCACTTAAGATCTAGATCTGGAAATTTATTATCCCATTCGTAAGCTTTGCCTCAACTCTTGCAGACTCAAAGCTTGTTGTTAAAATCCTTCGTGCTAGATTTGTGCTCCTATCGGACCCATTTTGGCTTGTCAATGATGCTCGATCTGGATGACATATGTCAGGTTTGAGAGAGTATCTTTGTCTCTACCTAGCGAGGAGTGGTGTGCGTTTTTTCTTTGCTTTGGGAACTTGAGAGTCGTTGCTGATCAACTGGTGAAAGTTTCTTTGAGTGTGTAATAGTCTGATCGATTTCTAGAAGTTTTGTTATTGATAGTTGTGTGAGCCCGCACTTTACCGACCTTGCATTTTACATCCTCTTCAACAACAATCTTTATGGTGACTGTGTGTGGCAGATGCGAGATCCTTTGCTGTTTTTATTGGTTCTTATTAAGCTATTGGTTGATGTATCGTTAGGCTTATTGTACTTGCAGTTCTCAGCTCTTCTTCTTATTGATCAATAACTATTATTTTGTAGGTCGAGTAAACTTCCATTGGCGAATACTTTAGCATCTTCTTATGGAATTCTTATTTTTGAGCAACCATATGTTTGTATCTGTGTTTGCATCATGTCATAAAGTTCGAGCGTTGTCTTTGAGCTAAGTAAGTGTGAGCCATGCAGGTGTATATTGTATATTATGTAAGTGAGTGTTTATTAGTTGCTGAGGCATCTTTGCCTCACACCTATAATAATTTTTGTATAGTGCTATGACCACTATAAAATTGGCTTGCATGTGCAAATAATACTTTATTTTGCATGTCAAAATAAGGGCCTTACTAGATTTTTATGTTTCTCAAAACCCTAAGAGAAACAAAGAAATATTTTAATTTATCTAGTAGGTGTTAGAACTTGCTTGACTTGGGATTCCAACCATGGGCTTTCTCAATAAATCATAGGCCAATAAGTGATGGATAACACTTTATCAGTAGTATCATATACAACTCCTAACCCGTGGTCTTTGTCCTAATCTCAATCTCGACCTTGAGTTTGCTCAATGAATCGAAAGAGATTATTCACTCATGCACACTATATCATGACGACCTAAGTATAATGCACCTTCATTTAGTTTGCTCAAAAAATATGTGCACGTGTCTTACCTCGTCTAATAATATATTAAAATACTACACATAACATCTCAAGCTTAAGTTTGCTCAACAACCAGAGAGTATGCAAGTAATTTATTAATATAAAAATGGTGGAGGACAACATTTAAATTAGAGATTCATAAACTTAACATACAGTTAAGGAATAATGTATTTCTTATGAAATGCCCTCTAATTCAAGTGTCAAACATATCCGAAATCATGGTATATGTGCTACACATATGTAATTATTCTTTAAATCTAATTTGGGTTTCTTTCATGCTCTACCTATATTATACATTCATATTATACAAGTTTAACTTATTTATTACCTTTTATAATTTTATTAACTTATATAATATTCATATGTATATTATTAATTAAATCTTATCTGATTAATCTTAATTATTATTAATTAAATCATATTTAATTAATTAAATTTATTCATATAAAATTTCTAAAATACTACATTACTCATTTTAAACTATTTAAGGTACTTAATCAACTATAGCATTTATAGTTCATTTATGTGCACTTATCAATATATGTATATATTTTAAATTATTAACTTTTAATTAATTTTATTTAGTTAAATACTAATTAAATATTTGATTTAATTTGAAATTTTAATTTAATTTATCATAATCAATTTTAAAATAAATAAATAACTGCAACAATTATAGTTATACATATCGATATATATGTCTAATCAACTAACTTTTAGTTAATTATTAAATTTAATTTAATTAATCAAACTAATTAAATTTTAGGTTTTAAAATTTTAAAATTTATTATTCAATTTCTCAAAAAAATTTGAAAATTTTGAGTGTATTTTATAATTATAAAGTTTCCCATTATATTTTAAACTTAACTTTTAAATCTAAAACATAATTTTAAATTTTCAAACACATTTTGAAAATTAACCCAAGGCCACAAATCAATTCAGGCCTTTATATTAGGATAAGTTTTGGGCTTTCTTCATCTTTCGGGCCAGACCGGGAACCAGGTTTGGGCATAATACTTGTTATCTAATCCCAACCTTAGACGCTAGTTTTCTAGACACCCTACTAAATGGTTAGGCTCAGTTAGTTAGTCCGAACATTATTAATTTATACCGCATAGACCATTTGGGCTTTGGTACCATTGATGGTCTGACCCAAACTACTTTAATGTTAACTAACTAGGTACCTCATGAGTGAATTTTACATGTAGCCTTTCAACTAACATAACCATCACAAGACAAGTATGGATAAGAGGCAATGCTTCATCATAGATCAATGTGAGAATCCTGTAACAACCTGCAAATCCGCACAATTCAAGCTGACAATAAACCACACACGTCCAATCCAAATTGACCGGAAAGACGAATAGTTATGGGAAAGAAAGAAGAAAGAAGAAGAGAAAAGAAGAATAAGAGAAAAAGAAGCTGAAAACAACACCGAATCTCACAATCGCAGCGGAACAATATATAATATAATATCAATGATCTTTACAAGAGAAACTGTAATATATACATCCATTAAAGTATAACAACAAATCACAATCATCAACTTGGATAATTATAACAACTTTCCCTCATAAGTACTAATAATTTCAACAACAATGCAGCGGAAAAATAAACAAATATGGGAATACGTCATGAAGACCTCCAGCTCGTCTCCTGAGCTCCAATGCATCCAAAACAATCTGTAAATAGCTCGGTATGACCCGAGCATTATAATAAAATAACACCCGAGTTAGTATGGTAAACTAGTGTGAGAAAACACACCCAGTTGGAATTTAATGTTTATCCAAAAAAACCCTTCAAACCAAAGGTATCTCGTAAGACCACGCCGCACATAACAATGTAACTTATTACAACTAAAGACGACACTTAATACATCCTCGGTATTCATGTGCCGATCATTTAAGTGTCCGAAAGACAGGTCATTTAGGGTGAAGAAAGAAAAGACAGAACAAAATCTCACAAACCGTAACGAGTAATATATAATATGAATAAGTCTTTACAAAAGGAAATCATCTTTATTATACATAACATCAGAGTACACTAACATATTATCAGCATGGACAGTTATAACAGCCCGTCCTTACAATTGCTGACATATACAGATAAGAACAAAACAGAACAATGGAAGAATATAAGATACGTGAATACGTTTGGGGGAATCCAGCTCGTAACCTGAAAGCTTCAAAGAATGCAGCTAAATTTGAAAAATATGCTCGGGCTGACCCGAGCATTATAGGAAAAAAACGTTCGCGTCAGTCTCGTAAAACCAGCGTGAGAAACTCACATCACAAGGAACTTTATTATAACTTGTAAAACACTTTTAAAATCAAAGGTATCACGTAAGACCACGCCGCATATAAACACGAATGAATTTTTACCTTACGATAACCAAAACATTTTTATAGAAAATCCAGTGATATTATGATAATGTCTAGAATACAAATACATATTAATCATAGCCGAAATCATTACATTATTAAATTCCAGCATAGTAGTTATATAATCAAGTCCGCATGGCGCTTATTGGAGAATGGATTCCAACAATGGCCAGGTAAGGGACTACCTTTCGTACGATACACCCCTAGATAAAATGTACCTGGGGTTAGACCTTGAACTCGGTCCACTCCTGCTAACACAGAACCGGACTACCCTGAACTTGGATAGTGCTGAATATGTCATCACCTCGGTTGTTCCCAACCTTTATCGAGAGCTCTCATGCATAACCAAATCCATAATATGATAATCTAGAAAGGTGATGACACACCCAAATGCGAGCGACCGACATAGCCGTACTGCATCTACCTGTTTTAGCCATATTTTGGGTTGTGAGGTTTGAGGCAATGCTTTTACCCTTTTATAGCAAACCATCATGGAATGCTAACACTGCCCTCTATGCAGAATTGCAATGCCAGCGTTCATCTATACAAGTTTATTTTGGGTCTGAACGAAACCGAAGGCACTACCTCCACTACATCCATTTTGGAATCACCCTCAGGATTAGTAGCAAGTAGTCCTTGCACTTTAAAAGCTCCATCTTTGATTCCATATTCTTCAAGATGTCTTCAGTTCAAAATGCTTGAGTTGGATCGAAGTGGTTTTCTGGATAATTTATACAGATCTGATCCATGTCTCTTCGAAAAAATATTCGATAGTTCTGGTAAACTCAACCCCGATACTTTTGGAAATAATTAGACAATACATACGAGTAGGGATCACCCCTTAACCATTTAAGTGAACAGATCTCCCTATCAATTGTCCTAGGAGAACAAGACGAGATTTATATACACAGTACAACATCATCGAAATGACTGTGCCATTTAACTCATGAGTTTCTCCCAGATATATCCTGAGTTATATTTTGGTCCGGATTTGATTGTTGGTTATTTAACTATCAAATAAACAAACAAGCAACAATTCAGATATTTAATTACCCATAGCAATCACTATGCCTCAAAATAAATCATTCATTTATTAAAACTCTTTTCAAAAGTGTTTATAAAAAACATTCATATACTTTTCTCACGGACATAAGTACATTCACAAAACATTTGTAAAAAATTTCCATTTCCAAGTCATATCAAAGGATCAAAACAAAATGTTATTTAAATTAGAGATAAAGATAACCTTGAACAATATTTTCAGTGTTAAGTGTGAAACGAATGTCCATACCACCAAAATTAAGAAGGTCAGTTAAAGGAAATCCAATCTTAATTCTTTTATAAATTTCCTTCTATAAATCCTCTTAATAAATCTCTTTTATTTACTAATCTTCTTAATTTAAATTCCAAAACCATTTACAAAACTCTTTATAAATCACCAAGTTAAATTTACAAAACTCTTTTATAAATATCAAAACCATTTATATATCTCTTTATAAATCTCTAAAATTATTTATTTATAAACTTCCTTTATAAATATCCAAAAATAATTTATTAAACTTGTCATAAATATTTCTTATTTAAAATAAAACTCCTTTAATAAAGTCATTTTGATAGACAAAACGATTATTTAAAACACCTTTACTAAAATCATTACTTAACTTGAAAACATCATTAAAAGAATGATTGACCTTAAAAATCAGAAAGAAGCTTAGTGACCACAATGGTTATCATTTAACTGAGTTTACTTTTCAAGTTATAACATGGGTATTTACATAACAAGTAAACATGTACAAGGGAATCAACCGACAACAAACAAAACAACATATAGGTAAGATGTCCAAGTTATTATAATAGCAGAATGGGTTTTTATTCTGCTAAACACATGTCAAATTTAATATAATAGCAGAATGAGTTTTTATTCTGCTTAAATAGATGTCCACGTAATCTACTTGGGAAATTATGGTAGAACTGTGATTTATTTGACCAAACAAATGTCCAATATAACTTAATTAGCAGAACGATGTTTTATTCTGCTAAACATATGTCATTGGGTTTCATATTCAATTGGGATTACTTAATGGAAATCGACAAAGAAATCCTTTGGATATAAAATCTTCCTTTAAAAGAAACTTGCATCTTGAAAACAAAACTAATGTTTAGAATTAAAGTGGTTTAAAATTTTAAAACTTTTATTTAAAAATTAAATAACATTTAACCCTTTATTTTAATAATAATTAAACATTTAATTAATAATTAAACAAAAATTAACTATTAAATAAATAATTAAATAATAATTATACCTTAAATAAATAATTAAGTAATAGTTAATCTTTAAATAAATAATTAAACCATAATACATCTTTAATTAAATATTGATAATTTAAACCTTTAAATAATAATTAAATATTAATTAATCTTTAACTAAAACTTAATAATAAATTAAACCTTTATTTAAAATACTTAAATCATAATTAAGTTTTAAATTAAATCTTTACTTAAATTTAACTTGATTAGAAATAAATTAATAATTAAACCCTTTCTTAAAATAATAATTAACTAACTGATAATTAATTAACTCCTAATTACTAATCAATAATAATTAACTTTAATTACTTAACTAATGATGATTAACTCAATTGATTAACACTTAAGTATAAACAACCTTAACTAACTGATGATTAAGAACTAATTACCTTGATTAATTAACTAATTAATTAAAATTCATTAAATAAATAAATAATTAAATAAATAAATAATTACTTTTTAATTACTTAATTAAAGTTAGAAATCATTTTCTAAAAATATTTTAAATTAAAACATGTTTAGGTTAGAAAAATAGTTAGTTTTTTCGAATTGCGCGTATAGCCACTATCGCTATATGACCCGTAATTTCAAAACTTGAAATTTCTTTACTAACATTTTAAAACTTAAAATTTTTGAAACCTTATCACTTTGAAAACTTAAAGGAAAGCTTTTGAAACTCCAAAAAAAGTTTTAAACTTGAAATATTTGGAATTTAAAATTAAATTTTAAACCTTTATCAAAAAGGATTTTCATGTCGTTTTTAAAAATTAGTAAGTGCTAACTTTATTATTGTGAACTACATGTACCAAATACCATACCCAAAATTTCAATACAACATCACATCGTATTTATACTTATAAGCAAGATACCAACTTTAGTTTCGTTAACTAACTTTCCATTTTCCAAATGTTAATTAACATCACATAATCACACTAATACACATCCAAATCATCACATATCCAAGCATATATATGCACCACCAATACACAATATCATCATACATCCAAGCATAATATATTCCAAGTAATATACTTCATATTTTAAAGTTAGTAACTTAAGTTTAAAAAGGTAGAACTTTTCTCACAATAAAGCTTCCAAACTCGTACTAATTTAGGTTATGACCTAGCACTTCAATTCTTAAGCAAAAAGATGGAGTTTTGATGGCGTTAAAGACTATGGTGGCTCGACCTTAGAGAAAGGAAGTGAAGCTTGTTTTTGGTATAGTGGAAGGACTTTGGATTATCATCGAACTCTCAAAAATCAACCCGAAAATGGGTCATATTCCAACCGATTTTTGGATAAGCTACTCACAAAATTCTAAAAAGTTGTCAAAGAGATATTTATTAAAAATTATCTTCTCTACAATTTAAAAAAATAATCACTCAATTTGGTTCAATTTTGAGGGAGATATGATCAAAATAAGAAGAGGTATCTTCCGACTTGAAAATCTAGGTACGAAAATGCTCTGGAAGGAAATGAGATTTGGTGATAGTTATGCTGAAAATTTGAAGAAGTGGAACCCAAGAAAGTTGTAACAACTGGAATTTTACATGATTTCAAAAAAAAATCTCAATTTGGACCAGATATGAGAAAGATATGGTAGAAGGAAGAGGAGGCAAAAATGAAGAAAAAAGGGGTATTTATAAGCAAGAAACAAATCAAATTACCTTAATACCCTTGGTCATTTACCATCCACCTCCTCTTGTCACGTCACCATGCCACTTCACCTTCATGTACCTCAGCCCACAAGCTTGTCCTCCCTTCACCTTGCTTAGCCAACATGAAATTAATGCATGTGTGCTTATGTTTCCTTATGTTTCCAAAAGCATCTTTCATTTTTAAACATCATTTTATTTTATATTTCATAAAATTTCACGACTAATATTTAATAACTTAAGTATAAACAGATACACATATTTTCTAAATGTGTTAACTTATTTATAAATTAGTATATTTACACTAGAAAGTTTATAACATTTCCGGCAACTTTTAGCCAATGAAAATTCGAAAAATGAATTCTGACCACATTTTTTATTTTTCTTCGAACTATATATTTTTATAAACAAATTTGAAAAACTATTTCACCAACATTATTCACTATTTAAAATATTTTTATTTTAATTATAAAATCTGTTATTTGAATATTTAAAATTAATTAAATATTCCCAGATCAAAGCTGTGAAATTCCAAGTCGTTACACTCTCCCCCTTAAAAGAATTTCAACCCCAAAATTTTACCATGGCCCTAAACCCAGAAACACTTAACACTACTCATTAGTTCGTATGATGTACATAGATCATTCTTATGCAAAATCTGATTAGATCACTCACTCGAATACATAGCTTTGCTTTCGAACTAGTATCGCTTACTCGATTCCCTAGTGTGGACTCCGATCATGCTTCTCAATTAGAAACCTATGTTCTCCTTATATAGTGATATACTATGATACAAAACTTTGGTTCTAAATTAAGAACCCTCACCAAGTGTTCGTCATCAAAAATCAAGTGATAGATCTTTATTCGGAATAGTGTAAAACATCTCAAGTCATGTACTCGAATCTTGGATTTAGAACTATGTGAAAAAGAAAAATGATCTACGTACAACCTATGTACTTATCTTATTGGTTCTTACTACCCAACTACCTTGTACCCTCCCTAAAATATTTATGAAAACATTTCGTAACAATTTCAGCTTAGGTTTGAACATTTTTTAAAATGATATAACTTACTTATGAAACCATTTCATAAAATCATTTTAATTTATTAATTTGTATAAAACTATTCTACATACTAACAGTATATACAAAACATCTAATTTTAAACCTTATTCATCTATTCTATTCAAATGTAGGCCAAAAATAACTTTGGTCTTAAAATTTAGTCGACCAATCCAACCTCTTTACCCAATTGGTCAGGTAAGTAGCTGAGAAGAGTAGGATGCTGGTATCCAAACTCCATCCTAGAGTCTACTTTTTCTTAGACAACTCTTAGGTAAAAATGTTTATTAGCCGGCCTAATAACATCAAATAAATTTTCACTTCCTAGATGTTAAAAGCCAAAAGACACTGTTTAATGAAACCAAGTTTATTAAATGTTCTTATTAGTTCAATTTTAATTTCATTTATCAACCCATTCTTACATTAAAGTACCTCTATATTTTGGAAACTTAAGGCCCAAATTCCCGGTTTTATTTCAAAAACTTTTTGAAATGATATTTTATTTTTAACCCTTAGAAAATATACATATAGCCGAGTAACACCAAATGATATCAAGGAACTGGGTACTCCCGAATAGTATTAAATCCCCTTTACCAAGAAGGGTAATACTCAAGAGAAGTGTTTGCCATCCGAGCACATTCCTGCCCAATTTTAGTCACTTTCGAGTCACCGAAACTATTTAGTTATAAAAATGTTTCTTCTTTTTGAAACAATACTATATATATTTCCAACTAAATAGATTTTAAAAAAATATTTATCATCCACTTTCTTTGGATTCATTCAGATTCGAACATGTTTCGATCGTATAATGACAAATAGAATAATTTACTAAGTGCACTATCATATCTGCCTAAGCAAACATTCAATTGTCACTTAAAAGATTATTCAGATCATGATAATACATTTCTAGAATCATTTTCCGAACTGTCCAAAGATAAATCTTACTCTCGAATTCCCTTTTTTTTTAAGAATATTTATACCTCAAAGTATTTTTAAGTGAAATTATTACTATTTTTATCAAACCTTGCTAACCATTTTCCAAAACCACCAGGATTTAAATTCTTTGAAAATCCATCTTATTTTCAAAATATATTTTAAAATTATGATTTATAAAATCAACCGACATATTTCTTTTTAATAAACACCTTATATATTAAACCCAATTTTAAACCAACATTATCAGCGAACGCCTTATAGTCAAATTGTGAAACTTAATTCACAAGATGTTCGTTTCAATGTTCCCACAAATTCTATCTACCCAACCTAGGTTTCAAAAAGGAAGATTCTAGATAGATTAGTAGATAATAGTCAATGCTTAGAACTGGACGAGCATGACTAAGTAAACCTTAAATGATAATAATAAAATATTATCAACTCCTAACAACAATCACATCATATATAACTATACTTTATTTTTGAAAATTATTTCTATAGATATAAAATATATTTCTAGGTAAAATTATTTCATTTACCAATTTAAAACAATACTATGTTGATTTTCCTAGTTTAAGCGTTTAGAAACCCCTATCGGCACCGTGGTGTCCCACTTCTCAAGCAGAATTCATAAACCACTCAACATATAAATCAACATAATATAAAATATTTTTATAGAACTAACAAATACACACTCTATATATACATTCAAACTCATTCTAGGGTCTCACTTACTCTATCTCAAATTAGTCAACCCCACCAAAGCCTAGGTGTTCGCTCAACTTAAGCCCTGATACCACGTTGTAACGATATGCCATTCTTACACATAAAGACGACTTAATACATCCTCGGTATTCATGTGTCAATCATTTAAGTGTCCAAAAGACATGTCATTTGGGTGAAGAAAGAAAAGACATAACAAAATCTCACAAAATGTGACGAGTAATATATAATATGAACAAGTTTTTACAAAAAGAAATCATCTTTATTATACACAACATCAGAGTACACTAACCTATTATTAGCTTGGACAATTATACCAGCCTATCCTTATAATTGTGAGAAATACAGACAAGTACAAAACAAAATAGAACAGTGGAAGAATATAAGATACGTGAACACGTTTAGGAGAATCCAGCCCGTCACCTGAAAGCTCCAAAGAATGCAGCTAAATTTAAAAAATATGCTCGGGCTGACCCAAGCATTATAGGAAAACAATGCCCAGGTCAGTCTGGTAAAACCAGCGTGAGAAAATCAAATCACAAGTAACTTTATTATAAATTGTAAAACACTTTTAAAATCAAAGGTATCTTGTAAGACCACACCGCACATAAACACAAATGGGTTTTTATCTTACGATAACCAAAACATTTTTATAGAAAATCCAGTGATATTATGATAATGTCTAAAGTACAAGTACATATTAATCATAGCCGAAATTGTTATATTATTAAATTCCAACATAGTAGGTATACAACCAAGCCCGCATGGCGCTTATTAGAGAATGAATTCCAACAATGGCAAGGTAAGGGACTACCATCCGTACAGTACACCCTTAGATAAAGTGTACCTGGGGTCAGACCCTGAACTTGGTCCACCCTTGCCAACATAGAACCGGCCTACCCCTGAACTTGGATAGTACCGAATATGTCATCACCCTAGTTTTTCCTAACCTTTATCGAGAGCTCATGCACAACCAAATCCATAATATGATAATCTAGAAAGGTGATGACACACCGTAATGGAAGCGACACACATAGCCTGCTGTATCTACCCTGTTGTAGCCATATTTCGGGTTGTGAGGCTTGAGGCAACACTTTTATCTTTTTATAGCAAACCATCTTGGGATGCTAAAACATCCCTCTAGGCAGAATTGCATTGCCAGCATTCATCCATAGAAGTTCGTTCTAGATCTGAACGAAACCGAAGGCACTACCTCCACTACATCTATTTTGGAATCACCCTCAGGATTAGTAGCAAGTAGCCCTTGCACTTTAAAAAGCTCCATCTTCGATTCCATATTCTTCAAAATGTCTTCAGTTCGAAATGTTTGAGTTAGATTTAAGTGGTTTTCTGGATAATTTATACAAATCTGATCCCGGTCTCTTCGAAACAACATTCAATAGTTCCAGTAAACTCAACCCCGGTTTTTTGGAAATAATTAGACAATACATAGGAGCAGGGATCACCCCTTAAGTGTTTAAATGGACGGATCCCCTATCAATTGTCCTAGGAGAACAAGACGAGATTTATACGCACAATACAACATCATCGAAGATGACTGTGCCGTATAACTCACGTGTTTCTCCAAGATATTTCTAGAGTTATATTTTCATCCAGATCTAATAGTTGGTTATTTAACTATCAAATAAAAAAACAAGCAACAATTCAGAGATTTAATTACCCATAGCAATCACTAAGCCTCAAAATAAATCTCTCGTTTATTAAAACTCTTTTCAAAAGTGTTTATCAAATCATTCATATACTTATCTTAGTGACATAAGTATATTCACAAAACATTTGTGAAAGATTTCACATTTTCAAATGATATCAAAGGATCAAAACAAAATGTGATTTAAATTAGAGATAAAGATAACCTCAAACAATATTCCTTTGGTGTTAAGTGTGGAACGAATGTCCGTACCACTAGAATTAAGAAGGTTAGTTAAAGGAAATCCAATCTCAATTCTTTTATAAATTTCCTTCTATAAATCCTCTTAATAAATCTCTTTTATTAAGAAGTCATTTAATAAAGTCCTTTTGATAGACAAAATGATTATTTAAAACACCGTTACTAAAATCATTACTTAACTTGAAAACATTATTATAAGAATTATTGACCTTAAAAATCAGAAAGAAGCTTAGTGACCACAATGGTTCTCATTTAACTGAGTTTACTTTTCATGTTATAATATGGGTATAGACATAACAAGTAGATATGTATAAGGGAATTAGCCGACAGTAAACAAATCAACATATAAGTAAGATGTCCAAGTTATTATAATAGCAGAATGAGTTTTTATTCTGCTAAACACATGTCCAAGTTAATATAATAGCATAATGGGTTTTATTCTACTTAAATAGATGTCCATGTAATCTACTTGGAAAATTATGGCAGAACTGTGATTTGTTCTAGAACATAGATGTCCAATATAACTTAATTAGCAGAATGGTGTTTTATTCTACGAAACAGATGTCAGGATCTTTAGAATTAAAGTGGTTTAAAACTTTAAAACTTTAAAACTTTTATTTAAAAATTAAATAACATTTAAACCTTTATTTAATAATAATTAAACCTTAAATTAATAATTAAACAAAAATTAACTATTAAATAAATAATTAAATAATAATTATACCTTAAATAAATAATTAAGTAATAGTTAATATTTAAATAAATAATTAAACCATATTACATCTTTAATTAAATATTAATAATTTAAACCTTTAAATAAAAATTAAATATTATTTATTCTTAATTAATTAATTAACTAATCTTTAATTAAAACTTAATAATAAATTAAACCTTTATTTAAAATACTTAAATCATAATTAAGTTTTAAATTAAATCTTTACTTAAATTTAGCTTGATCGTAAATAAATTAATAATCAAAACCTTTCTTAAATCAATAATTAAATATTAATTAATTAATTTCGAATTTCTAATCAAATAATAATTAACTTTAATTACTTAACTAATGATGATTAACTTAATAGATTACCACTTAAGTATAAACAACCTTAACCAACTGATGATTAAGTGCTAATTACCTTGATTAGTTAATTAATTAATTAAAAATCATTAAATAAATAATTAATTAAATAATTACTTCCTAATTACTTAATTAAAGTTAGAAATCATTTTCTAAAAACATTTTAAGTTAAAACAAGTTTATATTAGAAAAAAAGTTAGTTTTTCCGAACTGCGCGTATAGCGATTATCGCTATACGACCTGTAATTTCAAAACTTGAAATTTCTTTACTAACTTTTTTAAACTTAAACTTTTTGAAACCTTATCACTGTGAAACTTAAAGGACAGTTTTTGAAATCCCAAACAAAGTTTTAAACTTGAAATATTTGGAATTTAAAATCAAATTTCAAACCTTTATTAAAAAGGATTTTCATGTCGCTTTTAAAAATTAATAAGCGTTAACTTTATTATTGTGAACTACATGTACCAAACACCATACGCAACATTTCAATAAAACATCACATCGTATTTATACTCATAAGCAAGATACTAACTTTAATTTCATTAACTAACTTTCCATTTTCCATATGTTAACTAATATCACATAATCAAACTAATACACATCCAAATCATCACATATCCAAGCATATATATGCAGTACCAATACACAATATCATCATACATCCAAGCATCATATATTCCAAGTAATATACTTCATATTTTAAAGTCAGTAACTTAAGTTAAAAGTTGAACTTTTCTCACCGTAAAGCTTCCAAACTCTTACTAATTTAGGGTATGACCTAGCACTTCAATTCTTAAGCATAAAGATGGAGTCTTGATGGCATTAAAGACTAAGGTGGCTCGGCCTTGAAATAAAAAGGAACTGAAGCTTGTTTTTGGTAAGGTGGAGGGACTTGGAATTATCATCAAACTCTCAAAAATTAACCCGAAAATGGGTCATATTCCAACCGATTTTTGGATAAGCTACTCATGAAATTCTAAAAAGTTGTCAACGAGGAAGTTATTGAAAATTCTCTTCTCTACAATTTCAAAAAAAGAGTCACTCAATTTGGATCATTTTTTAGGATGATATGGTAAAAATAAGAAGAGGTATTTTCAAACTTGAAAATCTAGGTCCGAAAATGCTTTGTAAAAGAAATGAGATTTGGACATGGTTATGCTCAAAATTTGAAGTAGTGGTACATAGGAATGTTGTAGCCACTGGAATTTTACACGGTTATAGAAAAAGAAAATCTCCATTTGGATCAGATATGAGAAAGTTATGGTAGAAGGAAGATGAGGCAAAAATAAAGGAATGAAAGAGGTATTTATAAGCAAGAAAAAAATCAAATTACCTTAATACCCTTGGTCCTTTACCCTCCACCTCCTCTTGCCACATCACCATGCCATATCACCTTAATTTACCTCAGTCCACAAGCTTGTGCCCTATTCCTCTTGCTTAGCCAACATGAAATTATTCCATGTGTACTTATGTTTTCTTATGTTTCCTAAAGCATCTTTCATCTTTAAATATATTTTTATTTTATATTTCATAAAATGTCACAACTTGTATTTATAAACTTAAGTATAAACATATACATATATTTTCTAAATGTGTTAACTTATTTATAAATTAATATATTTACACTGAAAAGTTCATAACATTTCCTATAACTTTTAGCCGACGAAAAGTCAAAAATTCGGAAAATGAATTCCGGTCACATTTTCGAATTTTCTTCGTACTATATATTTTTGTAAACAAATTTGAAAAACTATTTCACCAAAATTATTTACTATTTAAAAGACTTTTATTTTAATTATAAAATATATTATTTGAATATCTAAAATTACTTAAATATTCCTAAATCAAAGCTGTGAAATTATGGGTCGTTACAAACACGGACGGGTTTTTACCTTACGATAACCCAAACATTTTTCTATAGAAAATTCAGTGATATTATAATAATGTCTAGAGATTCAAAGTAAATATATAAAATAGATGAAATGCTTTCATCTCACGTTTCAGCATAGTTGGACACAACTAAGTCCGTAAAGCTTATATTGGAGAATGGATTCCATACCATAATAAGGTAAGGAACTTCCTTCCGATGGTCATCTCTAGATAAAATGCATCAGGGTTGACAAGAACATCTTGTACCCCTACCACATAGGACCGACCTACCACTTGACTAGTAGTACCGAATATGATCACCCCTTTTGTTAATGGGCCTCGAAGTATACATGAGTAGATAGTAATCAATCTAGATTTTAGAATGACCATACCCTGATGAAAGCGACCCACATGGCCTAGTTGCATGCCCTATTTTTATCATTTCCCAGTTGATGAGGCTTGAGGTTATGTTTTACCTTTATATAACACTTTCCACTTGGAATGCTAACATTTTGCTCACAGCATAATGCAATGCTAGCATTCATCCATACAAGTTCGTTCTAGGACTGAAAGAAACCGAAGACACCAATTCTACTACATCCATTTTGTAGTCATCCTCGGTACTAGTAGCAAGTAAACCTTGCACTTCAAAAGCTCTTTTTTGATTATCTTGATATTACAATTCGAAATGCTTATGTTGGTTTGAAGTGGTTTTCGGATAACAAATCTGATCCCGGTCCCTCAAAACCGACAATGTTAGTTTTTAAACTGGCCAACATTTTATAGTCAGTTATTTAACTATTAACTAAACAAACAATCCAACCAGAGATCATTCCGAAAGGAAGTAAAACTGGTTAAGCACTAAGCAACACTAAGCCTCTTTTATTAATCTTTTCATTAATTAAAATACTTTCTAAATATTTATCTCAAAATATCTTTACGAAGATATATTCTCGAAACCACTTTTAATCTTCTATATTTGGAAAACATTTCCATATAAATATCTCAATGGTATAAGTATATTCACAAACAATTTCATTTTAAACATTTAGACGATGCGCTTATATACTTAAATCCCTAATAAGTATATTTGGAACTTTTGAGGAAAATTTCTTATTTTCTAAAACACACTTTATTGGGTCAAAATGAATGTTGCGTAAAACATTGTTACAACAACCCAAAAACACTAGTATAGAGATCCAAATAGTTATATATAATATTAAATTTCGATGTCGAACTCAAACTATTTATTAGTTAACAATGAAGCCAATCAAAAAAGGGTACTATTAACTCTCAAATCTTGAATGAACGACATTCTTAACTTCAAAATGGATGTAAGTTACAGAACTTGAAACTTAATATCAAATATAGGATATAAATATAAATCCTGTATACTATAAAAACATCTTCTCATGGAAATCATTTACTATAACAACAATGTTATAGTCTATGTTTTCCTCACTTTCTCGTAACATTTATTGCAACAAAAATGTTGAAATCCATGACTTCCTTCCACTTTACACATTCTAAATCACTTTTAAAACTACTAAACTCCATTTGAAAATATCATTTCAAAACATTCCTTTAAAATAATGTTTTAACTTTTAAAACATAGATATATTTCCCTGATAAAAATCCATAATTAAATTTCAACATGTCCATTTCCATATTTATAAAACTATATTTATAAATCTCTTTCTATTTTATAAAACTTCCATTTTATAAAATCCCTTTATTTATAAAACCCATTTATAACTCTATGTCTTTATAAATCTCACGTATTCATAAAATCCCATTTAAAACATCAATTACATTCCGTTTTTAATGTTGCCTCCATATGTATAAATTTTTCTATAAATTCCTTTCTATTTATAAAATATTGTTTAACATCTCCAAATCTATCCTCACTTTCAATTTCCAAAAATAGAATCAACTATTTTCCTAAAACAAAATTCCACATCTTATTATAAATCCACAATTATGATTTATTTTTTCCAATTTATCCAATGATAAAAGTTTTCCCATTATTTATAAACACCGTTTATAAACCTATCCTTTTATTAATAAAATACGATTTTACAAATCCTCAATTTATTTGTAAAATGTCACTTTTATACATTATCACATTTATAAATTTCCACATTTATAAATAAATCATAATATATGTGTGTGCATAAATCATTTTATATAAAATGGTTGATAAATATTTATACCAAAATATTTTTATGTCTTTTTTAAAACCGTATTCCTGTATTATAAAAGACGGACTTATTTTTAAAATTTTAAAAATCTCTATTTTACAGTTCAAAAATCTATATTAAAAATATTTTACAAAACTATTAATTTATAAATCCAGAAATCATACCTTTTATTTTAATTTAAAATAAATTCCTTCTTTTTGATAATTCAAGAATAATTATTAAAACCTATAAATTTTCAAAAACACTTAAAATCCTTTTAAAAATTACATCTTCACTTTAGAATATTCCAAAATACTAAAAATATGGCCTAGTGCTACTATATCTCTAAATAGGGAAAATCATCTAGGTCATAAAATAGGGCATCCAACACATATTATATCAAAATATATGAAAAGTAAAATTAACAGTGTGAGGTATCCAATTGGATCTCTCCAATCTGTTCCCCTGCAACACATACAGTATATAACCAAATAATATAAATCAACCGTTTTGAGGCGGGATCATATACAAAGGGTCATCCGCTCTTACGCGGGAACGTAATAGGGTCTCATCCGCTCCAGGGGCGGGAATATATCCAAATCAACAAATAAAATAGTAAATCATCCAAACAGTTAACAAA